>CP113348.1:0-2813620 GCA_039634465.1 Didymella pinodella | reverse complement strand
AGGAAGCGCTAGGTTCTGATCCTGGCAGACTTGGTCGCTGTACATATCAAGAGGAGGATCACTTTCATAGTCTGATTAATCCCTCCGAAAAAAATAGAGGGTCGATAAAATTTGATACGAATGATGGCAGCAACCTTGCAAGCACTCATTGCGTAGCTGTTGCGGGGCCGCTGCAAGATAAGACTGCTTAGGAATTTGTTTACAGCCTCGTTTTGGCAGTTGTGCCGAATGAATCTAGAATTGAGTACAGAAGAATAGGGCGCAGGAATCGTTTACGAGTACTTCATGGTCAAAGATAGAGACAAAAACTGTTGGTGTGAGAGAGGTTCGCATACATGTTGCGAAATCGTTCAATCGCGCTTCATATGCCACTCAACGCTCGCCATATAGGACGGAGAGGTAGCATACAGATGAATTTTGCCATAATGCTGCTTAGCGACGATGCGAGATGCCAGTGCAGCGATACGTCTACGACTAATCAGCGACCACTGTCGATCTCAGTACATCTGGTAGCTTCCACTTCAATTCTGCTTCATGTCCCGGAAGGCTGATTTGCCAACTGCTAAATCCACCATCATGATGAGCTTTTTATCATCGAGAACGCGGGCCTGGCGCAAAGCGATAGAGTATGGCTTGATTTTGCCCTTGTCTACCAGCAGTCGATCGTACTCGAGGACGCGGGTCTCATGTCTTAGAGCGACCCTGTTGCCATCTCTGAGCCAGCTAGCCTAGCTTCTTTCATAGGCCCGAAGCGAAAAGAAGCATTGGTATTGGTGCTGAGCGAAGGCATTGACACGTGAGTGCGGCGGCACATGTTGAATCTGGATCGACTGGCTGGGCTGGATGCAGCCGCGGCACCGGGGCTTTATGCATTCTTGTTGCGGCCATGCGCTATTATCCTCGTTGGAAAGGCCGCCATTCTGGTTGGGACGCTCAAGGCTTGGCTCGTTTCATACAGCTCAGATGGCTGACGTCACGTGCTCTCCCCTTCACTTCGCCCAGCTACATAGCCTTGCCATTCCCGCGCGCTCTGCGTCTGGTCTCTCGCATCGCTAAAATGTAACGTGTTGCAAGGATCCCTCTGTCACGAACTATGTCATCCCTCGCTCGCCTAGCTCCTGGACACATCCTCGTAGGCGGCCAGTGGGACTATCGTATCGTCGATGCTATCAACGGAGACAATACCCATCGATCTACCGTCTATATGGCCGAGGTCCTTCCACATGCCGACTTCCTCGAATTTCCCCAATGGTTTGTCATGTAGTGCCATCCCTCTACGGATTGTTAAGGCTGACTCTGCCACCAAGGGCGACAATCAAAACAGCTTCGTCAGAAGATACAACTGCCACGGAATACCTACGCCGCGAATATACAAGTTATCGTCTCTCTGGTGTCAGTTCGGCTGCGTGCTTCTGGCAGATGTACGATCACATCGACGATTGTACTGTTTCTCTTGAATGGCTGGATACTACTCTTGCGGAAGTGAAATATCTGCCTGATATGCGCACCTACACTCTTATCAATTCAGGTTTGGGCGCAGCTCTGGTCAGCTCTGATATTCTAGATCGCCAAGGATACGTCAATACAGGTGCAGTATCTAATCTTAGAGAATCAGCATCTGCTTATCAATCTAGACTACAAACCTGCCAATATCCTCCTCTCTGGTATTGGAGCGAGTCGGATAGTGGCCAAAGTAGGGGACTTAGGTCTTGGTGAGCAAGCGTTAGTTGACGAGACAGTCACGCTCCTTCTAATGCTATCATAGTATTCCCGGCCGTTGATCGCATTAACGCCCAACCACTCGTTATGCGGGCCCCTGAAGTCTTTCTAGGCCAAAAATGCACTGGAACATCGCAAGTATGGGCAGTAGCCGCGATGCTGCTTTGCTGGATTAGACCTAATGTCCTAGACAGCGCAGACAGTCCTCATTTCTTACTTAATGAGGCCTGGTGCGTGGCAAAGATTAAGCGGCTCCTTCCTGATTTGGACTTCTCGACTCCTAATGAAGTCAATGGTCCTGTTCTCCAAGCCGCAGTCAAAGCTGCCACGCGTATGTGAAGAGCAACTACGCATGCAAGCGATCTTGCGTATCAAGGCGGAAATGCAAAAGGCAGAGATGCCGCAACAGCTAAGGGACCTCCTTGTTTTCATGTTGAGCACCGATCCTAACAAAAGGCCCTCCGCCCCAGCTGTGCTAGCATCGAAGAAATTCCTGGCGTTTAAGAAGGTTGAAGGCGCATAGCTTGTTCCGTTGGGTTGGAAGACTGCAGCCTGTTTGCACGTATATGTAGACAAGCCACATTCGCTCACTCTTTTTACTCCTATCCCTCACCTTGGATGAGTCCACATCTTCTCTGCTTCCTCTACTCTTACTATCACAGAGCACCATCCAGGGGAGCTTCTTACTAGCCGCCCAAGTCGTTGAAAGATATGTGGAGCATTTTGGTGTCCTAATAATCGCCTCATAAATAGTAACCAAAATAGAAGGCTACAGGCAATCTTCAAATCCAAATGGGTCAAGGGCAGGTTGTCAACATCACGGCTGTTGTCAGTGAATTTTCCCAACGACTTCCTAACGAGACAAATGTCACCTGTCGAAGGGCAACACACTAGACCTTGCATGTAACAGCTTCGCTCCCTTTGTTATTTCTAGCCGAACTCCATCAGTCCAGATCGCCCGCTGTGAGGCTTTCTCGCGTTTCCATCCCTCTAATGATCCGCGATAATTTTGTTCTTGACGTCACTCTCTCGGGGAGCTGAATGTGTATCTATCTAATATCGGCCGCTATGGGCATTATTGTATACTCATTCATGATGTAGGTACAGTGATGGCATGTCCTAAATTGGACGCATGACCATACAGATAATCCCGGGCTGTGGTCATCTAACAAGTCTATGGCTCATGTCCCTCGGCGACAGTGCTTTCGAAGGAGGCGATCCCAAAAAGGAATCAGCAATGACGTTATCGCTGGGAGGCATCCCAAAGTCGTTATCTCTAAGTATGGCGACGGTTTGAGACGGCTTACCGGTGCTATCAGCCAAGATGTCAAGAACGTGACTCTTGCTAGTGTTAAGGAACACTTTGAGATTAGCAGTCTGTTTTAAAGATGGCGACATCCAGCAGGTGGACAGAATCGCTGTTACAGATTCTTCTTCCGCTAGCATCATGCCTTCTAACCTTGAGCAGTAACATATTCCACATAAGCTCTAGAGATCCTGACGGTTACTACTCTGTTTAGGGCGAGACTGCTGCTGTAGCAAGTTCAAGGGCAGACACGCTGCTGAGGGAACGTCTAAGCAGGCAGTAGGCCGTTTATTCCTTCCATGATCTTATCAGACATGCACGGCTAATCTTGCCCACTGCAAGCTAATTGGGCTTCATGTGTATGGCATGAGCTATGCTGCTCAAGCGCCTAAACATTATACAGAATCTAGAAGCATCTCTGCTCTTTGACGGGCAGAAGTTGTTGTTGTCGTCCTAAGGAGAAAATTCTAGGTCTATCCAACTGTTGTTATTCTTTAACTGGCGATACGTCAAGCGATTGTTTCGGTCGATCAGGAGTTTGTATCTGGAACATTGCCTCGATAGGTCTGAAATCTGGATAAACAAAAAATCAATTAATTTCTAGGAATGTTGTAGCTCTCTCTGTTCATGTGAAATTCGTCTTTAACCCAAATAACGTTGAGTTCTTTAGAACGATTATGCAAGCTGCAACGGTTTAAGGTCCTAGTATATCTTTGCAACCGGTATTCTCTAATTTTTTACTAGGATGCTGTCCGATAGGGTCACTTCACTACCACACAGTGCTTTACTTGATAGCGGTAGAGCTTCTAATGCCAGTTCCTTGCGCTTACTGCCACGCTGTACCTTTTGTGCTGCAGCCTTGTCCTTTGCAACACGCCCGGCTTTCGTCTCTTCAAGATCTCAAAGCTCAACATCTTCTGTTTCCTAGCATAACTAATCTGGTCGACCGACGAACCCTGACCTCCTTGTTACTCTTGAAGAGAGATTGGCTGTGGTCCTCCAGGGATATCTCTTGCTTCGTGCATGACTGCGATTCTTAGGCTTGCTGAGGATCAATATAGTAATTTTACTTGGCTGCAACAGTTGTAGCGGAATATGCAACACGTCTATAATGTAACTAACATAATAAACAATGGCTATTAATACTCTCTATAAATAGTATAGTTCCTAGTAAATATAGCCTAGTATCAGTTATCTCCCAATAAACATTATATTAGTAGAGATAAGCTTTGAGCTACGCACTAGAGTATATGCGCAACAATACGCTGCCCTACTTGGCTTTATTATGTTGTGTGAAAGGCAGGGAAGGACGGCGACATCCCAAGCGGGACAGCAATACAGATGCATGCGCATGATCAAAGTAATAGCGTACTTACCACTTACAATCTAATGCGGTTCAGGAACGGCAGAGACTCTTCTGAAGGCAAGCGGGATAGCTGATTTTACGGGTTACTGTAATCAGCCGACATGGTTTACTAGGCCACGCTCAAGAGAGCCACCGGCTTAGAAAAAGAACAGCACGAGATGGATACGGGCTGAAACCAGGTGCAAACCGTAGGCTGTTCTTCGCTAACCATCACACAAGTCAAGTCCCTCCATTAAAACTCCCTATGCTCGTGCACTACTATAGGGAACCTCTCTGGCTTTACAAACCAGTAGTTAATAGTCTTCCAATCGTCTGCAGACATACCCAACTTGAGGTTAAAGAGCTTCACAATCTCGGGTATCAGCTTCGACATCTCAAGTATGCTGATATGCCGTCCCAGGCATGTTCTTGAGCCGAGGCCAAACTGGTGATTGGGTAAGTACGCGCGTAGATGCAACGTCGAATGTACCTTACGGGCATGTAATTTGCTTCCATTTCCTTGAATCGCTCAGCATTCGATTCTTTGGCCTCTTCCCATCGCTCTGGGCGAAACAAGTGAGCATCTTCGCCATACACACGCTTGTTGTAGTGTGCGACCCAAGTGTTCAGCCCGACATTGGTACCGGGAGGAAGCCAGTGTTCCCCGACCCGCAGCCCGCCTTCCGGCACAACACGCCAAAGCGGAAGACCTGTTGCAGGATGCATTCGCAAGGCCTCCTTGAGCACTGCCTGCAGGTATGGCATGTCTTGAGTCTGTTTGAATGTGATTCGCTTGTCCCATGCGCCGTGTTCCTTGATCTCTCGTCGCAGCTTGGACAGACAGTGTGGAGAAGTCATCAGGTAGTAAGCAACGCTTGATAGAGATACTGCTGTTGTGTCAGATCCTGCAATGATGTTGCTGAGTCCCATCATGAAGATGTGGTATGATGTGACCTTCGCGGGGTCTCTCCGCTGAGCATCGTTCATTTTATCGAGGAAGTCTCGTGGCGCCGCCTGGCCATTCGAGACCTTGGCAATGGGTTCCACCTGAGTCTTGGATTGGGCACGCTGATCGATCTTCTTCTGCACAAATCCCATCAGGTATGTGCGACCCGCGGCTCCCGAGCCAGGTATCTTTTCCATAATCGCATATAGGCTCGGATGCAGGCGCGGAAAGATGCCAACAAGCGTAGAATAAACCATAGACTTGTCTAGCGCAGCTATGGTGCCGGCGATGTCTTCGCCTTTATCGAGGAAGCCGAAGCGTTCCGAGTAGGTGATTTCCCCGAGTACGTCGAATGCGTAGCACTGGAACCAATGAGAGAGATCTACAGTTGTGCCAGTCCGCGAAAAACCTCGCAGCTTCTCGAGGAAAATATCGATACAGGTGTCGACATAGGGTTCGTAAGATAGCAACGAGCTCATGCTGTACATGCCTTGGAAGAGCTTCCGGGTCTCGGCGTGCCGTTTCATGTCTTGGTCTGGGAAGAGTGTCCATCGCGCGGGACTAGGATGCTTCCATCCTTGATACCAGTCACCCTTAGGAAACCTGGAGCTTATGCCGTATACTGTCTTCTCAGGGCTGACTATGGAGTAGTAGCCAGGCGCAATTCTGACGATATCTCCAAACTTCTCATGGAGCGCAATGTTCACGTGGTGGAAATTTCCCTCGCGAACTTTGCGAAAGAACCATAGTTTTGAGATTCGAGCCGGCCACGGGCCTGGAATCGACCGCGTGGACGCGATGAAATACTCTCGAAGAAGTGAAGCGACCACGTATATAGCAGCGGCGAGAATACACGCAGCTCCGAAAGAAGACATAGTTGGCTGCTTGGGCAGAGTAGAGCGGGTGGAAAGGTCTTGGAAGAAGCGCAAGGACGAGTACTGTGTTCGAGAAGCTTTATCTACTGTCACCGGAAATGCGAAAGTGCGGAATTGCACGCATCACGGTTGCCAACTATCTATACATGAGGATGCACGTAGATACTACCTACTGAAATGCTATCTGCGGGGTCGTGGTGCTGCCAGAGCCGCGGTGCGGCACAGTGGAGAAGTCCCGTGTGGGGATACCTATTCCGCGTTCCGCGTTCCGCATCGCCCTTTCCACGTTTTAGATGCTCTGTTCCGCGTTCCGCTTGCCCCGTCTCTCATTGCCGGTATAAGTCATTCGTTCATTCTGCCCTGTGTACGATCATCTGGGGTATGGGAAAGCGGAAGACCGAGTATAGGGTAGCGAGTATGTTTACAACAGATGGTCTTGGCGATTGAATACGTCTAAATGCATCGTAACCGCTCGAGAGTAAGCTTCAGCCACAATGTAACAGGCCATGTGAGTAACGGACCATAGCTGCCCACGCAAATGATAGGAAGAAGCAGTCATAAGTCTCATCAATCCCCCGAACAGCGCCAAAGACGCCACGTTTCATATCGAGAGAGATGACTTCTAAGTAAGATTTACAGTATAACGAGAAACGTCCCGCCAAGCTCACTGCCAATTCGTCAGTCGAGACAAAGACAGTCCATACCTGCGCTTGTCATCTGCCTCACAGTTACGACTTAGCGCCGAAGCTGAACAGCGCCTGCTGAGCATGATCAATTTCTACATCGTACCGACAGTAGCCTTGCTTTTTCTATTTGGCTTCACCGACCGCGCAAATATCGGTGGGTCCTTAGTGTTCCTGTCGATTCAACGCTGACGCAAGCGGAAAACGCAAGGCTAGCTGGGCTCGAATGAGACCTGCGCCTGACTGGCTGCGACTTCAGCACTGTTCAATCAGTCTTCTATATCTCTTAAATCGTATTCAAGATACCCTCGAACGTAGCATGCAAAGCCATTGCCCCGGGTCGGTTCATCCAGTATTACCCTAGCCTTTGGTATGCTCACTATTTGCTTTGCTTTCGTCAAAGAAATGCCCACCGCTTGGGCTATCTGCTTCCTCATCGGCGTATCCAAAGCAGGTATGCTACCTGGAGCAGCGTACTATATGCCGCGTTGCGCGTAGCTTGCTTTCCAAATTGCACATTGTGTCGTAATGGCTTCTTAGCAAGGGTATTCTGTGGCTTGCTCGCTTCAGCAATCTTGCGACTCGACTCTTTCAGCTGAACACAAATTTGGAGGATGATATCTGCGATCGAAGGCGTCACTACTATGGTACTGGCGCTCGTCAGTTTCTTGACCCTCGCCGACTGCCTGGGCACAGCCCGCTGGCTGACAGAGAAGCAACAGCTGATCATCGATCGCCTGAGGGCAGAGTGTATCGGTACGACGGAAGTCCTGGACATGATGAGCACGGCGAAGATTCTTCGCGGCATCTTAAACCCAGTTGTTCTTGCTACCGCTTAGATCTTCCTCCTAGCCTGCATCACTGTGCAAGACCTGGCATTCTTCGCGCCTACAGTCATAAAGACGACCTACGCCAACGTCAGAGTAGTCAAGCACCAACTGCTGGTCGTACCACGTACATCGTAGGGCTGTCGCAATTCAGTCGGTGAACTTCGTTACTTGGAAGACAAACAAACATCTACACGTGCTTGAGCGCATTACCTGTTATGATCGGGTATGTCACGTTCCTGGCCAGCGACGATTCGCAGGACAGATATGCAGTCACGAGTATCATTGCGACGGGCGCCTTGGATTCGGGAGCCCTGTGCACAGCTCAAGTTGCAACGAACGTGATTAGTGACATAGCCAGGTCATCAGTAATCGGAGTCTTAGTGATGGCCGGAAATCTTTGGCAGCCTCATCGCAACGTGGGCGTTCCTACCTCGATAGGCCTAACTACCAGGTCGGCAACGGCCTCAATGTGGCGGCCCAAAGTCTGATTCTCATTACGTATACTGGCATGGGACTGTGAATGAGGGCTGATAGGCAGCGTAGAAAGTCGAGCGATGTGACAATTGGTCTTGAAAGACGCAGCTTTGCCGAGATGGAGAAGGTAGATTGGCGTCACTCCGGATTTGAGTGGCGACCTTGATCGCGACGAAGATGGCCCGAAATTCGAGGTGCGAAATATCTGTGATATTTGCGATATTAGCAAAGCAGACCCGCTGAACTCTTGTCGAAGATGATGCGTGATAGTTGTTGATGTTGATGTTGATGTTGATCGTGATGGGTGGTGGTGTGGTCTCGACACGACAGTCCTTTTCCGACCTGCCAAGCAAACATTTGCCGCGTCATTCCCCATGCCGAAATGCGCCTTCTCTATCTAGCATACGGGCACCTCCTGCTTCTCTCCATGCCTACTGTACCCAGAACTGCGACTCACCTCAAGCTGCTGGCGAGTCGCATGAATATAACCATGCCTGACAATGCCGAAAAACAATGAGCACAATGTCTCGCCACGAGCGTATCGCTCTAAGAGAGCCCGTTATGCTTCACAAGCATGGTGAGCTGTGTAATTCTTCCGGCCCAGCGAAGAATTAACAATCAAAAGTCAGGAGTGCCAACGGCGCAAAGTCAAGTGCGATGGAAGCAATCCCTGCGCACGGTGCTCTGGACAATCCTTCACCTGCACGTATGGCCCTCTGGTAAGGCGAGCGCCTGTCAGGCATACGTACGTCATCTCTGCTCCAGGGAATACTTCTCTGACCCAGATTACCTGTAGAAGCAGTTCGGCACCCACAGATCATCATGAGAGCTCCAGATATCGGCGTTTACGTGCTGACGAGCATGTAGCACCTGAGAGCTCAGTTACTCCTAACCCCCGCCTTCTTCCTGCGACTTTGTCGCGCAAGAGAACAGGAAGACATGATCATAATTCAAGTCTGGGTGATCCCTCGTTGGAGCTCTCTATTGACGCAGCCGACTTCAGTGGCCCTACCTCCACGGAATATACGTTCAGCGCCGTGAATGGGAAGCTGCGGGCGATGGGAATGCAATCGGCGATTCCTGAACGACATCTGAGCTCTAGTCTTCCGCCAACATCTACCGGCCGCCTGGCTCAATATGGACCGTTCATGAAGCTGCTGACCATGGATCCTCTCTGGGACATGACACGAGATGATGCCTACAGCTTAGTCGATGACTGGAGTGTAGGTCTTGGGAGTATTTATCCCATCGTTGGCCGGCAGACGATGCTGCAGACTGTAGGCAAGGTCTTCAATGCGCTTGATGAAGCGCGCACATGCGGGCTGAGAGATACTGGGGGCTCGGTCGCTGAAGCTCTCTTCGATCACGACACGAACAAGCTGAAGATCGTTTTAGCAATCGGCATGACGAAAGAAGCTGGCGGTCGAGAGCACCAGGCACAGAGGCTGTTCCAAAGTATATCCGAAGCTGTAGAAGGTCTTATTTGGAATCCAGAAGGCCTCCAGGGTATACAGTTGCTATTCTTAGTCGTAGGTACACCATAGTAGTCTACCTACTACTTATTGTCGGCAGACGCTGATATGACAGGCCATGTACCATTACCACCTGAACGAGGAAGTCAGAACGGGTAGATGTGTGTCATTCGCAGCTCGTCTGTGTCTCGAGACAGGTCTTCACCGCCGGGCCATGCTTGAGAAGATCTTTCCGAACGCAGCGCAACGTATTGAGGCGGTGCAGGCCTTCTGGGCTGTGTATATGCTCGAGAGACGTCTGAGTCTCGGGCAAGGGATCCCATTCTCGATACAAGACTCTTACATCGACCGCTCCATCTATACAATTGACCTCGCCAACCCTTTACTGATGTCATTACTGCAATGGACCCGGCTTGCAGGTAAGACTTGGCATGCGCTGAACAACCAAATTGAAAAGACCTACGAATCGAGGGTCGAGGAGATCAGCTACCTGGATTACGAGATCACGCATTGGTTTGATAAGCTCCCGGAAGAGTATCGGCTGAGGGACAATACTTTATGGGCCCTCCATTCTCCCACCTACTACCACTCTATCTTCTTTGTTCGCAAAACCCATCTTCAAAACCTCATATATCGCCCCATCCTGCAGCTTCCGGTTAAAGCAGACCAGCATGAATCAATTCTGCTAAAGGCCATCGACATCTCTCAAGATACAGTGCGCACTTTGTATCGGCTCAACGAGCAAACGCCACTCATCCGTACGCACCCAATGTTCTTCCAACAGCTTTTGTTGACTGCGTTCGGCAACCTGTTACTTGCGGTTGTTGGCACGGGGCCTAAGATTCGAAGTAGCACACGGGCGGAGTTTGACATGTTCCTGCAGCTCTTCCAACTACTGAGCTCGGATTGCGCTGCGTTGCGGCGAACTTGGCAACGACTGCATGGACTGAGAGATTTACACGCCAAGCTGGGTCACTCGGAACGTGGAACTCACAATCCTCATGGTAATGAGTCGGCTGCGTCTCCGCATCCTGCAGACTCATTGTCATTCGATGACATCTTTCCTGATATCGACTTGTCATCAACCGTGTCAGGTACAGTTGAATCCTCGGAGTACTCTGATATGGCAGGCGAGGCACAAAATCCAATGTACGTTCCCGAAGGGTTTGTCGACTTGGAGCACTTGTTCGACTTTCCCTTCTTGGGCTTCCCGAATTGAGGTTCGTATAGTCGCAAATGCCACTGGCCCAGTCCAAGGAAATGCCATCAATACAACATATTGATACCACCGTCTGCCCGCAGGATTTTGCACATATCTGATTGGTATCCTAGTTATTGCAGTCCACCTCAACGTCGAAAACATGCAACCACTCGACGCTCTTTCCCGTCGCAAATGTTGCGAGACCCACGCTGGCGACTAGCGCGGTTAATCCCCGCAATCGCTATCAGCAGCCTCCTCATTCTAGGTATCATCACGCCCTTCGGTTCCACATTATCGCTATTATCAATTGAGGTGCTGGCGTTCAAAGGAAGAAGGAATTCCGATGCTCTCTAATTCTCACTAACGCACTCGCGCACTCACGCGCCTCACTCACTAGCAGTTAGATTCGCGCCCTCAAATCGCCCGCCATGGCCCCTTCCGCTATCGCCGTTCAATCCACGTCCACGCTCACGACGAAGCAGCTCGTGCCGCGAAACGATGACTCCACAGAAGAGAAGACACCTCTGCAAGCGATCTCACAAGGAGTCTGCTTGCCTGGCATTCCGCTCTTCTCGTCCCACGATAAGGAGCGAGCATGGATTCTCAACCATATGGCAGGCGCGTTTCGGGTATTCGCTCGTAAAGGCTTTACCGAGGGGATGTCTGGGTAAGTGGGATTGAGTCGCTGAAGTTAGCACTGATGGTGGTGCTTCATTGACTGTGTGCATAGACACATTAGCGTACGCGATCCAGAGAACCCTCATGCATTCTGGACGAATCCCCTCGGCAGACACTTCGCTCTCCTCGAACCATCCGACATGATACTCGTCGACTACGATGGCAAGCCGATTGGAGGGAACACCAGCCGACCTGCCAATGCTGCGGGCTTCCTGATCCACTCAGCGGTGCACAAGGCTCGACCTGATGTACACGCCGCCTGTCATACCCACGGCAAGGCGGGCAAGGCATGGAGTACCTTTGCGCGGCCTTTGGAAATGATCAATCAGGATGTCACCTACTTCTACGGTGACGCCCAGTCTGTATATACCGAGTTTGGCGGTGTCGTATTCAGCGAAGAAGAGGGCCAGCGTCTAGCAGCTGCTCTTGGTCCCAAAGGAAAAGGCATGATACTGCGCAACCACGGTCTTCTCACTGTCGGAGGAACCGTCGACGAAGCTGCATACCTCTACACCCTCATGGAGCGTTCATGCGAGATCCAGCTCATGGTCGAAGCCGCTGCTGCCAATGGCGTGCCCAAAGTGTACGTCGATGATGAAGCCGCAGCGTTCACGTTCAAAATGGCCTCTGATCCGGAGAGCCTATACTGGGAGTTCCAGCCCGACCTGGAGTATGAACAGACGCACAGCAATGGCGCGTTCGAAATCTAAATGTTCGCATTTTTGTTAAATACAAAGTGGCGCACATTCATGCCTGCACCGACCATTGTCACCAATGCCTTCGTAGTCTGCTTGTTGAAACCTACAGCTATGCTCCTTACTTTGCGGAGCGAAATGTGGAACACGGATCACTCGGTCAAAGCCAGAAGTGTCGAGCTCGAGGCAGACTCTGAGCATTTGCCATGAATAAAGCCGAAATTAATATCGAAGACCAAGAGTCCGAAACATCCGCCCGCCGTGGCCCTTGCCGCCAAGGCGCGATTTCCCCGCCATCTCTGCAGCACAGCCCGCACCCAGAAGCTTTCCCCCAAGACGTCTTTGAAGACTAGACTTTGGAGCTTAGGCTCTCCGACCGTGGAGGCTCGACTCAATCTCTGCGAAGACATGCAGTTCCCTTGCAGGCCAAGTCCGGTCATGGTGACGTTCTACAGAGTGCAGACATGACACCCTAACGCTATTCATTACGACCACGACCAACCGACACATCCTTGGATCTTACCGTCACACTAGCACACTTAAAATGCGACGCGTATTAACTGCTGCCACCACTGACAAGACGGTTAGAGAAGACGTGTGCCGCCCGTTTCAAAACGGGCTCAACGTCCAAGCGACATCATGGGGCTCCCGGCTACTGTCTGACCTTCCAAGCTTCTAGCGTTCACTGCAGCCGTTGACAGTCCAGGTCGAGGAACTTGTTGTTGATCCAAAGAACGGACGATGCTTGCAGCACATGACTGTCTGTCACGTGGAGTGCCACGACCACTTGGTTCAGAATCGGATCTTGCAAGCTTGAATCCTCCCGGCAGATCACGACCGTGCGATCTGGTACAGATCATCACACCCGTTCGTAGCGAATGTCGAGCATCTCTCCGAGAACGGCCGAATGGAGTCCTTCATCTGCGGTGCGCACGTGGATGTCCTGCATTCATTCTCGCGCAAGGTGCTGGCTTGCTCCTTTATGCCAAGAGCCGAACAAGTCACCGAACGCTCGACGCCAAGACCGTCAGCGCACAATAGGAGCTACTTGGTGAGCACTCCGCATGTAGCCTCATCAACTAGACGGGGTATTTCCTGACGGTCAGGGAGCTGGGAAATCGATGGATTCTATCCAATGCACAGCAGTTCGCTTTCCAAGCAAAATTGATGACGCGGGCAAGGCGGCTGTACGTTTGTGGGCAATTTCATAGGTCTTGGCACAGACTGCCTTCACACCAGTTGCCTTACAGGTGTAGGACTATACTTGGCATTGCACCGGTACAGTGCGGCATGGCTTTAATATCTGCGAGGGTAGGGACTCGTTTGGTGGAGTTCAAAAGGGACCTCGCGCTCTCACCTTTGGGGATCACTTCTCATCAGTATCTCACAACAGGGCGCCACAAATATGCACTTCTCTTCCTTATTTCACGTTGCTGCTCTTATGTCGGCTGTTCTGGGTTGCCCACAGCACACGAACAACGAGCAGTCTCATCTTGTTGGGCGACAAGAAATCCCTAACTCGAATACCACGCAGAACATCTGGGCTTACGAGGTTGGGATCCTACAACTTATTGTCGGATTCACTCTTACTGACTTGTCCAACAGGCGTCTTTCAACTGGGGCAAATTGAGCCCTGAATACCGTCTTTGCCAAACTGGAACGCAACAATCGCCTATTGCGCTCTCCCTTGACGACGGTCTTTCAGTCAAACACGTACCAACTTTCAACTACACCGGAAAAGCATCTGGGAACTTCTACAACTGGGGCTACGGACCTGCATTCACGCTTGCTGAAAACGGCGATTGGACATCACACCCCAGCTTCACGTATGACAACGTGACGCTCTATCTGAAAGGCTGGCACATCCATGCCCCGGCCGATCACTCGGTCGGAGGCGATCGCAGTAAGGCTGAGATGCACTTTGTCCACGTCGATGCCCAGGGTCACGAGGGTGCCGTTCTCGCCTTCCGTCTGGACCCTGGAGACCTCAACAGCACCTTTTTCGAACAGCTTCCTCCTATGGTCGGTTTTGATGAGTTGCAAGTTCAAGAGCCTGTTGAGATGGACCTCACGCTCGCCCTGGAGAGCGTCCAAAACTTTAACAAGTTCTGGACGTACCAGGGCAGTTTGACTAGCCCTCCTTGTACTGAAGGTATCAGGTGGTTTGTAGCCAGAGAGACAATGTTCACGGGCGTCGAGCAGATGCAAGCTATCCTTGGTGCGAGTACCTACTCTGCCAGAGCTGAGCAGGAGGTTTGGCAGCACCACATCAACGAGTAAATCGTCGCAATGGGTGGTATGAGAGAACTGGATGTCATGGCGCACATAGATTGTATATATACGCACGAGAAAGAATAGATGGTTGTAAATACTTTGATCATGCAGACAATGACAAGATGTCATCGAACAATTGACGATTGCCATCCAGATCAATAAGTATGCAAGCATGAGGAAGCTCAGAGGCCCGACTTGCCTCTTTCTACGATTCATATAGTGAAGACAGGCCGGGTTGCTATGTACGGTTGCATGTGCGAAGCTGCGCGTCTTGACATTGGCTTTACGTCATGCCCCGCAGATGGACATCGACATCCTCAGATACGCTCACGCGAGGACGCTCCACCTCTTTATCCGACCACATTGGAAGTCGAGATGACGCATCCAGCACCAACTGAGTTGGCGACCAAAGATCTGTTCAGACTGGGCAGGCGCACAGTCTTGGGAGTGTATTCCACAAACGTCTGCACGACAACGACACAATGCTAACGCACGATGTCAGTGTCTGGAGGCGCAGGTGCAGTTGGGGTGTTAGTGGGGAAAGCTGTCTTAGAGAGTGGCGGCGATGTAATCCTTTTGTATCGGCTTCAATCGATGCCTGCCCAGGTGAGGATAAGTGGCGCAAGTCTAGCTTTTTGTACCAAACTTTGCGCTGACACGACATATAGGTAATATCCTAGCATGACCAGAAGCTGGAACCTCAAAGGCACAATACTAAGAGCTCGACGTTCAAGATGAGATAAAGATCACTGCCGCCATGAGCCAGGTTAAAACCGGTCTTTGCCAACCCATCCGCAGCCTAGTATCGTGCGCAGCCATCTCAGGCGAAAGCTATGCATGTGACTACCCTGAATCAGTGTTCAGGCAGATCCTCGATGTCAATATCACAGGCACCTTTCTCATCGCCCGTGCAGTAGCCAACGAGATGCACCGCGTGAACATAACAGGCAGAATCGTCCTGCCAGCCAGCATGAGCGACCATGTCAGCAATCGTGGGATTAACACCTCGGCGTACCACGCTTTCAAAGCCGCGGTAAATCAGCTCGCTCGCTCGCTGGCCGCTGAGTGGGCCCATGCATAGAACACTTTCCCAGGAAGCACTGCAACTGCAATGAATCCCAATCCGAGCACCGAGCCGAGGAAAGTGTGCCCACCGATCAGAGACAACACACTGAGCTCGGGGTCTATCGATATGCCACTGAGTGAGGCTGCACGGGCAAGAGGTCTGACGGATGAGTGGGCGATTCAGAATATGCTAAGAAAGATGAGTCAGCCTGAGGAGTATAGGGCTCCAGTGCTCGTCTTGTTGAGTGAGGGTAGTAGCTACATGACGGGCGCGGTCAATGGTATTATCCAAGAGCATTACAGAGATAATACCAATCTCAGGTACAGGATCTCAGGGTCGATGGAGGACATTGCGCATGGTAGCGCTGAACACAAACACCAGGCTAGGTTACGCGTGAAATTAGCTGTTCGTAACACTGTTACAGTGCGATCACACATGGCAGCAAGATTTGTCTATTACAGTGTGTAGAGCATTCTGGAAATCAGTGTGACTTCTTGGACTTGCAACATTACAGCATCGCGTGCTCATTGGTCAAATTCAGCCTTACCGGTCTTCGGACTATTGCTCCCGGAGTCAGCTCGTCCGGTAAGGTTACAAAGGGTGTGCACATAATTTACATTTGCGGGGCCCCGCATTAAATGGTCTAGGATCATGCCTATCGGGAAGCCCAATGTATCAAGATTCTGCATCTGACATGATCTGCATGGACATTCCAGCAGAATAGGGCGGTTCGTCTCCATTGAAGATCGAAGTCCTGACCATGGCAGACTTTCCAGGCTCTTCGCGGAGACTCTCAACAGCGGATTTTGCCTTTCAGATTACGCCGATAAATTCTTTCTTCGCTGTAAAACGGAGCGAAGAGCAGGAAATATAAAGTCGCTACCATCAAAGTGGAGCTACTCCAGCTCGAATCTCCCCATTCCAACCATGAAGACCCTAACCCTCATCACGACCCTACTAGCAGCCATCGGCGCCTCCGCCCTACCCACAAAGCGACAAGCCAGTCCCCGCCCGATGGAGAACCTCGGCAGAGGCATAACCGCCGTGCGCTCCAGCCCAAACACAACATTCATAAGCTGGCGTCTCCTCGGTCTCGATCCAGACGACATCGGCTTCAACATCTACCGCTCTTCCAACGGCGCCAATGACACTCGTCTGAACCCCGAAACCCTGACCAAAGGAACAAACTACGTTGATTCAACCGCCAACCTCACACAATCAAACACGTACTGGGTCCGTTCGGTCATCGATGGCAAGGAGCAGGCGCCGGCGAGTGGCAGTTTTACTTTGTCCGCGGATCATGCGCAAGAGCCAGTCGTGCGCGTACCGCTCAAGGCTGGTGATCGGATTAAGTATGTGTGGGTAGGCGACTTCGACGCGGATGGGGAGTACGACTATCTGATTGACAGACACGGAACGCAGCAAGGGCTTGAAGCGTATCGCAGAGATGGCAAATTCCTCTGGGAAGTGGACATGGGGCCGAATAGTGCGAACCAGAACAACATCGAGCCTGGGTCTTCTAGTATCGATGTCGGGCACTGGGACGGGGTTACAGTGTACGATGTTGACGGTGACGGGGTTGCCGAGGTCATGGTGCGGATTGCGAATGGAGTTGTGTTTGGTGACGGGACGATATTCGATGGGGGTGCGAATGATGACGAGCAGTTTATTGCGGTGCTAGATGGGAGGACTGGGGCTCTGCGCGCATCGACGAAGATCAGGAACGATTATATCGAACATGGGCCTTTTGCTGCTCGCTTGGGCGTTGGGTTTCTTGACGGCGTGAGGCCGCACATCGTCGCGTTCATGAAGAATCGGCAAGACGACAAAAGGTTCAACCGCAATCTGGCTGCTTGGACATTTGATGGCTCGAACATTGTCGAGGAGTGGGTATACGATGATCAGAACGCCGGAAGTGGCTCCGATGGACACAACACTCGTATCATTGACGTAGATGGAGACGGTAAGGATGAAGTTGGGGAAATCATGTTCGTACTAAACGGAGACGGTACCCTCAAGTATGACATGACCACGTCAGGAATTGGGCACGGTGATCGGTGGCAGATTGCCAAAATGGACCCTAGCCGTCCCGGTCTGCAAGGGTACGGTGTCCAGCAAGACAACCCCGACAAACTTTGGGAATACTACTACGATGCCACGGATGGCAAGGTGCTGTGGAAACACTATGGTGATGAGGTGGCTGACGTTGGGCGCGGTCTAGTTGGCGACATTGACCCGAGTCATCCCGGCATGGAGTCCTGGAGCGCAGGAGGTTCCGGTCTGTACAACACGCCAAGTGATACGTTACTTGAGAAGGATACCTCGCTATCACCGTGGGCGCACCTGTCTCTGTGGTGGGATGGTGATGATACCGTCGAACTATACAACGATGGCAAGCTGGAGAAGTGGGATCCGGCAAACCCTAGCACGTCAAGCAAATTACCTCGCATCTTCCGTATCGATAAATATGGCGCTATCAACCCCGGAGATCCAAATCCTGGCTTCCTTGGCGACATCTTCGGCGACTGGCGCGAGGAAATCATCACAACCAATGCAGCGAACGACGAGCTCATCATCTTTACAACTGATCAGCCTACCGAGCGCCGACTATACACATTAGCTCACAACCCAGCTTATCGCAACGGAATGACGCTGAAAGGTTACCTCCAGAATGCGCATGTTGACTATTACATTGGGCGTGGAATGGAAGCGCCACCGAAACCGAACATTAGATATATCGGGACGTGAGGGTTATAAAGCGCGCATCGTACCGAACAGGGACTGGGCTGGACATTCTTTCCTCTTCATAAAACAAGTTCCGACTGTGAATACAGTTACATTGCTACTCTTCAGTGATGTGGAGCCTTGCATATAGGCCGAGATTCACTACCTCATCTTGGCAGACTACCAAGGTAGCTGCAGGGGGGTAGGAAGCTTGTCGGTCGGACCAAGCACTGGCTCGGCGGTACCAATATCCCTGCCCAAGTCAGCATGAGACAAGCAAATGCATTGTGAACACCACTCACCTTGGCCCTCGTGGCGCCCAGTACTCGCCGGTCTTGCTGATGTCGAAGGTCTCAATCCACTCTGCAAGCGACTTGGCAGCGACATCGGGTGTGACAGCGTCACCTTCGTCCCAGAACTTGTCAAAGCCAACACCCTTGGTCATCTCTGTGCGCATGAAACCCGGGTGCACCACTGCGATTGCCACCCCTCTTTCCTTCAGATCTAGACTCAGCAGCTTGGCGGACATATTCAGCGCGGTCTTGCTGGCATGGTGTCCGTAGTTGCCGCCGCCCTCCTTCTCGTGCCGGAGCGTGATGCTGCCACTTTCTGAGGAGACGAATATGACCTTTGATCCCTTACCCAGGAGATCTTTTGTCTCGTTGGCCAGTGTGGTGACTAGGATGGTAGGTCCGATAGCGCATGTCCGGTACATACGCTCCTGCGCTTCGAAAGAGGGTTTCTCTAAGCTTTCCGTTGCGAAGTAGCCAGCGGTGATAATTACATTGTCCAAGCTTGAGATCCCTTCGGTGTTGAGATGGCGAATAATTTTGCTGCCAGCATCAGGTGAAGCGATGTCTACGCCTGGTATGTAGGTAACATTCTTGCCTTCAGCATATCAGCGACGAATCTCCAGCGTGGGGGTATAGCACGAACTGCCTGCTGGAGGGTCAGATGATCTTGCTGTAGCGAAAACGTGGTTGTTCGCGTCCGAGGCATATAGCTTTACTAAGCTCGCTCCAAGGCCGCGAGTTGCGCCGACAATTAGGATGGCAGGCATGTTGTTTCGGAGTAGAAGTTTGAAGGTGGAAGGGTGGAGGTCGTGCTTCGCTGGAGGTTACGATGTGATGTTGGAGTTTGGTGAGACCGATGACGTCGGTGTTTACATTGCGTGCTTGGTGTTGACGCATTCTCACCTAATCAGGAAGCTGCGCCATAGTGCAGTCAATTGCTGGTGTTGCAGCAGCCGGTTGCGAAGCGACTCAGACCACAGCGATCGAAGCTTCTGTTTCTTGCAATACGGTCCTATACCATTGCTAAAACAGGGTCCAATTGACGGCACACACGAGATAGCAAATCGCTTTGTTTCCCACTGAAGACAAGCGTCTCTACGCGCATCAGAAAAACGTAGACTCGCTACTTCTGCGAAGTGATCAGAGTTGGAGCCGCCTCGCTATCAATGCTCAAGAGGTTCTGTCGGCTAGTCATTGGCTCAGCGCGCCACCTTACGAGCTCAGGTTTCCCAGCTTCAGCCAGTGCAACGTTACTTGTCTCCCGCTGAACCTCGTCATCCATGGCGCGCAGGATGCTACGATATCGGGCGCAGACATGCATGTCAAACTCTGCCAGATCAGGCACCGTCCACTGGTCGTATAGTCGGCCATGCGTGTTGGAGGGCACGAAGGATGCGTGGCAGCGGAGGAAGAGGTAGCAGAGGTAGCACAGCCATTTCGATGTCCCAATCACTCGAGGGCGGCGAAAATTGAGCTTCTCGTTCGTAATTTCTGAAGCTCGGAAAATGATGTCGTAGTGAACTGCCAACTGGACTTCCGCGTGTACATGGCAGGTTGTCGCCCATGCCTCATACCCGATTGCAGTGGGCACGCTCTGATACGGTGTAAGGAAGGCAAGCTGTGGCTTAGTCTGGAAGAGAGACGGATAGGAAAGGGCCGTGTCGAGAAGAGACAAGGTAATGCGCCAGTAAGCCGCAATCTTTTCGATTTGACGGAGGCACTTGATAGCTGATGCGACCTTTGCTGTGGGTGTCGTACTTGGGCTGTGCTCTAAGCGCTTCACGAACTCCGCAATGTCCTTCTTCTTGCAGCATTCATAACTTGCCTTGATGAGTTCTTTGAGCGACTCGAGCTCGCCTTGCGATGTAGGCTCAGATGCTTCGAACGCCTCATAGTGAGGGGCCAGACGCTGCAGATCGGTCTCCACGGAACGTCTCAACGTCGCCTCCTTCTTGGTATAAAGGAATTGTACGCGGTGTACAAGGTTTGCAAAGTCCTGCCAGAGCGGCTTCTTGTGTTGTTTTGACAGATACTTCGGCTTCTCCCACTTGGTCGACCTGAGCCGAGCGAGCAACCGCCGAAAGTGCAACTGTACGATCTGCTCGAACAAATCCTCAACACGATTTGGAAAAACTTGCTCTGAGGAGTTCTCAGTCAACGCGTCTACTATTCGTTGCAATGCCGTCTTGACTTCGCCGCTGAGGGCCAAATCCAGTGCTGCGAACCGCACTGTTAGACCCGCATATTCCACATGTTCCTCAAGACAAACTGCAGCAACACTCTGAGCCCCTTCTTCAACTGCTGCTAAGAAGGCAAGATCATCCGCTAGTTGCTGTTCGATCCGTAGTGGGAGAACATAATCTTTTATGGAATCGTCTCCTGTTAGACAGAATATTTGCGGATCAACAGGGACTGCATTGGTGCGCTTTTCAAGCTCTACCAGATGCTGGCGAAATGTTTCTTCGGGTAGGTCGCGCCATATAGAGCTTTCAGGGTTTGCAGTTCGGCATTGTAGTCGTGACATTCGGTAAAGCCAACTGCTGGCGGTGGAAAGGACGGGACGAGAGGTGATGCAGTCCCAGCCCGTCTCCACGTTCTGTATTAGCGCGTTTGCTAAGCGAGTGGTGGGACTGCACTCATCTCATCATGCAGTAAAACATCGCAGAAGCAACTTGCAAGACTTTCGGGAATGCAACCGCTGGTGAGAGATCACGATACCGTGACTCTGCTGGAGCTTTGCGCCAGTCGACATTGCCTGGGACAGGCAGTGAACCATTCTTGCTAAAGCTATTATGGTGTTGTGATGAGGATGCGTTGCTAGGGTCATGTGACTCACCTCAGTGTCCGTCAACAAAAGCCCCCCTCGACATTCGCACTGTACTGTGTAGAATCTCGTTCAAGTGCGAAATAGCTAGCACTTGAAGCGAACTCCCAAAAGCAAGACATTCCATCTATCATTCAGCAACCACTCAGCGTCTCCCAAATCTCTACTAGCTGGTTCGCTATTGAACGAAATTATGCGGCAGTCAGCGACATCGGCGCCCCGCATTCTTCTCACTTTTAAGTCCATGCACGACCGCCCCGCATCGTCATACCCTGCGCGGGCGTCGACGGCTTAACCTCGCGCGACGAATTTTGGATGGGTAGAGTGTGACTCTTCACGTTCTACTATACATTTGCGCCCTCCAGTCAACTACTGACTGACTGATAAATTTTCTCCCTTGTAATTGTTGATACCCGGTTTCTTCCTATTGTGTCTGCGATCGTCAAGCAACCCATCTACCAATTGAAGCGCGAAATTGAAGCAAAATGCCCATGCTCGCGGAGCCGTGGAAAAAGTACAAGGCTTTCAAGCCGGTGAATCTGCCCGACCGCCAATGGCCCAGCAAGACAATTGAGAAGCCTCCGCGATGGCTGTCCACAGATTTGCGCGACGGCAACCAGTCTCTGGTAGATCCCATGGTGTGCTCCCCTGCGCTCCCCTGCGAACCCCTCTCGAACCAGCTGACGCGTGCAGGACGGCGAGCAAAAGTGGATGTACTTCCAGATGCTCACACGGCTCGGCTACAAGGAGATTGAAGTCTCGTTTCCCTCGGCCTCGCAGACCGACTTCGACTTCACACAACGCCTCGTGCAGACGCCCGGCATAGTCCCCGACGATGTCTGGCTGCAGGTGCTGTCGCCGTGCCGCAAAGAGCTCATCCGCCGCACCGTCGACTCGCTCAAGGGCGCCAAAAAGGCCATCCTGCATCTGTACCTGGCCACCAGCCCGTGCTTCCAGCAGATTGTCTTCAACATGAACGACGAGGAGACCATCGCCCTGGCGGTCGAGTGCACAAAGTACGCGCGCTCCATCACGAAAGACGACCCTGCGCAGGCAGGCACACAATGGCACTACGAGTTCTCGCCCGAGACCTTCTCCGACTCGAAGCCAGAGTTCGCCCTCGAGGTCTGCGAGGCCGTCAAGGCCGCCTGGGAGCCGACCGTCGAGGATCCCATCATCTTCAACCTGCCGGCGACCGTGGAAATGTCCACGCCCAACGTCTACGCCGACCAGATCGAGTTCTTCTGCAGGAACATCTCCGAGCGCGAGAAGATCTCCGTCTCGCTGCACCCCCACAACGACCGTGGCTGCGCCGTCGCGGCCGCAGAACTCGCACAGATGGCCGGCGCAGACCGCGTAGAAGGCACCCTGTTCGGCAACGGCGAGCGCACCGGCAACGTCGACCTCGTGACCCTCGGCCTGAATCTGTACACGCAGGGCATCCACCCCAAGATCGACTTCTCGGACCTCAAGTCCATCATCGACATGGTCGAGACATGCAACAAGATCCCCATCCACCCCCGCGCGCCCTACGGCGGCCAGCTCGTCGTGTGCGCCTTCTCGGGCTCGCATCAGGACGCGATCAAAAAGGGCTTCCAGAAGCGCAAGCAGGAAGGCGCAACCAACGAGTCCTACTGGCAGATCCCATACCTGCCCCTCGACCCGCAGGACATTGGCCGCACATACGAAGCCATCATCCGCGTCAACTCGCAGTCGGGCAAGGGCGGCGTGGCCTGGATCATCCAGCGGCAGCTGGAGCTCGACCTGCCGCGCGGCCTGCAAATCGCCTTCTCCAAGGTCGTGCAGAAAGAAACCGACCGTCTGGGCCGCGAGCTGCTCCCGACGGAGATTGTCGGCCTCTTCGAAGACGCGTACCACCTCAAGCGCAACCCGCGCTTCGGCCTCATCGACTACGACATCCTCGCGGACCGCAGCAAAACCCCCGAGCCCCCCGCCGCGGGCAAAACCAACAAAACGGCCAACCTCCGCCGCATCTTCAAGGGCGTCCTCGAAATCGACGGCCAGGAGCACAAGATCCACGGCTCGGGCAACGGCGCCATCAGCTCGCTCGCCGACGCGCTCCGCGGCCTCGGCATCGAACTCGACGTGGTCGACTACACGGAGCACACGATCGGGTCCAACAAAGACGCCAAGGCAGCGACGTACATTGGCTGCGTGGTCGCGGGGGGCTCGCAGAAGGTGTGGGGTGTTGGTATCCACCACGACGTGGTGCAGGCGAGTCTGATCGCGCTGCTCAGCGCGGCATCCTCGGTATGGGTCCACGAACAAGATTCGCTCTGGAGACACTAATGCGGTATGTAGTTTCTGTCGAGCAGACCCAGCACGCCGATCCCGTTTCGCCCCAAGAGGAGCGATACCCTGGAGCTTCCGAGTTCGCCGCTGAGGAGCGGGCAGAGTGCGGAGCAGGGGGATGGGACGGTGGTGGATCGGCTCGAGGCGATGGTTGGTGGGGCGCAGGCTGATGTGCAGGGTGGGGGTGTGTAGGATCGGTCTTGTGGGTTTGGTGGTTGCATGGACGGGCGTTAAAAGTTACTAGGGTAGCGATTCGAACCACCATCTCCATGTACACACGTGCGAAACATGCTTTCAATTGGAGGGGATCATAGAGCAAAACATACTAGCCGTGGTATGTGGACCTATATTACACTACACCCCCCAAACCCTAACCCCACAACACACGACCTCCCTCCCCCTAACCTCGACCCCCCTCCCAAAATACAGCGCCGCGAATTCAGACAAAAACGCGCGATCCGCCTCACTCCACACGTCAAGCCCCATGTTCACCATCTCACTGCTATCAACCCACACCACGCCCTCCTCATCGTCATCTTGGTCGCCAGACTGGCCAGACTCGTCGCGCTCAATAATGTCCGCAAGCGAACCGATAAGCTCGCCCGCCAAGCGGTGGAAATAGGCAACAACGCCCGCTTCAAACGAGTTTGTGTACGTGGACGTGTCGCCGAGGATGTCGCGGTCGAAGTCGGGTTCGGCGGAGTTGAGGGCGGCGGGTTCGCCGGCCGAGGCCCACCAGAGGAAGCCCGAGTAGGCGAGGCGGGACCAGGTTGTGGGTTCGATGGGGGCGGAGTCGAGGGTGGAGGCGAGGGCGGAGTCGGCGCGTTTGGTGTCGGGGTCGGGGTGGGCGGGGGAGAGGAGAGGGTGTGTGTCTGGCTGCGAGGAGGTGTCGTCGTGGAAGGTGTCGGCGGCGCGCTGGCGGTGCTTCCATAGTTGGCGGTGTAGTAGGCGGTACCGGGCGACGTCGCGTTGGCTGGCTTTGATGGGGTCGCCCGCGCTGGTGCGCAGTTTTGGCCAGTGGCGGTGCTGTGGAGTTCCCTCGCTGGCGTGCGGTATCTCGACCACGATGTCATATAGGTTCTGCTTCGTCGCGATGATCTCGTCGGTTGTGCATGCGACCCAGCCCTCGGCCGGCTCGGGGCCCGGTGTGTGTGGGCGCTTGGGGTTGCGCAGGTCCTCCAGGTAGGGGATGTCGTGGACGCCGATGGAGAAGAGGGCGGGCAGGCGGAGGAGGGCTTCGGTGCCCGGGGCGAGGTGTTGGGCGTCGCGGGGGGAGATGGTGGAGAGGACGGAGAGGTTGTAGACTGCGGCGGGTTGTTAGCGGGTCCTCTGTGTAGTGATGGCAGGTGGCCCACCAAACTCGCACGTCGTGCGGACGGGCGGACTGCCGACGAACAGAATGCGCTTCCGCAGCAGAGCGGCCTGCTGCAGCCTGAAGACCAGCGGGCCGAACAGCTCCAGATACTCGGCCATGGCCAGCGCGGGATGGTACGCGGGCAGCCGCTCGTCGTCCTCGTCCTGGTCTTCGTCTTCTGCTGTGGCCGTGACTGTCGCCTGCTCTGTCGTCGCCCGGCGCGTCTTCCCCCCTCTTGTCTGCTCCGCCCAAAACTCCTCCAGCGGCGCAACCCCCTCATCCCTCGCCAGCGCCTTCGCCAGCGCCTCCAGCCTCCCCGCGAGCAGCCACCCGCGCCCCAGCCTGCCAAACCGCCCCTCGCGCCTGACCAGAACCCCGACGGCCACAAAACTCGCATTGCGATCCGCCTCGCTCGCGTCGCCCCGCGCGAACGCGCTCAGCCCGGCGAACCCCGCATGTGTGAAGTAGACGAGGTCGCTCGCCAGCGCGTGCAGGCCCGACGGCAGCGACTTGAACTCGACCCCATCGAGGTCGGTGGCGCTGGCGGTGCGCTTCCAGGCGATGGTGTACCCGACTTTCTTGTCGAATTGGATCAGGAAGAGCGCCTCGACGTGTGGCGCATCGTTTCGGTTGTCCGTGTCGTCGTCGGGTGCGCTCGAGTGCGTCGAGGCCGGCATGCTCGCGGTGGGCGCGGACGGAGTGGGCGGCGCGGAGGGCGGTGATGCAGGGAGTGTTGCTGCACGATGACGAGGCAGGTGTAGCCGAGGATCGCCAGCCACATCCGGCGCCCACAGGTTGATACCGTCTTCCTTCATCACCACTTGTCGGCACGATGAGATTATGCTGCATCTGCATCTTCGAGGTGTCGCTTGCTTTGTATTTTATAAACTGGTCAGGGTTCGAGCTGCCTTGTCGTTGCAGTGCATGACCCAGCGCAACACACAGCTAACACGCCGCAAATGGCCTTCTCACCTGCATACAGAGCATCTTCTGCCAGGCCCTGCCTGCCCAGCAATGGCTGCGGAGGCATCTATACGACTGTTCCGGCGAGGGCTCACTATCAACGTGACTCGTGATACCTTTTGGTTTGCTTGCCGCCGTGGTCGGAGCCGGGGCTTGACATCTTCGTCTATTGAGTCCCTTGCCCTGTAGTCCCATCCATTCAAGGACTAACCAGAAGACTTCACAACATAGCACGTGCGTGAATATCATATGATAGCCCTCCAGCCAAGCCGTCCATGTCCTTCCACCCGTTCTCTCTTGACAGCGCTAACAAAGCGTGACTGCAGTTTTCAATCACCAAGCCCGTCTGCATCACAAGCAGCTTGCAGTGCAATTGCTCGTCCTTTAACAACAGACTTATCAGGTATTATGCTCGTCTCTCCAGGCTCAGCATTTCTTCTTCTTTATATGTCGTCGCTTTCACTCGAATTTCTATCGTGCTCGTCTCTGCAGTCTCAGCAATCTCTCTTCCTTCTCGTCCATCGCTTTCACTCGAAGAATCCACGAGGGCTCTGCTCACCGCTCATACCGCTTCACGACGACGCGCGAGGTTGTGCTCGAGACACCTTCACTTCTACTCCCCACGAGTCCTTCACTCCACGACACTTGGGCCAACGAGAGCCATGGACGCGCTGCAGTAGACAATAGCGGTGCGCTACTCGACGCTCTCACTCGCCCTCCCGTGTGCTCTTTTATATATATCCTGTTTTCAACTTGATACTTTCTCACTACAACGCTCTCAACTGCACTCATACCACAACACTTCTCCATTTACACCGCAGTTCCACCATAACTATATGATCGTCATGGCTCCAATCACCATGGTCAACGTCCCTCGCCCCTCGAAGCGCAAGGCCGATGAAGTTACTCCTAACGACGACGCCAACGACTCGGCAAAACGCCAGAAGACGGAGCCAGGTCAGAACAACCCACGACAGCGAGGGAAGAGCCCCAGAGCAGCGAAGACCTCCAGGCGTATGTCAGAGGCTCCGACAGCTTCTCCTGCTCCCACCTGTAAGCTTTTCATACACTGTCTTCCTACATATCACTAATCCTCAAAGCTTCGACTGGCTCCAACGCTCCTGCTGTCCAACCCCAACCACCGCAGCCCGCCGTCGCCTCCAACGAGTCCGCAACCCCAGTGACTCCACAGACCCCTCTCCCACCTCCTGAGTACCGTCCAGCTGCGTGTAAGTGATCACCTCACGATCAACGTCACAACTAACAGGCCCAGGCTTCACTCAGGCAGTTCCTCCGCCTGAAGCCCCGTGGCAACAGAACTTCCCTGCACCGACTCCTCACCTGACCCACACTCCAACTTCCTGCCCCGTCGACTGGTCCAAGCTTCCAGGCTTGGAGGCCAAGGACGTTGAGGCCTACGAACTGCGTGCCGCATGGAATCCTAACCCAGTGACCTTTGACTCTATCGCTAAGCAGACCGCGTACACTGGCAAGCGCGGCGCCCAGCCATCCATGGAAGCCGTCCGCAAGCGCTTTAAGAACGCGAACCGGGCGATCTTTGCACTCACTGGCGTCTACTTCCAGGAGTCGTCACAGGGCCTCGAGGACTGGGGCATCAAGAGGGCAGTGAAATCCAAGGAGGACACTGCTTCGCACCCACCCCGCTCAACGACCACCAGCACGCCTGCGTGGACATCCACCCGGTTGCACGGCGACGGCGAAGCAACCATCTACCGCGGTGACGTAGTCGCAGTCCAGCTCCAACCACCACACACCACCCACCCCTCCATCCGCATCTGCGACGCTGCGCTAATCCCCGCCTACTCCTCGCTCGTCACCCACACCGAACTCCTCGACGAAAACAACGACCCCTACCTCCAGGCCACCGCCCCGCTCCTCCCCTTCTCCCCCGCCGCATTCGACCGCTGGCACACCGCCGTCTGCCGCGGCCCCGCACGCACATTCCCGAACCAAACGCTCATCTGCAGGCAGATCGACGACGAGATGTATATGCTGCGCGTTAATAGCGGGGTGAGTAGGGCGTCGGCGGGGCTGGTGCTGGAGACATATGTTGTGTCGCAGACTATGGGCACGACGGGCGCGAGTAGGATGATTTTGGGGGAGCTGAGGAGGATGTTGGAGGACGAGATGACGCCCGCGCTGGACGAGGATGAGGTTGGATCGTTAAGATGTCTTTCTTCTGGTGATCCGGTGCGGGAGGTGGTTGATGGATTTCTGTGGAGGAAGGCTGTGAGTCCTGGGTCCGAGCATAACGCTGGAGATGGCGACGATGATTAGTCGACAGTTCACGGTCTTGAATGTTTGTGTGCGACGCAACACAACCAAGCTCCTGCGCACTTGGCCGATGGCCTCTGAGCCACGGTATCTGCAAGTTAAGTTCTTTTATATATGCTTACGACATGCGACATGACTTAATTCATGCGCCCTCCCCCAACAAAACCATTTCCTCTCCAGCATAGCGAGCTGTCCTGGTGACGTTGTACTTGGTCTCCGCCTCGCTCTGGCCGCAGTGCTGTTTCTTCCGCACTTGACATTCGTGCCAAAACCCCCCACTCAAACACTGCCTCCGCATCGAGGAACGCGCAGGCGCAGGTATTCCATCCTAAATGTGTACAGTGATGTACGTTCTAAATGTCAACTTTCCCAATCGTAAGGTATCGAGGAGTAAGCACGCCTCTCCTGATTGCACAAGGCTGAGGTGTCTCGACAAGGGTTTGCTACATAAAAACCTTGCACGGCTGATCCGGGCGACTTTCGACGCGCAGTGCACCTCGCAATCCAGTCCCGCCGAACAAGCAACACCTGATATTTTGCTATTCAAGTACTCTGTCCGAGTCTAGACAGCCGGCCACTGGTACGACATCCACTTCTCCAAAGTGCGGTTCCAGCTGCCGCCCCCGACTTGGATGTGTACAAACAAATCCATGTACTGCTTCCACACCGCATCTCGTCCAATCATGTATCCCAGCTCTTCAAACGTAAAAGTCGCATTCGGATTGACAATGCAAAGCACCCCCGGATGAAGCCTCACCTGCAACTCAACCTCGATGACATCGCTAATCATCGCATCAGCATCGCCGTCCATAACAGCCTTATAAACAGCGTTATTATCCGGCACCAACACAATAGAAGCAGTCTTCAAATTCGCCCGGTCAAACGCCTCATTAGTGCCGCCGGGGTTCACGGCCACCTTGACGCCAGCAGTGTCAATATCTGCCAGCGACGAGAACCTCTCCAGGTCCGCACAGCGCACGCAGGCGGCCTTGCCCACGCGCTGGATTGCCGTTGAGAAAAAGGCCTTTTGCGCCCGGGCTAGCGTGATGCTGACACCGCTCATTGCGACGTCGAATTTCTCCGCAGCGAGGTCCGATGTGAGGTTTGCCCATGTTGTGGGGACAAACTCAACGGGGCGCGGAAGGCTGAGGGAATTGGAGAGTGCCTGCGCGACGTCGATGTCGGCGCCGATGTAGGTAGTGTTTATCGCTGGAGTCGCAGGCAGGGCTGTGAGGTTCGTCACTTTGTAGGAAAAGGGCTTGTAGTCTCCGGTTGTGCCGACTTTCAAGTAGCCACGCGCCTGGATCTTGTCAAGAAGGGAGGTGATGTTGCTGTATGATGTTGGCAATGTGTAGCTGCATTTAGTGAGCGTTTTGAACCGTACAGACCAGACCATGTTAATCCATTACCCAGAGTTGTACTCGTCTGCTGCTTCGACAACATAGCCGAAGATCAAGCACGCTGCAACAAGCACTGAAGTAAAGTTTACCATTGCGGCGAATGACGTCGAACACAAGGGCCCCGTGACTGACACCGCGAGACCCAAGAGGATTTCTTCTACTTGAGTACACACAGAACTCCGCGATCGCTCCGAGATCGAGCGCGATAGCTTACCGTGCCCGTGCACCTCGTGGGCCTGTTCAGCTCACGGGCCACCCCACCATCTTTTGCAACTCACAGAATTAAGGTTATTAAGCCACGTACAATAGCTAAATTAATATAATTTTTTAGTGCTGTAATCTATATACCTATGCAACAATGCCTACTACTTATATCTTTTTAGTGGAGCAATTTTGCGGCTGCGGCTGTTGTATGTAGCTAGAGGTGCTAGGGAAGGCCTATGAGCCACCCCCTAACTACGCCTAGCAGTACTATAATACTTCTTCTTTGTTTTTAGTTACAACTAACGTAGAGCCTCACGCTTGCCTTAGGTAGGTAATTAAGTACTTTGCTAAGCGTTGCGAGCTTGTTTTTAACGCTCTCTCTCTGCTTTCTAAGTGTTAATTGCTGCGCGTTCTTTAGCCTTCTCCTTCTCACGCCTCTCCTTGGCTTCCTCTCTTGCCACACGCTTCTCCTGCTTTTCCTTCTCCTTAAGAAGCCTAGCCTAGTGCTGTAGCTCTTGCCTAGTCTTCTTTGCTGCCTCTTGTTCTAGGTTGTACTCCTTAATTGCAGCGTCGCGCACATTAGCTTCACGCTTTAAATAAGGACTCTACCACACAGCGCCCCCTGCTAATTTAAGGTGTGTGAGTATAGAGGAAGTACTTTCTACTTTGCCTTCTTCCTCTTCTTATCCTCTATACTTTGCTTAATACCTTGTAGCTTATGTAAAATAAGCTTATTTTGAACATGGAGCTGGTGAATCTCCTGTTCTAATGCCCCAGCCTTAGCACTGCGATGATCCTTTACTGCACTTTGAAGCAACGTCTTTGCCTTTAGCCAGTTAGGCTTAGTAGGTGCAGCAGCAGGTCTTATTTGCTCTAGAGGTGTCCTGATAGGTGAGGGTGTTGGTGTTCTAAAACGCTTAAGGATAACGTTAGCGTTAGGGGGATGTATTCCTATAGCTTTAAAGGCCGTTAACACTAACAATTTTGTAAAGGTGCTAACCTAGGCAGGCTAGAACAGTAAGAAGAAATTAGCCTTATTAACAGGCAGCTATCCTAGCGTCCTGTAGTTGTGTGTATTAAGCTTAGTTAAGTAGTTCTGGCTTAGTGACTTAAAGCAGACTACGTCTAATAGCTAGAGAGTGTGGGTAGCGTAAGGGGGGAAGATAAGCAGCAGAATCTTGTGTTCGTCGCAGTAGTTAATGAAGTCCTTTGTCACGTGGCTGCTGTGGCCGTTAAGGATTAGTAACCTCCACCTTCTCTATGCTTTAGCCTTAGTGTAGCAATTAAAGACCTGCTCTAGCCACGTTACCCCTAGATTGTTGTTTGTCTATCTATTTGGTGACGTTGTGAAGTGGATAGAGTGCTTCCTTAGATTGATATTGTGTACCTAGCTTGCCTGCACTGCAGGACTAGCTGCTAGAAAGATAATGCCTAGGGGAAGAGTTATGTTGAGGTCGTACTTTAAGCAAAGCTCGTAAGCACTATTCAATTGGTTCTCAAGGATGAATACGGTTACAGGGTTCCGAATGGGGAGGTATCACAAGTAAGGAGTATAGATGCGATCTATCTGTCTTGACGTGCGATGGGTAACGATGAGTGGTATCGATTAATCCAGCTCGAAGGTTGGGGTTTGAGAAGCAATATCAAAGATTGATACTTAGGTTAAACACGAACCCTAACGGTTGTGTTCCTACTTGCTATATACTCATAGATAGGAAATGCTTGTTGACGAGCGACTAGAGTTAGTCCAATGAGAGATGACTTGGTGCTCGTCAGCGAGCGATGTCGTGCCATGCTCGTTGACGAGCCGTCACGTGTGTCATGCTCGTTGACGAGCAGTCACGTGATGCGACCTGGTGGTCGCTTCTCCACTCACGATGGCTGAGTCCGAGGTCTAGTTGGTGGTTACTTATTGCTGTGCCGTTCCTGTGCATGAGGATCGTAACAATAGTACAAGAACAGCCATGCTTTTTAGCTAGAGCGCAGTACAAAAACTGTTCTCCTAGTCTTAAACTGTCTAACTCTGCAAGGGCTTCCTTTACTGGCATTGTAGTGTTAAGTTATAGGGGTGCAAAGTATTGCTCAAAGAAGGTGGGGTGGCCCGTGAGCTGAACAGGCCCACGAGGTGCACGGGCACGGTATCACTCACCCGACGAAGGGCCGTACGTTCGGCGTTGCCAAGAGGCGCGCCTTGCGAAGTCGAGGGCAAATTGCGTCGGCGGCGTTCCAGTGTGCATCTTCAACAATAAGGCTGATACGGCTATTTTGATAACTTTGGGCCGATGGTCGCTCGAGACAGCACTGATGAGACTTGCAACAAGGTAATGTCGTGAATTTGATCCCGTGTCCGTGCGCGGCGTGCGCGGATTCGCAGTATGCGCCGAAGCCTCTGAACGTGATAAAACACGACCTATTGAAACTCAACGCCACGATGCCATTAAACGAAGCCCTTGCAGAGATATCATCTTTAAAGCCTGAAGAATCTATCTCTTGGTCCACTCTTGCAAAAAAACATGGTGTTGTGCGGTCAACTTTGACGCAAAGATATTGTGCTGAGACGCGCTCGCGAGAGCACTACAAAACAACACTCCAGAAGCTCACCCCATAACAGGAAGCAGAGCTTGTACGCTATATAGAAGCACTTATGTCTCGTGGACTACCTCCTACGCGCGAAATGATCGCGAATTTCGCCTCCTCTATCGCTCAAAGCACTGTCTCTAAGAGCTGGGTTACGCGCTTCCTCAACAGGCATCACGACCATCTCACCTCTCAATACTCAACAGGTATGGACGCTAATCGCCACGACGCCGATTCGTATACGAAGTACAAGCTCTACTTTGACTTGTTATAATCTAAGATTGCTAAGTATGGCGTTAAGCCCCGTTATACATACAATATAGATGAGAAGGGCTTCATGATTAGAGTGACCTCCAGGACAAAACACGTGTTTAGTAGACGTATATAGATCAAGGGGGAAGTAAGAGCAGCTTGTCAAGATGGCAATCGTGCGTGGATCACGTTAATCGCGTGTGTGTGTGGCGATGGATCAGTTGTGCCGCTAGGCCTTATTTATGAGTCTAAGAACAGCACTATACAATCACGTTAGGTAGAGGAAATTAAGTCAGGGGAGCACTCCGCACACGTTACCTCAACGCCCTTACGATGGACAAACAATGAGGCAGGCCTCGCGTGGCTACAATAGGTGTTTGATCGCTATACAAAGGAAAAGGCGCGGAGAAAGTGGCGTCTTTTAATAGTAGATGGCCACGGGTCGCACCTCACGATGGAGTTTACCAACTATTGCGACGAGAATTAGATACTCCTAGCTACTTTTCCTTCTTATTCCACCCACACGCTTTAGCCACTTAATGTGGTGATGTTTAAGCCTCTCTCAACGGCGTCCTTAAAAGCACTTACAATACGCCTCTATAAAGAGCAAGGCATATTAGTAATTAAAAAGATAGACTTCTTCTATCTATTCTAGGAGGCCTAGGTTAACACGTTTACTCCTAAGTTAATCAAGCAATTGTTTAAGGCAACAGGGATCTCACCTATACAACCTAACGTTATCCTCCGCCAATTCGCCTAGTCAACTCTAGAGCCTCTCTACGATGATTTAAGTACTTGTTCTGAATACAGCGGCAAAGATTGGCTTAAAATTAAGACTCTGTTACGGCAGAGTGTCGCGGAGAAGGACACTCATTAGGTTAAAAAGCTCTGGCGATCACTCCACCACATCTCTATATACAGAACTCTATACTCCACTATGAAAATAAAGGCCTTAGAAGCGCGCTAGATAAGCAGAAGAAGCGTAAGAAGAAGAGCAAAGTACTTCAGCTTCAATTTAATAGCGAGGACTATTATGGTGGTGCAGTGTTCTACTCTCCACGCCGAGTGGAGAGAGCACGACAATATAAGGCCACAAAACAACAAGATCTTAAGGCAGAGGAGCTTAGAAAAGCAGAGATGGCAGAATTAAGGCACGCTAATAAGATCTATAAAGAGAAAATAGCAGAGGAGCGCCGTGAACAGCGTGCGAGAGAGAAGGTTCAACGTGACCAGGCCAAGGCTGAGAAGGCAGAAGCAGTTGCCGCGCGCAAGGCCTAAAAAGAGCAGGAGAAACACAATTACAACGCAGCAAAAGCTCTAAAGTTGTCCCAAAGTAGTAAGCGCAAAGCTTCACAGGCTGCAGCACCTAGAAAGAAGCCAAAGTGCGGTGTTGTGGGTGATGCAGGTGGTGGTCATGGTGCAGAGCGCTCCCCATCCCCACCACCCAAAATTATACGCCGCGGCCGCAACGTCACACTTCTAAATAAATATAGATAGGCCAATTTTGTCGCAATAGTTACTTTAGTACTCCCCTATGATATCTCGTGATAATAGCTATTGTGGGTTGCTGTATAGCCTCACTTTTGCTCAACGTTGATGGGGGCGATCGTGCGCATACTGCGAATCCGCGCACGTCGCGCACGGGCACGGTCCGTCTGCCTCCGACACATGATGTGATCGCTGCAGTTGGGGGAATTGCATCGCTGTGCATCTATCTTGCAGCTTTAAATCCGCCCTTGGGAACTGGTACAATATCCACCTCTTTTGCGTGCTTTACTTGGCCCAACGTGACAGTCCAGTTCTCCTGATCGAGTATCGCATACACGCCTCTGAAGAAAGGGTCGCCCATCGTGCTCACGGTGTCGCCACGGGGCCCAATGTACGATCCACAAGTTCCATCGCTAAACTGAGATACAAGGCTGGAGAGCGGGACCTTGATTGTGCCAGCGGTACCAAACTCAACCGAGACGTAGCTCTGGGTGTGGTTGGCATTACGGTAAGCACAATCGACTGGCACGTGTCGCGTGGCACCGGGAACTTCGCCTTTTCCACCGAGACCGCGAGAAACGGCGTCGAAGATGGTTTGAGGCATGTTCCAGGATGCGATGCCGTTGTCGAGCAGCACAGGGCTCCCGACGCCCTTCTCGCCATATGTCTGGGTGGTGCGGTTGCCGCCGTCCAGGACGACCTCCATGGCGGTCACGTTGACAGTGTTGGTTTGCCCGTTGGCGCTCTGGAGGTCGTGTGGGTCCACCATGTCAACGGTGAACAGCTCGCCATCCACCTTTGCTCTGTCGTAGGCTCCGCCAAGCAGCAGCTGCGCATTCTCGACATCATAGTCGTCGCGGCCGTGGTAAAAGCTTGTGGACATCCTGTCGATAATCGATGCGTTCTTCAATTGTGGTAGCAGTACCGCGTTTTTGTATGTGCACGTTGGGCCTCCGTACTGGCAGTCCAGAGACAGACCTAAACATCACAATTAGCTCGCGATCAAGCAGACAGAACAACACCATACCAAGGATCGTGGACACATTGCCAATGACGCGATTGGGGGAAATGTACGAAGAAGTATATCCAAAGTACATGTTCTCCAGGGTGACACCACCTAGAACGAACGTATCGTTTAGATAATCGCCATTTCCAAGGTAGGACAGGGCGTCATAGAATGCGGGTCCCTCATAGTGGCTAGTCCTGACAGACGATGAGCTTTGTTCGCTTCAAGAACACGAACAGAACAGGAGAATAGACATACGATGATGTGGTGTTGTCGTACGTTCCAAAGGTATCGCAATTCTGCGTGTCACAGACGGAGTTGCGTGAATCCAGGAAAGAGTAGAACGGGCTTCCGGTATCGACCTTCAAGTACGTTTTCTGAGGCGGCGTACCAACCTGAAACTCGGCATAGTATGCTGTGAGGTCCCAGTTGCGACTCAGAGGTATGGCGATCACTCCGGTCGGAAGCTCGGCACTGACTGCAGGGAGCGCGATAGTGGCGAGGAGAGCGAGCGGTATCCCCTTGAGGCCAGTCATATCGGAAGAAATGTGGTGTTGAGCAACGTCAAAGATTAGCAATTAAACGGATATGAAGACGTGGAGTGGCCGGTGTTATATGGTCTCCTGTTGATGACGTGTTCCACACACCCGCATCGTATCGTCTTATTACATGCTCAGTGTGCCTTCCTATCTTGATGCCGAAGACAACTATAAATGGACTATCAATTAGCCAAGGTAGTAATGCTACCTAAAAAGGCTGAATCTAGTGCGAATTCGGCGGAAAACCTAAAGTTCGGTCGCTTTTGGCCAGGGGGACGTTTGATCGACCTTCGAATAGGGTCAGGGTATATAAAGTCCCACATCAACCTAAACATGGTAACAATCATCGCGGAAAAGATTACATCGCATCGCACAGTGTACGCAAACTCCAGCAGCATTTTCTTACTGATACTATTACTCGCACTCTTGATTGATCTTGACAAACGCTTGCTTTGATAATGCGGGACGGCGGCGCGTGAAGGGCGATTGACCACCACAGACCCTGCTCTCTAGCTGGGAGATCTACAGTTATCAGAAAGTCCCTGCGCCATACTGATGAAGACTGGCAGCACGAAAGTGGGAGCGGCGATACAGTCGGTAGATGGTAGGAACTGGCGGCTACACCTGCAATGCCTGCCACTGCGAGCACGTAAGTGTGATTTTATATAGAAAGACAAAGCTTATTCAGGTCCTCTTGATGTTAAAGGAAAAGACATGTAGATCTGTAAAGGGGAGCTCCCGAACAAGCAGGCCTGTTGTGCGTATGATCAAGAGTCTGAAATTTGGAATCATTGGGATAGCTCGAGCATCGGAAGGACGCGTCTTGCCCCATTGTTACCGATTCGTTTGTTCGATTTGATGAATTTCCAGGTCAGACAGATCAACCACAGTGAGCAGGCAGGTGCGAGTCGGTAAGCGAAATTCGCACATGGAAGATGGATGGAAAGACAGTGGCGTAACGAAGGAAATTGCAAGTCACTATAAGAGCATTTGGTAAAACGCAAGTATTATGTCGGCTAGTCGACTATCTTGTCAAAGAAAGGTGGGATTACGATCCGTGCATATCCTTGACTCGTGGGAGGCGCTACCAAACTGTCCGTCTCCAAGCCAAGGCCCATGAAGTATGGACGATACGCAGTGGCTCAGTCTTGAGTTTTTTGTATAGCAGTGTTGTAGCTTCCGCATGTATCGTGCGGCAAGAAGACAACAGCGCCCAGCGTACCCTGTTCTGAGTGACGACATTTGCGCCCGTATTCTTATTGGCATGATCCTGGAGTTCAACACTCCGGTAGCTGAAGGCAGCAGGTCGTAGACCATCGGGCGAACATCTTTGGGGAGATCCAAGAAGCGAAAGGGCTGCTGAGCAGCTTTAGGCGTAGTGCGCACTTGATGTGGTATGCGCTCCATGGTATAGTGCTGGCGCCATGTTCGGCGACAGTTGGATTAGTGGAGCGGCTCTAATTATCTGTGAGCGTGGCTGCGTTCCTGCCAAGCCAACAGTGAAGCCAATCTTGGAAGTGAAGGTGACTTGCCTTAGTGAAGATGAGGATCTTAAATTCAATGCATACAACAGAACGGCCTATATGGGAGAGGCGATGTGATTCTTAATATCAAGCGTAGTGACTTTGTTTTAACGTCATAGAATTCCGATGGAGAGAGTGGATAGTTCGGCAAGCGAGAATCACCTGGGCTCCATTGATCCATTTTGAAAGTATGTTACGACCCGTAGAGCAATTTCATGTATAATTTGATGTTCCGTGACTACATCCAGGCGCTCGTCGATCAGGAGGCCAAAGTCCGGACGGAGATCGATGATTCGAAAGAACTTGATGGTGGTTATCGCATTGTGGGATTCTGTGCGAAACCTGATTGTTCAAGTGAGAGTTATCTGGATAAAATACACAAAGAGCAAGCTATCTTGCTTTCGGTTCTACTAAAGCATGCATATTCTCAGTCGTCGTTGCGCAAATCTTGACCCGCAGTTCTTCGCTTGACGCGGCGAAGCTGCAACATGAAACAGCTCGCAACCACGTAAGCAAGCCCAGCGAAGATTTGCGTATAGAGGTACTCTCTAGATGCACCAGATCGCCGGAGTCTAAGTGCAATCCCTTCAGAGACTGTCGTTGGTATGATAATGGTAGCCCACGACAGCGATAAAAGGGACTGCAGATCCCTGATACCTGCGACTTCGACGCAGAGGGGTCCTATAGTCTGCAACAGTCTATTAGTGACGTTGACTACAAAGGGCGGACTCTTCACCATCCAAAAGACCCCAACGATTGCACCACAGACGATGGCAAAGAACACCGTGAGCCCGTACGACATTGCGGGTAGCCAGAACGCGAAGCACGAGAGGCCGCACGACAGAGTGAGCACACCTGCGGTATCGATACGACTCCATTTGTCGCTGAGGATGCCTATCAGTGGGCGCCCAATCGCTGTCCCTAGGTTCAAGAAGCCGATCAGATCCGTAGCCTGCGCTCTCGAGAAGCCAATCGATAGTGCAAAGTCAGAAAGACTGAAGAGAAGCACAACGTAGCCCAACATACTCGTGAAAGCCCACGCCAGCAGAAGTAGTACGTCAAGTCGTCTTAGCAACTCCGTATCAAATGCAAGCTGCGGTGGTCGAATAACACTATTTCGGTCCCGAATGACGGCGACAGCGGCAAGAATGGCGACGAATGCAATGATGCCTGTGATTCGCAGCGACCAGGCAATGCTGATATGTTGGATCATGGCCTGCGAGCCCCATGCGAACGCGACGCCGCCAACACCAGAGCCAGCAGCGCTGACGCCATTCGCCAGACTGCGTTTCTTTACAAACCATTGCGACAGAATTGGAATGCTTGGAATGTAGAGGAACCCGATACCGGCACCGATCAAGACGCCTTGAGAGAGATGCAGTTGCCAAATTCGGCCGGCAAAGGAAGCTGTGATAAATCCGCCGCACTGCAGCAGCGCACCGATGATCATGACTCTGTGGGTGCCAAATCTGCGTACAAGAACAGTAACAAGCGGCGCAACAAGCATTGCGATGGAGAAATTGAAGCCGCCGATAAACGCGAAGTCCCACGAAGACGCTTCTGGGAAGACATCGTCCGCCAGGTAATGCGACAGGTAGATGCCGTAAGCCTGACGAGTCAGCCTCAGATGCTGGTATGAAGATTGCTGTGACTGACAGATACAGTACCCCATGTGAAGCAGTTGATAATGAAGCATGCAAGCACGCACATCCAGCCGTAACCACCATCCGGCGGCGTGACTTGTTGGCGGTTAGCTGCGTCATCAGCTAGTACTGGACTTGGCTTTGGTAGAGCGGACGTCATAGTCTGATCGCCAACATTATTTGGGGGGGGATTGAGCGACAAGGTGGAAGGAATTGACGTGCTTGGTGTTAATTGTTATGTCCGGATCAGCGATATGTCACTGCTACAGGAAGGCTAAACAAGATTGGGCTTGGCCACTACTGCTGACCCTTCGGACCTAGCGGGTCTCCCCGCGAATTGTATGGTACGCGTTAGCTAGCGTTGCAACACTCAAGAAGTACCATGCGGCACCCTAATACCGAGCCCTGCGTTCTCCTTACTGTCCGCAGCATGATTATCTTTTACGCCGAGGCCAATGCCGGCCCGCCGTGCCCTGATGACAGCATGCAAACAACGTCCTACACCCTCAAGATCACCCAGTAACGTGACGTGCCCACGATCGCTCGATACAACGCCTCCTCTTACGACCGAGTAACCTTCAGGCACCATTGCAGCACGGGCAAGCACGACACCATCTCCACTCGCGAAAGCCAACTCGTCGTATACATCGGCTCGTGCGATCGCTTCTCGGGATTCGACTTTGGCACCATATACCGTCGGTGTCGACTTGCCGTACATAAGTGCAATTGGTGGATAAGTATTGGCCTCGGTGTGTCTCGAATCGTGGGCGAGCTCTTCCTTGAAGCGTTTCGTCTCTGCAAGCACTCGTGCCAGGTACTTGATAGCATCATCACGCGATATGGTGACTGCAGTCGCGGGGTTCGGATCGTTCGTCGCGCACGTGGAGCGCGACATCCGTCGCCCTGCCATCATTTGGGGTTCCATGCCACCACCTGCAGCTTCGGCGTTGCCTTCAGCAACTTTATTCGCCATGTTGTGGGCGACGTCCGCTGCACCATTAGTGATTGCACTGCTACCCCTTGACATGCTAGCTTTGCGACTTGGAAAGGCGGGTAAAGCTTGTGACATGGCGTTCAAGACACCACTGACGCTAAAGCTGCTTTCCCTAGACACGTCTGGGCGCGGCAACGGTGGCGCTATGCATGGCGATAGACGACCTTCGATCCATGTGTTCACGTCAAAGAAGTCGACTGGATATTCTTCTTTCGTGTGCTTGTTTATGAAGCACTTGCCGTCAAGAGGTAGAAGCGCGTACGATGTCCGAATGCTGAAGTTCACTTGAGCCGTCAGTACGCGAGACGAGAGCAGGACATCGTCGCCATTTCGGAAAGGCCCCAGGATATTGACACAATTCTGCGGCACGCCAGCGTATACCACACCCGAGACAAGATCAGGCTGTTGGTTGATAGCGTGGCGCGTGATGAGACCTCCGAGGGAATGTGCAAGGACGATAGCACCCTTCTTTTCGGCCGGAACGATTGCTTGGTTGCACTTGAGCGATTGCAGAAACTTAATCAGCTGTCTTGAGAGGAAGTGTGGGGACAGGCGCCAATCATAACCGTAATTGTGTACCCTCAGCTTGCCGTTCTTGAAGTTCTCGCAAGCCTTTAGCCGCTTGAACAGCCGTTTGGAAATATCGACGGGGCCAATGTGAGTAAGCATGCCATCAGGTATGATTGTATCCTTCATCCTTTCATCTGCGCCTTCGTCGAATGGTACTTCAAGATCTACTTTGCGCAAGTTGAGGCCCACCTTGATAGGTACCCACAATTGACGGTTGGGAGCTTCTGCAGAGCGTAGAATCGAGCCGCGGTAGCCCCCGAGAATCACAAGGTCACCTTCCAGCTCTTCAAGAGCTCTTGTGAAGTTAGGGTGGGTATCGGCCTCAGAGCCACCGTCTTTGAAAGGTCGCATTGCTCTGAGGGATACGGATGAGCCATTCCGTGAGAAAGATGCAGATGGGCTAGGGCGATGACTAGACTTGCGCGTTGGGTAGTCGTCGACAGTTTGACTTCGCGATGGGACGTGGCTGTTGCGGTTTCGAAATATATCATCGCTATTCGGGAAATTGAAGCTTGGCAGTGAAGGACTTGGGATCTTGAAATTTGAGTCTTGGAAGCTGTCTTTGATGGCTTTCAGTCGACTGTTGACCTGCTGTGACACGCTCTCAAATCGTGAGTCGTCCCCGAGAGAAGACGCGAAAGACTTGGAACGGTACAGCAGAAGTGAGCCTTCTGAATTCGACCTACGAAGCCTAGGCGCAGGTCGGTCATGGGATGCAGGGGGCGTGACTCTAGGCGCAAGAGTCGACAGGCTATCGTCGAACTCGCCTTGGAGTGCTGGTGCTATGTGAGGCTGTTGCGGTGAGCTTACACTTCTGCGGCGATCCAGTGTCGACTCAGAGTTACCGTCACCCTGAGGTAGACTGCCGGTACTCGCTGCTTCTATCTGCCTGGGGCGAGGACTCGCGCCCGTTGCTTGTTTGGCGCGCTCGTAATCAAGTGGCCAGGCTAAGAGACTAGGCAGGGAGAACTGAAGGTGCTTCGGCGCCTTTGGTAGATTGAAGGGCACGTATTTGCGCACCGCTTCTGCCATTGATCCGCTCGAAGATGCTCTCCGCCGCCCGTTGTTGAGGTGTTGTCGCAGCGATGCGCGGTGATCGCTCATTCGACCTTGGAAGGTCTTCGGCCCCGCGCGCCACGGGGAGGGAAGGCGCTCGAGAGGCTCGTCTGGGCTCGATCCATATTTCACCTCGTCAACTTTTGCAGGACGATTCTCGTCGACTTCACCAGGTGACAGTACGCGATTCCTCGCTCGAGCATCTATTACAGCAGTTGCATGCTGTTCCCAGCCGTCAAACAACGCGCCGCCGTCGATGTCTTCTAGCGCAGCCGCCTTCTCAGCAGCAGGCGTCTTTGGCGAAGTCAGGCGCGTTTGATGCTGTCCTATACTGACTCCAATTGCGGATTGGACCGTTTCCAACTCCAGCTTCTGCTCCTGTTCCGTCTCGTCCCCGGATTCGACGGGTGTAAGGTCATCGTCGTCGAGTATCGATGCGAATTGAATGTCTGCGAGAGCATTTTGGCGGCGCTCGTGGTTACTCGAATCGATAGGCGCCTCAGCCGCCATTCCTGCAAGGGTCGTACAAGTACACTGCTGGTATGTATGTTGTTTGGCTTCGATGTCAGCACATTCAAGGAACGTGTCTCGCCCGCTGTGGCAGTGTCATTCCGCGCGCTGCCGGTTGCAGAACCCACCACTACGTCGGCGATTCATCAAGAAAGGGCCATGTTTCCATCAGGAACCATGAGCCCCTGGTGCGATTCATGACGGCAAGCGCAGGCCAGCGTATTCGTAAAGCAAGCGTACATGAGATGCTCGTAATGAAAGGTCGCGCCTGCCGTCAGCCACATGACGTGAAGCCACTTCCCTGCTTGCCAAGCTGTCAATTCCTCACCACGAAAGACTCATCCGTCTCTCCACAAACACCGTTGGCTGCGCAGCAGCGACAGAAATGTCGACAGACGCATCTGGTACTGCTGATTGGAGAGCTCTTGGTAGCAGCCGTTGCCGATAATGCGCGGCTACCTGACTTGAACAGAGCTAATGTCGGGGGTGTACATGTCCAGCCTGATGGACGTGCAACACAACAAACGACAGGCGTCACGGAATTGAGTGGATACCCACATAAGAGAATCGCGGAGCAACAACGAGACATGGCTTTGGTCTCGCTATCATCCTTCATACATACCCAGCAAGCCACGCATCCTCTGCCCGGGTCATGGAAAAACATCAACACTGCCGTCATCACATTCGGTCCACCTGTGACCGGAAAGACCTGCCTCAAGAGTTTTGCATCTCACCGACTTCTGTGAGTCGCCTATGAACAAGTCGCCCTCGTCGACGTGAACTGGCTCCATTGGACCGATTCGGCAAACTCTTTGGCGACGCGGGATTATTCGGGATCGACAGGTACGCAGCACCTTTGACAGCGAACAGCAGCCAAAGGCTCGACCCTTCTAACCGACGGGATCCGAGCGAATCACGACTCTGCAGATAGTGTGGAGCCAAACGTAACTCGACGCGATCCCGCCTCCACATTGACGCCTCGGCCGCATACGGCATGGTGTCACACGAGGATGGCTTGACACTCGAGCGTTGGCATTGCGAGAGGCATTTTGGCTCGATGCGATATCAGTTCATGGACTTTTCTCGGAACGGTCGCCGACCCCGGAGTAGTGCTTGATATAAGGGATCTGCCTCAGGAGTGCCTCCTCTGATTCATTACACCTCCATAACAAACCGGCCTCGCCATGTCACAAGTACTTATACTGCCAACACCGTTTCCTTCGAGCTCCTTTGCTCTCGGACAGCTCCTGAGCAATCCTTTAAGCTCCGAGTCCATTTCTTTCAAGCCTACGACAAAGTCGGTCTATAGCGAAACTAAGACCCACCCGCACTACGAAGATACCATCGCTCAAGATGAAGAGGGACGCTTTATCTCTAGCCTTGGCAAGGATGCATCGTCATACGAGAACACTGTGTCATTAAACGCAGACCAGATGTCCCTGGCGACATTGGCCGACCCGTCTGCCGCCTTCGAGGCACTCCGCCGCGACACAAAGACACAGAACTTTCTTCGCAGAACGGCTCTTCAGCAGCAGCCGCTGTACTTTGTCACTGGTATTCAAAAGCTCACGAATGCCTCGTACAGACGTTCCTCTGCGAGAGAGGGGTTAGCCGAGGCTACCGGACGCGAGACTCGGTTGCCCATGCCTGTACGCCGCGACTCTGCCGAACTCGAGTCTGAGGAGGAGGGCGTGAAGGAGTCAGTATTCGCGGTCGAGCTGATGAAGGTCGCTTGCCACGCCGGTGCCAGAGACGAGCCCCACGCCATCGAGGACATCGACTACACGTGGACCTACCACTCTCTCGAAGAGCCAGATATGCAGCTTTCGATCGGTCTTGGGAAAGCACTGCAGGCAAAAGAGCTCAGAGCCCTAGCTGGTATCGTCATCGAAGAAGACTTAGATAAGGGCCACTACGACCACTACTTCGATGGCGAAGGCCTTGCCGGATTCTCAAGCGACTAGTCGAGCGCACAACAACTATTCTGGCTGCAGCAACCGTATTGCATCGATGGGCGTTCAGATTTTCTAGCAACATAGCATGGCCCTTTCATGTTTTCAACCCAGTATTAGTTAATAGCTTCTTGTACAGTCAAACCACCCGTACGTCATCTATACCAAAATGCCAATATCATCTTACAGTGCGCGGTGCTGGGGTTCTGATCACTAAACACGCGGGATTCCGATTCTGCTCAGCCAATGATGCTTCACAATCATGAGCCTTAACGGTTGCTGACATGCATACCATCGTAGCTGTTATGTCAGCAAAGCGAGATTCGCGCTCAGGTTGTGATCTTTGTCAGCGGCATCCTCCAAGCGGCAACTTGGCGACTCCCAGCGGCATCAATGTGGGTGGCAGTTCTTCTCGGCGACTTCATTGCAAGTGCCATCTTCACGGGCGGCATCGGAGTTCCATCGGCACCATAGAATATATATTGCGACACATGCTGATCAAGACATTCGTGATGATGCAACGGCCGACGCATTCATAATTCCATGGCTGCCCTTGCAGGCCTCATCCCAGTCACACAAAAGGCACCAAATGTATGCGTGTATTGCAGAGTGCGCAAGCAAGCTTGTGATCGTATTGTGCCGAATTGCTCAAGATGTGCTGCGTAAGTTGCAGAGCTTACTCGAGCATGGAACGTTCATTAAACACGACGACAGTAAAAATTTACCATGCGACTACACTCCCTCACCTGCGTTGCCAGTCGCCACAAGCGAGCCTCTAGTCCTGAATTCCGGGTCATCAGCACTTCATCTATCGCCGCGCGGGGCCTCGCTACTAGTTCAAGCAGTCAATGTCAATCTTTACGCAACATCTGATACATCTGCAACTACAAGGCTCTCGAGCTTTGTCGCCGACATCTTGAGCCTAGCCAACATTGACCTCATCGCCATACTAGAGGAATTTGGTCCCTCTGTCCGTCACTGGAGCCCAACAATGCACGAGCATGTGCTTAGCCAGGGGGCTGGCGTTGTCATCGCGGAGTATCCACTGCTAGCTTTAGGCGCGTGGCTTGTCACTAGTTCTCCTCTAGGGGAGCCACATCGCAGTGAGCTGTATGCGGCTTTGAAGCAAATCTTGGCCACACTACAGTCGAAGAGAAAAGCAACGATGGAGCCATTGCAGTTGGGGCTCACGTTGGCAGTGTATGAAGTTGGCCACGGCATGGCAACGCAGGCTTTCCAGACGCTCAGTGGGTGCAAAGCGATACTGACCTTGCTTGAACGTAATCTTCGCAATAGTGACGATGAGCCAGTGCACGAAACGGTAGATTGGCTGAAAGCCTCTTTGCTCATGCTTGATCGGTACGTGACCTTCACAGAACAACATGAACCCTGTCTGACGTATTGAGTAGCATACTCTTCATCACTACCCTACCAGACTCTCTTCCTCTTACAGTCTCTCCGAGTGACCCAATCTGCCAGAAGTTATCCGAAAAGTACGCCTCGATCACTCCAGCACTTCCATCTGGCAGACCACCGTCAAGGCTTCACCTCCGCAGCGCAGTCGCCCTCGCGTCGGGTCGTGCTCTCGAGTATCTTGACGCGCTTCAGCGGCACATGCTGCCACATGAGAGTCACGATACAGTCGAAGAAGACGTATCAGCCTGTATCAAGATGCTTCTCGACAATCCCCAGCCTTCGACATGGCTACACTGTGACGCCATCGCACTCGGCTTCTGCTCGAATCTTTTACTCCAGCAAGAACAATTGCGCTATCTGGCGCAACTGCCTCAGAATGAGGCAGTACGCGGGAGGAGAGAAAAAGGGGAGCTTACATTGAGGTTCGGGAGACGCATGGCGTGGGACATGGTCAGAGCTGCACTAGGCAGCGTTGACGGCAAGGAGGAGGTTGCCAAGTTGCCCTTTGCAGCATTGTGCTGTATATTGAGGGCCGGGATGGTGGTCCTGGAGACGGCTGCACTCGACGATAAGGAGCTTGTGTCCGAGGCGGAAGTCAAGAAGTTGAAGTTAGTAGTGGGCTGGTTCGCGGCACGTTGGGGTGTCGGACGGCAATGGAAGACGAAGCTGGCAGATCTCATGGGAGAGTTGACAATTTAGGGTGAAGATGCTTTTCTCTATGATATGGTATCTTAATATGTCCCTGCGCCATCAATGCTTAAACTGTTTTGCTGATTACTATTATTCTCCGCGCTCTACAGAGCCAGAATCTTTTCTACCGCACGCTCGGCAATGATCATCGTACCGAACACTGGATTCGTAGTCAAAGGCGCGCTGATCGATGCATCAACAACGTGGATGTTGTCAGTGCCGATAACCTTGGCATCCGAATCGACACAAGTCTCGAACCTGCAGCTCGAGGACCAGTGCTGCACATTGCCAAGGGTGTAGTCACTGGGCGTGCTAATCCAGGTGGTAATTTCCTCGAGCGTGGAGTTGCCGGCGATGTTCAGCGGTTTGAGCGTCTGGGGCAGCTTCTGGAAGATGTTGTACACGAACTGACCAATAGCCTGCGCATCGCGCTTGTCGGAGTAGAAGAAACCACTGGAGGGTGTCGCGATGCCCTTCGCGTCGAGGCCGACGCGGCCGAAGGATCGCAGACCAGAGGTTCCGTACACATTCAGCGTGATGGTGCCATTATCCATGAAGGATCCGAAGCCGGACGAGTCAATGGTGCCTTGGCAGCCGATCGTCTCATTGCCTTGTTGAATGAAGTCCCAGAACGCGCTAGTTTGCGAGGCGAAAGAGTACGGTCCGGAGCGTGATTTGAGGTAGAGATCCTTGTCCGCTGGGATGGGGTCGGTGTAGTTGTAGTTGTAGGAGGAGATGGAATCGGAGAACAGCTCGATGAAGGTATTGGGGTTGTCAAAGACCTTGTCGCCGACGGCGCTGTTGTTGATCCACTGGTTGGCGGGCAAAGTGAGTTGGCCTGATGCAGAAAGGTTGCTGAGAGAAGCGGCCTCGCCAATGCCGGACCACATCAGGAGCTGAGGGCTGAGAAGGGCACCGCTTGAAAGAACCACACGGCCATTCTTGGCGATGTTGACGATGGAGGTCTCGTTGGAGCCCTTGAGCTGGATCTCAACGCCTGTCGCTGTCTGACCATCTCGAATAACGCGGACCACCTTTGTTCCAGTCTGGAAGTGGAAGTTTGAGCGCTTGAGCGCGGACTGGAGGTAAGTCTTCACAGGGCCGCTCCTCTGGCCGCCCTCGTAGTTGTAGATGGGATGACCGAAAACCTTCGTCTTCTGGTGGTTCTCCGGGCCATCATTCAGACCGACCTCAGCAAAGCCAGCACCCTCAACGAGCCACTCCTTGGCAGCCTCATAGCCACTCTGGAGGTAGCGCTTGCCATCGACTGACGGCAGGTCGGTAGAAGGTTGCTTGGCGTGGACCTTCGCAATGGCACTCTGCATGTCAGAGTTCTTCCAACCGGGAGGGAAGTAGAGGTCCCAATCGGAAGCTGGCGGTTGGAAGAAGAGACCAGCGTTGATCGCTGTGTTTCCGCCGACTGTGCAGCCTTGGAAGGCATTGACAACGTCCGCCGGACACGTCAGGTTGCCGCCAAGGGAGAAGATGGACTGCTGATGTTGGTCTCATCTCACGTTATAGCTCTGCGGGAAACATACCTTGTAGAGGCCGGGAACATCGACACGGCTGAGTTCTGTACCATTCAACCAGCCAGGACGTTCACGTCCACCGGAGATAAAGTATGAAGGTCCACCCTGCTCAAGAAGAAGAGTCTTCTTGCCCGCCTCGCTCAAGCGATCGGCAACAATGATACCGGCAGGCCCGGAGCCCACGATGATGACATCGTAGTCAGACTCAGAAGTATAATTCTGAGCAATGGGAGCAGCACTGGCAATGAGTGCGGTCGCGAGCAGAGCTGCCAACGTTTGTGGGACCTTCATCTTGTTCGTGAGTATTTTCAAGTAGTACCGATTTCGAGACAAGATCTTTGACTGATCCTTGAGGTTGACTGTAGAAGGATGCAAGAAAACTACATGGCGGCCATACCGTCAATATATTCACTCGCACCACAGAGCATTTCTCAGTAGGCAGTGTGGCGACTCGTGAGCCATGGAGCAATGCGCCGAGTCAAGATTTGGTCCGCTTCGTAGACACGAAGGAAGATGACGCTGTGGTCACCACTGGTGCCAGACGGAGGCTGGCGGTGCACCGCCGTGCGCCGTGCACAACGCTACCAGGACGCTTGCGGCTGTTATTCTTCGTTAGGCTGGGATCCACTGTCTAATTTACGAGAGGCAAATGCAACATTGCTCTATCTTTGGCAACACAGACTGTACCTTTCATCGTTGCTGTGAGAGGGCTGACAGTTCAGCTGCGGGGAAGGAGGCCTTCAGTGTCGTGTGAGGGAGGTTGGCGGTGCATGCGTGCGGCTGACTTGCGCAACCGTGAGGAGATCCGAGAAGACACCGATAACCGACGGCACACAGCGCAAACGCACATCTTGTGCTCGTGCATCAGCATGAAACTACTCGGACAAGGCCTTCCCGAGGGCAAGAGCAGCGCGCGAGTGTAAGGTTGTTCCTGTTGTGCATTGCGGTGGGGTGGGTTGGTGGCTCCCAGGATCCACGCAGTCGGTCCGCACCTGCCGACCAGCCGTGGCGTTCCTCTCGCGCCAGTTGCCGGCATATCGCCGCCACAGCCGCACCTTCGATTGGGTCGGATTTCAATACGTCTCGAATTCTCGGTAGTCACTGCTGGCATGGCATCCTGACGGATCACGCAATGTCGGGGATAGGATCAATATCCCCTGCGTGTGGAACGTTGTCGAATGATTGTCTGGACTCAGAGCGTGAAGGATTGTTTGAGCTCCTAGCTAAGACTCTAAGAGGAGATTGCGCTGAAGAGTTTGACGCATTATGGAGAGTCAGGTCGAAGGAAATCTTATGCAAATCTCGACGAGAGATAGTGCAGATCACGCCTTTGGACTTGGGTCGAATGCTATCTTGCAGCGAAGTAATGCCGGCAGTCTGGGCGCAAGGATGAAGTGGCTGCGAGTCGCGGTGAGCCGCAAACTGGGCATCGAACGATACTTGATTGACCGGTCCGTACGACGTTTGCCGGGGACGCTCCCATCCTTTTCGACTGGCTTTCCAACCCCAAGGCTTCTGTTGCGGACGGACTAGCGGGTCTGTGAGCCTTCCGGTCACAACGATCATCATGGCACCAAACTATGGCTTGTTCTACGGAGTAGAGATTACAACGCTATGTATCGCCGTCATATGTCTCACGCTGCGACTATCCAACAGGTCGATCAAGAAAGTGATTAGCTTTGTACGTCCCACAGAATTCCCAGCTATCACAGTTCTGCACCTATCAACCCCGCGACTCAAAGTCAACCTACCACAACTTCACTCCGCTCGCTAACGTCTCTGACAGGACGACTTTGTCTTGCTCGTGGCGGCATGCTTCTCCATCTCAATGACTGCCATGGTGTGGCGACTATACCACCTGGGATATGGGATGGAACTCGACCTAACCCCAGTCGAGAACAATTACCCAATCGGTCGCATCAGTCTGGCTCTGTTCTCCATGTTTCCAATGTGTTACAGCATGATCCGGATATCGATCCTCTTGACTTACCTCAAGCTATTCCCGTCGCAGACGAATCGCTGGCTTTGTTGGGCCCTCTGCGGCCTGCAAATAGTATACTCCTCATGGGCGGGATTGACGACGTTGCTGCAATGCAAACCGATCAACAGCTATTGGAACAAGACCATTGAGGGTTGGGAGTGCAACAAACCGCGTAACCAGGACTTCGCCATCTTGACGCTGAACAGCTCCTTCGATCTCATCGTCTACATCTGGCCAGCGCAATACCTTTACAAGCTCAATTTGCCGTTCAGAGCTCGCCTTGAGCTTATTATTGCCTTTTCAATTGGCGTTGTGTTCGTAAGCCTATACACATTAGTATAAGCGCACTGACTGACGTGTGCCAGAAACCTTGGCCTCTCGTTTGCTCGCCTCTCCCTCCTTATCGCCATGTACAGCACCAGAGAGTGGATGCGATACGGCCCTCCCGGTGTTCTTATCATCATTGTCGAATCACACATTAGCATCATCTGTGCCTCGCTGCCGTACCTTCGCTTCGTCTTCGAACTAGTGTCGTCCAACTACTTGTCCAAGTCTGCGTACGGCGCGACCAAAGACCCGACCAAAGTAAAGCACAGCGACCCAAATCATCCTCAACATCCATTTGTAGAGCTAGCAGGACGATGTGGGGGAGGCATACAAAGGAAAACAGACATCGAAATCAGCACGTTCAGAGGGGAGCCGAGCGAGGAAGATTTGCCTGCGACGATATATGGAGGGAGGAGTCGTGCGATGGAAGAGCAGATGCGAAGGTATGAGAGGGCTTGGAGTGGAGAAGAGGTCTTATTAGACAAAAGACAATCGAATGAGCAATCAGGAAGGGTGAGCCCCATACACGAGAAAGAGCAAGGATGGAAAGTAGTGGCGCGATGATCAACAAAGCAGAATCCGAACAGCAGACGCAGGCATTGCTATCCAGTGACGACATTCTACTTTCGCTTTATGCAGTCTTGCAGAGGGTTTGACGCGTGGCAAGATACTTATGCTCATAAAGGGCGCTCTTACAGGGCAAGCTGTCCTCAGAACGCATCACTGCCTCCTGTCTTCCAGCTCGTTTGAGGTTGGTTTCTTGCTAAACAGGTCATTACTGATAAGGTTGCTTCGCATTATGGCAACCTGTAAGGTTTGCGTGTCATAGCACCTGCAATATTGCAACCGCTATACAGGGCATTGATATACGATGACTTCGAGGGCAGCTGAGCTGACTCACTAGTTGGATGGTCAAGTATGATCCACTGGATGAACGCACAAAGAGCAGATGCTAGTGCTGCTGTTGCCCTGGCGGTTACACGGTATTGAAAGGGCGACCTTTCCGTCAAGCACGTCTACTCCAGTTTTTAAGCTTTTCCTCCACTTCAGTCCTATCCAAGCAACTAACAATTGGATGAGTCTTATGTGTACTTGGAGCTCACAAAAACGGGGTCTAAGAAGATGCATTTCATTATAGAATTAGAGGTAGCGTCATCACGTGGTGGACAGGTCTTCCTCCCGCCAATCGGTCAGTGTTTGGCGCATTTGCTGCGTGACCGGATGATCGCTGTCAAGACTCCGTTCGCGTAACTCAATGCATGTTTCCATCCGTGAGATAGCCTCCTCTGCTCGGCCTTGTAACCTGACCACGAAAGCAAGATTACTGAGGACCATCAGAGTAGACGGGTGTTCCTTCCCGTGCACCTTCTCAGACATTTTCTGTACTTCTGTAAACATGCTTTCAGCATTAGCCCACTGTCTCAGACTGAAGTATGCGGCTGCGAGATTAGCCGTGCTTGTTAGTGTATCAGGATGCTGCTCTCCGAGCACCTCGGTAGATATTTGCTTAACCTCCAGTAGCATCTCGGCGGCCTTCTCCCAATGGTATTGATTGAAGTGGATCGTTGCCAAGTTTGCCATACTACTCAGCGTAGCATGATGCTTGTCCCCCAGTACTGATCTTCTGATGTCTACCACATGTTTCTGGAGCTCCTCAGCTTTCTGCCACTGCTTTTGTTGCCAATACGTCGACGCCAAGTTACCCATGCTAGTCAGCGTGTCGTGGTGCTCAACTCCCAAAGCAAGCGTCCTTATCTCCACCACTTCCTTTTCCAGCACTTCAGCCTCTGCCCAACGCCCTTGATTCCTGTATGTTGACGCCAAATTACCCATGCTAGTCAAGGTGTCTGGGTGTTCCTCGCCAATAATAGACATCCTTGTGTTCTTTACATACACTTCGAGCATTTCAGCCTCCTTGAGCCGCCCTTGGTTCGAATATGTAAGCGCGAGCTGAGCCTTGTGGGTCAGTGTAGAAGGATGTGTTTCTCCCAGTACTCTTTCAGAGCACTGTAGTATATCAGTCTGCATCTGTTGCGCTTCTTTCCATCTTCCTTGTTGGAAGTATACGGACGCCAGACTTGACATGATGACCATTGTATCGTGATGCTCTTTCCCATATATCCGTTCAGATATGAACACCGCTTGCACAAACAAAGCCTCGGCCTCTTCATAACGCCCGTCACTATAAAGCGCCATGGCACATTTGTTCGTGAGTGCGAGTTTCTCACTGCCTTCTTTTTCGGCAAGATTGTACGATAGAGCGCTCATGGCATGTGGAAGCAACCGTCTCCACCTGCTTCTCTTACTGTTTTCAGTGTACGGAAAGATCACTCGCAGCCGTGCGATAGCTTGCTGCGACCACTGGTCTCGTAATCCTTGGTTTTGTAGCCAATTCCTCAGAGCATCGTGTGTTGCCTGGTGGATGTCGAATGCGGAGTTGGCTGGACGCCTGACAACAAGCCCATAACGGCTTAGAGCCTTCATAGCGAGCTCCCTTTCCCAAGGTGACGGTGCTTCCAGAAGATCAAGTAGTATGTCTTGGGGTTCGACGCAAGCAGCAAGAAGAAGGTAATCTGCTGCAAGTGTACTGTCTCGACGGACCTGATAGAGACTGATAACTAATGTAGCAACTACAGGGTTGTATGCTGGAGTGCTATTGTCTTCAGGAGTCGTATGTTTTTGCCCACTCAGTTTTGATCGATATTCCTGGAGCGTCGTGTGCGTGGTCTGTATGTAGCTTGCTGCTTGAACTATCGCCAGTGGAAGAAGTGATAGATCTTGGAGGAGAATTCTCGCTTCACTTTCTTCATCTTTGTGAATGGCAGCCCCCAGGGATCTTTCCAGCATCTTCTGAGCCATGTCTGGTGTTAACCCTTTCAGCTCTACCACATGATGTGGCCCGAATTTTGTGGAGGTCTCTTTGTGTAATGTCGTCAGAACAATAGAGCAGAGCTTAGACTGAGGCAAGAAGCCGATCTTGTCAGCTCGTTGTGATGTATGAATGCTCGTACTTTGCAGAGGTTCGTCCCCTATTCCGTCTAAGATCAGCAAGCACCGTGTTCCGTGGTCGTTTTCAAAATACGTCCTAAGCAGCTGGAAGACATCTGCTTTCTCATTGTCCCAACCGATGACCTTGATCTTTTGCGCAATGCTTGCGTACGATCGGTGAAGACTCTTTTGATCACTCGCATCGATCCAAAAAATCGACCAATCTTGAGTACTCTGTCTGACTCTGTACGCAAGCTCAAGTGCGACCTGTGATTTGCCTGTTCCCACAGCTCCCGTTATTGCCAACGAAATGGATTGTTCAGTACTGGAGAGCTTTGCTTGTAACTCGGCAAGCTCTGACTCTCGGCCTACAAACCGATCGTTCCGAGGAAAGGGGATAATTGACGGTGCGCCCCTGGCGGTTTCCAATTCGTCTCGCAATCTACTGGAAGCTTTCACTGCTCCCTCACCATAATCGGTAGGCATCTCGACACCAAGGATTCCAAGAAGGCAGTATGTGCGATCTTCTTCTTCTGTAGTTTCTCGAGACTTGGCCCACTCTATCCGTTCAGACGCCGTAAAATCGTCCAAAGGACAGTTCCGTAAGGCTGCAAGGGGTATGCTCGTAATGTCATGTACCAATTGCTCGAGGGTTACCTTGTCACCCATCCACTGCCCTTCACAAGAGAAGAATTCAACTGACACAGGTGCGACGAGCTCTTGGAGTGTCCAGCCTCTTGTAAACCATTTACTCGCCCGAAAAGCAGCTTCCCAACCATCTCGCTGTGTAGTTTCCACGGCAGCAGAAGCGGAGACATCTGACAAGTATACATAACACCTTGCAGCGTTGGCGTACCAGAGAAACATCGAATTGATTGAACTTGACAGCTCGTCTAGGTCCCATTTATCAATGCAACATGTGTCGATCCAGAAGTAATGCAGGCCATCATTGGCCGCCCGGTTGGCGCAAAACTCGAGCTTCCGAAGGCCATCCTTCTCTTTATATGCCTCATTTTCTAGGTCTGTAAAGAGAATTTCGGAGCCTTCCCACCTGTGGGAGAGGATAGCATACGGTGGAATGATCTTTCGAAAGTTCGTCAGGACCAGTTTTCTAGCCTCATTGAAGTGGAGGAGCCGCATGGTCACCTAGATATCGATCGGGGTGGGAGCGTAAAAGGCGTAAGTAATGAGAACCACGGGACACAAGCTCGCTTGCAGCCTCTTAGCATAGTCAGATCACAGGGTTAAGGTGAAGAGCAAAAGCTCTCCTTTGTATATTGACGAAAGACGGACTGTACTAGGCAGCAGCGAACCCGGGCGGTATCATGTCGAGCAGGCACGTGATATTGAGGGGTAATGTATGAGCTTCTATGCTCACGCCTTGACAATATGCGCGATCGCCACGATGCAATGTAGTGGGAAGGGCCTTCATCTAAAGTGGGTGAGAGCGCCAAGTCATCCCAAGCCGATCTACTTTGACGATTGATTATGGTACCGCCAGATCTTCCGGTACAAGTTCCACTTAGACAGTACACCAGCCAATGTAAGCGTATGAATTGTTGCAAGCAGATGCTGCTACTGTACACTGTTTTCGATTTGCATTGCTCCGACTGCAAAGGAGGCAGTGCAGTCAGAAGATGGTACTAGCAAGGCACGAGAGGAAATACATTGAGGATATTAAAGCTATTTCTCTACTGGTCTTCCACATACGACCATAGGACGTTGAAAACAAGGCTTCCCGTTCGCTCAGCCCTATTTAAGCAACGTACCGGCGGATTAGTAGTTAGGTGGGTGACCACTAGCGAATACCCGCTGTTGTATGTTTTTTGCCCAGCTCAGTATCGCTCTTATACTTAACTCGGGCACTAAGTTTTTGGGGTTCCCATCGCTGTCCGTTTAGCTAAGAGTGTGTAGCTGGGGCTCGGTTGTGTAGCACGTTCAGGTTGCTGCTTCATATGTCATTGCTGCCTGATAAACATGAGGTACGAAGCCTCGACAACAGCGTACGCTCGGAGTGGACTCTTATTAACAACAACCATCGATAACCCATGCTGACACCATGGCTTTACAGCCACTAACGTTCGTAGTGTGAGCGGATAAGCTTCAAACGGCTAGGTAGCGTGGCTTAGCAACATTGAATGACGCACAGGCTGCCAATGACGACCGCAGTCTCCTAGAGAATCCTGCATGTCTCAATGAACTTCGTATCATGAAACGTTGATAGTTGTGGGGTCCGATAGCATCTTCAGACCGTGGAAAGTCCACGGAGTAGTAGAAGAGCTTACCCTTTCCTTACCGACAGCGAACAGTTTGAGTACCGATCTTTTCGCGACCTTGAACGCAACTTTGTGGCGACGGACAGAACGGAACAGGATCCTGGAAGGGGAGACACGCCAGACAAGCCAGAATGCAGCAAACGAAGGACAGCCGAGTGCGCTCGTTAAGCGAGCCCATGATTGCCGGTGGTCACCAGAGCAATGCCAAACTCTCGAAACCGCCGAAAGTAAAGATACTACACGAGCGGCCGCGGAACCGACGTCAGAAGCGGAGCGCTGCAAGCTCACTGCTGCTCACCCCGTATCCAACCCACCTTGGTTTTGTAGAGCCCACCACTGCGTTGTATGTCCTGGAGTACGAGCCGTATCCCTACAACACTGTTCCGAGCAAGTTTCTGGGCGCCTACTCATCTGTTGACTCTGTCACATCCGGAGCAATCGAACACGGCACATACACATTCTCACGAGAAGGACTGCTCGATGGCAGCGAGTATCTTAACGCGACCGGGCGCATCAAGATCCAGTCGCAGCTGGTCCAGCAATCCGGGACAGAGGCGCCAGTATCACTCCGCAGTCACAGTCTCGACGAGCGACCAAGGAAACAAGACGGACCCATTCGATCGGACATTCCCCACCCGACTTCTCGCTCCAATACCCTGACCAGACCGGACATCGCGCACCCGGGAGCGCGCAGTACGACGAGTCTGAGAGACACGACGAAGCCGAAGGAGACTGTTTACTTCGCCATACGTCAAGGTTCAACGGCGGCGCATTGCCTGGGCGTCTTCGCAAGAGCGGGTCTGGCGTGGGGTGCTTGTCTGAAGAACAAAGCGAGCTGCGCTCTTACCGCCACGCTGAGTGAAGAAGTCAGGGACGCTGACGCGGATGGAATGCCGCAAGTCACTGCTAGGCTGCATGGATGTGGACAGCACATTTGGTCCGTGGTTTCGAAGGAGGTGGATGCGTGTTCTCGGGTTCGAGATGTATGACGGATGTAAATCCAACACAGCGGTGCGCTCCTCAGCAACTTTCTCTGGCATTGATCCGCAAGACTGCAGCGACGTCAGCACTCGGCGTTAGACATTAGAGGGCAAAGCGCTTGCTATCAATTGCCAGCAAAGCAGCACAAACGCTGCGGCTTTGTCAGCGACTTTGGAAGGAACGGCCATTGAACATGGCGTCATCTGGTTTTCGAAACGGCGAGTACGATGCCCACGAGTTGACTCTGTTGCTCTCGAACGCGCTGATGCGCATGGAGGAATCACGACAGAGCATTAACTTCGGACGAGCGGCGTCCATCAGTTGCGTTGCCAACCCATGTTGGAAGGAGTCGTACTCGACACGAGCGCTCGCAACGAGTAACACTTGGGCCGCTGGCGGCAGCTTGACGAACACCCATCACTTTCTGCGGAGTCGTGTTCATGATTTGTACCATCGATCCCTATTCGACTCGACACGACGATACTCAGATGCATTAGTCCCGAAACAAGACACGAGACAGGAAACCAGAAATACATTCAGACTCCCCCAGAACGCCATGCATCGTCCTGGCCACCAAAGGAAATACGAAATCTACGCTGTTCAAAACCAATACTGGTCTCCACTCCTACTGACCTCAAAACTACACCCTAAGCCCCTCCCCTCCTCTTTCATCCTTGCCTCTCCCTCCTCTAATTGCCTTAGAATAGTATCGCCCACGAAGGGCCCGTCTTCGCATGTATCCTTGACGTGTATGACCACGACCTTCAGGCCTTTCAGAGGGCTCTCGAACGCTGCGGACAGGAGCGCACGATTATGCTCTGCACTCACGCTATTCAGATTCAGCGCCGCGGGGGCCGAGGGATGGGACGCGTGAGGATTATTCGGGGGTCCCGAGGTATGCGCGTGATGTGGATTGGGGGTATGTGTGCCGGTCGGCGTGTTGCTGAAGTCGAGCAACAACGAATCGTCATCGGCATGACTCGTGGCATGCGTGCTCGATAGTGGTGTATCGACGCCCTTGATGCCGCTGTTGGCCCATGTCCGACTACGCCCGGGCCCGTCGAGTAGATCGCGGCTCATGCGCTTGCGTTTTCTTCCCTGGCGCGCTGCTTCGCGCTCGTTCTCGCGCTCCCTGCGCGCGTCTTTCACCATCTCTGACAAGACCGAAAGCTCTGCAAGTAAGTGGCGTGGTGCGAGGTGTCCAAACAGCACCGCGTCGCCTTGCGCATCGGTATAGCTACATTCGATGAATATGCCTGTGAGAATGCCGGCGGCGATCTTGGGCGCGGCTTCTGCCCAGATGACTGCTGTGCGGGGCGAAAGGGAGAGCGAGTCTGGCTCGACGTCGCCGAAGATAAGGATCTCCTTTGTGGGTGTTGTCATTGTTGATTCAGCACGGATGAAGAATGCGGACGAGTCGACTACACAGTGATTGGCCGGTATATTGTTTTCTGCGACATGGCTGGATCTCCGATGTTGTTCGGTGCTGAATGAACCAAGTCCAGGCGTCCCGGGCTGGCTGTGCGAGATGGGCATGGAGACACTATGTGAGCGGCCTTCTCGATTTTCGCTCTGATGCAGGGCCGCAGAGGCGTTTTGCAGACCTGACGTTTCCTGTACTTCTGCATTTGAGCCACGATGCACATGCCCCGGACCTTGCATGCAGTGTCCATGACTGACCTTGAAGCCTTTGACGCCGAGTCCGTCACAGACCTCGATATAACCCCTGCCTTTCCCCTGACCCAAGGCAATGTTACCACCTTCAGCAAGTCGCTGGAATGACACCAGACCCACACCCCCGTCTTCGTCAGTAAGGTTCGGCCAGATGATGTTGTTGAAAATGTGTGTCTTGATAGCGTGCACTGTAAACGGCAACGCTGCTAATCTTTTCGGACGTGACGTATTATGGAACGCCGCAGTGTTGACAACAAAGCCAGACAAGTGGTCGAGGTGTGGATGAGTAATGAGATATGTCGAGACGTGCTCTCGGACGACATGCAACGCATTGGCTCTTGCGCTCGCATTCGGGAAAGGCAGGCCGGCAAAGACACCCTCAAGTAGAGTTGTTATCTCCAGTGGCATGTCCTCGTCGGAATAAGGTGTTTCTGCTCCGGAGTCGTCATCCGACAGAGGAGCGACCTCAGTCATTGGCGACGTACCATCCTCGTTAATCCGAACAGCACCGCCATGGATGCTATCCACTTTTGGTGGAGACTGGATCTGCGGCTCTGAGATCAGGGGGAAATGTTGTTCCAGGATTCTGGTGATCGCCGCAAGGTGTGAACCGGCATCGACCGCAAGGACCGAGTTCTTGGACCATTTGGTGGCTGTCGAACGCACGAGGAAGCCGGTAACGTTGTCTTCGATCGGACCGCCGCCCGCACCCAGGCAGATCACCTGGATGGCGGGCTCATTGTTGTGCCCAGATGATCTTCGGACCTCCCTGTGCCCATCGCTGTCCTTCATCCCTCAGCACCTGTAAGCCCTCTCCTGAACGCAGCCTCGAAGGTCTACTTTAAACTTCTTTCGCGTGGTTGGTGGTAATAGGGAGAAAGTACCGATGTCTCAGCCACGTTCGTTTCTTCGACACTGGTACCACGTCAATCCCAGTCTCGTATAATGCAGATTGCAGTAGATATGAGCTCTTCGCTGTGCTGTGTTCGTTCGCCCGGCAGTGATCTTTAAGTGAGCCAGTCATCCGAGTCACAACATTACCGCAAACGTAAAACGGACCGGCTTCACAACAACTGTCTCTTGCGTAGGCTCCCCGCGAATCCCTGGCCTGCGGTAGAGGTCGAGGTCGCACAGCAACGGGCCGGATCCACTCACAGCCCTACGACGTAGGCAGCCGGACCCTGGGTTGAGGCGACTCGGCGCGGCGATCCAAACTCTTTCTTGCAAGCCGGCCTCACAACTCAGTGCGGCTCTGCGCTCACGCGATCCGACTAGCTCGCGCTGGGCGCGCGAATGCGTGTGATAAGCTCGAAAAGTATCGTTAGACAATGTGGAAGCCACCGGCAACAGGACTCGGGCGGATGTGAGGTCAAAGACGATGAAACCAAAAAACGGGGGACTCGAGAATAGAAGACTCGAAGCGCAAAGAAGTCGCGCCCTTGTTTTCGGTCCCTTCCAGCGCCAACAAAGCTGCGCCTGCGCTGCTTGTGCTGGACGCCAGCCAATGGGAAGACGAGCGCTGTGTGGGGTAGCGTGCGCCGCAAAGTGCTCAAGAACGGTCGAGGTCAGATCGAGCCCTCAAAGCAACCAGTCTTTTGGCTCGAGCATGGACGCCCGTTGAGGCTCAAACGGCCGAGCAGCGTCAAGGCGGCGAACAGTAGCGGCAGTTGGATTCTTCTGTTTGGCTCAGAAGGCAGGAGGCAACACAGGTTGTGCTCAGCCCTTGATGTGGACATTCACCACGCCAAGCTGCCGGACTGCGCGGACACCAATGCACTGTATCTCGTAGCGCAGTCATCAGTCCATCTGACCGCATATTCGTGCACTTGATGCGATTGGTGACAGCAGCGTGTAGAAGCGCTAGACGATGCCGGGCTCGGTCTCGTTGCAAGCCGCTGTGCAAGGGTAGGTCGCTTAGCCCTCAGAATAGATCGTGAACTCTCGGTCCTTTGCCTGACAGCTACATGCTGCATGCTGAGTCCCAAGTTGAAACTAATCATGCGGCTGAAAGAAGCGCCAAATCGATGCCGAAATCAGATGTAAGCGAGTTCAACATCGTCAGCGGAATGCAGGCTGTCACATGCAAACATCACGTCATGGGAACTCAGATTTGGTGTCGTGAACATGTGCTTTTTGCCTCTGTTCGGGTCATAGCAGTCTTTTTGACCTGCTATGCCCATCCATCATCCCTCGTACCCCTTGGTAACAGGTCGTAAATCATCCGCATCATTAACAAAACGAACACCGCAGAAAGGCAAGGCATTTACTTGAAGACCTTACCGTCGGCCCACTCGTAAGACTTGCCGTTGACCTCAATGGGCTTGTCCCAGGACCACTGGTCCTCGACAAACTTGCGGTCCTCATCCTTGGTGGGGTCAAGCTTGGTGAACGTGTAAGACTCGTAGTCAGGAGCGACTTCGAACGCGGGTTGAGCCTCTTGGCCGCGGACGAGGAAGGCACCCTTGATGACGGAGTCGTTGGCCACGCCATAGACGGAGGTGGCGCCGAAGAGGTACTTGCGGGAAGCCTCAAGACGGGCAAAGAAACCGCCAATCAGGTTAGAGGTCATGAAGGTGAGGGTAAGCTCATCGTTGTACTTGTAGTCAACAGTCCAGAGAGAGTACTCCTCGAAGTTGACGTTCTCCCAGAACCAGGGCAGGGCAACCTCGCGGGTCTCCTCGTTGGAGTACTTGCGCTTCCAGTCGTCGAGGACGAAGGTGGCGCGGGGGAGGGCCTCAAGAGGGTGCTTGGGCTTAGGGGCAGCGGGGGCCTCCTCCTCCTCCTCGGGCTCGGCAGCCTTGGGCTTGGGGGCAGCCTTGGGCTTCTCAGCCTTGGGGGCCTGCTCCTTCTTGGGGGCAACGTTCTTGATAGCCTCCTCAATGAACTCAAGCCTGGGGGCGACAGCGGAGTAGCTGGGGGTGTTGTAGATAGTCTCGTACCAGCGAGTGACGTTGGGGTTCTCGGACCTCCACTTCTTGTCGAAGAAGTACTGGAAGCCGCGGGCAACGATGCTGGCAGCGAAGATATCGGCAAGAGTCAGACGCTCACCGACGAGGTAGGTGTGGGTGAAGAGGTGCTCCTCGAGGACGTGGACGGCCTTGAGGGCGGCCTTCTGTGAGTCATCGACGTTCTTCTTGTTGTAGGGGTCACGGCCGATGATGGGACGGAACCAGCCACCGAGGGGAGTGAGGACCTCCATGTTGGCGAAAGACATCCAGCGGAGGATGGTGGCGTAGTCCTGCTTGGTCTTGCCGAGCAGGCTGGTCTTCTCGTTCTGGGAGGCGACTGGGGCAGGTTAGCGACTGAGTCACTTCGAGGTGGTATGAAATCGAAAAGAGTGCCGCCAACGTATATCAGGAGTTTACTTTTTTCAACAGTAGTTTTCAGACAGGGATAACTGAATGAATAACATTCGCACATCATACAACGCCGTGGGGAGGGTGTGCGGGGTACTCACGGTAGACAGCGATGGCGATGGTCTCGGAGAGAACGAAGCCGTCCTTGCCCTCGAAGGTGGGGACCTTGCCGAGCTTGTTGAGCTTCAGGTACTCGGCGGAGACACCCTTGGCGGGCTCGGTGTCGACAAACTCGATGTCGAGGCCATTCTCCTTTGCGACCGCAAGGAGGGAGGTGGTGCGCGGGTTACCCTGAGGGGCTGTCAGTTGCAGTTCCTTCCCCAAATGTCGCAAGACGGCGGGCGCGGACGGCTACTCACGCTGTAGCTGTAGATCTTTCCGAAAGACATGATTGCTGGTTGACCGTGGACGGGACTGTACAATCAAGGGAAGCAGAGGCGTTGGAGAAAGAAAAAAGGTTGTTTGGGCTCGAAGTGGGGGTGGGTGGTTTTCACTTTGCTCTGCTGGCGCTAGAGGCAAAACAGGAAGGCCCAAGCTTGGCAGACGGGATTTTGGAGCAGCAACGTGCAGGCCATCGTCAACACCTGCGGTCCATCAGCCGCAACCCCAGACATTCTGCTCGACCGCACGGCGCAATGGTGTGCAGAAAGATCGCGCACGGCCTGACGCGGGCCACCGACGCATTTGGAGCGCAGTCACGGATACAATGCGCGCAAACCGCACGACGCAGCCTGCAGCCCCCGGCATCACGATGCATCTCTACGACCGTACCGAGACCCGCTGAGATCGAGACCGAGGCTCAGGAGCCCTTTACTGCTGCAAAGCCCTTTGACTTCGAGGCCGAGGATGGAGAGGGTGGTAAGCGTGTGAAGGATATCCTGCGCTCATTGCGTGTTGTGCCTGCTTCGCCCTCCTACTTCAGCGCAAAGCCAACATTCACCGACGACTTCCTCTCTCTCTCCGCGCTCCTCCGCAAAGTCGCCACCCTCCCGACAATACCAAACGCCGAGGCGCCTAAGGTCGCGTGGAAGACCGTTGAGCAGTACCGCATCATGACCAACGAGCCTGTCAAGACCCAGCGCTTCCACAAGATGCTACACATCCTTCGGAGACTGAACTGCATCCACCCACAATTGATGCCTCAGGAGGTCGTCGAGGCGATGAAGCGCTACAAAAAGCCTAGTCAACCTGGCGATGTCAAGCCCAAGCCTGGTGTTATCGACGAGTTGGGTCGTGCGAAGGGCGTTGGGCGAAGGAAGACCTCGTCTGCGGTCGCGTGGCTTGTAGAAGGAGAGGGAGAGGCGCTCATCAATGGCCAGTCCTTGGCAGAGTACTTCGGGCGGCTGCATCACCGAGAGAGTGCGGTTTGGGCGTTGAAGGCCACCAGCCGGCTCGACAAGTACAACCTGTTTGGTCTAGTAGAGGGTGGCGGATTGACCGGTCAAGCAGAGGCCATGACCTTGGCGGTAGCAAAGGCATTGATGGTGCATGAGCCGGCGCTGAAACCAGCCCTGCGACGAGGTGAGTTGTACCCTGATCCTATTCACACCTGCATGTCTGTTTGCTTTGACAATGAGCACATGTCTGGATCTTCGGCACATGACACCAGTCAACGTGAACCGTTCATGCAGAACTCCGAACTTGGACTGTGGCACAGCCGAGATGCAATCGCTAACTCTCACATAGCTGGCTGTATCACCCGTGATCCGAGAAAGGTGGAGAGGAAGAAGCCCGGCCACATCAAGGCTCGCAAGATGCCCACTTGGGTCAAGCGTTGAGGGGTGGAAGTCTTGTACATCACCATGTATATTTCATACTTGTGGCATTTAGCGGAGTCGAATGTAAGATGGTCCAGCTCGAAGTGCGCATGATTGTATAGATTACCATCAATGATGCCTTGCAGCGTCGTGATGCTCGAGGTGGTGCCTAATCGGAGCGGCTGCAAATTTGGAGGTTCGTTGGCAAGCACAGTCGACATCGAGCACAAGCAGTAACATGCACGGTGTTGAGCTGCGCTGAGTGGAGTAGCGATCAGGCCCGTTGAAGACTGGGTGTGTGTCAAAGTGGGAACAGGTAAGTGCATGCTTGCATCTCTTTTCAGACTTGTGTCCTCGCAAGGACGTGGACAATCGCGAGGCTGTTTAGCATATTTCTTTTAGAGATCTCGTAGTATTCCAGAAATTTCGCAATTGGGCCCTCTGGAACACAACGTGTCACCAGGGTCTGGAATCTAGTGGTCAATGGAGCCCTGGAGAGCGTTGCGTCTGCACCTTCTTGGAGACATGGGAACGATTGGTTGCGGTTGTTGCAGATGTACCCACGATGCATGACTCAACGCATGTTCCTCTGACGACCTGTCCGAGCGAGGATCCTCCATCGTCGCATCGCGAGGAGACGCCTTGCCGCTGTAGGTGAACGCCCGGTGGCTTCCACCACGTGTTCCCGCCAAATGATCTGTCAGACGCGATTTTGGGTCGCCTGGGTGTATCCGAGGGAAAAACAGCCCCTTTTGTATTGAGAAGAAAATAAGCCACCCTGAAACGGCGACGCATGCTGTGCGACTTGTACCAGCATGTACCCCTTCTCATGGTGGGAAGCTACCGACATCCCGGATACGATGTCGAAACAGTTCTTGGAGACGTTTCGGAATATGTTGTGAAATTGTAAGATCCCAATTCCTGGATTGCGGTAAAGCAGAACCGTTTGTACTCGGCGCGCTTTCATTTTGACGTTTCCGGTCCAGTATGTGCGTCCTGCATCAGGGACGACAGGGTGCACAGGAGTGCTGCTGTATCAGGGCCGTAAGATGCCTGAAGCTTGGCAGTCCTTCGTGTAGTAAGATACATGTGGCTTGCAAACGGACTGATGAGAATGTGCTCGCATGATGGCGGTCCTTCATGTGCTATTTGCGATCGACTTCCCCTTAGTCGTGCAGCCGACGTTGTGTTGGATGTCGATCAAGGTACCTCACTGGCTGGATGAATTTGTTCGATCCGAGCGTCCATTGTCCGAAATGGGTGCGAAATTTGACGGAACGAAGGCGACTACATCCCGCAGATCTTGGACTAGCACACCTCACGGGCGTAAGCGAGCGCGTTGCCCACAAATCGATCTTACGATACGTGCATGCGGTACTTCACGGTGGCCAACATCGTGAGTGCGTCTGACTGGGGTGAGTGGAGCTGGTGTTGCATTGCGTGACACAAATGTGGGCGCGGGATTGCGAGTCGTTCAGCGATTGCACCAATTGGAGATTTTCCAGGTCGGTGCACGCCAGTGACGCTTGTCGTCATTTCAATCGATCTTACTCGTGAGGATTTCGCTTGGATGCATCTCGTCAACGGCAGCGGGTAGGGCGGAAACAGCCTCAACGGCGAAGGCGATTTGCCAGCGAATGTGGGCTAGTGACGCATTGCAGCCTGATTCGGCAAAGCGCCGGTACAGCCTCGTCTCTCATCTTGATAGAGTTCAGCGACAGTCACAGACCTCACGTCTCGTGAGTGGAATCAGGAGATCTGACTCGCAAGCCGATAGGGCTGGCTGACCGGCATTGCATTTGCAAGCCAGCAGAGGGTCAATGTGCTCTTCTCGAACGAAATGAAACCTTCTCGAAGCATGTTCGCCGCGACCCTGTGTCATTTCCACAAAGCATTCGTGATACGGGAGCCAGGGTCGCCAGATGATCGCCGTTAAAAACGAGTGACGCACCTCGGCCGTAAGGACGATGTCCGCTAGGCCGGGTACTTCGAACGACGCTTGTTTCATTTGGCGGCGTCTGCGCCTACAGGAAAGTGCACACCGTACAATGGTGTTTCTACTTACCTGTCGAAGCTGCCACGTAAGGAAAGGACGGTGAGCGGCAGCGCGCAGGCGGTGGAAGCTGCTAAAGGCGGCGTCAACTGAGTCGTGCGCGGTGAGAGAAGAACAAAGCTTTCCTCATGTCTCGAGCTGGCCGCGGGCTGGTCTGGGCGCTGAGGTCGGGAGGTTGACAGCAGGTTCAGGGCAAGAGCCAGTGAGACGTGCAGGAAGGAGCCTCCGACGGCGCGCTTAGGCTGCGGCCGCTCTACTGCATCTCGTGCTACTGCAGTGCTTCAAGGTATTGCTCGCGAAAATACAGTGGGAAGTCGCGTGTGGGAGCGGTTACATGAGCACTTGTTGTTGTGCGGAGGGGAAGGGCTTCCTGAGCGATCGACGAGTTGAGGCTGGAGCAGGCTGACGATCGCCCACGCGCATCAATCCTTGCCGAACCCACGGGCGCCCGCATACAGAGCAATGTCCTGTTCGAAGCTGGACATGCTTGAAATGAACGCCCCTGAATAAGGCAAACCGCAACAGCGTCCGCACAGTGCGCAGACAGGCTCTGTTCCAACACCAATACAGCGACTGCAAAGCAGCAAGCAGAGCTGAGGCCGCAGAAGTTCGACAGCCGTTTGATGATTTGGCAGCAAAGAAACGAATCAGCCGTGCGTTCGCAGCCTAGCAGTCTCCTGCATGAAACACATTTGCTACGGGGCATGGTGTCCCTGCCGGCTGCTGCAGTCGGTGCATGGGCAGCGAGCCTGTTGGGCTCGTCGACGCTCAGCTGGCAGTGCTCACGCGTCTTCGTCACTCGCCAAGCGCGTTGGAGGTTGAGGAGGTGTTCACGGAGCCCAGCAGCACGGCGACATTTGGCCGGGGTGGAGCCGCGCAGGGCCGAGTGAACCAGACTTTGCACGGAAATCAGAGATTTGGCCGTCGCGCAGGCTATTGTAGCTGTGTGGCAGCTCTGGCACTCTGGCTGACAGCATGCGGTGGGCTCGCTGGCCTCACTGCAGCTTCCACCACAGTCTAACAAGCGCGCTGGTGCCCTGCAGCAAAGCTGCCCAGGCGCAGATCCACCAGGGCGATCTGTAACTATGGCTTACAGGGAGCTGCTAGCCCCGCCCAAGCTCGACAAGGCCTGACCAGGGCCATCTCGGAAATCGGAGATGGAGAGTTTGCTTTACGCTGTCATCCAGAGCTCATCGATCAAGCCTCCTTACTCGCCAGCCCTCACCCACCCGGCGCGCAGCCACATCCACTCTTCGGTACGCAAAACGGGATCCCAGCACGGTCTGCGTGCAGTCCTGGTGCCTTTAGAGAGCCCTTAGCTCGCAGACACCCCGGCTCGTGTGAATTTACATCTTGTTTCGCCGGCATGGCGCGTTGGCGAGTTCCTTTTTTGCTTCCCACAATCGTTGGTCCTGCCGGTTGTTGTTGAAGCTGTGGCTCTCTCCTCCTTCATCAGCATCTCAGTGCAGCTACCCCAGCACATCCCCCCACTCTGTTCTCGATCCATCTACACCCTGCACAGCTTGGGCCTCTGCCGGACGTGCCCAGTGCAGCCGCCAGCCGACTCCCTCGTCAAACGACTGCTCGCAGCCCGTGACGTTGGTCGCCCGTGCCGTCACCACTTTCATTAGACCTTACCACGCCCGTTTGTCTTCCTCTTCGAGCAGGCAGCGAGCTCCAATTAGCTATTGTCGCACTTTTCCGTATGGTCTCGGACCGACCGCTTCACTTCCCTCCTGCAATTGCACTACGCTGCCCAGTGCGCGGGCAGCCGTCCAAAGACGTTGCCTGGTTTGGTATCGTGAACAGTACCAGCACGCGTTAGAGCCGTTGAGCTACCGCCGGCCGACGACGTTTAAGGTGTTTGAGACGTTCTCCTAGACGGACCTGCTCTTGTTCCGACTCGTTTAAAAACTCAATTGCGTGCAAAGACTGCCCTTCAAACACCGCACGCGCTCGCCGTGCTTCACCACCAGAAACCAACACCCACAGGGTTCTCCACGCTTGCTTTTGTCGGACGATCTCCTGTCAGCTAGTGGCTACGTGTCTAGCTGGCCCACATTCACGCTCGCCTTTTCTCCAGCATTTCCACATCGGGACCAAACATTCCGGGTTTTGCCAGTCTCACTGCCAAAGATCCTCGTCGCAGCCATACGAGGATACCCCGGACAACTCACGCGCGTCAGTGAGGCGTCTGTCCGCAGCTACTTTTTTTGCATCATCGGGCTCCATTGGTGGGCCTGTCGACGCGCCAGGATCGAGTGTATATCATCCTTCGCTGCCGGGTGTTGCGACCATTCTGGTCCCTCCAATTCGGACGTCACCTTCCTCCACTGCAGAATATCATAAGACCCTAATCCCGAACCATTGCAACGACCTCCTTCCTATTCGGAATAGCTCTTACTGTCGTCACCACCACCAAGACAGAACCCATTCCGCACCCGCCCCGTCCTGACTCTTGCGCCCCTTCGCGGTCTTACTTCAAGTCTGCAAGCTGGCCAACTACGCGACGCCACCAGTCTCGCCCTTAGGGTACCGGGCACTCGAACCGCCCTTCAGTCAGCAGCTCAAAGGCCGGCTGGGTGGGATGGACAATGACCGTCGGCCGCGGCAGAACCCCTCAGGTTACGCGAGCCAGCAAGGCACGCTGCTTCCACCGCAGGGCTCATATCCCGTGGTAAGCGCATCCGATCGCTTCAGGCAGGCGCCCTTGACTGCACCTGCCCCACCTACTTCTGCCCCCTCCTCTGGCAGCCGCCCCAGCTCACAGAGTTACGGTTACGCTTACGGGGAAGGATCACAGTTCGTCGGTTCGTCGATCCAATCTGCAGGCGTGTCCTACGGCGCGCAGGGCTACAGTCCCGATCAGCCACAGCAACCGCAACAGCAGCGCACCGCGCAGCAGCAGTACTCGCCGTATGGCCAGAACGCCATGTACAGCGTGCCTGGCGCGCAGGGCTCTGCGACAGGGTCGTCACAGTATGAGCCTGTGGAACCGTACCAACAAAACAGGGACTCGGCAATAGAGGTCCTGAGCACCGGCTTTGGGGTCGCACAACCCCAATACTACAATGTGGCCGGTGAGGGTGGTCCCACGAGCGCGCCTGCCTCTGCTATTGCAACCCAAAACGTCCCTTCCCAGTACCCCTCGCTAGGATATACAACGCAGCAAGCCCCGGTCGGACGAGAATCGCTCGCGCCCGCATACAGCACCAGCGGCATGACGGACCCCCACCAAGCCACCGCGCAGGCTGGCTATGCGCAACCGGGCAACTATAGCGAGCAGCATGGCAGCGGCAACGAGTACGACGATTTTTACAACAACTACCAGAGCGAGTTGAAGAAGACGTTCCAGTACGTGCACGATGGGCGCATCAACGAGGCTGGCGCACAGCTACACCGACTGAGCGAGTGGCTGCTGCACTGGGCCGAGACACTGGGTAAGTTTCCTGAATGGTGCTGGACGGGACGAGCAGCTGAATTGACTACAGGCCTAGTGCGCGACGACGAGACCCACTACGCGCAGCGCCTCAAGCTGTGGGAGGAATTCAATACCTGCTGGCTGTCGACGCTCCAGAAGCAAAAGACCATGACGCAGGACATGATCAGCACCGGTCAACGCCCCCAGCCGCCGCAGTCCCTCATCGACTACGATACACTAGAGAAGATGGGCACACAATTGGTCAAGAACTGCGACAACATGGAGAAGCACGGTCTGGTCGACTACCAGATGGGTGTGTGGGAAGAGGAAATCATAGCGAGTTAGTGTCACACTGCCCATGTTTTCGCATTACTAACCAGTGCTCAGTGTTAACGTCGTGTCTCGACCTCCTCGAAGAAATGGGCGCTGGTTCTTCTGCACAGCGGCCCACCGCGAATGCGCGCAGACGATAAACTTACTGCACTTCTTCACAACTGCTGCGCATCCGCGGCGTACGCACCGCTGTCGCTGTAAGCTCCGCTGCTTCGCGCGCGTGACGTTTATATCCACATTAATACTTCGAGGGTGTGATTTGACGCTACGTTTACGGGTCTTGTTGCCCTTCTTCTGTACATCTACCAGTATTCTGCATCATGGCTCCTTGCTTTTCTTTCTGATTTTCTAGATTTCGACGGCTCGTCACGGCAGCGGAACTGTTTCGGGAGGCTATCTGCATATGGCTTTTTCTTGCATCAACTGTATTTGCATTCACGGGTCTCACAATACTTCACCGAGCGCTCTCGCTTCGCGTTGCACTACCACTTTTTCCTACCGCTCCGTTTTGTCTTGTTCTCCACATAGGACCATGTACGCCAAGGAACGGTGTTCGCACCTATTTGCCTGGACTTGGATATTACGATTAGGGCAGCGGGCGCTGGCAGGATAAAAGGGAATGTCTGGATTTGGAACTCAGGGTTTACAGGATAATGTAGGCATTGGCAGGCCTGCGCAGGCGCTGGTCAGTCTACGGGTCCTACGATAATGAGTTGGTAAACGAGTAGGATGACGGCGTTGTGGAAACTGGGCATAGCGGCATGCAGAAAGTCACCGGTACGTCCATGCTCAGCTGCAGCTTCCGGTGGCCTCGAATTCCAAGAGTCCGCACAAAAAGTGTTCAACAAACTATCCGCCAAAGAGTTGGGTGCCAATTGGACACTCCTTCGTGCGTGCCCAAGCCTTGGAGGCGTGAACTATAGATGCCAGGATTGTGGGGTTGGTAGTGTGGATATGACGGCACGAATCGACATGATTGGGCTGCCGGTCGGGCAGCAAATGTACCTGTACCATAGACGATTACTTACTATAGACATTAGCAACGCTTCACTGCAAACTTTGTTCACATACAAGTTTCATTCCAGGTTTCTTTGTGCTCTTGCTGTGTTGTCAATGTGCCGTCGTCGCCCCTTCCCTACAGGGTTCAGGATCCTTCTCGCCTCACATTGTTCCTTCTACTTCATCGACAGTCCATTGCAACCTGACTGGCAGCCTCACCGCATACAGCCTTGCAACAATTCTTTCACAGGTTTATTTAAATCAGGCCCGAAGTCCGGCGCAGGCCGTGTCCCCGTGCATGCCGGCGACCTGAACATGGCTGCTGTCACCTGCAAAAAAGCAACGACGTCCCCGACCAAACCCGCGGAAACATGATCGGCGCATGCTTTTCCCACCAGGGGCGTTCGCCTATCTCCAATGATCCACTGCGAGCTGTCAACGATCCATCACATCTCATCACATTGCAGAGGTGGAGTCCACCACGGCGGTGCTACGTGATGCCGGCCATTGTTTCTAGACGGCGATCATCAAGCGCAGCGAGGGCGCTGCATTGCCAATACTCTAGCATCGCACCGAGCGCAATGCACCAGGTGCAGTGCACTGAACGCAATTGCACGAAGCAGCTGTGATCGTGTCTAGTGCATCGCACTTCATTATTACGCATGGCTCCGCGGTACGCGACCCCGCATCAGCAAAAGCAATTCGGCCATGTCCAGCTCGCCCAAACCGCGGGTCTGTTTTCAGGAACAGCCTCTCCATGACGAGGTCTCAGCCGCATGCGCTGTTCCGACCGGCTCGGCTTGCATCCTCACACCTGCTTGATCGCCCTCCCTTCCACTAGCGCGGAACCCCTCAAAGTGGAGACGAATCATTCAGCCGGTCGTCTCCGCGCCCTTGGAGCAAGCCCTCGATCACGCCGCAGCTGACAGCGGTTGCTCACATTAGCTCCTGGTCACATATGAGGGTAACTGTGCATCTTGTACTCACATACGCAGTCGAGCCGTACATTGCGTCGTTCTCTATCGAATACATCTGCGCACACCTCGGCCGTCTGGCATCCGCTGCTTTTACTAGGACTGACTCGAGGACAGACCGCCAGTTGCACGCACATTCACATTCTTGCGCACGTAAGGAGACCTTACCAGACTTTGCGAGTTCTCCATTTCGATTTGATCTAATGTGGTAGTCGTCATCTGATTCGCATTCAGCGAGATTGGTGTTCATGCAACCGCACCTAGGGTACACTACTCACGCAAGGATCGTCGACACTCCACCGCGACCCTGGTCGATACCATGCCAGCTATAACCATGTTGTGGAAGAAGCTGTCAGTCCACTCTCGTGACCATGAAATTGTGGCTCCCTCAGCTCGGTGGCACGGAAGCTTGCGCTCTCGGAGCTGTCACTGCAGCTATCCTTTTCACTGTTGTGCTCTCAATCGGCGTTGTACGGAGAACACCGCAGCTAGAGGTTTTGTCTGGTGTACATCATGACTTACGCATTGGTGTAGTAAGGCTTGCCGTTGATTCAGGTAGATGGACTGGTGAGATTCAGACAACCAACACTAAGAAGCAAGGCTAGACACAGCCTGCACGTACAAAGCAGCTTGTGCGAGTTAGACAAGGTACTGTGGACACGCGTTGCACAGCGACGGGTACGTGCATCTCTTGGGTCAGTACACAGCTGTTTCAGCCGGCTGCACATGAACAACAATTTTTGCGGCGCCAACCTCGTGCTGCAAGCGTGGCAGCCGTACATCCACCGTTGGCGCCTTTTGCGATCATTTGAAATGACACTGCTACGTTGCCTAGAGTCTCCGAAAGGACTTATCAATTGTCCCACCCTATCAGGTGACATGGTGTGAGAGATCGACTCCTGGGTGGACGAAAGCCTATTCAACAGTCGCGACAGAAAGCACGACGTCCCTTGTTGCTTGATCTTAATTATATGGCATTGGCGCTACATACAAGTCACGGTCGTAAACGCTAGAAAGTACACTGTCCACGCGACGGCAATGCAGATCATCACATTGAAATGATGTCCAATCCTGATCAATACTACTGGTAAGACATTGTAAGCATGCACTTCTGCAGGACTCATTCAGGTTCTCAGTAAACAAAGCGGAAGCCATTCTATTCTCTTGTTACGCGATACAACAGTGCTCAGAACAGCCCAACCAGATTGCCGTATAGTATGTTTTTTCGTTAGCACTATTCATAGTTTAGTCTACAAATCTTACATGAGCCATCACATCATGGATCAGGTTCTAGGTTGTTTTAATCGCATTCTCGTATCTCGTGAGCCTGCCACCCAGATCGGCCAACACACTGCTCAAAAACACTACTTTGTGCTCAGTTTGTACTCAGGAGAGATCCTCAATACTGCTTGCCTAGCTGTTCAGTCTAACTATATAACAAATGTCAGAAACTCCAGCTTGATGCTTTCATGCCTACCGATCCTGCCACCGGGCTTCCTCTCGCTCGACAGAAACACCCAATAACCCTGTCTTTTAGCGCATCCGACTTACCGCTAACTGGCCAGCGTGGCTTGATCAATCCATACCCAAGTCGACATGGTCAAAATAATCTATCCGTCTATATGTCTGCCAAGGTCCCGGACTGTGGAGTCAGGTGAATGCCAACGCCTCGATACGGGTTGAAGACTTCCAGCACAACCTGAACCTCATTCATCCAGATAATAATGAATACTACCATCCTGGTTGAGACTTGACACTGTTTGACCCAGACTATGCACCATGAAAATATATAACATACTGGTGCTCGATGGCGGTACTGATGATGCGCTTAGTCAATCTGTGATTGTGGGGATTCGAACCACCACTTGAGGAACATAAGATTCAGCTCAAGGATCATGGGATATCCTTCCGCTATATCGATCTACTATCAGCTCTTGCAAAAAGTGCAGAATTAGCATGCTCTTGCGTTATACATCTCTACGCAGAGTTTATATAACACCGACACGCTCTCTGCCTTCTGTGTTTGGCTGGATACGTTGTATTAGAATCTGTGAAGGAATGGGTTGAAGACTGTTAGTTATGCCGGGAGCTTTTAGACTTTTAGTAGTAGTACTGCACAGTTTTGCAACGATAATACCAACGAAAGTCAGAATCGTTGAGTCAGTACCGGCTTTTCATGCTCTGGGTTTCAGCCGGAATTTGAAATGAAGTCGATTGAGCGTAGTTCGTGGGCGGTTGCGGGGCTGTAGTTGAACGGGTGATTGTGTGGTTGACATATACAGGGTATAACATGCTCCTACGGGCAGCATTGTGGGTGTGAAGTCATTGTACCAGACTTAGAAGGGTGGCGCACAAGACCAGAATTTTGTAGTTGCCACACACACGTTTTCGATTGTCCGGTAGATGACCGCCTGTTGCCAGCTCACACAGGCAGTGTATGATCTACAGGGTCATCGGTGTATTTTTACTGCTTGACGGACGATCGAATTCAATCGTCATGAGCAGACGACCTTTGAAGGTAAGCCCTCAGTCACTCTTCCGAGTGTTGCACATGTGTCTCGCCTGCCCTCCAATGGACCTCGTGCTGCAAATCTGTTAGTAGAGAGAAGCATCAGCTCTTCCAATACCAATTCCAATTCCTCGGCTGCACCTCGAATTTGGCATGGCTGCCGATGCTTATCCCAAGTAAAACCAAAGCATTTACATCATATTCATGTCTAACATCATCCGGAGCGTCCTTCGCAAAACCAGACAGGAAACCTAGGTCCGTCTTCGCCGTAGGTAGCGTGGAGATCACACAGAGTGTGTTGCCTAGCGCATAAGTCGGTTCACGCGGATCCAGGGAGCCAGACGACGACATGGGCTGGCGCGAGCCCTGCTGGTAGACGAGGAGGGATTTCCTGGCGGCGATATGCGTCATACAGTACGATTTACCTCGAGACGATTTGAGGCAAGGAAGGGAATTGGACTGCAGAAGAGTGAACTGACTGCTTGAGTTGCATACTATAAGTTTCAAAGCTCCCGATGGTGCTTTCACTGCTATGTCCTGAGTATGACGAGGGCTGGTTATTTGCAACGAATAGAACGGTATGAATCGGTTACGCGCGCGGAGTGATAGAACAGTCGATATTCACTGATAAATCAAAAGGCACGATTGGTGGCTGACTCCAACTTGAGGGAACACCGAGAAGATGAAATACGATGCAGCACCCCATCAGCTTCCACAAAACCCCGTAGCAAACACTCCCCTACATCCCCACCATCACCACCCCCAAAACCCCCAACCCCAACCACCCCATCCCCACCCTCCCAGCCACACTCGCTGCCCCCGTCTCCACCTTTCTGCTCCCGCCCTGCACATTCCTCGGCGCAGCGCAAACAAGACTCGTCCGCGTCTCGCCCCCCTCCTGCACCGCAACGAGCCACGGCATCGGCTGGCTGACATACCTATCGTACCAGGTGAACTTGCTCGGATCCGCGGCATCGCTCGAATCAGCGCCGCCGAATTCGACGCCGAAGAGCGCGTGGTTGACGTACGATGCTGGGGGTTGGTCGGCGCCGGGGACGCGGGGGTCGGTGCAGGTGGCGTTGTTTGTGGCGAGGGGTTTGGAGGTGGATATAGCTGTGGATGGGAGTTAGTACCGTATGGCGTCTCATCGTCGATGGATACCTGAAAAGAGGATGGATGGATGGGGCTGATATCAACCGCGCACCATCGAGAGAGCGCCGACGGCGAAAGAAAAGTGCAAAGTAAGGTACCTAGCAGATACATACCTTGATACCCATCCGCGAGCGCGCTCCCGCCACACGCCTTCCCGAAATCCTCTCGACTAGGCAGGTTCGGACAGTCGTCGCCTGCGAGCACGACGCTCCGTCTGATGAAATCGATGCAATTCTGGCTCAGACTCCCCGCGCACCCTCCATTGGGCGTGCCACTCGACTGCGCGGCGAGCACGTCCGTCAACCAGTACACACACGCCCGACTCGTCGAATTCTCCGGCGTGCTGAGCCACCCATTGATTGAGGTGCGTGCGGAGGAGTTGGTGCGCGTATCATTCAGCGAAACGGTTAGATACCAGGCTTCCGACGTGATGTTAACTGGGACAACGGCGGATGCGTTTACAGGGGCGTCGAGATCGTAGCGGGGAGTGTTACACGTCTTATTCGACGGCGTCGTGGTGTTATTATCCTGGGCTAGTGTTGAAGTCGCGAGGAGTGTGAAGATGGCCGAGATTGTGGGTGAGAGACTGCGCATTTTCACAAAGATGGATTGATACAATCCCCACACCGGGACGGGGAACCGAGTGTGTGTACTTGTACCTGACCCATCTCAGGCCACCACTCTACTCCAAGATCTGCATTGCTTTCAAGTCAGCCACCTCACTGATCTTTCGTACTCCCCCTGATTGGCTCACATGTCACTCGGCAAGGCTGTGTTGTGGCTTGTCTTCGCAAGCTCAGATGCTGATTGGTTATCTGACGTACGCCATGCCCCAGGCGCGCCTGCTTGGCTGCACGCCCTGAAGTAAGCCTTGTGAGTTATTTCCGGTACCGTGTCCGTGCACCCAATGCACGGATTCAACCAATGCACGATTTCTGCCTTTCCACCCACCCCAAAAATAAGGTTATAGAGCCACACACAATAGCTATTATTACAGGAAAAGTTAGTAATTTAGTAAAGTGATGCTTGCGATCAATTTGGCCTATTTAAATTTACTTGGAAGTGTGACGTTGCGGCCGCGGCGGGTGGTGATAGGTGGGGGAGACAAGGAGCGCTCGCGGGCAACTGCACTACCCACACCACCCACAGCACCACGCTTTTTAGTAATTTTTGCTGTATGAGCTGGTGAAGCTTTACGCTTGCCTCTTTGGGATAATTGTAGAGCTTTTTAAGCGTTAAGAGCTTGTTTTTAACTCTCTTTTTGGGCTTAGCGTTCAGCCACTTCCTAGGCCTTCTTAGCCTTGACCCAATCACGCTCTACTTTCTCCCTCACACGCTGTTCACGCCTCTCCTCTGCAATTTTCTTGTGATAGAGCTTATTAGCAGCTACTAACTCCTTCATCTCTGCTTTTTTAACGCCTCTTCTTCTCTATTGCGTTGTTTAACTGACATCTGAGCTCAAGCCTCTTAAACAGCCTGAGGGGACCACATTACTGCGCCTCTATGGTACTCCTGATGCTGTTGTAGATCTAATTGTTTCTTAGGTTAATTCTGACGCTTGTTCTTGTTGTAGAGCTTCTGCCTTATATTATCAAGCTCAGTTTAGAGTAGCTCTACCTAAGATGAGAGATGGTGGATAGTTTGACCCAGCTTCCAGGCACCCACACTGCGCGAATCCTTCACCTCTGCCTGAAGAGTAGTGCAAGCTTTGAGCCAGTCCTCTGCAGAATAAGCAGTAGAACTAGAGGCAGCTGATTCTAAGCCGTCTAGTGTTGTGTGGTGGAATCTATCAAGTATGACGTCGGCGTTTACTAGTGATATTCCGGTAGCTGCAAAGGCCTGCAGTATGAGATCAACCCTGAACGTGTGTACCCAGGCAGGCCAGAATAGACTAAAAAAGTCGCTCTTTAACAGTAGGGCGATGCCTTAAGACGCTTGGAGGTGGTTATCGAGTTCAGAATTGTAGTTGGAGGATAGGGGCTTAAAACAGACCACATCTAATGGCTGCAGCGTCTGGGTACTGTGGGGGGGTAACACAGCGAGTATAATCCGTTTCTAGTGACAGTAGTTGATGAAATCTTGCGTTAGGTGACTGCCGTGACTATCTACTATTAAGAGATAGTACTAAATGCGTGCCTTCTGCTTTGTATGACGGTTAAACACCTGTTTAAGCTATGCTAATCCTATCTTATTATTAGTCCATCCTAAGGGCGAAGAGCTGACGTGAATTAAGTGCTTTTCTGGGTTAATATTGGCCACCCACTAGTACTGTATAGTAGAGTTTTAAGACGCAAAAACGATGCCTGGGGGAAGAGCAGTACCATCCGCACAGATACAAGCCAGGAGGCTCACCTACTCACGTAAGCCATCTTGACGAGCCTGTTAAACCTCCTTCTTCTTATATTAACGCCTACTAAACACTTGTTTAGTTCTACCTAGCACCCTAATTGCAAAGCCCTTCTTATCTATATTATATGTGTGCTCTAGCTTAATGTTGTACTAAGTGATTTTCTCCTGCAGGAGCTTAAAGTACAACTTGTACTTGTATGCAGACTTAGCGTTGTGACAATTAGAGTCCATAGCCGTTGCCTATCAGGAGGTCAATTGATCGCGGTGACAGTGGAGGAAGCGCGTAACCCAGCTCTCAGAGCAGGGTTGTAAGGCAACTAAGGATGCAAAATTTTGTACTATCTGCCTTATAGGAGGTAAGTGACGTGCTATTAAGGTCTCTATATACGTTACAAGGTCTAATTCATGTTAGTGGCTAAGTTTTCGTTAGTTATTGTTAGCGACCTGCTAAGGGGCCTAGTGGAGTTAGTGCGCGCGCGATAGAGTTAAGCGATTAACACTATATCTTTTTATAATTGCTGTATAGACAAGTTTTTCATTAGGCTGTAGAGCATAGATCTTGTTAAGAGCCTTATTAATTCCAGGCATTATTAGTGGAGTTATTACGCGTTAAAGTTAGGTAGTAAAACGCGTTCCCCGTGCATTGGTTGAATCCGTGCATTGGGTGCACGGACACGGTATGTGACTTGCGCGATGGTGTCAGCGTGAACTCGCATTGCGAGTTTCGCCAATACTACGTGCCAATTTCATCCGTGCTTTATCACCAGGCATGTCGTGTCAGATGATTTGACACTTCATAACAAGTGTCCGTTATCATCAATTTGGCGTTAAAAAGATTTATTAGACATTATTTAACGCTAACTAAGATCCTATATAGGCTTAGCAGCTGCTAGTTATAGTATAGTACATGCTAGGGTACAAATCTAATACCTGCTAGGGCCTTACATAGCCTCTCTAGCGGATAGTTTGTAAGCATTTTCTTATATAATCACGTGATTCACGTCTTATTATAAGGTGTTGTAAGGGCGTTAAAGATATATAGGTATATAATATAATTAAGAAGTATTTATTACTTCTTTATTATAAAGTAAGGTTATTATTATTATAGTGTTAATATAACGTACATCACATGCGAGCGGAACACATGGGCGAGCGGAACACTTTTGCCAAGACCCCACTAAAACACTAACGTCTACTAATGCCTCTACAAAAACAACAGATAGACGCGTTAAAAGAAGCTTAGATACAGCTTGCAATCTAAGCTCTTAAATAAGACCCAAAGCTCTCCCTGCAACGCGCTGCAGCTATCTATAACGTGCTGTTGAAGTTGTACTTTAAGCAAAGCTCGTAAGCACGTGTTCTATTGGTTCTTGAGGATGAATACGGTAACAGGGACACAAGGGGTAGGTTGCAGTAAGGTGTATAGATATGATCTGTCAGTCTCAAAGGCAGGGTTGACAATAAGTAGTACAGAGTAGACTGTCTAGCTTAAAGGTCAATTAAGATCCAAAGACAAACTTAATTAATAAGGTTAAACACGAACTGTAAGAGTTGTGTTCCTACTGAGATATATACTAAGGGAATCCTTCATGTGTATTGCAGATACTTCAGCCACCACAGGTGGTCAAGCCCTCGGAGGTGGTCGAGCCCTCGGAGGTGGTCGAGCTTGGCGAGGTGGTTTGTCACGTGACCCGTGACACGCTGTCATCCTTAGCGGTGCCCTGCTTCCTATCAGTACCTGTTTTCTCGGAGATCGTAACACGTGCCCTTAACCACGCTACATCATTGACGCGCTAGACGACCTTTACGCATTAATACTATAGCTAACTTACAGAATCTGACTAATACTAAGGAGCAGGTAATTGTTACGTATATACTTAAGCTCTCTAAGCAAGGACGGCCTCCCTAGCTCGCAGATGTGACTAATATCGCCAATTCTCTGTGGAAAGAGCGCGGTTTAGCCCCTATTAGCTTAAACTAGGCTAGCACGTTCGTTTTGCGTTAGGAGGAGCTTAAAGTGGTGTTTAATCGCAAGTACGACTACAAGAGAGCCCTCTGTAAGGATCCTAAGGTCATATAGGGTTAGTTTAACCTTGTAGCTAATACTAAAGCTAAGTATAGCATCTAGGACAATAAAACGTACAACTTTAACAAGACAGGCTTCATAATAGGCTAGATAAGCTCTAGAGCAGTGGTTACAGCTTTAGAGACCCGTGGACGGGCAAAGGCAGTCTAGCTAGGCAATCGCGAGTGGGTAACAGATATCTGTTGAAGTCGTACCTGGACGAAGTCCAATATTGTACTAGTTCGTTGTTGGGTCTCGGGGATGAGTGCTGGCTCTGGATCGGTAAGGTGAGATACCTGGACGAAGTCCAATACGGTAGCTTGGGGGTTGACAATAGATAACGTGCAATACGATCTGTTATGTCGAGGGGTGACCAAGGTTTAAGCAATGCGCGATGCAGCTAGTTGTGGTCGGTTGAGATTCCAAGAAGTAACTTAATTAACTGAGTTGAACACAAACCATAAGGGTTGTGTTCCTACGTGCTATATACTAACAGTATAAGAGTGCTCGTTGACGAGCGACTGGAGTTAGTCCAATGAGAGGTGACTCGGTGCTCGTTGACGAGCGACATCGTATCATGCTCGTTGACGAGCAGTCACGTGTGTCATGCTCGTTGACGAGCAAGTCACGTGACGCGACCTGGCGGTCACTTCTCCACTTCTGATGGGTGAGTCCGAGGCCTGGTTGGTGGTTACTTATTGCTGTGCCGTTCCTGTGCATGAGGATCGTAACAATATCTAGGACATTAATGCCACAGGGTAGGCTATTCTACCCTACATTATCTTTAAAGCCCGCCGCCACTAGTCTAAGTGGTACAAGGACAATGACCTGCCCTAGGATTAGACTGTTGCTGTCTCTAAGAATAGCTAGACTACTAATAAGCTTAGTTTTAACTAGTTAAAGCACTTTAACAGGCATACAAAGGCGCGCACTGTTAGCAGCCACTAATTGCTAATTAGTAACAGCTACAAGAGCCATAACTCCACAGAATTCACGCAATACTGCAAGGATAACAAGATTATAGGTCTATGTATGCCTGCGCACTTATCGCATCTCCTGCAGCCACTTAACGTGGGTTGTTTTGGCCCTCTAAAGAAGGCGTATAGGGATAAGGTTAATTAGCTTATACACAACTAGATTAACCACATTACAAAGTAGGAGTTCCTCCTATACTTTATAGTAGCTTATAACAAAGCTATAACCTCTAGCAACATTTAAGGAGGGTTCTACGGTAAGGGGCTAGATTGGCTCCGTTTGCCCCAGATCGCGTTATATTAACCCTAAATGTGAGGCTGCGCACCCTATCGCTACTACTCCCCTTAAACAGCCTGCTCTAGCAGTTGCAAACCCCTAGCAATACCCTAGAATTTAGGTTGCAATTAACGTTTGTGAAGAAGAGGATTCAGAGGCACGTAGACAGCTCACTAACCTCTATAGTGGAAGCGTTTAAGAAGGTGTTAAAGGGGGCAGCAATTATTGCGCACAAGCTAGCGTTAGCACGATAGGAGAACGCTGCGCTTCACGCAGCTCTAGCAGCTGCTACAGAACGTAGATCACACAAAAGAAGGCATATCTAGACAGAGGGAAGCCTTATAGTTAAAGAGGGCTAGCGTTTAACTGCTCTGTTAGAGTTTAGTGCGTGTAGTGATAGAAAGAAGAGGAAGACGCAGGTGCGTGCTAAAGGAGGTGAACTATCCTAACAACGCTGTAGACAGTGCAGAGAGAGTGGGCACAACGCGCGAACGTGCAAGAATAGAGCAGAAGAGGTCTCTAAGTAATATTATAGCTTATTTTATCTTATATAGGGCTAATTTGTAGTATTCTAGGCCATAATGTGGGTAGTTTTAGTAGGGTCTTGGCAAAAGTGTTCCGCTCGCCCATGTGTTCCGCTCGCATGTGATGTACGTTATACGATAGCAGCGCGAAACACTAAGTATATAGGTTAATAGAGGTACAGTACTATTCTTATATTATGCTAGTATAGTACTTTTTTAGCCTAGCCTATTATATTACTTAACTTAATTTAACTATATAATGTTAAACAGGTGTTAAATCAGCGTCTAATACCCCCTATTTAACGTTAAACTAACATGCCTGTTTATTACTAGGTTGTTAGTCTATTTATAGAATCTGCCCAAGTCAAACCATCTTAAAACTCTCGACTCGATCTCTATACATGTTGATATACGCTCGAATTCTAGTGTTTTAGGGCAGGAGTGCCTGGCTCGTGCGTCAACGCTGAGAGAGGGATCACGTTACACTACCTTCACCCCTACCTTCCTCTTAGATAGCAGGGCTTCTGCTATATTCTAAAGCGGCGCAACCATACAGCTTAAAAAGCTCTTTCAAACAGGCTATGAAGTATTTAATTTTAATGCAGGTTGGTGGAGTAATCAGGGCGCAAAGATGTGAATTTTTCGATTTCGATTTCCAACCGATAGACCTAATCGTCACCCGTAATGTGTGCTAACGTTGCACCACCACCACACCCCCCAAACCCATCATTACACCCCCACCCCTAACACCCTCCCACCTCTCTAAACCCCACACCTTACAAAACCCACAAAAAATGCTTATGCCCTACTCCCACCCAAAAAAACGCTCCCACACATGCTCCTAAACTCAACCCACACACACACTCTCAAAAGGTATCCGTAAGTCGCTGCCTGCCGCTCGCTTGCTCACCAAAGGAAAGAAAGATAGTCACGAAGATGGATATACATGGTATTTGGTATGGTATCGCGGAAGCCAAGATGCAACTCATCTGTAAACGCCGCGCTCGCTAAAAAGTAAATAACTGAACAACAAGATCGCTCTGTGCCGTGTATATCGCCGTCGCATATTTCCGGCTTTGTCTAATACCTCATTTTGCCCAACAGGGAGAAGCAGTACGCGGCTTCTCGCTCGCTCTTCATCTGGATCATGAAGACCCTTGCTCGTGCGCCGTTGACGCCGCCCGTGTGCGCGACTTGGCCCACTTGTCCGTGCTCGTCGATGTTGTCTTCCCACACGGATACTGCGATGCCGCTGCGTGCTACTCGTTCGAAGCACGTTTCTGAAAGCGTGACGTCGAGCAGGATCTGTTCGTCTTTCTTGCTGGTCACGACGATGCGGCGCTCCTGTGTGCGGTCTCGTGTACCTGGAGAACGTTGGAGGGGATTCGGGCTGCCTGGAGCGCTTGGGTGTGGACTTGGTAGCATGATGGTAAGTCTTGCTCCACCCATGTCGCGCCATTTCTTTAGGCTCTCCCGCTCGTAAAGTCTGCATTTGGTGTTTGTGATGCCTGCGGGCGCACCAACTGCTCCACCTGGTCCGTTTGGCGATGATGAGCCCGAGCCAGGAAGAGATCCACTTGATCCGGTGTCGAAGCTATTAAGTGACCTTGATCCTAGGGTAGAGTTGCGTACACTGAATACGCCGCCCTTGCCGAAGGTGAAGCGACTGAGTGCGGATCGCATTGCGGTGCCCATGGTACCGACCGAGGACTCTGTGGCGGCGGAGATTGAGGCCGCGCGAGTGCTTGACTTCCTGTAGCTGCTCCTGCGACCAAGTGTGCCACCAAATAGACCAGATCCCGTGGAAGCAGCATTGGTTCTCTCTGCATTGCGGCGGTCCATTGCCTCTGCCCAACTTGACTGCCCATATGGTCCTCGGGCATTTTGCAGAGCAATGTAGGTCGGATTATTGATACGGGATTGGTTGATCATGGCGTACAGCTGCGCGCACTCTGCGGCGTTGCGACTCCTCAGCATGATGTTATTTCCTGTCGTGATACGGGAGTCGGGTGTCGGCGGCGAGCGGATGGAGATGTCAATTGCTGTTGACTTGCGCAAAGGGACCAGGGGGGTAAGCTCAACCGCAATAAGGGGAGCACGTCCTCCTGGCTGTATGATCTCGTCACCGTCGGACACTAGTGGTTTGGAGCGGGTAGCAGTAATCTCGAACACCTCAATCTTGCCTGGTGTAACAACGATGCTACACTCTTCAGGATGCAGACTATCCCACCGTCCAGTATCTGACCAGGAAAAGATAGATGCAATCGCCTTCGTAGCCTTGGCAGAATCTGTCGGGACGGCACGGTAGGGCTGGTTCGATGCTGATTGGGATGGAGTGATGGTTTCGTTGGGCAGGGTGTAAATTGAAGCTGGTGGGGACACCTTTGGGAACTCTTGGGCCTCTTCGGGCAAAGCCTCGAGCTTGACGGTGTCTCTGCCCGCGGAAGATGGGCGGTTGGCGTAGCTGCGTGATCTGCTTAGTGGCATCAATGGTGTTGGGATGTCATCATCTAGCTCATCCTCCGACGACTCAGAAGTTAGGCTGGCGTCGCCTGAATCGCTCACATCCTCTTCCGATACGATGTCTTCCTCGCTCTCACTAGACGACTCAGTGCAAGTTGACGGTTCATATTCATGCTTGAGAGGGGACGATGACCGGCGTTTGGTCTTCCATCCAGGCAATACGGGTGTGAAGTCTGGTGTCTTTGTGCCCTTTATAGTGACTGGGCTGGCAGATCGGTGTGGTGGCGGCGGTGGCGGTGCATCTTCTTCATCGTTGAGGGTTTTGGGAGTCTTGCTCAATCTTGGTGGTGCCGAGGACGGCGGCTCAGGTATTTCGTCGGCGTTTGCAGCCTCTCTCAATGGCGTTGAGGGCTGACTCGACTTCCTTAGCCTTGGGATTGATGGCAGTTCCATTGATGGTGTCGAAGATACTCTCCTGTGTGTGCCCGGTCGTGGTGGGGAGCCTGGAGGCGAGACTTGCTCTTCTTCGACAGATTCTTCGCTTCCGTCGGACTCGTCCGAAAAGTCTGCCTCTGATGTTGGCATCCATACACTGAAATTCTTGCCACGGCGCTTCGTTGACTTGCGGCGGGGTTGCTTCTCTTCCTGGATGATGGTGGCCTCGCGAGTCTGGAGCGGCTTTGGCTCGTCAACGAATTCAATAGGGTCGTCGAGAGTGATTTGACGGGAAGGCCGTTGTGAGACGGGCGATGATGTCACCGTCCTTGACAGTCTCTTTGCTTTCGTGCGCTTCAGCCCTGTGGGCGATGCGGTGCCGTCCGAGCGCGAAGCCTCATCGAAGCTGCTTCGTGGTGTTTTGTCTGTGTCTACTTCAGGACGTCTAGTGCGTCGCACAGTGCCCAAGTTTGCTTGTGGAACCGGCGGGGAGACGTCGCTTGCATCGCGGTTCCTACTTGCAAGGGAGCCGTCACCACTTGGTGGCGTGATTGGTGATACCGTGCGCGACTGTCGGCGTCTGTCAGGTGTGTCGTAGTTCCAGACCTTTGAGACTTCCGTGTGCTGTTCGCCGAGAGGGATCTCGATCTCATGAGGGCTTGGTGTCCTGCTCTTGAAGGGCAGCGTTGACGCAGTTGCTGCGGACACCAAGGACGAACCATGGCTGCTTGTGGGTCTCGGTGTTTGGCCTGGGATCATCTGGTCTCGCTTGATCTCGGAAATTGGCGGTGGAATAGGCGTCAGTCCCAGCATTTGCACCCACTCGAATCCGGCTTGCTCATCTTCGGCCGTGAGTGACATCACCTCGCTCCATTCAGAGCCATCGGCCTGGTTTCCGCGGATCATGACAATGATCTCGCCCTTCAAGTCACCATTGCGAGCAGAAATACGGCTCAGCTGAATGGGTGGCAGGAGAAGCCATCGACCTGTGGGATCGACTTCGCACAGCAGGACATCTCCACCGTGTCCTGTGCCGGGTGCATTGTCGCGGAGCAGAAGCTCAACGCGACAGCTCAACTCCTGACCACTGGAATGATACAAGTACATGTCGAAGTAGTCTCGAGCCCTCACGCACCGAGTCGCATCGATTCTCACGCCAGCAAGCGGGGCGAGGCTGCGAGGATCACGAGCTCGGGTGGCATCAATAGTGGCGGCAGCTTCGTCCTCCAGTCGGGCTTGCTCGTCGTTGGACCTCTTTCTCGCGGCTGTGACGAGGTCTTGGAAAGTGGCTGAAATCTTGTCTGCACGTTCTGAAGGCTTGACGTGATTGATACCCTGTATGAGTATTAGCAACGTTGATGAGCATATGTGAATTCGGTAAACTCGCCTTTAGGGTTTTTGCGAGGTACTTCAATCGCACTAGTGGCCTCTTGAGCATATATGCGACATCGACTCGCTCGCCATCGCCGTTCACCACGTATCCTTCGGCATTGCGCGGCATCCCTTCGTCCCACGGAGCACCGTCATCAGGACCGTTTACAATCTTTGCTGGCTTGAACGGATCGTCGTCGGCGGGGGCAAGGCTGATGACAACATCCTGGAAGCCGAGCCGCCATACGCTGATGTAATCACCGTAGACGCGTTGGGCACTCTGAGCCCAGGAGAGGAACGCTTCTGACTCGTCCTTGGGTACTCGCTTGTGTAGTGTCTTGAGTCGCTCGAGGCAGACGCCCATGTCCATGATGGGCTTGGTGACCTCGCTAGGATCAGACTTGGCGGAGCGAGAGAAGAGACCGACAGCGACAGCGGAGTCGGTCTTTGAAAGGACGCAGCTGAGGAGGACAGGAATGACGCCGTCGACGATGGTCCGCAGCTCCCGCATATATTTTGCCTCGTCATTAGCAAGTTCCCTCATGATGTCAGGTATTGTGGCAGTAGCAAGGCGGCTTCTGTTGGTTCGAATGCTGCGCGCGGACACAATGCTCTTCGCTCCTGCCTTGGGCATTGATAACACTGATATCAGGTCCGCATGGCTCGCCAGCCTGTTCTTCCTCGTGCTCCTGCGACTGACGATTGTAGATGTTTCGTTCAACTGCGAGCCGACTTCTGAAGCAGTCACGGTCTGATCGTCACTGAAGACAGACTCGCTCACTTCAGATCCAGGAACGTCTGTGTTGGGCGCTTGCTGCACCTTGCTCGGAAACGAGTCGACCGAGGCGATAGTAGAGAGACGTTTGCCTCTTGATGGGAAATGGCGCTGGACTGCAAGCGGGCGTGGTCTGAGCGAAATCTGCTCAAAGTCCACGGAGGATGCGCCGACTGATGACGATAGCGCAGAGGAGGCGGCAGAGACAGCCCTGGCAGTATCTGCTTGCTCTTGCGTGAGCTCATCTGTAGACATGCTCTCACGCAGGGGTGAGGAGGTAGAGCTCTTGGAGCGGAAATGCTGGCTCTTGCGCCTCGCGCCTCGACGCTTGAGTGTTGGGGTGGGAGACAGCGGTTGCTCTGGCTGCTCAGGCTCAACCTTTTCGGGAACCGGTGTTGCAGCAGGTTCGTCGGAGACGACAGACGAGGCTGCATCTTCTACGACGGGTGCACTGGTGTCGATCTTGAGCTCGCGACTGGCTCTTCGTTGTTCGTGGCTGCGACGCCTGCGCCTGCGTCTGCTGCCACTCGCACTACCGCTGCCACTGCCACTGCTGCGCGGCCTTGTCTCCTCGACAGGGGCCGGCTCATCTTTGCTCTCTGTGGATGCCGTGACAATGGATGACTCGGTCCTCATGGTCGACGAAAGGTCGGTCTTCAAGGTCGACGAAAGGTCGGTCCTCATGGTCGATGCAAGGTCGGTCCTCATGGTCGATGCAAGGTCGGTCCTCATGGTCGATGCAAGGTCGGTCCTCATGGTCGATGCAAGGTCGCCCGTGGACACAGACTCCTGGGCAGATTCCTTCGATCTCCGTCTGCGGCGGGGCGGGCGTCGCTCTGCCTTTTCATCTTCATCCTTCATCTGCTGGGTGCGGTCGAGCCATGCTTCGAGTCTGGTGGCGAACTCCTTGTTCTGGGGAGACAGTGCTCGCGGCTGAACGGCGCGCAGCGTTCGCAGGACCTCTTCTTTCTCCATGTCGATTGTGTTGGTTCTGGTCCTGCGATGCTGCCGTGTAGATTGCCTGAAGCCTTCGTCGTCGGACACAGGCCTGCTCTGGCGGCGCCTCCTCCGCCTCTCCCGTAGTTCATCTGCACGTGGTGATGTGGCCCTTTGCTTGGGCGCAGGAGCCACACTGGAGGCTTCGTCGTATTCGACGGTGATGAGATTGGCCACGTGCTCAAGGCCCAGCCCTGGTTCCGAGCTGCGGCTGGATCTATGCTTGACGGGCTCGGCATCTTCGGCAGAGAGCGAGCCCCGAGGAGAGGTCTTTGTGTTCCTGCGGCGGACCTTGACGACTTCAGACTTGTCCTTCTTGCGCTCGCGCTTGGGCGACTCGGGCTCGACGATGACCTCGACGCCAGCCAGGTCCTTTGCGCTGCCCGAGCCGCTGCTGATGGGGCGCTCCTCGTTGCCGGAGCTCTTGGAACTCAGAGGCTTGGACGGGCGCCTCTGCCGCTGGCTGGGCTTCTTCTGGCCGGTGCTCTTGCTGATGTAGTTGGCGAGGGTGTGTGGCAGGGGCGGCTGCTGCGGCGTGCTGGGCGTGGGCGGGGTGGGCGGTGCAGGCGTCGTCTCTGCGGGGCTGGCCGGCTTGTCCTTCTTGACGATGCGCGAGGGTCGCACCCAGGCGTTGGGAATGGTCTTGGGCGCGGGGCGGGCCGTCTCTTTGGGCGGCGACTGCTTTGAGCGCCAGTGGGAGTCGCTCACGACGCGCTTCTTCGGGGCGACGGCGCTCTGCACGTCGTCGTCGAGCTCGTTGTGCGCCGGCGAGCCCTTCTTGTCCGTGTCCGGGCGCTCCGGACTGCGGTCGGCCGACCTGGCGGGCATGTGCGAGGGCTGCCAGTTCGGTTTGTCGGCCATGGGCTTCGTCTTGGGCGTCGTGGGCTGCGACTTGGGCCTGGGCGGCTTGGGGCCGGCCTCTGCGGACGGCGGCGCGCTCTCCTCTACGCCCGCCACGGCCGCGTCGTTGCCGCCGTCCCGCTGCCAGCGCTTGATCTTGTCGCGCACGTTGGCGGGCTTGTTGATGCCGATGGCCTTGGCAAAGTCGTTGCCGTTCATGTTGCTCGCACTGCTCGCCTTCTTCTTGCCGGGCGGCGCATTTTTCTTAGGGCTCGCTGCGTCCTCAGCGTCGGCGGGCGAGGCAGGCATGGGGCCCCGTGGGCATCGGCGGTGCTGGCTAGGCGCGGTGGTGGTGCGGAGGTCTGGGCGGCCGTGTCTTTGCTTCGGGGGGAATGTTCACTGTGTGCAGCGACTCGAGCCTCCGAGCTTGGCCTCTTCTCCCCTCTTCGGGGGCTCAGTCAGTCAGCGTCAGCGCGGCGCGTCGAGGGCGGCAGCTGGTGGTGAGGAACAGGCTCTCAGCAGCAGTGACTGCAGTGACTGCAGCAAAGGCCCGTCTGCTCGGAGCGCCGGGGGAAGCGTCGTGTCACAAATTCAAGGTTGTTGTGCTGCTGCTGGCGAGCCTATGGTTGACACGAGCTGGCCCACCCAACAACCACCAAAACAAGGCTAGAGCTCCGCCCAGGAGCTGTTCACCGCACCACCGCCTGCGATAAGGCCCGGATAATGCTTGCGCACGCCAAGCACGTGAGTCTAACGTTGCTTCTTCTTCAGAACCCGTCTTTCACTCTAGAGGGTAGCAGCCTCGATGATTCACCCAGCCCCCTCATTATGCCTTGCGCAGTGCTGACTGTCCACTGTCCACTCGGCCGTGGTGGGGACGCGGCGAGACGGGTACATCCATGACGCGGTTCGCTTGTCAGCACGTTCATCCATGCTTCGATCCTGCCACCAGTATTGGTCCGGAGCGCCCAACCGTCTCTGGCTGCTCAATTGCCGTGACAGCATCGGTACTGAAGGAGGGGCCGGCGTGAGCTCTGTCAGGCATGTTTGCTGTCATCAAGCTTCTGATTGTTTCCGGGTCTCAGGGTCTGACGACAGCTGTCAGTGGCACACCAACATTATCACCAGTGCTACAAGCACGCAAGGCCTGTTTGTCCAATATCAGGGCAACAGAGCAAACGCAATACAATATAGAGAAGATAGTCTCCATCTGAGTCTAATGATACCGTGACTGCAAGGGCATGCAATAGGATATGTGGTAGTCAGCAGTCACACTCAATCCATATATAACTTTCAATATAAAAACAGCCAAACCACAGCAACCACCCCATCAATCCCTCACAACCCCCCCAACCTCTCCACCTCGGCACTCGCCCCCACAAACGCCGCACTCCCCAACACACTATCAAACAAAATCGGCCTCCCCGTATAATACCCAAAACTCGCCGTACTATTCAAACTGCACACACTCACCGTCCCGTTCCACCCCAGCGTCCCATTCCCGTACTCCACCACAAACTTCTCCCTCAAAAACCCATACGCGCGCTTCCCAATATCCACATAAGACTTGTCATCATCAAGATACCCCAGCCGCGCCCCCTTCAACAGCGCCCACACAAACATACTCGACGCAGACGACTCGATATAATTCCCCTCCCTGCCCGGACTATCGAGAACCTGCCACCACGCGCCAGACTCGTGATCAACCGCCCTCGTAACCGCCTTCATCCGCGTCTGAAACTCGCTCAGAAACCCCTCCCTGACTCCCCTTGCATCTCCCTCCACTGCACACGCATCCATTACCTCGATCGTATCCAGCAACCCGAGAACATACCACCCCAGACTGCGCCCCCACACGTGCGGTGACCGGCCGAGCGAGTTGTTCGCCCAGACCGCGGTGCGGGAGGCGTCGTAGCCGTGCACGAGGAGGTTTGTAGGGTGTCCCTGGGGGGAGAAGAGGGTGTGTGTGCGCAGGAGGTGGATTTGATACTGCAGCTCTGCCCACGCGGTGGCGTTGCCGGGGGAGTAAGTCAGCGTGTGCAATGCCCAGAACGGCGCGAGCGAGAACACGGCGTCGAGGTAGGACCAGTTCGGGTAAACATAATACCACAGGCCCCCCTCTTTATTTCTCTTGTTGGAGACTAGGCTGGTGTAGAGCACATCCACTGCTTTCTTGTACTCCTGATTCCCGGTCTCTTCGTACAGCCTGATGAAAGTGTTTCCTGAACTTAGTCGGTCGAGGGAGTATTTCAGCGCAGAGGAAGAGTTGGTGAATATGGGGAGGAGGGAGTCTGCGGATTTAACGATGTAGTCTGCCAGCGTAGATGCTAGCGTGTGGTTTGGATATTGGTCGACTAGGGAGGAAAATGTTTTCTGCACGATGCCGGCTTGGAGTGGGGCGGAGGAGTCTCCGGACACAGTGTAGATGCCTTGGTAGCGGGACATTATGGAATTGGCCATTTGGAGGGATAGAGGGGAGGTTGATGCATTGTGCAACGCGGAGGCTGAGGATAGGAGGGTGGTGATTGTGAAAAGGCGCATTTTGGGGTTGGTGGAAGGGGGGATGGTCGTCAGACAGCGGAGAGGTTGGTGTGTTGTTGTATACTAAATGTCGCTGGATGCCCTGTTCGAAGGCCCGAATGGTGTGGTGTTGAGACGGCGGACCAGTGAGGATGCGATGACGCGGGATCGACATGACTGGGGTTGTTCGGAAAAAGGCAGAGCCAAGACTCGTGTACTGTTCACTGTGAGGATCAGCGTGGTTGAGGACTTTTTCAAACATCGTCTGTTTTCTTGTATTATCATTATGTGCACTCATCTAGCAGCAAGCCTTCGACCCTGACGGCTGCGAATCTAGGGTATAAGTATGTTCACACAAGATCTAACGACATCTCTCTTCTTTTGCGCCTGAACGACATAACCTTACATGTCCCAAACATGTACAACACCGGATCGTACCACAATTCTACGCCTTCTTCTTGTAGTAGCCCATCTGCCGGGCCTTTTGCAGCAGCTTCGACGCTTCGTTGACAGCCTGGAAAGCGCGGACGGTGGCGTCAACACTCTGGTACATCAGGTAGCCGGGAATGACGATCCAGAAGGCGTTCATCAGCACAAAGTAGCCCCAGTAGTAGGCGGCCTCGGGGCGGGTGTAGGCAACATCGAGGATGTAGTGGTCGAACAGCGAGGTCGCGTAGTACAGCACATCACCGTAGAACTGGCCGAGCGAGACAATGAGCTGGAGCGAGTAGCGCAGCGGGTGGTCGACAGCGATAAGATACGCTGTGACGAAGGAGAGGGGTCCCCAGAAGGCCTGTCCATGTCAGTGTCCAATCCCTCTTTGAGAGCGTGGTAGAACGTACAGCAGTGACCGTCTCCATGCACAGCACGAAGGCGTCCTGGGTCAGGTAGCGCGAGTCGCTGAGTGCGTACTCCTTCCACAGCTGGCCAAACAGGTCCTGCATGCCGCCCATGCGCCTGAAGTTGTAGGCAAAGTAGCCCTCGAAGAACGAGTGGATGCAGCCGCACAGCACGAACCACATCATGATCGACACGTCCGACTTGCTGGCATTGGGGCGCAGTTTCATCAGGATCGCGTACGTGATGCTGAAGATGACAGCGCACCCCGCGGCGAACATGCTAACCAGCTCGAACGTGTTCCACTCGTTCGCCAGGAAGCCGACAATCTCGACGCCGAGGGGGTAGTACGGGTGCAGCGGCGCTGCGGAGGATGCGTTGACGGCCATGGCGGTGCAATTGGAGGCGGCGCGACTCGACGATGCGTGGAGGTGAGGAGTGGGAAGCCACCTGGCGGGCGAAAGGGGTACACTTGGAGGCTTGCCTGGGTGGGTCTGGTCTGCACTGAAGCTGCGAAAATACTGGGGTAGCGCAATCGCATGCGGCTAGCCTGCTGCCAGGGGCGCGCGCATCATTCAGGACCAACGCAGCGAGAGCAGCTCAAGAGGTCAGCAGCGCGTGAAGCTCGCACGCGAAAGCATGTGACACTTTGACCGTCAAGGGCATGTTCCCGGAAAAGGTCTTCGACTCACAGAACGGATAAGCTCTTGTTTTCGTCATGAAACAGCTCCTTTTCCGCCCGCTTCCGAGGCCCTATGCTAAGCGCGCTCTACATAAGACCTTGGGCTCCCCGGAGGATGGCACGTTGGTAAGCATCGTGAGATCTTGTAGGACGAGAGTTGTAGGACGAGAGGTAGGTCATGCAATCAGCGTCATGCGTCGTGAATCACACAGAAGCCATAATGCGGTTACCAAAGGTAAACATAGCGCGGAGGCAGGCACGACGACCGTTGTGCTTTCCCGTACCCCTCAGGCCACGCCGCCAACAGCCGAGGCTTGCTCTTTCCCCAGGTTTGGTATCAATCAGCCATCTCCACACTGACCAGCTGCATCCCCAAGAAAATATCATTCACACAATGGCAAAGGCAAACTCTCAAACAGACCCCAAGCCCACACCCAAGTGGCAGTCCGTCTCATGGCAGAAGAAAGACCAACAGTTCGCCAGCATCCCCAGCCAATGGCGCTTACCACAGCAACCACCTGCGACTGTCACAAACTATCTCAGTATACCCCGCGAGTGTGGCCTGTTAACACAACATGAGGTGGACATTACAGAGAATTATGACGCCACAGCCCTTGCCCAAGCAATCAGAGAAAGAAAGCTGACATGTGTCGACGTCACAACCGCTTTTAGCAAGGTACACAAACGCAGGTGTGGTTTCAATGCTCACAACTGACCATAGCAGAGGGCTGCGATTGCACACCAACTCACCAACTGCTTGACCGAGATCTTCTTCGATGATGCATTGAAGCGCGCAACCGAGCTGGACGCCCACTTGGAGGCTGGTAATCCGCCCCTAGGCCTGCTGCATGGAGTTCCGGTATCACTCAAGGACATGTTCAGAGTCCGCGGGTATGATTCTTCTCTCGGCCTTGCCGCACTTTCCTTCAAGCCAGCAACAGAGAACTCTGTACTAGTTGATCTTTTGCTCAACTCTGGTGCTGTGATCTACTGCAAGACCAATGTGCCACAAGCTCTAATGGCATTGGACTCACACAACAACGTCTTTGGCCGAACCCTCAACCCTATCAACACGGCGTTGACCGCAGGTGGCAGCACCGGTGGTGAGGGTGCTCTGCTCGCCATGCGCGGTTCGATTCTTGGTGTCGGCACGGACGTGGGCGGCTCTATTCGCGTTCCTGCCATGTGCGATAATCTTTACGGTATCAAACCGAGCGACGGTCGAGTTCCGTACGCTCTCATCGAGGGAGGCTCACTCCCGGGTGCAGCTAAGATTGGTCTGCCAGCCAGTGCTGGTCCGCTCGGTCACTCGATGCGCGACATGGATCTCTTCTTCCAAGCAGTGTCTGACCAAAAGCCTTGGTCGTTTGATCCGGATGTAGTGCCAGTGCCTTGGAAGCCTTCAGCTGCGGACTCGGGAAAGCTGAGAATAGGCGTAGTAAGACGAGACGGGGTAATTGAGCCGCTGCCCCCGATTACTAAGATACTAGACGAAACCAAGGCCAAGCTACAAAAGGCTGGTGTTGAGGTCATCGAGATGGATATTGCAGCACTCTTTTCGCAGTGCCACTCCCTCGCCAATGGCTTGTTCAACATCGAAGGGGCAAATGCGATGTTCGACCTCCTAGAAGCAGGAGAAGAGCCATTGTCGCCATGGCTATCAACTCGACTGAAGAGGCGGAAGATGGCGCCATTTGAAAAAATCCAGGAGCTACACGGCAAGCGCGAGAAGTTGCGCAAAGAATGTCTACAGATGTGGAGAGACACCGCAGGCGAGATAGATGCTTTCATCTGCCCTGTCGCGCCGCACCCCGTACCGCCCGTCGATCGTTATAACGGTGCCGGCTACACCAGCTCCTTTGTACTTCTTGACTACCCTGCAGGCACTATTCCCATTCGAACATTTACCAAAGCCGACAAAAAAGGAGAGATGAAAGGTAAGGTACTGGGCAGCTGGGACAAGGTCAATCGCGCGCTCTGTAAGTTCTTCACAATCTCAATGGCAGTTGCGAACCGCGCATATGCCACCGGCTATTTCCTGCTAATGGACGTAGGGTCCGAAGTCGACCGCGAAATATACGTAGGGTCTCCACTATGCATCCAGGTCGTAGCGCCGAAGTTGCAAGAGGAGAAACTCGTGCAAGCCATGTCAGCAATCGACGCCGCACTGAAGGCGGGGCAGCCACTCTCTGCGAAGCTCTAGAGAAGCAATTGAATCGGTCCACGTCATTACGATTTTTCGTCGACGCCCCCTGTGTTGATCATTGGGATGTCCTGTCTTACCGGCCGGGTATAGAAGTTCACAGGTGTTCCTAGCGCAAACGACAGGCGCCATCCGAACGTTTCCGAGGTTTTCACGCCAGAACACCGAAACCTTCCGAATATGGTCAGTAGCGACACACAACACCACAGCCCCAATTCGAGTAAGCGCGCACACCAAGCAATACGTATCTTATTTCCTCTGGAGACCAGTGGACTATTGTGGCTTGGCGGCGACAATGACAGCGCGGTTTCAGCCCGTCTGAACCCCACGGGGATGTTTAGCTCCCAATGGCATCGATCAGAATTTGATCGTGAGCTACCTCAGGCTTTTACCTCTCATATTTTGCTCTCTTCATATCGTCTGTTCAGAATTGGGCCAATTCTACTCACCAAAATCCAGGCAAAGAATCCAAGCTGCTTACTGAGCACCCTATCCCGCTTGTGAAGACTTGTCTGTTATTACTCCTCTTACTGCTGATGCAAATCAGTGTTCCGTTATTGACCCTGCTAATGATGCCCATCGTTGCCACCATGGATGAAGAACGAGCAGCCTATTTGGACAGCATCATCGACCGGCTAGTTGACCTTAACATAGAGGAACGTACGGCCGCTCTGACACACCTCTACAATTTACGGACGGCTGCAGTGGAAGATCTGAGCGACGTTGGAAACGAACGGCATCACTGGGACATTGTGCTTGGATCGTCAACACCACCGGACAACGTCAAGGCACTTGTGCGGGATCTCACACATCTGAGTGATGATGAGCTTGCAATCATTGGGTCACACGTCTCGGAGAGGTCGCATGTCGTACAAGAGCAAGCCCTGCAGACGGCCGATGACATGGAGAGAGCGCGGCTCCAGGCTCAGCTCGCAGCAAGCGCTAAGCAGTCAGTCATCTATCGAGATCACCGTAACGTTCAGTGTTAACAATACTGCAGGGCACGAGAGAGCTACGTCGCCGCGCGTCAGGGGCTTGATATGAAGCACAAGGCGAAGCTCGCGGAGAAGATGAAGGACATTCGCGATGCCATCGAAGAAGGCGTCAACACCGGGCAAGACGTCACAACGCTTGAAGAGGTCTTCAATCGCATCGAGCAGGAGTTCTGGGATGATTATCCAAGGTTCTCGGACGATACAAAGATCAAGACCGAGGAGCAGTGAGTGCCTGCTTGGCGCGTGTGCCATGGACCTTTTCTCGCGGCTGCGATTGCTGGACACCACCCGCCCTGAGTCACATACCAGATGCCCGCCCCTACGCAAGGCAATTCAGTCTCAGGCCCCGTATTGCCGCTCCTTGCACATATCGTAGCACGGCCGCCGGGAAAAACAAGTGTATACGTGCAGCGAAGCAGGTCCTGAGCGTTCCGCTCCAGGATTCGGCAAAGAGATAACTTGTCCAGCTTTGAACTCTTGTGCACGACACACGATAAACCCTGAACGGGTGGGTCCTGCGCATTCCAGATACCCAATGGCTCACCTTTTCCGAAAGCCCGCCAAGGTGCTGCTTTTTGGTACAATGACAGCTTTGCACGAGAGCCAGCACCAAACGACTCAGACGTGATCATGCGTAGCATTGGAGCTCCTGAGACTCAGCCGCGGTGGTACACGGGCCCTGCCACCAATCACAGACCCTGTACAGCTCCTTTCGTTTCGCATGGAAACCCCACGAGCGTAGTAATCGCTGCTCAAGCAGGCGAAAGTACTACGTCGTCGGAGCACGGGACAAGGCCTCGAACACCACATCGAGCCTCGCAATCCCTTAACAAGGAAATTACATCTCCACCACCACCCTCCTTGAGCTCTCTCAGTCAAGCTCGAAGGATTTCGCGGACGGCGTTCACCAGCATACAGCAACGCTACAGATCCAGCCTGATGAGCTGAGTTGCAAGGTCGCTGGTCTGGACCTGGATAGAGCGTCACTTCAAGGAGTACCAGAGCATCGAAGGACACGGGGAGAACCTGAGGAATGGGGGGAAGAAGGTCGGGAGATAGAAGAATGTGGTAATGAGCGTGGCACTATTAGTGGTGATGGAGATTCGTTGGAGATGGGGCGCAATACAGAAATTGGTATACGATAATCGCAAATAGATAGTCCGAGGCTGTATCGACGCTTCGCTCTTCACTCAAGGCCTCCAGCATCATCTCTACAGTACAACAATCACACTGATTCAACAGAACAATCGAATTGCGACGATAGTGCCCACTACAGCGCGCGTAGCCCTGTTGTAACATACCAAAAGTTCTTCGGTCACGAGCCTGCCCATTCCAACAGCTCACCCTATTCAATCCATCCAATGACTCCTGAGATTTAGTTACAATTCTGCCGTTGATCTCAAATCACTGTGCACCCACGCTGCGATGGTTTCTTGGTCGATTTTGTTGCTGGGCTGGAGTCTGCAGTGCGCTTCCGCTTCTTTCGTGGTACGACTGGCTTGCGGCTGACACGTGCGACTGCTGCTGCTTGCACGGGACTCGATGTCTCTGGCGTAACTTTTGCTCGCTTGGTAGATTGCACGACTGGCTCTGTTGCTTCGTTGTCTGCGGCTCTCTTCTTGCCCTTCTTCTGGAGCTTCCTCGCAGCTCCTGCGTGTGAGTCCGCACTGCTGTCTGTCTGTGTTGTACGCCCAATTGGGCTATCGAGAGTAGAGCTCGGCGTCTCAGGATCTGAAGTCGGTGTGTTCGGTGTCAGTTCCTCACGTCTCGGCGTCTTGGGTGTTAACTTCTTACGTTTCGAAGGCTGTACGCTAGACGCAGGCGTACTCTGTTCGCTAGCCACATCCTTCCTCTTCCGGACTCGCTTATCCTGGGTACTTACTGATGTTGGTGATTCATCAGTCGTATTTGTCTGCGCTGTACTCACACTCCGATTTCTCAAGGCGCGATCAGACAATCCCACAGTCGGGCTCGAGCTGAGAACGACGGGTCGAGCAGCAGCGCGCACTCGCTGTGTGGCGATTATAGCTTTCTTTTCTTGCCGGCGCTCTCGCTCTTCTTCCACGCGTAGCCAACGGGCGCCTTCGGTGATGGTCTCGTTGACGTCCTCCGTGACGGCCTCGTCGATGTATGTTGTGGATCCGTCTGGTGAGTTCTGGCCTTCGATCTGTGGTTCTTCTTCGTCTGGGTGGGGCTCGGTAATAGGGGCATCGATATCCTCGTACATGTTGTCGCCTGTGGGAGGCCACGAGCCATCGAACGGGTGCATGCTGACGTACGGGTCATAGCCTTTTAATGTAACGCCATCTTTATCGCAAGGAACCGAAACGGTCTTCTGCGCAATGTAGCACTTTCGAAAGCTATTTGCTTTATCCCGTTTTCTCGCTTCGTGCCGTCGATAGATGGTCCGGGTTTTCTCTGCGACAATTGGTCAGTTGCTTGGGACTTAATCTTGACTTGGAGAACTTACCTGCGTTTTTGCACGACTCGCCTTTATAGATGATTCTATCGGCCTGCTCTTCAACGCACGCGTCGCAGTAGAAGTCTTTCTCCAGAGCTCTGCTCAACGACATCTTCGACGTTGACTGCCTACTGGTCTGAGTTGCGGAATGGCAGTTCGGGGCACACGGTTCATCGGGCTTGGCTGTTGTGATCAGATGTCCACAGTCAAGGACGTGTTCGTATGGTGAGAAGTTGTCGTGACAAGGGTTATATTCTAATGTGACGGTGACCTTAGGATACGTAAAGGTTTCTCGTATGGGAAGGCGTTTGCCACGTTTGCGCATCGTGCGACGTCGGCAGTGAATTGTCTCGGGAGAGCTAAGACTAGACGCGGTGCTGAGAGGTTGTAGGTTAGGTGGCAGGATGATTTGCGGCAGTGCCTTTGGTCCAGATTTAAACATTGCATGCTGTTCCCTGCCACACCAGCATCAAGGTGAAAGCCAACCCGCCCTCCACTTCACTTCACTTTACTTCTTTTCATATCCGCACTCTTACTGCCCTTACGTATCGTCTACAACCAAAACGATCGGTACATCTCCTTTCAACACGAACGTGAATCATAAATACATGACAGGCCTCATTTTCCGCCTTCACATTCGCTGTTGCATCTTATGGCTTTTCAGCAAGTCCAATCGGGTTTTCCCTTGACGCCTCATACAGAAGTAGATGGCCGCCTCAACTTTTTTGAAGATGGGAACCCTCTTTCCATTCACTGCCTGATGCATCTCCTCGCCAATTTCAATTAGTCTAAAGATCTCAAGATTCCGCAAGACTCTGATGCTGTGCTTAAGTCTGTCGTAGCGATTTTGGCTACCCGTCTCCCGGAGTAGCTTCAAAATACTTCGGAGTCAGCGCGCAACCATGTATAAGAGCATGCAAACGGATAAAAAAGGTACATCCCTGGGTGCAAAAATCACTTAGTGCGCGCAATTCTGGTGTCGCGGCCGATGAATAATTGGCAATGACATTGTGAGTTGCAGCCGAAGGTGTGGCGTTGGCCATTACCTGTGCAGCTGGCGATCAAACTGGGTATGAGAATTGTTACATGATGTGCATACGCTGGATGTGGCCGTGGTTGATGCCGATACACGAGTTGTAAGGCCAGCGAGGCAGGAGTAGTGAAGCTTAAATTCTGTGTTATGAGGCAACAATGAAGTTAAGAGAGGAGACATACAGGAACTACTCTAACCCACGCTGTTTCTGCACCATGTAAGTTTCCAGTACAGCAGTACGAGTATGAATGTCTCCCTCGAGAGTCAAGTATACTTTCTCTCTCAACTCATATTGCAAACTGAATCCGACCCTCAAAGCAAATCACCACCAGCGAACATCGACACACAATGACTGAATCACTTACCTGCCGCGTCCATAACATCAAGGAGCAGTACCGTAAGAATGCATTGATGCTGCTTCCTTGCAACACTTTGTCAACGATCCACGATCTAGAATGCGGTCACCGCGTCAAGCAGGTTGAAGTGCGCAACACCTGCGGCAGCAACTGCTCACACTCCTCTCCTGGTAGTCAAGCCTTCATAGGCGCTCAGCGTGAGTTCCGACAAGAGCCTGATCCATTCATTTGCCCGCTCTGTAACTTTAGACTCATCGCTCGCAAAAAGGGCATCGAGGTCCTGGGTATCCACAATGCTGAGGTGAATGTCGAGCTGGACGGTTTGTCTGGACTTCGGTTGATGTCTTCAACAGAGATGCGCTATAATAAGCACATTGAGAAAATGATCGGGCAGGGCTATCGGCTGGCCGAGTCCATGGTGGAGCTTGATAATCTGGCGGAATTTGTGCGTCAAAATCCCCACGTCATGATGGGCACAGCCGACATTGCGGACACGCCCATTGTGATGAATGGTGAGGTGGTGTCGACGGAAGTTGAGACGGGCGATGGCCCTGATGACTTCGACGAAGCTGGTATGGACCTCGTCTGGATTGAAGAGAAGCTATAAGTGTCATTTAGGATTTGTCAGGTAGGTGTATGCCAGTAAAATGCAAATGGAACATATGAAACTTTATGACCATGATTCTCATCTTGGAGCAGGTACAAAGAAACTGCACGTAGTGCTGATGATAATGAGAAGTGGCGCTGCAAGCTGCGGACATCATTACTTTCTTGTTTCTATCTTTCTTCCCTTGACACTCTAACTATCTCATTTCAATCTTTACTTTTTCCGTTGTAACCCCAAAATTCAGTGCTCCATCTGGATCTATAGCCAGAACAAGCATATACGGTTCGATGCAGACATATGTTCACTATTGTAGACCAGACTGAGGGATGTCTGCAGGTGGACTCTTCCTCATGTGTATCGTTGATTTGGGGGCCAAAATGCTGACCTATCACAGACCCCAGAAGATTGGAAAAATGCTCACCATTCCTGTCAATACATCCAACATTGTGACTGAAAAGAACGCTAGCGCTGACCATCGTGTTACAGCCTCGTCAGCGCTGCGCCCCAGGCACAACTCACAAAGCCTACTTCAAAGATAAGATCACTTGCACGATGCTTTGTTTCAGTGGCTTTCAACCGAGATCCTCCACACGCAACATGAGTCATCGACGAAAGGGAACTGCACAACTGGTCACGGTAAGCGCGCAAGTGTGTTCTAGATTCTCCGCCTGGCCCCCACTAACTGTCGCAGCGGATCTGCCAGTGACTGCAGCTACTCCTCGGACCCCTCTCCAGGTTCAGATCTCCCAACGCAGGAACGATCTCTTTCGGGGAAACACGCCCTGGTGAACGCCCGTCCAGACTCCGTTTCTGGATCTCTGTGGTCGTGGCTACAACCTTCATACACACTTCTAAAGAACCATCAGAGACGCAGCCGGTACTACGGTTGGCAATGAGGTATCCTCACAGGGGCAATCGCTGCTGCGATTGTGCTTGTTCTCAATCTCACACTTATTGCTGTTGGGTTTAAGTCTGGTTATGATTCGGGAATAGCGACCCTGCTCTTCAGCGACAAAGACACAGTTGACACAGTCAATACAGCACTACACCTCCTTATTAACATCTGCAGTACTTTGCTGCTGAGTGCCGGCAATTATGCCATGCAAGTATTGACCGCGCCAAGCCGTGCGGACTGCGATCGCGCCCACAGATCACGGGCTTCACTGAAAGTTGGCGTCATGAGCCTCTCAAATTTGCGGCATGTTTCTCCCAGAAAGAGATGGTTATGGGTAGCTCTGGCGGTCTCGTCGATCCCATTGCACTTGTTGTGAGTATCTTTTGCCAAGCACAATCGCCTATACTGAAGACCTGTAGCTACAACGCCAGCATTTTCCCAGTGGCTCCAGTATTTGGCCAAAGCTTGCGCATTATGGACAACGAGACACCAGAGTGGTCTGCTTTGGATGTTTCGTCATCCGGAGGCTTGACACAGAACATCAGTGCGACCGAATTAGGATTTACAGGTCTTGTTGACAATGCGTTCCAGATCAACTTAGCCATCAGTCAGGTTACCGTAGAGTACTTTGACTCTTTGCTAAGCAACAGAACCCCGGTTCGAACAGTTAATATGACTCTAGATGCTCTTAAACTCCTCGAACCTCTGTACACTTACGGCGACATGGCCCCCTGGTCCAACCTGCCAAATTCTAGTGGCTGGTTGCGTCTGGAAAGAAACGAGACTTTAATCCAAAGAGAAGAGTACAGTTGGAATTCGGAGTCGGGATGCCAACGTCCTATTGCATGGAGGGCAGGCAATCGTGCGAAGCAGACCAAACAACTGGAACAAAGTTTCATTGGGCTTGCCACTCATCATCATTGTTTCGATCAGCAATATCGTGAAACTGGCAGTGTTGGTCTTCATACTGCTCGACCGGTCCTTCGACCCACCTCTAGTCACAATCGGTGATACCATCGCCAGCTTTCTCTCAAACCCCGACCCTGGCACGGCGAAGTACCGCAACTTCAATCTAGACGACTTCATATACGAGACTGGGGACGCTGAAACGCGGACGAAAATTGATGTACAGAAGATCCTCAAAGCAGACTCCTCTAGAAGCGGCCAATGGCAGCCACGGGTTCGCCAATATGGCATGAAGGTCAACAGACACAGGCTCTTGCACAGCGATGGTCTGACATACGTGTAAGCCTTGCTAACGAGACAATCAACCCCCCACTAACACTCCTAGGCGCCTCAGCGCGATCGTAGTCGCCGGTGCTGCTTCACTGATCTTCGTCGTTCCTCTCGGTCCCTGGGGTGCTGCATCCCAACAACGCTCAGAATTCCCGGGCGGACTCGCCGGTCAAGGATACATGGTTTTGGCCTTGATAATCAACAGCCCGCAGCTATTACTTTCAGTGCTTTACTTCACGCTCAACAGGATCTGCACATCGATTGCAACGGTGCACGAATACAACGAGCTCGGCATACAAAAAAAAGCGCTGCGGGTCTCCCGTCCAGAGGGCCTGCAACGCGAAAAATACTTTCTGCAACTCCCCCTTCGGTTCGCCATCCCATTGAACTCGGCTGGCGCTGTCCTGCACTGGCTAGCTTCGCAAACGTTGTTCATGGTTCGACTCGATATGATCCGCGACAACAAGTCGTGGGACCAGACTGGCTCTAGTGCGGCGTGGGGAGTGTCCGGTAGCGCATACCTAGCTTTGATTGTCGTGCTGTGGCTGCTCATTGTTACCGTTATCAGCATCGCGGGGATGCATTTCACGGAACGTGTGCCTTTTGCTGGGACGAGTAGCTGGGTCATCAGTGCGGCCTGTAACCCACCCGCAAGCGATGAGGAGCCGGCGCTGCAAGAAATCTGCTGGGGTCGAGTTGTCGATCAATCTGAGCAGGATGGTGTAACAGAACAATTCTCGTTCTCTAGCAGCGCGATGATAATGCGTCCCGAAGATGAGCAAGCGCCACGTGTCAAGGTCGCTTACTCGGGATGTTTGCTAGTCTACGACGTCGCGTCTCAAAGACAAGTCCAGCAGATACATAGCGCTGATGTAGTCGATAATTTTTAGCTCGCGCTATCAGGAGGACACACTCACGGCCAGTTCGCGAGCGCCCAAATATACACGAAGTTGTTGTTGTTACACCGTCCAACTACTGTACATCTTCATCTCAAATCCACTGATTCAATCATGGGCATTACTGGCAAACTTCCTTACCAACTCCCCTGTCTCCTTCTTGTCGTTCACCTTCCTCACCGGCACGTTCTGCCCTGGAGTCTTCCCCCCGTGCTTCTCCTTCTTTTTCTGCTTCTTGCTCTTCCCCTTGCCCTCCTCATCCTCCGATGTCCTCTTCCCATTCGCATTAACCTCCTTGCCCTCGCCCTCCTCCTCGGCGACCTCCTTGACCAGCAGCGCGTTCAGCGCTTCGTTGTACTTCTCTAGTTCGATGATGTCCTTTAGCTTGACGCGCATGTAGTCGAATGCGATGGCGACCTTCATGTCCTTGTTCCGGACCTTGATCACGCGCTCATGCTCCGCGAGTGAGCTTACTTGGTGGACGAGCTTCGGCGGGTGCGGGATTGCAGGGCCGCCAGGCGGGGGGCGGATATCGCTGTTGCCTGTGTTGGCGTCTGCGGAGGGGTCTTCGACGTCATTTGTGTCTTCCTCAACTGTGTCTTCGGTAGCTACTGTGTCGTCCTCGGTCGGCGCCTCGCCATCCTGCACGGTCTGCAGCACGGGGATCTTCTGATACCGCTGGCTGAAGTGTGTGAGGACCACGGCTTTTGCGTTCATCTGTGCGCCGATCCCTAGTGCTTCGCTTGTTGTGGAGTGTTTCTTCGCTTTTGCATCGCCGACCAGCTCGTCGTCGAACGTCGCCTCGTGAATCAGGACAGTTGAGTTTCTGCCAATCTTTGTGAATGGCTGACTTGGCCGGCAATCCCCAGAGTAGCTGATCTTGAGCGGCTTGACGTGCTTAGGAGTCTCAGGCGAGCGTGGGAACTCGACGCTTACGGCCATTGCGCCATGGCAGTGGGCGACGCGAACGGCTTGAATGTCGGAGAAGCCGAAAATGGTCGGGTAGTCTTGCTTTGCGAGGCGCTGGTCCCCTGGCAAGGTCTTGCCATTGATGGTTAGAATGCTGCCGCTTTGGCCGATCACTGCTGGCGAAATTTCGAGAGGTAAGATGCGCGAATAGCCGAAGTCTTCGATCGCGGAGTATTCGCGCAGCCATTGCAGCATACCATCATGTGATATGACCGATAAGCCATACGCAGAGGCATTGCTGGCGACTGTTGATGCAGCGGGCAGCGAGGCGTTGGGGATGCTGCTGTGTCTGATAGCATACCATGCTCTGATTACGGAGGCGGTACCCAGGTGGTGATCGGCGTGCAAGTGGCTGATCCAGATGGCGCGTAGGTCCTTGAGAATGAGAGTCAGCTCTTCTGGAGGGAAGACTCTTTGCAGCTGACCGAGCGTGTTCTCGCCGGCGTCAAACAGGTAATTGCCCACCCCAGGAACACGGACAAGGGTGGAAGAGACGTTGCGGTACTTAGATGGAAGCGCCGAGCCAGTACCGAGGGTTGTGAATTCAGTATCCGGGTGCGCAAGGAGTGCGCGCCACGGCTCAAAGTCTCTCTGTGAATCGTGTACAGTCTTTTGTGCGATTCTAGCCAGCTCTAGGACTTCCGGAAAGGTCTCTTCCCTGACAGCCTCGGGCCTGAACGGTGCTTGTCTGGTCTCTGGCTTGAGATCGAACTTTGGCATTAGCGTTGCAGAAAGACCTCGATCGGCGATGATGGCGTTTTCTGGCAGTGTAATTGTCTGCTGCATATGGTCTGCCTCAGAGAGCAGCTTCTGTGGTACACTTGTAAGGTCGTACTGTGGTGTCTGGTATCTGACGGGGTCAACCTGAGCCAGTCTGGTAGTCTGGGCGGCCACAGAATCGTATGCTATGCGGTTGGGTGTCACGTCCGCCGAGGAAATGATGTGCTTGACGTTACTAAATTTCTCCATGAACTTGGTCAAGGTGGGATGGCCAACAACCCCCGCACCAAGCATCCAGATGAAGGCCTCAATCCCCTCCATCAAATCAGGCGATTGAAACTCATCACGCTTAACAACAGCCTCGAGGTACTCGACGGAAGGGATGTCGAGCAGAGCGAAACCTTGGCCAGGCCTGTCTGGACCAAGCACCTGTTCTGGAGTGATAATCTCCCCCTTCTCGTTTTGAACTGAAGTACCGTTGCTGAGCTTTCCAAAGTCGGGGCCCGGCTTTACCCCAAGTTCTTTAGCGCGTTTGACATCAAAGGAGCCGCGAGCAGGGTATGTCCGTACAATGTACGAGATGCTCTCAGGTGCAGGCCTTGTCGGCGGCAGAGACATGATCTTAGCTCCAGGCCAAGGCGTGCGCGTCCACACCATGATGTCGGGCAGAGGCTCTGATCCGCCGGGCTTCGGGCCTGTGTACGGTTTGTATCCTGTCGAGTCCGCATTTCGCACAAATAGCGCTGTGGGCATTTCGACCTCGGAGATATGTCGCTCGACCAGTGTGTCAAAGCTCCAGCTGCTGTCGAACATGTGCTTTACGGTCAAACTGCGAATACGATCATGGCGAATTTGGCACTCTTCAGGAGTCTCGTTCTGAGGCGCCTGGTACTCCTCGAATGTGTTTCCACTCAGCTCCCACTGTCGGATTTCCTCGGCCAAATCTGCCTCAGCTTGTGTGTCTGTCTCTCTGCGTAAAGGCGTGACAGGGATAGCCCACACTTGAAGGAAATCGTCCTTGAATGATGGTTCGTGAGCACCATTAGCATCCATTGTTGGCGTTTTCTCGGTGTACTCGGTTGCATGAATCGGCACGCCTTTACGGAAGATGAACCTACGGCAAGTACCAAACATCTGCTTGAGGTTGGGGGGGCCGTAGATATTGAACTGGGGCTTCGCTGGTGGCTCACTTGCCCTCCCTGTCTTGTTGCCTCGTGCCTTTGATGCTTCCCACGTTGCCAGATTCTGTGCGTAGGATGTCGATGTGGCATCAGTCATGGTCAACATCATACCCGCCATACCGCCGACGTTGCTCCATTCTGTTTTTCCGGTTAGGAAGAAGTCCTTCACCTTCAATAACCGCGTCCCCTGCTGCACGAGCGCGCGCTGTATTCCCTCCGCCTGGCTGCCAAAGACATAGTGGCTGCTGTTCTGGGTGCGCAGAATAATCGTTGTGCCCGGCGTGTCGGCAGTAGGGGTGGTGATGAACTCAATGCTGCTCGACATGTTGCTGGCGATGAGCTTTCCTTCACGAGGCGGCGATCGCTGCTCGAATACCGTTGCTGTTCTCTCGTTTTGCTGTTCGCACAGCAGGACGTGTCGCTTTTGTTCCCACGGCGCAAACTCTGGAAAGAACTCGCCGATCCTGTTCGTGGATTTCTTTCCTTGTGTGATATTTGGTTTACCCTTGGCGCTGGCTATTTCTACTTGGGTTTCCGACTCTGCCGCAAGTGCCTGGAGCTTTTCAAGGAGCGATGTAATCGAAGGACGGTTCGGGGATGCACTGAATCCACGCTCAAGTCTAAGAAGTCTATGTGAAAATGCTGAGTGGAGAGTATGAGCTGTCCGTAAGAGGAGATCTGCAGGCGTGCGTGACGAAAGGAAAGCGCGAGGGGTCGTGACGGTCGTAATGCGCCCGGTGGCGGCGAGTCTGGAAGCCAACTTGGCGGGCGATCAAATGAATGACGCGTGAAGGGGACTTTTTGCGGTCGCGAACAGCATGGGTGCGTTTTGTTGCGCCGTTCCAAAGAGCACCACAGTCGCGAATCTAGTGGGACTTTTTTGATGACGCGCCGCTGAACCCTGCAACAGCGCGCACGGACTTCCAAATCGAACTACCCTCTAGCTGTCCGGACCGAAACACCTCCACCTTACCATATAGACGATGTATAGGCTAGTCATACATCTTGAATATACGCCATGTTAAATAAGATCGAATATGTTCGCTGAAAATGCCGTATGCAACGCTAATCACATCCGAGGCCAAGGAGTAACTCAACTTCAGGTTGCATACGAAAAAGCTCGTTTTTTTTTATGCGAGATCACTAGCCGGAACATCGATCAAACTCTCTCTATTACACATGCTATAGCAATAACACCTTTGCATAAATATATAAGAAAAGCCTCTTAATACATAGAGAAATTTTCCCTCTACGTTATTGTAGAAATTTAATGAGATATCCCCGCGGTGGTGTTAAGGACCTACAAGCACAAGTAGGAGGCAGGTTGTGGTGTTCCTGCGAGTGATTCCTTATCTTCGTAGCCTTCTCGAGGTGGCACAACCTCTGAGACTACACGCATACATGCGACCGGAATCATTCCTTCATGTGAGTAACTAGGCGCTATAACCTGTCTACTCGTACCTCCGAAATCAATCGGCCTTGCCGGCTTCCGATTTCTGTCTTCTGCCCTCCAAACACTCTGCCCCGTCAAGACACCTTCAATTCCATCCTCGGGCTCGTTGGGGTCTTACTTTAGGTCTGTATAGATCTTGAAATGCCGCGAGTGACATTATGAATAACTTATTCTGGAGCTATAAGACTGTTACTCATTCGGAGTCTGCCGTAATGAGCTCAGCTTCCAGCTTCACACGCTCTACGTCACTCAGAAAAGTGGAGAAGTCCAAGTCGTCGTCGGGCCCGACGTTCCTCCGGGCTCTCTTTATCCGTGGCTCTTCTTTGTTTGAGCCTGGTCCTTCGTAGGTTATATGAAGGGCTTGTGCTTCCTCTGGGTGTAGTTCGACCCATCGTTTCCGCCACTGTTGACGCAGTATATCATATAGGAAGATGAACTGCTGTTTCGACTGAACCATCATAGGCCGTTGATCACGAAGCGATTCGATGCACTTCATGATGGGGTCGTCATCGTCTGCCACTTTGTCCAACGAACCTTCCTGCAGCTCGTGCATAAGCCAATCAAGTGCAATGAAGGTGCCGGTTCGGCCTATACCTGCACTGCAGTGAACGACGATGGGATTTTCTGAAACATTCTTTTCCCGTGCGAGTTTGACGAGCTCGAGTACAGCGGGTCTGTCGCTGCCTTCCGGAACCGAGAAATCCGGCCAGCCTTCGAAAAGCAGATGCCAGACTCTTCGTACTTGGTCAAGTTCCTTGACTCCAATCTTGTCGGCTTCACTGACCCTTTTGGCTTTCGTGATCATGACGAATTTTCGAACTTCTGTTCGTGCCTCTTCACGATGTGAGAGCTGTATCAAGTGGAGATCACTCACAACCCCATCTCCGAATTCGTCGTGCTCATTGACTTGAAGAACAGGTTCGCTTGGTGTTCGTGGGAAATATGAATAACACTTCTCCCGACCTTCTTCATGCGTTTTGGTAAGCATAACAACAACAGCGGGGTCTATGGTTTCAAACAACACCATCCGCCAGAAATGCGACCAACTGTCTTTTTTGGGGCCCTGTGTAGCTATGTAGCGTAGTCGTGTTTGATTTCGTGCAGTCAGAAGCTCTATGGGTGACGCGTTGATGTAGTCGTCAGCATCTTCTGGCACTTTTAGCCGAACGCGGTTAGCCTGGTAGGGGTCAACGTTCATGTATCGATTGCGCGATGCAAATGGCTCGCCACGGCATCTCGCCCATCGTGATGGTGGATCAGTATCTACTGAGGCTACCCCGTCTCTGAATCGGCTCATTTGGTCCCATTCGAGGTCATTCCATTTGCTATCAAGTTGCGCTGCTTGGTATGGTCGCAGAAAGGTGGGATAAGGTGTAAGGTCAGGCGCCAGCGATGGTACTCCCAAAGTACCAGTTCGGTCCTCGAGAGATAGAAAAGTGAAGTGATCCACCTCGACGGTGCTGGTCCCACTAGCCGGGACATCATATGAAGATGCTGGATTATCAGGCAGTAACTTCTTGGTCTTTCCTGAATGATCAAACGGCAAATACCCTCTCGCAGTCAGACCCTCGTACGCGTCAAGCAGGACTCTTGCAAGTGCTTCTTTGAGGGCTTCCTGATCCTGATCAAGACTCTCAAGTAGATTCCTTGCTTCGTCTTCGAATCCATGATCTGGCGCATACCTCAAATGTTGAAGGCCATTCGCCATCTTCTGCAGGTTGATGTCTTTTAACATTGAGTAAGCAGCTTCGAGTCTTAGGCGTTGAGCAAAGGCGTCTTCTGCCTCGCCAGCAACAAGGGTCCCTAGGTTGGCAAATGGTCCGAAATCCACGAGATTAAGTAGCGTCTGCAGCACCTCACTGATATCGTTGGCATCATGAATTGAAGCCCATCCCATCGATGATGACTGACTGCGACTACCAAAAGTAAGTGGAGACTGCGACCCGACGTTCGAACCGTCAGCTTGATCGTCTCCGATAGCGATCATTGACTTGGCCTCCTCTTCGGCAGACCCGTGCGGGATAGGTACGGCAAACAATGCCAGCTGTTCAAGATGTGAAGCCAAATGACGCTTGAAAAGATTTGGCGCAACGTAGACCGGATCATTGGAATTACCAAGATCGGCTGCTTCGACGTTTACTCGAGTTCGCAAGCGATCAGGCCAGTCACTGCAACATGGGCAGTCTTGAGGATTTAACTGTTCAAGCGAGTTCCGAGCGATGCTTAGGGCAATTTCTTCATCACCGGCAGGTAGTAAAGTTGGATGCTTCTGGCCTATGTGTGACAGATACAATTCTCCGGTCCTGAAAGACTTCTGAGAACATAGCTGACATGAATAACTCACTCGATGGTTATTCATCTCGTGGCGGAACCAGTCGTTGATGTCTCCAAAGTAAGGGCTGTTACAATTGGGGAATGTGCAGACGTAAGTACGGAGGTCGGAGAAGACATGCCTGCGCCAGGTTCGTTCATTTCTGAAACGTTTGATCCGGAAGCAGAACGGACACTCCACTTCTTTCTTGGTCCCTGTTCGTAGGTCTTCAAGTTTGGGCACTTTTATAGCAGCCGATATGTCCAGATCTCCAGCCTGAGAACGTGAAATTGTAGTGTAAGACTTGGCATCATCCTCAGGATCGGTATCATCGTCAACGTCCAGCATAGCAGGCGCAATCTGTTCTACTACCACTGTCGTCGCCTTGGTGAAGTAGGTTGAGGGTCTACTTGCAATTTCCAATCGCGCACTTTTGGTCACATGGCGATTTTCCGCAGGGGCGACCTCTGCAGTATCCACGTCCACGGCTTGTTCGTCAGGATGCAGCATACCCTCCAGCTTGTCTCGGTGGTCTCGGATGTAGCTCAGATAGCGCCGTCTCTGGCTGATCGCCCGGCCGAGTCGCTCTCGGAGCCAACCCATCTCCCCAGCCGCAAGAGGCGGGAATTTCTCCCCAACATGGGCAATATCGTATTGCTCATTGAAGAAATAGCGATTGCGGCTCAGGGCTTTGGCAAACTGATCCGTTGGCGCAGCTTGTCGAACGAGGTTGGTCATCTTATAGAGACGAGAGAGACACTGTCCAATTTCCTGTAGCAGCTCATCTGGATCTGATGTCGAGACTGCTTCATTGCGGTATGGCTCTTCAGACTCTGCAGGATGGTCGTGAGGCCCAGCAACAAGATCTGGCCCAGAAACAAGATCTAGAACTAACAGTCAATGTTAGCGTAAAAACAACATTACATGCTTCGAAGCACTCACGCTCGCTGGCGACTTCTTCAAGGTCCTCCAGTAACGATGAGGCGTATTTCAAGAGATCTTGGCCATCTTCCAGTCGCTTCTCGAGTGACATGGGCGATCCAGGGGGATGCAAGGCTCCGATGTTACCGATCCATAAACTGAACCTGGCCAGCTCATCACTTGCGGAGGCTTGAAGCCTGGTAGTCGCAGGCTTATCTGGATCGGTATCACATGATACGATAGACTTGAAAATCTTGATGCAACTGTGGCACTGGGCCGCGATAGTCATGGTGTGAGGCCACCAAGCCGCTACCCGTAGAGAAGAAGCAAGTAAAGCTTTGCCGCGCGATTTAGAGATGAGCCTCGTCTATCTTCAAGGTAAGGTGTGCATTCTAGGTTGACTGACTCCATTTAAAGCCAGTAAACTGACTGAAGGTGACGTGATCCGCGAAGGATTGGGGGCGGAAAGTGCGGGGAACCACCTTCCGCACAACGCGCAAGACACGTTGGCAAGAAGAAGATATGCTTCTTCACAAAATCGCTACCGGATTGTATCAGTTTAGAACACCCAATGAGTGGTCTCGAGGTCGCTGGTGTCCTTCTGGGTGCATTCCCACTTCTCATATCGGGCCTTGAGCACTGGCGCGACGTCGCCAAGATTCGCGGGTTCTGGCGACACATACGCAAAGAACACACAGCCTGCACCCGCGAGATCGAATTCCACGCGATACTATATAAGAGGAACCTGAAAAATCTGCTGTTGCCGATTGTCGGAGATAAAAGCCAAGTGGACGGCCTTCTGGGTGATCCAGGGGGTCCGAGCTGGAACAGCAAGCCTTTGCAGGAGCGGTTTGCTGGTCGCCTTCTCGAATCTTGCGACTTGTACATGAGTCTTGTCAGCGAGATGAACGAAATAGCGAAGGACTTGAGGAAAGAGCTTTGTCTCGACTCGACGATTGTTCAGAGCAAACTGGCCCCTCCAGAAGCCAAGGTGCAACAGCGGAGCCAAAGTCCGAAGGTGCATACCGAATCCCATTCGAGGCTCGCACAGGCAAAGTCCAAATTCGAGTACGAAACGTTTCGCCTAAAATTTAGTCTCAACGAGCCAACAAGAGAAGAGCTATTGAGACGCATGAAAGAGGGCAATGAAAAATTAGAGAAATTACTCAGCACTAGCGACATTGTCTCCGCCCTTGAAAGTAGTGACGTTTCAAGAAAGACTGGCGTACTCGAAAGCACACTTCGAAAAGCGTGGAGAAAATCAGATGATCTATTCAAGGCCATCCAGAGGGCATGGCAATGCACGTGTGTGCAGCGTCATTTCGCTAACCTGCGGCTTGAACACCGCACGCTCCCGGAGATCTGCTTCGAGGTCATCCTGACCTTCGTCACCCCGGCGCGTTCTGCGACAAGTCCATGGTCCTGGAGACGGCTGCAGTGCGAACAGTCAAATAAGTGCACCTTGCTGGATGATCTCGCGCAGCTCTTTATCCACGCCCGAGCCTCTTCCAAGGTTTCAAAATGTTCGCCATCAAACTCAAGAAGGCCTGCAGGAACGGTGCGAAAACAGGTGGCTTTTGTGACACCTGGTACAGTCACTCCAAATAACACTTTGCCTGTGGCGCCAACAGCTCCTCTCCAGCTTTGTCAGCGTCTCCAAGATCCGAACACTGCAGAATGTGTAGGGACCGTTGCTCATGGGGAAGAAGCCTATCATCTCCACTCAAGCTCAGCAACAGCGACCCGAGATCAGAACGTCGAACCTCTTAGCCTGAATCACGTACTCTCCGACAGCTTCCAGGGATCTATCAGCAGACGTCAGCGGAGCAATCTCGCCTTGTTGCTTGCTTCCTCTGTCGCCCAGCTACAGTTTACCCCTTGGCTCAGAACTCAACTTACGAAGTCCGACGTTCTTTTCTTCCCACATGACAAGAAGACCTGTGATGTCTCCTTCCATGAGCCGTTCATTCGTCAAGGCTTCCAGCCTAAGCCTGATTCCTTGCCTGCTGGGCACGGCAATGAATGCAGCTTTGCCCCACTCGGCATCCTCCTCTTAGAGCTATGCTTTGGCAAGCGAATGGAGGACCAGGCTTTTTACAGGACTAATACGGGTGAAGACCCAGAAATCAAACGAGCTTTGGAACTCATGGCTGCAATCAGCTGGTCTCAGAAAGTGTCTGAAGAAGAAGGCGAAGACTACGCGTCTGCTGTCAAATGGTGCCTAGTCACCAGCGCAAGGAAGGCGAACGAATCCTGGCGAAGTCAACTTATTAAGAATGTTATCAAACCACTAGAGAGATGCCAGGAGCATTTCAGAGCGGTAGATGCATGCTGATGGTTCGATAAAGCCCTTCTCTACCGTGCCTAGGACATTGTCAGCCCTTGCTGCGCCCGCCCATTAGGAGCAGGTATCGATTGCGCAGTACTGGTAGCAGTAACTTGTCTAGACGATAATTTTGTTGCAGGTACATGCAGCTGTTGTGGAGGTCGTGCGAAAACAAAACGCGCAGCGATGTGGACACCCCGGAGGTTGAGGAAGTACTTCGAATAACTCTTCGTACTATACAAACAATATGTGGCGATACATAGTCTCACATTCGATGTGCAGGTCGTTTCGTGATGTTCATCAGCCCAATCGCCAAATGGAGAGTGAGAGTGCGAGGGTGGACCCCGACATGTCTAGGGTCGGCATCCTTGGCCGTTCTCTTCCGGGACCGAGGCTCACATGACAGACGCGATTCGACACAACCAACAAGCGTGAGAAGAATCGCGGGGAAGTAACGAAGCCGTCGGAGACGAGCCGGGGTGAAGTGGGGATAAAGACTCCACTAGCTGGCCCCTGCGTCACGATGTATGAAGTACCTGCACCCTGCCAGTTTCTGAAGCTGCACGTCAATTGATTAACTGCAGAACGCCGCGATGTCATTTTCTACCGACCCAGTCTCGCCAAAGGCAACACCGCTGCCTCCTCTGCCGAAAGAGGATCCGTTGACACCGGCACAATGGAAGACGTTGCTTGCGATCACCGACGCGTGCATTCCAGCAGTCAAACCAATGTCCATCGCGAACATAAAGACAGAGATAGCAGCCACCGACACAGAGTACTCTACCGCGCTCTCTACGATACGTGGGCTCATGCCCGAATCTGACCCAGATGCCACAATCGCAGCAACAGACTATCTCAAAGACTATGCGTCGTCGAACCCAGCCTTCAAGCAAGAGCTTCAACGCATATTCGCCCTGTACATGCCATCATCTACACGGCAAGAGCTCACCACCGTACTTAATGTACTCAACACTCGCGTCGGCTCTCTAGCACTTACTGGCCATCTCACCCCCATCAGCGAGCAACCTGTCCACATCCGCGAAGCCATCATCAGATCATGGAAGACCGCCAGACTAGGTCCGATCCGTAGTCTGCATCGCTCGTTGACAGTTCTCTCGCGGCAAACTTGGATCAAGATTACCCCTACCTTGCGGCGGGTACTCGGCGTTCCGCGCGTGCCAACAGGCATGAAGCCCGGCAAAGGCCACGAATACGAATTCATTCAGCTTCCCCCAGGCGAGAAGCCCGAAGTTATCGAGACGGACGTTGTCATTGTAGGTAGTGGGTGCGGCGGCGCTGTCTGTGCTAAAAATCTCGCTGAGGCTGGCCACCGCGTTCTTGTTGTTGAGAAGGCGTATCACTGGACTCCTGACCACTTTCCCATGAGCGAGGCAGATGGGTGGAATCACCTTTTTATGAACGGCGCTTTCATCAGCTCTGATGATACAAGCACGTCTGTCGTAGCGGGCCAGGCGTGGGGTGGTGGCGGTACAGTGAACTGGAGTGCGAGCTTACAGACTCAAGGATACGTTAGGAAGGAGTGGGCGGACCGGGGCTTGCCGTTCTTTACGAGCGAGAAGTTTCAGGAGAGTCTCGATCGCGTGTGTGAAAGGATGGGCGTCAGCGCGGACTGCGTGGAACAGAACCGGGCAAACGCGATGCTGCTTGAGGGCGCAAGAAAGTTGGGGTTCAACCACAAAGTAGTGCCGCAGAATACGGGTGGCGCGCAGCATCGATGCGGGCATTGCACATTTGGCTGCGGATCATGCGAGAAGCAAGGCCCCGTTATTTCGTTCCTACCTGACGCGGCTCGCGCAGGTGCTAAGTTCATCGAAGGCTTCCATGCCGAACGGATTGTGTTCAAGACAATCGGCGGGAAGAGAGTTACGACCGGCCTCGTCGGCTCCTGGGCTTCACGCGACATTAACGGCGGCGTCGCTGGCGAGCCGGTAACGCACCGCAAAGTTATCATCAAGGCCAAGCGCGTCATCGTCTCCGCTGGCACAATGCAGAGTCCACTCCTCCTGCTTCGTTCCAAGTTAAATAATCCTCAGATCGGACGCAACCTCTATGTGCACCCTGTCTCCCTTCTTGGCGGGATTCACGATGAGGAGATCAAGCCCTGGGAAGGCGCAATTCTGACTTCCGTCGTCGGCGAATACGAGAACCTCGACGGCCGCGGGCACGGCGCAAAGCTCGAAGCCACAAACATGATCCCGTCATCCTGGCTCATCTGGCTCGACTGGAAGGGCGGCCTGCAATACAAACTCGACGCGGTGCGCATGAAGCACATGGCCGGCTACATCTCGATTTGCAAGGATCGCGACACAGGACGTGTATATCCTGATCCTGTGGACGGAAGGATCAGGTTCAGCTATACACCGAGCAAGTTTGATAAGAAACATATCATGAAAGGCTTATTAGCGCTGGCGAAGATACAATATGTAGAGGGGGCCAGCGAGATCTTTACGACAATTCCGGGCGTGTCGACGTTCAAGCGTGACACTTCGCTACCAGCGAGCGGGGACGGCATCAATGACGAGCGGTTCCAGGCGTGGCTGAACGAGGTAGAAGCAAAAGGCTTCCCAACCCCAGAGAGCGTGTTCGTTTCTGCTCATCAGATGGGAACTTGCAGAATGAGCAAGGTTGAGAAGGAGGGTGTTGTTGACCCTGACGGCAGGGTCTGGGGCACGGAAGGCTTGTATGTCGCCGACGCCAGTGTATTCCCTAGCGCGAGTGGTGTAAACCCTATGGTGACCAATATGGCAATCTCGGACCACATCTCCAGAGGAATTGCGGAGAAGCTGAGATCGAGAGCCATGTTGTAGAGCACTATCTTCTACCCAGTGTCTACTAAGGAAGATAAGTTCGGGGTTAGGCTGGCAGGTCGTAACACTTCTCGGCTAGCGAAGGCATAGCTGATGCATCCTTCTGTAGTGGTATAATCCTGTCATTTGGTTCCTGCTGTGGTACGCTGCCGTCATGACCTCTGTGACGATAAGACGACAGGTCCGTTGCTGGTAGTCATAATCGCAGCAGCTAGCTTGGCGCACTGTAGCGTTTCTGGCGACGTCGGTCTCGAAGTGCTTCATCAGCTGTAGGAGGGTTCCTTGTGTGTGGCATGTACACAGTACGGCTTTACCGGACATCCACAGTCACAAAACCGACCCTGAGAATGGAGTTCATCGCACACTTCTGTACAGGCCTGCAGGACGTTGCAGGAGGAGGAATGTCGACCGCATGTCGCGAGGCTGTGCATGTGTTGGTATTTGATGTTGATAGGTTCGAGTCTCACGTATTCGGCGTCTGCCGTAGTACGGGTCGGCATTGATGTCATTGTGCATACCTGCCATGATACACGTACATGAGGATTGTTCATGCTAGGCTAGGGCGGCTTCGCTATCAACAACCTTTCAAGGAGAATTGTGGGCTCCAAATGATAAGATGGCGTCGAAGTGCCTTCTTGCGAGACGAGGAGTCGTCAGACGCAACGTTGTCAGAGTGGACCCTTCTTTTTGGGCACATTTTGGGCATTCGTCGCAAGTGGAGGGGCAGAATCCCTCACCGCTTCCAGCCGAGCGGTAATTTGTGGATCGTAGTCAGTTGCCAGGAAGTCACTCGTCCGGTCTTGACTTCCTGGCGACTGCCAAACAGATCGGCATGTGGAGCAAGACTGGCGACCTGGTAGATCCCGCATGCACCGGTGGGCGATGGTGCAGGAGTGCAGGGTAAGGGCGCGGTTGAGGCGCACCGCTACTACCAAAGCTACTTAAGGCGCACGGCACCTGCACATTGTTAGACAGGATTTCGAAATTGCGATTGCAGATGACGGCAGGGCCCCTTCCCGTTGCCGCGACAATATAAGAGCACCGCAGTGGCTGCCTTGATACAACAATTTCTACGCCACCAAAACCCCACCTCTACCCCACCACCCCATCGCTATCAATCAACAACGCAACCATGGCTGCCTTGGACGGACCCTTCAATCAGGGCAGGATGGCGCAGCGGACAGGCAGCATCTCCCACTCTTTTGGTCTGAGCAGTGCCGCTGCAAACGGCGCCACTGAGTTCATGTCAACACTACCTCCCCCCAAGGGCGATGTCGAGGGCTGGGACAACACGAAGCCATGGAACCAGCAAAGCGCCAACGCCATCCCCCTGATATTCAAGGACGCCATGTCGGTGCGTGAAGAGGTCTTCGGCGAGCAGGGCGTGCCACTAGAGGCCGAGTTCGACGAAGACGATGCTCGTAGCTGGCACTGGGTCGCGTATGCCTCAGTGGGTGCCTCAGCATCGTCACCGCCAAAAGGAGGTCTGACTAGGAGCGACTCTGGCAACTCACCTGCAGACGATGCCAGACGCGCCTCTGCGACGGCCCAGCGCACCCCTGTTGGCACTATCCGTCTCATCCCTCCTCCCCACGGCCCAAACAAGTACATCGAGGAGAAGCCGGTCACACAGCCTGATCATGAGACCACAACCACCGAGAAGGACTTTCACACTGATGAGCCGTATATTAAGCTCGGCCGCTTGGCAGTACTTGGGGCCTTCCGCGGGAACAAGATTGCCAGGATGCTCCTCAACGCGGCCATCAACTTTGCCGCAGAGCATCCAGAACTCATTTACAGCCCTCCTTCTCCGACTAAGCGTGAGCTCGCAGCCTTAAAGACACCGCACACGAAGCGTCAGCTCTCATGGCAAGGTCTGGTGTTTATCCATGCCCAGCTTCAGCTTGTGCCCATGTGGGAACAGTATGGATTTTCCGAGGCCCTGCATGACGAGGCGGGGAACGTAAAGATTGAGGCTGAGCCTCACTGGGTCGAGGAGGGCATCGAGCATGTTGGCATGTGGAAGAGGATCAAGGTCGTTGAATCGAGGTTGTACTAGCCTCCCTCCATCGCCCCTTCTTCCTCAATCTTGCTCGAAGGCTTTGGCTCATCATGATACTAGGACGGTCTTGGAACGCCAGATTTCAAAAGCCCTAGATAAGGGTCCGGCAGAATATCCCATCGGTGCGGTTAGCACCAGCATTGAGCCTGTGCCTTGAGGCAGTTGGTCGCTTTCATTTCTATTGGCGTTTGGTTTTGCCACGGCTGGCATTTAACATCATGGCTTATGCCCCTCAAAAAAGATCACGACGATACGGCTAGACACATCTCAATACTCAATCGTTAGACATGGCATTGCGGCGCTTTCTGCGTAGCACGAATTCTAGATCCTCCAATTGCTTTTCGTCTGTTCATTTCACTTCATTTCTGTCAGGTGATCTTAAGTGTGAAAGGTTGCACTGAATCCTCCGAGTCGATGAAAAAATTCATCTTTCCCACCAGATTGGCATGACCTCGTACACGGGGTAGGCATGCCGGCACATCGGCCTCTATTGGACTTCTCTGCTCTGACAGTATGCTGCCCTCGAATACCGATCCCACAATGGAGGTATGTATCAACTTCGATCGTCCCCCACCTATCCTGCCTTCTGCCAACAGGACCGCCAGCCTAGCGCATGTCCCTGATCCACATGGAGATCGATCAATCTGGCCATCAGCGAACACAGTGACATTCGTATGTCTCACGAAATCCGCACTCGTATCGTCTTCGTGATAGAAGATCACCCCATAGCAATCATAGGTCCCGTAGTGTGCCCTCGTTCCTAGCGCCTTCTTGATCTCCCTGCCTAAATCGATGAACTGGTTCGTATTCTTTGGCTCAACTCTTAGGCCAAATTGCGCAGCATCAACCGTCGCATATACGGCGCCGCTAAACGTCAAGTCAGCGGTGATGCTAGTGCCCCTAGACAGCACATCGACTGATAAGCCCTTCTCGAGCCGGTAGCTCAACAAGTTCACGAAGTCGGCATGAACAGGTTTGCCCTGCTTGACGGTAACAGTAGCCACGACACGACCAGATGGGACATCGACGACCACATCCACGGTTCCTTGTTCTTCAGGTGCCTTGACCAATCCCTTGGTGACAGCCCAGTAACCTAGCGCCATGGTACCGTGACCACAAGCAGTCGAGAAGCCGTCTGCGTGCCAGAACAGAACGCCGAAGTGCGCCCCTAAGTCGTCAGGGGGAGTGATAAAGCCGCCATACATGTCAGCGTGGCCTCGAGGTTCATGACATAGCTGCTGACGGAGGATATCGAGTGGATGCCCGGGAGTGTTGAGGATGACGAAGCGGCGATCTGCTACTGTGGGTGCATCTGGCAGAGATCCAGTAGGGAGCTGGTCGACGATTCGGAACGGCTCGCCTGCTGTATGCCAGTCCTCGGTTTGTATCCAATAGGAGCTCATATCTTCGATTACGATTGTCTGGAGGGGTTTCGACACTCGGAATCGCTTCGTAGAAGTGGATGTTGCAGATTAGCTATGGATATGGTGTCTTACCGTTCTTAACTCAACATGTAACTGATGGTGTTCGGGGTTAGCATCGGCAAAGACATCCAGGGCGCAAGTCGGAGCAGCGATCCGGCGCCCGACTTCGGCTTGCTGGTAGCATCCGGTTGTTGTTCAAACAATCAGACATATCCCTAATACTTGGAGATCGTATGGAAGATTTTCCGATATGCAAACTGGAGAGTCAGATTGAAGAGCGTGTAGGCAGGTGATAAGAGGTGAACGAGTGGATTGTTGTCTACATGACGTCACGAGCTTAGATTCGCATCCTCAAGAATTTGCGACCCACGCTTCCACATGATAACCAACACATCACCGTCGATTGCCATGGCGCCTAAATCAACAGATCAGAACGATGTCGCGATTGATGCGCACTCACGCTCCGCCCTCGCCTCCACGAAGCAAAACCTCCGCTACCTCTACGATCCCAAGACAGCAGGTGCGGGCGCTGTGTCCTCTCGCCGCACACGCGCCGCTCTCCGCGTACTTCGATCAAGTCTGATCTTCATATTTTGGCGCGTAGTGCGCTATGCGAAATACGTCGCCATTGGCTCGTTGGTAGCTACAATAGGTGCAGGTGCCATTGGCACATTCGTAAGTGGCGCAGGATTTGTGCTTGCGCCCACAGGCATTGCAGGCACCATCATTGCAAGCTCTGTGTGGGGCATTGGGCGTTTTGCTGTTCGGAGAGTCAAGAAGAGGTGGGGAGTAGGACATGGCTATGGTGAAGCGGAAGAGAGGACAGAACCGAGGAGAACCAGAGTTGCACAGTTGGAGCGTGGGCCTGAGGCAATCCCCTGGTGAACGAGCGCAACATCACCTGACGCGACAAGAGACTTCGAAACGACATGTACTCAGTAATGTCACGACTGAGAGACCTAGAGGATGAAAAGTCGATTATGGCTCAAGCCGAGAATGGCTTTTGCGCCCAAAGAGCAAACAATCTGTACTCTCCCCCGGCTTCCTTGAGCTCTTCCACCAGCGCTTCAGGCATCGAATCCAAAACCTCGCTGGGAATTTCAATCGGAGGCAGCTTTTTTAGCGTGTCTCTTGCGAAAGAGGCTGTTGCAAACATACTCTGCAAGCTCAAGTCTTGTATCTCCTTTTGTGCCCTTGCTCTTAAGGCCACGCTGACAATTTTGCACTGCAAGTTCGTCATGCCCGCAGCTTCCAGCATTGCCGTCAGTCGCAGTCGCATGTCGACCCCTTACTTGTTTGTCAACATCGCCACGAGTTGTTTCATGGCGTCATGGAAGATGCTCAACTGCGCTCCGCTGTCCCAACAGTCCAACTCCATCTCGACCAGCTGGATTCAGCCACCAGGCTTCACCAGCGTGATCAAATTCTTGACAACGTCTTCAACTGGGAAAAGACCAACCCCTGGCAATGCCATCCGCGAGTGTACTAAATCCAACGTGCCCTGCCGGTCGGCTGGCCACGGCTCCGTCATGGATTGGTGGTAGTACACAGTATCCGGAGATAGGGTTCTCGGGAAGTAACTGTCCTCGATGTCTGTGTCGACCCAGGTATTCGAGGCATTGCCGGCTGCATGACGTACATCTCGTATCCAGATGCCTTGACCGGTCAGCTCAGCACAAAGCACAATGCTCCTACACACCACTTCCGGTAGCCTGGTCCAACACACGAAATCCTCCTTTACTGAGATCGATGGGAGCAAGGACCAGCTGCGGCATGGCAGCGTATACAACTTTGTGCTGCCTCTCCAAGCGCTCAACCTCGCTCTCATTAGCAGCAAAGATTACATTGTCATCGTTTAAGCCAGTCTTTGAGATTGCGTTCGAAGATGCCATGGTATGAAAGTAATTCAACTTCTCTTTGAGAGTATGAATATTTGAAGACTTCATGAAGTGCCATGAGAGCGCTGCCGTCAACTATACATATCACACCAACCGAGAGTCCACACTAGTCTAAGCGCACTTTCCTACACACCTCCCAGATCAAGCAGTAACTCACCTCACATCTAACTGTACTATTATATTGTTCTGGTAAGTTTTGGTGTGTGCGCGAAAAGTCTCCGCAGATGTTCATGATATCTCCCCGTGATACGACCCATGTCTCCGGGGAGCCACACAAGGTTTCGACACACAAAGTATCATTGGGTGCACAAGCATCTCGCCCGGTGCGATCCAGATGCGGTAGAGCTCCCAAGCATATTGGTGACAGTCTCTCAACAATCGTTGCCCTCAGAGGGCTTCAGCTCACCATTTGCGTGAAGCACGACATTTGTACCTCCCACGTTGGCATCCTCACCATCGAACAAGATTGCAATCTCTTCTAGAGTCTGCTTTGCAGTCAGCATACTTTCCAATTTTATTCTGGCCTTTGCACTTACCGGACCCCTGGTCTCCACATATAGGAAATAGATCGCAAGGCACTCCAGCACAAGAACCACAACGTATACGATGTAGAACTTCCAGCCCAGAGCTTCGATGCCGATCAGATTCACATACTGGTTGAATATGCCCGACAGCGACGTGAAGACGAAGCAGAGCGTCAGACCTTTCGCACGAATGTTGAACGGTAAGATCTTAACAGTGTACGAAACCGTTAACCCGGGCCAAGCGATACCGGCGGCACCGTAGAAGAGGAATATCATAGCCAACACAGCAGATCCAGCACTCGAGTCGCCGGTGTTCGCATAGACGGCACTGCAGGCCGTCCAGATAGTAAAGGCGATAAGCATACCTATGCCTGCGCTGAGGAACAGTGTGCGGCGGCCTACTCGATCGACGAGGAAAGCGCAGCCAAGAGAGACGAGGAAGCACCATATTGTGAGGCCGCCATTGATCAGTGCTTGATCAGAGCCACTATCAATGTGTAAGTAGATGAACTACATCAATGTCATGGCAGTTGCTTACTTGGTGATGCCAATAGTCGTCAGAACTGCTGCAAGATAGTACGAAACCAGACCATTGCCACTGCACTGCGAGAAGATTGCTGTCAGGATGATAAGCAGGCATCTCTTCCGGTTGCCAGGTGTCCTGACAAGCTCATGCCACCCGCTGTAGGCACTAGCAGCTTTCTCGATTTTCAAAGTCTGGCTGATCTCATTAAATTCCCAGTTGACAAAGTCGGTTTCCTCGTTATTGCCATGGTATTTGGTCAAGACCTTCTTCGCAGCTTCGTGCTTATCCTTGCTGATGAGCCAACGTGGGCTCTCAGGTAACAGGTAGACGAAGAGCAACTGGATGCCTGGCATGGCGCACTGCAGGCCAATCGGGAGTCGCCAAGACATATCAGAGGCGATATGCGTAAGGGTGCCGTATGTGGTCCACGCCGCGAGGATAGATCCCAAGTACCATAGTGTGTTGTAGATAGTCGTGACTCGACCCCTGTGTCTGGGATGGGAGACCTCGGTGATCAAGAGCGGGCAGGTGGCATTGGAAATGTTGCTACCCATGCCCATGATGAATCTGCCTGCGAGGAACATTGCATCCGGATTGTGGGCTTGTGGGAGAGCTTGGATAATCGAGCCGACGATGACGAGGACACATCCGATTGCTGTACCCATTCGGCGACCCAAGATATCAGCAATGTACGGCGTAAAGAGCAGGACAGCGAAACCGCCAAAGCCTGGGAACGCGCCTAGGAGGCCGAGTCGTGAGCCAGTAGGATGATGGAAGTCTGCATCTTTCATCAGTAGCAGTCGTAACATGATACTCAAGCGCACATACATGCTTGCCAAGCTGGCATTGTCTGGAGACCATTAGGAGACTGCCATCGTATCCCAGCGTTGTCGAGCCCAGAAATAAGAATGGCATCATCAGGTACAACTTCCGAAGCTCAGGCTGCTTGTACCAGGGCCTCTGGTCCTCAGCTGGCTGTGACAGTACCGCAACATCTTCGCGATGAAGGATGTCGACTTCTTTCTTGGTGTCCATTGTGTGTGCGACTGAGATCGAGAAACAGAGAGAGAGGTCGACAACGATGCAGACGAAAGAAGTATGCTTCAATGCTGATCGCAGAGTATCTCCATCACGACGCATATATACGTTCACCTGCAAGAACTCAGCGGCTATACTTCGGCCACCATCGACCCTTGCGATGCGCCACCAGTGCCATGGGGAGCAAATTTGGGGATATCGGCTGCCACCTGTTGCGGGGAGACAGGGGGCGCGGAGTCTCCAGCGCCATCTAATTCACGCGCTAGGCTCGGGGCGATTAGCGTCCTGCATGGTTTTTCCAGTTTATGCGGTCTGCCGAGGGCGTGCGTCTTTCACCATCGGACAACGACCTTGGAAAAATATCGGATGGAATGACTCGGCAGCGTATCTCAGCTGCTTGCGATGCATGTCGTGCGAGAAAGGTGAAAGTAAGTTGCATGCGTCACCACCCCACTCAGCGAGCGCTTCAGATGCACTTACTCTTTAGTGAGTGTGCTTCAGAAACAGGAGACCTGGAAACCGATGCTGTTCAAACATTGACATTCCACAGTGCACAATCTCAGATGGTCACTCGAAATGCTCGACCTGCAGTGAACTCAACATTGACTGTACTCGTGTACAGCCGAGGAAGAAGCGAGGGCCCAAGAATCGATACATTCAGGCACTGCAATTCGAGCTCAATGGAGACCATCATTCTCTGCCAACAAATCTTACAAATCTCGCACCTCTTGAGGTCGTGCGTCAGATCGTCTCCGACTGGTTTGGCTGGATCCATCCGGTCGCCCCTATACTGCACCAGGATCTCTTCATGCAGAACCTGGCGGCTAGCCAGATGTCACTCGAGGATTCATCACCATCATTTCTGCTATTAGTTTCGTCTATTTGCGCAGCAACAATAGCTAGCTTGCGCCGAAGGCGTAATCTCTATCAGAACCTGACGGTCGAGTCGTGTCTGGCCTTTGCTGAGCGCCTAGGAGTATGGAGCCCAAGCGCTACTATTACAGTGGAACGGAGTATTGCCGTGTATAATTTTGGCAGTGCACTGCACCACGAGCACGGCATCGATTCGCCGATCGCACATCGGCTCATGACCGAGGCAGCAATGAGCGTCAAATTCTTGATCCATCAATCGATTGACGCCATGTCATTCATGGATACTCAGCTGCTGAAGCGGTTGTATTGGCTCATTTATGCCGGCCACTGTACTAGTGATATGTACGGACGGCGACTACTGTTTCTGCGTCAAGCGAATGACCAGACAAAGTCACTGATGCCTATGGAGATACCCGATGCTCAATTTTTGGGTCAGGATGAGCCGTCATCACCCGATCATATCGGCAGCGAGCATTCCTATGTACCTGGCCTGAATGCGCTTTCCCGTCTTTTCATGGTCTGGCAATCTAGCCAAGCTACTGCGGCGCAGTCGATGGAGAATCTGCAAGCGCACATCGAACGTGCCCACCGAATCGCTGACAACCTCCCTCCAGAGCTCAGCTGGAAAGGGGATCACATCAGCGGCGACTTCGGATTCGACGTCCAGACCGTCAACCTGAAGATCACACAGCTTCATATAAGAGCAAACCTGCTTGAGCAGATGAACACAATTGCAAAAGCCGAGGGGCTCCGCATCACGCCTCAGGCCATCATTGAAGAGCGGCATCGCGTGGTGGATGAGCTGCTGGACATTCTGTACCACATGCCAACAGAAGTGTTCGATGCGAATGGCTACAGTATCATACCCAAGATCCGCGACATTGGGACCGCATTGCTGGACGAATTACGAACCGGCTCCAGCGGGCGCACTTTACAAGCGAGCGTCAACCTAGACCGATTACTGGCGAAATTGGAGAGCCTTGATATGCGACCTGCTAACGCTACACCCTACTTTTAACGAGTAATCTAGTAGTCATCTTCCGTCTCCTCCAAGCTGTATGCCCAGCACTCTGCGATGCATGTTCGAGCGGGGATGGTGACTGCAATCGGGAAGCCCCCGTAGTCAGGGTCCTCGTTCGGCATGATCAAAAATTCGCCACTGCGGGTCTCGTCGCCGCCGAGAACCTTCACTATACTAAGCTCGCCCGTCTCGGCATTGATCTCCTTCTCTTCGGCGTGCAAGATGCCCGTAAAGGTAGACTTGGGATTGACACTCTTAAAATAGAGGTTGAACCCCCAGCCAGCACACAGGAACTTACCATCACCTTGGTGAATCACAATGCCCGCACCTGGCCCAGCCTTGCCGAACACAAATGCACGTTCAACAATGACTTCGTAACCAGCAATGATCTTGGTCCAGCGTTCCCCTCCGACCTTCTGACCCTCCTTTAACTCATCGAAGAAGAAACCGAACATATCCTCCGGTCGTTCCGCCTGTGCCTCCAGGATCTGGTTCCGAAGCGAATGGATCAGCTTGTAGTGCTTTGTCGCGGGCGAATCTGCAGCCTCGAGAGAATCAATGCCAAACGGTGAGCAACCAAGCGCAAGGTATGTCCCATAAGCAAGCCACACCCGTCTAATACCGTACTCGTCGCGCCTCTGCTCTGGAATGAAAAGCGGCTGTCCTCCATGTCTATAATTGATGCAAACCTGCTCGTAGTCGTGGAAGTACAAGTCAGGCGAGACAAAGTCCAGACTGGGTGCGTTGAACTTGTAAACGTCTGTGGTGTGAGGGCAAGGTCCACCAGAGGGGTAGATGCCAGGTTGGCCACCTCCACCGACGACTGCATCGAAGTTCGACGTGTCGAGCTCGTCAGGGTTGTCTACGTTAAGCCAGACGTTGACGTACAGCGGGATCGGATACTCAGCTTTGCCTGCGGAGGCGACGTGCTGAATGTACTTCGAGAAAGCGTCGGCCATGAACATCTCCTCGGCCTTGACTTCATCCTTGGACCCAAACACGTCTTTCCATGTTGCACCAGAAGAGGCGGACTTGATCTCAGGGAAGCGCTTGATGAATTCCGGATGCAGGTCTGCGTGCTTGGTCTGCAGATGCTCTAGCAGATCCTTTGGCACAGCCTCACTGTACTTCTTCTCCGCGATCTTCGAACGATCTCGGGAGTCACCCAGCAAGCCATTCTCATTCTCAACCTGCACCATAAGCACAGTGCTGTGCTGTCCATCGAACTCCTTCAGGTGTGCCATGAGCTTCCCAAAAGCCTTAGCGTCCGCTGTCCAGCTGTTCTCAGAGAAGGGACTGAGAAGCTCAAGTGTTCGCTTCCTGTTTCCGGCCTCGATAGTGTGCACCCTTGGGAAGCGCTTGACGTCTTTCTTGACCCATGCCGGGACATATGTCGAGAGGGCATTCTTGAAGCTGCCAAACCACAGCAACACAAGCTTCATGTTGTGCTCGCGAGCTGCCAAGATGACGGCATCGAGGTTGGAGAAGTCAAACTTCCCTTCTTCAGGCTCGATCTGCTCCCAGGATACTGATCCCAGAAGCGTATTGATGTACATATCTTTCATATTCTGCCATATCTTGTCGTCTGCCATGTACTTTGCTGAGCTCAGCGTCGAGTTGTGTAGCTCAGCGCTGAGCATGAGGAAGGGCTTGCCATTAACGACGAGCTGGCTAGACGTCTTCGTCTTTCGCAGATGTGGGAAATCGATCGCTGTCATTTTGGTGTCGTGATGGAGGGATGTACGCGAAAGACAGAATAGAATGTGCAACAATTCCAATGAATGGTAAAGTGGTGTTGAAATAAATTGTCCACGCAAAGGACTCGAGCAAGCCCTCGACTTTCAAATACGCTGAAGCTACCCTTGTGGAGCTCGTGGAGACACACTCAGACCCCGCAACCGCATAAACAACCCTGTAATTATCCGATTCGCACGGGGTTGAAGCTCTCCGACTGGTTGCGCTATGTGACAGTGCACGATTGTGGGGTACGAACAAGAAGTTCGCAGCTACCATCAACCACCGCGTAAACCGCCGCATAAACCTCGCTACATTGTCCTCCGTGGGGCAGCTCCTCTAGTCGTGGAACCAGTATCGGTAATGATAGCCGAATTTGTATCGTTGTGCCTTGCTTCCTTCTTTCTTCCTTTCTGCAGAATTTCCTCCCCTTCGAATGCAGCCAGAATGCTGTAAAGATCTCGCGAACTTCTGCCGACATCCATAGGACATTACTCGAGTGACAGATTCCTGAAAACTAATAGAGACGTTTTGCACTTGTCGATACCGAAGCAGCGACTGTTTTAAAGGCCCTGTCCTGCCTTAAAGCATGTCTGGGAGGCAACGACTCATCCTCGCCTGAGTGTTTCTTTGAACGTCATTCCAGCCACACACTGAGGCATAAACGCAGGGTAGACCCAGCAAAAGTCAAGCTGTCTATTTGGCAGAGCCAGTTGAAGCGTTGCGATACTACAATGATGCGGATAGAGCTACTGATATGATAAATTGGCTCTCCGGCATGAGCCCGTCAAGAGACGGGTCGCCAATCAACGCGCGAATGGACTGCACTCCCATGAAAAGTCCTCACAGGGATTATTTGTCATTGCGGACGGTCGGTGACATGCGAACTGATCTCACACGCAGAGCTTTACAGGCGATGTTGTCTTCAGATAGGCAGCTGATAGACAGGAAGGACCACCCTCAATGATAACGGCGACAACCTGAGCAGATAGCGTTGTATCGGCTTGCGGAAGTGTCTGAGCTGGCTTCTTAGGTATGTTTGATGAGGTTGTGGTGAATATGCTCTCCGTCCAATACTCCGTAAACAGGGATGTCAAGCGATACTCAAAGATTACTCACCAACTCCTCCAGCATCGCCTGGGAAGGAGACGGTGACGGAAAGCGCTGCAGCTGCTGCGGAACTATTTTGGCGGGGATGTGGTGGTCAGCGGAGACTTGTGTAAGAGTATTTATTTAACGGGAGAAGGCGGCAAAGATGTTGGAGAAGTGGGAGAAGGAGGAAGAGAGGTGTCTGGGTGAGTAGGTATAGTGGATCGATAGTCTCACTTCGCTCTCGGCGGTTGCGTGCTGCGACGCCATGATACGTTTTGTAAGCACAGGCGAATATTATGTGGTCAAGATGTGGGGGACAGGGAGTGTGCGGTGGTTGTAGTGATGATAATGATGCCAATCGTGAGACTTTCTACATGTGGTGTCGACTTTAGCGGAAGCTTTCAATGGCCTGAGGGGATCGGCAGCTGACAGCCGAAGCGTCTCCCACGGGGCTTATCGATAAAGCTGCCACCTCTTCCGCATGTCAAGCTCCCCAAACTCGCGACTTACTCACATCGCAATGTACCACCTCGTCAAATCAATATACCTGCACGCCACCAGCAAAGAAGGTAAGCCCTCTTCCTCACCCCCCCTAAACCCCCCATCCACCACCGCCACCAGCCACAAAAACCTCTACTGACCCCCCCAGAATACTCCGTCCTCCTCCTCGGCCTCGACAACGCCGGCAAAACCACCCTCCTCGAGCAAATAAAAGCAACCTACACGCCCTCGCACCCCAACCTAAAAACGGTCCCCACCGTCGGCCAAAACACAATAACCCTCGCCCTCCCCCCGCCCAACCCCCCCATCTACCTCAAACTGTGGGACGTCGGCGGCCAGCACACCCTGCGCGGTCTGTGGACAAGCTACTACAGCTCTTGCCACGCCATAGTATTCGTGCTCGACAGCAGCGACGTAGGCAACGCCACGCCCTCCGAGCTCAGCGACGGCGTGGACGCGGAGGAAATGGGGCGGCTGGACGAGGCGCGGCTTGTTCTTGAGTCTATTCTGGGGAATGAGGAGACGAGCGGGGTGCCGGTGTTGGTGCTGGCGAATAAGCAGGATAGGGAGGATTGTGTGGAGGTTGTGAGGATTAAGGAGGGGTTTGTGAGGAGGGTGTTTGAGGGGGGGAAGGGGGGGAATGTGAGGGATAGTAGGGTGTTGCCGTGTAGTGCGTTGACGGGGACGGGGGTGGGGGAGGCGGTGGAGTGGTTGGTTACAAGGATGATGGGGAATAGGGAGGCGAGGCCGCCGGTTATGCGGTAGGATGGGGCGGTGGGGGGGTAGTATGCATGGTGCTGTGTGTTCTTTGTGACGATGATATCTATGGGTCGAACTCATGCCTGATCTCGAGGTCTCGATTTTAGGATTTCATATTTTATATTTTATGATTTATGGTCATGTTGGAGACATGTGACTATGCTTCTAGAACACACCTGGAATAACGGCGCCTGCGCCGAAGTGTGCTGCAGGTACTTGGACCTAGACCCGGCCGGGCCTGCAGCACGCGACGAAGTGGATCTGTGACGAGGTCGAACCGGAGTCGAGTCTACACGGCATCGCGAAACCTGTTTGCCGTCTCAGCGCACGGCAAACACGGTTGCGTGCAGTCGACAAGCATCGCCAAGCAGATATTTGTTGTCGTTGAGCCATTATGATTTATACCTAGCAGACCGAGACACGCAGTTAAGCCTCACAAGCCGCCCGGCAGCACATGGGCGCATGTCAGAGTGGGCCCCAATACACCACGGATCACGGATTCGGGCAGGTCGATACAGGTGTTACTCTTTCAGGCAGAGGGGGCTGACTGCTCACCCGAGGGGCCCACCATTCCACGTTGCCGAGTCCAAGGGATGGTGATTCCCCTCCCCGCCTCGCGTGATCATCGTCGCCTCGCCACCACAACAAACAAGCAGCAACAGCGACGACCCCATGGCGCCTGTTGACCGCTCGCCGGTCGTTGGCCTGCTGGCGCTCCCCACGGAGCTGCTGCTGCTGCTCGCCGAGTCGTTCCTCGACCAGACCGACATCAGCAGACTAGTCTGCACCAACCGCTACCTCAGCAACATTCTCTGGGAGCCGCTCCTCCACAACAACATCGCCCACCACGGCAGCACCGCCCTCCTCTGGGCCGCAGCCAACAACCACATCTCCTTCGCCACGCAGCTCGTCCACCTCGGCGCCAACCTCGAAACCTCCCCGCACTTCCTCGCCCACACCAACATCCCCCGCGTGGGGCGCTACTGGGGCAAAAACGTCCCCAACAGCGGCTCCTCCACCCCCCTCTGCTACGCGGTGCAGCGCCGCAACCTGCCCATGGTCTCCCTCCTCGTCAACGCCGGCGCCCTCGTCGTCGCCCCCCGCGGCGTCGGCCACGGCCCCTTCGAATACGCCTACGCCGCAAAAAACAGCCCCATAATCGAGATCCTCACCTCGCAACTCTGGACCATCGACGCCCCCGTCGGCCGCAACGGCGAAACCCCCCTCCAACTCGCATGCCGCAGCCGCTACGTCGACGGCGTCCGGCGCCTGCTCGAGCAAAAAGCGGATCCGAATGCGAAAATCGTTCAGCCCAAGGAGCGCTTCAGCCACGTCCGCAGCCTGCTCGACACCACCAGCCCGGGCTTCTCCAGCAACGATCGGTTTGATTTGCCGGCGGGGAATCCGCGGGACGACGCCCTGGCGATTCTAAGGATGCTGTCGAATTGCGGGCTGGATCCGGATGAGAGCTGTCGGTGCAGGTTGTTCCGGGTGGATCCGCGGGTGCGCAGTTTGTTGGAGAAGAAGAGTGGGGGGGCGCGGAGTGATCGGAAGAGGAGGAGTTTGGAGCAGTCGAGGGGGTTTAGGGGCGCGTTTGGGTTGCAGAGGAAGAGGCGTTAGCGGCGTTGAGGGGTGTGTTGTATGTGGAGGGTAAGACTGATGGCCCTGTGGGGTGGTGTGCGTGGTCAGTTGGGGATCAACGAGCCCCGTCCTGCTGGCGGGCTGTGCATGTTAACCTCGTCGAGGTGTCGGTGAAGACTGAACTCGCAGTCTGAGTGGAGAGTGACGAGACCCACGGAGAACGATTTTCTATTCAAACATCATCACGACGTTGGACTTAGATCCGGGAGGCTTGGCGTGGTTGGTGTTTCCAGCGTTTGAGCGTTGCGGTATTTAGGCGTTTGGCGAGACTGGACTTTTGCTCTTGGTCCATTGTTTCTCAAAAGAAATGATTTTCTGTGTGGTCTCTGTGCTCATATCATGCTTTACTCTATTGAAGTCGCCATGGTGAGGCCAGCGAATATCATTAAAAAAAGGTCACGCGTTTTACACGTAGACTACTGACCTTTGGTCCACACGTGTCGAAAACGCACCAGTCATATTTTCGCAGCACACAGAACGTTGCGCAGTGCAAGTAGCAATTGCAATAAAAGTGAGGATATATTATCCATCCCCATCTACAAACAGCATAAATCACATCACATACACCATGCCAAGACAAATACCAAGCATCTAAAACACCACCAACTCCCCTCAGAGCCATTACACACCCAGGCATCCCAACCAACCCCAACCAACATCACCAATCCCCAATCATAAAATTCGCCTCCTCACTCCCAACATCCACCGCCTTCCGCGCCGCCTCGCTCCCACACACCGGCAACATTTCCACCCCCTTATCCCTAAACTTCCCAGCCACATCCTCCCCATCCAACAACCCCACCTGAAACAACACACTCGCCTGATCCCAATACACCCTCTCGCTCTCCACCCTGCCCGCCTTCATCCCCGCAATCCACACAACCACCACCTCCACCTTTTCGTTTGTCGGCGGCACGTCCGGTAGAATCCAGGGCATGGCGCACGTGTGCCGGAAGGACAGGTAGAGTTCGTCGACGATGCGGGTGGCGCCGATGGTGCGGGAGAGGAGGCGGATGTGCAGAGAGGGCGGGGAGGGGAAGAAGGAGGTGTAGAAGCGGGTTAGTTCGGGGTGGGAGGAGCCGCCGGTCATGGTTGGAGTGAATGTTACGCTGGGAGGGGGGGAGTTGGTGTACGTTTCCATGAGGGATTGGGGATTATGGGTGTGGAATTTTTCTGGGGGGGTTAGCTTTATTTTCGCGGTCCAAGGTAAGTGGACATGGTACGTACGTTCCATGTTCTCCTCCCACACCCTCTCCAACCCAACCTCCGCCCCAAACCCCCTCCGCACCACATCCACGCTCCGCCCCCACGCAACCGCATCCGCAACCCCATCATACTGCTCCAAATCATGCTCTGCAAACCCCGCATCCACCCCCGCGTACGTATACACCGGATACGCCATTTTCGCCAACAACCCCCCGACGCCGATGCCCGGGGTGACGCGCTTGGTGACGAGTTTGCGGCGGGCTTGGATGCCGAGGACTTCGGGGCGGCGCACGACGTCGATTGTTTCGGGGGCGGCGCGGCCGAGGGCGAGGTGCACGACGACGCGGAAGGAGGCGGTCATGCGGCGGTGGGGGTCTGGGATGGAGGTTGGGTAGTAGGCGACGAGGGAGCAGAGTTTGGATGTTGCGGTCTTGGGCTCGGCGAAGACGTTCAGGCATACTGCTGCGGCGTCGCCGAAGGCTGCGGGGGGGTTAGTGGTTGTGGGTGGGTGAGGGATGGGGTGTGTGTATTGTACCTACGACTGCGTACCGCTCCCCGATGCCCAACCCATCGCCTAGTTTGTGGAGGGTGTTGACGTAGGCTTTGCCGTTGGTGCCCTGGGGGATGTATTTCACGATGAAGCCTTCGTCGCGCCAGGCGCGCAGGGTTTCGGGGTCGAAGTCGTCGTCTTCGGCGGTGATGTAGAGGATGGGCGTGCTGTGGTTGAAGGAGAGCCAGCCGTTTTTGTCGGAGAGGAATTGTTGCGCCATGGTGGGCGATGGCGATGTACACAGTCAGGACGAGTCGCGGTCCCAATGCTCAAGTCAAGTCGGAGTCTCAAAATCCACGTCCACGTCAAGGCAGACCCAAAATCCACATCACCACGGCGGGGTTGTTTGTACCATGTCCCCCGTCAAGCGCCGACAGTGGTGTGGTCCACACAGCTGAACCTGTTCCTGTTCCCACTCATGCTCCAATCGAGTGACGTCGCCGCCTCGGCCGGGCTCCACTAGCGTTCCCCACAGCGCTTGGACCACCTATCGTCTCTGCTCGTCTCGCTGAGGGAGTGTGGAGACGATGTGTGCGGCTGAAGCTTAATCGTGCCGGGGGATTTTGTAAATTGCATGTTTGACGGGTTGATATTATGGTGCCCCTGTTTTTCAAGAATTGAAAGAAGAGTTGATGAGTGTTGACTATGTCATGCGTGACGAGTCAGGCATGTGCTGTTATGTTCACTCCATACGAAGAAGCTCTTTTTTTGAGCAATTGCTTGTAGGGATACTATAACAGACCTGCTACTTATGCTTGTAGCTACTAACGCTACAATACATTTGTCTAGTTAGAATTATGCCATGACGTAGAGGGAATAGCTCTCAAGCCATCTAGGCATTTTCTCGTAAATATACAGAGACATGTTGTTGCTATAGCGTGTGATGGACAGACTTAGTTGATATTCTAGCTCGTAAACGAGCTTCTTCGAACTGCAGGTGGTCATTCATTGCTACCGCAAAACACACTACTTCAACAACTTCTCCAGCTCCGCCGCAATCGCATCGCCGACCTGCGACGTCGACGCCGACCCGCCAATGTCCTTTGTGCGCACCCCGTTGTCAATCGCAATCCGCGTCGCCTCGTCGATCTTGGCCGCGTACTCGGGCAAGCACAGCGAGTACTTGAACATCATGCTCATGGACAGGATCGTCGCCACGGGGTTGACGATGCCCTGGCCGGCAATGTCGGGTGCAGAGCCTGTTTTCAGTGAGCGGTGGTGTCTTGATGAGTGATTGGGAAGGTCAGGGCGTACCGTGGATGGGCTCGTAGATGCCGTTGAGCTTCGTCTTGCCGTCGGGAATACCCCCGAGACTCGCGCTGGGCAGCAGTCCCAGACTCCCCGGGATAACGCTCGCCTCGTCCGAGATGATGTCGCCGAAGAGATTGCTCGTGACGACCACGCCGTTGAGGGCGCGCGGGTTCTTGATCATCAGCATCGCCGCGCTGTCGATAAGATGCGTGCCGGACTTGAGATGCGGGTACTCGTCCTTCATGATGCGCTCGAACGTCTTGCGCCACAGGCGGCTGGTGGCCAGCACATTGGCCTTGTCCAGACTCCACACAGGCACGGGCGGCTGCTCAACCGACGCGAGGTTGCCCGCGAGGCGCACGACGCGCTCGACCTCCTCGACACTGTAGGGCTCCGTGTCCATGGCGTGGCCGTCGCCGTCGTCCTCTTTGCGCTCGCCAAAGTAGATGCCGCCCGTCAGCTCGCGCACGATGTTGAAGTTGACCCCGCGCACGTTGTCCGCTTTGAGCGGCGACTGCTCCACCAGCGAGTCCGAGGCGAAGAAGCAGGGTCGCAGGTTGCCAAACGTGCCGAGCTCCTTGCGCAGCCGCAGGATGCCCTGTTCAGGTCGCACCTTGCCGGTGCCCCATTTCTGTTCGCGTGAGTATGTGTGAGGAAGGCAGCGAGGATACGCGTACCGGGCCGCCGACGGCGCCGAGGATGATGGCGTCGGCCTTCTTTGCTGCGGCGAGTGTCTCGTCGATGAGGGGGTTGTTGTGTGCGTCAATCGAGCACTGCGTTGGTCAGTTGAGTTGAAATGCGTCTTCGCATGCGACTTACACCACCGAAGAGGTGCTCCTGGAAATTAAACGAGACGTCGCTGTGCTTCTCGATGACCTTGAGCACCTGTCTTTGTTAGCACGTGCGTCCTATCCCCCGCCTGCACAAAATAACAACATACCTTGATGCCCTCTGCAACGACCTGGCGATATGTGAGCTCTATATCACGAAAACGCAGTGGCAGACAATACCTCAGGTCCAACGCCGTCACCTGCACGGGGTTAGCTGCGTGCACGGGACTCAATCGACAGCTCGTACGTACCACCAAGTACTACAATGTTGAACGAAGGCATTATGACTGTGTGTGGGTGATTTGGGAAGTCTGAGTGTTGCGAATGTTTTCCATGAGCTTGCGCCGCGGGGCCACTGCGTCGAGTGTGGGGTCCCGATGTCGGCCTCACCATCACCACCCATCATCCCTCCATCTCTCCATCTCGGAATATCCGGAAGTTAGATGGGTCCTGAGGGGTTAGGACACGGCAGGTATCAGTTCTGAGGATGTTGTAGGCGTTGATGATGATGTGGCTCTGCTGGATTTAATTCCTAAATTTAATATCGACATTAATCTGGTGGAAACGACAAAAAGCAGATCAAAGATTCCTGCTAGATGAAAGGCAAACGCCTCCACCAAATAGACCAGCATTCATTCTGTATTTACCAACTCTAAAACTAGCCAAAATTACAAACTGAGTGCAGCCGTCTTGGACGCGCAATCCAGACCCGAAGCTATACCATCACCGTGACAAGCATCATCATACATAATCACACAACCCGCAGCCCGCCCATCCGCTACCCATCCATGTCCAGCCGCGAAAGCAATACCGCCCAACTGATCTCCTTCATATCGACACATCCTCCTTCCCACCCGTCTAATCTCAATGCCTACTCTCATCGCCTCGACCCCTCACTCTAACCTCCACCAAACCAAACCACCCACCGCCGACAACTTACCACACCTCATCCCGCCTCTCCTCGTCCTCGCCTAAGCACTTCAGTTCAGCAGAGCCAATCTCCGTACCCCGTTCCACTCCACTCCAACAGCCCACACCGCTACCGTACCCTCTGAGATGACAGCCGTGAAAGGGTACAAATCCCCTCCCATCCATTATTTAAAAACCAAAGGCTTGCGGATTCAGAGGTGGAGTCGTAGCTAGTACAGTCTTGAAGATGCACGAACCGACCAAGCGCTCATGCGCATACAAGAATGGTGGGTTTTGTGGCTAGAGCGACGGGCGAGCTTGTGGATGGGGGACCGTTACGGTGACCCCGAGATGGGTTTGAATACGTGAAGTGGAGCAGGGTGATGGGTATCCCGAGGAAAGGCGGTCTCGGAATTGAAAGGCGCTGTGCTGAGAGATGGGCGGAGTTGCTGTTTTGTAGTGCGTGCTTAAAGGAGTGTTGGTAAGGCGTTATATCCGTTTAAGGAACAGCGTTATAGTGGTGGTGGTTGCGTGCAAGGTGGAAGGTTGGAGAGGATTTGCAATATGGCTAAGTGTAAATGAAACCTCTCTGCCAGGCTGTTATAGAGGCAGTTGTTGGAATACTTACTGCTTACCTATCTCGCCGCGGTGTTCTGTCATGCTGTGCGTTTGAACAGAGCAGATTGATACCGTACGTCCGTTTTGCGTGTATGCTGACGATTTGAACCTCCCAACCCCCTAGAAAGGGCGACGAGTTCTCCAACTGACGTAGATCGGTCACTACTTGCGATCTAGGAGCGAGGTCGTATGATGCTCTGCTGCTAGTGCCGTACGTGAGATGTTGAAAGCCCAGGAGATCAGGTACCTGCCTACGATAGTGATACCGCAGCTGACCGGTACTCTACTGATGTAGACTTCACCGCCAATCCGGCCAGGTTACAGTGTCGCTGGAGACACAGTATCAAATCGGTCAAGGGCAAAGCTTCGTCGTGAATGCAATGGAGTAGACTCTTGTCGAAAAGCGAGAGCTTCGATAAACCTCGATCCTACCGAAGCAGACCCGAAATAAAGTACACTTGCTCAAGTATCTGCTGATGCTGCTGTTGCTGGGCTTGTTATCTGATGTCCACTTGGGTGTTGCGTAGTGATGGCTGGGAGCGTGCAGTCGAACCACGCATTCCTGTTGCGATCGGTCCTACACCGTACACTGTTATATTACTGCTACGTCACCGCGCTGCTCTCTCGATTCGATCTTCCTGTTGAAGATGAGGTTAACAAACCTCCTATCTCCAACATCGCGCCGCCGACAAACGCCCGTCTCGCTACCGCAAGCGTTTCAAGGCTTATCACAAGGATCGACAGCCAGCAATCTTGACGCCGTCATTCCGGAATGCTCCCCATGAAGTGCTTCCCCACAAAGTGATGTCGAGATCGTCTGGGAAGTCGTGAACTATGACGTTGGTTGCGACAAGTCACCCAGGACATTATGCAGTACGGTCGTGCAAGTGGAAGGCAGACGACGTGATCGACGGGTCTGATATCACTGGCATGCGGCCCTGGCTAGGTTCTGCCGCTAAACCACAGGTTAGCCGACCACAACGCCTAGCACAGTAGCAGCGTGCTGCAAGCGGCCGCAGTGCGTTCGACCGTTGACCGCCAGTCCGCAGAGACAATCAAGGTGGCGATTACGCGAAGCGGAGGATCGTATGGTGATGGTTGAAGCGCAGGAGAGACTGCCGCTGTCGCACGCTTCTTCAGCGCTCGCGGTGCCATTTCCGACAGCCTGTATCTGGGGCAGACGGTGCCCACTCTGGCCCCTGCTTGATCCTCCTCCGATGCCGCACAGGACAGCATCGCGGTCTGATCAAAGTTCGTGTTGAAGGATCGATAGATAGCAGCTCACCTCGTTTTTCTCGATGCAATAGAGTAACACCAACGAAGATGAGGCTGTATGACGGAAGCGTTCCACGGCCTCGACTGGACATGCCCAAAGCTGACACTGGAGTAAGCCACACCCAGCCACTTCGGGCCTGACAGCGAGGTTTTGCCGTCGGCGTGGCCAAAAGTTCCAGGACGTGCGTGCACCGGCGCAAAATGCTTGAGCCTCGCCATGCGTTCACCCAGACTCTGATCCCAAAGTGCCACGCCAGACCCTGGCAGGCCAACGGCAGTCAAGTGCGACGAGTGCACCCTGCGCTGGTGCGGCTTCCAGCGGAGGACTGCATGGTCAGCAAGTGGGGTTCAGACATTGGCATACGTTAATCAAAATGATGCTCGCAGCAACTGCGCCGACAAAGAATGAAAACGGTTGCACATCAGAGGGGCGATTGAGTTGGAGCTTGACGGAGGATTGCCGCTCGCAGCAGAAGCCACCGAGGAGTTGTCGATGTGAGGCAGCTTCATGTGCGTTCTGATTGGCTGTGGGTGCAGAGATAAGAAAAGCACGCTAGCGCAATACCGTTGGCCGTTGCGGAAGGAACACCCCGAATCCTGTGGAAGGCGCAAAACAAAAGTGAGCAGGAGCGTTTGTGGAGCATCAGAAGGGGAGAGACATGCAGACAATCACTGTACATTTGCGCATCGTGAAATGGCCTCTGGAGGAAGTCGTTGTTGCAGCGGAGAGCAGCGCGGCTCACTGCTGACAACTAGAAATGATTCAACTTGGCCGAGTCTGTGCCGATACGACCCAGCAGGCATCCTGGCCACCGACGGCGCGAGCGCAGGGTAGCAGGGATGTTCCCTCTGGACCCACTCCCATCGATTATGAGCAGCGGCCACTTAATTCACTGCTGTCCCCAGAGTAGGGCCTCACCCGGCTATCGAGTCCTCTCCACGACCTCACGCGACACCCATCCAGCCCTCTATACCTATCTTCTGCCCGTGCAACACCAGACAATGCGCCGCTGAGCCAGACCGGAGAAACGAGTTCGCAGGCCCGCGTCTGTTGCGTCTGCTGTACCACCGTCGTCGGTCCTCTTATCGCGAGCCCCTACGTCAGCTACCAATTGACGTCCACCGTCTGCCCTCTCCAACACCAAACAAGCAGCCCTTCCCCCGGGCCCGAGGATTGACAGTCGCACCGCACTGCTTCTGGCAGTGATTGCTGGCTTCTGCCTTTTGCCGCGACCGTTCGCTTTGCACCCTCCCTCTCTGCACGCGAGCAGCTCAGGGTCCTACACCGCCAAAGTCGGCCCTTATCAGTCCCATTCCTTCGAGGGACCCTTTGAACCTTTCGACCGCCGTATAAGCCCTCGAGCGCCTGGCACTCGGCCATACACGACTCTCCACTCCACCGCACACCATGGCAACACAGTTCTCCACGGCGACGGCCATCCCCGCCCACCATGCGCCGTACCAGCACCACGCCTACAGAAAGTCGGCCCAGTACTCGCCCACAGGCACGCCCATGAACGTTTCGCCTACCTCGCCACGCGACACGAACAACTTGATGAAGTACCACGCGGCGGTCCGCCCGTCCAAGCAGGCCTTGGGCGTCCCCGCTGCGCTCAGACGGACAGAGCGCCCCTCCAAACAGTCTCCCCCCAAGTACGACTCGGCATGCACTTCGCCCAACAGCGGATGGGCAGTCAACGGCGGCTTTCCGAGCGCGAACGATGGCGCGGGCACACCCGTCTCGCAGGTGAACAACGAGGACATGCACAGCATCTACAACGAGCTGCCCATATCGCCCATCGCGGGGCCCATTACGCGCAACCACTGGCAGGTACGTTATTACTTTTTTCTTATTTGTTGCCCATGCCGGCGTTAGCCTCCGCTCTGTCGCGTGCCCGCGGCTGATGGCGTCGTCGGTTCTTACGTACAGCGCTCGGGGTGGATCCCTTAGCGCCGTATTGGATCTGGCCAATATTCCGCCCTGCGCCGACCGCCCGAGGGCATCGCTAGACCTGCACCTCAACAGTATGTGGCTGCACGATGCAAGCCGCACCTGTCGATGGTGACCCTGGCGTTGCCGGCCTGGCTGCAGAGCGGCGAATATCGTCGACACGAACATCAACAATACTCCACAGGGACAATATTTTGTTCCGGTGTTCGCACCGTCGCCCTTCTACCCCACGCTAGAGGCTGCAACCGTCGCAGGGCCTCGTTCGCCCTGCTGCAGCCCCGGCTGGTTAAAATGGAGCCCATGTCTTGCGTCAATGCTGCCGTTTGTTCCAGACCGATCGTGCTGACATAACTCGCAGGCCGACAGCTCCACTCCAGCATGCTCAGCGCCATCGTGCCAAGTGCCATTTGGCCTCTTCAATCGCCGCCATCACTGCCGAAAGTGTGGTGGCATCTTCTGCGCACAGGACTCCTCTAAGCAGGTCCGTCTCGACGAGCTTGCCCGTTTCCACCCGGAAGGTGAGTGGCATCGCGCGTGTGATCGCTGCCACAGCTCTTTCCGTGAGTGGGAGCACCTTCGCCTGAGCCGCAGCAACAGCGAGAGCTCGAGCAACAGCGGCGCCGGTGCACAGCCCGTCCAAGCACCCGTCGCCGCAAAGCGTCCAGAGGCCCGTGTCGGCAGTCTGGCGCAAAGCTTCCAGGGCGCGTGGAACTGGAGCACATTCTAGGCTCCCTGCCGAAGCTCAGACTTAGCACACTGGATGGACGGATCTCTGTTTCCATCTCTTTCCGATTCGATGATATCCGGACGACATGCACAGTACATGATACACGAGTACTGGTGGTCCACCTCTTCACCTGCATAACAGCATTACATTGGCGTCCTGCATTTACCTGAATACCTCATGGTGGTCTTCTGCATTCACTGCGCTTTAGCGTTTCCTACTGAAGCTCTCCTCGGAAGGCTGTCGACGGTCGAGAGGGACCGAAAGGACGAACATTGTGGCGGGTGACTGAATGATTGCGTTTTATGATTCTGCGAGGGTGGTTGTTTCAATGAGAGCACTTTCGGCTCTGGCGTTCGAGTGGTTTGGGGGTTATGGCTCCCGCTGCGTATAGATGGCGACTGTCATAGTCCATAATGGCGTAATGGTTCATGAATGGAAGAATATCAAACAGCTCTCTGGCCTTGTAAAAAGTGATGTTCGAGCACCGTGATGGGTGTGTGACAGTGGTGGCTGATGTGATGATGGTGGTGCACCGAGTTGAGGTTAGCCATGACTGAGGGGTTTTGATGCACGAGAAACCGGACAGGACGGGAATTTAAACAGTGTTAGAGACCCAGCACGTAATATAGCTGGGTTTGCAAAAGACTATGAGTCGATGACGAACGTGGAGACAAAGCATCATGGTGCAACACCGAACCGTACACCGGCGGCCTCGAGCCAATCGGAGCGCGAGCATCGCCGCAGACCTGATGTCGCGATCTCGAAAATTGTTGCGCCTTCCGCAAACCCACCGCGCTCAGCCCTACGCCATAAGCTTTCTGAACCAGGTACTCGGAAACCGGACGATCTAAAGTTACTTTGCGCTCCGTCTGAGCACTCACCATACAATCTCTATCGCCCAGAGTCTTCGGGGGCGCGCTGGCTGTAGCCCCCGCGAGAGTGCGTGGAACTGCAAGACGGCTGCTTGCGACTATGGCGACTGAGACAGCGTCGAGCGCCCCGGCGCAGATCAACGGCGCTGCAGCCGTCAACGGGAAGACAAAGCTCCATGGGAGGGCCTTCTACGAAAGCATTGGCAGCCCAAAGCTAGTCCTTGCGCCCATGGTCGAGCAGTCCGAGTTCGTATGTTTCGTCGAGTCGCTGTTTTGGCGCGGCATCACTGACAGCGCTCTTCACAGGCATGGCGACTACTCTCCCGGTCCTTCCTCCCTGCCTCACAGCAGACGAATCTGCTGGCTTACTCGCCCATGTTCCACTCACGAATGTTCAGCGAGAAGTCCAATTATCGTGACTCGCATTTCCAGCCCCTCAAGTCGACGTTGCCCTCGCCGCCTGACTATTACCATGTCTCGCAACTGCCGGACTCGGAAAGACATCTCGACGGCAATCCCGCGTTCGACCGGCCGCTGACCGTGCAGTTCTGCTCCAACGACCCAGACGACCTTCTCACCGCCGCGAAACATGTTGCGCCGTTCTGCGACGCCGTTGATCTGAACCTCGGATGCCCACAAGGTATCGCAAAGAGAGGCAAATATGGGGCTTTCTTGCAAGAGGACTGGGATCTGATTGCGAGAATGATCAGGAAGTGTCACGAGGAGCTCGATATTCCCATCACAGCCAAGATGCGCGTACTCGAGACCAAGGAGAAGACACTGGCATACGCAAAGACTCTACTAGACGCTGGTGCCAGTATCATCACTGTGCACGGCAGACGGAGAGAGCAGAAGGGACACAATACAGGCCTGGCAGACTGGACCTTCATACGCTATCTGAGGGAGAACCTGCCAAAAGAGACAGTCATCTTTGCGAACGGAAACATCTTGCAGTACGGAGATATCCAGGCATGCTTGGATGCTACAGGCGCAGACGGCGTCATGAGCGCAGAAGGCAACCTGTACGACCCTACCATCTTCGCAGAGCCACCCCCAGTCGGTGAAGAAGGCCGCGAGTACTGGCGTGGCAGAGATGGCAAGGGAGGCTACAGAATGGACGCAGTGTTCCGACGATACATGGATATCATCCACAAGTACGCTCTTGGCCAAGAGCCCCCAGCAAGAAAGCCGCTCTGGATGCCAGGCGACCGAGAGGAGCCGCCAGCAGAAGCGCAACAGGAGGAAGAGGAAGGCCCACCAAAGAAGAAGCAAAAGCAGACGCCAAAACCAGCAGAGAAGAAGGGCACAAAAACAACCAACCCCAACCTCACCGCCATGCAAGCACATCTCTTCCACCTTCTCCGCCCCCTCGTATCACAACACCACAACGTCCGTGACGCCCTTGCCCGCTCGAGAACCGGCGACATCGATGCCTTCGAAAACGTCCTCACCCTCACCGAAGCCGCAGTTAAGCAAGGCATCTCCGCCTATGAAGCTGAGCAGGCCAACGGTACGTCTACCATCGACGCCACACCGGCGCCCGAAGTTCTCGAAAATCTCGATCCATACGAGTCCTCGCTCGCCACGGTCGCACGCTGCAAGCGGCCCTGGTGGGTATGTCAGCCCTATGTACGGCCGTTACCGAAAGAAGCAATTGAGAAGGGTAGTATGAGCCTGAGCAAGAAGGAGAAGAGGAGGTTAGAGATTGAGGCCGAGGAGAAGAAGCAGGCAGAAGAAACGAGAAATGCGGGGCTGGAGCCCGAGGGGAGAGTGCAGATCGAGAGTGTGGATAGTGGGGAGGCTAAGAGTGTTGAGAGTCTAGGGGAGAATGAGAGGAGGGGTGGGAAGAGTGGGGAGGTGGTGGAAGAGCCTAAGGAAGGTGTGGTTTGTGGCTGAGGGCGAGGGCATGGTCCAGAGCTTGAGGGCGCTGATTTACTGCCGGAAGAATATACCCAACAATTATTGTAGATGTTCGTGATCAGAGCTATGATAGGATCATTCCTGTATGCGGCCGTTGCTTTGGGATTGTGGTGCATTGTAAGACTTTGCGGTGAGCTGCATCTACTGTTTGCTTCAACGCGCACTTTCCTGAGTTACAAAATGGTCTGCTCTTGCCTACGAACACCCTCGCAGTCATAATCACTTCCATCTCGGCTCTCGCGCTTTCACTTTCACCTCGCGCATTGCACGTGTCACCCCAAACAATCAACCTGATATGCACATAGACACAACAACGCAAGCTGCTCCCAGACCATGGCAATCACCAAGAAGACGACAGCGAAAACCAAAAATGGCAGCTCCAAGATCCAGAAGCTGCTAAAGAAACACACTCTGCGAGACGACTTACACATTCCCGCTGTGAATTCACTGCCATCGAATGAGCAAGCGAGACGGAACAAAAGGCAAGCCAGAAAGGGCAGACGTTCAAGACTAAAGCGCATGCACGACTCCATATTCGCCGATTCTATATTCGGTCCAAGACCTGTGTTTCCCGGGAAGATTACAATACCTAGCGCAGAGGATGCCCGGTTGCCAGACTCGGCGCGCATACAAGATCTAGAGCCACTGCTGCACACGGGAGCTGCGCAGGTGTACTGGGTCGATGGATCGGAGGCCAAGGGCTTCCTCGGCGCTGGCGTTGTCTGGAAGGCGGGTGGCAGGTTCGTTACGGGTCAATGTCACATTGGTCAGAATACAGGAGGCAACAATCTCGATGCCGAGCTCTATGCGTTGGGCGAGGCGCTGAGGCAGGCGAAGAAGTACAAGCAGCAGCAGGGTGCTCAGCTAGAGATCGTGAGGGTATTTTCGGATGCCCGCGATGTTCTAAAAACCATCAAGCAAGGCAATTGCCGTACGTTTGGCCCACTGCGGAGTAGCGGGACGGCGCTCGAGAATCTGTACGCTCGCGCACAGTGGCTCAAGGAACGAAATGTAAGCATTGAGTTTGTCTGGGTCAAGGGGCACGCGAACAGCGAAGGCAACAGCCTAGCAGATAAAGCCGCATGTCGAGCGACAGCCGAACAGGCCTGGAATCCACCTCCATCTCCGCCCTACTTCTCGATCCACAAGACCGAGCTCGATGTCCCGCAGGCGTGGAGAGACCGCGGTCAAGACTGGATCGACGAGTGGCTTTGGAGAGCCAACTGCGCTCACGTAACAGCTCCGGAGAAGCAGCTGTGGAAGCTCGAAAAGCGACAAGCCCGGGAAGTATGGAAGTCCGAATTGGACTCGCTCAAGGCGCGTATGGTAGACAAGCAGGCAAATTCTCACATCACCCTGGGCCCTGGTCCTAACGACTACGCTGCTGTTGAACTCCACAACAGCCTCGACGCCTTGAGGCAGAATGCGGTGGATACATTCTACTGCAATCTATCCCAAACTACAACAGATGACCGTCTAATCAGATTATGCAACATCCGCCAAAAACTGCAAAATATGTTATCCGCAGTCGCTACGCACTTCCGGTACGCTCCTCACGGCATCCATCTTTACCCCTCCGTAGAAAGCTGACGCGTATCCCAGATACTCCGACGTATCGCACTCCGTAGCACAAGCAGTCACCCTCGACAAACAAATCCAGTCCTTCCAGTCTCGAGTCCCTAACACGCAGACCCACGAACGGAGAGAGGAAAGAGGGGATTGGGAAAAGGTTCTAGGCGCGCAGGGGAGGAGGGAGGTCGATAGGCAGCACTCTCTGGCGAGCGTTCTTGACGCGCAGGTGGAGGCTCGTGGAAGCGTGGAAGGAGATGGGGAAAGCGGGGTGGTGGGTGTGCACGCTCAAGAGGAATCGGGGTTATTAGGTCGGGCAGAGGAGTGGGTGGGGAACACACTGTTGTGCATCTTGGAAGAAAGCCCCGATTGTATTTGTGCCGGGCGTGATCGTAGTCCGCCAGTTGACCGCCCGTTTGTAAGGGAGCTGGTCGGCTAGAAGTGAAGCTCGATTGGGTGAATGCAGGAGCTGATTAAGGACGGGTTTGGATATCTCTAGGCAGGTAGGGGACTGAAATACAGAGCGTGTGGATTTTCTCTCGAGATAGACTCAGGTGTTCTTCTGCTAGATCGTGTGTTAAGGTTGTTGTAAGGAGTGTAGCTTGGTTGTATACTGGCGCACTCGCTGTTTGTGGGAGTATGAAGAGGAGTGGGGCTTTGGGGTGCGCGACTTGAAGTGTTGAAGATGGAGGGTGTGGAAGATGGACGGGATGGCGCCGTAAGAGATGCATGGGGGTTTAATGTGGTTCTGTGATTTTTCGAGTAGTTCGTTCAAGCGTCAGGATAGTCATGCGGAAAATACCTAGGTATGAAGAGACTACGGCTTTCACTTCGGTGTTACGTTTCCGCACTTAGCCCTGCTCTGTACATCACTTGAGCCTCGCGAGCCTATGCGACGCCGACCTCAACCTTCATCACCCTGCGGCTTCGTACAAAATGCGTTTCAAAGCGTTCTTTACTGCGGTTTTAGTCTCCTGTGTTGCTGGCCGCATGCTCAGCTTGGGGGGTAGTACTGCCAACGACTCCCAGATGGGCCTGCTCAAGGACGAGCTGCTAGATAGGTCTACTACGCTGCTTCACGAAAGAGTACAGCGCCACACCAGTCGCAAGATCAAGTTCAAACGCGATGGCCTGGTGACCGGCTTCTTCGACGACGAAGCGAGTGAAGCGGACTGGAAGAAGTTCACCACCCTGGGCGGCGCACTGGTAAGACAGACCGCAACACCTCAATTACTCTGCATTACTAATTCCGAAACAAGATGTGCGGTATCAACGCCAACGACGAAGAAGCCGGTAGGCTGATGGGCGACACCCGCAACCCTCCTTCCGCCGCGAGCCAGTGGACCGGCGACTTCCAGCAGGACATGGCCAAATGGCACTGGACCGAGATCAACCCATCGACATACTCCTGCAAAATGAACGAGCACTGGAAGATCCCTTCCGCCATGAAAGCCCTCGGTCTAAACGGCATCCCAGCGTCCGAAGGCGGAGACAACACATGCTACCGCATCGAGCACTGGGACCCGAAGCGCGCGGAAAACGGAAGCCAAGTCCCTGCGATTTATCAGTGGTATACTGTTGATGGGGTCGAATACCAGGTTCGAAGCCCCATCAAAATCTTGCGGAGTAGGTGCTGATGTGAAAAACTGCAGGCCACAAACGCCCACTACGAATTCGCCATCAACCGCCCCGGCGGCGCCCTCTACGGCTTCTTCCTCGACTCCCCCGTCCACTCAGCCTCCTCCCTCTGGCACTCCAACCGCCGCCCCGCAGACCGCTCCAAACTCCCTCTTCTCCGCGCCTTCTCCGACATACTCTGGGGCTTTTGGACCCTCAACAACCCTGATCCCACAAACATCAATTTCTTCTTTATGATGGGGATTAGCAACGACCAGACCAATGCGCTTATCGCGACTTGTCTAAGGAATAAGGGGGAGTCGCTGAGGGAGTGGCCGGGGGTGGGGTTCAGTGCGGATAGTGATGAGGGGAGGGCGCTGTTGGGGAGCCCGAATGGAGCTGCGTTTGCGTATTTTTTGTTGCAGCATAAGGGGGTGCTTGGGGGGAAGAGGGTCGGGAGGGTTACGGTGTTTAGGGCGGAGACGGATGATGATGTGGGGTTTGTGGATCCGAATTTGGTTTTTCATGTGGTGGATGGGGGAGAGGGGGGAGATGGGTCAGAGCAGGGCGATGAGAGACTGAGGGAGGACCAGGGTCTTTCTCCGGTTTCAAGGCTGTGAGACTGTTTATTGAGGACACCGCTTCTGGTGTGATGGTCTTGGGTGGACTTTGAGGGGTATCACGGACGATGAGCCGATGCAGTCGGATTGCACCCCCAGAGGTGTCTAAGTCGACTATGCTAGTGGAGTTAGTATGTTCATAGAGCTGTTCAAAACCTTTGTGCATGCTTCTTGGAGTGATACTTGCAGGCGCCATCGTGACGAAGAGAATATGTATCGGGACCAGACAGCTTTCTGCAACCACTCATGCGATAGAGCTTTAACGATGCGCTGCTTTTGTTATTGAATGCAACAACGACTGTGGACATGTTTCGATGGTGGAGGTGCGGCTGAGATAGTATCCTGCCCAATCAAGCAGATTGCGCCAAGTCCGCTGTTCACGCCACCTGCCACCTCGCATAGGCCCAACGGCACGTTCCAAACGCTTCAACTATACATCTCCAGTCACAGCAACATCTCTGCCCTCGCAACCATACATCGCTATTGTTGTATCCTTGCACTGCATCTATGGTTCTTGTTCTTTAACTGACAGCCCTACACTTCCCCACACTTGGCTCCCCGCGTTTCGGCAAAATCAGGACCACTTTTCCCACGTCACCGCGCCCAGCGTGGGTCCTCGCGCGAGATGTCCATCGACATCGACAACGAAGCTGCCACCGCCGAAAGTGCGGATTCCCAACGCGACCGCCTTGATAGACTACCTGACGAGCTGCTGCTCCAGATTTTCGAGCTGTTGGGGCATGCCTCCAAACGCAATCTGTGCAACGTGTCACGACTCAACAAGCGCTACCATCGCTTAAGTGATGCTGTACTCTACAAGAGCATTCTATTCGAGACACCAGATCTGCATGTTACGTTCAGTGAATCGTTGGGACGCCGGCCTAGGCGTGGATCATCGATCTTCGAAGTGAAGCTAGCATACCCATCACATGAGCTGATGGAGCTCGCGCTCGATGCCCCGTTGCGCCATCACTATGATCCGTCCCATTCACTGTCGAGGATGTCCAATCTCGAGAAGCTGGATATTGCGTTACCGGACAAGCTGCTACACGGCATCGGATGCCTCTTCAACGGACCCTTCGATTTGGCGTGTCTGAAGACATGTAGTCTTTTCTACCAATGTCCGGACGATGGATACTGGGACTTGCGCGAGAATATTCACATCTTTGCTCATCCTGAGCTTGAGAGCCTTACTATTCGAAGAGCAAAGTTGGATGACAGGGGATTCGACTCTCTTGAACGCCCGCACGAAACAGCGTTGAAGAAGCTGCATCTCATTGAATGCGATATCAGCGATGATACTCTGTCCGATGTTCTGGAATTTCCTATAGGGCTAGAGGAATTTGTGATGACGCAACTGGAGGAGCCGGAGCCTGACGTCGAAGAGAGCTCCGACAGCTTCAGTGATTACATTATTGCGCTCGGGTCTCAGGCACATTCGTTGAGAAGTATCACCATCGACTTTCCTACGCTTGGCTGTCGGAAAACCCTACGCATGAGAGACTTCGAAGCACTCAGGGAGCTACGAATGAATTGGGACTATCAACTATTCGGCAAATCGTCTAAAAAACCGCGCATGCATTCAGTGGGTTTGCCTCCAGAGCTTGAGGTTTTGGAGTTCTTCAACGAGCTGGGGAAAGACGATGAGGTGACTGATCTCCTGCTGGCGATGCTCGAGCAGAAGCACATCGTAGCACGGTCGCTAAAGAAGATGGTCGTGGTTGAAGGGAACGACAGGATTCTGCGAGAAGTGAAAAGCATTTGCAAAGAGCAAGGGCTGCAATTAGATATCATTGGGGAGCTTGATGAAACCGAGGATGACGATGAAGACATAGATGGGGATGTAGACACCAGTGAAGAAAACTCAGACTCGGACTCAGAATAGAATAATTCATAGAAGCAAATACAGGCGCTTGGATGCCGTGGTATGCTGCTGTAAGCTTCCGTCCAGCAGCCAAGACGGCTGTTCTCTCGGGTGAACGACGCGACTACAATGCTGAGGAGTCCACCAGCGCCTGCATATGAGACTTTACCGCCAACACATCGAACCACTTAACTTTGCGGGGTGCGATCGAGTTCCACGAATCAAATAACGCTATTCGAAAAGCAAGATTACCTATTCTGGCACGGAGGCTTACCATCTGACTAAAGTGGCAACCCTCCCACGACCTCCACAGATCGTTCGACGGCGTTCCGTCGTTACTGCGACATTGTAACAAGTCATAGAAACGTCATAATGCCTCTGAAGTTCACATAAAGACTCATGTTCGCTTCCGCGACAGCAGTGAGCCATGATCAGTACGACACAGGCAGAACAGCGGTCAGCCTCCCCACAACATGTACATTACGGTCTTGGGCCTTCTGATTGGTGGTGCTGCGGCTCTGAAAAATGAGGAAAAGCTTCTTGCTATGGCACATTCAATGGTAGAAGAAGGGCTTGTGGAGGCAGGATACAATTCGATTATTTTCGATGACTGTTTCACGAAGAAGGAACGGGGCAACAACAGCGAACTCCTTGAAGGTGGGACTCAGAGTACTTCATCATTACCAGTATACTGAATAGCAACGCAGATCCGGAAAGGTTTCCGTCAGGTATGCGAAATCTCACTGATAAGCTGAAGGCCCTTGGTATCTCCGCCTCGGCATACTCGGATGCTGGTTACAAGACTTGTGCTGGGTATCCAGGCTCGTATGGCCACGAAGAACAGGACCTTCAGACATTCAGTGACTGGGGCTTCGACTATCTGAAGTATGACAACTGTTACATTCCGTTCGACAATATCACTCAAGGGAACGTGTACGTTCGCTACCAGCGCATGGCGGACGCCATCGCCGCTCGCGCAGTGGCAAAGAAAGAAGATCCGTTCTGGTTCTCTATATGCGAATGGGGCTGGCAACAACCATGGATCTGGGGCAAACGGCTTGGCCACAGCTGGCGTATCAACGGTGACATCAAACCCTGGTGGGATTCCCTCGCAGCAATCATAGACAATGCTAGCTTCCAATACTGGGCCACCGACTTCTACGGTCACAACGACATGGACATGTTGGAAGTGGGGAACACAGGCCAAGGCGATCCGATCGGCAACCTCACTTATGATGAGGCAAAAAGCCACTTCACCGCATGGGCTCTACTCAAGAGTCCGCTCTTCATCTCTACGAACCTGCCCAATGCAACCGAGGAAGAACGCAACATCTTGAAGAACCCCGACATCATCAAAATCAACCAAGACCCCAATGTCGGTGAATCAATCGCACCCTTTCGCTGGGGCAACAACCAACCCGACTTCGTCTCGAACACAACACACCCAGCGCAATACTGGTCTGGGAACAGCAGCTATGGCGTTGTCTTCATGTTACTCAATAACCTCGATACACCGCAGGACATGTCTTTCAATCTCACTGAGAGCTGGGCTATTCGTGCTGGTCGTGTCTACAATGTATACGATATGTGGACGCATACACACAATGGGTCTGCGCTGCGCAACATGACTGTCACGCTGCCACCACATGGTGTCGCGGCGTTGTTACTGAGCGATGCAGGTCCTGAGCCAGAGCCGAGCGAGCTGGGTCTGCCGTACTGTGGTATATATTGGCAGTGTACTTGGCCGAATGGAACGTACTACAGCAATTGATGGGCGGATGGCGAGGAAGTGGTCGGCAGGAAGCTGAAAAGGACAGGGCTTTTTTATAATCTGAAGGACGATGGTCTTGCCCTACGATAGACGAGACTGAGAAGCATTAGGGTGCGAGCCATACTATCTATCGCGTGGTCAGGAAATCTGAGCAGATAAAAGGTGGCATGTATGCCACACAGTATATCCATTTTAAAAGAGTATTGGCAGGTGTGATAAAGTGCGAACGGTCATAGTAGGCGGAAAAATTGAGCAATATTGGTGCGAAATTTGGCAGCATGTCGTATCCGTCCGTCGCAGCGACCCGAGTGACTACCCAGTACTATGGTCCCTACCATCATAATAGAGCATCAATATCGCGCGTGCTAATCAGACCCGACGAAGGCACATGCCAGCATGGGCGCGTACTTTAATTGAGGCCAAAGCACCTGCGTCCTGCACAGTCGGCGGACAAGCTCTTCCAAGCATACTTGGCATGCTTGTATTGCGGCATATCGCGAACATTGGTTTACCCTGCGTAGAATACGAATAGGAACGCACGTTATCTGGTTCGGAGCTGGCGCAATGCATCGTGAACTGCCTCTTCAGGACTAGTGGAGCCACTGCGATCCCTGCCAAGTGCAGCCCAGACTGATAAGCACGAACAAGCTTCTCTTGTATTCAATCTATTCGAACCTATGCCTAGCCCAATTAAACACCAACTACAGATATGAGATTCAGATCTCCGGATTGTTCTGAATATGCGAGATCGTCAATAGAGTCGAAGTCAACAACATCATCAGGGAGCAAGAGCGAGCACCTTCCCTCCCCTTCATCCTCCTTTAAAAATTGTAGAACAATGGCCGTGCGATTGAAACCTGCGAATCTGAGTACAATGAAGGCTACTGGACTTGGAGCAATGTGGTCATGTAGATCCCTCGTCTTCGCGTGTTTAAGCTTCGGCTAGTCGCTTCCCGAACAGGAAGGCAGGACATCTGCATACAGAAAGACCCGCTTGCGTTCAAGACGGCTTCACCACCGTCGGCAAATCTCGCAGTCGGAATAGCAAGGGCGTCCGACCCATGCAAGCATCGTACCCATCATTGCACCATTGTTTGACAACTTAGTTGTGGGATCAGGACGAGTATGCGCATCAGCAGCCAATCAGCATCTTGATTCTGTACTATCTTTCCTGATCAAATTTATTGCCCGACTCCTAGCCTTGACTGATTGTTGATACCCAGATCATGGGACTGCATCTGTTCAGTTGGAATTAGGAAGGTATCATCGAAGACCATGTCGAGACTCTATCGCGCCATACTCGGAAGCCTCCACAAGGGAACAGCTCAGAGAGCTGGGCTCTATCGTGACTGCAATTGAAAGGGAATGTAGCACACATATAAAGTCAGTTGTATCCGCCGTTGGAATTTCGTCACAGCAACACAGTCGCTCAGCTATCTACTCTAGTCAAGTCTTTCGCTTCTCGCTCCAAACGAACCTCCTTCCATTGCCAACATGAAGTTCTCCATCGCCTTCATCTCCGCCGCCCTTGCTGGCGCAGCCCTGGCTCGCCCTTCCAACCTCGCTGAGCGTGTCAAGTCTCGTGCTGATGGCTCTCGCCGTCACCGCACCCAGCCTCTGGTGAAGGTCGGAAGCAACTTCAAGGAGAACGCCAAGTTCGTTGAGGGATCCGACAACACCACTGCTCACGTCGATTACTCCTCCAACTGGTCGGGTGCCGTCCTCGAGCAGCCCTCCTCCGGCTACTTCAAGTCTGCCACTGGCCGCTTCACCGTTCCCACTCCCAAGCACGTCGGATCTGGAGGAACCGAGTCTTCCTCTGCTTGGGTCGGTATCGATGGTGACTCCTGCGCCAGTGGTCTTCTCCAGGCCGGTATCGACTTCACTGTGACAGCTTCCGGAGCTGTCTCGTACGATGCCTGGTACGAGTGGTACCCCGACTACGCCTACGACTTCAGCAACTTCGCTGTCTCCGCCGGCAACGTTATCCAGGTCGACATTGTTGCCACTTCGACCACCAAAGGCACTGTCAGTCTTACCAATGTGAGCACTGGCAAGAAAGTCAGTCAGACTTTGAGTGCTCCCAGCGGCTCTGTTCTGTGCCGTCAGAACGCTGAGTGGATCGTGGAGGACTTCGAGGAGAATGGTAGCCTCGTTGCTCTCAGCAACTTTGGCACCGTTGTCTTCAGCCAGGCCAGCGCTGCACTTAGCACGGGCGGTACCGAGGGTCTGACCTCTGCTACCATCATCGACCTCAAGCAGGGCAGCACTGTTTACACAGATGTTACCATCAACAGCGGCTCCCAGGTCACCGTCAAGTACATTTAAATAGCTTAATTCGGACTCAGAGTGGATATCAATGTCGGAGGGGCATGACTTAGCGGAAGATTGTCTAGACGTAGAGAGTTTTGCGACGCTAGTGTTGGCATTGCATTCGGATCAATATAGCTGAATCTACTGCCGTTTACTCTTGTGGCCTTTTTGCTCCTTGCAACGTCTTCCGAACTGTCTTGTGCGTTATAACATGAACGTAAGATTATTATAGACCCTATCAATCTATGGATGGTGCTGCGCAGTGTTGTGAAATGTATGCATGCAGTGTGCGTTCCTGAGACGGATAAAAATGCTGGTTGAATCGGGGTCACGAAAGAAGGTATCGAAAGGTGCAGGGCTTGACGGGATCTATTTTTACTGGGTTACTGTAGCACGACCTCCTCTGTAAAGAATTTCACCCAATTGAACATGTTTCAAGTTTTCTCATGATTAGTAGTGTACATTAAGCATATCATCAGCGAATCAAAGTCCTTGATCATTGTTGAGACAAGGCTAAGGCGCTGTGTACGGAGGCAAGGAATGAAATAGCCCTACGCATGGCGTTCCAGCTGGAAGTGCATAGCCAAGCTGTTGTAAATTCGGACTGGGGGAGCGGGGTTTAGCGCCAAACCCATCCTCCCTGAGCGATACCCAAGGGAGGACACTTGTACATTAGTACTAACGTACATGTACAGCGAACGGAACGGTCAACGAACGGAACACTTTTGCCAAGACCCCACTAACACACCCTTCCTCTACTAATGTCTTAACAACAACTACATTTTAACGCGTTTAAAGAGCATTAGGTACAGCTTGCGCTTTAAGCTTTTTAACAAGACCCTAAACTCTCCTTGCGACGCGCTGCAGTTATCTACAACGTGCCCTTAACCACACTACATCATCGACGCGCCGGACGACCTTCACGCGGTGATACTATGGCTAACTTACAGAACTTAACTAGCGCTAAGGAGCAGGTGATTGTTATACGCATACTTGAGCTGGTTACGCGAGGAGAGTCCCCCTAGCTTAAAATTATAGCTAATATGGCTAATTCTCTGCGAAGAGAGCGCGGTTTAGCCCCTATTAGCCTAAGGTGGGCCAGCAGGTTTGTTTCGCGTTAGGAGGAGCTTAAAACAGTCTTTAATCGCAAGTACGACTACAAGCAAGCCCTCTGCGAGGATCCTAAGGTGATCTAGGGCTAGTTTAGCCTAGTAGCTAATACTAAAGCTAAGTATGGTATCTTAGACAATGACACGTATAACTTTAACGAGACAGGCTTCATGATAGGCCAGATATCTAGCGGAGTAGTTGTCACGGATGCAGAGAAGCTAGGGCGAGCGAAGCAGGTCCAGCTAGGCAACTAGGAGTGGGTAACAGTTATTAAGGGCATTAATGCCACTAGATAGGCTATTCTGCTATATATTACCTTTAAAGCGCGCTAACACTAGTCTAACTAGTACAAGGACGACAGCCTGCCCTAGGATTAGACTATTGCCATCTCTAAGAACGGCTAGACTACTAACTAGCTTAGTATTAACTAGTTAAAGCACTTTAACAGGCATACAAAGGCGCGCACTGTTAGCAGCCACCGATTGCTGATTATTAACAGTCATAGGAGCCACAACTCCACAGAATTCACGCAATACTGCAAGGATTATAAGATTGTGATCCTATGTATGTCTGCGCACTTATCGCACCTCCTGCAGCCACTTAACGTGGGTTGTTTTAGCCCTCTAAAGAAGGCGTACAGTGTTAAGGTTAATAAGCTTATACGCAGCTAGATTAACCACGTCACAAAGCAGGAGTTCCTGCCATGCTTTAAAGCAGCTCACAAGAAAGCCGTTACTGTCAGCAATATCTAGGGAGGGTTCTAAGGCGCTAGACTAGTCCCTTTTAACCTAGAACGGGTCATATTAACCCTTAATGTGAAGCTGCGCACTCTATCACTACTACTCCCTATAAACAATAAGCCCTAGCAGTTGCAAACCCTAAGTAATACCCTAGAACTTTAGTCGCAATTAACTCTAATTCGAGACAAGTATAAGAGGCAGCAGGGCAGCTCCCCAAATTCTGTGCTAAGCGCGCTTGAGCACTACGCAAAGGGGGCAGCAATTGTTGCGCATAAGCTAGTTTTGGCACAACAGGAGATAGCTAAGCTTTAAGCAGCTAATAAAGCTGCCACGCGACGTAAATCGCACAAAAGAAAGCGTATTTATGCTAAGGGAAGCATTACAGTTAAAGAAGGCTAGCGGTTAACTACTCTGCAGGAGTTTAGGGCGCGTGGTGATAGTAAGAAGGCAAAGAAGCGGGTGCGCGCTGAAGGAGGCGAACCATCCCAACGACGCTGTGGACGGTGCGGAGAGGGTGGGCACAACGCGCGAACGTGCAAGAATGCTGTAAAAGAGGGCTCTAAGTGATAATATAGCTTCTTTTAACCTATATAGGGCCAAAGTGTGGTATTATAGGCCATAATAGGGGGAGTTTTAGTGGGGTCTTGGCAAAAGTGTTCCGTTCGTTGACCGTTCCGTTCGCTGTACATGTACGTTACTTGCCCATTGCATTTATCTCAATTCAACCCTGTCCTCCATGCTCATACCAAGAACGCTCGCCCGCGATTGTATTTCGTTCTCGAACCCCGCTCGGATGTCGGAGTGTCCACCTCAGCTCGCAAGCCACCGTAAGCTCCTCACACCGACGACCACAGAAAGCGCAAGCCACTGTACAGCACGCTTGAGAATAAATGCGCTCATTTGTTGAGGATATTTAGTCTTCGAGGGCGCCTTGAGTCTGCGCCTATGCGACCTGCATCCCTTACCTGAAGTCACACATAGCCAGGGCTAATGAAGTTTCAATGCGGGGTCCGCCACCACGTTCAGGATCAGCTCACCTTACAAGTTCTGGGCAGCTGAAGAGGATCCAACAATGCTGATTGCCTGCAAGTGCCTTCTCGATACAGATTTCAGCTTCTCAGCTTGCCTGAAAGAGCTGAATCTGCAGCCACGGGGCTGGTCAGTCAGATATGCGGAGGGAGCTGGCCTCGATGCTCTCTTTCGACCAACCGGCTTCTTGTCCGCACGAGCTTCGATCGAAGTTGATAAGCGGTCCTACGATTTTGTAGTGGTTGGCTGCAGTATCGATACACCTTGACGATGGGCCAAGCACACAAGTGTATTGCTTTGTGTCGAATCATGCGTATTCGAAAGCATATAAAGCTTTGAACGTTTCCCGTCAGCAGATCACAAACCATCAACATACCTCCACATCACAGCTGAACAAAGCCACAATGTCATCCACTATGAGTCTCGAAAAAGCACAACAAGATGGGGTCGTGATTGGACTTGCAGGGTCGGGCAGCCCGGTCGCGCGAAGAGAAATCGACGACCTCATGAGGAATGATCCTGACTGTTTCAATCTGTTTGCATTAGCACTGCGTAACGTCATGAAGGACAGAAGCAAAACTGGCTACTTCCAGATCGCTGGCATACACGGGCTGCCACTCACTGACTGGGATGGAGTCAAAATACCTGATCTAAAGACCAGAGGATCTTACTGTACTCATGCTTCGTTCTTGTTTCCTTCTTGGCATCGACCTTATCTCGCCATGATGGAACAAACACTGCATGTTGAGTGCCAGAAGATCGCCAATCAGTTCGATACGCAACAGTACAAAGACGCAGCGAAACGCTTCCGTTTGCCCTACTGGGACTGGATCAAACCTCGTGCACGCCGAACGACCAACTTTCCCGGAGTTGGGGGTCGTGTCTCGTATCCATTCAACTATGATCTGCCATTGTGTCTCACAGCGGAGAAGCTCATGGTTCTCGATGTCGAGCGTCCTAAGCAGCTTACACCTATCGACAACCCATTGCTCACTTTTGTATTCCCCACTACGGGTGGTCTTTCGAGGAATGAGTTTAATACGCTAGACCGAGGTGATGTCAGGGTATGTCTTACAAACAAATCAGCTTAAGAGCAGATGACTTGCTAAACAGCCCACAGGGTCAGACTCACGTATCACGTAGACGCACAGTGCGCAATCCCACGTTCCCGGACAGCGAAAAAGACAACTTTCGGGATGTCAACCAGACGCTTAACATGGTCCGTGAGGGAAGCGTAGAGCAAGCACTCGATCTGATTGCCAAGTACAATGAATATCTCGACTTCGCTGCCGAAAGGCCACGTTGGAAGAAGGACGGACAAGGCAATCCCATTGTCGACGGACCGAGAGGCTCATTGGAGGATATTCACAATACGTACCATGGCGTTTGTGGTGGAGATGGTCACATGGGCCGCGTCCCTGTCGCAGCTTTCGATCCGGTCTTTTGGCTCCATCACTGCAATATCGATCGCATGCTCGCAGTGTGGCAGGCCACTCACGAAGGTCCTGACAGCTGGCTTCCGAGCAACAATTCATCTTACGCTCAGAGTGTGCCCCTTTGGCCGTTTCGCAGGGTTCCCGGCAAGACTGATGCCGGCGACATGTGGACTTCGGCGCAGGCTCGGAGTGTGTCAGCGTTTGGTTATACCTACAGCGATTTACAGGGTAGCAAGTCCCAGATTGCGGCCCATTGGGACAGAAGCTACCGTTGGTCACTTCAGAGCAACAGTCAAACCAATCCTCCGGAGTGGATGGAGCCGGTTGATGTTCGAGGCTCGCAGTCGTTCAACTTTCAAGCGTTGGCCACCCTGGTTCCGGTTTCCAACACGATTAGCATGGCACTTGCACCCGAGGCGCACATCTCTAGAGCTGAAGCATTGAAGCTTCCTGAACTGTCTGAGCAATTCTCCATAAAGCAGAGTGTTCTACCGGATGTGAAGGTTTCTGAGGTGCAAAAACTGCTGGCAAACGCTACTGCCGAAGCTGAGCCCATAGTTCAATGGTATCTCGATACCCAGGTGCAAAGGTAAGCAATCCATGGGTATATCTACGCTGTTATAGATCTTTGAAGCTGACGGCTCTTCAGAGATGCACTCAATGGCGCGTTTACAATCTTCTACTTCCTCGGTACTCCGGAAGACATGCAGGCTGCAGACCAGCAGATCGCCCACTACTCTACAGCTCCAGTCATGGCCGGCTTGACCAAGATCTTCACCGCCCCACGTGAGGCCTGTGATGCATGCAATATTAATTCTGAGGCAGGACTTATTGTCACGGGTAGCACTCCCATCACACCGATGCTACGCGACTGGATCGGTGCTGGAAGTCTTTCGGGTCTGTCTGCTGAAGAGGTCATCCCCTTCATTAAGAAACAACTTTACTGGAGGGTGGTGGGCGCAAACATGAATGCGCAGGACCCAGAAAATATCGCTGGTTTGAAGGTTGAGCTAAGCTCTACTCTTGCGGCGCAGATCCCTGGCTCTGAAGAGGCGGCTCAGTGGACTAGCCACGAGTACCCAGAAGCGACTGAGGCACATGTCAGTGGTAATCCCGCTGCTTAGTATTTGTTACACGAGTCAATTTGGGCTTGGAATAGATCATGTGCGCTGCATGGGATTCTTCCGTCCTCAACAGTTTTTTGCCTTCGCTAGATATTGTGAAAGCCGTTTACAGCAGACCCAAAGCCAATGATGTGGCTGTGAATAAGGGTCTTGGCTCAGAGGCAACCCTAAACATGTCTGTGGAGACCCCGGATTTCATTTGGCCTTCGCCATAGCGTCTAAATAATCTCGAGCCTGTTGTGGATCATTCAAACAAGCTGTCAGGATGGCCACGCAGCCTAACTCTTCAATCCAGCAGATTGCCCTCAGGTGCCAGCAAGAACGGATGCTCTGATAGGTTCAGCCAAAACTCGGGGTCAAAATCTTGCAGTCCTTGTGTATCCCAAGTAATGAGCTCTTCTTCACTAGATCGAAGCGCATGCTGTCCTGCAGTTTCAACTGCTGTCGAGATACTTGTTTGAGATGTGAACCTGTTGGTGATCAGACGATCAAGGAGGTTCTTCATAGTACGAGCAGCAGCGAAGAGCAGCGCATAGTTCGGATTATCCGGTTGTAGCAAAGCGCCTGTCTCAATCTCAGCAACTAGCACGCTGAGATCACGGATGGATCTAGACGGCGTTGCATGCGGTGCTGCACGGTCGAATGTGTTGTAAAGAAGTGACAAGCAAAGAACGCCTGCCGCTGCAAGTCCATAGTAAGCAACCTTTATGATGTCAGCATTTTCAATGTGGAATAGTGTAGATGCGATGGTCCAAGTGGTACCAGCTACTGAAAAGCTTTGTTCATCACTCGACACACAGTCACTGATACAAAAAGACGCACCAGTACTCACCTTCCAGACGAGTGACGTCCCGGAATTCGCCAGGCGCTGCTTCAGAACAATGGCCTCTACGACTAGGCTAAGCATGTCTGCTGATGTTCGTAGTAACTCGACTCCAGGGTTTGACACTCGCGGCGTTATGGTAAGCTCCAAAAGGAACTTGACGTGTGCAAAGTTTAGCTTCGTGCTGACGAGGAAGTCGATCTCAACATGACGTTGGTTGTAGGAAGATAATGGCTTATCGAGTCTCAGGGTGTTGGGGATAGCCGCCCACGCTACTTCCATACTGTGCCTTATGTGACTTACGTAATGTTAGACAAACGTATTCCAGAGAGGACGGTGATGCGTACGCTGCTTTCTGTGTCCTGATCTCCTGATCGTCTCTCTGCAAATCTAACACATCTTCTTTGAGCGACGCGCATATGCCGTGCATTCGAGTATCTGCACGATAGGTAAACCGTTCATCTGGCTCCCACACCTCTGGCAGATCTGCTGTCGGGCAGTACCGTTTTAGCATGCGTGGAGGACGGCCAAGAAAGATGGAGCAGTTTTTATCCGCAGAGTATGTTCGACTGTAGGCCACGAACCGAAGCTCTCGCAGGAATGGGGGTGTGATTGAAGAGTGGCCCAGCTGCTCATGATATCCCAGAGCAAAGAGGGAACTAACGACGTCTCCCAACTTGCGCCATGAATGGTAGCCTACAAAGTCAGAGATATGTGCGAGCATTTAAATAGAAGCGGACCCTGTCGGGTGTCATAGTGCGGCGCACGCAGTCGTCGGGCCTCTCGCCGGCGGTCCTGGTCCCTTTGAGGATCGACCCGATGCTTGCCTGAGTGGTAAAAAAGCAAGGAACAGAGGAAACAGGATCTGTAACATGTGGCGATGGCAAAAAAGGGGACGTATCACTTACTCTGGTCGCCGTCTACTAGCGAATGTAGTATGAAGTTTTCGTACTGAAGTATGAGTTGCAAGTCGTTGAGGCAGTCTAACGAGAGAGCAATATCGAGGCAAGTGTCAGAAAATCGCATCATCAGCCTGCGCAGAGCGCGTCGCTCCTGCTCTGAGTTGTAGAGACCATCAAACTGGGCGATATCGATTGTCGCGCGCGAGACGGCAGTGAAAAACACACCAAGCGTCTCCCAGCGCGCACGTTTTCTGCAAAACAATTCGCAAAAGGTCTCAATGGTGTCTTCGATGCGTGCTTCCAGTGGTTTGCAGGTCTGGGCAAAGAGCTGTTTTGATGTTCGCAATGTGGATTGACGCATTTCCAAAGGCCTTGAGGGCTCGCCACCATCATCACAATCACTGATCGTGCTGCAAGCTGCAGCCGTGCACGATAACGTGAACGGCTCAGCGAGAGGTAGATTAATACCTCTGCTTGCCCAAGTTTCGGTAAGAGACTTCCATGCTATTAGCTGCGCTGACTTGCATATCTGATTGAGGAATGCGGTGCCTTGTTCGACCTTGTCTTCAGTCACGGCGCATTCAGATGCAATAGAGCGCTCAGTTGTCTCTTTTTGGAAGGCATTCGGCACTTGATGCTGATCGTTGCTGCTGAGATGATCGAAAAAGGTTGTATGGCTCGAAGGACCAAGGTATCCTGGGTTCGGATAACGCCTTGACTTTCTTGAGACATCGTCTGATACGGTGAAGGTATTCAGGCTCAGAGAGGGGCTTTGCAGTGCTGTGCGGGTGTCGTCAAGCGGCGCTTGCGCTTTCCTTTTCTTGAAGGGTCGATTTCGATAAACACACTCGTTGGCCATCTCTCGGAGGCTGCACCGGGAGCATACGGGCTTCTCGTGACTGCATGACAGCTTTGACAGTCGACAAGGGTCGCACCTATCCTCATCAACATTATTCACCGCGGTCAACCCTGAGGTGAGACCTACGCAGGCAGTCGTACGCGCGACATTGCTATGAGTACGACAGCGCGTTCTCGAAGGACTTAGGGACTAAGCCACGTTCAAAGACGTAGTTGAAATCAATGCGCGTGGTTGAGCGTAATTCCGATAACGAAATCCCCCGTTTTGACGACCACTGATGCAAACAGTGTTCAGGTGGAGAGAAGTGCGGCTTTGCCGAAAGGAGAGATCACGGAGTGTTGGTTCGGCGTGTTTGCAGGGCGTACTTGCTGTGCCGCCAAAAAGCGCGCAATCGGGTCTGACCCGCAAGCGCCAGATACGCCGATGCACCACGTGCTTTCCACATAAAGGTCAAAGACAACCTCACCTCTCAGCCGCCAAAACGCGACCTACATCGAGATGTCGGACACGATCAAGCTTGCAGAGTACTTGTTTACTCGTGTGAAGCAGCTCGGTGCTGACGCTGTTCATGGAGTGCCTGGTATGACATCCTATCGTTCACTGTCCGGGCCGAATCGATCTGATTAGCTAAACAGGTGATTTCAACCTCGACCTGCTTGACTATGTCGAGCCTTCGGGCCTGCTGTGGGTGGGCAATGCCAACGAATTAAATGCTGGTTATGCAGCAGACGGCTACGGCAGGATCCGTGGCATCGGCACGGTTGTCACCACTTTTGGAGTCGGAGAACTTTCAGCAATCAACGCCATCGCAGGCGCCTATGCTGAAAGAGCACCGGTTGTGCACATTGTCGGGACACCGAACCGAGCAACACAAGACGGACAAGTGCGTGTTCATCACACCTTCAACGACGGAAATTTCCGGCGCTTCAGCCAAATGCACGCGCACGTCACAGTGGCTCAAACAAGCTTGCGAGATCCACTTACTGCGCCGCAGGAGATCGACCGGGTATTGCAGCAGTGCTTAGTACACAGCAGACCTGTTTACATTGAGGTCCCGGTCGACATGGTAGACGTGCCTGTGCGATCAGCGAACCTTAAGGAACCTATTACGATGCCCGAGCCATTTGAGACCCCAGTAGTCAGCGATGCTATCAGCCTAGTTCTCGAAAAGCTTTACGCAGCTCAGCGGCCTGTTATACTGTTTGATGGCGAATGCAGAGCGCTCAAAATTTCCGAGGATGTGCAATCGATCATCAAAACCACTAGATTGCCTGCATGGACAACGTCTTACGGGCGTGGCTTGATTGACGAAAGCATCCCCAACTTCCAAGGCGTGTTCAAGGGGTCTTTCGACGATCAAGCAGTCCAAGACTTCTTCCAAAATGCAGACCTGGTTTTGATCTTTGGTCCACACTTTAGCACAACGAATTCCTACGCCTTGACCGCAAGGCCCAAGTCGGACATCAGCATCATTTTCTCAGACACTGAAATTACAATTGGCAGCAAAGTGTTCCGCGATGTCCCAGCGCGCCTCGGCATCTCCAAATTCCTTGCGCAAATCGATACAACCAAGATTGCGCAATACTCCACATCAGATCTGCAGACCCTGCCATGGCAGCAGACGACGTCTACATGTTTCTCGGACGTACCTAAAGACGAGAAAATCTCACACTCGAAGCTGTGGGACCTTTTTACCCCTTTCATTCGGCCCGGAGACATCGTAATGGGCGAGACTGGCACATCCGGCTATGGCGTACGTGAGATGCGAACACCACGTAACGTCCGCGTCTTCGCGCCCGTCACGTGGTTGTCAATCGGGTACATGCTTCCTGCCGCACAGGGCGCCGCACTGGCTCAAAGACAAATGCGACAAAAGGCACAATCCAACGGCAACGGAAATGGTGAAACCAAGAGCTGTCGCACGATATTGTTCATTGGCGATGGCAGTCTACAAATGACGGTACAAGAAATCTCAACCATGATACGGCATAATCTCGACGTCATCATTATAGTCCTGAACAACGATGGATACACGATTGAGAGGGCTATCCACGGGCTGAAAGAGAACTACAATGACGTCGCAGCATGGCGATACCTGGGTGCACCGAGTTTCTTTGGCGCGAAGGAGGGCACGTACACAGCGTCAGCAAAGACGTGGGGCGACCTCGAGACGGTGCTGGCAAGCCAGGAGTTGTCAGATGGGAAAGGACTGCGGATGGTCGAGCTGTTCCTTGATCGTGAGGACGTACCAAAAGGTCCGCTAGCGATGCTGATGGGCAAGGAACAGAAGCGGGTGGAAGGACTGAAGACAAAGCCGTCTACGATACCATAGATTCGAGCAGCAGAATTGCCGCCAAGACAACGATAGTACGCTATAAAGGTCGAAGTGCCCCAGCTCGCTCATGAGCCCATTTACCGTAGATGACTTGGCGTGCGCTCTTGCCTTTGAAAGCAATGGGGACTGCAACCAGTCCAGCAAAGATCTGCAGCACTGCCAGCTCAATACCAACGAGCTTGTACCCATGCGCATTAACCCAAGGGACTATGCCAAAGCTGATTATGAAGCTGAGGATGTAGCATCCACCTGCCAAAACGCTGATGGCCGGAGCAGCCCATCGTGGGAAAGCCTCTGTGACCCACATTGTATTGCTGATCGAGAGCGTCGTCCAAGATATCCCATTAAGGCCATAAGCGAGATAGTAGAAAGCAAAGTGAAGCTTACGCTGCACAGCAAAGCCATAAAGGAACGTGCTCAATGCGCCAGTGATGACGGGCAGAATATATCCCACAAGAAAGTGCTCGGCCTCGCGAACTCCGCGGTTACGTCGTGCAAGACGATTAATGATTTTGCTTACCAGGATGCCACCAAGTGGAAAGGCTAACAGTGCGCCGACGCCGCAGCAGATGTTGACGTTCATTATCAATGCTGTGGGCAGATTATATGGCGGCGAGCGTAGGATCTGGGCGTATGTCGCCCCGATGAAGAGCATGCCGGCGAAATTAACGGATGAAGCGATGAAGACCCAGAATATGAGGGGATTGATGACGCAGAACGCCATTTGGTAGTAACAGTGACCGACGGCTGTCCATGATGCGAATGGTGACCGGGCCAGGCCGAGGCGGTCCCGCAAACCATTGAAGCCTGCTCGCTGGCTGGTTGGAACGTCTGGTAGATCGCGGTAGATGTCTGAGTCTGCCTCGTTGTCTTTGTAAACGGTGAGCTTCTCGGTGGCGCTTTGGAGCAGGATGAGTCCATCAAAAGCTACAGTCGGTCGCTTGAAGTAGGTCTCTGGGAAGAGAAGGAAAATGATAACACAAGAGATGGCCATAAGGATAGACCAATAGTGGTAATATTTGCGCCAGTCGTCGCCTTGGTTGGACAGGTAAGGGGTGATGGCAAGTGAGCTGGTGCCAACGAATCCAGCTAGTGACCAAAGCAGAGCCACTGCCTTGGGTCGCTGGTGTATGAAGGTCATGTCGATCATCATGAGGAGAGCCTAATGGGTCAGTACATGCTCTTTTCCAAGAGCTGTCGACGTTGCATACCAGAGTCAAAGAGAGTCCTTCGCCTAAGCCAAGAAAGCAGAAACACGCGAGCAACTGGTAGAAACTGGTCGTATACCCAGCACCAACAGTTGCAAGCAGCATGATCAGTGCCGCAATAAGAAAGACCGGACGCCTTCCCGTCCCAAGAGAAAGGGGTACCCATAGCAATGCACCAAAGCCCATAAACAGTGTGGGAGCAGTGACAAGCGTCTCAATAGTCCATGGATGAATGTCCTTTTGACCTTTTTAGTCAACAAGCTACCATAGTGTGCTACTTGTACGTACCTGACCTTCGAATTCCTTCAGTATGCCGTGAAAGACCAGACTCGCTGCTTGAACAACAGTAAGTGACACGGTAGAGTACAACGCAACCGCGATAATGGCGCCTGTCGTCTTCCATCGTCCCCAGTTCAATGGGTCTGTCGGACTGTTGGAAGGTACAGGCAGATTTAGAGTCTTGCCCGAAGAAGTCACGAGGAAGATGCTGCCGGACAGATCGTATGACTCGCGTCTGCGCCGAATAGCCTGAGTACTGCAATGAGAAGCCGAGCTTGCAACTGGTGCGTAGTCATCATCGCGGTCTTCCACAGAGAGCACAAGACTGGGCTTGCGAAGTGGTTGAGCAAGTGGTGGTGAAGCCAGCTCACCCTCAGGATAGAGATTCGATATGGAGGGCATGCCTTGGAGTAGTACACAATGAAGCAGAATTAGGAAGCAATAACAAAGAATAAATAGTGATCCCCAATCCACATTGCAAATTGCGGGTGATACTGATGCTCAGTGGCGTACTCGGCGCGTCTTCTTAACACAAAGACTATTAGGTCCATGGGTTCGTCCATAGTTTGCAGCTGTTGATCAATGATAATACAGCCCCGCCATAATTTCTCCATCAAGCAGGCAGAGAGCCAAAGCGCATGTAGCGCAAGGTATTACGGAGAGTTTGAAACGCCTAAAGAAGCAGTGAAGCCGGTGCACGGTTTCAGACGTTGGGCCACGGATGCCTGCGGGGGGAAGCGACGATCCGGAGAGTACTGCGGCGCGGTGGCATTGGACGTCACGTTATCGCCTCGTATATCCAAGCCTTCGGCCTGCCGTCAATAAGGTTTGCAACGTCCGCTCTCTTCTGACTTCGAGACACGACGTGAACCACGCTTCACCTGTCACTTAAGTAAAGTTCTGCGCCTACTCCTCCAGTTCGCTCGACGTCATGCCGGCGGTACCATGAAACAATGCTGGGGTTTGTGTTACGCCTCATATATGGAATTTCTGCAAAAGATATCTGATCACGGAGGTTGTCCTGATCGACATTCACCGAGGCTGTGGTTTGAATTTCACCGTAGGCCGTAGCCAAGCTGGCCCGAGTCACGTCGGTGCCCAAAGCCTCATCTTGCTTATTACCGGGCCGCTTTCTAGACAGCGTGTAGCTTACAAAACGAAGCTGCGACGTAGAAGGGGCAGGAAACACGGACGAATCATTGATGTGCACTGAGCAAGGTCTTGAAGAATTGTCAAAAGGTGACACCGACGGAAGGACCCGTGGTGGCTGGTTTTAGCTTCCGCCGTCAGCAGAGCCTCGGCGTTCGCAAGTCCCGCCATGCCAGCGCTCAACCCTTCCTCTCAAGACACCACCTTACGGACGTACACTTCGTAAGCCTATCGCTTCCGGTCTCACAACGCTTTAAGGTGACTGCTCAATGCCACTGAGCCGCGCCCCGCTTTGTCACATGGCTGTGTATGGAGCCTGAAGAAAAGGGCAAAGACGCACGGGACTCCGCCTTTCACACTTTGCTGCCTGGCACCTCGTGGGCGCATCGCCATATCCGCATGGAGCAAAATCGATCTGAAGGGCGTTGCAAGAGGACATGATCGAGAAGTGTGAAGCCATTCTAAACATAAAATGGGGGGCCAGTTCCACCAAAAGAGGCATCGCGAAGTCGATAGAAATATCCCTTCCGCGATCATCACTCCTTAACAAAATTTTCGTTTGGATTCGGTTGCCATGGTAGTCTCCAACAAAGCCGTGTCGCCAGATGCTCTGCACCGTCGCCTACTAAGCGATATCGCAGAGATCCAGCAAGACCCGTATCCCAACGTACACCTCTTCGTCGACGAGCAAGACTTTCGTAAAGCATGTCTCATCCTTTCGACCGAATCGTATGGGCCGTTGCACCTCTTCATTGAGTTCAGTAACCAATACCCCCTTCACGCTCCACGGGTATCTATACAGAGCGAGATCGCCCACCCTAACATCTTCGGAGACTACATCTGTGCCAGTATCCTGAACACCGACGAAGGCTGGACACCGGCGTACACCCTAAAGGGCGTGCTCATTCAGCTCCTTAGTTTTTTCGCCAGCGATTCGCTCGAACAAGACCATGGCGAAGGTGCAATGGACTTGCGAGACTTTCGGAGAGCGCAAAAGGCAGGAGACGATTGGCGATACGGCAGGAACTGGAAGACTCATGAGTACTTCTGTGAGAGCTGCGGATTTGACTCGGACTGGAAGCCTACACCTATCGTTGAGTGCTCAAATCCAGCTGCGAAAGCGCCAGCAGCGACGGTGTCCAAACTGCTCGCGCTTCCGGACGAAGTCGTACTACTGATGCTGGAGGCAATGCCCACCAAAGATATCCTAGCCCTTGTCGATGCTGTCCCATTTGTCAAGCGAACTGTTCACTCCTACGACTTCATTCGCTTACGGGAGCTGCAATGCTTCTGTCTGAAGAAGACCTACATGGATGCTAAACTCGGCATTGGCATCTCCGTCACCAGCAGTAAGAAGCCAGTGCTGAGGTCTGAGTTTGACCTGCTCAGTCAGGAGGCCTTCTTCCAGCACGATGTGCGTCGGAGCGTTCAAGGTGTGGCTTTCGATAAGTGGCTGCCATTGCCGCTCAGTCGACGGCACTGGAAAGACGTGAGAAGCACCACGATTGCGTGTCTTCGGGCTAATTCAAAGTCACGCTGGCATGCGTAACAGCGAGCATGGAGGTATCGACGTCCTGTATTACCTCATGAACAATGTGGTCGTTCAGTTCTCTGCTGATGCTGAGAGAGGGTTCAAGCAACCAGATGAGCGCAGCACCCTCAATCACGCTTCGGAGAAGGCTGTGGAAGCATACTTCGCTTGCTTCCATCTTTTGTTGTGCCTGGCGACGGATGATACTAACATCATCAATTCTGCAAACAAGATGGTGAGGCGCTTCCTCGCTGGTCCCCGCACTAAGAAGCACTTCCCCGATCTCGGTCTCCTCCTTGTGGCTGCGCTCATCTCCAACAACGGACTTACACAGGCTTTCATACTCGAAATCATCAAAGAAGCCATTCTTCGCAACGTGGTTTGGATGCTCGACCAAAAGGGTGCCGGCATGGCTGAACTCGCGTATCTGGAGCCGACCGCCATCTCCGAGTACCGTTTGGCCAAGACCTTCGAAGCCTCGCGGACTTCTTACCGTCTGCTCATGTTCCTCAGATTGTTCAGTTCCTCGGCCCGCCATTCTGGCAGCTCGCTTGTCGACCTCCGCGAAACACTGTTCGACAGTCATGGTGCGCCCCCGCCAGGTGTCCCAGCGGTGATGGCCAAGCGCATCCGCGAGATCTGCGGAATCGACGGTTTCCCTGGCTTTTTGCGGGCTATGGGTATAACAGAGATACCCAGCAAGACCCATTTCACGGCCTTCCTTCGACGCACAGTCGTAGACAGTATGGATGCTGGGTATTCAGTCATGCCTTTGTCGCAGTCGAAGCTGTACATGATTCGCAAAGTCCGCGAGCGCGACGTTGAAGCTGCGCAGGGAGTGGGCATAACCGAGGCGATCATTACGTGGTACAATCGGGGAGAAAAGTGGTACTGGAATGGTTGGAACGGGAGACCGACCTTCTTTCCTGGGCGACTGACCAGCTCTGCAGCGGTCCATCGCGATGATCGATCAACAATTAGAAGGGGCGGCAGGAGCGGACCAAGACAGTAGATGCGGAAAGTAAAAGAGGACTAATGGCTTTTGCAGCATCTGCAACTCCTACCTCTAGACCTCAGTGGCCCAGACAGAGTAGACTAGCTAGAAAGCACCAAAAGTTGGTCTTACAGCTTCTGTTCCCCCGCATCACGTTCCCCATGAATGCCCGCAATACTCGCTTGACTTTTCCCTCGTCCTTCTTGCCAGTGCACATACCTCTCATCATACCACCTTGGAAGGTCTGAAGTACCCTTTTCCGCAATCCACCCTGCTAGACTCACCCCGTCTTCAATGGCACCATTGGCCCCACCACCCCCAATGATCTGTTCAGCGTGTGCTGCATCGCCTATCAGAAATATTTTCTTCTGTCCCAGTTGCTTCAATTCGTCCTTGGTTGTGAGGATACTGCGCATCAGCCAATGTAGGATCCTCTCCTTGCGCAACATCTCGGCATTGAAGACATCGGTGAACGGCTGCGATAGGCCCTTCAGACTTTCTACTTCTGTAAAGAATTCCTGTGGGGTGTCTTTCGCGGCCGCGTTCGGCCTGTTCGGCTTGTGCAATGCATCTGACAAGCCTCGCGCAGGGCGAGAATATATCCAACTGATGCTGACATGCTCCTCGGTTGCCTCGTTGATGCTGATATTGAGGACTACGTCGCCATGACGAACCTCCACGGCTGCTGAATTCTTGAAAGCTGATGCGTATAAGTCATCAAAGATATCCCGCGGGATCTTGCGCTTGCCGTTGAACGCAATATAAGGCAAGATTTCGGGTTCTGCTGAGGGCAGGAACTGCTTGCGGATCGCTGAGTGCGGACCTTCGACACCAATGACAACGTCACTTGTAGCTGAGTCCCCGTTGGCGAAAGTCAATGTAGGACTCCCGTCCGACTTGACACTCTCTAGGGTATGCTCCCATCGAATGTCCAGACCTTCTCTCAGCAATTCTTCAAATTTTCCACGATGCGCTCGAAACGACGATGCTTCCAGGGCGCGGTAGCCATAGCCGTCGGTGTTGATGTTGCCTGAGCCGCCGATACCAGCATCGACGGCTACTCGACTTCTGAACGTACTTTCGTCGATGTTAAGAACCTTCAGCAGGGGACGATATGATGCTGGCTGGAGCGTAATCGCATACGTATGACGGGGGCTGGATGGCGCCTTCTCGTACAGAACGGCACGAATTCCGCGCTGCAGCAGGCAACGACCGAGCGTAAGACCGCCGATTCCAGCACCTACAATACTGATTCTTGGTTGAGACATTGGCGATGCGCTTTTGAATGTTGTGAAGAACGCAGTAAACATGCAAGCTTCTGTTGCGCTGGTGGTCGCGCTTCTGCGTGCAACGACTTTAGTTGGCGATCGACAAGATCGAGCCAATTAAAAGCTGGTAGTTCTGCCGACCCGGTGTACCATAGTATGCGTGCCTTTGTTGCTACCCTGCGCCTCAAACTGACAACAACGCCCAGCGGGCTTGAGATAGCCTGTCATCCGCGAGGAATGGTCGCTGAGCTCACGCCTATAGCTTCTGCGACGCGAGGCAGCACGACGGCCCCAGATCCACCGACAACGCTGACTGTCAGCCACCTCCCTGGTACACTTGAACTTTGGAGCCCACTATCCGATTTCGTCTTGTACTATGACTGTCTTATAGTGCATGGACCTGGATCATCGTCACTTCCAGCAGGGCGTTGATGATGGCGCTTGGTCTGCGCTGGTGCTGGAGCCTAAAGACAGCGGCGAACGTTAATTTCGCTTCGTGCTTGGCTCCGGGGCAGCTTTCGAGCAGGCAAATATCACTGGTGCCACTCTGCTTCACGCTGATTTGTATCCACCATGTTCATCTACAATCTTTCCCCGGATATCCTCTTGAATATCGTAGAGCTCTGCGCAAACAAGGATGCCTACGCCCTGGCGCTCTGCTGTCGCGATGCACACCACGCCTTAAGCAATACTCTTGCGAAATATCAGAGATTGGGGCGGCAATGGAACATGGTCGATGCGGACGATGACAGGAGGCCATTCCAAGAGCGAATACTGAAGGTAATAAGGAAGTCTCAGCTCACCTCTTATATCAAGACGCTGTCCTTTGACTGTGAGCTTGAAGCACGAACGTTTTCCGAGTCCGAGATGACAGAAATAAAAAATCGACTGTTGGATTTGGGGAGGTCGAATTGGAGCTTGTTTGAGGACATCTGTGGTGATTTTGGCCACCTCGCAGACGAGTCATCCGGAGGTGATTTCCACCCCAACGACTATGGTTACCAGCTACAATGGGTCTCTATTCTTCTAGTCGTTTTGGTACCCAACCTGCGCAGATTAATGTGCGTTGGTTGTTTTTCAACTCAAGATAAACTCCTGCTGTTGCTCGCTAAAGTCGCAAGGATGTCGCCGTCCATGTCGGCTCTTCCACTGCAGCAATTGAAGATCATCGAGGTCAAATTAGAGCGTGGGGTCGACGAAGGTGGGTTACCCATGGATTGGCTCTTGGCCAGTTTGAATCTGCCTTCCGTCAGAACATTTGCGGCGAGCAGGATGAGCAGCAGCAGCGTGTACTTAGAACTGAAAGAGGAGGTCAAGTCGAATCTAGAAACTCTCATCATGGAGGACTGTATATTCGAACCGGATGTACTTGCGCGCGTTTTAGGTAGCATACCTAACCTGAGGACCTTTGCATACTCGAATGGGTAGAATTACAACGTGGGCTACGACAGCTTCTCGCCAAAGAAAATCAGCAGTGCACTAATGCTTCATACGGCTCATTGTCTGGAGCATCTGACTATCTGCAGTCAAGACGAAGATGTGAGCATTGGATTTGAGAAATTAACAGATTGATATTCGCTGACACTCCGCCAGGAAACAGATCTAGTCCATAAAGGACTTGAATGGCCACATGTGTCTCTTGCAGATTTCGAAAAACTCAAAACATTGCGCTGTTCTACGTCGCTTCTTACAAGCGATCCAAATTTCGTTCGACCAGAGACACATGAGACAGTATCGATCGAGACAGGATGCTGCACTGCAAACGGTCGACGCTACGAGACAGATGACTTCCTGCAGCCTACTCCAGGGACCCTGAGGCGTCTAGGATTTTCGGCACGTCTACCACATTCTCTCGAGGCTCTGCATCTTGAAGAGTACCCATGTCACACACCCTTGGCATACTATGCTCTCTCAGAATTTGTGCAGAAGTCCGATGGGCTCCTGCCCCGCCTTAAGCAGCTGTACCTGGACGATTGGGGGCTCGAATACTTGCAGAATAAGGGCTTGCTAGGCATGATTGCCCAGAAAGGCCTGAAGTACAAGGCGCTCCACAATCCCTTCCAACTCAGTACGGGGATCAGATGCAACTACGATGACATGAGTGCATACAAAGTTGATTTCTAGAACAGGTGAAAACCGATGCATGATCTATACAGAAGTCGATCTAGAGGTATGCGTCGTAGAATGGCGTGTCGCCCGGGTTCCTCAAGAGACTCTCAATGGTCCTCGGGTCAAGGATCAGCCATTTCATCTGGACGACATAAGACCGCATCACCACTGACGGGTTGACGAACGCAGTGGCAGGCCCTGCTCTGGTCTTGTACTGGTCGAGGTTCAGTGTCTGCTAGATACACCACACACCAACCAGCATTGCGTATTCCATGGGGAAGACCGGGTAATTGGGGCTGATGAAGAGGCTGCTGGCGCCACGGATGATCGAAAAGCAACTTCCTACATGCGAGCGAGTCTGATCTGAGCGTATTCAACACGTCCGGAAGCTAACCCCATAAACGGCGCATCGCTGACAGTCTGTGTGCGTTGCCAACTGTTGCTGCGTTCTGAAGTCCTGCGCTAGGCGGAATCTGCTACCTTGTATGCTACTAAATTCTCCTGCAATGGCTATAGATTTCGCAAAGCACGAACATGGATTTCATCATCATCTCAGGTCTTGGCATCCAGGAGTCGCAGTGGGCCTGCCAAAACGGGCTTGAAATTCATGATTGTCACGAACAGGGATTAGAGAACCTTGCAACCTTGTTTCTCAAGACATACGAATCGGCGCATGTCTGACAGGCTCCCAAGCGAGTCTAGTTTACTGTTTTGGTCATTTTCAGTAGTTTGAGGATCTAAAAATTTATCGTCCACCCGACTTGATACCATGCAGCTGAGCGTCAGTATCATCGCTGCGAGGAAGGACACTCCCACAGGGACTACTTCTCAGGAAGAGTGGTCTTGCAACGCGCAAGAAGTGTAACAACCAATTCGACGCGAACGACAGCCTAGCCAATGCAGCGACTGGTAGCGGTATGATACTTCGGCCTCGCCTGATCGACTTACTTCGGACGCACGCGGATCCAGGTCAACTTCGAGATGCTAAATGCTCCATGCAGAACAACAAATAGGCGCTGCAGTGGCCAATACATAAAGCGCGCGCAATGAGTGCTCAGGCACCCAAGTAGAGTGGCGAAATTGGTGATGCGAAGGGCATCAGGAATACCTTAAAGGTGGTTGTGGGAGATCCCACATACCAGTATCAACGCCATACATGTTTGATATTGATATCTCCAAGTTAAGATTGGACTGCCCCTGTTTCATCCAACATTGCGCATACGTCAAGCCGCGCGAGGTGCTGCTCCGGTCAGAACACCATGATCTGTAACCTCAGCCTCCGGTGCCTTGCCATCTTGCCCACTGAGTCTTCTTGACTCTGAATCATGCCCACTGTCTGTCTCGATATCGGTAACCCCTTTCCCTGATCGCGCATCGCGCTTGAGGTAGTAATGCATAATCCAGGTAAATGCGATCAGCGCAAGCGCACACCCTAGACAAAACGAGTATCCTTTGCGGTATCTCGGCGCCTCGACGGTTGGAAATGTAAGCAGTGGGGTCCACGCAGTGCTTGATTGGCTTAACAGGTTGATAAGCACAAGCGTAAAGCTTCTTTCCTCAGGACTGTCGCGAAGTAGATTATTCACCCATCCATGGAAGACACTTGAGAGTGCGTTGGACCAGTACATCGTCGCAAACCCAAACCAGAGTGCGCCTTCGGGGACTTTCCAGGCAGTAAGGACTGCTAAACCGATGGCGTTGAGTATAGAGCACATGGTGATTGCCCATGCGGGTCCGAGATACATGTCTGATGCAAAGCATGCGAAGAGTGTGTATCCTATACCGAGAGCAGGAGCGATCGTGCCTAGCTCGTTGATCTTTGACACGCTAAACCTTCCAGGTGCGATGCTCTTGATCCAGAGCAAGAAGCTTGCGGTATTCTTGTGGATTCCAGCATTCCAGAAGAGCACGTCAGTGATGACAACAGTCCAGAAACGAAGGCCGAATAGTGTCTTCTTGACATGGCTGAACTTCATCTTGCCTTTGGTAACATGGCCATGTTTCTCGAGACGTGCTCGAGCAACAGCAATATCGTGATCGTTTACAACCCATCTGTTGGGTTGATCGACAGTGCCGGGAAGGACAAAATATCCTAATACGCCGACGGGAATGGTGATGATAGCGCAAATGATGTACATCCATCGCCATCCTTCGAGGCCTAGTGATCTATTAGCTTCTTGAACCCACAACCAATGGCAATCGAAACACACCGTGCACTCCTTCGAGGCGCTGAGAAGCACCAGCCTGGATCAAGCCTGCGGTCAACGTCCCCAGTCCGAGGCCTGTATAGAAGATACCGCCGCGACGGGCGATTTCGTGACCCCGATACCAGGAGCCGAAGAGATAGTGCATTGCGGGAAAGAACGCGGCTTCAAACCAGCCGATCAGGAAGCGGTAAGCGGCTAGTTCGGCATATGAGTTGACACGGTATTGCAGCAGGGTAAAAACTCCCCAAAGGATGTCACAGCCAGGAATGAGCCACTGGATTGGCACGTAGGTCATGATAAATCTATAATTTGTTACATGCAGGCTCGACATAGACACGCTGACAAAAGCACTTACAAAGATGGGATCTGACCCAGTACGGAGCCTAAAGTGAATAGTGTTTGCAGCTGTACCAGTTCGTTGCCGTTGAACCCTAAATCCTCCTTCATGCCAGCCACATAGGCATTGTTTAGGTTCGACTGGTCGATGTACTTGACCCAATATCCAATCACCGAGTACGGAACGAGAAACAAGTCGATCTTAGAGATGAGCTTCCGGTCTTCCTTGGAGTCATCATCCGAAAACCACTTCAGCTTCCACCACTTTTTCCGTGGAATAGTCGTCTCGCGTGTGGGTGTCATTTCGAGTAAGGGCCGTCGGTGGGACGCAAGGTCCAGCACATGAGAAGTGGCTTTTATATCAGGCAGACCTTCCTTCGAGTTTTCGATGGTTTCCCGGCATCGACCATCGCGCAATGCATTCACAGTATTGCAATGAAGCCCAGTCTTCCCAGTAATACGTCCGACGACGGCGCCCTTCAGGAGCGACTCAGTGAAGAGTGGGTTTCGGCGTCTAAGACACCGAGAGAAAGGATCGTGCCAAGACCACCACGGGCGGAGAATATTGTGCACGCGTTCGGATAGATGCATGTGCTATACATCAGGGCACTGTGATAGGTGAATAGCTTCGGCAAGTGTTTGAAGCACGAGGTGTTGAGGCCTGGCAAGGAGTGTCTAAGCGATGACGTGCTTCAAACCTGACATGATGGAAGATGGAGACTCAAAGCCAAGGTATGCAGCAGTTGATAATTCTGTTTTATCATTGTCCTACATTTCTGTCAAGTGCGACTGTTGTCTTGCTCGTCTTGTAAACTGTTGGTACAGCCTTTCAGACTCAAAAGGGGTCAACACATCCTTGAATGCGATCAATAAGCCCACGCAATACCACACGACAGTTCAAGCACAGGATATTGACGCTACGAGCCTACAAGAGTAGCATACCAGCGGCGGCACCAATAAGTGCGCCGTAGGAAGCAACGACGTTGGCTGCGGCCGCCCCTGGAGAGGGAGTCGCGGAAGCAGGACCAGCGCTCGAGGCACGAGACGCACCGCTCGCAGACGCGCTGTTTGTGCCCGCAATTTGAGTGACACTGGCCATGGAAGCACTTGCAGCACTTCTGGAAGCCGCAGAGCTGCCACTTGCACTTACACTTGCACTTGCGCTGCCCGTAGCGCTCGCCTGCGTGCCTAGTTTTTCCGCACCACTGGTCACCGTGACCGGGATAGTCAGGATATCCTCGCCCTGGTATGTTGTCGTACTGCTACCAGGAAAGTTTGCCTCGCTGCCCGTTGCGAACTCTGCGCAGGTAACAGTTGCGCCCATGGTGCAGTCCTCGCTACCGGTGTATATCCCAGCATCGCCAACGCCCATATCGATGTGATACGTAGAGGGTCCATAGATGAGGGTCATCTCAGGGAACAGGCCGCAGTCGTTGCTGTCGGTACCCGTGGGGCAGTTGAGGGCCAATGTCGTGGCAGAAGGGTTTGCGGAGACCACCGAAGCTTCGATGGACTGATTGTCGAGGATGTAGAATGGAATGGAAACTACAGAAGTTTGTGCAGCAGCAAGTCCGAGCAGAGACGCGAAGATAAGTGTAGAGACCATGATTGTGCAGCCTGGAGGTCTGGAAGTCGCAACTATTCGGGATGGAGGAAATGACGATTGCAGTTAAAGAGCGACAGAAACGAGCGTGAGACTCGGTGAGGGTGATCTCGACAGAGAAAAACGGAAAGGCAAAGAGACTGGGGGCTTACCATACTAACTAAAGCGCATCGAGCCGTGGCATCAAGTAGCGATTCTGCCATTAAGATATCTGTGGAATGTGGCGCGCAAAGGGGTTGGAGGCCTGAAGCCATTTGATAGAGTTTAATCTCCTAGCGTGCCTACTTGAGTTTAGCTCGTGGTTCAAGTAATCCCCGAACAGGTCAAGCAACATCTTACTGATGCTTGTTCATCTCAACACCTTTCATCAGCCTCATGCGTTCTTGATCTATCCTGGGCGCTCACGCGCAAAGAGGCTCATTCATAAAGTTTTAGTTTGCTTCGCGGATACTCTGGTTCCCGAACAATGGTAACAACATGAGGAGCCCATCCCTCGTACAGGCGCAAATGTCTGTAGAGAACACTTCAAATGGAACGCAGATTTCAACAAAGCTAATTTGTGTTGTTCGTGGGTATCAACACTACTTCTTCACCGATCGTCGAATCTACCACTTTCCGCCAGGACCTCCGCCCATGTGACTTACATGCCCTCCCATATTTCCGCCACGCCCTCCGCTGGGCCCGCCCATTCCACCGCCGTGATGGCCACCATGCCCTCCGCCCATGCCTTAAACATAGCCATCTTGTTGGCCACTAAGACCTCCAAAGACACCAGAGCCGCCGATGCCAACACCTCCGTGATGGGACTGTCCGCCAAAGCCACCCGATCCGCACATTCCTCCCTGTTGCACGCTGTGATGATAACCTTCGCCTATCCTACCATTTGGCCCGCCACTCATGCTGGGACCGTTGTTCATCCCGCCGCCATAGCTGCTTCGCTGGTAGTTCTGCTGTGGAGGGTAGCCATTTTGATTGTTGTGGCTCTCGTGCTTGGGGTCCTTATGCAAAATTTTCTCTTCGAGCTTGTGGAGAAGATCCATCGCGAGGTAGTGGTACTTTTCGTGCTTGAGGTATTTGTATGATCTGGTGTGGAACAACGCAATTAGGGCGTGTAGAGGAAGTTTGATGCTTTCGATGATGATATTGTTGCTGTCTGTAAGCACTCAATCACAAGATATACAATCTTTCACCCCTCACTGCCTGGCTCGTTGCGTCACCTGTTCCAAGGAGCTGCGTTCTTCCCAACCGCGTCACCTACGTCGACTGGGTGCACACTGACCGACAAAAACCAGAAGTGGAGCCAATTCTACTTGTGTTCTTACGCGTCATGACGATGCTGCATTCAGTCCACGCGGCTGCGACCCACTTGGTCCGGTAGGTTGTAACAGATACGAGGCATCATGGCTGCTTCACCAGTATCCTGTCAAGGGAAGGAGCTGCCGATGCCTGTCGTACCTGGTGTTGTCCGAAGCCCGTTGCGGTGCGCATTGCTGACAGCCGTGGTTGGTGATATTGAAGCTGTGGAAAGGATCTCGCTCTTCCCGCGCCGTAACGTCAAACGCGCTACAGCACACATCGTCCACCGTCAGTTTACGAAGTCGACGACGCAACATGCTTGAGAACTAGATTATCGTAAGGTTTTCAACAAACTGGACGAATGCCGAAGTGATGTGCATCCACAAGTCAAAAGTTGCAGTATGGACTATGTATGCATGGAGTGCATTGTTGCCTTTATCAAATACATGTAGAAACCACAGCACATTGACAACGTCTCTAATCCTTGCGAAATCGACGTTACAAACCACGAACGTGCTAGTGAGTCTTCCTAGGAAGTTTTCAAAGCATTATGGTGAAAATGGGAGGCCAAAGGTAATATTGTCGACTAAGGAGCGAATGCGAGGATTGTACCAGCCTCTGGCAACCATGGTAAATTGCCTCAGAGAGTGTTCACACAGTTCCATTACCCCCGCTTCCACCAAGATTGGTCTCAAAGAATCTGGAAATCCTGTCGAACGGAATTAGGTCAACTCTATCATACAAATCGACGTGGCCAGCGCCGTGAATCCAAACCAGCTCCTTCGGCTCCGCTGCTGCAGCGTACGCATCCTCACTAAATTCACGGGAGTGAGCCTGATCGCCATGGATGAAGAGCAGAGGACGAGGGGATATGGTGTCGAGATTGCTGAAAGGATAAAAGTTGAGGAACTTGACGTTGCTGGTCAAGGTAGGATGCGTGGTCAGATTTGGCGAAGAGCCAGCAGGTGTGAACTCGCCACGCGAGGTACGATAGAAGTCGTAAAACTCGCGCGCAACCGCATCCGTCTCGTTAGAGAGTTCGTGAACCGTACCGCCAGTGTATTCGATCTTGGCGCCATCGACCTCTGCCCAACGCTGCTGCGACGCCGTGGCTACGACTCCCTTGCGCTGCTCAACGCTGACTGCACCCTGAAGACCGTTGCGGTTGACAGCACCCATGTCGTACATGCTGACAGTCGTGATGGCTGCAATGCGCGTGTCGGTCTTTGCGGCGCTGAGAACGAAGCCACCACTGCCACAGATGCCAACTGCACCAATGCGCTTGCGATCGACGAAGCCAAGAGTACCTAGGTAGTCGACTGCAGCGCTGAAGGATTCGGCGTAGACATCAGGGAGAACCGCATTGCGAGGCTTGCCGTGACTGCCACCCCAGAAAGAGATGTCAAGCGCGATCGTGACGAATCCTTGCTCGGCTAGTTTGGCAGCGTACAAGTTGGCACTCTGCTCCTTCACAGCGCCCATGGGGTGACCGACTACAATGGCTGACGCATTTTCGGTGCGCGAGAGATTCTTGAGCACAAAGAGATTACCAGCAACTGCCATCTGGTACTGGTTGGGAAAGGTAATCGGCTGGAGCTCGACAATGTTGCTCTTGTAGAAGTTATCGGCTCCGAAAGAGAGATTCTGTGCGGTTGCCAGAACTGTGCTGATTGCAGCGACAGCAAATAGTGCAGCGTTACTGCGTCGAAATGTCTTCATATTGTGAGTGTGACCGATGGTGATAGAGGCTCCCTTTGAGTATACTGTATCCTATGGTGAACAACATCTTTACTTATAGCTCCCAGTTGGCAACAGGATTGGGTTGTGATGCCATCTGTCACCACCCCCAACCACCAGCAATTCCAAGTTGCCAAGGACAAAGTCCACGCAACAACTGCAACCTGCTGACGTTCTATATCATCGAATAATGTCAAACGAGGCGCAGTACGTACCTGGCCGTCGGTTGCAGCCGCAGCGAATTTGAGATTTCACCGTATGAGGCAACGATGATCATATTTACAAGGCTCTCACTGCACACTCCTCATTGATGAGTTCCGAAGCTCTGTGGAGGGCAGCTTTCGGAGGTATGCAGGCCGCTGACAGCTCTCTTGGGCCTCCGTCAGCCAAGCTTGCCTTTACAGCTCTCAAGTAGGCTGCGTCCGCGGAAAACCCACTGAGTGATTTAGAGCTTCTCGGGCTTAATAGGTAGTCGATGACACGGTTCTAGACTGAGAATGCGACCGAGTTGAATTCTTGGCGTGTTGTGGCGGAAAGGAGCCCTGGACGTGTCAGCAATGCGACTACCGAAATCCCGGAATTGCTTATGTCATGAGTGCGAGCCGCCTGCTTCCGGCACTTCTGTTCACTTCACCTCTGCCTTCCCATCTCACGTAGATCGTCGTCTTCGCCAAAATGACCTCTGCGACCGCGCAACAAGTGAAAAATGATTCTGTGTTCGGACCTGGAGATGTCGCAACGCCTCCAAGATGCCACGTATTCGCCACGGCAGCAGCACAAGCCACGAAACCACCAGTGGGAGGGCGACCGAACTTTCTAAATTTCCGCGCTTGGCAATCGTCTGGAGCGTCAATCACCTGCGCTTCATCAAGCTGATTACTCAAGGACAGCGAGCCTTGAACCAGATCTTGGATTCTGTAACTGGGCGTCTTACATACAGACTTTGTACCCAATTGTCGAGAATCTACCCACTTCAGCCTTGACGAAACACCAGTCCTGGATCACGCCTAGTCGTGCTGAGCTCCTGACAGTAAGGGACAAGGGAGTTCATTGTCTCAGCCAGTTCAAAGCTATTAACATACATGTAGCGCTCGAGATCTTGGCATCATTCATGCGTTCTCAAATCACCTGACAACCTGACAGGCATGAAAGATTTGCTTCACGACGCGACAAGCGTACCATATCTCACTGGAGTGCTCTACTTCCTTCCTTCGCTACGCAGCTCTTTATGCAAGGGCCCACGCAAGCGGCGGTTCAAACCGGCTACGGCTCCGGAGCGTTTCAAACAGCGCGCAGCCTTATCCTGACATCTCTCAACGCACAGTGCGCAAGAAAATCTTTCTCTGCTCCTGTGACAAAATCTTGGCGCTACCGCTTGTCAGCAGCTACCCAGCGTCGTGTACAATCGCCACTGCGCAATGCAGATGGTCCTATCCCGGAGCAGCTGCCTCAGAATGTTTCTTATTTTGTTTCTTCATTTTCCTGTGCAAGGGGCCATTAGGATTATGCCGAAGGACTCGCTTGTTTGGAGAGATGACGTTTGGACATGAATGTCTGGGCTGTCAGACGCCGCAAGCCACGGATGTCAATGTTTTGCCGAGCCTGGAAGGCCTGAACAATGTTCATCAACTGGACCTTCAGCAAGCGCTGAAATTCAAGGTCGATTGGAGCTGCCATCTCGGATTCGAGGTTGAGTCGAGGCCTTCGGGACCCGCACTGACTTCCGAGCACTGTGACCCAATCAAGTGCGGTCCCCGATACGTACGACCTGCACTATGCGGAAACTAGGTTCCCTAGTCATTTGCACAGCTTCGTATGCCGAAGATCCTCAGCTTGACGAGGCTGCATGAGGCTCTTTCCGCTATCTAAACCAAACGACTGGAGCCATCCCAAGGCCCACAACCCTGCGTCAATCTTCGAGTGTCCACGAAGCCAAGTTTTATGCATGCTGACTGACATAGTATAGCCGCACAGTCTCTACTGGTTGAAATACATAATCTACTTGCGAATGTATAGCCTCACTCATGCTCTCACCTTGGATCTCGTCCACTTCCTCTGCCTTCTCTTATTCCTCTTTCTTAAGTTGCCGCCGGCTCGGCTTCCATTTCACTTCTTAGGTGCTGTGCACGTTTCCTCATTCCACCAAAGGGCAAACAGGTACCCCTGAAACTCACAGAAAATGTACCGACCTTCTTACCTCGCTCCGCGGTCCCAAGACACCGAGAGCAACCGTCGCCGAACCGTATGGCCTACTGTGATGGGGAACGATATACAGATCAGTAAACCGTGGCTCAGCAGCCCCCACAATGCATCCGCCGAATCGAATCAACGCTTTACGAGTGTGTTCGACACAGAAGCCCGTGCTGCACGCATGAGTGTCATGGTCGACTCGTCACTCTTCCCGCCACCTTTGCAAGCTCGCAATCGACATTCAGCATGGGTTGGAAGAAACACACAGAGGCAAACATGGCTTGCCCCAGTTGCACAGACCGATACCAAGGAGCGTGTGTGGTCTGGGGAGTTCGAGGTCGAGAGGCGACCCTCGTGGCAGTCGCGCACGTCGAACCGATGGAGCGGCGAACTGGACATCAATGACTTTGAAGAAGACGCCAAAGAAGAGCAATACTCTGTTGATTGGGAAGAGGGCGATCTCGAAAATCCTCTCAACTTTAGTGTTGGTCGCAAGTGGTTTAATGCTATGATGCTTGCTTTCGCTTGCTTCATGGTGTCAATCGCGTCTTCTGGATTCTCACAAGGCACCGAGCAGCTCAAGGCAGAGTTTGCCATTTCGCAGACGACTGCGCTCCTCACCACTTCAACTTTCGTTCTTGGTTTCGCGGTCGGCGCTCTCATCCTATCACCACTCAGCGAAGTTTACGGCCGCCGCGATCTCTATGTAATTACCTTCGGCGCCTTCGTTGTTTTCAGTGCCATTGTCGGTTTCTCGAACTCCATGAACGTCGTTATTGCTCTGCGTTTCTTCGGTGGTCTTGCCGGCTCCTTCACCCAGGCCGTTGCACCTGCAGTGGTGGCAGATATGTTCAACGCGCAAGACCGCGGAATCGTCATGTCAATCTTCACGCTTGCCGGTCTCGTAGGCCAGAATCTTGGACCCATTATCTGCGGTTTCCTCGTCAAGGCCTTCGGCTGGCGCGCCATTCCCATCTTGATCACCAGCGCTTCTGGTCCGACTTGGACCGTGCTGACACTCACCTTCCCTGAGACTTACGCGCCTGTGCTGCTGCAGCGCCGTGCGAAGCGATTGACCGAAGAGACGGGCAAGCAGCACCAAGTCGCCGGGATAGCGCCCAGACCTATTGTGCAGCAACTCCGTGTCGGCGCGCTGCGGCCTTGGATTATGCTTATCTACGAACCCATCGTCACACTACTTTCTCTCTTTCTTTCTGTGGTACATGGCACACTTTTCCTTCTCTTTGCTGCTTACCCTATTGTGTTTCAGAAGACCCGCGGCTGGGAACAAGGCATTGCTTCTCTACCTTTCCTTGCCATCATCGTCGGTATCATGGTCTCGCTGGTGTACGTCGCACTCATCGATCAGAAGCGGTACGCAAACGTCGTCGCGAAGTACGACGGCAACGCTCCGCCTGAGACGCGACTACCACCCGCCATGCTCGGCGCAGCTGCACTTCCCATTGGCCTTTTCTGGTTCGCGTGGACGAACGCGCCGGAGCTGCCATTTATGATCTGCGTATCTGCTGGAGCGCTGTTTGGGTTCGGCATGGTCCTTCTTTACATGTCACTCACGAATTACATTGTCGATGCCTACTTGGGCTATGCTGCTTCTGCCCTTGCAGCTAGCACCGTCTTGCGTAGCATTGCTGGCGCGGTCTTTCCTCTGTTCACGGCGCAAATGTATACCAATCTTGGCATTCATTGGGCGAGTAGTGTGCCGGGCTTTCTGGCATTGGCGTTCATTCCCTGTCTGTTCATGTTTTATAAGTGGGGTGATAGGCTTAGAGGAATGACAAGGTTTGGTGCTGAGGCCGCGAGCCTGGCAGGGAAATAGATATAGATGGGTAGACTTACAAGAATACAGACGCTGGACGGTTTCAGCATGTCTCGAATACAATCAGGGCTCATCCACGCGCTCACTGCGATGCAGCTTTTCAACATTGCTAGACGTGAGGTCGCAGTTCAGCTCTAATGCCATGCAGAGCTGATGCCCAGCGGCCCGGTCATATGTAATGAAGGAGAACAGAATCAAAGTTAACTCGAACACGTCGTAGACGAGGGCATCGTTCTTGCGTTATTTCAGTCTTCCTATTTTACATGATCACACCAAATTAGAGATCATCGATCGGTCTCAACGCCAAGTCGCGTTTGTCCAAGAGGCGTTCACCCCATTATCATCGCCCATCGCGCCAGCAGTATCGTTTGAGCCCCCCATATCACCAGCCACCTCACCTACGCTTGCCTTGCCGGGGAATGGGTCCTTCAGCCCGTATGGAGCGATAAAGTCAGAGAGCCACCAACAAGTGAACTTGCGCTGGTAACCTGCATTCTTTTTAACCCACTTATCAATGATGGGATCGCACGAGAAGTCTGTGTTGCTGGCGATCATAGCGGCGGAACATGCGCTAGGCTTGCCTTGAGCGAAGCAGACATTGAGAAGCGATTGTTTGGTCTCATCGGCAGTCTCTGTCTGGTACCACGGTCGACAAACCGTCAGCCCTGGAACCGCACAGGTGTCGATGGTCACACGCGTCCCACCTGGACAATTTCCACTGCAATGAGCGTTCTTCTCGTTTTGATAGGTGAGCCTGACTTGTGTGATGTCCTTGTTGCGAGGTTCCGTGACGGTCATCAGCATCTTGTACAGCATCTTATCGGCAGTGGAGTCGCCATCAAGCATGATGTCGTGCCTTGTCGGCCCCGATAGATCATGGGTGTGATGGGCGGCAACTTTGCCGTTTGGGTTGTTCAGGGTCCACTCTATCGACGCTGTCTCGTACTCCATGGTCTGGATCAAGTCGAGAGTCCAGGTACTCTTTCGGTTCCAATCCGGTGATGGGGGTTGAGCATTGCCTGAGCTGTCCGGCATGCTGAATGTACAGAAACCTCCACGAACGCTTACGAGGTTGTCTCCATTGTCTTGCCACTTGTTCACACCACTGTCACAATTCACCACGTCGGTCAAAAATTTCTGCAAGCCGCACTGCTGAGAACAGTCACTGACATGTCCCCAAGAGACGTCCGGCTCGCGTTTCATGATCTTCCACTCGGGGTAGCAACCGTCCGACATTGGAGGCGTAGAGGTAGGCGCTGGAGCGGCGTCGGACTTTGGCGGGATGATGATGGGGGGAGGGCCGATGATGCCCATGTCCGGGTTCAGCGGTACGTCTTGGACTGTGCTGTTGTGTGGAGTGTCACGCTTGGTCGCAGGCTTGCAGCCACTGACTGGTTTCGAGAACTGGAAGTAGATCTCCGATTCCGCGCGGCTAAACGACTCTGTGACATTAGTCAACAGCTTGAAGTCCATTTTATGCGTGTCCGCACGAGCGACTGTTTCGATCGTCGTAGTGATGTTGTACCCAAGGAATTGTTTCCAAGCCATGCCGCTGCCAGCGTGACAGCCGTTCTCATCCCACAGATCCCATTTGAAGGTTGCGTTGGCGGGCTGTTCATGGATCTTGTGTTCGAAGAGCACAGTCCACTTGCCATGGGGCGTGATGCCGTGACCCGCATTACATGTTGGCGTGGGGCCATGCTTCAGGGTCGGCTCAGCATATTTGGGCGTTGGAGTGACTGTGATGGTGGTGCTGGGAAATGACAAGACTGTCGTGAACGGCGCGTGCGGCTGAGCCGTATTGTAGTCGACCGGCATTTGTGCGGGACAGGCCGCAGGCTTGCAGGGGCCCTTTTTACAGAACGGAGCCTTGTGGTCGCCGTAACACAAGTATGCTAGGCAACGCTTCGCACACTCTTGCGGCTTGCTGCCATCCTGCTCGCAGGAGGTCTTCACGCACTCAGTGAAGATATCGTCGCAAGTCGGACAGTTGGGTACAATGCTGCCAGTTGGATACACGATCACCGTGGTGGTCTTGCTGGGTAGGCTCATGACGGTCGTGAACCCGCCTGCTGGATCGGCTGTCTCGAAATTCACCGGTGGATCTTTCGGGCAGGCTAGAGGTCTACAGGTACCTGTCTTGCAGATTTCGGGGCTCTTGCTGTCATAGCAAACCGTCACAAGGCAGAATTTAGCGCACTGCGCGGCGTCTGAGCCATCTGGGCAACGCATCTTGAGACAGTCATTGAAATGCTTGTCGCATGCCTGGCAAGGTGTACCAGTCGGAATGTCTGTGCCCCATGGTGCTGTCTTTGACTCGCTCAGCGTGGACGGCGGTGCTACTGGCGTAGGTATCATGGACATGGTCGAATTCCAAGACATGGTCGAGTTCCCTGAGCCCATGTCGTCAGGCATCTCGTTATTCCCTTCGTCGTCATCTAGTGAGAGCGGAGCCCTCGTACACTGGGGGCCTTCAGGGTCAGGTGGCTGCGAATTATCGCCTTCATCATCATCGAGCAGCAAAGGAGAAACTCCACAAGAAGGGCTATCGGGATGCTCGTTATCGCCTTCGTCATCGTCGAGACTAAGAGGAGCGCGATTGCATGACGGAATGTCTGGGGGAGGCTGTGGATTATCGCCCTCGTCGTTGAGAGGATCGAGGGGTGCCCTTGTGCAAGCCGGACCTTCGCTATTCGTACGCGTGTAGCTCGTTGTGGTCGTGGTAGAAGTGACACCAATCCCTTGACAGACAGTGGAGGTCTCTTCACGCGTAGAGCAGGAGGTAGTCAGGGTCTCAGTGTGCGTGGAGTTTAACGACACAATGGTAGTTGGCACCAGCCTGAGACTCTCAAAGCAAGACACGATCTTGTTGGTAATTGTGGTCTTGTCCTTCTCCTCACATTCCTCGGGCGTGGGTGTCGGTGCCGGAGTAATAGGTACCGGAGTAGTAGGTATCGGAGTAGTAGGGACAATCATCGTGCTCTTGAGGGTTGTAATTGTTGAAGTACCCATAAGGCCGCATCCGGTCAGAGTGAGATCCAGCGTAAGACATGCCGATGTTAAAGTGGTCGATTGCGTGTAACTGATCGATGCGATAGTCGTCGGGTTTAGGCTGAGATTCTCATGACATGTAACCATGCGCTCAGTGACTGTAGTCTTGTCCTTCTCCTCGCATTTCTTGGGCGGCTCTCGCGACTGTACTGGAGTAGGATCAACTCCGGTCTTTGGACTTGGGTGGTTTGATGGACAGAGCTCTGATGGACAAGATTCGCAACCTCCCGGAACGTAACAGTAGCCATTGCAGCCCAGTATGCCACACTGATTGCCGGCTCCGCCTCCCGGACCGGGTCCCACTCCGGGAGGCGGAAGACAGCCGAACCAATAGCAAGGATCGGTGTTGGGGAATATGCCTCCGGGGAAGAGATCCTGAAATTTGATATCGATGTGGATCTTGGGGCAGATGAAAGGAAGACCCATGAAGCCACAACCTAGAAGCTGTGAGTACAATACAAGCTTAGATCATGGGAGAGACTCACCGCATCCAAACGCCTTGCATTTCTTGCCGCCCTCCTTGTTCTTTTTCTCTTCGCCTTTCGTGCAAGTCACAGGAACGCAGGGACAGAATGGCTTCCCGAGGAGAGGGATAGATACTACGAACCACGAATGACAGTCACTGACACAGTCATTCGCGAGACAGCCCGGCACAGGAAGCTCCCACCACCAGGCCATGAACCAAGAGAACAGCAGACCCTGCTCTGGAGGATCTGGCTGGTTATGATCGAAGCACAATGGCCTACACCAATCTGAAAGCCAGCACATCTCGGGGCATACGTTAGAGTCCGATTGAGGTTTGGGCCAACATTCACGACACCATGTGTTCTCCTCCATGAGGCACTCCTTAACTGGATAGAGGGGGAGGTCACGGACTGGCTTTACTCCATAGACGTCTTTGCACCATGCATGGTCGTCACAAGCAGGGCACACAAGGCGGAAAAGACTATCGGGGTAAGGTCCAGGCGAGGGCGTGACGATGGGTACTGCACTGATCGTCGCGGTTCCAATCGCTGATTCTGTCACGGTGGTGACACTACCATCAGAGGTGCGCGTAAAGACGGGGAACGATTTCGAAGGCGTCGAGCTATCGGATGTACGCGTGAACACTGGGAAGGAAGGCGTTGAGACAGTAGGTACCGCTGTCATGGGCGACGTCATCGATGGTGCGGAAAGACTCCCGCTCTTCGTCTCCAAGGACGACTTGCTAGAGGTTCCGGTGGGCCATGTCCACATGGAAGAGTCCGAGCCCTCGGTTGTCTCCATTGGCATCGTGCTGGACCACAACGAGGATGAATCTGACGACAAAGACCAAGGTCCGGAGTGTGTAGTGCTAGAAGACGTCGTCGACGAGGATCGTTTGGAAGTAGTACCGGGAGTCGTGGCACTGCTGGAACTAGACTGGGAGGAACCGGGTGGAGATGGTGTCGGGCTCCATAGCGTAGTCGACGAGGCCGTGCCGCTGGTCGACTCTTGCGGTTCGGAAGACGTTGTAGTAAGGTTTGAGGCTGACGTCGTACTTGACAGCGATATTGCCCCTGAGGACGCAGCAGCGCTGGATGTTATTGACCAAGACTGAATAAAGGAATCGCTGGAAGCAGTCACTGCACTCGACTGCGATGTTGACAAAGACGGAGACTCTGTGGACGATCGAGCCGAAGACATCTGGGAGCTGGTAGGGAATGCAACAGACTTTGACGACAGCGTAGAGGTCGGCGACACAGTGGAGATAGTCGAACTCTGCGCGGAGTTGCTGGATGTGACTTCCTGCGACGTTGTGTTGGGCGTACTGATCGTTGAAAAATCGCTCGACGTTGCTGATGTCTTGGTTCCGGGGGTAGTCAAAGATAAAGAATCAGGTGCGGATGACACTGCCTGCGAAGACTGTGTTGGAGCTTTTGGGGACGTCTTTGATGCCGAGGGTTCAGATACCGAGGAAGTAATCTGCGAGGACTGTGATGGAGCATCTGATGATGTCGGTGGTGTTGAAGCTGCAGGTGTCGAGAGGAACGCTGAGTTGGAGGTCTTCGTAGGGCTTGACGCCTCAGGAATCGAGGATGGCGTTGGTTTAGACGAAGCAGCCGAGCCTGGAGGAGTCTCTGGTGCTGACGATGGTGGACTCGAAGATGCCGCTGGCGCTGGGGGCTTCGCCGATGTGCTTGGGGTAGTCGAGGATGCTGCAGGCTCCGATGATTTTACTGGGGTTGATGACACCGTGGGGAAAGCCCAAGATGAGACAGGCTCTGAAGACATTTCTGGTACCGATGAAGACATGGAGATAGTCGATGTCCCCAGAGATGAGGATGAAGGCGCGACTGAGCTCTGCTGTGGTCCACCAGGCCCAACAGGACCGCCACCAGTGCAGGAAGCATAATCTATGGCCCAGAGTGCGGTGCCACCAAGGCAACGGTTGTTGGCGAACTCGGTCTTGAGGGCGAGAGTTTGCTGGTCATCATAAGCGAACCACTGCCCGTCAAAGACGATCTGCTTTACGCCAGCACCCTCGATGAGCTCCGGCTTTAGGCTGTGCTGGCTTATGGCACGCTCGATCTCGCACTGTGACAGGACACCATCAAGCTGGGTGCAAAGTCCAGCCTTTGAGGGGCCAGTCCATGTGCAGTTGATTTCCGTACAGGTAGTGTCCGCAAGCGCAAATCCGCGGCCATAGTTGGCAACCCCGAGGTTGACCATGGAGGGAGACACACCAGCAGACCAGAGAATTTCAAGGGCGGCGTCAATCTCATTCAAGTCGGTGTGAGGCTTTGCGTACGGTCCGAGGCCGGGAATTGAGGCATCCCAGGGCTATAGGTTGTCAGTATGATAACAGATAGATCGAGGGGCAGCAGAGCCTCTGTTGGCTACGATGCTAGGGGAGGAACACTTACACCATGGAGATCGTACGCCAGCACGTTGAATGCGCTGACTGACTCCTGGAGAGCCTTGGGATCCATGTTCTGCAGATAGGCGTACTGCGCAGGAAGGACAATAGAAAGACCACGAGTCCCCAGAGCGGTCCGCAGTTCCTTCATTAGGTCAACCTGGTTCTGCTTGTCGATGGCGGCATTGCCTCCACGGGTATTGGCGCCTGGCCACTCCCAGTCGATATCGACACCTGCGAAGTTCCATTTCTTGAGAAACTCGAGCAGGGAGAAAATAAAAGCCTGGCGATTGGACTTGGAGCTCGCCATCAGCGACCACGTCTGTTGCGTGGGACCGGCGTCGGAAAATTCCCATCCGCCTGGAAATAGTCAGTATTACAGTTTCAACAAAATCGCGCCAGACTCACCAATGCCAATCCACTTCTGAGAGCCATCCTTCAGGCCGAGGAAGTCCGTGTACAGCTTTTCGTCACCGGGGTGCATAGGACTAACAGCGAAAGTCACGGGGTCGATAGTCGCGAACGAGAAAACGAGATGTGTGAGACCGGTCGTGTCGATCTGGGCAGGCCAGACCTTATCGCAAGGTCGACGGCGGGTATTCCTGAAATACGTTAGTGATGTTCGCTCTCATGTGGAGCATACAGCAACGCACCAGCCTTCGTAGTAGGCGACGCGGCGCGAGGCGGTACCGCTGCCCTTGCCACACGACGGGGTCGACTTGGTGGAGGCAATACCACACTTGCCGAAACCTTTTTGGCATGGCGTACTCTCACCAGAGGCGGTGGAGTCACGGCAGAAGAACTCGTTGGCACCGCAAAAACCGAAGTGGGAGCAGCAGAGGTCGAGGGGACAAGACTGTGCGCCATCTTTGCTGTTCACACCGCAAGGTGCCTTCGCATTACAGTTCGCGACGCAGGACTTCTTGCAGTGCTCATCGCGGTAGCCACATTGTCCTGTATCTTGTTAAATACAGATTCTCTCAAGAATTTGGTGAATTTGAGCATACCTTGGTCATTGCAACAGCTGCCATCAGGGCAAGGGTTGCTGGCGCTGCACTGAAGGTCGGTGCCGCCCAAGGCCGTAACGCCGCCATCGGTCTGGCTGCGGATGTACTTCTCCTCGATATCAAGAATTGGGAGAACTGGATCAAGATTATGACGCGGAGAACCATAGAGCGAGAGATTCGACTCGGGCCGGACGCCAGAGGCAAGACCACAGAGGGCGGTCAGCCCTAGCAAGGCGCACGTGGAGGAAAGATGCAGCCGCATGTTGTGCGCATGCGCTGGAACAAACGAAGCAGCTGTACCGGGTAGCTATGTAGACGCCGGAAGTTAAGTCAGCACTGTAGGTAGTGGTGGTGGTGGTGGTGGTGAGGAAGGATGTAGCTGGGTGGGGTGGGTGCTCCCTCTAAAACGGTGTAGATGAAAGTGAAAGTGGTTTGCAAAGTAAAGCTGTTCTGGAGGAGCTCAATGGGGCAACCATAGTGTAAGTGTAGGGTAGTTTCACCTGTGCCGAATCGAACTTGATAAGATAGCTGTAAGTACCCGTCTTCGTACTTCTATACGATGACGAGGCGGAGGCGCAGCTCGCGAAACATCACCTAGAGCGTGTCGACGGGCACTGTGCAACGCCAACAGCATAACCATTCCCTTAGTGTGGGTCTTCTGATGGTACAAACCACATCTATCACCAGATTGAGCCTTACACTTGCATGACCTTCTATTGCGGGGCCCAATCGGTGGATTTGTATCTGTAACGCTCTTTTATATGGCCACTGCATTTACTAGAAGACTAAGCTCTGCTGGGCCCAGCAACTCGATCGCTAGCACACAATGGGTCGCGATCACTGATACCTTCTTCCTCTGGGCAAGTAATGGAGGTTCCAGAGCCCGGAAGTGCATAATTCAAAGTGATGACGTGATTCTCGTCCGCGACAGTGGATTCAATACAGAAGATCATGAAGAAGATGCTACTTCTGTCGCTATGTGTTAGCTATCGAGGTTGTTTCATGGTCAGGCAATCCGTCATGGTTCCCGCTCTAGCATCGCAAGAGCCCTGCAATCGAGGGGAAACAGTGGCGGGAGGCGTTGACTGTGTGCTGCTCGAGTCCGAATGGAAGGTGTTTTGGCTAAGATGATGCTGCCTGCACGTCAGGCATTTCCTGAAGTGCATGGGTCCTTCTTGCACTCGCGTGGACTGCAAACCTTCCTCCAGTTTGACTATTACGAGCATGTGCCATCTGCAAGGCTATTGGGAGGGTCTCAATGCAGAGTAATTGACGATGATGGCAGAGACACGATGAGATGAAAGATGGATGGTGTCGCATGCAAGCGCGACCCCGCCTAACGCGAGAGGCGCGCTACCGTACCATTCTCGCGTCAGGCCCACTTCTCTTCGCTCGGACGTCATTGCTGCTTTGCTTCGTGCCGTGTTATCATTTCTGTGATGAGATGTGCAATTGCAGGGACTCTGCGCAACAGTGAAGTTGATTTCCCTTGTCACATAACATCATAGCTCATTCTGAGTATCATGTGTTCCTTCTCCTGAGTCGTATCAGGCGTTGAGTCGCGCCAGCGATGTTTAGGAATAGCGGCCAGGGCCGTCAGGCAGACCACGGGAACTAGACCTCATCCAGATCGCTCACTCACTCACCTCAGACCAGCTGGTTGAGCATCCTACGGCGTAAAAGCCGCGAGACCCTGTCCTGGTCGCGTTACAGATCTTCGCGGTGCACTATCAGAATCGAATGCACATACAGCACGATGTCGTCGCAAACTCAATCCGACTTCCTCACTCTCCCACCCGAGCTGATCGAGAGCATCGCTAAACAGGTTGACCACAAGCAGGATCTTGCTGGATTGCGCATGGCCTGCAAGACGTTTGACAAGCCCGCTGCGAATGAGCTGTTCAAGTTCGTCTGCCTTTCGCCTGCCCAGGATGTTATCGATGCCTGGAACAGCATCAGCGAGCACGAAACCATTCGCCGCATCCCTCGGCATGCCGTGATTCACACACAATCGGATATCGAAGAACGTGACGGCTTCAGCGACGAAGAGGAACCTGATGAGATTGGCAAAGACTTCAAGAGCGCCCTCGCTGCACTTTCCAAATACCCGAATCTCGACTCCATTGCAAGTGGCTTCACGCCTGAGTGCAAAGGCCGCGACATTGAAGCCTGGGAAGGAGAGCCGGCTTAGAGCATATATCAGCGTGTCTATATGCTGAAGCTCATTTTCAAGGCGATCGAGGGTAGAGCGGCGAATCCAGAGAACAGGACAATTCGAAAGCTGACCATTAAGAACCTTCAAAATTGTCCCATTCCGGATTTCACGTCCTCTGAGCTCTTCCGCGGTGTCATAAGCCAGCTGGAGGAGCTGCGCATCTTGCTCGTCCATGAGGTCAACGAGAACGGACCTGACTATGACTACACCAAGATTGAGCTGCAGACCTTTCCGGCTCATTTTATTGAAGACTGGCTGAAGCCCATCTCTAAAAACTTGAAGGCATTGTCGGTTCACCACAGAAACGAAAATTGGGGTCCCTTTCCAGGTGTGTCCCAATATCAACCCCCACCGGTCTTGTCAAAAAATTGGAGAGAATAAGATTACTGACTGCCACCAGGCTACTTTGACTTCAACGGCATTAATTTCTCGAAGCTCGAGACCCTCACTTTAGGGTACTACACACTCGCGCATGAAAACGACTTGGACTGGATTGTTGGCATCAAATCACTCCGCAAGCTGGTGCTGTTCAATTGCATGATAGCGTCGTACATACGCATCCTTGAAGAGAACATGATCGCATGGAAGCCTCTCCAACACGACTGGATTTCCATGAATGGTGAGTATGATGACGACGACGAAAGCCTCTTCCAATACGAAGGAAGATGGAGCACTTGCCTTGATCGAATCGCGGATGGCTTACCAAATCTCATCGACTTCCGTTTCGATCAAGGCACTCATTTCCATGAGAAGCCTTACGATGTGGGAGAGTGGGATGATTGCGAGGCGATGGTCTTCCCTAAGAGATACGTTGTCTTCGATAATGCGATTCTACCCACGCACTGGCCCGAGGCCGCAAGCGATGGAGAGCTGTTTACGTGGGACGATGAAGGGGAGGGCTTTCCTAATCTACATGAGCAGTGCATGGAAGAGGATCAGAAGAGCTTGGATAAACTGTTGGAGAAAACTAGGTCCAGACGTTGAAAATGCTCCATATGTGGCTTTGTGACAAGCACCAGCCAATTGTTTAACAAAGCGCGACGGCATTGCACAGCGTCAACCGTTGACCGTTGCTGCGTGATGCGAGCACAATAACACATGAGCCTGTCAAGGGAGTATCTGGTCTATGACTTTGCCAATAATCTGCCAACAATGCAGTACAGCGCGAATTTTCACGGGGGCGTCACTGTTTTGACAACACAGGCTGGGACGTCTCCACCATCACCTACCGCAAGATGCCGTAATCCAGCAAGCATGTATCGTTATCTATATATAATATCTCCAATCTTACCAAAACCTCGTTGAGAACTCTCACTATCAGCACATAACACTCGTCAAGCTCCGAACTTTTGACAATACTCGTAACTAATATCCGCGCAAGACTCTCAACTCAGCACTCGCCACAATGGCCAGACCAGCTCCCCCTCGATCCAAAAGCTGCGAGCACTCTTTTGTGATCAAGAGCTCCGATACCACACTCGTGCAATGGAGATGCAGCATCTGTGGCGTAGGCTCATACAGCTCTATCTACAGGTGTACCAAGTGTGGTCTGAACTTTTGTGCGACTTGCGCGAGGGAAGCGTGACGGGCCCCAAAAAGACTTCTACCTACTACAGATGTCAGACATAAATCTATGTGATTCAAAAGTAGCTCAATGGCTTTGCTAGTGTATTGTGGTGGTCCTCGTGCATCTTGATGTAGTGTCAGTAGACTCGATAGAAATATCTAATTCAACAGTAACGAAGACAGCACTCAGTAGCATCTTCGGTGAATACTGTGTGCAATCCCTTTTTTTTTTCGAGTGCTTCAGATCGCATTGCATTTCTTGTCACTGTGAGCTCGCACTTCGTATGTCTCGTGTACGTGATAGATTCGCCGTACCAGTACGCAATCACATACAAGTGGGAGAGATTCATCTTTAGCGCTTGACCATGCTGTCTACTGCCAACATGGTGTCCTCAAAGAGGATGACCAGCATTGCAATATCTTGATCGGTGATTGCCAGCCAACACCTCATGCGTGACCAAAATTGCATTCATCAACTACCCGACATATGGTGTAACATTCAAGTCAGAGTGTATCTTACTTCACATCCCGGGATCCGGTAGGCTATGTGCTCGCACCCACCAGTGCAGCCTTCCAACAATATCTGTCAGTGAGCTCGCAGCTTCACCAGCACAGATCATCTTCACGGCCGAGGCGTGACAGATCAGCCACTTCCAATTTCCAGCACACTCTTCACAGTCCATCACGACCTACTATTTACCCACCCATGGCATATATTACGCTGTCCCCCCTCGCCAATAAAACTACCAAAGCACTCAGCAACAATCCACACACAGAAACCAACAAAACCCATCAGCCTCCAACCAAACCCAAATACCACCATAACCAACACTTAAACTAACATGACAGACCCAAACCGCTACTATAACCCCTTCCGCGAGCCCGGTTTCTACCCCTACACCTATCCCAGCGGCAAGTGGTCTGCGACCGGCGCCCGCCAACTCGGCACTCATTTCCCAGACTAGGCGCACTCGGCCAGCTACACGCAGAGTCCGAACCGCCGACCGCTGAGGGAGGAGAGGAGCAGCGCTGATGGGTGGACGCGAGTTGAGGGGGGGAGGTACGGGTACCCTGCGCCGTACAGTAGGCATGCAGGACCAAGGTGGCGTGGCCCGAAGACGTGGGGGGGTTACTAGGACGGGATCTATTTTGGGGCCTTGAGGGTATGATCAGTGTCGAAGAGGCGATAAGGATCACGATATGGTATGAGAGCATAGTACAGTGCGGCAAGCTTAGGGGGCTTGGGACGAGTTTGGGATAATGTATGGAGATGAACTTATATTCGAACAATAGTAATTGTGATTAAGCTACTCCATCAACATGCTGATCCAAACACCGAGTATGCAACCTATATCGGGGGTATCTTGAGACTTTTCCGAGACAAACACCCCTCATGACCAAACGCCTAGTAATATCAAGTGAAAGCCAGACGATGTGCAACATGCTATGAGACACCATTCCAGTTCATGTCACCACCCTGTTGCTGCATACGCTGCTGTTGCTGCTGTTGCTGAGCCTGGCGCATCATCATCATCTGCTGCACCTGTTGCTGGTTTACCTGGCCCATGTTCATTTGGCCCATATTCATGCCCTGCATGCCCTGCATACCTTGCATGCCTTGCATACCCTGCTGCATGTTGCCCATGTTACTAATGTTGCCCATGTTGCCCATATTCTGCATGTTCTGCATGTTTTGCATGTTCATGCCTTGCATATTGTTCATCATACCCTGAGGCATCTGCCCGCCTTGCTGCATAGCCTGTTGGCGCATGCGCATGATCTGATCATTGCGTGCCTGCTGTGCGCGCTGCTGAAGGAGGGCCTGCTGATACTGCTGGATTTGCATGGGATTCTGTCCAGCTTGCACTTGGCCCTGCATGCCCTGGTTTATGTTCATCTGGTTTTGGCCCATCTGTTGCTGGGCTTGCTGAAGCTGGGCTTGCTCTTTGCTACGAATGAGCTGCTCGAGCTGATGCATTTGCGCGACGTGCTGTTGAGGCACCTGTTGGCCGAATGTCGCCAACAGATGCTGCTTACGTTGCTGGTAATGCGCGCGCAGCTGTTGAACGCTCATGTTGCCCATGTTGTTGCCAGCTTGCTGGTTGGGCATTGCCTGTTGCTGCCCTTGAGGCGACATTTGATTCATGCCGTGCTGTTGCTGTTGCTGCTGAGCCTGTGCTGCTTGTGCTTGCTTAAGCTGGTTGAAATAATTCTGTGCAAGGCGCTGTTGATATATCTGCTGGTTCTGTCCCGGCGGCACACCATTCTGCTGGATCTGCATAAGAGCCTTTTGCATCGCCATCTGTTGCAGGTTCTGAGCACCACCCGGCGACATACCGTTCATTTGCTGGGCCTGCAACTGCTGCAGGCGCATCTGCTGCATACGCTGCTGACTCTGTTGGGCCTGCAGAGCTTGCATTTGCTCAGGTGTCATGTTCTGAGTCTGCGGCGTCTGCATCATGATCGGTGTTGCGCCCTGTACCTGCAGAGATGGACTGCCTTGGTTCATGCGTGGTGTGGGCGTCATGTTGCGATTGGGCATGGCTGAATTCATGACGGGCGTACCTTGCATCATCTGAGGTGTATTCGTACGGCTCATCGAACCCTGCTGTTGGCTAGCGGTGCGTGCCATTGGATGGTGCGAGATAGAAGACGGGGGTCGGGCAGGGCTGGCGATAGCATGGTTCGAAGCTGTCGCGACCATAGGCGTACCACCTATAGGGTGGCTTGCTGGACCACCAGGACGAGGCGAAGCTGCTGCTGCCGTCATGGGTGTGTTCTGCCGCACGCTGGGCGAGAATTGGTTCTGTGTAGCAGACTGGGGTGTTTGCGATATCTGAGCTGCGGCAGCGTTCGACATCTGCGCTGCCTGAGCAGCTCGCAGCGCTTCGTTCTGCTGCATTTGGTTCTGCTGCAGCATCTGCTGCTGCTGCGCTTGCTGTCGTGCGAGAAGCTGCTGCTGCCGCTCCTGAACCTCGGCCTGCTGTCGATTCGCCTCCATATCTCTGCGCTTCTGGGCTTCGGACTCGATCTGCGCCTGTCTCTTAGCCTGTGCTTGACGTGCATCCTCCTCTTTCTTGCGGCGATCTGCTTCCTCGTGGTTAGCCTTGATGCTCGCGAGGGTCTTGAAACGGGCAAAGGACATGGTGTTGGCTTGAGCGCGCACAGCGCCTTCGCTGTCACCAGCAGCAGTGGTGCTGAGAGTTGCCTGCTGTTCGTCTCCGGCGAGCATGTAGCTCTGGAGGTTCTGTGCATCGGCCTCGTCAGCTGCCAGCTCTGCAGTGGTCCTCTTGCGTGTTTTGCGCTCTGGTGGCGGATTCTTGTTGATAGGATGAGTCATTGCGTCCATCAGTGCTATCGACTCGGCAAAACTCTTCGTAGGTTCGAGATATAGCTTTGGGCATGTCGCATTGAGTAGCTCAGCTTCAAACTCGTGGACGTTGCCGTCATCGACCATCATCTTTTGGCGCTTGGGACTAGGCCCAGCTGAGAAGGTCGGCGTGGGCGGCACTGCGGTCAATGGGGTGGGTGGCATGCCTGCGCCGCGTCCAGCGGCTTGCATCCTCTTCAGCGTCGCAGCGTCGGTCGCTGGGGTCGTAGCGAGTATCGACAAATCAGACAACTGAGTCTGCGGCGAGGGGAACAGGACCACAGTCGTGATCTTCGGTCCGCTCGAGGGCTGTTTCTGCGACGCGCCGTTTGCCCCAGGTGCAGGCATATTCTCCTTGTCCTCCTTGTCGCCAGCGTCTTTGGCCTGCCCAGTGGTGCCGTTGGTTTTAGGATCAGGCTTCGTGCTGGGGTGCGAGCCATAGGGAGACGGAGTGATGAAGTTGTTGTTGTTGTGGATGGAGAAGGTCGTCTTACTGCCATCAGCGGCGCCGTCTGCACTGTCTTTGGGTTTGGCGGTAGCGTCGCGGTAGTTGTGGATTTCGACAATCAGACAGCCATCATAGAAGGTCGTTCCATTGGCGTAGAGCTCTTCGAGCATGTTATGAGGGATCTGTTTCGCCCTCAGAGCCACTAGGAGCTCCCGCATGGGCGAGGCATAGTTGAGTGTCTCCTGGGAGTCGTTGATGCGAAAGAAGTTGGGGTGGAGATAGATGCGCATCGAGGGCAGCTTGCCGCGGTGCCTGGCGAGGATTGCCTCTTGTGTATATACTGCGCCATATGTTAGCTGCGCGCGCACATACACGCGCACTGGCTGTTGCATACCATAGAGCTTGGGCTCTGGCTTTGCGGCCTCGTCCTCCATATTATTCGATTTGGTGACGACGCGCGCAACGCCGGGCCGTTGGGACTCTCGACGCACGCGCAGTGCCTGTGTAGGCCGAGCTGTCGCGACGGCGCCCGACATGGTGGCGGTCTTGTTGTTGTTGTTGTTGTTGTTGTTGTCGCGCAAGTGGGGTGGGCGCGCTGGGGTCTGGGGAAATGGAAGCTGCGGCCGGCGGTGAGGTCAGACTGGCAGGCGGCGGCGAGATGTCGCAGATGCACGCCGGCGCAAATATGCGCGCAAGATCCGGAGGAACTTCAGGTGCGCAGCTACAGAGTCGCGACTCGACAAGGTGGTGTGCAATTGGGACTGTCTCAGGCAATGCGAGTTTGAGTAGCCGCGTTGGTGAGGTCTGGGGCTCTTGGCGGCCCGCATGTTCACGTGATGTTCTCTGCACACTCCACTCCACAGCACTCGATTGTGCCACGATAGACACAGATGTAATTCAGAACCATCCACTCCATGCTCCATATGCTTTTCGTCGATTCTGAATCTTCCCTCGAGCTCCTTCCGCGTTACAAGACCATTGCAAGTCGAGGACAGGAGCTTAATGTCGGCGCCTGCCATCAAAAAGAAGGTGACCACATGCATCCTCAGAGACGTGACCTCATCTGCGATCTGCTGGACATGCTCCTGAGAAAGCTCCTCTCGCACCGGGTCCTGGAAGCAAAGCAACCTTGGAATGAACACAGATGAGTGAAAGATTGGCATACCAAAGCGAGACTTAGTTTTGCGAAAGACAGACCGGCTTGAAAACTCCACTTTGCTCTTTCATGAAGCTAATTCGCAAGACAGCATTGCCACCCATCAGCTGCTGAGTAGTTCCACGATATACCCTTCAAGACTGGAAATCCAATCCCATTTCGCCATCAGCTTTACATATACAGCTCACAGACCAAACCACGCCAGATCCTCCGTCTCATGAACCGGGACAGTGTGGCCAACACCTTGCGCCTGATAACCCACCAACTTGCTTCCATCACCATACACGATCTTCGTGTAGCCTGACTCCGGCGTGTTCGTCTGATTGAAGTTGAACTGGACTCCCTGGACGCCGCTCCACTGCTTGAGCTGCTCGGCCAAGTTGGGCAGCTTGACAAGTGTGTCCGCAGTGCCGTGGAACGTGGCGAGCTTGGGGTACTTGCCAGTGTAGCCGGGGTACATGGCCTTCACGACGCTGACCCACTCAGCCTGAGTCTTGATCACGATGCCATTCGCGCACTTTCCGTCCGATGAGATGGGCGATGCGCCGGGGCTGCCTGCGACACAGCCGGCAGGGACACCAGAGTAACAAGTCGCAGCAGCGAAAACGTCGGGGTAAGTGCCCATGAGAACGTTGGTCATCATGCATCCCGAGCTCGAGCCGGTGACGAAGACCTTCGCAGGATCGGCAGAGTACGTCGAGATGGTATAGTCGATCATAGAGGCCAAGCCCTGGTTGTCGCCGCCAGCATTGCGAGACAGGCCTTTCTGGGTGTTAACTTCCCAGCAGTTCGAGTCACGCTTGGATGTGGGGAATATGGTGATGAAGCCCTTCTGCTCGGAGAGCGAGCTATACTTGGTCTGCTGGTAGTATGCCTCGCCGCTCCCGAAACAGCCGTGAAGCTGCAATGGTATTAGTGGCCGCTTCAGGTGAAGATACTGCGCCGACTTACGGCAAGGATGATGCCAGGCTTTTGTGCGAGCTTTGAAGGTACGTTGATGTTCATCTCCAGGCCTGTTGGATTATTGCCGAAGCTTGAGACCCGAGTGAGGGCGCCATTGACGACCGCCACCGCAGCGCTGATGCTGATGAGGAAAGAAGTTGACAGATGCATCTTGTGAGAAGGCCTCTCGTGTGATCCTTACTTTCCAATGGCCCTCTGCAATACATATTTATATCAGCAGCCATTGAATGAAAGGTCGGTGCACATGTTTGACCCATCTACCGTTACTAGCTCCCGTTGTCAATGTTCCCACATCTTGTAAATGGGAGCGGAGGTAAGTCAACCACATTGGGAGGATCGGCAGATTGACCCAATCAATTGTTTCTAACATATTGGACGACGATCCTAAAGGCCAGGGCTTGTTTCAATGTTTGCAGAACCATTTGGCCAATCCTGGAAGGTGCTGGATGAATGCAGCCGAGGCTTTACTATGAGACAGGGATCGGCGCATTACCCCCGTCTTCCACTACAAGCCCACAGGGGGACGTCTCTGCCATTATCCTAGCTCAAATTTGTTCTACACATTAAAGTTGAACCTCTAGAATACCGATGTATTATTGTTGAGTCGAGACGCCGGCAGTCGATACTCTGTATACCTCGTCCTTTACACTGACTAAATGTGACCCTGCATCGATACATACAGATGGTATTGGGACGACACCGTGATCAGGATGGTTACTCTCAGTGCTATCTCTCGACATACCTTGTTGGAAAGGGACCGGGAGCGATAGAATGTGATCTAACTCAACATCACTTCCGAACCATTAACCAAGCGTCCACCACTCTTCCCAAAAAGAAAAGCAATACCCATTAATCACACGACCTTTCTCACAGAGGAAGATCAACATCAGCCACACTTTACCATCCTCTTCCTAACTCGCCGTACAAAACCAAAGACTCTTGATACAATAGTACTCATTACCCATTCCGGAACAACACATCCGTCCACCAATGCGTTATAGAGAACGGCAGAAACAATGTCCGCAGCTTTCCACAGTTTCAGTGAAGACAGCCGTGGGTATGAGAGAAAGTGCTTAATAACCCAGAGATCTCGGCTCTATAAAACCTGACAGACGGTTTTGTCCAAATGCCCAGGCGACCGGACGAGTGATTTAATTCTGAGGCTATCTGCTTGAAAGATCCGGGGTTTGCCAATCCACAGAGTCCGTGGATATGCGCTTTGAATCGATAGGGAGCTAAAGGGGAGGTTTCTGTATTTTTCGGACTCTGTGCTTGTCTAAAGAGGCTTACAAACCATCACCGATGGAAAATATTGTTTGAGATTTTCATGGCAAGGAATTAGAGCCTGCGGAGTGGAGATGGTGTGTTAGAAAATTGATGTCGGCGAGTATCTCACGGAGAGAAGTCTATCGGGTCGTAATTCATACATTATGGTCATTGCAGCTACTACGAGCGAAGTTATAATCAAGCAAAACATCCCATCATTCCGAACGCGGCCGTGATATCGTGTCTTCGTCTTAGCCGCACATACACTAATAGATAGTGTTCTTCTTTGCAACGTCCTCCCAGCTAGTCGTCGCATGCTCCGTGTCCGCTGTACCGGGCTGGACCTGACCAGCTACTGTTTCGTGATGGTGGTGACCAATTGGTCCACCGTCAGTACCGCCAGCGCCATCGCCATACCGGCCAACGTTCATGGGCAGACCAGTGCGAGGCTCGATGACAGTGCGGTCCTTAGTAATGTCCTCAACGGGGTGAGCACCGTAGACGCCCTTCTGAGTTTGGCTGCGAGATTATTAGATGGATCCGATGTGTGGAGAAAACAATGCTTACCGATCGCCAGAGATCATATTAGGGTTACCGATTGGGCTATCGATACCGATGTGCTCACGCTTGCCGTGGACAAAAGTGTCATGTGGAGCTGTCTGGTCGCGGTTGCCGAGCACTGGTCCAGCAGAGGTGTTGTCGGGGAGGGTTGAACTGGCAAGACCGGTGCCCTGCGAACCGACCGTGGATGATGTAAGATCGGTGCGCCTATCGTGCAACTCGTGCGCAGCGAGACCGCTAGCACCAAGAGCGCCGCCGCCGATAGCGGCATCACGGCCGTAATGGTGCTCGTCCCTGGTGCGATCAGGGAGAGTGCTTGTCTGAGTGCCGGTCAGACCAGGAGAATGGTGGCCAGGTACACCGCTGGTAGAGCTCGAGAGAGTGCTGGGTTCGGTGTGGTCCTTAGACAATTCGTGGGCGCCGAGCGCTCCTGCACCTAGGGCGCCACTACCGATAGCGGCATCGCGGCCATAGTGGTGTTCGTCTGTGCGACCAGTAGTACCAATCGTTCCGTCAGTACCAACGCGATCATTTGCGTGAAGAGCTTGTGCAGCTGGATGGTTGGCAGGAGGTTCCTTGTGCAGAAGGTTCCGGCCCTTGTAGCCACTGCCATGGCCAAACTTGTCCTCGCGTTCATGCTCCGCAAGACCAGCAGCGCCAGCGCCAACACCACCTGCGACAGCAGTGTCACGTTTATAATGACGATCTTCGGAGCTGCGGGGCGAGGACTCAGGGCTAGGCGACTTCTCCTTCTTGGACTTGTCACGGTGAAGGAAGCCCAGGAGGCCGCCGCTCTTCTTCTCCGCCTTCTCTTCATGCTTATCGTGCTTGGTAGCCTCCTTCTCTTGCTTTTTGAGATCGTTCTCGTGCTCGTTCTCGAGTTTGTGGACTTCCTTCTCATGCTTCTTGTCAAGCTCATGTTGGTGTTTGGCGGTCTCCTTGTCAAGCTTCTCCTGTTCCTTGGGATCGAACTGAGGCTGTGTGCGCTGACCATAAGCGTAGCCAGCTCCAGCACCAGCTGCAGCGTCAGCACCCCCAATGAGAGCAGCGTCGCGACCAGTGTGAGTCTGACTGGGATCGGTGCTGTGAGGATATTGCTGTCCTTGAGCGAGCGAGCCAGTGGGCCGAGGCAGCGAAGACGAGCCAGGATTGGTGGGTGCTCCCAAGGTATTTGTGGGCTGATCACGGTCACCGTGGTGCGAGAGGCCATATCCTACGGCAGTAGCTCCAGCTAGACCCGCTCCAGCGCCAAGGGCAGCATTGCGGGAGCTGTTGTCCCGTGGACCCAGATCCTTGCCGTCAATTTCGGGTTTCTTATAGGCTTGAGGCGGCTGAGAGCTAGCAGACTGAGCCAACTGTGCGGTAGTGTAGGGCTGTTGGGCCTGGCCAGCAGAAGAGGTGTGGTGTGCTGAAGCGCTCGCACCTGTCGCGCTTGCGAGCGCGGCGACGTCAGGGTTGTTGTAGTTGTACTCGGAAGAAGAGGGGACTGGATTGGGAGCGCGCGCTCCGGCAACAGTAGGATCGTATCGCTGTTCCTGCATTGAGGCTCCGGGTTGGGTGCTGCGGTGGTCGCCATATGACTTCGCAGCTTCGTACGCACCGTAACCTGCGGCGCCAGCGCCTCCGGCAACCGCAGCATCTCGGCCGTAGTGGTGCTGACTAGCTTTGTCATCAACCCTAGGATCAGTTTTGTTCAGCATATCAGACTGATGAGAGCCGGTCGTGGTGTGGTCCCTCTGCTTTGCTGGATCAGGCTGCACACGAGGGTCGAGGACGTTGGCAATGTTGCTCTTGTGAGGTCCAATGGTCTTGGATGCTGGATCCTCAGCGGTAGAGCCAACTGTGTGCTGCCCAGCAGGCTGATCACGAGACCTGGAGTGTGCCAGACCAGCTGCAGTAGCAGCTCCAACTCCAGCACCGGCTCCTGCGAGACCGGCATCACGAGCGTAGTGGTGCTGTGGCTGTGGCTCACCGTAAGCTGCGGGCTGATGGGAGGTCGAGGTGCCTGCTGTATTTGCGGTAGCGGATGGCAGTTGGTGGGTGGTTGATGTGGTACCGACAGTGCTTGGATTCGTAGTGCCGGTGGTGTGCTGTGTCGTGGGCAAGGACGAGGAATCCGTCAAGGTAGTGTCGTGGGTCTTGTCACTAGAGAGAGCACTACCGGCGAGCGCACCTGCACCGAGAGCACCTCCACCGATAGCGGCGTCGCGGCCATAGTGATGCTGCCTCTCTTCTGCCTTGGGAGGAACAACAGGCGCGGACGAGCCTGATAGCGGCTGAGATCGGGAAACAGATGACGTTGCTGCAGGGTCGAAACGCTGCTGTTCGAGACGAGACTCGCCTCCACTCACGCGAGGATCAAGAGCCTTAGAGCTGTAGGGGTTCTTCTCATCGTAAAGATTGCCCGTACCTGTCGCAGCTGTTTCACGATGGTTGTGAGTAGCAGCAGCGCCGAGACCGGCAGCAGCGCCGAGACCGGCGGCACCTACACCACCAGCGATCGCGGCGTCACGTCCAAGATGATGGCCAGAAGAGTCGTTTGATCTTGATGCGGGATCATTCAGAGACCCAGTATGGTGGAGATCGTGAGAAGTCGAGGGACCTGTGGTGGTGGCTCCAGCAGTTGTCCCTGCGCCTCCAAGAATGGGGCCAGTGTGCTCTTTATCGGGAGTGGCACCAGGAAATTCGCCAGGAATGTGAGGGCTGGTGCCTGATCGATGGACATGGGGACGATAATCGAGCAGTCCAGTATGCGCAGTGTGCGGATCACTGCCGTAGGCCTTCTCGTAGTCGAGTAGAGTGCCGGTGTTGATGTGGGGGGTTTCGTATGGAGGTCCATGTCCCGGCTCCTTTGAATCGATCACTGGGCGTACGCCTGCTGCGTGCAGAGCATCAGGGTGGATGTTGTGCTCTGGAACGCTTGAAGTCAGGTGGGTATGTCCTGTGGGCGATGCTATTCGATCGCCTTGGTTAACGCCGCTCAGCTGGGAACTGTGGTGACCATGAGTAGCTGCAGCCGTGCCTGCAGCAGCTGCAGCAGCACCAGCGAGTCCTTCACGACCATGGCGGTCGCCGCCTGTCAAGCTGTGCTCCTCGGTCCCAAGCTCACGCTCGTTAGTACCTACACCGTGAGTGCCAGACGTGCTCGAGGTGGTGTTGTGGTGTCCGGATGAGATACCTCCAGTAAGAGGGAAGGAGCGTTCAGTATCGGTGCGGTTGGAATCAAGCGGCTGATGAGTGGAGCTGCTATGGAGACCAGTGCCTGAAGAAACTGTACCAAGTCAACATCATACATTGTTTTGGCTACTCTAAGACCCAGACTACCTACCAGGAATTACACTGGGCTGCTCGTTTGTGGAAACCTCGTTTCTCAACCCTGAACTGGTGTTTGCGCTCGTGATTCCTTGACCAACAACCTGGTTACGGTCGAGCTTGTCTTCAACAGTGCTGTTGTTGGGCAGCGCAGCATGTGCTTGACCAGCCTGTCCTGGCGTGAAGCCAATGACACCAGACTTGATGCTGGCCTCGCTGTTGCCATCATAGGCGCCACTGCTCACCTGTGGTCGCACGCTGTCCCCACCGAGCCCGGTTGATGTGGTTGCGCCAGTGCCAGCACCGACATTGGGTGAGTTGGAGAGTTTAGCGGTTTCGCCAGTTGTGGATGTGCCGTGTCCAGTCATCTGATTGTAGATGGGTGCAGTCCTGCGGGTGTGTCAGTACTGCCTGGTCTGGAGGACGTAGCCACTTACCCAGTCCCGGCTGTAGCTGCTGAAGTACCTGTGCTGGACTGCGCGGTAGTGCCAGCAGTGCCCTTTGTGTCATGGGTAACATCGCCGGCGGTCTCACGGTCCTTGTCGTGGCCGTGAGGGTGGCTAGTATAGCTGTTAGTAGTTGGCGTGCTTTCTGAATTGTACGACGTACAGGATGCTCTTGATCTTGTCCATTGTGTTTCTGTGTTTGTGTGATCGCTCCAGGGATTGAGGAAGGAGCTTGGCTTCTATGCTTCGAAAGGGTATCACGGGGTTGGTATGTAGCTGCAATTTCCAAGGCACAGCTCTTGCATGTCGAATAACATCATCACGTAGCTCAGCTACAAAGTAGCGCCAATGACCTCATAACAGAGCTGTGAGCCGCAGGAAGCTAGGCTGCGAGTCCAATGAGAACAGCACAGCTGAGCGCCGGAGCCAGATGCGGCGAGGACCATACTCATTGCAGCACGTCCAGGCCGTGAAGGTGTTCCACATTCACTTTTGAAAGCAGGTGGGCAGTGGTGAGCCACAAACAGCCCCGCAAAATAGGTGTCGATCTGTTGATCGTGGCGTTCGCATCGTGATCAGGCCCCGGCCGGAGATGTCGCAATTGCTGAAGCTCCAGCGTACTGGGTTGCAGACAAGGTGAGCCCTCAAGCAGTCACAGGAATATGGCAGCGCATGCGGTAATACCCCTTCAACTCGAAGCTCGCTCGCTCGCCTGATGTCATTGATCACCAACAAGGATGGGCAAAGATGGCGTTACCCCGCTACCGCGTACTTACTGTAGACACGGCACATGACAGGCACCGCACACGTCCAGGACGCGTTAGCAGCGGGCTCTGGACGGACATTGCTGCAGACGTGGGACTAGCATTCTGACAGGCGTTTGCATGAGACGAGTAGCAGTTGGCAATACTAACAATATTGGCGGCCGGCCTAGTGTGCACTGCTAAAGGCGTGCTGTCCAGGAACGCCCAGCACCCACGCCGATAAAGAGCGTCTCCGCCTTGCTCGCTGCCGATGACCGTCCGACGCGAACATGACAGGCCGCCGCTGCCAACGCTCTCCGCCAGCGAATCAGTGGCCGCTGCTGGTTTGCGCGAATTTCTCGCAGTCGCCGCGCCAGCAGGGCCCTTGCAGTCTCGTCGCCACTGTGGGGTGTCCCAAGCGTTGCACTTGAGCTGACCACCAGTGAAGGACGCGCTCCGCCTCGGCCGATCGATGCTGGATGGTCCAGCTCGCGCTGATGGCTCTACAGTGCGCTTTTCGCGCCTGGCTTCTGGCGCGGCTTGCAGGCTTCTAGAAGATTTCTCCCTGCAGGCGTTGCATGTTGAGCGAGAGCGCCGTCCGTCACCCTCGCTGCATGCTCGCTCGGCGTTGCAGCGAAGTGCGCGAGCCCGTCACCTATCAGCCGCCCTCCGTGCCAGTCCCAGTCCCTACTATCACGCTTCAAGGCTGGGCTAGAGTCGCACACAGACGGTCAAGCTTTGGCGTCTCCGCGTTTTCTTCTAGTTCTGTCTTGATATCCTGCAGCGTCTCACTGAGCGCGTCGGCCATTAAACCTCCGCATTCCCCATCCCCAGCGTCAGACGCCTGAGGTCGCCAGTGCCCCAGTTCTGTTTCGGCAACTGCAACATCACGCCCAGCGCGCCTGCAGGCTAAGGTCTCCAGCCGACGACACCGACCCACCCTCCCCCGAATCTGCCGTTGTTATTAGTAGTTAGAGCCCCGGGAACCCGCGCCTCATAACAGCCTCACTGCACCCATCTCCGCCGACATTCTGACCGTGCTTGGCTGCACCTTCCTCCTCCCAACGCCGTGTTCCTGCCGTGTAAACAGCACTCCCGCCCACTCCGCACTTGACCCTCTCTCGACACAATTCTTCCACACAATTCTTCCACACAACCACCCACCATGCCGGGAGCACTCCGAAGCCGCCTGCGCCGCGTCCTCACCGGGCAGGAGGGCGAGGGCGGCATCGCAGGCAAGATGAAGCGCAACAAGAAGGACGATTGCACCGAGCCCGAGAGCGATTTTTACAAGCCTGGTGAAAAGATGCCGCCCATGAAGTACCGCCGCCCCGTCGACCCAGAGCACAAGAAGAACCTTGAGGCCTTTACCTGGAAAAAGGCATGGCGCCGCCGTTCTCACCAAAGCCTGTACTCGCCGATGGGTAGCCGTTTACCGAGTCGCAAAGGCAGCTTCAGGAGCAGACGCAGCCGCAGTCGCAGCGTGCATCGCAGCCGGCGATCAAGCTTCCACAGCGAATATGACGAAGACGACACGTGGGTAGACAGCGGCATTGGCGCAAGCATCTCTGACAGCGAGAGACCTGCGAACATCCGCGAGGCTAGTGACGACGAGGGCGACGTCCTTAATGGTGTGTGCATCTGAAGTGGTCTCGTCGTCAGCTCGACTAACCTGCCGCAGTTGGCCTCTCCCGTAATCCTACGCAAGATCCTCGCGACACAAAAGAGCGGAAAGAGTCAGCCAGCGGCCGCCGTCGGTCAAGCTCAATCCATTCAGTACGACCCAGCAGCACACGTCCAGGCACAGGCTCTGACCGCACCCGTCAGAATTCGCAGCCTTTCTCCCCCGAGGACCTCGAACTCGCCCTGCAAAAATCGCATCTCGACGCCAAGAAACTCGAGGCTATCGAGCAGTCTGACCCGAGTGGACACGGAACGCCGGACGACGATGATGACGACGAGGCGAGCCCCTTCGACAACCTGCGTCCCCGCGGTGGGTCTATCTTCGTTCCGCAGGACTCCGAGAGCCCTGGAATGTTCCCTGGATGGAACTTTGTCTCCTCGCCCACCAAGGGCGGACCCTCGTACTTCCCTCCAAAGGACGGCAGCCCGCTCCAGTTTGACCAGAATGTGTCCATGTTCCAGAGGCGCGAATCTGTTTTTGTCTCAAACGAAAACACTCCGCAGACTGGCCGTCGCGGCTCGACATATGCCCCAGATGAGGAGGACGATGCAGTCCCAGCTCTTGCAGCTGCACCGGTCGTCGCGCCACCAAAGCGCAAGCCCGTCGTAAGCTGTCCCAGCGATGAAATCATGAAGATTCTCGCCCGCAAGGACTAGTGCAGGACATCATACACCACTTTCACTTCGTTTGTTCATATTCCTGCATCATTTTGTGCGCATGGGTGGCACACTGCATTTCCGGGCGTTGTACAATCTGTCATTTTGGAGTCCACAGGCCTTGTGCCGTATTCTGTTTTGCGCATTGGGAGGCTGTCATGATAGACCATTGCATAGGCTCGTATTGGATCACCACAGTATCGGAGAGGAGATCACGGGCATAGAACCGTTGGAGGAATAGCTATCACATATAGCAGACGCTGCCACTGAGCGCGCAATGATATCGTATCATCACGACATAAAACATCACTCACCCAAGGCACCAGTGCACCCTCACCAGCAACACGCTCTGCATTCACTTTCTTCGCTTTCGCGTTCTTTGCGCACTCCAAGGTCGTCATACCTTCTCACTACACACCTCCGCGCCTCCGGCAGTCAACCCTCCTTTCCCGCAACAGCACCCGCTCTGGCTTCCCCCTTGCGGAAGGGATGCTCATTACGTCGTCCCAACCACCGCCTATTCTCCCCACAACACATCCCACCGCAACCTCCCCACCACTCACGACCCACCACGCCCCCCACGCACGTACGACGCAAAAGGCGGAGTAAGCACCTCCGGTACCAACAATGCAGCCAACCAGCCCTACTTCAGCATTCCTCGTCCAGTTAACGCAGTAGTGCGTTCCACCACAGATACACTCATCGCGATTCGGGATCCGGACCTTAGATGCGCCCTGATTGCCTCACTCTACACGATTTGTGCAGGAGCATATTCGCGCTGCAGATTGTTGAAAGATAGGCTAAGGGCCGATTAAGGCCGCGAGACGCTGGAGTGAATGGCCCGGCAACGAACCAATAGGAGAGGAAGGGCTGGAGCTAATCGGATTGTGACGGGCACGTGTGATTAGACGACGAGAATTACTTGTTTGGGAAAGTACTGGTGTTGATTGAGGTTGTGGGAGGTTATTGTCGTGGTGGATTGGGTGTAGCTAATCAGCGCTGCTTTGGCATCGGATTCAGTGTTGTAAGGGTAGGTGAGTTTGAGAAGGTCTCGAGGGCTGCGATTGCTGGGTCAGAGGATACACAACAGCGTTGTACACCTAAGACACGCTCCTTCTGTATGAGGTAGGTTTGTTAAAGCGTTGCATGCTGCATCGTAGTACAGATGCTGCGAGGTCTCGTCGATCGGGTTGAGCTGCACAACACCATAAATTGCGTTGGGAGATTGTTGCTTGGAGCAAATTTGTAGAGGCGTTGCATGCAGTCGCTGTACTTGTGATGTATCGAATGTGCACACCTGGCTCGGCGTCAAGGCCAGCTTGATGGATTGAAGGGATGGGGTCGACCGCTGGGAGATTGTGGCCTGGAAAGGCTGTTTCGAGACTGTATGTAGGCAGGTTGGTTCAGTGCTTTAGTCGATATGTTCAAGATTACTTCTGTGTGGTATAGCTACGAAGGGTAGTGACCGATGAGATCATCTGTCTGCGTGGTGTGTAGCTATTTGGCTCGCGCTTGAATTGATTCACTTTTTCTAAGACTTCGTGAGGGTTATGTATAGACGTTGCTATACACATGGGCAGAGCTGTGCAATTAGGCCGTTTTGGTATTGGGTGAGATGCTCTCATTGCGCATCACGAGCAATATTTCCAGGGATAAGGGAGCAACAAGATGAGTGCGTGTGTCTCGCAAAGTAACAAAGTCTTTGGCGTCGATAACATCCTGTCCACTGCGAAATGCATCGAGGAAGGCTATGAAGCAACAGCCACACTGACACGTTCGTTTGATAACGCTTGCCCCAGCCTTATCGTAAAGACAACACTCTTGCATGCTTACTAGCATGTCAAAACCGTCACATATGCTTACTGCCTCCTCGTCTTCCTCTTCTTATTCCCACGCTTCTTCCCCGCTATCTCCCTATCCCCATCGTCTTTTTCTGCAACAATCTCCTCAGCCTTAGCCTTGAGCTGCGCCGCACCCTCATCGTCACTAAACCCATCCCACTCCTCTTCATCACCGCCATCCTGCTCCGCCGTCGGCGCAGCCGGCTCCCGAGGTTCAGCATCGATATCATTTACCTGCGCCCTGCCGTCTCTCCCAGAATCAGCGTCCTCGCCCTCCCTAATGAAAGCAGCGACGAAGAACCCCATGGTCGCCTGCTCTGTGCCCTTGTCGCAGCGTATGCATCCGTCGAGCACGTCTTGCTTGGTGTTTTCATTGACGATTGATCCACCTAACTTCCCGTCCTCCCATTGCCCTCGCCTCTCCCATTTCTTCAACCCTTCAACCTGCTCATCACGCCTCAACACCCTCCAACCGCGCTCTTTGGCGACGCTGGTGGCTAGGGCCTGGAACACTACACCCTCGTTCTCTTCAAAGTGGATCGAGCACGTAGAGTACGTGATCTTGCGAGCGGAGGGGAAGCGCAGGGCGTGGGTGAGGATGTGTAGCTGGAATGTTGAGAGGGCTGTGAGGCGTTCCTGGAGCTTATCCGCTGCGTCGAGGGGGACTTCTTCAGCAGCTGCATCGTCGAGGTCGAGCGTGACTTCCTCCTTTGATTCGTCCGGGGTGTCTTTCAAAGGTTCAGCACGCTTGCGCTTTATACTCTTGCCGCTGCTGGGTTGAGGTTTTCCTGCGTCTGATGTCGCGGAAGGAAGATGCAGTTTAATCGCATCGTCGCGGCCGACTATGCCTGTTCCCGAGCATGAAGGGTCGAGCAGGATTGCCCCTACGTTCTCGTAGTCTGGTGAATTCGGTTTGGCGGCGATGAAGTCACTCGCGCCTTTGACAGTCACTAGGCCTTCTCCGCCCGCGAGCTTGACCATCTTCTTCAGAATTTCGGTGCGTCCCTTATCTCGCTCAAACGCAATGACTTTCCGCTCCCCGCCGGGGTTTTGACTCGATACAATGGCGGCAGCGTGCGTTGTCTTGTTACCCGGCGCTGCGCAGCCGTCGATGACATCGCCGTCCCTTTCTTTCAGATCAAGCAGGTAAGCGGGGAAACAGGACGCTTTGTCCTGGAATATGATCTCGCCTCGTGTATACGCCAGGGTCTTGGTGAGATCGACGCGCGGCGGGAGAGCGAGCAGGTTTGCAATATTGGGATCGAGGAAATATATCTTCTTGCTCCCCTTTGCGCGCAGGATATCGCCAATGCTGTCCACTTTCTCATAGCTCTTGAATGTACTGTCCAGCTGCGCCGAGAGACTCGATTTGATCGTGTTCATGCGCACCCAGCGCGGGTGCCGTATCTTTTCCCCTTCATCGCCATCGTCCGTGTCGAGATCGCCGGCGTTGATGGCTTCGCGGAAGGCTTCGAGTGTGGGAAACTTGTGCCGAATGCGAGCTTTTGTGAAGGCTGCGCCGAGACGCGCTTTGTGGCGCTCGATTGCGAGGCGTAGGACGTGGTCTTTGTGCGCTGCTACACCGGACTTGGAGAGGAGGAGATCGTGCGTGAGGAGGAGCGCGAGGATGGGCGTGAGCTGTATCGATAAGCATATGCACAATTAAGGATTCCAAGTATAGAAGTCGTGGCGCGCGACTCTGAGCTCACCAATTTGGCGGCAGACATACCTTTCGCTCCTCTTTCAGCACCTGGCACGTCTCAATGACATCCTTCAGAATCCTACTCCACTTCGAAGCTTCTGCGACCAGAGCATATATCTGGCCTGGCTTGCTCTTCAAGTCCTTTTTCTTGAAGATGCGTGCCTTAAACGAGCCGCCGAGCTTGTCGGGGTTCTCGAGAATTGTCGCCGTCTCGTAGTAGAGCGACATTGCGTGCAGGACGTTTGAAGGGAACTTTTTTAGGGTTAGGGGATTCGCTGCGGGAGTGTGTGGGGCCGCGCCTTTGCAGATGAAGCTTGCAACGACAAAAGTGCAAAAAAAATTGTGATATCGATGATAATGCTCACAGCAATAGAGTCATGTCTTAATGTGACATCCTCATGATACTACTTACAAGTAGGAGACTGTGATTTCGCAGATCAACCCATGGAGGCCGCGCAGAGTGCCATGTCGCTCTGCAGTCCGACATCCAAACCATCGAGAAACATATATCTCAGTTGCAGCGTTCTCTTTGCTACTCCTCCGTGTTAACCATCGAGAAGCGCTGGGACATCCAAGACAATTTCGTTAGACCTTAGTAATCTACAACGTGGGAGTCCTGCTGTCAGTAGAGTGTTCAATGCATGGAACCTTGTGCAAAGAAACAAGATGGTATCATTGGCAACTTATGAACAGAGAAGATAACCCGCTTGCCAACTGCGTCAAAAAATAACAGCCCTAGCGGCTTGCAGACGCGCTCGATTGCCGGGATGCTCCCTTTTGTCCACAAACTCGATGTCGAAAAAACAGGAAGATGACCGTAAAAGCGGTCTAAGAACACTAGAATCTGCATCCTATTGCTGGGCAATTGCCGTTTGATACTCATGCCCTTTTGATTCAGGTGGTTTGGTGGTTGCGTGCTGGGCAAGACTCGATTTTGCAGCTTCCTGGAGTTGAGCCTCCACATGCCGTTCTCGCTCACGGTCTCGCTCAGGAGGCGAGTTACGGCCTGACGATATCCGCGAATCGTGGGGGTGTGGGTACTGCGACATCTGTGGCGGGTGCGGACGATGCTGGTGAACGATCTGGTGTTGTTGCTGAGGTTGCTGAGTTTGTTGAGGTTGCTGCTGATGAGGCTGCTGCGGCTGTGGAGGTGGATGCGCGGTTGACGGGGGTTGTGGCGTTGAATGGCCATTACTGCTGGCTATGTGACTCGATGCGTAGCCGAGGTGGGGACTCAGCATGGAAGGAGGGCTGGCTGTGCTTGCGCGGTCATGGCTCTCGTGGTCAGATGTGTCGGTGTGCGCGTTACTGTTTGTGCCTGGGGGATGCGCGAACGCGCCATGCAACTCCCCTTCTCGAACCTCTTTCCAGGAGCACTTGGCGTGCTTCTTAGTGCAACCCATGCAGGCCGTGAGGTTTTTCAAACAATCCATGTGCAATCTTCGACACCTGTCGCACGGTGGAAGGATACGCTCGCCTTTGCCCAGGCTCTCCATCCTATGGACCATCTCGGCTTTGAAAGGACCACCGTCATCTTTCTCTACCGGCTGACTCGTACGCTGGCTCGCGGCCGAAAGCAGACTTGTTGGTGTATTCGGTATGGGTACGGGTGAGTTCATCATCGATTGCAGCTCGGCTTCGTTCATTTGAGGGGGCCTTGCATGATTGGGAGGGGGTGGCGGCGGTTGCGCTTCGGCAGGCGGTGGAGGAGGCCTCGAAGCATTCGTTACTGGAGTGGCAGGGTGGGATGGAGGGTGAGGCCCAACAGATGGCCTCCTTGCATCTTGCAAGCCGTTGGTGGTTTGGGAGGAAGATCTGCGATCGTTGACGGTATGGAATTTAGCCAACAAATCGTGTCGAGTAGAGGATGATGTGCCATTGCCGTTGCCATTGCCGTTACCGTTACCGTGTCCGTGTCCATGTCCATATCCATGGCCGTTCGACTCGTGAGGACGTGCATTAACAGCAACAAAGCCGCCAGGAGACTTCTGCGAGGGCTGCGCATGTGCTTGAGCCACATGGCTAGAGCTGCCATTCATTAGTGCTACGTTGGAGGGGCTCAATGGACGAATTGGCGGGACTGGGCTCGCGGTTGCTCTCCGGTCAAGAATGGCCTGCTTGCGCCCCTTCAGTCTATGATTGAGCTGTCGTGTACGAGCAGCAACTGATAGGTTTAGCATTTCCTCTGTATGTGATGCGTTTCGTTGAACTCACCCTGGTCGGCTAATTGGCAAATCTGGCCCAGGTTCTTCTCCAAAATCTCAATAGTGCCAAGCTCCTTCTCCTCGTCCTCAATGATGGGCTGCGGCGGGATCATCTTCTGCGGGATGCCAGATGAGATGAGCACAAAATCTTCCTCGCTGATCTGAACCCTACACTGCTTTGTATAGAATTGGCAGACGCGTACACCTTCGCTCATCTGTCCGAGCTGGAACTGCTCAGGCTTGTTGCGGGCGAACTCGACCACGTCGAGCCACGTGACTGTAGTGCCGTCCTTCCCGTGGCTCTTGAGCACGCGCGGGGGTCCGTCGAACAGTCTCTCAAAGCGCTTGATCAGAATCGGTCCCAACGGCCGTGCGCCCAAGTTGCATGCCATTGACTCATGACGGTCAAGCACGCCCTGGTAGTCGCTCAGCAGCGAGAGAATATTGGGCAGTGTGTCGTCGTTGGTGATCAGAGGCAGGTCTGAGTCTAGATGCCTCACTAGGTAGTTGATCTGGAGGTGGTTGTGTGTCTTGGCAGCCTTTGGTTGCGGCGCGGCTGGGTGCATGTTTTCGTGCGAGGTGCTTCGCTTGCGCTTGAGGTCGGCCGCAGCCTGCGAGGGCGGTGCGTGGTGGGGATGCGCCATGTTGAGGTCGACCAGAGCGTGCGAGTCGTGGCTAGACATGTTGCGCGCAGACAGCGGCGGAGAAGAAGAGAGCGGTGGACGGGGCGGATGTCCTCCCGAAAGCGTGCGGGTCGAAGGGCAGGCGGAATGCGAGGGCGGAACGCGTGATGGGGACTCAGCACGGCGGACGTCTTGTGTGTCGCTCTACAGCGCCATGCAAGGTCACAGGCAAGTGCGCATCGCGGGGGGCAAGCAGAGGCAGGAACGGGGTAGAGCTGTGCAGGCGGAGCGAGCGCGCACGAAGTGGACTGTGTAGACGCTCGGCAGTAGTCAAGCACCGGGCGCGGGATGTGGAAGGGTGCCAGCGCAGGAGGGTTCCTCTCGGGAATAAGAGGCGAGGGCCCGTCGCGCACTCGCCGTCGCTCATTGGCTGCGGAAAGTATGCAGGGCCTGGGCTGGATCAGCGACGGCCGTTCATATCAGAGCGCCTGAACAGGCCGAAGCTCCGGGGCGCAGGGCACCGATGGGTCTGGTGGTGTTGGAGGGTGCAAATGGTGTAAGATGGTGTAAAATGGTGTAGAAGGGTATATGCATAAGAGGACGCTGCCGCTGCTCAGGGGAACTTTGAGATGTGTACAGACAGATGTGCCTATGTCATACCTTCGCCTCCTGCCCGCTGCACACATCACAGAGCATTTCCTCGGTTTGAGTGACAACTTACGCGTCGCTCAGGAGCCGCTTCTCCGAGCACAAACGGAGGGGACGGTATCGACGGGCAATGGTGGCTGGCGTCCTGTGGCTGGCCGCGGAGATTCGCCAGTACTGTGTATAGCGTCGCAAGCGAGGCAAGGAGTGCGTCAGAGGCACCCTCCCTCTCATCTCGCGGGCCAGTCACAGCGACAGCGAGAACGGCATGGCGGACGACACCAAGCAGAAAGCAGCAGTACGCAAGGCCCAGACCCCTCGCAGAACCCTCGAAAAATGCCGCAGCGGCACGCCCACGCGTCACGTCAGGTGCGCACAGCTTCCACCCCTCACAGCCAGCAGGCGGACGGCACCGGCGGAGGCTTGAGCAGAACACATTCCACCCCTCCAGCGATGTGGCGCAGCTCGCCCAATCACGTGAGCTGTGCAAGCCACAGCACCGCTAGTTCGAACTCACCTTGTTGCGTGCACAGACCGCCATTGAACTGCACGTCACTACGCGTTAGGTTTCTATCCTCAGCACACGATCCTTTCCCAGTACGCACACCATGTCTGAACGCGGCGCATTTCGGGGGCGAGGTGGCGGTCGTGGCGACCATCGCGGAGGGAGGGGTGGTGGACGAGGAGGCGCGCAGGGCGGAAACGCAGCGGGGCAGCAGCAGACAGACAGGCCCAAGAAAGAGAACATCCTGGACCTGAGCAAGTACATGGACAAGCAAATCACCGTCAAGTTCAGCGGTGGCCGTGAAGGTAAGTTTAGTCGACGGGGAGAGAGCATTGAGGCGCAGATGCTGTTGGGTGGAGAGACGATGTTGGAGAATAGGTACTGACCGTGTGCAGTCATTGGAACACTCAAGGGCTACGATCAATTGATGAACCTCGTGCTGGACGAGGTGAAGGAGGCCATGACAGGTATGCAGTGGTCGAACTGGGAAAGAAGGTCCAAACTAAAAACAAAACAGATGACGAAGGCAACGTACGGTACCGCAAACTCGGCCTCATTGTCGCCCGTGGAACACTGCTCGTCGTCATATCGCCTGTCGATGGCAGCGAAGAGATCGCCAACCCATTCATACAAGAGGAGGAATGAGTTCAGTCTAGCGCTGAGAGCTCAGCACACAGCACACGCAGAGCACTCGACCACAAAGTGGTAACGTGCGCGTAGTAGGGTCACGGAAATAGCTTGACGAAGAAGATAAAAGCAGAAGTTTGCTCTGCACGATACCCACGATCATCACACGAGGCATTCACCGGCATTGATCTGGCAAAAGACGAGTAGGTCAGTATTTGGCGCCGTACAATGTGCAGAAGCAGAAGTCACAAAACAATCAAAAGCAATCAAAACGCCAGCATTGGTCCACCGCCTAAGTGGCAGCATGACTTTAGAGGAACTGTGCTTACTCGAGAGCACATGTCTCGTAACACTGTCTCACATTTCGTCATTCGGGCGACAGCGATGGACCACGGACATGGAAAGGACATTCGATTACTTGCGTCAAGCACAATTGTGTCCGCGATCAGCAGTCATGACTGTCACCGCCCCACCTTCCTTCGCTTCCACCTGCTTGACGATGCGCTTTCCTACAACTTCTTTTCTCTTTGTCCGATGCATCTTCTCAGCACAGCATAAATACTGCAAGCATGCCGTCACCATACGCAGCGGGTTCAATAACGCCCGTAACGCCACCAGTCGTGGACGTCTCACGCTACAGGCTCAAGCATTTCGCACGTTGGATACGCGACGACCTTGACATCCGCGTCGCACGCGAAGGACCTGATATTCTTCGGCCAGATGATGTCCTCACCCTGCACGAACTCTTTGCCGCCCTGCGTCAATCAACGTCAATAACAGCACTCGATCTCCGAGCAACGGGCATACACAAAGCAGTGAAAGACATCGCTGGCATCGCTACCCGCTGGCCTAGGCGGCTGTGCGACGACTGCGACAAGATTATAACAATATGGAAAAGTCGATTTGGGCGCTTCGAAGACCTCCATCCGTTCCTGTATGGTCGAGGCGGACGACTGGAGGGCATTGCTAGCATCAGTGAGCATACCGCTGAAGTATGGCTTCGTCACTTGCTGGTGATGTGCTCTACTGACAGTCAGGCAGGCACTCCTTCAAAGATGGGCGGAGCATTGTCCCGAGAAAATCTACCCCAGTGTGTCCCACCGAGGAGGCGATCTTGGTTTTAAAGCTGGGGAGTATGTATCACCTGGCAGATTCTGAGCCACGCTAATATTGCATAGCTGGTGGATACATTCTCTGTTTGCACATCATGCTGGCATTATCGGATTGGAATCGGTCGATGGCGGCACTACTTTCGACAAGAATGGAGCATACGCTCTCCTCCTGAAGGATGCAGGCGAAGTAGATGCACGTTGTGAAGAAAGTTTCACATACCGGTGTCCGATTGGCGATAAAGGCAAATTTCGACTGACGGCAGCGACCCCTGCATCACGCGACCCAATACGGGTACTTCGATGCCACAGCATCAACAGTATCTGGGGACCAAAGGCCGGGGTTCGATATGAAGGCCTGTAAGGTGCGGACTCTGACCTTGTAATGCCATACTGACTGTTGTAGATACTCAGTCAAAGGTTGGTGTATCCGCCAGGCAAAGCTGAAGGACACTATGGGCGGTGAGTGGAAAGAAGGCGACATTCTGTACGAGGTCACCTTGCAGAGGAAGGACCCCGTACCCATGGACCAAGTGACTTGTCGACCGACCAACATGGAGGTGGACGATTACACCGAATATAAGCGACTACGAAAACTGTACCGCGACCAAAAACATGTGGGTCCCAAACCAACACCGATACCGCACCATAGTCACAAGGCTGCTCCTGCCATTCCTCCACTCCAGCTTCCAGCCAGCCCGACCATTATGCCACAATCTTTATTACGTGTATCGCCGAGTGTCTCCCGCCAGACAACATTCAAGGTGCCTGCTTTCGATGCACCGAGTGCTGGAGCGGACAGACCGTCAGCGTCTGATGTCGTGTCCCCAATGACTGTACCAGGCATGCAGGAGTCCTTCTTCGCGACAAAGAAGATCGGAACATTGACAATACCGGTGTCGAAGGACATATCGAGACCTGCTTCTCCATCGTCGTCGTTAGGTAGGACTGTGCGCGAGAAGCAGGTCCGTCTGCAAACTCCCGGCTCCAATTCACTCGACAGCCTCAAGTCTAGTCATAGCGACCTCAAGGAGATCATACCATGGATTGACATGGAGGCGGAATTGCCAACGCCTCCTGGGCTCGACATACCGCCAGTGATGAGAGAGCATAAGACGAGACAATCGAGAGAGCGGCTTGAGGCGAAAGCTGCCGAGATGAATCCGGTAAAGAACATTCGGAGACTGGCGCGAGACTCGAGACGATCCAGTGATCTGAGTCTGCACAGGCAGAATTTCAGAGCCATAGACACAGCCACTAGTGCGCTCAATCTTAGACTACACTCAACGAAACCAGTATTACACATGCTTGGCGGAAAGAGAGGGAAGGAGACCGAGAAAGAGACAGAAAAGAAGAGACTCACGTTTGGTAAGAAGACAAGATTCTTCGACGGCGCAGAATGCTGTGCCGACGAGATAGACGATGACTACCAGGCTGTATTCTCTCGAGATCGACGTTTCCGCTCCAGCTCGATGGACGACTTAGCCGTGATTCATTCGCCAACGCCAATCAAACCACCGCGGTCGATCAGTCTCTTCGACTATGGCATCGAAAACATCGAGTTTACCTCGCCCCTTGACGATATTGTGCCTCTACCCAGAGCTGCATCGCCAGTCAACACCCCGATGATCATGCATCCTAGAGGTAGTCAGACAACTGGAGAGAGCATAGCGCTTGGTAAGTTGAAGCGTTGGTTGAGCAAGTAGACACCAAGCAATCGTGATTCATTCCTGCGGATTGATGATAACCTTGCCTCTCACTTTTCCATCGAAGACCGCCTCACTCGCCTTTTGCAAGGATGATAATCCCCCATTGAGTTTCACGAAGCCCATTGGCGATGTCGCGCTGGAAGATGGTACCGTAGGTAGATAACTCTTATACCACCATCCTCGCCCCGCAGCATGCTCCTACTTTTTCGCGGCTTGTGAGAATGCGGTATACCCCATCACCACGTTCTGTGGCAGTTCTACTCCCGCACTCAAAGGGAGGACCGAGACAAAGCAAGTCCCCGTGAGTGAACGCAAGTCAATGATGGCACGTTGAGAAAACGCATCGCCAGAGCATGTCATGAGGTACTCGAACGGGCCCCGGGCGCGGAGATTATCCAGGATAGTGGGAGCGACGTAGTCGAGCACGCTGGATGCGCCGAGAGCCAGCACAGACGTGGTCGAGTACGGTGATGCCGTGTGTCCGACCGATGCGGCGTACTAAACGGCGTGTTGGTCTACTGGCGCCCCAGATTAGTACTTTTTTGCCTGGAAAGCGTTGGGTTTGGGGTTGGTGAGGGCAAGGATATGGATAGGTGTATGCGTAGGGCTGCTACCGCTTTGGAGGGGAGGAGGATAGGGTTGCGCGTGAGAAAGGGGGTGGCTGATCTAGGGCAGGTCAGGCATCAGACTTGGATGAGCGGAGCGTAGTGGTTTGAATGTGGGTGCTAGTATTTTCGGATGTAATCTAGTAGCAAGGATGAGAACATTGGGGGTATACCTTAGCGACCGTGTCGGTAGAGCAGAGTACGAGCTGTTGCCATGTCGCTTGCTCTTCATTGAGCTTCGGGTCAATATAGGCCCTGATGTCGAAGACTACACGGTCGCCGACTTGGAGGTCGGTCACTTCTGAGCCCAGTTCCTCGATCACTCACGTTGTCGATGGTCAGAAGTTGACCGGGTGTTGCGAGGACAGCAGCACGGTGAGTGGATAACGTGTTGCGATTGGATTCAGTGCTCGACTGTCTTTCGACCTGATGGGCTCATCCATCTTGCCTTTTGTAGTTCAACTGTTCATCCACCCCAGACGGGCGCTACTTGCTTACATTCATCCTTCACTGCATACTGGCGCCTAGAAAGCGCGTTGCATTCACTACACTCGACTCATTAGGCCATTTGGCATCGTTGAATAAGCAAGTTCGCCTTTCGAAAAGAAAAGAGGTACCTGCGCGGAGGTGTGTAAGCATCCGCTAAGCGCGATGAAGCAGCCGAAGATAAGGTGGGTGAATTAAGGGTATTTGCGACCCATCGCAGCTAATTTGGGGACATTGGTCTCTGCGCTGCGACCGCACTCATCTCCGCAAAGCAGGTCGCGGAGTAGTCGCCCTGCATATTTACAGACAGAGACATGGTGCAAGATGATACGATGTGTGCAGTTGGAAGGAGTCGGATTAGTTCCGTGACGCAACGAGATCCGGCGATTTTGGCTGGGTGTTCCTGCAGCTGACCCACCCTCCATTCAGCAATGACGTCATCCATCACCAACTTCCCGCTGCGGCTTTGGCGCGCTGACAAACAACACAACCACAACACCATTTTCCCCCTGTAAGCAATTATCAAATACTTTGAAATACTTGAACCATCAGCATCTCATCGATTTGATGTTCCCGACATTTCCCAGCTCTCATCACAATACGTCCGCATGAGCGGAAAACACCTGCATGAGCTGGGGTTTGCGTAAGCGAGTGCTGAGTAACCTCAGTCCCCGAGTTTACCTCGTGTATGATCAGCTAAGATTAGACATCTGTGAACATCTCATTTGCCCACGCTTGGTTTGCGGCTCCTGTAGTGCACTATTTGCATTCGTTTTACGCAGCGACCAGTCGGAGTTTTTGTTTGAACGCAGCTTGCATACTAGCACTTTCCCCATTCGAGAGTGTCGAGAAGATGCAACCTTGAATCACGATGGTAACCATATCGCTAGAAGATATGTGGAATCTTCGAATACGTTCCGCAACCCGTGCGATGGTTGTCAATGCTGACTTGAAAGCAGACAAATTGTCGACTTCACGATGCATCTGAAGGAGCGCCCACTATATCATATTGACATGTAGAAAAGGAAATGGTAGAATGTGCCATCACTCCAAGCCAATCTTAGACACTCTCAAATTGTTCTCACGTCCAAGCTGAACGCCCTCTGCCCCCATTCTCCCGATCTGTCACGCCCACGTTTTCATCTTGCATGCGGCTCAACCAAGCATCTGACGCCAGCATTCCTACCGATCTTTTTTGCAGACCGCTGCATCATTGACAAGTTCTGTCGAATCGAACGTCCTCCGAACGCCACAATTGCTAATAAAGGCTGCATTTCACTCCAGTCGGCCCTAGTCACTCCACGTTCCTGACACCCACGTGAGCTAGACCGTTCTGCCGGGCAGTTCGAGATATCTGCCACACCGGAAAAGCGAGAGCTCGGACGTTCTCTTGCATCATACCAAGACGCCATAGCTGTGTGCACGATTCTCAATTGCTTACTGTAGCGTACTCGACCACTTGGATTCTATTTCCACAGTCTGGGTCGCAGTGAAACGACCTTCACCTCTCCATCATCGGGGGCTGCGAAGCTGTCAATTGAAGTATAAGAATCAGCTCGATGAAGGAGGAAGAGAACAAAACAGTATCATCAACTTCCACACCAACATCACTCGCAACTTCAAACACCCAAGCCTCCGCAGCCTCGAGCAATCAACCGTCTAGAGCAACTTCTCCGGTGAACGGCACAAGATCAAACAGCTCTCGAAGCACGCCATCCACTTCGACACAACCGACTACTACCTCACCCACGCGAGAATCCTCGGTCGACAATCAGGACTGTCCGTCAGAAGTCGCTCCAACAATCACCACAGCACAGCATTCTCAACGGAGTCTCAATCCAGAAACCATGTCTTCTTCTTCCTCCTCCACCTCTAGCAGCACCTCCACCGCTGGCTCCAACTCTGGATCCGGCTACACTCAGCTTCCCTACGCTCCTTTCCCGTACCCGATGCCTGCCAACCCTCGTGGCTCGGGCTCTGGCAACGGAAAATAGAGAGGTCTGGACTTCATCTTGCGTGGCATATCAGGCGTTTTAGACATGGTTACACTGGTCACTTAAAGATCTCTAGATTTGCCTAGACACGACATAACGGTCTTAGGCACATGCTTTTGTCGCATCCCTTCGCTTTATTTGTTTACTTCCATTTGCATACATCGTTCGCTCGTTGCATTTACATGGTTGAGTTTTCGGGTTGTCATTCGCTTTGGAGTACTATGGGCGTCTAGAATTGGTTGTAGAATTTTGGTCTTTGTACATTCACTCACTTGCCAAACATAGAATATCATCTACGCGTATACTGCATGTTCAAGTTCAGTGTTCATGCCATGTCTGTCGCACTGGAGCTTCACGCCCACTTTGACCACTGATTCGATTAATCCGATCTCGGTTTGTCTAGTATCGCTAGACAAGCACGACATAATCAGGTTAGATGCGGGGGGCGGGGATGTGCTGTCAATAGGCGCTCTCCACTCCACTGGAGTACTCTGTCGATGCTATTCTTAGTGATGCGGTGCATGACTCGCCATGCATATTGTAGCGTGGAGGTACTCCAGACCGGAAGACACATCATTGGGATTTTGGAAGTACTAAAGGGGAGGTTGATAATTACTAGAGTCTCTAATAACTACTATCTCATGCATGGCTAAAGTAAAGCTGAATCGAAGGGGCCAAGTGGATATGTGCACTTTGAGACAAAGGTGTTAGTCACCAACCCACCCACCCGCTAGCACCACACAAGCGAAATTTTTGCGAGTGGATCTGATGTGTACAGTTGATTTGAAGCGAACACGCCGGGGATCATAGCGTTTTGCTGGATATGCCTGAATTCGGTGTTTTTCTTGGTCTGTCATGTCGCGAAAAAGGCTTAAACTGAAGTTAGAAATTTGCTAAAACGTCGAATCTCCATGAATCAAACGAAATGGTCGAATGGTGTAGTTGGTTATCACGTCAGTCTAACACTGTTAGTCCACTGAAGGTCTCCAGTTCAAGTCTGGGTTCGATCAAGAGATTTTTTTCGACATGGGGGCGTTGAAAGTAAACTTTTTGTCTGGCGGTGACCATCCCCGAAGGCCGATATCAGCGGCAGGACCCTTAATTTCGAGTTAGCTGCCTGGTATTCTTTTTTGTTTATGCAGGATTGACAGTGGAAGTCCTCGGCGTCGGATTGTGTACCTTTTGCTCAAGCCAACTTCCCAGATAGCAAACAATGCTAACTACAGTAAATGTGGAACTTTTGTAGCCGTCAAATCTCCAAGCACAGTTCAATGATCTTGTCAGTAGGTGCTAGCTAACTCCCAAGATTATGTTACTGGAGCCCGAACGGGGCTCGATAAAAGTCTGGATTTAGGGCCGACCAACGAAGGTACTTGGGCTTGAGGTCAACGATGGCGATCGATTAGTTTAATCACATCATACAGTTGTCTTTCTTAAGACCTGCGTTAGCTTTTGAAGTCCAGTAGTCGTGGCCAAATCCTGCAGTGTGATAAGATGCTGTTTGAGAGTCACTAGGGTCTTATGCACTCTGAGCCGCACTAAACCTCTCGACACGGTATGTCCATGTCAATCTGGTTCATGTGCTGCGAACGGTTGAAACCCTTGTTGCATGTCACTTGACCCCCTGTTCGCACGCGACAGCCCTACGAGCCCCGCGACACTCCATGTCGCAGATCCGCATGGCGGAAGAACTAGATGGGCGTTCGACCCCTCAACGGAGTGATCGACTCCGGACATGTATTCCCTGGCGATCGTTCCCATGGCCAGGTACTTGGGCAGATTTTCAGGAACAGGGCGGCTCTGACTCGGTCAGTAAAGCAGCTGAACACATCGCCGCTGATGGAGTGCGAAAGCTGTAGAGGAAAGCAACACAGAGCTTGTCATTAGGGTATAATCATTCAATCCAAGGCACACCACCCCGATCCATTTTTCTCGACACCCATATACACACCATGACCCGACACCCGCACATACAAACGTTGACCACCTTTTCCTGCAATTGAACTTCTATCCAAGAGCCACGTAATGAAATGTATTAGCCGATAGCATGTGCCAGACAAGCCATCGGGGTCTTAATGCGGCCTGAGTGTGCATGCGCAGCTAAGAATGAGTTGTGTGCTCGTGTTACTCATACTGATCCAACATTCGTCATGCGTCAATAGCGGGTGCGCCTACGGTGCCGAAGCCTTACCAGCCATCTCCGCATCAACGTAGCGCGGCCATGTATTGGTGAAGATGAGATACTTGATGCTCTCGTAAGCAGCATCGAAGATATCCTCGGTGAATTCGCTTGGGATGATGCTGTGCGTGGAGCTCAAAGAGGAGCTCGTAATGTCAGACCGGATGCTAGCAGGACGACTCAAAGTCTCTTCCCAGGGGCAGATGACGTTCTCTCGGATTACGGGGCTCTTGACATCTTCCGGTGTTTGGCTGCGGGGCATGTACGGGTCGTACTCCATTCCAGCGAACAGGTCTTGCAGAACCTTGAAGATCTTGTATTCGATGTTGATTGGTGTTTCGGCGGTGAAGGGGTTGACCAGGGTGAAGTAGATGAGTGAGGCTTCGTTATACATCTGGCGGCGCTGTGAGGTCGAGACGACTTTGAGCGAGGACCATTTCTTGCGCCAGTTGCGGACTTCGCGGATGAAGATCGCGTTCTCGGCGGTAAATTCCTTCGTTGCAGCCCAGACGATGAGCGGCTCGATGTTCTGCTCGATGCTTAGCTCGAGTGCTTGCATAGAAGCCTTGGGCTTCAGCTCGCGGAAAAGCTCTTGAGCCGACTTTTCCGAGGTTACTGAAATGGATGATGTGAGTGATGCTGTCTCTGTTGCTTGCGACATGCGTCGTTGACGGGGTCGCGATTTGAAGGCGTCGGCAAGCGGAATCAGGATCAGGACTTGCTGACAAACGATCAGAGACGGTATAAACCACCCAGCTGGTGCAAAGGAGTCCTTGATGCGGGTGATCTCGGGCATGTTCGAGTAAGTGAAGGCTATCCACAGCGGCGTGCCAGGGAGGCCAGCAATGATGGCCAGCCTAGTCTGCCACGCCCATGAGTGGACGTCCTGGATACGGCGGATCTTCCACAAAATCCATGGCCCAACCATTGCTGTCCAGAAGAGCTGGACGAAGATTGATGGCATCCATTCGAACCCTTTACGACACTCCACGAACCCTGCCACGGTCCCAAAGAAGCCATAGGAGGCATGGAATCTGCGTGAGCCAAAGTAAAGGAAGAGCGCCGGTACGAACTGTGAGGATTAGACCAAGACGGCAGAGAGGGTGATTGGTATGGCTTACGGAGATAACTAATCCCATGGCGGTGAGCACATACACTTTCGATGCCGCGTCGAGTCTTTGCCAGGCCCTCCAAAGCCCTGAAGGTGTGAACGTCAATCGCTCTTTACGAGCACCTTCCAAGAAGTTTCGTGTCATCCGTCGTTGACTCTCATATGCTGTGAGGACCCTGGCGTTGCAGGCTGTGACGGTTAGCAACAGTGACACTGATGGGCGATTCTAGACTTGCCTTGGAAAAAGGCCATTCCTGATGGCAGGAAGACAGACATCACCCAGAACTCTGCCGAGCATGGGTACAGCCCATTCCACGGGTACGCCAGCAAGACAAGCGTGAGATACACATGGAGCATCGAGATCGCAGCGAAGACGATCTTGATACTCCTGATCTGTATGCAGAACGCATCTCGTCTGCGGTACAGAAGTGTGAGCTCGAAAGCCAATACGATGGTGTATACTATGGCGATGACAACGTATGTAATCCCAAGGGCATCGGTGTTGCTTTCTCCGCCATCGAGAATCCGTTTTGTGAAAATGGGCGCCATTCTGCCCATAATTCGGAAATTGGACTGTGTTGGTGTGTCCAGGCCCCGAAGTGACGGCAGGCTTTTCGACTGGTATATGTAGGGCCCGCCTGAGGTGATGTTGATGGCCCGTGAGGCTGATGAGGGAGGTGTAAGGTAATACTCGGTAGTGTCAAGCCACGACGACGAGCAACAGGATGCGAGAAGATCTGGCTATCAGGCTCCACCTCTTTCTTAATACAACGAGAGTGCGGGGAAGAATGGAAGAAGGAGTGGAAGACAGCTGGGTACCGGGAGTGTGGAACAGGTCAAGCAGATGTCACATAAGCGAAAGGAGAGGAGCCACCTGCCAGGGAGCGAATTGATGCTAGGACCTGATGAAGCAGGATGGAAACTCGCACATGGACTGGGGCCTCCGAGAAAGAGAGTAGGCAGGAATCAGTTCAGGCGCGACCCAAGACGACGAGCAGCAAGAGATGGTAAATAGCAAATCGGCAGCATCCGACCAACTGTGTCACCCGTTCTTGGGAGGGGTGAACCCTGTGCGACTTGAAGGGAGCATTCAGTCCAGGGCAGGGGACGCGTGAACTGCAGCGCTATAGCGTAGAGCTGTGTCACAGGCGCCGCCACTGGTACACAGACTGCAACCTCGCGGTGTCCATAGCAAGCACGAATATGATGCTTCTATGGCAGGGTCATCCCAAACCTAACAGCCAGAATGCGGCCATTGGAAGTGTCGACGGTGAGAACAGAAGTTGGGATAAGGCGTTGAGAAAGAGCGGCCGACGATCGTCCACAGACCGTTGAACGATCCGCGACTTTCCACTCAGACACAGTGGGTTTCGATCGGCGCGTCAGAGCAACCTCACCGAACACGACACACTGCGTTAGGCTGCATGCCAGCGCTAGCTCACCCAGATGGGAGCTCTTGCATCTTTTCCGCCGCATCATCCTACCGATGGCGTTGGACGAGGATGCAGGTACGGCTCTCAGCTTCGCTGGCTTGCACGTCCTTCGACCGCTGCCCAGCGCGCTTGCTCAGCCAACGTCTACGCGCAGAGTGGATCCGCCGACGACCGGCACGTACGTGCAGTGTCGTTGTTTCACTTTGATGCAGTCCTGCATCTTGCCGTGCGGCAGCGATCGCTCGTTCATGCAGCCCGTGCAAACCTCAATCTTAGCTCACGGATAACCTGCCTTGCGTTTCGCCCTCCTGTCACTTCCTGAAAGGTTTCACGTCAAGTTTTCTAGAAGCTGGTTGCTTCGCCTCGTTCCTGTCCAGGAAGCGTCAACGTGGGTGTCAAACCTTAACCAGGCGGATGCTACGTCCGCATTTGGCATTGTGCACAGCTCCAAGACATTGACCAAGAATGCGCTCCGCCTCTTCACTTCGATCAAAGAGAAATCTGATCAGGCAAGAGCAGGTGATGTGGGGAAGTCTGTGCTAAGACAACTTTCGACATGGCTGTATCGGGCCAAGAGGGAGCTTGAGGCTTTCAGCGGTGGTAGGTTGCATTACTCTTGCGATGTGCGGGGTCTGTAGAAATCGCCCAGAAGCCCAATACCTAGCATGCCATGGAGAAGCTGATGCCACCTCCAGGTCAATTCGGCAACGATCTGAATGAGCAAAGTTCAGAAAACCCCTTCGTCGAGGCATCGTACAAGCTCCACTTGAATATTGACGGCAGTGGCGAATAATCAGAAAACCAGCTGTTCATTCTGTCGTGATTGGTCCCTGATCTGTACTCCTGCCTCGAGTGTTCAGCACAATAACCGTCTTGCCGAAATCTACTTGCTTCGAGGAAAGGAGACCAATGGTATTGTAAAGAGCGTCACCATCACCAACTGTTGAGGGTAGGACACCCCACTTCGCATGTACTGAGCCGCAATTCCGGTATTTGACCGTTGATGTGTGACAGGCTTCACAAGCAGAGCAAGGTGACGCGGTGTAGCACTCTCACAATTACGCTACGGTCGACCTGATGTGTCATGGGAATAATACTGGCATGAGATCTCAGCATCACAGTTGATGATGTTCGTTGGAGCGCCAGATGCACGACCACACCAGGACCATGACCACGGTACTGGGACTTCAGCTGATCATCGACATCTCACATCAAGCTGCCACCTTCCTCGACAGCAACCACACGCCCGATAAACTTCCGGACCCTGACACAAACCTCGATGCGGACACATCCTGCCGTACACAGCCCTTCGTCACGTTCTGTCAGGCACTGTAACGCACACCCCGCCGTTGGTGCGACACGCGAAATGTATCACCCGCGCATCCACCCATACGAGGCAACTTGGTGTAGTTGACAGGTCTGGACAGCGGCAAAAACGTATGCCGTACCTGTAAACGGCACATGTCACCGCCTCGCTGCTCCCACGCGCATCATCCCCCAGAGCGCTCCCGCGTCCACCCGGTTTTACTGCGGATACACACACGATACATGTCACATTTGGCGACTAGATTTCACAGCTCTGACAGTGTGGTCGCGCGTGGATTGCTGTTTCGTTATGCCGGCTGGTTGTGTTGAGACTGGTGGAGGTGCTCACGATAGGCAGGTTGGCTGTTTAGTAAAGAGAAGATTGCGGACGAACAACGCCGTACAGAGAGTGTCCAGGACACACCTTTTTCGACACTTGGTTGATATCTCCGTCCATGCTCTGTGTCGATAGCAAAGTCCCGGAGCTGCTCCCCGGTTTGCTAGGCGCGGTCCATCATGTATCGAAATCGTAGGGCGCAGTGATAGCGTACTTCGACTACATCCAACAAAGACGACACCAATCTGCCAAAATCTGTGAGAACTCCACATCGTCAAACAACACCCTACTACCACAAGTAACCACCCACACCCAACTCCCCCCGCGCCACGCGAAACGAGCAGACTACGAGCCGTATTAACAGTTCGACGTGCCAGAGCTCTGCGCAGGATAAGCAGTAGCTCACGATCTATCTGTATCAGTGATCTGGGTCGAGTTCGTCACTGTTGCAGGGCTGCTGGTACCGACATGAGCGGATCTGGATGCTTGGTGTCTTGTGTTGCTTGATTGCTGATAGCCAGGAATTGTTAGTATCGACGAGTAGCGCGCAAGGTCTGGCATCTCCGAGACTGCTCTGCTGCGGGGAGCGCGGGCTAGTCGAGTACCTAAGACTTGGCTATTCACTTTGGGGGTGGGTGGGATTGATACGGAAGTCGGTTCGCGGACCACGGTCAGAGTGCAAGGGTAGATGCGATGAGAAAAATTTGAATGGACTCGAGGACTTGGACACGACCAATATCCACTCTATACAATATGCGCCTTCAAATGCGTATCTCAGTACCAAACCAACACTATCTTTTGCGTCGAATCCACTCCCTGGTACGTTCCATCTCACGTCCTGCGGACGACAAGCTCACTGCAACATACCCTCCAGATCCTCGCCCAGCACGCCCTCAACCTCCGTAATCCAGCGCTGGGTCTCCCGCTCCACAATCTCATCATCATCCTCCCTCAACTCGCTGATAAACGGCAGCATCTCGGGCAGCAAGCCCAGCCATTCCTCGCCCAGCCGCTTGGTGAGACTCTGCTCGCACAGCACGGTCGCGAGACGCGTGTGCGCGCGCTCGTCGCGCATGTACTTGAGCAGGACTGCGTTCATCTCGCGGTGGTTGTCGATGCTGCTTGCGCTTGCGGCGGCGAGCTCGGTGATGGCGGGAATGACGGCGGTGGTTACGATGGTGGTGTCTGTGATGGTGAGGAGGTTGAGGAGGGGGGTCATGATGGATCCGTAGTGCGAGGGGGACTGCCAGAAGCCGTCTTGGTCGTGGGTGAAGGTTTTTGATAGCGCGTCGAGGACGGCGGTTCGGAGCTCTGGGCTCGCGGACTCATTGACGAGTTTTGGTAGGAGGGCGGCTGCGTGGTCGAGGATGTAGGATGAGTATGTTGTTACGATGGACTGAGGGTGTTAGCTTGCAACGGGAGAGCGAGGGAAGGGCAGCATACCTTGAATTTGTCGAAGAAAGCGGCGAGGAAGCGGTAGAATGTTATTGCGAGTGAAGCGTCAGCGCGCACGGGGCCTTCCTGGTCGACGAGTTGGACGAAGAAGGGGCGGAAGGTGGCGTCGTTGAGCTTCAGGACCATGGCGAGTGCGGACTCAACGAGAGTGTTTTCCAACTGCTCCACCTCTTCGTCGTCGTACTCGGCCTCTTTCTGCAAGCGTACTGTGGTGCGCAGATTGAAGCTCGAGAGGAGCAGCTTAAATAGCGTCGAGCTAGACTTGATGAGCTTGGCTTTGGTTTGTACGTCGATGGTGGAGCGGAGGAGCTCGAGGTGCTCGAGCGAAGCATCGAAGCCGCAGGACACCGCGTGAGTCCAGGTGGACTGGATGGCGGCGAAGACTTCTTGTGCGCCGAGGTGCTCAGATACACTCTGGTAGAATGCACGGCGGCTCTCGTCGCAAGCCTCATCCAAGTCTGCGACAGCAGATCTGTGCGACAACCGCAGTGCTGTGTCGAGGTACTCCCGCGAGAACATGTATCCGAGGCGCTCAACGATGTCCGAGATGAGTGTATAGACTGCATTGTGCAGACCGACGTTCTCCTCATCGATGGCCTTGGAGAGGTAATCGAAGGCGACCGGCAGGACAGATGGTAGGAGCGAGATAAACTCGTCCTCGAGGACGTCCACGATGGATGTCAGACACAACAGTGAAAGGACACGAACTCTGTCATCGCTGTGCGACAACGACTGTGGACCGGCGATGGTCTGGGCGACTGATGCGACAGCAGACGCATCCTTCTTGCCGAAGCGCTCTACAATGCTGTCGATGCAGCTGACAGAGATGATCTTAGCATCGAGCGACTTCGACTGCTGCAGAATAGTCTCCAGGCTAGGCAAGAATGATACCAAAGCCTGCACAGAGTGTCGGTCGTTCTGCACAACCGAAGCAGCCCGCACCTGTACGGATTTGATCGCTGCAGCTTGCACCTGTGCGTCTGTCTTTGCAAGCAGCAATTCGGCTGACTTCACAAGTTCCGTGGAGGGGAGGAGATCCAGGCTCCGAGCGAGCACACGGCTGCAGCTTTCGTACAATTTAGGTGTCGATGCAATCTGCTTGGAGAGCTGGATGGTAGCCTCGACAATGCTAGCAAAGACCTCACGAGGCTTGCTATTGTCAGACTTGCGGCGGAAGGCCTTAGTGACATGTGTGCGAAGCCTGTCATCGGCTGCAAGGTCTGCAAGACAGACCAGAAGATTCTGTATGGCGGACTCGAGCTCAGCAGGCTTCTTCTCATTCAGGCCGAAGAATGTGTCGGACACCTTGCGCTTGGGCGCAGCAGCATCGGTGACTAGATCGAGATAGCCCTTGATGGCATCCAAAGTGTGGATCGGCTCAAATACGAGCAGCAGCTCGGTCGAGAATCTGCGTTGTGTCTTGGTGTTGTGGTAGCGGTCAGCGAGAAGAGCGATGATGGCGGAAAGCGAGTCCTCGGGGCCCAAAGTGCGGGCGAGCTCGGAGAACAACTTCAGTCGCCGGTGCAGCGGGATATGCTCAAATGCTGCCGTGAAGCTCAGGAGCAGGTCTGAAACGCCAGTGAGGAAATTCCTGTGCTTTGCGCGCAGCGAGGCAGCCAATTGAGGCACAACGCGCGAGATGGTCTTGTCGACAACCTGAGCTGAGTAGTCATCTTGCTGGCGGAGCAGAGTAGATCCGATGAAGGTGAAGATTGGCATGAGGTTGTGTAGTATGAGGTCAGGCACCCATGTCGCGAGGTTGGAAATCAGTAGCAGCGCACTGTTCTGGACCTGTGGGCTTGTGGAGTGGCGAATGGCATCGATAAGGAGGTCAGCCCGAACTGCCGATTGATACTCGGTCGTCTCGGGGTGCTCCTTGAAGAAGTTGACCATGGGTGTCAGTGCACCGAGAATCATGCTCTGCAGATACACAAGCTCAGAGCCGGATTGTTGCTTAAGAGGCTGCAGATCACCGAAGACATTGAACAGGTTTCTGAACAACTCAGGATGCGATCCAGGGTTTGAGCTCTCGATCAGTTCCAGTACCAAGGTAAGTCGTCTCAGCAAACGCTGCAGCTCATCTGTCGAGGAAACATCCACTCGTGCCATCTCGTTGCGACTAGTCCGTCTCCTCTTCTTGGTAGGCGGGCCTTCGGGCATCTGCAGCGCTGAGGGAACACTGTCAAGGAATGTGAGGAGAGTAGCAGAATCAAGCTTGACATTGCGCAGGGTCTCGAGCGAACGTTCCCTGCAGAGCTGGGCGAAAGGATCGGTGCTCTCCTTGAGCGAGAGATCCAGCATGGTCTGAGCGAGCGGAAGCCTGGCGTCAGTCTTGAGCGAGGGCCAGAATGCGTTGAGCTGGTCGAAAGCAGCAGATACCAATGCAGTGCGCTCTTTGGTGAGAGATCCAGAGATGATGTCACCGAGCAATTGCGCACTCTTTACTTCCTTCGCAAGCAGAGCATTGAGGTGTCCCTTGTCCGCGTCCTCAATCGAGATGTGCTCATCAGCACAGTTTGACGCAATGTCTGACGCAGCAAGTGTGGACCACTGCTGGACAAGAGGAAGGATCGCATCGCTGCGGACACTGGCTGAGATCTTACCGGCAAAGTTGAAGACAGGAAGCACGTTTATCCGGACCTTCAGGAGGGGCGTAGCTGCGACGTGACTGCTCAGGAAGCTGAGCATCGACGTTCGCACGGGCGCTTTGATGCTCTGCTTGGATTTGGCTGACGAAGATCCCTCGAGCACATCTCTTACTCCAGGGATAACAAACTTGGAGTCCATGACGCACTCCTCGAGCACAGGGCTGAGGACCGACGTTAGAAAAGTGGAGACGTCGTCAGCCTTCAGCTCAGCAACCTTGCCGGCCTTGTTGCCGTACAGGGTGGTACCCCAGGCTTTGGATGTCTGCGAGACAGTCCGCTTGGAGAGCGTCGCGACGCAAGCGGCCGCTGAACGGCGGACGAGGGAGGATGTGTCGCACAGTGCGTGGAGGAGGTAGGGAACGACGTTCTGGAAGTCGGCGGTGGCTGAGGTGCGCTTGATGGTAGATGTGGCAGCCCGGAGAGCTGCGACTCGGACAGGCGCAGACCGTGAAGTTGACCATGTGCGGATCAGGAGCGTGAGATACACGTCAGACTTGTCTGCGTCCTTTTGCTGGAGCTCGGGAGACGCCAGGAAGCGGCTGGTCTGGCTGGAAGACACGGCCTGCTCGAAGGCAGCTGCGACAGCGTTGTAGTCGGTCGAAGCGGTGGGATCCAGGAAACTGCTGGCTTCGAAGCTGGGGACTGAGATGGTTGAGGGCTCGCTGTCGTCGGCGTCGGCCATGTCGTCGTCTTCGGATTCGACCGAGACAGCTTGTGTGTCTTCGGTGGCCTGGTCAATGGAGAGGCCGAGGGACTCGAGGTCGATGTTGTTCACCTTGGCCGTGATGTGAAGTCTGCTTGCAAGTGTGCGGTCTTCGGCGAGTTTCGCAGCGAGCTCAAGCAGCTGGCCGTGCTCTTCGGAGCCAAGTGCGCTGTCGTTTATGGTTCGCAGCAGTGTCGACAGGGCGATCTGTGTCTGTGCTGGTGTGAGGAGTTTCGACTCGACCATGTCTGTGAATGCGGCGCGCTTCTCGTCCGAGCGACTGGCACCGCTGAGGGCGCCCAGTGCCAGACCGAGCGCGAGACGTCCCACCGAGCACTGCGCCGCGGCGGCTGTCAGTGCGGTCGACGACTGCGGGGTCTTCAGCAGCCTGCGTGTGACGGCACTCGGCAGCTGTGCGCTCGACCGCTGCTCGGCGATGGTAGCCAGGACCAGCACGCACTGGCTGAGCGAGTCGGCGTCCATGGCCAGCACCATGGCCTCCATCAGCGTGTCCAGGACCTTGTCGCCCAGCTGCGCGTTGGCGACGAGGGCGTGGATGATCAGGTAGCAGGCGATGACGACCTCGGGCCCGTTGGCGGCGCGCATGGAGCTGTTGAGCACGGGCAGGACGCGCAGCAGCACGTCCTCGGTCTTCTGGGCCTGCATGTCGCGGCGGCCGTGGGCGCCCGTGGTGAAGATGCCATGGATGGCCTGGTAGGTGACGGTGGCCCAGAAATTGAGCAGGTGGGTCGACTCGTGGCCGGCGGCGAGGACGCGGACGATGTGGGCCTGGAAGGCGTTGAAGAAGTCGGGCGTGTTGACGGCCGTGTAGACGATCGTCTGGCGCGGGGGGCTCGTCTTGGCCTGGATGTAGGGGAACAGGAAGCGCAGGGCGTGGCGCGGCTGGGCGGGCAGGATGGACAGCAGCGCGACGAACTGCGGCGTGCTGTGGTAGGGCAGGAAGGTCAGGACGAGCGTCTCCGTGTTGTGCTCGTGCGCCTTGAAGCGGCGGACCAGCCACTCGAGCGCCTTCTGCGCGGGCTTGAGCAGCAGCCGCGGGCCGACGAGCGTGATGAAGGCGTCCAGCACGGCGTCCAGCTTCTTCGTCTCGGCCGCCGTCATCTGCAGGCGGTCCTCAGCCTTGCTCTGCTCGCTGAAGAGGCTGCCCGCGAACTGGCGGAAGCGCGCGTCGAGGGCGCACAGCTCGCGGAAGCCGTCGTGGCAGATGAGGTACAGGCTCTCGAACGACTGCGACCCGGCCACCTTGGGCTCGAACAGCAGCGACTTGCCGTGCGCCGACTTCTGCGCCTTGAGGTCGAGCGTGTGGGAGCTCGCCGCCGCAATCGCCGCGAGCTGTTTCTGGAGTGCCGTCGCCATTGTGTGAGTTGTGCAGCCCGTCGTCTATGTTGTCGTGCGGGTCGGCAGGGCCATTGGACGCAGGGAGAGCGGCGTGGGATTTGTCGTGGCGGGCGTTGCGTGTGGTCGGTCTGCGGTCTGCAGTCTGCGGCGCTGGGACGGCCTCTGCGCCTGTATGCCAAAATTTCGCGACCCTCGACAAGACCCATGCACGGGCCCCGAACTTTTCGACATTTCAACATTTTACGGTGCGCCACCCGGACCAGCACCGCAGTCAGACGCCACGCCTCGACGGTCGACCGGTGCACCTCCACCCATCACGTGTTCCAACCGTCGACACATCCAACGACTGCACAGTCGTCCCGCGCAACAACGATATGCAGCCCTAGAGATGTGCCCGCGCTATGGCTGGCCGCCCAGTACCCCAACATGAGCTCCACGGCCCCCAAGTTCGCCAGCTTCCGCCCAAAGGCGAAGGCGCCTGAGCAACCACGCCCGGAAGAACCTCGGCGTCAAGAGAAGGACCACAGACAGCCCAAGGCCTCCCGAGAAAGACATTGTGATGAAAAGAGGTCGCCGCTGCATGAGGAGCGCCATCAAAACGAGCCCCCGAAAAGATCCTACTTCAGCGACCGCCGGGGTGATGTCGACATTGTCAAGTATGGAACCCTCAATCGCTACGACGTCCCCAGCTACAGACGCACCGGATATGGCAATGTTCTCGGCCTCCCAGATCAGAAAATCGACCGTGAACACTCAACCGATAAGAGCATCTGCATGACACCGCTCGTGCACCAGCGACAGAAGCGTCTGCTGACAGGCAAGCACGCTGCCAATGAGAGCAGACGAACACTGCGCCTCGTCAAGGTCGCAGAAAACCACCAGAGTGATGCAGCACGCGACTTCATCTCACTCTCTGGTTCCGGCAAGCGTAAGCGAGGCCCTGATAGCGACAGCGAGGAGGAAGTCGGTGCTGCGCATGACGTTGACTATCGCGGGATTGTCAACAAGCAAGACCCTGATAGACTCGACGACCCAGACACGTACTACGAATCTGACACCGAAGCTGCGAACACGAACTCCGAGGTCACGCAGAAGAACTCGAGGTTGGTTCGCGAGACGCGCGATGATCCTTCCAATCTGCAAGCATGGCTGGATCTGATTGAGCATCAAGAGGCAATGATGAAGCTGGATCGGGCAATCTCCGAGCTTTCCGCAGCCGATAGACAGAACTTGGCCGATGTGCGCATCTCGATGTACGAAGAGGCTCTGCGCAAGATCGGCGGTGCTGATGCAAGTCGAATCGAACTACAAGCTGGTCTCTTGCGGGAATCAAGGCGGCATTGGAACGATGAGAAAGTGTCAACCAGGTGGCAGGCCGTGCTCAAGGAACACCCTCACAGCGTGAAGCTATGGTTCGAACACCTGGACTTTGTACAGTCCACTTTCACAACGTACAAATACGAAGATTGCCGTGCGGCTTTCCTCAAAGCGCTGGAAGCCTTGCATGCAGCGAACTCTATGGACGCTGCAGGCAGAGCGCAAGCTCAGGTGCACCTCTTCGTCCGCCTCACGACGATGATGCAGGAGGCTGGCTATCAGGAATTCGCCTTAGCAGCCTGGCAGGCTATTCTGGAGTACAATCTTATGGCTCCATTGGATCTTGCCACGGACAAGATGCAACAGTTCGAGGAGTTTTGGGAGAGTGAGGCACCTCGCATCGGCGAGCCTAGCAGCAAAGGCTGGAGGCATACTTCGATCGAGGATGCAGTACCGCCAACGAGCTCAGTCATCTTGGAGACACCAGGAGGTCCAGCTTCATCCGTCGATGATTTTCGAACACGCGAATTGGAACATGAGAGCAAGCTCCGCTACCCTGGCCGCTCGACAGATGAAGTGGGCGAAGAGGATCCATTCCATACTATCTTCTTCTCTGATCTGAAAGATATCGTAGCCAATGGGCCCGATGCTCCGGCTCAGATGCAGATCGACGCGTTCCTCTGCTTCTGTGGGCTCCCTCAGCTAGCTAGGATGCCTACGACGAGACCGTGGTGGGAGGACCCCTATCTGCAGCGCTGCAGATCTGAGACGAAATGCTCACTAAAGCTGAATTCAGAGATGCCGCAGTATGCAGAAACGCTCTCACAGTACTTACGCAGTCCCCTGCCCAGCTTCCACATGACCAGCGACCTTCTGGTGCAGCAGTCGTTCTCACTGGAGTCTTCTCGACTCGATCCTGGCTTCGTTCGCAACGTCCTGAAGTTACTGGTAACCATTATTCCGGGCGACGAGGCCACTGGGGAATATCTCTTAGCCTTCGATAGCGCGCACTTCCCTGCAGAAGTAGCGAAGACCGCGAAGCGCCTGCTAAAAGCCAATCCGACGAGCGTCCGACTCTATAACATGTACGCCATGACAGAGCATAAACTCGGCAACACAGCAAAAGCCTCGCAGATTTTCGCTGCCGCACTAGCCATCAAGAGCTCACCAGCAGACCGTCTACAGCTCCTCCTCAGCTATGTCTGGCGCGCACTCCACAGCGGCGACAACCCTGAGGCCCTTAACCGCCTACTCCTAGCAGACAACAAAACCCCAAGCTCCATCACCTCAGCTCAATCCTCGCTCCAAAGCACCCTCGAAACCGCGCTCCTAGCTTCCGACCTCCCAGCCGCCGTACCCTGCACCGCCCTCCTCGCGCTACTCTCCTACCTCACATCATCCCTCAACGCCTCCGCCGCCCTTACAATCCACACCAACCTCACATCCTGGCTCACCTCGCACCGCCTGCACACCTCCCCGCACGCCGAATCGCACGCCCAATCCCTCGCCTCCTTCCTCACCCACCACATCTCCCACAACCCCATCACACGCCCAGACCTCATCCGCTCCGCACTATCCCCTTCCATCACCCTCTTCCCCACCAACACCATCCTCCTCGCCACCTTCGCAGCAAACGAATCCCGCTTCGCCCTCGACGACCGCATGCGCGGCCACGTATCCCGCGTCCTCGACCTCTCCACGTCTTCAAGCGCGAGCACATGGGCCTTCGCGATCCAGCACGAAACGCAGCGCGGCACTCTCGCCGGATCAACGAGCCACTCCGTCCGCGCCCTGTATCGCCGCGCCACGCACGTTGACGCGCGCGGACGCAGCAGTCCCGCGCTGTGGAGCATGTGGCTGCGCTTTGAGATCGCGGAGCTAGAGACGACACAGACAACGCTATTGGCAGATAAGCGGCCGAGAAAGGAAAATAAGAAGAGTAAGTGGGCGATGCGGGTCGAAGAGCAGGAAGCTGGGGTTCAAGAAACGTTTTACGAGGGGTTGAAGAGGATGCCGTGGTGTAAGGCGTTTGTTATGTTGGCGTTTAACGAGGCGAGGGGGGTTTTGGGGGAGGAGGAGGGGAGGAGGTTGTGTGGTGTTATGGGGGAGAAGGAGCATAGGTTGTATGTTGAGCTCGAGGGCTCTGGGGATTGATCATGGCGGTTCGCGATTTGTGATCAAGATGCCGGGGTGCGAGTACTGTGTCTCGGTGTGTGTGTTGATCCTGGCTATATTGATGTTCAAGCATCACAAAAATTATACACTTCTCGCCGAAGCTACTGCTGTGTCGTGCTCCGAGTCTCGACTCGTACTCTTGCTAGAGCCCACAGAAGTGGATAGTGTGTACGTGACGGGTGGGCGTGAGGGAATACAGCAGGGCTGCGTGTCTGACTAACACAATATGTCTGTCATCGTGCGAGTGCGAAGCTGATACACACTTCTACGTGACCGCCCCCAATGACAAAGTCATATACTCATCCACAGCAGCTGCTCCGTTCGCACAAGTCACACTCCCTTCACCACCCGTCCATACACTTAAATACACACCACCCCTCGCAACCAACCCCCCTTCGATCAACTCAATCGATCCACTACCTACTAACTCCCCGCACCATGCCCTAGCGGCCACCACTGTTTATACTACAACCGCGGTCCCAGACGCTTCACCCGGCATCAAGTCCAATCCCCTCGCTAATCCGCGCCAGAACATCATCCGCCGGCTGCGCTGCGAGCATAATACGTGTGCGCTGTGTGCTGGATGGTAAGAATACGATGCCGGCGGACGCGGAGTGGATGCATGGAAGAGGGGTGAGGAGGGGTGAGGGTGAGTGGAGGAGGTGGTGGTGTGGTGCATGTGTCGGGGGACGAGTGCGATGACTGATGGGGAGAGTTAAGGTGGATGCTGGATAGGCGAATCTTGGTGTCAATGGATGGGGTTCAGTGCAGTGTGTACTTATTGCTGGTCATGATGGGTCCTACTGAGTGATAGATAAAATGGCGTTTGACACGGTTTGGTGGGTTGGGGAAGACGCTGCGACGCTGTGAAGCGCCACGGCATCAATTACAACCAGCAACTCATATGCACAATGCGCTGCTTTCAAGCTCTATTCACCAGCACTCGCTACTGGCATTCAAGCGTCCTGAGCATTAGCATGGCGGTGGAACGAGGTGGGTGAAGTTGGTGTTCGTCCCTTCCGGCACTAGCGGCTTCGCTTGGAGGAAGGTGCGAGTGAGTGGGTCTGCTTGGCGCCCACCGCGCAACCCCATTTTGAGTCCTCTGCTCTGACGCCCTCGCTTCCTCAGACCAGACACTCACACATCGACAAAATGGCTCCCTCAGCAACCGGAGGCAAGAAGCAGAAGAAGAAGTGGTCCAAGGGCAAGGGTACGTGACCGATACTCGCACCGCCGTTCCCACCGCGCACAACGAGCGCCAACAAGATCAAATCTCAACCCACGACGCGCGCGACGAGATGAAGATGCGAGAGAGCTGTGCTGATTGATCGTGTAGTCAAGGACAAGGCCCAGCACGCTGTCGTCCTCGACAAGAACGTCACCGACAAGCTCAACAAGGATGTCCAGTCGTACCGCCTGATCACCGTTGCCACCCTCGTCGATCGTCTCAAGATCAACGGCTCGCTCGCCAGGAAAGCCCTCAAGGACCTCGAGGCTCAGGGCCAGATCAAGAAGGTCGTCGGTCACTCGAAGCTGTCCGTCTACAGTGCGTTTCCCCGGCCCCAGACGAGCTTCAGCTCCGCTATCCCGCCCTCTTTCGAGAGGCTCTGAGAACATCTGCTGATGCAATATAGCCCGCGCTGTCGGTGATGCCGAGTAAATCTCCATCCGCAGTAATGAAGTAGACGAACATCGGTGCTCCTTTTCAGCTTTCAACGACATTCCTCTTTCCCAGTTACCAACGGCGTTAGCGCGAACGGGTCTTCACAAAGGAAGGAAATGAAGGGAGGACAGGCGGAGGTACAGCACCGCGCCTGTGGGCCGTGTCGGTTATGTATTGAATGAAAAAGATATCCGAACCGAACAAACCTCACGAACTTTGATTGATGTCGAAAATGAGGTGTTACGGATGAGACGCAGAGCGCCCAGCATCGAAGTCGGTCAGATGTGCGTTGGACGTTGGATGGATGGGCTGCATGACTACCTGAGCTGTTTCACATCTGGAGCGTCGTCTTCGGATGATGCCTCTCTGGCAGATGTGCTCAGCGCATCATTTATTGCTTGATTCAGGTGCCTCGGCTGGGTGTTCCAACCATTACGCACAACATACATTACGATGACTTCCCCGTCACTTGATATACCCATCCCCCCGCCTCCAGCGCTCACAACCCGGTATGATATGCTGCAAGGTAGCTCATCGACGTCTGCATTGACCTACACAAAACTACTCATACTTCCTCACCGGCCTACTCTTCTCCGCCTGCGCACACAACGGCTTCTCCGGTAAATACTTCTCCCATCCCACCGGCCTCTTAACCGTCCCCGCCCTGAAATACGGCTTCCCCTTATCGCCCCTAAACAGCGCATGCCAGCTCTCCAGCCCCTGCACCATCCTCTCCCTCGCCTCCCTCATCTCCTTCGCCTTCCTATTCTTCTCCTCGGCCCTGGTCAGCGGCTTCCTGCGCTTAGCTTTCTCGATGGTCTCGGGCGTCGCGTCTTCCTTCTCCTCTGGGTCCACGGGCATGAACATGCGCTCTACCCCGCGCAGATCCGGGACCGAGTCTTCCGCGAAGCAGCCCGTGAGGAAGGCGCGCGCGGCGTCGCGGCCTGCGAAGAAGTGGTAGCTTCCGCCGGGCCCGTAGGTGTGCGGGGATGCGCTGACGTCGTAGAGGGTGCCGTTGAGGGCGAGGTAGATTGGTTTTGTGGGGTCGGAGCCGTCGTATTTGGTCAGTTCGATGTCGGTGAGCTGGACCTCGCCTTTCTGCGGGTGGGGTTAGCGTTGGCAAACGAAGGGAGCGTTGGCTTCGTGGAGGCTTGAAGCGGTTGAGGAGTGGTTGGGGCAAAAGGGGCGTACCAAGATGTTCTTCCACTCGCGCAGTCGAGTCCATTTGCCATTGTAGCCCCAAGTCATACTCTCGCCGCTGGTACTCAGATAGCTCAGTCCTGCGCTGAGCAGTGCCAGACCGCCCAGCACCCTCAGGACGTCAAGGACGGAGAAGCCGCTCGAGGTCTTGACCGCTTGCTCGTTGACAGCGGCTTTCAACTCCTTTTTGGCTTCTGTGGTGGACGCGGGTGCGCGCGGAATCGATGTTGTGTGGTCAGGTTCACGGTCGTGGTCATGGCTGGTAGCTGGCATAGAGGTGCGTGCAATGGGAATTGTATCTTCATGGCTGGCCTCTGAGGTGATGGCCGTGGCCGATGTGGTAGCCGGCTTGCGGTAGCGGGCTGGGTTCGACATATTGCCAGCAAATGTCAGTGTGCAAGGTAGTTGCTAGGCACGTAGAACGTATGAGTGATGCTGTGCTAAGTGGTGGGTTCTGCACCTGCTGGCGTTAGCACTTGTGTCCCTTCAAGCTTCACATGAGCACTCTAGATGTATTCACCTCTCAATTTGCACTCTGAAGTGCAGGTTGCAAGAAAAGACCGGTTTAAACAGACACGTCGTCACTTTCCAGCGAGAGGGGTGGGAAGCGGTCCGAGGTAGCGGAGATAAATTGCACCAAGCTTGCAGCTGTGAGAGAGTCCACATCCGGCAGAGGAGCGGCGGTGACGCAGATCATCCGAGTTCCGTGCGCAGCGATTGGCTGCACTTACTCTACTAGCCTCAGCCACATCCACACTCAATGAGGCTTCTGCAGCGAACATAGGTGTTATGACTTTGGATTTGCATTTGTGTAGCCCATCTGCTTGACAGAGGAGACATGTTATGATGTCGGTTTCTATGTATGTGAAGACACGACTCACACTTCTGGTCGTTGCCCGTAGGAGATCCACCCTTCCCCCTTCATCTTGTTTCGGCACAGCGAGACGAGGCTCTGCTATGAGGCTGCATCGTTTGTGGCCACAATCTCGATTTGGGCTTCCCGATCGCCTTTAGGAAACACCTTCCTCAATCCTGCTTGGAACACACCAACGTTGTAGTCGATGATGGCCTTCTTCTCAGCGGGGCTGTCGTCACCCATAATGCACACGAGCGCAAGATACCTAGACTGCCGTCAGATGGCGATCGGAAGACTGTGATCCGCTGTACTCACTTGTTCAGCTCTCGCAAGTACAAATACCTTGATCCCTTGCGTTCCATGGTGATTAAGCTCTCAGCGTCGCCATTGCCCTTCTCGAGTAAGTCCTCCTCGGGTGTCTGGTTGTCGCGTTCGTATCCGTAAATCTCTGCGACATCCACGACGACATCGATGTAGTCTGAGCAGATCTCATAGTTACCAATGTCTGTCGGTGTTGTGTCGGTCGCTACGTAGATCTTGCTCATGATGTCGAACAGGTAAGCCTTCTCGATATTGCATGCGGCGCAGAGATTGTTCAGTAGCGCTTCGAGAGTCGGCAGTTGCGGTATCAGCTTTTGTATGACTTTGCTGAAGCCTTCGAATATAGAATGGTCGTAGATGCTGGTTTGGTAGAAAGAGATAGGTGCTTGCTCGTAGCCATTATCGCTGAGTTCATCCTGCACTCTTTGAATGATGTCGCGAAATGTGTCGCCACGGAAATCGTCTGATAGCCCATCAACCTTGTGTACGAATACTTCAATATTGATGTTCGGGTATGAATGCTGCAAGTTCAGGATTGTGAGGTTAAGTCTCTGGATAGCGTCGAGGTACTCGTCCTGTGCATCAATTACCCAGATGAGCGCACCGATCTCGTCGAAAATATTGTCTGTATCGAATGCAGGGTCAAAATAGTCCAGGTGACCCGGCAAGTCCCAAACTTGGAAGTCCATAAACGAGCTGCTCGTGTAAGTAAGCTACTGTGCACATTCCTGTCATCTGAACTTACTGCATCGATTCCTTCTTTATTCTATAAGTGGTCTCGAGAAACAGCGTTTCACTTGGGGGTAGCTTGTGGAACACCACATTGGCTATTGACGACTTGCCACTCCTAGTAAAGCAGGTCAGTCACATCCCATCACCGATCGTGGGTTACCCACCTTCTCTGGCCCATGAGAAGTAACCTAGGCTTGGCATCTCTCCCTTTACTATTGGGGATGCGGCCTGTGTGATATTGTTGACTGAAATCAACTGGCGGTTGGTCGGCGCTAGGTAGGTCCTGCAGGAAACGCTCCATGGTCAACTGTGCTCCTGGCTTCAGACTCGACGCTTGCACGACTGATTGCACCGACGACCGTCGCACACCTTCATCCTCATAGATCTGCCCAAGACCTTCTGCTGAGAATGCGGACACCTGCCGGCTCGAACGGCGATTCATGATGCAGGGTAGTAGTACAGGGTATAAAGCTGAAAACAACAATGAAGGGCGAAATGGCACGTGGAAGAGGCAGCAGGGCGTGAGTGTTGTTGTCTCCCCTTCCCTTTCACCTGTCTGGCATGCCGCGGTGTCGCGTGCAGGTCCCTTCCTAACTTTCTCTTCCGGCCCGCAGATAATGACAATGACGTTGAAACCAGTAAACAGGCCAACCGCCAAGGCAGGGACTGTGAAGGGAGAAGTCGCGGTGAAGATGAGAGATTGCCAGAGTGATGGAGCAATCAGAGCTCGCCGTATGGTACTACAAGAGTAACACGCGTAGGCAGGCACCCTTGGTGATGGCACAGGAGCCTAACTCCAGGCATAGCAACGCCGCAGCAGTAGGGCTGAGGTAGGAGCAAGCACAGGCGTGTATCTGTGAATAAAGAAAGGAAGGACTGTACGGCGCAATAGTATGTCGATACAGGAAGTGTGCGAGCAGAAGGAAAGTTATCTCAAAGATGACGCAACAGGGTAGGGCAACAGAGGGAAAAGAATGCAGTGGGCGCTCACCTCCATCGTTGGGCTCCGGTGCAATAGCAATATGGCAATAGTAATAGCTCTTTTTTTCTTTGCGCGCACGGTCAGCGCAGCGGTGTATGGTATGCGTTCCTTGGGCTTCTGGACGTCGTCTTCGATTCGGACGATGACAGAGTGCTCACGGGCGTTAGGGCTGCAAGGATGTTCCTTACCAATTTCCGCACCGTGAGTGGCTGATTGGGTAAGTGCAGCGGCTTTGTGATCAGGAAGAAGCACGCGGCGCCGGGGGATCAAGGTACTGTCCGATAAGTGTCAGTTACGTTGTCTACTCTGCGACGCGCGGACGCAACATGTCACCCCGGACTGAAAGCCGCCAACTTGGTACGCTTGGGTCGCGTGCGAATGGCTTGCAAGGCCCGTCGCTTAGGCGAAGATCTTCAGGCACGGCTGGATCACAACGTCCTCCGTCATCATCAACCACCAACATCAAGTTTCGTACACCACGTTGCGGCGCCGTGTGGCTTCCGTCCCTTTTTCACCCGATGCCGAAGACTATATCTCGGCCCGGACGGTTGTTTCCATCGGTCATGCCTGACTCGAAAGCCTACAGCTCTTTCGTGCGCTAGCAGGCTGCAGAACTCACTCGGCTGCTTTTCCGCCGTCCCCGAAAGTCACAGCATTCACACCCCAAATCGAAGGGTCACCTCGTACGCCCTTGGTGATTGTGTGCGACATGACACCCGTATGCGCGATATCGCAGCCAAAAGGGCCGACACGTGGGTGATTGGCAGCGTTCGGACTTCGAAGTACGTCCCCTACCCAGGAGTATCACCCACCATCACAAACTTGTTTCAGCTGCTCATTGTAAAACATGTTTAGGTCGGCCGCAATATAGTGAACGCGCTCTGTAGTACCTAAGCCGGCAAAGGAGATATCGCTATATATTCGTGGTATGATGATCGTATCCTATGATCTGCATAATCATGATCACGAGGGTCGACGAAGAAGAAAAAGTCTATCTCTTGGTCTTGAGTAGGGAATATGAGACTCCCCGGCCAAAACATAAGCAATACAGATAGGCGTTCAGCCTATCCATACCCTCACACTGGTTTCATACCCACCTCTATTCTCTTTGCAAGATTGACAAGGAGGCACATTCGTTGCATCATGACGTACTCAAATTCCTCACTTCCGGTCTCCTCCGCACACATCATACGTTCGAGCTGCCCCTTCTTTGTATCCGGCCAATTTTGCCAATCGTGAACCTTACAGCCGTTGTAGCTGCTGAGATCACATGCTGACTTCTCAACCGCGTTTTGTCGCGTGGTGCTCTACAAGTTTGCATTTGTAAAGGGCTTCACACCAACCACGTCTGCCAGTGTCGTCTGCATGTTCTACAAACGTTCGAACTGAGAGCTGGAACTTTCCAGTTTTATGAAGAGCTGTCTGCAGTCTTACTTGCTCATCTCAGCTTCTTCATGCCCTTACCACAATTCAACCCCCCCCCCCAATGCGACGCTCCAGTTTTTGTACCATTCTTACCCATCTTCGGTACACTCATCTGGATACAGTCACGTCATATCCCCGGGCATGTCTGTCGGCGCAACACTTGGTGCGAAATAGGCTGTTGCCAAGGAAGTTGCGGAACCTGGTTCAGTCTACTGTAAAATCCTCACTCCCGTAGAAGACTTGAGCGACCTCGGCTACGATATCGAAAGAGGATGACGGTAGCCAACTCGAGCTTGTGGAATTCAAGTATCCATGGCTAATACCACAATAGTTAAAGTAGTACCCTGTGAGAATTCAGGGCCCCAGGAGGACCAATACGATGCACAAAAGGAGTCAATTAGGGAAGTACCGAGACCGAGTAACGATTTCGAGGCTCAGAATGAAACTTCTGACGTAGGCGAAAAGTACAGAGATCTACTTCGAGCAGAGCCGCTTCCAAAGTGAGATGGAAACGAAGCTGTCCATCTTGCCTATGATCGCGATGATCTAGGTAGTTAGTGTGATATAAAGTTACACTGGGCTTGGCCTGTCGGCTTCCCATATACCTTCTCAAGACCACTAAGTAGGTGGTCTTGAAGGCGACCTACATGACGAGAGGAATGGAGGCTGGACACCAGGACAAATTACGGAGGCTACTAGATGATCCATTTGACGCTTGAACAGAGCTCAGATGGAGACTTGTCACTTGCCAGTCTTTTCCTGAAATGGAAGCCACCCAAGGAAGCTGCTCACCTGTCATCACGTCCGATCAACTTCTGATGGATGCCAGCCATACCTTCCTCCTCCTATTCTCCTACGAACTAAGAAATGACCACTTTGGAAAAAAAGAAATCGTCGAGAATGAGCGACTCACTTCACCCAAATCGCCATTCTGTGAGCCACGTTCTTATATGGAGTATGCTGAAAACGTAAAAGCGAAAGCCGACGAAGCAGAAAGCCTATCCCAAGAAGCAGTAGGTAGTGTTTCAGCATGTGAGCGATGGTCCAGAGACGAGGGACCAAAGGCTACAATCTCAAGCTGCAGGTTCCAGATGCAGGCAAGCCGTGAGCAGCATATGAGCCACGATTTCGCAAGACAGAGCTCAGGTGAAGACGGCATTAAAAGTGGCACTCATTTGCCAGTCAGAACTGTCACATCGCTTTCAGTTGAAGAGACAGGGGTAAATCCGGAAAGTAAGGAGTGCTGGGTGACGACTCAGCTGCGGGATGTGTCCGTAGGCGCTGGTTAGTTCGGACATGCTGCGCGGACTGGACGACTACACGCCGTCGTTTCCATTATAATGAACCGACTTAGGGAGGATTACGGGTGAATTCTAACTTCACTAGAGTCATCGAGGTGATATCTAGTAGAACAAATGGTAAGGACGGAAAAAACTCCTACTTCTCGGTCTTCGCGCCGACTTTATAGTATTGGAATATGCAGGTGCGAGCATGAGTAGTAGACACGCGGGACCAATCTTTGCGCTGGATGTGTTTTGCTGAATTTCCAGCTCCTACGCTTCTCAACAAGACCGGTCGTCTAGACCTCAGAAACCGACAATACTTGAGAGCTCATCATGGGGCGTGGGAACAGTTTTCGATTCTACCCATACTGCGCAATACAGTCCTTCATTCTTGCCTGATATTCAAAGCTATCATCCCTCATGTCTCAGCTTCTATAAACGCCAGCCCCCAAGGAAGTGTCCTGACCAATGCTTCATTTTTGATTTCCCTGAAGTGTGTGGGCAAACGAGCACAACACTACTTCGTTCCACCTATCAGTCTTCATCAGCTGCGATCTACTTATCAGTAAGACCCATACGACGCCGTTCCTCGTCACACAACGCACCATTCAGATCGGCCATCATCTTGGGGTCGTGGGCCAGTTGGCTGAGAAATGACCATAAGACGACGTGGAGAGTTTCGAGGTTGCTCGCAGAGTCGGAGGCCGTCGCGGCGAGAGAATCCAGCTCTTTACATAGCACGACTTGTTCCGTGTCACTAATGCCAGGCAAATCAGGAACAACTCGAATGACGTCTTTGACTTGGAAGTAGCCCTTGAGGGCATCCTGCGCTGAATCAAGCTGTTCCTCGATGTTGGAAAATGAGTCAACGGTGGCTTTATCTGCTGCGAAGAAGTCAGCGAACGAGCCAATCACCTGAGAAGAAGCCCGGTAGAAACGGAACAGGGTCTTGGTCTCAGACACAACGGCAGCAAAGGCACGATCCGAAGACTCGTGCGAAGCAAGAGTCTCTTGGAGTTGTGTCTTCATGTGAATATGCTGTTCCTCCAGGGCGCGATTATCTTCGGCCAAACGCAGGTTGCGCTGCAGCAGATCAATATTCTCTGCTTGCGTAACAAGCAGGTCATCGTGCGCTGAATCGGTCAGCGGCTCCACGCCGTTGTCGTCCTCTACAGTGATAGTTTGGTCATTCGACTTCCGCATCTGATCGCGCAAACTGGCGAGCAGATCTTCTAGATGCTCGAGTTCAGTGTCCTTTTCTGCCAGGATACGGACAGTCTCTAGCAACTCGGCATCTTTGTCGGCCAGCCGCTTCGTTTTCTGTGCCAGTTCCAAGTCTTTCTTCGCCAACAAATTATCTTTATGCTTCAGCGTCTTTCGATCGGTCTCGCGGTATTGTTCGAACAGCGCTGTAGACCTATGATTATCATCCCTAAGCCTTTCGATAACAGTTTCCTGATACTGTACCTTCATTTGCAAGTTCTCGAGCTTCTCCGCAGCGGCCGCGTCGGCCTGCTTGTTGACCAGAACGTCTTTGGCTTGGGCTCGGTAGCGTTCGACGCGATTACTAAGATCATTGATCGTATCATTGTTGTTAGCAATCTGACGCTGAGCTTGTCGCAAGTCAATCTTTGCAGACTGATATTCGGCTGGAAGATTGTCGATCTCTGCTTGCTTCTTGTCCAAGTCCTTGATCAAAGCATCTTTCGCTGCCTGCAATTGATGCTCGCGCTCTTGGAGGACTTTTACCATGTCTCGAGCTTCCTGTAGTTCCCTCATTTGCGAAAACTCTTCTTCCATACCCTCGGGCACAATGTCCGTAAGTTTCAGGTTGTTTGCTTTTGCTGTAGTCCAGAGGGCAGCCAGCTGTTTCTGGTATTCGCCGCGGCCAGCCATAATTGCGTAAGAAGCTGTATCTACTGCTTCAAATGTTCCCTGTCGCTTCAAGTGTTCTTTCTGTGTTGGTTGAGTACGTCTGTCGGTCTTCGTTGCTACATGTTTACTCAGACAAGAACTGGAACTTGTCTTATTCTCCCAAGACTCGAGCGTTGTTCATACACTATATCCAATCGATCAAATATGACATTGGCGCCGGATATCTCAGGACGTATGGGTGAAAAGGTCTGGTATTGTGCAGTGATAAAGTCTGGTGTTTACGAACAATGCAGTCGGAGCGATCCGCAACACAGAAGCCGGTAGATCTCGAGAACATCAGCCACTACTGTAGCTGATCAAACGACAGCCAGTGCTCAGACATGTTCGCTAAAGAGTAAGTCTATGAGGCACGATAAAGCGGAAGTCGAGGCGCTGTCGACGTCCCCGTTCCCGGTCCGCAGTACCAGTCAAGTGGTCCACCCGAGAGCATAAGAACTCAAATCCTTAGCCAGGCATACGTAGCCATTGCACTCGCCATAGGTTTGGCTTTGGAGAAGAGTCTCTGCTCTTGCACAATAAGTTTTGTCTTTGCTTGTGTTTGGAGGATAATATTCGTCGGTCTAGGGACCATCGGCGAGCTGCCACCACGCAATGCATGACAGTGAACCGAAGCCTTCACTAGTGGATTCGTGAGGATTCGTGACATCAGAAAGTTCCAAGTGGTGGTTCTGTCAGTCCGACTTTTGAGCTTTGAGAGAATTCGGCCCGAGCGCGCGCGCACCACATTTGCTCGGAGCTCGTCAGCCTTGTCTTGTTGGTGTCACAACAGTCCAACAGTCCAACAGCCACGCCACTGCTAATATTCAGCCATCGCTCACTTGGCCTTCTTCATCACTTACGGAATAAAGAAAGTGGGTGTCCTCGCCAACACTTGGCATTGTCGGACTGCTGTAGGCCGAAGCCAAAAGAGACCTGCAGCCACCCCGCAATCCCACCGACGCTGTTCCATGTCGCGATCCACACCTCCGTTGCTCGATGATTTGACAGTCCATCTTCCCTCGAGGTGATGAGTGCACTGTGCAGCACCACGCAGCCTATAGCAGGCTGGCGTGAAGACTAGCACCTTCCCATTTTGACTGCCTTTCCATGCCTGGCTCCGTCCCTGCTGACAACTTTTACACATCGACGAGCCTAATGACGTCGACTGACGGTAGTCTATTGCCGAATAGCTTCATCAATTGCTACGTTACATCCGGCAGGTCTTCTTTCATGGATCAACCGCGGGGTAGGGCAACGTGAATTGCGGATCGACGTCGGACACGCAATTTTGGACTACCTCGTGCGCCGTAGCTGGACGTACATAATGGAGCTTGAGTACCGTATCTCTCTGGTGCTGCAGGATCTAGTCTTGTACCTTGTCTCGCTCATCGCAAGATTCACAATGCGGCTGTTCGACTTGCTCAGGGCTGCTTGCCTCCTGCCTGCTTTGATCTCAGCACAATGTCCAGAATATATCGACTATGCCAAAGAGATCCACCAACCGTTGAGCTCTGGAAAATATCAGCTGGCATATCAGCGTCCCGCAGAGGAATGTCGAACTTTCAAGAGCCAGAGACTGGAAGACACAATCACACGTTTCGAGACGGTCATAAAAGATCCTGATCTGTACCGACTGTTCCAAAATGCGTATCCAAACACGCTCGATACAGCCATCCGTTGGAAAGGTACTGCAGCGGATAATACAGAGGAGGAGCTTACATTCGTTATCACGGGCGATATCAACGCGATGTGGCTCCGAGACTCGTCGAACCAAATGCAGAGCTATCTGCCACTTCTGAACGCTAGCAGTGATTCAAATTCCATCGCCAGTCTCTACCGCGGCGTCATCAACCTCCAGGCTCGTTACCTCCTAACCTCACCTTACTGCAATTCATTCCAACCGCCTGTGGAAAGTGGTATTGAGGTCGCTCTGAACGATGCTGCGAGTGAGGACACAGTCTTCCCAACTTACTCCAACCAATCAGTATTCGAGTGCAAATACGAGCTTGACTCCCTAGGAGCATTTCTGCAGATTTCGACCGACTACTACAAGGCGACAGGCGACTTTGAATTCTTCGGGAAATTCAAGTGGATCCAAGCTATCGAGGCGGTCCTGAAAGTAGCGCATGACATGATGCAGCCTACATATGGTGCTGATGGCGAAGTCTTGGAGAGTCCTTATACTTTCACACGTTTGACGACACGTGCAACTGAGACATTTTCTAACGATGGCATTGGCAACCCTGTTGCTAATGGCACTGGTCTCATCAGAAGCGGGTTTCGGCCCAGCGACGACGCTACGATTTTTCAACTGTACATACCAGCGAATATGATGTTCAGTGCCTATCTGAACACTACATCTGAGATCATGGGAAGGCTCAGCACGAGCAACTCCGCCTCACTGGCCCAACAAATGTTGGGTTTGTCAAACTCACTTCGCGACGCTATCGAGATCCACGGCACGGTCAATAATCCCACCTTCGGAAAGGTCTATGCCTTCGAAGTCGATGGCTTTGGCTCGACTGCCATCATGGACGATGCCAACATTCCTGGACTGCTTTCTGCACCCTTTGTTCGATATCGTATCGATGAGCAGACCTACACCAACACCAGAAACCTCGTCTTGAGCGCCACCAACCCGTACTATATGCGTGGACCGGTCATCAGCGCCATTGGAGGGCCGCACCAAGGTCCAGGCATGGCATGGCCAATGGCATCTATCATCCGCATTTTGACAAGTGACAACGACGACGAGATCACAAACGAGCTCAGGCAGATTGTAAGTAGTACTGATAGGCTTGGCTTGATACATGAGAGCATCAACAGCTTTAATCAGAGTGACTGGACAAGGCAGTGGTTCTCATGGGCCAACGGCCTGTTTGGACAAATGATCCTCGACTTGGAGGATCGGAAACCAGGAATCTTGGAAACTAGCTTCCAGTGAGCAAGGCAGATTCGTTTGCCACGTCAACAGCGTATGTGAAAGAATTATGTACTCTTGCAACCACTTCTTGAATGCTGTGCAACCTTCACTTTGCGTTGGCTGGGGCATGTATGTCATCGCACAACCTGCTGATCAATATGTGGTGTGTCACCTGTTGCCTCCCCGCTGACCCTGCAGGAGATGGTGAACATGCTTGTTCCCGTAACGGGTGTCACCAGCCTCAACCAACCTCCTGCCGAACTTTGCAAGACGTTCGTCCGAGGTTGACGATGTCCCCTCTTCTGGATCTATTGAAAACGTCGATGAACCCTGCTTGGCCCTGGAGCCGGCATCCGAGACTGTACCCTGGTGGAGATCAAACGAGGCTGGGATCTCCACTGCATGGCCGTGGAAATCCGAGGACCAGCGATTGCTATCCGGCATGCGGCAGCTCTTCGATCAATGCGCCACCGTCATCGATGCGTAACGAACGCTCGTTCCAAGTTACAGCATATCACAACCATGGCAGTGTTGTCTCACAAAGCGCTCTGGCTGATCAGAATTTGACAGTGGTTGACAGCGGTTGATAGTGCATTGGATCTGTGCTGTGCCGCCTTCAGGGCTTCGGGGGCTGCTGAACTCTAGCGCTATGTAAGCCTTAATCTACCTGCGTCGGAGTGGAGGCCGTGAGTTTCAGCTGTTCACCGGCAGTCCGTGATTCTGAACGTTGTTCGTGTCCCTCCGCAGAGTTGCGTGCTTTATGAGACCACGTTCCCTTACTCGTTTATCGAAAGATGCCAAATCTTGGTCGTGCACGAGCAAAGGCACTACAGCAGCTAGAGCTCGTCAAATTGCATGGTCGGCGGGATGCTAGGCCCCTCATGGATGGCTCTGCTGATGTGAGTGGATCCCACTCCTGAACCGTGCCTTATTGGGCAAGCGCGACTAGTAACGCGCGCGAACTCGAATTGCCGGGCACGTTGCTGGCCAACGACGGCAGGAGATGTCACCAGATGAGATCTGCTCAGTTCCCAGCAAGGTAAACACCCTGGCTGATTTGATCCTACGAGATATTCACGGAACGATGTACGAGCAACACCACGCTGATCTCGACGTGCGGCTGATGGCGAGCCCGGACGCGAGACCATGGTTCATTCCCCCTCGGAACTCACGATTCCTGGTTGGAGGCGTTCCTTATGTCATGGCAACGCATTCGATGGGCCATGGCTTTGGAAATGAGGGACATCAAACTATTTCCCTACCCGCCGACGTTCGCCGCCAGCGATAGCTTATTGCGACAGAAGCTTGATTGAGGGCGTGCACGCTGGCGTGTCTCATCAGTGGTCCTATCTGAACCTTGCAACTGCTGCAAGTTTGTTCTTGCCATCCACTCGCTAACATAGAAGCCGCCATGGCTGCCGTTCGCTAGGTCCTGCCATGTTTGGCTCCCATTGACAGATACATCTCAGCCTCGACCGCAACTTTTGTACCTATTCTCACCTCGACTTTTGGACAGCAACATACAACGCATTTTGGACCCCATCAGGCACTGTGTTTCAAGTGGTACCTCTATCAGCGATTCGGATGCCGTCATTAAGCGCTCAGGCTGGATCCTCACCACTCCTCGCGAACATCACCAACTGGCGCTAATTGGACCAATACGGAGCAAGCACATCACGACTACCAACTTCAAAGCAAACCTGCATCGACTATCCTGACCGGCTGCATATTTACGCTTACTCTTGTTGGACGTGATCAAGTTGTCGGTCCTTCTGAGCCTCAGCCTGCATCAGCCCCAGTCAGCCTCGCCGCAGGCACGCATCCGCGCATGAGCATCGGTTTCATCTTGCACGGAACATTACGAGAAGCTTCCAATCAATCAGCAAAGGCCCTTGTTTTGACAGCAGGACTATTCTCTGTACAGGCTAAACAGCCGGAGCGGCTGCAGCAATCCAACACACCGTTTCCCATGGCATACTATTTTTGATACCTTTGCATGCAGCATACCAGCATTTAGACGCCTACACGCTTCACATTCCACGCTTCTTACTCAGAGTGGCTTAGCTGCGCCGCGCTTATGACCATGGACAACACCACGCTACATACGTTTCTTTTGTATGTGTACCTCCCTGTGCCGCCGCCAGATATCTGCAGCTCATAACCTTCTCTAGTCAATGCCCAGCTGCACTTCGTAGCGTAGCCTTGCTCGGATCTTGGGACAACTTTTCCAAGCACTACAGTCTTGACCTTGATACCCGAGGTGGGCGGAGCATCTGGAAAGGCTGCTTCACTTTCTCAGACATCTTCTGTGACGGCGACCTCAACATGCTTTCACCGAAACGAGACGGCCCGTTGAAGATGGGGGGAACATACTGGTACTATGTCAGTATACGTGTTATCGTGGTGGATATTGCTAACGTTCACAGTACGAAATTGATGGTGATAAAGAGTGCCACAATCCATCACAGCCTTCGACAACAATTTGCCCTCTGTTACCTGGGCAAAGTGTAAATTTGTTGGAGATACCAATCGAAGGGCGCAGTCGTCGTAACTCTGTCGTGGATGATTCAGCATTTACACTCAATCCGAAGGACAGATACTTGACGCCTGTACCTCCTGGCAAGCCATTGCCATCTCTCCGACCTCGCAGCTCCAACCGCGAAGGTTATGCTCTGCCCTTGCCCTCACCATGGGCTCCCAAATCTGCTACATATCCCCCGGCAACCCAGTTCCTATCACCAAATGTAGTACGACATGCTAGAAGCGCGTCTGCGTCGCCAATGCTTCCATCCACACCACTCTTCGCAGACTTCAAGGAACTCAAAGACAAGTTCGCTTCGAAGCGGGCTCGCTCAAGGTCACGAAGCTCGTCTGATGTTCGAGAGATGCAAATCAGCGCACCTGTCCTCGTCAGCACAACAGCTGATGGTGTTCTCCCGACATTTCAACCTACACCACCACGCTCGCCCAGGAACTTCTCTCGGCCGCAGCGGTCCACTCCTGCACCACTTTCGATACCTACAATCACCGAGAACTTCTCACCACTTTCGTCTCACCCCGTCGGTCCTTTCACTGACGCACTGCCATTCATAGCAGAGCTGCCAGCTAACGAGACGCCTGTACATCGCCGTCGGTCATACATCCCGCCGACCATCGTTAGTGATGAGTTTGACGTCGAGCCCGGTCGTAATCGAGCCAACTCATCAGATACCAGACGAACTAAGCGCAGCCTCTATGCGACTGATCCGTGGGTTTCGTCTCCCAAGTTCCAGCACGAATTCGAGAGTGCTATTCAGCAAGCCAGAGAGGTCCAGTTTTTCAAGCCTGCGCCGGTGCTCGAGCGTCCGGCGCCATCCTTGGTAGCGGCTACTGAAAAGCGCCCGTCATCCAGTTACGGAGGAAGTCGCGGTCCTACCTTACGGAATGCACCATTACAGAAAAATCTTTCTGCTCTTCCACAATACTTGACCCCAACACCACTATTTACCTACAATACCTCGTCGTCCGAAGAGGCAACGCCCATCGAAGAAGCCGACACAGAAGATGCAGTGACCGACATTCTATCAGCTTATGAAAATGACGAAGAGCCCATAGTACAGATCTCTGGGAAGCAACGCAGCCACTTCTCAACATGGAGTAGCTTCGACAGCTATGTGACTTCTGATGACGATGGTGTTGCGTCGCCGACCTTCAGCTCCACAACGAGCGTGTCCAGCGATGCAGGGTCACCATTGCACCAGTCAGTTCGCTACTCTTTCGCCGAACAAACATTCAACAAAGTCAAAACGACAACGATCAACGAAGAGAACGAGGAAGACTACGCCACCTACCGCACCTCTACACCACCACAACTTGACCTTGCCACCCTCCGTCTCTCAGCCATGTCGTTTAGCTCCGATCTCTTCAATCTTGACATCCAGCACCCTGAGACTATGCCCAGACGACAGGCTGCGTGCTTCGGTCTCGGCTTCCAGGGATATAGTCTTCCCGAGGAGGCATCTAAGAGCAAAGAAACGATCCAGAGCGAAGCTACGCTGCGACCAAAGAGGATCAGTGTCCAGCGTGAAAGCTCGACGAGTCAGCTCGATATGCTCATGGATGACTTCAGCTATCTTGGCGACGCTGTCGTATGAGTAGACAGCGAGAAGCAAAGATAGACCAGCACCACCAACGCCATGTCAGGCGCCTCAGTCAGCGCACAGTTCACAACACACATTTGACGGCCGACATATCCCATACATTTACGGCCTTTCACGATACGTCATTCTGCATTTAGCCATACCCTTCACATTTTAGCAAGCGTTTAGCAGGCGGCATTTCGCAACACATGATGGAGTGTTCACGTTGGATACCACAATTTGACTCGCGTAGCACAATAGTAGAACGCACAGATCTATGACTGAGTAATGAATCAAATACAACCTCCAGACGCAGGCATTATACAGTGATCTGCATATGATTGCATACGCAGTTGTCGCTTCGAATCAACGACACTTCAGCCCCATGATCGAAGCTGCTAATGCATCACAGAACTTCTCACACATCTTTGCGCTGTCGACGTCCACCGTGCACCAGGTGGAGTGCAGCCTCAACAATCCAATCGAAATCATGGTCAGCACGTCAGGATGGGGCAAAGTGGCTGAGAGGCAAGTCAAATCGCTCGTGATGTTCATTGGCGTTCGCTCTAATCTATGCTTTTCCAGCCCTCCACTCCAAAAGCTCAACCCTCCGCGTCTCCTTATGCGATCTCGTACACGTCGGCGGTCGAGCGGACGTCCTTGGTGAAGCTGACATCCTGGTTCATGGAGAGCAGGGTTACGTTGGAGACCTGTGGGTGGGGTTAGCATGAATCCAGCTTTCAAAAAGAAGATACAACGTACATCGACATCGACAAACGGCGTGCTCTTGCTGAAGCGCACACGCATGGGGAAGAACTCTGCGTCACTGGCAGCCTGGGCCTCGAACTCGAAGCTGCCTGAGCTGTTGCTCTCATCGACGGCGCCGATGTTCCACTCGATGCTGTCGCCGCTGACCTCGTACACGGCGTCGAAAGAGCCGACGTTGGGCTCGTCGGTCTCGTAGGGGATCGTGACGGTGACGTCCTTGAGCGGGGCGGAGCCCGTCAGCTCGTACTCGACGGTGATGTTGAAGGTGTTGCCGCTCTCCTCGACCCAAACGCGGAACGTAATGGGCGGGTCCGATACGTCGTCGGCGCGCGGTGCGAGCTTCCACTTCATCACGCCGATGCCCATGTTCGCGGGGAACCCCTTGGTTGTGTCGGCGAGCTGGATGACCTGCGAGTTGCGGAATACGGTCTTGTCGACCTTGGGATGTGTCATCAGTTGCGCGCCGCGTGTGTCGCCGGTCTGCAGGTCCAGCTTCACTTGTGTCAAAGAGGCGTCGCTGATCTTGAGCTGCATCTCGCCCTTGACTTCGAAAGACTTGAGCAGACCTTCGCGGTCGAGGCGCGCCGAGATGGTCTCGTTGGTGGTAATATGGATGGCTTCGCGGTCGTTCGCGGTCGATTGACGGGCGCTGGCTGGGGCAGCAGCTGCCGGGGCAGAGGCCTTGGGTGCGACGAGTGGCTCGCTCTCTGGGGGCAGGTCGCCGGCGATCTGGTCGAAGGCACTGTTGGTCTTGTTCTTCTTGCCGAGCTGCATGCCCTTCTTGCCTAGAGCCAGGGGCTTGGCCGGCGCCTTCTTCGATGCCTCGTAGCTGTCGTATGTGTCGGGCACTGTTTGTGTGGGTGCACTCGGTGTGAATGCAGGGTAGGAGGATTGGCGTCCCATGCCACCGCCCATACCGCCGCCCATGCCGCCTCCCATACCACCTGCTGCGCGTTGCGACCGTGACATCTCCTTGCGCTGCATCTCCAGCTGCTTGGCCCTGCGCTTGCGCTCCTCGGAAGCCTCGAGCTCCTTGTTCCGCGCAATGATCTCCTGGATGCGCTCCTCGTGCGACTCCATGTCCAAGAACGTCTTAATCTGGCTCATGGTGAGGTTTTCCCTGTATCCCAACGTGACGATCTCATCGAAAGCGGTGAGCAGCTCGAAGGCGTTTCTCAAGATCTCACGCTCGTCGAGGGACTTGCACGTTGACGAGACGACCTGGGCGAAGAGGTGCAGCGAGTTGATGTCCTGCAGGATGTTGGATTGCAGGTTGGTGATCAGGACCATGTACAGCTCGTCGAGGGGCTGGTATACGTAGCGCACGTTGTCCTGTTCGCAGGTGGTGTGCTGGGTGTTGCTGTCGGCGAGCTTGGGAAATGAGGCGAGGAGGGCTTCAATGCGGGAGCGCTGCATCTCGCGGAACTGGCGCGAGAGGACGGCCTTGCCGCCCCGGGTGCATATCGACGCTGCGAGGACCACCTGCGTGGGTCAGCTTGCTGTTGACAGATGGCCTATCGCAGGCGGTTGGGGGTGTACCATGTTCAGAGGTGATCAATTGGCAAGTCTGGAAAAGTGGAAGGGCGTGTTGGACTCTCAAAGAACGGTAGTGGACGCTGCGAGAGCTACGGTGCTGTGGTCGACCGCGCAGGTTGAGGATGGAGGGGAACGTTGATCGAGTGGACTCTACACCACTAAAACCTCGAGACACGAATTTGGAGAGGAGGAATTAAAGTACAAGTCCAGTAGGTCGGCTGCCAGGCAACTGCAACAACAAGAACCCCAGTCAGACAGCTCTATCACAAGCGCTTGTGCGCGTCGCAACACTGAACACCTGGAAGTTCAATGTGGAGAATCACGTGTGGCGGCAGGGGCCTTCGCGGCCTTCGCTAGCGCACCGTCTGCAGCACTTAAACAGCAGAGCTCCTCCCTTGCCCACGCCACGACCGCCTGAACGCGACATCAACCTCACGCAGTACAACAACCCACGAATCTGGACTTGCCGAGACTCACATATCTTGTGGACTCAGCTTACACTTCCCGCCCACAGTACTTCATTGCTGCTTTTCGAGTCACGAACTAGTTCGCCATACGCCTTGGCGTGTAACAGACCCACGAAACCCTTGGAACCCTTTGTCTTTATTCCACTCTCCTAGTCTCCTCGATCCCACACTTGGACTTTCAAGGCTTGTTACTATCGACGCGATGCGCCGCTAGCCCTCAACCCTCTCTTCGCAGATTACACTACACTGCTCGTCTACAGTCCTTTGCTGCATTGCCACACGCGGTAGTGACGCGTTAGGATCGATCACGTCTCGGGTTGCCCCTCACACCGGCTGAATATCTCGTACAAAATAGTAACTATGGCCACTGCTGCTCAAATCATACCAGCCCTTGAAGTGTCCGCGCCAGACGACAACATGGACATGCTCTCTGATACTGCTTTCGACTTCGGCGACGGCGACATCGACCTCGACCTAGACGCTGCACCCTCGGTCCACGACGATGACATGTCACTGAATGATGCGGGCACAGACGGTGGTATTGACGTGTCAGAACACATTGACCAGGACGATTTCATGGCTGACCATGGCGATCTGATCGAGGAAGATGACATGTATGACGAAGATACAACCGCAGTGACCCAGGATATCGACGAAAGCGCAGCCACATTTGAGGCAGATATGCTCGCGCCGCCAGACGAGGACTTGATCGACTACTCCGATGACGAGGCGCAGCAGCCGGTCAAGATGCAGAGCCCATCAGTCCATGAAGAGGAAGGTGTTCAGGTGACATTTGATCTGGAGGAAACAGCTGTGCAAGTCGATGACCACGTTGAGGACGTGCAGACCCAGCAAGGCGAGCAGCCGCCTGAGCCTATCGCAGCAGACACAGAGGATGTGCAAACACAAGATGGTGCAGAGAATCTCGAGACGGCAGGATCTGTTGCCGAGCATGACACACAAGATGCCGAATTGCAGAATGCAGACGTGGAAACAGACGTCCACATCGATGATGAAGGCGGCGTTGCACTTTCGACAGAAGATCACTCTCAACATGATGAGCTTGCGCCAGACCATCGCAAGGCCAACGAAGATCCTGAGAGTGTGCACCATAATGTCCACCTGGTCGAAGTTCGGCCCGTGACTGTCAACTACGCAGGGAACGAATATTGGCTGTTCAAACAGCATGATCTTGACGACAGTGGTGACTTTCTGCTCGAAGACTTGTCCGTGGCGAAGTCTAGCATTGCAGATCTCTTCCAAGCCTGCAGGCTATCCCTTGGTGACGATGTTTCTGGCGAACATGAAATCGGTTTCAAGTTCGACCACTTGCACAACCTTGAGCTTTATGAAGACAACACCGCCTGCGTAGCTGTGTCCCTGGAGCGACTGGTCAATCTGTACCATACGTTGCAGGCACAAGATGGCAATGAGGACCCTGAGTGCTTCTACATCTCGTTACAGTTCCGCCCGCGTTTCGCGACATTGCTCGCTGATATTGCGCAGTACGCCGAGCAGGGCAGTGGGTATTCGGCTTTGGAAGCCGCAGTATCCGCAGGTGAGACGCACTTCTCAAACATTGACTCCGCTGCTTCGACCGAACATGATCAAGTTGAGTGGGATGATGAAGAGAATGAAGAGGAAGATGCTAGCTCCCCTGCATCTGTTCACAGTGCTGCGCAACAGGATATAGGAGCCGACGGACACGAAGAGCAAGGATCTGGCGACGCTGAGGAAGAAGAAGTAGAAGAAGAGGGGGGAGAAGAGCAAGAAGAGCGAGAAGAAAGCTCCAGCCAAGAAGATGCTCAGCAACGAAAGGATGCACCACTGTCGCAGGAACTTGAACAGCCCGAGTACGCTGGGAATGTTCAGGAGTCTGAAGATAATCCTGGCAAAGAGTCTAATGATGCTCAAGATGCTGCTAACCTTGAACCCACAAACAACGCAGCAACTTCGCCCACCGAGAAGCGAAACGAAACAGAGAGCGAGTCGCAGCTCGAAGCGGCAGTTGAGCAACACGTATCTGCATTTCAGGATGAGAAGACACCCGACCAACTTGCACATGAAAGGCAGGAAGCCGAAGACTTCGTCGACTACAGTGATGACGAGGACGAGCAAGAAAACGGGTCCGCTCAAAACAAGGCATCGCCGTCTTCGTCCACCGTCCAAGGAGATGATCTTACAGAAGTGCAAGAGTCAGGCTTCGTGCCTGAGCATGAGGGGCCTGACGACGTAGGCGCAGAGGAGGCCGATTTTGAGGAGCACGGCGATGACACCACGCTGCTTACGCAGACACAGTATGGTGACGATGCCAACCATTATGCATTCCAAGACTTCACCGAGACCTACGAGCAGGGCGACCCCTTCCAGGACTACCAAGCGGATGGTATTGTAGGAGACCCGTTCGAGGGTGATGTTAGCTATGTCGGCGACGCTAACCAAGATTTTGCCGACTACAACTATCAAGAAATGGATGGAGAGATCAACCTCGGCTTTGACGAGCAGCCTTTGCACGAAGTCAATGATGGCGATTTCGGCGAGGAGACGTACGAAGCCGCAGAGGATGTCACGCATGCCAATGCTCTCCTGGATCTCGATAATGCCCCAGAGTGGGCGGTCGACGCAGACCCTGCGTCGAATCTCCCAGGAAAAGATGCAATACTCTTACATGATGACACGACCGCCCGCGAAGACGAAGAGGGTGGCGTGATGGAACAGCCCGGGGCTATAACGTCTTCGGCTGCAGACCTCGCGTTGACTTCATCGAAGGACCGCAAGCCGGCCTCTCCTCAGAGACAGAAGCGGTCGATCGATGAGGTCGGCGACGGGACTGACGATGTGCCCGACTCCACAGGTATGGCTTTCCCGCTACACAAACGGGCTCGATGCTGACTTGTGTTTGCCAGACGCGAAACGAGCCAGGGTGTGAAATCCGCCACTCTTGGAGTCTTTGAAGGTCTCTCGATTACCTTTCGATTACTAACATTTAGCTTCCTCTTTCACGCTCAATGCGCCTTGTCCGGATCTTTCCATCAGCTTCCTTGTACACGGCCCTACTCCACCAATTCCAGCCCTTCCACCAGCTGAGGATCATTGATATCTATCGACTTTACACTAGCCACGTTTTCACAGCATCTACTAATAATGTACTAAGCACAGTTCTGATACGTAAGGGACCATCTAGCTTTTGGTTCCCTGGAAGGCTTGCGGACAGCGCAACAGCAAGGTATGTCAGCGTGCACGCAGCTTCTTTCCTGGACCTTGAAGACAGCACCAAACAACCATAATTGAGGAGTTGAGGAGTATGTTCTTGGGATGTTGGATTTGGGCGTTTGGGAGGCATAGCACAGGTGGCAACAATACCCAGGACGGAAGACGGAGGATGGCAGAGGGCATCGCAGGACAGTCAGGACGCATGCGTGGCTGCGAGGATGTGTGGAAGACGAAGTGCGTCACTCACGAGAGCAGTGGGTGTCAATATCGACTGTGGGATCGGCAAAGGTCTATTTCAGGCATCTTTCGGCAGCCTCGTGTTGCGCTGACGTCGTCCGGATGCTGCGGTTGGACGTTGTGCATGCTGCCATATTTACTTTTACAACTAGTCGATCTACAGACTCGTACTCGTGTGTATTCACGAAATCCATACGCGTGAAGAGCAAAGCGTGGTGAGGGGCGACGAAAGATGCGCGCAGTCGGAAATAGAGGGTTACGCGTCTGGCCGTGAACAAGGGCGTCAGTTCCTTGGGCGTCGCACGATGGCCCCTGCATGGAATCGATCTGGGCTGCTCAGCCTCAAGCCAGCAAAGGGAGCCGGCGGAACCTTGCTAAGGTGAGACGGTACCTGAACGGGAGCGCCACTGGACACTTGTTGAACTGGGTTCGGCGATAACCCGCTGTTCCCCAGGTGTGCTCGTGCTGCCGTTGTCGATAGATATTGTGCTTGTCCTGAATTGCTCTGATTGTAGTACTGCCCGTCTCCTTGCGATTGCAGCCTGCCTGTCTCGTCGCGATTGCAGCACTGCCCGTGTCCACCTCGGTCGCTCCCTCTGCCGCAGGTGACCTTGCCTTCGCTTCCCTTCCCTCCCTCGAGACCCCCGACGTCGATTCCTCGGCGGCGTTTGGTGAAACGCGCATCGCTTCCAGGGCCCTGCCTACCACGACCACCGACGCACCGCCTCGCACACAAGCCGCATTTCGGCAGCAGGAGAGAGAGCAGACTGCAGCACCACCAGCACGCGACGTCGCAAGCAGAGCTCAAGTGCTGAGGTCTGCGCACCACGTCTATCGATAGTCACCGCACCGCACCGCACCGTCGCAGCGCACCGCTCCTCGCAAGACGACTGCAGCCTTCGCACGGCGCATCTGAGCGCTCCTCTGCACACGCACTTCATATTCATATTCCCCCGACATCATGGTCGAAGACAAGTACGCTACAGCGCCCGCTCCTCAGCACCGCCCCCAGCACCACCCTCAGCACCCCCAGCGCTACCCTCAGCATCACCGCACCACCCGCTGACCGCTCCAGATATGTCGGCCTGTGCCTCGCAGTCTCGTCGTCGCTCGCCATCGGTGCCAGCTTCGTCATCACTAAAAAGGGCCTCAATGCCTCGATGGAGAAGCACGGCTTCGACGGCGACGGCTACTCGTACCTGCGCAACTCGACCTGGTGGGCTGGCATCATCACCATGGTCCTGGGCGAGATCTTCAACTTCGCCGCCTACGCCTTTGCCCCCGCCATCCTCGTCACCCCGCTTGGCGCCCTCAGTGTCCTGATCGGCGCCGTCCTGGGCAGCTACTTCCTTAACGAGCAGTTGGGTCTTCTGGGCAAGATTGGCTGCGCCATTTGTCTGATCGGGAGTGTCATCATCGTCCTGCATGCGCCCCCGGACAAGGAGGTCTCTTCGGTCGATGAGATCCTGAACCTGGCGCTCCAGCCTGGTACGTTGGCCGCAACACACGCGCACTGCTACTGGCACTGGCACTGGCACACAGCTAACGCCCTCCAGGCTTCCTCGTCTACTGCCTCTTCGTCGCCGTCTTCTCCATCTTCATGATCTACAAGATCGCCCCCAAGCATGGCCGCAAAAACCCGCTCATCTACCTCTCCATCTGCGCCACCACCGGCTCCGTGTCCATCATGTTCATTAAGGCCTTTGGTATTGCGCTCAAGATGACATTCGCTGGCAACAACCAGTTTACGCACCCCTCGACCTACGTCTTTGTGATCATCGTCGTTGGCTGCATTCTCACGCAGATGAACTACTTCAACAAAGCGCTGTCGCAGTTCAGCACAAACATGTGCGTTCCCTCCCTCCCCACTTGACCCACCACCCACTGACATCTCGCAGCGTTAACCCCCTCTACTACGTGACCTTTACAACCTTCACCCTAATCGCTTCATGCCTCCTTTTCCAAGGCTTCAACACCACCTCCGCCGTCAACACAATCTCGCTCCTCTGCGGCTTCCTCATCATCTTCTCCGGCGTCTACCTTCTCAACCTCTCGCGCGACGACCCCAACGGCTCGCACACCCTCGGCAATGCTCTATCCGACGGCATCCCCAGCGACGCCATCAGCGGCTTCCCCACGAGACGCAGTATGCAAGCTCGCCGGAGTCAGGAACTGTACATGCAGAGCAACGGCAGCGGGGTGCGACGTTCTCAGGGCGGCGAGGGTGCGGGCCTGATGCACGACTACGATGTCGAGAACCAGTTCGAGCTTGGCGACTTGGCCGACAGCGATGACGAGGAGAACAGGAAAGGCAAGAGCTTCGACGAAGATGGGCGGCTCGGGGGAAGAGCTAGCTCGGGGAGTAACATGAGGAGCCTGAGGGTGCAGAGGGAGAGCGTGCAGCCGAAGCGCACATCAAGCCCGCGGTAGACGCGCAGCGCTGAGAGACTTGTTTGAATCAGAAATGCGGAATAACAAAAAACCTAGGCGCTTTGTATAGAGGGGAGCACCGCATGCCTGGCGCTGCGGCTGGCGTTCAGGATATGGCATTGGGCAGACATGACGCTGTATTTGTACTATGATTGGCATGACTGGTATACCCACACGGACAGGGTCTGGGCTTGAGACGCATCGCACGAAAGAATATCAGTTTATCTCCAACGCTGACATGTCCCACGATGTTTCCTTGTGTATTGCTCCGCCAGTCGATCAAGTGCCACGCATCACGGCAAAGTCGTAATCCACATCTCACAGCCCGCTCATAACCGTATCCCCCTCCCCATCCTCGTCCCCATTCCCCACCTCCACCTCCTCACCATCAACCCCGTCCTCTCGCCCCGCATAATCCAGATCCAGAACCCGGTAATGCTTCCCGTCCTCAGCCAGCACAACCACAACCCTCCTCCTCTTGCGCCCATTCACAACCAGCTTAAGCGGCACGAACCGCTCGCCCGCCGCGAAGACGTGGATCGTGTACATCTGCACCTGCTCGGCCGAGAGGCTGGATCCTCGCATCGCCGGCGGGGGGTTGCCGGTGGGTAGGATGTGGTTCTGGGCCTGGGCGGCGGGGAGCGTAGTGTATGGGATGTGCGCGGCGTTTTCGTGGGGTGCGGTGTTGTATGGGATAAGCAGGATTCTGTGGCCGGTGAGGGAGGCGCTGGATGAGGGGGGTGGACTTGGCTCGGGTGTGTGTAGGAGGACGAGGAGGGAGGAGGAGTCGGCGAAGGAGAGGGATGTTATTTTTGTGCCTCCGGGGAAGGAGAGCGAGGCGATGCTGTGGGTGTGGAGATCGCGGGGAAGAGAGGAGATGGATGAGGGGTGGGTGAGGCGGTGGATGGTTAGGGTGTCGGAGGTTGGGCTGGAGATGGCGATGTATGTTGATAGGGTTGTCGGGGAGGGTGGAGATGTAGGGATGGGTTGCTGGACGGGATTGTTAGTGGAAGGGGTTAGAGGGAGGACTGTGCGACTTGCCTCGTAGACCATGCGCATATCTATAGTGTCGTTGCCATCGGGGGAAGAGGCGGAGAGAACGATACCGCTGTTCATTTGCATGCCGCTCTCCTGCCACTTGCTGGCCTGCTGTAACAAGCCCGTCGTGCCCTTCGTTAAGTAGCCGAGCACATGCTCTAGACACAACGCATCAGGTCGCCAGCTTTGTCCTTCTGCGGCTACGCTGATGGCTTTCTTCGTGTCCTCATAGCTCGCGCCCTGTTTGTGCTTGTCGACTTCCTCGAGCATTATCTCCGGCATCAAGAACGGCTTCAGAATGCTCTGCTGTAGTCCATGTCGAACATACTCAAGTACTAGCCCCACGTCCACACCGGCATCTCGCCCCTCCATCTCAGCACGGCTCTGGCTGTCGGGCTCTGTGGCTTCGAAATCAATCACGAAGCGCAGCCACCTGCTGAAAGCAAGGAATTGTCTTTTCTCATCGGCGATATATGACAGTGTCGTGTGAGCCAAGAGTCGCATGTTCTTGAGCACATCAAGGAGCGCAGTAAACTGGGTCGCTGGTCCACTAAAGATCCAGTCCGAGTCGTGATACATTGCCAGACCGCGGAGGCGTGATATGACCGTGGCTGTGCGATCGAGCGCTGGTATCAGGTTCTCGTGGATCAGCGTCTGCAACGTTGTAAGCGAAGTCGTGACTGTGCTGTCCCAACGCTTGTGTCCCTGCTCGGTAAGCTCGTCGACGAGCCACTCATGAACTAGGGGTGGGCAGGAGCCGGTGCAGGCGAGATGAAAGAGATTTGTTGTGAGACTGCCTTGACCCTTTTCCTCCAGCGTCTCGGTGATGTTCATCATGAACTTGGACGGTAGGTCGGTGGCTTGTTTGAAGAATGTGCGGATCCGTTGGAGACATTGTGTAATATAGAGCAAGAGATTCTGTAGCTGCGTGGTTTTGGAGGCGATGAGATGGAGATATATACCTGCGTTGGGTATAAGGTTGAGTGTCAGAGGCACAAAGGTGATGTTTCTTGTTTTTGCCGCCGGGGTAGTGGTATGCATGAGCAAACCATGGCTGCAACCATATGGATGACTTGTGTGCAGCAAAGGAATGCTCTCAATGTTCCAGGCTGGTGGCAGGCTGACTGTGACTGTCTCCAAGGAACCATAGATAGAGGGATGTACTGTTCCGCGTTCTGAGCACCGAAGAAACATATCCACCGAATTGTAGTCCTTCAGGTGGTGTGAGTGCAGCAACGCGTCGACTTCCGCCTGCGAACTGAACGCACCCGAGTCTGCTTGACTCAGCCTCATAAACGGCAGCGTTGGCGGTAAAGGGATTGGTGGCAATTTCGATAATAGCGACTCAATATCCATAACGGCGAGCTGATCAGGCAGATCGGGCGCACAGTCCAGCGCCTGCAAATCGGGTTGTCGCTGCAGGAAGTCTTCGACATTTGCGCCATCCTTTGCATCATCCCACTCCTCAGTCTTGAGGTCGAACCCTCGCGTCGCTTTCCTCGTCCTGCTCTTGACCGCCTCAACATCAATGAGGTTCAGCGCCGAACCAATGCATTTCACTCTTCCATTCTTTCCATCTCTTGATGCACTTTTTGGCAGCTCCAAATCTTTCAACCCTACCTTTCCCGTCTCTGCGCTGACCATGTCCGTCCTGCCGTCGCTCCAGCTGACCGCGATACTCTTGCCGTTGAACTCCCACTGAATCGTATCGACAGTGACATCCTCGTACTTGCGCTTCAGACCAAAAGCTCGCTGCCCATTGATACGGTACACGTCCAGATTCTCTTCATCGGTAACGACAGCGATTAGGTCCATGGTCGGGCAGTAGGCGATCAGGTGGGGGTGAATGGGGTGAAGTAAGATTTTTTCTGCTTGCTGTAGCAACGCCGGAGCATCTGGAGACTCCATTTTGCTGTCGAGGTGGCCCTTCGGCCGGGATGGGAGCAGTTTGGTCGATCGAGTGGTCAGGAGGGTTGTTTGTTTGATGTGGAGCTACGCGAATTGGGACTAGTGTCTTCGCGTGGTCACGATTCTGGAAGGCGCACGGGTTAATGTTGAGGCTGCTACGAAACCAACGGAGACTGCGTCTTTAGAGCAGACTCGTGTGGTCGCTTTATGCACCGATTCAACAGAGCTCAACTCGAATTTCATGACAGTAGAGTGTGCTCTGCCACCCACAGCTTGGTAGCGTGAAAACCAAGTGAGATTTAGAGGCACATGACAATGTACATGTCCGTCAAGTACGAACATTACATGGGTGAGGGAGAAGTGTTGTATAAAGCACGGAGTTTAAGGTCGTACCACTACACTGGAATCAGGCACCATACACTTGCAGAATGCAGAGGAAAAGTTTGAGAGGTATCACATTGCCAAAAGTACAGCCCATGCATTTTTCGGTATCACATTCCCTATAGCCTATCATGCACGTAGACCTTCTGAGAAGCGTGACCGGAGAAGTATCATAACGCCCCGCCCTGCGCACGCTGTTATGCTGTGCGCGAGAACGCCGGGCGCTGTCATTGATCTTGACATGAATCCTAAGAACCAACGCCAACTCGATAAACCGCTTAATCCTTGGTCTTCTGGGTACCGCGGAGCAGACCTGTCCTGCGGGCGGCAATGAGACCAGCCTTCTGACCGGGAACGGCGTAGCGGTTGATGGTCGAGGCCTTTCCGATATGTTGGTGGTTACCACCACCGTGAGGGTGATCGACGGGGTTCATGGCAACACCACGAGTACGGGGCCAGCTGTTGCGCTTGGCAGCGAACTATAAGAATTAGCAGCTGAGCTAGATGAAGACTGTTGAGGGTCCTACCTTGTGCTTGGCACGCGAGGCCTTGAGAAGGGGCTTGTCGGTACGTCCACCACCGGCGACGATACCAACCATACCACGGCATGAGGAAGGAAGAACCTTCTTGGCGCCGGAGGGGAGCTTGACACGGGTCTTGCCCTCGTCGGGGTTGTGGCCGATGACGGTAACGTAGTTACCGGAGGTACGGCCGAGCGCACCACGGTCACCGGACTTGTCCTCAACGTTGGTGAGGACGGTACCCTCGGGGACGGAGTGGAGAGGCAGGATGTTGCCGATGGTGAGAGCGGCGTGCTTTCCGGCGTAGATGAACTGTAATGGGTTAGTTACGAGCCCGTCACTTCTCGTACTTTGCGGGGACACTGACCTGGCCAGTGTACATGCCCTCGTTGGCAATGAAGGTCTCGGTGTTGTGCTTGAACTTGTAGGGGTTGCGGAAGGTGACCTTAGCCAGAGGAGCGCCACGACCGCTGTCGTGGACAATCTCCTTGACTACACCGCGAATGTAGCCATTGCGCTCAGACTGCCACTGTTAGCAATCTCCTTGTAATGCGCCTGCCGGTGTGCGAGGTCTCTGTCGGCTGTGCGCAGATTCTCTCGTCCTCCCTCCGGCGTGCGAATGGCGGCGGATCGAGACGTACGAAATCGAGCGTGCGGAACTGGGCCGGGGCCTTGTTCAGGCGGGTGTTGGCCGTGAAGATAGAGCCGCGACCCTTACGTTGGTTGCGGATGACACGACCCATGGCGACTGACTTTGCTGGTGGTTAGTATCGTGGTCGAGCAAAGAATTCGAAGTAAGTAGAGGGTAAAATCGCTGGTGCGCCCGGCCCACTCCAGGGCGTTGATTGGTCGACAAGCGAGCAATCTGGCAGGCGTGTGCACGGCCCACGCTCCACGTCCAGCCAAGATGTGCAACCCCCAGCTGCTGCATGTGATTTGTTATGCGAATGCACAGTACACTGCCTGAATCCCCAATATCTAATGGGTGCTTGCACGTCGATGCGATAGCTGCCCGCCCGGTATAACGATCCAACACGTGATCGTATCTGACAAACTCGAGGTTACAGTTTGTCATAAAGCAAAGTACAGGTTGCGCTGCTTGGTCGTGATGCAGGGTCGTGTATCTCTCGCAGTGCATCAAGAGCTGCAATCGCTTCTTCGCTGACCTCTTACACGTCCATAACCTGGAGACTTGTTCACTTCGTCGACCACCCTAGCAGATCTTGTGCTTGGCAACAGCCAAGATGCTCGCAGATTTTGAAAGAAGATGTAATGTGAGTTCGGCTCTAAATGTCATCGACTTTTGCTCCAGGAGAAACTTTGAATAAGACTTGCTACGTACTTCCGGTCAGAGAGCTTTCTACACTGCCGTCGCTTTGGGTGGCAAACTTCGAATAAGAGATGGAGCTGGACATTACTCTACCTGGGCTGAACTGCTCGGAACCGTGTCCGACGACCTTGCGATACGAGTGCACATCGAAGGAGTTCATGAGCTAGACGGTACATAAGAGCAGCGAAAGGATTGAAGCACCCTCTTTTCTCTTGTTGACCTCTTCGTAAGCGCTATGGTAGAAACCACAGTCAAGGATGGCTATACTCAACTCTTCAAGGACAGAGACACGATGACATCCGATGACCGCCATGCGATCGAACCTTTAAACCGACCATGACACCCTTGGAAGCCCAAATATGTGCGATACGCTGGCGCACACTTTTGATTTAACCATCCACGCCTCCTCGACACACACAACCGACCCACTAAACTCCAACGACAAGTATCAGTACTCAATTGCGCGCAACAACCCGCGTATCGATATCGTCGCCGCTCAGCAGGCCACAATTGAGCCGTTGCAGCAAGAGATGCGTTCTTTGAACGACCATCTGGCTCGATTATCCTCCTGGAGCATTTACCAGCCACTGCGACTCACTCAAGAGCAACCTCAGCTACAGGGCAGTCTCAATTCTTCGGAGCGATGTGCCCTGCAGGTGGAGATTGCGTCTCTCCAAAATGAAAAGGCCTTTATAGAACTCCAGCAGATCGATCACGGTCGACAGAGCTCTGGCACTGGGTCCGGTCCTGGAGCCCAGATCGTTTACTTTCAGTTTGTGAGTATCTTGTCAAACGTATGTGTACACTCCTGTTGATTTGCTGTTCTAGGCCAGAGCCTTGGTACCACAACCCTTGCAGAATGAGGGTTTGCCTCTTTGCACGGCCCTAGCAGCTTCGCACTTACTATACTGAGGTTGCAAGGCTTCCATGGTACACTGGAAGGTACAGAGATGTGGCACGTTGCAGCGGTAGTCAGTACCATCGTGTGAGAATCAAGAATGGGCGAGATTGTGTCCAAGTGAGTAGTGGATCCCTCGATTGGCGAGAACGTCACGGCAAGATCACCCTGCGAAATGAATACCGATATTTCCCAATCATGCATTGCTCCGTACGCCTAATAATAAAAGCAGTCATAACAGAACGACTGACAACAAAGAAACCGCTCTCATTGCCGGGTATTTACTCAATGTCCACCTTCTTGATCTCCACGAACCCCTCGTCCTCTTTCCTAACCTCAACCCTCAGTACACCATCCTCCAACTTCGCCGTAATGCCCTCTGCATCGACATGTGCCGGATTCGCCCTAGTGCCCAGCCTGATCTTCCTCTCAAACGGTCCCACCTTGCGCTCGTTCATTGCCAGCGTCTTTAAGAACTCCTCGTCTCCAGGGCGGTAGATCACACCTGCGACAGACAGCTCGGACTTCTCAGCATCCCAGTTCACACCGACGTCTTCTTTTTTCGCGCCTGGCAGAGATATGTGGATTATGTACGCAGACGATGTATCGAAAATATCGGCTTCGGGGGTGAAGTCTTCGTTATCTTTCTTAGCGGTGTCGTTGTCGTTATTTGAGGGATGTTGGGCCGTGAACGCCTCCCACAGTGGTGCAAACATAGATGCGGCTTGACGCTGGCGCTCGCGATCGAGATCCGGGCCGCAGAAGGAACCAAAGAAAGGTCTAGACCCTGCGAATGGTCCACCACGACCCCAAGGCCCACGTCGTCCTGGTCCGCCGTGATGGTGGGGACCACGGTGGCCGTGAGAGCCTCCGAAGTGTCCTTCGTGTGGAGATTCATGGTGGCGGTGAGGGCCGTGACCAGGTCCACCACGGGGCGGGCCATGATTTCCACGAGGGCCGTGGCGACCTGGGCCACCGTGAGGGCCGCATCCTCCTCGACCCCCGAAGCCGTGACGGCCACGACGGCTGCCACAGCGGCCGTGTCGGTCAGATCGATGGCCTCCCTCGCCATCTGAGGCTGAGCCGGATGGACCTTCGCCGTTATCCTTGGCGTTGTCGTTATCGTTCACATTATCGTTGTCGCTCCTCTCACTGTCATTCTCGCCATCATGCTCGTGATCAGGGTTGTGCTCGCTGTGATGAGGAGGGCCGTGCGGGTGAGCTGGGGAAAACGGTGGAGGAGGAGGGCCACGATGGGGCAGGCCTCCGGGGCCACCAAAGAGCTGCTGTCCCCATGACCAAGGATCGAACGAAGGCGGACGGCGTCCTTCAGATCGACGTCCGTGATGATCTTCGTGGTCTTCGCCTTGCTCTGTGTCGTTGCTAGGATCTTGACCGCTCTCGGTAAAGAATGGATGATTGTTGCCTTGCTGCTCGAGGCTAGCGATAAAGTCCCAGAAAGGAGCGGAGTTGTTCATGTAATTGAAAGCAGCCATGATGATTATTGATGGTGAGAAAGGAAAGCATCACAACCTACCTGTTTGGGCACTTATAGCACTCATCCGTCCAGGCATCAAGATTCACGTGGTAGGCGTACGTACATCCACCCCTCCTCGCCACAGTCTTATACGGTCACCAAACGCACCCCGTTGCGTCACAGGCCAATAGCATAGCTCTTTCGAACATCCTGCGAAGCAAGCGGAATCTCTGAGAAGAGTCATGGGAGATAGGCGTTGCTGCCGCGTCTCATGGAAGTGTCTAGCCTCCTAAGTGGTAGGCATAAAGTGGTGCGCGGCCTCCAGGCCGTCCGGAAGGGGGAAGACGTGAGAAGTTGTCGGCAGTGGTTTACACCGATGTGGCGCATGAGGCGTCAGCTGTGGCAATGGACGCGTCCAGCTAAGGATTGCACGCTTTTGACGTGTTCGGAGGTTCATGAGCGCCTTGAAACCGACGAGTGGATTTGTGGGTCAACTCTCGTCCAGACTGTGCGTTGAGTGTCTGAAGCTGCCAAGATGTGCGCTATCTGCCTGTCAGCGAATCCTCACGGCTTCCCCGCGCTGCTGTTTGCAGCCAAAGTTCCCTTGCTGCAGCAATGACGCAATTCTGCATTAGAAGGCATCACTGGCAAAGAATGGTCTAACAGGCGATGGTGCAGCCATGAAGATGAGTACTCTGTAGTTTGAGACATGGCTTTGTAGCTACAAGTAAGCAACTTGCAATGTCAGCGCCATGCTCAATCGCACTTGGGTTTGATACTTATTGTGTAGATGAGTTCAACATGTACTGTGTACGATGCGCGATTGCAAGGCTGAACTGGAGGGGTGGCGAACAAGCTAAGCGATCGAAGTGGGGTGAGAGGGGCCTTCCTCATGACGCTGAGGCCAAGCAAATATACAAACAATTGCTTCATCAGATTTCAGTACTTCTTTCTACACGCACTTCTGCTCAAAAAGTCAAATACTTGATTCAAAACAACCATACACAGCTAATTGAACCCATTCAAAATGCCTGCCATCCCCACTTCCACCTCTGTCAGCGAGTCTGCCGTCATCGACGCACCCTTCAGCGATGTCTGGCACCTGATCAAGCTCCAGGACTTTAGCAAGTTCTGGTCGAAGCTCGACAAGAGCGAGTTTGTCAAGGGTGCCTCTCCCGAGACCGACGTTGTTCAGTGGACATTCAAGGACGGTCAGACTCTTGAGGTCAAGCAGGAGGAGCACTCTGTAAGTTTCTGAACCAATTTTGCGCAGATGTTTCGCGCAGAAACTTTGCGCGGATACTTCACACAGACCGAAGCTAACATAGCTATAGAGCATCGACCACTACATTACCTACTCTGTTATCTCTGCTAAGCCCGAGCTGAGCTACACCTCCGTTGTCTCGACCATCCGCGCATACCCCGTTACCTCCGGCAAGCACGAGGGTCAGACCTTCATCACTTGGACTGGCAACTTCTCCTCCGACGCCGATGCTAGTACGTACTTTAATACTCTGTACACCACGGCTAAAGCTAACATACGTAGGTGTCATTCAGGACGCCAAGTTCAAGCGCCGCGAGGCTCTCGACGACCTCGCTAAGGCCGCTTCGAAGAAATAGACTTCTCACAGAGACGACAACGGGAACATGCGAACATGACTTGAAAGGGTGGTCAGGTCCAACAGGTGTCTCTCCGCCTTTCAGTGGCGTGGATCAGTGAATGTATAGGTGATCACAATAATATAAATTATACCATGAAACACAAGAGGCTTGTTTCAATGCGGTCGTAGATGCAATTATGTCGGCTATGAGACGTTTGCTGATCCATAGACTCCCTCGCTCTTCGAGCTACCGTCTCCGCAGGGAGATCGACAACGTTCCGTCCACACTATTACCAGCTAGATGCTACACGAATCCATCGAATGACGAGAACTATCGAGAGATGTACACTCACTTACATGTGACCTAGCCGCAAGTTCCGCAATATTCTATGCCCCGAGTAATGCGTCCGCGACGAGACAATGTCGTCGCGACTCGTGCATGGTGGTGGTAGTCTATTCCAGGATACGCGGCATGAAACCTAGATTACACGCTGGAGCAAGCTCCCGTGGTTGCTAAGTGACATCCGCCTTCGTTGACGTGAGCTGTCTGGTCCCTGTGTGCTCATAGCTGAGATTTCGAGCTCTGCATGCGATGATACCTTCACAAGCTCATGGCACAGGTGACAATGGCGCAGAAGAGTTGCGGTGTGCCGTCTTCTCCAAATCTTTTGCTCTCTGTCGCGCGTTCCAGCTCCTGTGCTTCGAATGCATCGGCGCCGTGCGCTCAGGCTCCCGCGTGCTCTCAATTACTTTGACTGGCCAGGGGAAATCTAGTGCCGAATCTTCGTCTGGCCGCAGGATGAGATCCTGGCTCTCTCGCTCACCAGCAGCAGAGCTTGAGCTTGACATCTCGATAACCTCGCCACGTTCAGCAACGAACTCGGCGAAGGTGGGCTTGTCCGCGCTTGAGGCTGGTGCCTTGCGCTCGTTAGATCCAAGGTGAGTATTGAGTGATGTTGAATTCGTTGTCTGGCGCGAGCTCCCTTGCGACCGGCTGTTAGAAGAGCGCAGGGACTTGGATATTGTGCCTGCTGTCGCAAACACGCGCTTGAGAAGGGGACGTAGAGTCGCCAGACAACCTGCGATGATGCTTGCGCCGCATTCGATCGTGGACCAGATTGCAATGTTGGTGGCGTTCCAGAAAAAGTCCTCGATTTGAGTGAGACCGTCGACGTATTGGAAGCGAATCATGGAGCAGATACATGCGCTTGCGGCAAGGCAGAGAATGAGGCCGACGGAAAACTTCGATCTGCGGTCCATGTTTGCATTCCAGAGGACCACAATCGGAAGTACGACAAAGACGAGATCGGTGATTGTGGAGAATACAGCTAAGAAGCACCAATCAGTGATAAGTTCTCGAATCTTCTGTGACTTGCTGTCTACCTGATTGATATGCCATGAAACGGTCAAGGCCTCTAGGAGTGCAGTTGTTCTTCAGCTGCTGCAGAGCGTACATGTCGACATTTGATCCGCAGCGAAAGATGCAGTAGAAAAATGACGATGCTGAAGACAAGACGTTGACGCCAATGGTAACGTATATGAGCATGACATGCCAGGGCGCGATGACAATCCGCGCAAAGAAGATACCGAGTGAAATCTTCACCATCATCATGGCTGCGAGGTAAGTCGACTCGCTGACGACGACCCACTTCCCTTGTTAGTTTCATCGAATAAGCTGCTCTAATAAACTGACCTTCGTGAGCTTTTGCAGTCCTTCATAACTCGTGACATGTGTACCACCGCCGTTGGCTTCAATATAGAGTTCGCTTGCCGAATAGATCGTGAAGATCATCTGCAGGCGCGTCAACCCAGATACTTCTTTGCTCGAACAACAGTGATGCTTACACCAGCGAGTATCATAGTTGCATCATCCCATCCAAAGCTTGCAATAATCCATGTGCGAGTCCACACTCGCAGGACGATGAAGAACCATGCCAGGGCAAGAAATGCGATCGTTATCCTTTCTGATTGCTCGCCCGCCTGAGCCAGTTCATCGAAGCCATGCACCATATTCAATTCGAACGGTAGCGATCGCGAAGGTAGGCGCCACGTGCTGTTAGCGAATGTATCGTCCCAGACGACAGCGTAAGGCGTAAGGAGTGACAGGAGGAAAGTAATGAATGGAGACGATAACGGTCGTTCAGCACAACAGCGGCTCTTTCGCTACAAATCGGGTGCAGCTCGAGTATATGGACGACGTTTCACGACACCGGCCTTGACGCCACGTTGGGAAGGGTAGGTGTACAAGGTAGGACGGACTTGATGGCGAAACACATGGGTTGTGTTCATCGGTCAAGACAAAAGAAAGGTTGCCAAAGGATTGGGGCAACCCCTCATATGAATTCGAGATGCATTCTTCTGAGCTGGTAGCTGAGAGAGCTGGTGTTGGGCTCTCCGCACATCGACTTGCAGGCAGTTTGTGGTAGATTTGACGCACCAACAGCCCGGTGCTTACTCCGGGGCGCTGTCATTCCTCTTCCCCGGAGAACCACCTTTCGGCCGCAGGTCCAGCACCTTTAGTCCCTTCGCTTCTCGGATTGAGTTCGGGTAGGACCGCGCCGTCAAAAACCTTCCAAAGCAAAGTCAGGCACCAGATGGGCGCCCTGTCGTCGCTGAAACGGACAGCGGATAGATCTGGTGGCGTGCAGTCGTTGGGAGCGCGGGCGTGCTGGTGATTTGCACATTCGCTACAGGCACATCGACTCAATTCGTGTCACATTGGGTTGCGCGTGAAGGAAGAGTGGAGAACAAGCTGCAGGAGACCGCGATTGGAAGCCAAAGATCCCCGCACGCTCGGACTAATGACTGTTTTGACAGCTTATTACCCTGCGCAAGTACAACCTTCGTATCTACGACAAAAAGCACAGTTGACGGATTTCAAAAGCACGTTTGACATCATCAAACGTTTGTAAAAGCTGGGATCTGGTCGCAGTCTGATGTTCGCGTAGCTGCAAGGTTGTGCAAGGGAGTCGCTCCGTCCTGCTGTTTACGCAAGCTTCGCCAATCAACAACGCCATCAGAACCGCCCTGTACCACATCTGCAGCGAGCTCTCTCCAAATCAAGTCGGAAGCGCCACAGAACTGGAACGTTGAGACGTGCTCGCCGACCATATTCTCAAAACGTTCATCAGTTGCTGCGCTGGGACCAACAGCTCGCGTTCAGCCATTCACTTTGAGCATACTCCTCGCCTTTGATTTGCATGAGACCCTGGACCCCACATTTCACGCTCCCTACTCTTTACCCACCATCCCTGCAGATCCAGTCACTTCTCTCGAGCCTCAACTATCTGGGAACACAGGGCATTGCGGAGATGCCTACGTCAACTAGGAGACGAGCACAACACCACATCCCACCACCTCCGGCGGAATTTTCCGACAGCGACCAGGATGCAGACGAGGAAGCTATGGAGCCAGAAGAGGACATAGAAGAGGAGATGGTGGCCATGGACGGGGATGAGGATTTGGAAGAAGGAGACAGGCTCGGTAAGTCCTTCCTTGCCACGCACCCTGGCATCGAACTGTGTCACGTTACATGGCCTTCATGTGCCCCGGGCCCCATTGGGAATCGCTTCACACCTATACTACCGTAATGTTCATTTCGCCTACTTTTGAGCGACGGCGATGGAAGTCGCACAGGCTGGAGCCCGGAGGCCAGACATGTTGTCACTCTTACACCACGATACATGGCAATGTACCTTCATTTGTAAAACTTATTGACCCTTAGTAGCATCAGCAGAGACACTTCCGAACCTCGATCCACCGCCCTCCTACCTGCGGGAAATCAGCACCCTAGCATCCTGGACAGTATCATCGTCAAAACCTGGCTGCTCAATTCCTCAACTTCGGCATGCGTCCCCAAACCTCTTCTGGCAATCCGACGGCCCTCAGCCACACTATCTAAATATCCACTTCTTCAAGCTGGTACGCATCGTCGGTTTGCGTTTATACCTTGACTTCGAACAAGACGAATCCTACACACCCACACGAATCATCTTCCTTGCCGGGTCCGGCATGAACGACCTCCAAGAATGGGGTGAAATGCGTCTTGAATCGCCACGAGGCTGGCAATGGGCCGACTTCTCCAACGTCGGGGATGCAGACTCAGACTCTTCTATGTCAGAGCCCGACAGCGAAGACGACACCTTCAACACGCACATGGCAGACTTGCACCGCCCACGGAACCGCGGTGCCTCAGAGCACCGTTCCAGCGACAGCGAGAACATGCCGCTCCCGCCGCAGCGCCAACGCGTGCCCTCCAACTTCCCGAACCTCGAGCCCACCTTCGACACACCCGTCACCACCCCTAGTATCCAGCAGCTCCCACAGCATCAGCCTGCATTCACACCGCAATTCACTCCCCAGCACGAAACCCCCGTCCTGCCTCGTCCAGTCCCGCGTTTGCCATTTTCCAGCCTTAGCCCCAACACCGCGCCGCGCCCGCGCCGGTGTGAACGTAGACCGAGGATGCCTGTGCTGCGCGCGCATCTGGTGCAGATCAAGATTCTGGAGAACCACCAGAACGGGAAGGACACGCATTTGCGCGGCTTGCAGATTTTTGCTCGGAACGATGAGGGGAGTGGGCTGGTGAAGAGCAGGGTCAGTACGAGCAACGCACGAGGCGTAGACTTGGGTGAAGTAGGGACGATGAGGGCGGGAAGGAAGGGCAGGGAGGAGATACTTGAATTAGGCGGGTTGGGCGGGTTTGATATCCGGTAGATAACGGACGTGACTGTGGTGTATAACATGGCATAGCACATGAGCAGTGAAGGGCACTTGGTAGCCTTAGAATTTTTACATTGCTGAAGCGCTGACTTGTTCCTCCGCTGTGTCTGACTTTTGTATACAATCCGGAGAAATCCATAGTGGCCCACCTCTATGCAGCGCCTACGCCATGCATATTGGTCTCAGTAAAGGAAAAGGTATTGGCCGCACTAACACATGTCTTGAAGCAGAGCTGTTCGCCTTCCACCCTCAGGTGTTTCTCTTCTGTCCTTCTGTTTCTCTTTGTATTGATCTGATCCCTGCCTCAGGGCATAAGGTAATACGCCTAGAACAGACCCTTACCCTCATTCTTACCAAGGGTATTGTTGATGTCCTTGGGCTCAGGCTCCTTCTCAGTCTTGCGCTCGGGGTGCTCGTCATCCGACACCTCGTTCAGGCTCTGTACACTATCGGTATTCTTGTTCTTCTTGTTCCTGTTGCGCTTCTTCTTGGAAGGGGTGCTGGTCGGTGTGCTGGCGACATCGTTGGGGCCTTGTTCACGCTCGGTGTTCACGTCGTCGGCGTTTTGCTGTGCCTTCTGCTCAAGCTTATCGTTGACGTCCTGAGCTTGTCGCTGGGCCTTTTCCTTAGTGTCGCCGGCCTTGTTCGCGATATCGTTGGCGATACCACGTGCTTTCTCGGTCGTGCTCTTGACGCTGTCGGTGGTCTCATCGAGAGCCTGGCTGACCTTACGCTTGATGCTATCGATCATCTCCTGGTTCGATGGGCTAAGGCTCGAGCGGGAGTTTCTGACATCCCCGTTGATACCTTTGCGTCCGCGGACAGAGCCGTTGTTGTTGCCGTTGCTCTTGCCCTCCTCGCTGATGGATTCGATCTCGCGCTCGACACCGTGCAAGGCGTCGCCAGCAGCCTTTGAGATCGGAGTGTGCTTCGACTGGTGCTTAGCCTTAGGGTTCGTTCTGCCGAAGTACGACTTGACAAAGAAGCGCATGAAGAGACCCGTGAGCGGTGCGAGATAGATTAGATTGAGGTAGATAGCGAATGCCTGGCCGGAAGTGTCAATGCAAGGAACGTGCTGATATTCGGTGCGGTAGACGATCCTGTTCACAACGTGGGTACTGTGGTGGGGGTGGAGCAGTCGCTGTACAGGGTTCTCGTGGATAGCGACCGCAGTCGGGGCGTGCGGCTGTTCGGCAGGGATGATCGAGGAGCCGGGTACAGGAATGTTTTCAGCGAGACCCTCATCACCAGCGGCGCGGTAGACGAGCTTCCAAAGAAAAGCAAGAGCTGGGCCAGTGGAGGTAGGCAGGACTGCAGAGACAGTTTCAGTGACGGACTGCACGGCAGATGAGACGCTGGATGCAATAGACGAAGGCTGAACGCTGGAGGTAACTGTCTCAGCGACTTTGTGTGCGACCGAAACCGGAACTGTGTACGAGACAAAGAGATGCACAGCAGCGAAGCTGGCGCCGACGAGGAATTGGGTGATCTGCATCGTAGTGAGGGTGCGCTTCACAAAGTTGGGCACGCGGTAGCCGAGGGCAGAAAGAGTGTAGTAAGTGTACTATGAAGCTGTCAGTCGCTGTACTCTTCTCGACTCGAGAATGAAGTAGAAACTTACCATCATGGCATGGATACCGGAGTTGATCTGGACGAACATCCAGATAGGAGGAGACATGTAGCGCATGCCAGCCCACATGGACAGCATGGCGCCGGCATGGTGGTACTTCTGGAGAGTGGTGCTACGCTTTCCTTTGACGAGAATGATGACGGTGTCGAGGACCTCGTAGAATTTGGAGAGGTAGAACCACCAGCCCCAGAACGCAAGACCCTCGTTCCACATCCTGCCAACATCGGTGCGGTCAGGCAGGCCATTGGGACCAACGTGAATGTTGGGGTTCCTGCTGCCCCAGCTGTTTGTATCCGGGTCGTACGTGACTGCGTCACCAAGGCCTCGCGGTCCCTGGATCTTGCAGAGCGCGTCGACGGTGCCAACAAAGGCATTGGGCTCCCTCCAGTTGGGGAAAGATGCTTTCAGGCCGTGGAACATGGCGAAGCAAGTGAGTCCGGAGTATACGGCGAGGAAGACATTGTGCGCAATGACGAATGCCTTGAACCAGCCGTGGCTCGCAATCCTCCACGGCTTGTTGCCATGCTGGCGATTGTACCAGTTGAGGTAGGTGACGGTCGCGGCGTAGATAGCGGCGATGGTCAAGGGAACCTTAGGGTCGAGCGCCTGCTCGAAGATGTGCTGTGGGATCTGGAACGGGTTCGCGAGAGTCGGTTCGCCGCTGTACGGGTTCGTAATGGGCGGCGGTGCAGCATCCGGGGGAAACCTCAGGACGGACCACGCAGGGACCTCCCCAGGGAAGAGTGATGGACCTGCGCCAGACATTGTGACGCTGCCTGCTTCTCAATTGGTCGAGCTGGATGCGCGCGCGAGCAGACTGAATGCGCCGGAAGCGTTGAGATGTGCGTAAGGATGGCGGTGCGAGGTGGTCGGTGGACAGCTTGCGCGGTGGGAAAGCTCTCAGCAATGACGTCGTTGGCACGAAAAGACGACGCGCGCGTGGACGATGAACAATGATGGGTGAAAGAGGCCGCGGTGGGATCTTCTGCGATCAATGCCGTCAATGGCTAGACTGGCCCGTTAACGCTTGTGTTGAATCGCGGCGGCTGGATTCCGAGAATCTGGATGTTCTCTGGACGCTGCCCTCGCCACGCAGGTGTGCTTTCTTGGTATGCAGGCACGCGGGCGTCCTTCCCAGTCTTCTAGTCACTCAAGCAGCAAACAGCAGATGCGCTGAATTATACACAGCACTCGGCTGGGGCCATGCACAGATGTGGCACTCGGTTTTCGGCCTTGTGGCTCTTTAGAGCAGGCGTCTTGGTGATGCCCAAATGGAAATCCTCTCTCACGGCAGGCTAGCGGTGCAACAACAATTTTTTGGGCAGACAGCCAATCACACGGGCCAATTTGCCTCGGTTGATGGAGGCCTGGACACACGATCTACGCAACGGTGTTCCAACGCGACAGCTTGCCTGTATTAAAGCACGCCTAAGATTGTGGGTGCCAATGCTGTGCCAACAGTGTCCCCCAGCTTCGCAAGGCTAGCAGAATCGGGTAATCTTCTGGATACATCTATATCGTGAAGTCGGGAGCAGTAATTCCAGCGATCCGCCCGTGCACAGCCGAAGAGTCGTTCTGACAGGGGTGCGTGTATCCTGAAATGTTTTCCTCCAACACGCCGGTCGGAGCACAATACATCGCGGATCAACCCTGTCGAGGAGCACGTTCATGGGGACATAAGAATTGAGCAGCATCACTACTGAGATTCCACATGAATATGTATACCGCTAAAGGATCAGAACTTTGGCTTGCTGCTCAGTGGAACTGGTGGCGGCTCTCCAGGATTGTTTGACGTGAACGCTGGCTTCTTGGCTGGCGGCGGTGGCGGAGGCTTCTTCCCTAGACCTCCAGCTGGTTGTGACACTTCTGCTGAGCTTGATCCTCCCGCAAGGTTATTGACTTTGCCTGCGAGGCCGTACTTTTGGTTGAGCCCGCTCGCTGCCCGCCAGCCCGACGCTGCTTGCTCGCCGTGTCTCTGCTGAAAGTTGTTTGCTGTCGAAGCTGCACTCTTCAGATCGGACCCAGTTACTTTCGCTGGATTGTTGCGGAAATTGCTGGCGGTCTTTAGTGCTGCTTGCTTGTCCGCCCAAGATGTCCCAGTGCTCGGCGCTGGTTCCAGTGTGGAAGACGTGTTCATTCTCGTGAATCTGTTTTGCAGCTCGTTGAGTTGTGTGCCATTGCCAGCGGTCACTGGTGGTGTCGGTGCTGCTACTGATGCGCTGGATGCTTGACGTGCCAGTGGAGGCGGTGCCACTGTGCGCTGGCGAGGTGGAACAGGCGGAGAGGCATTACGGCCAATGCCCAAGCCTGGTACAGCTACACCCGCCTGGCTGAGACGGTTCACTGCTCCCTGATTGACAGCAGGCGCTGATGGTTGTATGGCCTCTCCGTACGATGGAGGAGCGGGCGGCGTATACTCGTCGACGTTCTCATTTTGGCGCGGCGGTAGTCTCGGCGGCAGACCAGGAGGCTTTCCTCTCGCAGGTGGGACAGGAGCGGGTGTCGCAGTATTTGGTCTAAATGCAGGTGGTTTTGGTAGGTTCACGGTGCTGAGACCTGTTGTGTCTGTCCTATACGGCCCTTGGGGCTTTGAATCCTGCTCTGCTCTCTTCTGTGCCTCCTCCCGTTCCTGCAAGCGCTGTCTCGCCGAGCCTGGCGGTGCAGCACTTGGCCCGCCGGAGACCGGTGATGCCCCTGGGATGCGTTTTGGTGGGGGCGCAAAGGTTGAGGGGTCCTTCAACGTCGACAGTGGCGCAGATTGATGTTCACGAGCAGCGTCAGCGTGGTTGTCTTTGCCTTGCGCCTTGCCTACCCATCCTTTCTGCAGAAGTCAGCGGTGGGCGCAATGAAGTAGGAGAGACCAAACCCCACCACCTGACCCAATCTCGAGTCGCTTGCACCTCCACTGCTCGTCTTGCTCTTCTCTGGATGCCAGCCATTCTTTGCTAGATTCTTAAAGCGGTCAGCCATGATGAGGCAGATGTATGAGTTTCGCCATGGCGACGCGTTAGTATTGCGATAGCGTGCTGCCCAATGACGTTGCCAAGGGTCTGAATCAGCTGTCACTCTCGCTCGGACGGGTCATGCCGAACAGCAACAGCCTCGTGCTCGGTACTTTCGAGCGTGAACTGCAAGTCCTTTGAAAAGCCTCGGACCATACGTTCCTGCTAGGTGCCTGTGCTGCTGCCAGCGCAATTCCCAATGGGTGACGATCTGAGCACCCGTCCCGCGGCAACGCAACGCAACGCTTGCCGCATGCTTACCTATCGTCCAAGAATGCAGGTCAGAACACAATGAGGTATTTGTGAAGACCTGCAAGGCATCTGGACGTTCGATGCACGTTATTATCGGCGTACCGGCTGCCAAGCTCACCGATAAGAGAGATACTGTGTTTCAGAGTCGAGGATACGCCGTGCTTATTGGTAGGCTAATGGGTAGGTCAGGAAGCTGCAGCTGGAATCGCAGCGGGCCTCTTCCGAGCAAACCCTTTCCCAGCCTCTATGCTGGTGAGAAGAGATCTGCAAAGCTTCCAAGCCCCCGAGCCGGCATGCAGGTTGCTGCTTTGTTCGAGTGTACGAGCTGAATACGACTATGGGGCCCATGTTCAAAGGGAAAGAAGACTTCTAGACTTACTGGACATTACGGACTTTCATTGTTGGTAGAAGGCGGATCTACAACTAGTGCCAAATATAGCTCCATTTGAGCAAGTGGGGTCGGTTGGTGTTCCCAGCGGAGGCTGTGCCGCCAGCTTCACCCAGCCTTTAACCAACCACTGAGCCAAATTCAACCGGTATGTACTCGGATGTAAGCCAATTGGAATATCAGCGTGCGGCATCATCTGCCAACCTACCGGATATGTCTGCGCCTCTTCTCAGGGTTCTTTCAAAGGGCTGCCCTCGCGCACTTTTGCTCCTGCTATCAAGACTGCGTGTGGACCGTACACTGCTGTCTTGTCCGTCATCTTATGCTCATGCCAGCCTGTGAGAGAATCACTGCATCCGTGTTAGCTCTCGCGTCATCGACTGCTGATTCCTGAACACCTAAAAGTCTTAGTACCAAGAGCTGGGTGTGTAAACTCCGTGAGCCGGCCCCGCATTCGCTGTTACTGGAGGATCAGCAACAAAGTCAAGCCTGCCTTCGGTGAAAGCTCGACCGCAGATATTACCGATATCTTTGGCGACAAAGGAACCTATCAAGAGCTTGAGCGCCCCTCCTGCTTAGCTTAAGTTCTGACATCGTCCTACCTATCCCTCTCGTAGAACAGCGCCTCTCGTCAGCACTCATCTACCCGGAGCGTCTGAGCCTAAGCCCCAATGGCGCATCATCGGATTGGAAGGGATGACGGTTACCGGAAGTCCAAAAACTACTCGCAGTCCACCTTGACCGCGGCGGACACGGACGACGACGATTACTACTCAACTTCCACCATCGAAGACGAGCTCTCATCTGCGACGCCTGTCATTCCGCATCTGGAAATAAGCCCAAGTATCACAGAGTCACATTCTGCGCCCACTCCACTCGATATTCTCCCTGCAACGATGTCCTTTGGACAACAGGGCGACGAATCTCGAGGAGACCCCAATTGGACACGGACACGGACAGGTCCACCATCATGGTCAACACGCAGTGACTACGATGGCAATAATCGAGGACCGCCACCTTCCACAGTGACGACCTCGTACTCGAAGTCAAGAATTGACCCAGATCAGAATGGCCTTGAAAGCACGCCAACACCGACACCGACACCAATACAATCCGAGTTATCACCGCCTAAGCAAACAGGCAGTGATTCGGATTTGGTGAATCACGGAGCAGACAACGGATCGAACAAGACGTCCATGTACGCCGCCGCCGGCGCTGTGCCAGTTGTGGTCATTATCGTAGGGTTCTTTATATTCTTGTGCCTGCGTAAACGACGGCGGCAAAGGCAAACAGCCGCAGTGAACGGGAACATAGAAGAAATGAAGATGCAACAAAAGCCTGTCGAGAGGCCATACATAGCACCCATCACGCCGCCTTCCCCTCCTCCACAAGCAGCGCTACCTCAGTACTCGCCGTCAACACCACCGTCAAGCCATCCTCCAACTGCCAGCTCCTCGCAACCCGTGATTCTCGGACCCATTCCGTCCGGAAATAACGGCGCATACTTGACTGGCATGGACACTTCCGATCTGGTCTCTATGAGATCTGGTGGCGTCAGCAGACAGGGTACGGTAGTGGATCGCGACCCCTTCGCAGACGGTCGAAGCTTGGAGGAAGCACCGCCACCGTACCGTCCGAGTAGTCTTCCTCCTGCCAGTCTTGCATCTACGTCTCGGAACAATAGTATCCGGATGGCCGCACCTCCACACATGACTTCGCGGACACAGCTCATTGAGCGCTCGCCGTTTGACGATCCAGAAGATGACGAGGTGTCTGACATTTCAAGCCCTACAATAGGAAGGGAGCCCGATGCTATGTCCGATGTGTCTGACCTCTCATACCAGATCAATCCAGTAGGTGGCAGATACCGATTTTGATCTATGTGGTTGCGATTACCCTGGCTTTCCCATCTTAATATATATACTCGAGTGCACTTTAGTTGCTCCCCTCCAGCAGATCACGTCAAGTTCTGACGAAAGCATATGTACAGGAGTCGAGGTGTTGGCTTGTTAGGAAACCGGAGCTGGTGAAAAGGATGCGATTATTTCCAGTACCTAGTCCGAATATAACTCCCATGACGAAATGAGGCGTTCCATGCCCCCGAGGGCGGCCTTCTCTGCTCGGCTGCGCTGACAACAAAATCACAACGTGTGGAAAAGTTAAAGCCGGATGTTGATAGACCACAAGATAAGCTGTGTCTACCTGCTGGACGTTTGCTCTTTGATAAGTCGCACGCTAGGAAGGGCACCCTGGGTACATCTCCCGTTGTACCAGACACTATGTGCTCGCATGGTAGCATCGCCTCTGCCGAAATAACATGACAATGCCCCTCTAGAATCAAGGGAGAGGGTGTACCTTGCATATGAGAAAGCGACATCTATCCGGCGACGCTAGGGTACCAAGGTACGATCATCGCACATGCCATGCTAGGGATGGCGTGGACAATGCCACAGCCGATCCCGCCGTTGTCTCACAGCTTCCGCCTGTGCACCGTTGTGCCAGCAACCACAGATAGTATTGTTTGATACCGTTTAAGCATCTTGATTTTGTGTTGTGTTTCTATAAATCATGACGAAGTGATATCGTAGGATCTTCGATCATACAGGGCACGGCCTCGTATATCAGGACACGTGCAGTTAGGGGCCGAAGGTTAATTGTGGGAGGCGCTGAAATTGGACCGTCCTACAGTAGGGCATTTCTCCGCTGGAGAAATCATGCACACGGCAATTGGTTCTAGTCTGCGCAATTCCCAGGAACGGCCCATGGAGGTCGCTTCCAGGGCGCCCAAAAGGCATGGTGTCGTATCAGAGCACACGACCGTGCAGCTCGAACGTTGCTTATGGGACCAGGTCGAACTGCGGCTTGGCAGGGTGGTCCTGCATCGGCGGCTCCTATTCGCTGCATGCCCAACATTTACGAAGACTCAGTGGTCGGCTCAGGAGTGCAGCTCAGGAGTGAGCAGGAGAGACAGCCTGCAGGGCAGCTTGACTGGTTCACGTGTGTTCTGGCAGCGAAGTGTCGAATGGTATCTTCCCAGGTCGATCCTAGCGCGATTGCAAATCGGCGGACCACAGCGCTGTCCACCACGAACCCAGCAATCCGTCGTTCCGCCACGCATCTTCTCAGCCATCATGTTCCGTGCCGTCTGCGCTCTAGCACAGCGTGGTACGTTTGGCGCAGCCTCTTAGCTCTTATTCGCTCTATTGGTCCGCACTTGTTGGCGGAAGCCGTCGCTCGCATGCTCATGAGGCGTGAATTGGCATCAGACCTTCCCCATGTCTCCCTGCCAATACTACCAATAATGAGCACTCCCTCGCTATACCCCCTCAAGCATGCCTACAGCCTGTTGCGGCTCGGCTCCTAGTTGCTCGCTGCCCGAACTCTAAGCTCAGGAGACGCATTCCTGCGCTGCTGCTCGTTGCTCCGAGCCACGATCGGTACAATTCGTTATTCAACCATTGCCGCCAATTTGCAGCCATTCTTCTGCAGCTTCACCTCGGCCCCACTGCTGCTTCGCCTATTAGCATCTGCAAGAAAACCTCGCCGTCATTCCTCGCCAACGGTGTCCGAGCTTGCAACCGTTTCCGGCCTGCAGACCTCTCTTCTGCTGAAGCTTCTGTGACGCCCCTCAGAGGTACCTGCATCAACGGTACCACAGCACTGACACATCCCTGATCCAGCCTGGGTGGACGTCACTCAAGGTACCACAGCTCGAACGCTCCCTCCTGCTTGCATCTGCACCAGACTGCCACCAGGCTGCGAGAAATTTTGCCAGAGCACCGCTGTCTTCACCTCCGCCGAACCCTCGAACGACCCGAACATCGTCCCCCTCGGCCGCCTTACACAATAGCCACATGGTCTTGTAGAGCTGGGACTCTGTGTCACTGGGATTGCTATGAGTCTCGATCAGCATATGTTTGGGTACGGACCTCTTGTCATCGCTTTGAGCCCTCCTGTGACCGTCTTCTGTCAAGGCTACAACATGTTAGCTTGACATTGTTGGGTCGGTGCCGCAAGAGCTCAAGATGTATATTCAAAGCCATCGATGCCTGCTCTGCCTGTTGGCATAGCAAGATCTGCTAAGCTATCACCCAATTGTGGTTTGGTCAACGCCGAGGGGTAGGCAGCATCGCGCTAGGATGTCATCCAGAGCTTCAGGGCATCGACCCATCAGCATCCCCTCATAACTGCATTCCAGCAAAACTTGCTACTGTAGTTTGCGAACTTCTCTTCATGCTTTTTGTCCAACATCATATTCTCGAAACATTTATCCGGCTCGTTTCACATTTTATAATGTTTCAGCGCTAACGTGGGTCGTGTGCTAGATCGACGGATTGGCATCTCCTTCCCAGTCCTTCCTCCACACCCAAGTCGGTGACATTCCCCGCCTCGACGCCACTTAGGGCTCCGCTCAAGACACCGAAGACAGAGGGGGCAGCTCATCAGACCCATTTCCTCGACGCTTGGGCAACACCCCTGGTCAATGGGCAGCACACTCCGGCTCACACACCCTCGCACATACTATCCACACCCAACGAACGACCGTCGAGCTCATACAGCTTGAAGGTACGGACGCCGGAGGATCCCGAATTTCATGTCAATCACTTCGCTCCCGCAAACCTTCAACTGCCGCCTGTCGAACCTCAACGAAGACTGTCGTCATCGCCGGATCCGAACTCACTAAGAAGGATTGGGCTAAGTCAGGAAGGACAACGATCTCTGTCCGGTCCGGTCAAGATGGACTTCTCTCAGATGCAGACGCCCCCTCCCACTAGGGACGCAACATCAAGGCGGAATCTACAGCACAGTGTGGGTACGCATGAGACAACTCCAGTTACGGTCATTCGAAGGGACTCCCTTCAGCAAGTACCAACATCTGATGGCATGTTCAATCAGCCCATGTTTGGCTACGCAGACGGAGTGCCGTTCTCACCTAGCATGATGCCTTTCGCCAACGCTGGACAGATGTCGGCGCCGCCAATGCCTCAACAGAGGCTCTTTTGGGACGGTGCTGATACTGCGCCGATGGATGTAGACATGTCTGGGGCATTGGATCCTTTTGGACCTACCCCCAACAAGCTTCAAGGGAGCCTAGGCTGGCAGACCTTCCACACTCCGGTGGTAGAGCAGATGCAAGCACAGTTCCAGCCCCAGCAAAGCATGTCATCAGCCGGACCCATGACATCCTTTGCCTCAAGCACAGCTGGCGAGGATCACTATTCACAGCCTGGCTCTTTCGTGTCTACGACGACCAGTGTTGATCCGAGCATGTTGTTCAGCTTCACTGGTCAGAACGACATGACTGCATCATTCGGGAGCTTACCTCAGCAAGCAACTCTGAAGCCCGACAGACAGCCTTACGAGACACAGTTGCTAGACTCGAGACGGGAGAAGGAGAAGGCAAAAAAGCCGAGGAGCTTGCACTCCCGTAGCAATACCAACTCCTCTTCTGGCTCCGTTGAAGAGAACCGGCCTAGCCTTCAGCGCAGCAACACCGACGGCGGGTTTCGCAGAGCCCGGCCAGTCGTGTCAGAGCGACGGTCTTCGGCAGACACCAGTGCCGCCCACCACATCCCACGGAGATCTTCGCCTTTAAAACGTGCAAACAGCAGTGTTCTAAAAGCCATCCCTGAAGTCATTCGCAGGCCACGTACTAGATTGATTATCGATGCAGATGGCCGAGCTCGCACAGAGACCGTGTCACCTGAAGAGACAGAGGTCACGCCCAGAGACACGAGGAAAACTTCTCAGACCTCCATGAGACATCAATACCCAGCGTTGTGGGAGGAGGGTGACACTGAGTCGGACTCCGACGAGGCACAACCTGCTTTGAGTCGCAACACCTCTTTCAGCATGCCGCAGCCCCAGCGTCGTGCGTCGAAATATGCTAGGACAGAAAGCAACGAGCACTCGAAGAACAACTCCTTCAAAATGGCCAGACCTACTTCGAGGACCACCTCAAGGGCTTCTTCAGGCGCATTCGATACTTCATCCTTCGAGTCAGTGAGGACGGTAAGGCCGTCTAGCCGCAATGCTTCTCGAAGGATCAGCTTGGTTGATGTCCCGACAACATCGTCCTACAACAAGCCAACAAGCACACAGAGTATGGTACCAGACTCTCCAGGCGACGCTTTGAGCGCCATGCAGAAGGTGGTTGGTACTCGACAAGACAGGATCGGTAAGCTTTCCAGAGTGTGGTTGCTCATCCATAATGCTAATGGGTTTAGAACGTGCTTCAAAGAACACACTTCAGGTGCATAACCAACGCTGGGCTCAAGCGTCTGCAGACCTTATCAACGCCACCACAGCGACACCTCGCAGCTACGGCCGCCACGACCCATTCACCAACACCTTCAATGGCTCGCCTAGCACTGAAGGCCTTACGACGCCGTCAACAGACGGAAGCATTCTCTCCAATGACAGTACCCGTTGTGTTTGCCACAGCACAGAAGAGAGTCAACCAATGGTTCAATGTGAGAGCTGTGAGAAATGGTTGCATATGCGCTGCCTTGGGATGAAACAAAACTTCCTTCCAGCCGTCTATGTCTGTATCTTCTGCACGGGCCAAACACCCCTGACTAGAGGTGGTCGTGTCAGAGGTCCCGTTCCATTCGACTCTCCGCTCACCCACAAGTCGCTCTTCCGTCGGTAGACGCACCACAGCCACCAGGCCCACAAAAGCCTGTGCTTCCTCACAAGGCCTGTGCATGAGTTCTCCTTGTGAGGGCTCTGACTCACTTCGATACCCAACCCAATATCAGCAACACAACATAAAACATCAGCTCGATTTGCATACCCGGATTTCTCGACTTTCCTGACACCCACGCATTCTGTATACACGAGTAATTCACCGCGATTAAGGAGCGAAGCATCGAAGATCATCTACCAGTATGTTGCATGACATCATGCGTATTTGCGTTGCATTTCACAGTACCCAGAAAACAAAATTACCAGTCTGCGTTTGCAGCACCTTTGTAATCCGCCGGTCGGAGCCCCCTTAATGGATTTCTTTCCCTCTCGGCCTACAAGGCATTGGTACCAGTAGGATGATTTGACGCTCTCGCGCGGAGATGCGAAGATGGATGACGATCATGGTTTGATGAAACTCTTTCACGTTTCTACGACACTGCATGGGAAGGTAAAGCACCAGATCGATGATTGTACATGATGGAAGGACAGGTTGTAGCATGGATAATCCTGTACATACATAAGTGGCATATCCTAGTTCACCCTTTTCTTATGAGAGGAAGAACACTGGCACTAGATGTCTTGTTTGGATTGAGAACAGATGCGGTCTAGCACGTGAAATGGTCAGCCGATATCAGGGTCGCGGGTAGTATGAGGTCTCGTGAGGGCATACTCATACAAGTTCAGCCCATGTCCACAACTCCAAAACTGCATTCAATCTACCCCGATGTAACTCCATAACGTAATTCACGATGAAAGCAATTGTACCTCCAATTGTTCGGCAATTGCGGTCTCGGCTGGCATTGCCTCGAGCCACTCCACGGTCGGCAGTCCGGACCTCCGTTAGTGCCCCTCACCGTTTTCGTTGCTCCCCGCCAAACAGTTTCACACTTCATCAACCTCACCACATATCATAGACAATGGCTGCTAAGGGAAATTACGAATTGCTGTGCCTCGAGAATCCTCTCCTGGACATCCAGGGTGTTGGGTAAGTCAATCAGAACCTCTTCTGAAGCATGCTCTTGAATGTGGGGTAGAGCACTTTCCTGCAACTTTTCTGACCTCGAGTAGTGACGAGAAGCTCCTTGAGAAGTACGGTCTCAAGGCCAACGACGCTATCCTTGCCGATTCCGAGAAGCACATGGGCCTGTACGAGGACCTGATCCAGAACTACAAGGCTGTCCTTATCGCCGGCGGTGCTGCACAGAACACTGCCCGTGGTGCCCAATACATCCTGCCCTCCGAGTCCGTCCTGTACATTGGCTGCGTTGGCAAGGACAAGTATGGTGAGACCCTTGAAAACATCTGCAAGGAGGCTGGTGTCAAGACCGAATACCTCTACGACGAGAAGACCCCCACTGGTCGCTGTGGTGTCGTCATCACCGGCCACAACCGCTCGCTCTGCACCGACCTCGCTGCGGCCAACAACTACAAGCTCGAGCACCTGAAGCAGGACAACATCTGGAAGCAGGTCGAGAATGCCAAGGTCTACTACGTTGGTGGTTTCCACTTGACTGTCTGCGTGCCTGCCATCAAGGCTCTCGCTGAGGAGGCCGCTGCTAAGAACAAGGTAAGCTATGCACCACAGCTGTGAATAGAGCTCTGAGCTGACAGAATGCAGCCTTTCATCCTCAACCTGTCCGCTCCCTTCATCGCTCAGTTCTTCAAGGACCCTCTCGACGAGGTCCTTCCCTACGTCGACATTCTCATCGGCAACGAGACCGAGGCTGCTGCGTTTGCTGAGTCGCACAACATTGACTCCAAGGACGTCAAGAAGATTGCCGAGATCATCGCCAACGGCCCCAAGAAGAACACACAGAGGCCCAGGACTGTTGTCTTCACACAGGGCACTGATCCTACAATTGCCGTCACCGCACAAGAGGGTGGTAAGGTTGATGTCAAGGAGGTTCCTGTCCATGCCATTGGCGAGGAGAAGATCAACGACACCAACGGTGCTGGGTGAGTCTACAACCTACATCTCTCATTATCCGCCGACTAACCTGATTACAGTGACGCTTTCGCCGGTGGTTTCGTTGCCGGAATTGTTAAGGGCGAGTCCCTCGAGAAGGCCATCGACATGGGCCAGTGGCTTGCGAAGCTCTCCATTCAAGAGCTCGGCCCCTCGTTCCCGCAGCCTAAGCAGACATACTCCAGCTAAGCGCTACAATCCATGATTGAGCGCGAATGCTCGTGTATTTCAACAATCTGCGAGAGCACGCCGCAAAGAAGGCGTGTATACCAGGCCCTGCCTACTCGTCGATGAGCGGGGGTAGGGCGAAAATGTGTGACCCATGCATGGCTTTGGCGTCAAGAGATAGGGTGAGGCACTTCAACAGCCACAAAATAGATACCCAAGTTAGCGTTCAGCGAGGTGTAGGAATTGAAACAAACCATTGATCACCGTAATGCTCTGAGCTCAAGGTGAATTGAGATGCGATTCTAAATTTCATCTCTTAAAGCGCATGTAAATTTCGCCCAAACCTAGGAGCTCACCGGAGGTCAGTGAGAACAAAAGGAAAGACGAAGTTACTGAGTAACCGTGTAGATATATGTCTTAAGGTGTATATTGGCAAAAACGATGTCCGCAGGGCTCGAACCTACAACCTTTGGCGTGTTTCAGATGGGACCGAAAACCAACGCGCTACCATTGCGCCAGGACACCTTAATCGATGAATGATGAGTGTGTACTGGATTTATTGTCTTATGATGTACTGTTTCATGCGATACAAAAACAGAGGTCGTGACGCTGTCGATTGCATTCGGAAGCTGGCTTGGAATAGCATGTCTGAGACAGACAAACATTGCAGAGCTTTCTTCATATGCAAGAGATTTAATGTTGCTTATTTAAGTCCAAAACCTCTCATAGTACTTACGTTCACCATGGTCAGCATAACAACTCTGTGCCATATATTCAGAGATAGAATCAGTTCCCAAACTACCTGGGCCACACTGAGCAGACGATGGCTCTACCAGCCTGTAATTCCTCCAGTGCAGATACCAGGTCTTAGAGAGACGCAGCCAGTACTTGCTGCTCGCAGCATCCGGCATAGACTCTCAGTACTCAGTCACTACATGTAGCACAAACCGTAAGGCTCCTGATAAGAGTCAACCTATCTTATGCTCAAAGTGCCTCGTATGGATACGACGAGTTTTATGATGAGGTTGCACACCGGGAAGCCGCTCGTGACTCCGCTCGCAGAGGCGTTCAGGCCCAGTCCACGAGACGGCAAGAACTCCCGATGAAGATTGTGGGCGCTACGGACTTCGTCACTTGATCAACACGCTACCAATTCTGATAGCGATTGACGATACAAATGATAAGGTGAAGAAGAAGGCAACTGCAACGGTGGCCGAGAACACGGCTGAGAAGCCGGTAGAGGCTGTCGACAAACCCAGGCAAACACTGTCCGTTGGACAGCCTGGTAAAAGACAAAGGCTTGACCAGCTTCACAGAGCAGCACCTCCTAAGAAGGAAATAGGCTGTCTATATCCATTGCCTGGACGCTATCGACAGCGCACTCGCCGTGTTGACACATCAATACTCTCTGAGAGTGCGCTCAGTAAGGATCTCCGCGACAAGCGCTTGAAGGCGGAACTGTACAGGGGCAAAGGTTTCTTTATACAACTGTTTGCTTCTGTCTTTAGTCATCTCTCTACCCTAGCGAGGACATTCTAAACCGTGACTTAGATATGGTTCGAGCGCGATTCAAAGCTCTTGCTGCAAGGAATGACGAGACGACAGTGTAGAAAGCCTACAGCACGGCCAGCAGGACTGTCGTTAGGCTGTCTAAGCTGTGCACAGACCCAATTCGCCGTGAAGAATCGTTGTCTGTAGGGGAGCAGTGAAATCCTGCTAGGGCTCTTTTCGCGGAACCAGAAGCGACCTGCGCTTCAACTAAGCATTACGTGGTAGTTTGCTGGCTGAAGGAAAGGAATCTGCCCTGACCGGTAACAGGCCGAGTGAGCTGCAAATGTATATGCAGACTGTCAAAGAGGACTAGTTGATCGGGTTGCTCCGCAAGACTACCAGGATTGCTGAATGAAGCTGAAGATGCAGCGCTGGCGAGCGGATTGCGTGTGCTGGACACGTGGAATGCGCGTGGTCGATCGAGTCGATCCTTGTTATAAGTTCGTGCTTCAGTTTATCTTAGACCGATCCTTATTTTTTGGTGGAGTGGCAATAGTAGTATTAAGAGCAAGCTTTACCGCAGGGTACCTATACTTTTTTTTCGCATCTGCTATGTCTGCTGATCGGTATGTGCACGGCATGGATGAGAGTTAGTGCTGCATGTTGCGCATCCTACTAGGCTGAGGTGCTCAAGTCAGTATGAGCAAACCTCTTCTAATATTTGGTACTGACGCAATGCCACTGCGTAGATTGATCCTTTTCAATTAGGTAGAGCTTCCAGTGCGTTGTTTCGGTGCGATACATACGAGGGAGTGCTCTGGCGGACCGGGATCTTGAGGATAGAGGTTACCATTGCAGCCTATCTAAACCCAGCTGCGTGGATCTACGTATATCTGTGACAATTGCCGCCAATGCATAGCGACGCGTATGGCGGAGGACGGAATAGGGTGTCACTTTAACTGCCGTTCAGCTGGGTGTGACTCACAGCTTGTGAATGACATACCAGTAGCTTCAACATGTCACCGAGCAATCCCCATGGGGTAACATCTCGCGATGTCTTTCGCTTGTTGAGATTTGGTTGCCATTCGATTGATGCGCGCAAGGAGCCCTGGAGGTTCCAACCTTGGAAGGTTTGCTCCTTCCGGCAGTACCTATGGTATCCCCTAACTCCAGGGCTGTGAGCGGCTGCAGTTTCGCCCGAACTCGTCGCATGCTTGTCAAACTGACACATGCCGCTTCTCGTGAAGACCCCGGCAGTCCGAAAATAGTTGTGCCTTTGGTGGTCCCGAGAAGCAGTGCCGAACCCTGAGCATGCTTGCGGAGGCGCAACCACCCCTAGATCAACATGGTGGCCCAGCAAGGACGTCTGCAGAACATTTGAATTGCACAAAGAAGGGCCTCCATTCCGAGTGTTAACACAGTTGGATCCCAAGCTATGGCTTTGTCGCTAGAAACACAAATGCGGATGCAGAGGCGGGAGACGGGATGGAGCTGCAGGGGCGCAATCGGCTGTCAAAGGCTTCAGTGCCGCTCCACTATGTGAACCATGCACAGCTCAGCAGCACTATTGACGAGAACACACGACCTGCATTTTCAATCCTCTGCTTGATTGGTTTCATTACCTTCGCGAGTTCCCCCTCTGTACCCTACTCATGATGCTGCATAATGGCTTGAGGCGAGGTTGACAACCACTGTCACTTTAGGTCTGGTATGAACTGCTTGTCTTCACCAAATCATTTGTATCCCCACTGACAGTGCCCAACAGGAATTTGGCGTAGGGCCGAAGAGGAGACACGTCGAAACTAAGCATCGCTTCGATGTCCTTGGCGACGCGGTTTTGGTTACCGGTCCCCCCTGGTCGCGATACAGGTGCTTTTGAGACTCAAATCGTGTAGCCTGCACGAAGGATGTTAACTATCACTTCACAACACCTGTCAAGGATTCGGAATGCTTCATTGCTATTGAAAGCATTTGATTTGATAATGCATTTTGCTGTAATTTCCATTGCGCATAGTAGCGTTGGGTTGGAAATGAGGACATGTTAGAGTCCTTCAGAGTTTGAAGCGATGGAGACATCCAGCGGTTCCTATACTGGGTGTTGATGTGCAGATCCCCCACAATAACTGAGTACAGCAAGGATCATTTGACGACTACGTTCCGAATGTCATGTGCATCGAGTCTGTCGCACGTTCTGCATGCCAATATCTTCGATTCTTCTTGGAACTTTGTGCACGTGGGTGATCCTCGCGTATAGCAGCCGAAGACGCCACCCGTCCGAAGTTTTGCAACTTGCAGCCCGGGTTCGCTTCCAAGAGTCTCAGCAAGTGTTTGCAATTCTTCTTCTTCATATCGCGGCCACGCGGTGGCTGATCTTTGGAGATGTTTTGATCCATAGTTCGTCGACGGTCCCCGGCAATCCTGCCTGAAACGCAACTGACCTGCGTTGCTGCAGAACATCAGTAGCAGGGCCCGTTCATAGAGTTTGGTCCACAGGCAGCTAGCTGCATATGGACGGGCACGTTGCTATCCTCATCGAGACTTCTCGCACCATTTTGCACTTCAATGGTCGGATGTGTTGTCCTAAGATCTGCAATTGGTGCATGCAGAGCGTGCGAATTCGGGGTAGTAACAGAGAGTCGGGTTAGCATGCAGCTGCTTCGAATGCGCTTGACTGCGCTGTCACACCCGAGCATCAGATGCACGCTTTGACGATTGTCTATTACAGTACTGCTCACCCACAATACTTGCCATCGGACATCGACCTTCCACTCACGCTTGTGTACGTCCAGAAAACTGCAGTCAACATCGTTCACCATCTAATCAATACGTGAGCTTTGATCACGTCGGAGCTCAGTATATGTCAGTGGGAAGCGAAAACCCACACATACCTGACATGGGTGATCGCGACTACGTTTCTAACAAGGACCCACTTCCCGCTCACATACCAGGGTACCCACTAGCCCCAGGAGCTCCTTTCCATTTGTGTTAAGATATCCCTTCCGACCCAGGGTCTGCTTGCCTAGATTTGAGGTCCTCTTCCCACTGCATCCCACACCATCACCAGGTATCGATATGTCCCGTCTGGCTGTCGTGGCGCCGCATACCGACCGACTGTTCGCTCGAGATGGCGGTCTCCACCCACCTTCAGAAGTCGTGCTTGCCTGGCCAAAGCCGAACCGTGACGATCCAGAAGATAGAGGATGGAGTTCATCGATTGTGCTGCTGGTGTCTGTTGCAATTACCTTCTTGGTGTACATCGCACGGATGTGGGCACGATTAGGACTCGGGAAGAACCACGGGTTGGACGACACTCTCATGAGCATTGCCATGATACCGCTATTTGGTCTCACAATATCAGTCGTACTTGGTAAGATGGTAGATCTTACAACGTGTACATCTCTAACGGTACCCCAGCTATCCGAACATATGGCTTTCAGTGGCACGTTTGGGATCAGACTAAAGATACCTTGGTCACTACTCGACAGGTCAGCTTCGCTTCATAGTTTACTTCATGCCATGCTGACCAGGTTTTAGATCACGTTCGCAATTGAGATCAACTACATGGTCTGCACCACATTGATCAAGGTCTCGATCCTATGCTTCTACAGGCGCATCACCGGCTCGCTGACTAATACCTTCGTATGGTGCGTTCGGGGATCTGTCGTGTTCTGCATCGTCTATGGCGTCACCTTCCTCTTCCTCATCTCTTTTACCTGCCATCCAGCGGATGGCTTCTTTCATCTTTTCGACCTCACTTGGAGGCTGCAGCACGAATTGATCTGTCGTGACGAGGGAGCTATCATTGTGGCCGCTGCTGCAGTCAGCAGCGTACAAGATTTCATCATTGCTTTGCTACCTATCTTCCTTATTTGGAAGTTACAACTTCCGAAGACGCAGAAATTCGCTCTGTGTGGTATCTTTGGGCTGAGTCTTATGTAAGTCGATGTTCACAATAAAGAAGCTTGTAGCTAACGTCGTTAGCACATGTGTCTGTGGCATACTGCGTACGTACTACGCTACGTATGTGTATTACTATAGTAAGCATCTCCCAGTCGATGTCTCCACGTACTGATTTTGAAAAGCCTACGACATCACCTGGTACGCCTACTACGGCTGGATATGGACTGCTCTCGAGGCCAACTTGGCCGTCATTTGTGCTTCGGCTCCCGCCCTCAAGATCTTCTTCCGCCGCTACTTTAACATCACAACAAATCGTTCCGACTATGGACGCTCCGGTTATGGGGGGACGAGCAGTGGCGCTGGCAGGATATCTGCACCTATTTCGTCGAAAGCGAGAACTCACGGCAAGATGTCCTCACACTCGACGTCTCAAATCGAAGCTGGAAGACTGTACGACAATGAAATACCCATGCACGGCATCAAAGTCAGCCAGGGCTTGGATGTCCATGTTCACGAGAGAGACGATTTATCGCAGAAAAGTTTTGGCAGCACTAGGAACCTCACTGTCCTATCTATGCCGCAAGAGCCTGGATGGCAAGGCACAAGCCAGTGGATACAAGGGTGCCGTACAGTATGCGCGGCTTTCAGACCATCAAGTCAGGGCAGCCCGGGGATACGGAACCCAGAGGAAGATTCAAAGATTGGTGTAGCAAGATGAACAAAAATCCAACTAAAGTCATCAGCAAATGTCCTCTGCTATTCCGTCCCGCTAATGGCAGTAGCTCAATCCCTAACTTTCACCCCCCATCACGACGGCGCAAAGGCGACCAACCCACAAACGGCAACCCGAACATTGAGGTCATCGGTCTCGGTCCCGGTCCCGGTCCTCCTTGCGGCTGAATGTCGTGCAGCAGCGCTCCTGGCTGGATCCTGCGTTTGAAATGGCCCGCCCCTTGTCGCTTGGCTTAGCATGAATGTCTAACTGAGCTATTGTGGAATCCTCCGACTAGCTACTTGTAGCAGCCTCCGCGTTTCGAGCAAGCAACGCATTTCCTTTCTTTGGACCGTACAATTTCGCTGTACATTGTACGAGCGATATGCAATTTGGGCGTTTCAATATGGACAGAAGCGGCTATACCCAGCAAATCCTCTGCACATCGGCGTTAATTATATTGATACTAGTTCGGTGCGTCAGGACATTAGCAGCACAGTTCCAGGCATTTCTCGTATTTCTATCGCGAACATAGCAGACTCTGTGCAAGTACTTCCTCGCAGTCACGATCGGCAGATGCCGATGACTTTTGCGTCGGCATTTGTTCACAGCCATGCCCTCTGATTGGCCAATGTCAACTTCCCCAAGTTCTAGAGCTCCGCCGAGCTAAGAGGCCGGAAACAGTGCGGGGGAACAGCAGCATGCAACTACGATGACTGAGCGAGCAAACTTAGATTTGCAATGGAAATAGAGCTGTCGAAGTCTCCCCGAGCATCGTTCGACATAACATCCTGCAGCGCCAGCTCTGTGGACCCAACCGTATGATCTCCCCAACGCTGGAGCTGCATTTCCTCGGCACAGCTACGTTGCCCGCCATATCCGCAAGTATCCAGGAAGGCAGTTGTGGGTTCTGACGTTCGGGCAGAGCAGATTGTATCACATATTCGCAAATTAACAATCCAATACACAATGCCGAACCTCCTCAAGCTTGCCTCGGCGCAAGCTCGTACCCTCGAAACCACTCAAGACACTCTTCATGCGCTCGAAGCTACCACTAAACGTGCCGCGGCTGCAGGCGTGGATGTCATCCTTTTCCCGGAGGCCTATCTCGGAGGCTATCCTCGTACCTGCACCTTCGGAGCTGCAGTTGGCGCACGCGCACCAGAGGGACGCGAACAATTCCTTGCATACTTCCACGATGCTGTAGATCTTGGAGATACTCCAGCTGGTGCCGGCCAAGATTGGGTGGAGAAGAGGCTCGAGCTGCCTCGTGGCAAGAAGTACAGAGGTGATGGTATTCGTGAAGAACTCGAACGTATTGCGCGAGAGACGGGTGTGTTCGTTGTTACTGGACTCGTCGAGCGTTGCGCAGGCACATTATACTGCGGAGCGGTGTTTGTCTGTCCCAAGCTTGGGGTTTTGGGAAAGAGGCGCAAGGTCATGCCCACGGGCTCTGAACGTCTGGTCTGGGGCCAGGGCTCAGCGTCGACATTGCGAGCTGTCACAACGGAAATCAAGGGTGTCAAGCTTACGATTGGGTCGGCTATCTGCTGGGAAAACTACATGCCTCTGCTGCGCCAGAGTCTGTATAGCCAGAACGTCAACCTGTGGTTCGCACCCACGGCTGATGCAAGGGATACTTGGGAGTCACTCGTCCGTACGATTGGCTGCGAGGGACGTTGCTTCGTCGTAAGCGCAAACCAGTGCGTTAAGAAGAAGCACCTCCCGAGCTGGATCAAGGGTGGAAGCCCAACACAGCAGGTGCAAAACGCGCCTACACCGCCTGAAGCACAGAAGAACGTCGGTAGACGGAGGAAGAGCACCATTGTGCTTACACGAGAGAAGAATGAGATATGTCTCCCGCTTCGCGACGGCAAGACCCAGCATCAACAGATCAATGGCGACTCGGCCATCGACTCCGGCTCATCGCCGCTGCGCAACGAGATCGAGCAGCCCCTCAGCCCAAAGCAGACTTCTCCCCACCAAGTCGCGCCTTCTTCGCCAGATGATGACGATTTTGTGTCGAGAGGAGGATCATGCATCATCTCGCCACTGGGTGAAGTCCTTGCCGGTCCGGTTTGGGAAAAGGAGGACGAGCTGCTGATCGTTGATGTGGACTTCGAAGATTGTGAGAGGGGCAGATTGGACTTCGATTCTGCGGGGAGCTACTCCAGATCTGATAGCTTCAAGCTCTCTGTTGAGGGACTGGATCTCAATCCTCCACCGCAGTGAGTAACTTAAAGTTGAAAGTTGTGCATTGTTGATAACGTTATGACATATCGTCTACGGACTTTTCGTATGCCCCTACTCTTGTGCTCTCCTTCCCCTGTCCTGCTCGCATTTCACGACTTAACCTAATTCGCAGGATGCGCTGATGCACCGGTCATCGTGGGCAAGCTCGTCGTGTCTCCAGCGGATCTAGTGTCATTCTCTGCGACTGCGCGGCCGTCCTTGCCCGTGGGGTCTGTGGGCTTGAAGCCAATGTCGTCGGACTTGACGTCTGCGGCGCCACTCTTCTTGTCACCGCTGGAAAGCGCGTCCTTGACCTTGTCTGTGATCTTGCCTAAGAGCTATTAGGACTGTCGGCATAATGTGGGGGAACGAAACGCACCAAGGGGATTGTTCTTCTCAAGCTTGGATGCTTGCTGTTCTTGGACGCCCGTCATGGTGGTGGTTTGAGATGGAGAAGCTTTTGGATACTTGTGAATGCTGCTATTACAAAGAGGAGATTTATTTGGAAGAGTTGTTCATAGATCGATAGCTACGGTGGCTCTTTTTCTCGAGCTACCTATATGGTTGCTATCATAGTGATGTCAGATGCCGCTGTGGTTGAAGCTTGACGCGACTAAGTACCACAAATGCCAATATCTCCGATCCCCAGACCGAATGCTAAAATACGGGTGCTTGCAGAACTCCAACGTCTCGCCTGTGTACTCCGATGATGGTGTGGCTTCCTTATTGCTCGTGTTCACCGCCTGACCCCGGGCTGGTTTACCCCGGAGCGGCTGGTCATCACCCCGCGGGGCGCTTCACCCGCCTCAAATCCAGTTCGATGACCACTTAACATCAAGCCCCAGCCTCTGAAACTTCTACACCAATCAGAAAACAGCATGCTCTCGTTTCACTAGCCGGGCCGTCATGCCAGAGCAAACGCAGTGGAACGTCCGGGGTGATATACACGACGACTTCCTTAACAGGCAAGCCGCGGTGATGTGGTGATTGTTCTGCATCCGGTCGGTGAATCGCCGAGAGTGCAAGCTTTGTATAAGACTTCCGTTAGTACCGTGGCGCCTCTTGTTCTTGTCTTCGCTACTACGTCTGAAGGTCCCCCTTGCTTGCTGTCTCGACTCCCAGGCACATTGCGATAATCACTCGCCACCCTTGACATGGAGATCCAAGACGACATTGACAAGCCGCGGGCTGACTACATCCACGATGTGGTACCTGCGCCCGGGGAAGGCTCCAGACTGACCGTTCCTCCACTAGTGGCTGCCATGTCCAAGGAGGAACGAGTAGCGGCTGAAGCAAAATTGAGAAAGAAGATCGATACAAGGCTTTTGCCAATGATAATCCTCATGTATATCATGAATTATCTGGATCGCAACAATATCGCAGCGGTCCGGCTGGCAGGACTTCAAGATGAATTGAATCTGAGTAGCGTACAGTATCAGGTAGGCTATATTGCGCGCTTAGCAAGCCAAGATGCTGACAAGTGATAGACAACTGTTTCAATTCTCTTTGTTGGTTACGTGGGAATGCAGGTCCCTTCCAATCTGTTTTTGAACAAGACAGGAAAACCTGCGCTCTACCTGCCTACCTGCATGATCATCTGGGGCATCCTCAGTGGCCTGACAGGCGCTGTCCAAAACTTTGCTGGTTTAGCTGCGTGCCGCTTCTTTCTCGGTATCATCGAAGCAGCTTATTTCCCTGGCTGTCTGTTTTTTCTCTCATCTTGGTACACACGAAAGGAACTCGGTCTACGAACAGCGATTCTGTACTCTGGCTCGCTCATCTCAGGTGCGTTTGGTGGCCTCATTACCGCTGGTATCACCGGCAACATGAACGGACTGCATGGCCTACGGGCATGGCGATGGGTATTTATCCTCGAAGGCATCATCACTGTGATCATCGCCTTCACAGCATACTTCATCTTGCCTAACTTCCCACGCACTACAAAGTGGCTGACCGAAGAGGAGCGCCAACTTGCTGTCTACAGATTGCAAGAGGATATTGGTGAGGACGACTGGACTTCAGCTGAGCAACAGACGTTTTTCCATGGCCTCAAACTTGCGCTGTTGGATATTAAGACCTGGATTTTCACGATCCTGCTGCTATCGATCGTTTCCTCAGCCTCTGTCACCAATTTCTTCCCAGTGAGTTGACCCACTCAAATTTGTTTTGAGCCTTCGACTGACTGCGCGTAGACTGTCGTGAAGACCCTTGGTTACGACAACATCCACACTCTTTTGCTCACCGCACCACCTTACGTCCTGGCAGTCTTCACGACGTTCCTGAACGCTTGGCATGCCGACAAAACTGGCGAGCGCTTCTGGCACATCGTCTTACCACTGTGCGTCGGTGTTGCCGCTTTCATTCTGGCCGCATGCACACACAGCACCGCTCCTCGATACGTAGCCATGATGCTTATGGTGCCTGGCGTCTATACAGGTTACGTTGTCGCGTTGACTTGGATTTCCAACTCGATGCCCCGACCACCTGCCAAGCGTGCTGCAGCTCTTGCGTTTATCAACGCAGTGTCGAACACGAGTAGTATCTACGCAAGTTACATGTACCCGCAGCCCAAGAGTGGTGCTCAGCCAAATCTAACTGTACCACTCGCTGTCGATTGCGCAACAGCGGGTCTAGCGATCATCATGACGGCGGTGATGAGAATCATCTTGGGCAGGCTGAACAAGAAGCTGGATAGAGGAGAACACGTCGAAGGCGCAATCAATGCGGTTCCCGGAGAGGCGCAAGAGCGCGGTTTTAGATTCTTGGTATAGATTCCCTCCTTCGCAAGATCATGGCATTCGAACTTCCAATGCTGCAATGTGTGCCCCGCTTCTAAAGACCTTTGAGTGATGTTGTCAAGGTGGTTGGTGATAAGGGTTGCATGCTCCCGGCGCTCGAACCTTCCACGTGCCGAGGTTGGTTAGCGCAAGACCCACTTTGCGACGGCCCACGCGTGTCGCGATCACCGTCATCCAGCATGCATTAACCTTCCTCCGTTCCATCCCAGTGCATCACATTATCAGACTTCTTTACATCTCTACTTCGCTCCGACAGAGTCACCACTATCGTTCTACCAGATCCTGTGCCTCCCGCCACTTATCCGGCACTGTGAGCTAGGACTTGGCGCTTCGTGAAGGCGTGATATCCGAGTTTATTCGAGGCGCCTCGCCTTGTGCACATATAATGCTCCTCACAAGATCACATCTTCAGACTTGTACAACACACTATACAACTGCTTAGCCACTTTCGAGGGTCCCACAGACTGACCGCTTCAACCAACTCGAAAGCCTCACTTATTTGACTGCCTTGAAGAGGCAACAACGCGCCACGCTAGTGAACGCCACATCTGATACCAACACTCAAGTCGACACATTTCAACAACAAAACAACCATGGACTTCTCGAGCAACGCATTTCGAGCTGCTCCAAAGGTCTCAGAGGACACCATGTCGCATGCGAACCTCGTCATGGCGTGTCAATGGGGATGGTCCAGCACACCTGACTCAGAGCGTGCGCAACCTGCCCTGTCAGTCGCGGGACACTCAACATCACACACGTCGTTCAACAATATTCGAAGCAAACGATTCGCGCCGTGTCAAGGGCGCCTGTACCACCAACTCCTCTGCTCTCATCGCATCCGGACAGACCTTGTCGAAGATTGCGGCAGCAACTGTGTAGAACCCTTCAGCAGCGTGACAGGTCCCGCATTTGTCTGCAACGAGTGTGTTCAGAAAGAGGCCATCGATATCTGGGAACAGCGGAAGGCGCAACACGGCGCATCTTACCCACCTCTGGATCAGATGATGAAGGAGCAGTACGATGCGTTCTTCGAAGAGCGCCGGTTGCTCGAAGCCGAATTCGCGCGGGAGCACAAGCTCTATGAGATGGAACTCATAGCCAAGATGCGACCGAGTAATATTTGTTCAGCGCAAGAAGCTAGCAAAGAAGAGACGGAATTTGCTGCTGAACTGGACTCCTTGTCGCTGGCTATGATGAACACCAGCGAAGGCGTAGAGCACCAGTTCACACAGTCACGTGGCCGTTCGAGCCTGCCAAGCGACCCTTCTGAGCAGCTGCACTGGACCCTGAACTCATTGGCACTCGATCGCGGCGCATGTAGTATCGAATATTCCCCGTCGCAGTCGTCGAATCGCATACCTTCACTGCGGCAGATGAATGAGGAAGAGCTATGGAAGAAGCCACGGGAGTAGGCGGAAGTGTTGTGGACCGAACGCGAGATCTTCGTCCGACGCAAGGCCGCGACTCGGCCGTGACTTTGATTGATGATGCTTGTTAGCGATTTGCATGGAACTGAACTTTAGCGGCATTCAACTGGTGTTTGGTGCGTGAGAGAACGCAAAAATTGAATCTCTACTTCAGGATACCCAAAATATAGCCCCACTTTTGCAGAGGAGTGTAAAGGCGGCACCAAGCATCCATTCTCAGCCTTGAACTCGCTTGGAGCCTGAAAGCTGCTGACCAAGATCCATAGTAAAGAGAATAAGGCACTTTGCTTACAGTTGAGCAGACACGATATTTCGCGAACTCGGGGAGGACATTTAGTGGTATGAATAGGGTCGTTTTTAAGACCCTCACGCACAGGCTAGGAAGCCCGAGAATCTCCAAGAGACACCAAATTCGCGTGCACAACCAGTGAAACGGTGCAAATGCGGATGCGCACGACTGTCGATCCGTCTGGGCACATCGCCCAATTGGTGCTTACTAGCAACCTTGCTTATCGGGCTCACACACGGGGTCGTGATCTTCAACGATACATGAGACGCGCTCCTGTACACTGGAACTTCAAACAGGAAGTCTTGTGCGCTCCGAAAATCATACAACGATGGTCCGCACTCTGCCTTGGGCGTTCGCAGTCGCTGGCTTAGCAGGTTGGCTTGAAGCTGCTTGCGTGCCAGATGCACCTGAGAGTTTGCTTTCCAACCCCCGGATTCTCGAACATCCTGGGGTAGTCAAAGCACTTGAAGTAGCCAGGGAGCTGCTGGAAAAGCCTTACGATGACAATTTCACTCGAGATGGATTGAGTGTTGCGGTCGTCCACGCGATATCCCCTGTACCAATCTTCACCTTCAATGCGGGGAGCGTGAAGTTCAACGAAACAACGTTTTACCCTCCAGACACCACCGATAATACGATCACCAGCGACACCATCTTCCGCGTCGCCTCAGTTACCAAGAACTTTGCCATGACTAGCGCCTTGATCTTGTCACGACTCTCGAACAATCATATCACCCTCGATACACCAGTTCGGTACCTTCTACCCTCCTTCCACCTCATCGCATGCGATTGGACCGATGGTGGCAGCGAGATCACGCTCGGTATGTTAGCAAGTCACATGAGTGGTATCACGCGCGAGAGCTTCAGCACAAACTTCAATCAAGTCTTGAGCACCGGGAAGGCCACCGCGGACGGAATTGGAGAGCTGTGGGCTGCTCAGACTGTCGAGAACGTGATCAAGGAGGTCAGCAATACGGGCTTGATGTTCAAGCCTGGAGAGCGATCAGCCTATTCTAATGCAGGTATTGGCATCCTGGGAGCTGCTGTGGCATCGTACTACAACGAGATCACCGGGGAAGACTTGGCATGGCGTGATATTGTAAAGCAAGAGATACTCGGGCCGCTGAATATGACGAATAGCTTCCTAGGCCCAGTGCCTGATGGCCTCATACCCGGCATCAGTGTCCCCGGCGGGCACAATTGGGCTGACCTGATCATCGGAGAAGGCTACAACCCAGCCGCGGGGATGTGGAGCTCAGCCAACGATCTCGCCAGATACCTCCACAGCATCTGGCTTCAAGAAGCTCCCTCCCTCATTTCACCATTCAGCCGGCGCCGCGCGCTAAAGCCCATGTACACACTACCAGATGGCAAGCAACAAGTTGGTCCAGCATGGGAGATCAGTCTTCGCTCGGTATCTACCAGCTCCAATACCAGTGTCTCGAACTCCAACAAGACGTACAGCGTCTATGGCAAATCAGGCAGTGGAGGTGGCTGGCGGTCGTGGATCGACGTTGTGCCAAATCTTGGCTACGGCCTGGTGATCTTGAGTCAAACTTCTGGACTCGACGGATATGAGACGCTGTATCCCGCAGCAGTGTACGGTAATTTGCAAGATATCTTGATCCCGGCGTTTGCAGAGGCGGTTGCTGCGCAAGTCGAGGAGAAATATGTAGGCACATATGGCGATGGACGGGATACAGGAACTATCGCGGATGTTGTCAGTAGCACCGGCTATAACGCATCAACCTATGCGAGACTGGAGGTCCAGGACCAGGCTCTGTATTTGCGTGAGCTTTTTGTGAACGGGAGCAACGCGCTGGAGGCGATCGATAAGCTGAGCTGGCTCGATGACACGGGAGCACGGTATTTCTCTAGGCCAGCTGGAGTGGTGTTAGAACCCGCCGGCGGAGCGAGTGAGACAAGAGGGTTTGGTGATGGATCGCAAGTTTTCAGGATGACGGCAGCTGGAGAGGAGTTGTGCGACTGGTATGATTACGATGGGTAAGCGGCCAGGGTCTTTGCAATGAACATACTGACAGCTGCTAGATATAAGGACCAGAATGGTTGGCCTCTGACGAAGATCGTGATCGTTGGAACGGGCAACAAGACTGAACTGTACTACCCTCCATTCGATATTGCATTATCAAGGCAGTAACGCATAGCGTCAAACTTGACCGCAAAGCACTCGCCATTTGCCATTACCCCACAGCGTCTCTCGTGCCTCGTTGCACTCTCTCTGGTACAATATACTCATCAGACGTGGTCTCTACATCTCGATGAGATACATCAAGACGTGTGGCGTTGCTAGAGGCGAATGGTGTTGATGACTTTAATGCGACTCCTGCGAGGCTGCAGGATCAATTTGTAGTACGTGGTGTAGTACCTCGAACCGACTTCGCGTCATTGTTAAGCATATGGAACTACCAGGATTATTCCCCGATTGTTCCGAGACAGATTCTTAATGCGGCTCTACAGCTAGCCGACATGATTGCATCTAGTGAGCTCGTTGAACTGTATTGGCAAATACTGTTCGACTAAGGTGCTTGCCGTGTAACTGTCACAAAAAAGTGCTGAGACTCCTACCTGCAGCACAATATCAACCTAGCCAGGCACGCATGCCCTTTCAATATTAAGTCACGGTACGGGTAACAGACTCTGATCTGTACCCTGATCCAGTATATGTGACTACTCACAGAAAGTATGGAGCATATAAAGGTCATGTTACTAACCTTGTTTAGGAGTCAGCACTGTGCTATTGGGAGAGAGCTCAGCTCATCTTAGCAAGCATCGATAACAAGTATGAGTGCAGGAGTCCCTCCGAGGATATATGTCTTATAATACATGCATCTTGAGCGAATTGACGAGTGGAGACCAGCCATGTGCTAACAGGCGATGCAGAACGTGCTGCAGGCCAAGAGGTTCGGTCCTGTGGTTTGTCGTATATGGGTCCAAATTGCTCACTGAACCCAGAATGCTCGCCAAATATGTGAGCGAAGTCCATTGAGGCCTCGAGCGAGGAAGACATTTTGATCTCTCTGGCCTTACGGTAGCATTTGGGGACGTCTTCATCGCTTGGCTCCAGTTCAGTACGACTCAAGTAGCCGGGGAGGACAGGTTTGTCGAAGCAAGCTGTGGTCGGGTCCCAGATGAACAACTTGTCCTTTTCACGCCTGTTCTTTTTCGGCTTGCCATCATTATTGTTGATGAATTCGGAATCCTCGGTGTGGATGCGTCTGTGTACAAGTTTTGGCTCGGCTTATCGGCCGCCGGAGAAAGGCGCTGATAGCATAGAGGCATTCTTGAGGCTTTTTGCTGTAGCAAGAACTTCTTTCTGCTCTGCGATCTTGCTGCCACCTCCCTATTTACTGTCCTTGGTTTCATCTTCGTTGCTAGAGTCCATGACCATGGGAGCGGCGGTCTGCTCGCTCTCATCTTCTGCTCCCGACTCAGACACAGATCGTGCTCTAGGAGCTGGTGTGAGCAAGTGTGTTCTAGCTCGGCGAGGCGTCCTCGTTTAACTGGCACCGCCGTCGATTTTCGCTTCTCATATAGGGTTAGCTGCTGTTCATTATCTGGAGAGAAAAGTTCGAGCGTATAACGGAGATACTTAGCTTCTCAAAGTGGCCGTCTTGAAACTCTCCGATCCTCCTAGAGGCTATGACTCTCCCTAGGCCATAGAAAGGCATTAATGTTGTCCATATTGTCTAATTGTCTTTTCTACTGAGCGCCACCCTGGCCCCCAAATGCAGGGTTTAACCTTCCCTACGCTTTCTGTTGGACATCGAATCGCTCCAGAGATCTCCAGGATACGTTGCTTCTCTTTTCGCGTCAGCAGGTGGGTCCACGAGATCGATGGATACATAAAAGTGGCCTAGTCCACACGCTGGAGGTACTCCATGGTATGAAGGAGAATGATGATATTGTAAACCCCAGCGCTCCAGACCACGATACTCTAAGCAGTTCATCTTATTCTTGTAAATACAATCTGACCATCTTATGCAAGCACGCCTTCTTGTGGAACAATGAATGTTTGACCTTTCGTCGTGTTATACGAAGCAAAGGCTGCGGTAAGTGCTGCTTTCTCTCTGGCGGTCTATTCGTCTTCATTATCAATGGCGACTTTAGTGTCACTGATTTCGATGGCAGCGAACACAGTCGACTGATGATTTCTCGCCAACTTCTTCATCATCTGCTCGCTTTTACCTTCGGAGTAAGCACTATGTGTCAATGCTTGCGCTCGGCGATGCTTTTTCACGAATCATCGCAGGAGCTGACTGGACGGAGGTAATCGGAGCTTTTCGCCTTCTTCGCAACAAGGGCCCTTCTTTGTTACCAGACAATGGCTCTATGACTTCTTGCTTCACTGCCTGTTTGAGTCTTGAGGATATAGTCGATTGGTCTTTAGTCGGGTCAATGCTCGAGATCTCATGCTTTATCTTGACTGCGGTCTGCTGGTGAGAGTGGCGGATCTTTACAGGCCCTATACTGACCAGAAAATCGATGAGAGGGTAAGTTATAGCCGCGAAGACGTCAATCTTTTGCACTTAGAGACCTGCATGAGCAATACTGGTCCCGCAGAAGGCTGCTGGCGACCTGACGTAGCTGGCCTTCTTATCAAAGCCGAGACGGCTCTGTGGCTTGCAATAGTCTCCGAAAGTAGTGCTTGGGCTTGTGGTCGCCCTCGTTATTATTCGCCTTCAGGTAGGCTTTTGGAGGGCAGAACGGCGATGTGTGGTAGACGGAGAGGAAACAAGAGTGTAGTTAGAATAATGATTACCAATGTGACGCGGACCTGGTAACAAGTATTCAGCTGATGCGTCCAATTTCCTGTGTTGGATAGTACGCGTCTACGGTTTCAAGGCTGTCTGACGTCGCACGAATGACTGGTGGTCTCCACGGGCTCGACCGGGGGAGCTGCAAAGATACGCGAAATAATTGTAGCCTCCACCAGTCCTATTATTCTATCATTTACCACTCCTGAAAAGCTAAATTCTTCCAGTCGTTCTTTGTATATGCGCTCCGTCAATGCCTAGTCGCTGTTGTTCCGTGATACCCCACAAACCGCTTCTCTGCGACCATCTACAAAACCTTTCATGCCAGCGCGGACAGAAACAGCGACACAGATAATCATCTCAAAGAGCCTTGCGGCCCAAGTTTCCAAAAACGACCAAGGATAGAACAAACTTCCCGCAGAGCTCCAACTCAACATCTTACAACAACCATGGGTTTAATTCCTTGCCGCAGCACTTGATTCTCTAACGACGCTGTGCTTACCAACCTCAACAACTTCCTAGTCGCTGAAACATCCAAGGATGTACTAAAAGCCTGTTCAATCAAAGACCGGGTGGCACAGAACTTTCTAGGTACATGCTGGATTGACCTTGGTGGCTGTCAGTTTCAGCTTACGGTTGGTAGGTTCGTCTTACCATTAGTCTTATAGAGGCCTTTCCTTCAACAGATCACACTCCACATCGACACAACAAAGGAGAGGTGGATAGATGTAGAGGGATTAGCTGCGCACACGGAGCTCACGAACATTAACCATGTAAATGTTATCGTGGTCACACCTGGCCGTTGCCATGAGAAGGGAGACTTGAGCTTCCTATTACACAGCAGGCAGTCCTAGACCGCTGCCGCGACATTGTCAACCAGACACAGCTCCCATCCATACATCTACCTTAGGCCGGTCGTGTGCTGGCCGTGGAGGGTGATAGCAGCATGTTCACTTTGTTTAAAAGCCAAACTGAGCTATAGTTAAAGGAGACAGAGCTGAGCTTCTTCAAAAAGCACTACCAAGGTTTTGTCACCTTCGACTTCCCTCAATAGACCTTCTTTGCGCTTGGCTCTTTACGCCACGTGTGCATTCGAGAATAATCATTTCGTAATCAATATCAATTATGTCCATCAATCAGGCTCACTACTACCTCACGTTGTTCACTGCTCAATTGACAGCAGGTCTCGCCCGCTTGCGTCGGGTAAAATAGCTTTAAAAAGGTACCCGTGGTTGATCGAGCATCAATACCTTCAGGCCTCGGGATAGTTCGCACTCCGTCTTGTGCCACAGGTCGGAGTTGCGTGTTCACGATGCCGACATAATCGTCAGCCACTAGATCCACTACCGAGACCAGGTTGGCCTGTTCTGCATATGTGATCATTGTCGAGGCCCAGGACATGTTCTCTTCAATCTAAATTGAAGGTGACTCAAGATACCAAAGCCCCTGATATCGCCGCATTCTTCTGACACACCAGGACAGTGGCTGCTCTGTCTGATGTGACATGCAGCGTACTCTTGGGCATTCATGGTAGCATCCCATGTGGCGTGGGCCATGCTCCAGCCGACTTGTTGAAGTAGCTTGGGAGCGTGATGCCGACATCTTAATTGTTACGCTTACAGATGTCTTTCAGTATCTTGTGGCTGGCTGGAATCTGGCTGTTGGTAAGGAAGAGTATCATCGACATAGATTGGAAGATTCGTCCCACAAAATCGACCCACGCGCTGAAGGTCCTGTCGTCGATACCAGCGTGACTTCCGTCCAGCATCTTGCTCCACGACTTGATATCGAGGCGCACAATCAGGGTGTAGTACTTCTCGTCGATGAAGGAAATTCGATGCAGTGTCTTCTTGAACTTCGACTTCGAGCTCCTGTTGATGCGCATGCCGGTCGTCCTCATGACCTCTTCCCTCAATTGATCAGCTGTCTCAGACGTTCACGCCGCTCCTTCTGTTATGCGACGCTATTGACCGTGCAGGTGGATAGCATAGAGAGCCCGGGGCTTGATCTGGTCGTTGGACAGCTCTTTCAACAGATCGTTATGCTGCTTCCGGATATCTGCCTTCTGCACAGACCCCTCTCCGTCGCCATTAGCGTGTTCAATGCCGTTGGTGTCATGGAGATCTCCAGGGCAGTGACAGTCAGCAAAACGTTGTCTGTTGTCTTGCTGGTGGCCTTTACGAAATAATCGGGCCCTCCAATAGACTATGCGACGACGCTGTACACCACCGCAGGCTTTCGTTTGGAGACTCGAGAGGAAATACGATCTAGTGATCGTGCTTACACGTCTTCTCTATCTCTTCAAGGTAATCGAGATGGTCCTGCCAATTCTTCCAAATCTCAGACTGCGGGATGTTTAGAAGGTCTCGAGCGGTGACCATGTGAGCCTTGCAAAAGCGGAAGTCCTTCAGAACTTGGCGCTCGCAGAACTACGCTGCGCATGTGTCGCTTGGCGCATTGGCCGACGTGATGGGAGCCTCCTCTCGTCCAAATGGAGGCATGTCGTGGCTATCAATCTTTTCCTCGTTGTCCGAGCGATGGTCGTAACTGATCTCTATTCGTGCAAATAATGATAACTCAACAGCTTGGGTGAACTCATCAACCCAGCTTCGTAGATCTTGGTTTATTTCGTTGTCCTCGCCGTTGTCCTTGTTTTCCTTGTTCTTATCATTCATGTTATGCTCTTTATTCTCCTTGTCATTGTCGCTCTCCTTGTTCTTATTGTGCTCGCTGTTCTCCTTGTTGATACTACTATCCTTCTTGTTCGTCGTACTCATGGTTTTTTTTCGTGAAATTCGAAACTCTCCTCCTCGGTGGTGACTCGTGAGTCTGTGGACGTGAAGTCCTCAAACCTAGGGTCTGGTTTCTCATTTAGTCTTTCCACTGGGCTTTTCAATTTTTCGAGCAGGTAGCGGGTCTGTTTGTGAATGAGTACAGATGATGTTTGCTCCCGAACGTTATATGCTGTCCCTCTTTGCAGTGGGCCAGGAAAGCAATGGAAACACACCTGATGACCATGACTGCCTTCTTCTCGACTGGCTCGAGCCGTGGCGAGAGCGTTTCCATGTTACACCTAAAGTGGGCGTAGCTGGGGGTGAATACTGATCAAGGTTTACAGCTCGTGGTGACTCAATGATCTTGGAAAGGGGTGCTGAGAGTTCGTCCAAAGTACAGTCGGTGTTGAAGGTGCTGTGTGCGTTCAAGGTAGAGCTCGGAGGAAATTTCTCACTGCGTAGCGCTTAGCATTGTTTATTGGAGGCTCAAACGAGGCAGACAACTGAGTTGAAGGTGAAGCTAATCTAGCAGGTGAGAGCGATTGAGCGATTGCTACTTAGAGCGCATCTGCAACTTTAATCCGAGTGCTCTCGACCAGGATAGTCGAGTTGCATGTAATGAGCATTGAGAACCTAACATTGCTGCACGACGACGCACAGCCCGGTAAAATTTCTTTGCGCAATGGCTACAACCCACACGAGGTATATATCACTATGAAGTGAAGTCACACTTCGGCGCATCACCCGCCTCTTTGCCCGTTCCATACTTCCTGACGTGCTCCTTCGCCGCATCCTTATCCGCTTCAAACTCCTTGAGCTCCGGTGTGCTCATGTGCTTAACAACATTGTCTGCCTGCCACTTCTTGAAGCTGAAACCCAAACCCTCGTGGCTGTAATCCTTCTCATTCGCCTGATCCTTGTGGTACTTGATCTGCATGAAGTCGCTGTCTCTGGTCGCCGGATCCAAGCTCAAGCTCACCAGGCCGGTGATGGTAGCTGTTTTGGGAATGCCGCGGAACGTCCAAGATTGCTGGTTCTTGAACTGGATGAGGTCGTCGTCTGAGCGGATCACTTCGTAGGACTCGTTGATGGAGGCTTTGAAGAGTTTGGGCAAAGTAAACCATTGGCCTGCCATCTTGTAGCGGTCATTTGCGTAGACGAATTGGTCGTCGTAGACACAGTCTGGAGTATAGCGTTTGACGCGCTCCGCTGTTGGCTGGCAGCTGTAGAGTGCGATGATCTAGGGTAGTGTCAGCAGAGATTGTGGGTGGGTAGCCTGGATCACGCACGTCATCTACGAGTGCTTGCCGCGCCGGGCTCAACTTGATGCTCTTCGCAGGGTTAGGCTCGTAGTCTTCGCTTGTTGCTGTCTGTCTAGGTTCAAACTGCTCTCCGGGTGCACTCGATGTGTCTGGAAAGCCAGAGTTCGCGCTGCTTCTAATACCATTATGGGACGACATATTCGACTTTCTCTCTGCGTTGTAGAGTTGCGCGGTGAAGTTCTTCTGTGGATGCGAAATGCCAGGGCCACTGAATATGTTCTTGAAGTTTTCCGATATGAGTTTTGAACGCGAGCCTGATGTTGCTGCCGGATATGATCTGTCCATGACTACCGTGTTCAACCACTTCTTTTGTATCGTTCCGTCTGCAGGAAGATCTCTCAATGTATGACGTGGAAATAAATTCAGTGCAACTAGTGATGAATCATGGAACGTCAAGATATCCCTCAGGCAGCGATAACGACGAAAGACAGATATGGCTTTCATAGCAGCGATTATCTGATCGCAGCTCAGACGCCTATGAGATTAGTTGTGGATCCTTGCAGGGGTACGCGATGAGGTTGAGCTCGTTCTCGCGGTCTGGTCCGGCTAGTCGGCATGACGCATGCGGGGATCGCGACGAAGGGGAGGTACGTTTTGAGGCACCAGAAAGAATTGGATTTAGAACATGTATAGATACTAGCCTTTAGGAAACAGTCAACGGTCTCTGCAAGCTTTTCGCAATGTCTTTGTAGCCCGAAGGCAGCTCACGTTCCTTGTCATCTGAGAGGCAAAAGGCGACGCCACAGGCAAGACAATTGAACGTGAACGCTGGGCGTGCGATAAGTAATAAAGATTACTATCTAAGCTAAAGTTTCGAGTAAAGACATTACTGTCACTATTCTCCGAACACCTAACTTACAAGCCTTGATGCCAGCCATCCCTTCGCAATGGCCACATCGCCACCTTTTACAATCACCCCGGCGAGAATTAGAAATGTCCCATGGCCAGGCCATGCCACCCAAGAAATTAAGCCTTGTAAAAGGAATGTGCATGTATATTAACCCGTCTATGCCAGGCGCAGTGTTGTCATCACAGGTCATTAAAAGGTAGTGTGTATCAAAGGAGAGACAAGAAAGTTCGAAACGCAAATCCAGAACGTCAGGCTTAAGCCAGAACGGCGAAAGCAACAGCACCAGCGATGAAAGCGCCAAAGGCCTTGTTGGAGTTGGCAGCACCAGTGAACTGCGCGGGAGCAGATGTGGTAGCAGCAGGGCTCGAGGGAGCAGGTGCGGACGTGCTGGGAACCGGCGCAGGCTTGCTTGGGCTGGCAGCAGGGACGGAAGCAGAGTAAGCAGGCGGCGCTGGGGGAGGAGCGACCGATGTGGATGCGGGCGGCGCTGGGGGAGGAGCGACCGGTGTGGATGCGGGCGGTGCTGGGGGAGGAGCGACCGGTGTGGATGCGGGCGGTGCTGGGGGAGGAGCGACCGGTGTGGACGCGGGCGGTGCTGGTACACTGCTAGAAGCCAACGGAGTGGACGCAGGGGGAGCAGGATGGGTCTCTGGTGGGGGTGCAACAGGTGTCGAAGCTGGGTATGTGGGGACAACGGGCTTGCTGGAAGGCGCAACCGGTGTCGAAGCCTCGTATGTGGGGACGACTGGCTTGCTGGAAGGCGCAACAGGTGTGCTGCTCTGCGGCGACGAATGAATCTCGCTGCTCTTAGGGGGGATAGGGTAAACTGTCGTGGGCGCAGGAGGGGGAGGAGGAACCTTAGAGCTCTCAGGGCAAGGTGTGGTGGTGTTGAAGTAGCCAGTAGTGGGCTTGGGAGGAGGCACGTGAATGGTCGAGGTGATTGTCACGTAGTTCGTGGACGACTCCTCAGGGCAAGGAGTCGAAGAAGACGGCTTAGGTGGGGGGATGGGGACGTATCCAGTAGAGCTGGGAGCTGGGACGTGGTACGACGAGCTTTTAGGTGGGATCGGGTAGTACTTCGAAGAGCTTGGCGGGATAGGATAGCCGGTAGTGGGCTTTGGCGGCGGGGGTGCGTAGTAGCTCGAAGACTTGGCAGGTGGAGCGTAGTAAGAGCTGCTCTCAGGGCACGGGGTGCTGCTCGACTTGGGAGGTGGGTGCAGGTACTCGCTTGGCTTCGAGTAGATCGGATAGCCACTGCTGCTCGGCTTGGGCACGTAGTAGCTCGATGTCACAACGGGCGGGGCGTAGTAGCTCGAGGACTTGGGAGGTGGGTGCGGGTACTCGCTTGGCTTCGAGTAGATCGGATAGCCACTGCTGCTCGGCTTAGGCACGTAGTAGCTCGATGTCACAACGGGCGGGGCGTAGTAGCTCGAGGACTTGGGAGGTGGGTGAGGATACTCGCTAGAAGAGGAAGTCTCGTAGATGGGATAGCTCTTCACCTCTGAGGTCTGGTGAGGGTACTTCTCACTCGAAGAAGTTGGGTACTCCTTCGAGTAGGAAGGAGTGGGGGTCCAGGTAGGCTTAGTCGAAGACTCGGTAGGGTGAGGCGTGTAGTGCTTATCCTCAGAGGACGACTGAACGGGGTACTTGCTGCTCTCAGACTTAACATCATAAGCAGACGAAGAGGCCTTGTAGTCCTGCTTAGCGGTTAGAAATGGATCTTGACAATGTTGATGGAATTTTGCTTACAGGGACAGAGGCAGAGTACCCATACTGGGGAACGGCAGCAGTCACGCCCATGAGGGCGAATACAGTGGTGGTAACCTTCATCCTGTCTCCAGTGACGATTGATCAAGTGCTCGAACGAGTGAGGCACGTGTGAACGAGAGGAAATTTGCAACCGTAGCGAGCGAGTTGCAGCAATTCTTGGACAGACCTTTATTGTACGGCTGGTGAAGAAGCGTGAGTCAAGAGGGGCAGGCGATCTTAATATGCGTCTTTGAGGAGAGCCACTAAACCATCACCTAGCCATCTGGAGCACCTTGCAGCACAAACGACGGCTAAGGTTGCAGACGCTAGGCTGGGCGGTGGAATTGGACCCGACACTGTTCCTTGATAGTCATCGGGCTGGTGATGCTGGCCGTGACCTGCGTCTGTCTCCACCGACGGCAAGTTCTCGTAAGAGTGGGTCTCGTGGTATGGGTGAGAGCATTAGTCGCTCGAAAAGGCAAGCACAATGTAGCTAAGCTCGAGATACGATAGGTCAATCGCCCTAGCAACTCGTAAAACCAACTTCTGATCAGTCCAATCATCAAGCGGGCAGGTATCGGCATGCATTGCAGAGTCAGGGGTTGCCAGCGTGTTGCTGGGATGTCATGAGATGTAAGCTTTCGTTCCACCACGAACCTGCCTTCCGTGCTGACCATACTGCAGAAGTGGCCGGACACATAAATTGCGCGCATGCTCTCCTATGCGCCATGGAACACAACCATCCCCTCGTAATCGACTTCACCAGGGAATCTCGCGCCGTGGTCGTCATATTGATTTGTGTGGGTATGGTCGCCGTTTGCCCTCTCCTAAACCAGTTGGGAAGCCCTATCGCAAGTGCCCGCATCAGAACTTTGGTAGAGCCGAGCTATGATGTAATGCAGCCAAAAGTCATGATCGACCGTCTAGGCGAGGTGTAGCGTGCCGTTGCTGTTACCAGCCTCAGGAAAGCTTGGTGTCTATCAATAGCAGCACCCCCAGCGTTGAGGCCGATCCGGCGAGTAAGCTTTACCGCGCTATGAGCGCTCAATGGTCCATGAGGCACCGAACGCTGCCGGAGGCTATCGATAGCAGCCTGATCTCGAAGTGTGCGTGCTTGCGTGCATCAGTCGAGGGTGTCTGTCGCCAGGTATATCAAGAAAAGCCTCCCGGTCAGGTTGGACTGTTGCTGGGAGAAAGTTTTGCGCTCTAGAGCAGGCGTGCATGCGCGGACTGGTTGCTATCGCGATGGCGGGGCAACAGCGCCGCCTGGATGCATGGCGGAAAGCCGTTGTCTGCGGTGCAAGCCCTTGGTCGACCTAGCCGATCGCTGGCAAGCATCAATATCGAATGTTCGGGAGATTCTGCGCCATGCAGCACGGTGGCCGGGTTCCCTGGCGAGAGGTTGGGCACCCTCTTCCCAAACGCACCTGCATCTCTTACCCCGCCGGTCGCAATATTTGCATGCTATGCCATCAAGCAAGACATCGAGAAAACTGTCCGTAGAGCATGCTGATGTTCTGGCAGCGTGAACTTTGAGCGCGCGTCGGTACGTTGGGTACCTGCACAGGACCTGCAGAAGCTTCCGGCGCCGTTCACTTAGACCAGTTGATCTCACTCTTATCGCGTCTCCTCCAGCGGAGGGCAAGCGAGCTGCTGTAAGACGCCAACTCAAAAATCACGCTTGCTTACTCGGCCGCCATGGCTTTTCCTCAAGGCCCCCAATCATACAGCAGACTGGACCTTGTCTCGGGAACTTCGAGAGAACGATATGCCGTGAACACAACACATGGCAGTAGACGATGCCGCCCCCGCAGGTCTTGTAGGGTGAATTGTGTTACACAATAAATGTTTCGTGGAGAGCTCAAGTTCTCAAAGTCGTCATCGCGAGCCTCTTTTACTAATCATCTCAACAGTAATTAGGAAATGGGTTACGGTCGCGCATCGTGACGTTCTGGTGCCATGACAGAATATGCATGTACTGCGTATTCGCACAGTCTAGACGTCGGTCACCTAGCCAGTGATTGGATGAACCTCTGAATGATGGTTCTGCGCTTTGCTCGTCGCATTCTGTCTCCTAGACAATTTGGCGCGCAAGGCAAGTCTGCCAAGAAGCTTCCCCGTGAGAGACTCACTTGCATCACTGCATCATGATGCAATGCAGTGTGCGAAATATTGGAGCGCCGTTTCGGTGCTTGCCCGCTATCGATAGCGTGACATCGTGCATGCGACTGCCAGGGGTGTGTTGTGTTCATGGTTAGTGCTTGGGGAAGATTGGCCGACAACGGGTAAGCCACCTCGTGTTGTTGACAGCGCAAGATCAACAAGAGAGACAAGAGCGTTGCCAGACAGCGCAGGCCGCATGAATTCCTAACGAGGCTTGAGCAAGAGTGCGAACAACGCCCTGAGGCTGCTCAATCATCGTCATCGCTGTCGGTGAAGTCGCCATCCCATCCTTCATCGTATTCTTCAGCAAGCACTTGCAGGCCGTTGCACAGTGCCTCCCGCTCGTCAACTGCTACCAACCGCTTTACGATTTGCTCAATCGCTCTGACCTGCTCAGCAACAGCGGTGCTCGTGGTGAGGCCTGCATGTACCGCGATTTTTTCCGTGTGACCGGATCCCACGTCAAAAATAGAAGGGAAGCTGTCCAAAGCCGGAAAGAGCAAGGACGCGGAGTATCTGGAACTCGTTAGTGGCTCCCGTATATGGTTCGATAGCTTGCGGTATGCGCCGGATAGCATATCACAACGATAGAGTGCCTTGGCTCATGGAAACGCGAACAGCCGATCGATATGACATTTGACACATACCTTTGTAGTCCTGGCCCATCACCATAGCGATCTCTAGGATTGTGGCCTGCGTCGTCTGACAAGCTCCAAACTCCTCGGCACGCTTCCGCTCTCGCGAAGATATGCTCTTTCCTGCCGCCTTTGTGAGACGCCACCCGGTAGTCTCGGGTGAAGGTATCGAAGTCGAAGCTACCCAGGTGCGCTTCGGTCTCGCTCGTACGTCGTGAATCTGCAGAGCCAACTTTCTCGGCTTTCGCCATCTCTTTCGCCGTCTTCTCAGAGAGGACATCCGGATCGGCGACACTCATCTCGAATTTGGCTATCCTTCGCTTTCCTGTGCTGTTGATAGTATCTTCGATGTCTTGTAAGGTGCCGTCTCTGCCGTTTGATGTTCTTAACCGTGATGAGAGCGTCATGCTTTCTACACCAACAGCCTGAAGAGCGCTGACGTGCCATGCCGATGTTGGGTCAAGGGAAAGGTAGTCCGGAACCTTAGCTGGCCGATTGGATATTGGTATGTACACTGATGATTGTTCGGCAAGCGGTTGGAGGGACCTCGATGAGTTGATGATCTGTTGCAGACGCCTCTCCTATACATTGTCAGAGCTGTATGTCGTTTTGAGGGAGAGTGGAAAATACCCTTGGCACTGCAGTATTTCCTCCTTGGTCACCTAAACCCCAGGTCCAGATGCTGAGTTTTCCATATTCATCTCTCAGCCGCTCGATCCACCCTGAGGCCCAGCCACCCCAGGCATCATCAACGCCGGTCATGATCTGAAGGCCTTGCAAGCCGTCACACTCCTCAACAAAAGGCCGCAAGTCTCGATCCACCAGATCCACCTCCCTTTCCAGCTTTTCAAAGAGGTCCATGCCGACATCCCAGCTCTCGAATGGCATCAACTTGTCGTTAACATCAAACTCGGAGAGTTGGACGATAGATTTGGGGTGGTAGTAGACCCGACTGTAGTCTGACCAGTATCTGACGGTGGAGGTGCTTAGCTGCGGCGGCTCAAGACCGGCATCGAGGTGCTGTTGGTAAGTGGACTGTGGAATTGGAGCTGCTTTCTGTACGATAGGTTTTGACGGCCATACTCCTGTCTGATCTAATATGCTTCTATCATCTTCGGCCTCATAGAGCGCATTGATCTTTCGCATGCTTCCAAATGCGCCTTTGAGGTCATAGATGAGTGCTCTAGGAGTAAAGGTGTCGGACCCATCTGGGGCAATGCCAGGACGAAAATGAATGTCATGGTTAACAGCTGACTCGGGCTCGGGTGGATAGGTGAAGTATGATTCCTACCGTTTCATCAGCTCGAGGTTGGTCTAGGATTTTGCAGAGTCCGTGAGCGGGGTTTATGTGCATCAAGTATTAGGACAAGGCGGCCTCGTATAGCTCGATGACGGAGCGCAGTAGGTACGCGGCCTCCCCACTGACATGCATCACAACAGACTAGAGAGGGGCCTAACCAGTGGGAATAGGTCTAAATAGAAATCGCTCAAGTAAAGAATGGCAAGTGCTTACCTGCGTGTTCCAAAAATGCGTGCCGAGATAGTTGCTTTGCGTGCCGAACTGGAGAGTGACGATTTCGTGCATGACGCCGGTAACTTCGAGCTGAGCGAGGGTGCCTGCACAACGTCAGGCAAGCAACAGCGGTGCTTTCGATTGTAACGAAGTCGGACTGTCTGTCAGACAAGTGCATGCAGCTGGCAGCTGTGGTGAACTTCTAATATTTTGGCAGCTGCCCCGCTCTGCGAGCGCACGCTCGTCCGTTTTGACGTAGGCACAATGACGCACAAGTCTACAGACACAACCACGACAACACGAAACTCCCACAAGCATACAACATGTCTTCTGCTGCGTTCTTTGCAGGCTGGGCATATTGACGCAGCCTTGCGCGCCCATGCCCTTCCGCGCACGACATTGCGTCGAAGATGCACCGCACATTCGTGGACCTACCCCACCACATGCGCCCACCACTTTGTGCAGCTTGCTTCGCTATCAGCTTAGCACCTACGTAGCGTATACAGGTCAAGCGTCTTTATTTCAGAAAATCTACGTGCATGCGCTGCGCCAAGTAGGACCTCAGCTATCCGGTCGCACGCGGTTGCTGTTGAGTTTCAGCACCGTCTCGCAGGTACCCACGAACAGCAATATGATCAGCCACCTATGCCAATCTCTCGGCGACTACATGATGCAGCATACGGGCAACTCTTCGTCACGTATCCTGTAATCTCAGGCGCCATGGCAAACCATCTTGGCGAACGGCCGGATGGTCAACAGCCGTGAGCCTCAGGCAGATGTGTACACTTTTCTTGCGCCAGTCGTACGACAGATGACAGTTCACGTTGGCCAGTAGGTCCGATGATCCTAATGGTTATGTCACATTGTCCGGAATTGTCGTATGCATATAAGGTACCGCAGCAGCTACGATGGAACTACCACCCTCCAGCAGCTTTCTTTCTTTCTTTGCGATTTCAAAAGTCATTCTTTCAGCTACGTTCTTTTCCGTACAGACGTCTGGGACGTCAACCAAATCTCCACTTTTTGAACTTCGATTGATACCCTCGGAGCACTCTTCGGCGTAAACAGAATGTCTGCTAGGTTCCTCACTACCGTCTTGCTCGCAGCTGGTCTCGCGGGTATGTTCGCCCAATACAACAACTGAGCAAGTGTCTGCTTTGATCGTCGCTGACAAATGGCACAGCAACTAAGCCCATCGCTAGCCCTGATGCCCTCAGGAGCCTTGTTGCTCGTCAAGATACGCCAAAGGTTGAAGTCTGTGCCAGCCAAGGTTCCGACATGACCGCTGCTTTTGCTGCTCTCGAATCCAAGGGCCTAGATGAAGTCACTCAGGTTAAGATTGACAACCTCATCTTCATCGATGTCGACAATCGAGATGGCAGAGACAGGGATAACAATGCCGCTCGCAAGAAGGATGGGACCGCAGCCGCTCAGGAGCTCATGCTCTTGCAAGTCAACCAGGCGCTGATCCGCGACCAGCAAGCCAACGCTGCTCAAAAGGAGCTGGATAATGTCTTGCGTGCAGCTGCAATGGCACAACGCGAGCAGGAGAAGAGTACTGTGATTGTCGTCGTGACAGAAGTCAAGGTCAAAGTCCTTGACGAGAACGACAATGGAGGGAAGAGGGAAATTGAGGCCGACCTCTTCAAGCAGGAGGCCATCGTAGCGAACAGAGGCAAGCAAGAGACGCAGACTGTCATGAGTAAGCATCCTGACTCCCCATGGTGCACATCTACTGACTGAAGGATAGTCTTTGATTCTCGAACCTTGACTGCCTCCAAGCCTACCGGCGCTGAGGCCACTGATGGGGCAAACGCTACCAAAGCCACCGAAATTGCCGCTACCAAAACCGCGGAAGCTGTACTGTACAACGCTCGACCTACTCACTCGGCGATCATCGAAGATCCGGCAGCACTAATGCGTGAGGCCCTGGAAGCTGCGCTCGACGACCGACGCAAGGACGAGAACCGCAGAAACGACGACGAAGAGAACGTCAAGGTCGCCGTTGAGATCAAGATCGTGATTGAGAAGGACGATGGACGAGATAACAACAGGAACAATGACAATGATCGAGACGATGACGGCCGCGAGCGCGAGCTTGAGCGCCAGAGGCAGCAGAAACAGAACCAGAAAGAGAAACACCAGCAGCAAGCCGAGAAGGATCGTCAGGAGGCCGAGAAACAGCGAGCTGAGGAGCCACAGAGGGAGCAACAGAGGGAGCAAGAAAAGAAGGACACTAAAGAGAAGCAGAAGCAGGAAGACGAAAAACTGAAAGCCGAAGCTGAGAAGAAGAAGCAGGAAGAAGAAAAAGCCAAAGCAGAGGCCGAAAAGAAGAAGCTGGAGGAGGAAAAGGTTAAGGCTGAGGCTGACAAGAAGCAGCAAGAAGATAAGGCTAAAGTTGAGGCTGAGCAGAGAGCGAAGGATGAGCAACGCAAGGCTGATGAGGAGAGGGCTAAGGCAGAGCAGCAAAGGGTTGAAGAGGCGAAGGTGAAGAAAGAGGCTGAGAAGGCCAAACTTGAGGCTGAGAAAGCTAAGGAGCAGTAGTGGCTCGCCGTTTTGTTACGCGTCGGCAAGTTAAACGCAGAATCCGAAGTCTGCTCGTGACATACTTACCTTGATATGCAATACATCAATACTCTTAGCCTCATCGTGCTCCTTCTCTCACTGCTCTGGCTTGCAAGGGACCCAAAATTTCTGCTACTCGAATTACCGGCACCTCAAGTATTCCGTCAGCTCAAAGCGATACCTGACGCGATTCCTCTCTTCGTAGGTTTTACTTCACCATCAATGACGCTGCAAGTGCACGATTCTACGCAGTCAAACCGACTCGTCCGAGACGCACATTGCGCAAGAGAAACAACATACATCAGGAGGCCAATTGAAGGATCTCACATCCAGGCGCAGCTTTATCCTTCAAAGATGATAAGACATACCATCCTCACACCTGAGACCCACAATAACAAATTAAATACGGACAGCATATACATTCCAACAGCTGCAGATAGTGCCACCGTGAACGGCACGAAGATCGACCTGACAAACAACATAGTTGACCTCGCAAAAATGCTCGTCCAGCGCATCCAGAGAGTTAAGTCCCAGTAAGGTAGGCTACTAGCAAGGACGACCGTCGATTCATGGAAGGCAATCTTCGAAGTCTGATTACAGTGCAGCGCGCCTTTAATGTCTGCGGCAGGATCGACTCGCACTTTCCCACTCATTTACCTCCCAGTGGCAAGTGCCCATACTAGTGCGCTCCCTGCGTCAACTCGTGGTAGCCTTTTCAGAATGTCATGTCTATTTCTGGCCTTGTCGCCTGGCGTCGATCGTGATGGGAACATTGAGATCGAAGGGGAGTCCAAGCTTATGTACGACACATTCTCTCCCGCAGGCACGGTCGTGATGCATCGTGTGAGGCTGAGTCGCACTTATACGTCAGTCATGAATCGGATTCCTAGTGCGGTCTTGGCGCGAAGAAGGTCAATATGCACTGCGAGACTTCAAGGTTCGGCCTTACTCTGTAACCCATGGCCAGTGCAGTGACTCCAGGGCGCATGCAGTGACTCTCGCAGACTGCACGAGACACATGTTCACTGTCATGGCGGAGCATTGTCCAGGCAATCGACTCAAGGATACCCACACGCCATTCGAGCAAAGGCCAGCAACGGGTACTTGTATAAGATTTGCGACAGCTATGACGATAGTCAACCACTGAGTTGCACTGGATATACGAGCTGTGGGTGATTGATTGTCTGAGACAGAGGGTTGAAACACAACCTTCGTACTGCGTATGTGGTGCTGATCGGCGATTGTTTGGTGCGGGCATTACCGTGGGGGAAACATCGACAGCGGTTGAGACTTCTAGAAGGCATGCGAGACAGCAAGCGCAGCAGCTCGGTATAAGTCCCACGTGTCGTGAGTATCGGTGACACGAATCGTGTACACAACGACAGCTCACAGAAGTCACAGATCTGGTGATTGATGAGAAAAGAAGCTAGAAGACGCGTCGAAGCCGGTTCGCGTGTGTCTCGCGAGCGATCGACGAGATCAGCAGCCTCCTCTTTTTGCGCATTATTGCCGTCACCCTCACCCGAAGCAATCGCGCGCAATCAGCTCCAGCCCAGCCTGCTCCTCCCCGCCTTCATTTCCATCTCTTGCGACTTCCATCCCATCTTGTCCCCAGCACGGCGTCGGCGTGTCACCTTGCACCCGCCCACCCCTCAGTCCAATCTGCCACGGCGGAGGATCCTCGCTGCGCATAGACGGCCCCATCTGATTCGACGGCTCCCGGCAGCACGACGCCCGTCCGGTCAGTACGTGCGTGCAACTCCCCACCCGTGGACGTGCCCAGAGCCTCAGCGTGCATACTGCATATTCGCCTGCAGTATTAGCATTATCATTAGCATGACTACCGCACCCCTCGCCGCTAACATGTCTCCTCCCACTGTCGCACCGCAGCACTGCTCAAAGCGCCAGTTCCAGCCCGCCATTACGAGCTACTTCCACGCTGCCCAGGACCAGGACTATCTCGACGACTCTGATACCGACGACGACTATCACCGAGGTGGCCCGCGACTCCGCACTATTCCCCAGGCCAAACCCGCACACGCAACCCTCGCACCTGCTGTTCCTGACCACGTACAATCCAGTCTGCTCAGCGTCGGCATGCGCGTCCGCAAATCCGTGCCAGAGGGCTACAAAACACCCAAGACCCTGCCCTCTCTCCAAGTCACACCAATGACAACACACACGCCGCTGCGCAAATCGCACTCCGCATTCCGCGATGTGCACCCCACGCTTGAAGTCCCACACGACTCACTGGCCTCCACTCTGCAACACCAGCGAGAGCTATTACCCTTCTGCGGCTTGAACAAGATCGGCGGGTATGCCGAGCAGCCCACCACCAGCGCACTCTTCACCAACACCACAAACGCCTTCCACGCACCACAAACATTTAGCCAGCCCTTCTCAAGCCAAGACAGCGGCTACGGCACCGACATCCAGCGCTCGCGCGGGAAACGAGGGTGGAGCGAGGACGACGACAGACTACATATCCCCTCGAACAACTTCCTGTTCTCGATACCAAATTCGCTGCACGGCGAGGAAGACGTACCTGTCAGCCCACTTTCAGAGTCTCCACCACCGACATTGCCGCCACAACGACAGCTGGCTCAGCCCAGATCGAGACGTCAGAGGCCGACAACCAGCGATACGGACATGAGCATGGAGATTGATGTGGATGCGGGGAATATGGGGGCGCACGAGGGACGCCTGGCTGCAGGGCATGAGAGTGATTTTGAAGAAGCGGATTTCTTGGATGGGGAGATTGGTATGGGTGGCGTCTGAGCACCTTGTCATCCCCGTTCGGCACTATGAGTTTTTTGCATTTGGGCATCAGATTGTCTCTGGGTCAGCGATAGCGCACGGAGCTGGGCTTTCTTTTCGCGGCATTGGGGAAAAGGCGTTTGTTTCGATCTCGGATTGGAGATGTAATGATTGTGGTTGTGTGTTTGGTGTATACCCTCTTTGGTTTGAACGGGGGAGGAAGAGAAGGGTGTTGCAATGAACATGCGTAGGTAGACCTCGCCGAACTCACTTGAATACTGATACGTCTTTAAGTCTTGGGCAATGTTGGCCCCGTCGTGGTCGTCACGAGGAAGCACTTTGCATTACTCAACGACCAGCGAGCGGGCTTGTAGTCGCAACGTATGTAAATCGTTTTCATAATGCTGAACTGGATCAGCATACACGATTATAGGACGTCGGAAATAAATTTAGTTGAACCATGTGCTGTTTGACATGGTTCTCAAAGCGGCATAGAAGTTACGATCTCCAGTCACTTCCTGCACCATGGCCAAATTGTAAAACTCCAGATTAGTGGATCCGTTATCTACTTGATCGCAAAGATTGGGTTGTTGAGAAAAATCGCTACCTAGGTAATATATGCCAATAGGTGGTTGTCTTGGCATTTGGCCTCTCTTGAATAATTGTACATAGTTCAGGACTCTGATGTTCACAATCACCTCGCGTTTCGAAATCCGTTCTCCAAACTTCAACATGGCATCAACTACTGAACATCAGCAGCCTTTTCGATTTCTTGATCTACCTAAGGAGCTACGTTGCTGTGTGTATGAGAATATCAAATTCACGACAACTTGGCACGTCCTGGACAGACCACAAGCCTATCTCGGCAAAAGAACCTGGCCATTCCCTCCTAAAGCCCAGGTCTACGATTCTCGCGTTACCCTCATCAGACCACACACTGAATTTGCGATCGAAGTCCTAGTGATCTGTCGCCCTATAAACAAAGAAGCCTGCCAAATGCCCATACGCAAGACAGCGCACTGCAGACTCCAATCTGTACGATACCTGGTAGATTACAGTGCAGTATGGGCACTCATTGGACCTTCAAGTGCTCTGAAGAGCTGTCTCGGCGTAGCGGACGGGCTCTTCAGCAGAGACGCAAACGAAGCAGTCAGGACCTTTCTCCGCACTTGCACACTCTCCCTCTCTCGAACGCGTCCAGCACAGAACGCAACACAGAAGGGCTCCCAGGCGTGCGAGCTATCGAATTGACGATAGGCCACAAGAGCGAAGTTGTGTATAACGTGGAAGTCTTTGGAGCACTGATGTGGCTCTGTGAGCTTAAATACTACTGTCCAGCTCGACTTGTAGTCATATATAAGTTTCCGCTTCCAAGATTACAGGTGACTGAAGTGCCGGCGAAAGAGCCGAGCGATATGGAAGAGATGTTGCTACAACGGGTGCCGAGAGAACCAGAACCCGGTAATCAGGCTAGCTCGTGTCGCAGAGCTTTTGTGAGGCTGCTTGAGGAAGTAGCTTTTGGAAGGCATGTCAAGGGTTGGGAGTATTATTAGAGACCGACAAAGAATGATGACAAAACCCAAAAATCAAAACGTCAGATGCCAGATCTCGCCATATCGCACATGAAGAACCTGGATTATGCGCTTGTATTCGTGGCACAAGCTGCGTTGATCCAAGTTTGGGGGACGACGTCTAGGTTTGAGTGGTTTGTTAAAACTACTATACCGGTGCTGGAGGCATTTGTCTACGTGACAGCGGTCTGCGCTGGCTGAATCATTGGTACTGCTGGCTACTCGGCGCTTTTCTTCTTGAACCTCTTCTGCAATCTCAAGACATGCATCGCAATGCGACTAGCAGCCTTCAACTCTCTCGCCTTCTGGAGCTTGATCACGTCAATCTGCTCCTGCCGCATGCCAAACTCGTCTCGAATCTTATCGAGCCACTGCGAACGAGGCACAGGCTGTCCGTCCACGATGACCATATTTGAAAACATGTTTTGCTGCTTGCTCCGGTCAAAGGGAGGTAGGTAGAGCATCTTGTGGTTTTTGTTGCAGATGAGTGGGCTCAGTAAGTCATCTTGGAGCTTCTTGTAGCAGTTTGAACACAGATGGACGGCGAGGCAGTGCTTGCAGACGTAACAGTCTATCAGCATGTTTTTCCACTTCGTCTCACACCCGCCATCGCAGAAGAAGTCCCAGATGTATGCTTTGGGCAAATCGTTGACTGGGCAAGATGGCTCTTGAACTGAATCGCGGGGTGTGGCTGAGCTTGACTCAGATTGCCTTCGATGTGACTCTGTGCTGGCTGACAGATTGATGTCCTCGCCTTCCGTGTTTGGCACCTGAGGCCGTTCTTCTGGCATAAGCGCCTGCCATGCAGCAACAGCGTCAGAATTCTTGCCAAGGACGTTCAAGGTTTGTGCTAGGTTCATAAAGCGAAGTCGCAGAGAAGTATCACTCTCATCCCTGGGCCAGTTGTCGAATATGCTACAGAGGCGGTCCTGCGCTTCCACGAGTGCCAAGTCAGGTTTGCCACTGACATGCCGCGACCTGATCAGACAGAGGCGCGGCTCCCTGATTCCTTGACGGCTGTTACGCATCAAAGTATTATTCATCTTGGCCAAAGTTGACAGCCTGTTGAAATTGCTCTCGAAGACTTCAGGTGAGGATCCAGCAAGCGCTTTGTCAAGGAGAGATGAAGATAGTCGGCGAGCGGCATCGTAGGTGCACCCCCAATAGTCATCAATGTCATCGGACTTGCGAACGAGATCTTCCAAAGATTGTAAGCCTCGATCATGGAGGTGTTCGTGTGGACTCCCGTGGATTTGTAAAGCAGCTTGAAAGTATCGCAGGTGGATCCGTGTCGAAGGGTCATACCGATCTGCATCTGCAAGAGTCTTCAGAGATAGGTAGTCGATAGCTTCCTGGTACAGTGCGCAAATATCTTCCACCGCGTCGGCATGCTTTGCCGCGAGGATAATGCATCCGTGGAATTCGTCAGTGGCTTCGAATACAGTCTTTTGGAGCCAATAGGACGCGCCTCGGTCTGGATCCTCAGCCTGTCTCCAACTTCGTAAGAGATCCACGAGCGGCTTATAGACCTTTCCTGCATTCCACGTTTTAAATAACCTCAGAAGCGCCCGCGCAGGCATACCTGCTAGCCAGCCTTTCTCGCCTGTATCCAGCTCAAGTATGTCTCGAAAGCAGTTCGCGGCTGCTTCGTATTCCTCGCATTCGTTATAGCAATCGCCTTCTGCCAGAAGTGCACCAAAGTATTGCTCCTTGAATTCTTCGTCATCCCAATGGCGATCCTTGAGCTCCTTCAACTGTGAGATGAACCTGAGTGCCTTTTGATAGTTTTTAAGGCACTGGTGTGCGCGGATCAGACCAACGATTACACGCCAACTGTGATTTGGAAGCTTCTCCGCCTCTTCAAACCCGCGAAGAGCTTCCTCATAACGCTGGAAGGTCATGTTGGCCCAGCCAATGCGAAAAGCTCGCACGTGACGTTCAACCTCAAACTCTTGAGGCTTGGCCCAATCAAAGAAACGATCGACTTCTTGAGAAGTAGGGGTCCTGCTCTTATCGAATTCCTCGCCAGCTTGCTATCCGTACTTGTCAGCGCATGCCTCAAATGTAATGCGAAGGTCTAACCTTGACCACGAACCCGTATGGGATCCAGAGAAAAGCTTTCGGTTGAAGGGTAGAGCGAGTGAAATAGCATTCTACCAACCGTCTAGCAACTCTTTCCAGAACCGAGTATTTTGAGGCAGTGTTTGCGATTATCTTCCTAACCCATTCGTTCTTTTGTGTCTCCTTCGCGTACCCTTTAGCTACATAGGGTAGTTTCCAGAGCTTCAGCAGGTTCTCCAGCAGATCGTCTCTTCCGAGTAAATCATATTTCAAGACTTCAAGTTCTTGATCATTGTCAATGGGAAACCAGGCGTCGATAGTGTTGGCTTCGTAGAACATATCCACAAGTCTGGCCCCTGTTTCGCTCAGGACTTTTCTTTCGGGCTCGGAGGTATCGAGCTTGTCCATCAATGTTTTGAGGTGGTCGTACCACCATACAGAGGCATTGAGGCGAAGTTCTGCGAGATTTTCGTCTGTTCCATCTTCGCACAAGACTTTGACGTAGCAACTAAGCACTGCGAGGTTAACGGCATTGTCATCACCTAGATGGAGGTGGGTTTTGTGTGCCATGGCATCGAAGAAGCCATCGAACTTGAATCTGGCGTAGTCTACCGGATCACAGGCGTTTTTGATGAAGCGTCGACAAAGGTCAATCTCAGCTCTGCTGAGCTCTTCACTCTGCGAATTAGGATCGGCTGAATTGACTTCATGCGCACTGCTCTCCTTCAGAATCTTGATAAGATCGTCTGATCGGAATACGACTACCCCGTTTTCGGATACCCGAAGCAAGATTGAATAATCGTTGGTGATTTCCGACTCCAGAAGGTATTTTTCGCGAAAGGTGTAGTACAGCGCGCTTTGCAGAAATGTGAGTGGTGCGCCGCCTCCTATGGATACCATAGAGGCCACCCACATCATGAGTTCGTTAAGCTTACGAATCTGAGTGGAATCCAACAAAGACTCGAGGGCTTTGAGGTTGTTTCTCTGTACCGTGATCATATCGTCCGTCGTGTTGTTGATCACATCTCGAACCTTTTGCTCGGTGTCGCAGGAGTTGATTTCAGTAATCTTCGCCTCGAGGAGGTTGCAGTTCCCCCGAATGCCCTCAACCAAAAGTCCGATCTTGGAATCGTCCAAAAGGTACTTCAGGTCTGGTTTGGCAGTGCAGAGTTCCGCGACACGGGCTCTCGTAACGGCTTCGACGTCACTTGCGTTCAATGAAGACGGATCAAGAACTTGTCCATTGACTTGCGACGTCAATGAGAGGTCTAGGTTGAGACCCAGTAGGATGATACCGATGCCATCGGCGTTTTGTGGAATCCTGGAAAGTGCGTCGAAGTTACCTGATACAAACAGTCGCACGGCGATGCCCGATGCGTCCGTTCTCGATAGAGCTCGTTGTACCATAGCCGTGATAGTGGCTCCTTTGGCGTCTGGATGACCTTCACCCTTATATCCGTCTACGCAGATGAAATAGGTACCTTTCATACTGTTTGCTTGGCCAAGTACAAGATTATTCCATCGATCTGCGGCTCGACCCGTGCTTCCGGGTTGCCGACACGCATTGGCTACCGCCGTCGCATAACCGACGTCCATGGCAGCGAATTGATAGATAATGGAGCCTACACATCTTTCGAGGGATTCTTCTTGATCGTCGCCGTAGTAGTAGTATGATACGTAAGCTTGCTTTGGTCCCGTTCCGGCTCTGTACTTCTCTTGCAAATGGGTGACAATGTGGTTAGATACGAAGGTCTTGCCGTAACCAGGTTCGGCCTTTAGAAAAAGGACTTTTGTGTTGCGGTCGTTGACATCAGCCCACTCCTTGAAAATGTTGTGACGCTCAAGCCACTGACCAGTGGTAGCCACTTGCGCTGCACAGATCTCTCTGTGTCGCTCATCCCATAGGTCGATTCCACCGCCTCTAGCGAGGGCGAGGCTTTTCGCAATTTTGTCCATGTCTTCCTTGTGTTGATCCTTGGAAGTACGACCATCTAGCGTCGACTTCAGCTGCAGGGTGTAAGTAAGAACTTGTTCGGTGACTTTGTATGTGGCCTGAAGATGCTCTGAGATTTCGGATTCGTGACGAGCCCTTTCTTCATCGGAGTTCCGGAGGTACAGGGCTAGCCCTTTGACGTCTGCTAATATTTGATCGATTGATGCATCTGTGAAATCTTGAACGCGTTGCTCCATGAGGCTAAGCGATGCTGCCACGCCAGCATCTGAGTTGAACAACACAACACCGACCATGGTCTTCCATCTCTCCTTCTTGCTGGTGGCCAGACTGTATGAGGATGCAAGGACTCCAAGGAAGTCAGAGAGGATGTTATATGCCGGTTTTCGGAGATGGTGTGGCAGCTTGGTCCCATCTTGACCGCACTCTTGTCGCAAATAGAAGTTCATGCGCTCCAAGAAGACAGCTGAGCGCTCCATCAGCGCGACGAAGCCGTCAAGGATCTCGCTGAATTTTCGTCCTGCCTGGATTACGAAGCTGATGGCGTTCCAGCATTGAGAGGCTGGGCCAAAGATGATACTCGCTCCCTGTGCGATAATGTTCCCAAATTGTTCTAGACAGAGACCGATGTTGTTGAAGATTTTGCGAGTATGTTGGTGGCTCTTTGTCGAGGACGTCGCTATGTGTTGTTCCACTTGGACTTGGAACTCCGCGAATGTGGTTTCGGGGTGAAGCTTTTTCTTAGTAACTTCCTCATATTTCTGTAGGACCTCTGGCCAGATCTCAACGAGATCTTTGTCAATATCAGGAGTCCACCCAATCTTCTCCTGTCCGCGGCCCATGATGGAGAGATACGCGATTCAGCCTTGAGTTCAAAGATACAATTGTTACCGGTTGTATATCTCAAATGTCCAGGCACAGGTGCACTGCGTCGTTCGGCTCGGCTGGGAAAACTCCTCTTTTACATAGCGAAAGGTATACCTAAGCCGGGCCGCGGAGAGAATGCATCTCAGCTCCCAGATCTCAGCCGCACCTCATCCCTCCGTCCCTCCGTGCATCGCTGATTAGCTGACGAACACCATCTAATACCAATGCGCCTTGAACGATCTGAACAGAGCCGCTGCGGCGGCGATGTTACTGGTTGTGCGGTCCAAGCTGAACCCGAGACGCTGCATGACTTCAGGTGGTGGCTATTTCCGCGCGGTGTGCTGTCCGGCCTACCATTGTTGCTCCGCCAGGACTCGTCAGCTTCTTCGACTGATGTACAGATCTAGGGAGCTCAGCGAAGAGAGGTTGTAAGCAAAAATCCACAATAATCGCGGCATGTCGGTGATGAAGAGCTCGCTATGTGGAGCCGAGTAGGTACGCGCCAATACAACACACGGGCGGTGCCGCATCACGCACCTGTGTAAGCTTCGACTTCACCACGTGCGCGTGCGCATAAGCGGGTCAACTCAAACCGGTGTGGCGGGACGGGCATGAAGCTGAAGATTAATGCACGCTTAACCTCCATTGATGTGTGCGGTGCTTGCAGTGACAAGCAAATGCGGAGGATGTATGATGAAGGTGGGGCAGGGCTGGCACTTGCTGTGGCCTCCAACCAGCAGTACGAGCGCAACTACTAAGACGCTCACGTACCTGCGAAGTAGGGTGCCTATGCCGACGCACGCTAGGTATGAATCAAATGGATAGCACATTGTGATGTCTCCATACGCACGTCGAGTCGGGTCTCCAACGAAAACCTCGCGCGTTCACTTGATCAAGCTGCTGCAAGTTCAACTTTGAGACGACAACTTTCTATCACAGGGGTTGTCTTGGTGGATAAAATTTCCTTTTCTAATGGGGTCAACCACTCTCGGTATGTTCGTTGCTTCGTATAATGGTGGCTGGGATCCCTAATGGCTTTGCACTGCCCCCATTGGCAGTGGGTTGCCTTAGGCCGTGCTTCACTGTCCCGGCCTGCTTTAAGCACTCTGGTCTCTATATATTCAGCGTAGCAGGGCGTAGTTCGGATATCTCAGGACTCTTGCAGCGCTACTCTACATCGCGCTTCTACCTATTGTATACGACTCGCAAGAACACTGACCTCTTGATCCACACAAGACCAACACCTCATTGACTACGCAATGACTAGTCGAAAAGGCGATTCGGATAGTAATATCAACGCATACTTGGTGTTCCACCATCTACCTCTGGATACAACGAGAAACTGCATCAGGCTTCTTAAAGTTTTGCCAGCAAGTGGACACGCACCGATCCAATGTCAAATCTCGCATGTCAGTCTGGACGACAGGCCCCAGTTCATTGCTCTATCATACAAGTGGGATCCTTCTAGTAAAAGGTTCAAGAACGTCTTGTGCAATGGAGCTAGTATGCAGGTCCGCAAAAACCTCTGGGACTTCCTTCACCGATACTCACGAAGAAGCGCGTATACTGGAACCTGGCTTTGGATCGACGCCATCTGCATAGACCATGAGATCCTTCAAGAAAGAAACCACCAGGTGTCGTTGATGCGCAATATCTACTCGCGAGCACGAACCGTTATTACTTGGCTGGGAGAACCTACCGGCGACGACAAGATTGCACGCGGCACTAAGCTGAAGCTGGAAGTCGACCAGCATGACTTCACTAGGCTTTATAATGCTATAGATAAGCTGCTCAATGCGCAATACTGGTCTCGGGTATGGATTGTACAGGAGTTTGTCCTGCCACGGACTGTACATATCTGGTATGGCGGCTTCATGTGCAATGGCGACGACTTCGATCAGCCCTGGCCGACCAGTGTACGTACCAGCTTGAAGAGCCACCAGCAAGCATATACGGTACTTATGTACCGAAAAATGTGGCATAAAAGAGCAGCGCTGTCTGCCTCTTCTGAGGTCGATGCATTTCAGCTGTGTGAGCTCCTACAGACATTCAGCTTTGCGCAAGCCAGTGAGACGCTTGACCACATCTATGGGTTTCTGGGGCTAGCTTCCGCAGCGACGAACTCGAATGCCCTGTTCAAGCCTGATTATTCCAAGACCAAGGCTGATGTCCTGCTCGACGTGTTGCGTTTCGAAAGAGATGCTGGCGTGAAGCAAACACAGCTGCTGGCTGATTACTACTACCTGCGCAAGTTGCTGAAGGTATCGACCTTTCATCTAGGGAGAGTGGTTCACAATAATCAGGAAAGACTACAAGCACACATGTACGCCGTGCTGGGGAGTTCATCTATCATAGCGCCGCTCCGGCTTGTGAGCGTTGTGATCGCGATCCAAACATCCAGCGACAGACGCGAGCGACTCCAGAGCACATTCAACAAGGACGAAAGGAAAGTGCTAGGCGCTAAGTGGCGGATACAGAAATTCAGGAGACGTGTAGATTATCGCAAAGAGCTGGGTGTCTCCCGTAGACATCGAGCGCGCATGCACCTCACTGGTCGGAGGCGAGCTTTACTCAAACCGAGGGGACGACCTGCGGTGGAAGAGCCTGAAAATTGCTCATGGCGATTCAAGGGCGGCTGGCCAGAAAGTGAGCGTGATCAGCATATGATTGACCAATCGATCGAACATATGTTCGAAGAGCTACTGAGCACTTCTGCGATTCAAGAAACTCATGGAAAATCTTCTCCGCGCGCAAAAGCCGTTGACTTTTGCAGCACCTTTTTGCAGAGTTTCGACCAGAATCCCTGGTTGTCAGCGAGCAAGTCAAGCAAGAATGATCAACACCAAAATCATTTCGAAAGTGCAGGCGACTATACCGCATTTATGGGCATAGGCGGACTTCGCGGTACCATCATTGCTGAGCCTTCGACAACTTATCAACTCTGGCGGCATGGCGGCTATGGAGGACCAGGCATCATACAGATTTGGCAATTCGACGGCATCAGTGACTGCAACAGTGGGATCGTTGTGAGGAAGTTTCAGAGAAAGAACTCGCTCGTATCTTACACTCCAATCGGTTTCGCTTTCTTTGCCAACGCGGGGACACTTGGCTCGGGACTCGATGACGTATCCTGCCCAACTCCAAGTAAACCATCTTCCTTCTTTGAAGACCCTGCTCGAGCCGGTTCGATATCGGGAGATTTAGATTCGGGGGCATCAGACTCCGATGGCTCAGACTTTGAAGGGTCAGATCTCGATGATTCAGAGCTCGATGGAGCGGGTTCAGACGATTCAGACGTCGATGAGCTGGATGGAGAAACCCCTAACCCATTCGAAAACGACGAGGACAACGACCCGCTTTTGGCTACACTAGGTTCATATGATCCATCCCATGATGCTAATCGCGGCGGAATCCATGTTCGATTGGACTTACCAGCGATACTCGAACTACAGCGGTGTGGCGTGTTGAGTCAGGATCAACTAAAGCACATTAGTGAACGCTGGCTTATGGAGGTGGACGCTGTGCAGTCCGAAGCTGGAGGTTTCGACATTGACCTGATTAGACGCTGAAAAACCTCCTATTGAGGACAAATCTGCAATCCCTGGGGCTGCTTCTGCGCTGTAGCTGTATAGCCTTATACCTTTGCCCATAGGATTGGAGTGAAGATAGCTTCGATTCGCTTATAACATATTTACATCTTGTTGAAATTACCAGTCCCATCATCGCCTTCCTTGATGAAGTGCTCAATCTCTTGCCTCTCCTCTGTCGGCCTCTCGTCTGTGCGCACAAACTCACTCATACTCTCCAGCAGGGTCGTCGTCTCAGTATGACTCGAGCGCTCATGAATCTCCGTCTCTGTCATCTCATCTCTCAGACTCTCTAGCAGCACTGAGCTCTCCGCTTCAGCCCCGGCCATAAGATCGAATGATTCGCCGCTCTCGCTGTGATCCTCAGAGTCAGGGTTCGTCTTTTCAAAGACGTCGACGCCGCCGTCCCACCACCTCGCCTGCTCACCGATCCAGTCCTGTCCGCCAGTCCTGCGATCGCGGCGCACGACCTCCTTCTCTTCAAGTGGGAAGAGAGGCATCTCAGTCTTGCTTGGCAAGAGCGTCCTACGATGCCATGCACCAAGGAACATGCCCTCGGGATCAACCTCATTTCTGACGCGCGTCCACTCGCTCAGATCGTTCCCGTATGCTTGGTTGAGATATGTATGGTCGACAGACTGGAAGTTCTTCGCCCAGTGAGGGCGGCCATTGTACTCCTTCATCAAGTGCTCGAAAGCTTGGTAGTAGCGCTCGCGGCAGGGCGGGTCTTGGTTGTACGGGCGGTAGAGCGTTGCATTGAGGTAGAGCGCCGGTGAGTCCTCGTAGGTGGTGTCGAGGAAAGGGCGAGGTGATTTGCGACCGGTGGTGTTGGCGACCCGGACCTCGATGGGCGAGTGTACATACAGGCCCTTTGAGGTGAAGGGGATGCCGGAGGAGATTTCGTCGCCGTGCAGCCAGTTAGTGAGGCGGGTGAGCGCTTCGGGGCCGTGTTGGAGGGGAATGGACCATTCGTTGACGAACTGAGAATACAGACAGTTCATAAGGAGACCGGTACGTTGTTCTTCTACGGCAGAGATGATGGCGCCGTCTTTGAAGCCATACTGCATGCCGAAGACGAACCATTCTACCCACGGCAGGAAGCGGGGGACGTATTGACTGATCCACAGCAAGATGTGATAAGTGTGATAGCCCACACTACCACCGTACCAGTTGTAACTGGGCTTGATATGCTCCTTCTTGGTGGTTGAGGCTCGCCAGACGATAGCGCGCTTCATATAAGGCAGCCACCACACACGCACGAACTCGTTCGATGTCCAGAGGCCGTTGTTCCAATCTGCAAGTACGTCTTCAATCGGGCGGATGGTCTGTACCCACTCGATGTCCGTGTGCGGTACCAACTCGAATTCAATTTCCACGATGATGCCTATGCCTCCCAGCGAAACCAGTGCTGCGCGAAAGAGGTCTGGTGACTGTGTGGCAGAGCAGCGCACGGCTTGGCCGTTCGCAAGGACGATACGCAAGCTGCGCACACTATCAGACAGCAGTCCGTGTTGCATAGAGCTGCCGTGCGTCGCAGTGGCAATTGCGCCTGCGAGACTTTGCACATCAATGCTGCCCAGGTTTGGCATTGTGAGGCCGTGCTCCTTTGCTTGCTCGTTCAAGCTGTGCATACGGATACCAGACTGGACTGTCAAGGTGTTGCGCTCCTTGTCCACCTTCAAAACCTTGCTATAGTCATCGAGGTTGACCATCCATGCCGAGGTACATGTTAGGTCTGAAGGCGAGTGACCGCATCCTACGGTGACCACGCGACGGCGCATGCGGCGGGCGAGAGTGACGACCTTTTGAATCTCCTCAAGCGACTGAGGACGAATGTACAGCTCCGGTCTAGCGTGGAAGGTGCGCGCCCACGTGTGGTGGATGTGAGACTGCGAGGCGCGGAAGGGTACGCCCGCATCGGTGCGCTCAAGCTCGATGTTGAAGCGTGGCGGCATCGTGAGCGTGTTGATCGGCGAAGATGCCATCTCGACAGACATCTCTGGCGTTGTGCTTCGCGCGCTGGGTGTATGGCGGATACGCTTCGAGATGCGCGAATGTCGATGCGTGGATGACGTTGGCTATGTTTCACTTGCTGGTGTCGCCAGTCCAGCAGCAGGCTTCACAAGTGAAGTTCGAAGCTAGGTACCGCGCGCTATTCCTGGGGAAGCCTTCAATAAGTACTGTGATCACACCTGCCACACCCTAAGCTTGTCCGAGTGCATTCGAGACTAGGTAATGCACTTGGAGGGGCAGCGGTGGAAGTGGAGCTGAGCTACCCAACGTAGTTAGTACACCCGACTTTAGCTCCGATGCAAACGTTCTCGACTTCACCTAATGAATCCTGCAGTATCACATGCCAACCATATACATTGAGGTCCTACAGATATTGAGGTCCTACAGACATCTGTTTCGCAGAGCAATAAATCCTCTCGTGCAGAGTGGAGACATCAGGGCTTCCAAGAGTGCTCATCTCTTATCACTGTCTCCATATCACCAGAGAGGAAGAGCCACCCCGTTAAGGCGCTTCGACTGCGGACAACGAGATTCACTATTATAGACTTATTTCTTCTATCAGTACTTGAAGCTTACGTGAACCAAAGCAGTATCTTGGCACTGTAACTAGCTCGCTTAGCACGGTCAACTCTCCTTTCACTTTTATCCAACACTGACTGCTCCTGTTCTCCTTGGAACCCCATCATATTGTTCGAGCAACTGAAGGCCGCATGGTTCATGTACACGCCGCCTCTCTTTCGAATAGGTGAGATACTGAGGGGCAAATTCGAAACTTACACTCTCACAAAAGAGATCCAGGAATGCGTATGGCTCGCGAAGTAAGCTACCCCAGGACGATTGCAGCTAGGCTGACGACTGACAATTGTAAGAAACTATCACAATCAAGAGAATGTCGTGGTGAGAAGTGTTCTAGGCCACCCGAGGGTAGAGAATGAACGTGATGTACTCAGGCAGTTTCAACACCGTACTCCCTGCCTTCGACCGTTGATTGACGAGGTTGTTGAGCCCTCGACCCCTGCAACTATCGTCTTGAAACATTCATAGAGCGACCTTCTCGATGCATCGGTCAAGCAAACATTGAACCGGAAGGAGCTCAAGTACGTTTCTCAATAGGTCTTGGAAGCGTTGAGAGTGCTGCATAGTGATGGCTATGTGCACACAGGTACGCCAACATCTTGACAAGCAAGTTAAGTTTGGACTGACCGCAGCTAAGACGTCAAACCTGACAACGTATTCGTCAAATTTCAAGACAGTGACATGAGGTTCTCAGATGTACGGTTAGGTGACCTCGGGGGATGCTATCCTGCGCATTCGGACGTAGCAAAAGCCGGAACGTTGGTTGGAGCTCCAATCTGGTCAAGCCCGGAAGCCATCTTGGAAATGCCGTGGAATACAGCTGCAGACATATGGTCGTATGGAGCTCTTGTACGCATGAACCTATCTTCTTGCCAGCCCTTGTTGCTAACACATTCGCGATCTAGCTGATCAACCTGATATACGGCGGAGACTCCAATCTTTTTCGACCCAAAGGCATGAAACGGGATGATGACGAGTATCTCCTTGGATTTCCCTCGGAACAATTCCGCTACTTTGCTCCGTTTCCTGCAAAGTTCGCAGAAATTGCAAGCCCGGAGACTGTCAACTCAGTTCTATACCTAATGCAGGTGATCCCCTTCGAGAAGACCACACCATTTTCTCGGACGACGGAGCGGGAAGTTGGCAAGGACGACAAGGAATTCATTGGCAAAACCATGAGGTTAGACTGGAGAGATCGACCGACAGCAACAGAACTGCTAGCAGACGAGCGGTGGGCGAAGGATAGGGACTGAATATGCGTTCTCAGCTTAGCATCACTCCACGACTGCTGTTGATTCATGAGCAGCCGATTGCGCTATGGTATATCCTAGTTTTTGAAGTGCTAATTCGTATAATTTTCAGTTCATTAGCCGTTTCCGTCGTGAACAAAATGATAGATTCGTGGAGATCTGCCACAGCCCTACGCGTTGACAAGACACCAAAAGAGACAGCCTGTTTGCAACGCGATGCGCTGACCAAGCCGCTGATAGAGCTCTCTAAGATGTATCCAACCTGAGTGACCGAAGGACTTCAATTTTCACGATGCTACGACTCTCTTGTGAAGCTGGGAATGTGTGAGGGAAAGATGTCGCCGGTTGATTATGTTCCTTTTCTGTGAGGCCGTGACCGACAATCACAACTTATTCGCAGAATACACAGAATACTCCGCGAATTGGTTTTGCCGGGGTTCGATAGTCTTTCTTCAGTGTCATTGCTGTAGCTAATCAAGATTAAACTTGTGGCAGGCTAAAACAAGCTACGCCTCGGTGTCATCAACTCTACGGTCGGTCTGCCTTTGAATGCGGACAGGGGCAGCAGACAAGCATATAAGGGCGGCACATCAGGGAACATCTCAGAGGCCATAAAATAATGCTGTAGAATAACGCATCATCAATTCATGATTTAGTAGACGTCATCGTGTTAGAAGGCAAATTTGAACTCCTCGAGCAATCTGCCCTGTGTGCACCAATGAACGTTGGCTCGGGGGACGGAAAGCCAGGGTCCCGTCAGACAGATGTCTCGCCACGCTCAGGCGTGATCTGCCCGACGCGACCGAAGTCTCCGAAGCTTGGCTCTCCTGACAATTAACGATACCCGCTCTCCTTCTCGCAATCTTACAGCACTTTTCACCGCAGTGTCTCTTCGCTGTGTTCCGCTCCTTTCAACACCTGGTTACTATTGGCATTGCATCCGCCTGCGCCTGCATTCTTCCTCCGCGCATTACCACGTGTTGTGGCCGCAGTCTTCTGGAAACATTGATCTGCGTCCCGGCAGTCAAGTCGCCAAAACACTCCTTGTTGAGACCTTGCAAGGCCCGCATATTGACCGAATGTCTACCACCGTCACGATGCCAAGCCGCAGCCTTCCGACCATTCCGAGTGTCGAGGTTGAGTCGCGTAACAACGAAAAGTCCTGCTATGTTACAATCGGTACCAAGGTGTACGATGTTACAGACTTCCTCGACGGCCACCCGGGTGGTGGCGAGCTCATCCTCGAGTACGGCGGCAAGGACATTACCGAAATTTTGAAGGATGAGATCTCCCACGCCCACTCAGACTCTGCCTACGAGATCTTGGACGAGTGCCTGATTGGCTTCGTTGCTGGCGAGGAGGTCATGGACGCTGTCACCAAGAGCAGCAAGCCTTACGAGATCGTGCCACTCCCTCCGTCTGAAGTCGGCAAGATCGAGCTCAAGGGCATCGACCAGAACCAGAGGCCCCTGTACACCGCCACTGGCATGTCAAGCGCCGAAGACCTGTCACGCGAAACCGACCCCAGCCTGGACTACAAGCAGCACAAATTCCTCGACCTCAACAAGCCTCTGCTCATGCAAGTCTGGAACGGCGGCTTCGAGAAGGACTTCTACCTGGAGCAGGTCCACCGCCCGCGCCATTACAAGGGAGGAGATTCTGCCCCTCTCTTCGGAAACTTCTTGGAGCCTTTGAGTAAGACCCCATGGTGGGTGGTTCCAACGCTCTGGTGGCCTGTCATTGCAGGCGTGACCTACATCGCTGCTCAGGGCGACTTGAGCCACCCAGCTCTTGCCGGGTACTGGGTGTTCGGCCTTGGTTTCTGGACCATCATCGAATACGTACTGCACCGGTGCTTGTTCCACCTTGATGAGTAAGTGTACATCAGCCGCGAATTTGTCAATTTCTAATGTCTCGCAGCCATCTTCCCAACAATCGCGCCGCTCTTACCCTGCATTTCCTACTCCACGGTATCCATCACTACCTACCAATGGACAAATACAGGCTGGTCATGCCTCCTACCCTGTTCGCAGCGCTTGCAGCACCATTCTGGAAGTTTGCACACACCGTCTTCTTCCACAACTGGTATGCTGCGACAGCTGCCTACTGTGGCGGTGTTTTCGGCTACACGCTGTACGACTTGACCCACTACTTCCTTCACCACCAGAAGCTCCCCCCCTGGTACCAGGAGCTGAAGAAGTACCACCTCAAGCATCATTTCGCCGACTACCAGAACGGCTTTGGCGTTACCAGCCGCTTCTGGGACTGGGTATTTGGTACCGAGCTGGAGATGGGTGCGCCGAAGGTCATGAAGACGTCGTGAGCGCGCCATCGTGCAGAGTGTTCGAGGTTACGACTATATAGACAGCATTGGGTTGGCGTTGCGGTTCTGTACGACTGCTCATGACATGTTGGGTGGCTCACTTATTGCTTGTAGCTGGACTCATTTCACGATTACATATACCTATCCTAATATTAATGTGCGTATTAGCGCACCGTTCGTTACAGCCTGCCCGTCCGCCCTCACAATTACCCACGAGGCGAAGTCACAGTACTGATAGCCTTTGATAAGGTAATAGGTGCTGCCAGCTCGTATTTGCGCACAAGAATGCACACAGTACCTGATAGTGTTTGCTGACGTGGATGCACCTGCCTGCCCTTCATGTTAACAAAAAAACAGCGGATAAGCCCAGGCCACCCTGCACCATTAACATCGTCAACGTGAACCATCTCGCCTCTACAGCAGCTAATAATAATCAAATCTGGATACCTAATTAAATGCCGCAATGTTGTAGACAGACGCGAAATAAAAATTTAAAGGATTCTATAATGTAGTTGTATAGTCATTGGCCTTTTTGTTCTTGTGCTGACGGTGGTGTCGCATTTGGTTATCCGCCGTTTGCTTGTAGTTCGTGCCGAGTTTTTACCGCCGCCCGTCGACTAGCGCAACGCCGCGAACCCCAAATCAAATCCAGCCTCTCTCTCTCTCACCTGCACCTCACCACAACTGCAGGTTTTGCACATCAACAAGCACGATCCGCCTGCAACAAGACTCTATACGGTCAATTGTCGCTGCGAGAATCTTGCTTGGAGTACTAGCTGCCTTGCGCAAACGCTCGGTCTGCAATATAATCACGGCTTACCGCAACTACTTCATACCACGCACTGCGCCTGTTCCGTGACTGCGCCCAGCACTACCGACCGACACAACTTATCGAGAGCTAGGACTCTACCGACACCGACATGGCCTCAGACGCTATGGATGTCGATGCCCTCCTCGAGGAGGCTGCCCGCGACGTCGAGAAGAACCGCGAGCAACAGGCTAATGATGAGGCCCGCGACTCAGACTCACGCAAGGACGATCGTCACAGCGACCGCCGCGACCGAAATGGCGACCGTCGCGACCGCAGCAAAGATCGGGGTGACCGCCGGGGTGACAGACGACGAAGCCGCGATCGGGACCACCGACGCCGGGACGACAGCCGTCCGCGATCGAGCAGAGGTGACGATGACAGGTACAGACGAAGCAGTTCTCGTGACCGATACCGAGGAGCGCGCAGAGATCGCGGCGGCGACTACTACAGTGGTGGGGGACGCGCTCGTTCGCGCTCCCCACGCGGTGATAGGCCCCGCCGCGAGAGGGAACGATCTGTTGAACGCCGCGCTGGCGAGGAGCGTAGAGGAGGTCGCCGTGAGGAGACGGCCGTTCCTCAAGTTAGCGAAGACGATCGCGATAAGCGAACTGTCTTTGTTCAGCAGATATCCCAACGTGCCGAGACACGCCACCTCCGCTCGTTCTTCGAGGCTATTGGACCCGTTGTTGAAGCTCAGATCGTTAAAGATCGAGTGACTGGTCGCTCAAAGGGGTAAGCTACACTGCAATAATATCAATGACCTTACTAATTGTGATTTTAGCGTTGGCTACGTTGAGTTCAAGGACGAAGAGTCCGTTCCTAAGGCTCTGGAGCTGACTGGACAGAAGCTGAAAGGTGTCCCCATCATTGCGCAGCTTACTGAAGCTGAGAAGAACCGCGCTGCCCGCCCATCTGAAGGAGGCGCCGCTCCCGGTGCAAACGGCGCCCCCTTCCACCGCCTTTACGTAGGCAACATTCACTTCAGTGTCACTGAAAAGGATCTGAAGGAGATCTTCGAGCCCTATGGTGAGCTGGAGCAGGTCATTCTCCAGCGTGACGAGGCGAACCCCGGCAGATCAAAGGGTTACGGCTTTGTACAGTAAGATCTGCGCTAATATTTTGTACCTCCAGAAGCTGACATGCGCCAGGTTTGTTAATCCCAGCAACGCTAAAGATGCTCTAGCAGAGATGAACGGTTTCGAGCTTGCAGGTCGCCAGATCCGAGTCGGTCTCGGTAACGATAAGTTCACACCAGAGTCGACAGCCACTTTGCTTCGCACATTCAACCAACAAGCACAGAGCTACCAGGGCTCTGCTTTTAGCGGCGCCGGTGGCCGTGGTGCATATGCTGGTGGTTCGGGCGGCGTCTTCGACCGCACTCACAGCAAAGATGATCGCGGTGTTAGCGGCGCTTCTGCTCTTGACGACACTGATGTTGCCGGAGTCAACTTCAAGACTTATGATCGTTCCAAGCTGATGGACGCACTAGCTCGTCGTGATCCAGCCGAGCCTGCCAAGCAGGGTGCTGCACCCGTTGTCAACAAGCCTCGTGCTCCTGTTGTCGACAAGCCTATGGCTTCGAAGTGCATCAAGATCGAAAACGCTTTCGATGCTGACGAGTGAGTGGCCCCTTTCAAAATGACGGACGACACGCTGACTATGAAAAAGGGAGCAGAGCCAGTACGGCAGCGGTTGGGTCAAGGACCTCGAAACCGAAGTCAGGACCGAGTGCGACAAGAAGTACGGCAAGGTCGTCCACATTGCCGTTGACCCGAACACTGAAGGCGACATCTACGTCAAGTTTGACTCTGTCTCCGGCGGTGAAAAGGCTCTGCAGGGTCTTAACGGTCGCAGCTTCAACCACCGCACGATTATGGCCTCCTACGTCGTCGACAAGATCTACAACTCTCTCTGGGGCGCTGCCGCCAGCAGATTTTAGACAGCGCTATTGACACTTGTCCATGGTACGTTGTCTCCATGAGTTTGGTCATTTTTGCTTCATTTTTGTGTCATTTTATCTCTTTTTGGACCATTGGAGATGGTTTTGCATAGCGGGATGGTGCCTCACGTGGTCTACAGATCCCTTGCTCTACTGGAGAGGTCGACTTTCTCAAGGTCGGCTTTGTGATCAAGATCTGAAGAGACGGGTCACGACTACAAAGAACACGGACGGGCGATCGACGCGTTCTGTGAGTGGGCAAGGCTTGCTCGAGATCCACTGAACACTATTTTATAGATCGCACGGCGTGCCAGAACCGCCAACGGCCCCAGATTTACTAATTTTATATAGGCACATTTAACACTTGCCCGCGAAGTGTTTTACAGATACAGAATGAAAAGTCTCGCAGCGTTACCATGTCGATACTGTTGGACAGTGAGGAGAATAGACGTTCTTACGAGGGACACTTGTGGTATTCGTGATTCGAACACTTCCATTGACGACCATCCCCCCTGACCATGCAACAGATTTGGAAACGCTGTCTATCCGAGCTTCTCGAGATATCTGCATTTACGGCTGATAAGTATACCCCATCTCGCGCCAACGTCTTCCAGGATTTTGAAGGCGCACCACAGCTCGCGTCAGCGCCCGAAAGCATGTTATTGCGAGTAAGCCAGCACGCGCTAGTCAGCGGATTGTCGTCTGGATATGGAAAATCGAATAGCCGAAGAGGAGACGTCTTGGAAACAGAAGGCGTAGGTAGAATGTAAGCAGGTAATTAGTTGCGCCATGATGGATCCAAGAATTACAGATGGAGCTACTACTCGCAGCACCGCATTGCTCCCGCAGCCATCTGGTGGACTTTGTAATAGTGCACCATCACACGACCGATTGACACGGTACCGGACTGACGTTGATGTCTCATTGCGCTCATAGCAGCTTCATTGCGTTGATGACGTCTTTGCGATGTCAAATTACACATGACGCCGTCATGTACATTAGCTTCGGTAGAGCTCTACAGCTCCTCTAACAAGACAGATGTATTCTTCTTCAATTGACTCGATTGACTTGATTGAATATCTACTACACTCTCGATACTTACAACCCATTCGATTCTCTTCAACATGTCTCAAAACCCCGATTCAGTTGTCAACCGGGGCCCGTTTGCCGGCCATGTTAAGCCAAGCGAGCCCCTCGCGACTGGTGGAGTAAGTTGGAATGTTTTCAACGCTGTGCAGGCCTTGAAGTCTGCTTTCCACGCACGAGACCGCCCAAGCCTCGTACGCGGATGCAGTGGCCCTCATACTCGCACAGTCGTACAAGACTAACAATCTCCAGCACCAGCCCGGACGGATCGCCTCAGAGAAAGACGCAGCGCCCGAGTTCAGAGCACAAACCCTCCCCCCCGGCACAGCACCCAAGTCATCAACCTACACGCCCAACCCGGACCTCAACAACCAAAAGACCTTCACCAGCGCTTCCTCGACCCTAGTCGGCGCCGACTCGGGCTCCGTGCACACGGGCCTCGGACACCCGGGCTCTGGCCAGACGAGCCAGGAGCTCCACGACAACTCGACGCACAGCGGCGGAAGCGGCGGGCTTGCGGGGCTGAAGGAGGACTATGTGCAGAGCAATGTGAGGGATATCCAGGATGATCCGAAGCATGCCAAGCAGAGGAATTTGAAGGAGCCGGCGGCGGGTACGAGGGGGAACAATGGGGGGCCTGCGGCGGAGGATAGGGAGCCGGAGCAGGTGGTGTGAGGTGAGTGGGGATATGCGCCGGGGTAGTGAGCGACGTTGGGGTCGAAATTGCAGTCATTGTGTATCGTGTGCAATGCCTGGACTTTTGTTCGGTGTGGTTGGGGTGCATTCATGTTGTTCAATGCGGTGGTCTTGAGATTAGTAATACTCTGTCTCTACTCAGACTCGCAGCATTAGTATCAGCAGGAAACGTTATATCTTGCAAAGTCTGCTCCGCCTTGCGCTTTATCAACAGAGTGCTCTGGCACATGCAGCATGCCTATGACTTTTCGTTTCAGACAACGACGCGAGAACAGAATCCTCCAGCTTGCCAGCGCATCTCTCCAGTCTGAAGACAACAATATCATGTGCACCGCTACTTTTCATGCGTCTAAGCTGTAACTATATCTAAGCCAATACTAATCAAGATCTTCAAGTCAGAGTGTGAAGTGGGGTTTAGGATTGGGACTGCTGCTGCTGGTGGTGGGTTTGGGGGGATAAGATATGAGGAATGAGGGGGGTTCACAATGTAGGGGGGTGGGGGATGTAGTAGAGGAGCGCGAGACATTTGGTGAGAGAAGAGTGTGTATCGCAGTTTGCCTCCAGCGTTGCGCGTATGTAATTACTTTACACTATTTCAAGACACAGCAAACACGTCTTTTTATAAATCTCCAATCCTCACATGCCAAAAAACAAATGGGTATCTAATCCAATCCAAACCAAACACATCATCACGCCTGCACCCCATCCACCCCGCTAACCTCGACACATATATCCACGCCATGCAACCTCCGAAAGCGCGTGCGCGCATCCCCATTCCGATCCACGCTCAGCTCCTCGGGATGCAGCCTCACCAAGCGACTAACCTCGTGTTTGGGCACGCGCATAATGCACACGATCTTCACATCTGGAGTTTCTGTTTCTGTTTCTCTTTCTCTCCCCACGTCCTCGGGCTCTGGCTTGGTCTGCGCGCGGTCGCGACGCCGCGCGTCCTGGGCGCGGCGCTCGCGGTGGCTGCCTAGCGAGGCGGGGGTGGTGTCGGGGGCGTGCAGGGTTTCGCGCAGGCTGAGGCAGAGGGATTCGATGCCGAGTTCGCGTTCGTGGCGGAGGAAGGTGGCGAGGATGTTGTGGTTGGGTTGGGGGGGCATGGCGGCGGTGAAGGTGGCGAAGGGTTGAATGGGCGGGGGCGGGGGCGGGGGAGGTGGTGGTGGCGGAAGGGGTGCGTGGGCGTCTCCGGCGGTGTTGTCGGGCGCAAGGTGCTGGCCGGCAGGGGCGCCGGTGGGGATTACAACGGGCGGGCCGGTGGGTGTGACGGCGGCGGGGTGGAGGTGGTGGACTTGGTGCTGCAGGGCGGCGACCTGCTGGCCCAGGGCGTTCTGCACGGCCTGGACGTGGACGGCCATGGCGGGGGGCAGGGCGGCCTGGCCGAAGAAGCGCGGGGCGGCGGCGGTCCCGCAGCGCAGGAAGATGCACAGGGTCTTGAGGTGCGGCAGGTCGTGCTTGAGGCAGCGGTCCTCCTTCTTGCTGCCGAGGTACTTTGTCCACAGCGGCAGGTCCTTTTCGCGGATGCGGAAGTAGACGCAGTTTATAGAGTCGGCGTGGGGCGAGGCGACGACGCGGAAGACGGTGCAGTCGCTCGGGTGGGTGAAGAGGAACTTGTTGGCCGTGTACAGCAGCGGGGCGGCCTCCTGGTGCATCTGGCGGCTCGTCTGCAGCAGGGCGACGGCGACGTGGTGCTTCATGGGCGCCGGGCCGGGCCACCAGAAGGGATACGGCGACGTGAGGGCGAAGGCGTAGACGCGGTCGCGCAGCTCGCGGGGCAGTGAGAGGAGGAGCGAGAAGGACGGGTCCGGGGCGGGAGGCTGTGTGGACGGCGCGCTCTGCGTTAGTGAGGGCTGGCGCAGGCGTGTCGGCGTGAGGGGGACGTGGGTCGGGGCGTCGAGCATGGTCGTGTCGGACGAGTCGCTGCTGGTCGACGGCGAGCGGGTGCGGGGGGTCGAGGTGCGTGAAGCCATGGTGTCTGGCTGTCTGGCTGTCTGGCTGTCTGGCTGTCTGGCTGTCTGGCTGTCTGGCTGTCTGGCTCTGTCTGGCTCTGACTCTGTCTGGCTCTGACTCTGACTCTGCCTGGCTCTGACTCTACCTGGCTCTGGCTGTGAGAGCGGCTGAGAGAGCGGCTGAGAGAGCGGCTGAGAGACTCGCCGTCAGCAGTGGAGCGCGTCGAGGACAAGCGATACTAGGACGTGATAGACGACCCGTCCCCTCGGGTTCCCGAGCTTGGCTGGCAGCCCCTCAGCCGTCAGTGAACCATGACGAACCGCCAGAAACACCCGTTCCCATGCCTGACTCGTGCTCAACCCTCTGAAATCAAGCCTCACACAGAACATCGGAGCACACAACGTCGACATGATGCAGCCACCATGTGCAACCGTGAATTATCGTGACCGCTACTCTGACTGCGCCTGCTACTTCCCCTTCTCCCGCCGCTCCACCAGCCGCGCCTTGGCCTCGCGCACCCACTTGTCGTACTCGCCCTCCGTCTGCAGCTTCGTCTTGACCACGCCCTTGAGCAGCTCGCCAATGAAGCCCACAAAGTTGTGTCGCCGCAGCGAGTTCTCGTACAGCCACCGCGCCCGCATCTCCTCCTGCTCCTCCAGCCCGTCCTCGTCGCCAAACTCGCGCGCCCGGATCCGCAGGTCGCGCACGCACGCCAGCAGGTTGAACCGGATCTCGTCCTGCGGGTACCGCCCGATGCGCCGCTGCAGCACGGGGATGATTTTCGCGGGGAACTCCTGCGTTGTGCACGCCCCGTGCGAGATGGGCGCCGGCTGCAGGCCGTCGAGCTCGTACAGCGTGCCGTTGATCGATGTGTAGCTGTGCCCCGTTAGCCTTTGTCCATCACGCCTGCCGGCCCACGCACGCAATGAAGTGGTACACGTCGTCGTCCTCGGTCGCCGTGCGCTGCGTCTCGTCGATGAACGGCGACGACCGCGCGAATGAGTTGTGTGTCTCGCGGATCAGGTCGGAATTCGACAGCGTCTCTCCGCGCAGCTGTCCGCGTTAGCCACCACCACACACCTCACACACCTCCTGCCCGCGCTGCCACGCACCTCGGGCGGGAACTCGCCCGCAAACTCCTTAAACTCCCGCAGCTCCTTGCCAATCTCAATCTCCCCCTCCTTGTTCAGCAGCACCGAGATCAGCGCCTGCGTGCCGCACGCGTTCTGGATCGTCTGCGCCGCGAAGAAGAGCTTGTTCGCCGCCTCGTGGTCAAACGCCCCGTCCTTGGGTGTGTCGGTAGCCTTCTCGCCCGTCGGGTACTTGAACAGGAAAATGACGCCGTACACGTCGCCAAACGCCCGCAGCTCGTCCGCGTCGAGCGACAGCAGCTCTGCAAACTGCACATCCTTGACCCCGAGCTTCTCGATGAGGTACGTAAAGACGCCCTGCTCCGTTAGCATACAAGCGGATACAACAGAGCGCAACCTACCGCATCCGACTCGATTGTGTTCCAGCCTCCAGACATGGCCGCGACTGTGTCCGAGGTGTCGTGGCGCTCGACGTGACTGTGGCCGTCGACCGAGCCTGAGCCGCGAGCATGGCCGCGGTCAAAGTGGGGCCGCCGTTCCGATGCGGAAGCACCCATGGTGGGGCAATGACCTCGGCGACTGCACCCAAGCCTGTCACTATATACAATCCCCTGTACGACGACGTTAGGTACGACAGTGCGGTTACTCTTGCCTCATGCTCTTATATATAGCGAATTCGCACAAGTCGAAGAATATCCATCAGAGGCGTAAGGATAGTACCAACACGACGCTCATCCTCCGTATCTATTATCACACCACAAGCTCAGCACACCCAACGTCGCTACGTCACTATATCTCTCGCGATCCAATACCGCACTCCCATCTCAACCCATCTTCCTCCCAATTTCACGTCGATTCAAGCTCATACCGACTCCATCTTCAACATCAAGCCGAGCACGCAATGAAAACCACCGCTGGCGCAATAAAAGCGGGGCCGGCACTCCCCTTCCTCTCCACCACGGCACATCGTCGCAAGCTGAACAAGTGAAATCAAAAAACGCTGCCATGCCCATCCCAAACCTCCCATCCCCCTCACCATGACACCCACCCAAGCCCTCCTCCTCGCCAGCACCTTCGCCCTAAACACCACCCAGCCCGCCCCCCACAACACCCTCCCCAACAATGCCCTTCCCAACCCTCCCGCCTCAAACACCACCAAACCAAACTTCATATTCATCATGACCGACGACCAAGACCTGCACCTCAACTCCCTCGCCTACCAGCCCTCAGTACAGAAACACTTCCAGCAAGAGGGGACGTGGTTTCAAAAGCATTTCTGCACCGTCGCGCTGTGCTGTCCGTCCAGAGTGTCGCTGTTGACGGGGAGGGCGGCGCATAACACTAATGTGACGGATGTGAGTCCGCCGTATGGTGGGTATCCGAGATTCATTGAAGAAGGGTTTAATGATGATTATTTGCCGGTTTGGTTGCAGGAGGCGGGGTACAATACTTATTATACGGGGAAGATGATGAATGGGCATTCGGTTGCTACGTATGAGAGTCCGAGGATTAGGGGGTGGAATGGGTCGGATTGTAGGTTTTTTTTTTTTTTTTGCTTTGGAGAGATGAGTTGATGGGGGTTTTGAGAGGAGATTAGAGCAGATGGACGGTCTAAGAGTCTAGGACCCGAAGACTCGAAGACTCGAAGACTTCAAGACTCAGGACTCTCAAGACTCAGGACTCTCAAGACTCTCGAGGATGTCAAGACTCTCAACACCCTCAACACCATCAACATTCAACATTCAACACTCAACGCTAACATTAACACTAACACACACTCCCAGTCCTGATCGACCCCGGAACGTACATCTTCTACAATGCCACCATGACACGCAACCACGACCCGGCCAAAAACTACCCCGGCGAGTACTCCACCGACCTCATCGCAGCCGCTGCCGTCGGCTTCTTGGACGATGCCATCAAAGCGTCCGACAGACCCTTCTTCCTCGGTGTTGCGCCTATCGCACCGCACTCAGAGACCACCACTGGCGGCGGAGCTGCAAGATTCAACGCCCCCGTGCCTGCAAAGAGACACGCCCACCTCTTCCCCAACGTCACAGTCCCACGGACACCAAACTTCAACCCCAACACCGTGAGTCCCCTCTCCAGCATCAATCCACGCTAACGACGTCAGACCGGCACAGCATCCTACTTCAAGTCCCTCCGCCAGCTCAACCAGTCTGAGATCGACTACAACGATGACTGGTACCGCAAGCGCCTACAGTCCCTCCAGTCCGTGGACGAGCTAATCGACTCCATCTTCGACCGCCTCGCAGCCAGCCCCTCGGTCCTCAACAACACCTACCTCATCTACACAACCGACAACGGCTACCACATCGGCCAGCACCGCCTCCCCCCCGGCAAAAGCTGCAACATCGAAGAAGACGTCAACATCCCCTTCTTCATCCGCGGCCCGGGCGTCCCCAAAGGCGCCATCCAAACCATCCCCAGCAGCCACACCGACATCGCCCCAACCCTCTTCGCGCTCGCAGGGATCCCACTGCGCGATGACTTCGACGGCGAACCCATCCCCGTAACCCCCGCCCTGCTCCAGCAAACCACAAAGAGCGAACACATCAACATCGAATTCTGGGGCGAGTACCTCGTAGAGGGAAACCCGTTTTTCGCCACCAACCACTTCCCGAATAACACATACAAACACGTCCGCGTCATCGGCGACGGGTACGATCTCGCGTACGCTGTGTGGTGCACGAACGAGGTCGAGCTATACGACATGACTGTCCTCCCCCCCCCCCCTCTCCCATCGCAGAAGTAAAGCTAACATAATATGAGCAGACCGACCCCTACCAACTCACAAACCTGCACAACACCCCCGCTCAAATCGGTCCTTGGTCCACCGCCGCCGTCGCCTCCCGCCTCAACGCCCTACTCCTCACGCTCAAGCGCTGCAAAGCGCGCGTCTGCACCCGGCCCTGGGAGAAACTGCATCCAGACGGCAGCGTGGGGAACTTACGGGATGCGCTGGATCCAAGGTACGATGCGTTTTACGAAAAGCAGCCGGCTGTTAGTTTCTCCGAGTGCGGGCTGGGGCAGGTGTTGGGGCTGGAGGGGGCGCTGGAGCCGGTGGTGTGGGATGAGAGGTGGGATGCGTGGAGTTGGGGGATGTAGGCGGGACTAGAGTTGGATGATGGGTAGGTGGAGGTGGGAGATGTGCATGTCGCACAGCTAGCGAGTGTACTTACGTGGGAAGTTTGAAGGAGGGCGAGGGAGAGATTTGATTAGGCTTGGGGGGAAGGGTAGGGTGATTGTGTAGTAGGTTTTAAAGTGGAAGGGATGGTGTTGGGTTGTAGTGATTTCGGGGATAGGACGGTGGATTGGGGGTGTTGTGTGGGAAGGTATAGCACAACTACTTGCCAAGTTCCCAAAAGCACTGCCTAAACTCCAGGCCTTGTCTTTGAATTACAGCGTGACTATCTGCTAAGTTTAAGGCTCAAAGGCACAAAGAGACAAGAGCACAAGGCACATTGCATAGAAGCGAATAGCGTAATCGCTGCCGTACCCAGCGACCCACCCGGCCTTTTTGCATGCTCTAGCCTTCTTCGCGCGGGCAGAGGCCTGTCTGCCCTGCGTCCTAACACTGCTAAGTTCCTAGATACAACAATTGAGCCTTGGGTGTTCTTTTAGGTCTGGATTCACGGTATGACTGTCTGGCAGGTTCCGAGATGAAATGCTCCTGTTATGTTGCTTATCTTTACCTATTGTTATCTGCCGAGTCCTAGACGAAATGCTCGAATAATCGTGCGGTTTTACTCTATCTGGCCTGTAAGAGTTGGCAGGGTGGTGGATAAAATGCTGGGATTAAGTGTGCTGTTTGTTGTAGTTTATGGGTAAGGGTTGGCAGAGGGGGGGGGGGGGAATGCTCGAAATTAACCGTGCTGTCCTACTCTGTCTCACTTAATACTATCTGCCAAGTCCTAGACGAAATGCTCGAATAAACCGTGCTATTTTGTTCTAGTCTTCTTGTAAGATTCTGGCAGGGTCGTGGATAAAACGCTGGGATGATCCGTGCTAGGTTACTCTATTTTACCTGTAAGGGTCTGGCAGGGTCGCGGATGAAATGCTAGGATAAACCGTGTTGTTTGTCACTTGTAAGGGTCTAGCAAGGTCATACATGAAACGCTCCAACCCACCGTGCTGTACTACTCTACCTCACCCCATCACCATTTGCCAAGTCCCGGACGAAAAGTTCAAACCTACCGTGCTGTATGACTCTACCTCACCCTACCGCTGTCTGGCAAGGTCATACATGAAACGCTTAAACCTACCATGCTGTCTTACTCTCCCTTACCTAACACTATCTGCCAAGTCCCAAACGAAACGCTCGAAACTAAAACCTCCCGTGGCTCTCGCCGGCTTAACCTCCACCTTCAACCAGCATCACTTTGTGGTCTCGAGGCTGAGTCCCGGCACCTGCCGTATGGACAGCCATCAGCGTTTCATGCGTGCGTGCAGGTACCGGCAACGCAGACCTAGATCTCGACACGGACGTTTCGCCTTCTCCAAACAGCATCGGTGTGTCGCGTATCTGTCAGTTTGAGTCCCAACTCAAGCGCGTGCACGATGCTTGTTGCCAAGACCTCTCCAGGTTGCGGGTTGGGTTGCGTGCGGGTTGGACCCAGTATGCAGCTAGGTTGTCACGTCGAGATTTCTCCAAAGTGCTCAGTTAGTGTTGCTTTCGGCTAGGTCGTGCACGTGTTGTCGTCAGCTTGTGCAAAATGCTCAGGTGGTGTTGCATGTCGGTAGTCTGTCTCTATCAAGCTGGGTCGTGCACATGTGCATGCTCAGCGAGGTGGTATTGCATGTGAAGTTGCAATATTGGCCCAATGTGTATCTGGTAGATCGTGATAAGGCTGCGGGATTCGTAAAGGTGTTGCCAGCGGGCGCGTTTTCGTGTTCGTGGTGTTGCCGTCCGTCTCGGAGCTTTGCCCGAGTGTTGCCTTTGCGCGCACGCTACGCGCTGTGTCCGGTGTGAGTACCAAAGTATAGGCAGCGCTCTAGGGATTGCCGGGGTCACACGAGCGAGATTCAGCCACTGTCCCACGGTTGAACGTGCCGTTCTGGGTCCAAGGTTTGTGACCTTGGAGTTGTGCACACCGCTTCCCGTCTCCTAGGGGTCCTTGGCTCTACTGAGTACGTGTCTTAGTATCTTAGTAACAAAAGCCACAGGGGACGTTGACCCGCGGGGCTGGATCAGCACCGCCGCGCGTGAAGTGGCTTGAAATCAGACTCCTAGGGCAGGGTAGGAGAGGCGAGGCCTCCGGTGGATCTATCTCGCTGGCAGCTGGGGAGCGCCACGCTTCATCGTACGATGATATACATGCTTCCAATTGGTGAGGGATTGTCGGTGAATCGTGATAGCCAAAATACTGCAAACGATTACCGGTGGGCTTTCCGATGGGCTTTCCGAGGCCGCGTAATGTTCGGCATTTGATACATGAGGTTATCCAAGAAGCCTTCCGAGGTGCTGCGTCCATGTCTTGGGCAACAACAGCCGGTAGCGAAGTGGTCAGTCCTCGACAAGGTCTATTCGAAGGACCCCTATGGAAATGGTATGAGGACCAACAAGCATCAATTCGTATCGTGAAGTAGTCGTACAACAGAGGCCGCCTATACCTTTTCAGGAGAATCTCAGGCAAATCTCGTAGCCCGGAATGGCTGCTAGCTCATCCGAGTCCGAGAACGAGCATTTACTGTTCTTGTACAGGGAGGATAGATACGACCCTTACGATGCTATAGGGCGGTATGATCGACAGGGAGATCGACTTTGCGCGTCCCCGTGTCGCCTAGCACGATAACTTCGCTAGTCCTGATGCTTTGGGATGTCCCTCATCGAATTGCTCAAGGAAACTCCCGGCTCGCAGATATTAGGATCCTGGTTTTTCCGAATGCAAACCGCAAACAAGTCGGACCGATGGCTTCGTTGATTCATCTGTCGCTTCGTTGCTGCCAAAGAGAATCGGACACGCGCCCAGACACTAGGACCGCAACCCCGACGCTCTCTGAGTGGTTGTTGTCTTGCGGCTCTTCAGACGGCGCTCCTTTGTTTGATCTGGGTCTTGGCGGACATCGGCCGCGTGTATCCAGAAATGGCGCAAAGACCGCGTCATAGCATCGCAGGCGATCATCGCTAGGCTGCGAACTGTGTCAGGATCGTCTGGAGTGTGGTTGCAGCGTTGGGAAGTGCTGGAAAGTCAGGCGAGCTGGGGTAAGGTTACTTCAGGGTTGTATGATTGACAGTAATGCGGAGTGAGTCGTAGTCGCAGTTGCATACCTAGCCACAGCACAGCCTGGCTTAGTCATCCCACGTTGCTTCAGTGGAAATTAGGATGTTAGGAAAATAGGCGAGATGGCGGCCGTTTCGAAGGGGGTGGAGCGCGGGCGCGGAAGTCGCTGGCTGACGTAGCAGCGGAAGTCACTGTAGTGTTGGTCCCTTGAACCCCTCGCTTGGACGATTGCAGGGAGTCCCTGGCTTGGTGGCGGCAGTCGAATTAGTCTGCTTCTAGCGCTGTGAAAGCCGTCGGCCCAGAGGCCAAGTTCGAAAGCCTTGCACACCGAGAGATGCCGAGAGACACAGTGGTTCAATAGCCGACTTGTGGCTAGGTAATCGTCCTCTGGCGGACGGCCTTCAATGTGGGTTCAAACTTTAAGAGTGCATTTGCAACAGAGCAGAGAATGGGTCCAATCGTATTGAGCAGCGAATGCAGCATCGGCGGAGGTGTCCCCGTCCACACAGTCCTGCATGCATGCATAAGAGCGCCAGCTGCACAAGGACGTGGTGCGATTCATCCTTCTGGAATCGTGGCCGCCCATGGAAGAGCCTGGGGAACGCCGTTCTGTCAACCTCAGGCGAGACGCCTCTCACCGGTCCAGATCGTAGCACCTCCCCTGTGGCTGTGCGCTACCGCCAGCATCATTTCGTCGCAGTTACTGCACCAAAGCGGCAGGGCAGGGTGAATTAGCACATGATTTATGTCGATCATTCAGATAGTTGTGCGGGAAGCCAACCACCGCTCGCGCGCCTGGTGCCCGGAACCATTCAGTCACATCAAGCTCTTCTGCGCGTAATTCGCGTAAGTCGTTTAGCGTACATTTGGCGCGTGTCGAACCGGCGCTGGGATGGTTTCATCGGAAGAGCATCATGAGTTGGTAGAGGTGCATGCTATCGCACGCATGATCGAGAAGCCGTCATAATACGTAAATTCTCACAGTGACAGAATGGTCGGTCATACGGAGCGAGGTCGAGCTAGAGTTATTGATTGGCCGGTTATTTCGGGCTGACAGTTTTCCATCAGACCACAAATTGATTTGCAGAAAACTGGGAAATACATGCCAGCGGAGCTACGCTAGAATATAGCCAGTCCCAAATAGGCCAGCCTTGATTCTGCCTGCCCAAGTTCCTCCTCCTCTTCAATTGTAGGATGAGTGTTGTCCCACCACTGCGCCGCTATGGCTGTGCTGACATACGTGGTGTTGTGTTCCATCCGCTGCTGCCCAAGTCGGTCCTTCTAATCTAACATTCATCTCTTGCTGTTGGCCAAATGTGCAATGGTCATCTGAGGACCAAAATAATCGGCGCCGAGAACAATGCAGTCGTGAATCGTGAAAGTTCGTCAAATGCGCTTGCGTGCATGAGCCATTCCTGCTCCTTGGTGCCGTGCCATTGAAACTGTTTCCAACTCCTTCTGGCTTAGCCTAGTGCAAAAGTACACCATCCTCGTGCGGCCATGGTGTGAAGTGTGACCCCTCGCTAAACATCCAGTTCGGGTATTGCTCCGACGAATTGCGCCGAGACCATCTTAAGTGGCTGCTGCTACTGCCCGCGAAACGTCGCCAGATTCTTGTGATAGGGCGTGCGAAAGTGTACAGGAAGTCCTTGCTGAATTCGACGTAGGCTGCTGTTGCAGAGATGTAGGTGAGGAGGCTCGTCGTGTCTTAATCACTGAGTCGGCCCTACATGCTTCCAGCGTCGCTGTACTGTGAGGGGACTGATGTGACTGGAATTGGGTGGGTTGCATATCCGGCCACGGACGCTGCGCTAGTTGATGGCTGAGAAGCAAGCCTAGTGTTCCTGGGGTTCGTTCAGTCTGCTTGCGTTTACGTCCAGATAGGTGTAGCCACGAACCCGCTGGTATATCCAGACATTCCATAATTATATGCATGATCTGATGGTGCCGCATACGGCGGTAGAAGTGCATTGGCAGGCGAGCCCAACGGGGACGCGTAGTTGCTGGACGCGTAACTGCTGGAGGGATAGCTGCTAGTGGCATATGTGCTCGATCCATAGGCGTCTGCGGACGTTCGCGGGACATCGAGGAAGGGGGTAGTCGGAGCGGAGGTCATCCCAGGAGGCAGGAATCCGAGAGGCGAAGGAGCAAAAGCTGGGCTGAGACTGTGAGCCTGGCCATAGCTGTACTGCGTAATCTGGTTTTCGAGATCTAAGTTGATGGTTTCCAATGCATACGACGGTTGCTGGACAGGAGAGACAGTAGATATGTGCTGACGCGTCCATTCTCTCCTAGTCTTATATGACGAGACCATGTCGATGGGATATTGTACCAGATATGACATCGTCTGTATCCTTGAGTCATATCTCGGATCCTGGTAGCCCTGGATAACGGTAACGATTTCCTCCAATGGAAGAGGGGAGAGATCCGAGACGAACACTGAAGCAACGTCCGGGAACATTGGTTCGAGTGCAAGAGCTGTTGCGTAGAAGTGGGCAAGAACGCAAAGAACATTGACATCTCCACGCTTCGCAGAAAGAAGAGAAATTGGCACCCAAAACAGCCATTTACGGAGCGCGTAGAGCTGATTGAACTGCTCTTCAGGCGTTTGCGCTTGGCTGGATGTTCGCAATCGATCAAGATACCCCTTGAGCTGGTCAACCCATTTTGTCTCCTGGTCGTTGCGGCTGAGATACGGTTGCAAGCGCTGCAAGGAGTTGTGGATGTCGGTGAGGGTATTTAGTTGCTGTGTGCGGGCTTCTTGGGTGACCGATGTGCCGACTGTGTTCATGAAGTGCCTGCTCGGCATCGGGCTATGCTCTGTGATGTAGTCTGCGAAAAGAGACTCGTGTCTCCACGGCTGCATGGAAATGATCACCGTCTTCGTCCCAGTGACGAGCGAAGCCCAACCTCTCCAGTCCGTGGCCTGCCAGGCTAGTAGAAGTGAAGAAGCTAGGACTGCATCCGAGTTCAACTTAGTGAAGCTGGAGATGCCATCGTGCAGACCCTTGAGGGCAATGCTTGCGTGATGGAAAGCAAGATTCCGTGTTTCGGCCGACTGAGAGATCCAAGCTAGGTGCGAGGCGGAGAAAGCGAGAATGGAGTGCATAACGAAAGGGTGAGAAGCAGCAATGCTCAGAAACCTAGAACAGTCAGTCACCCATTGTTTTCGATAGTAATATTTGGCACTAAACACTTACTTGGGCATCATGTCCGCCCATAGGGTCATTTTGGAGGTTCTATTCCTAAACATCTCGTTGGTGATGGAAGAGAGATGGTGGACTAAACGCAGATCCGTCTTTGCGTACGCTCGCCATTCGGGTTGAGGGTAAATGCGGAGCTCAGGGAAAGGGAACTCTCCAGTCTGCCTCCATAGCTCAATCGTAGCTTCAATCTCTGGTGTCCAGAGAAGATTGGGCTGCTGGGGAGCTTGCGGAGCTTCGGGCATCATGGCAGTGGGGCTGTCCATGTAATCGCACCGAACCTGGTGCTTGGTACAGTTGCGACTGTGAGCAGATCAGCATACCAAACATGTCAAACAATCCTGTTGAAGGCCTACCACTGCGGGAATGTCTCATCACAGCGAATATGTCTCCTCTTACAAGTTTTGCAGCCCTTTCGGGATTTGGTATGACTGCGCCTCGAGGGGCCTCCGCCTGGTCCAGCCATTGGATGAATTGGTGGTTTGTAGATTTTGAGCGAGTGTGAGAAGTGGACCGCACAGCGTCCTCGAATGGTTTCGCGTTCGAGTGTTCAGGCGTCGATGTCGTAGTAATCAGTGTTTCTCTGAGATATTGGGGTTGAGGAGGGTTGGTATCGGTGGGGGCTGAGTCTATGCACGCTGCAGTTACTGTTTGGCGAACTTGTAAAGCGAGAGTAATTTGGTCGTAGACCGGTGATAGGGTGGTGTTCTGGAGGCTGAAGGCCGGAACAGTTTGGTGATATATATCCGCAGAGTGCAGATGGGAAGCTTAGACGAATCTAGGGCTGAGAAGTATTGACGCAAAGCTAGCGAGACCTCGGCGGATGTGCGACAGGACGAAGTGACAGCGGAAAAAGGTCAAGAGCATGCAACGTGCCCCCTGCAGGATGCCCGGCCCATACCTCACTAGGACAAAGAGGCCTTGGGCGGAAGCAGAAGCGCTAGAGCTGCTAGAGCTCGGTTCCAAAAAGCCCTGGGACGTCGAACGGAACCAACCACGGTTAGACGGTGATAGCGTCCACGCAAATAGCAGTGACGCCACGAGCGGCGGAAGGGGACCTGTGTGGCAGCCGGTAGAGACGGGAGAGGCTAGTGAAGCGTGCGGGAGCTACAACCAGCAAAGGAGTGATTCACCGCTGGCGCTGGCTAGTGCTCGAGGCACATGCTCGTTTGGCATAGCCTCCAGTGTAACGTCTGTAACAATTGAGCTGTCCGGGACCTTGCACCCATGCCCATGTTTGGCGCAGCGGATGATGCTGCTGTCCCTGAGCAGCAAGGTGCTTCAGGAATGGGGCCCTGCTTACTGGGAGCGAGCAGCCAGGCAAGCCCGGGCCGTGCAGTGAACGTGTCTGCCCGCCGGCGGCCGAGTGCTGGGGGTGGCCCCTCTTTGGGTACACCCCTGCTGCTTGTATGGAGACAGGACGCTTCGACATCGTTGGACCTGCAGACCACAATGGGATTGATGCACGCGGAGTGGATGCATTTGCCGAAGAGCAGCAAAGGCCGACCACCAGCGCGCATAGGGGAGGCCCCAAGTCAGCGAACCGCCAAACACTACGGGCCGTGCGATACGGTGGAGGCGATCGGCCTCAGCAGCGAGCGGTCGCAGCGTGCCATCAGTGGCAGAGACAGCGAACGGACAAAGCGAGCAGACCATCTGCTGGCAGAGCGGGCGCCCTGAGATCGCCACTCCAGGAGAAGCCGGTCGTGCTGGTGTGGCATCGAGTCCAGGACTTTAGGTAGAGTCGCAGCGAGCAATTCACTTAATTCACTGCTCACTCTGGGGTGGACGAATCAGACAAGAGAAAGGTGCAGCAAAGTTGATGGCGCTAGCTCCCAAAGCCGCTTGGGCTGGCAAAAAGTGCCGGGGTGTCGTGGTTATTTTTGGCCATGTGCGGCGTGCTTGGCTGATTCCGCTCAAAGTCACCAGACAGCAGCGTCCGTTCGCTCGCGCGTCATTCACGCAATGTTGCTTTCGAAGCAGTGATGATGGTGTCCTGCATTGGCCGTCTTCACGATGCTACTCAAGCCCACAGCTCTGCCGATCTGTGACGGTGCGCTGATGCGCTCAGGGTGTGTACAGGATGACAGGTACAGGGCCTCATATTGGCAGTACCAGAAGGATTCGCTACTGCTGCTGCTGCTACTGCTTGGGGCATTCAGCTCGCAGCTAACTCTACAGCTTCCTTCACCGGAGTTCAGCCAGTGTCTTGCCTGGTCACCAAGCAATTGGACTACCTACAAGTGTAGGCGAGCCACTGCATTGGATCTGCACATGTGCACAACGTGCCGTGTGACACGGTACACCATACTGTCGTGAGAGCTCTCCAACGTGTCGGAATCGTCTTCCGCTGCAAGGCTGTTAAGCTGCTGCACCGCTGCGATGACGCTGCTCTTGTGAACAAATCGGCGTCGCCTACTGCCAGTGGAGCAGTGAGCAGCAAACACGAGGTTCGATATGCCGTTCTTAGAAACAACGCGCTGACAACCAATACTTCACGATGCTATAGAAAGCCCGAAATACCGTAGCAATAGTCTGCAATGACATGGCAAATGCGCAAGAGCAGGTGCAGGCCACAGAATATGTAAGCTAGCGAAGAGGTGGCTATTGTAGTAGCTATTCTTAGAGATAAACTTCTTTAAGCTTGTTACCTGCGTCAGTGTACGTCTAGGGTAGCCCATGCCCTGTCTGTGGGGTGGCTAGGATGCGAGAACCCTTTCCATTCCTTCCGTCTGTCGCATTCGTGCTGACAGAGCAAAAGTGACGAAGCTGACTAGCAGCACAGCAGACACATACATATCTGCACGCAAGCCACCGAATCGTTGCAATAATCGATCATCTGATTCTACCCAATCCACCAGCGGACTGCTCTAAATACGTGCGACCCTGTTCTACCGCCGGCGCGGCCAACTGCCTTGATTGGGATGGTGCTCAGGCTACACAACACACATGTCCTCCCACGATCCTTCCACCGACCACACGGCGGGTCTTCGCGTGGAGTGCTTCCTCCGATCTTCTCCATCATTTGGTGGAACTACCAGCCAGTTCTCTGTCGGATGGGTCCGTTCTTTGCACTCGTACCGTGAAACATATCCTCCGGCTGTCGAGTCGAATATAGCAATGCGTTACCTATGACTTTGATTGTAGCTGCTTCGAATCCCCACAGCGCGCACAACGATCACCTTTGAAAAATTTGAGAGGCGCTATTTGTCAAGCTCGGTCATGCCGCTGCGCTGTAGGGCGCGTCTGCTGCCAGCATGCCTTGACACGACCCCAGGTGCAAAGGAGCTGAGTGATCATGTGTAGTTTTCGACGGCGAGGGTATCACAGCTGATGGTATATTTATAGCCGGTCGTCCCGCATTCCAGAACACATGTAGACGTTCCTCTCCTTACCACCACCACAGGGTGAACCGCGCTGTAGACTGCTCGTAGGGAGGGGGCATGCTTCTCTGCAGTCTGGTGCGATGGCGAGCACCCTGTTGTTAACATGCGCAGAATTGTTACATGCATGCTCGCGTGTGCCCGACATGGATCATCCCTTGCTGCCAGTCATGAGCCGCATGAGCCGCACAACAACAACATCGAGCTGTAAAATTTCGCCGAGGCTTCATGTATCTTTAATGGTACAAGAGATGAGTATACTTTCGTCTCACTTTCCATCTTTGCATGCTAGTCTCGAACCACTTAACAGCAAACAGGCGGTCTTGCGAATTGGTGGAGTCGCAGACTGGCGGTCAATGTCGTGTCAAGACCTAAGATGCCTCGAGTATGCCTTGAATCTTCTTCGAGCACGTCCAGCCGAGGCACAGTGGTCGCGGTGAGTCGGTGTCCTCCGTCCTAACTGAGATTTGCAAACCGCCCGGCAATCTTCCGACGCATTATTGCAAAAGTATCTTTGTGGGCCCGTCCCGAGATCTGCAATACTCTGCGAGGGCTGCATTCAAAAAATTTGCGACAAAAACCAGCAAATCGAAATGCGACGGTCGAGACTCGAGACGCTGAACTCGCGCGTGCCCGAAGAAGGGACGAAACGAGAAGGATCGCGAGGCCTGCAAAACTCGTACGACTCCTGTCGAGATCTGGTAGACTCGCGGCAGCCACGGAGCGCTTGCGCGTAGAAAATGTCAAGATCAACGACCGTTCGCTGATCGCACATTTTGGTTCTTTCCCGTCGCCGCCACTCAATCGGTGCACACCTCCGCGTCCACAAAGGCAGCCTAAGGGGTCGTTAGAGAACCAGAAAATCGTCATTCTAGAACACGGCTATGTACTTCGCCTTGCGTCCGAAGACAAGACGCTCCTTGCTGCATGCAGCTGATCTGTGCTGCGCGCACCTTCGAGATGACTTCATGCCATGTACAACGCTACAAACGCCTCGCATGAGACGTCCACGGTAGACCCTGTAGCACGGCGTAACAGCGCTTACTCGCCGCCGAGCGAACCAGTCTATCGGGAGCCGCGCAGACCGAGCGGAGCACGCCGTTTTCGTTCCGTCTCTTTGCTCCACGAAGCCATCATTGATAGGCGTAGTTTGCGAGTCGTGCAAGACAAAAATGGAGATCGTAATGTCTGAGGGCTCGGAACGGTGGAGACAGCCGACGGAGGGGCACAATGGCTGTGAAACCTTCTCGCTCTGCAATCTCGATGCTTAAGAAAAGTTAAGATTCTACCTACAGCTATCTAAGACTATGGATGAGGGTGTCTGTCGCAGTCAACAATGACATCAATAGAACGCCGGTGAATGATACGCTGCAGCACGACCCGCCAACCCGTGAAGCATGATGACATCGCCCTTGTGAGAGGCCCGCCTATGTAGCAAAAAGTCGCTGGAAAATGTCTATAGATGCCGGAACCTCCATGGTTCTTCGTAAACGCACATCGCTCATTCCCCCTGCCTATAGTACTTGCTCTGCCCGGTTCGCCCTGCTTTTGGTATCCTTCTCTTCCTCTAACTGGTCATCATCAATCCAATGCTGGTTGACTTGTAAAGAAACCGTCCACGCCCATGCTCAGTCGCACTTCTGAGGAGAATCGTGGCGGCAATATGAGTGTATGTGCGTTTCCTAAACACCGTACAGCTCACGGAATGTGGCCTGCTGGTCACCGGGGAGGCCATTGAGGAAGCTGTCAAAATCCGAGATCATGGTTTTGTATTGCTGGATAATCTGCGCCAGTGATCAATAGAGTGCATGGACGCGCGTTGGAATGTACTTACCGTCTTGAACGTTTGGCGACAATCCTGGCCGGATGGTCCAGTGATGTAATTCCGATCAGCGGAAGCCATCAGACTGAAGAATTCCAGCAGAGACTGCTCCATTGCGCCTGGATTTGCAAGGACCATTTGCATGAAGCCAGTGAGTGCATGGCCCTTCTCATCGTTCCACGTGACCTTGCTGATAGCGCGTAGAAATGCGGGTGCTATTTGAGCAAGGTGTACGGAGAGATACTGCGCACAACCTATCCCCAGTCTTCCAAGGGCGATAGCTGCGTTCTCGTTGAGTGACTCCGGCACTTTACTGTCGAACAATATTGTGCCAATCTTCTGAAGCAATCGCTCAGCGTAAGGTTGCATTCCCTCCTTTTGCTGCATGGCGATTTCTCCGACTGACCAGCAAGCGTTGTTGATGACAGAGTATCCTGACTCGTCATGACCGATCTGTGCGGGTGAAGCCTCCAGTTGAACAATCAGGATTTCGAGGATAGCAGGGAGGCAAGGCTGAAGTTGCTCGAAGACGCAGATAGCGCAATCACCGAGCAGAGCATAAGCCGACTGCCTCACGTCGTTGTTGGAATCACTCATACAGATAGCAACGAGCTGGAAGAAGTTAGGGGTTCCGGCGACCAGCTGAGCGCTGTCCTGGGCGGGGAGAGCTTGGATCATAGCGCTTAGCAGATCAACAGCAGTGATCAGGAAGTCCTTGTCAGGCACCTCGAGGCTTGGGTTCTCGGTCGACATCTGACTCTCCTTGAGGTTTCGGTGGATGATGCCGATACACCTGGCGAAGATACCAGCAGCGTACTGAGAGAACTTGCGGTCGAGCGCAGTGGCCACATACGAGAGGCATTCGAGCAGTGGGATGACCTCCCTTGAGTGATCTGACACCTTCTCCCAACGCTGAAGAAGAGCCGGCATCAGCATGGCAACCAGCTCGTCTTGAGCGAGCGCTGGTCCGACGTGCTCAGCAAGAGTCTGGACACAGTCGTACAGAATGTACATGTTCTTGTCCTTGTACATCGCAAAACATTGGATGAATTGGCGGACGATGACAGGGCAGTACTCAGAAAGCTGGGTGCTCGCCTTCTCCTCGAGATGTGCGAAGGCAGATGCTGCGGCCTCTTGTACACCCTTGTTGCTGTCCAGCATCTTCTTGAGTATACCGTCCATTATAGGCTCGAAAAACTGCTGCTTTCCGGCCTGATCAAGACGCGCTGCCCATCCAGAGTAGCGACCCAAAGTCCAACATGTAATTTTTCGAACTACAGGCTTCGGGTCCTGAAGAAGCGTAATCAGGTAGGGCGTGAGCATGGGGAGGTGGGGCTGAACGACGTGCATGCACCCATCTGCGATGGCACCGAGAGCAAGGACAGCAGACTCTCTATTAGGCCACTCCGCATGATTGAGGTTTGTTGTGAGGTATGGAAGCGTCGCCTCGAACACAGCCTCATGGAAAACCCCTGCAAGTACATCCAATGCTGCGGCTGAGCATTTGCGTAGGTTCCACGCATCTTCTGGGTCACCGAATGAATCGTCGTCATCGAAGTCTTCGATTTCACCGTCACTAAGACCGTCGTCCTCGGCACCAGCACCGTTGGTAAGAACAGTCTCGCCATTGGCGTTTGTTGTCATACGTCCCGATTTGGTCGATGCAAAATTTGGTCGAATGTCTTGTTCTCGGTCGTCGACGTCGTAGTCCTCCTCCTCGCCCTCAAGACGCAGAACCTCATCCTCGCTGTAGACCATGCTCTCGAGGAGTACCGGTACGATCTTCGCCAAGTACGGACCAAGGTGGTCGCGCATCCTCTCGTCTTCAGCAACACAAAGCCAGAACTCGGCAGCGTCCAGAGCCAACTCCTCGTCATCTTTGCTGCGCTGTTGTGCGACCATGTAGTCTACTAGTCCACTCATATGCGGCAGCATTTTCTCTGGAGCGATATCTGCAACGTGAACGAAAGCCCGGCAGACCTGTTTCCTGACGTCTTCGCTTGTATCGCTAGCGATAGAGAACAGCTGTTGCATCAAGGAATCAATGTTGGACAACACGACTTGCAACTTGTCAGGGATAAAGACGTTGATCGCCGCTATGGCATCAGCGCGCACTCGGGGAACCGGACTTGTGGTAAGCTCCAGCAGCTTAGGGAAGATGAAGCTCAAAGGCCGCTGGCCCTGATACTCTTTGTCCAATGCTCTCCTGTGATCTTCGCAGATCTTCAGAAGAGCACTCATACCGCCTTCTTGTGCTTGGACGGAAGAATTGCCGTTCGCGTTGCTGACGATGTTGACAAGGTCGGAAAGAATCTGAGGCCATCCCATGATGCCTCCTTGTCGCACTACTTCGGTTATCACGTTTCCAGCGTACTGGCGCATCTGTTTGTTCGAGTCCTGCAGCCCAACCATGATGATGTCCTTGATGTAGCTTGTTGTAGCCGCATCCATGGCCTTCAACGATTTCTTTACATCGTTCTTCAGCATAATGGCAGCTGCGGCGCGTGCTTGGAAATAGAGGGATCCGTCCATATCGACACCTGAGGGAGGCTGGCTGCTGGAGAAGAGGTATGCCAGGTATTTATCAAAATCAGGCGAGGCCCTGGCAGTTCGAAGCATCTGCACGGCCGCCAAAGTCAGCGCGACTGCTGCGACATACGATACAAATGCGGGAGACATACGATTTCGGCATTCTTGCGTGCATTGGCATCGTGACCGCCTAGCGAGTCCTTCAGGCACTGCGCCAGCTGCCGTAATGTCTGTTGTTCAGGTTGCCACGACATTGTGAGAAGCAACCTGAGGCGGGGTATGGAGAGGGTCGAGAAGTGTTGCGCTGTGAGAGCAGGAAACGTATTCTTCTGCGGAAGATGTACTGCGATTTTGAGGTCAAAAGCGATAAGGGAGTGCGGTTCTGTGGGGGCCCTCAAGCTGGTTCTGTTGTTGCAGCTTGGTTAGCTCTTGCCATGCGCCTGCTGAAAGCAATACAGCGAATTGAGTGAGGGGCAAGTGGACGTACCAGCTTCTGGATCGGTGCGTTTACAAAGCCACAATCATTTTGGAAGTCTTACAGCAATTCGAGTGGTCTATAGTCCTCTGGCGTGCGTTGCGGTTACGAGTTTGCTTGTAATATTGCGCGGGGGATCGGTTGCTTGCAGCGTGGGAGGGGCACAACGACGCACGGCCTGGGGGTATCGCGACCTGTGAGAACACAACCGTAGGAACAGGGCTGCGTGTGACGAAGCACAGGTGAAGACAAGAGGGCGAGAGCCGATTTCTGGGGGCGACGACGTCTAGCTTTTCGAGACGTAGCCTGGGAGGGTGCAGGCAGAGAAATGTCAAGTGCGCTCGACCCACCTCCTCGATTGGATCTGGCGTATCCGCAGCCAAACCCTCGAACATGTGCTTCTACCTATTTCTTGGGCACACCGCCTTCAACCACGACAAACTTCGAAAGCCTCGATCACCGCTTCATGCGCATGTACTGCATCGTTGTGCAGCGTAGGGCTCACCGAGTGTTGTTGACAGGTCTGACATGTAGCAGATGCATGTTGCACCGCGCAAGCACTGTCACTCAAACTTTGACCGAACGTTTGACGGCATGCAGGCTCTCTGATTGTTCAAGTCGTCTTTGCATCTTACAGTTTCAACAGCGGGCTATTCAGCCGCTCTGTAAGTCTGTCGATACCGTCCAGCATATCACCTCAAGATTCTCCTAAGTGGAAGTGAGATGAGGTTGGACTGGAGGCATCTGAACAGCATTCGAAAAGACAATTGAGACAGGTGAGCGGGCCAGGGCAGCGAATGTTGCAGACCAGCAAATACCTCACTCAGTCGTCAGCATTCAACGTGTCGAAGAAGCTTTGTCACATTGAAACCCAATGTGTGGTGACACAACAACGGCGAACTCCACCAGCAGCATCCTAATCAAGGCAGCTTTTCTGGAGTCGAGGTGACGAAATTGACACTACCCATCGTCCCGGTGCGCATGCAGCTTCCCTCGTAGCGACAGCATATGGTGAAGGCGAATGGAGCCCAGTAATCCGTAATCATCTGATACGGGCACAGTGAAGGCGAGATCCCATTGTACTGCGCAGCTGTGCTTGTTGTCACTTCCAATCAACGCCGCACCATAGGACTCAGCTGCGTGGACGTACCGAGTACCTATTCTGGATGAACCCGAGTGTACGCAGTATCTGTGCTCAGAATTGGCCATAGAGACCGAACAAGCATATCGTTGGTACATTGTGGCTTCAGTGACTTGTCTAGATTCTTGCAGATGGCTGTGATCAAGATTGGTCAACGCTAGGCACAGAGGTCGACGTAACTGCACTCATTTCAACACTTGCCGTCACAAGGTTACATACGAAAGCAACAAGACCTACCATGCGCTCATCGCTCTCCGCGTAACTAAACGTATCACGATCCAGCAAATGCCACTCAAAATCACAATATGGGCCAACTCGCTTCTTTAAGATGATTTTTTTGCGCGCCAGTACGTTGTAGCCTACACAAAGTAGATGGGTGAATCCACATGCGCGGCTTCTCATTGTCGAGTGCAGACACTTCCACCATTACCTTATCAAACATCGCGTAAACAACTATCAACTACCTCCCAAATTTTAAAATATTCGAGCTTGTTTCTGGCTTTGTTGTCTCGCGGCGCAAGAGTGGTGCGGAACTGTCACTCACGATTATCCACCTACGGTACATAGCTTTATCGACGAAGATCCTCCAGCAGTTTCGCACGGTAATCTGCAAGGTATTAACACAAGAGGTCAGAATCCAGTCCTAGGTCAACCTGTGTTCATATAGAAAGTCGAAATCTTCAATGGATTTCACGCATCCGCCGGCAGCGTTGGTGAGGGTGCACCAAACACCTGAACAAAAACACAAGATAGCCGACACAATCGCAATACACTCTAGAGGCTGTCGAAGCACAATCGTTCCTACCGTACCCGTCAAGACTGACGTATGTCTCAGCCACAGTGCGTCCAGCACAGTGCTTTCTGCGAGTCTTGAGTGCGTTAGTACACTGAACAACGATTTGTTGATTTGCAGTGCAAAGCTGTTGCGTAAGAGACCAAAGACTTCTGGATTCTTATTGGTGCTGCTGCGTTCCAACTGTTGGGCGGTACTTCGGTAGATGCGTCTTCAATCGAGATGCACGCGGACGTCGAAGGCTTGAAGTATCTCTTCGCAGAAGCATGCACGGGCAAGTCAGCAAGACCGGCAGCTAGATCTGTAACGGCTCTCTGACAATGCATCTATTCATAGATATCGCCCTATGGCGGCTCTGCGAGGCGGTGTTTCAGGTTGTGTGGTAACAAGCGGACGACTGGCCGCTTATTGCCACGAGCAATGCCTCCCGCGCGTCTACAACGTAGGACAAGAGCAATATCGAGCTGCAAGGTGCATCGCGGGGCCGAGCTAAGGATCACAAATTACAACGCGGCGTGTGAGTTGTTCCCTAAAGCCCATTGGAGAGCTGCAGTAGCTCGTGGTTGGTGAGGCCGGTTCGAAGGTCTCGAACTGACCCCGTTCCGGCACGGTGAACCACCATAGCGCCATACAGTTGCCAACAACGGATCGCGCTGAGGCTCCTCCTTCTACTCGTGTGCACACACTGACTCTCACACTTCAGCGCAGTTCGCTGATCGCGGGACGCTCGGAATTACCGGCAGCGTTGCGGATCTTGTAGGCCTTACGGCAGCGAGAGTGGCAAGCCAAGCACCGCGCACCTGCGTCGTCTCACGCCGCAGGCAGACAGTCTCACCGTTCACGTCCACGCTTGGCACAACACGCATCGGATCGCCCATCTTCGCTCCTCCCACGCCGTTGCACTCTCCACTCCGCGAGTGCACCCCGAGTGTGCCCTCTGCATCGCTCTCTCGTCGACGGCGACCTCTGCGGACTTAGTTGCGTCACCAACCACTTCGATCCCCGCCGCTGGATCGACGCATTGAGCGAACCGTTCCTTCACCAGCACCACGAGCGCCGCTGCGCCTGCTGGCAGCGCCTTCACCTCGTCGCAATACCCCTGCCGTTGAACAGCACTTGTAGCAGAGCCCCTGCGCGCCATCATGCTGCCGCAAGAACCGCTGCAGGCCGTCCTGCCGCCCACGACGCTCTCGCGCTCGTACCTTGCCATCGACCATGCCTTGTCTGCTACCGCTACGGTCCTCGCCGAGGCTGAGCGCGCCCTTCACACATCGCCTGGTGATGCCCCACGGATAGCGCGCTACAATAGCAACAATGGTCTCGGGTCGACTGCGAAAGGCATCATGATTGGCGTGTTCTCAGTACTCGGCGCTGCAGGCTTCTGTTTCCTTGTCTTCGCCATCATCTACTACTTCCGCTACACACAACAAGGTCGCTTGTTCCTCGACCGGATCACACGACCCGGAGAGTACGATGATGAGCAGCAATTTGCCAAAGAAGAGGCTGAGGCCTTGGAAGACATGAGCGACCTGCAGAGAGCCGAGTACCTACGAGCAAAAGGTAGGTAGTCATTGTGACCTCATCATATGCAGCAGTTACTGACCTGAATCAGCTTTCGTCCAAGTCAACCCTCCGGAATCTGTCCAAACCGACATCTCTCTGTCACAGTTCCTCGCCATTCAGGAGAAGGGCGTGTCAGCATGGGAATTTGAGCCAGAACTCGAGATTGCCAACTGCTTTGTCGAAGGCCGAACCGAAATCGAGTTCTTCGACTCCGAATGCAGCGTCCAGAGCAACCTACCAATTCCCAAGCAGAATGAGGTATACTACTGGGAGGCTAAGATCTACGAGAAGCCTGAGAATACAAGCATTGCAATCGGCGTCACCACCAAACCATACCCTCTGTTCAGGCTGCCGGGTACGTATGCTCGCGGATATTTATCAGAACACAGTACTAACAGCAGTGCAGGCTATCACAAGTCTTCCATTTCATATGGATCGAACGGCAACCGACGCTACAACCAACCTTTCACACCTTCCGCTTACGGGCCGGCATATGTTCAGGGCGACGTCATCGGAGTCGGGTACAGGCCTCGCACGGGCACGATCTTCTTTACCCGTAATGGCAAGAAGCTTGATGATGTTGCACACGGTCTCAAAACACAGAACTTTTTCCCCACAGTCGGCGCCCAGGGACCATGCCAGGTCCACGTCAACTTCGGGCAGATGGGGTTTGTCTTCATTGAGGCCAACGTAAAGAAGTGGGGTCTGGCCCCTCAGACCGGCAGTCTGGCTCCTCCTCCACCATACGGCAGCGAACAAGGTTCGATTCTGTTGGACTCTGGTCGCGAAGGCATCAGGGAAGGCATGGCTGGCAACTACATCTCTGCAGGTTATGGACATGCACGATCTAGTAGCCAGCAAGTGCGTCTCGGGCGTAACCAACCCACAAGCCCTGGTCCTCAACGCAGCCCCACTGACATCTCCCTGGCAGCTTTCAGCCTCGTGGACTCCAACGAAGATATCGGTGAAGGGACCAGCGGGGAGGCTAGCAACGTGCACGATGTGGCACACGAAAGCGCACGCGGGCTTGGATTCCTGCAGCCTGGAGAGCTCCCCCCTGAGTACACCAGCCCTGTTGGATCACCGAACCTCGAAGCTGGCCGACACATGCGGGATTACTGGGACGATCGCGGGGATCAGCACGAGCAAGCCCCTCTACTGCTGCGAGACGATCAACAAGTCGAGCGTCCTCTACCCAGTTATGATGCCGCGATGAATGATACACCCCAGCTCCAACAGCCCACGATTCGCGTGCGAAGCGCCACTGAGACCTCCCGAACCACACGCCGAGGAGGCCCTCGATGAACCATAATCTCTGTATTTTCCACTCATACTGTTCCTCGTTTTCATGGATCTAACTATACCCCATCTCTTAGCACATCTCCTCTCAGTTAGGTATGAGAGACATCGCAATGTACATATGGGGTTCGCACTTGTGAAGCTACGACTTTGGATCGAGCTGTTGGCGTTTTGACTGAGCGAGCATTGCTACGCTGTTGCACGAATGGCATTGGGACTTGATCGGACGGATCGAAGTGGTACCTCTATGACGTATATTTCCTACGGTGTTTGGGCAAGAAGGCATTTGTTGGGCAAAGAGCGATAACCTGTCTGAAGTACGCGCTCCTTCAATACACACACATTCCTATGTTCATACTCTGAAAAGCACGAAGCATAAAACATGAAATACGTGAAAAAAAAATCAAAGGTATGTCTCGACGCATTAATTGCAAAGTCCGACACATGGATCAGGCGGCTCCGCACTCAAAGATCGTCGCGGTATTGTTCTTGTCTCGTGCAGCGCTCGCTTTGTAAGGCGAACGTGCATCCAGCTCAAGGTCTGCTGATACAGCAGCAGATCGAGCGAGGCAAGAGACCGTCATACGCACGTGTTCCTCCCGTCTCAGGAACCACCCGAGCATTTTGGTGGCTTTGTTTAGAGAGGTCTGACATTGCGCGTTATCAACGCGTGGTTGCTCAGACAAGCCACGGCTGCGAAGAACGAAGTTTTCTTCGGCAACAAGATCACGTGGGACAAAGCTAGGCTGGAAAAGGTGTAGCCTCGACGCCCCCGCTCGTCTCGGCCGCTCAGAATCAGGCTCAGATATCCAATCAGAGACTACGGCAGCAGAAATGCGTAGAAGTCACGGCTGAAGTCCTCCAGTAGCCGATGCTCTCTGAGGCGTCGTGATCTCAACCCAAGCTATTGCGCTAGCGAAGAACGGCATTCTGCGTGCTGAAGCGGCAGACTTGTTTCCACAACTTTCAGTTCTTTTCCTGCATCAATCCTCATCGATACTTTGCAGTTCTCACCTCAAGGTTGCTTTTCAAGACGGACCACTACTATCAAAACGTGAAGCGTACGGCGCACCAGCTACAATGCAGTCGCAACGCAGACTCAAGCCTGATCAAGGTATTTTCAAGCGAGCGCATGAGACCGGTGTTCGCTGCTCGTTCTATCTTTCATCATACCAATTTCTCCATCGATCAATCACTGTCGATTGCTTGATGTTGACAATGGAGATGATGAGAGACAAGACGGGCAGCGTTCTGAGAGATACGGTCGGAACTTGATCAGGTTAACGCCTGCGAAAGGACTTCATGCGAGCTCTCCCGCGAGAGAGGCTGCTACTGACTGGCGCAGGGCGTTCTGCGGATTGTGACCGAGAGTTCTACGGTGGAATAGAAGACAGCCTACGAGGTCGACTCGGAAAATTAAACACGCAAGCATGACTGCTATTCATGATGCCGAGAAAGGCGAGCAGTCTGGATCGCTACCGAACGATGGCTCTGAGCATACATCGCCTACCAGCTCTGTGTCGCTCGATAAAGACGTCGCTATTGGACTCGTGGGTGAGCATGCGCGCGAGATCGATCCGGCGGTCGAGGCCAAGGTGCTGAGGAAGATTGACTGGTAAGCTTGACCAAACAGGCATCTATGCACAGGTTTGACTTGATTGTCTAGGTTCCTGATCCCCGCCATGATCGTTGGGTATGGACTGGTGTACTATGACAAGGCCATCCTGGGATCTGCGGTGCTGTTTGGCATGACCAAGGACTTGTCTCTCACTGTGGTCGACGCAAGCACCAATCCACCCACGACTAGCACCCAGCGTCTCAGCTGGGCCACGTCAATGTTCTACTTTGGAATGCTTGCCGGGCTGTATCCGATGACGTTCGCGCTGCAAAGATTTAACGTTGGAAGAATCCTTGGTGGTGTCGTTGTCGTGTGGGCGGGCATATGTATGCTGACGGCCGCGGTGACGACTCACGAAGGCCTCTATGCGCAAAGGTTCTTCTTGGGCTTCGTGGAGAGCATCATTCCAACTGGCTTCATGTGCATCGTCAGTGGGTTCTACACCCAAAAAGAGCAGGCATTGCGGCAGTCTTGGTAAGCGATGCCATTAACATATGATGCTGCTCAGTTTCTAACTTCCTTAGGTGGTTCGCTTCAACCGGCCTCTTCACCATCATCGGCGGCGCCCTGAACTACGGCTTTGCGCAAATCACTGGCGGTTCCCTGCGCAGATGGCAATACATCTACCTCCTCGCGGGCTGCTTGACTTTTCTCTTCGGCATCTGGTGCTTCTTCATCCCCAACTCACCTGCCTCCGCCTGGTTCCTCACCCCCGCGGAACGCATCGTAGCCGTCGAGCGACTACGACGCGGGCAAACCGGTGTGCGATGCCACCAGATCAAAACTTCGCAACTGCGCGAAGCTTTCCTCGACGTCAAGCTCTGGCTGGTCTTCCTCCTCATGGCCTCCGCATATACCGTTAACGGTGCCGTATCGGGCTTCGGCCCGCTCATCGTCAGCACCTTCGGCTGGTCAACCCTCGAGAGCATCCTCTGGCAATTCCCCCTCGGCGCTCTCTGTCTCGTAACCATCCTGCTCTGCGGCTACCTCTCTAGCAAAATCCCTAACATTCGCCTCATCCTTTTGGTTGTGAATTGCCTACCCGTCATCGCGGGCTGCGCAATGATATGGAAGGGCGCCTGGACATACCATGCCGCTACACCTGTGGCAGGGTACTCCATCATCGGCACGTTCGGTGCTGTGGTGTCGCAGACCATCGTGGTCGGGATGAGCAATGTGGCGGGCGCAACGAAGAAGAGTGCCATGGCTGCAGCCATCTTTGTGGCGTATTGCGTGGGCAACATCGTGGGACCGCAGCTCATCAAGAGTCAGACGAAGGCAAGACACTACCCGGAGCTCTGGTCGGGCCTGATCATATGTTATTGTATCACGATCATGACAGCTGTTGCGCTGTATGTGGTGCTGAAGAGGGAGAATAAGAAGAGAGAGGGGATGCACGTGGACGAGGATGAGAGGGATAAGATGGCGTTTATGGATTTGACGGATAAGGAGAACAAATACTTCACGTACGTGTTGTAGTGTGGCACGATGGTTCGAGCAGATGAAGGGGTGACATGGGTTGGGTTCTACAGAACGCTACCCGGCGATAGCGGTACCAACTGGGGACGATTAGGGTCCGAGTACGTGCTGCTCATGAAAGAAGTGAGGACACAAGGTCAGATGTTGACCTGAGACTGGGTGCACAAGGAACTGTCTCTGTTGCCAGTACTGCTAGAAATGAGATCATGTTCATAGTTGCAAACATATGGTGTTCAGGTTGTATCTGGCTTAGATCATCAGACCTGTTGTGACCATCAGCCTCACGGTTCCCTTCGTCTGGTTCCAGAGCACGAGCGAGCTAGGGCTGCAAGGGCGTTTGGGGGTGACAGCCGCGTCGGCCCGCCGGCAGCGCTGCCAAGGCCCCGTATCCAGCATGATGCTCGGTGCAATCTCAGGTACCGCGGACCTTGATTCAGCAACAATTTTTTTTTATAGAACTGCAATCCCACCGATATCTGGGACCTTCGCAGAGTATAGTTCTTAGAGCTCGACTCGCGTATCGTTACGTCTTCCCTGTGACGCGGAGCACATATTGCGGTCCCACAAACGCGTCACCTTGGCTGCGGGAAAGCGGCAGCTCTATCAATATGGAAGTGACGCCCACATTCAAGGCAAGCAGTGGAGACGCGGTCAGCCTAGATGATCCACTGTACCCCTGTAGCTCGTCGTGCCTCGTCCGCTGACATGGCTTCTTTGCTGTTTGCTGGATGAGGGCACGCGACACTTTTCAACACCACCACCACGCTCGCTGCGACAGCCTGAGACTTTCGGCGGTAGATTAATGCTACGCAGGTCACATGAGCAATAAGCATGCTAAGAATTAGGCTGGCGAGGCCTGTGAGCTTGCCAAACGTATTCAGTAGAGTTGCGCTCTTGCTGTTGTTGGTGGTTATCTGCGCAAATGTTTATCGCCGCTTGATCAGTGGTATAGCAGCCTCAATTCCATATCGGGCGATCGACACTTACATTCCCAGATAAGTCCGATCTCTACCACTGCAATAAGCTACTCCACGAGGGCCAGTGGCTCGACTCGCCCGACCGCGACCCCGAACGTCGTCCTTTCCACAACTGGCGAGTCCCCGGCTGCCTCCTGCACGACTACACGACACCGGACATCGCCGAATGCAACGAGGATGGCCAGATCATGTTCGTCGGCGATACGAACGTGCGACAGGTTTTCTGGGCCACGGCGAGCAAGCTGGACAATTCCTGGGTGTCTGATAGACAGCAAGAGCTGGACAAGCACGAGGACTTACACCTCGAGGTCGGCCGCGCCAGGGTCAGCTTTCTATGGGATCCATTCCTGAATGGGACTGGCTTCAAGGAAGAGTTGAAGGCCTACATGGACAGGAACAGGGCTGAAAACAGTGACGAAGAGAAGAAGTTGCATCCAAGCAACGGCAAAAGGAGATCCGTGCTGCTGTTCATTGGCGGAGGGCTTTTTCACGCTCGACATTTGGGCGATGAATATCTCTCAGCTTTCAACCATGTCGTGGACCGTGTTGCAGCAGTCATGTCCACCACGCACGACCGCCTCACCTCGCCTGGTAATATACGTGCGCACGGCAAAGACGGAGTGGACGATCAGATCTTCTTTGCACCAGTGCCAGACCCGATCGTCGACCGCTTGAGTCCATCTCGAGAAGTGACGATTACGCAGAATAAGGTTTGGGCGATGAACGACCACCTACAACTTTGGTCTAACCGCGGACTCAACGTGCCTTGGGCATACCGCGAAATGACTTCGGGCTGGCCTGAAATGGTTGGCGAGAGTGGGCTACATGTCACCGATCGCATTGCAAAGCAGATGGCGAATGTTGTGCTCAACTACCGGTGCAACGCGAAAGGCGCGCAGAGGCACGGCTATCCGTTCAGTAAGACCTGCTGTAGTGCGTACAAACCAGCCAACTGGATTCAAATAATCGCCACAGTTCTTTTCGCACCGCTTGCCGCTCTGACAGTCTCTAGCCTGCTCCGCAACCCGGGTCAGAGGTCAGGCATCGCTCTTCTTGCTGATACGCTTGTCGTGTTGATGCTTGCTGCGGTGTACTGCTTCATTGCCGATAGAACACACGTCTTCGACAAGATCCCGAAGGAGTTCGCTAATATCGACTTCCGGGTAATGCTAGGTGTCGCTATCCTGCTATGTCTCTTCAATGTTCAAAGCGTGCCGGCTCCAACGAGCTACAAGAGCCGAAATCAACTTCAAGACAGCATTGTACAGTCACAGCCCTTCCTTACCCGGGAGATATCCGACGAGTTTAAGGGCTGGATGCAGATCTACGTCCTGGTATATGCGTACACAGGAGCCTCCGACATCATGGACTTTTACAAGATGTTCCGGATCTTCATTGCGCTGTACCTTCTCCTCTCTGCGTATGGTCATGCAACTTACTGTCTGCATACGAACGACTTCACCGCTCAGCGTGCTTTGCGCGTGGTCCTGCGGAACAACACTTTACCAGTGCTACTCGCGTTGGCGACGGATAGGCCGTATACCTCGTACTACTTTGTCCCGCTGGTGACCTTCTGGTTCCTTGTCGTCTTCTTGACCCTCATGATCGGTCGAAGATGGAACGAAAGTCTCGGATTGCTGCTTGTAAAAGTTGTGCTTGCTGGTTTGTTGACTACAATGTTCATTCATGCTCAGGGGTTTCTGGAGCTGTGTGTGTCGCTCTTCAGGTTCCTCTTTCGAGCGAGCATCGATGTAGATGAGATGCGCTTCCATCTTGGTATGGACAACTATGTCGTCTTCGTCGGCGTCTTCGTTGCGGCAGTCCACATCAGAATCTGCTCGGTCCTTCGAACACCGTACAAGCAACTTGGCGACCTAGAGTACTTGATCAAACGACACTTCATCATGCACCGGTTTCTTCTGGTTGCGTGGGCGGTCCTCACTTTACCTACTTTCTTGATCTTGATGCAGCGCGCCAAAGCCAAGGATGTCTATGAGTGGTGGGTGCCATACACCACCTGGCTTCCAGCACTGTCATTCATCATCCTCCGCAACGCCACGGCCTACCTTCGTGCAAGGTACTGTGCATCCTTCGCCTGGATCGGCCGCATATCTCTCGAACTGTATATCCTGTCGCAGCACATCTGGCTTGCCGGCGACGGTAAGGGCATTCTTCGCACCGGATTCCGATACGGCAACGGTACGTTCTTGAGGGATAGATGGCGCGATCTGATCATCTTGACTCCGATTCTCGTGTGGATGGCGTGGATGGCGCATGATGCCATGAAGATGACAACGGGGTGGTTGCTACATAGCAAGGTCTCTGCTCTAGATCTACCGCAACACGAGGGGGCCACAAATGGGGAGTTTGTGGAGTTACCGGGATGGCATCGCCCTGGTAGCGATACCACTGATCATGTGGAAGAACATTGCAAGGTGCAGCATGGAGAGCACAAGATGATGTTAATAAGAGTGGGCGGACTCGCCATGGCTATCTGTCTGGTGAACCTTGTAAGTCAACGGTCGACATGGCAGACTCACAGCTTTGCTAACACGTCCAGTTGTACCCTTGAAATTACGCATGGGAAGTTTGTACACCATCTGCTCGAGCAGCTCTACTGTGTATGATCACAGCACATGATCTACAGCTCCATGAATTGCCAGTCTGGACCACAAATGTAACCATGAAAATCCATGTAGAAGATAGTCGGTCAGACCAACCGTACGAATGCCGATCGAATCAGGTCTGCCAAATGCCGGGTGCTTTGTTCCGCGTCTCTCCGTGGAAGATGGGTGTACACTTGTTGTAAACATCTGTGCAACAACACGTGGAGAGCTATGGAGAGACATGGAGAGACACCCAGAACTCGGCCATTTTAGATCACCAATAATCATGATCAAGTTGTGGAAGATCTGGTGGCTGATCCCGATCCCAATCCAGCGCGAGGCAGACTGCGTGTGGTGACGAGCGCATGGACGCGTCAGCGCGGCTGCCCGAAAGCAGGATGACCGCCACGCCAGACAGCAACATCTCATTCGAAGCTTTGTCCTAATAATTTCACCGCGAAGAACGTGCATCGCAATCTGCATGCAACAAGTAATTGGTAGCCTTAACATCTTGCTACAATACTGCCCAGAAGATTGGCGTGACCTCCAAGCCTAACACAAGAACCCTTGATCCCTTGGTTAATGCGGTCGTGTTCGTCAGCACCGCCCTGCCGGCCCATCCGCACCAGCATCACCCCAAAAAAGTAACAGCCCCTAAAAACAGTCTTACGCGTACCTGGGACTAGGAATGCTGAAAGGTGGGTCGTTTTGACCTTGGAGCCTTGAACTGCTTGGTACACGTGGAATCTTGTATGATGGCCAGGAAGGGACCAATGGGAATGCATGGATGCGCAGGCCGCCAGTGAATCTGGCAACTGCCTCGTGACACGAAACGTCACAGCATGTGAATAGCGCAAGGCAAGTCGAAAGTGCCCAAAAGCAGCATTATTGGAGCCGTTGCCGGGTTGTCTGAGTTGTCGTTCGACCTAATCCCGCTGTCCCGGATATCGAATCGAAACTACCCGCAGCACCAGCGAACGTTCGCGAACCTAAGCCCGACAGCTGACAACCATTGGAGCAGCAACCCGCGGCCTACAGACGGCTTCCGGACATCCCGCATCTTATACAGCTGACAGCGCCAGAAGTTGGAGGAGTTCTGCAACTTTGTCTTCCACCTGTGAGTCTTTGCTTTCAACGGCCATCGCATTCCATCGTCAAACGACCAATATCCATTCAGGATTCTCTACAATAGTGACGTAGTCACACCACCGCAGCCATGTACCTCGACAAAAGAGACAACATGGGCTTCCAAATCGCCCCAGCGCTCATCATCTTCCTCGTTATCCTCGGCGGAGGTGCCCTCGTCTGCTGCGGCTTCGCGGTGTATCGCTTCTGGAGTCCTGATGTGCAGGATAACAACCATATGCACCGCTCGGTCGAGCAGGATCAGTATATGCGCGAGGTTAGGGAACGGACGTGGGGCAAGCTACCAAATTACTATGTCCAAAAACAACAGATGCATGGCTCCTCGAGTCGAAGTCATATGGTACCGGCGAGCCCAAGTGTGAAGTACGTAAATGGAGTCCCGGTGTGCGGTACATTGCTAATTTGTTCGCAGTGCAAGCAACACCACCTACGGATGAGGATAGTGGCGAAGGGTGATATGGATAGTCTTTCGAAGGGAAACACCGGCAGTGCCCATCCACCTCGCTGCTTGATGTGCCCGCGCGCACTGCTGACATGACATGACGTACCTCGGAGTTTGCAGGCGGTATGGATTTTACCAAGACGACAATCGTTACGAAAGAACCCTGAACGAGGCAACTGGTTATGCCTGGAGTAAGAGCTTGCAAGCAGAGTGCTCCAAAGACGCGCAATGCTTGCTGCACCCACTTCATGACCGTTGGTGCGCACGACTATTGTGGTGGATGGTCAACTGCCATTGGGCACAGGCTCACGGAATGATCTTTGGGCGATCCAGAGCAAACGGCCTCAGTCTTTGTAGATCAAGTCCGATTTGGGTGGCGGGGTAGGCGATCCACTCCCAGTTGTTAGTACCAATGACCAAAGCTGCTGTTGCTAGACAGCTCTCAGCCGACCCATCAAACCACCATAGCCCTCTCACTTCTGCACCTAGTAGAGCGTAGTGACCCATGAGTATCCATGCTTCGATACATTGTTCTTCAAGCAAGGCTGCGAACTCTAGTGAGCACTGCACTGCGAAGTGGAACACTGCTGTCCAGTCGAAAGTTGGTCCAGAGTTGCGTGAGCCTGAAGGCGCCTCGTCGACGAGCTTCCATACCAGCGCAAAGGATCTGCAGAGTTCCTGCCATGCTTGACGAAGGACACCGAAGTAGTCTTGATATTGACGTCGTGGACTCGACCACATTGACTCCAGGATCTTCAAGCGTCTTTCATCGGCATGACGTACGTTAGATATCGGTATGGCGGCCGACCATGATTCTCGTGTTATGACAGGACGCAGAGGGCCAGACTGCAGTGTGCTCCAGCCAGGTATCAGGATGACTTGCGCACCCCTGAGGGTTCGTAGCCATTGCAGCGCGGATTGTGCAGCTGCTGTGGCGACCGTCTGCGATTCTGTAATCTCCGCAGCATCCGTTTGCTTCGCCAGTGCAAGTTGTTGGACTTTAGTGTTGGCCTGGTACGTGTTGAAAACCGAAATTACGGTAGAGAAAGCGAACAGTGCCTCTACATTCTCGTTCGTGACCTGCCGCACCTCCTCCATGAATGGCTTCAGTCCTGCGTTGAGCTCCAAGGCCACCAGGTTCTGATAGCTCTTCCTCACCTCTTGGGACTCCACAGACATGGAGACATGAAGAGCTGCGAGGGCCAGGACTCCATGAACCACGAAATCGTGCTTCAAAGCCACGTCTGGGATTGCAGTACACCATGCTTGTTGCAACATAGGGCCAAAGCCCATTGTCGCAACGGTCTTGTTTGCGAAATGGTTCAGAAGTGCAGCAGCATGAGGACGAGCTGGCCTGGGAAGTCGGTTCACGACGTCTTCTTTCAATAACGCGTTCGCAAAATGAGGTTCTGTTGGTGACAATAAAAGTGCGCTTGGCTGCTGCCGAAGATTAAAAACATGCTTTGTAGCAGGGCCAAGTGCTGAATCGACGGTACGGAGACTGCAGACGTAGTTGCGCTTTCGACAGTTCAAGCAACCACCTTGATGTTCGTCGCACTACTTGGGCTTGTCAGCATACATCCCCACCTCTTGAGCATGGTCGTGTGTCAATCCTGCCATATTGACTTGCACTGAGTGCTGACGAACCTTAATTCTGCGTTTTCTGCAGTTAGTACATCCCGACTTCGACTTGCGGTAGAACCTTCGGGTGCTCGTTGTAGCAGCCATAAGAGAAGCGTAATCGAGTCAGGACGGTCCGACGGTGTGGGGTGGTGTAAGTGTTAGATGGTAATTGTCCGGGAAGGAGCGAATGGGATGTGACAGGGGATCCACTTTTCTTTCGGAAGGCTGCCTCCACATTCTAGAAACGCCCGCAAGCCTCACGGTTTCCTAATCCATTGATACGCGTCAAGACGTTGTCAGGCTTCTCGAGATGCGTGTACAGGTGCGACTTACATATCACGTCCTTCACAAGAGGCTTCTTCTGCCTCTTATCAGGCCTCCAGAAGTGGGGTAAACTTGATTGTAAGGTTCCGCCACCAAACGCATCACTGCTCCGATCCGGCATGCGTTGAGCTCCATACATGCATGCAGGTACAAGTACGACCACGGTCGCCGCCATCGCGATCCTTCTGTATTCATCGCAGTTTCTCGATCTGTTTGATATGATTTACTCGAAGGCCTCTAGCCTGGTCTTGTTAACCCTCGTTCTTGTTGCTGGAGCGCAGAACGCATCGACCGTCCTCAATGTCAATCCGCTCCAACAACCGTATCCTTACTACTTCCCGCCTCAAGATGCTGCGAATACCTCTGCACTATTCCCAATGCCAACTTGCGAAGGGATCACGCTTGAGGAAGCGACCATTGATCAGTTAGCTGGCTACATGAGCGACGGCGTGCTCACCTCTGCTCAATTGCTTCGATGCTACCTGCGAAGAATTCATCAAGTCGACGATTACATCAACTCGATCATTGAGCTTAACCCAGATGCCGAGGTCATTGCTGCTGCACTAGATAATGAGCGAGCAGCTGGCCATGTACGCGGACCGCTGCACGGTATACCCTTTATCGTCAAAGACAATATTGCAACAAAAGACCAGATGGAAACGACTTGCGGAAGTCTGATGTTACTGGGAAGTGTAGTTCCAAGAGACGCACATGTGGTCGCCAAACTTCGGCAGGCAGGTGCACTTCTGATGGGCAAAGCGACTCTGTCAGAGTGGGCTGACATGCGGTCGAACAACTACTCGGAAGGATACTCAGCAAGAGGTGGGCAGACGAGAAGCGCGTACAACCTCACTTTGAACCCTGGTGGAAGCAGCTCTGGCAGCGCCGCTGCTGTCGCTGCGAACGCGGTGACCTTTGCGCTGGGTACTGAAACAGATGGAAGCGTTATCAATCCCGCGGAAAGGAACGCGTTGGTGGGCATCAAGCCTACAGTCGGACTGACTTCACGGGCTGGTGTCGTGCCGGAATGCGAGCATCAAGATAGCGTGGGCACATTTGGCCGTACGGTTCGTGACGCTGCATATGCTTTCGATGCTATCTACGGAGTCGATCCTCGCGATAACTACACACTTGCTCAAGAGGGCAAAACACCATCTGGTGGCTACTTGCAATATCTGACGAACAAGTCCAGTCTACAAAACGCGACATTCGGCGTACCTTGGGACAGCTTTTGGAAGTACGCGGACGAAGATCAATTGAATCAACTCCTGGCTGTCCTTAACGCGGTCCAAGCAGCTGGAGCGACGGTGGTCAACAACACCGAGATACCTAGTCGGGAGTTCACCATTTCACCTGATGGCTGGAACTGGGATTACGGTACCACACGAGGCTATCCCAATGAATCTGAGTACACCGTCGTCAAAGTCGACTTCTATAACAACATCAAAACCTATCTCTCGGAGCTCAAGAATACAGATATCAGATCACTGGAAGATATTGTGGCTTACAACTACGCCAACGATGGCACAGAGGGCGGGAATCCTTAGCCACTGGGCGTACCGGCGTTCTACTCAGGCCAGGACGGCTTCTTGGCTTCTCTTGAGACCAAAGGTGTCAAGGATGAGACGTACTACCAGGCACTTGCATTCACGCAGAAAGCCACGCGCGAGGACGGCATTGATGCAGCGCTTGCCAACAATGGGCGGCCCATAGACGTACTGCTTGCTCCCGCCGACGTTGGGCAGTCGTACCAGCTCTCGGCTCAGGCAGGGTATCCTGTCATCACCATCCCAGTTGGTGTAAAGTCAAGTGTAGGCATGCCTTTTGGACTAGCGCTGATGGGTACTGCATGGAGTGAGAGCACGTTGTTGAAATGGGCCAGTGCGATCGAGGATCTGCAACTTAGTGTTGAGGAATTACCGAGGAGGACGCTGCCAAAGTGGTACGAGTACAAGCAAAGAAACATCCCTGTCCCGTTCTTAGATACATGAACGGCTGTATTTTAAACAAGGTAGCCTCTTCTCATGTGAGTTTGTAGGCAAGCGTCTGCGATGCAGCAATACCTGGGACAACGTAGGTAGCGCGATGCTATTTCCTTGGCCGTGACAGCTTACAAACCTTACTCAGTCTCCTCGTCACACGTATCTTCGCTAGAATCCACGTCCTCTTCTCCATGAATCTCGCCATTCCGTTCAACATCCTGATCCTCCTCAGCACGCCTGGCTAGCAATTCTGCATAAGCACCAGCGTGCAGGTACGCCTCTTCCAGCATCTCTGGTCGTGATTGTGGATAACCAAGCTCCCGTAGGCCTCCCAGTGTGCCAGTCTCCTCTATATGACGCTTGAACTCTGGCTCGAACTGAAGCCCCAAGCCCAGGTTGTACGGGTTGGCTTGACTGATCACGCCTCCCAAGCCCGGCAGCTGCTCCTCGATCTGTGATTTTGTCCAAATCAGGGGAAAGTAAGTCATCTTTTCAGCGGTCCATTCATTTCTGAGGTCCCTCTCAGTGAGATCGTGCTCAATGCGACAGACCGGGCACACCAGCGTACCCCATCTGGCCTTTCCCTTTTCAGACTGATCTAGGCAGGCGTAGTGAAACCACCGGAATCTGCAATACTTGCTGATGCACTGCGCAATCTGTGGCGTTGCTCCCTTCTTGAATTTACCATGGCAGGCGGGCTTGTTGCAGAAGCAGATTTTCGATGTTGGCGTTGGGTGTGTGCGATGGAAGGCCGCCAACTCTTCGTCTGCGACGCTACATGACAACTCTGACTCTGCAGGTCGTTTGGCGAAGTGCAAAGTTAGCTTCGGAGGTGAGCAAGCTGGAGCAGCGGGAGTTAGTCTGATCGCTTGCTGAAGTCTGTCAGGTGAGCTGAGACCCAGCCGAGGACCTGAAAGTAGAGAATCCTGAGGTTCGGGATCCTTGGCCGGGTCGCCCATAATCGTTGGAGGCATTAAAGTACTCGCATTAGTATATCTTGTCTCTTTCTGCTTGGTTGTCTGGTCGTGTGCAACAGCGGTCTTCCGCTTCTTACTCTCCTTTGCCCCCTTGGGTGCAGAATTTGTCTTTTGAACAGATCCCGGCAGCTTTATCGGCTTTGCTGGTGCACGGCGAATGGGTTGTGACATGAGAAAGTTGGGCTTGTGCTTTCGAGGTGACCTCCTGACTTCAATGAGGAGAGCTTTGGTGTTGGTGTCGAGTTCCTGACCAAATTTACGCTCTTTCGCACATGAAGGAGTGATCAAAGTTATGATCTGAGGTACGGGACTGTTGTTCCCTGGATGATCAATTGTCTTCGCTTTCTTTGTGATGTTGCTAGGCTTCGTTGCGGTCGTAGCTGATACTCTGGTTGGTGGTGCGTACGAAGCAGTATAACCGGTTGAGCTCGATGGCGTGCGCAGAGGTAAAATGAAGGGGTCTTTCCGATACAACGAACTTTGCCATGTTTCGAGGTTCTTGGTAGGTTCGTCGCTATCAGAGCTGATCCATAGGGCATTCGAATCTTGAGCATTGCTGCGTCCTAAAGGAAAAGTGTTGAGGGGATCATAAGCTCCATCGAGTCGAGGAAGGGCCTGAAATGGGGTCAACGGCTTTATTTCTGATGTTGGTCTCTTTCGAAAACCTACTTTACCGTAAGGCTTGTCTGGCTCGTCCGTTGCCGCTTCGATACAGAGCACGGTCGGGCTCAAAGTCTCACCGATGGCCAGTGAGTCAGCATTCATTGATGACCGCTTGCTATGTTTTATGTTGAGGGCAGGTCGCTGCAAGGAATGGTTTTCAGAGAAACGATATTGAGGTCGCGACGCATATCTCTGAAGTTGAACAATGGTATCTCGAGCTTCACCGCGCTTGCTCCATAGATAGCCGAGACAGTCGGTACAGTAAGAGGGTGCGTCAAGGTTGATCGCCTGCCTGACATACAACATGAACTCAGGTTTATCCATATTCTTCATCAAGTCGCCGTCGCGGTGGAAAGGCAGGACGTACTGCAGTGATTCAGCGGGGACGACTGTACCCCAATGCACAAGAGGCTCCAGTTTTACTATTCTTGAGTGACATGGATGCTCGGTAGTAGTCTGCCGATCGCACATGTAGTCGCAAGTGTGATTCTCACAGTCTTCATTGAGGATGAACACGTGCTTCTCTGTATGATGTTAGCCGAAAGAGGATAAAGTCGGACACGAGATTGTTACCTTCTAGAAGCTGCGAGATCTTCGAAACATGACCAGCTAAAAGATACTGCAATTGTGAAGGGCGCTGTGTAGTGGCTTTCATTGGGGGACGGTTGCCCGAGGTCGTGACCCACAACTTTGCTTGCAGTGCGGGGAGGTGATCGTTGGAAATGTCTGCAATTACGCACTTGTTGCCATATTCGTTCGTAATCTGATCCGGCTGAAGGCTTTGGGACAGGAATTCACGAAGCGTGTCAGCGCTGGCCAGGCCTGGCATTGCGAAGTCCAGGTAGGAGGGAGAAGGATCCATTGGGTGCCCAATGTAATAGTGCTGATCGTTCGCCTCTTGGTCAAAACGTTTGCGACCTTGAAAATCGAGTAGGTACTCTGTCTCGTATATAAGCTCGACTTCTTGCAAGACAGGCAGTGGGAAAGGTTCCTTGTGGCGCTGCGTGGGTGACGCCGAAGACTCTGCGACATAACCTTGCAAGCTTTGCGGGCCTGCGATATTCTGCAAAGACATTTCAGAGCGCTTGAAACCCCAGAACTAAATCTGAATTGAAGGAGGAGAATGAAAAGAGTGGACGAGAGCTGTTGATGAAGGCGCGAGCTCTGAAACACTGGCGAAGCTTTGACGCTGAGTTGGTTGTGGGCGTTGCGTGATTGTCTAAGTCCTTCTCTGGAGGATTTCACGAGAAGCCAAAGTTGCGCCAAGAAACCTGTCTGCCGGTGACGGTATAGGTCAGTCGAGGTGAAGGCCGAAAGCTGACGAGTGGCCGCCACGGCGCACTTGGGACGCCTTCTTCCACCTTTGAGACTATAATTGGCGGACTAGGTCTACCGAAAGATTAAATTCTTTGAAAGCGCCTGTGTTATGCTCACAGGAAATATAAAGAGTTTCCTCTTTCTGTAGGAGAAGATCCGCCCAGGTGCTTTCTGCAGCGCCGTGATCGGCGAGACGAATATAACAAATGGTCAGATTGCCAGGTATATGAAAAACCTCGAAACTCTCTCTCAGCATTTCATTTCTAGGTACAAAGACCCGAATACTTCCTCGTTCTGCATCTGTTCTGCACACCTTAATGCAATCTCCTTCCACTGCGGTATTACACGTCCAACAACCAGCTTCCACGAATCTCCGAAACCAGCGCATAGGTCTTCGTTGTCATGAATCATCAAGATGATCTATAAGCATTTCTATAGAGACTATGTCGTCGTACTAGGAGCCGTTCGTTCGGGACTCAAATTACATCCTCTTGGCGCTGTGCGCGTCTTTGGCGACAAGCACCAAAGACCTGCCGGCCAACTCAATAAACTAAGACCCAAGTAATTGCGCGTATGCGCCAAGAAATAGCTCAGTCAAGTGTCATCTGCTGAGTTTGACTCATGTCAATACACAAGACTTGTGAAGTCAGACAGAGAATAGTAGTGCTAGTTGTTCCTTCTCCTCAAGTGAAAGGAAGAACGGGGCACTGGATGCCAGTCGCTGGCAACCTTGAAGACCAGACCTCTCGATGTACGTGTCTCTATCGGCCCCTTTAGTAGCCTTATCTCTGGCGACATGCCTGATGCTTACCTTTGCCTGAGACCGGGTTCCATCGTATCGGCTGAGTGAGTAGATCTAGGAAGAGTCGGTAGGTATAACCGCAGCTCCCACCTTCACCAAATCTTCGCTAAGCGGTACGATGCTCTTATTTAAGTAGATACCGTAGATCTTTGATATCTGGGTGAATCCTCGTATGCTCTGAGGTAGAAGTACTCAAGAGTATGATCAACAACGCGCATACCCCAGGAATCTCCTCAACACTTCGTCTTCTCACTATTGTTTCCTGATAGATCAACCCCAGTCGTTGATTCCCAAAGAAGGAAGGGACTTTGCATGCTGTGCGGATCTTCTACGACAGATACGCTGGCTCTGCTAAATGATGTGTGATTAAGGGCAACAATTGAAGCGACAAGTAATGCTGTGATGCATGCTGAACGCTTGAGAAATTACGTGCGATCGTGCCCAATATATCTAGAGCACTTGGCAGCCAGCCTGAAGGTCATTGAGATTGCGGGATGACGCGATGATTGGTGCCACGCTGTGTTCTCAACCAAGGGAGAGGGTTTCGCTGTGTAGACGGGCCATCAAAAGACCGTAGCCTACAGACATGGTGATGTGACCCAACACGGACTCACGCCCCTTCTAATGCAGCTCAAGATATTCTAGAGTGGTGGAAGCTGGTACTGCTTCGCCATCCATGACTCCGTGAACGTACGCATCACCTACCACGGTGTAATATCCGTTTTGCGGCCTCAAAACGACCGGCATTGTTCCGCCCGTCAAGATGGCTACAACGTCACCAGTAACACTGTTCTTCGGCACCCATCCGAAAAGACCATGTTCCGCGGTGCGACCGAACGCCCGACCCTTACTTACCGACTCAATACTGTCTGCGACATTGCGTGATCGATCATTCTCGAATTGATAAGATGTGCGGGCTCCTCTGAACCTATCCTGCTCATGCGGAAGCGACAAGACGCCAGAGCACCTCGTGCTATGCCGTAAGACCCTAGGGGCCTTCAGCCGATGGCCACTTCGACCACCTATACCACCTACCAGCCGGGCTGACGGCCTCGCATACACTGCAGCTCTTATAGCAGACCCTGAGGCGTTCGAAGCCTTCATCCAACTCACACAGTACTACACCAAGGTCTGCCCCCGGTAGCTTGCCCTGCGCTGCAACAGCAGCAAACAACCGTACTCTTTCCTTGCTCTTCTTCTTATTCTCTCCCTCCCTCTCACCCACTTCCCCGGCACTTACCTGCTTCTGAACACACACGAGGAATCCACTCTGATGTACACACACTGCTCAGTCTCCCTAACTGGACGGGGAGCTGTAGTTCTGACATGGTAGCAATACCCGCGTACGCAAGAAATGCTTTCTAAGGTAGTGTGTCAGCACTGTAATTCCATAGCTTAGCACATCGTATATGCCCTTCGGGAGGCGAGATGGTGGACTTCATCCCCATCAACTAGATGTAAAATGAATACTAACCAACTAACTAACCCCTTTAGCCTAACGTCATCCTCCAACGCTTCGCTAAGGATACCCCTAAGGCCTCTGACGGCAGCACAAGCTCTTCTTCAGTATATTCTGGCAAGGACTGGCTCAAAATCGAGACTCTGTTGCGGAAAGTTGCGAAGGATGAGAGCAGTAAGGAGCTGAGGAAGATTAGCCAATCACTCCACCACATCTTAGTTCAGAATCAGCTCTTCCACTATGAGATAGCAGGCCTTAAGGAGGTACTTAAGACTCAGAAGAAGCACAAGAATAAGAGCAAAGCTCTTAAGTTCCAGGCTCGCAAGGAGTATCATGGTGGAGCTGAGTTCTACTCTCCTCACAGAGTAGAGAAAGCACGAGCCGATGAGAGGACAAAACAACAGAATCAGGAGGCAGAAGAACTCAGAAAAGCTGAGATGTCAAAGCTCAGAAAGGCTAATAAGCTGTATAATGAGAAGATTGCTGAGGAGAGGCGTGAACAGCGGGCAAGAGAGAAGGAGGAGCGTGAGCGACTCAGAGCTGAGAAGGCTGAGAAAGCAGCCGAACGCAAAGCTCAAAGAGAGCGTGATAAGCAAGCTCGCAACGCTCAAAAAGCTGTACAATTGCCCCAAATAGGCAAGCACAAAGCTTCAGCAGCTCCTGCAGCAAAAATACAGAAGAAGCGTCGTACTGTGGCTGCTGCGCGTGGTGTTGTTGCTGCAGAGCCTCCTGCAGCACCTCGCACCCACACTACCCGCAGCGGCAGAACAGCAACTCTATATAATTAGATTACATGAGAGAATATTGTCCCATAGGCCTATAGAACAATCCACCAGAAAATCTCATGATACTAGCTATTGTACGTGGCTCTACAGCCTCATTTTTGTGGGTGCTCATTAAGGTGGTTCGGCGCATCACGCGAATCCGCGCATTACGCGCACGGACACGGTAAGTAGAGGCTCGCTTCATCGACTGGCCCCGCTTTCTTTCTCTTACACCCAACACGGCGATGTTAGACGCACCAGTGAAGACATTGTGCGACTATGCACTACACTGCGCTCGATACAACACAGCACCAGATCAGACTACTGCGCCTCGCACCTTCTAAAGATCGGCGAAGGGCGATCACTTGCCAGTTTAGCGTTATCTCGCTCAGTCACGGAAACCAGCAAGACGAGTATGAGGCCCTCTCGTATGCATGGGGCGATCCCATCTTCAACAGGTCTATCAAACTTGCAGGTGCTCACTTTCCGATCACGACAAACCTCAAAGTAATCCTGCGGACTTTGCGGCACGCAACCCAAGAGCGCCTACTATGGATCGATGCTATTTGCATCGATCAACACAACGTTCAAGAGCGGTCACATCAAGTTTCAAGAATGAATGATATCTACTCGCAAGCTGCGAATGTCATCATCTGGCTGGGTGAGCCTATGTCGGACGCAGCGCTTGCTTTCGGCTTTCTTCGAGAGTTTGGACGACCTCGCCACGAGCTGCTATCGTCGACTGAAGAGGACCATAACACCGAACAGACTGCCATGTCAGTGCGATCGTTGCTGACGAGGTCATGGTGGACGCGCATTTGGACAGCTCAAGAGTGGATCCTTGCTGGACGCACGACGTTCCAGAGTGGACATCATACACTTGATGGAGAGGTTCTGATCCAGTGTTTGGAGCATTACCGCTACCATGTGAAGCATACCGACTGTTGCAGCATGCATTTGACATCTGACTTCTTGTTCAGACTAGGAGACTCGCTCCAGTCGCTCTTCTCCCTGAACGCGGTTAAGCAATTGTACCATCGCCAGGACTTCTCAAGCAGCCTAGGCTATCTTCGCATGCGGCACGCAGCGGATCCACGCGATAAGGTCTACGGTGTCTTGGCACTTGCAGCGCCGCAGTACGTTGGTCTTTTGCGGGCTGATTACAACGCATCTGTGGAACAGGTCTACGAGCAACTTGCGCTGGCGCTGGTTGATCGGACGAAATGGCTTGATATTCTCAGCCACATTGCTCCGAACCAGTCTCCAAATCTCGATATTCCTTCGTGGGTGCCTGACTGGACTGTTGATATGGGAAAGGAGTACAGCAGCGACTGGACCGAGCGATTCAAGATGATAACAAAGTACGATGCCTGCGGGAGCTGGACTACCGCCGACTTCGAACATACACCCGGCGTTCTACGTGTCAAAGGGCTTATCGTCGATACCATCACCGCTCTGGGTGTTAGACGCCTTGGCTCGTACAAAAAGACTCACGCCTACCGAAATCAGCTACTGGATGAAATGTTCGAGATCGCGAATCCAACTGGCACGAAGTATTACCACAAGTATCACGGTCAGAAACAGACCAGGAAAGAAGCTTTTTGGCTGACTTTGTGTGGCGGATATCAAGATATGACAAGACATCGACCAGAAACCATCAGCGAGCCCCACATCGACAACTACGAACCGTTCGAGGAGTGGGAGGCCTGGTTCGCGTCGCCGTGATGGAACTTCCGGTGGTACCAGGCAAAGTCTCCATGCATAGATCGGATAGAAAGGAGTCTGGCCAGTGTAGCTCTTGATAGATCTAGCTCTCTTGGTCCGCGGCGGGGCGCGTAGTCCAAGTCCCAACGTCTATACCATTTCGAGAGTTTCGTCTTCTTGTTAGACTACCAGGCCTGTTGTGTGCTGCGCAGTGCTTTGCGTGCGACTGACTTAATGCCTGAGAGTGTGGGCATAGCGGCTTTCCCAGTTAGGGTTGATGGGTGCTGAGCTTCCAGATTGGCTAGCCTGTCTGCTGTCTCGTTCCCCTCGATACCCTGGTGTCCAGGGGCCCACTTGATAGAGATGTCGTGTGTCTCCATGGCGCCATGGCACTCCAGGAAGGCCCATTGCGATGTGGGCGGTGCGTCGCCCCTAAGGCACCAGATCACCGAGGTGCTGTCAATGCACAGCCAGATCCGGCGGATGCTGAGATCCGGTTGCCGCACTGTGTGCTGGAGACCTCTCCACGCTCCTACTGCCTCGGCGTCGAAGACGTGCGAGGTTGAGTGGAGCGACCCGTGGCCGCTTTGTAGCTGCTTTCCGTTCTGATACACTGCAAAGCCGTACGTAACCTGCTTCTCTCCTTCTACTGTGTACTGTTCAGAGCCGTCTGAGAAGATGGTCACGTCTGAGGGTGGGAGCTGAGCCCACCATTCCTTGAAGGCTTTGGCTGCAGTCTTCTTGTCTATGCCGAGCGTTAGGTCTGCTCGGCAGCCTGGTGAGTAGTGGGGGGCTACTAGTGCCGTCCTCAGGATCTCCGGCAGAAGAGACCCTATGTGCTGGACCCTAGTCTGCACTCGCTGGGGCTGTCCCGCTCCTTTGCCTCTGTTCACTTTCGGGATAGCAGCACGGCTGGCCAGAGGGTGTTCTGCGTCTACAGTGCGTAGATGGGCTGCAAATCGGAGTTTGGCTTCTTTTAGCGCCACTGCCGCGGACGGGAGTCCGGCGTCTTAGAAGAGCGTGGCTGTGGGCGTCGTTCTCCATACCGGTAGTATGCCTCTTGCGGCTATGGCGATTACCTTGTTGATAGCGGCTACGTGCCATCCAACATATGCGCTGACCTCGGTGGGCCTGTCGGGTTTGAGTGAGCGCGGTGGTTTGGTCCGGCCTCTGTACCAGCACTCGGCTCCATGCAGGAGAGACAGGTACACGCAGGCAATAGTAGCTTTACGCAGGGAGCTGGCTAGTGGTCCACATGTGGTCTTCGCGAGACTGCGAATGTGTTAGGCTACCTTAGCAGCTTTTGCAGTGCGCGTGGCTACATGCCGTCTAAAGGTGAGTCTGCGGTCGAACCACACGCCTAGCCAACGCAGGGCTGGCTGGCTGTGCTCGCCACCTGGGAGGATAGGGTGGATTGTGACCCGCTCGTCTATCACACAGGGGGGTGCATAGCTGCTCCGCTGTCTGGTCAGATGTATCATCTCCTGCTTCTCTAGGGCAAACGTGACCTTGTTAGCATCGCCCCACGCTCTGATGTGCCTTAGATCTGCCGCGAGGAGCTTGACGTTAGTGTCTATTAAGTGCGAGGCCTAGTATAGACATATGTCGTCCGCATATCCGAACCTCTGTTTAGTGTCCATATAAAGTAGCTCTGCTAGGTACAGTGTGTACAGAACTGGGGAGAGGGGCGATCCTTGGGGCGTGCCGCAGGCGACCGGGTAGCTGGGGGTAGTGACCTGGCCAAGACGTACTTGTACCCTCCGATCAGTGAGGAACGAGTCTACGAAGAGGATGGTTCTTTGCGGCCATCCCTGCTCGACCATTTGATGAAGCAGACGGTTTTTGAGGAGAGCGTTGAAGGCGCCTTGCACGTCTAGGGTGACCATAGTAACGTGTTAATTAAGTGCCCACGCGGCTTCCGTGTCGTGGGTGAACGCTGCGGTGAGATCAGCTGCAGAGCGTTTTAGGAGGGCGCCGCCGTGCTGCGGGCTGAGAATCTTGTGTGTCATAGCGGTCCATGCAATTCGTCTAGCCACTGTCCGTTTGAGTCCTTTCCTAATGCACGACAGGAGTGCGATAGGTCTCTAGGATCGGGGCGATGTCCGATCTGTCTTCCCTGCCTTCAGTATCATCGCCACCTCTGCGAGCTTCCACTGTGCTGGGAAGTGGTTAAGTTCAAGGCACCGCTGGAAGATCCTTCGTATGAGCTCTCCAGCTTGTGCCCAGCAGGCGCGAAGCAGCCGAACGGTAGAGCGGTCAGTACCTGGTGAGGTGCTTAAGACCCCTATTGTGTTTCGCTCTGCTTCCTCTAGCGAGATGTGTGTGCTCCACGGGAGGGTGGCTGCACTGTCCTGGTTTGGGCTGTGTCCGAGGTCGTCCTCTGCTGTGTACCGGTTGAGCACTTCCTCTCTAAGCGCCTCTGCCTTCTCTGGGGGATTAGAGATAGCCATGTCGTTGACTATAAGAGGAGTGTCCTGGTTCTCTGGTGTGAGCTTATGCCAGGCAATAACCTTGAAGAGGTCCTTGTCGTCCTTAGCGCTGTTAATGATATGCCTCCAGTATTGCCTTTTAGCCTGTCTGACTACAGTCTTGAAAGCCCGCGTTTCTTCTAATAGAGGGATACCCGAGCCTAGGTGTCTAGCGCGCTTGTAAGCTTAGTAGGCGATCTTGCACTCGTTCGTCCACTATGGCGCGGCGCGCCCTTCTTTGCGATCAGGCTTGCCTACGGTTTGCACAGAGTGCTGCATTGTCTCTGTTAGCAGCGTCACGCAGTTGTCTAGTTGCGCTGCATCCTGTGCCGCGAGCGGGTCTGGGATGCTCTGTGCGCCTATCTCCATAAGCCCGGAGAACTTCAGTAGGCTCGCCTCCGGGACTCTGTAGTGATGCTGGTCCAGGTGTAGGGCGCCCAGTACATAAGTAGGGACAGAGGTCACTATTGTCTCGTGGTCCAACCTGCTGTGCATGCTAGCGTCTACAGCAGACTGTGCGAATGGGACGTTAGAGAAGGTCAGATTAATAACATGGCCGGCGCAGTGCGTTGGCTGCCCTGGCACGCTGATAAAGTCCATTGAGGCGGCAGCAGCCCAGCTCGCGAGCTCTATGCCGCCATGGGCTGCGGTGACAGTAGGTTCAAAGGATTCGTGTCTGACGTTGAAATCTCCTCCTACAAGGCAGTGTTGTGGCGGCGCAAGGCGCGTGACGTATTGCAGTACGTCAGGGGTGAGTGGCTGCCTGTAGCAGTTGAGTATTGCCACTCCGTTCACTACAGCCCACAGCAGGTCTTAATAGTTAAGACTCTCACTAGTCTGCAGTTTTACGTGGTGCCCTTTGCGAACATAGGTCATTACTCTAGGGCAGGCTGAGCCTGGTGCGCTAGGAGTGTCCCAGGTGCTAATTGGCGCAAGATGTCTAAAGCCAGGGTGGGTAGAGGTCCTTAAGTTAGCACAAGTAAAGGGCTCTTAGACGCACACAACATCTATGCCCTTATAGAAGGCCACTTCTAGTATTGTGATGTGGCAGGGAGAGCTCCTGCTAACATTTGCCTAGCATACTTGTAGCTCTTTGCTTGGTAGGCTGGGCTGTTGTTGCCTACGAAAGGCTGGGGTGCTATAAGGGTGTTCTAGCATGTCGATAGTGGGTCATCGCTTATGCTGGCGTCTTCTCTCTCTGAGGTAGATGGGTCAGTGTAGATAGTCGGTTGCGGGTGCAGGCTGTTGGCAGATAGTTGTCCTACGTTAAGGTTTCTACAGCCTGTAGCTGCCCGTCTTAGTCTCTTTTCTCCGCTGGTAGCAGATGAAGATGCGTGGGAGGCGCTAATCGTTCTAGTGCGTCTAGCCCTGACGTTTTCCTGCCCTGCACGCTCCTGGGCAGTAGGGTGGGACGGGGTTGGCTCTTGGGTAGCCTCCGGTGGGGCAAGCTCAGTCTGAGATGGGGCGTGTCTGAGGGTCTCTTCGACTGTTCTGTAGAGGTGCTGCTGTGCGATTCTACCTGCACGGCGGATGGCTTTAAGCTTAGTCTTCGTGGGCTTGCTAACGTGTCCATGAACCCTGCGTGGGGCTGCAGGGCAGTTAGAGTGGCTAGCTAGGTGAGGGCTGTGACAGTTAGCACACGTAGCTTTGTGTAAGCAGCTCTCCCCGTACTGTCCTTAGTGCCAGTCCGTACGATCACCGCATTGCACACAGCAGGCTACTCAGATGCAGCGGGCAGCGTTGCAGAAGCCCTAGCAGCCTAGGTCATGTCGCTGTATGGCTAGATGTTTGTAGATTTCCTTTAAAAACTAACTAGTGCTAAAGAGCTAGAACAAGTAGACTAGCTCTTTATATAAGACAATCTAGGTAGTGAGGCCGTTCTAGTTCGCCCCATGCCGTAAGGTTCTGCAGCTAACAGGCAGCTTGCCTGTTTGCGAGCAGACCTCCTCTTCCACTAGCTAGGTAGTAGTAGGTAGTTCAGTACCGTTGAGGGTCTGGAAGGAGCTGGGCACTCCTTGTACCGCATAGTTAATCTAGCGCTCTAGTATCCTTACCGCATCCCCGTCTAGGGCGCGTAACAGAAGCTCCCGGTTTTCTAGGGTTAGGAGTCGCTTCCGGATATTCTAGTTGGCTGGAGTGATTGCCCATCCTGTGTTAATAGGTGATGCAGCAGGTACATCTTTAAGGCTGATTCCTACTATATTCTTGCAGATTGCCTGCCTTACTGCAAATGGCGAGGGTTGTTGCAGTCGCATTGCTGGGTTAGAGATGGCGATGAAGATTCGATTATCTTCTTTTGGCTTAGCTAGCGGGGCAGCCCGCGGTCTAGTAGGGTTCAGGGGTCGGCTGGTACCTATCCGATATTTGAGGGTCTCTGGCTACGTCCGCCCAAGAGCGGCGTTTTGGGTCCTCGGTCCTGGGGTTGCTGTAGCTAGCATCGCTGCTCCAGCGGGAGCTGCTAGGAGAGTTGCTTGGGGAGAGAGAGATCAGGGCGTGAATGACTTTCTGCTGCAGCGCCTCTGCGACACTAGCTTCTTTAGGGTTAGTGTAGCTCTGCGCGTGTTGATCTACGGCTGCTGCAAAGGCAGCAGTTATGGTATTCCATAGCTAGGTGATCTGCTGGGTCTCGATAATGTGGTGTTGGACGGCATCAGAGACTTAAGGTTTAGGGGCGCCCCTACCGGGGTTCTGGCGGCTTAGCGGGGGTGCCTGGTGATGCACATCCTTCTAAAGCCGTCTTGAGGCGCGGGTATCAAGCTGTTAAGGGGACTCAGGGTCAGGGGACCCCGTGTGATGGGAAGGGGGAGGCTCTGCCATCCTATTAAGCTCCCTTGCGCGTCGCGCGGGGGGCCTCGGCGGACGCTAGGGGTGCTCCCAGAGTGGCCGCAGTGAGCCGTATCGGTTGCTGGGATTTTAGGGCTTCTGTGAAGGAAACCTAAAAATCAAAAGATTAGTGTTCGGTGTGGGCTGAAGGGGTGATATACCCGTTGCCTCAAAGGATCTGAGTATCAGCCCCTGAGTAAACGTGCTCTCCCAGGCCTTCCAAAACAGGTGGAAGAAGTCGCTCTTCTTGATTACTGAGAGTCCTTGGCCGTTGTGAAGGTGTGTTGTGAGCTCCTTTGAGTACGCAGTTGATAGAGGCTTAAACATCACCACATTAAGCGGCTGAAGCGTATAAGTTGAATGAGGAGGAAAGATAGCCAGGAGTATCTTGTTCTGATCACAGTAGTTGATAAAGTCCATCGTCACATGGGAGCCGTGGCCGTCAAGGATCAGGAGGCGCCACTTCCTCCGTGCCTTGGTCTTGGTAAAGCGATCAAACACCTGTTGAAGCCAGGCAAGGCCTATATCGTTGTTTGTCCAGCCAGAAGGTGAGGAAGAAACAAGCACAGAGTGTTCCCCTGACTGTATTTCCTCTACCCAGCTTGATTGGATGGTGCTGTTGGCAGACTCGTAGATGAGGCTTGGCGGCAGAGCTGATCCATCACCACACACACACGCCAGCAGCGTAATCCAGGCTCGATTGCCATCTTGAAGTGATGCCTTGACCTCCCCCTTCTCCCACATACGTCTACTGAACACGTGTCTTGCCCTGGTAGTGATGCCTATCATGAAGCCCTTCTCATCCATATTGTATGTGTGCTCAGCGTCAAGCTTATACTCAGCAAACTTACGCTGTAGTAAGCTAAAGTAGAGCTCGTACTTGGCGTAGGAATCAGCGTTGTGGTGATTAGCGTCCATACCCGTTGAGTATTGAGAGATGAGATGGATAGAGTACTTGTTGATGAAGCGGGTAACCCAGCTCTCGCTCACTGGCTCCTGGGCGACTGCTGACGCGAAATTGGCGATCATCTCTCTTGTAGGAGGTATATGACGAGCAGTAAGCTCCTCTATATATCTAACAAGCTCCTCCTCTTGTTGTTGGGTAAGCTTCTGCTGTGCAAGAATCTTCTCTTGATGCGAGCGCGTTTCACCCCTCCACGTGCGCGTCAACGTTGACCGCACAACACCATGCTTTTCTGCTATTTTAGACCACGGAATCTCATCTCCAGATGCAGAAGTATCACACTCTGCAAGCGCTTCATTTAATCCCATTGCGTTGTGTTGTTATAGAGCTGAAATAATAGTGGTGTTTTGGTGGTTCGGCGCATCACGCAAATCCGCGCATCACGCGCACGGACACGGTATGGGGCCATCCTATTACGGTTAGATCAGGAAGCCTGGAGGTCATCCCTAGATCTAAGTACGGCCGCGTGACTTCCAGCATCTTCACCATATAACGAACTAACGACCCCGAATGCACAGAAACACTTGTCGAGGCAGTCCATGTATAAAATTCCTTTCCATCTAATTCTGCTGCATCGCCAGCCATGCTCAGACTCTTTCGCTTGCGGGACCGACCCGCCACTACTGTACTGATCATTAGAGAGCACTGATGACAATGCCCAAGAGATAGTTTTGCCTGTGCATTTTTTTCAATGAGCATGTTTATGTCTGCCAACTTGGAACTTCAAAGTAAAAGCAATTCAACCAATGTGCTCGTCAAGAATGTCGGGTCTCTCCTATTCCACAACAGAACATCCGCAGAGCTTCTTCATCAACCTCCTTGCACAATATAATAGATGAAAAAGTCCACGAAGACTCGTGATGCTTCGCTTCTGGTCTGCTTCGACCCCAAAACCGCAAATTTAGAGAAATGTAGGTCTTGTGTTTGCGGCCTCGGAACGAACAAAGACCGGGTTGCAAGCGATACTGGGGACCCATACGTTTTTCTTTGACGATATCAAGAAAGTGCCATGCAGACATCACATTCTTCTGTTCGCACCAAAAGCGATTTTGACCGCTGTTATGCTTGTCGAAAGCCAGCATGATGAATTCGTCTCAACCAAGCACTGAGATACATCAAAGGCGATATAAAGCTCTACCTTCTATGGTCCATAATTTCATGCCACAACTCAAAAACTGTAGTGAAAACGACATGTTTTTGTCCCCTGACAAGGATCGCACGAAGAGCGCTGCGATATCCTGCGATCTGTCCAGAATGTCCTGACCTAATCAGGATGTTGAGCCTCTGCACGACTATGAACGCTACTTCCTTTGCGCCTTTCCCTCCTCGCATCAAACTCAAACGTACTCTACCAAAAGACATTCCCAGCTTTACATGCTGTTCTTCTCTACTGTGCTACTCGAAAAGCTGGAAGTACTTCTCTCGATGTGGCTGTCTCTTCTGCCCGAACAACCCAACAGGTCCAGAGGTCTTCAGGGGATGCTGTTCCTGCCTGAGACCTATCAAACATGGAACATGGCACATCTCATAATATACCGCCTGTCTGAAGTCATGAAAGTGACCCTCATGGTTCTTAACGACTACAAACATCGTACACTCAGCTTCTTTCTTTCTTTCTTTCTTTCTTCGCTCGTTGTGACACCTAGCTGTGCTGTCAAAAGAACTCTGCCGGTTCATATATTGCTCTTCCGCACTGGACCTGATTATGACAACTCAAGCCGCGATTACGAGGCAGAATCCGAAAGCTGTGGTACTCATTCTACATGCTTGAAAGGAGGAAGGAAAAGGTGCGATTGTCATTATTTCCGATCATCACAGACAGGACATGTGGCTTCCTATCTGCTCCTGCCTTCAGTCGAGTATATGCCACCATCGCCGAAATCTGCCATTGTGTTGAAAGTTTTGTCAGGGGTGTTGAAATGCGCGAGTAGCTCCAGTGTTGGGCCGCTGCTTTCAAAGGATTCATGAATGCGTTTTCACATCTCTGTTCGCTGGAATACACATCATGCTCGTGCCACAACGCGATATCTACAATTCATCATGCTTCTCCGCACCTGCTTGTGCCTGCTCCGCGGCTTTCTTGATCGCCTCCTCGCTCATCTCAACACCTGCCTTCGCAAAAGCTGCCCTAAGCTCCTCCTCTGTCGGCCCCCTCCCGCCATAAGACTCGAAGTTCGGGTCATCGTTCTTGATCTCCTCCTTCTGCTGATCTGCCTTCGCTTGGGCATCAGGAGCCTCGGTCTCAGCCTCGCCCTCTTTGGGTGCCACAGGAGTCTCAGCGGGCTTTTCGGTCTTGCTCTTCTTGGACTTTGCGGGCTTCTTGGCCTTGGACGACGCCTTGGGCTTAGGCTTAGAGCCGGGAGGCTTGAAGTGCTTCATCTTCTTCATCATCATTTCCATGACGACGTCGTCGAGCTCCTTCTTGTAGGTCTTGAGCTCTTCGACAGTAAGCACAGGCTCTTCGTGCGCAGCGAGCTTGGCTTGCTTCGCGCGGGTCTCATCGAGCCATTTTTGGGCCTTGTCGGTTACCGAGGCGATCTTGGTGCGGTCAGTCTCGGTGTAGATCTCGGGGACTTCCTCGAGTTCAGGATCAGCAGATGCGGAGGGGGCGGTATCGGTATCCTCCTCCTCGAGCTCGTCGAGTGGGTCAACAGAGGGAGATGCGGGGGGCGAGGCAGAGGCTGAAGACGCCAACTCGGCGCTCTTGGTGATGTATACGGCACGCTCAGAGATTTGGTTCTTGACGAGATCATCAACCTCCTTCATGCCGGCAATGGTTTCCTCGAGCTCAGTGATTGCACCGGGGCGCTTCCATGACTCGCGCCTGCGGCGAAGAATAGGGTTGACAATGTCCTGAAGCTCCTTAAGCTTGGCACGTAGAGACTTCTCGTCGGCATTGGGGCCCTCCGAGTAGACCCACTCGGAAGCAGCGTTGAGCTTCTCCTCGAGCTGGGAGAGAACATCCTTGGTAGTGACGGCAGTGAAGTCTTCGTCATCGAAGTAGTCCCGGGCGCGGTAAGTGTAGGCTTCGAGGGAGTTGAGGACTTCCTCACGGACACGACGGGCCTTGTCAGAGGCGTCGAAAGCAGCGAGTCTGCTCGCATTAGCATGACCATCTCAGTCTCAAACAGATCTGCACTCACCTGTCCTGCATCTTCTTGAACTCCTTGCGAGGGAACTTCTCGTAGCCAAGCTTCTTAGCATCAAAAGTAATGTTCGCCCTGACAATCTTCTTCTTGGGCTTGCCATCATCAGAGGCTTCAGCAGCCGCAGCAGAAGAGGACTTTGAGCCCTTTGACGATTTGGAAGCAGAGGCAGATGAAGAAGAAGAAGCAGACTCGGAAGAGCTCTCACCCTCCTTCAATGCCTCCTGCTCCTTCTTGCCGCCCATGCCGAACAGGTTCTTCACACCATCAACAATACCCGCTTTGGCCTCGGTGGCCTCGCAGGTGACCCAAGCAGATGTGACCTCGGGAGTACCAGTGACAGGGCTGAGCCTGACCTGAACATAGTTGTTAAATGAATCGCGCTCGCAGCCCTCACCGTCAATAAGCTGAGTGACAGTAGCAGTCAGGTTCAAGCTCTTAAACAGAAGAGTAGGCTCCTTGACCTCCTTGCCGGTAGCGCTAGCGGTGTGCTGGTGAATGGTGAACTCGAATTCGCCCATCATGTTGAAGGGCAGGTCTTTGGTAGCGCCAAGCTTTGTGCTAGGAGTGAATATGTTCTGCTTCTTGGTCTTCATGTTGTGCAGGTACTCAATGCTGTGGCTGTAGCCCTGGGTGTCCGAGTCGCGGATCTCCTTGACGCGGAACGAAGGGCTCAGACCAGCGGCCTTGAAGGCCGCACCAAAGACGGCAGCCTCGTCGGAGTTGACGTTAGCCCTGATCTTCTCCTTTCCAGCGAGAGCCTCGAGACGAGCCTGGACGAAGGGTGTGCGAGTAGCACCACCGTGAACAATGACTGAATCAATGTCCGCGATAGTCAGACCAGCGACTTCCAAAGCCTTCTTGATGGGGACATCAACACGGGCAGAGATACCAGCAGCGAGCTTTTCGAACTTGGTGCGATCAAGCTTGTACTTGAGATCGATGTCCTCGAAGAACGACTCAAACGAGGCCTGTGTGGCCTGGTTGGCGCTCAGAACCTGTCGAAGCCTTTCAGCTTCCTTGAACATCTTCGCAGCGGTACGTCCATGGCCGTGAACCTTCTCAGCGGTGATCGAGGCGCTCTTCGCAGCTGGTAGCTCGAGGAAAGTGTTGACGATGTCATCGACAATGAGCGAGTTCAGCGCATCCCCACCGAGTGTCCTGTCCCAGCTAGCTCCCAGGACATTGACTTCCTGAACCGTCTTGTTGCGCTTGCCAACATCCTTAACGCTCTTGCCCTGGAACCGCAGAACCGTCGCAGAGGCCGAGCCAGCGCCCATATCGAAGACAAGGTTGACCTCAGGCTTGCCGGGCTCCTTCTTATCGTTGACGACGGGGAAGGTCCTGCCAGTTGCGTAGTTGATGCCAACAGCGACGCCATCACTAACAACGCTGAGGACCTTCAGGCCAGCGAGCTTCGCCGAGACCTCGAGCGCGCGCCTTTCCTCAACTGTGTAGAACGGCGGAACGGTGAAGACGACGTCCTGAACATCGTAGCCAGTACCGGCCAAGGCCTTTGCGTTCTCACGCACGTTCTTCAGGACCATACCAAGCACCTCTTCAACAGAGAAGCTCTTCTCCTCTTCCTTGGAGAAGACGTTGCTCTTGAAGCTGACCGTCTTGCGTCCCTCCGTGTCCGCGATTGAGATCGCGGGGTATCGTCCGTTGTAGACCTTGACCGCATCGCTGCCACTGGGGGCACCAAGAAGGTGCTTCAGATTAGGGTACACTTCGCCGGGGAAGCGAGCCTGGAGGGCAATAGCGTCGGCGCCATAGAAGCGTTCGGGAAAGGAGCCCTCGGGGAGAGCGCCGCTCTTGAGGGGCTTAAAGGCAATCGCGGAAGTCTCCTTGCGACGCGAGTCCTTAGTGAGGACAATCTCGAGGGGAACGCCAGGCTTGACAAGGGCAGCCTTGATGTATTCGGTGCCCAGGTCGACACCCAGAACGGCTGATGCGGCGGAGGCGGTCGACGAGAAGAGGAAGAACAGGCCGAGCAGCATAGCTGCAGACGACAGGCTGTTTCGCCGGCGTCCGGGGGGCGCCATGCTGTGTGGTCGAGGAGCGCGAGAGTTGCGGTGTGACCTCAAGGTGGGATGCTGCGAACAGCGCGGGGAGATCAAACGGGTATCGAAGGCTAGCTCACAAGACTCAAGATGCTAGACGTCAAAGAAAAAAAGATGAAAGGGAATCTATCCCAGGGAAGCAAAAAAGATGGTGCTGTGTGCAATACAGTGGTACATGCAGCGTGAAAGACAGCGTGTTTTGGCGAGGTGTAGCTTAAATGATCGCCGGAGCTTTATGACACGCTGGCTCCAACGTCGGTGAAAGGCCACATTGACGTCGCGCGAATGCCAACCCTCACGAGTCACAAAAGCAAATTGGATCAATGCTTGTCGCGCTTAGATTGCTGTAATTGCCGGTGCCTGAAGCTCTGCGGATCAAATGTTCCCATCTATCTAGCCTGTCCATAGATTTCTTGTTGCTTCCTTCTGTGTCTCTGAGATCCTGACCAATCGGTGGTCTTGCTTCGCCGCAGCTGGGCCGCCCTCAGTGCTCCATGTCCCACACTTCATGATTGCCTGGGATGAGCGAAGCTGATGCCTACCGACTTCAGCACGGCTGCTTGACCGGCTGTAGAACATTGGTCGTTTTGGCGTGTTGTCCTCTGCTCAGATGCCGCGGTTGAACTCGACCTTTCCGTCCTTGCCACCACGAGCGTGGAACTCAGGCTCCAACGAGGCGGCGCTAACGCTCTCCCTCTGAGGGAACGCACCGAGCGCCAGCGGCAGAGCAAATATGCTTGTAGCGAAGATCAGTCCAATGTTGATGGGTGTGGTCATCCTCGGCCTTTGCTTCAGCCACTCAGTCTTCTGCAGCCTGACCAAAATCAGAGGTGGCAGGACCATGATCGGTGTCGCGTTGAGCACGCGACTGATGGCCGTCTCTCCCACTGCAATTGTAGCTGCCTTCTTGCTCTTGCCCAGAGGCTTGACCTCTAGGTCCCCACTCGCAACGTGCTTCTTCTCTTCTTCGGTCAGGACGGGGAACACGGGGATGCCGTGCTTGATCTCCTCGCCGCGCATAAGGAAGACATTAAGCACACCAGCGAAGGCAACGGCGGCGAAGGGGACAAGGCGGCCGGCGATGAGCTTTGCGTTGGGCGAAAGGCTCTTGAGGCGAGGGATGCTCGCATTGAGACCGTAAGCGACACCACACGATGTGCTGACGGCGAGGAAGTAGGACTTGGCGATCGTTGCGGTGGAGAGAGGCGTGGCTTTGTTGGCGTTTGAGTAGTTGATGGCGACGTTGAGCGACTGATTGACGACTTGCCAGCCGAGTGTTCCTGCTGTCTGTTCTTTCTTAGCTTCGGAGCTCTGCTTCAACCTGTCATGAGGCGTACCGAAAGGCCTGGTGTGAGCATGCCGCCTGTGACAACCAAATTGGACAACACGAAGGCTGACATGCGGAACGGCAAAAGGACCGGCTCACCCGTGTCTGTCTCGCGATCAGCTTCCTTGAGTCCTTGAGTCCTTGTCTTCATTCCCAATTATGCGTACCGGGATGTATCGTTGAGTCGATGACCTTCTTTGCGCTCCAAAGCTCAGGTGTCATGTTCTGAACCTTGCCAGTCTTATACGAGGTAACGAGTCGTTTCGCATGTTCGAGGCCCGCAGAGGATGTGAAGAGGGTCCTGCGCAGCGTTGCGTCAGCGGGCTGGTACTTCAGAAGTTTGCTCAACAGTCACAGCAGAAGTAATGTCCACGAGACGAAATGTTTGCAGAGCAGAGATGCAAGCCAAGAGCCGTGGACTCACCACTCCCTGTGTGTCCAATGTCTCTCAATCGCTGCGCAGCTGTCTCACCTCGGGTCTGAAATGTTGGCCGCATGCCGCACGCGACCCCAGTACGTTGTGAGGTCAAATTGGGAGCTGGGTAGGTCGCGCGTTCCAGGCAACGAAGAGGTCATGGCTGCAGATAACAATTTCAAGCAATAGCAGCCTCGTCGACTTTGCACAGCGTCTTATCAGTTAGTGAAGATGCAGTGCACAGTCATTCCAGATAGCTTTCGGTCGGTCGCAAACGATCCCGATTAGCCTGGGCGAAGTCGGCGGTGAGCTTCGACGGGCAAGCGGTCCCGAGGCACACACGAGCTACGGAAGCTGCAGCCGTATAGAATGGATATCTCAATTGTCGCTATGTAGAGCTTGGTGCCATGCTTCTGTCCAAAGTATCCTGGTATTATCCTTTCCCTTTCATAAACTATGCGCCTATGTATAGCGCACAAATGCGATGTCGCTAAAAATCTATTGAGGTTGCCACGTGAGGTGGCATACGCGATATGCAAAGACGAAATGAAAAATAAAGCTAGATAGTTTCGCTACCCAGGCCGTTGATTTCGAACCAGAACATCAATTACCTTTTCTTTTTCTTGTCCTTGGGATTGGGCGGTGGTGCTCCCAGGATAGCATCGAAGGTTCTGCTGGGATCGCTGCTCGACTGTGGCCGATTGACTGGTGCAGATGGCGGCGCGATGCCAGGTGGCAGAGGTAGGGCCTCAAGTCCGAGGTTCATGACACTATTGCGCTTGTTCTGGTCGTGAGGGCTCTGTGAACGTGGTCGCAGCTGGGCTGAAGAAGGGTCAAGCATGCCGGGCGGTGGGGGGAGTGGTGCAGCGGTGCCGTTGAGCTCTTGCATGGCTGCGTTGAGCAGCGTATCATTGGCAGCCCACTCTTGCGCCCTCTTCCAGCAGTGAGAGCGCCTGAAAACACCCTCAACACCGTGCTCGACGATGTCGGTGGGCAGACTGACAACCTGAGCACCACCTTGAACACCAAACCATGTTCGCGCTCTGGTTGTATCTTCGCGGACCCAGGGAACGCCGCTGCGTGGGACCTCACAGAGGAAATATTCGACACCTTCGGTAAAGCGTACGCCAGGTGCGTCGACGACCAGCATGGGCAGCGACTGGAGAACTGCGTAGATAAAGAGCCACTGTCCGCTTCGCAGCTCCCACAGCTCGTCCATGTTCGATCCAGACGCCTGTTTCTTCTCGAAAATGAGGAACGCCTCTAGGAACGGTGTCTTCTGCCGTGCGTCTGCATTGGTTGCGTTATGTAGCATCTTGGTGATCTCGTCGCTCTTGAGCTTCTTGCCTCGTGTCTTGGTATCTTTCTTCTCGTCGCCCGTTGGGTACTCAGGGCGAATGGAATGAAGGGTGGGATATAGGGGCAGATCGAATGGAATTGGTGGCTGCACAGGCGGCGTACTTCGATCATACTCGCTGAGAGTCTTGCGCATAGCGCGTGCGTTGACAGCCACGAAACCCATGCCCTCATCCTCTACCAGGAACCCGTCAGCTGTCCTGTTTGTGAGATCTTTGCGGTCGACGAGTAAGTCGTAGAGGCTGGAGAGATCCCGGTACATGTCCCGCAGAACCAGTCGATTCAGGCCGTTGGTCGTGAGATTGTTCTTCTTGTTTCGCGCCTTTGGTAACCAAGAGCCATACTTGTGCTTGTAGTAATCAATCATCCAGCCCCTTGTGCTCATGAACGCAGATCTCCATCTCTTAAAACCGATCATTTTGCCTTCTTGTGCCATGGCGCTGTTCATGATACCAGAGAAGATTGCGGCAAACTCAAAGTCCTTGAGCTTGAGGTTGATGTTATTCTCGCGGCTGTCCAAGTCCAAAGCGGCGCGGGCCATGCGAGTACCTGTCTTTGGACTGACCATGTGCCACTTCGGCGAGTTCAAGCTCTTTACGTCGTCGTACTTGCCGACTGCATGAACGAACCCCTCTGTGTAGAGTCCCATCGACCGCATCTTCTCGCCTAATACGATTGCTTCGATCGTCTTTTCACGGCTCTGCCTGACATCTGCCATATTCAGCTCATCAACGTAGGCGTCGAAGCTCGAAGCAGCAACTTCTCCAAAAGTCGACCCGTCCACATTCGAGAAGGCATAGTGGTTCAGGATGTCGGCGATGCGCAGGAAGATGTCGAAGATGTCCGAATGTTGAGGTGTTGCAACGAGCGACTGCCCTACTAGGAAAGCGAAGAAGTTACGGTAGGTCACCAGAGTGTCGGTGTCCTTCTGAGTCAGGCGTGGCTCGTGCGCAGTAATGGCGTCGTCTGAGCTCAGCGCAATCGGCATATACATGTGCTTCTCCGTGTGGTCGTCCTCTGTGGCATCGCTGAGCGCTCTTGATCCCTTCGATCCGTCTGAGCTGTCTATTTGGCTTTGGTCTGGCGATGCAGTGCGCGACATCTCCTGGCCCCCTTCAGTCGAGACTGGCCGTGAGCTCCGCACGGGGACTTCGTGTGGTGGCGCGACAACATCGTCGCTGTAGAGAGAGCCATGTACGAGACGGGTCAGGAGCTGTGAAGCGGCGTAAACGGAGGAGTCGATCTTGAATGACGGACCCCTGCCCGAGGTTCGTGGGAACAGGTAAACGAAGGTGTCACCTTGGTCGTCCCAAAGCTCTGGCACCTGTGCTCGTCGTTAGCATTTTCCACGTGGAAACTAGCGCCAAGAACGCCAGTCTTGCGCACAACGCACCTTCTCGCCGTTCAGCAGCATGGTCAGATTGTACGGCACCTTGCCCTTATGCCCGACTATCCACGCAAGCGGGCTGTTCGCACCGCCTGCGCGGCTGAGGTCAGTCGAGCTGCCATTGCTGCTTCCGAACAAGCCGCTCTTCCGCCTCAGCTTCTTTAGCTTCCCTTCGTTCTCTACTCCCAGGTTCGGTGTGCCTGGGCGGCTGCCCCGGCCTCCAGGAGAGGAGCTGCGCGACGGCACATCTAGTGTCGGAGGAGGCTCAAGAGGGTCGAGGGCAGGGGAGCCCACAGGCTGAATAGTAAGCTGATTGGGAGGTGAATGGCGGCGCTGCGGAGACGGTGGAGGGTATTCGGGCGCTGTGAGGTGTGTCGCAGACTGCTGCGTTGACAAGGATGCTCCTGAAGAAACGCGATTTTTGACTTTGCTAAGTCGACCGCTCGATTCCGAAGAAGCCGCAGAATTGCTCTGCTGAGGCTCTGAGGTATGTCCGCCCAGAGAAAACAGGCTTGAGAGCCGTTGCCTCGGATTCTTCTTATCACCCATGACGGTGGAGGCCTTGGGACCTGGGAACGGAACAGACGAGGGGAAGGTCGACGGCTATGCAGGCGCCTATGGAGTTACTACAGTATGCTATGCACAGCATGTAGGCTATGGTGTGCAGGGCAAAACAGCAAACAGAGCTCTATGCAGGGCAGGCGGCCGCTGCGGATACATGTACTGGGAAGAAAACTATCAGGCCAGGCTAGAGTTGGGCCTAAGATTGCTATATTTGATCTTCCATTTGAATGCCGTCGCAGATCCGGTGGGCGGTGTCGCAGAGGCCCCAAACTTCGTCATCGCCTTGTTCCAGTCGGAGCTGCGCTAAGCATGGTAGGCAATTTTCATCGCCACAAGGTGTGCAGCGCCTGCCGTAGGCGACCATTCACTCCCAGCTAGACCTCAATCGGCTTGATGCTCAGCTTTTCTGTTCGTATTTGTAGCACAGTCTGCGGACACCCTTCAACGACGATCTTCACGGACGGCCCTGGGCCGTCACTTTGGGACTCGCTACGCTACGCAATTGAGACCCGCAGGGGTCGCAGCGGACCCACGGCCGTGGTCATGTCTGCGGTGTTTTGAGTGACACTTGTTTCAACACGTTCTGTTACTGCCAACCATCGTGAACGTCTCCAGATTTAGTTGCCGTGACAGTAAGCTTGCCGCACGCGCATCAATACTTCTTGTACGAGTACGGGGTTGAAGTATCGTGCTACTGTTACTTTTTTTACCCTCACCCAGTCAACAAGCACAATGAAGCATAGGCCAACGTCCGGCGGGCAAGCCGGGTGACGTACATGCTTGCGGCCTTAGCTGCACCCTGGGCCATGGCTCCTCTGTCAACTGACAGGGCGCGTCCACTTGCGCCATCATGAGCGTTACTTACACGCCGGAGCCGCTCTATCAATCCAGCAAATGGCCTCGTTAACTCACTGCACGCTCCCATCCCATCTGATATAAGCTGGAGAAAGATTGAGACACCGCCCCGTGGCAGCGCACTTCATTCTTATTTGACCGTGAGCGGCCCGACACAGCACGCGCACCAGCCACAACGCTACGTAATCACACCGTACAAGCAACTCGTAGCGACGCCTACCGAGCAATCGATATCCGTCCAACCGCATCGTAAGCGGCAAGAAGCAGCAGAACCGCGAAAATGACTGCTGGCTTTTCTCCGCACAACACAGCTGTTTCCGCTACCAGCAAGAAGAAACTAATCAATCTTCTGAGAGGGCACGTCAGCTTCACTCCATACTTTGTCAATGCATCTTCCCTGCATCATGCCAATGGTCCCTTTTCCAATACTATGCGGCCCACTATATCGGCAATGTTCGCGGCTAACGACGACAACACAGATGGCCGAACCATGCTCTGTTGCCAACGCAACTGCTTGACAGATCCGCCCACAAAGTGCTCACGAACGATTCCGTGGCTTTTCCAGCTTTGGAGTATGGTCCGGATCATGGTGATGCCAGGCTTCGTAAGCACCTCGCGTCGTGGCTGACGACCTTTTTCAAACCTCAGAATCCTATCACTGATGATCGAATCGCGATTTCGGGAGGAGCTTCACAGAACCTCGCCGTTCTGCTGAACGTGTTCACTGACCCTTCTTATACCAGGAGGGTCTGGTTTGTGGCACCTGCATATCATCTTTCCTTTCGTGTGATCCAAGACGCAGGTTTCCACGACAAGTTTGGCGCTATCCCAGAAGACGAGGAAGGTATTGATATTGAGTATTTCAAAAAGGAAATCAAGAAAGTGGAAGACGAGGCAACAGCTCAAGGTATCACGGGACCAGTAGGTATTCATTTAACTTGTAGCTGCGCCTTAAATTGCTGGCTCCACCCGGCTCGTCTTCAGAGCTCTTATTGAAGTCATCAAAACGCCAAATGGATCACTGACGAGGTGGACAGAAGCACAAACCGACGTATCGTCCTTGGGCCAAAGTGTACAAGCATGTAGTGTACGCCGTTCCGACATTCTCCAATCCCTCTTCCAAGACAATGAGTCTGAGGCGGCGAAAAGAGCTACTCAAAGTGGCAAGGGAGTACGACGCCCTCATCATCACCGATGATGTATACGACTTTCTGCAATGGCCAGCCAAGGTTGCCTCTGAGACCGAGACAGCATCAGTCAAGCAAGCTCATCTGCCGAGAATTGTAGATCTGGACCGCTATGAGGATGGCGGGGCTGAGCGAGAGGGCGCAGATGGCTTTGGCAACGCAGTCTCAAATATGAGCTTCTCTAAGATCTCTAGTCCAGGCTTGAGGTGCGGTTGGTGTGAAGGCACACCAAAGTTCGTCTCAGGTGTCGCAGAAGTGTAAGTGCTGACTCTTTCCATCTCGATCATGTCTCAAAGCCGCAAAGGCTGCAGCGAGAGATTCCAGACTTTCGTATTGCGCAAGACGCTGAACATCAGATACGAAGCGCAATCGGCACGATTCCGAGCTGACATGACCTTCGCCTTCCGCTAGGGCTGACCATGACCCTGTCTCAGCCGCAGCGAACTCCACAGCTAATATCCTACCAGGGGGTCAACTCACTCGGGTGGCAACCCTAGTCAATTTTCGTCCAACATTCTGGCTGAGGCTATGGAGAATGGTGAGCTTCAACGGCGCGTGTACGAGGTACTGCAACCGGCATACGGCAGGCGTTACCGGTCGATGATCAAAGCCATCAACGACCTATTGGTCCCCCTCGGTGTGCGTTTGCCTCAAACAGACCGTGACATCGTCGGCGGTTACTTCATCTGGCTCACGCTACCGGATGGTATGGAGGGCGGCGCACTTGTGGAACGAGCCCGGGAGGATGAGAACGTCGTGGTCGCACAGGTACGTTCAGACAGAGCCATGGTCATGGGAACAGCTGATAGTAACATACGTCCAGGGCGAGCTGTTTGAAGTAAGTTCAATGTCCGCCAGTGCGGTTCCCCTGCTCACAGACCCAGATTCCCGGTGACAGCAACCATCCACGTACCTCTTTCAAGAACGACATCCGAGTATGCTTTGCAGTAAGTCCCACTAGTCATCTACGCTACTCACAGCTAATACGCCCACAGTGGGAAAACGAGGATGCGTTGATCGAAGGCATCGAGCGCCTTGCGACCGTGATCAAGACGATGCAACATGAGCAAAATACTACTGGTAATTACAAGATCCGGCTGCGAGTGGAACAAGAGGTACATAACTTCTGGTAAGCGCATCAACACCCGGACTGGAAGCCGTAGCAAGTGCTGCGGCAGGTCGATCGGCCGAACAGGAGAGGGCAGCATCTGTCATTATCAAGGAAGCTCAGCGTGTGTCTCGGACTGCCCAACAAACTACTAGCCGGTGCCTGAACGCTGGCACGAATCATTCGAGCCTCTCAATATAACCGCAGAGGACCCTGGCCGACCACTTATCCCCGCAATACAAGAGCAATATTCAACACTTGTGCCTGAGGATCCTATCTCATGATTGGATGGATACGCAATAGACGTGCTGTTAAGCATAAATGATTAACGCGGCCGAGCTTCCTCAAATTTATGCCGACGCGCCATGCTTGCTCTGGAGAATACCGATCTTGACGGCCCTGAAACATATTTGTGTTTGTACTTAACCTCAACATCCTCGCCAGGCACCGATTGGTACAAACCTTGGACCCTCAAATTTCGGTATCATAGAGGGTCCTGCCTATTCCGTGCGCAACGTGGAGAGACACGCAACCGCATTCACGTGTTGCACAAAGCTATATGTACAACGTGTAGGGCGCTTCGACGTCGATATGCGGGGCCGCTGGCCTTCTAAGTTGATTGTGAGGCTCAAGTGATGTGTAGGATGTGAGCCACAGCCGTTGAAATGTTGGTGCATCTGATGCGGCCGAGTGACACCTGCAGGCGCCCTGCTTCAGCGGCAATGCACAGTGCACCTAGCACGATCTGCCGCGGCCCGCCGCGATTACGAGAAGGTCCGGGGGTGATGGCCAGCGTTCACAATCTATTCACCGCTGAAGCGCTGGCAGCAAGCCTATTTACATAGAGCCATTCATAGCCAGTAGATGCTTCGGTGCAGAGAATTCGAAACGTTCTTTCTGTTTCAGGCTTGGTCCGGCTTGTCCGGTTGTGGCTGCAGGCGAATCAACCCCTGTCGCGCTCAGGCACAGGATCGCCAACTTCACCAACTTCGCCCTCACTGACTGGTCCACGACAACCTGCTGTTTCACGCGCGTAGGTGAAGCCAGAACAGACAGTTCCTGTGTTCCCTGCTAGTAAACACCCTCGGACAACCGGCAATTTGGACTGTGGCGCGAGGTCATACAAGGTCGCATTCTTAGCTTTGCCTCAGGAGCCCCTTACGGGCAAGGCATGCGGCTCGCCAACATGGCCACCGGGCCTCCTCGTCATGGGACGGAAGACAGTGACGAAGAGGCACTGGAGTCAGAGACAGCGCAAGAGTATGGTGAAGAGGCGACAACAAAGCGGTGGTACCATGCTGCGGAAGACGGTATAAAGTGGGCATTATCGGCTGGGCAGTACGAGTCGAGCACCACAGAGCGAGGAAGTCGACCCGTCTATTCAAAACTTGAAACAAGGAGCTCTGCCGAACTTGATTGGCGAGACCTTAACGTTACTATTGTAAGCCCCTACCCTCAATACAGTGTACTTATACAGTGTCGCCCGCCGTCTTCACCTTCCCACGCAGGCGCATTGTCAGCTCCCAGCACATTGTTGCTCAACTTCAATTCCTATTGTTCTTCATCACTCATTTATTGAAGAACACTATTACTACTTTTCCCTTCCATCATTTTCGTTGCTGCGCAACTCCACCACATACTTAAATCCACCTTCTCTGCATTCCAGCCACGCGTCTTTTGCCGGTCAACTGACGAATAAAACTCATAGCCGTCGCGGCCATTTCAAAAATTCAACCTACCGAAAAATAAAACATTTTCAGTCATCATGGTGGCTTTCAGCGCTGGTGCGCTCCTATTGGCGCTGCGCGTCCTGATCACCGCCGCCCCTTCCACAGCTGCGCCCGTCGCGGCACCAGCACCACAAGCATCTGCGCCGGCCGCAGGAGCTTCTGGCTACTGGTTCGCCGACATCAAGCGTCAGGGTGTTGCTCCTTACAACGCCAACAAAGATGCCTACAAGGTCTTCCGCAATGTCAAGGATTATGGTGCCAAGGGTGATGGCACCACAGACGACACAGAGGCCATCAACAAGGCTGTCGCTGACGGCGACCGCTGCGGCGAGGGCTGTGACTCTTCGACTACTACTCCTGCGATTGTCTATTTCCCTGCTGGTACATACGCTGTGTCGGCGCCGATCATTCAGTACTACTACACCCAATTCGTCGGTGATATCAACAACCTCCCAACACTGAAGGCCACCGCCAACTTTGAGGGCATGGCCGTCGTCGACGCCGACCCATACATTCCGTTCGTAGAGATCTAGTCCTTCTGCGCTTTCTGAGCTAAATGTTGATAGGGGTGGTGATGGTGCCAACTGGTATACCAACCAGAACAACTTCTACCGCCAGGTCCGCAACTTCGTCATTGACATCTCTGCAGCCAAGGCTACTGCTGGTATCCACTGGCAGGTTTCTCAGGCTACTTCCCTCCAGAACATCCGCTTCGAGATGGCCAAGGGTGATGCCGGCAAGGACCAGAAGGGCATCTTCCAGGACAACGGTTCCGGTGGTTTCATGACTGACCTCGTCTTCAACGGCGGTGGTGTCGGTGCTTTCCTCGGATCCCAACAGTTCACTTCTCGCAACATGACCTTCAACGGCTGCGGTACCGCCATCTACATGAACTGGAACTGGCTTTGGACCATGAAGAGCATCTTCATTAACGACTGCAAGGTCGGTCTCGACATGGCTAACAGCCCCTCCAACCAGACTGTAGGCTCCGTCCTCATGCTTGACAGCAAGCTTACCAACACTCCTATCGGTGTCAACACCTCCTTCACCTCGGACAGCATCCCTACCACTGGTGGCACTCTCATCCTCGAGAACGTTGATTTCACCGGCTCTGAGTCTGCTGTTATCGGCGCTGCGGGCAACGTTCTTGTCAAGGGTGGCAACAAGGTCGAGGCTTGGGCCCAGGGTAACGCTATGGCTGCTGGCTCCGAGCAGGGCCGTGTTCAGGGTGATATCAACAACGGTCCCACCAAACCCGCTGTCTTGCAGGGCGAGAACGGCTGGTTCGAGCGCAGTAAGCCCCAGTACGAGAATGTCGATGTCTCCAAGTTCGTTAGCCTCAAATCCAAGGGCGCTAAGGGTGACGGCAACACCGACGACACTGCTGCTATCCAGAGTGCCATTGATGGTCTCCAGGATGGCGAGATCCTTTACGTCGACCACGGTGCTTACCTCATCAAGAAGACCATTGTCATCCCTGCAGAGAAGAACGTCAAGATTCAGGGCGAGGTCTACCCTATGTTCTTCATCACTGGCGAGTTCTTCAGCGACATGAACAACCCCAAGCCTGGTTTCCAGGTTGGCGCCAAGTCTGGCGATAAGGGTACCTTCGAGATGAATGACGCTATCATTGGTACCCAGGGCCCTGCTCCCGGTGGTATCTTGATGGAGTGGAACATCAACGCTGAGGCCGGCAAGGCTGGTCTCTGGGACGTCCACTTCCGTGTCGGCGGCTACGAGGGCACCAAGCTCCAGTCTTCCAACTGCGCAAAGAACCCCAACGCTACCCACGACGCCAACCCTGACTGCATCGGCTCCTTCATGCAGCTTCACGTTACCAAGTCGTCCAGCGGTTACTTCGAGAACGTCTGGCTGTGGACCGCTGACCACGAGCTTGACCAGGCCGACCACGGCCAGATCGACATCTATAACGGCCGCGGTATGATTGTTGAATCCCAGGGTCCTGTCTGGCTCGTTGGTACCGCCTCCGAGCACTCGCAGATGTCTCAGTACCACTTCCAGGGCGCAAAGGACATCTGGTACGGCGCCATTCAGACCGAGACCCCCTACTACCAGCCCAACCCCAAGGCCGATGTCCCCTTCACCAAGAACGACAAGTACTTCGACCCCGACTTCTCCGAGGGTTCGACATCTGCCTGGGCTGTCCGTGTCATCGACAGCTCCAGCATCTGGAACTACGGTGCGGGTACGTACTCCTTCTTCAGCAACTACGACCAGAAGTGCGTCCCCGGCCAGAACTGCCAGGAACACATCAACGAGATCACAAACTCGACCAACGTCAATTGGTTCGGTCTGTCGTCCAAGGCCTCAGTCAACATGATCACGTCCAACGGCAAGGGTCTTGTTAAGGACGAGGATAACCGCAGCAACTTCTGTGCTACTCTCGCTATCTTTGCGCAGGCGTAGATAATGTATGATGGTGTGTTGATGGAGTAGTACTTTGTTTCTTTCCCATTACGATGGGCCTTTTTGACATGGATACCATGTCTGTGTACTTTTGGACTGGCGATGGATGGCCGAGCATATCTTATACCCTGGAGGCTGGAGTCTGGTTTTCGCATATATATATATATATATATATATAGAGGATCTAAATTGATCTGAGTTCCCTCAGCCGGTCTGCTTTTTTGGTGACTCTGTTTGTGACTTGACTTTGATGAAGTCCTCCTGAGGGCTACTGTTTATATCTAACCATGATATAGGTATTTGAGCTCTCTAGAGCTGTAGCGCTATTGTAGATAGCGCACAGGCAAGCCTGGACAGCCTCTCGATTGCTTTGCAGCTTCACGCCCGCGGGAGAAGAGGAAAGTGCACGCGAAGCCGTGCGCGAAAAACTTCCCCGCTAAACTCCGCAGTCGCGATTTTAGAAATACATGCGACAGCTCACCAACTCTCCAACTCCAATCCATGCTGCCATTGAATATGTCAGACGACCGCGAGAACGATGCGCGACCCGCAAAGCGCGTGCGTCTCGACGACAACGCGGTACACACTCCCTCGACCGCGACCCCACAAGCCACGCCTGGCTCAGCACTAAACGCGCCGTCGCAGATCGAGACAGACTATGAGAAAGAAGTACGCGCAGGAATCACAGAGTACATTACCCCCGACAACCTGGGCTTCACGGGCATCTTGAAGCAACGGTACACGGATTTCTTGGTCAACGAGATTGGGCTGGATGGCCAGGTGCTCCATTTGAAGAGCACGCAGCCTGAGAAGTGGAAGAAGGATGTGAAGCCTGAGGAGCAGGAGAGCATGGTCAGACCGGAGGAAAAGATTGAAATGAGGGAGGAGACGGAGAAGAGCGCTATTCCCGCACCTGTGCCGGTTGCGCCGCAGGAGGACAAGCCTGTGGAAGCGCCGCCAGCTGCGAAGGCGGAGGTTGCGAACGATGGCGAGGAGACGTTTTCGATTGCCGGTGCGCCGAAGAAAGAGGCCAAGGAAGAGGTGCGCATATTTCAGTCCACGGAGTGGGGTGTAGCGCTGACAATATACAGCTTTCTGAGGACGACACCAAGCTCCTGCAGTCTATCTTCGGCGAGGAAACAACCACACAGATTCTTGCGCTCGTTCAAAGCATACGAAACCGCGAAGAGGCCAAAGCCAGAAGCTTCAAGCCTGTCACATCATCGCCGATCCTCGACAAAGAGACACGCACAAACGCACACAAATCGCTTCGTCGCCTGTTCCCAAATCTTCTTGAAACGTCAATGGAGAACGATCAGTCGATAAGAATCAAAGCCAACCCTCCAGCCGAGCGTAAGAGCAAGGGTGGAAGGGGAGACCGCGCCAACGGCGACCACGCGAAACACCGCGGTGGCCAGTTGGGGTGGGAAGAGCTGGGCGGAGAGTATCTGCACTTCTCGCTCTACAAAGAGAACAAGGACACAATGGAGGTCGTTGGCTTCCTCGGGAGCAAGCTTAACAGCGGCGCGAAAGCGTTTGCCTTTGCTGGTACCAAGGATAGGCGTGCTTGCACTGTTCAGCGACTGTGTGTCAAGCGTCAGACTGCTGAGCGTATCGCGGGCTTCAACAGATCACTGTTCAATGCTGCGGTCGGTGACTTCGAGTACCGTCAAAATGATCTGAAGCTAGGTGACCTGATGGGTAATGAGTTCACGATCACGCTGCGAGACTGCAAGTTCCAGAACGAGGAGGGCATGAATGCTGTGCAAAGACAGGTTTTTGCCGCTGAAGTTGTTGGGAAAGCCATCAAGGACTTCTCTGAGAAGGGTTTTATCAACTACTATGGCCTTCAGCGCTTTGGCTCTTTCGCCGCGAGCACCGATCAAGTCGGTCGCAAGATGCTGCAAGACGATCTGGAGGGCGCCGTCAATGATCTGCTGAACTACAGCGAGGTAGCACTCGCTGCAGCAGAAGGCACCAGCAACTCCAACGTTCTCGTCTCCCAGGACGACCGCAATCGCGCAAAGGCCCTCCACATCTGGCGAACTGAAGGCAAAGGCCCGCAAGCCCTGGAACTCCTGCCCCGCAAATTCACTGCTGAGCGAAACATCATCCAGCACCTCGGCTCCCGTAACTCTAGGTCCGGCAAGCACGACCGCAAAAGCGACTGGCAGGGCGCCCTCATGACGATTCCCCGCACCCTGCGCCTCATGTACGTCCACGCTTACCAATCGCTGGTCTGGAACGTCGTAGCCGGCAAGCGCTGGGCGACCCACGGTGACAAGGTCGTCGAAGGCGATCTCGTCCTCGTCAGCGAACACCTTGACAAGACCGGCGGCGCATCAACAACAGCAAACACCTCCCTCGACCAAGACGGCGAGTTCATTATCAACCCTTCCGGCACCGAGAACGCGAACGCCGTTACTGGAGACTTCGAGCGCGCTCGTGCGCTCACGGCTGAGGAGGCTGCCTCTGGCGCGTACACCGTGTATGACGTCGTGCTCCCACAGCCGGGCTTCGATGTCGAATACCCGCGCAACGAAATCGGCGCGTTTTACAAGGAGTTTATGGGCAGTGAGCGCGGTGGTGGGCTGGATCCAAACAACATGCGGCGAGCATGGCGCGAGGTTAGCTTAAGTGGTGGGTATAGGAAGTTCCTTGCTAAGCCGCTGCGGCCGCTGGAGTTCGAGGTGCATAGCTATACGAAGGAGGATCAGCAGTTTGTGGAGACAGATTTGGATAAGATTAAGAAGGCGAAGGGGAGGAAGGAGGGTGAGCGAGAAGGCGGAGACATCACGATGGAAGATGGAGAGGGGGAGAAGAAGATCGCTGTTGTGGTTAAGCTGCAATTGGGCAGCAGTCAGTATGCCACTATGGCGCTGAGGGAGTTGATGAAGGCGGGCGGTGTCAAGGCGTACAAGCCTGACTTCATGGGTGGGCGGTAGAAAAGACTGCGTTGGCGCGCGTGAACGCTCGACCAAGCACGCCGCCTGGTCTGAATGCCAACAAATTAACCCCCTAATCGATTCGAAGACTCGCAATGCTGCTCTCTTCATGTATCGTCGTATTTCTCAATCTTGGACGAGGCTAGAACATGTCTTACCACTTGAGGATGGGCACGTGATCAGGCTGCATGTACTTGCTGTTCGTTTACGCAGAGTCATGCTTTGATCCTTCCGCTTTCCGACAACTTACATAACTGACCACCCTCGCCTTGGGTGTAAATACGAAACGCTTTAGGCTCTTCACTCACTCGACACAAAACGAGTACACACTCTTCTCGCAAGGCTAGCGCAGCCGCACTCAACATCGCGAATCCCTTTCCACTTCCTGCGAAGCTCAGGTTTACCATTCGAGCTCCAGCAAATCAACAACGCCTACCGCTATGGAGTATACAGCTCTGGATCCTGATCAGCAGCAGATCCGGCTTCTACATGTTCACCCTGCCAATGTCGAGGTCGATCTTACTTGTCACTTTAGCACCATCTCCTTGACTGATCTCAGCACTGAATTCGAGGCTTTGTCTTATTTTTGGGGTCCCTCGACTAAAGGCCATACTATTTGTATCGAAGGGATCAGTTTTGGCGTTACCGATAGTCTTTGGCAGGCTCTACGGAGCCTTCGCTATCCGGACAGAGAGCGAATCGTGTGGGTAGATGCTGTATGTATCAACCAGTCTGATTTTCAGGAGCGCTCACACCAGGTCTCGCGGATGCAGTCTATCTATTCTCGAGCTGCAAGCGTACCGATATACCTGGGCGAACCGTTCGATAATATTGAGCCTGCCTTGCAGTTCTTCGCCGAGGCCGCCTCCAGCGTCAATGTCAACAGAACTGCTACGTCCTTCACCAGGTTAGGCGAATTCCCGGACCCTGATAGACATCCGTGTTGCGAGAATGAGCAATTAACCTCGGACCTTGTCACCGCCCTCAAGACATTCATGAACAGGCCTTGGTGGAAACGGGCGTGGACGGTCGCAGAATTTATTCTCGCAAAGAAGTCGACTTTTCACTGCGGACCATACCATGTCAGTAGCACAACTATACTTCAAGCGTACTGGAACACTACCACGGACTATCAAGCCTTCCTAGCTCTGGGATTCAGTGCGTCATGGCTCGCAGGCCTATCAGGGCTTTTCAGGCCTTTGGTACAGTTATTGGACCTCATGACATTCGAAACTACGTTCTTGAGATCAGTTGGGATGATTCGACACCGAGAAGCAACGGATCCACGCGACAAGATCTACAGTATGATAGGACTCAGTGGGCCCCAAAACCAAGCTGTTTTGCAACCGGACTACACTCTCCCGGTTGAGAAGGTTTACGAAAGTTTTATCACGTCACTTCTTCGTGAGACAAAGAATTTGCACATCCTGAGCTACACCATTTCTCATTTGTCCACGAACCACAGATTGCCATCCTGGATCCCAGATTGGACAATCGACCTTGGCCAGATGGAAGATCTCGAAGTAGAGGCCCGGAGCGTACGTTGCGATCTCCTTGAGCTCTATAACGCCTGTGCCGGCACAGATGTTGAGTTCATCGTCGATTCAGCCTGTGGCTCTCTTTCCGTTCGCGGTGCCATTGTTGATTCGATCAAGGAGGTAGAGAGCAATGATTTCACGTCTGACGATCCGGAGTGTTACACAAGACTAGTCGACGTACGACAAAGCATCGCAAGTGTTCCTGCCAGAAGTGAAGACCCCGGGTTGGCAAAGCGTAGGGCTTTCTGGCTGACCATGTGCGCTGGGGTCGAGTTCAAGGCAGAACAGGTGATGCGGCTCAAACCATGGGAAAATATTGATAGGAAGATCTCAGTTCACGACGTGGCCTTCCGCTGCAACAGAGATTTTGATCTTAAAGCCTACGACGCTTTCGAGGAAGCTCAACGTACATTCAAGCCCAATGATCTCGAGGCTATGCAGCGAATAAATGCATCCCACGTAGCGCACTCTGTGGTATGCGCTAGCGAACGCCGGCTGTTGGCGAACACCGGCTGTTGGCGAACACCAAAGCGGGACGCATTGGACAACTCCCTACGACTGCAAGACCGGGCGATGCCGTTGCTGTGCTGATAGGTGGACGTGTGCCTTACATACTGAGACCGCAAGATGGGAATTATTTCTTGATGGGAGATGCTTACATCCATGGCATTATGGATGGGGAAGCTATGCCAGCGCTAGACACGCTTGACTATGTAGAACTTCGCTGATGTTCCGCATGGTAACGATCGACTCTCAAGTCTAGCCATCGACTGCGCTTGGAGACGATCCTCGTGTGGCGCGCTCCCGACATCGTGACAGACACTAAACAGTAATGTTTTGCTAAGACTATCTCTCATCTGAGAAAAATACTAGGGACACTCAGAAGACACATTGCGCCAAGAAATGAGCATGGGAGCACCGATCAATTTTTTTCGGGTTCCCCAAGGTTCATGCGTACGCGGGATCAGTGCCTTAGTCTAACATCCGAGCATGCAAAAGGAGGCGACGTTGTCGCGGTGTTGACGGGTGGACAGGTACTTCTCATCGTGAGGCCAGAGGGCGGGCACTATACCCTTATTGGAGATGCATATGTCCACGGAATCATGGACAGAGAAGCCTTCCTTGACATAAAGACCGCCAAAAAGCTTGATTACATCGAGATACATTGATAGCTGGTCGTACTTCGTATCTTGGTTTCGAGAAATGGACCGAGCATCGGACTCTTACTGAGTCCTTCAGGTCCGAGAGACGAATTGACGGCGTACTGTCTATAACGTTTCATTTGTACATTTTCAAAGAGCAAGTGATGATGTGAAACCCAGAGAAAGAGTTGGACGGCAGCTGTTGTGCTCGAGAATTGTACTCTTGTGTAACCTCTTGAACGGCGTCCAAGAAGTTGAAGTATGGGGCAGCGACATGCAGGTCGCGAAAGCACATTTTGGAGATCTCAGTACGTCGGTTGGACATGATTGAAGCTCCTTCGAAGCATATGGCTCAGTAGTAGCCAAGGGACCAGACATGTGGCTTTTGGCTTGGTCGTCGAGAGGCAGAGAAGGATATGTTTGGTAGTGGGGTTTGTTTCAAGAAGTCAAAAAGAGAGATATCGCCCATCACACATAGAGAAGAACAGTCGAGGGAAAACTGGGCTGAAGATTCCGGGTGTTTGTACACTCCCTCGCCCAGACGAGTCCTCACATGTGGAGTGCGACGTGTGCATTTCGGATAACCAGAGAGTGCTCAAGATAACACAGAACGCACCATCTGCAGCATTGATACATCTGCACTTGATCCTACAATTTCTAATGGAACCAGTAAGGTCGAGTGGATCCACGAGAACATGTATCATTTCACGTTCTTTCTTGAAATATGAACGTGACCAGGCTTTGGCGTCGTCCAAACGAACAGCACGATTGTAATGTCGGTAATGCTTTCGATGGGGCAGGTACACATTTAGCACCTTCAGGCAGCTTTGGATATCCTGACCAAGAGTGTTTGGTACAAAAGTCTCACCTGGTGGAGGAGACGTTTTGGTACTCGCAGCATCGATCATAGGCACTCGGTCTTCAATGAACATACAGGATCACGACTTGAACATTGAATCTTCGTTCAGCGAAGCACACATGAAGCGGTTCTTAGGTAGATTGGAGATTTGCGCATAACGGTCATGAAGTTTGTGGTACTGGGACGCGTTGCAAGCTTAAATACTTATATGAGTAGAAGCTCCCGTACTTGGTATCTAGCATGCGACCTTTCTTTTGAGTAAATCGCTGCTTTGCTTGTATTTCGCATCCATGTAAAATTTCGTCAGAGGTGGCATCTCCGTCCTCCAATAATACAATGCAAGCGACACAGAAATAAGGAGCTTGACATCATGGATAATGAAGATACCGAACGGTGACATGTATCAGGCATTACTCATCATTGGCTTCATTGTCTTAGACTTTAGCCTTCAGTAGTCTTTCTTTATCGCTTGAGCGATCAGCACACAGCGTGGGTCTTCTCGTGTTGACCTTGCAGACTGTGATCCTCGTCTCCATAGATGTCCTGCGTGCCCTTCTTGGCCACTGGCTGATGCAGTGTAGTGCGGCGGCGCATGGCAAATTGGTGCCTGTAGCATGTCAGTATTTCATCTTCATCACAAAAGCTCTTGGGTAACTTACTCCTTATGCTCCTGGATCTTCTTAGCGTCAAGCTGGTCTAGTGTCTGAAGCGCGAGCTTGAAGTCGGCAATCAGAGCATCACATCGCGACTTTGTAAAGTCCTCGCGCACAACGACGCGCATCAGCTTCATCTTTTCAGAATGCGGCGCCATGGTATAGGCGGGGACAACCCAGCCGCGCTCGCGGAGCTGGTGGGCCCTAACCGCTCATCAGTATGGGTTGATTAAACCGTTGGGGTAACTTACACAGCGAACTCGTCGTACTGCTTGCCGAGATCCTCGTCAAGGCGGACAGCAACCAGAGGCAGACCCTCGCCCTTTCTCTGGCTGATGACGATGAAACCAAGCTCCTCGAGATTTGCCGCTAGGTAGTCGGAGATGCGGGTCAGGTTCAGCATAATTCTCCTGTAGCCTCTCTTTCCAAGGCGAATGAGCTGGTAGTACTGTCCAATGATCTGTGACGCTCCGCGCGAGAAATTAAGTGTAAAAGACGCCTGGTCCGCACCGAGATAATTGATGTTGAAAATCAGTTCCTTGGGGAGATACTTGGGGTCCCGCCACACAACCCATCCAACACCAGGGTAGACGAGGCCGTACTTGTGGCCGGACACATTGATGGACGTGACCTTCTCGAGACGGAAATCCCACAAAAGGCCGGGTTTCACAAACGGAGCGACGAAACCACCGGAAGCGGCATCGACGTGGATGTTGACATCAATGTTACGCTCGATGAGAAGATCGTTGATGGCCTTGGTATCCTCGTACTCTCCTGTGTATGTAGTTCCGAGGATAGTGCAGATACCAATGGTGTTCTCGTCGACAAGATCCACAGCCTCCTGGGGGTCTATCACATAGCGGTCTTTGGTGCAGTAGACGTACTTCTCCTCAACGTCGAAGTACCTGCAAGCTTTCTACAAGCCAGTCAGTGCTCAGTTTCCTCATTTCAGTAGTCTCCACTGACCTCCCAGCAGACTTGCACAGCCGAGTTCATGATGATGTTGGGGTTCTCGGTCGATTTGCCCTCAGCCTTGCGCTTCTTCTGCCAAAGCTTCTTCATGGCGAGCACTGCCAGCTGCAGTACGTCAGTTCCCGCTTGGTTGTTAATCTCGCATGTGTTACCCACCATGATGGCCTCCGAGGAACCGATTGTAGATGTACCGATGGTGTTCGCCTCATCGTGAGAGGGAGCATTGAAGAGACGAGCGATCATAGACACGCATCCTGTCTTTTTTCAGCCATTGGTTTTTTGTGAATACGCGTCTCAGACGTACGGTTCTGGATATCGGCGCTGACGGGGTATTCTTCGTAATCGATGAAGTTCTTCGAGAAGGCATCACTGGACGCTGTCAGACTTTGCTTCTCTTCACATTGCATAAACGACTCACACCATGAGCTCCTCAGCCTCTTTCTCCATGTATGTGGTGACGAAAGATGCCAAATTGAGCGTTGGTGTACCGTCAAGCGTGAGGTCATCTTTGATCATACGGTGAGCGACAGCAGCTGGCATCTCGCGCTCAGGCATCTCGTGGCGGGGCAGATCCTCGCCCGCGTATTTGCTGCCATAGACGGTGGCTGTAAAGTCATCCTGCTCTTCCTCCTCGGTGAGAGGAATTGTATCAATGTTTGCATACTGGGCTTTGATGGACTCAATCTCCTTGTTGGTTGCGACTCTGTTGACGTGCACCATGGTGGCGGTAGAAGAGCGATTGGCGTAAGGAAAAGAGGGAATTGAAGGATTGGAATAAGGAAGGAAGCTGCAGAACAGCAGGATGAGGTATTTAGCCCACGTCAGCGCGGACTCGTAGCTTTAAAGCATGCTGGTGCATCGAAGATCACGTCCGTGTCTAGGATGCAGCTACCCCACTACTGAAGCACCCTGCAGGCACACCAGCTCGTTCCAGCTCCGCTGCAACGTGTCACTGTGGCAATCAATCAGCTTGCCGTAGAACTACATCTGATTCGCATTTGTACCCTTGGTACAGCTCTTCATGTAAATGTATGAGACATTGTATGCACAGCTGCCAACACGGTGCCTTGCCCACGAAGCTCATTCGAAGATCGTCATAACGGGGCTAAGAAGCTTGTTTCCTTAGCGCCGTGCCAAATCGAGAGCTTGATGTGAGCGACGCTAGCTGCACGTCGCTGCTGGGCGACCAGCCGAGGCGCGTAATGGGCGAGGAACTTTCAAGGTCTTATTTACATAAGTATTCGGAAGGATGGTGGAGATATTGTTCAGCTCAAGCACCATGTGGAGACATTGTTTAAACTTTAACATTCAATTATAGTGCCACGCTGTAGACGGCAGAGCTCCAGACAAGATGCATTTGCTGCCAAAAACGCTTCAGGTACAACCTTCGCAGCCATGGCCAGCCAAACCCTTATCGGAGCTTTCAAACTTGAATACAATTGGGCCATCTCGCCAAAAGCTGAAATTGCGTCTGCAGGTGAGACTGCGGCGCAAGCCTAGGTCAGCGGGGGAGAACCTCAAATGCAGGCGCAGGCAGCCTTAGCTGGCCCAAAGTTTAGCATGGTGTCAAAACATGTCGACTAAGCCGCGTTAGGTACCGACCATGTTGTATTATTGCTGCAAGGAGAATGCAATGTGTGCTGATGTCAACGCGGATGCTCCCGGGCTCCTCCCAATGATTTGATGCTGAAGTGAAACTCTAGATGCTGTACGCTCCACCCCCATCATTTCTGCACCCCATGCAAATGCGACAAACGGAAATCTAATGACATAATCATGAATGAAGGAAACGCTAAGGTCGAATCATGATGCGTAACAAAAGAGAATTGTAGCTCGAGGAGGCCACTCTCGTGAGGCGTTAGTCCTTGTCCTCGTCTTCAAAATTTGTCCGTTATATGATGTTCGCAATGCTGATGCGGCTTGCGTTGGATGGCGCGGGGCTCGGTAGGGTCGTTGGCTTCGGTGGTGACTGCTCGCTGGGACCGAGCTGAACTCGTTTGACAGGGTTGTGTGGTGGCGGATAGTAAGTCGGTGGCGGCTGCTGTCCAGAGCGTGGACGGCTCTCCTCCATCAACTGTCGAATCAATTGGTCCACCTTGCCCCATCCCTCCCACTCTACAGAAGACAAAGCAGCAGACGAACTCGGGGAAGTCGCATCATGCATCGGCTGATCCTGACCAGGAAGGGTTGGAATTCCGTATGCAGACCTAGGCGACTTGTTGGATGCCAAGTCGGCGCCTGCCCAGACCCAACCATGCTCGACACTGGCCTGCACGTCTCCACTGATGTAGGCCAGCATTTCCTCGTCGTATTCAAGTTGCTGGGGCGAGCCACGACCGCTGCGTATCCGCTCCACCAGCTTTTCCAGGACGAACACGAGGTTCTTACCACATCCAGCCCCAATCTGTCGAAGGTTACCAATGACGCTAAGCATGTGCAAACACATCATTGCCGCGTCATAATCGCCATGGAGACACAAGATCAAGATGCACCGCCAGAGGTGGACGCATGTTTGAGTACTGGCCATGGGCGCGACCCGTGCAGGCCAACCTTTCTCTACTTCAACCTTTGGTGGATTATGCAGCGATCTTGAGATATACTTGGCCGTCTCCTGGGCTACGCTCGCACATAGTCGAACAGCTTCTCTGCGCTCTGTAGGGTGACAGACAGGGGATAAGTTGCGTCGGTACAGATGGTATTGTGCGGAAAGCAGGGCGAAAAGTGGCAGTAGTGCTGCAACCTCTAATGCAGCCGCTGAGCTAGTCTGATATGTCTCGGGCAACTGCTGCAACCTGGATCGAAATTTCAGATCAAAGCTCTGCAAAGTCTGCGGAGAGATCATGCTGGACTTCAGGGCCTGATGTAGTGAGGCATATATGCGTGTAACTTGTATAACTGCCAGAGAGCCAGTGAACGGTGCTGTATTCGGGTGGGTTCGGAAGAAGCCCTGAGGCTGGATGTATCGATCTTCGGCTGGAGAGGGTAGGGAGATGTCGCAATCGCTGTCGTTAATGAGCATTGGCTTACTAGCTTCGAAGGATGTGATCCTGTGAATGATTAGCTGAGGTGCTTTTGAAGGTGCAGCTTTCACACATGCCTATCTCGCGAGTAAATTGACCACCAAAGCCTTCGGCGGATCTCACCGTCGACAATGGGCCAAGACTCAATCTCGTTATTTATGGACAGCTCTTGCGCAGCCCTGACGGCATTAGAGAGCCACATAGATCCGATCGCCTTCATGTTGCTCTCTGCAGCAAAGATGCTCAACAGCAGCGCCACTTGCGCATGGACAACCATCAATTCGTGCGGCCACGGTGTCAGCGCCTGAGTCGCGATATCGAAGAAGGACAAGCCTCTCCTGGGCTTAGCGGTAGGGCTTCCTGGTGGTGCTGAAGTCCCCAAACTCCCACATGCCAACACCGCGAAGAACAGCCCAATCCACTCTCGAGGCATTCCGTGGAAACTGCGTGCAGTGTACACCTCATCAACTTGCTGTGAGAACGTAGGCCAGTGAAGAGCTGGATACCAGGTATGTACGTAGTTCAGGTATGATCTCGAAAGATGCGCGAAGTCTGCCCGTGCGGGTACCTCTGGTAAGCCGGAACCTTCCTCGAGTGGTGCACTTGCTCGAAGGTGTGGTGTATTGAAGATGCCTTGTGAGTAGGTCTGGATGTTTCTCCGTACATGATCAAAGTCGCGCATGACCGTTGGTGTGAGTTTCAGCTGTGCAGCCCGTGGTCCATTGAAGGAGTCGGAGAGTCGACGTTTCGTATCAGTGCGCTCTGCAGTCGGCTCTTCTTTGGTTACCGTTCTAGTACGCAGCTGCGAATTCATTTGTGTTAATTCTGCAATCTGGCTTTGGAGATCCTGGACTTGTCTGAGTGCGCTGTCAGCGTACACGAGCAATGGTCAGTGGTTTGGCTTACTTTATCGAAGACATCCGCCTATTTGTTTCCTTTGTGAATTGGCATTTGTGATTCCTGCTAGAACACTCAGAGCACGCTGAGGTTTCTGTGGCGTCGCACTGAAAGGGGATGTCAGTATTGCAAACTATCAATGTCGATTCAGTACAGCCCTCCGATCCAGCCGCCCATGTAATGACTGCAGCGCTTTGACATCGCGCGCTCTCGGTTGCGACCACACAGATTGAGTGACTGAGATTACAGCGACATAGCGATGCCCTAGACACGACCAAGTTTGCAGCTGGTCCTGCGATACTTCTGGTATTTAAGGTAGCCAGCGAAACTTACTTTTACTTTTCGCTCTCGGCATGCATCGCATGATGGATCCTTCCGTCGTTGCCTGTAGGCCCGCTTCTGTGCATTCAGGTTTGCTGACGATATCTGCGATGCAGATATCCCGAAGCTTGGGGCATCGTGGTTCTGCATCTCTGGTAGGCTGCCAGAAGCTGTGCTGGATGCTGCAGAATGAGAATAGGAGTTGGATCCGTAGGCAGGAGATCTCGCTTCTTGCGGAAAAGGCGGAGCAATCAATGTCGTTGTACGAATAGCTGGTGGTACGTGTGCAAAAGGGTTTGGCGGAGGTATCATGGCCTGTGGAGAACCTCCCGACGACCCAGGTGGCGAGTTGCGCATGTCGTTGACAGCAGTGCGTATACTCACGTGTGTCAAGAAGGAACAACCGGAACCGCTAGACGATGGGAATGGGGCGTCAATGTCAGATAATTCTGCTGTGGGGGATGAGACAATTCTTCGGTAGCAACCGAACACGATGCCAGTCGGGTTCACAACCCAGCAGAATGGACAGGACGGGAGAGCGATGTAAAGAGGACAGCCAATGGAAGCGTTGTCCTCAGTTCATCGTAAGGGCCAGACCAGAGGTGAGAGGGTGTGACGGACTGATGTGAGGAATGGTTGGGCTGACAAAAGTGGGCTGCTATGTCCCAGTGGGGAAGCTTCAAGGAATCGCGTCTCCAGGCCAGAGCCTGAGTCGGGTGCTCCGTGTCGCTTGAGTAGCCTTTGGTAGTAAGCCAAGCAGATCTCGGAAAGGTACGCCGAAGACGCGTGTGTCTAGGATACCATGGTGAACCAAGTCATTGTAAAGAACAGAGTGAGCCGTAAGGCAACTATTTTTCCGCGGCTGGCTGGAATGAGTGATGGTCTGTTTGATGGCAGGGGCCCGAGTGGATGCAAAAACCGGACAGCTTCCGGTGATGAGCCGCTAGGAACTCACTGACAGTCGAGGGCAGAGCCGGTGTGTGGAGCGATCTTCTGGAAGGTGACGTTGCGCTGCGAACCAGGTTCGGATCTGTAGAGGGAGGAATTGACTAGCACAGCTTGTAAGACCACACAAGCATAAGGTCTAGCCGCCACCGTACCTATCAGCGTCGCAAGAGCGCTCGATTAACGCAGGGGACTGGCGAGCTTGGTGTGCCACGGCACGTGTCACTTTGCGGTGGATGCTCAATCTGGTAAGGTACCAACGGCCCTGTTCGAGGTGAAAGCGCTCTCGGCGAGCACCGTACTGGGGTCGAAAATTTTCAATTGGACTTCTTGACGAGTAGCGAAATGGAATAGGTAATGCTCACGCACACAACGTACCGGTACTCCCGTGGACGGTTAAATCCTAGCGGGTAGGCAACGCCACAAGTAACCCACAAGTAATCAGCGCGATCAGATGCTAGTCCACCAACTGTCATGTACACTGGTGTGTACTGATGCCTGGCAGCCCAACTGGAACAACAACATCGTCACACAACAGAGCAGAGAGCTGAGGCTCAACTGTCAATTTGATTCCAATGCGAACACGAGGCTACTAAACACCGCTAGGAGCCGCGCTGACGGTGTCATCATGGCAAGCGTATGTCGGAACTTCATCCGAAGAGCTACTGGCAGAACGTTAGAAGGGACGTTTCTCGGCTCTGTCAGTGTCGATGTCGTTATAAATTTCCAAACACGGTAGGCTCGCAGTCCAAATACATGCACTTCGCTGCGTTTCGCAAATCACATCCCGTCACAAAAACGTGGTTAACAAGCTGCCACACGCGCTACGCTGCAAGTGACTGGTTTCCTCCGCTAAGGCTCGTGGCCAGAGCGAGGGCTCGCGGCTTGATGCGTGCGCACGAGGTCTAGTCGGATGGATTTTTGCCAAGGTGAGACGATGCCGGGCCAGGCGCAAGGCGGTCGGTTCTCGTTGGAGAGTAAGGGCAGACCGCTCCATCATGGTGGATCGTTGCCGAAAGTGCATGAGACCAGCGAATGACGGCGTCGGACGACCGCAACTGCGTAACTAAAGTTGCGCTGATCTGCATATTTTCGGCATGTTACGGCCCACTGCCGCGCGAAACTGCTGACAGAATCCCGATGTTCCGTTGTCTGTGAGCATCGTGCGGATACTTTGAGTACCTCCAGGCACTCGAGTAGCCCTTCGAATACAGATTTGAAGATGAAAGAACTCCAAACGACGGACACATTCTCATCTCCGGCAGGGTCCACGCGAGTCCGGGCACCGTTGCTTGACCACGGAGCTGCTTCCAGCCATCCACAGAACAGCAAATATGCTCAACCCCTGTCCTTGCGCCACCATCCTGTGTGGCACCTTCAGAAAACGTGCTTTCCCCACGTTGCAGCGCGTGTCCGCATCCGCCTCGGAGAAGCCCCACAGGACTCTAGGGAACACCATGCAATATTCTAGCTTCTCGCAAAGAGAAGTGCGAGCTCGCATTCTGGTGAATTTTAAAGTTCTCACCCGGATCAACCGCGTTTTGAGTCGATGATGCTGCCGCCGAGGTGCCCACAGGCCAGGTCGACCTGCAGAAACCCCATATTCAACTGCCGGTCCATTAGTCTAGAACGCCGGAGTTCTGGCTCGCCCCTTGGCTCACACAGCAGCCGATGGATGTGCGGAACTCACACCTTTTTGAGGCCTCGGCCGGTCGTCTCAAGATTCTCCTAGGTTTCTTGTACGCGGCAGAGAAATGCTGTGTGATCAGCAGGAGCGAGCCCGAGCCTCCAGAAGGTCTCTAACATCGGTCGTGTTGATATCGATCCGCCCGTGCACGCAGATACGATGGATCAGCACGAATGGTCTGACATGTCCACGCATGCGTCTTGAAGCCCTGCAAAGCTTGTCGTGAGATATCTTTTGCTGCCTTCGCTTAGGCTGCGTGCAACAAAGAGCCCCATGTTGCATCCCGAGGCTGCCTATCGGTTCGATGCAGTGATTTGTCTGCACGACATGAGCGACTGGAAGTGCGCTGGGCAGCCCAGTTGCCATGAATAGACATCTCGAGATCTGCGATTCTGATTGCGTGGCCCATGGCGGAAGGTACCGACCCGCAGCCGATGAGATGGGATTTCGCAGAAGTCGGCCAGGGAGCCCTGGAGTTTTGGGCAGATATCCCACTCCGCCGCCGAGCACCCATTTGGCGACCGGAGGTGAGTGCTCGAACCGTGTTGACTCCTGATTTGCCCTCCGATAAGACGCCGTGGAGAGCTAAGGCCAACACCCCTTCGATCGTCCCTCGCCTAGACCTCATACTCGCTGGCACCACTGGTACCGTAGAATCGCGCTCAAATGAGAGACTGCTACCGGTACTAGGGGTGGAAGATGTCCTCATGTGCTGCACGACGAACAAAGCGGATTGCTCTCGCTGATTCATCTTTGCTGCGAACTATTTCTTGGGCAACGAGATTCGACAGTAACCTACCTATGGTACACGTTGGTTTGCGGCTGTAGGCCGCCGGCCGCCGCCCTCAAGCGTGCACGATCTTCTGCACCGGCCTGGAGTGGTGTTGGCTGACGGAGATGAATGGAAGTCAGAGGTGACGCCGGTGGCGGCCAACTGGGGCCAGAACGACTGGCAACGGCGGTTTCAGCCGCTGCAGACACGCGAGGCTTGAGGCGAACTGCAAAAGGAAACTTCCGTTTCGCGTAGCGGTGAAAACTCGTGTTCCGGCATAGTTGCGGCAGGTTGGCGAGCTTCGAGGTGTGTTCTAGTGTTTTCCCTCATCTGATGTTCTGGAAGCTACACAGTAAGGCAGGCGCAGAGTCTAGACAGCACCTGGGCAGCTGCAAACTCGACCGAGAGTCAATGGTCACCCCCACTGGAGATCACGATCATCTTTCAAGAGAATCGGGTGGGTAGGAGAACCTAAGTGACGTCTTTGTGTAGCATCCGGAGTATCACTGTATGAAGCACCACAAGGTAAGACATGTCTCACGCTCAAGCTCGCAAATCTTCCTGTGCGATGCGCCTGAGGGCAGCGCTGGGAACCCACGACTAACTTTAACTCAACCTCCTGAATAGCGCAACAAAGCGCGAAGAAATAGCAACGATATCTCATTTTCAGGCACGGGTTTTAGGAGCATTATGCTGCAAGTACTTCTTCGTGGTCGGCTATGCGTCAATGCACACCTTTTTAGATAGTTCGTTGTCGAGAAGCTCAGTAGCCGGCGTGCGACCTGCCCTTCGATCTGCTTCAGGTGGTATGCGTAGCCACATGAGACTAGCTTGTTGCATTGAGGTGATAAAGTATCGTAACTTCCTATTTGTCTACTGGTGTAGGAGTAATCTTTATTCATCTGGGCAAGTGCACCCAATATGAAAGATGTAATTAGCGCTGAGCAGAAGTGAGAAACATCAAGTGTGACTTCAACGTCCACTCGCCTCTTGTATCGCCTCCGTAGAATTTGCCAACTCTCAACCCAATTGCGACCTTGCCGTGTTCAGGAGTCAATTTCATGATGGACACGCTCTGGAGATTTCTTTGCGCATTGTCATCAATTCTCCCCTCCGGGAATTGTCATTCCATGGCAACCTCTGTATGCACTTCTCTGCGGCCGCCTCCATCCCCCAAGTGTACTCTGATCCTTCAGCTCCAGGACCTCTACCCTAATTGGTCGACACGTACTCTTCATGTCTCTTCCCCTCCCAGCTTCACCCTCGTCCGCTTGGCTCCATCCCCAGGCACTCAAATCGCCACCCGGACACGTGCTCAGCGCACACAGTAGGTCCTGTTCCGCAAATAACATCAACGCGCTCTCCTTTGTCGCTGGACTAGCTTCCATGAAGTACCGCCCCTGGGAGTCGAGGCCTGTAACTTGGAAAACATTGAGCACATCGTGCACATCGAATTCGGTCAGTCCGTAGGGCATGATAGCTCGAACAAGGTTGCTGTGGCAGTGAAAATCATAGTCTGAGCCCGAGATGACTGATGACTACTCCATGTTAGGAATGCTCAATTGTGGCGAGGGCATCACCAACGATGTACGGGTCGCATCTCGTGCCTAAGAGATCATGACAGCGACCGCCCCATTTCGTTATGCCTCCTCTCTCGTCACTGGTCTCTTGACGACCTCCTTGCTTCGCATTCCCTGGCCCATCCTTGATGAGACAGCTGTCAGAGATGATGCCGGCTAGCGGACGCATGAAGGGTAGGTTGGACCATAGCCTGTCGCCCTCTATCATATGCGAACCTTGCAATTGCCGTGTTCGTGCGGCCCAGAAACGTTCTCGTGGGTCTGATGCATTCCAGATGTTCAAATCGCCCACTTGAGGGCCTTCCGGTGTTGAAAGGCGGAACAATGATCCTGCAGGCACCCTCCACGCGCGTCCAGAGCGCGGAGGGACGGTAAGATCTAAGGTCTTGGTAAAGGCGTCACCTTCCAAGTCGCGCAGTCTCTGATAGAGCGCTGTAGGAGGGTGAAGCGGGGAATCGTCAGAGGTGGGAAAGTATGCTGGGGCCGGCGGAACGTTGTCTGGGGCATATGTGTCCATAATTCCTTGATTTTTGCAAACAGAGAGGACGACCGGGAATTCTTGACTGATGTGTTTTGACCTTGAGGTTATCTAACACTCCGAGTCTGCGTACAGTACTCCGTACGAAGCTTTGCGTTGGCATCCAGGGATTGCCGGCGATAAGCGCGTGCAATGCCGGTATCGGCAAGTACGCCACGCTCTGTTCCTCTATCATTGCGACTGCCTTCTGCAGTACGCCCACCACTTGGAGTACAATGTTTGACTGCTGAAATTCATAAGAAGTCTAAAAGCGTCCATCTCAAATGGGCTGTTGTACTGGTGTCAGCTCCTTACCCCTCTTAGTTAGTGCCAAATGTACCTCGGTACAATGATATTGCAATGCACTGTGCTCGAGCACCGAGGTAGCTTCGCAACGCCCAGTTTTCCAGCGACCGAAACACGTCGTTCCTATACCTGAATTATCCTTGTTAGAAGTTGTAGCCACAGTGATCCAGCCGACCTTCGATTTATTCCGTTGCGTTGACAACACCTCGCACACACACGGTAAACCATGTCAGCACAGGCAGAAGTAAACCTTGCCGACTTCTCGTCCATCTTTCGACTGGATGGAAAGGTCGCAGTAGTCAGCGGAGGTTCTCGAGGTCTCGGGCTTCATTCAGCATCAGGCCTGCTTCAGGCTGGCTGCTCCAAAGTCTTCATCACAAGCCGTAAGGCGTCTGCGTGTGAAGAAGCAGTTGCCGCACTCAATGCGCTGCCAAATTTAGCGCCAGGTGCAAAGGCAATCAGTGTTCCTGCGGACAGCTCCAAGCTTTCTGAGATCGAAAGACTAGTTGCAGAGGTCAAGAAGCACACAGACCATGTGGATATCCTCTTTGCTAACGCAGGCGCGACTTGGAGCTCAGAGTTCGAGAAGGTGGACGAGAAGAACGGCTGGGATAAGGTCATGGATCTGAACGTCAAGGGTGTTTTCTTCACAATCCAGAAGTGAGTACGCCACCACCAACGTGCCTGTCTAGTAACTGACCATTCAGATTTACACCTCTTCTCACTGCGAGATCCTCCCAACAAGGTCCTTCCCGTGTCATAGTGACAGGCTCTGTCGCTGGGATGGGCGTAGGCTCGGTAGGAAAAGTAGGCGCGTACTCATACGCAGCGTCGAAAGCCGCCGTCCTCCACCTTGCTCGCAACCTTGCCATTGAGCTAGGTCCTCGACACGTCCTCGTAAACGGTATCGCTCCTGGATTTTTTATGTCGAAGATGGCGAAGGACTTGATAAACCAGCAGGGCGGTGAAGAGGCACTGGGCAAAGAAAGTCCGAATGGACGTGTTGGCAGGCCGGAAGATGTGGCTGCTACGGTCGTCTTCTTGAGTAGTCGCGCGGGTGGACATGTCAATGGCGAGACGGTGAGATTGGATGGAGGCAAATTACTGGGAAGCAACAGGTTAGAGAAGCTGTAAGGAAACTACCACGACTAAGGGTGCTTGAGTGCGAATCCTTTACGCGTCTCAATCGGCATGGTCTGCTCTCCAGTACAGATACTTTCAAACCCTAGAGTAGGGACTAGACACTATCGGTAGTCGTACCTATGATCTTGGAGCTGACGTCATTGTCAACGATTTTACTGACCATTTGCTCGTCCTTAACCTTGGTTCTTCTTCGTCCGTCATCCACTGGATCCCGATCAACGAAAACTTTCGCGCACACATCCCAGTAGTGCAATAGGATGGGCACAGTCTGCCTGAGTATGCACAAAGTGTAGTGACCCAAGCAGTCGTGGCAAAAATAAAGGTATTGGATGGTGCTGCAGAGCACCGGATCCGAGGTGTTACCCTAGGAAGAACAGATACTACATCTAGATCTAAGCCATTTGGCAAAGAAAAGATGAGGGAGAGGGGGAGTGCGAGCCCAGCCGGGTTGATATAGATGAGCAGGCAAGGAGGCAGCAGGATGCACGTGGTGCACGTGAGTGCTCGCCTTGAGATGTAGCATTCCAGATGTCAAGGCTAGCTTTAGGCTTCTACACATATGATACCACATCGTCGGAAATTGTTCACTTTCGGGCTTGTGGATGAGCGGTTGTACAGCGCAATGGCATTCCAATTCAGTGACGTTCGGCCCGTGACTCCGCGCCCCGCGCCCCACGATGGGCAGCTGCGCCGGGGAGTCGCGGCCGCGAGCTTCAACCCATAACGTCTTTGCACCTACTAAATGGATCCGCAACCCCCCATCGCGGCCAGGCCTTCGGACCAAGAGACCTCTGTGCCTCGGAAGAGGAAGCGCGGTAACGATCAACGAGGCTCTGCTGCTTACCCTCGTCAGCGCGCTATCACAGCCTGCAACACCTGTCGTGTTCGAAAGAACAAATGCACAAACGAAAGACCTATGTGTGCATCCTGCACACGCATTGGTGCGCAATGTGTCTATGATGACAGCAAATTGGATCATTCTTCGTGAGCAACATGTTGCCTGACCGGAAGGGCGCGGTGACTGACGCCCCCAGGTTCGATCCAGCAAGCCTCGTGATTCTGGAGCGACTCGACGAAGTCTTGCGTCGTCTACCATCTCAAGTGCTTCCTGTTCCCCCACTACCATCAACTACGCGTGAAGTGGAACTTGTCACTCCGCCAAGTACTACTGATTCCCCTGAAGAGGCGATAAGTACCTCTTACGATGGGCCTCTCTGCACGTTCTCCTCGGTTGAGAGTATGCTGGCGTGGCCAATTTGGGGTAGCAGCGACTTCACTACAGCAGATGATGTTTCAGATGCTGTCTTCACCACAGATATCGAAGGCATCTGGACTGAACCCACACAGGAGGACGATCTTCCACACAGTCCAAAGATGCGTACCTCCCTTATCCAGGCGAACCCTGTTGGGCAAGATCTGACCGCCTTGGTCGAGAATTTTTTGCTTTGTGTGCACAGCCGGAACCCGTTCCTCGATGTTGACCATATTCGCCGCTGCGTGTCTGTGGTTGCAGAATTGGGACCCTCGTGGGACCCATCATCCTGTCTGGTGGTACGTATGCTTCGCAAACATCGTTGTCCACAATGGCTCCAGTGAGCTACCACCTGATCACGGCATAGAATTTCCCCTTATCTGTCCATACTGACACGCGTAAAAGCTGCTTGCCGCTGCATTAGGTGCCATTGCGAAGCCGCTCGGTGCGTCTATAGAAGACAGTATGCCCAGCACCCGAAAAGATGAAGACTGGGCAACGGCCGACGCTTATTACTTCGCTGCGCGCCGAAGATTCAGTCTGTTGGACCCACACATCTTATCTGCACAGTGTTATGTCCTGTCAGGTTTGTACTGGATCTACAAACTTCGTCCCTCGCAAGCAGGACAAGACTTCACCAGAGCTAGTATCCTGTACATGAATCATCGCAAACGTCGGGAAGCCACGATGCGCAGCCAAAGCCAGGGACGGTCGAGCTGTATGAAGTATACCTCGAACGAACGGCGCACGTACTTCACATGCGTCAGGTTGGAGAGGTACGAATTGCAGGAATGCTTTTGATCAATTATGCTAACGATCATGCAGCGAGATGCTTGCTGAACTTCGTGCACCAGATTCAGGTATTAGAGTAACACCATGCACAGATGCTTTTCCACCGCCTCCACAAAGTGTCACGAAACGCGCCTGCGATCCCGACGCACCGAGCCCTGTTTCTGATGAGAACTTTATTTCAACACAGCAAGGCCATGCATCTGTCGAACAGGCTACAGCCTGGTATTACTGCCTTACCGAGACTTCTCTCCGACGAACTATCGACCAGATTCTCGACGTCTTCTACAAACACGGTCATGCTTCTTGGCTGGATCGCCCTGTGTCACTCTTGCTGAAAAGCGCACACTCTTTTGAAGAACAGTTGGCATCTTGGTACATCACAACCAACATGGTTTTCCTTTATGCCTCTTACTAATCGGATGCAGGATTCAAACACTGCCTCCAGAGATCCGGTTCACTGGCCCGGCAGCGTGCAAGGTGGGCCAGTTTGATCATCACTTTGCTCTGCGGATGCGCTATGTATACATACGATCTCTCCTCTATCGGCCGTTCCTCTATATTGCAGTCGTATCGCCTTCTCAAGACCCATCTCATCCCATCCTCTCTATGGCATACAAGGCCATCGACAATGCGATGGCTATGAATGATGAAGTCGGAACTCATTACCGTTTCGAAGGCACATGGGCCATCTGTCGATTAGCAGCAGCGAACATCTTGACGCTTTGTGCTGCAAAACACGGATCGTTACTGGAAAGTGCTACGTTAGCACGCATGGGTCGTTCAGAAGATGATTTGCAAAAAGCCTTGACGATGAACAAAGCGAGGCTCCAATATTGGGGGCAAGAAAACACAGATCTACAAATACTGGCGAAAGCGGCACACGAACGGTTTGATGTTGCGTTTGAGTCGCCCTGAAGGCCTTGCACAGGCGAGCACTTAGCAGCACGTCCTCATCACGCCCGAAATCAGACTATTTGCTAGATGCATCTTACCGCCATTGGTCCTGATGCCTCCGCTTTGCAATGATTACACTGTCATCGAACTTGGTAAACTTCCTGATCTCTACAATCTCCATGCCCGCCTGGTCCAGTAACCAGCGCCAATGCTTTTCTCTCCTTTCTTGCGCATCGAACATTGCCTTCATTGCCAACGACAACGCGGTTGTGTACTCGACGCCTGGAGCGCCTGCTTCAGGCTTTTCATCAGGTAGTGTCTTGTCGTCGATATAGATTCGACTATCAGGGCTGTTCAGAAGAGCCGGAAGGTGCATTTGAAGAATCTGAATGCAGGTATCGTCATCGTAGTTATGCAAAATCTGGCGGAAGTAGTACGCCCGCGCATCTACGCATGTCAGCGTAGTCAAGTTTGTAGCACAGTGCCGTAGGACTTACTATGTACAGGCTGCTCTAAAAGAAAGTCGTGTGCCATCAGTTCCATTCCATCGATCTTCAATGCCTTCTCAAGTACTGCAGGTCGGTCTTGCAGAACGATCCTACCTTTGATGTCCGGGAAGGCTTTTTTGAGAGCTGCGCATTGCGAGCCATTGCCACCGCCTACATCTACGAACACAACCTCTTCTGCACCAACCCCTTGGCCGATCTCGGTCTCGAAAGAGACTGCATCGAGCCATGTCGGAAGCATTGCGAATTGTGCCTCCATGAATCGATGAAACGCACCTTGCTGAACTGGATGCGTTTCCATCCAGGTGTAGAAGTCTTCTTCGCTGTGTTGGCCTATTTGGAATGCTGTTCTCCCTGCTTGAGGGTCGTTGAGCATTTTATTCAAGGCGGTGAACGCCGGTGCACAGTTGTCATGGCTAAGAACGGTCAATTGAAGCCCACCGGAAATGACATTCGACCTACAAATGAGTGACAGCATCTTTGAAGAGTGGCACCAGGAGCATGTGTGTCAGTGGCGTAGCCGCGAAAATCCCCGGACATGACTCTGTTGCCATGCCCTGTGTGCAAAGATAGTCGAGCACAGACTCGAGAACACCCTTCGGAAGCCGGCTAGCTGCGGCGAGGCCTTCAAGTCGAGCTCCCTCAGGGCTATTAGCTAGAGCAGCGAAGATGCCACGGTCCTGGCCGATGCGCGCCGTCACAAGCGGAAGAGGCTATAATAAAGATTAGCGATTGCTTAGTTTCACGATGCTGTGGCTCACTCACACCATACACCAGACGCTGCATGGTGTCAAACGGCTCCTCTACCGCGGTTCCAGCCTGCCGGGCCAGCTTCTGAAAGTCACGTTTCTGCGCTTCATCTTGGAAGTAAGAGCTAGGATCGGCGGTCAGAAGCCGCAGCTGCTCAAGGAGAGCCTTTGGGTTCGCTTGCAACGTCATCTATGAGGTTGTGCAAGATTGTGATTTGGTAAACATGCTCGGTTACACGGGAGGCGTGGGAGTACTTGAAATAGGGAGCGGCTCGGTCCTGTAGTTCGCGGGTCGGTTTAACGCTCCAAGAAGGAAGGCGTACTTGGCTAAGGATGAGCTAGGCTGTTTCGACACTTTCACACACCACGCTTAACCAAACACGAGACAGAGACGATCCATCGCGCGTGTGCAAGACCTGTATCACCTCGCAGAATCATTCGTGACGAATCAAAAGAATAACCTACGCACTTTCGTGTGCGCACTCGTTCCTGCTCTTCCGATACGATGTTGGACATCTACCAGCATTGCGGTACCAGCTTTACGCCACAAAGCGGTGATACACAAAACACCTCACGTATATTTCGAGTTGAGTTGCTTTTTCGACTCATGGCCTCTAAATATCTCTTCCCCGACTTCCGAACAGTTGAGTGTAGATGGACTCGCTCAATCAGCAGAATTCGCATCCTGCGCAAAATGTACACTCAGTGCCAGATCGAGGGCCCGCCCTCATCATCATGATGTGGAGTCTAACCGCGCTCTCTCTGTTTACTGTTGTTCTTCGATTCGTCTTTCGTGTGCGGAAAAGGCAGATGGGCTGGGATGACATCTTCATGGGGATTACCTGGGTATGTAAACCGATAGGGCTGGCGAGGATAAGGCTGACCAGATTAAGGCATGCTTCGTAGGCTGGTCTGCGACCTTGACGCTCTATGCGAATCGAGGCGGCTGTCAGCACATCTGGGACGTACAGAAACGTGGGATGGATAACTTGACCAGAGCGATCTTGCTAAATTGGACTTCTCAGATATTCGGCATCGTAGGCGTTGCGACAGGGAAGATCTCGATCTCAGCCTTACTCTTACACATCATGCGAGATACCGGGTGGACGTGGCAACGGATCTACCTCTGGACCGCAACTATTGTCATGACGAGTTGCGTTGCCATCTCATGTTCGTTGTTGACCTTTATGCAATGCCGTCCACCACAACGCTTATGGGACCCTCGGATTGAAGGCACCTGCATTGACCCTAAAGTCATGGCGGGATATGGAATTTTCACTGGATGTAAGCATGCTTATCTCAAGTCCTGAGATCCCCTTACTGACGGAACTAGCTTTCTTCACTTTCGCGGATGCTAGTCTGGCAGTCATACCACTTACTATCTTTTGGAAACTTAAGATTAGTCGCTTACAGCGCATCCAGTTAGGCATCGTATTTGGCCTCAACATCCTGACATCGATATGCTCAGGCATCAAAACGCAATACCTTGCCGCGCTCGGAAATCGCACAGATCAGACATGGGCGACGTACGACATCTTTGCCTGGGTCACAGCTGAGCTTTTTCTCCTGGTGGTTTGTGGCACAGTCCCAACATTATACCCGCTTCTTCGCTGGATCCAGTCACTGATCTCAATGATCAAGAGTAAAGTGCTGCCGCGGTCGGCGTCGGACGAGAATCCCTTGAGGGAGTCCGAGGAGGTTCTAACGATTGGCCAGATCAGACAGCGGCTACGAAGACCTAAGACGACTGAATTAACTATAGAGGGAGAAGTAGACGAGGTGATCGTACCGCGAGCGAGAGTCAGAATAAGGGCATAGCACCGATGGCGGTACCTTAACAGAGTTCAATGAACTATTTGAGAAGAACTGGGTTGGTGCTCAAGCCAGTCCTCGAGTATGTCTGATGTTTACAAAGTTCAAAAGATGTTACGACGTGCTAATGAGGGACACGAGATAGAGGCCCCTGATCAAAGAGTCCAGCAATTGATGGAGATGTTTGAGTCTATAGATTCGACTGAATTGCCACTCATTGTGCCTCCACAGCTTGACGTTGTGAGATGGACACTACGACACAGTACATCCCTGGAGTTAAGCACCGAGGTGGTTACTCTGGTGACGAGTCTACCCGCCACTGACCCTCCTCTCCTGGGTCGACTTGACCGGTGTATAGCCCTGCAGCTTAGGCGAAATTGCCCGCAGTGAGACCCTCACATCCTTCAGCCGGGCTAAGCTAAGCCATATACTTTCCGCGCACATATAGTTCCCGCGCACCCCACCACAACGCGTCACCTATCGCTCAACGTGCTCTATTATCAACTCCACCTACTCAAAATGGACCCCCATGAAGCTGCTATACAATCAGCTATCCGTGATCTTAATTCTGGTGTTTTTACAAGCCAACGGAAGGCTGCTGCTGCGTATGGCGTAGCTGAATCAACCCTACGAGGCCGGCTACGCGGTCAACAACCACACGCGATAGCTCATTCAAATCAACAACGATTGACTCCGGAGCAAGAGCGCTTCTTAGTAAAGTGGATTCTTGAAGAGGATACACGTGCTCAGCCCCCCTCCCACCCACGTGTACGAGAAATGGCCACCCGAATACTTCAGATGAATGGAGACTACGCGCCGCTCGGTCAACTATGGGTACCCCATTTCATCGCACGCAACCCACAGGTCGCCTCTGTCATTGGGCGTACGATTGAGACGGCAAGGACTACAGGAGCTCAATATGAGACTGTTCGTGCCTTTCTTGAGCTATTTGAGCGTACTAGAATTGAGCTGGGTATACAGTATGAGGATATATGGAATATGGATGAGACTGGCGTCGCCCTTGGGGTATGTACAAACACTAGAGTCCTTGCTAGCTCGTCAAAGAAGAAGGCTTATATCAAATCCCCAGAGGATCGTGAGTGGGTATCGATAGTTGAGGTGGTCTCTGCCACAGGCGCTAAGCTTCAATGCCTCGTCATCTTCAAGGGCAAGCATCTACAATCCACGTGGTTTCCAGCCCAAGGAGCACCTAATTGGCTATATACAACGTCAGAGAATGGATGGACGTCAAACCAGATTGGATACGAGTGGTTACAGCGTATATTCATACCAAATACTACTCCACGCCAAGGCACATGGAGGCTTCTTATCCTGGATGGTCACGGCTCTCATATACCAATTGACTTCATGTGGACCTGTCGGGAGAACAATATATGGCTCCTCTACCTCCCCCCTCACGCCTCACACGTGCTTCAGCCCCTGGATCTCGCTCCTTTCTCTGTTGTCAAGACCAAGTATAGATCTGAGATCCGAGCTCTCTCTGCCCTGGGTGACGCAGCACCTATCAAGAAAGAGCGCTTCGTGGTATCATATAACAAGGCAAGAGAGGAAGGCCTAACTGAGCAAGTAATACGAGCTGGGTGGAGGGCGTCAGGCCTCTGCCCATACAACCCAGACCTTGTCTTGCTCTCATCCCAAGTCTCTGGGCGTCCAGCAACACCACCACGTGATACCCAGGCCTCAGAGGTCTCAGATATACTCCTTAGCACGCCTCAGAGCGCACAGGCTCTATATAGAGCTCAGCAGCAGCTTCTACAGTCAGAATCTCTCTCACGGAGCACTCGGGCAGTGCTCGGCAAGGCAGGCAAGGCTATTGCAAAAGCAAATACTCAAGCAGCTCAACTCCAAGCTGAGAATCAACGACTCAAATATCAACTAGAGAATACTAGAGTCACACGGAAGAGAAAGCGAGTTCAACAGGATTTAAATGAGCGCTTCAGCAACGTTGAGGCGATCAAGGCTGCTATTGAGCGAGCAGCAGCATCACAAGCCAAGCAGGCATTAATTACACCTGAGGAAGAAGCTGAAAAAGCAGCAGCAGCAGCAGCAGCACTCATGCTTCAGTCTATGTGTACAGAGTGGCAATTGTAAACGTTGACGTTGAAAAATCACGACTTCAATCCGAGTACTAGTGATGTGGCGGGTGCGCGGAAACTATATGTGCGCGGGAAGTATATAGCCGAGCTTACTTCCGTGTCGTTTCTGAAGGGGTCCTTTCGTAGCCTCGAGATAAGGGCTGTCTTATGAGTGGCACACGTCGTGAGTACGCTGAAAACGGTGCGACTGCTGACCATGTACCTCAAGCCGAACGTTGGCACGCCGTGCTCCAACCGCCACGCAGGTAAAGCAAAGAGAAATGCACCAACCGCTTAAGTGAGCTGTGATCGTGAAAAGATATAGACTTGGGTAAGTAAAAGGAAAGGCAAAAAACATACAACAGCGGGTATTCGCTAGTGGTCACCCACCTAACTACTAATCCGCCGGTACGTTGCTTAAATAGGGCTGAGCGAACGGGAAGCCTTGTTTTCAACGTCCTATGGTCGTATGTGAAAAGAGTGATCGTTTTTATTTAATATAATCCAGTGAAACGGACGCATATACCCCGCAACGAAGTATCGCTCAGTCCACCAGAACAAATCCTACAGATCCGCATCGTCTTCGTCCGGCAGTGGCATTGCAGGATACTGACCACCAAGCTCGACGATTTCGTAGAAAACATCATCGACGTTCGTCGGATGCAGACCCGATTCTTCACTTCCTTGTGCCACCTTCCCCTCCAACGCATCGACCTCGCAAAGCACATTGCCCGCGGTCTGCCAGTATCCCGTTCCACTCGCAACGGGTAGTGCTTTCCTTGACCCTGGCACTGCACTGGCCGCCGTCTCCCAATTGAAGTATGTCTTGCATCCTACGCAGAACATTGAAGGGCATCCGCCGTCCTTCTCGATGACAAGTTGACAATTGGGACAGCGCTTGCCGCCCCTGGTTTGCATAAGGGCCAGTGTTTCTTTCTCAGGATTGCTCATCTGTGCCGTAAGAGCCACAGATTTGACTTCAGCACAAGTTTGATCTGTGTGCCACGGCGTAAGGCAACTTGCGCATGCACGTGTCTTACAGGATGGGACCGGACATTCCACTTGTGGGTACCCGGGCGCAGTAGGGTCGAGAATACCGACAAAAGAACAACTAGGGGTGAGGCAGGTGAACAAGTCCGTGTCGGCGCGCCAATGCTCAAAGGACGCGAGATTGAATCCTTCGAGCTTGGAGGGGGGGAAGTACTTTAGCACCATTTCCCAAGGCCATTCTTCTGAACAATCAGGCTCCAGACAGCCAGAGCCGACCCGGCGTGCTCCCAGCGTGTCCAGTCGTGCCGCCATAGTGGCGCCGATGCAAGTCTTGCAGACGGGATCAACATTTCGCCGATATGGGCTTCGGGCGAGATGTGAAATGCACGGCCGTGGTGCATCGAGATTGTGTACAAATAAGCGCTTGGGAGGTACCCAGCGGATGAAATCTTCCCGGGGAAGAAAGGAGATGCATGTGCGGCACGTGAAGTGCGTTGGTGGTGGAGCACGAGGCTTTGGGTTCTTGCTGGGCTTGCGCTTTGCAGTCCATGGGTCAAGACGCTTGCGCCGGGAGGTCGTCTTCGTCGCAACACTAGACGTGGCTGGCCGTGTCGCTTGTGATAATGCTTTGGATTGGGAACGAAGGACCCGAGTCGTGGCTGGGACAGAAAGTATATCTGTAGTTCGGGTGGAGGTTGACCTTCTGCGCTGATAGAAATGACGTGCCATGATTGTGATAACGGTATGAAGACGCCAAAAAATCCCACCTTGTATGTGTGAGACCTCGATGCGCACATGCGTATTCACCAGCTCAGGTCATCGAGCTTGGCATTGAAGGTGAGCAACCGAGGATGAAAGATCTACTGGACACGTACTTAACCTAAGAGCTCAGAAGTATGTGACTCAGGGATAATCCTGTATTGGATGACGGCCGAGCGAGTTGAGAGCAAAGCCTAGGTCGTCCACGCGGCGGAGCTAGTAAAGATGCTTGATTGCTCACTAGGCAGAAGCGAGCAGGCTGTGAGAACTCCTGCCTGGAAGGCTACAACGCGGGGCTATATTGAAACACATACCGATCAATCCTGCTTCTCGGAACGCCATTGGATATGTTCAAGATCATCTGCAGGACGTGCTTGCCTTTGATCGCTGTTGATCGCGTCAAAAGCGCAGTGCGAACAACTGGTGATCGCGACAGTAGACATACTCAAACATCTCATGCACACCAATTTTTAGAAGGAATGCAGAGTGTAGCATCGTTTAAGGCGGTCCTGCTTCCACGATGGGTGTCAATTACAGGTGATGCTAGTCGTGGTGGTGTTGTTGCCTGTGGAGCTCAGGCGACTAATCAAGGGTTCTCCACACCGCCCCCTCACTAGCGGGCAGAAAAGTTGATTGACTGCGCATTTCGACTTGCGCATTTCCGCCTTCTAGGTCCTCGGATTTCTCAGCTTCACGCAAACCATGGCGCCCAAAGACGACGATTTCGTATTCACCATCGACGATGACGATGTTGTGTCCGACGACGGCGGTGCCGAAGACCTTCAGGAAGGCGCCAAATTGGCAGGCAAAGGCCAGAAGCGCAAATACAACGAGGATCCCGACCAGCATGTTCAGCCCAAGGGCATGAGCTCCAAAAAAGCCAAGAAGGAGAAGCAGAAGGGCAAGAAGGGGAAGGCACCCACTCCAGAACCTGAAGAAGAGGAGCCTGAGATGATCAAGCCCGGAGAGGATGTAGATGGGAACGACGATATCGCTTCGGATTTTGAGTTTGCGGTCGGCGACATCGACACCGGTGTTGTTGAAGACTTTGATGGCTGGGGCCTGAGCGCTGAGAAGCAAGAGGCTGCTGCGCGGACCTCAACAGCTGTAGATGTGGATGAGATCATTGAGAGAAGAAGGAACAAGAAAGACAATGCAACTAAGCGCGCGAAGGAAGATGCTGCCGAGTCCGATGCGGAAGAGGAGGGTGATTTTACAGGGTTTGGAGACGACGACGAGCTGCTGGCCGAGGATGGTTTCGGCATGGGTGCCGGAACTGATAGCGAGGAGGACGCCGACGAGCAATCAGAGGACGAGGTCAGTGCCGACGACGATGACGATGAGAAAGACGAGTCTCAAGAAGCCAACGACAACTCGGACGCCTCCAGCGCTGCGTCAGAAGTACAACACCCTGACGATGTACCCTCGGAAAACGAAGACGAGGACATGAGCGACAAGGAAGATGCAGAAGAGGCCAAGAAAGCAGCGGCATTTTTTGCGCCCGAAGAGACCGTACAGAAGAAGGGAAAGAAGGGTGGCAAGCTCACAGGCTCCTTTCAGTCCATGTCGTTGTCCAGGCCCATTCTGCGTGGTCTGGCAGCCGTAGGCTTCACTGAGCCTACGCCTATCCAAATTAAGACCATCCCAATCGCTGTCGCCGGTAGAGACCTGGTTGGAGGAGCTGAAACTGGTTCTGGTAAAACTGCCGCTTTCTTGATCCCCATCCTTGAGCGCCTCCTCTACCGACCGAAGAAGGTGCCCACAACGCGCGTTGCTATACTCATGCCCACTCGTGAGTTGGCTGTACAGTGTTACAACGTTGCAACGAAGATTGCGTCATTCACCGATATCACGTTCGCGCAAATGGTTGGAGGTTTCTCCATGCGTGAGCAGGAAGCCGTCCTCAAGACAAGACCAGACGTAGTGATCGCTACGCCTGGTCGTTTCATCGACCACATGACGAACTCTGCGTCCTTCCAGGTTGAACATCTCGAAATTCTCGTTCTCGATGAGGCCGATCGTATGCTTGAAGAGGGTTTCGAGAGTCAGCTGAACGAAATTCTCGCAACAATTCCCAAATCGCGACAGACCATGTTGTTCTCTGCCACTATGACCAGCTCAGTCGACAAGCTGGTCCGCATCGGCATGGACAAGCCTGTACGATTGATGGTCGATGCGAAGAAGCAGACAGTCAAAGGTCTGACACAGGAGTTCATACGTCTAAGGTTAGGCAAGGAAGATAGACGCCTGGCTTACCTCATGTACCTTTGTGATAAGATCTACACGGAGCGCGTCATCATTTTCTTCAGACAGAAGAAGGAGGCGCACAGAGTCAGAGTGGTGTTTGCGCTTTGCGGCAAAAAGGCGAGTGAGCTGCACGGCAACATGAGCCAAGAACAGGTACGATTTCGAGTCCCATCCCAAACATTGAGAACAAAGACTGACAATGGTACAGCGTATCCAAGCTGTTGAGGCCTTCCGATCAGGAGCATCCTCTTATCTCCTCGCCACCGACGTCGCCTCCCGTGGTCTCGATATCAAGAACGTAGCAACAGTCATCAATTATGAAGCCCCTCAAAGCCACGAAATCTACCTCCATCGTGTCGGTCGTACCGCCCGTGCTGGACGAAGTGGTCGCGCATGTACACTCGCTGCTGAGCCCGACCGTAAGGTCGTCAAGCAAGCAGTCAAGACGAGTCGCGAACAGGGTGCTAAGGTCGTCAGTCGACAAGTACCCGCTGACGAGGCAGACAAGTGGATTAAGAAAATCAAGGACCTCGAGGACGAGATTGAAGAAGTGTTAAAAGAAGAGAAGGAAGAGCGCGTTCTCAGCATAACAGAACGTGACCTCAAGCGGGGAGAGAACCTAATTAACCACGAAGTTGAGATCAAGTCAAGACCAAAGCGCACATGGTTCGAGACAGAGAAGGAGAAGGCAGCAGAGAGGGAGAAGGGTGCGCAGGCACTTAACAATACTGCAGGTGGCTCGATTAAGAAGAAGCAGAAGCTTAGCCACAAGGACAAGAAGAAGCTCGAGGCCAAAGACGACCGCACAGAAGGAAAGCAGTGGAAGAAGGGCAAAGCAGACCGAGGCATGACAACAGCGAAATCGAAGGAGAAGGCGGCTCACATCAAAGCGAAGACGAAGAAGGCTGTGCACGGCAAAAGGAAGTTGTGAAATACTGAAGCATGGAAGCAGTCATAGTGTTGATATCGTGGACCAACCAGACGCGGCGGACGCTCAGTGGCAGCTAGCTTATGCCCGAGACAGTTGCTGATCTGCAGCATGATGGCTTGTGTACGACGGCCAATGTCCAAGTTCATATCTTATTTCGCTCGTGCCGTATGGAAAAATGCAGCCTTCCCACCAGTCGTCAGCTTTGCCAGCAGATACGTAATGTCAGCGGAGCGAGCAATCTGCCAAGAAAGCCCCTTTCGAGCCTAGCCGCGTAGCCGGATCGAAGCGGAGCGGACGAAAGCCATTGAAGTTTCTCGAATCCAGACGCCAGGCATCAATTCTTGTTTCCTATTGCTCTTGCCCGCTTGACACGTAGCTCCTTCTTAATACCACCGCTGCTCACCTTCATCAGTGCGACCCCGCGAGTACGACCGAACCCCCTGTCCATACTTTGTGGGACTAGAGCTTGGATAACGCTTATCGGCCTCCGACTTTAACAACTTTCCGTCTCACCAGGGCAGTCGCAAGCACCACAAGTCGCGTGTCGTCTCTGCGCAAGTGAGATAGCCTGCACGCGACCACATAGCACAATGGCGACTTCACAACAGCCCATCAACGGCAATGGCACGGCGGTGCGCCCCACACTCGAGGACGAGGAGGAGAACATCTTTCTGTTCGTCCCCAATCTGATCGGTCGGTACTTCCTTCAACGACGATGAGCACTGGGCATATTTACTGATGGGTTCAGGCTATGGCCGCGTCCTGCTCGCACTCGGCTCGCTCTACTACATGCCTCTCCACCCACGCACCTGCACTGCGCTATACACCGTATCATGCCTCCTTGACGCGCTTGACGGCTACGCAGCCCGCGCCTATGAGCAGAGCACCAAATTCGGCGCCGTGCTGGACATGGTCACCGACCGCTGCACAACTTCGTGTCTGCTTGTCTTCCTTGCTCAGGCCTTCCCCCGTTGGAGCATTGTCTTCCAGGGCCTCATCTCGCTCGATCTGGCGAGCCATTACATGCATATGTACGCGACGCTGAGCATGGGTGGCAGCTCAAAGAGTCACAAGGACGTGTCAGCGAGCCGCAGCTGGATTCTGAGGCAGTACTACTCTAATAAGGTATGCGCTCACGTCTTGAGCACCCAAGCGATCCACTGCACGAATCTCATCCGCTGACCACTGATTGTAGTGGGTCCTCTTCACCTTTTGCGCGTTGAACGAAGCTTTCTTCATCGCGCTGTACCTCCTTTCCTTCTCCTCGCCCTATTTGAGCCCCACGCTCTTCGCCGACGCTGCGAACCCCTCTTCGCTCACGCCCGGAACACCAGCTGCCCCGAAGCCTAGCATGTTCTTCCCTTCGCCATTCTCTGCAGGAGCTATGGAAGCTGCGCGCGCCAACAAGATGGATTCCACTGTGCCCTGGATTTGCGCTATCATCAGCTTCCCCATCATGTTTGGGAAGCAAGTCATAAATGTGATTCAGATGAGGAAGGCCGCTTTATGGCTTGCGGAAGGCGACCGAGCGGCGAGGAAGGCGGCAGGTCTGCCTAGGAAGAGATCCAAGAAGACTCAGTAGACGGACTGCTTGAGTTCGGATGGTTTTTGAGTCGTGAGCCGCGTGTCTCAGTCTACAAGACTTGGCTGTGCTCAGGAACCGATGGACTAATCCCATAAGCATACCTTGAAGCATCACGTCTCTCCACTTCTAGTGAGCGAGGTTTACAACCCTTTCCAATGAAGTGGATCTGCCCGGCCCACCGTCGGTAGACCTTCTTGACCAACCTCGAGTCTCGTTTCTGCGCTTCTGGTACTTACTTCTCATCTTTGGCGACACGCTGCTCGTTCTGCTTGGCAGGTTTTCAGCCGTTTCTTTCGTTTTACAAGACTAGGGAAGGCATATGGCCACGGAAACACAAGAGGCATGTTGCACACGCTTCACTCATAGTAATACAAAGTTCAAACAACATGACGTTGATGCTTCCACTATGAACGTACGCGACAGGGCCGAATCCAAATCATAATTGAAGGATGTTCAAATTGGAGATTAGGTCGTAAGCATATCTCTCATTCAAGCAGAAGCATCTCTTTGGCGTTCATTGTGCAAGCTGTTTCGACGTGAAACCCATGGATAATTCATGGGTCTTACATAAGCATGCACGTGCCAGGCGATGACGATCATCATCGGGCCAACTTTATGCTGCTGCGCGACCAGAACACTCACGCGACAACACTGCTCTCGCGCCACTGCGATATCGTGCGTTCTTTTATTCCCTTCCATCGCCTTCTGTCTCGTTGTACTGTGCAATCTTACTACACGTTCACGCCACGGCTTCCTCTCGACGGACCCCGTTGATTTCCGACCGAGCCGTCAAGCCACTAGCATCCCCAACACTCACCCACTATTAGCCTCACACATCGACCAACATGGCACCTTCGCGATCGCAAAACACCCTCATCTCGCTCCTTGCAGCCACTTCCTTGCTGCCTCTCCAAGCATGCGCATCCTTCGAATGCAAAGACATGGGAACACAAGGCACCCACTTCAACTTCGAGAAGCTTGGCGGGCCGCATGTCGTACATTGGAAGGAGGAGGATGTAGAACATGACATAGAATACAAGTACAACTTCACACTGGACCTCTGCAAGGCCCTGAAATCAGAGTGCCATAATGGCGCTCGAGTATGCGGAATGCGCGAGAACGTCGACCTGTCTCAGGAAGGCAATTCGACTATCACGCCTATCGACATTGCTGGGACATACACTTCTTACAACGGACGCAACATCGACGCCAAGTACGAGCTGCTGCAGAACTCGAAGTCGAATTCGGATTCAGGCCGTCAGGGGCTGAGGACCATCCTGCACGGTGGACGACTGCCTTTCGACGACAAGAAGAATGGCCTCGACCAACGTGCAATCATCGAGTTCGTTTGTGACAAGGAGCGGACGGGCCTCGAGGGCGACGAGACAGACGGCGGCAAGTCAGGCAGCGACAAAGACGATGGAAAGAAGGATAATAAGAAGGATGACGATAAGAAAGATGATGATAAGAAAGAGGAGAAGCGTATAAGCAAGCGGGACGAAGCTATCAAGGGCCAGTGCGAGGACAGGGAGGCCAGCCTACGCTTTTGTGGGTACAAGGTCGAGAACCTTGAGAAGGACAAGAAAGCGAGAACTTTGAGGCTCGAGTGGCGCACAAAGTACGCGTGCGAGGATACTCCCGCGGAGAAGCCTGCAAGCTCGCACTGGGGCTTCTTTGGGTGGTTCTTCATCATGTGAGTTAAAGTCTCGAAACTATTCAAGAGCCTAAGCTGACGTTCTCTAGTCTCTTCCTGAGCATTGCAGCCTACCTCGTCTTCGGCTCTTGGCTCAACTACAACCGCTATGGCGCTCGCGGCTGGGACCTTCTCCCTCATGGTGATGCTATCCGCGACGTTCCCTACATTGCAAAGGACTTTGGGCGTAAAATCTTCCAGACTGTGCAAGGCAGCGGGAGCAGGGGTGGCTATGCGGCCGTCTAAATGAGCGTGGTCTTGATATGTACTTTACGGTCTAGAAGGAGTTTTGGCGAACAAGTGGAGATCAACGAGGTGATAGTATAGTATAAGGTGGGCTTTGAAGCCTGTCCGAGCACCATTGAGCATTTCTTTCTCTAGACCCCGAGTGCTGACCTGTCGTTAGTGCGTACATTTCATTACGCTTTGTTCCGCAACCCCAACTGTTTCGTCTGACACCGCATGAAGTCAAACACCTCGCAATCCCAAGCAAGCAGGCAAGCAGCATGCACCGACCTCGAACTCTTATTTCATCAAGTCTAAAAATCCTTGTTTCCAAATATTTCCTGAGGGGCTAGCATCTCCATGCTCATATTGAGAAGCACGTGCACGCTGCTGCAGTGGCTCCCACCTGTCAAGCTGCAAGCCGGAAGTACCGGTCAGGGATTCCTTTTTAGGACCAAAACACTGTACAACAATCATTCGTTCTTCTAGGCTTGCTATCGAGCGATATCGAAACGCGTCAGAAGAGTGAATGGGCGAGAGACACCACCTGTGTCTTGCCGACTGATAAGTTGTCGTCGCACGATGGCCCAGCAGGTGACGGGGAATTACTGGGTCTCTATGCGTCGGCGCTTAGTCCTATCAGCACGAAATCAGTCCAAATTGCACCCCCGAAAAGGACTTCTGATGCAGCGGGTGGTCCGGTGAACGATCATATCAAAAGTGAGACGGTTCCAGACAGGCAAGACAAGAATGTCTTCAGCCGAGTTGACTGCGATATATTTCCTGTAAAGAAATGAAACCCAGACATCCACTACGTGAAGTGCAGCGCTCTCAACGGCTGGTCAAATGTGCTGTAGCAACAAGCTCTTTCATGGCTTGGCCATCTTGTTGCCACATGTAGAAGCTTTACTTTTTGACCATTGAGGAACGTCAAGGTGAGGCACCTTTGACAAAGGTCAGAAGAAAGGCCAGCTCAAAAACGCCTTCAAGGAGCGAGAATCGACAATGCGCTTTCATCAACACCACGCCACTCAGTTTAACTTGATCCCGTTCCCTGGGTAGCTTCGAGCAAGTCCCGATGTTTCGTTCGTACTGCATATCCTGCAGACGACGATGGCTCCGGTCACCATTATCAGCGGCCATTCGGCCCTTGAAACGTAAACATACTTTTCGTCTGGTACTGTTCCTCGTTCCTGCTAGACCTGAAGAAGAAGAGCTGATTATGATGGGTACTGCGCGGCACATGTTGGTGAAAGGTTGTGCTGGCACAGCCCGGCGATGACGTTGTTCCCCACGGTCCCAACTTTCAAAATTGAGTCAGATGTGTATTAACGTCTGGGCAGCAATGGAACATTAGTTTTTCACTTTCTCTGCCGGAAATGACAATTGGATCTTTCATTGTTCGCTCGTCCAGGCTGCAAGTTCCCACGAGAGAAACGCTCATTCGTCATCACTGTCCTCGTCTTCTTCCTCGCTTTCCTCGTCATCATCGTCATCGTCCATGTCTTCGTCATCGTCCGAATTGCTCGCATCGCTTTCCACAATAACATCAGGCGGCCACTCCACGACCACATCATTCTCCAAGCTCTTCACAAATCGCGCCATGTCCTTACCGGAGTACTCCATCGCTGTCTCTGACTTCTCTTTACCGTCAATTTCAGTCTTAAATTTGACCGTGTGACCGTTCTGCGTCAGAGCGCCAACCTTGAGATAGTTCAGATCAAGGTCAGATATGGATCGCACGGCTCTGAAGAATTGTGACCAGAGATTTGGTTTTGTGTCGTATGGATTTGGTGGACCGGCCTCAATGGTCATGCGCCAAAGGCTGAGGCGTTCAAGCTTGGCAGCAAACCGGCTGAGCACAGCGATGAGAACGTCTCGGTTGACGTCGAGCTGCCCAAACTCAAGTGCCGTGAGACGAGGTAAGCTGACTGGTGGTGGTTCTTCTAGGCTTACCCTAGTAGGTTGCGGAGATACGATAGGAGAGGTTGGTGAGGCGGCAAGCCACTCCATAAACTTCATGTTATCGGGGACGTGATACTTCTGGAAATTGAAGCGCAGGTGCGTCAGGTTCGGTGTGCAGGTCAAGAAGTGTCGAAGGGAACGGCCGGCCGATGTGGTGACAGGAAGGCCCCCAGAATAGGTATGGTGAGTATGTGTCGACAGGTCAGAGAGGTTGAGAGTTAGGAAAAGAGCCTTCAGATTGTACAGTACTGGATATATCGCTGGGAATGTGAAGTTGGCAAGATGGAAGGCGGTATCTGGGAGACCTGCTGGCTGCTGCCGGAGGAGAATCTCAATTCTCGGCGGCGTTCGCCCGGCTACACCCATGGAGTAGAGAAGATTGGAGAAGACGTGCGACACAAAGCGTGTTTGTGAGCCTGTACCCCGATACGATTCACGGAGTCGCACGCCAGTCTGCTGATAGACTGTCGTCGCGCCCCAGGATGCCCAGTACGTTCCGTCACGCTCGCGTTTGGCGCAAAAGTCGCGAATATCGATGGTCTCTAGATTACTCAATCCCTTGAAGGCCTCCGTCAACATCTCGCGATCAATGCCATTATTGATCAGGGCCTGTTGATCTGCATAGCCCTGCATGTAGCTACAAAGACTTAGCTGAGTGTCCTTGAGGGCTCCACGAATTCTCCACTACGAACCTGCTGCACGCATCGCTGTCTCTGAAGCGGATGGGGACATCATCGTAGACATTGGTGGCGATGATCAAGTGCTTCAGCTTCTTTGAGAGGCTGACATGTCTCGAGATGTCAAGCAACACCTGCAATGATGGCTGAGTGAGCATAAACTGCTTCTTGACAAAGAACTCCTCCGAAAACCATTCGTAGAGTGACTTCTCGGTTTGCTTGCAGGCAAGTCGTAACGAGGCAAGATCGGAGGTGGAGATAAATGTGGAGATGTACACGAGCAGCTCGAGCGGTAACGAAAGTAGATTCGCCATCACTCGATGGTAAGTTTGACGAGAGAAAGACGGCAAAAAGGAGGCGCTGATATGTGCTTTTCAGAGCTATCAGACTCCAGGCGCAAGGCGTGACCGCGCGACTTAGCGCCGTTCCTGCCTGGTTAGCGCGTTGCGCTTTGCCGTTTTGGGCGTTGTTGCCTTGCCTTGTCTGAAGCTCTGGATCAGGCGTCCACTGAGGCCGCGCTCCGACCTCACCTCAAACCTTGCCTGCATAAGAGCTGCAGACCTGGAGGCCATCATTTGCATGTAGCATCGTCTCTCTCGTCTCAATCGCCCACCCTCATCATGCCTCCCCGCAGGACCGCCTCCAAGCCACAGGCTCAAGCTTCTCCACTTGATGGCTACTCTGTCGCTACTTCCGGTCGATTCACTGGAACAAGCCAGGGTGCTCTTTCGACGCGTATTACCAACCTTGGTGGTTCCGTCGCGTCGAAGGTCACAGCAGACACCAATATCTTGATAACCACCGAAAAAGACTCTGAGTCTTGCAGTACCAAGGTTGCTGCTGCCATTGAAAATGATATACCTATTGTCACCATTGATTGGCTTGACGAAACAGAGTCATCGAACGCGAAGGCAGATGAAAAGCAGTATCTGCTCAACACACAGGCTACCTCCGCCGTTGCGTCCGCCCCAGCAACTAATGGCAAGAAGCGCGCAGCGTCCAGCTCGGCCAACGGAACAGCTACACCTGGCCAGGATGCTTCACAGAAAAAGCGAAAGACCCTTGAAGATAAAGCCAAGGCCGACAAGGTCAAAGTAGGTGACGGACATAATGCCAAGTCGAAGAAGATCCATGTCGAAGTCGACGAGCACTGTCAAGCACCTCACTACCAAGTGTACATTGACGATGATGGCCTCATCTGGGACGCCTCACTCAACCAAACCAATGCCTCAAACAACAACAACAAATTCTACAAGGTGCAGGTGAGTCCACCATCCAGATATGCGGCGGAGTATTTCGACTGACACTACAACAGCTGTTGCAGAGCCCAAATGGCTCGCACTTCCAAACGTGGACCCGCTGGGGTCGTGTCGGTGAGAGAGGTCAAATGAAGATGTTGGGCGGCGGCTCCCTCACTGATGCCATCAACAACTTCGAGACTAAGTTCAAAGACAAGTCTGGTCTCAAGTGGGAAGATCGAGGCGCGATGCCTAAGAGCGGAAAATGTAAAAGGCGTTGTTGGCTCATGCTGTCGAATATACTGACTGTTCTCAGACGCATACGTGGAGAAGAATTATAACCCAGACTCCGACGACGAAGAATGCGAGGACGGCACCAACGATAATGGAGCGCACGACTCCCAGCAGAAGAGCGATCAGCCACCTGCCGACTCCAAGCTCACTAGGCCAGTTCAAAATTTGATCGAGCTCATTTTTGATCAGAAATACCAGCAAGAAGCACTGCACGCCATGAACTACGACGCCGAAAAGATGCCATTGGGCAAGCTCAGCAAGGGCACTATCAGCCGTGGTTTCCAAGCACTGAAAGACTTGGCTGCGCTCATCGATGCTTCGGCCAGCCATGCAGAGATTGAGCAAGTTTCCAATCTTTACTACTCCGTCATTCCACACGACTTCGGACGCAACAGGCCACCCGTTATCAACGACAACAATCTTCTTAAGAGGGAGATCGAGTTGCTAGAGAGCTTGGGCGACATGAAGGAGGCCGCTGAAATGCTCAAAGCCACCCGCAAAGACGACAGTCATCTCAATGAGCTTGACCGCAAGTTCCAGAAGTTGGGTATGGACGAGATGGAGCCACTCAGTGCGAAGAGCTCTGAGTTTGCGGAGCTGTCCGACTACCTCACCAAAACTAAAGGAGCGACGCATAATGTCAATTACGCCGTACAAGATATCTTCCGTATCCAGCGGAAGGGCGAATTCGAGCGCTTCGACAAGAGTTCATTTGCAAAGGTCTCGGGTAACCGCCGCCTTCTTTGGCACGGTTCTCGAGTTACCAACTTCGCCGGTATTCTGGGCCAAGGTCTCCGCATTGCGCCTCCTGAGGCCCCCGCCACAGGTTACATGTTTGGCAAAGGTATCTACCTTGCCGATATGTCCAGCAAGTCTGCAAACTACTGCAACCACTACCAATCAGGCGGCACAGCCCTTCTGTTGCTCTGTGAGGCGGAGCTGGGTAGTCCTGTTCACGAGCTGACAGATGCCTCGTACACTGCGGGTGACGACGCCAAGGCCAAGGGCATGTGTTCTACCAAGGGCAAGGGTCAAGTAGGCCCAAGCCAGTGGAAAGATGCTGGCTGCGTGCATCCATCTCTAGCGGGTACCCTTATGCCTGACGTCAGCGTCGTTCCCGGCGATACCAACGTTCCTGGTGCTTACCTGCGTTACAATGAGTACATCGCCTACGATGTTGCTCAAGTTCGCCTCCGCTACCTACTTCGTGTCCGTATGTAGGGCATCCGTGACTAGACGTGGTGGCGAGGCGTCAACTTAGGGCAAGTCGCATTTGCATCTCTCCGTCGGTTCTGAGGCGTCGACCTGCCCATTGTTCATTCTCTGAATTCCTTCACTGCGCTTCTAATCGGCGCACATTGGCTTCTGTGATGGGAAAAGCTTTCTCTATTGACGCTTCTACGACATGTCCGTTCTGCATCTTTTTCATTATCGGTGCCGGGCCAGTCGTGAAAGCAACATGTAAGCATAATATCGATACCCCGCTGTAATGATACAACGATCTCAACGATGATCTCGAGAGTCTTCCGTGGGTACTCGGAGGGCGCATCTCTGGTGAAATATGGTGGCGATGCCATTCAGGTGTATGCTGAAGGGCATGGCGCGGTTCATCTGCTCTTCATCAGCCACTCAACCCATAGTACAATTAGGCTAGCACTCACGCTTATTGTACACAACAATATCCCTGCATACGGCGTCATCTCTTGTTTGAACTGGATTGGATCTGACAATGCTTGCCGAAATCCATTAATACTCCGACCGTAGTACTCATCCGCATGCGCCAAATGCTTAGGGTCAAACGTGATCTGATAGGTCAGGCTGTTCAACAGCATCAGCTTCGACTGGGCACAGTGAATCAGGCTTTCACGGAACCGTCCTGGATCAGGCAGGGTCTCAGTAAGAGGCTTTGCGAACAGTCTGAGGGCACCCCAGTCTGCGACTATATCGTCGTCAGTTCTGACGTCAAGACACATGAGGGACAGTCGAGCTTACAGTCATACAGCACATCTCTCTCGAATCTTGATAACGATGCAAAGACCTTCCAACCCAGGTATTGCAACAGGACTTGATCTTTCTCATTCTCACAGTCTCCAAGCGACACACTTGGCAATGAGATCGGGGTGACCGGGGCCTCCATCTTCACTTCCAGACTCTTGCTCTTCGGCTTTCGTAGATGCGCATGTCGAAAGGTGACACAAGGCCGTCCTCTGATTGCCCATTTAAGCCTTATCCCATAGCCCTCACACTGCAGATTTAAGCTCCGGCAGGCCAAGCATGAGGGATGAGTCTCGTCACACTTCTTCCGGCGCGCGCGACAGGTCCAACATCCCGTCCTTGTACGTGTGACGCCAGATTTGGACGGTGGAGACTTGGCTTGTGGGGGCGACATGGTGTTGTACGATCTGTGGCTGGTGAAGGAATGCGGCTGGTGTTGGCAGGAACGGTTTGGCGATCTACAGGCGCTAGGAGCCGCAATCTGATGCCGGAGCGTGGGGTTTTGTCACTCGCAATAGGAACATGTCCAAACACGACTCGAGCAGTACCTTTGGGTTCGTTGAATGTGCTGCCTCTAAGTCTCTGACTCTCGCCAGAACGTTGAGAAGGGCGGACTTCGCGAATGCCTTGCGCACGGGTGATCTCTCTGCTTCGGCTGCCGAGCGAGCGGAGCTAACGTCACTGGCTTTCCAGCCTCCTTTCGTCGTCGGCATCTCCGGGAAAACCATCACCATTGGAAGACCTCGCTGTCAAGGCAATTCGACGTGGATTCTGCAACAAAGTTGTATAGCAGATCGACATTAATTTTGGACTGGTAGGTAGGGGCTTCGGCGTATTCTGTGCGCGCTCTCCTGAAAGGCTCGGCGCCAAATATTCTCCAAGCGTCGCCAATGCCGGCCTTTAACTTGGCGACTTACATTACGCACCTCTTCCAGATTTCCAGGTGCTGCAGCATACGCTGCCTTGATCTTTACGACCGCTAGATGATTGCATATACTCGTCCTAGGTTCCCTGGACCTGACAAACGCACAGCACTCGGATAGCTGTGCTCTCCGTAATGTGTTATGCGCTGTTGTATCAGGTTAAGCAAACCTGCTGCGCCTCCTTCAACGAGCACCGATCGCATTGTAAGATGAGACGGCCACTCCGTGTTATAGACACGACTGCCAAGGTCGCTCTCAATTTGTAGGCACTTGAGTGCTCACGCTGGCTCAGATTTATGCTGAGCGGTGATTTCCAAGAGTCGCACAGTCGCCCAGCAACTGCTGCGGCTCAGCGCCGTTACTTGGCTCACGGTCAAGGGGTTCCATAACATCACGACTTGCGCATCTGTATTGTCTCTACTCTCCCTCTCCACATCTGTCGCTGTCACTGCCCCGCGCCTGACCTTCGGTTCCACCACGTCGCTCGCTCCAACTGTTGCCTGAGGCAAGTTCACTTCGCATGCCAGCTTTCAACTCTCAGGCTCTTTTCTTGTGATACCCGGGTGATCCGCAATGAAGCCTTCCACATTGTTCCACGCGGCATTTGGCCTCTTGTCGCCACTTGCTGCTTATGCTATTGAGCTCAATCCTGACGATCCCGGTATGCGCACTCTGAGGAGCTACAGACTGGACTAACAGCCCTAGAATCAATCAAAAGCGCAGCCAAAATCATTGCAGCAGGCACAAGAGAATGGTACACTGGAGACAGGGTCGGCGACACACCTGGCAATCTACCAGATCCTTATTACTGGTGGTTATGTGGCGCAATGTTTGGCTCTCTCATCGACTATTGGTATTACACCGGCGACGACACATACAACGCTATAACGACACAAGCCATAGTCCACCAAATTGGTCAACCACAGGCCTTCATGCCACCAAATCAGACGAGCACGCTTGGTAACGATGACCAGGCGTTTTGGGGGATGACAGCCTTGTCCGCAGCAGAGAATAAATTACCGGACGCTGAAGGTCAGATGTCCTGGTTGTCACTGGCGATTGCAGTCTTCAATACACAGGTTCCGCGTTGGAACTCGAGAACTTGTGGTGGAGGACTCAACTGGCAGATCTTTGCATTCAACAACGGATTCGATTATAAGAACACGATCTCGAACGGCGCGTTCTTCAATATCGCAGCAAGGCTGGCCAAATACACAGGCAACGGGACATATGCTGAATGGGCGATCAGGGCGTATGAGTGGGAGCTCAACATTGGGTTGATCAGTCCAGATTTCCACTTCTATGATGGTACATCTGAGCGCAACAATTGCACCGATCTCAATCACATCCAATGGACCTATAACGCAGGCATTCACTTGTCAGGCGCTGCAGCAATGTGGAACATCTCAGAATCAGCAGGAGACACAGTAAGCCACAGACTCCATTTTTTTCTGCCAATAACATGCTAACGAGGTTGTAGACCAACGCCGCACTCTGGCGCGGCCGCCTCGAAGGTATTCTCAACGCCTCCTCGGTTTTCTTCTCCGCCGATGGCGCCCCCAACGTCATGATCGAAGTCGCCTGCGAACGGAATGGACTATGTGATCACGACCAGCGATCTTTCAAAGCCTATCTCGCACGTTGGATGGGCTACACAGTGCTCACCGCACCCTGGACTCGCGAGACGATTATGCCGCGCCTGCGCGCCTCGGCCGTCGCAGCCGCCAAACAGTGCGGGCCCGGCAAGAACGGATGTGGACTGAGGTGGTGGCAGGGCGGTGTCAATGACGGCGAGGTCGGCGTGGGAGAGCAGATGAGCGCTCTGGAGACAGTTCAGAATCTGCTTGTTGACCAGGTTGCAGGACCGGTGGGCGAGCAGACTGGTGGAGTCAGCAAGAACGATCCTACTGCAGGCAGCGATGGGGGGAGCTTGGTCATCGAGCACGATGCTATCACCACGGCGGATAGGGCTGGCGCGGGTATTCTGACTGCGCTTGTGCTTGCGTTCCTGTTCGGTGGTGGTGCGTGGTTAGTCACTGGCGATTAGGTATAGCACTACCAGCGTTCCTTCTCTTCTAATGCACGTCCTATTCTCCGCGGCCCTCGCGTTGCCACGTGACAGTCGCCCACGGCTCCCGGCGCGCCCAGGATTCCGCGCACGCGAGCGTTGCAGAGCCGCAACGCTGAAACCTTGCGGATCAATCACCCGTCGATCTTTCCGGGAAATACATTGCTCTTTACTCTTCCAGGATGGTAGCGTCGGAAATCAACCTTGACGTCTGCCTCGAGTAGCAATTACTGCATACGTTCTAATATCATACAGCGGCCCCGCTTCTCAAGGATATACTGCCAATCAATATCCGGCTCACTAACCGATTCCAGGAGTGCAAAGCGCTGCCCAATCACATCGACGCAGACAGATGCAAGGTCACAGCCCTAGAGTCAGCGCATCGTGTTGTCCAACAACAACCGATAATTATGGATCAAGCTTTGCACAAGCCTCTGCCGTTGTCGTCAGCTCTGGAGATCGTTCAACATGAGTGGGCAGGGACCGGTGGTCCCAGAGTAAGGTTGTGAGGAATGAGCAATGAAACGCACCATGGTGCTTGCGCAGGGGGTGGAAGTAGGCTCATGCATGGTGAGGTGGACTTTGATCGGAGGTCTTGGGGGTTGCGTGGAGGTGGCGCAGCCTCATATGCTGATCACTGGTGTTGGTATACATACTTGTAGTACACTGGACTAGCGTGTAGAGGTTATACGAATTATGCGTTTAGCATTTTGCACTTATCTCTTTGTTTTTTTCGTTCTGCTGGCGGGAATTGTGATTGCCTCTCCAATCCCCTTTGGAAGTCAAGATCATCGACATTTAGAAACGACGTCTCCGCACATCTTCTGCATTACTTGGGATGACCTCACCTTGTGTGAGAAGTTCAAACTACCAATTGTCCGCCGCCAATTGACATCACCATCAATACACGACGCATACTCAAGCACCGTTACAGGATCCGGTCACTTGGTATCGGAGGAGGATCGACAGATACGGAGAATCATGGACGTCAGGAATGCGAAAGTTATCAAGTCGAGACAGCCATGGCTGGTACCAGACGTTCAAGTCGTACTCTGGTTCGTACTGCTGTGTTGTTTGACTGAGGGGATAGTGTTCGGATTCAGGTGGTGAGTCCTTTTCTCGTGACATGCGTAACCTGGCTTGTACTGACCAGTGTAGGTGGCAGAATCGAAGACCTAGCCAGGGAGATAATAAGGAAAGCCGTGAGAGACGAGGGAAGATAAGCTTGGCAGCTGGTGAGAGTGATGAAGATGACGAGGCGAATATTCCTGTGTTGTGAGTCGGGCGAAGGACAATTGACAGGATAGATCTTGGTCGGTGCCATCTCAAGCATATCCTTCTCACACGTCCAATTGTCTGTCTTTCGTAGACCACCCGCCTGATGAATGTAGATGTGGCTGCACGATATGGAAAACTTTATGACCACCTGCAATCATTAAAGAGTCCAAGTTGAATAGATCGCCAATCTTATAGAACTAGCTGTCGTCCATGGACCCACAACTCGCGCCCCACTCTCCGCTAGCCATGTACCCCTTCCTCTTCAAATTTGTCCTTCAGAAAAGTGACAAGGCATGATATCGAGTGAACTCGATGTCAAGGTTCGACATATTCACGGTCTCATGTGTTGGAGGTTCGAGGGGCCGCTTCTCCCCTCATAAAAGCACTGCCACGTTGTAAAGGTTGAGATGATGAGTAAGGAACAAAGGATGAAGAGAACGGTGGGGAGTCAGGCAATGGGCAGTGTGGGGTAAAACGAGCGTTGTAGAATATTTGGAAGATGGAGAAGTCGATGTGACCCAGTGCAACGCTAGGTAGCAGTCGAAGCTCGGGTGCAGATGGAAAGATGGTGGAGAGCTCACACAGTAGCCACTGCAGCTTGCCTATGTTATGTATCTTTTCTGCATGAGGAACGTGGGCGACTAGGACAGCTACCCTGCTCAGCGTGTCTTATACCCCAGGAGGCAGATTACACAAGTGAAGCGAGAGAAGGAGGAGCCAATTTATACCATTCTGTTATTAAGTACGAGCGTGCCTTTCCTACAAAATGAGTAAAATGAAGCATTAAATTGCAAAGGGAAGATGCGGGAGTACAAAGCGGTCATTGCTACTCTGAAGCGCCAGATCCCTTTGAACATCTCAACTCAGCCTACGACGTAGTGCGTAAGTGTAGAAGGTGTTGAACCAAGGGTGGGCGGCCCTGCTTATACGAGTACTGTTGCTACAATACGCTCTTGGAGCGATGTATGAAAGCCCGTTGAAGAGAAGGAGAACAGCGCAATGCAGCTCCGCGCTAAGAGACACCCGCCCAAACGTCACAAAAGTTACGTACAACGTCCTAAACGGCCACAACCATCTTATAATATAACGTCGCCCATAACCGCTCCACTCAATTGCGAAGGCCACGAAGGGGGCGCAAGGACTGGAATCCCGAAACAGGAGTATTGCGACACTCAAGTGGAAGGAATGACAGACTAAGTGAAAGAGATTCCCGCAGTTTACTCATAGCAGGAAAAGCAGCGTCGCGGGCTTCAGTTGTCGGGGCAATCGTAGCGGAAGGTCACATCTTAGGTTTCCTGCATGTAAGCTGTCGACTTTAGTAGAGCCTGCAAGGAGATCATGCAATCTGCAGCTCCAGTCTTTGATACGAATTTTTTAACATGTACTCTGCTTTTCGGTCGATGTCACCGTATACTGTCATGAGCTTGTGAACCGGGCTATGAACTTGGGAGGGCTCCTATCCGGTACGCACATCCAGCGGAAGCTACATCGGCTTCAGGCAAGCAAATTGGGGTACCACGACATCGCCCACAGCATCTCAGAGGCCCGTCGAGAGTATCAGCAGACATCGTACATAGTGCAATTGCAATTTCGCAACCATCTTTGCTTGCTTGATGCTGCGATGGCCGTCCTGGGCTGGCATCGATTCGAGTCCAAACGACAGGCACTTCAACTTCCATGCCAGGATCTATTCGGCTCCTGTGATATTGATAATGCAGTTGACATGCTCGGTATGCTCATTCCTTGTGGTGATCCTCCGGGGTACTGCGTTGCCTTCTCGTACGTTCACCGGTTTTTGCCGACCAATGAAGTTGCATAAAATTGCGTTAGGCCAGCCACCACTCGTTCCTGTCTTTTCTTTTGCCTGCACGGGTCCGGAAGTCGACGACCATCGCCGCATAGAGGGATTGATGTCGTGCACATTGGTCACGGAGCCGAAGGGCACACAGTTGCTGGCCATCGTTTGGTCTGTAAACGTGTAGGTGGTACAGCTGCATGGTCACGCGCCGCGGGGTCGTTGAGACAGCCTGGTTGAGGCAGCCGTGGTCAGGAAAGCTGCATCACAGTGATCAAATCTCCCATCAGTGTCATCACCGGAATCGGGCTCCAGCCTTGAAAGTAATAACGTGGCCCAAATAGAGTTCTGTGACACGAGTAGCTGTTGTCTCAGTGCCGTGTGGTCACTGCTCTTGAATCCGTCTGATTCTTGACCGGTCCTTGGCGCTAGCGCGCCTCAGCACTCACCGGTTGCCTTGCACGCCATAACAACATCTCGTGCGCCGCTCAACGTTCCTTTCCACAATTTGTCAATTTGAAGTCGCTTTGCGCTGGCGTGAAGATGGATGCTACCGACAGCATGGACTGCGCTGCGAGAATGAGCATGGAAGCGAAAGAGTATTGGGTGCACTTGGACGCGGAAGGTTCACTCGAGAAGTATCCAGGTAGGTATCAGCAGAGCTTCATCATGCACTCACTAACAGGCGGACTACAGCGAAACAGCATGCTCGTCGTGTGCAGGAGAAATTGGGGATTGATGAAGGGTTGATCTATCTCGCCGGGCAGCCTGCGAAGAACAACGAAGATAGCGATATGCCAGCACCATTTCGTCAACGACGCTATTTCTATTATCTTACTGGGTGTGTAGTGGCCCCATTCTCAAAGCGCACCTACTGATGAGATGAAGATGCAATGAGCCATCGTGTCATATGACCTACGATATCCAGCATGATACCCTGTCACTTTTCATACCCAGGATTGACCCGAGGCGAGTAATCTGGAACGGACGCGGCTCCACTCTGGCCGAGGCTGTTGAAAGATATGACATCGACGAGGTCTACTATGTTGACGAGCTCGGTGATGTCCTCAAGGACTGGAGCAGCTACTACGGAGGACATGGCAACGATATCTACGTCCTGCATGAAAGCCAGCTCCCGCGGATACCCGAAATTCACGCAATCATCGACTCAGAATCCTTGCAACCTGCAATGAACGCCGCACGCATGATCAAGGACGAGCACGAGATCAGGCTCATCCGCAAGGCCAACGACATCAGCTCTGAAGCTCACAAGAGGGTTCTCGCAAACATCTTAAAATACAAGAACGAGGCGCAAGTTGAGGGCTTGTTTGTGAATGTCTGTATTTCACATCAAGCCAAGCAGCAGGCGTATGATCCTATTGCTGCATCTGGTCCGAACGCGGGAACATTGCACTACGACGCGAATAACGAGAATTTCGAAGGTCGGCAGCTTATGTGTCTTGATGCTGGCTGCGAGTATGAGCTATACGCCAGCGACATTACACGTACATTTCCACTCGCTGAGTCGTGGCCAAGCAAGGAGGCTGAAAATATTTATAAGCTTGTCGAACGAATGCAAGAGAGCTGCATCGAACGTCTGGCACCTGGCGTACGATACCTCGATCTTCACATCCTGGCGCATCAGGTCGCGATTGATGGACTGCTGAAGCTTGGCCTCCTGCACAATGGAACAAGAGAAGAGATCTACGCTGCCGGTACTAGCCGTGCATTCTTTCCGCATGGTCTGGGTCACCACGTTGGCTTGGAAGTGCACGATGTGGGGCAGACCGAGCTTATGAGCGTCAGCAGGGATAAGGCTGTCCTTCAACAGGTGAGATAAACTGCATGCACATTTCAAAGACGAAGCTGACACAGAGCGGGTGGCTTCACTTTTTCCACAGAATTTCCACGCACCCGTATACGATGCCGCCCTTTGCCATGCACCAACAGACACTCAAAGTAGTCAGCTCCAGGAGGGCATGGTAGTCACTGTGGAGCCCGGGATGTGAGTATTCACATCTTACCAGATCATTCCAAATGTACTCACCCGGGCAGATACTTTTCCATGTATGCGCTGAAGCGCTTTTATCTTCCGTCACCAATACACTCGCGTTTCATTAACCAGAAGGTCCTGCAACGCTATATGCCTGTGGGCGGCGTTCGAATCGAAGACGACATTCTTATCACCTCCCGAGGCTATGAGAACTTGACCAAGGCACCAAAAGGCGACGCTATGTTCGACATCATTCGAGGACGCAAATCCACTTCAAGCGCAGCTCACGAAACAGATGCACATCCACCGATCAACGTAAGCGAACCCCCGCTGTTTAGAGCCCCTGGTTGCCCCGTCCGGGCCACACCCCCAGGACTACACGCTGTCAAGCGCGCAGCTACCATGCCAAACCAGACCAGCGAGAGCCAACAGGTTAGACCTGATCATCGAAATCATGCAATGCATTCCAGGAGGTCTATGACTACTGATGAGCGTGTTCAACAGTGGCGCCGGTCTCACCAGCAATATTCCCCCCGGAGACCAACAGCTATGCAGGAGAAGTCGAATACCGTTTGCGGGGCGTTCACAAATGACGTTCGGCATATCTTCATTGGTGATGGGTCCCCCGACATATCCAGTATACGAAGCCTTCCACAATGCACGGACTGCAGCATACTGGCTCAGACACTGGAAAGACTTCGTCAGAATCTCGCCTTGTCCAAGCAAGGCTCGCCAACGCAGACTCACATCCCACAAGATCCCCTCGGAAATCCTGCCGCAGACAAGAAATCCCCAAGCTTTTCGCGACAAGATCCCAACGCACCGAATGGAAAGACCGAAGAAACGTCCATCAATGTGCTGCAGCAGGGCAGTCTCCCTCCCTTGGTCCGCACGGTACAACAGGGTGGGGTGGCTGAGCAAGCAAGAGCTCGGAAGTCCCTTAATCGGATGTTACAAGTGCAAGAGGCGCAACCAGATCAGTCTCATGCTGTAGTGTCTACTGAGCTAGAGGCTCTGAGTTACCAAGAACCAGAGTCCTACTATCGGTCTCACGAGCAATGTCAGGACCCATTCCGACAGCAATCGATTACGGAGCGCACAGCCCCCACGATGTACGAGCGGATTCTGGGGTCGCCCATGTCTATGCCTATCAGGGCACGTACGGTGCACCAGCAGGAGCGACGTCGATCGAGCAACCACACTGATGATCGTGACTGGATGGCATAAACTTCGGTGTCTTCTCTATTATTCGGCTTCGCACATCACATTTTGAGCACAACTATACGTTATAGTCAATCATATGATATCCACATCGGCATACATTTATTGTTCATGCATCCCAGCCTTCCCCTGAAAAATAACTTCATATGTTCCTACCCCTCGGTTGAAGCACGTTGTTATTGCCCTGATCTAATTACTCCGTCACCACTTGTTTTACAACTCACTTCTGAATCCGAGCCAAAGCGTGATCAGCATCCTTTCACCTCAGAGCCACCGAGCCGCTGTTCCAGGCCGAACAGGCATCCACGTTCCATGACCGAAGTTGACTCGCAGAAAGTTGCGACGTGCGTGCGCTTGCGACACGGACTCGTCTTTCGCGAAGGGTGTGTTGCTGCTGGATGGCGTTTGGTCGTCGTTGTAGAGTCGCGCTGGAGGCAGGACGTCGAGGCCGGGGAAATCGAGTGGTTTTGGGCGCCCGGTGCGAAAAATAAGGGTTGTGGGCGTAGAAATGGGCGTGTTGAAAGCGATACGGCAGTCTGAGGGCCTTGGATGAAGGTCGAGAAGAGCGGGGAGACAGATTGCTGTGGGGTTACAGGTAAGATCATGGGAAGAAGAAATATCAAAGTCGTTTCCTCCGGTGAGACACGCGGCTTCTGATGCGACTTGCGACTTTGGGCTCTCGGTAGGAAGTATGGGTCGTTCGATAGGCGCCTCGTTTACTTGCTCATTTTGATTATCGTCACGGTCGCTGCTCCTTTTTCCTGCTGCATATGTGACTGGTTCTGTCAGCTCACCCGAGTGTGTCGAGATTGACTTCTTACCTTTTCTTGTGTTCCTTTGCAGCTTCCTCAGCGGCATGCTCCTGGTGCCGAAAGTATGAGATTTTCGCATATTGAGAACGCTGTTGCCGTAGTTTTGGCAAGATGGTTTCCTTTCGTCAAATAGGCTACAATATGCGCTGATATGAGCCAACATAGGGCCCTGTGCAGTAAGAAAAGCACGGTAGCCTTTGAGTGAAACGTGCAGGTGGTCACTGTAGATCAACACTGTGTATGAGAGAGGGTCTTTGTTTACCCGAACAAAGTTTTCCGGTAGACTTTAAGTGAAGGTCATGGTGATCGTCGCCACAAAGCAGACATGTGACGTGTCGTGGAACTTACGCGCACAGTGAAGGCACAGTCACGTGATCTTCCATGCCCCATGAACATCTTAGCTGCCGCTGCATACTTTCGTGATTTTAGCGTGAGAAATATGTATACATGTACAGGCTCCAAAAACTGTAGGTTTTGACATGGTAGAAGGAGACGCGCGGAACGGATGGGCACGGTGTTGGAATTAGCCCGCGCCTGAGCCGACCAATCCGGAGCGACTTCCCAATTCCATCCCTACGGATCGCGCGCGCAAGGAAGCTTCACCAATGCAACACCCATCTCGAAGATCGTGTGACACCTCGCTCACAATGGAAGCCAATAGTAACAGCAACGCGTTATCGAACTCATCACAAAAACGGCCTGCGCCAAATGCGCCCGAGAGCTCGCGTTCGAAACGCGCAAAGTATACGTCCGCGGCATGGTATGCGTAACCGTGGTCATAGCTTGCGTTTTCTGACCACTGCCAGTAATGAATGTAAACGCTGTAAGGTCAAATGTATTCGAATCGATGACAGCGTTGATTGTCAACGGTGTTCAACTATGAAAGTCGCTTGTATCGTCGTGCCCACGGCTACACAAACTGCCAAAGAGAAGGACAAGAACAAGGAGAAGAGCCATATGGATGAGTAAGGCCGTCCATATCTGATATCCACTGGTTCTGATCAAGATCTAGCGCAAGCTACAGACAGCTAACAGAGGATGTGTCATTCCTTCGACAGCAACTGACGACTTTGATGGGTACCGTCGCAGCTCTGGCGGAGCGACGAGACAGCCAGCTCACCGTGGTCACCGAACATACACTAGCTTCACAGCCGACAGCAAGTCCAGCTTATACAAGCACTACATCTCAACGCACGGGGCCACCTCGAGAACCTCAATTTGCAGGCCCAACGCGCGCTGCGTTCAGCTTAAACATCGTCGAATCGTCCCTGAATCGCATGGGGATACCACCTGATAACCAGGGTCCTGCTGACAATACATCATCGGCATCTTCACGAGAACCAACTCCAGAACCAACGACAGCTTTAGCGCAAACCCTGCTGCAATCTGGAGTAGAGGGCCTCCAGGGCATATCAAACGACGACATCATCAGGCTACTAGGTATTTACCAGGAAGAGGTTGCCTGTGTGCATCCTATTATAGAGACGAAAGATCTCATTGCAAACGCGCCGTCTATCATGAGCCTCGTCCGTAACCCCCATCAGCCCGCCGGATTGCAGAAGGTAGGGAAGAAAGATATACACATCCTTCGGCTAGCTATCGCAACAGCTATCACCCACGAGATACACGGAAAGAACGTCTTGTCGGATCGGTTGTTGTTTGAAGTTGAGCAGGATGTTGGCAGGATATCCAGTGACACCGAGGTCGAACTAAAAGACATACAAATCATGGGCATGCTTGTACGTTTCTGTTATCCGGCAAGTAAGTATATCGGCTGACGATTGCACAGAGCTTGTACTTTTGTCACACTGAAGAAGAATTATTTGCCTGGCGAGCGATTGGCAGAGCTTGTCGCCAAGCTCTTGAAATGGGCTTGCACAGGAAGCAGAGTCTACAGGACAACTTCAAAGACCCTGAAGAACGCAAGCTTGCTGTGCAGGTATTCTGGGTAGTCTATGAAATGGATCGCCGCTGGAGTTTTGGCACCAGCCTTTCATTTGCCCTCAACGATCGAGATATAGATACTCAGCTACCAGAGCCCGGCAAAGCGTACCCGTATCTGAAAGGTATGGTAGCATACGCAAGGCTGTGCTCCAGGGTCTGGGAGTCATTGCCCCCATACGGCTCTCCGCTTCAGACCATACCCAAAGAGACTGAAGACTACCTCGACTTCATTACCTCAAATTGGTTGCAATCAATACCACAGGAACTTCAATTCAGGCATCCTCGCTTAGGTCTGGCGCCCAAATCACAGCCAAGGCTACTACATCGTCTTCGAACTCTACTCTACCTCCGCGGAAATCATATGCGCACGTTGATTCATCGACACCACGTGCTTACCCCGGACAATATCAAGTCAGACCTGCAATCTGCGCGCTTAGTCGTAGACATCGCGAAGGACAGCATCCAAGTTTTGGTGCACCTCAATCATACCAGTGACATTTACGCTCGCCAGCAGAGCATATACCATTACTACCTGCTGAGTGCGCTTGCGGTACTGCTGCTCGCTGTTTGTCATGCGCCCAGCGCGTTTGCGGAAGCTTGTCGAGAGTCGTTCGTCTCCGCAGTTGAGCTAGTCAAAGGTTTCTCACGCCACGGCACAGCCTCTCGCAGGCTTTGGAAGAGTATCAAAGGACTTTTGCCAGTTGTCAGATCATTAGGCACACACGGAGAAACCGTAATTGGGGGTTTAAACGCAGTTTCGAAGGAATCAATCGAGCCCTCAGCCACAAATGGAATTCAACAACCCTCGCAGCTCGATCCAAACGCAACCGAGCTGCCGAACATCTGGAACGGCGCCGACTTTGAGTTCGGCACAGATCTCGGCTCGATGCCTGATGTGTTCAATATTGGCGATGAGCTTATCGATCTATACGACGCCTTTGGCACTGCAGCGACAACGCAGCCTGTACAGCCACATCCTTCCACCGATAACTTCGGTGAGCAAGGCTTGAGTATATGGGAAATTGGGGAAATATCGCGGCATTTCCAAGGCTTACTGTGATTAGAAAAGAGTGATCTTCGCCATGGATTCAGCCCCATTGGTAGCGTTCTCTTCTACAAATTATGGCAGCGAGATGCACAGTCTGGGTAGCGTGGCCACGGCCGACCGGAACATGTCTCTGCGATACACGCCTCCCAAGGGTTCTCGGATTCGGAATGAAGCGGCGGATCCAAGGTCTTACAGCTGCTCTCAGCTGAGCCTACAGTCTTTGTGCCTCTCCTGACCGAGCAGCGGTAGATTCCGATCAGCGGCATTGTCCGCGAGTGTGCTGAGCCGAACCGTCAGAGAGGGACATACTGGACTAAGCCCCGAACTGCTTCAGAAAATCTTATGTGAGAAGATGCCAACTCCTCGATGGACTCAGTCCTCGACTCGAGTTCCGCGGGGGGGGGGGGGGGACATGTGGAACGTGGGAGCCACAGACTTGTTGCGGTCCTCGTAATGTATGAACTACTGCGGGGAAACCAAAAGTAAGTACACTTCAGCACCGGGTTCCATCTTAAGAATATTATTGCTTCGAAGTAACTACGACACTACTACACCGCGACCTAGCAAAGTACGTTCCCCGAACTCTTGCTCAGCAACCTGAAATAAAGGAAGACCTTGGAAATACCCATTGCCCTTTGTCCCTACAGCTTCCCATGTAGCTTGTGCTTCCTCCTTCCCAATAGTCACGGAAGGCACACCCCTTCCTGCCGCTGCCGCATCGACCATGAGCTGAATCTGACAACAATTCTCAAACAACACGAACCACGCCACTGTCGCTTCGATGGTAGGTCCGACAGTCAAGATGCCATGATTGCCAAGCAGAGCTGCCTTTCGGTTGCCCAAGGCAGCGCAGATGGCCTTGCCTTCACTGGAGTCTAGCACTAACCCTGCAAAGTTTCCGTGCAGGACATGATCGTTGTAGAACACGCAGAAGTCCTGTGTGAGCATGTCGAGCGTCCTTCCTGTCGTGCACATCGCACGACCGTACAAGCTGTGAGAATGTGCAGCGCATAGAACATCCGGACGTGCTTTGTGAATCTCGGCATGGATCGCGAATGCAGCTACAAAAGTCAACATGGTTGAGAAAGAGGCAAATGGCAGACACTCACCATAGTTCAGCCTTTTATTCTTTCCGCCTTCAACCACCTTGCCGTCATGATCAACTCGAATCAGGTCTTCATCTCTGATCATCGAAAAATGTGTACCGAATGGGTTCACCCAGAAGCTTGTTGGATCCACTGGGTCGCGCAGCGTGATGTGGCCCGCAACACCCTCCGCAAGACCATGTCTAGCAAAGACACGGAAAGCTAGAGCGAGGCGATGCTTCAAGTAGGCCCGCTCTTCGTACACATCATCGAATGAGGGTGGGTTCTCGGCTTCTTCGTCGACATATGCCAGGCTTGGGTCGCCGCTGGCGTAATGCCTCTTGGTCTCGAGCGCCTGCCCTGGCGTGAATTCGATGATCTCGGGTGGTGCGATGGCGGTAGGCGACATCATGGAGAGAACTGCTTAGAGGCTTCAAACTGAAGGCAAGTTACTTCCTAAGCGCTGAACAGTCTTCGTGGAGCGAAAGGTCACACACAACGACGAGCTCATTTGCTCTATCATCAAGCAAGCAGTCTGCTGACAGGTCCAGAGCGAACCCTTCGACTTCCCCGGGCCTCAAATCGGAACCCTGTTTCCATTCGGCAGTTCTCATATCCACAGTCTGCAAAATCCCTACGAATCAAGACGCGTATGGATCAGGATATGTTGAGAAGAGTTCCGGTCACGTGTCTGGAAAGCCGTTCCGTTTCCGACACGCCCAAGATTGATTGCCTGCACCACAGCGATTTGGCCCGAAGCGAATGGGCCTCTCATTGGTGCTCAGTTCTGATTCATAAACTCAAAATTGCCAAGCTCCGGAACAATCACTCATCCTGCTGTTACTACCGTGAGTCGTGGGGAGTCCGGGGTAACGTCGTCCTTTGAGTTTAGGCTTCCTGCGCGGGAGGGTCTCGTGCGAGACAGCGGTAAGTGGAAGACATGTAGATCGTATATGAGATGGCGGGGAACTTTGCGTATTTCAATATTCCAGTTCAGGTCACCTCAACGGCAATTATGGACCACAAAGACTCTGTCGAATACAGCGAGAAGGTGCAGGTGGAGCAGAATGTTGCCGATATCTCCGACGCTGCACGCCGTGCTGAGAGGAAACTGCGATTAAAGATCGATCTGATGGTCGTTCCATCTGTCACGTTGCTCTATCTGTTATGCTTCGTTGATCGTACAAACATAGGTGGGTCGATACGAATTGACGCATTCTTTCTGACAGTGCACCAGGCAACGCACGCCTTGCTGGCTTTGAGAAAGACCTTCATTTGAAGGGTTATGACTACAACACTATCCTCTCTGTTTTCTATATCTCGTACATCGTCTTGGAGATTCCAGCGACGATCTGTTGCAAAGTCATTGGTCCAGGATGGTTTCTGCCGGCTACGACACTGGGTTTTGGCATCTGCTCTATTGGTACCGCTTTCGTGCACACTCGTGCTCAAGCATGCGCTGTACGCTTTTTGCTTGGTATATTTGAGGCTGGAGTAATGCCAGGGTATGTCAGGATGTACTCAAGATGCTCTCTGATGCTGTACTTACAGAACACAGATGTGCATACTACCTCTCTAGATGGTATCGACGTGCCGAACTGACATTCCGTCTCGGTTTGTGGATGCTCATGGGTAGGCCGTAACGTCGCTGAGTGTTGTGTTCGTTCCTCGTTGACGATGTCAGCCCCCCTTTCTGGTGCCTTCGGCGGACTTCTTGCATCAGGCATCCTGAAACTACCTCGCTTCGGTACCCTCCACGGTTGGCAGATGTATGTATTTTTTCTTTCTTTTTTTTTCTTTTTTTTCTTTTTTTTTTTTTTTTGAAGACCATCTCGATCGCTAATTTCCTCAGGATATTTGCCATTGAGGGCATTTTGACCATTGGCATAAGCTTAATTACCTTCCTCACTCTTACAGACCACCCAGAGACAGCACGCTGGCTCACCGAAGAGCAGAAACAGCTTGCGGTCGATCGTGTTAAGTGCGAGAGACTTGCTCAGTCCGCTCTGCTTGACAAGATGGATGCCACGAAACTGAAGCGCGGTTTCGCCAACCCAGTCACTCTCTCCACATCTCTCATCTTCTTTTTAAACAACATCACCGTCCTCGGTATATCATTCTTCTTGCCCACGATCATTCGCACGATCTATCCTGGCCGCACAACGGTACAGCAGCAACTTCTTACCGTGCCGCCGTATATCGTTGGAGCCTTCTTCGTACTGGTAATACCGACCCTCAGCTGGCGCTATAACCACCGTCAACTGTTCATTGCCATAACGGGGCCTACGATCATCGTCGGCTACGCCATCTTCCTCGCAACCCTCGAGCCGAATGTGCGCTACGCAGCTGTGTTTCTCTGTGCAAGCACATCTTTTACACTTGGTGCAATGTGCAACGCTCAAGTCAGTGCAAACGTAATTTCGGACTCATCGCGCAATGTTGCGATTGGTACAAATGCCATGTTCGGCTACCTTGGGGGCCTGGTAGCGACATGGACGTACCTGCCGAAGGACGCGCCGCGGTACCCCATTGGTAATGGCATCAATCTGGCGTGCGCCGTTGCGTGGACCACGGTTGCAATCGGTACCTATTTCTGGATGAAATATGACAACAAGCGAAGAGATGGCCGTGAGGCGGCGGCGCGAGAGGAGGTTGCTGGACTGCCACAGCAGGACATTCAGGACTTGGAGTGGAAACATCCTGGATGGAGGTGGAAGGCCTAAAAGACGAATAAGTCGAACGTCAGCCGAGCGTATAAGGCTGTCCGGCCCCATTGTTCCACCATAAGGTATGCATTTTTGGCTCTGGCGTAGAAGTGAATTGCCATCAGCCTGGTGGACCGTCTGACTGCTTCTCAATCTGAGAGGTCACAACACCTCTCGACGCTCGAAACCCACCTTGTCCTCTTATACTAGCTATAGGGTGTGTTATGTAAATCATGATCGTTCATATCCATTCAAGTCGGCGTATGTGTTGTCGTGTTCTGACAAATATTGCGTCGACTTCTCCGGAAGTATTGTGCAACGTCACTTCCATGACTAGTGGAGAGCGAGGCCGGAGGAGAGCGTGATAGTCAATATGGACGGTGACGTGTGACAATGACAGCTGATGCGTATATGATGAAGACCTGAGGAAGCATTCATGCGTTAGAAAAGGGAGAAGGGGAGAAGACATTGGTTTTGGGGCGACAATCAAGGATGGAACTAGGCTTGGTCTTGGAGGCTATTGGCACGAATCACTACTTACAGTAACTTGGGAGGTAGCGTTAATAAGAATACACAACTTTGTCGTACATCGTGGAAGATGAAAGAAAACAAATCGGCAACTCTCCATCATCGATCTCCCCTGATCGACCAGCCTGCGATAGCCCATATGCCCCTGACGATAGTATCCTCTCCCACATGTCCTCTCAAGCTGAGCCGCGCTTGTTCGTGCTGATACCTCCACAGCTCTTGGAACACGGATGCCAACGCGTCCTTGAACCCATTCGAAGGTTTTCCAATGAAGTGGTGTTTGCCAATCCTCGTGCAACACTTATCGACCACTAGATTCATGATCTCATATCGCCTCGTGGGCAGGTTTTGGTACTGTTGTGGCCCAGACTGGTGAGCAATGCTCTGAGAAACGAGCACAGTGTAGAGATGTAGTAGTGGAAAGTGTCGGTCCGAATGCAGCTTCGAGGCATCGATGATGCAGTCCCAGCTGATAGAGTCTTCGCTGAGACCGAGACATGCGTTTGCGTTCCAGATCAACTGTGACGTCCGAGCGAGATCTGTGAGATACAAGGGTAGCGTTGCGGCTGCGCTAGACACCAAACGCGCGAGGCGAACAAATGGTATCGCCAGACCTTCTGCTCTATTGGGTCGTCCTAAAGAGTCCCAAGAGGCGGCGATGAGATTGTAGGCATCGGCGAATGCATCGTGAGATCCACTCCAAGCTTGCGCTCCGGCCTCGGTCAGCGCAGGGAAGACGGCGTTGTCCAGCAGTTCGATAATGTTGAACTTTCCGTCTGGCTTTCGCTTCCAGAGACCTCGAATGACAACCCAAAGCTTCTCCATGAATGCATGAAGTCGATCCGTAGGTAGCTCACATAGTCTCTTCCATATCGATGGGGCATCGAAAGCCGGCTGTAAGTTCCTCTTCGCAACTAAGACATGTCTGCATACCGGGCAGCTTACAGTATTGCCACGGCCGTTTTCGATCCATCGTCTTATACATCGATGACCAAAGATGTGCTTGCAGTCGAGAGCCACAGGCTGGTGAGTAGCGCTAAAGGGCTCGCTGCATATTACGCAATCATCTATCGGACGGAGCTGGGTTTTGACAAAATCCTCCATGCGTGTAGGTAACGACGGCGGTCGTGCCGGAGCGTATGTAGTAGGAGGCTGGCAAGTCCTCCTCCGTGTCGAATGCATAGCTGCGACTTGTGAAAGACAGTCGGTGAATGTTTGCGGATTTGTGAAGTGACAAAGAAGTTTGACAGAAGCGTAAGTTCACTTGGAAGCATTACGAATGTGTTTTTGAGCTTACAAATGAGTACGATAGCTGTCTCTATGGGCGAGGACTCCATGCCTATCATGCTTGAGGGTGTTGCGCTGTGCGTCGCCTATCGTGGCAGGTCCTGACCGTGTACACGTTGAATCGGCACTCAAGATATAAATCCTTGTTCGCACAGTGACTGCGCTGAGTTGTCCGCAAACGCTGAAAGACTGAGACTGACCCAGGCCCGACATGACGTCGATGAGCTGTTAGAGATGAAGCCTTGCTCTTCATCCAGTCTATTGGCCAGGATCACGTACGACGCCCTTACGAAAATCTGCACAAAGCGATTAGACTGCTTCTTAGCCTCACACTGATGCTCCCGGGCCTTATTTATTGATTTCGACCGGTGGCTCGCGATGCAGCCCCATGACGTTTGTGGGACGGCCTCATTGGTGTGAGTTTGATGAGGAGTCCGCTCCAGCGTTCAGCCTTGAAACCAAAAACGCTTAGGCTTCCATCAATAAGGGCTTTCGACTGCTTCTCTGTAACCTTCTGCTGATGCTGTCCGTGAAACAGAAGATGAGGATGTCGATGTGCTGGCAATCTTCGCGCTATCGACACAACCGAAGCTGTGCCGGTCAGGAGCTTACTTAGACTGCTGCTAACTTGCATCTACTACGACTAACGTGTCGGATCAGTAAGCGGGCCAGATCAGTGAGCGGGCCACCCCACCAAAACGCGTGAAGCTGCTCTCATCCCATCAGCCATGCCTCCACTACAATTGATCCAACTCTCTCAAAAAGAGGGTAGATCTCTTCTTGCTGTTCAAGCGCTTCAATTAAGACGCGTCAAAAGTCAACGTGAAGCTGCGCGGCTCTATGACGTCTCTCGTACAACAATTTCACGCCGTCTCCAAGGTATCCACCCCCGAGGTGAGACAACTCACGTCAATCTCAAGATAACGCCTACTGAGGAGCAGTCTCTCGTACAGTGGATCCTTGACCTTGATCGACGTGGATTTCCTCCCTATATTATTGATGTACGACGAATGGGAGACGTTCTCCTCGCGGCACGCGGCCAAGATCCTCCTCCTCAACCTCTTAGCCAGAAGTGGGTGTCACGCTTCGTCAAGCGCCAGGCAGAGCTTCAGACAAAGTGGAATAGGAAATTCCACTCACAAAGGGCAAAGTGTGAAGATCCTGTTAAGATTAAGGCCTGGTTCAAGCTTGTGGAGGACACACGCGTTAGGTACGGGATCGCTGATCAAGACGTGTTTAACTTTGACGAGACTGGCTTCATGATGGGAGTCGCCTCAACGTCTAAAGTTGTCACTAGCTCTAATACGATAGGCCGAGCTACTGTCGTTCAGCCAGGCAATCGTGAGTGGGTCACAACAATTGAGTGTGTCAACGCGTCTGGGTGGAGTATCCCGCCCTTCGTGATCCTGGCTGGCAAGCTTCACCAAGCCAGCTGGTATCATGAGCTCCCACCTGACTGGGTAGTCGGCCTAAGTCACAACGGCTGGACAGATGATGGCTTAGGCTTTGAGTGGGTCAAGCATTTCCACAGACATACAGAGTCTCGTACAACAGGCGCGTACAGACTACTTATCCTTGACGGGCACAGCAGCCACGCTACACCTGAGTTTGATCGGTTCTGTACAGAGAACAAGATCATCACTCTCTGTATGCCAGCTCATACCTCACACCTCCTCCAGCCTCTTGATGTAGGCTGCTTCTCTCCTCTCAAAGCTGCGTACGGACGTGAGGTAGCTGAGCTTGCCCGCCAAGGTGTCTTTCACGTAGACAAGCTTGACTTCCTCTGGATCTACTCACGTATTAGAGAGTCAGTTCTCTCAGATCAGAATATTAAGGCTGGCTTTCTGGCAACAGGGCTCATCCCAAACGATCTAGAACGAGTCCTGACGTGCCTCACGGTAGTCAGAACGCCGTCTCCACCACAGACAGCAGCAGGTGAATCAGCCTTATGGACAGCAGAGACTCCTCACACAACAGAGCAGCTCCAATATCAAGCTCGCCTCATACGAGACCTCCTTCGTCGCCAGTCCCAGAGTCCTACAAGCCGAGCAATCAGCCAGCTCGTTAAAGGTTGCCAGCTTGCTATGAACTCAGCCACAATACTAGCAGAGGAGAATCAGAAGCTACGTGCTTCAAGTCAACGCCAGAGACGTAAGCGTCAACAACGTAGACAGTATATAGCTCAAGGAGGTGTTCTCCAGGCTCAGGAAGGTCTGGCGCTGGTCACAGAGGCTCAAAGAGGTGTCCAGGCAGGTGACCAAGAAGGAGCTGCTCCTGTACGTATAAGGGCACCACCCACGTGCAGCAAATGCCACGTACAAGGTCACACTAGGGCACAATGTAGATAGATCTAATCTATCGTGATTTCAAACCTCATCAAATTTGATCATGTGGGTGGTGAGCTATCGTACGGAGAACCTCGCGCGTTTTGGTGGGGTGGCCCGCTCACTGATCTGGCCCGCTTACTGATCCGACACGTTACAACACATCGACAGTCATCACGTGTCTTATCGCAGAAACACAGATTGAATCATCATGTGGCAATGTAGGCAAGGGCCAACTCAGCGGCCGCCGTCTTACTGTTGCTGGATCGAAATGGCAGCCTCGTTGTAGCCTGCATTGGTCAGCAGCAGCGACCTGGGTGGGTAGCTGCAGAATTCGGCGATTCTCGACTTATCATTACCATTCTAGCTGCTCTACTCTATCTGTCCTTTGCCGCTCGATATTACTTCTCCATCGGAAGCTTCACCTGATGTCTTCGCTCTGCACGATTGTACCGAAAACATCAGCCAACTCGGCAAGGGCAACTCTGGTCAACTCCTCGCCCTTTACTCCCGGAATGTCGCGGTCGCCGATGGCATCTTCTACCAGAATGACTTCGTAACCTTTCTGCATAGCCTCTCGAGCTGTGGTAGAGACGCAGACGTGAGCCATGTAACCGGTCAATGCGACCTTCTTGACGCCCCATGATTGAAGTGTGTCATGCAGAGGAGTCTGCTCGAAAGAGCCAGGGAACTGCTTCCATATTGTCTCCTCACCGTCCTGAACGGCTATCAGTATAATGTGAACTTTTTTTTTTGGATGGCAACCCACCTTCGCGGCGACATTGCCGAACTCGTTAGCCAGCTCGGTACCGGGGGTGAAGATGGGTGCCCCCTCCGGCGTCTGGTGCAGGACGTGAACGATCTTGCCGCCCGCAGCGCGGTACTTCTCGAGCAAGCTGGCGATAGCTTTACCACTTGATTCGGCGTTGGTTACTTTCAAATGCCCTTTGGCGTATTCGTTTTGAGCATCGATGATGATCAAAGCCGAGTCTGAGGTCGAGGCTGTTCCAGGGCGGATGCCGAGGAGCTCACGGAAAGAGACTGCCATCGTAACTGAGATGTTGGAGGTTGGGATCAGACTATAAGTGACTGGATTTACGTTTCGGGAAATCTGTTTGAGAATCAGGGTACCGATGAGCCTTGCTTAAAGTTTTCAGGTAGGAGATGCCCTCAGAGATCTACCCCGCATGGCCCACATCATGACGTGCGGCCCCGGGCTAATGGAGTCTAGGCTGAGAGTCTACAGCGGTAGCAGCAGAGCCTCAAATCCAAAGGCGAATATTGTTGATGTGTCAGTAGTGATCTACTGACATATATTGAGGCCGAGAGGTCAAGAATCAGGTTGTGCGAATACCTGGAAGATAAGATCTTTCAGGACCCTGAGAGCTGCTTCCACTGTAGAGCCGCGCTAAACCTGGCCAAGCTAGCGTGGCTTCCTGCTACATCTCGTCTGCAATGACCCGTCAAAACTCCACTGACACAGGTCACAAGCATCGACAGGCGCGATGAATGACAGCGTATTACGATGCGCCAGTCTCGATTCCTGAGTGCCAGTCAAATCGTCACTTGATGACATTTGATGCACAGGAGCCCTCCAGTCTCGTCGTAGAAATGTAAGAATTGAGCAGAACCGGGTCAGTCATTTACGTCTTCCTATCAGTCATGAAAGCAGGACATCTGCTACATCGGCCGCTACGCAAATGTCACTTCTGTTGCTCATGCTGACAGCCTCGCCGTAAAGCCTGTCAAGCCCTTTTGCGGATGACCGTGAGGAGAAAATGAGCGAAACCGTCCGAAGCCAGGGCCACAGCCAGAAGCTAAGGACCTTCTGTTAGGATTTCCCGGGCTCCTGTTCTTTTATCTCCGAAGTCTGCTCCATTCCATTTTCAGGGAAAGTCGCAAGGAGACAAGCAGAGCAGTGACGTTTGTCTAGGTAATCACAACTTGTTAAATCGAACGAAGAGCTTCGTGGACCTAACTTTTCCAGCAACATAGCTCACTAGCTCTTACTTTGCAACCATGAAGTACTCTGGCTGTCCTACTGCCTAGAAGTAGAGTCTAAACCTCGTTTGCTGAAGAGGTTCCTCACCATCCAGAACAGGCAGCATGCAAAGGTTCAAATCCGACACCGTGAAAAGCCACCCCTAGGCCATCAGCATGTACAACAGTCAAAGAAGCCGTGCGAAACACGCTGACACAGTGATACATTCAGCACTTATCCAAAGTCCGATTGGCGAATCACGCTGAACAAACTGACTCGATGGCAAGCGGCTACCGTTGACTTTCTGACACTCTCATGTGCGTAAACGTGATACCCCGCATGTTTGCGGAGCCTTGCAGTTCCATCGTTGCGGTCACGATGAAGAGGGCCTAGAACAGCCAATCAGAAGTTGCCTTTTGTGTGTGTAAGCAAGGTTGAAAGTTCGGGCACCATGCATCAGCTCCCGCGGCAGCTTCCCGCGGCAAGCGACTTCTGTAAATGCTCATCACAACCTCACGATAGGCGGGACCGTCGCTCGATGGTGTGAGAGCGCAGCCGCGGGAGCGATAAAGGAAATCGAAGAGCAGCGCTGCCACACTACTCAGCCAATCACAATGCAACGGCACCCGACATGAAGCGAAGGCTTAAGAGCCAAAAGTGCGATTCTGGCTGCTTGCTGCTGTTCGTGGTGGTGATTTGTGCAGCGCGCTGCGATACTACACAGTACAGATACCCGTGGACCGATGCGGAGAAGCCATGGAAACCCATGGGGATGGGGTAGACGTCAGCGATGCACTTCAACTTAAAAGAGGCCATGACCAGCATATGGACATTCTGAAATCCTCGATCCTTCAGTTTGCGTCAAGACTCAAATTTCAGACGGTACACTGCGAAACCTCACCAATCAACCCGTGATCGTCTATTCACCGCGATCGCGACAGCCATCTTGATCAAATAAAGGAGATCTGCCATCGATAGCCCTCAAAAGCTCCTACAATTATATTGCGTACCTATAAAGCTTTCAAGAAATATACCATACACCACAGGTTGTCACACACAATGCCTGCTGCTACACGATCACTTGAGTCCATGGTACTCCAAGCACATCGCGCTAAGGGCATTCGCTATCCTACATCAGCCCAGAAGGATTGCTTCAAGACATGGTACTCGTATGCGCTACGCCGAGGCGAAGTCGAGAAGGCTAGCTCTACGGTCCTTCTTGAGCACGGAAAGCAACTGCGCGAGATTAGGGAAGCCGCACCCGGAGGTCGGACGTATCTGTAATGACTGTAAGTCTCACTCCCGTACTTCGTTAGTGAGACATTGACTGGTACCTAATCAGTCTACATAGAGCAATCAGTATTGAGGCGTTCAGGTGTTGATCACGGCGGTTGATCGACCGCAAAGGGCATAGGCTGTCGAGGTGTCTCGAGTCAACGAATTGTATCCGACAGTATCCAGAGTGTATCCTGCGATTGAATCCAAAACTTAACTTGGTCATCTTGGGCAATTATGACTGGCTCAACTGCTTTCGGTCCGACTTTTGACACAAAACGATGTCTCAAGTCATCGGTCCGTACGCATGCGGATCCAAGCTATACTACAGAGCTGCAATGACCACATCTATTTCTTACCTCACCTCCGGTCTGTCGCAAGAGGCATTTGCCTATGATATAAATGCTTGCAGAGTCGTTCGATTAGTCTATTTTGCTCTGCAATATGGTGGTACTTGAGTATAATCAAGACATCTACAGCCCCTAACTACCTTAAAACAGTCCAATGTTGGTCTTGAGCCAGCTATTCATATCATTCTTTAGACATAAGAACGAATCATGGATCAATCGCGCATTAAATCAACCTCAATGACATCTCTCGAAAGGATCCGCATTGGACAAAAAGCCCCAAACTTCTGTTGCCAAGCACTGGTCAGCGGTGCGATGCAAGGTCCGTGTTACCTGGACACATATATGATGCTGGTCGGGTCCAGCCTGATTGCCAGCCGCCCGATCTCTGACGCCCATTCAGAAGTCTCCCTCGGTACTTACATCAATCCACCCGGCTCGCAACATGAACTTGATGCTGCAACCCCATGGCTTACCATGCTGTTCATTCCAGCCGCATTCTCACATTCATGTCCAGTCGAGGTCCTAGCATTCCAGGATAGCTTTGCACAGTTCCGAAGTCGAAATTGCAGTGTCACATTCGTATCCGTCGACACAAGAAAAGTCTTGTGGTATTGGCAGAGCATCCCTCGCAAGCACGGCAGACTTGGACATGTGGATATCCCACTCTTGAGCGACCCGGACAACAAGATTGCCAAGGACTATGGTGTTGTCAATGAAGAGCTAGGTATGGACATCCGCGGTATGTTTTTGATCGATGGAGAAGGTATTGTGCAACAGGTGAGTGTGGCCATAAATATCCATCATTGAGGCCCAAATTTACACGAAGGAAATCCTACAGGCGACGTTAGATAATTTTCAGATCGATCGCAGTGTCGCCGAGACCTTACGTGTGCTCGATGCGTACCAATCCCTCTCTAGAGTTGCTATCCCTTACCCTATCAACTGGAACATCGATTTAGGTGTGAATGAGGATCAAAGAGAGCCCATAGCAAAGAACAAGTCCGCAGAAAGCGCGACGAGAGTGAGGCTTGGACATGCAACGAGTTGGAGCTTATTGAGACGGAATTCTGCCGTTACCGTACAATCCGGTACAGGTACAGGTTATATGACTGGTGATACTAGAGAGAGGCGAGCATCTCTTGCCCCTGTCCGGAGAAGAGGCAAAGGACTGACGAGTTTCTTCGCGTCAAAGCCAGCGTCTTAAGATGCTGTTTCTGAACAGCACTCAAAAGTGCTACGATTTTTCGACAGTTTTCAAGTATCATGTTCGTACATAAATAGACAAATGATGATAATCTGCATTATTGTTGGAGGGATGAGGCTCGTCCACATCATGGCCATGACCCTCGAAGTTAGCGCGACCTCAAAATACCAACAGCAATGCATCAAAATCTTTTCTTTACGCGTTACTTTCGTGTCTGACCTCCGGGTTTGTCGGTATTACGCTGCCATATCTTGGCCTATTTCTAAAGTGCACGGACATGCTTCCGGGCAATGCATACTTTGCGGGTGAACGCGACTACTTAAGCACAGCCTGGTGTTAGTGGACGAGAACCTCTCTTCATGATCAAGGAACAGCGCTCAAAGATCAAACCATGATACCAGACCCGTTCATTTCCCAAGTCCGCATACGTCTCAGAATCACTGATCTCTACATCAAATCTGCCAAGAAACTCGACGAAGCTTACCAAAGGCGAGCCGTAAAAGCGAAAGATCTGGAGAATGCAGTCTTTGTAACACTGTGTTGAATTATGAGACCCTCTCACGAAACCGGCATGCCGTCCGGATCGAGTCCAGAACCTCCACAGGAAGGAACTCAACCGCCTGTGCCGCTCTTTTGCGAGGCAGTGTTCAGGCAATTCACTCATACTACCACACATCATCACTAAGATGCACAATCATAAAGACAGTCTAAAATTTAGCATAACTTCATACATAAATGGCGAACATTGGTGCATGCTGATCGGTCCCGACCGGAGTCTAGTTCCAATGAATACGTGCATGCCTGATATATGATGAAGGGGCTTAGATATTCGTTCCCAGTGTATTCGATACTTACATTTCACTTCACTTGCACAGCTCCACGCACAGACCATGGCGAAGACTCGATGCATATCAATAAATGTTTCTCACTCGAGGACCTCTCTTTCACACCACTTCTCCACATCAACAACATTATTGCTCACAGAATCGATTGATATCTCACACGAATCCGTGCACTCATAGTAAAAGTCTACAGCCATCGCCATATTCTACCAGCATAGTTCGATAATGCCTTCCAAACGGAAGCAGTACCTTCACGAGCAGGCTTTACTAAGGGCGGACACCTTTCGCAGGGCAAAGAAGGAGAAGAGCGAGCAGAAGCCGGCCCTAAAGACCACGAATGGTAGTATGGGCGAAATGTCTCTGAGTTCGAACTGTGACTGACAGATATGTAGCTCCCGTGTTGTCATTCGTATCCCATTTCAGCCCCGCACGCGCTCAAACAAGGCGTAAACCGCAAGTGCGCAAGGTCATTGCGCCTAAGGCTCGTCTTCAAGGTACGTTACTCTGCAATTTTTTGGGATGGGGCCTGCTTCTGACATCTCTCCAGACGCCAATCCCAACATCCGCAAGCTGTCAGGCGCGACAAGTGACAAGAGCGTCATCACGGAGCATCACAACCTCTGGAAGTCCTTGGCACGGAAGAAGAAGGCTCACCATGTGCCTCTTTGTACCGCTAGAGCCGAAAAGCTTACGCTGGTCGACATGCCCGAAAACGTCCCATTGCCCATCACTTCTGTTGGCAAGCCCAGCCAATACGCTTCCACGTCAGCGACCGTTATTCGGGAGATGACACTTTTGAGGACGCTGATGCACCCGACTTAGTGTCTGTCAAGTCGCGCACCAGCTCAGAGTCGTCCTTGCAATTCTTGGATGGATTCAACGGTGACTTCACTTTCGCTCCACCTCAGTATATCTTCGTATCAAAAACAGACCGGAAGACGCCAGGCACGTTCAAAATGCCAGCAACATCGGGTCCTCGCGATGAGCCGAAACTCACCCTGAACTCCACTGCGGGCTTCGACCCGACATTTGCATTTGAAGCACCTCGGCCCCTTGTTAAGCTTGTGGTAATTGGCCCGGAAACAGTCCCTGTCATGAATGAGCAGACGATAACCGACCTCGCAACGGCAGTCTGGTCGTCAGCTTCTCACACAAATGCTCTGTTATTAAAAAGCTCGCTCATGAGAAGTGAAGACCCCACAAAGCCCGAAGACCATAGATCAGCAAACAACTCCTTGGCTTCTAGATCAGCAACATCCTCATGTGCGCGGGTCAACGGCTTAGATTTCCCTGCGACCACCTACCCAGACATCTATACTACGATACCCGGTCGACCGAGGGATATCCTCACGCCGAATGTTGTTGCTCTATGACAAGCAACTGTGCTCGCAGCTTATAATGAAGAGGCGCAGCGCAGCTATGCTCAAGCAAAAGTCAGTAGGAACGGCTTCTTCATGTTGATTGAAGACGTTTATCTTGCAATGGAGGAGCCAGAGGAGGCGGCTAAAGAGGAGGACGAAGTCCTTGATGACGAGCGGTTTACATCGTCATCTCAGCTCAGCCTGGCGTCCTTGGTCAGGAGCGAAAACATCAGGGGAGTCGGTATTGGCATTGAGGCGATATCACCACCGTTCAAGCGCCAGACCCTTCTTCTCGAAGGGAGCAACGACTCCACAGCAACTCTTCTTGGAGACTTTGGCAGCAGTAGAGAACAGAGTACCAGCCAGGACGGGGGGCCATCGACCAGGGCTCCAGTTGGGATCTACGAGTCTTTCTTCGTTGCAGGGGCCACAAATGATGTTGTCCCTCCTCCCTAGGCGCGCATCAGGAGCGGCTGATGCTGACGGTGCCTTCGAGACCGGAATTACTGCCCATGCCGAACCAGACCTCTTCAGGATCCCAGTCCGGGTGCTCATCATTTGCAGACTACGCCTCGTCTTCGGAATATGAGCCTACCGCGGCTGAAATATCTCCGGACTGGGCTTCAGAACTTGTGCGGGTGAGGTTAGGAACAAAATCGCTTTTTACATCTTTGTCGCTCTTGGATGCTGACGAGAAGGGTGCCACAACCAAAGTCGCGCTCACCACGGCACTTCTGATGCCGATTGCTGCAGACCGCGTCAAGCTCGAGATTCCAGCTCTCTCTCCATCCTGCAACGCGACTTTTGTGCTTGGGAGCAAAGTCTTGCCCCACACCACAGTTCTGGGCACCACGTCACTCGGTACATTTCTGGCGCAGTTCGACCTCAGCGACGGTGACAGTGTAGAGGCTGAAGAAATCTGTCGTGTTTTCAAGAATTTGTGCCAAGAGGAGATGCGTAAAGAGTTGTTGGCCACCACAGGCATCATGGGCAAGATTGGTCGTCGTCTTGGCAAGCTTTCATCCGCATGATCGTGTTTGGTAAGTCGTAGTCCTCCCAGCAGCATGAATGCAACTGACAACGCACAGCAGCATTGAAGCAGAGAGTTCGTTTCAATCGCATGTACTCAGCAATCGATTGTGTCGGATTAAGTCTTCAATCTCGTTTCATGCAGCATAGTCTTCCCACACACAATTTCTCCTTACGTACGTTCAAAGCTTATGCGCATCATTCGACTTGAGGTCTCGGACGCGGTGCGAAGCTCGTTGAAATCATACTGTCTGTCCGAAGCCTGGACCCATCACCAATGGTACGTTTGCTCGGTCGAACAACGGTGTGGTGTATTGTGTACGGCTGGGAGGGTCATGTAGGGTTGTTAGAGGAGTTCGGAGACATCAGACATACAAGGATATGGCAGTCATATGAAAGAAGAGTCCGATGCATACAACAAGCTGCTGGTCCATCAGCGATCTGCATTGAGTGATGTGTGGTGTTGCAGAAAGCGGTCGTCGTGATCTGCAAGACGTCAGATCGCGCTAATGGACCCACTACCGAGTCCGTGCGCGTGACGCCCACCATCGCGTAACGCCCCGCTAAGCAAATCGCACCCCATCTTCAACACCCCATAGCTCAGTCAATATGGACTCAGTTCAAGAAGCAGCTACAGAATTCGATTTGCGCAATCATAAAGAACAAATTTCATACACAAAGTTTGCTAAAGCAAAGGGAGTTAATCGGTCTACGTTAGCGCGGAGGCACAAAGGGGTTTCAACTTCCAGGGAGGTCAAAGCAGTTAACCAACGGAAACTCAACAATACTGAAGAACAAGAGCTTATTAAGCTTATTAATAAGCTTACTGAGGACGGCTTCCCTCCTAATAGGCTTCAAATCCGAAATTACGCGTCTAAAGTAGCTGGTAGCAGCGTCTCTGATAGCTGGGTTACTCGCTTCCTCCACCGTCACACAGCTGAACTGGTCACCAAATGGGCAACAGGGAAGGATCGCAATCGCCACCAAGCTGACTCAGGGGCTTCTTTTGAGGCCTATTTCACACTTCTACACAGCAAGATAGCTGAGTACAGCATTGAGCCTCAGCACATGTACAATATGGATGAGAAGGGCTTCATGGTCGGGGTACTTGAATGTGCAAAACGGGGACAGCAAGCAAGTCAGGGGTACTCTCCAAGACGGCTCACGGGAGTGGATCACGCTTATTGCTTGCATAAGTGCCTCAGGGGAAGCCTTGCCAGCAAGCCTCATATACCCAGCAGCCAATCAAGCTATATACTCAGGCTGGGTGGAGGAGATCGAGCCAGGGGAACACTCAGTCTTTGTCAGCTCATCTAGTACAGGCTGGAGCAACAACGAGATAGCTCTTGCCTGGCTTGAACAGGTGTTCGATCGCGCTACTAAGGCCACAGCACGGAGAAAGTATCGTCTTTTGATACTTGACGGCCACGGGAGCCACGTTACCCCTGACTTTATTGAGTACGCCAACCAACGCAAGATACTCGTGATGATCCTTCCCCCTCACTCAACACACAGGCTCCAGCCACTGGACGTTTGCCTGTTCTCACCTCTGGCACGAGCGTACTCAAATGAGCTTACGCAGTTCCTCCAAAGCAGTCAGGGGACCTCTCCAGTCACTAAATCAGACTTCCTAAACCTGTTCTGGGCGGCGTGGCAGAGCTCATTTCAGGAGTCAACAATCGTCAACTCCTTTGCAGCCACAGGGATATGGCCCCCTGACGCCTCTGCTGTACTCAAACAAGTCAACAACACTTATACAGACGAACAAGAACAATCAGGAGCTCTTAGACCAATAGACTGGAGGCGTATAAGGCAGGTACTTAAGGATCATGTGAAGGAACCTGACAGTGAGGCAGTGCGGGAGCTGACAGGGGCAATTCACTCTCTTACTGCCCAGGTTGAGCTGCTTACTGAGCAGAACAAAGGCCTTCAGGAGTCTCTTGCACACAGGAAAAAGCACAATAAGAAGAGTAAGCCCCTGAGTCTCTAACAGCGGAAGGAGTACCAAAGTCAACCTGTATTTTGGTCTCCTCGGAAGGTCAGAGAGGCACACTATCGTCGGAAGATTAATGAGCAAGAACAGGAGGAGCAGCATCTTTAAAAGCTACGTCAGAAGCAAGAGCAAGTAGCAATTAAGCTTCAGAGAGCAAGAGAGGCTCAGGAGAAGCGTACAGAGCGTGAGAGAGCTAAGGAGGTGAGGGTGCAGGAGAAGGCTAAGAAGGCAGCTGAAGCGCAGCGTCAAAGGGACGCTCGTCAAGCTGCTACTGCTATCCAATTATCCCAAAAGGGTAAGCGTAAAGCCTTAAAAGCTACCTTAGGTAGCAATAAGCGTCAGAAACAAGCTGGTGATGCTGGTGGTGCGAAAGAAGCCCCTGAGGCACCCTTAGCTCCTCCACCAGTCACTACTCGCCGCAGACGCAACGTTAGGCTTCCAAGTAAATACACGTAGCACAAGTTGTTCACATAGGTCTATTTACTACTCTACTACAATATTATATAATATTTGCTGTTGTTAGTGGCTCAGTAACCTCATTTTTCAATAAGTCGATAGGATCTCAGCGGGGCGTTACGCGATGGTGGGCGTCACGCGCACGGACTCGGTACTCGTCTTAGCGCGTCTCGACTGTCACAACCCTCTTCGTAGACGCCTGCTTCTTTCAATCTCCTGGTCGGAGACAGAACAGAGTCGAGCGACAAGATACAGCGTACTAATAGACTCGCCAGTTCGTTCTGATACATGTTCCAGTCACTTCGTTTCTTGTGCAGGCGTCAACCGCAATTGACACTACACATGCACGTACCAGAGTTCCGTCTCGTCTAGTGGACCAGAACCCTTTGAACCCTTATATCATCGTCAACGTCATGTGAAGAGCCGCCACTGCTGACTGCAAAGGGGCTGTCGACCAGAATGTGAGACTTTGAGCGTCCTTGATGCAAACAGCATCGTCTTTGGGTCCTACCCTCTGTAACCTTCATTGTACAACTCTCGAGGTGCCAATGTCGACCAAAAACGAGGTCCCGTCGACGTCGACGCAGACTTCAACATCTTTAATGGCAAGGTTCCTCTCCCTACCACACGAGTTGTGGCAAACAATCTCCGGCTCCATCGCCAGCTTTGAACCGTGGTCATGTACTTCGACTACGAAGAACGCAGGCACTGTGGTCAGCTTCGAAGAATTGCAGTTGTATGTACGCGATGTGGGACCCATTAACCTGAGGTCGACCCACCGGAGCATGCTTGGTCTGTCTAGCGAAGATGGCTGGCTGGTGCTTGTGCTCTCGCGGCATCCTTATCATTTGTCGCAGAATGACCGAATTGGAATTCCGCCAGCAATCACGCAGGCTCTAAAGCGGATGAACGCAAGGCTGGAGCAAAATCACTGGACTCAAAAAAATTTGGGAGTTGGACCTTCTACCCGTCGAGATCGAGCCACAACCAGAGGGGAGCTAAAAAGGCGTGATCATTCAGCTCGCCAGACAGTGTCCTTGAAGCACTACCATGCCAGTGTTCACGCAGAAGAAGAACGCTGGTCCGGTGGCAACAATAGTGCTGGCGAAGCACACACATGCATTGTACCCAGCAACAAGACAAAGAATCCAACGATCAGCGCGCTCGTAGTGCATCGGCCAGTTCCCGTCCTCAAGATCACCGGTCCAAATCTGATATCATTCGCAACTTCCACGCCGCCAGCAGACACCACGCAGCTAGTCAGCGCTCTACTCGCTGCCGTTTTGATCACACTGGCCCAATGTCGGATGGCACTTGTCGAGACCCTCAAGAGACTGGAGCGCGACGCACCTATCCCGTCTGTCGAACCCTACGAGCCCAGAGATACCGCCACACCACAGACAAGTCCACGACACGGTCGACTACGGAGCATGTCCGGATCAACTGTGGCCGAGACGACGCCACATGCGGAGATGCTCTCGCTTTCCACAATACGGACGGTGTACAGCACGGCTGTGCACAGCGACCATAAGCAGGTCAAGGTGGCTGAGAAGCGGGCCAGTGAAGAAAGAGATACTGGAGCGTCAGCAAAGCGTCCGAAGTTGACAGGGTATAAGCAAGTAAGCAGTGGGAGGGTTGCGACGCTCATGGATCGGTTTGAAAAGTTCCACCTCTGATATACAACACCAATCGTGTGGTGTGGAAGTACATGGTACGGTACGGCAAGGGCTTGGAGAGGTGTGGGAAGTTGGGTTGGTGTAGGGTGGTGTGGATTACTTGGGGGATGTGGGTTGTGCGCAGGTGTCCCTGGGTGTGCATATGGTGAATACATTAAAAAGAGCAGCGAGTAGGAAAGGTCAAAGCGCAAAGATATTATAGGTGGCATAAACGCCTTACCTCGAGGGACTTTGCGTGGGAAGTAGATGGGGGACTGTTTGCATGGCATGGGTATCATTCAACTCTCTCGTACATACTCGCGTCTAAAGCCCAAGTCCCTCCCCCTCACCATCCAAATCCTCCCCATCGCCGAAATCAGCATCCTCCCCCATGCCCACACTAAACCGCATAAACTTCTCCCCCTTGCTCTCCGTCCCCCACTCGACGACTTGCCCGTCTTGGACCTCGCAGTCCTTCAGCACTGTTTTATCATTGTCCCTGGCTGCGCCGCCTTCGATCTTACACCTGCGCCCCAGAATACAATCCGTGAGCTGGACGTTGGCCCCGACTTCCACACCATCCATGAGCAAGCAGCGCAGCAGGCGGGCGCCCTCGCCGATGGTGCAGTTTGAGCCGATGACGGACTCTTTGATGTTTGTCTTTTCGGCGACGGTGACGTTGTCTGCGAGCAGGCTGTTTTCGGCTTCGAGGCGGCATTTTTTGGGTATGGAGTGGGCTGTTGACGGGGCGATTTTGTTGGCGAAGGCGAAGGGGGAGGGGCTGTTTTCGGGGAGCTTGGCGAGGCGCAGAGAGACGGTGAGGAGGAGGTGTGCGGTGTCGACGCGGCGGATGAGGGGGTTTGTGGGGGCCGAGGGCTGGACGTAGGCGAGGAGGGGGGGGATGGTGAGTTTTGGTTTGGGGGAGAGGGATTTTGCGCTTGGGGGGATGATGGAGGAGGTGAGGACGCGGGAGGCTAGGATGGAGGGTGTGCTTGTGCCATTTGTGGCGGCGGCGCCGAAGTATGTGCTGCTGTATTTGGAGACGTCGATTTCCTCGTCGATGACCTGCGAGCCCTCTGAGCTGGCGTCGTCGCTGCCTTGGAAAATGTCGCGCAGGCCGAGTTTGTCGCCCAAGCCCTCCTGCCAGCCGGCCTTTGCCCACCAGCCCAGCACTTCCTCGCTGATGTTCTCAAACTTGTCGTTCTTGCGAATCATCTCGGCGACCCAGTAGGGGAAGAAGTAGATGTGAGCGTCGCGGTGGGTGGTCAGCATCCGTACGCGGGCGTGCTTGCGGATGAGCGAGTGGCGGATGGGGAGGGTCTTGTTCTCCTCTGTGATGTCGTTGAGGGTGTCGGTGGGCACCGAGTAGACGAGGTTGGCGATGTCGCGGCGGATGGAGTCGACAGGCGCAGGGACGATCGGGGTTGGCATGGGGGTGGTGGCGATGAAGTCGGTCTCCTCGCCCTTCTTGCTGCCTTCGCCCTTGGTCTGGTACCACACGCCGAGTCCGCCTCTTCTCCCCACTCTCTCGCCGCCGGCACCGAATGCTGTCTTGCCGCCAATCTCCTGTGACCCTGCAACGGCGCCTGGAAAGCCTGCCTGCTCGACCATCCAGGCATCTGCCAGCGCTGTGCCCTCGAGCTCGCAGACCAAGTCGCAGGGCAGCACGATGAAGTCGCCCTTGATGGCGCTCTGGACTTGGGGCAGTCTGAAGAGGTCGCCGGTTCCGGTCTCGTGTGTGAGGTCTTTTGGGGCGAGGATCTCTGGCTTTGGGGCAGGCAGCGATGTGAGGTGGGGGTTCTGCGACATGGCGGCCTCGATGGCCTCGAGCGACTCGGGCGGGGTGACGACGGTGATGTCTGGAGCTGTTAGTACGGTGCGGGCATGTTGGGTGAGCGTTCGCACCTGTCACGCCCATGCGGTAGCACCATTCCAGCGGGTACCAGACCATGGGCCGGTTCGCAATGGGCAGCAGGGCCTTTGGTATTTCTTTGGGCGTGGATGTGAATGTGCTGAAGGACGCGCCAGGCCCGCACAGGATGAGCGCCTGGAAGCCCGGCGAGGGCAGGGTGGCGTGGGGCATGTTGGGGAGTCCTCCTACGAATAATCGTGTGTTTTGGGGCGAGGCTCGCGGGCAGTGATGCAGCTGTATGTATTCAAGATCACCAAAGAGTCACCCCGCCGAACTCGAGTGCATAATTTGGTGTCCCTGAGTCAGTCGCGCGTTGCCGCCCGCGCTTCCTCGGCAGGCACATGTCATGCAGCGCCGGGCTTCCCCAGCCTCCGCAACACGGCAACACGGCAGCTGAGCGCCTGCTCCGACAACAACAACAACAACAACACGGCAGGGCGACATGAGCAGCGCCCACCATGTCCTTCAACTACGACCGCTATGACCGCCGCCAGCCCGCGACCCGGACGCGCTCCACCTTTGGGTATGACCTGCGCGATTGCGCCCTGTGAAGACGGCGGGCTCACGTGTTGACAGCTACTGGGTGCCCCTGGTCCTGACCGTCACCGTTGCGACGGTAGGCCTCGCGGCGTGGGTGTGGTCGGAACGCCGCGACGACGAGGACGAGTCGAGCGAAGACGACAACCTGAGCTACGGCGAGGAGAGCGACCGGAAGACACGGCGCGCCGCCCACGACACGGGCAGCAGCAGCCATGCGCCCCTCCCCCGCGACTCGACGGGCCTGTCGCAGGGCGTCGTCGGCCAGGACGACCTGATGCGCCGCGTCCAGGGCGTCATCCGCCGCACCCCGAGTCCGCAGCAGGTCTTCGACACGGTCAGCAAGAAGACGGCCGCGGGCTGGGCCGCGGCGGGCGCGGCCCTGGCGAGCATCCGCGAGGAGGACAAGGACGACGCGTACGGCGACCACAGCCGCTGGTCCGAGGAGGCTGCCATCCGCCGCAGCGTCGAGGCCCAGGCCGCCCAGAGCAGCTCCGCCGTCGACGAGCAGGCCCGCGCCTTCGCTGCCTCTGTCCGCGGCACCGGCGGCGCCAGCAACACGGGCGCCAAGCGGAAGACGGTCGTGCTCGTCGTGTCTGCCGAGTCGCTGATGGACGCCCACGACGACGACGGCTCCTACCGCTCTGAGAACGCCGTACGTCCACCACCGCTCCATTTCCCTCCCAAGCTCGATACTAACCCACCCCCACAGACCATCCTCTCCCACCTCCCCAACACCGACTTCTCCAAAACCCGCCTCTTCGTCCTCATCTACTCGCCCGCCCTGCGCTCACACCCCAACTCCCGCAGCGCCTCCCGCAGCGCCTCCCGCGACCGCTCATCCCCGCTCGGCTCCTCCTACAGCGCCATCAGCACACCCGCCCGCACCCCCGGCGACGAACTGACCTCCATCGACCCCCAGCCCGACCACCAAGTCTACACCCCCGCCCTCTCCGCCCGCTCCAGCGACACCCTGCTGTGGAACACCCTGCACGCCCAAGCCCTCCGCCTCGTCCAACACCCCGCCATGGTCATGCCCTTCAGCACCCCCTCCGGCTTCGTCCACATGCTGCGCCACCTCGGCCCCGACCTCGTCTACCTCGTCGACGCCCTCTCCGGCCCTGACGGCCGCAACGTCGACGACGTCAAGCGCTGGGTCGGCCAGACTGTCGTTGTCGTCGGCAGCGATGGAACCGGTCTTGGCGGCCTTGTTGATACCGATGATGAGGCGCCCCGCGGCAAGGGCAAGCGGAGCGAGCACCATGAGAGCAAGTGGTGGGAGAGTGCGGATATGGTTGGTTTGGGCAAGGGCGTCGAGGTCGTGGATGCGTCGAGGCTTGAGGATGACTTTGAGAGGAGGGTTGGGGGGAGGGAGTAGGTGGGTTGTATATCCTGGTTTGTGTTTATAGTTTGTGATGGCGGTATGGTATATGAGTTATGCATGCATTCTACTTTTCATGTCAGCGACTAGATATTTTCTAGGGAACAAAGACTCCCGCGTACTATATATCTGGCGCTGCAACATCTGCTTGATAGTGCCGCTGCCGGACACTTGCACAACTGTTAACGTGTACAGATGCAGCTACTCGGATATGCCACCTACAGTGAAAGCGAGAGCTACCTAGAAGAAGGGGTTTCGGCCAGATGGGAACGACATGGAAAGAGTGACGGTACGCCATGTGGAAGGAACCAACTTGGATCGCAATTACTTTGAAAGATTGGCGACAGGGTCGCCTGCCTCCAGATTAAGAGTCTTGATCTCACTCGGATGTTCTCAACGCAGCTTTCAGTCCTGGTCCAACAGCTTAACGGAATAGTTCTATCCTCACGGTTTACATCTTCACAGAGTATAGATTCGATTATCTCTGCTGCTTAGTCCTGGTCCAACAGCTTAACGGAATAATTCTATCCTCACGGCTTACATCTTCACAGAGTATAGATTCGATTGTCTCTGCTGCTTCAGTCTAGCACTACGAGTTTCGATCCGATTATCGCCTTGTTCTTTTGTGGCCGGCCAAGTGCTACCTCATCGTCGCCTTCACCTTCACTGTAGACGAAGACCAGCCACGTACTTGAATAAGTCCTCCAACCCCGCGTAATTCCATCTATCTACCACCGTCGCGCCCTTGATTCTCAACCTTCTCGCGGAAAACACTTCCAAAGAACACCAGAAACGAGTTCCATCGTTACCACACCCATGGCGCCGAATACGCAGAAGATCGTTGCACCCAGGCGGTCAGGCGCGAGGCGCAGACAGCCATCAAAATCACAAGGAGCGCCATCGCCTACCCCATCTGTTGCTTCCACGCAAGGACCGACTCGGATCAAGCTCACTTTCAAGCGCGGGCAGACTGGGCAGCCAGATGAACGAGATGCGGACTTGTACCAGTTCCCTCTCAGCGCGCCGCCATCAGATGACGCGAAAGTCCAAGGCGATATCTACGACACCAGCGCCGACAAAGACTCTCTAGGTACGAGGCGTGGCGCACGGCAGAGGAAGCCGCCCCAGCAACGCGATCTGGTATATGGGAGCGAGATGGACGACCTTCTCACTTCATCTGCTACGATTGCCAAGGCGGATGACGACGAAGAAGATATTGGCATGAACAGCTCACCTCGTAAGTACAAAGTCCACCCTGGAGGTCTTGAGTAGGGCTAACACGCACCAGCTCACATCTTCACTCTCCGTGCGGCAGATCGCATCGACTCACCAATAGCCCAAGGCCATGGCTTTATACCGCACTCGAACCTAGTACCCGAAGACGTCTACAATATCCTCAACACCCTGCGCTCCTCGTCCGAGATCCAAATCGACCTGCCAAACATGTGGCTCGACGAAGTCGCCGGCATACCTAAGCCGTACACCGCCGCCTTCCTAACCGCACTCTACATCCAGTGCTACGAGAACAGCCTGTGGCACATCTGCGACCTAGTCGCCGACACGTGGATCCGGGCTCTGCAAGATGCCAATACGAGCAGCCAAAAGAGCAGCGACAAGCAGTCTCACGTGTGGCGCAAAAACGCCGCGCTCGAGCGCAGATTCCAGATGGGTAAGTTGGGCTTCAAAAAGGAAACACAGGATCTAGGCCTCGATATCGAGGACCCGGACATGGCTCCCGACGCTGCCAAGATTCTCCCCAAACACATCACCGATCTGTACGCGCACACGCGTCCACGATGCGGTGCACGACTCCTCTGGGCCGACGCCATGGCGCTCGCGGGGAGGAAGATGGAGAGCGAGATGAGTAGACGTCCGGATAAGTGGCCCGGGGATCTGCTATTCGATGTCATGTGCTCCGCCTTGCGCTTGGTGGGGAGGAAGCTTACGCTCAAGATCGAGGAGAAGTATGAGGGCGCTTGGTGCAGGTATCACGAGCATGCGAAGCATGGTTTGTCTTGTTACCGTCAGCTGGCGGCGAAGCAGACCGGCGCCAAGGACAGCGAAGATGCAGGTGTTAGCAAGGGAAGGAAGAGGGCTGGAGGCGCGAATGGTGTTGGAGAGCGGGATGCGAAGAGGGTACGGTTTAGTGTGGGTGCGCAGGGAGATATTGATACTGACGGTGAGGGTGCGTCTGAGGATTAGAAGCCACAAGGACAAAAGGGCAGCGCTGGTGCCGTGTATCGGTGTCCCTCACCAACTACCGAAATCAAGAGATTGTAGCTAGCAGCAGTGGTCTGGATACACGCAGAATCAAAACGACTTAATTGACTGCATCATCTTCTATCCACTACACTGACACCGTACATCGATTCTCCGCCCCACCCCGACGTAACCCTCTCTCTCAACCCCATTTCCCACTATGCAGAAAGAAATCCACCCAAACTACCCATTGGTGATGAGCTGGAAACTGAAAGTTGCCGGAAAAACAGTGGCTCAATCGACTCATGCGTCACGCACACAACACAATGGGAAGAATAACGTCCGTTCGATTCAATCCCCCACCCATATACTCTGCCAATCATTAATCATCATCGTCAACACCGCTGTCTTCATCGCTTTGCAGCACCCACAGCCCTACTTCGCCTGCCCCGGACTCCCCGCCCCAGCGTAGTTCATCTGCGCCAGCGCATCCCGGGTCCAACTATCATTACTCGCCGTCGAGTCTCGATTCGCGACCCTCAGCCCGCCCCGCGGCGGCTCGTCTTCGCTGGAGTACGTGCGCGTCAGGTCCAGGGCGGGGTTGTTGACCTGGAGCCCCCACTGCTGTTGCTGGTGTTGCTCGGTGTGGGGTTGATACTGCTGGTACTGCGTGGGCGGGTACTGGTACGGCGCGGGTTCGTCTGGCTTTGCGCTGCCGACGCGCAGGATGGAGGGGATGGGGGGCGGGTCTTGCGGCTCGTATGCTGCGGGATGATAGGCGTCGGGCTGGTAGGGCCCGGGTTGGTATGCCTCGCGCTGGTATGCGTCGTGCTGGTAGGCCTCGGGTTGATGGGGCTCTTGGTGTTGCGGCGGGTACTGGTTTTGGCCCTGCAGCTGCCCGTGTCCATCGACAGGGCTGTCAAACACGCCGGCGCGCGCCGGGTCGACGGGTGAATAGTCTCTCATGGGGTTGTGCTGGGTCGGTGTTGGGAGGAAGTCCCGGCGGGCGTCGGTGGGGGTGCGTTCGTTTGCGTCTGTGAGGGCAAGGCCGGGGTGGTTCGGGTCTAAGGAGAGGGAGTGTGTGCGGTTTTCGAGCTCGGTGAGGCTTTGTTGCGAGGCGTAGGCATCCTGGTTTGAGACCACTTGCCCAGGTGCGTATTGTGGCTGCTGCTGGGCGGAAAGATCTTGCATCGAAGCCCGATGCGAGAGATGCATGCTGTTCAGCTGTGCTTGCGCCGTCATGCCGAGGGTGCTGCTTGCACGTTGAGAGCCCTTGGTACTGGCAGGACCGCGCATGAAGGTCGACGTGCTTGCTCTGCCGACGGGCTCCTCGCTGATCATTTGTACGTCCGAGCCGTTAGGGTCTCGAATGCTGTATTGAGCAATGGTACGCATCTTGCGTGTGACCCAACCCGCGAGGATTTTGCCTCGCTGCTTCTCGCCGAGACGCGAGCGGTGGAAGTCGCCCTTTTGCACAAACGCGACAATGTCGATGACAAGCTGGTGCTCGTTCAGTATCGCGTTGACGATAACAGGCACCATAGACGCGAGGAAATTGCGGCGGAAGATCTCCACAACAACCACGACTAGGCCTCCGGCCTGGAAGACGGCACAGCCTTGTGGGATGATGTTGCGGTGGCAACGTTCGACTGATGACTCGATGTCCATGCTGAAGTGGTTCAAACCGTTGACATCGAAAGTATCTCCGATGCTGCCAAGTACGAAGAGAACTTGCATGTCGACAGGTGCGCCACCAGGACCGATAGGTCTTGTGACGTTATGCAAGAAACCAAGATCTCCGGTGCGCACGTATCTGACGTTTGGATCTCCGTCAAGAGTCCTCCCGTTGAACCTTTCTGCATCAAGCCGCTCTTTGGAACCATAGAAGCTGTGTGCGTTGGCTTCAGATTGCACCCAGATCTCACCATACTCGCCAACCAGGCAGAGCTGGTTGGTCTCTGGATTGACGATGCTGATTTGCGTGCTCACCGGTACCATGCCAGAGTCTTGAACTTGTAGCGCATTCGACTCGACGTCAGGGTCGACGGGCATGATCAGACCGCGCCGTAACGCATTGACGTCGAGGTGCAGCTCGATGGGCTCAATGCACATGTACGATCGTGATGCGATCATAGGGTTGAGAACGTGGGAATAGACTGTGTTGATGGCAGTGCGGTCGAGATTAGCGGGAGCGAAGTGTACACGACAGCGTTGGTCTATCACAAGTTAGTGTATATTCAAACCAGGCGATTGTCGATACTTACAAACATCCACACGAGGTCGACCATCGGTGGCGATCATGAGATTCTTCAATTCGTGAAGGTGCATTGTCTTCCCAGCCCCCCGTGCTATGGCATGGTCCAACATCTGGCTTGTAGCATATGCGTCCTTGATCTTGTATCTGGACATGGTCTGGAAGAGCAGGTTCGGATTTTGCGCAAAGTCGACTGGCGACACGAGGTATGTTGGTGCTGCCAGGAATATACCCATGATGCAGGTGTGTATGAAGCCGAGACCGATGGTACTTCGTACGCAGCCCAAGACTGGCCGTGTGCTTGTCATTTGACAGGTCTCTTTCTGAACTTTGCAGAGAGCCATTATGTTGCTGTGTCCAAGTTGCACAGCAATGCGTCGTTGATCTGGTGTCCAGTACGTCCAGACAAGAACAGGGTATCCGTCCTGGACCCAAGCAGGCCTAATGGTCAGGCCCAGATCACGACACCCACTCGACTGCTTAGGTGGTTTGGTGGTGTTGTAGGCATGCGGTATGTTGACCTTGAGAATAGCGGCAGACTGCTTGAGATGCTGTGAGACCTGCTTGACCTTCATGAGATGGTCGACATCGACGTTAACTAAGATGGCCTTGATTTTAAAGTCCGCAACGATGTGCAGCAGAGCAGGCGCATCCTCGTTCAGCCTGTTCTGATCGATGGGTGCCATTGGAATGGCTACGGCGCCTAGTACGAAGCAGGCGTGCACGGCATACACGAAGTCTTCTGAGTGGGTGTACATCAGCAGAAGATGGTCGCCAGCCGTGACCTTGACCTTGTTCTTTAGGTACATGGCGACACTGGCGACCTTCTGGTCAAACTTCTTCCAGTTGACGCCCTTGCCCTCTTTGCCCCTGCCATCAATTGTGCAGTAGGCAAGTTCCTCTGCTTGACGTGATACTCGCCATTGCATGAGGTCGTGGATGTTGGAGAATTGATTCAGTGGCGTCGACGTACGGTCATCGATTACAACTTCACGGTGGTCGACTCCGGAGTACTGCTTGTCTTGTAGCATCAGATATTGCTGTCGAGCCATGGAAGCCTCGAACGACCACATGCCTCCTGCAGGATCATCGCCTAGAGCAATGTTCTGCACGGACCGCTCAACGCCAAACTTGACGTGAACGCATGGAAGCGAGCCGTTATCGAACTCCCGACGGCACAGCATGTTACCGATTTCGCGCCTGCCATTCTTCATAACACGAGGTAGAGTGTTGGGTGCTGTGATCATGACACAGTATACTCTCAGGTGGTGTTCTTGATACAGCACTTCCATGCAGCGTTCCGATAGTGAGTCCAAGAAAGGGACATCAAGCTGTTGGGGCGGTCCGCCAGGGTTCGTCGGCGCGGTCGACGCGGCTTGTGTTTCGATCAAAATGATGGGTAGGTACTCGCCATTGACGTAGGAGTCGAAAGCCGAGCTGTGCAGCATTAGCACTGTTAAATTGTACAAAGGTTGATAAGCTTACCAGTCGTAGATCTTGGGCACAGACTTCATGATGGTTGTGACCAGATGCTGCACGAAAAAGTATCGATGCTCGGTTTCTAGCTGACCGTGTTCGACCCATTCGACCCTCTGACGGATCCTGTCTTCGTACAAGCCAAGCACAAAGATCTTGCCTTCCACCACGCACCCAAGAAGTCCCGTGCGGAGGAACTCGAGTTCCAGCAACTGTGGAGTTGGGCTGCCCTCAACGAATCGATACGGTCGGGCGTGGAAGATTGTCTCGGTGTGCTTCTGCAATTGCCAGAAGCCTCCGGAGAGCGATGGCGAGTCCACCCAAATCTCTCCCACGCTATATGGAGAGCAGAGCAAGTTCGTCTCGGGGTCAACAACAGCCAGTGTTGCATCTGGAATGGGGTATCCGAAAGCGCCGACCCTCATAGTGCCAGGCTCATTCGCGCGCTTGCTGGCTTCTTCGCCAATAGCGATGACGACGATCTCGTTCATTTTGAGCGCTTCCTTGTCCAGCAGAATCTCCAGTAGCTCGTTTCGACTCTTCTTCTGCTTCGACTTTTTGTTGGTCGTACCGCCGCCGATCAGACTCGAGTAGCCGTTGGTGTTGTTCTCCAATTCCTTGGCGGAATCCTCTTCGTCTTCCTCCTCTATACTGAGAGGACAGCCCATGCGTTCCTCGCCGCCTAACCAATCGCGAACAGAAACGATCATACCACCGTGTTCGGGCAAGCAAAGCATAGGTGCAATCAGCTCCCGCCCGCGCGGGTTTCGCAGTGGTCTAAACCAACGATCGCCCAAGATGTCGTGAAACTCGCAGTCTACAGTGAGGGTATCGATGAGACAGATTTTGACGGATCCAAAGTTGGGGTCCGCGTTCTTCTTATAGTTCCGCGTGGCCATGGGATCCTGCTGGTAATTGTATGCAGCACGCTTCAGACCTGGATAGTCTGCAATAAGAATACTTGCCTTGTACTTTGTGATGAGATGTGCGTAAAGACCGGGCGTTTCCATGGTAGGGGGCTCCAGCCAAACTGTGGTGTGTCCACCGTAAACGGCATACAAGACACCTAGGATCATGCCCGCGCTTTCGCGAGGATCGAGATAGCTAAGAATGACCTCGGTGGGCGAGGAGCGCGGCGGTGGTGCGATGAACTTGCCGTTCTGATCTCGCAGATTGCCGCTGAAGGTATCTGAGGTTTCTCGCCCTGTGGGTATGGTGGAGACGATGGCGCTGACGCAGGCCATTTGATGCATGATGGTGCGATGGCTGAGAACGACACCTCGGAGATCGCCAGTTGGGGCGCGTGAAAACTCGATGTAAGCGACCTCTGGAACCTGCAAGGCTGGCGTATCATCGTGCTTCTTAGGGTGATGGCTGCCAAATTCGTTCGTCTTCCACCACTCGACGCCACTGGGCCACTTGAGGCGGTTCTGGCTGATGTCACGGTGGAAAGCCTTCAGGTTGTTGTCGGTGGTCAGAGCCAGATGCGCCTGGGTAGTCGTCAGAAGAAGGATGAGTTTTTGGTAGTCGTCTACGCTGTTGATGGGCACTGCGACGACGCCGGCGATGAAGCAGCCCAGCAGGGCAACGACGAACTCGATGATCTCGGTGTCTCTGTAGACCAAAGCCACCCTGTCGCCTCGGTACAGGTTGCTCTTGTCTCTGATGACTTTGGCGACCTTTTCAGCACGACTGGCGACCTTCTCCCACGATATGGACGCCGTCTCCTTGCCCTTGGAGTCGAGGACCCAGAAGGCAGTCTGGCGTGGCTGTGTGCGTCCCCGGTGGCGCAGCACAGCGCCGATGTTGTCGAACTTGGCCATCTGGATGTTCGGGTTGTGCGGATCGTAGACGTCAAAGGGCAGGTCTCGCGGCTCGAGGGGCATCATGGTCTGGATGACGGCGCCGTGGGGCAGGTCGCTGGGGTTCATCATGGGCGGTGGAATGGCGGCAGTCGGGGAGAAGGCGTCGCCGGACGAGTAGCGGTTGGGTCCGCCGTACGCATCGTGCTGGTCCTGTATCTGCTGGCCGGTGAAGTCTGAGAAGTAGCCCTGGTTCACGTCGAGCATGGTGCTCCTTCGACTCGCGTCTCCCCCGCCCGGCGAGCCGTAGCCCCCGTCGTAGCCTTGCGGCGCTGTGTCGGGGTTGAAGGCGTAGTTGGCGCCCATCATGGTGCCCTCGCGCGAGTAGTTGTACTCGGGCGTCTGTGGGCGCGGGATGAACATTTCGCTGCCCTGGGAGGGGGCGCGCTGCAGCGAGTTTGTGCGCAGGCCCAGCTGCTTTTCCTGGAAGCGGCCGACCTGGCTGGGCGGGTAGGCCATGTACTGGGTGTTGCCGCCCACGGTCGTGGCCGAGGGCGCATATTCGAAGTTGGACGAGGCGATGCTGGCGCGGGGGTCGAAGGGCGGGCCCTGGGGGCCGGAGAGGGCAGCGAGCGAGGCGGCACGTGAGCTGGAGCGCTCGCTCTGTGGCGGGCTCTGGCGCAGGTCGTGCTGCAGCTGCGCCGTGTGCTCGGGGCCCAGGTACTGCGACAGGAGGACGGTCCTGCGCTTCTCGTAGCTGTGCGGGTCGTCAGCGCCTAGGCAGAGGCAGAGGCAGAGGCAGAGGGACGCATCCAACGCACCCTTTCTGCGTAATGTCGCCCTCTTCCAGCTCGTGGTCCAGCTCCTGGAGCTTCGCCGCGAGCTCGGGGTGCGTGTCCGCCATGGTGCGCGCTCTCAGCGTCGTGGAGCAGTGAATCCCGTCGCGGGCGCGCACGACATCACAAGCGGCACGTCGCGGGGTCTTGGTCCCTGGCTGATCGCAGCGGCCTCGGTCGATGGCAGCGCTGGTCGTGTGCAATCAAATGTGCCTCCCGGATGTCCGCAGTGCTGCGTGCGCACATTGGGCTGATGCAATTCAGGAACGCGGCCGTCCAGCGAACCAAGAGGTGCCCGAGGACGTCATCCCAGGTCCTGAAACGGCTTAACCCGCTCGATCCGGCCGCTTGCCGCGACCCATCAGGAAGTCGAGCCCTACAACCATGGCCTTGCTGCCCTTGCATGCTCAAGCTGTAAGGCCTGGGAACGTCTGCTAGTCTGACAGACTGTGACAATTCATGACATCCCCACGCCATCATCCCATTCCACGTGTTGCCGTCATGCCGGCCGTTTCGCGGCAGCGTGTCCGTTTGGTTGCAGCTATCTCCAGTGCCTCGGCTCGAGGGACAATCCCCGAGCGTGCACCGTGTTGACAGACAATTGCACATGCCTACAGCTTGACTTTCTTTTCGCAGCCTGGCTTCTACCAGCCCACACTCCCTTCTCACATCCACATCCTCCACAGCCATGGCGACCCTCATCCGCCCACCGCCCGACAAGGAGGGCCAGTCGCAGATCGAGAATGTCCTCGAGCTGACCGAGCTGACCGACATCGACCCTGATCTGTTCACCAACACACGCCCTATGTGGCATCCGCCGGGTGCCAGAGGCATCTTCGGCGGCGCGGCTATTGCGCAGACCCTGGCTGCAGCCCAAAAGACAATACCAAAGGACTTCACTGTGCACTCGATGCACTGCTACTTCGTGCTTGCAGGCAACGCCGAGATACCTATCATATACCATGTCGAGCGAGTCCGCTCTGGCAAGTCGTTTGCGACAAGAACCGTGCAGGCACGGCAACGAGGAAAGGTCATCTTCACAACGACCATGTCCTTTGTGCGCCAGAACAGCGGAGGAGAGAAGCTGGTCGAGCACACATATCCCATGCCGGACGTGCCAGACCCAGAGGAGGGCATGGATGATTTGGACACCAACGGTGGCGATAAGGGCCCGTTCCAGAGCCAACGCCTGCCGATTGAGAATGGTACTTGTACAGGCACACGGCGCACTGTGCAGCAAGCTAACGCCAGCAGACAACTCTCCGTTCCCTCACACCAAGAAGTGCAGGCAGTGGATGAAAGCCCGCGGCACCATCTCGCCCGAGGGCGGACACGAAGCTCACCTCTCCGCTATCGCCTACATGTCAGACAGCTACTTCATCGGCACCATCGCCCGCGTCCACAAGCTATGGCGTTACTCCACACAACGCAAGAGCAACTCAAAGTCCAGTATCGACGAGGACGTCCTCAAAAAACTGCTGGCTATGGATGACGCCGAGTTGAAGCGCCAGAAGTACCTGGACGAAGCAGACATCAAGCGCATTCAGAGGGCACGCAACGGCGAGAAGCTGAAGAAAGACGACACACCAGAGATCGGCATGATGGTCAGCCTCGACCACACCATCTATTTTCACAACCCTCGCGACTTCAGGGCAGACGAGTGGCTCTTCACAGAGATGGAGACCACCTGGGCTGGAGACGGCCGTGGTCTGGTGTTCCAGAGGATATATACCCGCAACGGCAAGCTGGTTGCTAGCTGCGTACAGGAGGTATGTCATCCCAATCGAAACCATTTTGACCTCGCAAACTAATCCATGACAGGGACTGGTGCGACTGAAACAGGACAGCACTCCCAAGCTGTAGACCAGGTCGATTTGTGTACTCAGATGTACTTTGGGCGATGCGTTAGACATTTTGCGCGAATTTTGTAGCCTCGATACCATAGTTATCCATTATCTCTCACAAAGCTTCAAACTGCGAACCTTTTGGCCTTGTCGGGCAGCTGTGCAGGGCAAGGGGCTTGTTCGCTATTGGCCGCTGCTAGCGGCAGGGTCTTGCTCGCTAGCGCCTGCGGAACAAGACTCGTGAGTAGACCTCGGGAGAGACTGTCGGTGGTCCAACTTGCAACCGTCCATTGACTCAGTATGCTGAGGCATGAACACTGACACCCTCTGAGGACTGCACACTAGCCCAGATCGAGTCCCAAGCCTGCGTACCCAGCAAACCCTAGATTTTGGCTTCGGCGGCTTCGAGTTGCACAACACCAACACCAGCCAATTAGTGGGCGTAGACAGCAGTCGACGTTCTCCACTCAAAACGTCGCATGTCGATAGATCGGGGTAGTCATACTCTTTCCAAGGCATGAACAATAGCAAGCAAGCCGCCTGTCGTATGTACATCATGCCCATCCTCCATGTTCACCACCGTCACAGACTGCGAAGGGAGCTGACAAGGATCACAAGTCAACTGCCGCAAGTCGAAGATCAAGTGCAGGCGTGAGGAGGAAGCACCAAATTGCGAACGATGCACGCATCTTGGCACCGAATGTGTGATCCCTGAGTTCCACATCGGTAGGCAGAAAGGCGTGAAGAAGTGAGTACCATGACAAGAACTTGAATGCGGCGTTGACAGGCATCAGCAAACGCTCCGGCCTCGAAAAGGCCATCTACCAGATCGAAGAAGCCATCAAGAAGCGCAAGCCTGACGCACCGTCGCACAAGCAGACTCTAGAGCAACTCCAGAAGCTACTCGGCGAGGCGCAAAATGACGACAGCTCCCCTCCGATTCAAACTCCGGTACTGGGTAATGTGAATGATCCGTTTGCATCTGATTTGAGAGACATGAAGCCGCCTGCGGCTCTTCAGCATGCTGAAAGTCATGCAGGGGGCTCCAGCGACGACCAGCTTGCGGTCGAAGACGTCGAGAACCCGCTCCAGCTTCTGGCCCGCGCATCTGATCTACGCATCGTCTCCCCGGAGCATCATGTCCAGACACCCGGAAGCAAAGTCAACGGAAGCGAGCATAGCGCCTTTCTAGATGTACATCAATTCTTCTTACCGATGAAAGCCAACCTTGACCAGGGTGCTGGTTACGATCCCATCAACATTGGCTTGGTGACCAAAGAAGAGGCGGAGACATTGCTCACATAGTACGTTCTGTACTTTCGTAGTGTAAAACACGCACTGATAGAGACAGTTTCCACCAAAAGCTCGCGCACACCCGATGGGGTCTTGATCCTATGATCCACACGCTGGACTTTGTTCGCAATCGCTCGTCGTTTCTCTTCACGACCCTGCTCGCTTTCACTGCAGTATTCTTGCCTGAAACTGCCGCGCTCGCTAAGCGACTGCTCATCCATCGGAAGTACCTGGCCGAGCAAGTCATTGTCAAGAAGTTTAGATCCGTCGAAATCGTTTTAGCCTTCATGGTCAGCATACCATGGATGCCTCCCGGACAGCATGCTACTGACGATGATACGAGCCTGTATCTTTCGACTGCCGTGGCAATCGCCCTGGACCTGTCGTTAGATAAGGTGATTACACCATCTTCGACTTTCAAGGCAGACCTTGTCAGGCAGATACCGAGAGGAGAGTGTCTCGATGCTGGCAAGGCCCTGGCAATGGATGGTCTCGAGGATGTTGACGCCGATTCAGCTTGGGGAAAGAGATTGTTGCGTCGTCGGGAGCGAACGTGGATTGCACTGTTCGTTCTCGAACGCGGCGTCTGTCTGGCTCGAGGTCGCAGTTACTGCGTCCCGAAGACGTCCCTCATCCAATACTGCGACTACTGGCCTTCCAGCATCGACTCAGATTTACAAGACGGTCCAATGGTCTCAATGGCAGCTCTTCGCAGGGACCTGGATGATTTGTTTGCCAACGTTAGAGCGAGGTGCGACAGCTACCGCGTCATCGATGTTGGCCTGCAAGTTGCACACGAGATCGAAAGGGCAATTGATGAGTTCTTTGATAAGTGGTTGCATACATGGACGTCCGTCATCGGAGATTTCGAGCACAAAACGCTACCTCCCTACGTCGAGATTCTAGTCACGCACACTCGGCTCTCGACCTACAGCATGCTGCTGAACCACCCCAGCGCACCGCCCGAGGTGAAGCGTTCATTTCGTGCATCTGCTGTATCCTCGGCTCTCAATGTCATGCGGGCCGCCATACAAGGCGAGTCGCGCCTCAAGTCAATGCCTAACAATACCGTAACGATGATCTGCTTTGCGGCAAGCATCGCTCTAGCCCTGAGCACGCCGACCGCCTCGAAAAGTAGCAACCAGAACCTCGCACCTAGCGTTCGCAAGCTCATTCAAGAGACGGCCGCCGTTCTCGAACGCATTGGGAGCACTCCTAGCCACCGCAATGGCGCGTCGGTTGTATACGGTCGATTCCTGCGCGTCCTCGTGAAACAGGCACCGAGCTTGGAGAAAGCACCAGCAGTGGCTTCGCAGGCGTATGTACTGCCAGCCTCACAGCACAACCTGGGCATGTCTCCGGCTCTAGCGGACGGCACTCAGCAGTTCCTATCTCTAGAGTCCATATCAGGCTTTGGAGACCCGCTGGAGTTCTCTGCTATGTCTTACAACGAGGTCAATGAGGCCGTGACTAATCTCGACTTCTTCGCAACACCTCAACTCGATATCTGGGACAAGAGCTCGTACATGTGGAACGACATGATGAATCTGCCGGACTTCAACTTCCGCTGAGGTCTCCAAGAACAAGATGCAATCGAATTCAGGTATCCGAGAGCTTCTCTCTTAAGACGCAGAGCTTTGCCCGCCCGACAGCAAGGATTCAGCCGCCGAAGGACGCATGCCTGCTCAGCGTCGGACATTCTTTTGCTCGCTGCTCCGCGCACAGGTCGGGTCACGACGCGCTTCGGAGTTCGATGCGGCTGAGCTTTGCCGACCATCCCCTGACTAAGCTCTTGGCTGCCCCTCACAGCCGCGGAGTCGCTGTCTGTGCATCGGACATTCTTCTGGCGCCGATGCTGCTAGGTGCTCTTGACCGGCGTGGCGTCATCACGCTGCCAAAGGAGCTCTCTGCGCGCTCGACGGCTCTTGTTTTGGAGTGGGACCTTAGCATCAACAATTCTTTCCGCTCTCGCCCGAAGCCGCGAGGCTCGTAAATAGTACTGTTGTCTGAATTTCTCGTGCAATCAATCCACACACTCGGCACCTCACAATGGACGCCCTGCCTTCGTCGTACCGGCTACTTGCCGCTCTGCCAGCGCGGCTATGCGCACGCCGCCCAGTCCCTTCACGATTGCGCGCTGCACGCGTAGCACCACCACATTGGCGATTCACAAAGCAAATACGGAGCATCAGCGCGGTAGCAGACAAGGCGCCATCAATTGATCGATCCAAATCGAAGCTGTTTGACAGCGCCGACGAAGCTGTTGCGGACGTGCAGTCCGGCTCGACGATTCTCAGTGCCGGCTTCGGACTCTGCGGTGTAGCCGAAACACTTATCCAAGCGCTGCAGAGGCGCGGAACAGACTCGCTGAATTCACTGACGGCTGTATCCAACAATGCCGGTATTGAGGGAGTTGGTGGACTTGCGCTTCTCACCCAGAGTGGACAAGTAAACAAGCTGATCATCAGTTTCTTGGGCAACAACAAGGCGCTCGAAAAGCAGTATCTGAGCGGTGGCATTGAGATTGAGCTTTGCCCGCAGGGCACACTGGCTGAGCGCATCAGGTCTGCTGGTGCTGGAATTCCTGCCTTCTACACTCCCACAGCTGTCAACACATTACTGCAGGATGGGCAGATTCCCGCGCGGTTCGATAAAGAAGGCAAAGCTATCGGGTACGGCACACCGCGAGAGGTGCGCGAGTTCAATGGCAAGAAGTTCTTGATGGAGACTGCTTTGCACGGCGACGTAGCGATCATCAGAGCGCACAAGGTTGATGAAGCGGGCAATTGTGTCTTCAGGTGAGGATGTTTCCAGTTTCCCTAGACACACCATCTAATCAGATATCCAGGTACACAACGAAAGCCTTTGGACCCATCATGGCCAAAGCCGCTCGTCTCACCATCGTCGAAGCCGAACACATCGTCCCAATCGGTACTTTCGACGCCAACGAGATCGATCTCCCTGGAATCTTCGTCGACCGCATCGTCCCTGCCACCGTCCCCAGCCGCATCGAAATCAAGAAGCTGCGCGATCCCTCATCCTCCGACAAGCCCGCCGGCGGGCACCGCGCACGCATCGCCAAGCGCGCAGCCAAAGAGCTCAAGCAAGGCTACTACGTCAACCTAGGCGTCGGCATCCCCACCGACGCAGCCACCCACGTCCCCCCCGGCGTCAAGGTCTGGCTGCAGAGCGAAAACGGTATCCTCGGCATGGGCCCGCACCCCACCGAATCCGAACTCGACGCCGACATCGTCAACGCAGGCAAACAAACAGTCACCCTCCTCCCCGGCGCATCCACCTTCGACAGCGCAGAATCCTTCGGCATGATCCGCGGCGGCCACGTCGACGTCAGCATCCTCGGCGCGCTCCAGGTCTCCGCCTCCGGCGACCTCGCAAACTACATGGTCCCTGGCAAGGTCTTCAAGGGCATGGGTGGCGCTATGGATCTCGTGTCCAACCCCGAGCAGACCAAGGTCGTAGTCGCCACCGAGCACGTCGCCAAGGACGGGAGCAGCAAGATTGTCCAAGAGTGCAAACTCCCCCTTACGGGCGCTAGGTGCGTGAGCACTATCATCACGGATTTGTGTGTGTTTGAGGTTGATAGGGTGAATGGCGGGTTGACGCTGACGGAGGTCGCGAATGGGGTTACGGTGGAGGAGGTTAGGGGGAAGACGGATGCGGAGTTCAAAGTCGCGGATAATCTGAGGAGTATGGAGGATGAGGGGTTGGTTGAGGGTGTGTAAGAGGTTAGAGGTAGGAGGGTAGACGTGTTACATACCGTTGCCAGCGTTTAATTGATACTTCTTTTTTCCGACCACATCCGGTGAGACACCTTCGTTGCTCAGCGTGGCAGTATTCTTCTGATTTCCTGCTCCTCCTCCTCCTCTTAGAAGCAAAGAGACCTTCCATGGCTTTGCGAGCGTATTCTTATACAGCGGAGTAGTGGAGGGGTTTTTGCACGCATCTTGCAACCGGACGAGACTTCTGGTCTCTAAGAGTACTTGTCTCCCCAAATATCAGAAACCCACTGGATATAACTGGCGCATCTGTTGGTCTTCGGTGTGTCGGTGTACAGCTGCATTGTTAGGTGGATCTTGAACTGCGCACAACCAGCTTCGTCGACGTCAAAGCCATCGTTCCCGTTTCATTGGCCACGACTCTATTAAACGGTGGACAGAAACCACAAACCACGAACTGAATCACTCTGTAATCACGATGCCCAGCATTCCACCCGAACACGTCTCATCCCGCCGATCATTACCCAAACCAGCCCATCTCACACCGTCCAAATCGGTGGGTTCGCCCAGCGTGGGTCGCCCAGAATTCTGAAGCTTGACCTCGCCAACCAAAAGCTTGTGCAACACGTTCGCGCACGCCAACGCATAACCGCGATATCAACAGCATACACTCCCAGCGCACCTTCTATCTCCGACCGATGCTCAATATCCGAACCGCCAGCAAGGCCCTCGGACCCAAATCAACCACCTACCCCCCCTCCCGCGGCGCAGGATCCGCACAGCGCCTTCTCCATCCAGCAAAGCGCTCGGAGCCTATCCGCTTCGCTTTGCCCATGCGAGTTAGCGAGGTGATAGGCGGGGGTTAGCATGCCGTGCTCCCCATGGGGGTGGCTCTGACGTACCGTATCCGCTTAGGGTTGGGTTACATCGGTGCAGTGCGCGGTGGAATGCGATAAATGAGACGGTGGCCCGTGGGATGCGGACTGTATCTCTGCGGTTTTCAAAGACTTTGTGTTGTTAAGCCCAGCCATGGGACTATGGACGCTGATAAAATGGCTGATGAGAAGTTTGAGCACCGCAAGGGGAGTATGGTGGAAGATGGGTTTGGGGGTGGGGATGTGGATGTGGCGGTGGTGAAGAGGACGCTGTGGAAGATGGATATCAGGTGAATATCGCTCCACTCCGCTCCATGCTGTGCTGATACCTTCAGGATCCTGCCCGTTCTCGCGCTGCTGTTCCTGTGCTCGTTTATCGATCGCACGAATGTTGGGAATGCGAAGATTTTGGGGCTTGAGGCGGATTTGCATATGAATGACCATCAGTATGCGATTGGGCTGTGCGTGTTTTATGCTACGTACATTGCTAGGTACGTTTGGCAGACACGGAGATTTGATTGGGAGTACTGACGAGGCGATAGTGAATTGCCTTCCAACCTGGTCCTGAAGAAGGTGTCGCCGAAGATCTGGCTACCGGCTCTTACAGCGGTCTGGGGTATACTCACCATGTGCTTGGGCTTTGTGACGGGGTTCGCGTCGTTTGTGGCTGTGAGGGCACTGCTTGGTGTTGCTGAGGGTGGGCTTTTGCCGGGCATGGTGAGTCCAACGCACCGCGGCGCTGCTGATTCGTAGCTAACAAGCCAGGTGCTCTATCTCTCACACTTTTACAAGCGGACTGAGCTTGCTCTAAGGATTGGTATCTTTTACACTGCCGCGTCGCTGTCAGGTGCTTTCGGCGGACTGCTCGCTCGAGGTCTCAACGCTATCGGGCCGGCTGGCGGACTTGAAGGCTGGAGAGTACGTATTGATCAATACCTTTTATTGATCTACCATCGGCTGACACCTCACAGTGGATTTTCATCATAGAAGGCATCCTCACATTCCTCGTCGGAGTCTCATCTGCCGTGTTCCTCCCAAACTCGATAGAGTCCGCCGGCTTCCTAACCACCCCCGAGAAGCAGTGTGCCTGCATCCGTCTCAACACCTCCTCAGTCCACGAGTCATTCTCATGGTCCGAAGTCCGTCGCGGCGTATTCAACCTCCAAGTCTGGCTCAGCGCAACAGCCTACTTCTGCATTCTTGCCGGCCTCTATTCCTTCGGACTCTTCCTCCCCACCATCGTAAAGGGCGGCTTCTCAACCGACCCCAACAAAGCCCAGCTATGGACGGTCATCCCCTACGCCGTCGCTGCATTCTTCACGGTCATCGTAGCCTTCCTATCCGACCGCGTCGCTCTCCGCGGCCCGGTCATGCTCGCCACGCTGCCCATCGCCATCGTCGGATACGCAGTCATAAGCGTCACCACGAACCCCAAAGTGCAGTACGGCATGACTTTCCTCATGGCCACGGGCATGTACGCCTCCGTCCCCTGCATCCTCTCGTGGAACTCGAACAACTCCGCGGGTCACTACAAGAGAGCCACCACAACCGCCCTGCAGCTCGCGATTGCTAATTCCGGGGGGTTTGTGGCGAGCTTCGTGTATCCGAAGAAGGAAGGGCCGAATTTTCACAAGAGCCATCAGATTATGCTGGGCTTGCTGTGCGCGGCGTGGGTTTTGATCGCGGCGAATGTGGCGTGGGTTGCGAAGCTGAATCGCGACAAGGCGAGTGGGAAGATGGCAGGGTTTGAGGGCTGTGGGGATGATCGGGATCCAGGGTTTAAGATGGTGCTTTAAACACCTTTGACAGCAGCTTTCTCCAATAGACAAATTGTCGCAGATCACGAGCATAGCCTCAATCTCTACCACTTTAACCCTTCCTCGTTCAATCCCACACCTCAACCTCCCTTCCCAAGCACCACATCCTCACAGCACAACATACCCCCTTCGCGCCCCCTCCCCCCTCCAATCCCTCCTCCTCCGCGTCCGTCCCATGCCCTCCCCCACCTCTCCCCCAAAACACACTTTCTCCCACCCCGGCGCCGGCGGCGGCGTATCGCGGAACCGCTCCAGTCTAGCCTTCACACGCGCCGGGCTCTCCGACGAATTTACCTCGTTCGAAGGCGAAGGCGAAGCCGAAGGCGATGGAGAAGGCGAAGGAAAGATGGAATACACAGACGACGGCGTCGGTGATGCGTCGCCCTGTTTTAGATCCGGACGCGTGTTTGCTGTGCGCCATGTCGCTTCGCTTAGGGTGTTGTAGGGCTGGGTGTCTGCGAACGCGGGGGAGGAGTAGGATAGTATGATTTCGTCGATGTCCTCGGAGAGGGAGTCATGGAGGGGGGTTTGTTCGAGGGGGTGTGTGTCTGTGTTTGAGAGAGTGGATATAGATGGGGGATTTGAGTGGGTGAGGAGGGGGTGTGTGTCGTCTTGAGGGGGGAGGATGGGGTTTGAGATTATGCTTTTTAAACTTGGGGATGCGGAGTGTGAGCGTTGGGTGGGCTTGAAGAAGCGGGTGAGGCGGGTGCTGAGTTTTGCCATTTTGGTTGTGGATGGAAATTGCCTCGACTCGAGGAGGTGTTTGCTCAGGTTGGAGTGCGTCGAGGGGAGAGCGGCGGGGTTTTGAGATTTCGTGGATGCTGGCGAGGAGCTGCTTGCTCGAGATGTGGGCTTCATGGTTTAAGGTCTTGAGATGGCGGAGGTCCGATAAAGCGCACTTTGAGTTCTTGCGTGTGGAGTTCGCACTTGAAGACCGTTGTTTGGGGGTTGGCCCCCAGGTTTGCCGGAGTCCGGATGCGTTGAAACCAAGGCGGTAAATATGTGGGAAAACGTAGAGTTCGACGAGTGTCTTTTTTGAGACGAAGTTTTCACATAACTTGTCTACTGGACTCGTTGTATCGAATGCATGCTTGGTTGTGGCGTGTGTAGATGGTAGTTTGACGACGAAGTGTAGCTTGCTGCAGGGCGCGACTCGATGTTGAGGATCTTGACAGTGACCTGTAGTCGTGGATCTCAGGTGTGAACTACTGCCTTCTGAGCTACCAATCGCGGCGTGTCGATGTTTATTTTGGGCATAAGGTCTTTGTCTACACGTCTTTGTCCCTTGCCTTGGGTTATAGCTTACCTGACCCAATCATTACATCGTCACACTCCACCCCTCTCACTCTTGCTCACCACTCCACAACATTCACTGGTCTCTGAACGTCAATTTTGAATTGGACTTTTGGTATTCAAGACTATGCTTATCTACTACTCTAGCCACGTTGGGCACCCCTGGTATCTGATCCACCACTGATCCAACCGTTGAAGACACTAAAAAAACGACGCCATGGCTTCATGCAATGCTTTCAAGCTCGCTATGCTCGCTTCGCAAGATTCAAGGAGAGACATGATACAACAGTAAATGATTAGGAACAAGTACATACAAGAAGTGAAGAAGACGGACCCGAACTGGGACGAAGAGTAACAATGAGGTCGGTGATGTTGCAAGGCGGTGTGGAGCGATGCGAGAATACTGTACAAGGCGGGTTTGAAGTCGGATGGCAGGGGTCATGATAGAAATCAGAGGTGGCTAGTACGTAAATGCCTCCTCGATGAAATCCACACAGCCCTCTGTCATCCACGGCCGCACGCCAGCGCGAACACCGTCCGCCATGGCGCCAGATGCGCACACAGTAACCGCCATCGCACCCACACGCCCGCGGACCTCCTCTTCGATCAGCGTGTCGATTTTCGGCCGCCCGGCAAACATCTTGACTGTGTCGCTGCTGCTCTCCACGCGCCCCTTGGGCCGCGAGATGAAGAGCTTGATGCGCAGACACTGCTTGCGGCCGGGCATGCGGAGGATCTCGTCCATCCACGGACGCACCCACTCGAGGCACTCGCTGTCCGGGACGGTCCAGATGAGCACGACTTTTTGGGTTGCGGTGGTGCCGCGGTGGAAGCCGTTGATCAGGTGCTTCATGTACATGACTTGGTGTGTGATGCCGACACCGCCGGCAAACAGGACGCAGGTGCCGTAGGAGTCTAGGCTGTGGTGGCCTCCGTAAGGGCCCTCAATGAATCCCCATGTGGTGAATGTCTCGTTGGGCGATTTGCATGCGCGCTCGTACATCTTGCGTGTCAGGCCTGTTCGTGCACGGCAGATGAGGGAGATCTGTTTTGACTTTTGGCGTGCGCCAGGAGCCATCAGGGCGTCGCCTTCGAGGATGGGTAGTGTCATCTCCTTGGACTCCGGTGTCAGGGTTGGCGCCCACGCGACGGAGAAGGGGTGGCTGTGAAGTCCGGCCATTCCGGGTATCCACAGGTGTGTGTGGCAGCCGGGGCGGGGGTTCCACTCGCGAACCATGTCAATGGTAACGCGGACAGCCTCACCGGGCATGGCCTCGACGCGGACGCGGGACTTTTGCTTGAGAGAGAGGCCGTAGTAGGTGGTCGTAGCGAGACGGCAGACCCACTCAGCAGCCCAGAAGAAGAAGATGAGGTGCATCCAGGGGACCTGAGGGAGGTGGTGGAGCTCAAGGTGCTTGTAAAGGCCGACCAGAGCAGCGATGACTGTGAGACGATGGATGGAGAGGAATGTCTCGTAGAAGGCGTGGCGGAAGGGCGACCAAGCCTGGATACCGATGAAAGTGAACGCGACAGTGCCGACCATGCCCCAGCCATACGAGCCCTCGTGGGCAAGACCGTTGGAGACTGCCGACCAGCCTCCACCCCGCTGGGTGTTGTGGATCCAAGCAGCAGTGTGCACAATAGCCTCAACGATGGTGATGCGCGCGGCCCAGCGGTGAAAGAGGTTGAAGTCATCGTACGAGACCTGGAGGAGGGAGATGAGGGGGTTGTTGCGGAGCGCGAAGAGGATCGTGGGGATCAAGTTCAGAGCGGCCAATGTTCCACTGCGACCACGAAGCGCGGCAATGGTCTCCTTGTGGTCCAAGACGCTGTATGGCAGCGCAAGACACCATGCAGTGTTCAGTCCAACGTAGATGACAAGCACGATTGTGTGCCATCGTCCAGGCAGTGTTCCGTTGTCGATGGCGCTGCTGATCTGGAACTGGGCGTTGTGCTTCTTCTTCCAAAGCGGTGCCTGCAGGAGATGGCGGTTGACCCAAGGCCACCAGGAAGTCTGGTTTGTTGCCCAGTACGCCTGGCGCGAAGGGTTACCCATAACAGTCAAGTGACGGTTGTGGCGCCACCACATATTAGCCACACGCAGACCTAGGAGCACGACGGCTATGCCGACGAGCATGTAAAGGAAGGTGTCGACCCAGAGGAAGTTGGATGCCTGGTCGACACCAGTGAGGCCGTACGAGTACTTGAGGTCATCGAAGTCGGCGGCGTCCCAGCCATCGAGGAAGTGGCGCCGTGCGAGGGAGGTGTTGAGGGCGGGCTGCTCCACCGGGGAGACGGCGAGGTCAGACATGTGAGCAATGTCTCGGATGGTCTGTTTGTTGTTGTACAGGGTCGCCAGGGCCTTGTGTGCGGAGGAATGCGAATGCGGAGAGCGAAGATGGCTGTCGAAATGGCTGAAATGCGACATGAATAGTCGGTGAATTGTGAGCGCACGACCAGGTGCGGGTTGTTGAAGTGCGAAGCGGTTGGTAGTGTGAAGATTGTCGAAGCTCTATCCCAAGTGACGGTGTGCGTGGTCGATAAGGTCGAAAAGCAACCGGTCTTGACAATGTGGGATAAAGTAAAGCTGTGGTCACCTGAAATGCATCACAATGTCTTGCACGGTGTCACTGCCGGATTCAAACTGCGTACACACGGTGGTGAGCTGGTGAAAAGGATCGTCGACGGTGCACAGCACGGCCGAGATTGTCGAAGCAGATGACGTCGAGGGGGTGACGAGGAGAAGCTAGGAGGCTGGGCAGGCAGCGAAGGTGAAGGGCAAAGAGCAGCAGTGGGAAGCGGGACCTTGCAGTCAATAAGCCTCAGTGAAGTCCAGGGTGGTGAAAGCGAGTGACGTGTAGCGTAGAATGGGTCGTGGGTCAGGCGAGGAAGAAACGAGTGTATGTACACTGCTGCCGTAACGAAGGAGCAGCAGGGCCGTGTGAAGCGAATGAAATCTAGGACAACAGGGAAAAGATCCGCGGCGTGAAGAGACGGTCGAGGGGACAGCACGAACTTGTGGGCAGTGAGGGCTGTCTTGAGTCTATGAGGGCAGACAGCCAATGGGTTGCGCGCCCCACCAGAATTGTCGCGCGGCGTGAAACACCCAGCCGGAAGCCAGGGGCGGCGGCCAACCAGTCGACGGGCGTGCCTGGCAGGACTGTCGAAACGGCCAGGATGAGATCCCTGCAGAGGCTCAGCTCACCGTCTTTCGAGTGGCCAACGAGGCCGGCGAGCGGGCCAGGCCGCCAATGCGCTTGACGCTGGCGGTGCTGCCGAATGCCGTCTTGATGGAGCTGCTGTCCTCTGCGCGCCCGCTCTGGCGCCTGTCCTACGCAGAAACCAGCAGGACAATACGGCTCTTAGCTCGCACAGCGCTGGCCAAGCATCTTCGCAATACTGCCAGCGCCTTGTCACACATCTCCCAGCCTCTGCTGTGCTGAGCGCGCCCCATGCATCGCCCGCTGAAGCCCTCCACTTCTCGCCGTCTCTCGCCTGAAATTGCATCAGCAGCATCGACAAATAGACACAAGGGACCCAAGCGGAAAAACCCAGCTGCTCATCCATTTTTGTGTACAGACTCCGGGCGTCTGGAACAGCAGCTCGTCATGAAGCCTGTGCCGATCCGCCAAATCCGTCACAATCATAACGGCCCTCCGATGCGCCGCCCCTGCCTCATCTTGCAACTTCATTGAAGAATCCGCAGGGCCCTGCCAATCTCCACTATCAGCCCCCAAGACTGTTCCTCCGCTGCTGTTTGATTAGAGCGCGCCTGCGATTCGACGCGGACTCTGTTGTCCGCTGTCAGGCGGGTTCTGGACGTGCTCTGGTCACCAAGCGTCGTCGAGAGAAGCGAGAGACAAGTGTCTTGATGCCATGTCTGCGCCACGCGACAGCAACCAAAACCTCATCACGAGATCTCCACGCTGTCCCAAGGCACTCCAGGCTAGCCTACAAACATTTAATAGCGGCAGCAATATCGAAACTTGATACACGATGATTGTTTACCCGTCTGCATGAACATTGTCGTTTCGCGTTTCGCACCCAATGACGAAATCGGTTGCCATTGACTCTGACCCGCGAAGCTCAATTTATCCGCTGTCATGCGTGTGCATATGACCAGACGTTCCCAGGCCGAAACAGCCACGTCCCGATCTGTCTGCGTGCGTGGAACGACCAATTTCACGTGTTTATTGTTTGGATACTGCGACCCACCGGATCCTTCCTGGATGGTCCTGCGGCGACTACACGATGGAGCGCGATGGAGTAATGGCGCGAAGTTTTACAAGCCGAGGCGCGCTGCACCCGATTTTATTTTGGCAGATTGCTGCGATTTTGCACTGCATCCGGGCTGCGTGCCGCCCGCGATGGTAGTTAATTACACAAGCGCGGTGAAATCGTCGCACAGCGTCGCTGGCGATTCGCCCACCACAGACCACCATGTGCGCTGCAAACCTCCCTCCCATCCAACCCATCTCCATCTCCATCTCACTCTCCCATCCACCCATACCTACCGTTCCCGCCCAGCACCCAACCCGTCAAAAAAGCTTAATGAAACGCTTCCCTCGCCCCCATCCCCAATCCAGCTAAATCCCCCCCACCATCCACTCAGAACAAGTCACCACCTCCAACGCCGAGCCCCAGCGCATTCAACCTGAAACGTTTCGATATCTTAGCATTGACGGGAATGCTTGGTGCTGCTTTACTGAAAGAACAGGATAACACAGTATCCGGCGAAAGTAGCGTATGTGGGCAACAACTTGTCAACAACAAGGTACAAGGCATAAGGACCGACCTGTATTGTTGGATCTGACCACGGTACATGATTAAGACTTTAACCTTGCTGATGCGCTGTCTGCCTACGAAAGTACTAAAGAGGTGTAAAGATTACTTTGTGGGATTAATGAGGAGTACCTACTCCGACGCCCACCTACACTGCTTTCGCTGGAGAGTGTAGTTGGTATAATTACCAGCGCACATCAACACATCTGCTCAAGAACCGCAGGACGTAGTTATAGTCACAACCGTTTAATTAGTACACATCACATGCTACTAGTAGCCGTGCCAGCATCACTCCCATCCCATCCCATCCCGCCCCGTCGACTCGCCAAGCACGCTCGCAGACTCCCGCCTTCGTAGCCTCGACATGTCCACCTAGTGCCTAAGTGGCGAAGTGTAAAGTGCAAACGACCTACGACTCGGCCCGTTTAATTATACCATGAAAATGAGAAAATGAACCAGTGTCTGGGCAACGGGGTACGAACCTCTTTCGTGTGTTCCGCAGGCCTCGATAGGTGATTACTGACTGGTTTCTTCTGGCGCGAGACGAGATGGCGCGCGGGAGGTCGGGTGCTTGCGGGTCTCGTGTTGAGTGAAACGTGGCGCGGGTATTTCGGGTATTTCGTGGGCGGCGACTCGAGATGGTGAGAAGGTGAGGGAGAGGGTGGTGGAGAAGTGTGCGTGAGGTGTGAGAGGAGAGGAGAGGAGGGGGATGTTGTGATGTGATGGTATTGCTATGTTGCTAGCTGTGTCTGAGTGTGTGCTTCAAAGTGAAGTATGTACATCAAGAAGACTCGCCATCATCTACATACGCCGCCCTTTCCTTGCCTTTTGCGCTGCGACTTCCAGCCGTCTCGCTCGGTGCGGGCTCCATGAAGTCGTCGCTGAGGGTCTGCGTGGCGTTCCTCTCCAGCGGCGGCTTCTCAGCAGCGCTATCCTGCTGGCTCGCTCCAGCTGTGGTCTGACTCTCCTTCTGGGCTTCCTCGTGCGCTCTTCTCTCTTCTTCCCTCCGCTCCTGCTCCTCGCTCGCAGCGACACGCTCCAGTCTCTCGCGTTCTTCCTGCGCATGCACCATGCGCTCTCCAACACCGGGCCAGAGACTAGCGACGAAAATTGCGACACCGCGCTCGAGCGTGCTCAGTCCCTCCCTAAACCATCCAAATTGGTTGTTCCTTTGCTGCAACAGCAGTCTACGTGCAGCTTCTTCAGGCGTGACATTGCGCCTTGCCTCGGCAGCGTTTGGCTGGTCTGGGACTCCACCGCGGCCCTGTGCAACACGCTCGGGGTTCGGCAGCAGGGCCTCGAAGTGGCGGCGCACGACGTTGAACTGCTGCTCAAAGACGCCGAGCTGCACGATGTACACGATGATGACGATACTGCCCAGCATGAGCGGTCTGTACCAGCCGCCGCCGCCCGCGAAGATGTAGACGAAGCACGCGAGTTTGAAGATGAGCCAGAGATGGCCTGCTACATTGACGACGCGCTCGTTTTCAGCTGGGGCGTTGGGGGGCGCGTTTGCGGCTTGACGCTCGTCGCGGTTCTGGATGATGTTTTGTATGACTTGTTGAGCGGCTGCGTCGTGGAGTTGTGGTTGATCTGCATGTGCCTGGCCGGGCTGTTCTGTGGGTGTGGGTTGAGCGCTGCCCAGCTGGTTATGTAGATTGTGAGAGCTCTGCGCGATGTGCTGGCCCAGACTGGCGATGAGCTGACGATTCTGGTTGAACTGTTCGATGAAGGCCGGAGCGGAGGGGCTAGTTGTGAACGGGGCAGTGGTGTAGGTTCCCCGCTGATCGAACAGAACGCCGACTGGTCCTTGAGGGCTCGAGAGCAGGAACAGTTCTTGAGGTGCGTCAGCGGGCAGAGTTCTTGTGGCGGCTGACGCCGTTGCTACCAAGGGGTCAGAAGCTGCAGCGGCTGATGTGGTGGGTGAAGAGGACTGCGTCAATTCCGCCCCAGTCCTGGCTTCTTGTACGTCTAGCGTTCTGCTGAACTCGTTTGCTTGTCTTCTGACCTCGCCAGCTGCCTGACGCAGCGCGATCACGTCCATGTTGAGCTGCATGGCTGGGTCGGAAAGTCCACTCTCTACCATGTTCAGGTTGAAGGTAATAGTGCGCAAGTGCTCGCGTATACGCTCAGCGCGCCAGGTTGGGAAGGTTGCGGCACCAGACGGAGACTGGGCACTTGACAGTGCGTTTTCGACGGCAGATGGGGCAAGCAAGGTTCGAACGTTGTCCACCTCACGAGCAGCCTCCTGCAGGGTTCCTCGGAGTCGCGGTAAGAGCCAACTTAGCGGCACATTCACGCCACCTGGTGCAGGCGAGCCGAAGGGGCGGGGTGCAACAGCAAACGGAGCCGGTCGGGGCATGGATGGCTGTCCAGGTCGCAGAGGCATGTTTGCGGTGAAGTCGTTGTATGTGACGGACCAGCGCGCGCCGTTTGGACCAATGCCCTCTTGGCGTACCGTCCTGCCATTCGGGGCTGGCAGTCCGCCGAATGCAGGTGGAAGTACGCCGGGTGGAGGTGCGGCTGCTCCTTCTGTCGACGCAGGTCTGGGGGCAGCTCCGTCGGTCGGCAGTGCATCTCCAGCTGGCACAGGGACGGGAGCGAGGCGTTGGCCTAGTGCTTGTGCAATCTGCTGCTGCATCTGGGGTGGGAGTGGAATGGCGCCAATGGGACCGAGCGGGTTGAGTGGCTGCTGCACATGGTGGTGGTGGTGGACGTGTGGATGAGGCGCATGGTGGTGGTGATGCGGCGGTTGTGGCCCAGCTTGTGGCTGCGAGCTTGGTCGGGGCTCTGGTATGGCTCGGAAGGGGTTCGTCTGGAGTGGACTTGCGGGAAGCGGTGTTTGGGCTGGACGGAATGGATTGGGCGGGGCAGAGGCGGTGCGTGGACCTGGCGAAGACGATGTCGAGGGAGCTTGTGGTAGCTCTCGTAGCACTAGATGCAGGCTTTGGTCTTTGGACTCGCGCAGCTGGAGCTCCAGTTAGCTGCCACATGCATACATTCCGTCAGAGCTCGACCACCTACGTTGTCTGCACCGAAGACGGTCTCCAGCGTATCGGCATCGTTGGCGACGACCTTGCCCCGGTAGATCAGGCGCATGCGCTCAGGGCCGGGCCTGGAAGCCACGGCATCCTGGATCTTGAGGCGGAGCTCTCTCACGGTAGTCGATGCGGGCAGGTCGTGCAGATGGATGCCGCCCTCGATCTCGCTGGACGGCGACAGGACCTTGAGGTTGATGGCCACCGTGTCCTCCGCCATGGTGTCTCAACGAAAGGCAGTAGAGCTGTGGTGTGGTCGGAGTGAGCGTGCTGTTGCGTGTTTGTATACGTTGCGTTAACAGCTCGCTCGGGTCAGCGCCGTCCTGCCATTTGTGACCAGGAAGCAATTGCAGTGAAGTGAAGCACGTGAGAACAATCGCAGTGAATACAATCACTAGACCTGCAGCGTGGTACTAGAGGCAACAACCAGAGTATGGTAGGGCTCGACGGCAGCTGCACGCGACGCGAAGAGGTTCCGTCGTCACAGACAGCTCCTCCGAGGTCGACGTGGATCGCCGCCGCCGCCGCCGCCGCCCCCTCGACGTCATTGGCTGCGAAAAGACGCCCTGCTTCTCGGTCGACGCCTGCGCGTCATCCGTCTGCCCGCCAGCAGCCAGAGCGATTCTCTCGCAACTACAGAGGGGAGGAAACAGTGAACGTCCACAGCAGATGCAGTAGCCATGGCCTCGACCTGCTCCCGCCAGCTCATCCGGGCCTCCACCCGACGGCGGCCTGCAGCATCCCAGCCTGCCTGCGCCCGCGCCCGCGCCCCCAACGTGCCGCGCAACTTCTCCTCGACCCGTCGCCTCCACGAGCAGCAGCACAGGAAAGAGTCGTTCCGGTCGCGGCTGGGCGCAGCGCTCGGCAAGACCAAGATCAAGTGGGAGCCCATCCCAATTGCCCTGGGCGTCGGCTTCCTGGGCGCCTTCCAGCTCTATCGCAGCCAGCGACGCGAGAAGCACACGCAGACCGAGCTGGACCGCGGCGAGGACGTCGATCCGCAGGGCCGCCCCAAGAAGCGCGAGCGCATACGACCGAGCGGGCCGTGGACGGTGCAGGTCATGTCGACGCTGCCGCTGAAGGCTCTCTCGCGCCTCTGGGGCAGGTTCAACGAGATCGACATCCCCTACTACTTCCGCGTGCCTGGCTTCAAGCTGTACTCGTTCATCTTCGGCGTAAACCTCAACGAAGTCTCAGAGCCTGATCTGCACGTCTACCCCAACCTCGCCGCCTTCTTCTACCGCACACTCAAGCCCGGCGCCCGTCCGCTCGACCCCAACCCCAACGCTGTGCTCTCGCCCGCCGATGGCAAGGTCATCCAGTTCGGCACGATTGAGCACGGCGAAGTCGAGCAGGTCAAGGGCGTGACGTACAGCCTCGACGCCCTCCTCGGCTCCAATCGCCCGTCAAAGCCCGAAGACAATGTAGCAGACTCCCAAGTACGAACCTCAGAGCACATCAAAACGCCAAAAGATCACGAAGACGTCGTCCGCGCCGACGAAGAATTCGCAAACGTCAACGGCATCTCCTACACCCTCCCCAACCTCTTCTCCGGGCCCTGGCCCAAGGGCGGCAAACCAGCCGAAATGCCCACCGACCAGTCCACCCACTCCGCCCCCTCCTCAGAAGCAGAAGTCCGCGCCGACCTCGCCCTCTCCGAATCCGCACGTCCCTGGTGGGCCCCCGCATCCCAGAAGACCCCCACCGCCCTCTACTACTGCGTCATCTACCTCGCCCCGGGCGACTACCACCGCTTCCACTCCCCCGTCTCCTGGGTCGTCGAGTCCCGCCGCCACTTCGCCGGCGAACTCTACTCCGTCTCGCCCTATCTGCAGCGCACCATGCCCGGCCTCTTCACCCTCAACGAGCGCGTCGTCCTGCTCGGCCGCTGGCGCTGGGGCTTCTTCTCCTACACCCCTGTCGGCGCCACAAACGTCGGCTCCATCAAGATCAACTTCGACCGCGAGCTGCGCACAAACAGCCTCACCACCGACACCGCCGCCGACCGCGCCGCCGAACTGGCGAAAGCGAGGGGCGAGCCGTACTCTGGGTTTGCAGAGGCGAGCTACCGCAATGCGAGCGCTGTGCTTGGCGGACATTCGCTTAAGCGCGGCGAGGAAATGGGCGGCTTTCAGCTCGGCAGCACGATTGTCCTTGTTTTCGAGGCGCCAAAGGGTGTGAGGCCTAGTCTGGACGAGGGGTATCAGGGGACACGGAATGGCGGCTTTGAGTGGAACATCGAGCAGGGCATGAAGGTCAAGGTTGGCGAGGCGCTGGGGGTCGTGCATGAGGTGCAGCGGTGAGCTTGATACCCGTCTGTTGTACGATAGTATACGCTTGCATCATCTGGATCAACATATACCCCCCTCACTCATCTCGCACTCTCATCCTTACCCTATCCATCATCAACATCACCCAAACACTTCCCAGCACAACAACACCCCCCTCATCACCCATCCGCATAACTCGAACAACTATCCGTTACGGGTGACGCTTAGCACCCCTCTGGCCAGAAACACTTCCCCTACTATCCTCCTCAAAATAACGACTCAGACCACGCAAGCCCTGTTAGTACAACACCATCTCCTCCCGCAGGATTTAATCTATAAATAGATTACGTAGCCAGGCATGCGTACATTGACTTTGGTTTTTGTATTCAGCAGGGTTTGTGTGATATAAATACACAAATTACAGAGTGCTGCACGCTGATCTGAGCGGTGCTCTTCTGTATAAGCACACAGGGTATGTGTGGTTGAGGTAGGATTCGGGGTGTTTGCAGCTTCAATCCAGTGGAGGGCTACTTGAATTTTTCCACAGCAACAGTCCAGATACTCGAATCGAATAAGCGTGTAATCCTTCTCGGAAGCGATTTCAAATAAGACGGTTGAGAACTCTGCGCCTGACAGATGATGTGCGCGTACGCCTTGTTCGAGCATGTGCTATTCACATCGCCATCTTCGCGATCATCAGCCGGATCTATTTGATCGTAGATGATCAGCGTTGACACCGACTGATTGTAGATAAATCTGGTTTCAAGCTTTGCGCAAATCGCTGCTGGCTCACCTGGAATCTTGATATCGACATACTGATTCCCCGTAGAGAGCATCTCGCTTTTCCATTTCAGCTCGGCATGATATATGCCCTCAGAAGTGCAAGCAAGCTTAAGCAGGCCGCATTCGTCCGCAGCCCTTCCGATGAAAGCGGCAACGAACAAATATTGTCCGGTGGCCCTTGTGGGATACCGGAGCAAAAGTCCCGGTGGCCCCTCCCCGTATGAACGACCACTACACAAGAAGGTGCCGGGATCTCTTTCGGTGATGCGCCATGCTTCGCTGTCCAAAAAGCTCACTTCCGAGATCTGCTCCGTTTTGCGCTTCAAGATGAGGATATGTTGGTATTCAGTCGTCTGATTTGGTGTAATCCGAGCGAAAGTGTCAACGTATATCTGCATGCTCTTGGCTTTGATTGCAAGCTCACTAGCAATTAAGAAAGTAGCGACACCTTTCGAGGATGGGAGTATGTATCGCGTACTCCGCAGGCGGTCGTTCGAAGTTGGGCCGGTCTGGTTGTACGGACAGAGGATCAACCCAAGGATCTTGTGGGGGACTCTTTCTATGCCGCAAGGAAGTAGAGCAACTCAGTAGGGAAATGGCACCCAATGCATAATTGAAGAAGGAAGATCGTATGAAGAAATCATCGGCGCACACAGACCTACGTTGCCGTGCTGCTCCTCGATGCGTACTTCAGCAGCATGGCGACGGAAGAACACCACATCTTTGCAATCTTTGAAGTCATTTGGATGATCAGCAAATATGCCGTGATTGGACATCCGACCCGGTTCTTGCGATGCGACCCAGCGATCAGGATCATCGAACTCTGTCGGAGCGAGAGCCCAGGAGAAAAAGACAAATCATCGGTATTGCGCATGATCTCCTTCTGCAATCTTACAAAAGCCCCGTTGCCTTCGCCATACTGCATGGTGATGTCGACATCGAAGATTCCAAGTAGAGAGTATGCGAGATCCTCTGATCGACTTGCCCGTCGGTGCGCAGCCCAGGACATGCGTTGCGCGACGGATTTGTTGCGTATGGCCCTTGGGCTGCGTAGGATCCGCTCGTCGATGGAAAAGCGCCTGGAGATTTGAGCCGCTCGAGTTGCTTTGGAACAAATGGGATTCCAGCCCATATCAAAGAAATCCACTGTCAACCATGCAATGAGCTCCTGAAGTGTCCACGCACGGGTCCACCAACGACTGTTGAGGTAGTCGTCGCCCTGCCCGAGGTCAACGTCCGTTAGATTGGCATAGCAGATATCTGCACGCTTGTATCACTAAACATTGAGTTGATTGCCTCAGATAGTTCAGAGCTATTCCTCTTGTCAATGCAGCAAGTATCAATCCAGGCCCAGGCATGACCATGTTGGACAGCTTGCTGACATGTGTAAATCAGCTTGCGTGCACCAGGTAGCTGAGTCCACGTCGCAGTACCTTCCTGAAGATGTGTGAAGGTAGCTTCCTCATGATCCTGCAGCCAGGTGTGCGAGAGAATGACGTAAGGCGGGATCTGGTCGCCGTAGAAAGTACGAAGCTCGTAAGTCTGAACGTCGAGCAGCCTCATCGTGAACTTTGACGAGAAGGCGTGGTCAAGGAAATTCCGGGATGCTGAGGTGGAAGGCAACAAGGCTGAGTTATGAGCTTATGAGGTTGGCGCAGCACGCAGGTGCGCAGCCTGCAGGCGCTATCAACAGCCCGATCTAGATCTGGCTGCAGGTGCAGTGCTGCAAATACAGGTGCGGTTCAGATAGAAAGTCTCAGCGCATTGATTGAAGATCAGTCGAAGACGGCGCTGCTGTGCCGCTTTCTTTCGCCATCATGAACACATGAGGACGAGCCAGCATATCCTGGATTATTTCCTGTACTTTTGGATTCGCATTACTTCTCTCGTAGGTGCAGTAGATTTCCGCTCAAGTGAGAACTAGCTAGCAAGGATTAGAGAACACTAAGTGGTAGACCTGTAGAATTCAAGCAAGAGATTATTACAAGAATGCTGTCGATGAGGGTTGACACAACACTGGCTGAAGTGTGAGGTCGAAAGAGAACGGAGCGATGCGCGACCGCGTCAAGCTAAGGCAGGTGGGGCCCGGTCCATCACGTGCGCATTGCAACCCCATGGACATCATCTGTGAGACTACAGTCCACGGACTTCGAGCATTGCATGGACATCTCACAATATCCGGTGATGCCTTGCCATGCTCTGTGAACGCCGTCCCATCCTCTTGCGCAACAGCCCCGCGGCCTGCCCTGATTGGTGCCTTCATGCTGTCTTAGCCAATATACCCAGGCAATCTTTACGCGCTTCAGCAACCCGGCCCTGATTGCGAAAGACTGCCACGGCAATAGACATGAGCCGTCTCTCTGAAGTGCTTCGACTGAGCTGGAAGGAAACGTCGCCTTCTTTGCCCGACACCTAAGTGCACACTTGATCTTCGCTTACAAATCCGAGTACAAGGCGGGTCGATTGTTGTCAGATCTGTCTTGATACTGCAGACAGTTTGCAGTGCAATGACGCGGACGAATAGCGGTTGTAACTTGTTGCGTCATGCCAGGTCCCCGCACGACCCCTCAAACGATACGTACATAAAGTACCGTAGGTGCATGATCGCTCAGCCAACACCCGACACCTGCACCTGTGATACTAGCCTACCAATCAACGAAGTGGCCATGGCAGAGCAAAAGCGTATTGGACTCATTGGCCTCTCAGCCAAAGGGTGTGTGACTTTCCAATGCAAACCTTGGAATGCAGCGTATGCTGACTATACTGCCAGCTCATGGGCGTCCCGATCTCACCTACCGTACCTACAGCAAACACCGCACTACAAGATTACAGCCCTTCAAAATAGCTCCAAGGCTTCTGCCGAAGCTGCCGCCAAGGAGTACTCGCTGCATGACATTGCAACCTTTGGAGACCCTGCTGCAATCGCATCCGACTCCAATGTCGACATCGTAGCTGTCAGCGTCAATGTTCCGGAGCACTTTGACCTCACTAGGCCTGCCCTGGAGGCTGGCAAGGATGTGTTCGTTGAGTGGCCACTTGCGCGCAACTTGTCTGAAGCTGAGGAGCTTACCCACCTGGCGAGAACAAAGGGTGTCAAAACCATGATTGGTCTTCAGGCACGCCAGAATCCTTCGATTCTAAAGGCCAAAGAAATCGTAGAGTCCGGAAAGCTTGGCAAGATCTTGACCACCACAATGTTTGGCCATGGTACGATCTTTGGTCCTTCTATTCATGAGGGCTTCTTATACGGTCTGCCTGTCGAAGCTGGTGCAAATCTGCTCACCATTCCCTTCGGACACGCCGTGGATGCCTTGTGCTTCGCCCTCGGCGAGATCAAAGACATTTCAGCTACTCTGGTAAACCTATTACCTGAACTTGACTTGATGGGCAAGGAAGGCAAGAAGGTGAGCAAGACTGCACACGATCAGGTCAGCGTGACCGGACAACTTGTGAACGGTGGAGGTATTGTCAACGTCACATACACGGGCGGGCTGTCGCGCAGCAACCGTGACTTTGTTTGGGAAATTGTTGGCACAGAAGGCACATTGATCCTGGAAGGGCCCAAGATGGGAGGACACGTGCAGATGTACCAGCCGACAGTCAAATTCGCAGGATTTAACCCATCAGCAGCACTGTATGGTGCAACAACAGACGCAAAACAAGAACTAGAGACCATCGAAGTCGAAAAGGCAGCGGACATGTCGTTTAACGTGGGTAGAGCGTGGGATGCCTGGGCCGGAGTCGGGCTAGACAAGGGCCACAGCGTCACGACGTTCGAGGATGCGCTGTTGAGACACAAGATGATCGATGCCATCTACCGAAGCGCTGAGACTGGCAGGAAGGTGAATTATGTATGATATGTGGGAATAGGGAGTCCCATGTTAGAGGTTCATATCTAGCTCTTGAGGCTCTGCGCAATTGCATTACGCCAAGCTACTTCCGACGCTAGCATTTTTTGTTACGTTATGAACAACACTTCCGCTGCCGCAAAGGAACTTTTAGTCAACCGCTTTATGCTCGGCTTGGCTACTGTGATGTCACGGTTGCTGCAGCCGATGTCCTGCGAGAACTCCTTCGGGAACTCAGAATTCTGCGAGTTGTTGGCAGTGAGGAAGCAATGTCGTCATATGGTCGAGAAGTTTGCGCTCCACGCGATCAACTCCACACTGTGATTTTCGGAACCGAAAGGCTTGACGAAGCTTGAAGGACAAAGCCTTCAACGGCAGACCTTCCCGGTCCCACTTCCTCCAGGCCACCGACTCTTGGGGCGCCCACTCACCTCCGCGGATCTTAATTCTCCACAGGGTTTCCGTAGACTCCCTTGAGTTGCGTTCACCATGTCTCATCCTGACCTCTACGCGAAATCGAACATGTCAAATCAGGACCCCGAACAGGCCGCGTCTGTTGTGCAGTCGTCAAGGTCTACGACGCCGCGGTCGTATAAGGAAGAGTCGGAAGTTGAAGCACAAAACCACTACAGCAGTGAGCCCCAATCGGACGGAGAGAAGCTTGCTCCAGCAGCGACGAACAAGACCGTTGACTTTGTACCTAATGATCCGGACAACCCCTTCAATTGGCCCATTACGAAGAAGTACCGCGCATGTATCCTTGCATGTGCTATGACTTTCATGGTTCAGATCAACGGCACGATGATGACCAGTGCTGCTGAGCAAATCAACGAAAGCTTCCATGTGAGCGACGAAACATTTCCACACTCTTACTGGCCTGTATTAAGCTGGAATCTGGGTGGTGCAGCTGCCCCCCTTTGTGGTCTGCCCCTGATGGAGAACTTTGGTGTACGATACACGTATCTTGGCATCTATGCGGTGCTCATCATTTTCATTATACCACAAGCTGTCGCAGAGAACTTCGCTACTCTGATCGTTGTTCGCATCATCACTGGATCATGCACAGCGACACTGGCGAACATCACTGCCGGCATCGTCAGCGACATCTGGTATGCAGGCCTGACGAAGAGTTTCTTCACGTCCATGTATATTTTTGCACTCCTTTCCGGGCTGAGCATGGGCCCCGTCTTCGGCTCTCTTGTTGTACAATACACGACATGGCGATGGTACGTCGAGGTCCAACACCTCCTCCCCCAATATCCTTTGTTGACAATACCCAGGATCTTCATCGGCCAGATCATTTTCTACTCGGCACTTCTTCCTATTCTTTTTTTCGCCCTGCCAGAAGTCCGTCCAGATGTAATCTTGCACAAACGCGCCTCCAAAATCCGGCGCGAGACTGATCTGAACGTGTACACCACCCAAGAAAAAGCCAAGACGAGCATTTCCAACATCCTCACCGAAACTCTCATCCGGCCCACGCGTCTGCTATTTACAGAAGGTGTTCTCATCAGTCTGGGCTTGTGGTCGGCCTTTGTAATCGGCATCGCATTCATGTTCACACAGAGCATCATGCAAGTCTACTCCGGACTCTACGGATGGACATTCTTCGGCACGGGGATGGTCCAAAGCGCGATCGTAGTAGGCGAGTTAGTAGGTGTAATCGCACAATTTGCGCAAGACCGTGTGTATTTCGCGTCTGCGAAGAACAACACCGAGGACCCTGGCCACCCGCTTCCGGAAGCAAGACTGTATTTCAGCATTCCGGCGTCGTTCGTTGGGCTGACAGGCGGGTTGTTTTTCTTTGCCTGGACCAGCTTCGAGAGTGTGCCGTGGATTGTGCCGTCGATCGCATTGGGGTTTGTTGGATTTGGCATGTTTCTTTGCACGACCGCGTTGACGACGTACATCGTTGATGCGTACGCAAAGTATGCTGCGAGCGCCGTCGCGGGCGTAGCGTTCCTCGAAAATTTCATGGCTGCCTTTTTGCCTCTTGCGACACAGAGCATGTATCGAACACTGGGATTCAACTGGGCAAGCAGCCTATTGGGATTCATCGCGCTTATTCTTAGCTGTATACCTGTTGTCCTGATCAGGTACGGTAGGAAGCTCAGAGATAGAAGTCCATTTATGGAAGTCGCTGGTCACAATGAGGAATAGTTACAACAATGAAGTATATGTTTTCGGAATTCTTCGATTGCTCGAGATTTGTATTCATAAGAGATGGGGCTTCGCCCTTGCATCTCGGAGTTCGTGACTATAGACTACATAGTATCATGATTCAAAGTGTTCAAACCTTGCGCTCAACAGTGTGCTCCTGACCCTGCACCTTAGAGTCAGAATTCTCCATCTCAATGGTCGCAGCCTTCTCGCCAGACTGGTCGAGAACTTCAGACAGACCACCGGATCCGGCGGTAAGAGCCGCACCCTTGCGACCAATGAGGTACCAGGGCAGGTTGAACATCTCGTCAAGAGCCTCGAGGCTGCGTCCGCTGGTCTCAGGCAGGAAGAAGTAGACCCAGACTAGACCAATAGCAGTGACAACGCTGAAGAACATCATGGTGCCGCCGGTCGTCATGGACAAGAACATGAGAGGCACGGCCTTGGAGTTGCCGTACTGGTTGACGAAGTGGAAGGTCATGGCGAAAGAACCACCGAGGGCGCGGAGGCGGAGCGGATAGATCTCGGAGTTGATCAGGTACTGGATGGAGTTCCAACCCAGAGCCCAACCGAAACCACTGAAGTAGATCATGACGATAGCGCCCATTGCAGCATGCTTCTGGCTTGACGTCTGAGGCACCTTCGTGTCCGCGATGCGGTTGTCGATGAGCAGGAAGATGGCCATGTAGAGCATGGAGAAGAACTGGATGGTGATACCAGTTGACAGGGAGCGTTTGCGGCCGATGAAGTCGATGAGGAACAACGCGCAGAGTATACTGGAGACGAATTTAACGACACCTAGAAAAGTTAGATAAGTTGATGAGATTTCGTCTGATGTGAGACCAACCGAAAATTGCCGTAGCAAAAAGCTTCTCATTCTGACCGGTTGTACCCATCATCGCAAAGTACTTCGGAGCGTAAATTGTGATACTGTTGGCACCACTCCATTGACCAAGTACCTGGGACATGACGGAGAGCTGGAGGCGGTACAGGTTGGCCTTGCTTGAGAACATCTCTCTGACAGGACCCAGCCAGGTTGTGCCCATTGTAGCCTCGCGTTCACGGTTGAGCTGGTCATTGATGTCGATGACCTCGGTCTGGACGTACGGGTGATCTTCAGGCAGATTACGCAGTTGCGCAAGGTTCTTGAGAGCCTCCTCGTGACGACCGACCTTGATGAGCCAACGAGGGCTCTCTTTGGCTCCAAATGATAGGAGGAAGATGATGCCCGCAAACATCAAGTGCATGCTGTTGGGAACGAGCCACTGAGCATCAGTCTTGCTCGAGATGTGGATCGACGAGCCCCAAGACGCAAAGTATGACAACATGATACCAAGGTAAACTGAGCCGGAGAATGCACACACGCAGAGACCACGGATAGCACGAGGAGCAGTCTCAGCAAGATAGGTAGGTGCAACGACTGTGGTCTGACCGATGCCGATACCAGCGATGAAGCGTCCAGCGTAGATCATGCCGATGCTTCCAGTTGCGCTGCTGGCAAGGAAGATAGCGATACCGATGACCCAGATGAGGCAGAGCTGACGAGTAGCCCAAAGGCGACCAATGCGATCAGTGACAACGAAGGCGACCAGGGCACCAAGAATGGAACCCATCTGCACCATCGAGGTGATGTTGGACAGCAGTTCAGCGATCTCGTGCTCTGACTTGCTGTGGTCTTCAAGGCCAAACTTCTTCTTGAAAGGCTCAAGCTCAGAAGTGGTACCGATGAGACCCTCATCAATGCCACGGGCAGCGCCCATCAGACCGAAAACTATCAAAAGAGTCAGCGACAGCAACTTGCGACATAACTACAGGATCACTTACCGAACACGCCATACCAAAGGCGCCAGTTCAAGGACTCCTTGGGGGTATCCTTCAGGTTCTCCTTCCACGGATTCTGCAGCTTGAAAGGCATGTTATGCGATTTCCAAGGTTGGGTGTAACGATGAAGCGAGCCACAAACTGAGCAGTCGATTAATATCGGCCAGACAGGAAGCGGATGAAGAACAACACTCAGGGCGGGGGATAGCTTCTTATACAATCAGCCCGATTGTGGGGTGCCAATGCGGAGGTGTGTCGACCGTAAGAAAAGAGCTGTTTCCCCAGCCAGACCCCTGTCCTGAGGTCGTGCTGCAGTGCCGTACTCCATCGGACCCATGTGGAGCATCTCCAGACAGCAAAACAGACCGTCTCTCCAGAACGATGGACTACGCTAGGCTAATCCGTCGGACATAGTCGCGTGGGTATAGCGGCGTTGATTCTTTTCCTGTGCGCGGCCGTCAGGCTAGAAGGCGTAGAATATGGCTCGATGGCGCCGATGCTGGTAATGGTGTCCGTATTCTTTTCGCAGCCATCCATCAGAGTGCACATGATGGCTAGCGACCTATGGGACGCGCATGAGGCGTACAGAATCGCCTCTGCCCAGAAGATGATCAGACGCCGCTGAGCAAAAGCCGATGCTTGAGTGGCCGCATGCAACCTTGGCTCTTGAGTGGGTTGCGGACAAGGTTACATGCCTAGCCGCTGCCGGAGCGCAGCGTGGTGCTTCGTATCCTTGAGCGGGGAAGCTTTCCTTGACTCGTCTTGACTATGGAGCTTAGCATCGGAGCTCCCACCGAATCAGAATCGTTTGACCCTGTCATCACGAAATCGGAGGTGGCCTAGCATACCTTCTGGAGAAATGTTACACCCCGCATTAACCCCGATGTTCTCTGGTTCGGCAGTTCTGGCCACGACGTACCAATCTCCTCGTAAGGAAGAGTTGCCGACAATAAGCCGCAGAGGCCGCCAAGCCTCAACGGACGGCTGAGTGCGAATTGCTCTCGTCACGAGGCGGGACCGCGACTCGAGGCAAGCTCAAAACTGCAGCTGCAGGTAATCCGATCCTGGTTTTCCGTCACAGGCGGGACCGCGGTGTAGGTCGTGGCGAAATTGGGAGGCATGCGGCTCCAACTCGTTGAGCCTCCATGTTCAGGGCTCCCACCTCGGCTGCCACAAGCGGTATCCCGTCCTTCAGGCGCTTCTCCTTGTTTAGCTCCTCAATCTCGCCCGGAAAGTAGATGCGGTCGGTACCATTCATCCGATCGGAGCCAACGACGCGCTGGTAGAGGTAGTCCATGCGCTTTTTGAACATTTCGATACTCATGAAGAGGTCCGGTTTGATGGCTACGAGGAAATGCCCAACGTCTGCTGGCTTTGTAGGATCGTACGGATTGGTGACATGACCCGCAAAGGCACTGCCTGAAAGGACCCCAGAGAAGACATCCATCATGATAGCGATTGCGGATCCCTTGGGTCCACCCATAGGCAGCATGACACCCTCAAGTGCCTTGACTGGGTCCTGCGTCTGACCACCATCCTTGTCCAATGCCCAGTCGCCAGGAATCTTTTCTTGTCTTCGTAGTGCTTTGTAAACCTTGCCTCGAGCCGCGACAGATGGCGCCATGTCCATGATGAAGGGTCTGCCTTTACCTGCCGGTGCTCCACATGCAATTGGAGACACGCCCATCAATTTGGATTTACCGCGCCATACAGGTAAAGCAGGCGAAGAGTTTGTGAACACAAGACTCATCATGTCGGCGTCAAGTGCTTGCTGTACTACCCAAGCTGGCATACCGAAATGATTAGAGTGCTTCACTGACACCATACCGATGCCAATGTCCCTAGCCATCTCAATGGCTACTTCCATACCCTTGTGGGCTGCAAGAAATCCGAATCCATTGTGTGCGTCAACCTGAGCAACGGCTGGAGTAATTCGGTAAACCGTCGGAGTTGCACTTGCGTCAAGCACTCCTTCTCTGATGCGAGCCATGTAGCTAGGGATTCGGATGCTGTGCCTAGAAATTAGCATATATGAATATATCAGACCATCCTGCACAACTTACATGCCGTGAGTATCAACTCCACGCAGGTCTGCTTCAACAAGGCATTTGGCAACGATGACTGCATTATCTCTCGATACTCCATTGCCAGCAAGGACATGCTCAACGAATGATTGCGCATCGGCAGCAGTAACATGCTGCATTGCTTGGGTTTCGAGGCTCATTTTGGAAGCTCACAAGAGGGCCGCTAGAATTCGTGGGCGTAGGCCGCGTAGCGAACCTTGGAATGGTCAACACAGGCAGGCCAGACTGGTATATGAGGAGATTCAGAGCCCGTGGGTCAATGCGCAACTGAGCTGGCTGCTGCATCCCGTTATTTTTGCATCGTGAGGCTCTGCGCTGCTTGCCGCGGAGGGAAAGCCGTGATGGTTCGGCGTCGAGCTAAACATGGGCGGCGGCCGCCCGTCTCACGGAGGGAGCCCGCTGCGGCCAAACTCCGTTCGGGGAAATAGTCGCGGGACACCGCAAGGCGTCGTGGAGGTCATTGTTTCTGATTTAAATTAAAATGGGAGAAGATGTGTGCGAGAACCGCAACATGCAGCAATGAGATTTAGTCTTCTCTCTAGCGAATCTTTCCGATTTGCACCGGTACAACCCGAGTACTGTGGAGCAGTGCAAGTTCAATGCCAACTCTGTCTTCGCACAGACAAGGTAGCATAAGACGCCAGCAAAGATTTACCACAGGACCTTGAGATGGCGCTTGAACCATGGTATATGCGCTCCTGTCGGTGCTGCCTCCTTTCGGAAAGATGCCGAGCTTTGTACCTATGAGTTGTCTGCAATCCTCCACATCGGATGGATGCCGGTGTTGAGTCTCGTTCAGTAGTTCGTTGGTCACCTCTAGTCTCACTAATCAAAGTTGACGCGAGAAACGCAGTATCCTGTTGCTGTCCATCTATTCCATCTACGCGCAGAGATAAGTCCCTCTGTGAAGACGAGTGGTTGGAGAAGTCTTCCGATAAAGCAAGCTAGCGTTCGCGTTACTTGACCAACAGAATATTCAAACGTGCGGAGGACTGGATCGCTGTATTCATTAGCAAAAGGATTTGGCTAAGATGTAATCACAAATGAGCGTGGCTATCGAAGACATCAGTTCCGCTCCAATAGAAGCACTCATGCTGCGTGGCATTCCATGCATCGTAGTCAACAATCGGCAGTACTGCACAAAGCAGGACACTACAGTAATGAATTTCTGCGCCAGCAGACGAATCTGCGTCTCATATTGCAACAGAGCAAGGCAGAAACAGATAATCCACCGATCGTCGATCGCAAAAGACGCACAAATACTTCACTGCCTCACTAAGTAAGATCATAGCTGCATCTCTGACGCAGCCACAGGAGCCCTTGACCTAGCAGAAGCCCTCTAGAAAGCATATGTAACCTCCATCTGATAGCAGCGTCAAGCAGATTAGGCATGGCAAATGCAATCCACACATCGCAATCTCCTCCGTTGTCTCGTGCGTTTCTTCACACATCAGCCATCTTCAGATTCGGCAAGTTTCCGGCAGGACAACCCTTGGTGTTGAGCTGGTGACGTTGATTGGAAGGAAGCGTCCCGCGCGTTAGATACTATCCCAGATCGCGGCAGGAGTGCGCTCATTTGTGGGGTCTGGTATATTTGCTGCGCTTCGTTCCATTTTTGCTAGGTGCAGCTGTGTGAGAGTTGCGCAGGAGCTGCGCTAGACGACATCGACTGCGGCGATGCACATGGGCTCCACGTGCGACGTCGGACGGATCAGCCGCACCTGCATTGCGGTGATCATGAGTGGATGCTGCGGAACAACACAGTACCTATGAATGATTAGACCGACCTGTGCGGCTTTGAATGTGTCCCGGTTGTAGGATGTAATGAGAGATCTCGTATTTTGGAACGATGAAATCACATGTAATAGGCAATGATGGAACAGCAATACCACGCCGAAAAAGGTAATATTCATCCCCGCAACGCTGCGGACAGCTCAACTGAAACAAGCCAATCTGCGGCCAGTCAAAGCCTCTCACGACCGTTTGTACCGAGAGATTACGTCACGGTCGAACTCCAAGCCCGACAACATAGTGGATTTTGGGGGTGGCGTCAGCACACACCGTGGATTGGACGTGATTGACGATGCTCGTTAGATGCTCCAGGTGAGATGCGGCGCAGAAGTCAGCCGCTGAGTGCTGCACGCTCGCGAACGGTCTTGGCTAGTGTTTGACAAGCTGATGCCCGTGATGAGCCCTGCGTCGAAGATTCTCGGAAGGCGGTCTGATGATGAGGGTTCTGTTGTGTTCTGCCTCGAGCGCGACAGAACGAAAGATAGTCACCGACGCTCCACAATACCATCAATACAGATCGCGAACAGCAGCGGGCCTAAGAGTGGCGCATCTATCTGTCAGATACGATTGGATCATTGAGCCAGGGTTGCAGTCGTCCCTCAGGACCACTCGTGGCTGAGCCCGAAGCAGGCTGTCCTCCGCCTCAGCGAAGTACGAAGACATTGGCTGCCGGCGCCCTTGGTCCCAACCTCACTCAGCCCTGGCTCTGACTGTCTTTCCTCCCTTCTACTTTCCCTCGAAACCGTCACTGCAGCAGTTTGACTGTCTGTTGGAGCTGTGATTGCGACCAAACGACGCACCCACCGTTGCCCTCCGCACACCCACCAGCCTCGGCCGCTAGCCCTACCCACTCACTAACCGAACCGCTCCGCAGCTCCCAGGAACCGCCCGCCGTCCATTAGGCTGAACAAGGTCGACAGCGTGCGATCCTTCGCCTGCGGCGCAGATTGCAAGGCAATTCCGTCTCATTCGCAGACACAGTCACTCGTTCATTTGCTTGTCTTGTGGCTTTCTGTGCTATTCTTTGCGACGCTGCGTTGGCACTTTCTTCGTTGGCGCCTTCGCGGTCATCGTCAGGCGTACAGCAACTGAGTCGTGAACCGGCCACCAACCCCGCTGCCGCCTCAGGCGCGTTGCGATCGCGAAATGCCCTCCAGTCAGGGCGACTACATCCACATCCTCGACAATGGCAAACCCGAAGGCCGCGAGCGAGTACCATGGTACTGGCGCTTCATAGCCATGACAGCCTCCTGGATGATTTTGGGAGGGTAAGTCGCGCATCGCTCGCTACACCGCCGGAAAGCAGGCTGACATGCAACAGCTACCTGATACTGCCCGGCTTGTATGCGAGAGATGAGTACCTCAAGTTCAGCCAAGCGGTGTTGTCCGTTTTCGTCGTCGCTCTCCTGACTGCTGGATATTCGTTTACAGCACTGCTGTGCTTCGCGTGTCGCGACGATGAGTTCCAGGCGGAGAACGTGTTTGTGTATGTCACCCTCGCTAAGCAGCGTGCTCGCTACTTACCTAACTTCAGACCGGCCCTCGGCTCATCCATATTCGGCCTCGTTGTGATAGTTTACAACTTCCTGGGTACATCAGCGTACAAATGGAGTACAGCTGCAACCAGCTCGACCGTGCTCAGCGGATTCGCGACCGTCCTTTACACTGGCCTGCTTTGGTGGAAACGACGCATCATCTCGAGAAGGGCGAAGCAGGGAACGCGCTCGAATCTTTACTCAGAGCAATCCTTCTACACAAACTACGTGCAGAACATGTACCCGTCCGCCATACGAACTGAGTCGCAACCGCCTGCGCCGAACGTGAACGAGGACGACCTTGTCAACCAACAAATGCGCTTGTTGATGTTGAGAGACGCCAGGCCGAGTCCCGATGCGAATACCTCGACGTTCAGGATAGATTTGCCAGAGGATCCTGAGGAGCGCAACCGGCTGAGAAGTCAGGAACTGGTCGGCACACCTACGCAAACCTACATCCGCGACCGTGCGAACAGTAGACCGGATAGTCTGGGCGAGAATCAGGCTTGGTCGCAATGGCAGGAACGAGGTCGGACTACCCAGCGCCCCTCGAACAGTGACTTGCGTAGCAACCACTCAAGAGGCTTGAGTAGAGAGGAGAGGAGGCGCGAGATCGAACTCGGGGCACGCTGAGGATCGTCCGGATATCTGAAAACGCATACAAAGCGCAACGGCGTTACGGCAAATGGTGTTCTTTGAGATGGCATCGCCAGGTTTGGCATAAATGTGTTGGCGTTCTTGGGTCTAGTTCTGGCATGTGATGTTGAGAGATGTACTTTTTGGACGGTCATTTGGTGTTGGAATGAAGATATCCAGTGCGCTTCGGCGCTGTAGTAGTACTTTGCAATCTGAACATAACAGTGTCACGCGTCACTACAACGTTCGCAATGGTGCAGCTAGTGCGGTGCAAACGATATTTCAGTCAAAGCGAGAAGCCGTAGTCTCGATGGATTTTCGACGTATGGTGATTATGTCATACTTTTGACGACCATTGTTGTAGGCGTAGGGAAGGCGATCGATGCCATCAGTATGGTGGAATTAGATAGTGGAAGAATAGGATTGTCGTGTATTTGTCGCCATACCGAGGCCAACCTTCGTGGTTTTAGACCTTGATGGCGAACTGCTTCAGATACTCGTAATGCTCGATGTTCTCGTCGACAGTTTCGCGGATGAGCTTGGCGCTTTCTTCGCCGTACTTCTCCTTCCATGAAGCATCATCCTGCTCGTTGGTTGTTTGAGCCTTTTTCTGCATGTTCGTTAGCTACCTGGGTCAAAGCTTCTGTGAAGTTGAGTGAACATACGTGGGTCCTTGGACGCAAGTTCGTGCTGTCGATGGCATCCTCGTGAAAACCCTTCCACTTTTCAAACTGAGCTTTAGCGAGAGCCTGATCCTCTGGTGTATCCCAGAACAGCATCTCAGGCTTGTAGTCGATACCAGTGGTCTTGCAGACAGCTTCGATCATGCCAGACGGATTGTCAAGGAGATCATCAGCGTCGACAACGCAGATCTCAACGCCATGGGCGTTGCCGTTTACATCAGCGGTGCCATTTGTCTCTCCTCCCTGACCAGCAGACTTGGGGCCGATGATTCCCTCCTTACGAACGTAATCAAAAAGCTCGCGAAGCTCGGAGTAGCCAGCTTCGTCCTTACGGAAGTAATCCCAACCAGTCAACTTGCTCAAGGGTGGCTGTGTGCAGCGGACGTAGCTGGGAATACTGTATTTCGGGTGGCGGATGAGGAAGATGAAGTGGTATGTTGCGAGGAGGTCCTTAGGAAGAACGGTAGGGTTGCCATCCTCAACTCGGGTGTTGAAAGGGTATGGTTCCCCGGGGCGATCTTCCCTCGTTTGTACGGGCGACAGTTCGTTCGTGTTTGTTCCAACACCGCGGCGGTAGTTGGACATCGAAGGGCATATGGATGTAGGTCGCTCCTTCCCAACAGGAGGAATCCAGTACTGTGCCATATCTTTGATGAAGGCGCGTTTGCCCTACATTCTGTTAGCACGTGTCACCCCACATCGTTTGCGCCCAAGGGAAACCGCTCCATGCCTACTAAGCGATAGATATGGCGCAAGCGAATGAAAGAAGCAATCAATACGGCGCCTCTCACGATTTGGCAGGCTAATAAAGCGGAGGGTGCAGAGCGTTCAGAGTTTGCAAGGAAAAGGTTATTTACCTCGGCGTTGTCTTTCGCAATCTTGTCAAAGATCGATCGGTATGTGCTGTTGGGGTAGCCGCTTTCTTGCCTCGCCTTCTCGTTCTCTGGGCCCTCGTAGCGGTAGCCAATGCGCTCAGGTCCAAAATAATACGCGTCGCCAAAAGGCTCATGTACACATTGTAGGTCCTTGCGGGTCATGAAAACCTTAGGAAAGTCAGCGTTCTGCGCTTGGTGGCTGTGTCAAGTCACATACCCGCTCAAAGGCGGTTGAGCAGGCCCTTGGGTGCGTGGCACAGAAAATAGGCTTCTGTGACTGCATTGCGAGATATCTGGAGGTGATGCTGAACACAGAATCTGTATTCCAAGACTCTACGGTAGATTCCTGAAGATGGTGAATCAGGTTCAGGTATATTCCAAACTGAACGCGAAATGCTTCCACAAGAGTAGGGGCCTGGCCATGCTTTAAGGAAACTGACGCCAGGCAAGCAAGTTTCAATTGGACGTAAGCAAATCCACAATTATCGTTGAGCAGACCCTTCCACGCGGGTACTCGTCAATCTGGTGAGCTAGTGGACCGAGAAGAGCATCTTGGGATCAATCAAAGGCACCGGATACAAGCGAAGCGGGAAACAAAAAACGCTGTCGCGGCGGTACCAAGTACGTGTGGCGTATGAGAGAAAGAGGAAGCTGTCTTCGGGTGCCTCGGCGCGTCAGGATAGCTGCAGGTTTGCTGCAAACATAGCCACTGCGGAAACTCTCACAGCCGTGTTTGGCGATGGAGGGGTCGGGCTGATGTCACAGCCGAAGCGGGAAGGGGCCACAGTGTGGGGCGCTAAGGGTTCATAGCGCCAGGAACATCGCTCACAGTTCGGGTGGTCGCAAAAATGACACCTCGTTATTCGCCTGGATTCAATGCGCAGGCAAAATCGAGATTTCGCGCAGTCTGGCTGATCACGTCAAAGATGGGTTGAATGACGCTCACGAGGACCGGCTTAATAGGTAGCTTCGTTGCGGCTTCATTCGCTCATCCCACCCTCACGAATTTCTGAGCATCTGGAGCCCTTCAACTTGCATCTAGGCAACGTACATGTGATGAGCATCTCAGAAGTCTACCTCATTCACAGTAACATCTACGCTTTGCCTAGCAGAGAATCTCGTCAGACCCACGAACAGATTCAACCCCCTAAACAAACGACGATATGTGTTTGCTTGAATCTTAGGGCCTGAATGCGGTTTAGAAGAGCAGGAATCAGGGCAAACAAAGGGACTCTCACCCGGCTCCACAGTGCCACGAAGCTGGCACGTAAGTGAAAAACCACACCTCTGCTAGCCAGAGTGTTACGGCTTGATTGCCATCAACATCTGGAGCTGTTCGCTACTAAACAGTGATTGAACTTCTAAATCATATTTTTCAGCAAGTACTACGACCCTGTTGAGCTCTTTAGGCAGCTCTCTGGTGTCGCAGATGCACATACCGCTGTCCAGATAAATCTGCAGAGAATGTGCAACAAGCAAGCAGACATGCATCAGCTGTTCCCGAGAGAACGGGCAAACAGATCTTAGACACTGGCATACTACCTTAGAGTACTCTCGAGAGGATCGTGCTTCATGACGTTTGCCTGTGCCCGACATTCTGTAGCAGATGCCATTGCCGAGAGACAATATCCTACATCTGGAGAGTCACGTACAACTGATGAATTAATATCAACTAACTGAAGACGATGGAAGTGTTTGTTTAGGGGTTGTGAGGCATAGAGAGCTCCAGAGAATGGCTGAGGGCATACGCAGAACCAATGAGTTTTAGCTGGCTTATGTCTAATTCGCATGTTTACCTTATTTCTCTGGACTCTACTTATCTCGATTTCCAAAATGGACCTGCCTAATGTCCTCATTCTCTTGAAGCTGTTTCCATGTGCCATTCCCGTCTCCATGCAGAGCTGTAATACTTTAATTTGCTACTGGATCACCCGCTTGATCATCTGGTCTGCTGATAGGATGGGGTCCGTGAAGGAGTAAGATGAGTTCAAGGTTGGATATGAATACCGGTGATACAGGCCGCCCAGAATGACTGTCGAAATAAGCAGTGCAGTGTCAAGAATTAAGATTGCCTGCACAGGAAACTAGTCATATTGTGCACCTGATGGTTTGCTGGGTCGTTTCGATTGCGACACTGGGTGCGCTGGGTTTGACAGATTGGACGCTGAACTCGCTCGTTCGACCAGTCATCGTTTGAACAATGCCCGCCGATTATTTTAAAATCTGCATTCCCCCACCTTAGAAGAGCTCGAAGTTACCCACGCCGGAACAAAAATGTGAGCTTGGGTTTGCGTGCCGCTCGCTCCGGTGAATGTCTCGTGACAGCTCGCTCCGGTGCCCCTGTAATTGTAGTCCATAGCATACACACAATGTGATGTGATCTGAACCACATTTAAACTTTCGACTAGAACGCACTGGGGGAGTATGTGCTCTTTGCCAGCCGCCGTCGAAATATTGCTAGCGTCGTATGTCCCATGGTCTATCGTATAAAGCCACCCAACGCGGCTACTGTAAGAGGTAAGAGATCTTAGCTCTGTATCCAAATACAGGAGAGATAGATTCGATAGCCCGCCATTCGCAATCTTCTTAGTACAGCTCTTAAGATATGGATACAAAGAGCAGGACGCTGCAACCTATCGCCTTCCAAAATTTCCGTTGAATCTTAACGACGTTAAGCATCCTCACAGCGCATCTGAGACCAGGGATTCATCGTCATAGTCGCTTCTGTACTGAAAGCCAGCTCGAGGCTTGCTGAGGCTGGGTCGCTGGCAGCCGAAAAGGTGTTCAACGGTGCCAACGGTGCCAGTTCATCACCATCTACATTGCTGGGTCGACTGAAACGCGTATGTGCAACTATACTTGAGTGCTTTGCGCAAGCGATAACAAGTCTCTTGGGAAACATGTGACAGACGCCACCGTTAGCAACCACCTCGCCTGCCTGAAGCATGCTGTCAAGCTTCATAAACAATACCAGTATACCAGACTTCAGAACGCCGAGATTAAAAAATTAGCGGACACGTGTCTAGTAGTGCCTGCCCAGAACCGCTCGCACCGCTCGTCCTTGCTAAAGACATTGACGAGAACAAAAAAACTTTCTCCTACCCAGGTAGTTCTCAAAATATGAATTCGGCTGTGGAGTTTAGTGGAAAAGTACTACATCTACAGCATGGCAGAGCCTACACTAGATAGTTGCTGCCCTGACTGCGCAAAGAGGCTCACTACGTCAGTAAACTTTTTTTGGTAAGAAAGCAATATGTTGAGAAGCACTAGTCTCTTGATCGTTCTGTAGTAGCTTAATCTAATATGCGTAGTGTTAAATACAGACTCTGGGAACTATATCGGGGATGTTTCCGTAGCACTCGACTCTCTTGTTCTCTGGGACGATCTTTCTTAACATCTGAGCTTGCTTCTCACTATTGTCTAACGCTAGCTTAGATATAGGTACCGGTTCGGATTAGGGCGATGCCTTCTTGCCGGGTGCTGGCTTAGGCGCTGGCTTAGGTGCTGGTGCTGGCTTAGGTGCAGGCACTGGCTTAGATGATGGCGATTTAGGTGCGTCTGGATTCAATTTCTGCATGTACAAGTTTTGGAATACCTTGCCCAAGTCGTCCATATTGGTCGTCAACTTTGGGAGCGGAATGACCTCTTTGTACGTATTCATTACGTTTGGGGCTGCCACTGCTGCTTGAGCACCATTAATAGGCCGCATGCCAATTTTCTTGAGCTCTTTATCAGCCTCGGGAGTAAAAGCCATAGCGAGGGTTACAAAGGTGTAGTCTTTGTACGCGGCTACGACATCCATGTTTTTTTCCTTGTTGTCTTTTACTGGCTTTCCGATACCTGCCTTCTTGTGACCCGTCTTATTTTCATACTTGTACTCAAGGATCATGCCCTTTTGCGTAGAAGTCTCAGGGAGAACAAAGTCTGCGAACTTTGCGTTGCCATAAACCTTGCCCTGTTCGCGAATGTCCGTACCTTTGAGGTTGAATGCGTCCTTGAACTCAAGTTCGAGCTCTAGCTGGGCCCAAACTTCCCATCCTCCATTAGTGTCGCAGTTGTTCTCCAGACGTCTCCGAACACTGGGTTGAGTCATCCACTGGGAAATGGTTCCGTCGATAGGGCCAGTAAACAAACTCGGTAAAGATACTCCCAATCAAGATTCCAGTCACCGATGATCAACTGAGAACTGTCGAATTCTGGCAGATTGTGACCGATGAGGCTGCCAGGCAAGTCCGGAGACCGAACGCAGGCCCACAGGTTCCCATATCCGACCGGCCAACTCCCATCTTGTAACACAATCCCAGGAAACCTTGGAAACGACCATCGAGCTAGGAATTTGCAATTGCTACCTAGGCAGTCAACAACGTGACAAGTACGCTATTGATCAAGATAACAATCTCTCTTTGCTGGAGTAATATTGACCCTTGATCGTAAATGCACCAACCTCACTTAGAAAACCAACTTAGGCAGCCAGTCGGGTGTGGAAACCGGTGTGAGCATAGTGAAGGACCTTTCTTACTTATTATCTGATTACAGGGAATGATTTTCCTCTCCGTAATCTTCAGGCTTGGTCCTTGAGCCTCGGAATACTTCAAGGCTACCCAAAGTCAAAGACTCCATGATGTTTGGCTGCACAGTGGGGCGAGCGGGGTCAAACGGGCTTATGTAATACCATACCCCCATCCTGATCTCGGTGATGCGAACGATCCATCCTATTACTATCGCCAGCTCGCCACAGCCCGCCAAACACAACATACTCTCCCAACAGCTAACGCGAACTTTCTCTGACCATGGCAATCTTCAACGACCCTGCAATCGAACTACAAGAGGCTATCTGGAATCTAGTACTCCCAACCGCTCGTGGAGTGCACTGGATTGAAGTTGGGGGCATCCCATAGGATCCAGAATTTATACGGGACAGCATTCGCATGACAAAAAAATGCAACTTTGATCGCATGCCTGAGACGCACTCAGATGTTAGATGGGGCCGCCGGACAATTCTCGAGATCGATAGACGCGCCGATTTAACCCAGGAAGAGTCAAGCCTTTTCTTTCGCAAGCTCCTCACTACTGTGCCAGCTGTGTTCGGACAGTCAGATTCGAATGAAAGCAGAAAACTGGAAGACGACCTGGCTGATGAGATAGCCCACACAAACCGCTGCAGGCGACTGTCAACATATTACCAGATCACAACACTGCTCTCGCTTTGCCGGCTATCGCGGTCTATTGCGCAGTGTTATGTTCGAAACAATCGCAAATGCAGCTGGTCTATTCGGCGTAGCATGGGCCCGCTCTACCGGCCGCGTCCAATAGACGTTTGGGAGGCTCAGTACAGCGGCGACAAGAATCCGCCAGCTTTTGAGAGCTACGAGATTTGGCAACTGCTTCAGCCCCGGATCCATACGCTCGACCTTGTTGTCTTCCGGCTGCGCACTAGTAAAGGCCAGGCAACGTCACTGCTTAAGCATGCACCCTGGCAGTACTGGATTGAGCAAGCTTGCCACGGAACTACCTTTGCATGTTTTGACCGCGTGGGTAAAGAGTGGTATCCGTCATGGGGTACCGTTGGCGGACGAGGCGAGCTGCGTCCTGGAAACGTCCAGGCGTTCGTTAGGGATACGCAGATGTCACACTTCCCCTCAACACTGTACTGGCTAGTTGACGGTGTGCCGCGCCCAGACTGTAAACGTGATTACCCACCCGTGTGCAGGAAAGGAGACCAGCGTTACGGAGCACTTCAACATGCACTGAGATTTGGGGCCAGGGGAAGATAGAGCGCTGTTAGCAGACCACCACCTGGGACAGGAGTTCGAGGTTGATGGACGCCGGTACTACATTGTCTTTGTTGTACTCTCCCAGTTCCTTCAAGAAGAGAGAGAGCAGCTAGACAAAACAGGGCCAGGCTATAGCGGGCTGTTCTCAGGCAACGCGGCTTTATGGCCTGAGGCACTTAGAGAGCCCGTGCGGCTTGCTTACGATGTTAGTATAGATGATACTAAGCATCTGGGGACGTACAAGCTCTTTTCATGTATTCTGAGCTGGGAACTGATTAGCTAAAGTTAGGAAATCAACTATCCTAGTAACGATTACAAAACTTGAGATACTCGCTTTCGCGGGAGACAGTATAATCTCTAGCGTACTCAAGAACCCAGGGGAAGATAACTTGCGGTGGGCATCACAGCTGTGTGCATGGTAGAGGTAGGCATGTTGCGTTCATTGGAATGATCAATGAGAGGATGATAACGACCTATGTTTCGAACCATCCTTGATCACTTTGATACCGTCTCCACCAGATGGCGACTAGAAATACGGCTATGTATTGTGCAACTCTCTAGAGAAGCGGCGCCAACCCAACTATCTTGCCAGTATAACTACCTTCCAAGTGCTCAAGCCACCTGCCCCTGTTCGCCGCTTACGAGAACAGTAAAATTAAGGCCATTTGGGACAACTAGACAGGATACAGTAAGGCTTCCCGTTTGCTCAAACCTGTTTGAGCAACGTACCGGCGGATTAGTAATTGGGTGGGCGACCACCAGCAAATACCCCTTCTTGTATATTTTTGCCGTCTTTTCGCACTCGCGGTCACCCTCCTTTGCTGGTAGGACCAGAGCTGTTAAGACCAGGTCCTCGGAAGCCAGCTTGCGGTGCTGCAATCTCGTTTCTGACGTGGGGTCAGGCATTTAGCGCTTATCTGCACAGCCGTTTGAGGTGCCCTGCTGTCAGAGTTGTTCATTGGTGCGTAACCCTGTTGACTCGTGCTGACCCTGGCAGCCAGCAACGACCTGGCCAAGCTCTTGCGTCACTGCTGCGAAGGCAGCCTGCAACTTCCTCACAATGTCTGTGATTGACCGAAGAAGTTTCGCCGCGATGTTCCTTGTTTTTCAGAGCGCGCTGGCATCCTTCGCGTCCTTGCATATACTACAGTTCTTCAGCTGGCCTGGGACTCGCATCTCCTACCTCGCAAACATTCCTTGACAGCAGAATCCGTAGTGGCTGCGCGACTGTAACTCGTGCAGTCACCCCCAAGATGCGCTTTCAATTCAGAACAAATCAGGCTACACAGTATCTATGCGCAGTAATGCTTCTCTGCAGCGAACTTCCTTTCGCCAATGGAGCTCATCACATGTCCCAAAAGGCACCTCGTAAGCTTAATCGACGAAAGTTAGACATCACGCCTCTGCTCGTCACGAACAACTGCCCAAACGACATATGGCCAGGCATCTCGACTCAGTCTGGAAATGGGCCTGGAACCACCGGATTCAAGCTTTCGCCAGGGGAGACCAAGAACCAGACAGTCTCCGAAGATTGGCAAGGCCGAGTGTGGGGCAGAACGAACTGTACCTTCAATAGCGACGGGACCGGTCCTGCCAGTGGAAGCGGAAAGGCCTGCTATTCTGGGGACTGCAATGGCATACTGAATTGCCAAGTAGGGGTAAGCCTCGAACAAGAAGCGCCGCGAAGACCTCAAGACTGATATCCGTCACAGGGCGACGTGCCAGTCTCGCTTGCTGAGTTCACACTGGATGCAGGAGACGGTCACACCTACTACGACATCTCGCTCGTCGACGGCTACAATCTCCCAATAGCAATGGTTCTTCAGCCGCTCGAAAACGTCACGCTTGACGATATACCTCCCAACCTGACGAACCCCTCATGCCAAGGTACCCGCGACTTGCTAGCATCTCAAGGTTACGACCCGTACCCGGAGCACCCCGACTTCCTGAGAACGAACACATCGTACCCGCTGCCGTGGGAAGAGAAGGTCGACCGTAAGAAGGTCGATCGATGGTGTCCCTGGGATTTACAACAGACACCTCCAGACAAGCCTGGTGATGGCGTGTATCCATACCCAGATGACAACATCCAACGCCCCTCTTTCAATCCTTGCTTCTCGGCATGTGCGAAGAATAACAAACCCGAAGATTGCTGCACGGGACAGTACAATTCCGCTAGCAAATGTTCACCTGGGGACTACTCGAAGAATGTCAAGGAGATCTGCCCAGATGCCTACAGCTTTGGTGAGTGTGAGAACATTCTCTCTGACTCTTGCACATGCTGACGGAAATAGCTTTCGATGATCAGACTTCAACTTTCATCATACCCTCAGGGGCCGGGTTTGAGGTCGTGTTCTGTCCTGGCGCTCGCTCAACCAACATTTTGGCTACAAGTATGGCTGAGATGCAGCAGCTCTCCCAGCAAGGGAAGGTCAACCACCAAAAGATCAAGAGGATGATGGATGAGAGTCGAGAGATGTTCAGAAGAGATTACAAATCACCTGGTCTCTTCTCGAGATGGCTGTCGCTTAGAGGCTGAGGCTTTATTCTTGCCGGTGTACCTGGTGCTCGCAGATTTGTACATGCCTTTCACAGTTCTATACCCTGTCGATACTCGCTAGAATCCAGAATGTTTATCGCTTAGTCTTCCACGAATCATAATTAAGAAAATCATTAACAACCGCTCCTGTCCCGTCGTTCAAGGCATACTTGTATTACATCTGAAGGCGGAATTTATCATATCCTGTCTGCGCCGGCATGACATTGTACGGATCTCCGGCTGTTTTCATCCACAGACATGCTGCCTGCTGGTCTGACATTTGCTCCTCAAAAAAGTCAGAATGATAGAAGTCATATATCACTGCCAGGAAGCGATGGTATAGAAACGGTAAAAGTTGCGAGGGTGCGAGTTTCACCCACGCCACGTGCGTGCCGGCTCAATCGGCAAAGACGTCCAGCAATATTCAGCCTCTACCCGCAACACATTCGGTTTTAACAACCCAGCTCGTTCACGGAGACTCTAGACCCGCTCCCATTATGACAGCGTCACCGTTTGCGGTAGCTCCGCGCGCTGTGCGGGCAGCTGACCACTACGGGCTTGGGCACATTTCTCCGTAGCTGCCTCTGTGCGCTAGCTCTTTTGGGAGCGGAACGCCTCCTCCGTACACCTACTTGCCCCTTTGTAGGGTACCGAACAGTTCCATACACCTCAACATAGCCTTAAGGCTCCGGCCGAGCTTCTACCGCACCTGTACCGCCTGAATGCCGGCAGAAATATAGGAACATCAGACTCCTCTGTTTACATTATAGTAAGAGGGCGCTTCTGCTGTTGCTCTACCCCGCTCGCTGTCCGAATGAGTTTCTATATGAGCTTTGTTGGATCCTCACTCGACATTTGAAGATCGCACGCTATGGCAAAGGCTCAAGAATTGACGGCGCACCGTCTGATAGATGGCTGGCTTTTCAAGCAAACAGATGACACGGGCGAAGACGCATGGCTCTCAGTCAAGACGGTCCCTACGAATGTCCATCTAGATCTCATCGAGCATGGAAAGTGAGCAAACAGTCTTGCGCTTGGTACATGATACAGCGCTCACAACGTATACAGGATTCCGGATCCTTTCCTCGGCTTCAACGAATTGAAGGCAGAATGGGTTGCAGACAAGGCATGGACTTACAAGGTTATGCTTCCTCGAGTCGAGGAAGCCAAGCATAGTACCGTCCACGTATTGGCATTCGACGGTCTCGACACATTTGCAACTGTCAAGCTCAATGGCAAGATAGTTCTTGAAAGCGACAATATGTTCGTTCCTCATCGTATCAATGTCACGAATGAGCTTAAGCCGCAAGCCGAGAACACGCTCGAAATCGACTTCAAGTCTGCGCGTTTGGAAGCAATCAAAATCCGCGAGGCACATCCAGAGCACACGTGGGTCGGTTTTAACGGCGATATGTCGCGACTCGCTGTCAGGAAAGCACAGTACCACTGGGGCTGGGATTGGGGACCAATCCTGAACACCTGCGGACCTTGGCGCGAAGTCCGTCTTGAGACATATCAAGCAAGAGTGGAGGACGTGAGAGTCGATTACAAGTTGGATGATGGCTTGAAGTCTGTACAGGGCACGATATCTGCAGTCGTCGAGGGCGCTTCAGCAACATGCGTGACATTCAAGGTCCAAGATGGCGACAAGCAGGTGTTCAAGGAGACCGCCAAAGTCAACGATGGTGTTGCCAAGGTTGATTTCCATGTGAACAACCCGAAGCTGTGGTACCCGCACGGCTATGGGGAGCAGCCTCTCTATCAGGTTACTGCAACAGTCTCGGCAGACGAGGTTGACTTGCACTCGACGACACGCCGTACTGGTTTCCGTAAGGGCGAACTGGTGCAGCAGCCTGACAAGGTTGGCAAGACGTTCTTCTTCCGCATCAATGACGTGGACGTATTTTGCGGAGGCTCGGACTGGATCCCTGCAGACAACTTTACACCGAGGATCACGGAAGAGAAGTATCGCAAATGGCTCGAGATGATGGTTGATGGCTACCAGCTCATGATCAGGGTCTGGGGTGGCGGAATCTGGGAGGAAGACATCTTCTACGAGATTTGCGACGAGCTCGGCATACTAGTCTGGCAGGACTTCATGTTCGGCTGCGGCAACTATCCAGCTTTCCCTGAGATCTTGAAATCGATCAAGGAGGAATGCATCTCCAACGTGGCAAGATTGAGGCATCATCCTTCGTTGGTTATCTACGCTGGCAATAACGAGGACTACCAAGTACAAGAGTCATTTGGTCTGACCTACAATTATGAAGATAAGAACCCAGACAACTGGCTGAAGACCGATTTCCCCGCCAGGTACATCTATGAGAAGGTAATTCGTCTTTTATGGGTACAATAGAGATCGAAACTAACCATATACTCTGCAGATCCTCCCCGAAGCCGTTGCAGCCGAGAGCCCACATATACCATACCACCCAGGTTCGCCTTGGGGCGATGGCCTAAAGACCTCTAATACTACAGTTGGAGATATGCATCAATGGAATGTCTGGCATGGTACCCAAGAGAAGTACCAAATTTTTGATACACTTGGCGGCCGATTCAATAGCGAGTTCGGTATGGAGGCATTCCCTCACATCGACACCATCAGGTACTTCTGCACAGATCCAACACAGCTCTTCCCCCAGAGCCACATGATAGACTTTCACAACAAGGCGGACGGCCACGAGCGAAGGATAGCAACGTACCTTGTGGAGAACTTCCGTACCAAGACGGATCTGGAGGTGAGTCACCAGCAGCTCACGCAATTATCAGACCACGTACTAACAAGAGACAGGCATTCATCCACCTGACCCAACTATCTCAGGCCGAAGCATTGATGTACGGCTACCGTGGCTGGAGGCGACAATGGGGCCAGGAGCGCTTCTGTGGAGGCGCTCTTGTATGGCAGTTGAATGACTGCTGGCCGGTAACCTCGTGGTCCATTGTGGACTACTTCCAACGCAAGAAGCCTGCGTACTACGCAATGCGTCGCGTTCTCGCACCAATCGCCGTGGCCGTCAAGCGTGCTCACTTCGACTGGAGCGTCGTGCATGCCCGTGTCCCACCGAAGAGCGACTTCGAGCTGTGGGTGGCTTGCCAATACGAACGAGAGATCAAGGCGACGGTAGAGCTGCGGTTCATCAGCATCAAGACCGGCAAGGAGATCAAGGACAAGCTCGTGAAGCAAGACGTAGTCCTTGTTCAGAACGGCACAACGGATATCCTTTCTGGCACGATTGATAATGTCAACGAGGAGCCCCACGTACTTGCGGCGCGCATATGGGTCGATGGCGAGGTAGTGTCGAGGGATGTCGATTGGCCACAGCCCTTGAAGTATCTTGACTTTGAGGACAGGGGTCTTCAGGTTATACCTCAGGGTACTACAATCCTGGTGAAAGCGAACAAGCCAACTAAGGGTCTCGTTTTCGAGGAAAGATCAGGTGTCCTAGTCCATGACAGCGCGATAGATATCGTACCCGGAGATGAGCAAGTCATCAAAGTCAGAGGGTTGGGTAAGCAGGATCAGGCCTTGAAGTGGAGATATCTTGGCCAGGACTGAGTTCAGGCTGTACTCGAGGACACACTGTAAAGTGCTGCACAGAAATTCAAAAACAGCAATACTCATGCGTTGAGGGCTTGATGGAACCCGTCTCACTGGTTCACGCTGCCGTTTCATTGAAGGAAACACTCAGTCATCATCTGAACAAAGCAGGTCGTTAGCATCGTATGCATTGCGTGTTGCAGATATTTGACGGTGGTTGCTGTATGTATGCCAACGTAGCCACAGCATGCACCACGCCACTACGAATGAGGAAGTCCTTCAGGATTATCGTTCGTTTGTGCAGGGCGCGTGCATCAACGACGATCCTGCATCGTTGCTCATCGCCAACGGCGCACCCGCGTCCGCGGCCGCATTATCTGGTGGAGATCATATGTGAGGCAGTTATAGATTGCGAACCAGGCCAAGTAAGTAGTCCAGATGAATGTCACTGTCAGAGTTCGCTGGGCTGCTCCACCAATTTCCGGCTGGCACAAAAAGCGGTGGGTAGTCTTGATGCACCCTAGTCCCACTTGGTGCCTAGTGATGTGACCAGTTGCCCAAGTGAGCACTGGTACAACTCCACCAATCACGCAATTCTGCGTAGCTGCATTTACCTGCACCCCAGCTTTACGTACACCCTCAGGCACGCCCGCCATCCACACTTATTCGTTGTCATTTACGATGGTGTAGATGGGACGTGTTTTGCCGGGTCTTCGCTCCAAGGCAATGCGGTGCAGATGCCCCCGAATGCGGCCGGGATCGCGCTTCCCGAGGTATCAGGAAGATGATGGACTAGAATAACCTCTCGCCATCGCCATCCGATCACTGGCGTCTCGATAATTGCGGGAGCATGATCTGACACAGTCTTTGATGTGCAGCAACCGCCGCGCCGGCTCTGAATCGCCAACTCACCAGCTTGTCGAGCTTTGAAAAGGTGGCCCTCAATCTCGCTTGGCCTCCGCTTCCCATTTCCGTTCACCCGTCCCCACACCGCATGCTGTACCCTGCCGGCATCGCCTGGACATCTAATTGCGGGGGCGAATGGTAAACCTCATGTGAAAAACTTGCTGTACGAGGTCGCTAATGAAAGTGTGCAGAGCAATGCTAACTGCAATGTGAGCGGCAAACACAACGTGCACTGTGCATATTTTCGATTCGATCGTGGAGCCGAACGTTAGGTCCATACACCTGGATCGACTGCATGCTCTTGGCCACCACTGCTCTCTCGTCCCGGCTCTCCGATATAACAGATCCAATCCTGTGTCGCTTGGCTGTCTTCGTCTGGAGTGACACTTCGCGAATCCCAACACTCTGGGGTATGGTCCCGGGACATCCTCCTGCACAGCGCAAAAACCGACATCAACCATTATAGGCCTGACATCTGCAAATATTGTGTCCCGACCTTCCAAATGCATCGCGGTGCGCAAGGTTCATAGCATGTTCCATACTTTCCAATCGTCCGCGGGGCAGCGAATGCCCGCAGGCGAGGGCGAGTTTGCAGGAAAACCAACGCGGTCAACGGGATCACGAAGGATATCGACCAGCAACGCATGTATTGAATGCCGACGAAGGAAAATACGATGTGATGGTTCACAACCATGCGGACAGTGTGTTTGGTATCAACATCCAGAAGTGAGCATCAACCTTGGTTTGCCCCAAGACTGCAGGAATGAATGCACGAGGCTGACGATGAAGAAGGCATGCTCCTACTCCAAACCAGCACAGCGAGTGGTGCCCAGTCGCAAGTCAGTCTATGCTTATAGCAGCACAGTAAAAATACGTTCTAACGACCTCCAGACTAGTTGACAAACTGACCAGCAATGCCGAACTCTACAAGGGCATTTTGACGAAGCTAATCGGCAATGCACAGCTGGACTCTTTAGCAAACCTATCACGAGAAGAGCTGCTACAACTTGCACTGGCGTCACCAGAAGTAGTGCAAGGCACTTCTCCTTCTGTAGCAAATGCGCAGGCTATGTCAGAGATTCACACTGGATCAGACGGTGCCGATAGCCTGGAGGCATTGGAGCAAGCACCACCGGAAGACCCCTATTGGGATGAAGCGCGAAAACACCAAATCCGCGTACAGGGGATATCTGACGATGTCAATGGTCTCTCTATGTCTGTGGACAGGCTGTCATCTTATGTTGGAATATCCTCGATTACAGCAGCTCTAAAAGTTATCGTCCGATGTGCACCGCAAGCACGACCGCTGCTCACTCATAATAACCAGACAGAAACAGCGCTGCCTAGCCGAGCAAACTCTCCGCCACCAGAACTCACAAACAATCACCCACTTGCACTTCCTACTCAGCAAGAAGGGGAGAGGCTTATCGAGAGCTACTTCGATCGATGCCATCCTTTCTTTCCGCTTATCGACGAACGTAAATTTTGGGCCACCTTTCTACATGGAAATCGGACGGATTCTCAATGGCTGGCCTTGCTCAACATTGTATTTGCGGTAGGCTCCCTGGCATCATCGACTGCAAACAATCAGGCGCACTATACATACTTCAATCGATCACGAAGACACATGTCTTTGGACTCCTTCGGAAGCGGCAATATTGAAGTGCTGCAAGCGTTGGGTATCATGTGTGGCTATTACATGCACTACCTGAATCGACCGAATGAAGCACATTCGCTCATGGGAGGTACTCTCCGTATGGCCACGTCTCTTGGGCTCCATCGGGAGTACTCAGAACGAAGTGATACCAACAGACAAGTCGCGCAGCCCGAGGAAGAAGAAGAAGCCATCTCACCCGAGATGAGACGACGTATGTGGTGGAGCTTGTTCTGTTTGGATGCTTGGGCATCGACTACAACCGGCAGGCCATCTCTGGGTAGAATGGGGCCGTCCATCACAGTGATGAAGCCAGGTACGGCAGCTAACGCTGTGAGTAGAACCGGAAGACTAGCATGTAACTATACTCATATCCTCCAGGTGCCCACCATCATCATGACAAACAGCCCTCAATTCATAGATCAGCTGAAGCTGCTGCCTCTGACGCATGCGTCTACGTTCTGTGCAATCGCCACGAGGATACAAGATCGACTGGTAGAGTCGCCTCTACTTCCGCATGCAGAAACTGGCGCCTATGATGCTCAGATCATGAAGTGGCATGAAGAGCTCCCGTCAATCTTGTCTAGCTACGATGAGCAATGTCCGGAGTTCCTTCACCGCGCGCGTTGCGTCATGAAGTGGCGCTGGCACAATATTAGGATTGTACTCCATCGACCCATACTGCTCACGACTGCGCTGCGAAGATGTTCCTGGGCCAATCTGACAGCAGAGGAGAAGATCGCCGTCGAAAAGTGCCGCACGGCCGCCAGCACTACGATCGAGGAACTCAATAGGGACTGCATGTCTGACTTGATCTCCGGATGGAATGCTGTATGGTTCTGCTTCCAGGCCTGTATGGTACCCCTGGTGTCTCTATTTAGCGACGCGAGTCAACCCGAAGAGGTCGAGAAGTGGAAAGCCAGTATTGAGACGGCACTGGCTTTCTTCGACCGAATAAGAGACTGGAGTATAGCAGCTAAGCGAAGCGCTGATGCAGTCTCACGTCTCTATGCAGCATACAAAGCACAGAAGACAACAACACCACAGCCATCGATACCTCCGACACCGCAAATGCAGCAGCAACAGGCATATGCAGTGTCAAACAACTTTTACAACAATTTCGAAACAAACCAGCAACCCTTCGACTTCAATGCTGCTGGCTTACAGAATTGGCCGAATGCAAGCATGAACGATCCGAACTACCTGAATTACTTCTGGGATGATATGATGTGGGACACAAACTTACCGGACATACAGGATGCACCATTCGGCATGAGCAACGTTTACGATTTCACTGGTGCAGCGCAAGATTCGGGCATGGACGGGGCGTACTGGATGCATGGGAACTAAGGACGAGAGCAAACATGAGAAGACGAGTGCGCTAGACGGTCGCTTTCAACACGATACCCCGGATTCGTTGATTTTATCAAGGCAACTAGGAGCGAGATTGAAGCTTTCACGAGGATACGTATTGCGGGAGCATTCTTTTTCTAGAATCTACATGTAACCTACTTCTTGTTTTATTACAAACGAAAGGCCGTCACGTCATGAAGTCGTTCTTCCACTCTTAGTTCTTCTTCTTCAGAGCTCCCCCGTCCACCGTGATGTCCTGTCCGGTAACGAAGCCGGCCTCAATCAGCCACAAACACGCATCGATCACATCTTTGGGCCTTCCAGCTCGGTTCGTAGGATGATCGCTGACGTCCTTCTCGCCGATCTGCTCTTCCCAGTTCGTTCCCGCCTCGTCGCCTTCCTTGCACTCGTGCGCGACCTTGATCCTGCCGGGCGCCACCAAGTTGACACGGATACCGAGAGCACCAAGACTGATGGCCATCGAGTGCATCAGCCCCAACAGGCCCGACTTGCTCGACGCGTATCCCTCCTGGTTCTCATCAGACTGATGTGCGCGGAAACTGCCAATGTGGATGATACATGGTCCGGCGCCCTGCTCCTTGTGTGCACCCTTCTCACGGTCATGCGCGCGCGCCTTCATGTACGGGATGCAAGCCTGGCTCATAGCGAACGGACCGCTCAGATTCGTCTCAATGTACGCCTGCCATTCGCTCCAGGTACTCTTGTCTTCCATGGTCTTGCCATCTTTCCACTGCGGGCTGGCTATGCCGCCGTTGTTCACGAGCACGTCGATGCGGCTGTCGAAGAAGTTCTTAGCTGCTGTAGCGACCTGCTTGCGGATGTCTTCTACGTCTCGCAGATTGCAGATTGCGGACTCGACTTTCTTTTCTTCGTAGTATTTCTTCAAGTGTACTTTGGTCGTGTGAGTGAGCTCTGCTTCGTCAATGTCCAGGATGAAGACGTGGTGTCCGGCTTCGAGGAACATGCGAGACATGGCACGCCCAATGCCGCGGGCGCCGCCGCTCACAATGATGTTCTTTGGTGGTGCTTGGAGTGCCATTTCTGTGAATAGATTGATGTGGAATTGAGAAAGTAAGGGCGAGGGATAGACACCGCAGACTCGTATTTACAGGTGTGCCACTGCGGATTCAGAGGTGCGTAGGCTTGACGTCATGCTCAACACTTTGAGCCATCGCGATAACAAAATCTGAGAAGCCGCAATCGCTTGGCCTCGAGCCTTTGCGTTCTCAAGCACCAACAATCTCGCTCTTCACAAGGCAACGTTGATCGTGGGCCTATGTACCGTACACGTCCATTCACAGCGCTAAGGCTAGCGCGTCACGCTAGATGTGCCTTAATTGACCTTCGTCCCCGTTCGTTCGTCTTCCACTTTATGCACTCTTCTCCGGCCATCCCCATATGTAATTACACCTCACACTCCTCAACTCGTTATCGAACTTGTACTTCGTAAAGTCAGCGATCCCCGGGTTCGTAAACGGTATCACTTTATCGCCTTGACAATTACGATCCCTAGATTGCCGATCAGCACTCTGGTCTTGACACCCTGCAGTCTAGCTCGATGATTTCAAGTTTAGCATCCCTTTAGATGCTTCTCATCCATCTCAATGTCTCGTGGTGTACTCACGAATGCAGCGTGCAGAAGGTCCCTTCGTCAGGTCCAGTGCTCGAAATGTTCTTGTCAAACGCCGCAGGCATGTTGTAACATTTCCCTGGAGTGACAGCAATATTTCTGCATGTCCCCGCCCAGTTTGCATCCGTGCAGACATAAATGTTAGTCTTGGGGTCTGCGCGAGGTGGGAGATCTGACGTTGCGCTCGCGATGGCGGCGAGGGAAAGTAGCATGGAAGAGGTGTTTATGATTTTCATGTTGACAGGTCGTGTGAAGATGGATGAGGAAGTGTCAGGGTCCAGTGCGAGTTTTGTGGGGAGAAAGGGGGATGAGCGAGGCAAGGGAGGGTTCTGGAAGGGTCACACGGTGTTTATTGACGATGTTCATGCGAGTCGAAACCCAGGTACACTTATTTCAATTGGTATTTGCAGATTTTCAGCTACCCATACGCCATGCAGCTTCATCGAGCCGCCCATGCATCGGCTTATAGTGCTGCAGCCACCACGGGCATTACTCAGGCACTCAAACAACGTTCAAACTCTCAACCAGACACTTCAGCGATGGAACACACTTGGCATATTATATCTGTTCTCTTGTGGAGTCTCTTGAGCTATCTGAATAAAGCACTCGCGCGCGTGCTAGGTTGAGTCTCGCTGCCTTTACAATTCACTCAGCGACGCTGCACTAATCTGATCTGTCTCCAGCGCTGTTATTAACAACTATCGTGGGCCTCCAGATGGCAGTATTCACTCGTTGGTGCTAGACGCAAGCTTATGGCGCCCGCTCCAGTGAGCATCCTGCTATCAATCTCAGTCGCCCGGGCAGCTCACTACAAGCCCCGTGACTAACATGGCAAACCTTTGGGATCATCAGAGACAGCGCTGAAATGAAGTCCATAATTACAGGTACACCGCCAAAGTCGACGGCAAGAAAAGGTTCTCTGGCCCTGACCTTGTCATACATCCAGAGATCGAACGCAGTGTAGAGCAGTTGCGTAATGACCCTTGGACTTGGTACCGGAAAGCACGATCGTAGTGCGAGATGGCAAAAGATGTCAGTAGAAGCTAAATACAAACCCAACTTTCCCAAAACATCTGAGGTGGTTATAACCTATCTTGGCTTCGACCACAAGGAAACAGGTACTCTGTTTGGTGTATTGATTCGTTACGGAACTCAGAGTTTTCTACACCGCATGTACGGGCTGACCAAACAAACAGATTCCTAGCAAAAGCGATCAAGTGAAGGTCCAGTGCCTCAATTGGCCCGAAACCACGTACCATAGCGGATCTTGTAGCGCAGTGTATGACTCCAGTCTTCTTCACACAGCGAAACAGAATCATGAGCACCTTCTCAAAAACCACCAATGATTTCTATCTGCAAGTACCGGATCTCGAGGCGAACATCAACGTCGAGTCAAGTGTCACCGACGAAACTGCAACACGCCGGTTACAAATCTTCGAAGCCCGCCATGTTTAGCTATCAGCATCACGACTATGGTCACATGGATTACTGGAATATAATCGCACCATATATCTGTGCAGGCAGCACAAAGGCCAAAGGCGAACTCTGTCTCTTCTGCAGTCTCTTCTCACCAGTGAGCTAACTATCCAAATCGAATCGGGGATCTCCGGATTGCCCTATAAGAATTGCTCTCCTCATTGGCGGCTGCATCTTTGTAGCTTTTCATGGTTTTATTGTTGCGTAACCTTCAATCTTCGGGACACCTGCCGCGTCGGTAGTACTACTTGAATACTTGGCGGCTTCTTACACGACTGTTGTGCTGGTCGAAGATAGATAAGCAGATCTCGAAATATGTGTCTTCATGTAACCAGTAAGTGATATAATATATAGAGTAACATATCCTAGCACACTTGCAGGTCGGTATAGCGATTGTTCAACTCATACTTACAGTTGTAGATCCCGCGCTTTCCCAAGGATAGAAGTGCGATCTCTAAGAGTCAAATGACGAGAGTAAGACTCGCACATCTCGGGGGCGGGGATATGTTGGAGAAGTGGCAGAGGCAATACCAGAACATTGGAGCCGTGGCCGGAAATGACGTATACCGTGCGACGTCGAAACCTAAGTTGAAATCAGATATAAAGATACAGTAAGCCTTTGCGAAAATTGAAGATTCGTAATACATTGCATTAAGCGCTAGGAAGGTCGTACGCATGCAATGGTAGTGCACGACAACACTGCGTGCACATGCAGAGAGAGCGCTGAGTTTGGGAATCAGGCCGTGGCCCTGTTTGTTTGCTGACCAGACACCGGAGAAATCGAATTCCCAATCATGCACACATGATGAGTGAGTATGAAAGACCCTATAATTCATCGCTCATTGACTCCTAGACCCTGCCCATGCCTTGTCCTTTTGTCTTCGCTTAAACTTCAACACCTCTTCTGGAACTGCTTACGCAGCGGTGATGGCCTTGCGGACCTCACGGCCACGCTGCCTCGAGTTCAATCGGCGCTCGACGGTCTCGGCGGACTTCTGGACAACCTCGGCACCCTCGGTGAGGATGAGCTCGATGTGGGAAGGGTTGGACATGTAGGGGTTGATCTGTGCGCTGTTAGGGCTGTAACCGGGCGTGCGGAGTGCTGGTACATACGCGACCGTGGGCACGGTAAGTGCGCCTGCGCTGCTTGGGAGCCTGGTTGACCTGGATGTGCTTGACGATCAAGTTGGCGGTGTCGAGACCCTTGGTGTCGGCGTTGGCCTCAGCGTTCTTGAGGAGACCGAGAAGGATCTCGGCGGACTTGACGGGCCAGCGGGCCTTGGAGACACCGAAAGGCTTGCCTGCGGGAGTCAGCCATCTTTGCCCATGCAAAATTCGTTCCACGCAAGAGCAACGCGGCGCAGATCCCAGTCCAGCAGAATTCCTTCTCTTTCTGTTCTTTCCAATGTCCTGATACTGCTCGCATGTCCTTGCGTTCGAAATGGAGGGTCACTCACCCTGAGCGGTGCGTCCAGTGGAGCCGGCGTAGCGCCTCATGGGAACGGCCTCCTTGTGGTCGAGGACATTGCCGAGGTAGGTGAGAGCGCGCTCAAGCTTCCATCCGTTGATGGCCTGAGCGGTCTCGCGGGTGTTCTTGAAAGAAACACGGAGGTAGGAGCCGCGAGCGCGGGCGCTCTTTGCGTTGTCGAGGGTGGATGCTCCGTAACGAACCTGCGGCAGCAATTAATTTCGCATTCGAGAATGGCAGCAGCTCATCTGCGAGCGCTGTGGCGGACGGCGGCGACTCACCATTTTGGCGGGCGATGAGGTCCTGTGTTGTTAGCGAATCTTCAGAGGTTGGAGTAGGCACGATGTTCACCAGAGAATTAGAAGGTGTGTGGGTGTCCGTGCACGCTTCGCCGTCAGCCAATGGCGAACGTGGCACGAGTGGAGCACTAAGCGAGGAGAGAGCAGCCCTTGCCCTTGGCCGAATTTTGTGCTAGCGCAGTGAGCTCGCAGAGAAATTCTCGAACTTTGCGCTGAACTTCGAAGCTCCCCATTGCCTTACCGTCGCACACTTTCCACGACACATACCTTTTTCCAACATACATTCAGCAATGGCTTTCACACCCAGGTACGACTCCATCCATGTTAAGGTCGAGCATACCTGCCATTGCGCTGCAGCTGGGATGTGCAGCTAGGTCTTGAGTGCACAGCTGCTTTATTGCGACAGCTGCTCGAGATTTATCTGCGCATACTGAAACACTGCGCACTGCAAACTGCAGCCTTTAACCACCCATCCTTGATGCACAACTAACACAACCTAGAGGCGGACGTGGCGGTGGTGACCGTGGTGGCCGCGGAGGCTTTACTCCCCGTGGCGGACGCGGCGGCTTTGGCGACCGTGGTGGCCGTGGCGGCGGTCGCGGTGGCTTTGGCGGCGACCGTGGTGGCCGTGGCGGTGCCCGCGGTGGTGCCCGTGGTGGCCGTGGCGGTCCTCGCGGCGGTGGACGTGGTGGTGCTCGTGGCGGTGCCCGTGGTGGAGCGTAAGTCACGCCGACAAAAGGTGCGCAAGCGCAGCAACTGACTATCTACAGTAAGGTTATCGTCGAGCCTCACCGTCACGCCGGTGTCTTCGTTGCCCGCGGAAAGGAGGATCTCCTTGTCACCAAGAATCTGACCCCCGGCGAGAGCGTGTACGGCGAGAAGCGCATCAGCGTCGGCGGCGAGAAGTCTGAGAACAGCGAGGATGCCGCCCCTTCTGCTATCGAGTACCGTGTCTGGAACCCCTTCCGTTCCAAGCTGGCTGCCGGTATCCTTGGTGGTGTCGACAACATCTACATGGGCCCCGGATCCAAGGTCCTTTACCTCGGTGCTGCCTCCGGTACCTCAGTCTCTCACGTTGCTGATATCGTTGGCCCCGAGGGAACCGTCTTCGCTGTCGAGTTCTCCCATCGCTCCGGACGTGATCTGATCAACATGGCCACCCACCGCACCAACGTCATCCCCATCGTCGAGGATGCCCGTCACCCCCTCAAGTACCGTATGCTCGTCGGCATGGTCGACTGCATCTTCGCCGACGTTGCCCAGCCCGATCAGGCCCGTATCGTTGGTCTCAACGCTGGTCTCTTCCTCAAGGTTGGCGGTGGTATCGTCATCTCCATCAAGGCCAACTGTATCGACTCGACTGCCGCACCTGAGGCTGTCTTCGCTCAGGAAGTCGCCAAGCTGCGGGAGATGGGCATCAAGCCCAAGGAGCAGCTCACCCTCGAGCCCTTCGAGCGTGACCACGCCATGGTTGTCGGTGTCTACGAGCGCGCTGCCAAATAGAGTGCTAGTACGATCTTGTTTTATTAACGATGCATATACCTGTACTTCTGGGAAGGGACCGGCGTTTGGGGGCACTGGAGCTGACACTATCTACCAAAAGGCTTGGATGAATATATCTCTCAACATTCAACATCTCTCGCATCGTGACCTTGGTGTTTGTGACGCCGATATTCTCTTTTGGGTTTTGAGCGCAATGTTTTACGCGCTCCTATAGCGAGCTCGTGGCCGTTGATACACCTACCATCTCACCCACTACTAAAAGCCCGCGTCCCGGCTTATGACGCTAGTACGCATCCGCATCTCGGTCACACCTCGAACCAGTTTTTGAACTTCTACCAACCACAACACATCAGTGCCACGTGAGTGCCTACCGCAATGGTCTTTCGGGATCTGTGCACGCTGTGAATTTGTTGTAATTGTCCGAAACTCTTCTTCCTCTGACTCGGCGATGACCGTTACCTTGGTCTTCGGCGCCTGCCAAGTTTACAACTATCATGACGCAAGCCCAGCGCACCCATGTGCATCGCCGCATCTTGTGGACGTCTTGTGTAGACTATATATCCGCTTCATCCATGCCCTACTATGTTCGCTACTGACCTTCCTCTGTACATGTTTGCGTGATACCCAACTATTTGCCGTTTCTTCAGCGTCCTTGTCAGCACTTTCAAAGCATGTCGACCTTCAAACATCACAAACGGGTTCTGGGAGCGCTGGCACTCAGCTTCCTCGCCACCACACAGGCACAAGATAGCAAGAAAGGCTTCGCATTCATAGGAGACACACATGCCCCGGACAACAAGCTCCTCTCCTCGTCCACGAGTCCTATAAAGTGGTATTACAATTGGAGTCCCTACCCCAATGGCGACCTGATACCTACTACTGGCTCTTTGGAATTCGTCCCCATGATCCACGGCATCGACGCAACCCAACAGCCTGGAACTGAGCGTGCGATCAGCGGCCTCGACAAGTCCAGCACACACCTCCTCTCCTTCAACGAGCCAGATGGCACTACGGGCAGCGGTGGATCAAGCATTACCCCCGAGGACGCAGCACGAGCGTATATCGACTACGTCGTGCCGTACAGAAACGGCTCGAAAGGTGGGCGGGACTGGAAAATCAGCCATCCGTCGACCACCGGCTCGGGCAACGGCCTAGAATGGCTCAAGGCGTTCAACGAGTCGTGCTTCGAACTCGATGCGCGGAACGGTTGTCCAGCAGACTTTGTCGCTGTGCACTGGTATGGCGATTTCGGTGGCCTGGCGAGCTGGCTGGGCACGCTGGATGAGTTTTACAACACAAACTCTACGAGTGACACGAAGCTGAAGCTGTGGATCACCGAGATGGGGCTGCCGCAGCAGTCTGCTGAGAACACAGTGGGCATGATGAACCAGACACTTCCATACTTGGATGGGCTCGACTTCGTGGAGCGATATGCGTGGTTTGGCGCGTTCAGGACGGATGATGCTAATGAGTGGACTGGCGATGGGGTTGCCTTGTTCGACGACGATGGTGGGCTTACGGAGCTTGGCGCGCTGTATATGGGTGAGGGGTTCAAGGAAGGTCAGAAGGGCGAGGGATCAGGGGCCGGCATGCTCAGTGTGAATCTGATCGCGGTTGTGGCGATGGGAGTGGTGAGTGTGCTGATGAGCACGTTGTGATTGGCTATTTGAAACAGTTCTTTGGCGATAGATCGCAGATACCCCTTGATTTTGAGCTTAGAAGCAATGCAAGAATCACAGTGTTGTTGTGTCTCTAAGTGTACACCCAAGACACACGGTGTTGGTCAATTGAATAAAGCCAGGTGAAACGTGTCAGCTCAGGGCAATTTGGAGGTGACAAATGCACTGAATGTGTAATCTCTATTCTCAATCGGCGCGGTCATTGCCCTAAAATGTGCGACGAAGAAATCTTCTTTGAGACAGGCAGGCTTTGGCAAGGAGCAAGGAACATGTAGCCATTACGTTCGTCATTCGAGGGCACACCAAAATAACAGCCTCTTTGAGCAGAATAGAGAACATAAGAGTCAATGGTGCCACTTAGAAGCTGTATCGGCGGGACTTTCTATACATCACAGAGAGAAGTACAGAAAAAGATAAGCGGCCAAAAATGATTTCTTGCACGGAGTTGACGGCATGGGTTTCCACTTGCGGCAGCACAGGACATGTATCAGTTTGCTGAATCATTTGATAGTTTGGACAGAGTCCAATTCAGTCACTTGTGAAGACCTGGTCAGCATTTGGGAATAGATAAACGCGGGAAAGACAAGCTAGCCCTGGTTAAGAGGTGGAGGTGCCGAAGTAGTAATTGTGGTGTGCCCGAATTAATAACGGAGTTGCTCTATCTTCTGCGCGAGCTGACTGGGCCGCTGAAGAGGCAACCGTCAACGCACTCTGAGTCTGTGGAGTTGTACGCAATTTGGCCAACGCTGCTGCCCGGCTCGCATGACGGATCTCGCGGGCTCTGAAACATACGGCCATCGGCAGGCGCAACAAGTGTCTCTAGTACATCGCCGAAGGTATTGCGCACATGTGCAATCGGCTGGCCCTTTGTCACCGGCTCATCTACTTGTACTAAACGTTCAACAAAGCCACCATACTTCGTATACGTATCATGGAAAGTGTTGGCAATGTACACGTTGCTGAGATCGGGCTCAACGGTGGTGTTGCTAGGTGTGATCTTCAAGTCGACCATGACGCGGTTGACGAAGTCCACAGTGCGGTCGATGAGCGAATTGTTCCAGATCTTCGCCTGGCCCATCTCGACCGTCAAACTTGGGATCTTGTAGTCCACAAACGTTGTCTCGATGCTTCCAGGCTCGCCGACATCGACCTTCAGCGTATCGGGCTGCAGCAGCTTGCTCAGGCGCTCGACATATGGTAGACGCCAGTCAGCATAGCACCACAGGCTGGTCTCCCCGCCAGAAGACGGCGTGTGTAGGTCGATGCCAACGTCAACCTGCGAAGCATTGCCCCAGAGATAGTTCCAGATATTGTAGGCGAGGATGTTGGGGCCGCTACCGCCTAGCTCGGCAGATACGCCGGGGAAGACGCGGTTTACATTTGTGAAAGAGCCCGAGGCTGAGGCAGTGAAGTAGTTGCGCTGGTTGAGATATATCCCCATCGGGTTGACAGTGGGAATGCCGATGACTGTAAGCGTTAGACTGCCGGTTTGAAGTTGCTTGGATTGATGAGGACCTACCGGTGCCATTTAACGTTGCGACCTGGTCCTCCAATTGCTCGAATATGCGCTGAACTACACGAACAGGGTTCAGCTCGTCGCCGTGAATTGCAGCAGACAGCGACAGCTTCTGGCCTGTCTGGAGACTCTCCGGTGTTCCGCGTGCGACCATCACGGGGATGTGGACTGGATGTCCACCATTGAGCTCTCCGACGCGCAGATAATACCTCGAGACCTTCTGTGCGGGCACATCTGCAAGATTCAGATCATGAATCACAGGCACGCCGTTCAAGACATCCCCCGTGAAATTCGCAGCAGAGACGCTGCTTGCGAGTACTGCAGCAGTCGCGGCGACTGAAGCGAGGAGCTGCATGACCGTGTCTGAATTGAAGCGAGATGAGACTGTGCGGAACGCGAACACCGTGCAATTGACTCGTCGCGAGCTCTTATACCTCCTGATCGTTCATCTCCTCTTGATAAGCCTGTCCCTGCAGTGTTTGCCCAGATGTGCAGTGAAGAGCGACTTGCTCATTTAGGAAGGTCAACTTGAATCTTTTTGACAACATGACGATGCCCAGCATGCCCAGCTTTCCACCCTACAGGCTATCAGCGGTGGTTCCAACATCCTGGATAACGATGTCCATCTGTCGAAAGTCAAGGTCTTTGCTTCAGGAACCGAAAGGTTCCAGGTAGTACACTCTCGAGTGGTATAGTGCGTGTCGGCATAGCAGCAGTATGGCTCTATTGCAGCTCGTACCCAAGACAGCCAAACCGTTCCTATCCTGCTCTGTCTTCTTGCACGTGGCTTCGTCTGACGAAGAAATTATCTCGAAAGCGGAAGCTCCGTCGACCAAAGCGGCCTTGGCAAGGCGGCCCGTGATAGGCGTTGTTGATGAGGCTGGAAGCCGGGCATTGGCAACACCCGAGTGGTCAGACAGGGGCCGTCGCGATGTTAGTCAAAACTCCCAGTCATCAACGTCTGGTCATGAGTTTGTCTGTTGTCGGCTTCGAACAGAAGCTAGCGAAGACGATCGGGACGTTTGTGACTTGGGAGAGTGTTGTAATGTCAAGTCGAAGGATGAAGAAGCTCAGCTGGCAGGAATGGCGCACAGCTAGTCTCGCGCTAATGCGCGAGTGCGCCCCAAATTTGGGTGAGTCGTTGCTGTACAGGTCATGTAATGTACATTTGCGCCGCATGGAATAGGCGCATATTCAATGATGAAGTAATCGATGAAATGTTATTCATTGAGATGTTGCGAACTGGTAGCTAATGCAAAGCACCACCATGATGAAACGAGCCACTGTTCACGAGATTCGAGCCTGATGACTTCCTGACGAACAATCAATGCTTGACGGTTGGCAATCTCAACAACCAGAGAAATAGCGACGGATTGCGATGCCGATAGCGATAGTGAGGGTGATGGAGTATCAATACGTCCTGAGTGTGCGCTGTCCACAAGAGCTTTCGACGTCAGCCTGCAGATCTTACGCAAGAGATCTCGGAGAGGGAGCACTAGACTTCGTCTGCAGTGCTGTCAGTACTCTCCAGCCAATCCACCACATCCTTCCTGTAGACAAACTCACCGAGGCCGTCACCGCCGTCGGCAGAGTTCTCCTCCTCCTTGACCATGTTGTCTTCAGCCTTAGCTTTCTTGCCCCGCTTCTTCGCAGACGCCTTCTTGGCCTTGCCACCGGCTGGTTTGTCATCGAATGCGTTAGTAGAGGAGGTCTTGGGGTCGAGGTCAGCATCTGCATCAGCATCAGCAGCCTTGCGCTTCTTGCCTCCAGCGGTGGCGGCCTTGGGAGCTGCGACTGCTGCGCCTACGCTGGCGCCGTTGAGAAAGGCACCGAAGCTCTCAGTCTGCTCGATAGCCTTGTTCTTGACCGGAGGCCAGAACTTCTTGAGAGAGCCCTCTGTGAAGCCGGTAAGCTTAGCAAAGAGCGGCCAGTCGTACTATAGGGAGTCAGCGTCGATGCGCAAGCGCGAACGTAGTCAGGAAGACTGTGTCAACGAACCTTGCCCGCGCCGAGAGAAGAAACAAATGCAGCCGCGAGGATGCGCGTCTCTTTCACATCATAGCCGTCGATGGTGGTGTTGGGAGCTGCGGCTTCCTTCTTGGGAGGCATGTTGACTGCTACCGTGGGCTATGGAAGTTTGAGGTTGGAAAGGCCGTGAAGCTGTGAGGTTGGGGAGATTGAAGTCGTGGAGGAAGGTAAGGTGGGTGAGAACAAAGTGGGCTGTTTGCCTGCAAACGAACGAACGAACTGGATTTCAAGACCAAGTGAAGCTGGTGGCTAACCAAAGCTGTACCATTTCAGGCTACAATTTTAGGTGACTGACGATTTCAGACTTGGAACTCCAATCTCTCCGCCCTGGGCGTGTTTGCTGTCCGCCTCAACGTGGTGCTGGAAGCCCAGCCGAGCTTTTCGTGCGTTCTTTTCATTATCACGCAGAACCCACAGGCCTGTCTCTGCCCGTTCTCTGTCAAAACCCGGCAAGCCAGCTCTTACACATCTGCAGATAAGTCAGCTGCTTACTGACTTCTTGCAGGTTGCGCAGTCTATGAACAGCAGCGAGAGTCGAGTCGGCGGCCAGAGACTATGTCAGCTGCAAGCTTGCCCAGGTGAGGATTCGAACATTCGCGATGATGCCCTTAGCGCTCTTCTTGAGGTAGTCGTACTTCCAGAGTCATGTGGAAGTAGACCGAGAGTCCCTGGCTTGACGTGATTGATCTAAAGAGTGCCTGTATTGTACGATGGTGGCCGGCCGAGTAGCATGGACTTCACTGCTCCTAATGCGACCGAGTTGGTGTGAGACTGTCGGCACACTGGCAACGTGTCTTGCCGAGCATGGGAGGCATACGCGGCGAAAGATGAAAGCCCGAGAACTATTATGAAACTGTCGAACCTTTTTAGCTCTTCATCAAAATGCAGTAGCAGGCGCACCATAAAAGCGACTGCGATCGGACTGAAGTAGACCGCAGCAGTCTCGGTTTCATTATCCGGTGAAAGGTCCAGGTGCTTCATCGACCGGATCAGCGCGGCAACGGCATGTTAACCGACCGCGGTCCGTACCCACCAGTCCCAGTGCAAAGATATGGATCTGCGTCTCGACTTTGACCACAGACAATAGCTGTCGGTGTCAGCGATGCGGCCGCAAAAGGTCGTACGACTCCTGCGAGCGATTGCAACGAATAGGCTGCCTCCACGAACGTCGTTGGAGCCAAGTCTTTGAACCCTTTCCTAGATTAGCGAGCCGTCGTCCAAGACTCCACGGCATTTTCCAGAGTGAATCGATAGCACCGGAAAAAGCTAAGGGAAGCGAGTGCTTGATGAGACGAGCTGCAGCAGGCCTCGCGGCATTATTGTGGCGCCGGTGCTCACTGCTCAGCGCACAACAGCATCGCATCGAGAATCGGGCGGTCGAGTCGTGCAAGGAGGTGAACAGCGGGGACGCACTGGTCACCGTCTTCCGTCGAGCAGAGTCGGGCGTTTACCAAAATGGCAACGCAGGGCTGATGGACAGTGTTCAGCTGACATGCTCGACAATACGCATAGAAGAGGCCATTAACTTTGTGGGCCCGAAGCGGCAGCTGTTCGGCGGATATCCAATGCGAGCAGCGTCATAAGCCCGAAAGACGGACCCTGGTTGCACTGCGGCTGCGACATCAGCTGCGTTTCACACGGCGGGCCGCAGAAGTGGTCATCAAGGGTGCATATTGAAGTACAGTTTCGCATATTCGCAATGCTCAACTCGCTCGTGTTTAGTGATGGGCTGCTTCTTAAACACCCGAAAACGGTGGAATGCAGACGCAGCGATCTGCGGCCCGCCAGTACGCCAGGCACACGCGGTCTGCGTCAATTTTCTATCATCGCGCGCTTGTGGAGCCTCACTGCTCACTGGCAGCGTCTTCTCAGCCGCTCTTTAACGCAACGACAGCCACTGCACAGTCCTTCCTTCCCTCTCCCACCTTGTGCCTCAAGCTGCAGTCGCGACTGCCGATCCCGTAACCTCCTCCGTCTTCGCTCCTTCCTGTACCCCTCCAGACGACACGATCCCCGCAAGGGTCCTGCTGTATAACATCCCTGGATAGCCCACGTCGAACAGCAAATTATCTTTGCGCGCGTCTTCCGCCCGGATCAAGCGCAGCCCCGTTCCTTGGGACAACAATCATCTGTAATCGTTGATAGTGGACCAGCTTCCTGTCAACCTCCACCATCACATCACATCACACACAATGGCCTCCTCACATCCCACCCTAACCAGCACATATGGATCGCGAGCCGGGCTCCCCACCACCGGCCCTCTTGCTTCGTACCTGTTGCGCTTGATCTCCATCAAGCAAACAAATCTGTGCCTGTCTGCCGATGTGGAAACTTCCGCCGAACTTATCCAGCTCGCCGAAGAGGTTGGTGACTCAATCTGCCTGCTCAAGACACACTGCGACATCGTCACAGACTGGACCGACCGGACAGCCACAGCTTTACGGGAGATTGCAAAGAGGAAGTCCTTCCTTATCTTCGAGGACCGCAAGTTCGCCGATATTGGTGGTATGTCTCTTTCCCTGCAGAGCGTACCGACTACTCTACCGTTAGTTGGACAGATCTGAGCACGTCTAATATCACTGGCAGAAACCGTACAGAAGCAGTACACTTCGGGACATCACCGTATTGCACTGTGGGCCGAGATCACTAATGCACATATCATCCCTGGTCCTGCTATCGTTACCGCCCTCGAGAAAGCCGCCGAGTCGACTATTGCAAAGTACAACACCGGCGTGCACACCGAGATCTCTGCTGAAAAGCGCGACAAGGTGAATGGCACAGATGGCAGTGAGGAGGAAGACGATGAGGTCCCACCCATGGACGGTGCCCTTGAGTCGCCTATGCTCATGGACGACGGGGAGAGGCGGCTGAGCATCAAGCCCATGGACAGGAAGCAAAGTGTGGTCAGCGTCAGCACTACCATCTCTACACGCACCGAAAGCATTTCGCCGAGACCAGAAGCCCTTAATGCGTCTGGCGAGATATTCGATCTGGACACAGTCAAGCAGCTTGTTCGTCTGGGCGAGCCTCCCTTCCTGCGCTCGTTGCTGCTTCTCGCCGAGATGAGCTCAGCAGGTCACCTCATGACGCCAGAGTACCGTCAAGCTAGCGTTGACATTGCGCGATCGCACCGCGACTTCGTTATGGGCTTTATTGCTCAGCGGAGTTTGAACACCGAGCCAGACGATAACTTCATCACCATGACGCCTGGCTGCCAACTGCCACCGCCTGGTCAAGAAGGTGCCAAGCTCGGAGATAGCCTGGGCCAGCAATATAACACACCGCGAAAGCTGATCCTCGAGTCTGGCTGCGACATCATCATTGTTGGTCGCGGTATCGTCCGTGCATCGGATCGCAAGGCCGAGGCGCAGCGTTACAGGCAAGCAGGATGGCAGGCTTACGAGGAGCGCATCAAGGGTCAGTGAAGCATGATACCCTGCTGGTGTGGGACACAACGAAAAGTTTCAACATGTCGGGTCCTCGACTGGAGTATCACGAAATATGATAGGACACGAAATATACTGCATTGGGCGGCGCACTAAGGTCGGACACTTGGAGATACGAACAATACCACTCGGCGTCACCGGCATACCATATCGAGAAGTCAGCGAATGAAGATCACAAAAAACTATATTCTCTCAGATCAATCACGAAGCTCTACGAGACTGAAATTCATTTTTGCGTCAAGGAGCTAAACCAGGGTATCAACACTATTCAAACGCCAGTCATCAAACCACGGACAATGTCCTAGCCTGCTCAAGAGTTTACAAAGCCATTGCGGCACCACCAACCAGAGCAGCAAGTGCCCCGCTGACGTACATGCCCATGCCGACAGGTCGCGCCGCATCACCGGTGGTCTCCTTCTTGATAACGCTCTCAACGAGGTCCTTCTGCTCCTTCTTGTTCTTTTCGATGTAAGCCTTGAGGCCGGTGGGCATAGCAGCGTACCTGAGCAGAGGTGAGTTGAGTGGATGGGTATGGGTCATTCTGAAGTACGTACCATGTTGGCGTTGTGGCGAATGGAATAATGGTGTCGGTTGCTGTAACTCCCTTAGGAACGCCGCTGTGTGTCTCCTGGAATTCAATAAGCTCGGACCAAGCAGAGCTGTATTCTGGTTGAGCGGTCACGGAAGCCTGCCACGAGGATGCAGCTTCGGCGAGTGCTTTTGTGATCTTGCTGAGCTGCGCAGAATTGGTGGCGCTGACGGAGTAGTAGTCGGTCCCAATGGCAAAGTCGGGAGCGGGAGCTGCTGCTGCTACAGAAGCGAAAGCTACAGCGAGGAGGGTTGTGAACTGCATGTTGTAGGTATTGATCTGTTTTGGGCTTTGAAGCACTAGGGGGACAGGATTGAAGGACTTGTAGAGCTCGTAGGAGGAAGAAGTGCTTTAGTGGTTTCCACTGCCAACAAGACTTTCCCGTCCATAAATACAAAATAGCAGTCGCTGATGTCTATACTTAGACCCGCCTTTTCTCGTATCGTGACTTTGCTCATCAAGGCCGCAGTCAGGCACCCCACGAGATGTGCAAAACGTGACCTGGCTAACACCTCTTTCAGGACCACTCTCGGGTATAGCGCGGCCCAAAGAAGCTCTTTGCGCTCACCGGTATCCATTTCTCCACTCTCCTCTCGTGGTGACAGCCTCAATCAGCCCTGCGCCTAGGATGGGCTCCCAGGAGAAAGCACCGCCAAGAATGAGTATGACGGACGCCTAAGCTTGGAGGCCCTGCCAGCCGTCTATTGGACGCAGGTACACGTTACCCAAGGCGGCGGGCGCGCTTTGCTGTCATCGTCGCCGACGTGCGCTGTATGAAAGGGTGTGAAAGGGCGGGTGCACGGGGCTTCGGTGAGGGCTGTGATGCATGGCATAGCCTCAGGCTGCTGGACGCCTTTCGACGACCACGGCTATGCGGCTTCTAGTTTATTAGTAGTTGCAAGCAACATCAACTCACTTCGCACGAAGGAGCAGCTCGATACAACTGTCACATAAGAGGCCTCTTGAGAAGTTGAGATACAGTGCAAGCCGGACAGCTGTGGTTGCCCAGGTGGTTTCCTGTGTCGTAGAGCATGGCACGTTGCTGCCAGCAGAAGAACCACTCACTGTCCAGACATCGGCGTTGATAGATTGACTGCCTTTTTTTTTCAGATAGCTAGATCTTGTACCTGCAACGATCTATGCTGGGTGGTTAGTTGTCCGACTTTCTAAGCACCACAAGTCGCGGCCTCATGTGATCTCGGATGCAGCTCGATCAGACTTCCGAGGTGAAGCTTGACGCTGCTAAAAGAGGAAGGATTGCTGAGCGTGATTTGCTGTGGACCGAGATGTGAAAGGCCCCAGAGCCAATCAGATGGCGGCGGTTTCCCGGCTGCGGACCCTTTCCGTGCTGTCAAAGCATCCTGACCAAATCACGAAAACGACCTGGCAGTTTCGAGTACAGTACATAGCGATCGTCAGCGATCATGATGCACCTCCACGCAAGACAGCGGAAAGCCTGGACTGCTCTACAAATACGTTCCAGAACATGACACTCAGCCGTAAGCTGCTCTCACTCGCAACCACCTTCGGCCTCGTTCGACCCCAAGCCGTCCCCGCAGAGAACACTTCGTTCAATCCTCTTGCCGGCATCCAGCAGTTCCCCATATCTTCGTACAGCGGCAACATGACCCGCCTCGCTCCGGTCCTCTCCATCTCGCACGGCGGCGGCCCCATGCCTGTGCTCGGCGACCCTGGGCACGCCGAAATCACAAAGTCGCTGCAGACAAAGGTGCCCAAGATCCTCAAGCTGGGCACGCCCGACGCACCGAAGGCCATCGTCTTGGTCACCGCGCATTGGTCGACGAACAAGGTCCACATCTCGAGTGGTGCGAGACATGAGCTGATGTACGACTACTACGGCTTCCCCGACGCCGCGTACAAGATCAAGCACCCCGCGCCCGGCTCGCCCGAGGTCGCTGGCGAAGTCGAACGCGTTCTCAAAGACGCAGGGATCGACTGCATCAAAGATTCTGAGCGCGGTACGTATCTCGCTATCAAGACTTCCGACCTCGCTAATGACTGACTAGGATGGGACCACGGCGTCTTCATCCCCATGAAGCTCATCGACCCGCAAGCCCGCGTCCCCATCGTCCAAGTCAGTGTCCTAGCCTCCGAATCCGCCTCGCAGTCCTTCGCAATCGGCCGCGCGCTTGCCTCTCTACGCGCGCAGAACATCGCAATCATCGGCTCTGGCTTCGCTACCTTCCACAACTTGCGTGTCATGTTCAGCGGCGGAATCTCCGCGCCGGACTTCAAGAGAACACTCGTCCAGTGGAGTGACGTGGTGAGCGATGCAGCGACCACGCAGGATGTGGCAGCAAGAGAGGAGAAGTTCGAGAGCTGGAGAAAGTGGCCCGCCGCGTACACGATGCATCCCAGAGGCGGCGCGGAGCATTTCTTGCCGCTGATTGTGTGTGCGGGCGCGGGCGCGGAAACGAAGGGGAGGAAGTATGCGGATGCTTACCACGGATTGGATATGTGGAGTTACTACTGGGATGAGGAGGGCGAGAAGCTGTAGATGTGGATGGTACGAGAACATAAAATCCAGGTACATGCGTGTACTCTGTCAATAAGGCGAAGTCAGGTTCGAGCACATTTGGCTGCACGTACACGGATGTCAACGTCTTGTCTCATTTGTGCTGGACCGGCGGCAAGAGAAGTCAGAATCAATACATAACTATGGTATCTAAACAAACATGACCAACAGAGGTCTCTTCGGACATCAAATCACCCCGCCTCGATCCGAACTTCAATACACCCAACCCCCTGTTTACAAGGCAACAACACCCAAGAACGCAGCTGCCATCCCGGCGCCCATGACAGCAACCTTGTTAGCAGCACCAGTCTGACTGGCAGTAGCCGCAGTACCGGACCTCGTCGCGCTCCCGCTCCCGCTCGCAGCACCCGTCTGATTGACGCCCACCGCCTGGTAGAGGATGCTCTCTACGACCTTATTGTTCTTGTCGTAGTAGCTCTTGACGTCGCTGGGCAGCGCGCTGTACCAGTCCGGCACCGTGGTGAAGGTCTCGAGGCCCGTCAGCGCAGTCACTCCCGACGGAATCGAGTACGACGCCGTCGCCACAAACGACGCGAGCTCCTTCTGAATCTTGGCTTTCTCGGACACGGCGCTGGCGTCCGCTGCGGCGGTCAAAGAGGCGATCTCGGCGGTTACGTAGTTGGCGAGCGAGGAGGCGTAGGATTTGAGCTGGAGGGTGTTAGACAGGGGCTGCTGGTGTGAGTTGGGTGCCTACGTTGAGGAGCTGGGACAGGTCGGTGGGTGTGGGGATTGCGGTCACGACGACGAAGTCGGCGGCGGCGGTGGTGGCGAGAGCTGCGGCGACGAGTGTGAACTTCATGGTTGCTGGTGTTTGTTGCGGTCTGGATTGAGCGTTGTAGATGGATGCGTGACTGATGTTGGAAACGAAACGGGGATGCTTGAAGTGAGGAATAGATTTCAAACGCAGGAGGTATCGATTGCTAATAAAGGACAATATCACAAACAGCGCACCCTCGCCTTATACCTCAGCATTGCACAATTCTGTCACAGCCACACCTCATCTCACGGCTTACGACTGACCGATCGTGTCGGCGAGTAGTGCCGGGTGCCTGAGCTTCATTTACGATGTCTAGCTCGCCCATGACGTTGGACTTTGACGTCGAGAAATGCCTGAAACTACGATGATTACCGTTGCGCGTTGACAGCGGGTAGAGTCGATCAAAAGACCTCGATTCCTCCACCTCGTGGCCGTTGCGAGCGGAGGATGTGGAGCGCTGGAGATTGTGAAGTGCATTGATAACGGCTCCCCTGATGTTGCCATGTTTCGGCCTTCCCTCACATGGAATGCGGACCCACTTGTAACGACGGCTAGCGTCGAGGATCATTGCGGCTGAGCAAGGGCTGAGAGGGCGAGAATAGAACACCAGACTCTGTGGACGATGGGGCAGTGTGGGAGGGGCGCATTGATAGTGTTTCGTGAGCTTCATGAGCTTCGTAAAGAGTTCTGAATGCATCGTCGACGCCAAGCCAAGCCGTCATCTCCGTCCCATCGCGACTCCGAACGCGCCTTCATGCACGAATCTCCGTCACCTTCGACTCAACAGCGTGCCCTTCCTCACTGGTCTTCTTCCCTGCGATTTCAGCGTGGCCGCTTGATGTCTCGCTCGTGTCGTCCACGTCAGCGGCAACCGCAACCTGTTTACGTTCTTTCCAGCCAAGGAATACGAATCCGACGATAACAGCCACCCAGTACAGGTTGTATGAGATGACTGAGCCGTACGTAGCACTGTTCTGCCACCCAAACAGGGAGTTGAAGATGCCCCAACCACCAGAGCCGTTTTCAAGGGGTGAGCCAAACTAGTAATCCGTTAGCAACTGTGTGCTCTGACACGGATCTGGAACAACCTACGTTGACGTGCCACACGCTCTTTCTAATATCGTAGCTGCCTGGGCCAGCACCTGCTTCTGCAGCGCCTTCACCCGCAAGCTTGACCCATGTATTCTGTTCGAGATTCCACACTCCTGGGTGTATGTCAGCATTGAGCTTCCAGCTTACTAGTCTTGAGGAGGGATCTCACCTTTGGAGAAGAGTCCAGCAGCAACGAGATACAGGAAGCATGTCGAGACAACAAGGAAGATCTGGAGAGAAGACTTGTTGCCGCCCTTGTAAATCAAGTAGCCAATCAGTGCGCCAGCGCCGAGACCAGTGATGGCTGCGAGAGGAATCGACGTCGCTGGCAGGCCAATTCCCACGCCTGCGATGAACAGCACCGCCTCGATGCCCTCTCGTAGAACGGTAATGAAAGGCAGGATGAACATGGCGTACTTCTCAGACCATCTCTTGAAGCGACCGCCGACTGGCTTGGTGTCCTTGTCGTCTAGCACTTTGCGAATCTTGTTCCTCCACTTGTCCTGGAGCTTGCTGACTCGGAGCAGTGCGGCGCCCATGAGGGTGATGATGATACTGGCGATTAGGGCAAAGACACCTTCCCAGATGTTCTCGGCTGCGTCGAAGGCATTCTTGCCTGCTGTGTAGACTGCAGCGATGTCAGTGAATGCTGACCGATGACTGGCAGGCTCCTATGTTGCAAAAAGAACCGCAACATTCTTGCAACCCACATGGTGTCTAGCCGTATGTAACACGGAAGGCAGGCACTTACAGGTCCCAATCACACCAGCACAGATGATTAAACAAATCAGGACGCCGAGTCCTACACCGGCCCAGACCTGACGGACAAGCCTCTTACGCACTGCGGCATCGTGCTCGGGGCCAAGCGTCTGCTTGAGGAATGCGAGGAGTACAGAAACGATGATGCTGCACTCCAAGCACTCTCGAAAGCAAATGAAGAAAACTGCATGGGTGTTAGCACTCAGAGCTGAAGGTAGCGACTAAGAGGGGCTTCTCAAACTCGCCTGGGACAGCAAAGACGTTTGGCATCTCGATGCTGCTATGCAATTCTTTGTGCACGCAATGGAGAGAATCAGATAAGAGCGAAACGATCTGGAAAGAGGGATAGATATCTAATCTGATGCAGAGGCGAAGAAACGCTCAACTTGCACGGCTGACACAAATCGTTGCAACATCCGCTCCCGGTCCTACCCAAAAGCCACCATCGCCGAACCTCGCTTGTTATCACCCTATCTGCAGCAAATTTGAGATCAAGCCGAAGCCATTGACACCGCGGAGCGGCCAATTTCTCGCACACGAGGCACGCTCAATTCACGATTTGCGGCTCGCCAAGGGCGCCAATTCCAATCAAGCCTCCCGCTACGCCTTTTAGCGCAACCTTACGACGCATGCAACTTGTTCGCTTAACTGGGCCCAGGGCGATCGGGGTCCAGATTTAATCAGATGGGCCGATAATCGTGCACTTATCCAAGCTACTGTCTACCATTCGTACCTGAGCAAATCAGATTACACGGGTGACGCCGGAGGTACAGCGCCGGACCCGGAGAGGTGTGACAGCTATGGTGTCGATTTCGACGGTGCAAGTACGGCGTACCAATCGCGAGGGAGACCCCGCTTGCTGGCAGCTCTGGGACTGGGATTAACCACAGATGATCTGATAAACTCGGATGGTCTACGATCATACTTGCGGCAGCTTGAGAGTTTTGTGAAGCGAGCGAATGCTTTTTGCACGGCTCGGCCTTATCTGATCGCTCCTTCTACGGCTGCAGGATCTTATCTCTTTCATCTGATCATCTCTGATCTTGTTTGACAGATCAGTCCCTGCACGCGGTAGAGCCCTCTTGACATCGAGCTCCAGCTTCTTATTCCCGCCCTCTTGCGATTGACGTCTCGGAGGCCAGCTCGGACTCACAGGAAAGCAGGAGGCAGTCAGCATCCACCCACGCATTATCTGAGCACAGGCAAGTCCTGTACTGGCTACAACAATCTCCCGCTGGTATAACCGACTTTCACTGCAGCACAAGAGGCTACCATGGCGATCTCCTTGTCGAACTTCCTCCTTCCACTATCCCTTCTTCTGTCGGCAGCTCAGAGTGCTACGGTCACCTATGACTTCGATGTTGCTTGGACATACGCCAATCCGGACGGTCAGTACAATCGCCCGGTGATTGGTATCAACGGACAATGGCCAATCCCTCCCATCGTTGCAACCAAGGGTGATCAAGTCATCGTCAATGTCAAGAACTCTTTGGGCAACGAGAGCACCAGTCTCCACTTCCACGGACTATACATGAATGGCTCGACTCATATGGACGGCCCTGTCGATGTCACTCAATGCGGAGTTCTTCCCGGTTCAAGCTTCACGTACAACTTCACCGTTGATCAGCCAGGTATGGTGTTCTTACATTTAGAACGCTGAGCTGGATCTAACTCCTCAAGGCACGTACTGGTACCACAGCCACGTGCGTGGTCAGTATCCTGACGGCCTTCGTGGTCCGCTCATTGTTAACGATCCAGAGAACCCCTTTAAGGATCAGTATGACGAGGAGATCGTTCTTACGTTCTCTGACTGGTACCATCAGAGCATGCCCAAGCTAATCTCAGGGTTCATCAGCATTGCAAACCCGTCTGGAGCAGAGCCTGTTCCTCAGGCCGCCCTGGTCAATGACACCCAAAACTTAGATGTCAAAATTGAGCCGGGCAAGACATACATGTTCCGAATGATTAATATCGGTGCCTTTGCAGCGCAGTATGTTTGGTTCGAGGATCACACTATGCGTGTCGTCGAGGTTGATGGCATCTATACTGAACCCAGTGACGCGGAGATGTTGTACATGGCCGCTGCTCAGAGATACAGCGTTCTGATTACGGCAAAGAACGACACGAGCTCGAACTTTGCTTTTGTCGGTTCTATGGATGAGGTAATTCTCCCGGCTCGAATGGCATGCTGCCGCTAATACGAGACATTAGGACCTATTCGACGTCGTTCCTGACGGACTGAACCAAAACGTGACAGGCTGGTTGGTCTATGATGATAGCAAACCTAAGTCCGAAGCCAAAACGATCGACTCCTTCGACGCCCAGTTCGATGACTTTACCCTTGTCCCTTACGACAAGGAGAACATTTACACCAATGTCTCGCGCTCCATCACGCTCGACATGAAGATGGACAATCTCAATGACGGTGCAAACTACGCTTTCTTCAACGGCATCACCTACGTTGCGCCCAAAGTACCCACTCTTTACACCACACTCTCCACCGGCGCCAACGCAACCAATCCAGCCATCTACGGCACAAATACAAACTCATTCGTGCTTGCACAAAACGAGGTCATCGAGATCATCCTCAACAACGACGACCCAGGAAAGCACCCATTCCATCTCCACGGCCACGCCTTTCAAGTCGTCGCCCGCTCCGAGGAAGAAGCAGGCTTCTTCAATGCCACCAACAGCACGCAGACAGACTTCGCTCCCGTGCCAATGCGCCGTGATACCGTGCTAGTCAGACCGAACGGATACATTGTATTGCGTTTCCAATCTGATAACCCTGGTATATGGCTATTCCACTGCCACCTGGAGTGGCACATGGCATCTGGTCTTGCCATCACGTTGGTCGAGTCGCCGCTTACGCTACAGCAGCAGTTGGGCGGCAAGATCCCGCAGGATCACTGGGATGTCTGTTCCAAGGGTAATGTGCCGGTCACTGGAAATGCGGCCGGTGATACGGTGAACCTGTTGGATTTGACGGGCGAGAATAAGAGCCCAGGCCAGCTGCCCGCAGGATTTACTGCCCGGGGTATCGTGGCACTGGTGTTTAGCTGCATAAGTGCGTTCCTGGGCATGGCTGTCATTGGCTGGTATGGCTTGAAGCCCATCGGTGAGAAGAAAGTAAGGTGATTTGAAAATATGGTGGTGGGAATTGGCAAGGCTGCCCTATTGTAGCTCTTTCATGGACTTGCGAGATGATTCTGAAGATCGGTTTTCGTTCGCCGTAGCGTTTGTGTATACCCTGAATTCAAAATTTACGCTCTATGACATCACCAAGACTCATTTCATTTCTCAAGGTGAGGAGGATTTTGACCTTTACCTTCTTTACTTTCACACCACATAAGTCCGGTCACATGTTTTCGACGGGTCAGTCACACGACCTTCTTTCTGCTTTCTTCCACAGTCCATCTCCTGCAAGCAGCGAGCTACTGAGAGTCCAAAAGCTCTGCTGATATGCATATTCGCTGTGCTGCGTTTCGTGTGTGCCAAATTGAATGTCTTGTCTTCGGAGCCACAGATCCCCGATTCCTGATGCCCCTGATCATGCGGCCACGTATAGATCACCTTCGGCTCATGTTTCTTCCTCCTTAGAACTACTGACCGACATTGAGAAACATATAACGCAAATTCGACCTTTGAGCCCATCTGCTGCTTTCTCAAACGTGCGACGAGGCTTGGTCAAGTCATCGTTGTGTCTTGTTTGGAGCCATCGTCTATGTTGCATGTTTCTAAGCAGAAATAAGGATAATGTATTGCGTTGGCCGATATTTGACTGTACACATCAGCTCCTCTCATCAGTTGTACAGCGATAGAGGATTGTGCAGGCTTGAAGACGAGTGTGCAATGCACGATGAAAAAGAAGATTGGACAAAGTCCTTGCGCCCCCTCGGAACGGCATTCGTCTCTCGTGCGCTGTTGCTGATTGGCCCGCTTGTTCAGCCCTGCAGCAGTGCTCGACTCACGCGTCCTTCGCGCGTCCAACAACATAGAGCGCGTAAAGCCTTCAGCGTAAACGTAAAGTCAGTATTGAATTCCTGCCGAATAGCAGACTGTGCCTTGCGCCACTCATTAGGAAAATCACACGCCAAACGGTGAAGCTTACAGCAGCCAGCTCTCCCTTTGCTGTCTCCTCTGCCATGCATTCTCCACGAAGCTAAGTATAGCACATGCCAACATGGCAGCTTGTGGAGGAAACGGTCATCAGCATAGAAGCTCATTTCATTATACGATGTGCGACTCTCGTAGGAGCTGACACGTCGGACCTGCCCTAACATGACGGCCTATCTAGGGAAATTTCCACACGTTCCTGTACTACTGGGCCGAGAAACACCTCGATCTGTCGACCCCGCGTACTTGCGGCTGCCTATCCGAGAGACTCGTCGACTGTAACTACCCAGCTAGGTAATTAATCGTTGCAAAATATATCGAATTCACTGTCGTGCTATCAACCTTGCTTTCAGTCTCACATTCCTTCGACGTCCCACCACTACTCGACTTGCGATCTCGAAGGAGAGGCAGACTGGCAAATACCTCTGCGGTAATGCGTCGAGATTTCGTGCATATAAGAGCGTCCATGCGCTCCCAATATCCATAGCATAGCAGCAATCCACTCAACCCAAGTCAGGACGGACAAACCATCAACATGAGACTTCTAAACACCACAGCGGCTGCAGTAGCTGGCTATGCTACTTTCCTGGCCGAACCACCAGTTCTGGCCGAGCCACCAATTCTGGCTGAGCCGACGATCCTAGCTGAGCCACTTGTCGCCCCTTTCGTACCCGTGGAAAACCCTGGGCGAGTCGCTGCCTTCAGCAGCGTTGCGCCTGCTGCTGCTGGCATAGTGGCCGACTCGCGGTATGGCGGCTGGGGCTATCCAGGAAATTCACCCTCAGCAGTGTCTTCGGCTAGCCGATGCTCGACTACATATGGCGCATCGGCTCCTCCCTGGGGAGCGTCCACGGATTACTTCACCAGCACATCGTACGCGTACAGGATCAAGACAGAACTCTTGACGCCCAAACCGTCCACGACAAGTGTCACAGCTACCTCGACATACACACAGTGGGACACAGCGCCCAATAATCTGACAAAGACAGTCTGGACTGATACGTACACTTGGACTAACTATCTGACATCCACCGCAACTGTCTCGGAGACTTCCACTATCACCAAAACAGTTCTCTTGACAACGACAGTTCCGACGCCGGACGGCTTCACACCCGTAGCAGCTATCTACCCAGAAGCAACAAAACGCGTGGACGACTGGGATGACCGCGACAACTGGGCTGTCGAAGATTCGTACTTCCAGGACGAGGGTAATGACCCATATATCCTACCTCTCGCCGCCGGTTCCGCTCGCGAAGGCATGCTCCTTGACGCAGCAGCCCCCCTTGTCACAGACGGTACACCAGTGCAGACGTCATCCCAAACCGACCAGGCTTCCAAGGTCGATTGCCTGGTCACCGTGGTCAACATCTACGACTCGGGTACTACAACTTCCAAGTCATTCGTCTCACCTCCCACCTACACTCGCACAAAGTACATAGCCACCGAGACCACCACAACAACCGTAACCACCAAGGTCAACCCAACCGAGACCCCATACACATACTCGCTAGCCTCAGGTCTGGAAATCAAATCGTGGTACACCGAAACAACCACCAGCACCGCAACAGTAAGCCCACCCCCCTTTTCCAAAAACCCATCTTGAACTCAGACTAACACCCCCCAGACCACAATAACCCTCTACCCCTCCTCCACAACCACCTCCTACGCCGCCTGCGCCACCTCCAACGTAATCGACTCGTACAAATCCTTCCCGCTCAACAACCTCGCTGAGAACTGGTACACAAAGAACAGCACCGTGCGCGTCATCCGCTCCGAATGGTACGACTTCCAGAACGCGACCGCGTGCTGCAATAACGCTTCCCTGTACGACAATGCGATTTTTTACAAGTACGATGGTACGTGTGAGGTTTTCTTGGATATTGATGCGGGTAATGAGGGGGGGAAGGTGGATGTGGAGGTTTGGTATGAGCCGAGGGAGCGGGGGTGGTATGGGCCTACGGTGGGGAATGGGCCGAGGGGGAGTATTAGTTTCGCGTCGTTGTGGTTGTGAGGCGGTGGGGTGGTGTGAGTGGTGGATTGTTGGGGCTTTGTGCGGTGTTTGTTGCTTTGGTGGGGGTTTGGGGTGTGTTTGGGTTCGAGTTTATATCTTATGTAACAATGTGATTCCTTCCATTCTTCTGCAATTGAGCTCCGCCTGACCTAGTGTCAAAGTTGTCACGGGCATGTAGCGAGCCTTGGGCGTGACTGTCCCGACACGCATCTCTTTCCCGCCTGTCAATTACAAACCACGCGTCAACGCTCGAAGATATGCACCGACGCTGACCTTCCCTTCCCTAAGATCCTCCCATCTCGCTTCGCTTTTCCGCGCCTCTTTCCACATCCATGTCCTACACATATCCTACACACCGCATCTCTATCCCCATCCATCCTACACCCCCCACCCCTCCTCCCTCCAAACCCCACTCCTCCCCCCCTCCTTAACCACAACCCTCACATCCCCAATCCGCTGCCCCCTATCCACCGCCTTACACATATCCACCACACTAAGCGCCGCCCCCATCACCGCAGTCAACGCCTCCATCTCCACCCCCGTCTCGCCCTTACACTCAACCCGACACTCAATCGCCACGCCGCCAAACCCCATATCATCCCCACCATGCCCAGCACTCGCCTTCGAACCAGCAGCAAACGTCTTGAGCTCGACGCCAACATGCGTCAGCGCGATGGGGTGGCACAGGGGAACGATATCCGGGCATTTTTTCGCAGCCAGGATGCCTGCTATTCTGCTTACGGCCAGGACGTCGCCTTTTGTGAGGGCGTGGGAGGTTATGAGGGGGAGGGGTGTCGGGTTGGAGAAGTAGACTGTGCCGACTGCGATGGCGGTGCGGGGGGTGGCGGGTTTGGTGGATATGCGGACCATGTGTGCGGAGCCGGTGGGGGTTAGGTGCGGGAGGAGAGGATGGGGTGGGGGGGATTTGGGTGAGGAGTCGTCGTGGGGTTTTGCTTGGGAGGTTGGGAGGGGGTGTGAGGAGGTTGAGTATGGGCGGCGGATGAGCGAGCGGACTGTGAAGTTTCGCCGGTTTCGACGCGGTTTGTCCGCTATTGATCTGGAGCCGGTGTAAGATTGTGTGCGTGGGTTTCGGGCCTGCTTCTGCGGGGTTTTGATCTTGGTCCTCTGCTCTGCGACGTGGCGCTGATTCTTCATCACGAAGCCGTTGGGCTGCAGAGGGGGTTCGTATGTGACCAGGGGCCTGTGTGCCTCGGCTTGCGCGTCGCTGGGAGCGGCTTCAGACTCAGCACCATCTTGACGCAGCGTTGTGGCGCGACGCAGAAGGGCGAGTTCAGTCGCAACTCTCGCCTTGCGCGTGGGATCCCACAGATCCTCCTCGTTCTCGGGTTCTGTCGAGCCACCCTTCCTTTCCTGTGCTTGCGACTTGACGACCGGCCCGATCAATTGCCTTGGATCGTATCGCATGGTCTTTCGGACCTCGATTCCCTCTGTCTTGACATGCGGGCTGTGCTGCTCTGGCAAGTCCTCGGCGGCGACCTTGTCGTCTTCCGTGCCCCGTCTAGGCTTTACGGCTTCGTGGTCGGCTGCACGAGTCTCGCGTGCTTGCTCGCTCGTCCGAGACGAGACGGAGGCGGATCCACCATCTGCTGCCTTTGCAACGCCAGTCTGAGTCTCCACAACTCCATCCCCAGCATCCCTCCCCTCCACCCTCGGAACCTTCAAAGGCCAAGCCCTCGTCTCCCTCATCCTCTCCTGCTTAACCACCGCAAACCTGTCCGCCCAATAAATCGGCGAAACAATCTTTCCCCCCTGCCGATGCGCGACCCCCCCACCCCCTCTCACTCTCTTAATCAACCTCACAGCAAGAAAGTCCTCAATTTTGTTGAGTTTCAACCGCTCGTCGAATTTGTCGAGGAAGTCGACAAGGTGCGCGTCGATTGCGGCGGTTACTTCTGGGGAGACTATGGTGGAGACGCCGATGGGGTTTTTGACGAGTTTCTTTTTTTCGAGGCGGCGGAGGCGCTTTTCGATGGCGCTGTAGATGCTGAGGCGGCGGCCGAAGTAGGCGTGGGTTTTTGGTTTGCCGGGGACGGGGATGGGGTTTAGTGGGCGGGTTGGTATTGGGGGGGAGGGCGGGGGAGGAGAGGGTGTTGGTGGTGCGGGATCTGATGGGTTGGCGGTGCTGTGAAGAGGAGCGAGATTTGCTGCCGGGCTTTGGCTCTTCTCGTTGCCTTCGGTTGGCTTGTTGCTCGGTGGAGGGAAGGGCTCTTCGTCCTGGGAGTGTTGTTGGACGGCTCCTTCGATGCTTTTCTCTTCAGCATCCGTCTTGGCCGCGGATACTGTCTCATCCCCCAACCCATCCTCACGACGTTCCCGAATCTCAACACCGTCCTCCTCTTCAACCAACGCAGGCTCCACACTGGAACCCCGTACCTCCTCTGCCTCATCCGCAGCGCGAACCTCCCCTCTCATCACCTCCTCATCCTCCAGAAACCCGTTCTCGTTGAACTCTTCGATCTCGGCTTCCCTCGTCGCCTCGACGTTCTCTCGTCCTTTAACGTTTTTCTCCCCAGCACTCTGCGCCCCCTGCTCCTCCTTCAGAAGCTCAGGCGTCATGTTAAACCCCCTCTCCTCACCAAACTTCTCATTCCACCTCTCCGCAACACGCCTCCTCGCCTCCTCGCTCAACGGCTTCACGCCCGCACCCGAGCTTCTACCCAGATAGCCATTACTCTGCGCAGCAGAACTCTCATCAGTCCTGGTCTCACCGGTCTCGGTCTCAGTCCCGGCCTCGACCTCGGCCTCACCCTCACCCTCCCCATCACGCCACCCCAGCACCCCCGTCTTATCCCTATACCTCCCAATCAGCACCTTGAGATACATCTGCAACGTCCTTTTATCCCAACGCGCAGACCTGCCATCCGCCGGCAGCGCATCGAGACGGGGATGAAACGCCGCGAGGCGACTGCGCAGGTCTGCGAGGTAATGTGTGAGTTTGGGAGGGGGCGCGTGGATGTCGATGGTGGTGGTGGCGTCGAGTGCGTATTTGCCATTGGGGAGGTGGATGCGGAGGTTTGTTGTGTTGAGGTCGGCGGCATTGGTTGTTTTGGGGTCGGTGGGGGTGGTTATGTGGATGTTGGCGTGTGTGGCTGCGAGGCGCGCCATTCGCACCGCGAGCTCGTCTTTCCTGCGGAGGATTTCTTCTTTTTTGCGGTGGACTTGTTCGCGTCGCTCGTGGATTGCGCTGGCTTCCCCCGCGGTGTCCGGGTCTTGCGGGCCACGCTGCGCGATGTACGATTTCAGCTGCGCGTAGCTGTCCTCTAGCTCTCGAACGTGTCGCTCGTGCTCCACCCTCATCCCTTTGATCTCCTTGACCCGCGCCTCGTATTCCGACGCCAGCTTGCGCTCTGCGACCACTTTTTGGTTGTGCTGCATGTTCTTGTACGAGTAGTCTGGGTGGTTCTTCAGGCTGCGCGCTTCCTGCGCGTCGCGGTACAGGACTTCCCAATCTACGGCTCTGGCGGCTGCGAGACGGTGGGCTAGGTCTGTGAGTTTGGCGTCGAGCTCGGCGGGTGAGAGGTCCTCGATTTTGATGTCTGTGGAGTCTGGAGTGGCTTGTGAGGAGGCGGCAAGATCACGCATTAGCTGAGGCTTTTGCGTGGCTTGCAGGGTCTTGGGGGATATGCGTTTTGAGGCTTTCGTCTGGCGTGGATTTGGTCGCTGGCCGTCGATCAGCGCTTCGATGTGTTTGTCGTTGTTGGTGGAATCGCTCGAGTCCGTTGCGTATGCGGCTCGATTGGCTGATGTCGAGAACATTCTTGCAGAGCTGGAATATCGTCCAAGCAGAGGATTGAGGTACGCATTCGACGCCAGAATGCTCGTCGCTGCATGCCTACACGGACGCCGTTGATCTACACACGTCAGCACCGAACATCACAGGCGCAGTACGACATCGCGACAGACAAAACGGGGTATATGATTTTGTATATAGCCTCAGATGCTCTATGTCGCCCGATAGCCGAGCATGCGGAAAGACGATGCAAAGCGAAGGTAAGAATAAGCCTCAAACGCCAGCCATGCAACATCTCAACGTACCGCCGTGGTATCATAAATCGCGTCTGGTGTACCAAAACAAGGGAGAGGTTCACCCACCAATCAGGATCATCGGCCTGTTCTGCATGGTTGCAAGATCGCCCATGTCAGCGTGCTTCTCTGCTTTGCGCTTCACGGCTTGCCCGATTACGCCGAGGAGCTGGCGCTCGCGTGGTCCCCAGCCGAGAACCGTCGAGTCGCTGAGTCGCCCGTGGTGCCGATCCAGCTCGATCTGTTTGATGCGTTCAAACGCAACTTCGTCGATGGGCTGGTTGTTGTTGTCTTGGCGGAGGAGGTCGCGCAGGGAGACTTCGTCGTTGCCGTGGAGGCAGACTTTCAGGTTGCCGTCGCTGGTGATGCGCAGGCGGTTGCAGCTGCTGCAGAAGTCGTTGGTCATGCTTGTGATGAAGCCGACCTTGCCAACGAACCCTGGGACCTTGAATGTTTTGCTCGTGTCGTTCTTGTGGCCTGGTATCCGCGCCAGGGCGGGGTACTTGGTGCGGATGATGTCGACCATCTCCTGGAAGCTGATCATCTTGTTCTCGCTCCACTTGTTGCCGCCAAAGGGCATGTACTCGATGAAGCGCACCTCGATGTCCTTCTCGCGGCCCATCTCTACGAACGGCAGGATCTCGCGCTCGTTCAGGCCGCGCATGACGACGCAGTTGACCTTGAGCTTGACGTTCGCGCCCAGCTTGTTCATCTCGAGAATGCGGTCGATGGACTTGATGACGGCGTCGAAGCCCTTCCGCCTCGTCATGATCTGGAACTGGAAGGGGTCCAGCGTGTCCAAGCTGAGGTTGATGCCGGTCAGCCCCGCCTCGACCATGGCGTCCAGCTTCCGGTGCAGCGATATGCCGTTGGTGGTGAGGGCGAGCTCGCGCAGGCCTTTCGGTCCGAGGGCGCCGATCTGCTGCATCAGCGGCACGATGTCGCGGCGCACGGTGGGTTCGCCGCCCGTCAGGCGGATCTTGGTGACGCCCTGGGAGACGAACAGGGAGGAGAGGTAGACGATCTCGGGCGTGGTGAGCATCGTAGCGGGCGGCGACAGCGGGATGCCCTCTGTGAGCTGTCAGTGACGGGGCCATCGGGTCGAGGAACGCTGCGCACCTTCAGGCATGCAGTACAGACAGCGCAGATTGCAGCGCTCCGTGATGCTGATGCGCAGATAGTCGTGCTGCCGCTGGAACGTGTCGGTCAAAAACTCAGAAAACGGCCTCGTCTTCTCAATCGCCTGGATGCGCTCTCTTGCAAGCTGCCGCGACAGCTCGACACCGGGCTCCCGCACCGCAGCGCTCGTCGTCGCTACCCATCGCCGTGCCACGGGCCATGGCCGGCATTCGCCACGGCCAGCAGCGGCAGCGCGCACTGCAGACGGGCCTGGCCGCGTCCCTATTCTAACCATGAGCGCCATCAACAGGTCGAGTCGAGCGTCGTCGGTCGTCGCCCAACATCTGGAGGGGCGGGTGCGTGAAGCTATATAAGCTAATCCGCCAGTTCTGATGACTGCGAGTTGACATGCGTCCGCACGCTAACGCCGAGGATCCACACCAACGCGGGCCTCAAGCGAGAACTACAGACAGATTACTAAGATGCAGTAAGTGGGGGATCGCAGCATCTCCGCTGACACTGGGCTGCATGCACGCGCCCTTTTGTCTGGAGAAGGTGCTGATAATGCGCGTGCTACGTCACAGCCGTGGTTGGCCTGGATGAGGTGCAGTAGCAACATCACACTGCCTGACAGCTCCTCGGCGTCGGCTTATCTGAACCTGCCTAATCGGGCAAGTCAGCGCAGCATCGATCGCAGTCTCCGTGGGCGGCCTCGTCGCGGCAAAGTCAACGACAAAACTACATCTTCGCTCTAGCCTGGAGTGCTTCAACGCATTCCCACACCACTTTAGAAATTACAATACGCAATGCTTACTTGGTCGCTCATCATGTATTTTCCTGCAAGGAAACAAGATATCTTGACTTTTTTCCAATCTCGCATATCCCCGCGTATGGCTGTAGACTGAACCTTTTACCTATGAGACGGGCTCTTCGGACTACAGTTCCTTAGAGCACACGACGACGCTTGCCTGTCACACTCTCCTGCCTTCCCTCTGCGTCCTGACCGCGACGCTTCGGTGCGAATCGCTGTCCACTCCTTGAAAAGTGCGGTGACCGAATGGCGCCACCGTGAAGGACCCTGGTGGGTGTCGCGCTGCTCTTCGCCCTCTTACCTTCTCCCTCCGTGTCTTGCTTGTCGGGAGCGAATTTATGCATACTGCCAGGAGCCCGTTGCACGAACAGCTTTCCGTTCCTCCTCACACTCGTCTTGCGCTTATTGCTCTGCGCAGCTAGCGAGTCCGCGCCGTTGATCTCTTCATCGCGCCCTCCCTTCCACCGTCTCACCCGCGCATTCCACTCCTTCCTCTCTTGCTTCGCTCGCCGCCACATCTCTCTCACAGGGTCGACATCGTCATCCGCCGGCTCGTCATAGCGCTCTCCCTTCCACCGTCTCACCCGCGCATTCCACTCCTTCCTCTCTTGCTTCGCCCGCCGCCACATCTCTCTCACAGGGTCAACATCGACATCGTAATCCACCGGCCCGTCTGATTCCTCGCACGCCCGCCCGGTGTGGTCCAGAGTGTGGAGAACGGCTTCTGTAACACCACCACCTGTTGCAACTGTTGCGGGCGCGTACTTCGCGACGTACTCGACCACAAGCGCGATGTAGGGGACGCGAAAGCCGGATTTCGCGTGTGCTAGCTTTGCTCGCTCGGGGCCGCTGAGGATGACGTCGAGGATGGTGCGCACCATGTCGCAGCATTCGGTGCATCTGAAAGCTTCGTTTTCGAGGACTGGGGCGTGGCAGGTGACGCCGCACGGCTGCGGCGTGGGGGTAGAGATCCAGTGCCCGCAGATCAGCTTGTGTAGGCCTGGTGCTACACCGCAGGATTCAGTGAGATCGATGAACGTCTTGAAGTATCGGGCGCCATTGTAGGTGTGTAGGTAGCTTTCTGGCAATGGATTGTCTTCTGTGGACTTCTCCATATTCATATCGAGTTTGCTGGGGTATTTTGGATATGTTTTCTCCACTGTGCGTTTGAACAGGCGATGGGGAGTGAGGTTTCGTCTTCGAAGTGGTGGGTCCTCGGAGGAAGTGTGCCTGTTCGGAAGACATTCATCGTCAGATGATACCTCCAGGACTTGTTCTTCACAGTATCGTCCCAGAGGAACGTTTGTTTGCCTGTCGCCAGCAGCCTGTGATCGGTGCGTTTGATCATCTGCATCGTTCTCCTGGTCCAAGGTGACATCCGAATCAATCGACTCGTGGCGCACGTAGCCTTGCTTGTGCTTTTGACTTCCTTCAGATGTCTCACTGAACGATGGGACTTGTGAATCGTTGACGGAAGTGGCATGAAATGGCTCAGAAGTCTGTACTTCTCTTTGAACCTGTACCCCTCCAAGAGCGTCGTTCGTCTCCCTTCCAGGTCGCGTTGCGTCGCCGTCATGATCCATACTTTGTACTTTCACCGTATCAGTGGCTGCGTCAGCTCGTCCCCAACGGCTCTTGACGCGCCGCAATGAGTTGAGTGACATGGTGTCGTTTGGCTAACACAGTGTCAGTTGAGAGTCACAATACTGCGCAGTTGGCGTGAGATAAAGAACAAGACAGTGAGGTCGCGTGCCATGAAATATATAGTCGGCAGCACACGGGCCCGACGGCAGCGCTGCGTAAGTGAAAGCCAACTGGGAGATCGCGCTGAAGCAAAGACTGAAGTAAAATATGGTATATTGCGACGAGAAGTGCTTACTTCTCTAGTTCGCTAACTAATTTGGGGTCAGTGACCGCCGGTGCATTCGAGTTGTTGGACTTCATGGCTTCGAGGACTTCCAGACTCATGTCCGCTCGAGGTCCGGTGAAGTTCTTGCGCCCGTCTACGATCCACTGAATTGTACTGATGAGAAGGATGATGCCAAAAGCGACGATACAGTAGTCTAGAGATGTAAGCAGGTTGCTTCCTGTGCGATGTATATGTGCACTTACTCATATTACTGCCGGTGACAGGAAGCTCGGGAGGGAAGACGAAGAGCACGGTGGTGACGATTGCGTACGCCAGGCCCAGCAAGTTTGCGGACCAGCCCAGCCAGTTGGGGAGCGAGAACGCTCGATCTGGCAACATCTTTCTGCCACGGCCGACATTGATGGCAACGGGAATGGCGTAACTGACGCCGAGAGCGACAACTGACGCGGCGATCAGTGCGTTGAAGGCGCTGCTTGACCCTATCATGATCAGACCAAATAGCAATGCGAGACCAGCGGAGAGCATCAGAGAGTAAAGCGGAACTCCCAATCTTTCGTCTACCTTCGCAAAGATCTTGGAGAAGGGGAGTCCTCCGTCTCGTGCAAAAGCGTATGACATTCGGGAGGAAGTCGTCATGATGGCAATCTCTGCGAAGAGAATGCAGATGAGAGGGAACATCAGCAAGCAGACTGCTCCAGCGCGGCTCTTCGTAGCATTGTTCAGAATGAAGAGCAAGGGACCCTCTCCAGCTCCAATGATGTTATCTGCATTGCCTCCTGACACAAAGAGCAAGACCATCAAGAAGATAAATCCTGTGACTGTACCGATGCAGACGCAGTAGATCATAATCTTGGGGCCTTCCACGCTGGCATTAGGGATCTCCTCGATCATGTGGGCCACCGCGTCGTACCCGGTGATTCCGAAGCCACCCTGGAGCAAACCTAGCAGCCAAGAGATGCCGTCGGGCCAGCCAGTCGTATTCAAGAATTCAGTGAAGACAAAGTCTGCAGACGCAAACTCGCCCGAAGAGCAGGCCAGGACTGTGATGCAGATGATAGCGAAGCCACCTACGGACCAGATGAAAGCGCCCTTGTTGAGATACGGAAGAAGCCTGTTCATGAAAGCATTGACGATGAAGGCGATGGCAGTCCATGCGAGGTAGATCAGGTACTGCTGCCATGGCTTGATCACGAAGTCAGGGTGGAACAGGGTGATGATGCCAGCGATGAGCTGAGAAGCCAGGAGACCTCCAGAGGTTGTGAGAGCGATCCATCCAGAGACGTTGATCCAGCCAGTGATCCATGATGCGAGCGGAACCCATTTCCTGGGCGTGATGACAGCAACCCAGTGATATCTGTGTGTGTTACTATTTGGAACCTAACGCTCTGCTAAACCGAACTTACTGGCCTCCCGCCGTTGGATATGCGGACAGAAATTCGGCGAGCGATGCGGCCAAGGCAAGATTACAGATTCCAGCAGTTAACAGACCCCAAATGACCGAAGTGGAGCCGCCACTGGGTAGAGCCAGCGAGAGCGAGGAGGAAAGGGCAGTCCAGGAGTTGAGAATGGCAAAGGCAAGACCCAACATGGAAAGCAGAGAGAAGTTGCGCTGCAGCTCACCCTTGTGGCCGAGGGCTTGAAGCTGCAGCTCGTCATCGGTGCGAGGGAGCGCCATATTGAAGATGACGCTATACACCCAGTGTGGTGGGATACAAGGGTCTTGTGAGAGCAGAGAGGAGGATGTCGCAGTCAAGATTCACGATGATCTCACGGGCATAGCGAGGCATTAAGAAGAGGTGCGCGGAACGAGACCGATAGCGTCAACACGTCAACTGGATGGCGGCTGACGTCGCCCATCCCCCATGCGGTATGTCCAACAGGAGACGAGGGCGATAAAGGCTTGTCAAAGCTTGTGTCGCGTGTCCGCTCTGGGCAACTTACAACTTATCAGCATGAGGCGCGCCGCTATCTCGAAAGACGAGGAAGGGCCAACGAGAATGCCGGGGGCTCTTTGGCGCAACGGCCTACTGCAGGCGGCTGACGATCTGGCACCCTCGAAATGAGTGCCGGCGCTCGGCAGGCTGGTGTCCGGGGCCGGGAAGACTGGCAAAGAACTACAAAGGGTATCATGACCCCGAACGGGCGTCAAAGGCGTGTGTATCTCGTCGATATGGGTATGACCTTTGCAAATGACAAGTGCAGCGCCAACCCCACAATCTGCAACGGTCAAGCTTTCCGATGGGACCCGCTAGGCCGTAAAAGTGGGCCACGCCTGAACCTCTCGACACGAACACCATGATGGCCGTCAACGTCGAGGCATCGCAGCGCGACTGCAGGAGAAAGCGCAGATTTGGTTACAGTACACGTCTTGGTTGAAGAATCGAATTTGAGGCACGCCGCCTATCCACACCTCGGACCATCGAAGTTTCCCAGCACCCTACGTCATTGCGCGAGCCATCCTCTCGTCGCTGCGCCCGTCGACTGCTCGACGCTGCAGACCACCAGCATGATGACGCGCGCATGGAACAGAGTGCGCGGCAATCGCTCGCATGAGTACACGCCACTGCCGCTGAGCGAGAAGGAGGCGTACCCGGAGCTCAAGACGCGGGTCCAGGAGCGCTCGCGCTTCACAGTCGTCGGCCTGGTGCTCTGCATTGCGGGCTGCCTCTTCGCCCTGTACGGCCTGTTCAGGTAGGCCAGAGCACATCGCCCTCGACTGACACATGTCTGACACTCACAGCGCCCTCATCGCGCCCACAAACAAGTCCTGCGATACGGTCAACAACGGCTACCGTTGCAGCCCCAAGACAAGCCACTTCTGGGGCCAGTACTCGCTGTGGTACTCGGTGCCATCTGAGATAAGCGTCCAGCCACCCAACGGCTGCGATGTCACCTTTGCCAACGTCCTCTCTCGCCATGGCGGCCGCGACCCAACCGCGGGGAAATCCTTGGCCTACGCCCTCCTCATCGCCAACATCCAGAACACGAGCACCGCCTTCCCCGACGAATTCGCTTTCCTCAAGCACTACGAATACAAGCTGGGCGCGGACGAGCTGACTGATGCCGGGAGACAGGAGATGGTCAACTCTGGCGCCCACTTCTTCCACCGCTATCGCAAGCTCGTCACGAAGCACACCCCGTTTGTGCGCGCAGGAGGCCAGCACCGTGTTGTTGAGTCAGCAGAGGAATGGCTGTCAGGTATCGCCCAGTCGCTGGACGAGAAGGCCAACAAGGTCGATGTCATCATCCCCGAGGGCACCGAATGGAACAACACACTGTCTCACGATGTCTGTCCAGCCTTCACTGGCAGTCCTGGCTACGAGGCGCAGCGTCTCTGGGCCTCCAAGTTCGTTCCTCCCATTCAAGAACGAGTGAACGCAAAGCTGGGCACCAACCTGAGCGCTACCTACGTCGTCTACCTGATGGACATGTGTCCATTCGACACGCTTGCGCAACCTGCTGCGAAGATCTCACCATTCTGTCACTTGTTCACAGAGAAAGAGTGGCACGAGTACGATTACTTCCAGACCCTCGGCAAATACTACGGCTATGGTGTCGGCAACCCTCTCGGTGCTACGCAGGGTGCAGGCTACGTGAACGAGCTGCTAGCCAGGCTGCAGAACAAGCCGGTCGAGGACACCACAAACACGAACCGCACGCTTGACTCTGATCCCGCAACTTTCCCACTTGATCGCAAGGTCTACGCTGACTTCAGCCACGACAACGATATCAGTGGTGTTCTGGCTGCGCTCGGACTCTACAACCAGACGAAGCCGCTGTCCAAGACGACCGTGGAGAGCACCAAAGACACGTACGGCTTCTCCGCCGCCTGGACAGTCCCATTCGCGTCGAGATTATACGTGGAGAAGCTGCAGTGCAGCGGCGCGAAGGAAGAGTTTGTGCGCATCATCGTCAACGATCGTGTGCAGCCACTGGAATTCTGCGGCGCAGACAGGCACGGCAGGTGCACGTTGACTAAGTTTGTTGAGAGCCAAGGCTTCGCCAGGAACGGTGGGCTGTGGAGCCAATGCTTTGAGTAAAGCACTCCTGCATTATCTGCATTGACGCAATTTATAGACCGGATCATAGACCATGTAGACGTCCGTCTCTCGACCCAATCGACTATTATTTTCACAAGAGACATTGTGCACCTCAGTTTCCATCACGAAATACATTTTCGCCTCCGACAAAGAAACCGCCAGTACAAACAAAGGCGCAGTAACAACCTTCACAATGTCTTTGATCTCACAACAAGCCCTTTCGAGTAGCCACGCACCGGCAGAAGTTTCAGTCATGTTGCCGGCGCTTTCGTATACAAGCAATCGACCATCTGACAATTGCCAGCAAACTCAAGCCAAACAGCCTCCAGATAGAACCTGCGCAAATGTCATGGACCCGCCCAGCACGCGCCAGCAAGACCGCGGCCGCATCCAACATCAGCGCTATGCTAGCAGCTTATGCACAACCCCCTACTGCACCAACCCCAGAAGCCGATCCTCCTCTGTCTAAGCCCAGCCCACCTCGAAGATTCTCGCTCAAATTCAAGAAAGCGATCTGGAATGCATACACCCCCCTTCTACCACGCTCACCTAATTCAACCACCTCCTTCCCCCCGCGCAAATCCAGAGCAGGCCAGAAACCCAAACGCCCCATCACCACCAGCAAATCCCCCGTCTCAAAACCACCAAAGCGCTCCCCAGCGCCACGCCAGTGCAAAGTAAAACTAACGCGCTTCCAATACGGCGGCCCCGCTCGCCGCGAGCGAGGCAAGTACACAGACATGATCACCCTCGAGACACCGTGTTTGCGGCCAACGTGTGCGAATTGCCAGAGATGGCACTCGCATATACTGCGCGAGAGCGGCGAGGCGGAGGGGGCGAGAACGCCCAGCGGGCAGGATGCTGCGCGTCCCAGACTCAAGCTCAATCTGAGACTCAACACGCCTGCGTCAAGGAAGGATGGGGAATGCGATATCCGCCTCCCTGACCCTGTCTCGGTGCACAATTCGCCCACGACAGCCCCGTGCGAGGCCGTCTCGTGTGAGGCTCTGCAGCATAGCTACATCGCACGACTGAGGTGGGGTAGCGATGCAGGCAAGGCCAGATTCCGGGCGCTTGTGCATACGCAAGTCCGCAGGGAGATACGGACGGCGCGCAAGAGACTCGGGCGTATGGCGGAAGATGTAGTACGACAGACCCTGTTGCAAGGGGATGGAGTCGGCGGACAGATGCCGCAGCCGAGACCCAGGGTAAATTTGACATTTGACAGGGTGATGGGGAGGGAGAATAACAGGTTAATCGGGATGTCTGTGTAGCAGGGCGCATGCACTGACGCACGACGACACCAAACAAGAGGTAGTAAGAACATAACCTCATCTACTCGAATCTCATCTAGGAACATAGTTGACCCTGCCATCATACACGCCCTTGAAGACACACCAGTACGCCATATGCGCAAACACGATACCAACCAAGCTCCCAAACAGCACATCAACCGGGTGATGCCAACAATCTCTGACCTTACTCGCCGCAATCAAAAACGCCACAAGCCACGGCAATACCCAAACAACCATCTTCCAATGGCGTATCCTCCCCTCATTCAGACACCCACGATCCTCCGCCTCACCACTACCACTCGGCCTATAGCACGGCAGCGCACTCTCCCGTCTCTTACCAAAAACCTTCAACATCCCATTGAGATACAGCGCCAAGAACCCAAACCCCGCAAACGCCGCGCTCGAGTGTCCCGACGGAAACGACATCTGCGCCTCTCTGACTCGCTTGGCATCGCCGGTGCACACCACAGCTGTGTACTACACCGCGTGGCCCTGTGCGCCGAGCACCGAGGGTGGCAGGGGGCCCAGCGGTGCGCACACGGTGAGGAAGTGCGGGCGCAACCCGCCGATTAACCATTTGATGAAGCACTGGAAGAGCGTTGCGGTTGCGAGGGCGTAGCCCAGACCTATACTCTGCGGTTGTTAGACGAGAGAGATGGAGGGAGGGAGGTACGAACCGCTGCGTTGCTTTCCCAGAAGTTGTGGGTGTACCATAGTCCGATTGCGCCCATGATCGCGAAGGGTACGGCGAAGGAGATGATGGCGCTTACGAGTGTGGTTATGTATTCGGCGAGGAGGGGTTTGCTGTGCTGGAGACCCCATGAGGAAGTCCATACGCTGTCGAAGAGCGGGAAGTATCGCGGCATGAGCGGGGTGGCGAAGAGGTATATGAGTTGGGCGATTAGGAGGCAGGCGAGCTGGGTTGCGATGTCCAGCCAGGAAGCTTTCAGCCAGGTTTTGAAAGGTGGGCTGTTGTTGAATTGAGGCACGAACTTGCGCAGCCCGGATGGGGTTGGCTTGGAGGTAGCTGGCGAGCTTTCGGGTTGCTTCTCGTCATGAGTGTTGCGTGGCAGGGTCTCCTCAGGAATAGTGGGGAGGTAGTCAACGAACGAAGACATGCCTGTAGCAATATACGATGCTGAACAGAGTCACTGAATCCGAGTGACAGCTGCGGTGAGAGCGAGGACTTGGTATATTCGAGCGATTCTTGTTCGAGTCTGCCAGGACTCCGACTGCCTTTCAGGTTCTATCTGCGCCTGCTCTTTAAAAGCCAAACACGTTCTCGTCCTCCTTGAACCCCCACTCTTTCAAAGCAGGAAGGGCCGCTTTTTGAATCATGGCAGGCGGCCCGCACAGGAACACGCCTACCTGATCGCCTGGCGCGAACAGGGCTTCTTTGAGAATGTCAGCGTTGACGTGTCCCTTCGTACCCTGCCAATCATCTGACGGATGACTTAACACGTGCGTGATCTTCAGTTTACCGCTGCTTTCCTTCTCGAACTGATCGAGTGCCTCTTTAAGAAGTATGTCTTTTTCGCTCTTGTTGGCATCGACGACGCGGATCTCGGTCTTGTCGTCCGAAGACAGCATTGCGCGCGCGAGCAGTGCGTAACCAGGCGTGATCCCACTGCCGCCAAGAACGAGGTTGATGCGATTGAACGTGTACTTCTTGTCTGAGATGGTGAAGGAGCCGTTGCCGGTATATTCGATCTCGCCTGTCGGGCCGCGGATTTCGATCTCCTCGCCAATGGGCATGCAGTCGAGGATGTTAGACATTGCACCGCCTGGCTGCTCGTCGGTGGGGAAGTAGGTCTTCACGGTGAGCTCAAACGTGCCATTGCCATCGCGGAAATTCTGATCCTTGTCGCCGCCGGACTTGCCATCAGGGAGCAACGGCTTTGTAGGCGTGTACGAACGGATCAACATGCGGTCTTTCATGTGAAAACCGAGCTGCACGTGCTGGCAGGTACCAAGGCCAAGGTCTGACTTACCGTCAGGAAGCTCGAAGGTATAGGCGCGTGTATCGTCGGAGATCGATTTGCGGTCCAGTAGCTTGACTGGCACCCATCTGTGCTTCTGCAGGGTTATCTTGTCCGAACCTTGTGACGATTCAGCCTTCTCTTTCGCTGCAGCTTCTGCGCTCTGTTTGATGAAGGCCGCGGCTTTGTCAGTGACAGTGCCAAGGATACATTCTGACTTGGTTAGCATGACATGAACAATGCAGTCGACGCAGTCTCACCTTTGAGCTTCTGATATGCATAGCCATCGTGAATGCTCTCAAATTCACTGCTCGTCTCAGCGTGGACCTTGCCCGCGTGGCTCATCACAGCCGCCTTGCCACCAGGGTGCCAGTCGAGGACGCTTGTCGCATCGTACACCTTATTGTCGACCACAATCCAGCAGTCGCTGTCGGTATTGTGCTTCTCAATTTCTTCTCTTGTAAATTGCTTGGACGGCGCGCCGGCCTCCTGCTTTGCAGTCGCAATCCGATTCTCGGTGCTGGGCTTCATCCATCCGCCATCACCCGTGCCTGGCTCGACCGGATGCCTGTAAAGGATTGATGGCGTCTCGGCGTCGTCATCCTGGATGATAGAAGGTTTGACGACGTACCAGCCATTGTTCATCATACCCATAACGTTCCAATTTCCATGTTGAGGCTGCGTATTCTTGAAAACATTGAAGCAACGGACAGTGATGTTCTTCGCTCGTAGCAGGTGGGTGAAGTCGACGTCCACGTGCCAATGCAGCCATGTCCAAAACTTCTTGCCGTGACGAATTGGCGCATCTGGGAATTTGCGAATGCAATAAAGCCAGCTTTCTCCATCATCGAGCGAGACTTCTACTCTCTGAACTTCATGGCCTCCGCCATCGTATGCATAGCCTTCGATGCGATATGTCTTGCCTTTCTTTGCTGCTGTGAGTGGGATCTTCTCGCCTTGCGCTGGCTTGACGATGACAGAGTTGAGATTCTGCTCGTTGCATGCTGTGTCAGGATGCCTGAACAAGGTCTCCGCGAACTCGCCGTCCTTCTCCGTGACAAAGGAAGGTAAGACACGATTGTCCCAGCTGTGATAGTATGAGTCGTTCTCCTTCTCCGATATCCAGATGCGCTTGAGCCACTTGACGCAGCGGCCGCCAACATAGCCCGGAATCATAAGTCGCACAGGGTACCCATGATCCGGCGGTAAAGGCATGTCATTCATCTCATATGCCAAGATCACATCGTTTGTGGGATCCATGGCGTAATCGAAAGGTATACATGTAGCATACTTGCCCTCACTTGGTTCGTCGGCGCCTTCAAAGTTGACCCAGTAGCGCTTGTCTGTCAGAGTGTCAATTCAAACCAGATAATCCAGGATCTTGGCTACAAGTCACTTACCCTTCGGCATCTTCGACTGAATTCCCGCTTCAAGGAGCATATCGCGCAGTAGCGGGCCTTTCCAATACGCGCAGCTCACAGCGCCTGCGCCCCAGCTGAAACCTTTCGACTTCTTGACAAGGTTAAACTCTTTGCGACGGTTGCCGTCACAAGCTAATGCGACTGGAATGTTTATCGATTCGAATTTGTTCTTGAGGTCATCCATTGTCAACATGAGTCTGCCATTTTCAACGTCTAGTTGATGGAACTCCCACAATATTCGAGGAACAGCGCCGTGGTTGCGGACATAATGGAGCTCATTCGGTGTGATGAGGCCGGCTTCAAACAGATGTGTAAGGTTCGCTTCGGCATTCAGTGGATGCTTGCCGGTTAGGCGAATGAGATCTGATGAGCGTGGTAGCCAGTTGTCCGGCGAGAACTGATCAGCTTCATCGATGGAAATCGTACTGCGGTTGTTGTGTTGTGGGCTCTTGCGCTTGCCATCGTTCTGCTCCAGCTGTGTGATGTAATCCTTCTCGTGTTGCAGGGCCCGCAATAAAGCGATCTCTTGAGGTGTGTATCGTTCTCGCAATTTATCGTACTCTGTCTTTTGCTTCTCTGACTCGTCACTAGAGTAACCCGAGTCTGATTCGCCCTTGTCTGCGTAGGCATCGTGGTGCTTGCCATCCTGGCCGGTTTCACGCTTCCATTTCTCTTCATCTTGGTTCCCTTGGGCCTGGTCTTTGCCGTCTTTGAAGTCTTTCGAAGTGCTCTCATCTTTTATCTCGGCATCGCTATTTTGATCTTGTTGCTCCTTGTTCTTCTGTTCTTCCTGCTGCTTTCTCTTGATATTTGCCGGCCACTCCTCCTCGTTCTTCACCCAATCCTCGGTAAACTCTACAACATATCTCCATCCCAGGCTTCTATTCTCAGGGTGTCTGAGATGAAGGTCTTTCTCGCCTTCTATCAAGTCTCTGAAATTGACGAGATTACCGCTCTTAGCTCGTTCCTTGAGCTTTTCATATTCAGCTTTGGCCTCATCGCCTAATTCCTCTGCGTCTTCAATACGCTCGTCATCGCGGTGCGTGATGCCTGGCAAACGATCGCCCTGCTTATTTCTAAAGCCCACACGATGACTGTGTCCGTGAATGTTCTTCCAGTCTGGCTCGTTATTGATATCCTCCGCCGTTGAACCGGGATGGCTAGTAACCTGGACGCGCCAGGGGATGTGGTGCGGCATGTCAATTCAAACGATCTTCAGGTCGCACAGAGAAAACAGCGGAACAAGTAGACAATGTTACAAGACTACAGCGGATCTATACAGGGGTGGGAAAGGTACTGCTATGAGCACGGGGTGTCGTTTTGTTGAGAGTTGCGCAATGAAGCGGTCCAACGCCTTGTCGTCACATCGGTGACCTTTGCGAGGCGTGTCGTCATAGTTGTCAGGTCTTGCATTGGCCACATTGGTTGTGCGTGTGGTTCCGGACGCTGCTGGCTTTCCAGACTGTGAACGGTTCGTAAATGGTTGCTGGTAGCGGCCGCTAGGAGATCGATCCGGTCTTGTTGGAGCTTGTTTGTCACTGTAATTCTTCTCCGCGGATAAATCGGAGCGCTCACAATGCCACCGAATCTGGAATTGCAAACTTCCTCTTCCGCTTTAACGTGCTGGTTCTGGCAGTTGAGTTTGTTAGCAGGCAGGCTAATGCATGGGGTGGTGCTAATTTGAGGTGTAGTAACGAGGAATGCAGATGGGACGGGATCGGCGTGAAGCGGGGTCTTAGCGCATTGCCAGACCCGGCTAGGGGAACTGATGATGCAAAATATCAAGGGCTAGTCGGTGATGAGGGTCATCAGGAGGTTCACGCGAGTGACTAAAGCCTCTAGACGGGTTGTTAAGCTGCGTTATACTCGCAGGCGAGCCTCAGCTGACTCCAAAGGTTCCAGAAGCATCTGATACTGTACTATGAAGTGGCAGCCTTGTCGCTGTTGAGGTATCATTATCATCACATATCCGCCCATATTCAATGTATTCAACACGTTCCCTGGCCCCTAATGTATGCCAGTCTCGATATCCGTGTTCAAATATCCAAACTCCTATTATGAGGGGCTTCCCACCCATCTTCGTTGACACCCACGTGGTGGCAGCCATCTAGACTTCTCACCTCCGAATGAACACAAGCCCTACCCATATCCCAGTCAGGAACAGCAATGCCATCACGGTAGCCATAGCCGCCACCCGCTCGATCGTGAACCGAACGTCATCTGCATATATCCTCTCGAGGGCAGCTTCCTCATCCAGCTCTACAACTTCAGCGTGTCGTGGTAAATGTTGTAGGAGCGTTTCGCGGTATGATTGCCGCACTACTGTCGAGTATGCAGGTGGTGCGTCATGAGGGTAGAGGACAAGCTGTGCGAGCGGTACGTTTTCATCATCCTCATCATCTGTGTCGTCGGAGTACGAAGAGCGACTCAAGCGTGGTAGGTCGGAGGTGGGTGAGTAGATTTGGAAGGTGAGCGGCTGTTGGTATGTCGTAGATGATGTTGGGCTCGCGATCGTTGGAGAGCTGTCACGATACGGTGATGGCGAACTGTCGAGATATAGGGCGTTCGTATATGCCGGTGGCTCGGTCTGGTGCGGTCTGATAGTAGCTTCTGAGCATGTTGAAATAGGCGATGCTGCGCACTGTGGTGTTTGAGGACGCCGCTGTGGCTCAATTCTTGAGCACAGTGGTTCGGAGTATGTATTTTGACTCGAGTTCTGTAGCATTGCGTGAGCATCGAGCTTAGGGCGGGTGGGCTGTGGATGTATACCTCCATGCTTGAACGAGCGACTGCAGCAATGCTGTGCTAAATCTGCTATATTCGCCGCGATATCCAAGTCAGTCAATAGACATCAATTTCGATAGCTTCAGCCCGGAGTCGTATCACAATGTTGTGTGTTGTACATGCAGCTGCGCTTCTTATCACACCGCGCGCCGGATCCGTCCTCACAGCAGCTGCTCGGGGAATGAGGAGAGCAGCTGCACTCGGTGATGGGGAGGCAAGTGCGGCGGCGGCACAGCGCACCTTCATAGTGGGCCTGCATGCTGCACGGCATGTGGTAGTGCGAGCTGCCTAGATGGCTGGGGACTTGCAGCCGCCCGGGCTCCATCTGTGGTTGAGGTTTAGTGGTGATGCCTGTCGCAGGTGCAGCTCGCTTAGCGTTGATCATGAACCTGTTTCGAGACCTTCTACTTCCAAGTATGGACTGACCATGACAGCTACCCTCCATTCTGCTCTTCCTTCTATTATGACACTTGGAGGCTATCCAAACAATTGCGCTGGCCTTCTGATTGACGTCTTTGTCACTCTGTTGTGCTCTCGTAGATAAGCCTTCCTGTGCAACCCAGCCTCAACAGTGTTACGCGGAGCCGCACAGCCCTGATTGGCAGTCGCAAGTTGCCTGGTCAGGGCTGACAGGGTAGCTCCACCCCATCTCAAACCTAAAGCACAAGCACAGAATTGTACAACCCATTGAGAGATGCATGATGCAATATAGTCACCTGCCACATCTAGACATCTGTTCCTGTATCTAATGGTCTTGACCCCCTGCTGCACTTGCGACGCAAAGATTCCTATCCATCTGGAAACACGTGACCTGCAGCATGCAACTGTAGGTACCCTGAGGCACCATGTTGAAACTTTGAGCCTAGGATAGGTAACAAACTCCTTGATCACGCAGTCGTGTACTCATTCGCAATGCTGAAGTACATGCATTCGATTTTGACTGCGTCAAGTCTCAACTTTAGGTATATATCAGGAAAACAAGCACAGTTGCGGCAAAAGACAATAGCTCTATCACACTAGCCTGGCAGCTGTTGGGAACAAGGAGAGGTAACGAAAATCAACATCGTGACGAGGCAGCAACAACTAAGGGAATCAAGCACTCTACATTACCACCGTCACTACGCACTGGGCCTACAACGGATATTATTGCCCTATGTGATCTTTGTAGCATGTATGTCCAAGATTTGCTCAAAGACAATTGCATGTTCTAATCAAAGCTTGATGTGTAGAATGTAATAACTCGCGCTGGCACGCAATTACCAACTGAACCACGATTGAAACGGCAACCGCAGTCTGGTCTCTCGCTAAGGCTTACAACCGCAGCTTTGGGTACTGAATCGCAACGGCAAGCAGTAAAGGCCATCAAAACATACATACGACACACTCGCACTACTTCGAGCGTACTTCGAGTGGGAGATGGCATCATTACACATTGTCCTCATTGGTAAAATTTGGGTGGATTCACATTTCGGACACAACATCTATGATTTCGGCCCACCGGCGATGTTCCATCTTACACTGTTACGTGTACGGTGCTCCTTCCCAGGCTGGCGACGGGGGATTGCATTTTCGTGACAGATTTACGGTCTGGCTGGAAGCTTCGCTTCATTCCAACAGCTGAGGCCTCGTGTTATCAATGCCGAAAGAGGTAAGTCTGCTGCAATTGAATGCGTATCTACTCGATGGAGGACGTTCGTACGTGAGGCAAGGCAATTGCAAATTACACAGGTCCGCATACCACAGACACATAACCTGCTAGTGAGCATATGCTTGTATGATATGAGTTTCTGTTCATCATGTTTGATGTCGATCTGTAGAGGTAGAAGGGACCGTCTCGACACAGAAAGGTGAGCGAATGCAACATTGCCCGTTGAGAGTAGAAGCCCCGACAGCATAAGAGCCATTGTAGTAGAGAAAGCGTTCCTGTATCTTTTGACTGCTGTCTTCGATGCCGCTGTGGCTGAACAGACCCAAAGAATGCGCAAACCCGTGGTGCTCGTCACAACTTGGTTGGCAAACTGTCGGTTCTGGTCACTGATGGTACGAAAATGTCAGAGAATTGGCACTCACTGAAGGACCTAGAGCCATCAAGAAAGACGCTTCGTCTTGTAGCAAGGTGTGCCACTGATAGTATGCTCATGGCAGGCACAGGGGCTAGCATTGGCAAAGAAATCAGGAATACACAGTTCCTCGACTTCATCCCGAAGCTTGCATCCAGCGATAACGAGAATATCAACGATGAACTCCTCGGGGAATTCCCGCATGGCGAGTGTCTCGAATACGTCTCGGTCCCAGACATTGATAGCAAGATCGACAGCAAGCTTGCGATGAGGTGACTTCGAAGAGGTAACTGCGTATACATCGTCCGCCAGACCAGTGTAGTGCACATTCTTGGCAATCATTTTCTCAATCATGGCGTCGATTATTGCGTCTCCAAAATCGTGGTCTTGGAGGAAGCTGCCGAGCTAGTAAGCTCCAGCCAGAACTCCCCATTCGTCGTCATGCACGTCCCCTAATTCGTTTGTGGATAGGGGATCATCGGCCTGGGCGCTCTCTTGGACAGAAGTTATACGGCCAGTGTAAATCCAGTTGGCGTATATGCTGAAGTGATCCGCATCCTGTTCAAGAAGCTCAACTTTTCGACTAACACTCTCTGCCCAGTCGCGCGACATGGCGTTCTTGAAGAACTCGGAGCTTGAGATGAGCTGGTTCATGTGTATGTAGAACTGTCTCTTGTCCTCTCCTACAACGACGAGAACCGGCGCGGACTCAACGCTGCTTTTTTGTCAGTGGGTGGGAAAGGGCTGGCGTTACTGTAGGGGTACATTCTTTAGTGCGCTGTCGGCTGGAGACCGGGTCTCACGTGAAGCAGAATTTCCTGAGCGGCTGCTCATCGCGGCGGTGTTGAAGGGAGGGCTTGAAGTAAAGCTGCAGTGGTTGTGGTCGTCGTCAAATCAACCAGTCGTTGTAATGACTTGAGTGAGAAAGCGTGGCAGAACACAGGCGGCAAGGCCTTCACGCAAGCGGTTAGAGGTGACGTCGGTGTAAGTTAAAGTGAATACAAATTGCCAATGGCGCAGATCGTCGAGTGCGCAAGTGAAGGCCTTCCCAGCAGGCACAGAACGTAAGGTGAATGAGAGAAGAGACATTTCTCCGCAAAAACGTAGAGTCAGTGCCGGCTCTGGCTTTGTGTTGATACAATGAAGCGCTGTTCGCTGCGAATTCGATCCTTAAGAGGTGACTGACGGCTACTTCCTCTGTCTTGGCGGCGCACCTTGGGCAGGCGCTATCGGTGACTCGATGCCGCAGCTGACTATAATTATGAAGCTTTGATTGTCATTGAACATTTGGGGGTATGCTTAGCTGTGCCACAAGATCAACAAAGATGCCAAAGGAGAGAATCAAATCCTCGTTGACCAAATCGTCCTTCCTCACTCACCACTGCCGATATGCCCCTCTCACCAACCACCTCCTCAATCAGCCAAACCATCCAAATCACCTATCCGTATATTCGTATATTATATCATCTAAATGAATTTTTCCGCGCTAAGACCGAGTGCTCTAATAAGCATTCATCTGAACCTTGAAGTACAGCGACCCATAACCTCGCCCTGGCAGACGAGTTCGGCATTGAACTCAGAACCGTCAAGTGTGAGGTAGATGTCGAAGTAGACGCGGTAGAAGGTACCTTGTGGGGTGTCCATGCGCTCGAAGTCCTTCTCAAGGTTCTTCCGCGAGAGGTCAGAGGTAAGGGTGACGACTTCCTTGATGCCTGGGTGACGTTAGTGAATAACTTTTTGAGTAGCAAAGGTGAGACTTACGAGGGTCTTTGGTATACTCTGGGCAGACGTCGTCATCGCAGGCGTACAGAATGTCTTCGTACATGAGCGTTGCTCCGGGTGCGACTTGTCTGAAGAACGAGACCTTCACAGGCTCGCCAATCTTGACTCGTTGACCCTTCTGCACGAAAATTTGTCGTGTGTACTTGCAACGGTCCTTACCGTCCAGAGACGGCACACGGTACTGCTCGGGGTGGTGACCCTCTTTGAAGGGCTGTAGTGTAGCCATGAGGTAGTGGCGACGAGCGACACGGTGTGTGACAATACGTTCTGTGATACCGGCGGTGACAGCGCCCTTGACAATAGCAGCAACCGAATCCATAGGGCGGACGACCTTAGACTGGAACTGAGGTGGTACGTGAAGCTTGATCTGCTGGAAGAGATACTCGGAAGCACCAAAACCACCAACGACCAGGACGTTTTGTAACGACCTGTTTTGTGCCTGAATGGCGATGATCTGGTTCCTGACGAGCTCCAGGATTCGGTTGACTACAGGCTCGAAGCACTGCAGAATCTCCTCGTTGGTGAATGTCATGTAGCCTTCTTCGATACCAGCCTCGGGGAACTCGGCCTCGATACCAACATCGACGGCCCACTTCTGGCCGTTGTTTCGGAAGTCGGCCTTTATTCTGTTCTCGAAATCCATAATACATTTTGCGTAAACCTTGCCTGCTGTCTTCGAGCCATCAGGAAGTTTCATCTTTCGAATCTTTGCGCGCAAGATGTTGCTGAAATTGCGGTTGAGCGCTGTGGAACCGCAAGAGTCACCAGATCCGGCTGTGCACTCCGCAACGGAGAATGGCTGCTCCTCTTCAACTTCGTAAGCGATCAGATCGACGGTACCACCACCGCAATCTACGATCAAGACCGCATCGTGCATTTTGAGGTTGAGCAGGCCAGTCTTCGAACAGAACATGGCTGCGGCTTCGGGCTCCGTGATGAGGGTCAACCTGTTGTCGTTCTCGTCACGTAGGAAACCAGCTTGAATAGCAGCAGCACGCGTTGCAGCCTTCCCTGCATCGTTCCAGATAGCCGGGACAGTCAGGTAGTAACGAATGTTGCGCTCCTCGCGGTTGAACACCTCTCCCAGCGTCTTCTGCAGCTGGTTCCGCATCGCCTGTCGCAGGTGGAAGAGGTAATCGGCGGCTACATCGATCTCAGACTTGCCCGGGGGTAGGGGAGGCAGGTTGATGGGGTCGATGTATGTGTTCCCGGACAGCATGAGCTGCAGCTTGAACCACTCAACTTTCTGCACGCCAGGCTTGGGGTAGCCGGTGGGTGCCAGTGCATCGGCGATGTCTGGGCCCCAACCTACAACCTTCTGGTACTGGTCGTAGTAGAGCACGGTGGGGATCTGTGATCTAATTAGCATGCGTTGGGGGCAGCGCTTCGGCCGTGCCTACCTTCTGTTTAGTCTGGTTTCCAGCGCCGGGCCACTCGGTGATGATGTCCTCCTTGGCCTCAGTGTTGGTTGCAAAAGCGAAAGCGACACCTGAAAAGGTCGTGCCCTGCGTCGAGTCAGCCCCACGTCCTGTCTACATGCGCAATACCTAGCTTACAAAATCAATGCCCACAATGAGCTGGGCCTTGGAGCGTCCCTCGCCGGCGACTTCTGCCATACCTGGCGGGCGATACTGCTGCACTGGGCCTGGGCCGTGGGCAGCAGGTGGGGGAGGAGCACCATAGCCGGCGCCATACTGCCCAGGCGGTGGCTGCGGCGGGTAGCCAGGCGGACCGCCCTGAGGAGGGTAGCCCACGGGCTGCTGGGGGTGTGTTGGGTAGCCAGGCGCGCCGGTGTTGATGGGTGGGAGGGGGCTGGTCGGGCGGCCATGCTGCTGCTGGGGCGCGAGACCACCCTGCTGCGGAGCAAAGGTGTACGAGGGCGGGCGCCCCAGGTTATTCTGCGGGTTCATGGGGAGCGAGGAGCTGCTCGAGTTGCTGGCCTGCGGCGACAGCGACGTCGGTCGATTCGAGCCGGTTGGGGCGGTGCCGCTGGGGTTGCTCTGGGTGGGCTGGTGGGAAGAACTCTTGCGTTTCGAACCAACTAGGTTCTTGAAACGGGCATTCATGGAGTTCATCAGTCAGAGAGGGAGGAGAGAAGCTGAGAGAAAGTGCGTGGGGGACGACAGGTAAATTGGCAGCGAGCTGACAGCCGCAGCGCTGGGCGCCTCTAAACAGACAAGGCTGAGAGCAACAGCTAACACTCGCTACTAGGGGCGCAGTCCTCCTGGAATTGGATCCGCTTGCTTACCACCGACAGCGCAGGCCGGGACTTGACGAGGATTCGGCTGCTGGCTGCTGGCTGCTCCAGAAAGATTGGTACCTGAGCGGGCGCGAGTTTGTCCCTGGAGCTGTAGAGAGGCTGGAGGGGTAGCAGAAGCGCGGGTCATTCTTTCACCGGTTTACGGGCCCAACCCTACGCCGCACAACGCCCTACCACAGCTGCAGCAGTCCCAAGCTTGGAAGGCCATGGATCAGCCACACCTAGCCGGGGTGCTGCTGTCAAACGTCCCGTTTCCCGCTACCCCGTGGTTATTTCTAACCTGCCAGCGTCATATACATATATATTCGCTGCCAGCACGACTAAGATAACATGTGCATTGCTGCATGCACGAATAATTCCCCAGGACCAAGCTGCGGCGCTGCAACACACCGCGCCGCCTATCTGCGCCTCATTGGGCGCTGATGCTCACCTCATCAGCTCCACTAGACACGAAGGGATCCCTCGCCACCTTCGCCAGACAACCCGTCAAGCGAGCTACATATTTCTCAGCACAGCACGTGGCACGTTATTCTGGAAATCATTGTTTCAAGTCTGACCGATCTCTTTGTCTTTGACCTTGCAACAAGTCCGGGCGACGTCGGTTGCTGCTGCGATCGTAAGGCTGAGTGTTCTAAATGGGGACCCAATCAGCTGCTAGGGCGGGGTGTTAGCGCAGGTAGACTTGGTGCTGGACGGAGCCTTGTCCTGCTTGTCCTGGACACGAGCACAACACCAAGATCACCGTGACAACCGCACATGGAGATTGCTGATGCAACATTGTGTTGATCAGACCGCACTGATTCAAGAGCTGGGTCAAATTCCCTGAAAACATCTCTGGTAGGAAACAAAGCTGGCTACAGGCTCCAAATCTTAGGAGTCAGTAGAAAAGTCTCAGCAAGCCTCTCGCCGGCTTTCAATACTCCTGCAGGCTACAATTGTGCTTACATCGTAGTTGATCTGTTCTGTCAAATATGAGATGGCCCCAGGCCTGCTCAAATTATTTCCACCGAAACCCTCATCTCATACTCTACCTTAACCCGCGAGACCGAGATGATACCGCATATGAGCCCCAGATTCCAAGAAACTTAGTTTTGTAATCTGCAAATTTTAGTACGCATACATTTTATGTTAGATACAACGGTTGTGCCATCTTATTTGCGATTTCCTGCCACACGAGGGCCTCACAGCTCATGATGTTTTTAATATCCTTCTTACATGCACATGGATACCTTCCATGTTTCAGTAGCATTAGGCCCTTGTGTAGCTCTTGCTACCACCGCATTACTCGCTGTTCATCATCCTTGCTCGGCCGTGCACGTTTCGAAATCCTAATATACCATCTTTCCTATGGGCACGTCCGTACCTTCCGTACTCTGCCAAAGCTACATTCAGGTGATCTCACTTGCCCAAATCTGTACATAGTCAACTAGCCCTATATCGTAAGATGTGACGGTCATTTTCAACACTTCATCTTACGTCCCACTGAGACCTGAGATCCTCACTATTCGCAATGGCACTACAGGACCCTGATGGGACCCAACACGACCTCAATGAATGGCTTGTTGAGGAAATGTACCACGGCTCATCCTTACGAACTAACTCGTAGAAACTTCAAGGAAGAGATGTCTTGCTCTACGCACCTATCTTAGGGATGCAGGTGTTCTCCTCTTCAAATTTCGACTTCCTCGCCCCAAACCCAAATCCCAGGTTCACCAACGCACCACACCGACGAATAATCCTCAGTCTCCTGCCAGACACCCCCCCAATACCCAATCGAAGCCAACCTATCGAAAATAAACCGATCAAAAACAGTCCAAAGCCTCATACCACCAGAGCCATCCACGCTACAATCCACACCAATGACATCAAGCCCTCACGACCGCAATGCCAATGCCCGAAACGCTAGATGGACATTCTGCAGCCGCGACGGCTTCGTGTACGTCGAACTCGAGCCCCCAAAGCCCAGTCTCTATCAGCGGTATTTCGACTGGCGCGATAGCGTATCGAACAACCCCGCGAATATACCTGCGTCTTGCAGGTGGGAAGTAGAGCATACGCGCAGGAGAGCGGAGTGGATTGAGATGCAGGAAATGAGCTCTTCGAGTACCTTTAGAGGGAGGGAGGATGTCCAGCCTGATGTCGACGAAGTTTCGGACGAGGGCTTCGATGACTGCAAGATCAGAGAGCCTGAGGAGAGGAGACGGCCGGAGAAGGAGAGTCTCTGGCGAAGCGTCAAACAGGCGATGCAGGTTGTTGACAGGATCATTGCTGTCAAACGGAGTTGACGGTCGCCCGACTGTCTTGTCATCGATGGGAAATCTTGGACGAGGAGTAACGAGGATGGATAGAACAACCCGGTGTAAGGTGTAGATACTCGGTGGACTCTGTGGCGAGATCACAGTCACATCTGCAAAAGAGGAGGATACAGCAATCCAGCTTATCGATTGGTAGGCATAATGTGCTATCGTTACAAGTAATGTTCAATCAATGCAGTCCATCCCAGCCCTTGGGATGTAGAAACACCATAAAACCTCCCGCATCCCGCCAAGCAAACGCCGTCGCTGATGTGATTTTTCCTTGCAATGGGGGTGACGAATCTTTATAAGAATTACGTCAAGAGGCCCGTCGTGTTCCATTTCCATGGCACTGATCCATATGAATCATGAAGGACCCTCTACCCGCGAACTTTTTCTGATGAAGTGTCCCCTCACAGAGCGCGCATTCATATCTCTCACTGCTACTCATGTGAGAGTCGTTCTCGTGAATGACACGCTCCGGTGATGTAGGGATAGATGTGTTGCAATATTGCCCTGTAGACCTGCGGATCTGGCATATACGTGGCATTGGTCGATGTTCTAATGCCGTTGGACGAATCCCGATAGGTGGTAGGGAAATTTCGATAGGTGGTGGGGGGACTGCAATTGGTGGTGAGGGAATCACAATTGATCGTGGTGGAATCGCAATTGGTGTTGGCCGAGGCAGCGGGGGGCGGCCTCGTCGTGGAGCGGTCCTAATCAACATCCAGTCCGGCAGCTGCTCCTCATGAGTCTGTTGAGATGCGGTGTTCGAGCCACTCGTGTGCTTCTAACGCACTCCGGCTGCAGCCCCCGGCATTCTCTGCTGTACGTCGATTGCAGACCTAGACTCGTCCTTTTCAGAGTTCTTGAGGCGCGCAAGTATCAATGTCAAAGTCTTCTTCTCTCTGCCGTCATTCTCCAGGACATGTATGAGATCTCGGACCTGGATTTTTTCGCCGATCTCGGAGTTCTCGATGTTGGCGCCGTAGTTCCGCTTCTTTGCTCGCAAGCCGACCTCAGTCTGAGCGGCAGCAGGTGTGACTGCACCACTGCCGCCTGTGGCAATAGTCTGTCGAGCAGGGGTTGAAGCGCCAGAAGCTCCTGCGCCGCCACCTGCCCCTCCACCCCCCGTCATCCAAGAGTACTTCTTCTTCCTTCCACCGCCCAGTGCGAGAGCAGCTGTCTCGTTGGCTTTGCGGTGCAGAACGTCTTCAGTCTGGCCAGCTTTGTTCATTGCATCTCGCTGCTTCTTGGTGATCTTCTCGGGAATGGGAAGAGGCGCTACCTCGGCTGCGTCAGCCGCTGCTGCAGATTTGCCCTGCTGGCGTTGCTGACGTTTGCGAAGTCGCTCCTTTTCGTACTGCTCGTCTTCACGGACACGCCGCTTCAGGGCATTGGCGACGTGATTCGCGTTTTGCAAAGTAGGCTGTGGTGTAGGAGGGGCTTCGCTTGGCGGTGTAGGCAAGCGCGCAACATTTGGCAGTCCTGATCGTGTTAATGCATATTTCGACAATAACGCTGCTACGTTCTATAAACTCACCCTTGCTCGCAGTCGTCGTGGGGCTGGTGGCACTTTCAGGCGCCTCCCACGGCGTTCTGAGAACATTGATAGGTGCGGCCATCTTTGGCTCAGCATCTGGTTCCTTCACCGCAATGTCGAGCAACTGAGGCGGTATGATGCCGTGTGATGTGTTCTGTCGGCCCTGACTCAAGGCGAAGGAGTCCTCCACGATGGTGCGTATGCGCTCCTCGGCGGCCAGGGATAGCAAAGACAAGATCTCGACAAGCGGGGCATTTTGGTTGAGGAGACTGGCTGCTTCGAGACCCACAATCTGCTCCCCGTTGGCACCGGCCTGCGTAGTCCTAGTCACATCGCGCGGGGTCTTATCAGGAATCTTGTCGAACAGGCCATCGACATTGACCTGGATACCGTTTTCATATGCGCGCCGGGCCATACGGTGGCGAAGTACATTGGCGTCACAGAAGGGGTCTGTGAGACACTGTTGGGCAGATTCGCTCAGTATCCGTGCGGCTTGTTCGTGCTTCCTCAGAAACTCTGCTTCGTGCTGGTCTTGCGTCATAGACTGGCTCAACGGCCCTGAACCCTGAAACGCGCCGTGACCACCCTGTTCACTCCAATTATTGAAGCTGCTATGGGGAGAGATGGTGGATCCTGTAGCCTGCGAATTGAACGATGTACCATAACCGCTGCGATTGCCATAGCTGTGGAGCAAGTTATCTTCTTCGGCACGCAGATCGATACCAGAGCCTGTCAAAACGTCGCTGATGTTGTTCACATCCAGATCACGCGCATTTGCCTTTTCCAGTTCAGCATTATCTGTAGCCTTGCTGTAAGGAATTTTTGGCGGCGGCATAGAACTAGGAGGTGGCTGAGGCGGTTGCTGCTGCTGCGCCATATGATTCGGGTGCTGATAGGGCTGGGGCTGGTGGAACGGCGGAGGCTGAGTGTTGGCAGGCGACTGCGGTAGGGACAGATAGCCAGAGTTCTGAGGAGATGAAGCATAGGGCGACATGGGATATGATGGTGCCGCAAAAGGCGACTGGTACGGCGCGGGCGATGTTGGGTTCGGTGACAGGCGCGGGCGCTTTGCGGGAGGGATGCCGCTGCCCATGGTCGGGGACATGGCGCCGGGCGACTGGTTGTATGAGGGCGGCGAGAAGGGTCGCGGTGGCTGCTGGTTGAGATTTTGCGTCTGCACGGGCGGCGGGTGCTGCCCGTACTGCTGCGGATATTGGTTGTAGTTCTGCGCCATGGTGGGCAGGCAGGCAGGCAGCTCTTCCCCGGAGGGAGTGCGCGGGCAGCAGCTGTTTATCGGCGTGGCATCAACGGAAGTAGGAAGCCCGGATCGCGGTGGAAGGAGCTGTGTTGCAGGCGATGCGCGGGGAAGGAGCGGTGGGCCAGGGCGCGTCTGGAATAATGTCTCGGTGTTGGAGTCGCGAAAGCAGAGGCACGTCCAGGGAAGAGTGACGCCTGCGCACGGACGATGACTGAATTGCTTGGCAACGACGCGACAAAGAGCACCGCGACGGCTCTCTCACTACAACCACGACCTCATTCACTGCATTTCGTCCGCGCATCACCGTCAACGACGACAACAAGCCTCTGCGATTACTCCTGCAACATTTGTCGTCTGACTAATGGCCCTAGACTGAACACACGCTTTTGCTGGCCGACGCGCCCTTTCTTCGACAGCATCTACGTCCCTCTCAACTGTAGCCGTGCACAGCCGACCGCGTCCAGAATCGTGCTCTGGGTTCCTTCGTACGCCTGAAATAACAAGCCGTACGTCTTGTAGCAACCGAGCCAAGTAGACACACCGACATGGCGTCCAAGAGAAAGCATGCGGCAATGGAGCCGGAAGATATTCAGCCTATAGACCCATCTGATGAGCTGATGTTCTTGTGCTTGGGCGGCGGTAACGAGGTTGGCCGCTCCTGCCACATTCTCCAGTACAAGGGCAAGACAGTCATGGTGCGTACATTGAAGCTCGAGAGATCCCCATAATGCTGACTCGGACAGCTTGATGCCGGTATGCATCCTGCTTATGAGGGCCTCTCTGCCATGCCGTTCTACGATGACTTTGATCTCAGCACAGTAGACGTGCTTCTAATCTCACAGTATGTATACACATTTGCCCTTAGATCTAGCATCGTTATGGGTGAGCCAGGCGTATCACTGCAGTCGTACATGCATGGAGGACGATTTTGGAACCAACCAACCAACATCTTGTATATCAGAAACAATGGAATATCATTTGCATCATCCAGTCCGACTCCGGTGATGTGCCTCCTCACCCTGGCCCCACATGTACATAGCAGCCTCGTCCCCTGGGCGTAAAAGAAGTGCGCCACCTTTGCTGACACGACATCAGTTTCCACGTCGATCACGCAGCTTCATTACCCTACGTCCTGGCGAAGACGAACTTCAAAGGCCGAGTCTTCATGACACATCCGACCAAGGCCATTTACAAGTGGCTTATCCAGGACTCGGTCCGTGTCGGCAACATGTCCAGCTCCTCAGAGACCAAAATCCAGATGTACACCGAGCAGGACCACCTGAATACTTTCCCTATGATCGAGTCCATCGATTTCTACACAACACACACCGTATCTGGGATACGTATCACACCGTATCCTGCGGGTCACGTTCTTGGTGCAGCCATGTTCCTCATCGAGATTGCTGGATTGAAGATCCTATTCACAGGTGACTACTCACGGGAAGATGACCGACATTTGGTGTCAGCTTCAGTACCGAAGGAGGTCAAGATCGACGTCCTTATTACGGAGTCCACGTTCGGTATCTCTACACATACACCGCGCGTTGAGCGTGAAACACAGCTGATGAAGGCTATCACTGATATTCTGAACCGTGGAGGAAGAGCCTTGCTCCCTGTTTTTGCCCTTGGACGAGCCCAAGAGCTGTTGCTCATCTTGGACGAATACTGGAGCAAGCACCCACAGTACCAAAAGGTACCGATCTACTACAACTCTAGTCTGGCGCGACGATGCATGCAAGTATATCAAACCTACGTGGGCGCTATGAACGATAACATCAAGCGCCTCACAAAGCAGCGATTCGCCGAGGCCGAAGCCGAAGGGGACGTTGGCCGCCGAGGAGCTTGGGATTTGCGTTTCGTACGATCTTTGAAGAATCTAGAACGCTTTGACGACATGAGTGGCTGTGTCATGTTGGCATCACCTGGTATGATGCAGTCTGGTACGTCTCGCGAGTTGCTCGAGCGATGGGCGCCGGACCCAAGAAACGGTGTCATCATCACTGGCTACTCGGTCGAAGGTACTATGGCGAAGCAGATCGTACATGAGCCTGAGCAGATCCCTGCCATCATGACGCGGGCTGCAAATAACAATCGCCGCGTCGGCCAGAGAGAGAACGAGCAGATCATGATCCCGAGGCGTTGCACAGTACAAGAGTACAGTTTCGCAGCCCACGTTGACGGCAAGGAGAACATAGAATTTGTACAGGAAGTCGCTGCCCCAGTAGTAGTAAGTTCCTACCTATTAGTCCCTTCAAGTAATGGAGCTGATGCCCTAATAGATTCTTGTCCACGGTGAGAAAGGTAACATGACACGCCTGAAGTCTAAACTTCTTGGTTTCAACGCACACAAAACAATCCCTACCAAAATCTACTCGCCCGCCAACTGCGAAGAGCTCCGGATTCCCTTCAAGACCGACAAGATTGCCAAGGTCGTTGGCTCACTCGCCGCTATCCAGCCACCTTTACCTCGCTCGTTGAGATCGCCAGGCGAAGACGGTGAACCCGACCAAGCTACCGAGGAGAATAAGAATCCCGCACTTATTAGTGGAGTCTTGATCCAGAACGACTTCAAAATCTCACTCATGGCGCCCGAAGACCTCAAAGAGTACGCGGGCCTCACAACAACCACAATCGTGTGCCGTCAGCACCTGACCTTGTCCGCTGCTGGCACGGAGTTAATTCGCTGGGCGCTTGAGGGCACTTTTGGGGCAATCAAAGAGGAAGAGATCACAGATGATGCAGTCAAGGGCAAAGAGGCCAACAGCAACGGCATCAAGGAGGATGCAGACGAAGACATTAGCCGCACAAGCACCCAGTTCACCGTCATGGAATGCGTCAACATTCTCGCTAAGCCCGGCGGTCACATCGAGGTCTCCTGGGAGGGCAATGTGATCAACGACGGTATCGCCGATGCCGTACTTGCTGTGCTGTTCACCGTAGAGAGCTCGCCCGCGGCGGTTCGTCGTAAGTCGCTCAACATACAGATAGGTTCTACCAGTCCAATGGCTAACCCCGTCTGTAGAATCCTCCCGCCAGCATTCGCACTCGCATGCCCACCCTGAGAAGCCAAAGGAACCCAAACATCACCCCCACGCCACGTCCGACCCTGCAACCCGTCTCGCACGCCTGATGCTCTTCCTCGAAGCGCAGTTCGGTGAGGAGGCCGTCAATCCGATCCCCTACCCGCGTTCCTCCGCGCTCAATCCCTCGAATGCCACAAATGGCACCGATGTCTCTAAGACAGAAGACGAAGCCATGGATGAGGGCGATGCGAAAGAAGTCAGCGCCGAAGACAAAGCTGCGCTTCAGCGCTTGCACGCCCAGGGCATCCCAGTTCCGGGTATCGAGATTAAGTTCGACCGCTTTGTCGCAAGGGTTTGGTTGGAAGATTTGGATGTCGAATGTGCGAACAACGCTCTTAGGGCGAGGGTCAAGGCGGTGGTTGAGAGGGGTGTGGAGACTGTGAGTGGATTGTGGCGATAGGTTGGCGGTGCAGGAGAGTCTGGAAGAAGAAGACAGAAGGAATTGCCTGATTCGCAAGCAACGAGGGGGCAAGATGTGGAGCAGTGTACGTGTATTGATAGTCTGCATATCAAAATTGGGAAGGGCACTTCCTTTGAGATGCACATGAACAACCAGATGTTATTGCTCGCGTAGTGACATTTGAAAAGCCAAGATCAAAGTCCATTGACTGGTTCCAAACCGGAGGTACCCACGGCCTCCAGATTTGCTTCGGAAGATTCGCTGACCATGTAAGTCTCGCCCCCACGATCTCCCGCCCTGAAATATCTTCCCCGCGCCTGCGCACTAGCAAGTCGACCATGTTGTAAGGCATTGCGAGCCCTTCCCCAGCCTCAGTGCTTTCGCATACGACACTCTGAACAGCGGCCCAACACCAAAGTCATTATTATCACGTCATCACCTAGAAACCTACCACCACGGCTGCCTCAGCTGCATTTGAATGAGGCCATAAGATTACTGTCAAACGTATCCGCTGGCGAGATATAACTGGAGATGACAGGGTCAGGGTCCCTGCTGAGCTGTAATGCTTATCGATGACGAACCGGAAGTTTGTGTCTTGCACCGCGGAATAAGGCGAAAACAGAGACTCGCTTGTCGACTGTCTTCGGGAGAAGTGGTGGGTGGATATTGTGTCGCAGGATAGGGTAGCGGTTGCATCGTGGCTAACAGAGTGATTGATTATCCTCAATGAGGCTCAATCAGGCACTGACAAGCTCCTTCCTTCTGGGATGAGTAGCCTATAATTTGAGCCATAGTGGAGAATGCAGTTCCAGTGTAGCCAAAACAAAACCACCTCTTTGCGTTCAACCCAGGCCGGAGGAGGCATTGACTATCTCCAGAACCCATGTGAACATGCAGCTTCGGTCTTGTATAGCAATCAAAGCCGGATGTTATCACAGACTTCTCGTAGCGAACATAGATTCTATCTAAGTCCATTTGAGGCTCGAAAATATCCTGATAATCTCCGTGTTTTCTGAAGATCTTTAGTTTGTGGTGCACCTTCTTTGCGAGGAAGTGACTTTTTTGCTGCACATGAGTTCTCATATGAGGTATTATCAAGCCAATCTGCGGTCATAGCTGTTTTATCGATTGATTTCTCATCTGGCCTAAAGATAAGGGAGAGTAATGCACTGGAAGGGGATTGACCTGCCCATGTGTAGGCCAGTACTTGGCTTTAGAGAGAGCAAGGAGATGTTGACCCAGAAAATCTTTGAGGGCTCGCATACTAGTATTGTAGTGCAGGAGCCTTTGATCTGTGCGAGCTTAAGATATTGGCCTGTTTATTGACGAGATATCGGCCGGTTTTGTGGTCTGCCTCGCACACTCAATGTGCCAGTCACCCTCTCACACGGCGCCCCCGAGAGTTCCCGACGCCGACTAGCCCCGAGTTTCCGAACAAAACCCTCTAGCCACCCACCAATTAACAATCGCGCAGCGTTAACGCACAACTTGGGGCGGCGTTACCCTTAGGCGCGCAAAAAATGCAGTCTCTTTTGCAGGCTCTGTGCGTTTTCGTCTTGGCAGGGTACCAGAGTTACTGAAGTATGTGAAGCTGCTCGGCGATGGCTCGGTACCAAGTTTGTTGGGATGCTCGACACGACCGATCTTACGCCTGCAGAAGTATATAGCTGCCTCACGGTAGCATTAAGGTGTGACTGCAGAGCATAAGCGTCCCAAGCATCTACACATCACCATACGACATTCCTCTACGACCACACCAACGTTCAGCCATCACATCTTGTTCTCTTGTCTTCTCACATAAACACCTATAACCTCCACACTACTGTCCACCTCATCTAAATTGCAACAATGTCGACACCATCGCCTTCCTCTTCTCGCAGCTCCTCTACCACTATGATGGCCGCTGTGCAGACTCATAATGTCGTTCACCAGTCCCATGGCTTCACGGCAGCACTCAAGAAGCCCTTCCAAGGGTGGTCCAAGGAGCTCCTTCGTGCTCGCGACAACAACGACGATGATTACAACTTTGCCAGTGGCATGCGTCGCGGTGCTTAACTTTACCGCGAGTCTGAGCACGACCACGCTTAGTCAAGACATCGGCGTGATTTCACCATGACGCCTTCAGGCGGCGGGGCCAGAGGCAATTCGCACATTGCCATGTCACACTCCATGGCGACCCCATCATCGTTCAGCATTCATGGCCGTGTCGGTCTCGCCTATGAACAATGCTGGAAAGAACAGATGCGAAAAACAGAAGTTTGAAGGAGATGGGTGCATCCAGGAGTTCGCAGAGAGTACCATACGCTGCTGGAGTTGCTTGGATATTTACTTCGCGCGCATAGATAACGTGTTAGATAAGCGAGCGCCGCAGGCAAGCGAGCGCCGCACCCTACCAACTTTGCGCACCCCTACACGGTTATATCTCAACAACGCAATAGTGTAGTACATAGAAATTAATAGGATAGATTAAGTAGTAGCTACAGTCCCCTTTTTGCACGTACGTGAGTTATGCCCAGTCTCCCTGCACCTCTTGCGGCGCGCTAAAGCCTGGCGGCTAAGGCCTGATTGCTCTCCACCTTGACGCTCTTCACGAGCAATCTGCTGATCAGCCTTACGTTAAGCGAGCATATCCTCTCCAGCCCCCTTTGTTAAGGCTCCTCGCTTCTGCAGTCGCTTTTTCTTGCGCTGCCTACGCGCTAACGCTGCCTCGTTGGCTCTTTTAAGGCCAGTAATCTGATCGCGCATCAGCTCAGATGAGAGCATCATTACCTCAGCCCCCTTCTTAAGCTGATTAATCGCCTCAATAATAGAGGCTGGTGATGAGCTCTTATGCTGGCGTACGCGCTCACGAATTAGAGTTGATTGAGCCTCAAGCTCGCGTGCGTTGCTTAGAGTACGAGCCTCCCAGAGAGCCTCTGCGAGAGCAGCTGGAGGAGTAGGCGTACGTAGCTGTACGTCTAGCTTTGAGAGGACAGTCTCTGGCTAAAGAGGCACAAGGCCTGCTCCTTGGAAGGCTAAATAGATATTAGCTGACGTAAACAATCAATCAAAAGCTGCCTTAAACGCTGGCAGAAACTCAAGCTTGGTGACGTGGTTGATGTGGTCGCGGATCAGGCTCTCTACCTCACGACTATACGCGCGCTTCAACGGCGAGAAGCAGCCAACGTTAAGAGGCTGGAGTAGGTAAGATAAGTGAGGTGGCATACAGAGCGTGTAGATATCGTTCTCCTTGCAGAGTTCCTGAAACTCAAGGGAGTGGTGGCTCTCGTGGCCGTTAAGGATAAGCAGGCGACGTGCTCCTACTGTACGAGCCTTTGTATAAGCGTTAAAGTGCTTTAGCCAGTTAACTCCTAGCTCGTTGTTTGTCCAGCCGTTGTCGCTAACTGCAATTGCCTTGTCGCGTGGGATCTCCTCCTCCTCGTACCAGGCAGAGAGATGGTACTTGCCGGCAAAGATCAGGAACGGTGGGACTGACCAGCCAGCAGCGTTGATAGCTGCTATCACTGTCACCCACTCACGGTCGCCAGGCTGGATAGCCTTTGGCCTTCCTCTCCTCTCTGACCCTAATATAACAAGCTGCATTGTGATCTTACCTATTATAAAGCCTGCCTTGTCAAAGTTGTAGACGTCTTTGTCGCAGATACCGTACTTAGCCTTTGTCTGCTCTACAAGCTTAAACCAGCTGCAGATAAGAACAGGATCCTCATAAAGAGCTCTCTGTCTATCATACGCTTAGTTAAAACAGGTCTTAAGACTGTCTGTACGCTTAACAAAGTTGGCTGGCCACTTTTGCCTAACCTGGCCTGCACTGCGCGCAGCTAGCAGCTTATTAGCCATATTACGTACAGCTGCGTACGTAGGCGCAAATCCGCGTAGATCTAGATCAAGTATGTATTTAGTAATCACCTCCTCTTCTAGCTGGGTAAGCTTCTTTAAGTTGGGCTGGCAATCGCGTCGGGCAAGCTTCCTAGCGCGTCAGCGGCGGATTGTTCGTTCAGAGACGTTATAGACTGCAGCAGCCCTATAATTACTCTGTATTTGATGGGATGTGATAGAGGAGATAGCAAGCTAGACATCTGCTTCATTTGAAACTAATAGAGTAGCGCTGCGTTGAGCCATTGTATGTTCAGATGAGAGAGGTGCACAAAGTTGGTGGGGTGCGGCGCTCGCTTGCCTGCGGCGCTCGCTTATCCAACACGTTACCCATTTTTGAGTTTACGAATCCACTTTTTACCTCTCAGCGTTTCCTAGTTAGCGATGTACGACACACTCATGTGCTTTGGCTGCTGACATCGCAAGGGTTGAATTTGGCGTTGACGAGAACAAGAAATGGGCTTTCGCCGGCGGGCGGTAGGCTGAACTACGCTTGCCGCTCACGTCATTAGCGCGACTACTTCCCGTTTCGCCGCACATTGCGAGGCTGTCAAAGCCTTCAATCCCCTCACCATTTCTTGCATTTAGTTGAGGGCGCTTGCATCTCAACTTGCGGCTTTCTAGTGCTGTTACCGCGGATTCCACGTCGCCGTCACAAATGATCGTCAAAGCACCAGCACATCTTGGGGATCTGCGCTACATTCGTCAAATCATCACGACCTTATCAACAACAAGCGCGATCTCATTGCCGCAGTATACTTCATGCTTTTCGCCTATTTCCTAATGGCCTTGAACGGCGCTGCTGCCGTTAAGCCGCTCCCAAATCAGGCGTGCCGAGCTCATTTTGTTGCCTGACACCACCGCCCAATCGAGCACCAATTCTCGGGTCAAACACATGGGGTGGAAACACAAGCAAGCCTCTTAATCTTTCGCCAAGTGCAAAAATCCATATCAAGGCACGACTACACCGCATTGGCGATTAGTCCTGTCAGCTTTCCGGCATCTGGAGCCACTGGCGCCAGTGCGGCTCAGCTTGTCTGCAAGAGGCGTTGGACAGCCGTGCGCCGCCACCTAAACACTAAGTATGTAAGTCGTCGATGCCCCTTTCGCAGGCTGGTCATCCAATATCTCTCCCTCCAGTGCTATCTATCTTCACATAATATTGATTTTTGCACTTCTGTACAAGCTGTAATAATCCCGAGCGCCCAGCCATGTCTCTCCTTTTCAAATCTACACTACTTGCATCAGTCGTTACTGCGCAATTGACGACTTCCATCTGGATGCCCGGAGCTGCAAATGGAGACCAGAGTTTTGTTGGGTCTGTCATCGCTGTGCAGGGCGACCGCACAACCATATCGATGGCCTTCGATGGCGAAGGCATCGAAACTGAATACTACGGGCAAGGCCCCAAGACTGTGACCGTCGGAGGCACGACCTATGTGGCATACGAGGTGTCGGCGACCGCAATTGTTGAAGATGTGTCAGCAACAGCAACTATCGACCTCGCGTGCTCCAGGGCAGACGACAGCGCAGTGCCTACCTGCGAAATCAACACCAAGATTTCGGGCGGACCACCAGACGAGACCAGTGGCCTCTCGGATGCAACCACCACCACCATGTCTGGCGACATGCAGTACTACCTGAACAACTTCCCGCTTGTTATCACGGCCGGTGAGGAGAAGCTCGGCGCGTCGGCTGCTGCTACTCCTTCGGCAAGCGAAGCTACGCCTACTGGAAGCACTGGAAGCAGCGCGCGATCATCCGGTACTTCTGGTGCTTCCGCATTGCCGGGTGCTCCTACGGCATCTGGTGCTTCTGCAGCAGCATCCGCTGCATCGAGTGCTGCCAGCTCTGCAGTAGCGCAGGCTACTGGTGCAGCTGCCTCTATGCGCTCGTTTGCGCCGGCTATGGTCGGCATGGGTGCTGTCGCAGCCTTCTTTCTTTAATCAATTTAGCGGCATTGCATTTGCGACCTTCTTATTGTAAGATACATATTGAGCCCAGAGGACAATGTTTGCATAAGCACAGAGACAGGTGGGCGTTGTGCGCAGTCTAGTCTTGTGCGTTTACAGGCCGCTTATCCGAGACAAACGGTCGTTTGTCTTGCATGGACACGTCGAAATGCTGATGAGCGTCTTTGTTCATCACTTACTGCGCCAATCCCTTTACTTTCAAAGTGCGGCCACGGTGGGTGGAGCGCGCGACTCCTTAGGGGTACCAAGAACCCTCGCATGCCACGCAACTGCCTCCTAAATTTAAACGATTCGACTAGTAACCACACGTCTGCACGAGAACACCACCATCCACACTTCACCAGCGTGTTAGAATGATGGGCCCATACTTTGACATGCTAGGCGAGACTGAGCCTCACACTACGAAGTACACGCTTACAGTACTGTGTCCGCCGCGCCCTCCATCTCGCTGGTTACCCGCTATATTCACGCGCCCAGGCCCTTTCACGCCCAACGCCGGTACAACATACACCATCCGCCCTTCTGATTACGACCCTGTGAACCCCAACTACGACTGCTTCGAGTTGCGACATCTCCGTGACATGCCGTCTAAGACTGTCAAGCTTATTAGTGCGTGGTTTCCGGCAGATTTGCGCTGTGATCATGTCTACAAGGGACACAGTTGTGAAGAGGGGTGCTATGTGCTCGAAAAAGGCGGGGAGATCAGCAGGTGGAGATGCAAGAGGGAAGATTGTGAAGGACATGTGTATTGTGGGAGCGTTTTGAAGGACAGTAATGGCGTTGCTTGCTTTGGGAAGAAGGGCGCGAGGATGGTGTCTATACAGCGTTGAAAGGTCGAGGGTCAGGATCGTTGTGCAATGTGACAACGTCCGAATCAGCGACATGTGGACGCCATGGGTAGTATGCCATCCCCGCATGGATAACACTGTGCTGGCAACAGATTTCTGACGCTTTCGAGCTACAAATCAGAATGCTCAAATCCCATTGATGGACTACAACGACGCACAACGTACTCGCACATTGCTGGCTTTGCAGTTGTTCAAGATTATGAAGTCAATGTTTCCGGCAATCACCAGCGAAAAGACAAACAAAGAATGCATCTCTACGGAGTCAACTGCAGCAGCTCTCACAAGAGCGACTGCGGCAGCAACATTGTAATGAAAACTTCACCTGGCAAAACATTCACGCTGACAGCGCTACTAGCTCCAGTCTCGATGACCGGCTATCCTACATTTAGGGATGACGAGCTCCACACTCTGACCGGGTCTGACACCTTCCATATTGACGAAGACAAGATCCAAACAGACGTTCGTTGCTTATGCTTTGCAGGTGGACGATTTTGTTTGAGCGGTACTCACTGGCTGGTCGAATACGATATCAAGAGCGAATACTGGCTCGATGAGTTCGGCCAGCCAAAGATCGGAGCGTTGTCGCGTTACACCGGAAAGAAGAAAGGCAATCGCAGCGTTGCCATTGGTGACGGCAAACGCATTTGTTGTGTTGAAGGTTTCGTGATGCCCACGCTTGGGAGAATGGTCTCGCCTACTCCTACGGTTTTCACGCCAATTATGAGCCTTTTCACCTCGTACCTTTTTTAAGTCGACCACAGTTTACGTACTGAATTTCATCGTTTTTGATTCCGCTTCTCCACTGATAGCTAGTTTCTTTGTTGTCGGGCGCCACCGTGAGTACCATTGTCACTGACGCAGTGACGCTGATATATCGCGATCGTGCAGTTGCACCGTCATAATGACTTGCGTCCAAACTTCATATCAATGAAGTACCTAAAGTGCCCATAGAGGATTATGATAAGCTTGAAAGCGATCTGTCGCGTCATCGCGAGCGCGTCTTCACGTCATCTCGTGACGTTCATGGAGCGGCAGAAACAGAACTAACCTCCTTTCATTTCCCCATGACGCCAATGTCCAACCTCGCTGCTTCAGCACCCCACACCTGGTTTTCCCGTTCTGCAAATCCTGGCTTATGACATTCGTCTCTGCTGTACGAAGCGGAGGGATGCGTAGATGCGATCGGCTTAACGTCATCTTGAGATTGCGTTGGTTCTCTTTGTGCACATGGGCAGCGATTGAAAGCTCCGATCAAGCTCGAGGGACGTACCATAAGCTTAACTTGATATGGCCTGATACTCGAAGACAAAGGGTCATTACTCCTAATGTTGTCATGTCAATAGGCAGGGATGACGTGACGACAGATCAGCCCCCGTCAAGGCTGAGATGAGTATAAAATGTGCAGTTGCCAGCAACTTGACGATTATCCATACAACGTTCATCAGCATCAATCACAGCTTCCTGATTAATACGTTAAACATTTCTAAGATAATTATCAACGTACAACCATGGCCGACAACGGAAACCCAGGCAACTTCGCCAATCGACCGAAGGAGGAGGTTCAGAAGATCGCCTCAAAGGGTGGGCAGGCATCGCACAATGGCGGCTTCGCCTCCATGGACGCCGACAAGCAGGTATGCAGCCGTTTCTGCAACTCAAATTCACTCTTCAGTATTGATAATCTTGTAGCGTGAAATCGCATCCCAGGGCGGGAAGGCCTCGTCTGGCAGCTTCGAGCCAGGATCTGAGAAGGCCAGGGAGGCTGGTCGCAAAGGTGGACAGGCTTCTTGAGGCATATGATGTACTTTGTAACGATTGTGAGAGTAGATATTCGATAGACATTGTGCATTGAATAATTTCGTGTTACCGAAGGAGAGAATCAATTCAATCAATATGACCCTCATGGCTTGTAAAATATAAGGGTGGCACGATGTGGAAAGATAGGGTGAGCGATGAGAAAGAGACTAATGCGAAATCAAATCATGAAGTCATCGCAGTTTTGCCTTGCGTGTCCTAGGTATCTAGATGTGTTTCCCATGAGCATGTTGAACCACACGAAAAATGGACAGGAAGCTACCGCTGTAAATGCAAACGAAAGGAACCACAAGCCTTCTTCCCCTGCTCCGAATTGGAGAATTGAGCTGAACTCGTGTCACCACCCCTCGGCGTGGGACAAATGCAGAAAATCACCAAAGTCTGGGTGCCTTGTACAACCACCTGATCTCCAAAAGAAATGAACGGGGCCGTGCCCAGCATCTAAAAGATTGCATCGAACGTTAGAATTGGATATGTATTGAACAGAAGCCACGCATAACGAGGACCTTTTCAGCGTCTAGCTGAACATGCTACAGTCCATCTCCTTGATAGGATACTCGCCATCGCCATCAACAACACCGCAAGGTTCGCTCCACCCAATTTCGAAAGTGTCGGAGTCAGGGACATTCATTTTGGCATTGGGTGCGCAATCAGCGTCGACTGTGTAGTACGAGACGATCATGGAAGGAGCGGAGTCCCAAGCACAGCCATCAGTGCGCTTCTTAAATGCATCGCGACGGACCATTCGGACAGCCTTGCGCTCGACAACGGTCCGCTTCTGGACCGAGCAGCCGCTGGAAGCTTTGCACTCGCACTCGGCGCGCTTTGCGACAGTGTCGATTTTGCACTTGTGCTGGTCGATCATCTTGTATTTGATGGACTGGTGGCGGTGTGACTGCCAGCGACCAGGGTGGGACCACTTGTTGTCGGACTCTTTGTCATCGGACTCGTCGTAATTTTTGTAACCCTCCTCAGAGTGATCCTCAGTATTTTCTTCAGAATCGTCTGTATTCTCCTCGGAGTCATCAGTCTCCTCAGGGTCGTTCTCTGGAGGGGCATCGTAGGAAGGCTCCTCGGAGTCATTATCAGGCTTAGGAGGCGAGGCAGATGCGGTGGGGTAGGAAGGCTTGCCAGCGGCCCGGGTTGAGGTTGGTTGAGGGGCCAGAGAGAACTGAGGCTCTTCATCATCAGGCTTGGTGGGCTGGTAGGCGGAGCTGGAAGGCTTAGAAGGCTTAGTGGCCGAGACAGAGGGAGCAGTGGGGTTGGTGGGTGTCGTTGTGTTACCAGAGCCTTCACCGATCTGAACAGCGGCACAGTTCATGAAGCTCTCATGCTCACGGTTGAGCCAAATCCAACCGAAGAGAGCCTTACCCTCGGGGATACCGGTGGGAACTTTGAAATCGAACGTCTGAACCTCAGGCGAACCGTCCTCACCACGAAGAGGGCAGTTGCCATTGTAGGAGGCTGCGACCTTCCATGTCTCGCCTCGGTCGGTAGAGAAGCCGACCTGGCATGATCCACCATAGTGAGTACCGCCAGGTGCATCGGCAGTGTAGGTGTAGTCAGAAAGCTGGAAGTAAGCATCCTGGCCAGGTTGCCATGTTACTTGAGGCTCTTCCGTATCAAAAAGATCGATATGACCGTGGCAGATACCAGGACTGGGTGCTGTGGGGTCGCCATTGCTGTCACAACAGCCGAGGGGGAAGTTGAGCTCTGGGTCGACGTTGGAATCAGTTGAAGCTGCGTTGGCCTCCTTAGCACCTCCGAGAGGACCGGGGAACCAAAGCGACATGTGTGCTTGTGCTGCGCCAGCCAGGGCGAGCAGTGAGAAAGCGTTCGTGTACATCGTGGGTATATCGTAAAGATTCAATTCGTAAAAGCTTCTTGGTTACCGAGTGAAAGACGAGGAAAATCTTAAGTAGATCCAGGATTGGACAGCGTTGTGCAGTGATGATGGGACGGCTGGGTCAGTTGACACTGTTGAAAGCTTGCGAACACTGTTTGTGAAGACCGAAAGTTCGAAAACGACCCGAATTGGCTACAAGGGTGCTTCAGAAGGGAAGGGAGGGAAAGAAGAAAAACGGTCCTGCGCTTTCGACCATAAAAAGAGTGAATGTAGAAGGAATGTTGACCAAGGCTTGCTTGATGTGTCACTCGGAGTGATGCCTTTTTCACAACAGGCGGGTTCTAGCTACTTAAGCCGCTTCCATTTGACTTCTGGTCATTCCATGAAGGCGCACGGTGGACTCACTTACGTTTCCGCTCCGGTAGGATGAGATTCACGCCTGGAAGCCGCTGTGCTACCCGCATGCCGTATTCTTGGCGCGGGAATGTTTCCCCTGGCATCGCGCAACCAATCTGGACCGGTATCTGCATTTGCCTACAGGTCATCAATGTTTCACCGTGGCGGCTCGATGTGGTCTTGCCCAAGTGCGTTGGTCTGGTTAGGACTTCGCCAGCCAAGCACGGAAGAAACATCAACGCATCGTGTTTCACACGATTCCGTAACTGGTTAGATGTCGGCGCTTCTTGCGTACGGGTACAATGAGCGGAGACTGTTTTGCACATTCTTGCGCGCATGCTGGATTGAACAGTTTTAGCTCAAGCGCGGTATGATGGGCGTCAAAATTGAGGCTGTCACTGAGCATTGCAGCCCTGTGTGATCCTCCGGTTGTGGCTGTGGCACAAAGCTCATCCTGTCGTCCTTCGAATAATGTGCCGAGCGGTGAGCGGCAACCTATCGATTAGGTGATTCGCTTAACTGTTTCCCACGTGCTTTGACCATCTTGCCCAGCCAACCTTGTCTCCACTCCGTCGTCCTTCGAAGACGCTGATCCTCCCGAGCCCAAAGACCTGCCATGTTTGTCTCAGTGTGCATCAACATGCCGGCTGCACGCTCTCATTCGTCTTGAACGTTACTTGAGAACCCACATCATTGACATCTCGAGGGAGGGGAAGAAACGCCCCTAAATTCCTAAATGACAGATGTCCGTTCCGAAGCCCGGATGAGCACAGTGTGTTCCTCCCAAACATACGCAGGGGTGCACAAACACGCAGGTGAACAGGGACGCCTGACTTCAGGACCTTGTTCCTGACTGCGAAAAATGTGTTAGCTCAGCAAGGCGCGTACGATCTTCCCTCAGTGACCGAGTGTGGGTGTGGCAGAATACGAAGCCCCATCCTTGTCGTCGGCCTTGAAGCAGTCTGAAGACGTCGCCGCTCTTGGCCTGTGCCGGTCTTCCTCAAGACGCGCCTTCCGTGTCGAGGGCGGCTGTTCAACAGCTTGTCATTGCATCAACAAACGGCTTGGCGATTAACACTCTCTCAACACAGAAACCGGTTCGATATCGAATTACATTCACACGCAAGATGCCTAATTGTGCACCTTCATGTGGTACGTTCAAACTCGTATCGCATTTGGTCACCATTGATCTCTGCTAGACGATACGAATTGACCGTCCGCCCTCGCATCTGCAACCGGCCATCTGCGAGCGTAGGTCAGCGAGTCCAGAGTTGTGCTGAAGTAAGTGGACTCACTTGTCAAGCGTGCAACCGCCCTGCGTTTCACAAGACCTAGTGTATATCCCTTCGATTGGTTTGTTCGCCTACTGGGGAAATAATGGGTACGGATCCGGTCCGCCTAACTCTATGACGAGAGAAGTAACCCTTGCCGGATCTCCCCACATGATCCCCGTCTTTCGTTTTGATCCGCTACTATTGTGTAAGTTCAGTGACAATCTGGTTTCCCATTCGACAAATGCAGTCTCTCTGCAAGCGTGCACATTGAGATAAGACAGAAATCGCATGTCGAGATTTTGATTAAGGTCGATGGTGTGCGTGCCGCTGCATTATTCATGGCCTAAAGACGAATGGCCCACATCGTTTCGCGAACCAGGCTTCACCCACATGCACCACGATACATGTCCACTACATGCGCAGAGGCACGTCGGATGCGTCATCCTCAAAGTCGGACATGAGCGTCTCATTCGTCCATCCTCAGCGTCTAAGAGCAAGCCGACGTGAGCGGGCTGAAGAATGCGAGATCAGATCCCTGCGCGGCGGCTATAAACTAGGCCACTCTAGCGACGATGCGGCGTCTTGGTCACTAGAGAGTACGCTCCTTTCGACTTCTCTAATATATCGCGTAATGACCATACGGATATTGCAGTCTTTACCAGGCCACGCTACCAGCTGTTGTTGTGAAGCACTCCGGATGTGAAGCATGTGTCTATTCTACTCAGCTCTACTGGTCCATCAGTATCATTATCCTAAACCCCCAATATCGTTCCTTGCTCTTGACAACCGAGCAAGAATGCAATCTGCACAAGCTTCACAACAGTTCGTGGACCTCGTCCTGTACTTCGCTTCTTGCCGGGAAAGAGCCACGCGTAGAGGGGGTGCACAATGCATAACAATAACAAGTGTTCGATCCGCTGAATATTCTGATGACCCGCAAGGTCATTTCCGAAAATAGGCTATACTCGTACTAGCCCTGACGTCACTAGGAAAGTTACAGTCACTAAATTCACCAAATTACTCCATATTACACCTCATACCCTCTGTGTTGGTGATCGTCGATTTTTTCGGGTCATAATAGACTAGCAGGTGGCACATGCTAGATTCTTCATCTTTGGGGCACATTGTGTCGTGCAGTGTGATACTGAAGAGGTCGAGGCGCAGTTTCTTTACTGAGAACATCTCTGGCAACGGGTCATTTCTCCGATGTTAATCCTCAAGACTATTGACCTGCAAAACTACTGCACTTGTGAGATCCTGATCAACTGAAGTTCATCAAGAACTCGAAATTGTTCGATTATCCTGTAAGCGTTAGTGAGTAACATTAGCTGGAAACAGGATGGCTTACCGCGACGCCCGCTGCTTGTTGTTATTGTAAATCTGGGGCAAGCTGTTTCTAGATTTGATCTTTTCAAGTCCTGGATAGGAAATGGCGAGATCTTCAAGGTACGAGCAAGCCTTTGTGACAAATAGCAGCTTAAGTTTGCTAGATTTCCGCTGTTATTGCGCCTGAGAAACGCTCTACAGACAGCAATTTTTCCCGGTATCCGCTTGAGATAGAAGGTGCTATACAGCTCAAACGCTCGTTGCAAATCTAGAGAGTGACTCGATAACAGAAGTCGGCTTCATGCGGTTTCTTGTTACTGCTACCATTGCATTGCTCAGAATGCTCCAAGGTTCTACTAAAACAGCAACAAGTGATAGGCTGCAATCAAGGCCTATCCCCGAGTGCCGGCAAAATTGTGCCTTCCAATCAAGTTCGAAACGGACCAACTGATCAGGCCTCCAACACCACTGCTGACCTCCAACCTCATGACAACATCACTGCCTTAACTCCATAAAGTGCGAGGCCTGCATACGGACTCTCTGAGCTCACGCTTACTACCAAAAGGAGCTCACCGAGCCTCAAGCTTGACACCCTTCGGACTTTATGGAGTTAAGATCGCCATTTCCATGAGCATTCTATCCGCCTTACATCTATCAAACGTGCTGCCTACGTTGCGAGGCCACATTCAATGACTCTATAAAGAAGTCATATGCCGCAGAACGGGCACTGAACTGCGCCTGACGCCTCTAGGAACTGTACTCACAATCCTTTAGCAACAAGATGCCTTCTCCTTCTTCCATAGATCGTCAGATCATCTTGATCACTGGTAAGCCTGCAGCTTTCCTCATGGCTATCGTCATATGCCTACTTGTGCAGGTGCCAATGGTGGCATTGGTTTCGACACTGCAGCACTCCTCGCCGCTGTCTCTCCCCACAACCACGTCCTCGTTGGCCCTCGAAGCATTGCGAAGGGCGAGGCCGCGCTCAAGAAGATTCAAGACAGAAATTTGAAAGGCACCGCCAGTCTTGTCCAGCTCGATGCTAATAACGATGCATCAATCGACGCCGCTGTAAAGCGCATCGAACAGGAGTTTGGTCACGTCGACGTCCTCATCAACAACGCTGGAATCGCGACGGAGACTTACGACGAACAATGGCCTTCTCGTGAGCAACTACGTGCCGAGTTTGAGACCAATGTATTTGGTCCCACAATTCTGACAGCTGCCGCTCTTCCACTTCTAAGGAAGTCCAAGGCACCCAAGATTATCAACGTCTCGTCTGGCTTGGGTAGTATATCTCGCTGCGTTGCGACGGATGACAATGATCCCGACGGTTCCATCGTCCGTGTGCCTGGATATCGAATGACCAAGTCTGCATTGAGCATGCTCACTGCGTATCAATACCAACAGCTGAAGAAAGAGGGATTTAAGGTTTGGAGCTTCTGTCCTGGGTTTGTCGTTACGGATCTTGCGAAGGACAGAGAGGTGCGTGAGAAAATGTCAAGCTGTGAGAGCTCGGAGACAAGTGCGCAAGGTATTCTGGAGATTATGGAGGGCAAAAGAGATGTGGAGGTCGGAATGTTCCTCCAGAGGTACGGGAAGCGTTATGATTGGTAGACAACAAGCCGTACTGCAGTTTTCGACAATATTCTATTGATGAACGGACAATTTCTGTGTGAAGTGCTTGCAAGAATGGTGATGGTCTCCCTACCCTGTCTTTCGCGCCCGCCAAACGTCCGAGTTTAGCGGCTGAGCTACCCCGCTTTTCCTAACTCCATCGACTAGCCATGGCAACTCCAGCCATCTTATCAGCATTTACATCGTCTCGGAAATTTGCTACAATGTCATCTGTATCCCACGTGGTGAGGCTCGATGGAGCGGGTGCCTCAAGTTGCTGGGATCCATGGACAGTGAACAGGGCCAATGAGGAGCGGCTCCTAGCGCATGTGGTACGCTAGCTTCCGAGGCAGGCCTCGAGGTCTTCATCTGTCAAGATCTAGCACACGGCACATCCGGTAGGCTGAGCATGGGTGGGATGTTGCATAAAGCATGCTTTCTGCTGCTCGCAATTGTGCTTCGTGTGTTGATATTCCACTCTGTACTGTACCGTTCAAAGAGAGCGAAGTGAAGATGTTCGGTCAATCGGTAAGGATTTACCACACTGGCTGAGGCGGGACTCTAGCTGAATGGAGTAGGGGTTTGCAAGCTTGATGCTCATTGCTCGTAAGAAGAAATGTGAACACTTTTTTGAAGATTCATCGGCTAATCTCAAACAGAAGGCGCCATTGTCGCCAGCAAGACCACCAACTCTGATGTCCGCATGAATCACATCCAGGTCATCGGAACTCACAACTCCTACCATCGTCAGGTCTCTTTGGCTGAGCAAGCTGTGTTTGAGAAGTACGTACCTTCGCCGGAGGACTACTACTACTCGCATGCCACTCTGCCCAATCAGCTGGAGCACCAGGCTGTGCGTTCGCTCGAGCTTGATCTTCATTCAGACGAAAAGGGCGGTCTATACTATCCCCCAGTCATCTGGACGCTTTCCAACCTGACCAACGCCACGACTCCATTTGACGGCTCGGTTCTGCAGAAGCCTGGCATCAAAGTCTTCCACGTCACAGACTTCGATCCCGATGCCGTGTGCCATACCTTCGTCGACTGCTTGTCCCAGCTCAAGAAGTGGTCCGATGCAAACAAAAACCACGTTCCTGTCATCATTGATCTCGAGCTTAAGACGGATGCGCCCGCATGTGCTATCGGTGGCGTCTGCCCCGGCGAGGCCACCAACTGGACCCTTCCCCGCCTTCTCAACGTCGACGCTGAGATCCTTTCAGTCTTTCCCAAGAAGCAGCTGATCCGACCAGATGATGTCCGCCAAGGCAACTTGACGCTTGAGCAAAGCGTGCTTCAAAAGGGTTGGCCGCTGCTCAGTGACGCTCGTGGCCGCTTCATGTTCTTCTTCGACAATGACCCGAAGCCTACAGACCCGAGCTCGCCTCGCGAGCTGTATAAATCCGGGGGCCATGAGTCGCTCCAAAACCGCACTGTATTCACCAACTCTCTTGAGGGCTCGACAGACGGAGCAGTCATCAAGTCAAACGAGCCACGCGGCAATATGACGGCTGAGATCCAGCGTTTGGTCAAGAAGGGCTACATCATACGCACGAGGAGCGATGTTCCGCTCGACACTGTGCTGAATAGGACTACCGAGATGCGGGATTCTGCGTTTGCTTCTGGTGCGCACATCGTCAGTACAGACTTCCCATCATGGGGCATGAGTGCGAGGTGGGGTTGGGACTACGTTACGCAGTTGAAGGACGGTAGGGTGGCAAGGTGCAACCCTATCAATGCGCCCAAGGACTGCAAAGACAACAAGTTGGAGTAGAGCCCGCAAAGGCGACTTTATCAAGCAATGCATCTTCTTCAAAGCTGCGGTAAGCTGCAGCACTTGATCAACAATACACTTTAGTCTTGAAAGCCTGCAACGTGGTATCCAATCATTGATAGCTCTTAGGCCTGCAGGGAAATGCAGTTCGTCCGACTCAGACTGCCTTGATGCTGCTCAGTCGCCCATTTGGAAGCCTGGAAAATGTGGCAATACTGGATGGCTGTCACAGTCAAGCCCACTACCGGCATCATCGGATCGAAGAATCGAGATTTTATCAGTCAATAGGTAAGACCTGGCGCCATGGAGATGTCTCGCGCGGCACGACTTTCCACTGGCTTGCACATGTAGCTCTTAAGCGACGGCTGGGAGTTTTGCACGACCTGTTGAGGCAATAAGCAGGCGTCACGATACCAATCTTGGCCTATATACTTGACCCCTTTAGCCGAGCTCTTGTCCCAGATGTCGAATTCCGACTCGATGAGTACTTCCTGGCCTTATGCAAGTACACAACCATGGATGGAACGACTATAATTAGGTGAAAGCATATCGAACGTGTATTCTTGTTATCGTGACAAATCTTTAGAGGCTAAGTTCTGCTTTAAGACTCGCAACGAAGCTTTGACTGCCGTGTATTGACCTGGGAGCTATAGACCGAACATGTTCTTGGCTACTGAGAATCGCTATCGTCACATTGTACCGATAAAGCTGCTGAAGTACCGTAGCTTTAGCCATTATATCGGAGCTGTGATAATCTGCAGATATTCCCGGAAGAAGGCTGCAAACCTAAAGGCGCTTATCTCCTGACCATACATGGCATGCGCAAACAGCGTTTTACTAGCTGGGAAGAAGAGAATGTTTCATTGATTTAGTGAGGTCATGGTGCAATCTTGAGGGCTCCTGCACCACAGAGAGTTGGCCGATCAGGATCAAAACATGCATGGACTTTCGCTTTGCAGGATACATACAGACTGCGGATCTCTAAGAAAATGGAGGCAGTCAGTGCAGTTCTCTCCATAAGTTGTACTCATGCAGATGCTCTGTAGGCTACAAATCTTTGGGATCCCATCTTCCCGAAACTTGAGCGACGGCCGAGGGATTCAGACCTTGACATCAGCGTGCTCCATCTTGATCGAGCTCTTATCGAAGCCACCAAGCTTCTCCGGGTCAACATTGCCCTTCTCAGCGTTCCGAGAGTTGCTGTAGTCGACCTTGGTCTTCCAAGCTGGGACGCCCTCCATGAACATCTCCTCGATATCTTCAAGTGTCTTTCCAGCTGTCTCGGGGAAGAAGAAGAATGTGTGAATCGCCATCGCCGCACAGAAAACACCAAAGACGATATAGACTCTCCATTGAATGTTGACGAAGGCAGGGGGAACAAAGTAGGATAGAGCGAAGTTCTAGAGCTGCAGTCAGTTATCGTCTCATCGCAGCTGAGATCAGATGACTTACGAAGATCCAGTTGGAAGAAGTGGTAAGAGCGACAGCCTTTCCGCGCACACGCAGTGGGAAGAGCTCAGGGGGGTATACCCAGGATGCTGGGCCCCAGGTCGGCGCGTAGGAGGCGACAAAAAGGTATGTACACGCGATCACTGCCTTGGAGGGAGCCCCTGAAATCTGCCATGATTGCTCGGCGATATTGTCAAGTCCGCCTGGAGGTGCGGGCTTTCCGTAGGTAGCCATGAGACCGGCGTTGGCGAACAGCCAGGTCATCATGAGAACAGCGCCGATGACGAACATGGGACGACGGCCCCAGCGATCCATCCAGATAAGAGCAGGAACAGTCATAAAGACGTTGATAACATACTGGATAGAGGAGGAGATCAGGTTAGCATTCCCACTGAGGCCAGCCATCCCAAATACGTATGTGATCTTGATCTCGTCAGCTGGTTATGTTGGAGACATCAGGATCATACGTACGTAATACATCATGACGTTCATTCCCGTCAGCTGGCTCCAGACTTGGGTGAAAATACCAATGTGAAGGCGGTTGAGCATGTTAGGCTTGAAGAGCTCCTTGACGGAGACATCAGCATTCTGCCTCTCGAATTCGATCATCTGTTTGATCTCGGCCATCTCAAGGGCGACAAATGGTGAGTCGGGGTCACCCTTTCCATGGACAAGGGTCAAGACTTGGTGAGCCTCCTCCCAGCGGTCTTTGCGGGCTAGCCACCTGTCAAGCAGATTAGTTAGTGCTTCTGGGCTCTATTATACAGCAGAAACATACCTAGGAGACTCTGGCAAGAAGAGGAGGCCAATGGCAAGGATAACAGCGGGAAGCATCTGGATTCCCCAAGGCACACGGAAAGCCTTCTCGCCCTGCGTGAATGTACACCCGTAGGAGATGTAGTACATGATAAGAATTCCCCACGTAATTGCCCACTGCTGACTCCCCACAACCCTGCCCCTCTTCGAAGGAGGAGCAAGTTCAGTGACGTAGACAGGGACCTGGGCGGAGCAGATACCGACGGAGAGACCATTGATGAAGCGACCAACGATGAGCATACCAATATTCTGGGCAGCACAAGAGATGATGGACCCAATGACCCAGATGGCGCAGCCAACTTGGATTGCACGTCGGCGACCCAGCTTGTCTGTGAGATAGCCAGAAACAAGAGCGCCAAGAAAAGAACCACCGGGCATGGCAGCTGTGATGCCACCCTGAACATCAGGCTTGGGACCCGAACACTTCTGGTCATTAAAGGGAGGGCCATTGGGACCCTGGTTGAAGAAGCAGCGATACTGTTGTGTGGGTAGGCTGCCCGAGGTTAGCGTGGTTTGCGTGGAGTGAAGGTAGGCAAACTAACATGGCGCTCATCGACGAGATGTCGAAACCGAACAAACCACCACCGATAACCGCAATGGCGGTAATACCGTAGATATTACCAATCTGATACCCCATGGCAATTATCTGACCGTTCGTGGAGAAGGTGGAAGACGAAACCCGGGAAGTTGGGATGCAGTGATCAGACCGGTGGGAGGAAAAGTGGACTTATAAGTTGTGCCCAAACTTCCTTGAGAACCTGGTAGCCCCCACACATGTTGACCAAGGTCAGGAGAGCAGCGTGGGCGCCCATGGACGCCCCGCAACGGGCATCTCGCCATGCCAGGCAGGGCGTGTTGACAGTATGTTTGTCGGAGAAGGGCTGCTACACTTCCTGCTACGGTCTAGCCTCCGAAATATGGTATTTCAATTGGCAAATAATGGTGGAGCTCATTGGTGGTAGGGATTAGAGACAAGCTCTGACACGGTCGGAGTCAAGCGATGCTTAGTGTGCGAGTCGACAACAGAAGCCGACGACTCAACTGCAGGGCAGCAAGCCATAGTAATTCATAGTACTGCGGACATACTTGGAAATGGAATGAGTAGTCCAGGTCTCCGAGCCGCGACTAAGCCAAAATTCGCGCGCTTTTGTGTCTTTCCTCACAACTCTCACACCGTTGACCACACGTGCGTCTCCGCAGAGGTCTCTCCAGTCCCCAGACGCCCACGATTTGTACCCCTCGTTCTCCAAATCACAGAGTTTTCACCCCAATCTCGTTCCACTGGAAACTTCCCCACTGGGGACGTCACGCATCGACAGAAATTCGGATTCGTTACGGTTTGACCAACCAGAAGAGGCGCCGCTGACGTAGCCCCGCTGTTCCTCATATGCGCCATGTAACAACATGCCGTTAGTGCTAACGACGCCTCCCGCCTATGTGAAAGCTTGGCCTTGCCGAGTACCGACTATCGAATATCGATGCATCTTGCCACGAGATGACCCTACATTCTTCTGATGAGAGAGCGCGGAGGTTGCGGAGGTTGCGCGGCTACTTCGCGGGGTAATAGGCCAACTCCTCTGTAACAGAGTAAGACCTATTCATGCTCCAATGTAACCACCCTCAAGGCAATGTCACCACAGAATACAGTGGCAAGATCTTGATCCTTCTGCCAGCGATTATGGTACAAAGTGAAGCGCGACGACAAGTTGGGAGAAGAACACGAAACAAGCAAGGGCCGATGCACGCATGTGCCGAGCCGGTCTGCAGAGGGGCCTTAAACATTTACCCTAAGGATCGGCCAGGAGTCGGACGGCAATACGAGACAGAGTGAGCTGCATCGACGAAGTAGGCGGATTTCATACTCCAGCAACATTTGCATGTTCCAGCATATTTCCCCAGGCTGGAGACCCCATCTTGACCTCCGCATCTTGCGAGGCTCAACAGCCCCAACATCCCCAACAAAACAGCTTTGCTCCAGGAACTCAGCGTGCAACGATAAGGCAGGATGCGTACCTGCGGATATACTCCTTCTTTGGGAAGTGTGATTGTCGATCGATGTCAGCCGCATGCACGAGCGCCGCTGCAACACGCCAATTCGAAGGCTTGTTTCCGGACGCCAGGGAGGTCCTTGGGTGGCCCTGCTTCCACTGTGCTGGGCCAAAGACATGCGCGCGCAGGGCTTCACCTGACCATCCTGATCAGCAGAGCCTCATGTACCTCGGAAGCGCTAAGGTCGTCTGCAACACAACAGTGACGACAGAGGATTTGTGCAGAGGATTGGCGAGCCTTTCGTCAACTGCGCACTCGCATTCGCAACATGGCCGCCCCGATATCAGAAATAGGGACCGTTCTTGTACGATCGTAGAGTGCCACAAAATGAACCACCGAATGCTCTCGAGCAACCGATTACACGCGTACATCGCTGACCCTTGTACCACCACATCTGCTGCCATATGCAATACCATACTTGAGATCGATCAACCCATCCCTCAGGCATGCTTCCAGCAAGTCAACTCACACAAGCCTTCCAGGCCATTTCGCCCACGGAAGATCTGTGCGCATCGGTGATTTTGTCTCCACCCGCCCATCACGTCTCATTATCACCAACCTTCACGACCAACCTCGGGTGGGGCGAGCGGTCAAAACAAGATCTTACGGACTTAGTCGAAGCCCGGCAACCGCAGAGCCTCAGCCGTGCCGGCGCTGCAGAGCCGCACTACAGGCTGAAGAGCCGCACCTTTAGCCGGCCATGTCTGAAACGGAAGCGGCGCCGATGCAGAGAACAGTAGCGTGGAAGATCTTACGGACGCCATGAGTGAAGAATCGTGTTGTCTACAAGTTAGCAGCGATCGTGTTCTGTCATTGTTATGATGCTTATAGCAGTGGAGTTTCTGGTAGCTCATAGCTTTGCGCGCATCCGGTTGGATGTTGTCAGCGACTGTACCCAGCCGTCGGGATTAGGCAGTTCCAAGTCTCCAAAGCGAACGCCGAGTTTGTGAAAAGTGACAGCATGCTTATTGCCCAGGCGTGCGTACCTCTATGTACATACTACATTTGGAGAAACATGACTATATCTTACCACACAAGCTTCTTCAACGAGTACCCAATTTGCTCCAGATACCCAGTGCTCTTCTTCGCATCTGCAAGACTGATGATGTCCTTGTCTTCAATCTGCAGTGTCCTGTCCTCAGTCTCAGTTCCCGAGGAGATCGTTTTCGCCTTGTTGGCGACCCTGACTATCTCCTCACAAACGCTCTTAACCACCTCTCCCTCCTTCTCTGCCTTCTCGCCTTCAGTCGGCACACTGCTCCGCGGCGGCAGGGCCTTGAAGGCTAGAAACCGCCCTTCTTCCGTTTTCGCTTTTTTCTCGTTTTTCTTCTGTTCGTCGTTGGCGGCGCCTGAGTCTAGGGCCCGTGTGTTCCGCCGTATGAGCTCGCCCTCGGCGTCAGCGCGATATCGAATCACGAAACCTACATTCTTCTCGGCATCTGTGTGGCGTTGCGCGAGGGTGCTGGTGATGTACACACCGCGCATGAGACCCTGGACGTTCTCCAGCGCGACACGCTCAAACTCCCGAACCTTCTCGGTACCCCAGTCGAGACGGCAGAAGTAGAGCGCTTTCTCCGTTAAGAGAAGGACAGCTTCCTCAAAGGTTGTAGTCTTGACGTGGTTTGCGCTTGTGGGTACGGACAATGTCCAGCCATGGATCAGATCCTCATCCTGGTCTTCAATGACGCGCGCAGCGCACCGCTCAATCGCCGCCTGTCTGACCTTACGGACATCGATAAAGTAGTCGCTGCTCTTCATGTCTGCCTCGAACTCGGCGAAAATGGTGTCTGTTGCGCGACCTAGGAGGTAATCGATGACGGCTTGCGCGAAGTAATCGTTAACGATGTTGTTGTAGTAGCGTGTCAGCGTGAGGCCAAAGTCGGCGAGTGCGCCGGTGATCTGTCGTTTGCGTGTGCGTGTGAAGTCTCCCTTGAGTGCGGCAGTGCCAGCATATTGACGGGAGATATTGTCGCCATTGTCGGCCCAGAGTGTATTAAACCAAGAGGTAGAAGGATCGTTCTGGAGATCGATGGTGTAGTTCCCAGCAGAGAGTTGTTGTTCAAGTGCCCCACGGGCGGTGGCACTTTGAACAACATTGGTGCGATCGAGACAATCCATGCAATTTGTGCGCAGTATGCCTGACTGCTTGTGTTCGATCGAGTCATTGGAAATTTCTGTCCAACCAGTCGACTCGAGGAAGGGACCAAGGGTGTCCATTAGCCTTGAGACGTTTTCGAAGTGCATGCCACGGCAGACGTTGTGGAAGTCGAACCATTCAAAGCCTAGCTGCTTGCCTTTGCCATCGACTCCGCCGTGCTCATTGAGATCTTTTGCATGCTGTTCATAAAGCTCACCAATTTTGGCTTCGGTACCGTGTTTGTCAATGAGTGACGCCACGTAGACCTCACTGTAGCGCATCGCTAAGTCGTTGAAGTGACGCTTGAACGCTCGCCCATTTGTTTCAAAAGAGCCCCATGTTGAGACTTGTGGCTTCAGGCTGTACGGCGATTGCGAGAAGAAAAGTGGTATCGACCCACGCAGCTGTATGAAAGAGTATATTTTATCTTGTGCTGTGTTCCAAGATGGCGACGACAGGATTTGTTCGGTTTCGACGGTGTTCGCTGTGCAGCCTTCGTCGTCCGTACCGCGTCGAAGGTAGCGCAAGCCGGCGCGCTTAATCGAACGCCGCGAGATGAGGGTGAGTAAAAAGTCTTTCCCGTCCGCGAGATTAGCCGCTTGCTCTTCCTCGATGGGCTCAACAGCCGCTGTACCTTCCTTCTCCTGTCTCTGAGGCCAAGACTGCAGTTGTATGTCGTCCAGTGTCGCGTCCTTATCGATCACGAGGCTTTCCGACTTGCCATCTGCGATCTTGAGCGTGAATGGGCGTTGGCCAACAAAGCCTTGAATGAGAGGCAAGACGAAGGAATGCTGCCCAGCATCTATGAAAGGCGTGACGATGTGTCGGTTCCAGAAAAACTTGTTGTTGTCAGCCTTGGAATGATTCCATGTTTCATCGGGGGTGAGCTCACTAAAGGATCATACTGCTTGTACAATGGTACACTAGCATTCGTGGGTTGGTTTGCAATCCCATGTGATAAGTCGTAATCGTAAGAGTAAAAGAAGTTGCCAGATGAAAAGTACATCTTGGTAGTCTGCAGAACTCGCGGCAACAGTGCTATTGCCGTCGCGTCCTTCTTTCCATCCAGCGCCTTTGGGATATCTTCCGGTTTGACTGTATCCGGTGTTGTATTTTCACCACTGGGCGAATTATCAGGTTTCGTTGCCTCATCTTCCTCTGCAGGCCCAGTCGAGTCGACGTTCTTTGGGACGTTCTTAGTCGCAAGATCCTCTTCTGAGCTCAAGCCCTGGGTGCGTCTACTATCCGCGCTCCAGCCCTTACGCGAGAACCACTTGTCAGCGAATCGCCCATATACACCCTTCTTCTGCATGACATCCTCAGCAACGCTAGACCTCTTGTCTGCAGGGCCTCTCTGGCCTGTGATTGGATCTTTCACCTCAGTAGGTGACTTCGGCGGCTCCTCAAACAGCGATTCGGTGACGCTCGGCGCCTCGTCTTCGCTTTCGCTGTCTGTGTCATCGTCACCAGCCCGGCGTACCTTGTCGTGTCTGTGAAGATGTTCGCGCGTCGAGTTGATAGCCTTCTCAGCATCGGACTGGGAAGCGAGAGGGATGAGTGCAACGTCGGTGATCTTATAGACAGGTTTGCCACGTATTTGTGCAACTTGTTCGCGACCGCATATCGATATCAGGAAGACTGAAGTGGCTATTTTGAGTAGGCCTGTTGCATATTAGCTTCAGCAGGGACGATTAGAGTGCGCAAACCTCGTCGACATACCTACAATACCATGCGACTCCAGTGAAGACAACACATCGTCGTCCTCATGGTTGCTGTTCAGCAGGGGCCCTACGTTTCCCTTGTAGTCGATCCTTATAGCCTGCTGTTGCTGCGCCTGAGGATGCGAGCGGGGCTGAAGCACGAGCCCATCGATGGCAGCGAAAATCAACAGTTTCCTGACCAGCGGCATTTCGGTGAGGGGGCGCCTTGCGCAGTTACAACGACTACCAGAACTGCATTGATGGTAGTTGGAGTTGGTGTTGATTCCCCGTAGTGCCGGCAAGAGCATCATGTTGATGACGTAGATGCGCTTGCAGTCGCATCCCCCACGCGTTCATCTCGACCCTGCTCTTACCCAAACCCGCCCACCATTCAACACATTGTGGCGTGACATTCCGTCCCATTGATTGACAGTGTATCTTGATCCAAGACAATACAGTGCACGAAGGGTAGGCTTCGTCTAGAAGCTTGCGTAGCTCAGGAGGCATGCTCCTTTCCAAACCCAAGACTCATCCACAAGACACTCGATGCTCTAGCCTCAGCTGTAGTATGGGAGGCGTCAATGAGCTAAGCTGTGAGCCTTTTCGATCGCCGAACAAGAATCGACCCTCACGCTGCACCAGCAATACCCAGTAACATGCAGTGCGACTGCGCCACAAGGCTGTGGTGCCAACGCTAGGGCTCGATAAAGCCTGAGCTCCCCTTCCAAGAGATCGAAACGCGCATAGGGTCCCTACCTCAATCAAACCGACTTTCACTCTCGTCGCCATATTACGTCCGAGATGCGGCTGCTGAACGTCCATACGTTGCGCTTGCATACCTTCCACGGCGATCGAATCCCACCTTATACCATCTTGTCCCACACGTGGCTTGAGGACCACGAGGAAGTTACGTTCACTCGATTCCAAAAGATCCACCCGCTTTGGGGATGGCGTACTTTAGCAGGTGCAGGCAAGATTGATTTTTTGTGCCAACAGACAGCCCAAGATGGTTATGATTGGGCGTGGATGGACACTTGCTGCATTGACAAGACGAACAACGTGGAGCTCTCAGAGGCCATCAATTCCATGTTTTGCTGGTACCAAAGAGCTCAAGTGTGTTACGTGTACCTTGTCGACGTCGACATCCGAGAAATCAACAGCGACATACTTGCGAGCCGATGGTGGAGCCGCGCATGGACGTTGCAGGAGCTTGTCGCTCCTCCAGATGTACGATTCTACGATACACAGTGGCGACCAGTCGGCTCGAAGACTGATCATGCCGAAAGCATCGCCGAAAGCAAACTGATAGACGTCCAGACACTGCGCAACGCAGACTCCATGCATGCCCGCAGTGTCGCGCAACGCATGTCATGGGCTGCTCATCGACAAGCGACTCGTGAGGAGGACCTTGCGTACTCATTGTTGGGGCTCTTCAATATCAACATGACAATGCAGTACGGCGAAGGCGAACGAGCGTTTCTGCGTCTCCAAAAAGAGATCACCAAGGCGACCGACGATATGTCAATATTCGCGTGGGGTTTGAGCTCTCAGCCAGTTGATCGCCTCTACAGCAGTTCGGCTCAGGCGGGCTCTGAAACTCAATCGAAAACCGGCAGTGCGGTGTATCAAGTCGGTAGCGGCGGCATTGCTACTTATGGGCTGTACGCACTCCGTCCGACCGAATTTTCTTGTAGTCATAGCGTTATTCACCTGGCTCATTACGTTAATGGATTGGGGTTTGAGGAGAACCACGGGCACCAAGTCCTAGACACGTTCATGCTCCCTTTTTCTGGCTTTGATAAAGCCAAGGAGGACGAGTGGGTGCTAGCTCTACTTCCGTGCGTATTGGAAAACGATCCTCATTCTTTGATTGGTATACTGCTCCGAAGATGGCACCACGACCGGAGACGCACCATACGATACTCTTTTATGCCAAACATTTATAGCTGTCTGGTCCCCAGTGCGCAGGTCCGCGCAGCTGATCAACGAGAACTCAAAGTCGACACCGAGGATACGAACAAGCTGTTCTGCCACTCCCTCGATGATGTCTATAGCAGTAGGTCACTGATTGTTGAACTTGACAACATCGAAGCCTACCCGTTTGACGTTGTTGAAGGGACGCATTGGCAAAGAAGTGACCATAATCACTGCCAATTCACAATTTCCGATGCCTCGCGCTGTTTAACTACACTTCTTCGCTTTCACAAGCAAGGCTCACCACTTGCCATATTTCTTCTTTTTTCCGTATATGGACAGGATAGGAGCGTCACAGGCGTACCGGAGCCAGGAGCTGCGGGTCCGCTGATTCTTGCGCTACCAGCGTCTGCTCAGCATACCTTGGAAAGCATACAGACGGCTATGCAGTCATCACACAAAAGCGAATCAACTTCGCCCCGACCTCTGTGTGGATCCCCATGTGGGCACGACCGATTGTATACCACCATTTCGCTTAAAGCAGTCTTCAACCAAATTGTAATCACACTGACTCTCGGCATGTTAGTGGGAGGCACTACACCTCCGAGCCATGAGGCACTATGTATGAAACGTGAAGAGTGGTTCGCTGTAGAAGCATCAGGGCAAATAGGTCAGCCAAGGAGAAAGAGAGGTCTCATGACTTGGACCAAGTGAGGACGCTCTGATACACGATGCCCTAGGGTTTCTCTTAGCACGCATTCGTTGGAAAAACTTAATTTGTCATCTGTTCACCACCAGTCCCTGTGGCATCACCTGGATGCGAGGCAATCAAGTAGAAGTTGAACTAGTGATTGGTGCAATGACATGACTATCTAGGTAGTTTTCCGAAATTGAGTCTGAAAAAAGGCATGACAGTATCAGAAAAGTGGCATAATCAAAAACGTAGCTCCTCAAGCTTTCAAAGCAACAGGACTATCTAGTTTAGGTATGCCGCACCAATGCTTTACCCCCCTTCTTCTTCTATTTCTTGACGGCGACCCCTTGTTCGCGCGAGCTCCAGATGTATACTAAGCACTTGTCGAAGACCGCACTCATCGATCAGCGACCCGAACATGATTCGTGCGAGATTTGATCAGCCATGACGGCTTGCTCGAACGCATGGGTGGTCCTGAATACTGATGGTCTCTACGGCACTTACACAGGCTTCCGGACATCATGCGAAGTATCAACGCAGGTACTAGAATGATTCCGTGCACCTTCGCCTTTGATGCAGAACCCCACACAGACAAGGTGTTGCAAGAAAAAGCCAGTATGACATAGCAGGAAAGTATAAAGAATGGACTGTGGGACTAGTACATCGATGCTCGCGGGGATAGATCGAGAGGGAGTCTGCCTTGGACAGAGAGCAGGCGCCATCGAGACCCTGCGATATACATAGCCTCGAGTCGTTTCCCCGCAACATACATGCCGCAAAAAAGCCGTGTATTGCAAGTAACTGTACATCATCGTTCGTGGGATATGTCTTAGAATGATAACTAGAGGCTCGAATTCAGCACTTGACAATTTGTCGAGTGCCTAGAAGCAAAACGCCACCCGGTCATCAGATCGCTGCACCAAGCAGGTCAGATGGGTATCATGACTTTTCCCTGCCACCCAACGCCATCAGTACATGACTTCCCGCAAGGGAACAGAGAACGCCAAACTCCTTTCAACGTGTTAGAGGCCCTGGGAACGTAAGTGGTTGCTGTGGCTAGCAGCCCGGCTTCCTGTGCAAATCCTTAGACTGCCTATCAAGTCTGCGGTTGACACTACCTAGCACGACCTTCATATACAACTTAGCGATAACCTAGATCTAGGTGATGTAAACCTTACCTTCATAATACCCGCGCCCGTAAGCTCCGTATCGTCGTCGGCGGTGAACGGAACCGTATCGACGATATCCCTGAGCTCGTCATCACCCGAGGCCTCGCGCAGACCGTCATCGAGCTGCTTGAGCGCCTCTCTTGCGCCAGCCTCTTTGCCAACTTGGAAGAATTGGATACCGACCTGCCACGCCGGCGCATCGAGCTTATCGAGCTTCTTTGCGCATGCGATAATGGGGGCTTCGACGTCGTCTGATGGCTCGCCATCCGTGATGACGATGATATTGATGGGCTTAGTGGTCTCGGGGTTCTTCTCGTAGCGTTGGAGGTATGGCTTGAGAATCTTCTGAAGACGTTGGCCTGTGGGTGTTGCGCCACTCGGTCGCACAGTCTGGAAGATCTCGATAACTGTGCTAGCGGTTGTGACGTTCCCGTAGAAAGAATCCGGATGGTTTAAAAAATAAATATCAATGCCGTCAGCATCACGTTCTGTGCAGATAGGCGTGATGGTTTCGAGAGCCTTGCCGGTTTCACGCCAGGAACGCCCCGCCATAGACCCAGAGTCATCGATCAGGAAGATAGTGTCAAAGGACTTCAGGAATGCATACTGATCGTCTGCAGTAGAAGGTGAGCTAGCCGTGTTCGTGATAGGTCGTGCGACCTGTACTGGACCTGGGCTATAAGCTGGCGGCGCGTCCCCTGGGTTCATGAAAGGATTTGTACTGGCGCTGTCTGCTTGATGTCAATACGAGTCGTTGAGGCGTGCATCAGGCAGGAACGACTGGCTGCAGCTTACTGGGTCGACGTGTCGCCGGCGATGCTGACAAGTACGAATTGCCAGCAGGCGGGGGTGCAAGACCTGAGCTTCCAGACCCCACGCTTTTGGACGAGTGAACAGCCGCTGTGTTAGAGAGCGGGTTCGACGATCGTCGCGAAAGTTTCTTCTTGAGGCCGCTAAACATTTCAAGGGCGGATGGTTGAATTCTACCAGGAAGCCGGAGATTGTTGCAGTAGATGTCGTGAGTTGAGAGGCTTGTACCGGAGTGCATTGGAGAAGAGGAAAACAGTAAGCGGCTCATGCACTTGCAGCAGAGACAATTGGCGCGGGGCAAGATGTAGATCAGGGTCCCTATGCAAGAGCTATGAGGTAATTTGCGCTTGCTGCAGCATTTCGTTTGGTAGTGACAACCGCATCTCAAGGCTCATTGTTGTCTTATACGGTAGTGGAGGCACTGTGTTGGTCCAACAGTCGCCTCTCTGCCTTGAGGTCAGCCGAAGACACCGCGACTATTATTCTTGCGCTGCCGCCTCAGTGGCACATGCATCTAGATAGTAGTGAAGGATGTCCGTAAGCGATGCTTTCCAAAGAAGCCGTACATGCTTTCTGGAAATTGTCAGACTGGCACGGCAGCCTTCGGGGCGGAGTGGTGAGGCGCAGTGAGCTAGGACATCCGCACAGCCGTTTGGCGGGCTGTGCGCAACATGTGACCGTTGAACCATCTTCGACTCATCTGCAACTTTGCAAGCGTCGACGCCAAGTCAGCCGTGCAGCGTATCATGACAACTTCTAACGCAAGCTGAACAAGGATCTTTTGCCGATGAACGATCTCACTCTGCAGGCGAACACATGCTTTGGAGGAGGTACTTCGGCTCAGGAATTTTTGCTGCAGCATTATCGCTTCAACTCTAGGGTCTGATCGGAGAAACGACGGCCATTCTTCGTATGGCGTAGAATAGCTTAAAAAGACTTACAAGGACCAAGCAGGTTTTGCCCATAAAGTCTGCCGTTCTATGTGGTATCACTACTAAGATTCCTTGATTGCTGATTTGCGCGCCTCAAGCCTTAGGCATAATACACCAGCCTGACATTGTCCTCAACCCTACAGCGATAAGAAATAATAGCCTAGTGCTGCCCTCGAAGCCGAGGTGACGTTGGAATAAGCTCAATTGCGCGGCTACGTGACCAAAATTACCTCCTGCCTCCTGTAATTCGTGGGTCCAGGCTCAGGCTCATGTTTGCCCAGCCAAGTGCAGGACCATTGATCTGACCATCTGTCCAGTTCCTCTCAACCGCCATGAACAAATCTCTCATTGCGAGATGCCTGCCCAGGCATCCTGACTGTCCGCTTGGCTGCCTTTTGGCTGAGCCATTAGTAGCTGCTGTGCGATTCGTCTGCAGATGACGAGGGACTGACCAAAGCACGGGACGCTTTGTACGACTCCAGGCGTACTCCGAGCGGTACTGCTCCCAGCAGTCGCCACATATGCCGATGTCTGAATTGCCCGTACTCAAGCTAAGATAGTCCTGCAGCATGTCGAGTAGAGGCATCAGCCGTACACGAAGACCACAGTGAGCGTGATTGCTGTCGACTTGGTAGCTTGAGGTCTGACGAAGTGTCGAAAGCAGACGCTCAATGTCTCCTTGGTAGTAGGTAGGTTCGGTGTTGTCGTATACCTTGCCTTGCAAACGCAGCGTGTCGATCTTAGTGAAGAAGCGAATCATCTCGCCCAGCTGGAACGAATCACACTGAAGAGAGGTGTCGTAACCCAATTTGCACTGCCGATCACCAGATGTGTACAGTCGAAGGAAATGCGCCTGGAGAGAATTGATGGTCTCCAGAATGTGCTCCCTCCGCTGGATCATCTCATCCTCAACGCCATTCGGTATGTCCCACCACAAAGCCTTTGTATGATCCTCAACGGCATCTGGCTGCCATTGTGCCGAGTCGCGAATAATCAGGTGCTTCGAGTAGCGAGTCACCCATGGTGGGTGGTCGAGGAGCAGGCCGATCAAGAGCTTCTGTCGTGCTCGCTCTTCGGTCAGGGCTGGACTCGCTCGTCCCTTAGCCTTGGTATCCGTCACCTGCAAAAACTTCTTGCGTTGCACGTACTTCGCAACACATTCGACTGCATCGAAGCGGTCAGCGACAACAGCCAAATTGGCAATGTTGGCAACTGGTGGGTTGGGAACGGCAAGATCGAGGCCGTGGATGGCGCGGAGGAAGTCCGCAACCAACTTACGAATCGAAGACGCCTTTGATATGGCGATGCGACCGGCGTTTACGATCGATATTCGAGGAAGGCTTTCTGCAGGTGTCTCTTCAAGGCTCGCGTGCCCCGCAAGGTTAAGACTCTTGAGGGCTGCAGCCAGTTTCTGACCTTCCCTGAAACGTTCACTCAGGAGATTTTCAAAGTACCTTGAGTTATGCCGCAAGATCATCGATTCGACTCTGTACGAGTACTGCTGGCTGCCCTCCTCTTGTGACACGTCGAGGATGAGATCGCCACTCAGGGCAATGACCAGCAGGCCATCCTCGTCAGGCATAGCGTTGTTTGGTATTTAAGGATAGGGATATCAAGGCGTGTTCGCTCATGGATAGGGCCAAAACATCGTGCAATGACTAGTCAGCGATATGCGGTGTGGGTGTAGATGTGTGGTAGAAATGTTGGACATGGCGTCACAGCCTCGTTGGGCTGATCGACTCAGCCTAACGCGAGAGCCAATCAGATCTCGGTGGGGCTCCGCCCACTGCACCAAGATATCTTTCGGCGAGCACAGCATTCTGCTGCTACTAGGTACATGTTTCCATCTCGAAGCTTCACGTGATATAATTGCATAGATCTATCTGCGCTTGTAGGATCTACCTAGATAATGCTCAAAACCCAGCAGCAGCACTGCCAGCTTCCCAAGGTTGTAACTTGTGAGCCTACGCGAGGACCTCCGCGGTGTGTAAGTCTGGACGAGCATTACTCTGCAAGGTCTTTCATGCAAGATGGCCTTGTTGTTTCGTATAGTACCAGCCTATGAGGAACAAACCGCTAAGATATTGAATCTGCTTGGTAGACCACAGAGGTTACCTGAACTCTTCCATTTCCCAGTCGTGACGGAAGCCACGCATGTTACAGCTGTCTGCAGCAATCTGACATTATCTAGATCTAAAGATGTACCCCCATTGTTGTGTTGCCAGCTTGCGGCAGATAATTTGCGTTAATCAGTCTGAGTCGTAGAATATTGTAGGCTGACCCTCTCCAGCCCGGAGGTAGTCAGATTGCTGGCAACCGAGGGGTCAGTCAACGAGTGTTTGTGTCTCATTTTCTTTACCATCAATCGTTTTTACAATTTAAGATTGACCCCAGTCACTGTGACTTTACTGGTCGTTTAGTATATATCCTTGCACAAGCCACGGATGGCATCTCCATAGGCTCGTCAACATTAGTGCGCGACCACTCCTCACCACGTCAAGATCGCACTCCAGGATCATACAGTGCATATTTAATAGCTTGGAAGGTCACATGACATTCGTTCACTGGATTATCCATATGGAAACAGTCGAGGCTTGGCCCATCTTTCTTCGGTACCAATCTCTCGGTTTCTTTCAATCCACTGAAAAGCATACACCACTCCTTCCCACTGACACGCGAGATTCGCGAATTCGCGTACAACATGTACGTCACAACCTCTGGTGAAAATGCGTACGATGCGAGATACTGCCCACGCGTCGTGGGTAACGTACCACCGTCCTACATACAATGACAACATCGTTTGACGAAGTTTTTTCCCTCCTCCTTGCCATATCGTTGCACGTATGGGCATTCGACGGCAGAAAATGGTGCAAAAGAGCCATGTTAACAGTTGTAAGGCAAGGGCTATTGTGCACCTGATACCGCGGGGAGCTGCAAGCGCAGACTTTGTAAATCCGAATCTGGAGAAACATAGCCTTCAACCTCCATGAGATCTCGATAGACCAGCTAACGCGGGCGCCGCTCAGGGGGCTGCGCGCGCAAGTGCCTCGCTCTCAGCGAGCACATTCCATTTTCCGCCCGCCGCAGTGCTGCTGCACAACACGATAAAATCATCACAGCCGATAGGAGCTCACCGCGCTATTTGGTATTACTTCGCGGTCGTGTTCATCGCTGCGGTGGTCTGTCGAAGCAAAGGCACAATAAACGACCGAGGTGGCGATGCTGCTGCACGCGCTGCCGTTTCAGGCTGCCTCTTTCGGGCAGTGCAAGGCACCTGTTTATTGACATCGTATCTGCGCATCTGTCTACCTCACATCAACTCCATCTCTCCTGTACCTCCGTCAGCTCCCTGTACATCATTAAGCACACCATAAATTATCCTGAGTCAATATCATTCATTACACGGTCTTAGAGTCTTGCCATACCGGACATCCAGGCGGCGACTCGTCGAACGGACATCACCGGCGGTGTCCACACAACTCTCCGCACCGAGGAGCCACGTTATTGAACCCGTATCCTCGGAGCATAGCAGCACAGTAACGTGTACTGTGCCGGACCTGCTGGCAAAGTCCGAAATTGGACTCTGCTCACTGCCAATATGGATGAGAAGGTACACGCCAGCCAGCTTTGGACTGCGAGCAAGGTCAGACTCGGAGCTGGACTGGAGTCCATATGCCATACCGATTTCCTATTAGTATTTGCCACCAGTATCGTTGTTCCAACCTTCATTCTCTTTCTTGACGTCCTCCATCGCCTGTTTTCCCGAGCCCTCCGGCGATTACGAAACATGCAGGAAGCCAACATCAAACCGTTTCCATTCGAGAGACTTCCGCAGGAGCTGCGCGATATGGTCTATAAAAACCTCCTAGATGATGTCCCCTACCCCACCATAGCCATGACCGAGCCTGCGGCATCCTTTAATGGTATGCTCACAAGTCTCTGGGGGGCCGCAACCAACACCCGATCTTCGCAAACACGTAAACCTAGTAATTGGATCTTCCTCGCCAACAAACAGATCTACACAGAGTACATGGACATGCACTGCAAACATTCACTCTTCAACCTCACCGTCTCGCCCTCCACCTACCAACTCAGTGACAAGGATACACGAATCTGGCCCATCGCCCCTTCAATACTGAGTCAAGTCAGAAACGCTCACCTCGAAATCATAACCACCAGCGCCATGCTCGGCTGCACCGACCCACGCGCCATGACATCCTCGTCCTGGACGCTAGCAGCGCAGATCCGGTCCTCGCTCAGCAAAATGACGTCGTGTACGCATCTCACACTCGAGTCCAAAGCCATCGGCGATCCGCTGTGGAATCCGCTGTGGATATGGTATCACTCTTCTCAATCGTTCAAAAACATCGGTACGGAAGTGAGCGATGTTAAGGAAGGGCCTAAACTGGATAGGCTGACGTTTAGTCTGGACACGTGGAGTCCGGGGGAGAATTATTTGCAGAGGGATAATGAGAATAAGGGAGTCTGGACGTGGTATTGTATGGAAGGGCATAGTGTGGGTGTGGATGGTGGGGCGGAACAGACGGTGAGGGAGTTTTGTGGGATGCTATATCGAGAGTGTAGAACTTGTCGTCCCACAGAAGAGAACGATGAGGGGGAAGAGTGACTTCATGAGTCGGGTGCTTGGGTTGAAGCGTTGCTCAGACGTTATGAGATTCTTGAGGTTGTTGGCGTGTAGAGTGCTGCTGGACAGCTGGATAATTTGTCTCATTATTATCTGCATTCGAGGCGTTCTGCCGCTGTATAGCACCTAAATACCAGCTTAGGCTTATCTGTTCTCAAGATGCTATTTTGTCCCGTTCTGCTCAGCAAGCATCTCCTTCGCCGGCATCGTCGCAAACCGGGCCATGACCTCCAAGTTCTTCTCCTTGCTCATCTTCTCATCGCTCTTGCTCACCTCTGCCAAGATTTTGAAGTAGTCGATATAGAATGCTGGTGTGAAGGTGTTGAAGAACTTCGCTTCTTCACTCGTGGGGTTTGAAAACGTGTGTGGTGCTCGTATGGGTACTGTGACGTAGTCGCCCACTTTCGCGTCGACGTGTGTATTATCTGGTGCGTGGAAGCGCACCATGCCTTGCGTGACTAGAAAGGTCTCGTCGTGCATCTCGTGCCAGTGTGCAGGTGGACCGGCAGTGTTGGGAGGGATGGTGAATTCGGCGCTTCCAATGCGGTTGTCTGGTGTCGTTAGCTTGGGCAGAGGGATGAGTTTGACCCGTCGGCTGTACCTGTTCGCGACCCGTCTTCCATGATCCGACATGTAATATGACCCAGCTTGAGGATCTCGCCTTCCTTCGCGGAAACGAAGTTGATTGGCCTGCGCGGCATCTTCATATTGGCGAGTGCCTGGCGAGCCTCGTCGTCCATTGTAGTGGTTACGTGGCCGTTGTTTCTAGATGTGAGATCGTAATACAGTATATATCTGAGTGAGGAGAAAAGGATGAGAGAGCGAGATGAGGACTATGACCGAGGCTGCATATTGTACGCTTACATACATGAGCTAAAGCTCAGCTACACATGTGGAGCGCCGGCGGTGCTACCGGGCTTCGAGGCGGCTGCATTGTCCTCAGACATGGTCTAGAGACTGAGTTGGCTATTATGCCAGTCGTAGATATCAGGAAGGTCATTTTAGCTCAGGTTGCAATGTGTGGCAGCACGGGTGGGAAACACTGCGTTAAAAACATGAAAAGAAGTCGCAGGGTATGGTGAGTGAATGCCCCACTGCGGGAGCTACCCCGCGCTAACGAACCGCCTTGCCGGGTTGCTGCTGCCCATCAAAACTTCGAGACGTTGACATAGGCGCGCCCTGCTGCCTGTCATTGAACAGCACGCCTGACGAACGCGCTCAAGCTCCTGAGCTCATACAAGATCATACTATCATCACGACTGACCCCGCCAGCACTGACACATCAAGCTCCATCCATATTACGCGTAGCATCTCCGATCGACAACAGGCCGTCTTAGAGACCGCATCTACCTGCCCAACATGCAAACGAAGATGTTTACCGTTCTGGAGAATAATCCAGAGGTCATGAATCACCTAGCGAAAGCTCTCGGCATGGATCACAAGCTTTCCTTCTACGACATCTACTCACTCACCGACCCCGACCTGCTCGCCTTCATACCGCGCCCCGTGTACGCGCTCCTCGTAATCATCCCGCTCACGCCGACCTGGGAGGAGGCCCGAACTATCGAAGATGCGAACAAGAGTGATTACACGGGCAAAGGCGAGGACGAGCCGGTTATCTGGTTCAAGCAGACAATCGGGAATGCGTGTGGAAGTATTGGGCTGGTGCATAGCTTGCTGAACAGCGGGGCGAGCGACCATATCAAGGCTGGCTCTACGCTCGATCAAATACGCAAGGATGCGCTGCCGAAAGGTATGGTGGAGCGTGCGCAGGTGCTGTATGACTCAGAAGAGTTCGAGAAGGCGCATGCTGAGGCTGCGAAGCTGGGGGATACGGAGGCTCCTGCGACTACGGATGAATATCATCTTGGACAGCACTTTGTTTCGTTTGTCAAGGCGAAGGATGGACATCTGTGGGAGCTGGAGGGCGGCCGTAAAGGTCCTCTGGATCGTGGAGCGTTGAAGGACGATGAGGATGTGCTCAGCCCTGCGGCGCTGGAGATGGGCTTGGGCAGGCTCATGCGTGTCGAGAGTCAGAAGGGCGGGGATCTGCGATTCTCCGCGATTGCGCTGGCCCAATCTTTGGCCTGAACACCTCAGAGAGGTATCACACTCATTGAAACTCACATATATAACGGTATGGGGAGATTCACTCGAGCATACGTTATGCGCCTGATCATGTGGCTCTGTGGGCCTCGAGATTACAGCCTTCTCCACGTTGACGTGCCACTCAGCCTATCATGTTCGAGCTGAAGCGCCCTTCGTCAGCCGCCAAAGGGCCATACACATACCCCGCTCAGCCAGGCAATGAGACTTCTCTTTCTCGGTATAGCCCTTGCCCATACAATATTCTAGCTTCGACACGGAAGACGGGACCGGAAGCGAGTCCCCTTCCACGGAAAGCGCATGACTCCTTGTAGTCCGAGATGTCCGGATCCTCCTTGCTCGAGGATCGCCTTTCAACGTATTTCCCGGGATCTCAATCTCGCGGCCCCTACAATGACGATGAAGTCGACAGTATTGCACAACTTCTGGAAAAACTAGAACATGTCGCACGAAAGTCACCTAGACTCTACATAGTGCTTCGTACAATCGATCGGCTCTCAATCCTGGGGTCGCTTCTCGACAGCGAATTTGATGACAGATGGTTCCCCGTGACGGCCATTGGACTTCCTGCATTCCTCGGTCCAGAGGACAGGAACAGTATTGTGGCTCATCAGCATCTCATCATGACGCAAGCTTTGAATCTGGAAATTGGAGTGCATTGCCGGATTGACAACGATCTTCCGTTTGACCTCCTGGGGGTCCTTGGTATTGGCGGGTACGGACAAGTTTCTAGGATCCAGAGTCGGATATCTGCGAAACAATTTGCCCTCAAGACCATCAGACGGCAAGTCGCGTTCAAAGCATCTCGAATTGCCATGAAGGAGTTCTTCAGGGAGATCGAGATTATCAAAACCCTAAGACACAGGCACATCGTCGAATACATTGGAAGTTACACCACCCGAGCAAACCTTGGGCTTATTATGAGTCCTATCGCTGAATACGACCTGGCTAAGTTTCTCGAGATGCACCATGCTACTACAGAACATCGAGAAACTTTGCGAACGTTCTTTGGGTGCCTGGCAAATGCGTTGTTTTACCTTCATAGCTGTCGTATCAAGCACAGGGACATCAAGCCTCAGAACATCTTGGTACACAAGTTCAGTGTCCTCCTCACCGACTTCGGTCTCTCTCACCAATCTCTGGAGATCACCAGTGGGCCAACGGCTTTGACGCATCGTTACAGTCCACCGGAAGTGGTCAGCTACGCCCGAAGGAACGAGTCTGCCGACATCTGGTCACTCGGTTGCGTATATTTGGAGATGATTGCAGCCCTGAGAGGTTACAACCTGGCATGGCTCAAGCATTACTATGAGCGATGTGGGACAAAGGCCGAATCCTATCACACCAATGCTGAGGCAACTCGAATCCTTTTGCTATCGAAGTCATGACGCCAAAGTCTTCCGGCCGCCCAGAGGACCTTGTAGAAAGCATTTCTATAAGAGATACTGTCACTGATGAGGAGCTCGAAACGACTGAAGACGAGGATGTTTGGGACTTGATTGACGATGACGAGTATCTCCCCCGCAATCGTCGAGGTGGTCGAGGACCCGCCTATCCTGAACACCTTTACAACGTTTCAAGAGAGCAGCCCCATGGGTATTCCAGGACAAACACTCAGCACAGCAATCGGCGCACGTCCAGGCTTGTACTAGATGAGGATGTCGGACAAGACAAACGCCACGGAGCACGCTATGCGGAGAGGGATAGATCAGCTGTTGAAGAAATTGAAAAGGTGTTACGAGAAGAAGAGCCTCGGCCCCAAAGGCGGCGTGAGCAACGTCGTGTGAAAATGTTAGCGGAGGAGGATGCAGCAGCAGATCTGCAAGAAGAGGAGGTGACTGCATACAAACGCCACGCAGTGAGACAGAGAAAGCTGGAGGCCAGGCTACAAGATGAAGCGCGTGCGTTACGACACCAAGAGCGCAGGGAACGTCATGTGGCTGCATTGGCAGAGAAAGAAACGCATCGTGCGGAGAGGCAACGTGCAGAACCACAGTCTATACTCGAAGGTTTTAATCCCACGATCAGGCACGAGAGACCCCGGCAGGGTCGCGAGTTTGACGGCCAGAGATCAGATGAAGCTTCAGCTGCGGCATCTTCGATCCTTTCCTCACATCAGCAACGAAGTCGTGCAGGGCCGAAACTCAGGTTCCCAATAGCGAAGAGCAAGAAAAGTAATGGATTCCTTTCGTGGCTGCATAGCCTTGGACAATCGGAGTGGAAATGACCATGATAGATTTCTCCAAAGTCCCTCACTCGTTGTACAATAGGCTACAACAATCGCCAGAGTACATCACAAGGACACAGCTTTGCGATTGACATAGTCGCTCTAAGCGGAACGAATGCAATATCGGGGTCTTGTCAGACACAGCTTGCTCGAGTACAAGCAGGTGCTCATTTCACGGCGACAAGTCGTGACTATCAACTCACACCAGGGAAGAACCCCAATTTAGTCTCGAATGGACCCGCACGAGCTATTCAGAGGCTCTTGCCTGGTCAGTAAGGCATCCATTATTGTTCTCCTGTCTTAGAAGAAGAGCTTGTCGTCTCAGTCTCTTCAAAACTGTGATCTTCCTCGACCTCTGAGAAGGGCAAGGTGCCTTTCTCCTCTTCTTCAGACACGAACAAATCATCATCTGGAATCACAAGGGGGCTGGAAATGGTCGTTCGTACATGCCTTATTAGACACTCGATGTGAAAATAAGCAAGTCCAGAGAGAGTAGCAATTTCATCAGCTCTTGTAGCGAATTCGACACGCCGCTATGCTGTCCCTGATGGCATTAGAAAGCTGTCCAAACGAGACTTTGTTATATACAGGCAGTGAACATGAGACGTTTAAGAGCAGATTAAGGTGTCACATATGTCCTCTCACTAAAACTCGCCGCTATATTCTCATGACCTACACTCCAGGTTAGCAGTCAGCACGCGAAGGTGGGCCGATCTCAGTGTGTGTCACGCAAGCCAGCCACCGCAGGCCGCGGAGTTGTGTATTGATGGAACAGATATCGCCAAAGCCGTCCAGTTCGGCCCCAAACACCACAAACGCCTCGCCGGGAAGAATGCCCAGTATGCCATCTCATTGGTCGTTAGAAAAGCGGCTCAGAACTGGTCCAGGGTCATGCTCATAGAAACGTCTGTGTTCTCAACCATCTTGGTGAACTCCTCAAAGCTGATCTTGCCGTCGCGGTCCAAGTCGGCCTCCATGATGGTCTTGTCAACAATCTGTGCAAGTGTTAACCGCGTTTGCTTGCAGTGCACGCTCTGCCTTTGTGTAGCATACCTGTTGCAGTTGCTGATCCTTCAAGTTGCTGCCAACCATCATCTTGAGCACGATGAAGAGTTCGCCGTTGCTGATGTAACCGTCACGGTCGATGTCGTAAACGCGGAAGGCAAAGCGCAGCTTCTCTTCCTTGTTGCCTTTACTGCTGAAGGCAGAAAGACCCGAGACGAACTCTTGAAAGTCGACATCACCGCCGCCATCCTCATCGAAGATAGCAATCATTCGTGTTGCGAGTGGGTTCGAGGAGATCTGGGGGAGGGCTAGAAACTCGTCGCGCTCGATGGTACCTGAGTTGTCCTGTAAACGTTAGATGACCTCACGAGTGGCTTCAATATCTGCTGTCGCACCTTGTCCAGCTTCATAAACCTCTTCCTCAATCTGTCCACCTCCTCACGGTCGACTGGCATGTGTTAGCTACGGCTTTTCAGCCCCGCCGGCGTGCACACGAGCAGCGGCAGCAGATCGGTTCGCACATACAATTCGAGCCAGAGGCTATGTTGTCAAGAATCGCAGACGGCTGGTTTCCCATTCTGGCGTGTGTGACGGGTAAGAAATGGGCGGGGCGGTGGCTTCGTTGCTCGGAGATGTTGTGAGCTTTCGTGGGGTCCGCTGTCGAAGGGTCCCGCCGCCGCTAGGCAGGGGCAAACGACGTCAAAGCGCCAAGGCTGGAGATGCTCCGAGGTATGGTATCACCGTATCGCGAGCGCAGCTACTGGCAAACATCATCCTTCGACGGCAGGACAAAATGACGGAACCAGGCGTCACCGAGCTTGCATCGACATTGCAATTCGGCTCTATCGAGCGTCACCCTTCACCGCGACATGATCTCAACCCCTCGACTGCCGCGTCCCAGAAGCAGCCCGTTACGCTTGACAGAAACGCCGACATCGACTCGGAGGTAGACGAAGATGAGATTCCCGTCAGCGTTTTGAACCCCATTCCGCGCAAGCAGACAATGCCCCCGCTGCCTGACCTGCGCTTCGAACAGAGCTACCTGAAGAGTATTGAGAAGGCAGAGTCGTGGCAGGGTGTAGCTTGGATTACATTGCGGGACCAGGTGAGGCAGTTGGCAGAGAGTGGGAGGACATGATGCTGATGCAGCGCAGGTTCTCATGTGCTTTGCGCAGGGAGTGGTCTGGACCCTCATTCTTAGCGGATGGCGGCATTGGAACAGGTCGGCCAAGTTCAGTGGGCAGAGCGTCGGCGCGAAGATACGGCGATGGTGGTGGGGCGTCAACAACTGGACGATCCCAAACGCGAAGTCGAAGCTGAGGGACACAAAGCTGGCGAAGAATGTATCAGAGGTGAGTGCCGCCTTCCTTGAGGTCCGGCATCCTGGAGCAAGTAGCCCCACTGGTCAGAACCCCATACTGACTATGCGAGCAGTACTACAAGGGCGAGTTCTCAAACGCTGCACAAGATTAGAAGCAGCCCCTACATGCATAAAACGGCGTTCAGGAATATGGCTATGGGATATCACTCTCTATTCATTACGTGCAGCAGCACCTTGACTTCTCTTACCTTGACCTCAAGCTACTGCGCCTGGCTCGTCACGATACCATGTGGACGCGCCTTCCTTCAGTTTTCATGCTATTGTCTCTTTCCCCGTCGTCACCACCTTCTTTCCGCACGTGCGCACTGACTCAACTGGCAAACTCGATATTCTCCGTCACCTCACGTCTTCGACGACAGCAACATACACAGTGCGCCGGGCCACAACGACTCTTCCGTAGCATACCCAATGGACAGATGTAGCTCGAGCCCCGCGATCATGGCTGACAATACAATCTCCTCGCTGGAACCTCCACGAAAGGTGCGCCGCGCCACATCAGCGGGTATCAGGTACACACCGAGCATACTTCGATTGAGCCTCGCTGATACTAGCAGCGACTTCGAAAGCGTCGTTACGATCAATGTGGGCATCAAGCCTGAAAGGAAGACTTTTGTACTGCATAGCCATGCCCTGCGGAACAGTTCGAACTACTTCGCCATCGCCATAGACGTTGAGTGCGCGGTGGCTGAGAGCGATAAACCAATCAACCTACCGGATATTACCATCGAAGATTTTACCGTGTATGCTAAATTTCTGTACACCGGGTTTCTCTTCACGAAAGAGGCTAACGTCGCCGAGCTCCCGCGATGCCTACATCTATACAAAGTCGCGAATCATTTAGAGGCGATGGACTTCCGTGATGCGATTGTGGATGCCCTCATCGAAACCATTATCGACTTTCGTGCACTCAAGGGTCAATGCCGGTTCACTGCAGCTCACATCACGACCATCTACGCAATGACTGATGACGGATCACCGTTGAGGAGATTCGCGCAAAACCTATGCCTACAATCCAAAGGACCTCAAGGCTTTGAGAAAAAACGACTGAAGGACTTTCCAGTGCATTTTCAGCTGGACCTGCTAACAGCTGCTGCCCCATTCATCACCTCATCTGCCAAATCTACTGATATGCCAGATCCGTTGGATCTCGACAAATCTTGCAACTACCACGAACATACCGGTCTCGGCACACCGTGCTACAAGACAAAGTACCAATGTAAACCTAACGAACCTTTCGTTGTTGCGGCAAAGCCTCCGCCTGCTCCCATTCTCAGACGACAATCCGAGCGACAGACAGACAGGCCAGCAAGCCAGGCGAGTAATGATTTTGAGTTGAGGGTTTAATACGAAGGCCGTGAGCCTCTTGTCTTCAGATGGTGTGCGATGCGGGCTGGGTGCCAGGAGTCATGAAGGGGTTTCCAAGACAGTGTTTTATAGGCATAAATGCATTTCAGTACATAAGTCCAACTTGTTAACGTATTTAGCCTGAAACACATCTCGGCAGCTACTCAGACACTACTCTGTGCTCGCGGCATGGGGTGTTGACGTGGATGGCACAAGACAGAGTAGAATGTGCGTATACAGTCATTCAACAGACTTCCAGGCATATGCACTGTTGTGAGCGCAGCAAACTTCAACATCCCTTCGCTTGCGTATCTACAACCGATCCTGCTTATAAGAGATAGACATAGAAGGCCGCCAGTGAAGCTCACTTGCGTTCATACGATGCCTTTCTGCTCAACTAACGCTGGTCTCCTTAGGACATGGGTATCACGAACCCGGTTCTGGTGAAGTTTTGCGTCACTATCCTGTCATATGCAGCATAGAACAGCGTCTTTCGGCTCGTGTACGGGGCTGTGCCTTACTATTTTGGCGTGTTCAGCGAAGTGAGGTGCTATTGCACGATGCAGTGTTAAAGAACGACGCCAAGGGCGTAAGACACTGCTTTATGTCCATGGTCAGCAAAGAGGCTAAGGACTTCAGTGTTGCGCAAGAGCGGAACAGCTCGTGAAGTAGTAGATGATGGTTGATATGTCTGAATATATACAAGAACGGTATAAGAGTTCTGGGCCGGGCCCGCTTTACTGCCGCTGGGGCGAGTGCTTTCGTTGACGCCTTCGCCGCTGCTTTGCAGCCAGTCTGTTTTGTACTCTCTTCATCGCTTCACTCTGGCTCGTCTGCCGTCTTCCAGCAACGGTCCGTCCTCGACTCGGTCGCTTTCTCGACCCCGCTTTCGCCTTACTCGCTGTCGAGACAACTCGTCTGAATCGTCTCCTTCCCCTTGACTTCCTATTGGCATCGACGACACTTGTCGAGGCATTTCTCGTAGCTTTTGGTGTATAGTTTGGTGCATTGCGTGCAACAACATCTGCCGAGGTAACCTGGCGGGCGAGATGCGAAGTGACTCGCGACTTGACGATGAGCGCCGGTGCGTTGTTCATTGTGAGGAGTGTATTTGATGAGTCTGGCAGTGACGGGGTTGACGAGGCTGCTGCTCCGGTGGAGATGGCGAAGAGCATCAAGGCCATGCTTGGAAGATACATTGTGTGGTCGATTTGCTGTTGGCCGTGGAGTTTTTCGAGGTGAGGTGATGATCTGATGGGGTTGGAGGGTTCGAGTGCTGACTTGCTTGCTGCGAGCAGGCTGCGGACTTACATGTTGGAGGAGGCGTCTACTCTTATGCGTATGACATCTAGACTCTTGCCGCATGTAGATGACGTTCAAACGCCACCTTGCTCAAGAGGTCGCGTAGATATTGCAAGTTTCGATTAAACCTTAGTCCTGTCAAACATGTCTACTGACAACGGCATAGCTCCGCATATCTGTCAAGCCCGTCATTGATTCAAAACAGTGTGGGGTCTGTTATGCGAACTGTATATGATGCACAGGCCTACGTCGTCAATAAAATATCGGACAGACATCAAGGTCTTGACAGAGTCACATAGGTTGACGGACCAGAACGAATAAGCTGATGCCCATTCCCTTTTGCATACGTGCGCCACGAAAGCCTCTGCACTTTCTTCAACATTCGATTAGCTGGACAACCTGAGTCCTGAGAGCAGTGTTCTTCGGTCAATGCGCGCGGCTCTCCCAGATCCATGGTTTCTCTGAAACAGCGTCAAACCTGACGGTTCATGCCGGTCTTGACATGCCAAGCGATACATCATGGCAGAGAGAGCCGTTCGGTTAGCCAGAGGTGGTCCATCGAATCATGGGACTTGAAGACATGGCCCCGGAGGTGTCCATGAGACAGTGAGATAGAGAGGCTGAGGTGTAGGTTGCCACGTGCCGACGCGCTAGCGCGTTTCGCGACGTGTTGGCCGCGCCTTCCTCCACACTTCGCGATCGCCTTGCCACAAACCACAAACCAGCTCTCACGCTTGTGAGATGCTGCGCACACACCATTTATTCGCTCAATGAAGCCCTTCAAGCCCTTCAAGCCGCTCTCGGTTGCCGGCAGAGTCAACACCTTCAACGGCCCGCCACCGCTAAAGAAACGGAGACTGTCCGAGTCTGACGATGACATTGCACCCGTGCGCGCTGCACCTGCGAATCAAAAGACTCTCCTAGGCATTTCCAATCCTACGCCACCTCAGACACCGCCTGTCGACGCCAATAGCAGCTACTACACGGTACTATGGCGAAAGTTCACGACGAAGAAGAACAAGACGTGGGACGGAGACGGCGTACTGGCTGTCACGAACGGTTATGGTGTCCTTACGGACAGCAACTCCGGCAAGGAGATGGGAAGGGGCGTGTGCAACCGGCCGCTGCTCCCTGGGTCTCAGCTGTCAATTGGCGGCAAGGAACTTGAGATTGACGACGTCATAGATAAGAAGGACTACCTGTCCGGGCGCATGTTCATGGGCAAAGCAGCAGCTACACCGGCTGAGCAGACGACGCAGCGTTTGGAGCCTGGGTACAAGGCTCTCTCTGTGGGCAAGTCGGCGCCGGCCAGTAAGGCGAATGTCAGGAGAAACGAGTCTTCGAGCAGCACTAAGAGCGCTGTACCCGAATACACTCCATCTCTGAACAGGAAGCAACAGTTCAAGACACCGCTGCTTTCAAATACCGTACTACCGCAGCGCAGCCCATCCATACCTACACCACGCCACGATCCAAATGCACCGAATGCACTGGTCATGAAGCGGCCTACGATTATACCAAAGGGGAAGCAGGTCGTGGATGTCGTCGTGGACCCTGTTTTGAGCAAACAGCTCCGTGATCACCAACGAGAGGGTGTGAAGTTTCTGTATGAGTGTGTCATGGGCATGCGTAGCGAAGGCGAAGGTGCAATCATGGCCGATGAGATGGGTCTTGGAAAGACCCTGCAGACTATTACCTTGATCTGGACATTACTCAAGCAGAACGCGATTCATGACAGCGGACCAGCTATTACGAAAGCGCTTATTGTCTGTCCAGCCGGTCTGGTCGACAACTGGAAGCGCGAGTTCCGCAAGTGGCTGGGCAATGAAAGGATCGGTGTCTATGTCGCTGATGCGAAGAACAAGAAAATTGCCAACTTCACCATGGGTAAGGCTTACAATGTTCTGATCATCGGATATGAGATGCTCAGGACAGTACAAGAGGAACTCAAAAGGGGCGCCGGTGTAGACATTGTTATCGCCGACGAGGGGCACCGACTGAAGACTGCGAACAACAAGTCCATGCAGGCCATTCAGGGGCTTAACACCGAGAGACGCATTATTCTGTCAGGCACACCGTTACAGAACGATTTGGGCGAGTTCTATACAGCTATCGACTTTGTCAACCCTGGGCTCCTCAGTCAACGAGCCGCCTTCAAGCGTGTGTTCGAAGCACCTATTCTTCGAAGTCGTCAGCCAGATGCAAGCGAGTCAGAGTTGGAGAAAGGTGAGGCTCGATGGCAGGAGCTTGTGTCCCTGACGAGCAAGTTCATGATACGGCGCACAGCGGATGTGCTGTCAAAGTACCTCCCGCCAAAGACAGAGCACATCGTCTTCTGCCGTCCAACAAAAGCACAAGCCGAAGCATATCGCAGCATCCTGGCTTCACCTCTGTTTACAGCTGCCTATGGCAACATGGACATGGCGCTGCAGCTCATCACTATATTGAAGAAGGTCTGCAACAGCCCATCACTGCTAAAGTCGAAGAAGGACACCGAAGGCAAAGAGTCGGAGATGATAGAATCGATTCTCCCACTGATCCCACCGACTATTCTGAACTCTCACGCATCTAGTACGAAGCTGCGTCTGCTCGATAATCTAGTCCACCGCCTCTACACCACGACAGAAGAAAAGATTGTCATCGTCTCGAATTACACCATGACTCTCGACATGATCGAGCGCCTGCTCACCTCCTTGTCATACACCTACCTGCGGCTTGACGGCAGCACACCCGCCAGCAAACGTCAAGGCCTTGTCGAGAAGTTTAACAAGACCAATAAGACCGCGAACTTCGCCTTCCTTCTGTCCGCCAAATCTGGTGGCGTGGGCCTCAACCTGATCGGCGCATCGCGCATCGTGCTCTTCGACATCGACTGGAATCCCGCCACCGACCTGCAAGCCATGGCGCGCATCCACCGCGACGGCCAGAAGCTACCGTGCAAGGTGTATAGATTCCTTGTGCAGGGTGGTCTGGACGAGAAGATCTACCAGCGCCAAGTCATGAAAATGGGTCTTGCTAACGCTGTCGTGGATAACAAGCAGTCCGCATCGTCATTCTCGCGGGACGAGCTAAGAGATTTGTTTCGCCTTGACGAGCGCGAGACATGCCAGACACACGATCTGTTGGGCTGCACGTGTGACTGCACTGGCGCGCCGGAGGTCAAGCTCGAAGACCCGCACGATATCGAGGGGGAAGAGGATAGCGAAGACGACAAGCCGCTTCTTCCCGGCCTAACGAGGGCGAGCGAAATCAACGTCGAGGCGCAGGAAGCCGAACTCGAGGAGCGACGAAAGAAGAAGATGCCCAAGCTCAGGATGCTCATGGAGTATCGGCACATCGATACGAAGCATATCTCCGAGGGTATTGTGGATGAGGACGAGCTGGCGCTTGCCGTTGATGATGATGTTTTCCTTGAGGTAGTCAAGCAGAGCGAGAGCAGTGTGGGCTTCTTGTTGACAAAGTCGAGCTCGTAGAGCGGACATGACGCGCATAGAATGAGTGATGAAGTCGAACAGCAACATTATGTGAGCGATATACCCTAGATCTGCATGCATACATAAACCTTCACATTAGTAATCTTCTGCTTCTCTATCAGATTTGCTTTCGCTCGAATTCCGAAAACAGCCCACTATCGTACCATGTCTTTGAGGCCTTCTCTGTCTTCCTCGAAATTTCAAGCGACGAAAGAACGGACGCTGTGTTCTGCATTCCCAACTTCTCCACACAACCAATATAACGGAACCAGGACGTTGTTTGTTGCTTTTTCCGTACTGTCAAACTTCGAGACTCGAAAGAGCTTTGAGCAGCACTCATGCGCGCAAAGAGCGTCACAAAAAAACTGACTTCCTATCTGCAGTGCAGCAAAATCACCGGGCCTTGCAGTTCACATCTTGTGTAGGCGTGTCGCGTTTTTTTTAACCCTCAGGCCCCTGTACCTGTCCATGATCACTTTTACCTATCGAATGTGGCACAACCCTCGAAACAGCTGAAATGGTTCGCATGTCTCCCCGGCGCTCTATACTTCTTCTTAGTGTAATAAATAGCTATCACTCATACTGCTTGACTTGGACTCTGCACTCCCATAATACCGCAGCGAGCCAAACACGCCCACGAGATGGTCCATGTGGTGAGTCGCAGGACAAAAGCACGATTGTCGGGCTGTGAAGCCGTGCACCGAACCTTAATTGCACTCATTCTATGTTACGTCGACTTATCTGGAGATCTGCAGATCTATAAAGGATTCCGATTCCTGAGCTATCACTTTTGCCATCATTTATGCAACCCTGTGTCAAAATACCACAACGCCTTGTACATGTCTGCGCTGTTCTGTCTTCATCCTAAATTCCACTGGGCTCTTCGAATGTCTCCCCGGCTCGAGATTCGAGTTTCAAGAGTCCGAGGAGGACATCAATGTTTTTGCGCTCTGACTACTGCATGTCACATCTGAGCCTCCAAGATGTTGAGCCACGTCAACAATGTCACCTGCTCTATCTTGCAAGTCTAGGTCTCAGTGTGATAAGTGAGTGGCCAAAAAGAGCGGAGCGGTTCGACATGCCCTCTGTCGAGCTGTTCTAGGGTCATATTTCAAGGCTTTGGTTCCCAGCTACAACACATATGGATATCACTTCTGTGTACATACCAAAAGGCGTCAGAGGGATACAAATATCGATCTGGAAGGCTTCAAGGGTATGAAGTGTCGATTTATGTGCTCTTCGACCCGTGTGACGGCTTCAGAATCCTGCCAGCCCTCTCTCTGTTTCTCCTGCCACGCTCTGCTCATTTGCTTATCCGGAAGTACGTAAGAAATCTTCAAGATCCTTCTTCTACTTCGCAGAATCCCAAACGTATTCATAAATACGATACATCTGAGACTGGTTCGCCCGTTCTGAGGGCACGAAAAGCTACGATCCCACTACGATATGTTCGTCTCCATTTCTGGATCTTCTGTACTCACTCCGTTAAAGGAACTGGAGGGGTTGAGGTCTGTCTTATCAGACAAAAAACGGATATAGTTGGTGTCATGGCTCTGATCTTTCAAGAGCACCTATATGCAGTCTAATTGAGCACGTCTTCGTACCTGAAATATTTTGCGAAACCGGGGCTTTGCGATGACCTATATCGGCAGCCAAGACTTCTTTGGGGGCCTAGCCTCTTTGACGCGCGCTTCTGCATTTCTCGAAGGCAAAGTAATAATCGTCGTGAGCTTTGCGTGTGAAAGCGCGGAGGAGAAAGGCGCACATACTGTCATGGTGTCATCAAGCGATGTCCAAACCATGCGCATTGAACAGTCCTGGCAAGTTTACGGTGCGACAAACATGATTGCAAACCAAACGGGACTGAAAGATCTCAGAACAAGATTATGCATGGTTGTGGCAGCGAAGCTTTGTGTATTCTTTACATTGATGCTAGCAAAATTCCAAAACGTACCGACGCGACTGCGCATGAGGCAATTTAGTCAAACCATGCCCAATACTCGCTACACTATACAGCCGGTATATAATCTGGATGTGAAGGAAAAATCAATCAAATCTCTACGACTCCCAGAAGTCACCAGCCAACCACCTGTTGACCATCTCGAGGGAGGCCTCAGGCTGGTCGTAGGGGACCATGTGTCCACCGGCGTGCAGCCTCATGAAGGTGAAGTTGCCGCTTGACTTAACCTGTCCGACCTTCTTGCCATCACCATCGATCTTGAAGTCCTCCAACGAGGCCTTCTGGAAATCCTTCTGGCCGGGCCACTCAAGAGCCTCAGTCCAAGCTTTGTTGCCAAGCCAATTGCAGATGTAGTCTGCGTCGCCGGCATAGACAAGGACGGGGATCTCCTTCAGAATACCAGGGACAACACGGTGGAAAGGCTTCATCCAGTCACCACCGAGGAGGAAGTTACGGTTGATGTCGAAGTTGCAAGACTCGTAGTTGCTGACCTCAGCGCCGACGGCCTTCATGACCTCCTTCTTGTTGAGGTAGCCCTGGATCCAGTCAAGTTCATCGTAGCAAAGACTGTTGCTGCCGCAAGGCTTGCGAATATCGTAGACGTTCTGGCCAGTGCGCTGGTAGGGACCGATCATGGCGTTGTTGCAGTAGATGGAGGCGGGGACACAGCTCCAAACAGACTCGGAGTTGTAGCAGTTCTCGATCAAGCTAAGACAGCGAGGGAGAGCGTTGTCCATCGACCTGCAAGCACTCTCGTCCAAGACAGCGGGCCATCCACCCTCACCACAGGCCATAGGGCGGTACTCGGGGTACTGTGTAAGACCGTCGGTAAGACCATTACCAATGAGAACCGATTGGAGGTTGATGTTGCGCTTCTTGTGAGACAGGATCTCGGAGGCGAAGACGGGGATGTAATGGCCAGCATAGGACTCGCCAGAGATATGGAAGCTCTGCGTGGAGTACTCAGGGAACTGCTTGAAAAAGAGGGTAAGGAGGGCGTAGACGTCTTTGCCAGCGGCAACGGTGTTGCTGACAGAGCCGCCAGAGTATGAGTACCCAACGTTGACGGGCTGGTCGAGGAAGATGACGGAAGCATTGCTGTTCCACGAGTAGTCGTTGTGCTTGATCTTCTGGTCCTTTGTAATAGAAGCGGGGCCGAGCTCCATGAACAGACCTGTCAGCGACGAGCAGCCAGGTCCACCATTAAGCCAAAGCACTACGGGATCATTCTTGGGATCATTGCGAGACTCGAAGAACCCTAGGAGATAATTAGTAACGGTGGCAAACAGTGGCCATCAAGGTGCTACTCACAGTAGAAGAGGTGCTTGTCCTCCTCGTCATCATCGAGGTAGCCACTGTACTGCTTGACCTTATCGACGCCGAGAACGCTTGGGTCGACGTGCTTAGCACGCAGGCTGTAGTTTTCGAGCTTGCCGTCGATCTCGCGTTCCTTCTCGCCGCTCTCGTTCTCGACCCAGACGCTCTGAACATCTGCGCCCTTGACGACGTAGTCCCACTCGGAGTCGTACTTTCGGGTGTGAGGCTTTGGGTTGGAGAAGAAGGCAGCCTTCTCCATCTGCTCGGGGAACATCATAGCCACCTCATCCCAGATAGCGCGTGCCTCGCCAGTAAGCGACTTAAGGTTCTCTTCGAGGTTGTGGAGAGGCTTTGTCCACGAGCTGGTGTCAAAGCTCTTGGAAGATTCAGGAGCCTTGAGGACCTGCTGCTGTGGGATAGCAGCGGACGCTGCTCCAATGAGCAGTGCCGAGGTAGCTACCTTCATGGCGGCGTGCGATAGAGCTTCCGGAGCTCAAGGGTAGCTGTGCAACGAAAAGGAAGAACCCAATGAACTAAATCAATGGGTGTTGAGTATTGGGAAGGGTGATAGATCAGAAATTGGGTAGAGAAGATGGGGTATGAGAGATGGAGAGTGTTGGAGTGATGGGAGCTCGGTGACCAGGCAACCTCCAGCCACCTCAATGACGAAGCTAAGGGCTTATCAGCTGGGGTGCTAGTCCGAGCGCGGACAGCTCACGAGGTCGAACCATTCGCGTTTCAAGCCGCGCCGACGGGTATGGAAGCTCTGCCGGGCGCCTCATTGTTGCATCGAGGCATCATCATCTTTGCACATGTGACCCGAAGCTCTGATCTTGCATACCTGCTGCGGCGAGCCGTCCCTTGCCCCGTGAAGCCTGAGTTTTGGGGCGCTTCTTCCTGTTCCTGCATCTCGGTCGTATTAGGCTAGCGTGGTCAGTGTGAGTATGAGCCAGAAAACGTCATATGGGCCATGATTCATCCCCGCTTCGCCGTGCGCAACTTTTATATCTGCGCCGCAGCAAATTCGTGTGCACACTGAATGATAGTAAATAACAGCGGACGAAATGCCTATTAACCAGCCGTCAAACCAGATCAAGCTCACCAACGTCTCGTTGGTGCGCATGAAAAAAGGTGCGCAGTATCCTACCGAATCTTTTTCGCGCAAACGATGCTGACTTCGCGTAGGCAAGAAGCGTTTCGAAATCGCATGCTACAAGAACAAAGTTCTCGAGTGGCGCAACAAGATCGAGAAGGATCTTTCCAACGTGCTGCAGATCGAGAATGTCTTCCTGAACGTTAGCAAAGGCCAGGCGGCGCCAAAGGCCGACCTCGACAAGGCGTTTGGCAAGAAGCCCATGGAGGAGATTATCCTTGAGATCTTGGACCATGGCGAACTCCAGGTCGGAGAGAAGGAGCGCGGCGCTGAGCTCGAACGCACAAAGAACGAAGTAATCGATATTGTCGCCGGCAAGCTGGTCGACCCCCGAACGAAGCGCGTCTACACCACCGGCATGATTGAGAAGGCTCTGGACCAGCTGTCCACCCAGACACAAGCGCAACAACAGGAGAGCAAGGCAGGGACCGAGACGCCGGACGGCGAGGACAAAGCGAAAGCACTGCCTAAGTGGAGCGGTGTTGTCACGACGAAATCTGCCAAGTCACAGGCTCTGTTCGCCATGAAGGCTCTGATTGCCCATCAGCCAATCCCCGTTGCGCGCATGCAGATGAAGCTGCGAGTCAGCTGCCCAACTTCCGTGCTTAAGCAAGCAGTCAAGAGTGCACCCAAGGTACAGGCAGACGGTGAAGAGAAGGCCGCCACCGGCACAGTCAAGGACACCATTCTGGCATTTATGGAGAAAATCGAGAGCCAGGACACCATGGGGGCCGAATGGGAGGCTGTTGGTCTTGTCGAGCCCGGTGCTTTCAAGGGTCTCAACGAATTCATCGAGAGCCAGACAAAGGGCCGAGGAAATGTCGAGGTTATGGAGATGGCTGTCGGTGCTGACGACTGAGTGGTGACACGTCGAAGAACGTCTTGTGTGCAGCAGTGTCAATGTCGACTGTACCCTGCCGGTCGCCTCATTCGCACCGTGCCTGAGCGCCTCGAGACCTCCATATTCGGATCATCGAATCATGATCAGCTCCGCCTGGGCACATACATATACCACTTCCCCGTCCACGGCCCGACCCACCCACTATGATACCCAATGAAAGCAGGCGGCACGAGGATCAGGCAGTCCGGCAGTTCTGAGCAGATGGGCAGTACTCCAGGCTTTGAGGTCCTTCGGACGCTCAGAAAACGAGTTGGATCTTGCTAGACACAGTTCGTAAGCATCGCTTGGTCGATGATCTGCAACAGGTTAGACAGGCACATGTATCCATTATCGAGAAACACCTTTCAAATGTCTCTTCCACTCACTCTTTTCCTTCACTCATGATCACGCATCGTGTATCTCCAGTTCTGGCGAATCTGATCCCGCAGCTCGCACATTTCTGCTTAGTCGTTGGGCAGCTTCCGTGTGCTGGCGCCTGCTCATCCTATTGGCGAATAGTACATGAGGCTGCATGCACCTTCCCCCTGCTCACCACGTCACTGCGGCAACGTCGCGAACTCTATCACGTTGTCTCGTAGTCGCCTGACTTCCCGAACCTTCTGAAGCGCATGCGAGAGTGTCGTGAGGATACGCAGATACCATGTATTGCTGCCTCTAAAGCTCTTGCAATTTGGTCACTGACGATATCCAGCACCTCTTCGGCCTTAGAATCAGGTCCTTGACACTCGTCTTCCTTATATCATGCCATGATCATTCTTGTCTTCTCTCCCCTCTTCAGCTTGTTGTCATTCATTTCGGCCTATCAGTCTGGCACATAATATTCAATGCAAAGTGCGTTGTCCCCTCAACGCACTGCAGCTCATCTATTGTTCAACCACTGGCATCTTAGCCCTATCCCCGCATTCCGTGATTGTGGGCGTTAGCGCCCTGTGAGGTGCCTCATCGGGCGCGTGGGCGCGTGGCGTGGTTGCATATCGACATGCAGGGCCAGCGAAACGGCCATAATGATGCCCCAGGGTAGGCCATAGACGAGTCTGGCGAGCGAGGCAAGTGGGATAAGAAGCTCACTAGCGGTAGCTTTGATGGGTAGGCTCACGCCTACATATCCCCTTCGTACTCCTCTCGTAGGAGAGTGTAAATTCGCTTAGAGTCTCTCACTTGTCTGTATAGCTCCTGGCGCATCGCTGCGCTAGCATTTATCATGGCGGCTCTTCTCGCTGCACCACCGCGGACACCTAGCCCAAAGGTCCGCATACGCTCACAATCATTCTCGTTCGACTCGCCCTCATCGATCACTAGACTCAATGCCTCTACCCCTATCGAAGAGTCACCGTTCTCAAAATCAACCGGTAGCATCAACGTCAATAGGACAGTGCCTCAACACCATGTCCTGCTGCCACTCCGAACCAAAATGAGCGATTCATCGCTCTCAGACTCCTCCAGCGCTATGTCCATATCCACAGCAAGCTCGCCCACCACATCCGAGCACGACATGAGCCTACACGTCTCACAGGAAGACGAAGCTGCAGGCGGACTCATGAATCTACCAGAAGGCAACCTCCTCGGCTTCTTCGAGCATGCGTCTGCGCCTCGCCGCCCAGACGCACTCAACTCCCACCCTCCATACCCCCTCTCCGCACGTCCCTTATCACCTCGCGCAACTCACTCCCCAGCAAAGCGCCAACGCCTCGCACCATCCGCCCTCTCCCTCCCGCCACCTGATCACATGCCCTCCGGCCCCATCTCGCCCTTCGCATTCCAGGACCCGGAGTCTAGCATGACAAGTCCGTGGCTTGTCAGGGTGGTGCTAGACTTACATGATGTGAAGGGCGTTTGCTGGATGAACATCAAAGATGTGCTGGAAAGGATGTATGGAGTTAGAACGGGGAGTGATGAGATATTGGAAATCTTGAGCGGGAATGGGAGGGTAAGGAGGGTCTGGTGGGATTGAGCCCTCTTAAGAAAGATTGTGTGCGGGAGGAGAAGATTGAAAGCAGAAGCTGAAGTGGAGGAGGAGAAGACACGACATGAAGGAGTAAGTGAGCTGGTCTCCGAGAGTCCATTTCTGTTGGCGTTCCGCTGGCGTTTCGTTTGCGTATTCATATTTCTTTCAGCTTCTGGGTTACTTCCTTTGCATTGCTTTGGCGCTTGCGAACGACTTCACGACTACCGACGACTTTACGACTGTTTACGACTGGATAACGACATGACGATCACGATTTATGCATGACTTACGACTAGATGGCTCTGTTGTACTATGTAGAGTACGCGAGATTCAACTTATTCAATTCATGGTACATTCGAACATACTGCCTTGACGTAGCTTTGCCATACTGCCTGCGTATACATAAGGTTCTCGGATGAGCTGGAATGGCGACGTGCATTGGTACAGAATAATTCGGGTGAATGCAGGGCGATCACGCATGAAGGATCGCGCATGATGCACTGAAGCAACAGATGTCGTCTCTTGAGTCGCTGCGGATGAAAGTCGGAAATGCCGTTCCCGAACAAGGATGCAGTAGCTTCAAGTCTTTGATGAGGTTGCATACGGTCGTGGTACCAGTCGGAGACTTCTAGCCGCATGACGTGTGTTGGGTGTAGATGAGTGTGCTAAGGGACAATCAACGCGTGCCAAAAATGACCATGAGTAGACAGATGGAACTTGAAATCGTTGGTATAATTTTTGGTGCAAGATGATGTACCCTGACCTTGTCGCCATCCGTCATAGACCGTATGCAGTGCATATTGCAGCCAATGAATGCCGTAAAACACCGATAGTGCACCACCCATTTCGTAAAGCCTTGATACACACCAACACCAGCCTGTTGCTGACCCCAGCCGGGAGCGCATAATATTTAGCCCTTCTTCTTGGAGACACCAACGGTCCTGCCGCGACGACCGGTGGTCTTGGAGTGCTGGCCACGGACGCGGAGGCCCCAGTAGTGACGGAGACCACGATGAGCGCGGATCTTCTTGAGGCGCTCGAGGTCCTCGCGGAGCTTGGAGTCAACACCGTTGGCGAGGACCTGAGTGTCCTTGCCGTCGACAATGTCGCGCTGCCTGTTGAGGAACCAAGTGGGGATCTTGTCTGGTGGGTGTTAATACTGCACTCGTAGCTGAATTATGGTAAGACGTACACTGCAGAGGGTTCTGGATGATGGTAACGATACGCTCAAGCTCCTCAGAGGTGAGGTCACCGGCGCGCTTGCTCAGATCAACATCGGCCTTCTTGCAGACCAAGTTGGAGTAGCGGCGACCGACACCCTTGATCTTGGTCAAGGCGTACATGACCTTCTGCTTTCCATCGACGTTTGTGTTCAACAAACGGATGATGTACTGGAAGCTGTGGCAAGTCAGCATTGCTGTTCGCCATGCATTATAGTCGAGATGTGCATCGTCGGGCTCCTCGCGGGCTGCGCCCACTGAGTCTGCAACAACTATGCAAGCACCTCTCCCGTTTCCAGACAGTATGCTACTCCTCCGCCGTCGTTTATGTTGTGTTCATCATCCGCAGCGGTCGGTACCGTTGTCCTCCTCTTTCAGCATGCTGTCGCAGATCGAGAAAAGGTCTTGCATCGGGTGGCAAGCGCGAGTGGGCGCGGGCGCGATATCGAGGAGGTACCTCGAAGGTATCGTTGACGCGTTCAGGGCGTGTGAACGTACTTAGACTTCTCTCCGGAGACGAGCGCTGTGGAGATGTCAGTACATTTGTTCGATGCAGATGGCCAATGAACTGCAATTTTGCGCCCACCCTCATGCGCGCTCGGGGTGTCCAGCGTGCGCAAGAGAATGCAGCAGCATTGTTACATGCAGAAGGCAAAATGCGGCGGTACTCACACATGATGGCGGCTTGTCGAGGGCTGTTCTGTCGTTAGTAGAAATCGCTGAAGTCGCAGATGCAAAAGCATGCTCACCGTGGTGGGCGCTCGCTTCGCTAGCGTTGCACGTGACCATAGTGGTCTTTTCCACCCATGGATAGCCAACGACCCCACTGTTCTCGGACGTGATGGACATATTCGCGACTGGATCCTTCACTCGTTCGAATGCCAGGGCCCAGTTGTCAATCACTTCTACTTGATCCCGCATCGAATCTGTGGTCATTGTGGTCTGCCTTGTGGTTGCTCGATCAGGGCAGTGCAAAGTAGGCAATAGGCAACGGGCCCTGGTGCGGTCCGCAGTGTCAGCTCACCACCTTTCCCATCAGCATTTTCCATAATGTCTCGCTATTCTGGATTGTTCATGACCTACTTGTGACATCACGTTCAGTCCTTCAGTTGCGGCTATATCCTTGAAGCAATGTGCAGGGCTCATCCAGAGCAATTCAACTGGTGAATATGGACGTATTGCACCAATGCACTAAATTGACTACATAGTCATATCGCGTATGCAGAGGTAGGGTCGCTTCAGCGGTTTTCTAAGGCTCATGTCACTGGAGCTGTTTGTGGTACGTTTGCTACAATGTCCTGCTTGAACACCACTTCCAGCACACGAAATCGTTCACTGCATCGCGGGCAGTCCTTCTATGGTCATTTGTTCGCCACTCCCGATCTCTGCTAGCGGGCACTTTGGTGCATACAGTGTTGATGTGGTGTACCCACTATGGTTGCTCGGCGAGAAGGCGAAGTTCGTGGCTGTGCTGCGCCTCAGATCTCAACAGACATCGACCGTGCCAGGTCTTTCACCCACAGGCATCTATGCTAAGAACCTCCTTGTAGATCGTATTACAAGATGTTGGCCTCAGCCTTTCGATCTTTGTCCGACACCAACCGCCAGAATTCCTCGGACTACCTCCTACACCTATCCCAGCCACACCATATTACCTTACTAGGCTACCGAGCTCTCGTCAGCCTATCATCTTGCCTCCTCGATCACGATTGACCAATCCTATGATCAAACCTTCCCCCGCGCCACCTGGCATCTTCTTCGCGGCTGCGGGATGCGAAGATCATCGTCCGTACAGGTTAAGCTCTGAATATCCTCAATGGCAAGTCTAGAGATGGCTCGACCTGAGGGTGCTTGGAGGCTTCCGTTACAGAAAGACGAGTTTGGAGACGGTGTACCAAAGCCGGGCATCTCCAGACACGATACAACGTCTACCACTAGTAGCGGTGTCCCTCTACCTCCTGGTCATTGGACTGTGCCTATCGCTGGAAATTGTCCGAGGTGCCACCATCACCACAGGTCCATCAAAGTCCACATCAAGAACGTCGATGATTCGAACGGCCTATTGGACGTGCATTGTGAGAAATGCAACAAGCTATGGATCGGACCAGGAGGCAGAAACTCGACCCGAGTATCCTTCGCATCCATTGAAACCATTGACCCTCCTCCTCTCGAACCTGAGGCTCGTACTACATTGGTGCACATGATCCGGAATGCGACTCGCGTAGCTACCCTCTCCCCAACCCTGCGAGGTATTTCTGAGATAGGTATTGGACTTTCAAGGGACACTTTCAGTCGTGAATCAAGCGGTGTCGAAAATCAAAAGCCCATCTCACGCTTCCAAGATCCTATGCGATCCACAACTCAAGAGCCTTTGTCGATGCGCGAGACGGAATCATACCCCAGAGCTTCAAGTTCACACTCTGTGTCTAGAATCGACACTGTCAAAAATAACATTGGCCCTCGACGTTTGATGACCAGTCTGATACGGAAACTAGGATCAAATCGGCTCGGCCGCATACCGTTGCTCACGAAATGGTTCAGCGAGGCACAAATCACCATTGACGACTCTGCCACGACACCGCCACGTACGTCTGTCGTTATGAATAATCTATCGCCGGCACCTCCACGAGATTTGCAAGGACTGAGCCGAGCTGGCGCGGCATATGCGCCACTTGTCAAGGAAACTGGGGCAGTGAACTTACATGCTTCGCTTTCGCATGATAGGGACACACGAGGATATGGCAGTACGATTGATCAGGATTCCATTAACAAGATGAACCAACACGAGCGCATTGCCCTGCTACGATCGCAGATCACTACCTTCAGCGCACAGTATAACAGTCGACCGGTTTCCTCAACCAAGTCCGGCTCCTCTGACCATCAAGAGCAGACTTTGGGCGCTCTGGCCACCATTGCTGCGATTCACAATTCCTTGCTTACTGGTGTTGGAGACGCGTTCGGCCAGTGCAATTACAACATACATTATTCCCGCGATCCGAATGCTGCGATCAATGCTCAGTCCCTACACATATCGGACACTCGAACCTCGGAGGCCTCGACTTTTGTGAACGGACAATCTTTTGCATCGGAACACCTCCTGAGAGAAGCCATACATCGGGCTTACCACTTTTCAAGCACAGCACATGCATTTGCTGGAGAAAGCGGCTGGGAGCAGAGTCGTCGCGATATGGGCCACATTCGTGACTCTTTTGAATTGGCCACTGCTCACAATCAAAGCGCGGCTCCGGAATCAAGTGGCACATCGGATCCCCAGTCTGGAAAATCGCTGGCTCACGTTTCATTGTCAATCAACGGAGAAGATCAAGCATCTGCAGCACAGCTTCCTGACGATCAACAATCTGGCACCGGTACTATCCAATCTCACAACGGATCTGATGTCGCACTTGACCCGCTGCACTCCCAGCGATAGTCTTCTGCATAGATCCAACCACATACTTCGGTGGTCTTTCAACGTGTGGTATTTACAAGCTTCTGAATCATGAGTCTTCTTCATGAGTTGTTTCGATCTACCTGAGGGTATCTCTTTTACTTGGCTAGTACGACCGCGCGACACATTTCACACTTGATCTTCAATCATTATCTGTACGACTCTTATGATACGACTTTCTTTATGAGGCTACGGTGGACTATGGCCGATTGCTATAGCACCTGTCCGGTGCGGACGAATAATGACAAATAAAACCATGCTGCTCTACACATACGAACCTATATTGATTCACAGCTAAATCCGCGATCACCACCTCGTATTTAAGCAAGTGTCATAGCCTGGATAATAGCTGGCCATAAACACTTCAAGCAGGCATTGTGTGACGACTTAAACATTTTTCGCCGCCAGGCGTTTAGCCATGTCTGAGAAGAAGAAGCTGAAACTTGTCCATATTCCAGCGACATGATCTTTCGGTTACCTTTGTGTAGTATCTTTTCTTGTATATGTAGAACGAGTATGCGTTCCTGCAGGTTTGATGCCGACACAGTGAATGCTGTTCGTAGTTTCTTTGTGCGGGCTCTCTAGCCCAAGTCTGCATTCTGCTCAGGCAAATGTGTTCTGGAACGTGACACAATCATTCTTTTCAAGATACTCTCCCTCCAGCTGTAATACCTAACAGAACGTTGCAGGGCCATGAATTAAAAAAGGGGACAATAATCTCACTAGCAAACACAACTCATTTGGCACCCACTATCACAAATCGATAGTATCCTGGGTGTCTGAAGACAGACATTACAAGCTCGCAGCGCCAGGTAATACGGAAGCGACGAGTTTATGAAGCTTTTGAACGGTGATTGGCTCTCGGACGACACGGGAGCTTTTATCATCTTAGTGCACCTGCCGACGAAGCGTAATAGCCACGGGATTCACGAACGCCAAACTTCTCCTATATACTGATACTGGCAGTAGCGATGAGAACAACAGTACCGATCCGCCAGCTAGCAGCACCTATAGTAATGTCGAAGGTTCGTCTATTGAGTGTGAGAAACACTGATCAACGAAGGTAGAAGTTTGTAAGATTTCGTAACTCTTCCATCGCTTGCTCGAAGAGTTGGGTTTGATTTCTCTATCAATCTATTTGTCATGTTCTAGAATGCTTCTGATATTCCAAGAATATTATTCTTTCCCATCGTGTTTTCGCAAACATCAAACACCGTCGTCACGCATATAGCGCTTCGCACGCTAATCTCTACATCTGCACCCGAGCACACTCATCATGAGCAACGAGCAACGCAACAAACCCGCATTCATGGAACGGGAAGGCCCCGAAGATGTTCCAGCTGGGCAGTCCACTAGCTCCACAAATGAATCGACGCCCTACGGGGCGACTCCCAGTCTTGCTCCAATCCCTCGACCACAGCCGGAGTCGCTTGACTCAGGTCCTTCAACGCAGAGTATGCCATCAGAGGCTAGTGTCTGTTCAAGTTGCAGGCTAACCCGTCATCAGGTCACAGTGTTCTAACGCATGCAGAGAGCGCCCGGCGAAGTTCGTCTTCCGAGCAGGATCACGGTGCTTCTCCTCCTGCCCTTCAGCTCGAGAATCTGCCCACATCACTTCTATCCCCGTTGTCTGACCCCGTACCACCTGAGCGCAGGAACACTCCATCGACTGATGACCAGCGGACCGAGTCTCACGCCATGACGACTAGCACCAACAGTCTTGACAACGAGTATTACGATTATGCCAAATTCCTTCACAGAATTGAAGAGGAAGCTGCCCAAACTTCATCTCGCTCCAACAAAAAGCACGTACAGCATCAAACCAGTGTGCCTTCCCTGCCATCTTCATCAAGGACGTCAGGTCGAACAACAGTCATTCCGCGGATGCCTAGTGTTCAGTCAATACATTCTGCTCGTCCCAACGTTACCATGGAAGAGGTCGGTACTTCATCTGCCGACGTAGGTGAACTTGAAGACGCAAACTCAGCTCCTGTCCAAACGTTACCGCCACTGCCACCGCGCACCCAACAACCTGCTAACTCAACATCGGAGCGCTTCGCGCGGTGGTTCACGCAAAATTTCATTCCAATTCCGATGCCTCCCACGCCTCAAGAGAACATAGAGATGGGTGACATGCATCGTCTTGATTCAGAAACACGTGAGCCTCGTATTGTACCGACGGATCAGGGGAGCCAGCAGCAGAGCAGTCAGGTGAGCGGCTCACAAACGCAGCAAGTGGTACAAGTGCAGCAACCTGTTGACCGTAGCTTGCGTGCGCGGCTTGAAGCTCTTCCATTTTGGGTAGTGGTAAGTTCGTGCGTCGTTTTGGCATTTGTATTCATGGGGGTACTCGGAGGCTCCTTGTTGGCGGCGCAGAGCAGAGGTTCTGCTCCCTAAACGGACTGATGGCCCATACATACAGCGGTGACGTGGTCGTAAGCAGATTAAAAGTGTGGGTGCAAGATAGCCCTTTGTAGGCTTGGATTTAGCCTTAAACAACCAGCTTCAGCTTCAGCTTATCTCCTTCCTCAATCTCTTTCTTCTTGCCCTCCAACGCATCAACATCCCATGTAGCACTGATATACCTGCCATTCAACCATGTCCTATCCTCACTACTCAGCCACACAACAAAACCACCGCAAAGCTCCGGCTCATCGATCAAAACTGAATCAGTCAGTATCGTTCATGTAATGCATCTTCGAAGTACTCACAGTCCTTGATCTGCTCGATCCTATTCGCCAATTTGGTCAGAACAGCCCCCGGATGGATCCCCACAACATTAATCCCCTCCCCACCATACTCCACGCCCACAAACTCACTCAACCGCTGCAGCGCCATCTTCGCAATTCCATACGAGCTTCCTCCCGGGCTCACAGCAACAGCGCCGATAGACGTGACATTGATCAGATTGACATGCGTTTTCTTCGTCTCGGCAGTCTGCACCAGCAGCGGCAGAAACGCGTGGGTCAGCAACAGCGGGCCCTTGAGATTGACTTCCAGCACCTGCCAGTAGTCCTCTGGATCCGTGTCACCGACTGGCTCCCAGGGACGCGAGAGTCCGGCGTTGTTGATGAGGATATCGAGACGTCCGAACTCATCGGTGATCTTTTGCGCTAGCTTCTTCAATGCGGCGCCGTCTGTGACGTTAAGGGTTTCCTTGATGACGTGGACGGCGCTGTTAGCTTCCTTGATACGGTCTGCGACCTCGTCCAGCTCAGTCCCTGTTCGTGCGCATATGATGATTGTGGACACTTTTGCGTGAGCGTACTGGATCGCCATGGAGCGGCCGATACCGCGGCCTGCTCCGGTGATCAGGACGACCTTTCCGGGCTGCTGGAGTTGGGAGGATTTCGAGACGTCGATGGCTGGGTAGATATCTTTGTGGAGGTTGTTGAGGCCGACAAAGTCAAAGCCGGCGTCCGGCGGGAAGGGTGACTTTTCGGTGGGTGCCATGGTGGATTCTGGTTCTAATGCTATGCTTTCGGAAATGTTGGGTAAGGGAGGTCTTATCTAGGTCGAGGATGAAGAAGACTTGACAGTTTTGCAGCTTTGGAAATGTAAACAATCTATGATGTAGCGATCAACGATTGCCTGAATACTAGTGGAACCGGCAACGCTAGCTTGAAGAGGTAACATTCGTGAATCAGCGCGATAATCTTCAGCCCTCGATGTCGAAGCCCCTCACCACGAGCACAATGCTCAATTTATACAGCAGAGAATCAATGCCCCTCCTGACTCAAGATTCTGTCTCGCCCTCAATCGACGTACTCGAGGCATCCAACGTCTTCAAAGCTCTCGGCGCGACTCTCCGGACTTAAGCTTAGGGATTCCACGGGGCCCGAAATCCGTATGACGAACACCATACCATACAAACCTTGCTCGAGAGTAAGACTCGCAAATATGACCCGTCTCTCACCAGAACTCCCCTTTCTCATCGAATCATTGGCCAGAATTGCGTCCTGCGCAACACAACCTTGCTCCACCCCTCTATCTAGACGAGGGACAGCGTCCGGCGGGAGATGTGTAAGCACAATACCAAATATCGACTTACAGACGCAGAGTGGATCTTTTCCTGCTAGTAATGACGCACAGGAAATAGAAGATGCACAGGGATCCACTGCAATGGGACCCAGATTCCCACCTTCGGCAGTTGCGCGGAATTACCCGGATAATAGCGTAAAGTCCGGATGTCTGCGTCGCTTTATGGTGCACCCATGGGATTTTATCTTTGCGATATCGATTTGCGTGGCCACCATGGAAAGGGCTGAGGCCTTAGCCTCTTCTACTGTGTATGCCTGCTGTACGAAGGAGCTTGTTTTTTTATGAGGAATTTCTCACAGGAACACTATAACAAGCCTCCTACTCGTGCTTGTAGGTATTTGACACTATAACGTGTTTATGTACTTAAATCTATGTAATAACGTAGATGGGGAATTCTCTATCTATCTATAGATTTTTCTTATAGATTTGTATAAAGGTGTTGTTGCTATAGCGTGTGTAATAGAGAGAGTTTACTTGATGTTCTAGCTAGTGATTCCTAAAAACGAGCTCCTTCGTAATTGCAGCCAGTTGTGCTTTCTGACACATTGTGCTCTGCAGATCAAGTCTAGCAATCAGCATGATGTAGAGCCCACTTAAAGACAGGATACACATCCATCCATCCTCCAAGCTCAAGTACCATGTAAAATTAACCATTTAACAGTATCTCAACCCCAACCCTGCGTACAGGAGTCGCAGCGCCAAACGCCATCAACCCAGCTAAATCACAACCCTTGCCTCACCACCCATTCCCCTTATCCCCAACCACCCATCACCACCTCACGCCACATACGCCTTGGGCACATAATTCAACTCACTCACACTCCCCTCCTCATTCGCACCGCCACCATTCTTCCTCGCCTGCCTCGCAGCATACTTATCCACGACCCAGCACACGCACGCCAACACCAAGCTCGCCCCCAGCATCAAAAACACCACCAGCGTCCCGTACAGCGCGAACCTGCTCTCCCTGCAGACTGCCGCGAAATTGCTGTTGCCCATGTTGCTGGGCAGGGAGAGGTCTTGTTTCAGCGGGGAGGAGTGCTGGTATTTGCAGGCCCAGGTTTGGATTGTGTCGATGTCGGGGGTTTGGCGGTTGAGGATGTGGGTCCAGATTGTTGTTATGAGGGTTAGGAGGAGGGAGGGGAGAGTGGTGGATAGGGAGAGGGCGGCGCGGAGGGTGGGTTTTTGGTTGAGTTGGAGCTGGGGTGGGTTAGTCTTGGGACTTGGGAGTGGAATCGGGGGGTAGGCTTACGCTGGGCAAGAAGGTTGCGATTAGGAATGCGGAGGAGAGTATGAGTGCGATTACGGACGAGGCGAGTAAGGCCTTGGTGCCGTGCACGTCGAAGTGTTGGGGCCACATGGGGAGCCACCATGGGTTGGAGGTTTGTTGCTTGTTGAAGACGTCGAGGGTGTGTGCGCTTGTGCCGAGGATGGCGATGCTGAATACGATTACAAGGCCCGTAAGGACCGTTTGCGCGAGGTGGAGAGGCGCTGGGTTGACCTTCATGATGGCGGTTTATGATTATGCTCTGGTGGTGGGGGTGGAGTTGTAGTACGAAGTCGTAGTTAAGGCAACGACGACGTTATGGACTTCGCACAGAACGCAGAATGATGTTCGTATAGGAGTGCCGGACCCTTGAAACAAATGAACGACGGGAAATAGAAGTTGCCTATGCGTGCCTGATTATGATGATTTGAGGGGGGTCAACCATGCTTTAAAACGACATGGTCGCAGTCGTTGTTTCAGCGCTTCAACACCCCATGCGGATATGTCAAATCCCAAAATAGCCCATTCGAGGAGCATACTGAACGATCATCTGCCTTACCGCCTGCCCAGGGTCGAGGCTCTGCGGTTAGCGAAGCTTTGGGTTGTGTCCAGCGCGTAGGCGCATGTCGGCACCAAGAAGGGAGGCTTTGGAGTGGCTGTCGCAGCCGATCTTACCAAATGAGGCCATTTAGTAACATCAGGCATCGAGGGCCTCAAAACAGGTCTGCCATTCGTTCGTGGGGTCGATTGTGGACGTGCGTTTAAGCACCGTGGTTGTCGTTTGGCTGCGTTTGGTGTACAGACTAAGCTACATGTGGTTATCAACGTGAAAGGTGCTTGACGTATTGACGAATAAGATCAAAGCAATGCGCATCTGCGAGGATTGTCGAGTTTCTGAAACCAATGAGTGCATGGACAGCGCTTCGAGGGATGTGAGCAGGGTGATGAGGTCGGCGCTTAGAGTTGGGTGGGTCTTGGTGACACTGCGCAGTGATTGGTTGATTGGAACGCCAGAATCGCACTCGAAAGCAAACCCCCAGAGACAGCCAGGGTCAACGTACGTGAGTGCTAAACTCATTCACGACACATTGAGGACGGAATTGAACAGCGACACTTTTGAAAGCTGGATTGAGGAGTGTATAAGACGCGGGAAAGAGGGGTCGAGATTCAGAGTTGTGTTCTAAAGTCTACCTATATCATCAGTAACTCCAGAAATGCTCCGAAATCTCGCGCCACAATGTTGGAGCAGGAGAACAACACTCGCCAAACGTTTGCGTTGCCGCCCTCGGGATATTTACTTGCAGTGATCAACTGGCGTCCTTAGAGCTGACCAGTGATGCCGCCGCCGCTTCCGCCGAACCATCGACGCTTCCCCGAGCTCTGCGGCACAGGTGCCTTGCCCTTCTTTGTGGCTTGTAGAGGATGTTCCTTCTCCCACTTCTCGTCAGCCTTGAATGCGGCCATGGATTTCTCAAGGTTGTAGCTCGCTTGCTCGAGGTATAGAACGGCGACATCGTATCTATGCATTGGTTAGCGCTGCTCCCATTTCCCGCCCGCAAGGCTTCCAGTGAACACCTACTCGGCAACTTTGCACCCTACCATAAACTTTCTCAGTTTAGTCTTCTTGATCTCCTCTTCCTCACCTTCTAGCGGCCTAGGACTGAGGCTGACTCCACCCTTGTAGTACTCGCCAGGTACCAAGATTGTCCTACGTGCTGCTAACAGATGATCCGCAAACATTTTGTTGGTCCGTCGAAGAACATCTGGCGGCACGCCATAGGCAAGTGACAAGGATGCTATCGAGTCGTTATTCTGGTCGACAAAATGCAGAACATCTGGCGCGTTCTCGGCACTCCTCGCTTTCTCTGGCGGTGGCTGCAACGCATTGTGTGCTGAGTACGGTGGAAGCTCTTCCTCTACTTTCTCGTTGGCGTGTGGCGAATACGTTGGAGGGTCGCGTAGACCTTGCGCTGGTAGAGCAGATGGCCCGGTCGATATTTGGCAGAAAGGACAATAGCTCGCAAATCGAGGATTATCAGTTAAGCAGCGTGCGCATATAGCACGACCACAGCATTCTAGCCGGCGCTCGAACTGTGACGGCTTTTCGGTCTTCTCGTTGTAGGTGGGAGGGATGGACGACAGCAATGTAGCGCAGGTACAGCAAGCCTCGGAAGTAGAGTATTCCCTCATGATGAATAGCAGAAGTTGACACTAAGGAACTGAACGCGTGGAGGAGCTGGGAGGCAAAGACGACCCCGGAGATAGCACGTCATGACTAAGGAAGGTACTGACACGCGAGAGCACGTGAGGGCGGCATATGCCATTTCGACTGTCTTTCAGACATTACACGTATATTGCATGAGAATATTGGGCCATACGAATGTGTTTGTCGCTTGCTGCATTTAGTGACGGTGATGTTCGAGTCTGGTGGTTGAGGCTGGAGGAAGCGTTCCGCAGTGGAGGCAGCAGCGGACGGGCACGGACCACCAACACATCCTAGCGCACACTCGCTAAGGAAGGCGCGAATTTGCAGGTTCCCTCACGTCGAACTTTTCGTTGCACGTCTTTCGCTATCCCACCCGCTACCTCACGAGGTAAGTAATGTTCGATCCATCGAGTGCCCTTCAGAGAGCCAGGGGAAGCAATCGCGCCCGTCCGAGAGGATAGGCCTGACACTGCTCCCCTCTGCGACAAGAGCTGAAGAACCCTCCAAAGCTGCTGGCTGAGGGCACTCTCCATGCTCTGGCATCTGGAGGCTAACCACCATCTGTACACAGATACCTCAGTCGCCTCTCGCCACTCGAGAATCTTCATTCATCCGCCAAAATGGTCAAGACATCCGTTCTCAACGATGCGCTCAACGCCATCAACAACGCCGAGAAGGCCGGCAAGCGCCAGGTCCTGATCCGCCCTTCCTCCAAGGTCATTGTCAAGTTCTTGACCGTCATGCAGCGTCACGGTACGTTGCTCTCCTGTCTGTTGCGCATACATCTAGTTCTTCACCCCTCTCCGGGCTGATAACTTCCCAATGATCATGTCTTCTCTACGGTCTTTGGGCTTTAAGTGTCCGGTATATCAACTGCGGAGAACTTACACATCCTCGGAACCCTTCCATGATGTCCGATGTTTAATTTTGCGCAACATATCCAACCTTTGACGAAACTGACGTTTCCACCAGGCTACATTGGCGAGTTCGAGGAGGTCGACGACCACCGCAACGGCAAGATTGTTATCCAGCTCAACGGCCGCATCAACAAGACCGGTGTCATCTCTCCCCGCTACAACGTCCAGCTCCGCGATGTCGAGAAGTGGGTCGTCAAGCTCCTTCCCTCCCGTCAATTCGGTTACATCGTCCTGACTACCTCTGCCGGTATCATGGACCATGAGGAGGCTCGCCGCAAGCACGTTGCCGGCAAGATCCTCGGTTTCTTCTACTAGACTAGTTTTGGATTGCGCGATGTGGAGGGATGCATATACCCGGGCTTAGCTAGACATGAGAAGTGTTTGGCTGGGCACCATCACGGCCATGCTGGACGAATGAATGACCAAAAGTTCATGACTGTCAATTGACATTTTTGCATGCTATCATGATATGACATTTTTGCATGCTATCATAATATGAAATTGAAGATTTCATGGTGAAAACGTAAACTTGCTGTTAAGACCAGAACGGCACGACGTGACCACCGCTCCAAGGTCGCCAGTTGAGCTTCTGCCAAAGGTCGGTCGGACGCCAAGCTGTGCTCAAAGATGTGTCTGCTTAGGTAGGGCGTTGGCCAAGCATAGCAGGGCCAGACCCTTAGGGTGACTGGACCGGAGCCCGAGCTAGATTGCCATTTCCTGCTTGGGCAGATTGCGTTGTCGAAGCACGTGCTGGACGTGTTCCAAGGCTGTGCTGTTCCAAGAATCGCAGCATCAACGAGGTCGATAGGCAGGTTCAGCCTTCCCAACGAATCGGACTCAGTACAAGGCAAGGCTGGGCTGCAAAGTGGGAGCAACGGCGCTGTGGGCGACGTCCAAGGCGTTGCTAGAGCGGGAGCAGGAGAGTGTGTGATAGGCCCGAGACACGGGAATCCCAAAGCTCCTACGTCAGGGGGAGAGAAGCCCCGCCGCTACTGAATGAGAGCGAGCTGGTTGTGAAGGAAGCCAGACGTGCGACATGTTGCTCAGCTCGAGCGCCGATAGCATTCTCATGTCCCCGACCGCGTGCACCTAGGCATCCCCACACCGCATATCCCTCTGTCCTCCACATTTTACGCAGGCCGTGCTCCTTGGCCGGCAACGGGCGTCCGTTGTGCCCAATCACAGCATCCATGGAAGGGTGAGTGCTCCCCAGCCCGCGCGCGCTGTGCGACAGCGGGGGACTGGCACATGCCAGAGGCGCGACTGAGACTGACTTTCGTGTCCGCTCGCAGACACAAGCGCTCCAAGTCGCAGAGCGTCAAGAACATGCTGAGCAAGGTGACGTCCAAGAGCGAGGGCGCGTCTACGCCCGCAGACGGCAGCGCCACCAATACAGCGAACAACTCGCCGCCCAACTCGTCGCAGGCGTCGCTGAGCTCCCCGGTGACGGGCCACCAGCGCAGCCTGTCCAAGAAGCTGCGCTCCAACGCGCCGCCCGCCATGTCGGCCCCGACCTCGACGACGGCCGCGCCCAGCGAGGGCGGCAGCAGCCAGCAGCCCGCGTCCCCGGCGTCGCCCACGGGCAAGGGCGGCTCGATCGAGCAGTCGGTCAAGCTGTTCCGCGTCTTCGAGTCGCTGCGCAACGGCGACACGGCCGCCATAGCGAGGGCCATCCGCAAGCAGTCGGCGCCCGGCGACAGGGAGGGCAGCCGGGCCTCGCTGCAGCTGCCGAGCGCGCGCACCGAGGGCACGTCGATCCTGCACCTGGCCATCCAGTGCGCCGAGGTGCCCGTCATCGAGTTTGTCCTCTCGAATGCGACCAGCGCGCCCGACTCGCCCATCGACGTCAACGGCCGCGACCGCGACGGCAACACGCCGCTCCACCTCGCCGCCACCCTGGGCCGCGCTCCCGTGGTGCGCCTGCTGCTCGACCAGCCCCACATCAACGACTCCATCACCAACTACAACGGCCAGACGCCGCTGGACCTCGCCCGCACGCCCGACATCTTCCAGCAGCTGCAGCTGGCGCGCTCCATCTTCATCGACAGCAACGTCAAGCGGATACAGCACCTGGTGACCGCCGGCGACCTCGACACCTTGGAGTCGGTCCTGCAGGATGCGCGCATCCAGAGCACGCTGGACATCAACGGGGGCGAGTTCGCGACAGACCCCACAGTCGTCGAAGCCGGCGGCACGCTCTTGCACCAGGCGGCCAAGAACAAGGATGTGAAGCTCGCCCAGCTGCTGCTGCTTAACGGCGCTGACCCGTTTCGCCGCGACCGCAAGGGCAAGCTCCCGCAGGACTACACCAAGGATGATCGCACGCGTGCCATTCTGAAGCGCTCCCCTGCAGCTGCGGCTGCCCAGCGAGGCATACAGGAGAAGACGATCCTCGCCGGTCAGGCACAGCCTGGTGCTGCTTCCGAGGGCGGCATGGGCTCCAAGGAGTCGCGTGAAATGAAGGGCTATCTTAAGAAGTGGACCAACTACACGAGCGGCTACAAGCTGCGATGGTTCGTCCTGGAAGACGGTGTTCTCAGTTACTACAAGCACCAGGGTATGTTGCGCCGAACTGACGCTCTGTATACACACTAATCAAAACAGACGACACCGGTTCTGCGTGCCGTGGCGCCATCAACATGCGCATCGGCAAGCTCTACATGGACCCGCAAGATAAGCAGCGCTTCGAGATTCAGGGCAAATCCTCAGTCAAGTATCACTTGAAGGCTAACCACCAAGTCGAGGCAAAGCGGTGGTACTGGGCGCTGAACAACGCTATCCAATGGGCCAAAGACGAGGCCCGCGAAGAGGAGAAGCGAGCCACACAAGACCAGGAGGCGCTGAAGCAGGCCAAGGTCGAGCTGCTCTCGAAGGAGGGCGACTCCTCGAGCCTCAGCAGCTCAAGACTTGCCAACAGGACCTCCATGCACCCCTCTTCCAACAATCTTGGGGTGCCCATCACCAGCCTCGATGCATCATCGCGCTCCGCCGTTTCGTACACTGAAGACCCCGGAAGCGCTTACGAGCCCAGTCTGGGCGCGCCAGAGCTCAGCAGATTTGCTAGCCATCTCGCGCCCACAGTTGACGATGATGATGACGACGAGTTCCACGACGACGACAGCAGCCATGAGGTGAAGCCTCACAACAAAGATGCATTCAACATTACTGCTCAATCTGCGAAGCTGCAACTCGATTTGTTGACCTCGGTTTCTTCAGCCCTACAATCAGAGGTAGCAAAGAACCCCAGCATGCAGATTGCAGACCCCGCAATGGCACAAGCGTTGTTATCTTACGAGTCAGCGATTGGCAACCTCAAAGGATTGATTGGGGATCTGCTGCGCATATCCAGAGACCGTGATGCCTATTGGCAGTACCGGCTTGACCGCGAGGCCAACGTTCGCCGTATGTGGGAAGACAGCATGGCCAAGGTCGCGCGAGAGCAAGAAGAGTTGGAGCAGAAGATTGGCGAATCCGAGGAGAAGCGACGCAAGACGAAGAAGGCACTGCGGGAGGCTCTTGAGGACTACGAAGGTCCTGCCGCAACAAAGGACGTCGACGAGTTTGTTGAGGCCCCGGAGAACGAAGCCCAACGGGACGACCTGGCTCGGTCCCAGCCGAGCTCCTCAGGCCAGATCAAGAGGAAGGCCACGCTTGCCGATCTTGCCGCAGACTTCTCAGACGATGAGTCTGAGGATGATGAGGAGTTCTTCGATGCTGTTGGTGCCGGCGAGGTTGAGGTCGTGGAGATGCCTCCAGTGCAGCAAAAAGAAGAGAGGACAGAGTCGATAGCACCATCTGCGGATGGCACCGGCGACATTTTCGAGAGCAAGCATGCCGAGATTGCCACAGGATTCAAGGGCTACGAAGATGGGCCAAGACAGAAGCTTGCCATGGACGCCGATGATAGACCAAAGATCTCGCTTTGGGTAAGTCCGATACGCTGATATGTACTGACTAGGTCGCTGACTGTGTGCAGGGCATCCTCAAATCCATGATTGGCAAGGACATGACCAAGATGACTCTTCCTGTTTCTTTCAACGAGCCAACTTCCCTGTTACAGCGTTGCGCGGAGGACATGGAGTACACCGATCTTCTCGATGTCGCGGCCGAGCGCGAGGACTCCAGTGAGCGAATGCTCTACGTTGCCGCCTTCGCTGCCTCCGAATACGCTTCAACCATTGGCCGTGTCGCGAAGCCCTTCAACCCTCTTTTGGGTGAATCTTTCGAGTACGCCAGGCCCGACAAAGGCTTCCGCTTCTTCATCGAGCAGGTCAGCCACCATCCGCCCGTTGGCGCCGCGTACGCAGAAGCAGCTAAGTGGGATTACTACGGCGAGTCTGCCGTCAAGTCCAAGTTCTACGGCAAGTCGTTCGACATCAACCCCCTCGGCACCTGGTTCCTGCGCCTCCGCCCTACCGCAAACGGCGGCAAGGAGGAGCTCTACACCTGGAAGAAGGTCACCTCCTCGGTCATCGGCATCATTACCGGCAACCCCGTAGTCGACAACTACGGCCCCATGGAAATCAAAAACTGGACCACCGGCGAAGTATGCCAGCTCGAATTCAAAGCGCGCGGCTGGAAAGCCAGCTCCGCCTACCAAGTCGTCGGCAAAGTGCTCGGCGCAGACGGCCGTGTCCGCTGGTCCATCGGCGGCCGGTGGAACGACAAGATCTTCGCGCGCTTCACCCCCGGCTTCGAAGACGCCGACATCGACAAAGGCGGCAAAGCAAGCAAACACGACGACAACAAAGCCTTTCTCGTCTGGCAAGCCCACGACCGGCCCCAGGGCATCCCATTCAACGTCACCCCCTTCGTCGTCACCCTCAACGACCCAAACCCCAACCTCCTCCCCGTCATCGCCCCAACCGACACCCGCCTCCGCCCCGACCAGCGCGCCATGGAGGACGGCGCGTACGACCTCGCCGCCTCCGAGAAGAACCGCGTTGAGGAGAAGCAGCGCGCGGCGCGGCGCAGGAGGGAAGAGCATGGTGAGGAGTTTGTGCCCAGGTGGTTTTCCAAGGCGAGGGATGCGACGACGGGTGAGGAGTTCTGGGAGTTCAACCACGGGTACTGGAAGGTGAGGGATCGGGTCGCGAGGGGGGAGACGAGTTGGGGGGAGCAGGGGCTGGAGGACATTTTTTGATGTCCTAAAGACCCTCCATGCACGAATCAAGTAAGGAAAAGGCGTAGATTATGTTATTGGAACTTCACACCACACTGCGTCTTTGTCCAGGTAAATAGCAAAGCCTGGTCCGCAGTAGTATATCAACTATATCATTTCCCAGCAGTCCATCCACCATTCAACAGTCAACATGAATTCCACATCCAGCACCCCTTTCCCCACACCACATCCCTCACCAGCGCAGCACGAATTCCAAACGCTCTCCACAACCTGCTCACCCCGTACTGGTACTGCAGAACGCGGCTCGGTGGGGGTATGAGCAGACACAGACGGGGCGGGAATGTGCTGAAGGGGATATGTAGATGATGCGAGGCTAGGAGTGCTGGTTCGCCCAAAGGCGAAATTTGCGTTTTGCGGGGATCGCTGCGAGTGTTGTGGTTGCGGCGGTTGGGGAGTCTGGGTAAGGGAGGAGGAGAGTGGGTAGGTGGATGGAGGGGAAGAGGTAAGGTTTGTCATGGGGAGATGTTGTTAGATGTTGGTTGTAGGTGGATTGCATGTGGACAGCGTTCACGGCTGGTAGCAAGAACGGTAGACAGCACTGGCAGTATTACAATCCTGATTAACGCTCGTATATACACATCCCCAGCCAGAGCCTTGCGCTGGGTCGATTACTTCCCTGGATAAACGCGATTCAAAACACCTCCCCCGTCCAAAACCTACATCCGCCGCAACAACCACCGCTTACTTAAGCTGTCCGCGAACAGCACCAGGGACATACTTGCGGGTATGTGTATCCGTGAAGAAACCAGCCGGATTCGCAACGATCTGGCGAACGTGGAAGTTATCTCCCGTATCCACGCCATTAGCCAGAATCCCCGTCTTAAACGGCCCCGTCAGACACCCAACAGACACACGGCGGTCGTCGGTAATGGGACCGGGGTTGGGAAACGCGATGCGAGGCGGTCCGGAGCGGCCCTTGGGCGCCTCGTGGATGTGCGTCGAAGTGAGCGCGAGGGACTGGTATTCGCCGGTCACGCCGGAGAGGGTGATGTTGTAGCAGATGGTGTTGTCTGCGATGTTGATGCCGTATTTGAAGAGGCCCTTTGCGTTGGGTTCGCCGGGCGCGGGGATCTGGGTGGTGTTTATGACTTGGTCTGGGGTGGCTTTGATGATGTATTCGGCATCGAAGTGGAAGAGTTTCTCGTGCTTCTTCCACGCGTCGTCTTTTTGCTTCCATTTGTTGTCGAGGTCCTTTTTGCAGTCTTTGATATAGGCCTTTTTGTCGTCCTTGTAGTTGCCGGGCTGGGCGGTGGGAGCAGCAACGGCGAGAGCCGCGCCGAGGAGGATGAGTGGTGCAGAGAAGTGCATTGTGTTTGTGGACTAGGTAGTGATGGTTGGAAGGAAGGCTTGAAGCAGCTGATGATGAGGTTTCTTGGAGACACTTCAGTCTTCCTTTATACATTTGCGGGTCCCCCCTGCATGTTCTACAGGGCTTCAATTTGCTCAGTTACTAAGGAGTGCCATTACGTCGGTGTACCACGGAAGGGCTTCGGCAGAATAGTAGGGTCTTGGTAGTGGTGGTTAGTGTCTTAGTGAAATTTGAACGGCTTTCAGGCCAAGAGTATTGCTATGATTTGAATTGAGGCTCCTGGTAGCAAGATCTGGCAGTCGCCGTCTGTAGTGCTCAGTACAAAGTTGCATCCAATCAAGGCGAGTTCGGTCTTGGTAGACATCTCGCTATCGAGGTGCCCAGACAATGATCTCCATACTTGCATCCGGAACCAGCGGGAGTAGATCAGCGATGAAATCCTATCACTCTGACGAATGAGAAAAGTGGAATGAGAGCCGTAAATACGACAGCTTGGCAGTAAACACGCAGCAGGAGCACCAAGCGTGCATCCCCAAGTCATGATCGTCTCCTAAGATATCGCCTAGATGACTTGGTACGGATGGAGTAGTTTCCGTAGCGTCTGCTGCCCAGAAGCATGAGCCCTAACTTTCATCGACTCCCGAAGAAGGCAAGCGCAAACGCTGCGTTACTGCTTTGGGTCCTGACGTGAACCTCAAAGTGGCTGTGTGGGCGGATGTAAGGTGGAGAGCCAGTAGCCTTGCTCTGGTTCTCTTGGCAGGCTAGCGTGCGGAGAAACAAGTGTGCTGGGCTTCTGTCACGAGAAGCGTCAAAGCCACAGGCGCGCGGGGATCTTTTGGCTGGGCCCAGACTTCCATCCGTACCACGGTCAAACGCAAAATCGCTGCAGACGGTGCAGGCTACCGGGCTTATAATGTGCGCTATTGTGAGATTTTTGTGAAGGCCAAGAAAGGCGAACAGAAGGCGCACTGGTATTTAGAGAGTTCACATTAGTAACCTTGCAAGATCGTGAGGTATGACATCATCACAGCATCTCCGCCCAAAACTTTGCTAGATGGCTACTTCTCCGCTAGACATTATGGTGTTTGGCGTCATGATGGAATATTAGATTAGACGAAATCCACCGTGAAGCACAGCCTCACAGTATCCTGAATGATGGTGGGAAGTTACTTGTGGTGCTGATACCGGGCGCTGCACCCTGTCAGCTGCTGGGCTCACAAGCAAAGCAAAGAAACAACATTGGGAGTGGTCTCAGCATCTGGGATCCGGCTATTCCGCAGCCAGATCGAGGCTGTTTCTGTAGTTGTTGTATCACAGGGCGTTCATCGTGAAGCGTGTTCCCTCCAGTGATGCAGCTATGAATGGCAATGCACATATGGTGTGGTCAATGATGATCGTATTTCTTCATTGAATTGTTGTTTCTTGGGACGAGGTGAGGCGACTGTGCCCTTACAACACCTCTAGGTCAGCATGGCTTACAAACCATGTGCCATTGTTGGTGTCGAGCGTGAGGTTATTCTGCACAACTTTTCCGAACTTCAAGCTTCCACTCTCGACAACACCTCCCGCAACAGGTCGCTGCAACTTGTTGGCGCCAGCAAGGACGGTGAAGTTCGCGATTGGGATCTCCCACCCGTTCCTCGAAACGACAGTGGGTAGTCCGAAAAAGTTGGCATCGACCTTGTCGTGGGTGAAGTGCAGCTCGAAGTATCCACGATAGTACAGGTCCTGCCACTGGAGCTCGTCGTTCGCGTTCTGGAGCCACGTGGAGTAGTTATTGGCGGTGGCAAGACTGATGTTGGCGCCGTACGGGCAAGGCGATGTGACAGCACTACCAGCGAACTCAACGCCAATAGAGCCCTCTCCAGTACTCTTGTCGTACTCCTTCTCGCCCAGCCAGACAAGGTCGCTGACCCATGACGCGTGGCTATCTCCAGCAAGAAAGATGTTGTTGTTGATGTTATTGCTGTACAAATGGTTCAGCGTACGGTTCTTGTTCGCTTGATAACCGTCCCAAGCATCGTAGTTGACGGGGTTGGCGTCACCGTAAGCTGCTGACTGGTTGACACGCGAGAAGACAATCTGCGATCCTATGACTCGCCAGGTCGCACCACGCTTCGCAGACTCTGACAGACTCCTGTAGAACCAGTTCTCTTGGCGAGAACCCATGAGGGAACGGCCAGCATCGTTCGAAATCTCGTGCACGTAGTCGGTGTTCCAGTACAGATCTGTGATGGACCTGTCATATTGGCGGGTGTCCAACATCGTCAGATCCACGAGCTTGCCGATAGAGAATGACCGCCAGATTCGCAAGTTGTCGTCCATATCTACCTGGCGAATAGGCATCCACTCGAAATAGGCACGGACGGCGTTCATTTTGCGCTGGTCTACTGCGACACCCACGCCATCTTTGATGAAGGAGTCTTCGGTATTATTCAATTCAGCCTAGGAAGTGTCAGTATACCGGCATTCGATGTCGACGTGTCACTGACCATGCCATCTCGATATGTGTTATCTGCTACCTCGTGATCATCCCACACCGGGATCCAAGGAAACTGCTGGTGGCTCTCTACGAGATCGAGGTCGGTACGGTAGGTTGCCAGGCGCTTTCGGTAGTCGTACAGACTGAAGATTTCGCGGTCTGGTAGAGGAATACGCCCCAGACTATTACCCCACCCGTAGTAACCATTCTCATACTCATAAATGTAGTCCCCTAGATGTACGACGTAGTCGACAGAGTCCTAGAGCAATAAATGTCAGTTCTCATGAGCCAATGTCTGCTTCATCGAGCCGTACTTTCCGCGCGACGTTACCGTACGCATTGAAGAAACCGAAGGGGTAGTTTGCGCAGCTATACACTGCGATACCAACTTCAGTGATATCGTCGTCGGCATGTGGTGTCGTTTTCGTCCGCCCGAGCGGGCTCTTGTTGTTCGAGTTGCAGACATTGAACTGGTAGTAGTACGTTGTATAGGGTTTTAAGTTTTTTGCTTCAACCTATATCCGTGTCAGACCGACGTATGGTGGTAAGATCTAAACGCTTACCTTAACAGTGAAGTCTACGTCAGAGCTTGTAAAGACTTTGCCAGAATCCACCGTGCTGGTAAGGTTTTTGTCTGCAGCAACTCTATACTCCACGCAGACGGGTGACTTCGAGACATGGACATATTTCTCGTTGTCGTGATCATACAGCGGAGCGTATCCAGTGACCGTTAGATTTGACTGCGAGTTGTCGCTTTGCGGAGCAACACGGGTCCAGAGGATGATGCTGTTGGGATATGGGTCGCCAGAAGCAACACCGTGCGTGAAATTAAGGCTTGCCGTCTCGTAGCTAGACTGAGGGTCATTCCTCTTTACGACCCGGTGAATCGAGATTCCAAGCGCAGGATGGTGTTCAGACGGAGAACGGTAATTCAAGTTCTTCGACCAGCTAGCACTGGCAATTGATGCCAATGGCAGGAGCGCAAGAAGCTCGAACTTCATGACAACGGCTGACTTGCGTAGAGTCGGATGATAGACAGTCCGGTTCAAGGTAGAGCTTCTGGCGTCCTGTTCCTTTTGTAACCCAACCAGAACCACATGATTTCCAAGCATCCCAGAACTCGACGAGCAGTTTCCAGCCTGTAATCCACATTGACTGCGTCATCTCTGCAGGAACGGGAGCATCGGGAGACCTTCAACCCAGAGAATGCCAATCACTGGTCTCGGCTGCAGCATGCTGCGATACATTCGACAGCAAAGCCGCGCCGATAAAGGCCATACCGGGATAACAGCCGCGCAAACTAGAGACGACAACATCCCGCCAGTCATCCGCGGAGAAAGGTGAATGTTGATTTGCTGTTTGCGAGCACCTGCGCTCGGCTAAGGCTCGAATGCGCATGGTCGCTGCGGGGGCCTACGAATCCCAGGGCAACGTGTGCTGCGAGGCTGGGTGTGATTGGTGAGTCGCAACGACAGGTGTTGAGCCCGTTCGCAAGCAAAGCTTGACGAGGCTTTTGCTTGCAAGAGGAAGGTGCAGAACACAAGCGTGCCTCGCTACCGAAGACAACCGAGCTTGTACAGCATTCAACCTCTCTGCTTTGGCACGATGTTTCTGACCGGAGAGGCTTCGGAGGGTTAGATACGCTATCGATAAAGGTCGCCAAGCTTACGACATCATTGTTATAGCACCTTGGTGGGCAGGAGGCGTTCTAAGGCTCTCTGTATCCTTCAACAGACAGCTAGGACGATTTCATCAGTAATATGCGTCCGCAATAATCACACCTATGAATCGACCACTCCATCACTCTCTGTTACATGCAGCTAGACCGAGCGCGTCTAGCGTTGCGACACGCGTGGAGAAACAGGACGCCTCGGCCTGCAGTATGTGCGGCGAGCGAATGACTGCGATGATAGTGAGCCACACGAGTGCCATAATACCAAGGATTTGGGCGATTGCTTGAGAAGAGCGCAGTCGTAGACACACGTACATACCTAATGTTCAGAGGAGTACATAAAGCGACGGAACTTGCAGGAACGTTTGGCGAGTTCCACGCGTCCCAACCTGCCTCGACTGATCAGTTTGTTAGACCACCAAGGGTTTTTTCCAATCCCATCAATCAGCACCCTCTCAAAGCGCTTTCCTGGCATTGACAAAGTGGACAATCTACCGTCTCGAAGGCATCCAGAATAAATGCCGCAGCCCAAGATCGCCATCATAGGCGCAGGACCGGGGGGTTGTATGCTCGCTCGACTCTTGCACCAGTCCGCGATTCTAAGCACGATCTTCGAAGGTGAGAACTCGGTCGACTATCGCTCTCAAGGTGGGAGCCTTGACCTTCGAAAGACGACTGGGCTTGCAGCTGTCAAAGCTGCTGGATTATGGGAACAGTTTCTTGAACACGCTCGCTATGATGGAGAGAGTTTGCTCGTGACGGATAAGAAGTTGACAACGTGGATGAGACGAAGCCCGGGGACCAAAGACAGCCACAACAGTCTTCAAGAAGCACCAGAGATCGACCGTGCCGTGTTGAGAAAGATGCTTATCGAAAGTGTACCTGAAGCCTCTGTGAAGTGGGGATGGAAGCTTACATCCGTACGAGAAACCGTTTCGTCCGGCTTGGAGCTCTCCTTCAGCAATGGTGAGACATTGTCTGGCTTCGATCTCATCGTGGGCGCAGACGGTGCTTGGAGCAAGACTCGGACGCTTCTTTCACCAGACAAGCCTCACTACGCCGGACTCGGCAGTTGGACTATGAGCATCTCCAATGCAGAGAAGACTGCGCCAGAAGCCTATGCGTTTGTAAATCGTGGCAGTGTTTTCTCGTACAGCGACGGGAACGGCCTGGTTGGGCAGCAAATGGGCGACGGCAGCATCAACATCTCTCATTACGGGCCTTACCGGGAAGACTTCACCTCGCAATGTGGGTTCAATTTCGAGGATCTCGAAGCGGCGAAAATCTACATTTTGCAAGAGTTGGACGAGTGGGCACCTCAGCTAAAGAACCTGGTCGAGTCCGCAAACGAGGGTGCCGTCTGGCGCAATCTTTATGAGCTACCTGTTGGTTGGACCTGGCCGCACAAGACAGGCATCACGCTTCTGGATGACGCTGCTCATGTCATGACCCCATTTGCTGGAATTGGAGTCAATACGGCGTTCTACGATGCAATGGAGCTTACAAAGCAGATTGTTACATTCACTCAGGCCGAAGACTCCGCAGATCTCGACAGGCATATCGTGGACTACGAGATGGCAATGTTCGAAAACGCCCATCGAGGTCAAGCACTAACTGCGGGTTCCAAGAGAGATATGCTATTCACACCAGGCGCACCCCGTACAACTATCGAGTCATGGATCCTAAGGCACATGAAGGGGGAAGTTCCTGTCTGGGCACACCCTCTCCTCACCGGGCTTGTATATGCGGGTTTCTGGGTGTATAAATGGTTCATTTGAGTTCATCCTGAACTCAGGGCTTCTGTCAGAAGTAATTGTATTGGGGTACATCGGAGTGTGCAATGCTCCTAACCTCGCTCCTCCCATGGACGTATTCAGGGCTCGGGCACGACCAATGAGCGCAGACCGGAGAACACGATCGACGCTACACGTCACTACTCCCGTCACGACCCCACAGTTCTGATCTCGGGCCAGACCTGGAGCCGCTGAAATGGATGCTTACTCATAGGCTGTAGGTCTTGACAAATGTACGATAGAGGCGTAGGAATTGAAATTGTCATCCGGAACGCAGACAAGCGCAAGATGACCGCCTTCCACATTAGATGTAGATCAATCAGCTGGTGTCGGCTATAAGTATACCTCACAGTTACTGCAAGTCGCCCATTTTCCCGATATTTACACCGTTACAATCGATTCCACATCGCAGCTTAATTCCATTATGTCGACGAGCACCGGATCCTGCCTCTGCGGCAAAGTCACATACGAGATTGAAGGTGGCCCATTGAACAAAGTAGGCCTCCAACTACCCATTTTACCCACCTTTCCTATTCCCGAGGAATAATATCCGCAGGCGCTCTGTCACTGCAACCAATGCCAGAAGAACAGCGGCAGCATCTACACGACCAATATTGTCATCAGCAACGACTTCTTCAAGTCGTCCGGCAAGACCAAATCCTACTCCACTAAGGCAGAGTCCGGCCGCGTCGTCACCTTTGTCTTTTGCCCGGAGTGCGGATCGCCGCTGTGGCGCGAGGGCGACATGGCGCCGGATGCTAAGGTGGTCAGAGCAGGTACACTCGATGAGAAAAGTTCGAGGGAGGATGCGGTGCCCTTGGCCGAGGTGTACACGGAGAATCGTGCTGAGTGGTTGAAGGAGCAGCATGATACTAAGCAGTTCCCGAAGATGTTTTAGAGCTCTGCTAGGATCAGCGAGGAGTTGACTGGGCGCATGCAGTACTTGGTGCTCGGAGGCAGATTTGCGTCGAGAGAGGATATGGTGCACAAACGGAGTTTGTAAATCTTTTGACGAGGAGAAGACTATGAAGATATAGTAGGATAAAGCCTTCAAGAGTTTCCGTTGCTCGAATGAAGGAAGAACAAAGCTTGATTGCTTGACAAATACTGTGTACACTTCTCATTGTGCCCGAAATACTCGAAGTCAAAATCGAGAATCATGCCTTCCAGGCCATCTGGACCCATTCTTCCACATCTTCCCACAACGTCTCAGGTCTTTCTAGTGCCGCAAAATGTCCTCCCATATCGTGGCTCCTGAAGAACACCAAATCGCAGGACTTTGCAGCCCAGGCCTGTGGAATCGGTGCCAGCTCGTATGGGAAGTATGAGTACCCACTTGGCTTATTAACCGTGTGCATTTTCTTTTCCTGGCGGTACGTGTAAATGGTGGTTGGAAAACAGTCAGTCAACCAGTATAAGGTGATATCTGCGAGGATGGTATCAAGCGAGGGTGTTGTGCGAGGATCTGACCAAGCAAGGAACTTTTCCTAGAAGTGTATTAGAGCTGAAAGTAACGCATGAGAAACTCTTTAACTTACTCCAATCCAAGCCAGCTGTGCAATGGGCGAGCTTGCCATTACGAAGCCGATCGTAGCAGGCTTGGTGCCGTGCTCATTCGCATACGCCCTGCCCTTCTCGAAGAACTTGTCCATGCGTTCCAGTCCTCTCTTCTCCTGTTCCGTGATTTTGTCTTCGTCACTAGCTTTGTCTTTGATGCCGGAATTGAGCATGAAGTTGAGATGCATGCCCTTGCACTCATCATACGTAGCGGCAATTACACGCGATACCATGCTTCCAATGTCGCCACCCTGTACAAGGTATCCATTCTTACCAAACCCTAGAGAAAGCATGACTTTGTGGATTAGTCGGCCAGTCTCGATAGTGGTCCAGTCCTTATCGCGGGGTGGGTCAGAAGACAGAGCATATCCAGGAAGGGAGGGAACGATGATATGGTATGGCAAGTCGTCCGGATTATGTTTGTGTTTCAGGTATTCTATGAGTGGAACAAACTCGAGGAAAGATCCCGGCCATCCATGGAGAAATGCAATTGGAATTGCGTCTGGCTTGGAGGAGAAGAGTGCAGCGAAGTGGATGTCGTAGCTTTTGCCGTCGTCATCTTCAATGTGGGCTTTGAAATTTGGCAAAGCATTGATGCGCTCTTCTTCTTTCCTCCTGCTTTAATTAGGACAATACATGAGTTCGGAGGTGTTCACATACCAGTCGAAGCTGTCTTGCCAATACTTCTTTGCATCTGTTATCCACTTATGCGTGACCCCAAACTCGCCATCTTCCCGCAGATTCTCGTACGTCTGCTTCGCAACAGGACTGAGCTTGAGCAGAGTCTTGAAATCTTCGAGCTTCTGATCGTCAATGCGTAGCTCGAATGGTGTTGGTTCTTGCTGTGTGCCGGCAGGCGCACAGCTGAATGGCTTGGTTGACGTCATGTTGCGTGTGTAGAGCTCAAGATCAAAGTGGGTGTGTGATCAGTGTAGGAGCTGCTTCTGTGCTGTACTTCTCTCATCCTCTACCTCACAGCAGTGTAGAAGCTTACAAATACACAAGGAGGGTGTTGTTTGTTTGTAACATTCTACACGCGTGTAAGGCAGATGCCTGCTGATCCATGGCTCGATCAGGAAAGGGATCGGCTGATGACATACAGCAGACGCTATTGCAACACCAACAAACATTACAACGCTTGACTTGTCTATCCTGTCATTGCAACGCGCCTACTTGGCGATAGTTATTGTATGGCAAATGCGCCTGAGACAGGGGTGCGACTCCAGATGCCACTTCTGTTGCAAACCTATCGATGGTATGAGCAGAGCATCATGCTATGGCTGCACTTCACCGATCATAAGCCGCACAAAGTACGAGAAGATGCAGATGGATGACAGAAAGTTTTGACGATGTTATCTCAGTTGCAATCAGTCAGCAGCGAAACGCAGGAATTATAGCGTAGAGGGGCGTGTGCACACTGAACCTGAGTCTCACTGCGTCACGTTGGCCATACTCAAAGGCTGTCAGATTGCTGATAAATTGTGCTACCTGTTGCGCAAAAGTGCAAGGCACTTCTGGTCTACTGATCTCGTCGCGATTAAGTGGATAGGGCGATTTGTTCAAGGTTGTGATCGAGGTCGAGATCGTGAATGGGATCGAGATCGCGACCGCTCGAAGGCAGCTTTGCACGTCCCGCTGCTAGCTTTATGTGTGGCCTGCAGGTCAGCGCGGCTCACGCACCACGATCCAATTCGACGGTATGTCACTAGTAGGTGAGGCAAAGGCCATGATGACAACGTCCAGGACGATGGGGCATTCCAGGCCAGCGAGCGCAACGTTGCAGAGCAGCGTTTTGAAAGGTGAATCCTTGGGTATATTGGTAGAAAGGTAGCACTGTACAGAGTATTTCGCGAGCTGTCGCTCAAGCGGGCATCATAGAATCAATCACGGCTCTCTCTTCCCACCAAAGAGAGAAGTAAACATGTACAACCTCAAGTGGCTCTCCAGAACGCTACTTATTTGCTGTGACTGCTGACGAAGCTTGCCCTCCTGGCCTCAAGTACAGCATCCTCATGTGTTGGGGGACCCTCGTAGTTGCGCTTGCCCCAGACGAAGTACCACGCGGTGGAGATGAGGATGACCGCAGCGAGAACAACAGATGCGTAGTTCATCGAGGTAGGAGTGACGGGAAGAAAGGTGGGCATGCAGAAGAGAGGAGTCGCAAGGGCCGACCAAGCTAGGCATTTGTTAGGATGTGTGTTAGAACAGAAGAGCGAACAACATACCGAGAGCAACAATGTTGCAGAAGAGACCAATCTTGCCAAGGTAGAATTGGCCATCAACAACTTGCTTGCGGCCTCCGAGCATACTGCACACAATGGGCGCAGCGTAGCTGAGTGTCAAGCAAATGACACCGACACCAGAAAAGGCGTTGAAAGCAGCCGCAGCACCGAAGTAGATCAAGCCGAGTACGAGCTGGACAACCATGCTCATCATCATGGCGTTGACAGGGACGTCAAACTTGGCATTGACGATCCTCCACATTTTGTAGCCAGGGATACCACCATCACGAGCGAAAGCGTAAATGGCGCGAGATGTGGCAGTTGTGCAGCCGATACCACAGAACAAACCCAGCACCATGAGTGGAATGAGAAGACCGATGGCGCCGCCGGAGGAGCCCACAGCATCGACAATGATTTGGGGTGTAGGCTGGCCAGACGCGAGCGCAGCGAGCATGGCCTGATCGGGCAGGACGAAGACGAGGGGAATGAGGAAGACGAGACCGCAGATGGTGTTAAGGACAATGGTGCCGACCATCGCCTTCGGGACCTGAGTCGCAGGGTGGCGGACTTCTTCGCACATACTATCCACTAGTCAGCACGTGGACAAATACCGTTTTGAGATTACCATGTTCTTTCAAGCATGTGTCGCAATGGGAAGAAGCAGATGCTCGGGTACACGACAAGGCTGCTGTGGGAGGGCTGCTTTGGAAAATTGCATGGGGTAGAGCGCTTGGGCAAAAACTGCGTGTCGCTCTGGCAGAAGTAAAGGGCATGCTCACGAGACAATCATTCCGGTCGAAGAGGTTGCGTAGGCAGCATGGAGAAGTCCGACCATGAACGACCATCCGGGAACCCATCCAGAGTTAGAGGTGTCGAGAGTGGTGAATACGTAATTGGCGCTGTGACGACCGTTCTTCGCAATGGCAAGCACGCACACAACAATGGCGATGACACCGGCAAAAGTCCAGAAGATGGCAAAGGTCTACGATTAGTGAGCAACTGGTTCTTGAAGAGTTTGGGGAGAATCCTCACATCGAGCCAGGGGAGCCACTTGTTCGAGGTGACACAAACAATGTTGCACAGAAGTGTAACCCCAAGGAAGATCAGGTAGACCTGCCATGTTGTGCCAGCAAAGATACCATTGCCGTCCGCATCAGTGAACACATTGATACATGCCACGTAGAAGAGAGCAGTAGCGAAGTTGACAGAAAGAGTGATCGTTATGTTACCGACGACGAAGCACCACCCACAGATCCACGAGGCAATCTTCCGGTAGGAAGGAGCAGCCAACATGAAAGTCTGGTAGTAGACTCCGCCGCTGGTAGGGTAGACACTGGTGATTTCTCCTAGAGATGCTGCGACGCAAAGAATAATCAGGGAGACAAGGAGCCAACCCCAGATGATGGTGACAGGGCCGCCGTTGATTACCGGATAGTAGAGCGTAGTGGCCAGTCCGTAGGGAATGGAGGCCAGAACGAAGGACATGAACGCAACCTGGAGAGTCGATCTTGAGCGGACAAGTTCGGACTTGTAGCCCATGGCGGCCAGAAGATCATCGGAGTCGTTCAACGCGCCTTCAGAAGAAGGAGCCTTGCCAAGACTGACCTTCCTCCCCTTCTCAGAAGCGCGAGGAACAACATCGTTCTCAGCGGCATAAGCATCTGACTGTGTGCCATATGCATGGGCGGTGGTAGCCATGGTGGGCGATGTTGTGCTGTTTTCCTGAGGCCGGTTGGGAGGGTTGTCGTGGAAAGCTCTGCGATGTCCCGAACGGGGCCCGCGCGAGCTTTGAAGGGCTGCAGATGAACGTCAGGCCGCGGCTGGGTCAGCAACCCTGCTAGCCTGCAGCAGGCAAGTTGTGTTAGCAGGCCCACGCGAATCTGAGTTTGGGAGCCGTCCGCCCTTGGCGCGTGTCGCTGGTAGGATGAGCTGCATGCTTGCGCACTGGTGACACCGATGGACCACCGAAATGGGGCGGAGAGTCAGCCGCCACTATCGACTCGACGAGCTCGCACGGCTTCTAGAAGTGGAATAGAAGCCGTCAAATTTTCCTGCCGTCAAATGCCGGGGTTTAACTCCCCCCAGGCGGTACAAGGAGCACAATTTGGATTGACCGTGCACGGCGTTGAAGACGTGAACATCGAATGGAAGAAAGGCCTCAAGGAGTGGTGGAGCAGACTCTGTGACATCGCCGGCTGGTCGCCATCTAGGGCGGACTCGGCGTGCGCTTGCTGCAGCCAATGAGCAAGACCATGATGGCCGACCATGCCTGCTGCCGATGATGGGGTGGTTTTGGTGGCTTTCCTGCTCGGGTTTTCAAGACGCAAGCGTCGCAAAGATCCTGCCCATGGTCGTATGCATCAGGGTCTCGAGATAGCATGCGATAGGTTGCGATTGGCGAGGGGATTGCAGCAGGAGCAGCTGGGCGCGAAGATCAATTGATGAAGATGTTTGAGCTTGTGCTGCAAGGAACGGGTTGTGCGCGCCTTGTTCCAATGTCTCTCGATATTTGTTGTTCGTCTCACGATAGAGATGTCCGACCTGGGAATCGCGCACGCCCTACGATGTAGACCTAAGTCGCGCTCCACCGCAGAACCGTCAGCAGCGGAGCAGCCAGAAGCCCTACAAATGAACAAAATCCACATGCAAAGGTTCACGCCCGGATTTCCTTTCGATCACTGAACCTTGCGGCCCCGCAGCTACGTCATCAGCATGCATTTCGAAATTGTTGCACTTGAGAAGCAATATCAGCCGCTCCCTGAGGTACTCGACTTCCCACCAAACACAACCTACAATCTCACTGCATATGAGACCAGCACACGCGAGGAATTGCCTGCCCGCATCCGCAATGCCGACATTGTCATTGTTTCCACAGTGAAGCTCGACGCTGAAACGCTGAGCCACGCGACTTCTTTACGTACCATAATCAGCTCCGGAACGGGCACGGACTGCGTAGATTTGCAGTTCTGCAAGGCCCGGGGCATCCGCGTATGCAATTGTCCAGGGGCAAATCTGGAGACCGTTTCTGAGCACGCGATAAGCCTCTACTTCGCAGCGCGACGCAGGACTGTTTTACTTGATGAGGTGACGCGTCGCCAGCCCAGTGAATGGAAGCAGAAGGGTGGTCGTAATTCTTACCTGCGGCTATCGGATGGCAAGCCCCCGTTGACTTGTGGAGATGAAGTGCTGGGAATTGTGGGCTATGGAGGGCTTGGTGCGTGCTATCTGTCCCCACGCCAGCACGAATACTAACCAGAGGTCTAGGGAAGAGAATCGCAGCCCTAGGAAACGCTTTGGGGATGAAGGTGCTCGTGGCTGCTCGTAAACCGCCGTCGAATCCCGCACAAGCCGACGCACAAGATGCTATCCAGCTACCAAAAACGGAAGAGGATCGCGTGCCTTTCGACGATGTACTGCGACAGGCTACCGTTATCGTACTATCGCTGCCGCGAAACCCAGAAACGCTGAACCTCCTATCCGCGGCCGAATTCGAAAGGATGCATCCTTACGCAATTGTGATCAATGTTGCGAGAGGCGGTATCGTAGACGAAGCAGCCGTTGTGCAAGCACTGAAGGAGAAGCGCATTGCAGGTTTTGCTACAGATGTGTTCGAAGTCGAGCCAGCTGGGCCAGAAGACACGCCTCTTCTGGCAGAAGATGCAAAGGATCTGAACATCACTTTAAGCCCCCATCTTGCCTGGTTCTCTCAGAGGACGGTCAAGAACTTGGAACAACTGCTCAAAGTTACGACGCAGGCAGCGGTCAAGGGCGAACACATCAACGTGGTTGTCTGAGTCTTTTGACCGTCGACCAGAGCTAATTGTGTCTATGCGTACTGTGCAACTGTCAACTGGTAGCTCTTGCGCTGTGGAATAAGCCAGAGATAAGCTCAGATACTTGGAAAATTAAAAGAAAGTCAAATGCTGTCGGCGCTTCGCTAAGGCACGGATAGGCCCTGAATTGGCTACAATCTCTGTGCTGTCATTGCAAATTCACGATCTTACCTCTCCTCTAGCCACGATCTCATGATTCGCACACACAAGCTTCTACGAATCGTATCGCTAGTCTCCTCCCGCCTACCGCACGTTTCGCACTTTGATATCAAAAGCTACTTCGAAGTAGTTGTGCTTGGCCAATGGCTTCAAGCAACAACTCATCTCGTGCGTGAGTTGGGAGGCTTTGTGTCCGGCGAGTAATTCGCATACGATGCAATAATGGTTGATGAGAGTAGAAGTCCGCTCACAGCTATGAAGTGCTTTCGTGCCGTAGGCAAGATGGCGAAGATCAAAGAAAGCAAAATTTCTAATTTCTCAAGACGTGGGTAGCTTTCTCCCATCTGTGCCGGCGAAACTGGGAGACGGATGTGCCACATGATCCTCGATGTATTTACAGCTCCAGCGGATTACTGAACTGGCCGATCCCGCGCAGTTGCTCTATGCTCGTCGTAACGAGTGATACTTTTGGCACAGCTATTGCGCCTACACGACCCACGGGCCGGGGCCCTCGCAAACTCAGACCGGAGGCTCACCCTCATAGTCTTGATGATATCAACATCCGGCCTCTGCGGATATGAGAGGCATGGCGGGAACGATTCACCTTTGCTGTGGGCGTGGAATGGCTGATGCAAATATATGCTAATGGTTTATCACACAGTACATGTTTCGCCGTCATCGTGATGAAATAAACATCCGGGAACGGGTGGTGGTGTGACTCTCCTCAACCTCGAATGTAACCACATGTGAAAACACGTTTTGCGCGTCAGTAGTCGTTCACGAGTGGGACCCGATTACAATGTGCGAAGATGATTCGATAAGCCATCGGGCTCGAAGCTGCAGCATTGGGCTCGTAGAACAGCCAACAACTCTTGGTGTCTGCTGCGAGATTGGAGTATGACAATCGAAGAGCCTCAAATGCGTTGAGCTACCGGTGTGCAGCTACATGAAGCCCTCTGCGGTGTGAGTTGATCGTTGTGTGAGCATATGGTAGGTTGACCAGCCAGAAAAGTGGAGAGCGCTAGCCTTTTGGGGGATGGAAAGCCAGTGACGTAGCTAGAAGGTTCGGTGGAATTCCGGGATTGCCGTGTACGTTCAAGACAAGGCAGGAAGACTCGAGATGCTGCTGGTGAAAACCAGGGCATGCTCGAAACAGGCCTTGCAGATATATAGCAATCGAGTGCCTTTGTTTCACGTCTCTATTGTCAGAATTCACACACAACCAATACGCACGGCCACGCATAGCTCCCATACACTTGCATAGTGCTCACGACACTTGCTCGCGTACCTGATTACAACAAAACGATACCCCGCTGGCTTTCACGCCATATACACAAGGCTCTAGTCACACACCACAATGACTTCCTTCGACGCCTACACCGACCGCGCCGCTAAGGCTCTGGCAGACAGCTTCGAGCTGGCCAAGAACTATGCGCATTCGCAACTCACACCTCTGCACCTTGCCGTTTCGCTGATAGATCCTCCCAAGGACCAGGCGAACCAAGTTGATATCCCACCCCCACCGCTTTTCAAGCAGGTCCTTGAACGTGCCAATGGCGACGCACAACTCTTCGAACGCGCTCTCAAGAAGGCTCTGGTACGATTGCCGAGCCAGGACCCTCCGCCAGAGCGGACGTCGCCGTCACCGAAGATGGCTGAAGTCCTTCGCAACGCTGAGGACCTGAGCCGAACGCAGAAGGACAGCTACATCGCCGTCGACCACCTCATCCAATCGCTCTGCAAAGACACTCAAATCCAGCGATGTCTTGCTGATGCAAACGTACCGAACGCGAAGCAGATCGACACTGCTATCCAGGCGTTACGAGGCACCAAGCGTGTCGACTCCAAGACTGCCGATGCAGAGGAGGACAACGAAAACCTTAAGAAGTTCACAATTGACATGACCGCTATGGCACGGGAGGGCAAGATAGATCCGGTCATCGGTCGTGAGGAGGAGATTCGACGAGTCGTCCGCATTCTGTCCAGACGAACAAAAAACAACCCTGTCCTGATTGGAGAGCCCGGTGTCGGTAAGACCACAGTCGTTGAGGGTCTTGCTCGCCGAATCGTCGATGCAGATGTTCCTGCCAACTTGGCAGCCTGCAAGCTGCTCTCCCTGGACGTTGGTGCTCTTGTTGCTGGCAGCAAGTACCGCGGAGAATTCGAAGAACGCATGAAGGGCGTCCTGACGGAGATCGAGAAGTCCAAAGAGATGATAGTATTGTTCGTGGACGAAATTCATCTGCTAATGGGCGCTGGGTCTTCTGGCGAAGGTGGTATGGACGCCGCAAATCTGCTCAAACCCATGTTGGCTCGTGGACAGCTGCACTGCATTGGTGCTACCACCCTTGCTGAATACCGCAAGTATATCGAGAAGGATGCAGCTTTTGAGCGTCGTTTCCAGCAGGTCTTGGTGAAGGAGCCATCGATTCCCGAGACCATATCGATTCTGCGTGGTTTGAAAGAAAAGTATGAGACACATCACGGTGTCACTATCATGGACGGTGCCATCGTTGCTGCCGCCACTCTTGCCGCTCGCTACCTGACACAACGCCGTCTGCCTGATTCTGCAGTCGATCTCGTCGATGAGGCTGCTGCCGCCGTTCGTGTCACCCGTGAGTCACAGCCCGAAGCACTCGACAATCTTGAGCGTCGCCACCGTCAGTTGCAGATCGAGATCCATGCCCTCGCTCGAGAGAAGGACGAGGCTTCGATCCAGCGTCTCAAGGAGGCTCGTGCAGAGGCTGCCAACATCGAAGAAGATTTGAAGCCCCTGCGCGACATGTATGAGCGCGAGAAGGGTCGCAGTCGGGAGATTCAGGACCAGAAGGTCAAGCTTGACGGTCTCAAGAACAAGTTGGCTGAAGCTGAGCGTATGCGCGACATCCAGACCGCTTCAGACTTGAAGTATTACGCTATTCCAGACGTCGAGTCTCGCATCGCTGAGCTCGAGAAGCAGAAGGCTCAGGCTGACGCTGAGATGTGGGCTCACCAGGGTCATGATGGTCAAGCACTTCTCAGCGACGCAGTCGGACCGGATCAGATCAACGAGATCGTTGCTCGCTGGACCGGTATTCCCGTCACTCGTCTCAAGACTACCGAGAAGGAGAAGTTGCTCAACATGGAGCGCCATCTTAACGCGACTGTCGTTGGACAAAAGGAGGCCGTCGTTGCTGTTTCCAACGCTATCCGACTCCAGCGCTCCGGCCTCGCTAACCCCAACCAACCACCCAGTTTCCTCTTCTGTGGCCCGTCTGGTACCGGTAAAACATTGCTCACGAAGGCTCTGGCTGAGTTCCTCTTCGACGATCCGAAGGCCATGATCCGATTCGATATGTCTGAGTATCAGGAGCGTCATTCCCTCAGCCGTATGATCGGTGCACCACCCGGCTATGTCGGTCACGATGCTGGTGGGCAGCTCACTGAATCGCTTCGCCGCAAGCCCTTCTCGATCCTACTCTTCGATGAGGTCGAGAAGGCTGCAAAGGAAGTCTTGACTGTCCTCCTTCAGCTCATGGACGATGGTCGCATCACCGACGGCCAGGGTCGCATTGTCGACGCAAAGAACTGCATTGTCGTCATGACCTCCAACTTGGGTGCCGAGCATCTCGCACGACCGAACGCTCCGGACGGCAAGATCGATCCCACCACCAAGGAGCTTGTGATGGGTGCCTTGCGCAACTGGTTCCTTCCCGAGTTCCTCAACCGCATCAACAGCATTGTGATATTCAACCGTCTCACCAAGAGGGAGATTCGTAGGATCGTCGATGTGCGCTTGGGAGAGATTCAGAAGCGACTTGCTACCAATGGGCGCAACGTCAAGATCGAGATGTCACAAGAAGTTCGTGACTATCTCGGCTCCGCTGGTTACTCGCCTGCCTATGGTGCTCGTCCTCTCGCCCGTCTTATTGAGAAGGAGGTCCTCAACCGTCTTGCCGTGCTCATCCTACGCGGCGCCGTCAAGGATGGCGAGGTTGCGCGCGTCGAACTGGACGATGGACACATTGTTGTTCTTCCCAACCACACTGATTCAGAAGAGGACTCAGAGATGTACGATGAGTCTGATGCAGTCGCCGAGTTAGAGGATGAGGGTGATATGGATCTCTACGATTAGAAGTCGAGAGGGAGGAAGCGTAATGCTGAGGATGAGGACATGGTCGGCTGATGGCACAGCATTGGCGTTACGGTGTTTGAATCATTGTGCATTGGAAGGATATGCTAGCTTTACGAGATACGATTGATGAGTACATCCAAAAAGATACAGGCATTGGCTAATTGCCATTGTACATAGATAATACGACATTCTGAAAATGGCATGCTTGTCCTGAACACTCCATGTGATGCACTCCTCCACTGAACACTGAATACTCTGCCAACAGCATGTATCTCCTTTCCAGAGAGGGCCTCGACACAAGATGCCTCCACTCTCATGTGTTTGCCGGGTGATCCGCTTTGCGCTGGCGAACCTTTAAGTTGCGGACCCGGGTTTTGCAACTGAACTTCCTACACAATCTGTGCTATTCAGCATGCGCCAACAAGGTACATAGCATCTCTCGATAAATGGCTTGCACAATGTCCAAACGGAAAGCATCCAGGCCCTATGTTCTTGAAGATAAACGCGAAGCCGTTCGGGGCCGGCACTGGTGTCCAAGGTTGTATTCCGAGGTCATCAGCTTCCAACTCTATGACCCAGTAAATATTCGTTGCGCTATTGACCGGAAAGCCTAGAATAGGTAGGGTCGGGGGAAAGGGTGCACCCGATGAATAAACCTGGAAGAAGGCATAATTGCAAAATCGTCCCTTGACATCGCTGTTGGCCTGTAACGTACGGTTTGTTTTGTAACACTATTTTCCAAATATTAAGTTTCTACGCCAATGTCACACAAAGGCATTGTGATCTCTGCCGTATGGTTTACTTGGCATTAGACATGAAGAATTATGTTTTCGACAAAGACGGAACGACGTCACCGGTATTGCGAGATGTGATTTTGACACTTCAGAACAAACTCGCAATATCCTTACCTAAGGCAGAAGAGACTTAGCTAGTGATTGATTCTTCTTCGCGTGCGATTTGATTACTCGTATTCGTATGCGACTCGCCGATTGTCAATGCCACGAGCTGACGGCCAAGACCCGAGCCCACACCACCAATCCCGACGTAATTGCCCAATGGAGCACCTTTGCGATTACCATCGAACGCAGTTCATCCGGTACCACACTTAAATTATACGATCGTGGATACTTGTGTCGCGAAGAGCCACTCCTTGCATATGGTCAGCGTACAATGCCGGTGGGATAGCCGAACGTGGAGCCGAACGCTCCTAGTCTGCTTCAACCACCATAGAGCACAGGGCTTGCAGATAATCAGACCTGCAAATCTTTCACGATGACATAATTTATACCAATATCGAAGTCATCATCGACATCATCACCAGGTGCTTCCATGATCCCTTTGCAGTAAAATGCATGTTAAATCACCCACTATCTACTCCTCAGCTGCATCACCAAAGGCTCTGCGCCTTCGTCAAGAATGCCTATGCCAGCAGCAGAGCTCAACGACTACCTCCGTATGGAGCTCAACGCGACGTTCGCCACCATAAGATAACTAGTGGCACCTTCGCAACGCCATGCGGCACATTGTCTTGTTACAATCCGTAGAATCCCTGGCCGTCGAGCATTGACTGAGGCTTTAGGCGGCAGAATCGGACTATATTCCGCTCGTCGTCAGTTGTCCAAATCGTGAAGGTGTATTTATCCGAGAAACGTGTCACGATCGTCACTCTGCTGCGCTCTGCTCCATGAACTGACTCCTAGAAGGCTGCTGGCTTCTCGTCATAAGTTCGTTCGAATCTTGCGATGAAGCGGGCGAAGACAGAAATTAGGAGTCCAAACCGTTGGTCAGTCTGCGTTCCATATGTTGACAGGAGATCCGAGCGTTGACGTATTTCGACTTCGTATTTGGATGATGGACGGGAAGGCGCAATCCGTACCTCCGTTGTAGTAAAGGTATTTCTGCATTGACACCATCACGGTGTTAGAGGCTACAGGAACATCACTGTCTATTCTTGTTGAATCTAAGCTCGATACAAGTCTTCATGTCAATATCGATGGGGTATACTTCAATGAGACAGGTTAAATTCCTCGCCACAATAGTAAAACCCATGGATTGAGTAGTTAGATGAACTTCATTTCAAGTCATATTCCTGATCGCCCTCTCGAGTGACGAAGACATGGCGGAGTGGCCCAGAGATCCCATCTACAAGGATGCTGAAGTGGCTAATTACAGCTTGCTAAGAATCGTATGAACGGAGCTCAAGCCGCAGGTCCCGCTGAGTTGCTCGGACGAACATTGTGAGCTAACTATTCGCATAGGGCATGGGCTAGGGTGCTATGCCTTGGTTGAGGTCCTGACTAGACATCTCGTACCTTATCGACAGAACGAAAGATGCCAGCACTCATAGCCAACCCTGAGGCGGCTTTCAAGGTGTGAGAAACACAGATTCAGATTCAGGGGAGTCATACACAGAATCCCTCGCCAACTACTGTTCGAGCTTGCCCGTAGTGAAACCTCCACCTGCCCCAATCTCCTTGCTATTCTGCATCACGATACATGCGCTCTCTCCATCGTCTGAAGGTAATCGCATCGATTGCAAGCGCCTGCTGCTCCAAGATCTCCAACTGTTTCTCGATGGGGTCCGATATCTCTGCACGGCCAAGTTTATTGGCTTCGAGCCACTCCGCCCGCTTCGTGAGAATGGCAGACCTCAGCGAAGATGTAAAGGGTGATCTTGCTTTAAAATTTCTGACAGAGAGTGGCGACTTTGTGGGCGGACTGCGTGGTCGTAGTCTTCTTCCTGGGCTATCGATGCGCGATGGTTCTTGCCTGGATTCGAGTGAAAGAGGCGCTCTTGGTCCATACAACGTGCGGCGCGTTCTAATGGGCATATTTATGTCAGTGACCATCCGTTTGCGGAGTTGTTCGACGAGATGCACAGTCGTGTTATCTCTTGGAGACGATGGGTAACAATTAGCTTTGGTACGAGTGAGAAATTGACTTCTGAGAGGCGGCGGCATCGCAAGTAAGACCTCATCAGTAGTCCTTGAATTAATAGAAAAAGCACAATCGATCTTTTGTATTGCATGACAAAGGCTTGCTATTTGTTTCTCTGCCGCTTTGTCTTTCGAGGATCTACGCACATGGACAACAAACCACGAGAAAGAAGCGTGTCCGTTGATTGTAATCAACCCTCCAGCTCCAGCAAGGCTCTGGAGGGTCCTTGTCTTTGTATCTCTCACGAAGTAGCGAACTCTGAATTCGCGCGTCGCAACTGTTAGTTCAAGTCTGTGACCAGCGGTCCCTGCCAATGTCAGCTTGTTGCACGCAACTTGAATAACGCAGGACCCCACCATATATACGTTGTTCCGGTATACAATCTTCCAGGTCCCATTGCGCTTGGCCCAAGAATCTTGATACTGCGAGTACGCTATCAGAACACCCGAGTCGTCAATGACCTGCAACGCCCCGCCCGTGGCATTCAAGTAATGTGCAGCCCTGTAGTAGGTCGCGCTGATTGCCGCATTCTTCCCACAGAGGCGGATTCTCTGCGTACCAAGTTGATGCTGGGTGCCAGGGAACTGCGAGAGCGCCGCAGACAATGTCGTCTCGATTGCAGCAAGGCCGTTCAGAACTCCCAACGGCGCCGAGTAGTCAGCGACAGCGTCCGTGGCGAAGACTTCGGAGAGTGCGTCGAAGTCGCGACCGTCGATGCTGAAGGCATATTGGGATAGGGTTTGGCGGATCTCTTCTATGTCGGCTAAATCTGTGAGTTTGCTGATCCTCTGGTGTGGAAAGTAGGCAGGCAGTGCTGGGAAGGCAATAGAGCTGGGCGAAAAGTCGGTGCACGGCTTTGAAGTCATTGCATAAGCAACTGCAATGAGCAGCGTGAACACTGTTGAGGTCCGCATGATTGTTCTGGCTCTACTGAGACCCAAAAATCCTGTGAAAGTCGTCGTTGCTTGGTGAGGCTCATTTACTAATGAAGAGAATGCCAATGCCCCAATGTCGGACTGAGAGAATTTCAACGGCAGATGCTGATAGGCCGATGCAGCCTATGGGTATCGAGAAGCTGAATGAGGAAGGTCGGGACAGCTGACAGGGACCTTGCTTACGCGGGGTTCCCACGTAAGTCAATGATTGGTGTCTGACCTTGCACAAAATGCTGTATCCAGCCTCGTTTTTCTTACAAGACTTCATGGAGCAGTGCATCTTCATATGACCGTCTGAATCTTCATAGCAGGATCTAGGGAATTGATAGCCCTTGCAAGCCTCTCCCAGGCCTCCTCTCTTGTTTCAGTGTAGTCTCCAGCGTGATCCAGTTGCACTCGTCGGCCCTCTGCAAGGTTGAACATGGCATAGATCTTGTCTCGTGGGTCGGTAGCTTGCCGGTTCCGAAATTCATAGACGACGTCAAGCAAGTTGTTCTCGAGGCGGATCCCTCCGATGTCTGCGACTTCTCTGAGCTGTGCCTCCACAACTTCCAGTAACGGGCTCAAATCGACAGATCGAAGGGGACTTTCCCCCCACTGTGGAGATGTCGCAGCCAACTTGATCTTATACTTCAAGCGTTTTAGAGATTCCAGGTCGGTAAACCACGATACCTTGTTTGTACCGCAGATCAGGGTGACTTTGCGCGCAAGTGCGGCCTCCTGAACGGTCCAGATACGACTGAACCATGGTCTCTTGAGTAAAGCTGAAAGCCCTTCCGCGTAGAGATGACTGTCTTTCGAGTACCAGGGCGCGTCTGTAGGCGGAGCCGCTTGGTCTGCAAAGTAGTTGATAGCAACGGTGCCGAAATGACTAACTTCGTCTGCAGCACCTAGCCACACGTGGACTTCGCTTGCTGATCCGTATATCTGATCCATCATGCGCACCTGGCAACCCTTCTCCTCACTATCCTGTTGGTTTATACAGATAGCATCAACCCATAGGTATCGTGGTGCATCTGGGAGGCGGAGTGCTTGAAGCGCTTCCCAGAGATTTCGTGTAATTTTGCCTGGCTCAGTATTTACGTCTGTGTTGTAGATCAGGCTGTCATATTGACGGCCCCAGAAATATGATAGCGCCTCGTAGTATGGTTTCTCGGATAGACGATGAGCGGATAATCTGCAGTGTAGCGGTTCCTCGCCCGATCCCTGCAGTGGTACCAGAACACGGATCTCACCAGGGCCCAGCGCACATTCGTAGTCAATTCCAGATGCTGAGTCCTACCTCCGGTCAGATTACGCGCCATGAATATGGGCAAGATACAGCTCACATTTCGCCATTCGCATGTAGAGACTTCATCGTAAGTCAGTTTCCACCAAATGCCAAAAGACAACCTCCAGCCGGGTGAGATAATTCTCAACAGACGGCTGAGACCGAAGGGCAATCTAGAGGATGCCCACGACCATTGACGCAACTTCCAAAAGTATCCAGTCGAGGTCACTGTGTATGAGGTTGTAATAAAGGAGGAGAAAGCGAAGAAGGAGAAGAAGAAGTCGAAATGGTAGCCTGCAGGCAACATTGCTTTGGGTGTGGCTGTGCGTTTCTAGGGGCTGTGCTTGCTGCTTGTCCGACCACTCAGACCCATCACCTGCTCGAATCAATTGTTGCGCACATGTCTTTACTTGTAGATATCTCGATTGAGAGGGTCGAGGCGTGTGGTCGGATGCAGTCAGCCTGCATCCTAGTAAGAAATAGTCGATGTGACTTTCGCGTCTAGAACACGAAGATTGAACAGAAAGCCTTACGTCCATTTTCAAGACCAGCAACGCTCATGTCAATGACATCATGCTAAGACGGTATATACATTGTTATACATACTACTACAGCCCTGTTCCACACCCAGATGCTTACGCTGTCCTCTCGCTATGAACTTCCTCTTCGACCTCCTTCTTAGCGGTCTCGTAGCGCTTGCCTCGGAAAGCGTACACACCCCAGTTACTGCAGGTAACGTCGTGAGGATCCAGGTCGTTCAGGTCCCATCTCAGACTCCTGAACAGGTTCTCGCCAGGCGTCAACAGCATGTCCATCTCATTGCCATACCGCTTCGTCAGGTGGTCGACATCCTGCTGCACATCCCATGGTGAATATCCAGTAGCGATAATGGGCACCTTTGTCTCGAGTAGCAGCGGGATAGTCTCCTCCCACTCATGCATCGATGCAGCGTTACCGAAACCAGGGTGGAAGACGACGAAGCAGTCGAAGTATGGATCGTAAGGGTAGAAATAGCCCGTCTTGTGGATGTTCTCGTAGTTTTCAACGAAGGTGCTGATCTTCATGGCGTTCGAGATGCGGTCTTCGATGACGGCGCCAAATGGGTTGAGAGGTGTGCGCTCGGGCATAGGAAGCTCCTTCTCGCGGTTCGCCATGGCTTCAGGGCCAATGAAGTGAAGGGAGAACTGGACGCGGTGGAAAAGGTAGGCGAGCTGCATCCATGTCTCTCGTGGAAGGGATGACTCGGCACGGGCGCCGAGAATGAAGAGGCGGACCGAAGGAGGGGCTATGCGGGCATTCTTCCAGGTGTCGCCGCCACCACTTCGTGGTGGATGGAGGGTATGACGCAAAGCTGCGGAGATGTTAGTTTATACACCTCTGCGCATATGAGGCAAGACCTACCGCTGAAGCTCTTGAGACCTTCTGGGGTCATTCTGCCACCCTTGCGGATGTTGTAAGGACTGAGCTCGTTGATGACACTAGCAATAGTCATGGGATATGTGAGAAGCTTCGTGGCCTGTCGCATCTCTCGGTCCTTGTTCAGCGCATCAAAGTCTCGGGTATATAAGTAGGTGTCCCAGCTAGTCATGTTGACGAGAATCTCTTCCATCTGGGGCTCAGCGAACTGGAACTCCTTGAAGAATCTCCCACTGCGCAAATCATGGTCATCCTCATTCGACTGACGTAACACATCGCAGACCTCCAAATGTGCCTCGTAGTCGTCCGCCCAATGTTCCTCGCAGCAGTAGACTGGTATCCCACAATCGGGGCATTCGAAGTCTACGTGGGCTGGTGGGGAGCCCTTCTCAGAGGATTTGCGAGCCTCGAGATCCATAGAGTTCTTCGGTGCTCGAGTTGGCTTGTGATCAGGATGCGGGCAGTATGCATGTTGGCGCATGAAGGCCGCTCGTTTGCGAATCTGCGGTATGGGCGAGTCGGTGAATGAATTGAAGAGGTTGTCCTCTGTCAAGACGAGGGTCCTCTTGTGACCCTCCGGATCGATGTACTCATAAGGCTCGAACGGCTTGTTGAAGCTGCGATTGGGCGTAGTCGAGAGTGTTCGTCGAGGGGAAGTTAACTTCGATTGCGCCGGAGTCTTGGTGGAATGATTTCGCTGCGATGCAACATTCTGGGCGATGGGGCGGAAGGCTTGCGCGAACCGCAGCTGGGTACGCGATCCTTTGAAGGCAGATAAGCACCGCGTGCACGTGTATGAGGGCCTCATCTTGATCAATTGGCCTCCGCGACTGGAGGGGTGAGAGCTGCACCGCGGCCCATAGGATGATGATCTATCACTGAAAGCTACGGACTAGCGTCGGTGGTGAGAGACAACTTTTGCCGACCTGTCACGTGCATTTCGATCCTGCATTCCCGGCCATATATTACATCTACTGCTACTTTGTGTTCTACGTGAATGTGAAGACATCCGGTTCTGTGATAAATTCCAACTGAATAGACACATATGTCAGTCCTCATGTTCTCCCCGCACTTATTACGGACACGGGTACAGATTGGTGAACGGCTCCAGGTGCCCTGTCCGACTTGGACAGCAGTGTCGCATACCAGTGTTTCAATCTGGCATCGTCTCTCCACCAACCTCAAGGTGGAACGATGCTTCAGAACGCCTGTATAAACTGTGAAAGCTGAACATTCATGTCCTCTCGTCATGGTGGTGTGAAGCTTTGACTGGGGGACCCTGTACGTCAGCTGCACAAGCGAACGACGCCAATTATAGCAGCAACACGCATGCAGCTCGTCCTGACAGCTTACAGGCGTGCAGCCTCGGGGATGAAACCCTCTATCCAAATTCTCAGCCTTATGGTAGAATCTCAAGCTTCGACACGCCATCAACGCGTGTTGCTAAGATGCCGGGATCTACGCTGCAAGAGAAATAGTCAACATCCAGCACCACAACGCTGAGCGGTCCGATGACGACTGCCCGCGGTACCCGCATCTACCTAGTACCTCACCCAACCCAGATATGGATGGAGACACTCGTGTTCGCACCTAAGATCACTCGCTCTCCGTTGTCCTCGCTATGAGGCTTCAAGGATGGATTGACGATAAGCTGAAGCTATCGAATCGGTCATGGTTGAGGCGTGGTCAAGCAATATAGTTAACTCCCTGCATGATCCTCTGCCCTAGCTGCTGTTCAGCAGGCACTGCCACCGCCGCGCACTGTCAGCAATCCCACCTATCTAGCGGACCGCTCTAGCTTGCACTCACGGTGTGTTACGGGTCGCATTGCTCCGTTCGCTGGGATTGATGCAGGTGCGGCTGCCGGGCTGAAGAAGCTTGACCTTTTGCTTGAGCAGTGCGCGCATTCACAAAACAACAATGTCTCACGTTTTCGGATAGCAGCGCTTCTTACATGAGTCTACTGCAGCAGTGCCCGCTGATCTCTCTGTTATTCTTAGCGGAGGCCAGTATCGTTTACCTCCCGCCCCGCATCTCCCCATCGTGCAGCATAGCTCCAAGCTACCAACCGCCGAAACATGGTGCCCAAACCTACCGGGTGGTTCAAGTCGAACAAGTCACACACATCTGTCGACAATTCTTCTGGGCAACCATCTCCTGTGCCCTCTGGTAAGTGCGCGATTGGAGCTCCAATAGTCTTGGAAGGTCGTGCGGCTGACAGTACGCGCCGCTGGCACAGTGAACAACGAGTTCCAGAATCCGCAACAGGCGCAGCTCGGCCAGCAGCCACCTTTGCAACAGCCTCCGCTCGGTGTCGCCCAGCAGCAGCAGCAATATCGACCGCCGCAGCAGCAGCCGTACCCCCAGCACACCACGAGCACGAGTCAAAGTCACCGTCTGAGCTCGCACGACCAGCTGCAAGGCTACCCACAGCAGGGCGGCCCTCCTGACCCCTCACCTGGCTTTGATCAAGCTCGAACAGGCTCACAACAGCTCCCTGCGCCTGTGTATGTGCAGGAGCAGCCTAAGAAGTCGTCTCGATTCAGCGTCAGCCGCATCGCCGGTAAAGTGACAGGGCACAAGGAGGACGACGGCTCAAAGCAAAGTAAGAAGGACAACATTGGACGGCGCCAATCGACCAGGGGAAGAGAGAATCGACCTCCAGAGTACCTGCAGCAACAGCAGGAGCAGCAAGACGCACCCCGTCTCAAAACGCCATCGCAGCAGTACCACCAGCGCTCCGGCTCCCAGCAACAGCTGCCCACCTCAATCGAGCAAGACGAAGGCAGCCCAGGTCTTGACCCTTTCCTCCAGCAGGATCCCAGTACACCTGAAGTGCCACCAAAAGATATTCAATACCAGCAGCATTCCCAGCAGTTTGGTACGAGTTCGCACCAGGGTCAATACCGGCCCCCACTCGACAGAGTAAGCACCGAAGGTAGCTATCAGAAGCAGGGCGGGGTAGAACACTACAGCCCCGACCAACAACAGGGCCCACAACTACAGCAACAACAGGCGAATCAACATCAATACCAAACTTATCAGCCTGTCACCCAGCCGTCTCAGACTTCGGACGCATACCAGTCCTACCCTCCGCAATCCGCCCCAAGCCCCCGGCCTGGGAACGCTCAACTGTATAATCAAGAAATCTCACAGCAGCAGCGCAACGCCTATTATCAACAACAGCAAGCTGGTCAGCAATCCCAAGGGCAATCACCGCAGGACGGCCATCCTCAGAACAACCATTTCCAACAGCAGCAGCAGCAACAACAGCAACCGCAACAATTTGCGCCTCCTCCACAGTCTCAGTCCCAACAAGCCCAAGACTTTCGTCAGCAGCAAGAACACCTTGTTCGAACTGCATCACTGCACCAGCCTGAATTGCAGCATCCTCAGGCGACTCGTGGCGTACCTCAGATAGTTCAGGGCGGCCAGCCAGTTGACCAACAACAGCAGTTACAACAGCTTCGACCACCATCCTCCCAGCAGCCAGCCCCGCCTTCGCCGTTACAACATCAATATCAGCCTTACGACCAGCAGCAGAATCAACAGCCCCAGGTTTCCGACTCACCCACTTCAAAGATATCGCTCCAGAATCAAAGTCAAGACAGCATGGCACCCAGCAGTCAGAGCAATGGCAGGTTGCGTAAAGTCGCTGCTGAAGTTGGCCAGCAACAGTCTTCGACTTCGTCGCGCGAGTCATCACTTCTACAGCAACCCATAACACAAGGTCAGCCACAAGGACAACCATCCGTGTCGCCAGGTGTCGCAACATTCGGAGCTAATGTCGTACCCACAGCTTCACAAGGCCAGCCTTACCGAGGTGATAAGCAGAGTGGAGAGACAGGGCGTGCAACACCTCCCCCACGATCGGCGGCCAGTGACCTGAGTGAAGAAGATATCGAGAAGATGATGAAGGATCACGAAGTTCTGCGTGAGTACTCGCGAAGACAAAAAGTTTGCCCGGCTAATTAAACAAAGGCGAAAAATACCAGAAAGTCAAGAGATACTTCTTCGAACAGCAAACACAGGTGCACCAGCTGCAGAATACCCTAGCAAACCAGCGACTATCCTTATCGCGCACATCATGGGACGACAGCGAATACGCAACTCGCTTCAATAGACTTGACGGACTAATCGCACAGCTTTCCTTCTCCATTCGCAAAGACTGGAAGTCCATTCCCATATTTTTGCATCCAGTGGTCAACAAGAATGCTGTAGAGATTGGCAAGCAGGAAATGACGGCTGTCGGTCGTGCATTCATCTCCCACTGGCTGGTGGAGAACATTTTTGAAAAATATTTTCATCCGGACCTCGAGCCTGGTTTCTCGACACAGCTCCAGATGATCCAGCTCAACATCCGCAGGTTCGCGCCTCCATGTCACTCTACTGAGGACGAAGACTCTCTTGCTGCGAAAGTCATAAATTGGCGTCTGGCCACGCTCGAAGGCCTGTCCGAGTTGCTAAGAGCGCCACAAGCCGAAACAAACCGCCAAAAATTGACAGAAACCCTGAACGAGAAGCTCATCGCATCATTGCAGATGCTTCTGAACGATCCTGCTCCACCTGACCTGGCTGGTGGTGTACCCATGATTGTTGAGTTGGCCGTTAGTATTGCACAGCATCTGCCGCTTGAAAGCCGAGAGGTACATATCGAATACTTCCCTCCGGGACACGGCATTGTCTCGGAGTTGATGAAGATGGAGTCCGGTATCCCACCGTTGACGAGTCCAATCAAGGAAATCGACGAAGCCGATCGAGCCTCCTTGAGAAGCGTTGCCTCTAAGATGGATGACAACGCATCCGTTGATCAAGAGATGCAAGGGTCGCAGCCTCCCAAGGAGGACAAGAAACGCGGCTTTTTCGGTGGGCTGGGTGCGTCTAAGAAACCCACGACAGCACCAGCATCACTCGGCAAGCGCGAATCGTCTCTGGGCCAAGGAGGCAGCCAACAGAGTCTCACAGGGCCGCCTGGGAGCTCGAGCGGGCAGAAGGATGAACCACCGCCCCCTCGCGTTCGTTTTGCCGTTGGCGTAGCAGTCCAGATCAGAGGCAAGAGCGTATTGAGTAAAGCACCGGTCTACAGCACTTAGTAGGGCTGTCTTTGGAAAGGCAGCGTCATGATTGGTTTATTACTTCGCTTCTTCGTACACAGTTGTGTAGATGCCGGGGCTTTCACGGGTATTGCAGGCAGATCTGCACGTCAATGCCTGGAAGGTTGTCGTTGTACTTAGCGAGCGTTGGATTTGTTGATGCGTTGGATGTGCATATACCGATACCCTCGCTGTTTCTACGGTTGAGCTAAGCATAGCAGTAACGATGAACATTGGCGCTGCGGAGACAGATATGTGTACACTGACGTGAGGGGTGGTACAGGTGGATGGCCTGCGGACCGCCTGGGGCTCTGATTGGTCGACTGCCCAATGTTTACCGCTTGTCAACAGACTCGGGCAACCTCTGGCTCGTCACATCCCGTCGACAAGCTCGACTCCCAACATACAGTCATGGACGACCTAGAGACCTCGGCGCTATATAAATGTACCCTCTCTTCTGCAAGTCTATTCCGGATCACACTAACAGAGCCCAGCAACATCCACAGCCGTCCCCTCACCCAGCGCAACCCACTCGGCATGCCTCTCTAACGGCCGTCTGCAAATCCGCTGCCTCACAACCTTCGAAATCCAGCGCACCATCGCTCTACCCACCTCTCTCGAGACCAGGACCGCACGCCTTGCATGGTCTCCCGCCATTCCTCCTGCCGCACCGTCCCCCTCCAGGTCCTCGCGACGCTCGCCCCGGCCCATTTCGAACCGCATCCTCGTCTACGATGACAATTCGACTCGCGTGTACGACTTGCGCGACCTGAAATGGAACGCAGTGGTTCATAATGGGTCTGGAGGGATGGGGCGCAACGTGCATGTTGAATTTGGGACAGGCGAGGATGAGGTGGTTGCGTGGAGCGACTTTGGTGCTGCAGTGAAGGTGTGGTGTCTGAGGAGTGGGAGTGTCAAGGAGATTAGGGATCCGAAGTTCTCCGGGAGGGGGTGGGGTTACAGACCGAGTAGCAGTGGTCCTCATGGCGTCGAGGCCTCTCGCAGTGAACACGCGGCAAGAGGAGGCGTCATGGCTATGTTATGTCGAACGTCGGGCATGGATGTTCTTATGTTGCTTGCACCGCGCACATATGCACAGATCAATCGTGTTGAACTGCCCACCGTGGATGCGGCGGGGTTGAAATGGAGTCGTGATGGGAGGTGGATTGCCATTTGGGACGCGCCGTCAACTGGGTACAACCTGTACATATACACCGCCGACGGGCATCTGTACCGCACAATCAACCGCGAGTCGTCGAACGATGTGAGGGAGTGGGGCGTCGAGGGTCTCGGAATCAAGAGCGTGGAGTGGGTTCCTGGTACAGAATGGGTGGCGGTGGGCGGCTGGGATCGCCGGGTACGTATTCTGTCGACGCGGACCTTTGCACCTGTCGTGTTCTTGGATCACACTGCCGTGATCGATGTTCCTGGTGCGCCTGTCTATTCAGAGCAAGTCGATGGACAGAGCAACAGGTCATACACCATCACACCTCAGCCTGTAACGCCACCAAAGGCACCATTGGAGAAGAACGAGACGAGTCTCATGAAACAAGGTATCAGTTTGCTCGCTTTCAATAGCGAAGGCACGCTGTGCGCTACAAGGGATGACTCAACGCCGAGCACAGTCTGGATCTGGGACCTACGCAGTCTACGACCTCGGATGATTCTCATCCAGTATTCACCAGTCAAGACATTGCAGTGGCATCACGACAATTCCGCTCTGCTTCTCATTCAGACTGCCCACGACTCGCCGACTTTGTATCTCTATCAAGCCTCCAATCTCTCGGCATCAACATCTGCATCAACTTCCGCATCAGCACCCCCTCCAGCGATCCTCGACCTCTCCTCCCACATCGCTAAACCATCATCTGCGCTCCCAACAAGGTGGACAACATCCTGGCTGCGCACCCCTGCCGACAAGAAACCCGCTTTTACCTTGGCCCACCAGACCGGCTACACCTACACCTGGCCGTTCGGCAAAGACGTGATCCTACGGTTCGACACACCGGATGACAGTGAAGCGAGCGACGACAGCCTGTACGATATCCTAACTGGTCGGAAGCCTGCGCCGAGACTGCCCGATAGTGATGGGCCGGATATGGATGATAGTCTGCTCGCGGAACAACAGCTCGTAACGGAGGATGAGGGTTATAGGATGAGTTTTGAGGATACTTTCAGGGGTAAGATGAGGGAGGTGACAGATCGCAGGAGGGAGGCCAGCGTATCGGAAGAGAGTGGACTGGACGAGATGTTTTGAGATTGTCTGCATTAAGTGTTTGGACATGGGGTCTGGCGTATGGTGTTGGATGATACAGTGGACTCAATAGATACCCCTTGCTTTTCTTCCCTTCTAATACTGTATCAGCTCTAGCACCGGAAGTTCAGCGACATGCCCCAGGCACCCTTGACTCGCAGAGAGCCCCCAGCGACATGCTTTCTCAGCCATTCAGCGCTCATCTATGACTGCCGCTCCTTCCTCACAAGGCAATCTTGGTGAAAACCATCGATTTCTCACTGTAAAAGGGCCGTAGTCCTCCACCCTCTTTGCCTATTGACTCCTTTCATTGGCGCAACGACGTGCTCTGACACCCTTAGGCTGACTCTCCCTGCACATTGGTGGACACCTATACCTACCACATGCAGCAGTTTACGCATCTCTCATCGAAAACCCAAGGGAAAAGGGCCGGAATCCTGGATCCTTCGTATGCTGTGGTACACCCTCAGTGATCATATTCGCCTGCTTTCCCCTTCGAGGTGTATACCGACATCTGTCGCCGTGGTGTTTTGCCACGTCTACTTACCGAACACAGCAACTTTCGTAAGAACCATTGATTCCCTATGGTAAAAGGGCCGTACTCCTATCAATCCTTCGAGATTGTCCTCGCCCGCTTTTTCCAATCCAGACCCAAGTCGATATCTCAGACAGCGCTTTCCATGGTGTTTTTGCCACCCCAACCTGCCCAACACAGCAATTCTCATGTATTCCATTGAAAGCCCATGGAAAAAGGGCCGTAATCTCATCGAGATCTTGGAATCCTTCATGCTCGGCTTTGCCTGTTTTCCCCGTCCAGAGCACACCGATATGTTCAGACACGCGAGCTGACTTGCATTCGCCACTTGCACATACCGAACACAGCAATTCCCGTGATTCCCATCGAAAGCCCATGGGAAAAGGGCCGCAGGCCCATGTCCCGCACATCCTGTATGCAAATCCTCCATGCTGGTCTTCGCCTGCTTTCCCCATGTAGAGCACATCGATATGTCAGAATCCTGTGGACTGACTTGCATTCGCCACTTCTACCTGCCGAACACAGCAGGTTGCGAGTCTCCCATCGAAAGCCCACAGGAAAAGGGCCGCGTCCTGTCATCCTTTGTGGAAATCACCCGTAGTGGTCTTTGCCGACGTTCCCATTCAAGAGCACATCGACATGTCCCAAGACGCTCCATGTACCTTGTATTCGCCACGCTCTCCTTCCTCACAAGGAAAGCTTCAGCACAACCGTCGATTTACCATGAGAAAAGGGCCGCAAACCTGCTTTCTCCACGTTCATCTTCGCCGACTTTGTCGTGGAACGCGGGTCGCGGTGCTCATGGACCAGGCGTCGAATCTAGCTCCAGGAACCATCTGTTTGCCACCGCGCGATCCAGACTGATCTCCGCGCCGGGAAGCTCACCAAACGCCCATCAATTTCTCACAGCAAAAGGGCCGCAAACCCAAACGATCAGCCTGCCCCTTCGAGTAACAGATGCAAAGAGTGTGGAAAACGGGTGGCGCTAAAAGGCCCGTCTTCAGCTCCTGCAACCACCGTCAGGCCGTCCAAAGGTTCGCAGGCGCACATCGGCGCGGCAGCGCCTCGGGTATTCGGCGTGCGATCGACCAAAGTCCAACCTACTGTATAGAGTAAGTCTATAAGAGTGTTGATTGCAGTGCGCTAGAGTTGCCCTTCCTTAGCGTCATCTGTGGGTCAGTGCGCACCGAGCCCGAAATGCGATAGGCGGGCGGTCCAGGAGAGGTTGCGCAGCGACGTCATAACGGGTTCGCTCAACGGTGACGGTGACGCGACCTTAGCGCTCGCGGGCAGGTTACAGGTTTTGGTGCAGAGCACAGCATGGGGTACGCGAGGCTGAAGGGACACCTCAAAAAGAGGTTGCTTAGCTTGCAGCGCGACATCCCATAGCATTAATCCAAGACACACGTTCAAGTTCGCCAGCCTACTGTTTCGTACCCGCAATCTTATCCGAGAATCCCAGAAGAAGTACACCATGGCCAGCAAAGAAGAGAAGCCCACCGAGCAGCCCAAGGGCGGCGACCACATCCCGGCAACCAACGAGGAGGAACAAGAGGAAGAACAAGCGCCCCAGGGCCTTCTGAGCAAGATCGGAGATCCAGTTGGTACGTAGCCCGCAAAGCCTGCATCTTCGCAACCCTCCACCCGCCTTTCCATATCTACAAGGAAGCCTGGCCAGGAGGCTTCACCTGTTAATCCTCTCCATTACCCTCCTCTCATCAGCGCCCTAACAATCACAGGCAACGTGCTCGGCACCGTCCTCCGCCCCGTCGGCGCACCCCTCGAGAAGGGTCTCACAGGCCCACTGGGCAACACACTCGGCGGCGCAACACGGCCCGCACTCGGACCCTTGATGGGCGAGAAGCAGGAGCGGTCGGAGCTGCTGGGCGGCGATAACAAGGACAGCTACGAGAGCAAGCCGGAGAGCATTGCCGGGAAGGAGCAGACGGGGGAGAACCCGCTGGGTCTGGATCAGACGGGGAGGTGGGGATTTGCTGATGACGACAAGAAATAAGGTTGGAGGTCATTATTTACGACTGATGAGTGATTGAGCAAGCTGAAAATGGAACATTGAATGCATTGATCGTGTTTGTGCACATTGTGCGCCCTTGTGCAGACAGTGTGGTGCGATGGTAGTTGTGACCCCGTCTGAGATTGCCGTAGTGTTGTAAGGAAAAGGGAATGATCAAACTAGATAACTTTTCATGATGGAAGAGTCAAGAGCGACATCCCTTCGCCAGAGCCACATGCAGCCAACGTCTCTTTCTTAAGTACCTTGCAATAGTCAGCGAAAGTGAAGAAGAGTTTGAGATAGATCTTCAAAGCTGAACCGCGGGGATGCTGTGAGGATCAATAACCTCAGACGTGTGCATCTGGAACATGAGTTTATCGACAACCTTTCCGGCCTTGTGTCCAATCTGTGAAAGTCGACCGGCCCTCTTGAAACCGAAGTCACCCATATAGCTGGTGGCCCACTCGACGTCGTCGCCTCTTTCGTAGTGCACGTTTGCCAGAATGGTCTTGATGGTACGGCTGTGTCCAGTTTTGAGGTACTCATAGGCAGCAACGTACTCGTATCCGCCTCTCTTGACGTACGCAGTGTTGCATGTGTGCGCCATCTGGTCGAGGAGGCATTTGCCCACACCCTGGCGGATATAGCCAGGGTGGACATAAACCTCAAGCTCAAACGTAAAGCGGTACATTCCAGTCGTATCGGCGAGATCTGTGAGATATGTGAAGCCGACGATTTTTTCGGTAACATAGCCCTGTGGTCCCTTACGCTGGTTACGCTTGCTGACTGCCACAAGGCAGGGGAGGCCCGACTGCACAATGCCGTCGATGAATATGCGGATCTGCGCTTCAGTCTGTTCCTCAAGTTCGGAGGCATGCACAGTCTCCTTGACGTAATAGTTGTAGATCTCCTGTACTATAGTCAGCCGGGCTGTGGAGAGATTAGAACACGAGAAGCTTACCATGATGCCAGAGATATCAGTAGGGCCGACAGGGCGAAGGTATATGTTTGCCTTCGGCCTCAATTGCCGGTCTGGAAGTGGTGGTCCTTCGTACGTGGATCTGGGTGTTGGCCTATTGCGCCTAGCATGCTGCCGGCGTTGCTTTTCAACTTTGATGGCTTCGACCATGGCGATCCGTTCTTTCACGCAAAGCATGGCAAAAGAACACTCCAGCTCGTTGTCTTTGTCATCTTGATCAATCCTTGCTTCCGGAACAACGATGGTTGACATAAAGCAGTTGCTGGGATGACCGTCGCTCCATCGCTCCCAGTATGGCAGATTCTCCGTGATGTCAATGTCGCTCAGAGGAGCAGGCGCGCGGTGCCGCACCTCTTCCCAGAACTTGCGCGGCGGGGTTCCATCGATGGTCTCGTGAAGCCAGTAACGCGGTACCAGGTCTTTGTTCGTCCACCTACCATCTTCACCTTGCAGTCCGAGAAAGTCTGGCGAGGCAATGTCCATGAGCTTGGTGCATTCCTTGCTCTGCTCGTTCGCCCACAGCTCGATCACCTGACCGAAGTGGCGACTTGTGAATCCTCTGCGAGCGGCCCAATCTTCTGGGGCAGGCAGCCAGTCCCCGGACCAGTCCATCAGCTTCTTTACGTCGTAGGAAGGATCGCCGTCGCTGTCAGACTTGAAGTTGACTCCTCCATCGCTCTGACTACCAGCAGACAACACTCTGGGTATGTCTCGCGTCTTAACCCATACATGCTTTCCCTTCGGTGGCTTTGACGTTCTCGGCCAATTAGGCTTGTCACATCTGGATGATGAATGAAACTCTTTAAGCTGAGGGTCATCTCGTGCAACCAGAGCCGGGGCCTTTAGGGGCTCTTCGGTTGTTGGAGGAGAAGGTGGTGTGTCGATCTTTGGCTTGGTGTCGCATCTGATCATATTAGGAAAAAACTATGTGGAAAGGAGGGGGTACTCACGGAGACACTTGACTCTGAGCAGGCTTGCTTGTTTGAGACTTGATCGAGGCCAGCGGGTCAACGCCGCCTACGAAGGCAGGATTGACACTCTCGCTCAGACCGTCGCAGTTTACATTCATCGACGGCCAATCTTGCCTTGGTACGGCAGAGTCGTTCCCCGAGACTTTGACTTGGTCCAGGTTGATGCCTTCTCCACATGGCTCTTTACGTTCGCATTGCTTTGAGACCACCGCCTGCTTCCCTGGTGAAGGGACCTCCTCATCTTGCGAAGTGAACTGCATGTATATTAGGGTCTTCAGCGAAAACGTGGACGCTACGACGTAAGGATTCCAGTGTGAAGGGCACAGTGGATACTTGCGTAGTGATAGATGTTGATGTGAGGGTGTGAGTTGCGGCCTTATCTTAAATACATCTTATTCTCAAGGGAAGAGTGCTGGTATAGTGACATTACTTGATCACAATGAAAGGAGAAGAAAGTATGGCTTAAACAGATCATTGCACTTACCACGGTAGGACCAATGTTCGGCTCAGACAGCAACTCAGGGTACTTTTTGCGTAAGTGTGGTGGTATGGACGCACGTGCAGGAGTTGCGCTCATGTCTGCAGACTGGCGCTCGCCTTTGGGCTTACGGTTCTTGCGGTTCTTACGATTGGATCGAGGCTTCTTCGCGACAGCGTGGACGCGGTCTCCTGGAAGTGGGCTGTTCGGTGGTTCAAGTTGGTTGGTGTGGTGTGGTGTGACGCAGGTACGTGCCTCGCCAGGTGCTTCTGGCTGGACAATGGTAGCCTTGAGCTCGTTTTGACAAACGGATTGGCTTCGGCCAACCTCTGGAGGCTCTTGCGCTGCAGCAGTTTCGGTGTCGAGCGGTACAAAGTTGAGAACTTTACGAGCGCGGTTACGTCTATGAGGCTGTTGTGTGAGTCAGAATCTGTAGGAAGGTGCAAGAGTCAATGTGAAACGCAGGAGGAGGGCAAGGTGTGGAAGCTCAGGTTTTAATCAGTATGTGTTGACCGAAGTGGCATAGGGCCGCAGATGAAACAGGCAGCAAGGCACTGAGCGTTACTCTCACCTACTTTTCGCGCACCGAGATCCTCCATTTGCTGCCAAGTCAGTTGATCATTGAGGATATTCAGCTGCTGCTCTTGGCAAGGTTGCATGCTGGCGTTCGAGGGTGCCGGTGTATGTTGACACGGAGCTATGCCATCATCAGGGCATGAGGCGAAGTGAGCCATGTCAGGAACGTCCAACACAACTCGATGGACTAGGAAGGTGGCTTGGCAGAGATATGTAGCAGAGACCAGGCTTGGTGTGAAAGTGTGGTCTACGAAGGCCGAAAACCTAGGCTTTTGTACTGCTGCCCCCATTCCGCTTCTTTAGAGATTTGTGGTGAGTCCGCGTTGAAGGGGGTGATATCAAAAACCTAGGTTTTTGTACCGATGACCTGCCGCTTCTGTGGAGGCTCGTGGTGAGAGAGTTACATCACCGCGACATCAGCTAGCTCTTAGATGAGTAGCCCGGGGTCTATTTGGAAAACCAGAGTTATTCAGAGAGGCCCGATAGGCACTGCTGAGAGTTAAATCCAGGCTGGGATGACCGAAGCCATGTCTCTGGCTTTCCATGCAGCGCGCTTCCCATGATGATGAACGTTTACAAGAGCAAGAGATCTTTACAGAATGACATCATATCTCCATCCGAACAGGAAGCTATCATAACAGTAATCTAGCAAGAGTGCAGCTGACATCGATTGACTTTGGGGTTTGCTCTCCACGGGAGGGTTGTGAACGGAAACAGTTGGTGTTGTTGAGGCAACATTTGCCGAGAAGCAGCTCCACCCTAACATCGAAGCTGTTTCTTGCTCTGGCAGGCAGCAGACATATACATCAGAAACAAACAAGTCAGGATGCTGTCGATATTACGGAAAGCGCGTTTAAAGGACAAGGAGATGCGCATCTTGATGCTGTGGGTGTCTGAAGACATCATTGGCACTGGTGAAAACTGACTGCAGAAGGGGCTTGGACAATGCCGGAAAGACGACCATTGTGAAGCAGATCATGAATGAAGATGTCAACAGTGTGAGCCCAACACTAGGCTTCATCATCAAGACGATAGAGTATGATGGGTATGTCCGCTGTCCTAACTCGAGAAGATGAGAAGCTGATGACAAAGATACAAATTGAACATATGTACCACCACACCTGCTTGATCCTGGGTATGCATCGACTGACCACGCAGGGGACGTCGGCGGTCAAAAGACGCTGCGCACGTACTGGAAAAACTATTTCGAGAAGACTGACACGCTCATCTGGGTGGTCGATGCCACCGACCGTGAGCGAGTAGGCGATTGTCGGCATGAGCTTGCAGGACTGCTGCTCGAGGAGGTAGGCGGCCGTGTTGTGGCTCATCAAAACAAGCTGACAAGGCCAGCGATTATCCGGCGCAAGTCTGCTAGTGTTCAAGAACAAGAGCGACGTTTCCGGCGCCATGAGCGAGGACGAGGTCCGCCAGGTGGGTGCTGGCGTTGGTGTTGGGACGGGTTGCTAGGCCAATGATACTGACGACACTCAGGGACTCGGGCTCGACGCCATCAAGACACACAAGTGGACAATCATGAGCTGCAGCGCCATGACCGGGCAGAACCTGCAGGAGGGGCTGCAGTGGGTGGTACAAGACGCGAAGGCACGGCTTTTTCTGTACTGATCTTTATCAATGCTGCTCGGGTGCAAGGGGCACCGTGGGCACACCTAGTCCTGGACATAGTCGTACCTACGCTAATGAACGGCTCCCGCCCAAGTGCCTCAAGTGTGTGGAGAACAACAAACATTAAACAAGCTGCTGCGTGACCTGAACCCATATCTCAGCATCTGCTTCTGTGTCCCTCGTGCTCAAACGCTGCCCGCCGCCGTCACCAGCAGATCAACGTTTCAGCGCGTTGAAACTCCGGGGATACTGACAGGACGCTTCGACGCTCAGACCAGGCATGCACTGAGCACTCGAAGCAATTAAACGACTCTCTAGCCTCGATTCCGCCCAGGATTGCCTGAGTGCCGAGCAGCTTCATTCTCGACGTGTTGGTGTCTTAGAGCACGGCCGCATTGGGAGCTGTGTCTTAATAGTGTTTACTCGAGGCCGCTTGCTGTTGATCAGCAAACCGCGACCATGTCGGAGGAAGTCAACCCACAAGAGTTCGCGCGGCGGATCCGGCAGCTCGGAGAACAGACGATCGGAGACAAGAAGCTGGAGGAGGAGCTGATTCAGGGACGGAGCGAACGACTCGCGCGCAGAGCAGGTGTGTGCACACGCCGCATTTGTTTTGTTGTTGACTCCACAGTACTAATGCGTCGCCCAACACAGAGCGCGCCCGCTCGATCTCTCCGGAGAAGCCAACAACACCGCGGCAGGTGCAAGAAAAGACGCCCGCCATGAGCCCGCCGCCCGCGCAAGACGAAGCCGCCGCGCGTGAGGAGTCGCTGCAGCGATTGACGAGCCCCTCCGCGCCCACGACCGACGATGGCGAGCCACAGAAGCCGGCGACGAGCGCAGCAGCATTGGGCCGCTCAGGCACCCTCTCGTGGAAGCAGCGCCCGCAGTCTGGCAGCATACGCCGGCCGCTGTCTGTGGCAGCGCGACCCAGCTCCCGCGACGCATCCACGCCATCCTCGCCCGAACGGCCGCTCTCCAGAACGCAGATTGCAGCCTCGTTGAGCGCAAAGGACCCGGCATACTTCCGCCAGTCAGCCGAGAGTGGCAGGGGCGCGGCTGCGTACAGGAAGAACGAGGACGACAGTGCATCAGATACAGGGTCCATTGGGAGGAGACAGCTGCCCGGCATGTCACGAGACTCCACCGTCTCGCGAGAGTCGGCGACATCCAGCAAGGAGCCTGAGCTGGCGAGCCCGCCCACGGAGAGCACACCCTCCAGCCGGCCCACGTCAAGAGGCGGCTCCATGCGAGGGAGTACGGCCATGAGCAACCGCTTCTCCACAGCCACCTCCATCTCAGGAGGCGAGACCGACGCCGCAGCCACACGATCGCCCCTACCAACGCTCGAGTCGCAGAAATTTGCCCCACCTTCAGAACAAGGGACCACAGGGGAGAGCGGGGACAATGCAGGGGCGACACGCGGACCACTCATGTCACCGACGCAAGGGAGGAGATCGCCTGAGCGCGAGCGGTCTGCATCCCCTACGAAGGGCATAGGAGGCTTCGTCCTGAGTGCAAGCATGAAGCGCAGCGATAGTGTCAGCAAGAGATGGAGCACGCAAACTCCACCGCCGCTGAACAGGAACAGCTCAACTCTGAGCAACCGAGCAAGTGCCATGTCTGGATATGGGTCTTTAGCGAAGATGGAGCGTCCAACGAGCCTGAGCAGAGAGGAATCTGCGGACACTCCTTCGCGACCACAATCAAGCTCTAGCAACACCACAATGAGGGGGCTTGGCATTGAGGTTGTACCAAAGGATGAGTTTGTTAGGCCTGCGTTGCCCAATCGTCACAGCCGCAGCAAATCTGTTCATTCCACGTTCAGCAACAGAGACAGCGATGATGGTGAGCGGCCGTCTAGTCCGCACAAGCGATTCAGCCCCTCCAAGTCCAGCTGGCTGGAGAATGCTATCAACAAACCAGAGTCGCCAAAGCCACTGGCTCCTGCGTCCCCCTCACAACCAGCATGGATGGCCGAGCTCAATCGTGCGAAGCAGCAACGTGGAAGCATGGACCTAGGCAAAGGCAGCCCTCTTGGAACACCGTCTGGAGAGCACTCTGGCTCACGTCCGGCGTCGCCACTTAAAGAAGTTCAGCTCAGGCCAGTGTCACTTCGCAAACAGGCTCAGGACTCACCCAAGCTCGAATCACCCAAGCTAGAGGCATTCAAGTTCGAGCCGTCGAAGTTCGACCCCTTTGCGAAAGAGGAGCCACGAAAGGCGTCCCCCTCGCTCGAGCCTGCGGCTGAGATTAAGCCCGCGTCGCCTTTAAAGGAAGAGACGAAGCCTTTCGAAGAGGTCAAGAGCGCAGAGAAACCGAGAACCACTGATAAGATTGCGCTCATCGAGACTGAGCCTGCAAAGACCGAGTCCATCAAGTCTGAACCAGAAACTCCAATCGAATCATCCCAGAAACAGGCTGAAGCAGCTCCGTTACCTGCTCCTAAGAAGTCGGTCCTATCGCGCTTCCCGCCTGCTACCGAATCGAAACCGATCACACCACCCAAGAAGGACTTCCGTGCTGGCTTGAAGTCGCGACAGATGCCACCGTCCGGAAGTCCAAAACCACAGAGTGAAGCGCAGAATGAGCTCGCGAACGTGTTCGGAAAGCTTCGGAAAGCAGAGACCAAGAACTTCGTCGCACCCGACGTCTTCAAGGCGAACATTGTGGGTGGTAAGAATGCGCTCAACATTACTGGAGGTCCAAAGCCTACCGTACGCCGTGATGAGTTCAGAGAGAGCTTGAAAGAGAAGCGTTCCTCAATGCTAGAGAAGGCTCAAGAGGAAGGTTCAGCACTCAAGCGATCAGAAAGCATCTCGAAGCCTGCTGTGGTACCGGAAGCTATTGCAATCCGAGGCCGATTGGACCGGTCGAAGAGCATCTCCAAATTTCCCATCGTCCCCAAGGAAGAGGAAAAGAAGCCTTTACCAGAAGCTCTGGCCCGCAAGAAGAGTCTTCGAGGCGTCGAGCGACCAAATTTGGACGTCAAGGACAAAGAGGAGAAGCCCGTTCCAGAGCCACTTGCTAGGAAGAAGAGCTTGCGAGGAGTTGAGCGACCCAATCTGGATCTAAAGGACGAAAAGCCTTCCTCTCCAGCTCCCTTGTTCGCCAAGAAGGACAACAGCAAGCCTAGCAAGCTCGCAGATCGGTTCAATCCTGCACTGGCCGGGATGCTAGCCCGTGGACCTCCCCCTCTAGCGAGTGAGAAGTCGACATCCAGTGCTGGCGAATCATCTCCCTCACGACCGGCGAAGGAAGAGGCAAGTGGACCTGGCCCTGAACTTACACATATGACCAAAGGACGCGCCCGGGGGCCGAAGAGACGAACTCCAGCTGCTAAGAAGGCCACCTCCGAACCTGAAAAAGCCCCTGAGAAGGTGAATACCACTGTTGCTGCTGCCCAATTGGTCAAACCCAGGCAAATTCTTCCCAGCTCTGAACCACCTAAGACTAACGGAACGCCAGAGGAGTCCTCTACTGTCAGCAAGCCTAACAGAGAGTCCATCGGTGAGAAGCCTCTAACACCAGCAAAGCCACGCCAGATCTCAGCGAAGTTTGACAAGGCCCCTACCCCAGAAGTAAAGAAGAAGCCATCATCGATTGAGCTGAGCAGGAGGGTGTCCGGCACACCGAGCTTGACGAAGCAGTCACCCGTGCCAGAGTCCATTGGGACACCAAAGACAGCTTCGCCTGTTGTACCGAAGAAGTCTGAAAGGGTAGCTTCTGGTAACTTCAGTGCTGCGCAGCCTTCACCAAAGCCGGAGCCCATAAGGTCGCCTTCCATCACATCAACCACATCGGCGAAGCCAGCGTCTCCCTCGCCATCTGTTACACCAAGGTTCTCAAGACCGCTGCCCACACCGCCACCGAAGGAGTCGCCGAAGCCAGCGGTGTTGAAGGAGATCCCCACTCCCAATGCTGAGGCCTCGCCCGTCAAGCATGAGCTCTCACCACAAAAGTCTGGCTTCTCCTCTGTAAGAGCTGCAACAGCATTGTGGGGTCAACAGTCGGAGCCCTCATCTCCTGCGCCTTCCAGGACCAAGTCACCCATCAAATTGCCGACGCAGGCTGATGAGAAGGCTGCGATGAAGGGTGCCGGTCTTGTGCGATCGCCTGAGGCTGAAGCTAAGCCAGAGTCGCCAGTTCGACCAGAGTCATTCTCTTCCAAGCCCCTCCCACCAGCCCCTCTCCAAACTAAGGCTAAGCCAGCGGGACTGGGCTTCAGCCTGGGCGGGTTTAGTGGCTTCGGGGGTGCCGCATCACGCTCGCGAGAGTCTAGTCCGCGCCTGTCCAAAGATCTCCCAATGTCGCCACCTAGGAGCGCAGAGAAGCCACAGTCGAATACCCCGAAGTCGCCACCTGCGCCGACCGCACCAAAGCATGATGGCATGTTCGCTGAGTTCTTCGACGAGGCTCCCATGACAGAAGGCCAACTGCCGGAGAGCATCGACGCAGTCCAGATACTGCACTCTCCACCTCATGACCTTGGCCCTTCCGGGAAAGTGCGGACCCAGAAGTCGGAGTTCTATGAGATTACAGGCGATGGCAAGATGTTGTCTGTAGCTACTCATGAGCAACATATGCTCTTCCAGGACTCGATGTACATCTGCACTCATGTCTACACCGATTCCAAGGCGGTAAAGAGCACCGATGTGTACCTGTGGGCTGGCAATGGTGTAGCCGAGTCAAATATTGAGGATGCGCAGCTATTCGCCAGCAGCCACGCAAAGCAGAATCAAGCAAAGCTCCTCGTGCTCCGTCAAGGCAATGAACCGCCTAATTTCTTCGATGCTCTTGGCGGCATTGTTATCACAAGGCGAGGAACAAACCCAGCGTCTAAGGAGTTCATGTTGTGCGGCCGACGTCACCTCGGCCATCTTGCCTTCGATGAGGTTGATTTTGCACTGAAAAGCTTTTGTTCTGCGTTCGTGTACCTTATCTCCACGGCATCTGGCAAGGTATATCTTTGGAAGGGTCGTGGCTGCTCAGCAGAAGAGCTATCCGGCGCACGCCTGATGGGTATGGACCTTGCGCCCACAGGCGACTTCCAGGAAATCGACGAAGGTTCCGAGCCCCAACATCTCGTCAACGTGTTCCCACCTCCTACACACAAGGGCCCTGCAATCCCACGCTCCGCCGACCACTGGCGCTACAAGGCCACCTCGGACCGCTATCGCGCACGACTGTACAAGATAGACCAACAACAGGAGGCCTCGGGAGGATGGGGGCAAAGTCTGCAGGTGGGTTCCTTCTTCGCGAACCTGCGCCGCAGCTCGTTTGCGCAGTCGCTCTCTCCCACTTCTACTGGCGCACACGCTGAAAACGGCCCACAGACGCCCAACACCCCCAAGAGCCCCCTGCCGCCGGGTATCACGACCAAGATTGTAGAGATCATGCCTTTCTGCCAGCGCGACCTGGAGCCCGAGTATATCTACGTCCTTGATGCTTTCTTCGAGATGTACATGTAAGTCTCCCCGCTTCCTCATGTGTTTGAAGCGGACACTAACAAGATGCAGTATCGTTGGCGCGCTGGCTCGCAGCCAGGCCCCTGCATTCTCCACGGCACTCATGTTCGCCCAAGAGTACGGCATCCTCGCCGTCTCGGAAGAAGATCGCCCCTTCATGCCCGTCACGACCATCGTTCTCGAGGGCGTGCCGCGCGACATGAAGGCCGTCTTCCGCCACTGGAACGACGCGCTTATTCCTACTGCTGAGCTCATGAGCGGCAGTCTCAAGCGCGGAAAGAGTCTGAGGATCGTGGGGCTCGAGAAGGCCATCCAAGCTACAAGAAGATAGAGCTATCGCGATGTATGGGCTGTACGATGTGGTGGTGTTGCTGTTCTTGTGTATATATCTTAGCATGGCATCGTTGGTGGAGCCTTCGTGGCGTTTTGGTAGGAGGTCTGGTCATCGAGCTCCCATGGAGCGTGCCGGCCGCAAGCTCTTTAGTATGAATGCATTGTCTTCTGCCTTTTGCACTGTGTTGCACAGCCCGTTTCAGTGTATGTCAATCGTTGTTGATATTGATGTAGCAAAACCACAAACGATAGCAAAATCACAAACGATAACTACGAACAAGAAAACCAATACACTGCAACCCTGAAACGCCCTGCTCAAAAACCCTCAACTCCCTCAGAATCCCCTCAAACAATCTAAGACCGCGCCATTTTCTCCTCCAATGCATCCAAAGCCGTTACGCCCCCGCTCAACACATTCCTCGCACTCGCGTGCTGGTTCTGCCACCGTGTGCGCGCCATATCCATAGCCGCGCCCTCTTTCGAGGCCACGACGAATGTGTACGAGAATGCGAAGACTGCGGAAACGTTAAAAAGATTCATGTGGAGATGTTGCAGAGTAAAGAAGGCATACCGATAAAGCCGGTGAAGGCTGGGAGGAAGGATTTGGGACTAGCTGGCATGTCAATGGGTGTGTTGGTGGTGTAGTTGGTGAGTTGAGGGCGAGGATCGAGGTTCAACTGAATGGGGTGCTTGGGTGCTTGGTAGGTATAGAAGCTGTGTATCAAGAGACTTCGCGATGTGTTGACGAGATGTGTTCGCACGGTGTTTGATTGCTTGCTTGATGGATGCAGTGGATGATACTGGTAGTAACACAGAAACACTAAAACTTATATCCTCGACGCGGGTTCAACTCCTTCACGAAACCACACGGCGCCCGCCGACTCCTCTGAGCATGCGTTGCGTGACATCCTCACCTTGCCCGTCACGGCAATGCCAGGTCTCTCAGCCTTACGGGCCCCACCCAAAGCACTCAAAAGTCGAACGAGCACAAAGCGATCTCGGGGCGCTGATTGGGCCGCGCAAGCGTGATGTCATGCCTTTAAACGCTCCCGGCTCTGCGGTCAGACGATGTTTGGGTCTGGAGAGGGCTGTGGTGGCGAGATGGGTACTGGGTTGCGCTGGGGGTGGTGTGAGAACGGTGGTCGTGCGGCGGGTCGTATGATTATCGATTTTTCTCGGATCGTTGCCGGGATGAATAGGGTTGGGGTGCATGTGAAGCTGCTGTGCAGGAGCAATTTGTTGTGTGCTCTGATATTGTTATTGGTGTCTTTTCTGTGCTGGGCTGGATGTAACCAGCGTTCTCGTTTTCTGTTAGCCAGCTGTTAAATACTCCTCGTTAGCTAGAGGGTTTGGGTTGTTCATGGCCATGAGCGGCTTCGAACACAGATGCACCCGAACAAAACAATTCGCACAGCCAAGCCATTCGTTATAGGCTCTGGATTGCAATTTGCGTTCGACATGAAGCGTCGTTAATACAGGTAGATGGAGAAGAGAGTCGTGACGAAGGCAAGGCTGCTAAATTTAGATCCAGCGCACAGGCACATTCCCAGCAATCTGGTCGATCACCCGCAAAGAACCAAACACCAACCACTCCAATGGACCTTCCTATGGTTCTTTGATAATTGTGCCTCACTTCGATGCTCAAGATGCCTCCAGAGGGCTGCAGCGCTGACATGCACGGAGTGAAATTCTTATCGCCTGTGCGTCAGCCTCAGCTCTGCACGCGAGTCTGAGGCGCTGCGGCCATTATCTTTAGCTTCGAGAACGCAGCGCCAACGCACGCTATCAGGTCTCAACCGCTCTTTCCGGCTAGCAATCAAACTGAAAGGAGACAGGCAAGATGCAGGTACCATTGATTTATGCTTAAGCGGTCTCGACAACAGCTTTCGATATGGCTGCTCCGGCGCCCTTCAGCTCGGCGTGAGCACTTCTTGTCCGGTCTCTGTCTTCTGCACCATCTCTCTCAGATCTGTGAGGAGTCGCACTTTCTCCTTCACAGTAATTGATCAGCTTCTATCTAGTTGTTAATATTCGTTTCGAACCAACAATGCGTTCGTCGACAGTAACATCGCTCCTCGCAGCGCTCGCCCTCGCATCCGCCCAGCAGATCAACATCGACGCCGCTCTCGCCGTGCCAACCCCAAACCTCTCCATCGACCCTCTCGCGGCCCCCTCAGCGCTGACCTACGATGTCTTGAGCGCTACGTCCTCGATCGCCGCCGCCGCAGCTGCTGGCGAGACACCACCCGTGATCCTGAAGCGCAGCATCGTCGTACGCCAGGACAACGCAACCTGCACAAACCGCACCATCGGCGCCGGCCCCGTTTCCTCGCCCGACACACCTTCAGCCTTCCTCTCGTACCAGCCCTTCGCCGACGCTGCGAAGAACGCCGCAACGCCCTCAAACTACACAACCGCATTCACAAACTTGCACGCCAGCAGCACGGCAAAAACTTACCTCGGCGTCGCCGAACTCTCCTCCTACTCCGTGGCGAACTGCACCGCTGCATGCGACGCCGCGAGCGGGTGCACAGCCGTGAACATATTCTTCGAGCGCACGCCGACACTAAATCTGGGACCTGGGTGCACAAATGCGCCCAGCAGCACGGTGATCAAGTGCGTCTTTTGGGGCGACGCAGTGACGAAGCAGAATACGGTGAATAGTGGATACACGGACAATGGGTTTGTGGTTGCAATTGCGGGGAGCAACGGATATAATAAAGGTGAGGCGGCCAAGGAGGCGGCGAAGAGCAGTGGGAGCGGGAGGGTTGAGGTCACGCTGTTGACATTGGGCGCTGTTGGTGCGGTCATGGTGTTTGGGTTCTAGAATTTGGGACTCTGGTTTGGTGTGGTGTACGGGAATAGACTACCATTGGCATATCTGGTCCAGTCCCCTCCCATGTCCCCATTTTCTTTCAAAGCGGAGATTGCACCTTTATGGTTCTGCACATGCCCCGATTAAAGGAGAGGCTACGGATGGTGAGCGCAGAATGATCGTGTGAGCATGCCACCCATGGAACTGTCGAAACTTTGGATCCTGGGACTGCTCATTACTGTACCGTATTCTTAGGCATGCAGGGACAGAAAACGTGACCATCGTAGTCGTGGAACGAGCTGCAATGAACAAGAGGTGCATGGAGCGTACCAAGGATAGACATGCGGCGGTGCTTTCGTTGATAACCATTATTGGCCGGTACAGGACCGAGGATCGACTACGGACAGCCCCAACAGAGTTTTAATGTCAGCGTTCACGAATGCTATGACCAGGAACTTGCGGACGGCTCCCCATGCTGTGATCAGCTTACACTCCGCTCACCAACACGTTCTCATACGGAGGCACAACGTGGCTAGGTACAGCAGATAGATTTTCACATCTTTATCCAGCCAAATTGAACGGGCTTTGCTTCCGCAACACCAGTCCAATCTATATTTACACAGAAGAAACTCCGATATCCAATCAGCCCAGCCGCCCACAACAGGCGACTCAAGCACCCAGACAAAGGAAAATGAAGCATACAAACGCCGCTGCCAGCGGCCCACAATAGGCACGGCATGGTATATATTAACAAAGGGAATCGTAACTCGTACAAGCAGTCTGAAAAGAATGGTGTCTCGCCACTGGCACCGCTATTGGCGTACCGGGGTCGAGCAGTAGTTCGCTAAGATATTTCAACAACTAAGGCCAACGATGAAGATGATGAGTAACAATATGAGGTTACGACTAGCAGTCGAGCATCGATGTGATGGCTGCTATCCTCTGGAACGTAGGCTCCATGGCAGCAATCTTCTTCTCCAAACGCTCTGCCAGCATCGCCTCCGAAGCCTCAGAGACGACTAGGGTGAACTGGCTAGCCTTCTCGGTGATGAAAGTAAGCTCAACAGGAGCAGAGGTGCCAACAGAGGTGGTGGGCGAGGAGCGGTAGAGGTCGTACTCATCGTTCTCGTCATCGCCTTCTTCAACAGGAGCCATGACAGCCTGCTGAGACTGGACGGGGCGCTCAATGACGGGGTAGTCGGCCTTGAGCTCTTCCTCGGTGGACGTATCGTCCTCGACGGCGAAGATGGTGCTTTGACCCTTGCCGGACATGGCGGAGATGTCCAGGGGATTAGCGGGGCCCTCGGGGAGCTCAGTGACAGCGAAGACGCGAGGCTGGTATCCATTGAAGCCGTTGCCCATGTTCCAGTTGGTGTTGTTATTGTTGATGTTGAGCATGGAGAAGTCGAGCTGAGTCTCAGGGACCATGGTCATGGCAACGTGTGTGTTTTCAGACTGGGAGAACTGGAAGTGAGCCGGAGCTGGGGCCGAAGCAGGTGCCACGGGAGTAGAGCTCGACGGCATAGAAGCCAGGGGAGCCGGGGTTGCCATCTCCTGCTGCTCCTTGACAAGATCCTCGAGGAAGGGGTTGAAAGCCTGGTGTCTAAGTAAACGCTCGATGAAGGCCTGCTGGCGGCGGTTCTCCTCCATCAATGCGTGGTTTTGATTGCGGAGCTCGTTAGCCTCCTGGACCTTCACAGCGACCTCACCCTCGAGCTGGCCAATGTATTCTATGGCATGTTAGCAATTGATCTGAACATCGTTGGCAATGTTTCCTACCCTTTCTTCTCGAGCGGAAAGCGCGAGCAGAGACTTTGTTGCGGAGCTGGCGGCGCTCCTTGCTGCTGAGCTTCTTGCCTTCCTCTGAGGCAAGCAGACGCTCATCCTCGTCCATATCCTCCTCGTCCTTCTTAGCACGGATGATGTGGGGCAAGACATTGCCGTTGGGGTCTTGGGATGCAAGAGCAGCATTCTGGCTGTCGGCGCGGATCTGGGCAACGACACGTTGGATGGTAGCCTCTGTACGCTCATCGCTGAGGGGGCTTGATGTCTTGCGCGGTGCAGGACGCTGCTGCTGCTGTGCATGCAGTTGGGCCTGCTGCCTCTGGTGCGCGATCTGCTGCTGCTGGCGCTGCTGCTGCGCAGCCTGTTGTGCCTGTTGCTGCGCCTTAGCAAGAGCAGCCTGCTGCTGATGCATGCCAGGGTAAAGCCTGACGGCGGGAACCTCCTCTTGCTGGATCGCGCTGGGGTCGACAAAGTCGTCTTGGTCATTATTGTTAAAGGACATGTAGCTGTTCGGCGCATAGTCCATGCCCATGTTCATGTCCATACCGACACCACTGCTCCACCCTTCCATCACCGAGTCGTTGCCCATCATGTCAAGTCCGGAGGACGAGAAAACAGGATAGCTTGAGTTGAAGCCGTTGTTCAGGCCAGCGATGGAGCCAGTGGGAATGCCAGTCTGCTGCTTGAAGCGCTCATACTCGTGGCTGGGTTTGGCAGCCTCTTGCAGTTCTTCGTCAATAGTGGTACTGGTCGGGCTGGCGATGTTTGATACTGCGCTCGACTCGCGCTTGAGTCCGGGTTGCGTGGGCGAAGGCAGTTGGCTGAAGTCGAAGAACTCTTGGTCGGGGTCCTGGCACTGGTTGATATGGGGGTTGAAGGCAGGAGCCATGAGCATCGCGGGTTGAACGGCGGTAGCCATGGTTGCGTATATGGGAGGGTCCTGGGAGCGGTTTGGTAGTGCCCTGAGGCAGGCAGAGACGTTCTTTGGGGTGCGGTGTTGGGAGTGAACCAAGGCGGTTAGTAGGCTTCAGAAGAACGCGTCAGCTCGTTTATGGGTCCGGATTTGCCGAAAAGTGTGGCTGAGTCGCAGGCTCTGCTCTTGTTGTGTTATAATCAGGTTCGAAGAAGGTTCGTGTATTGCTGTTGAGCGATGGTAATAAGATAGCGAGTGCTTTGGTGAATGTGAGGTGTTAGGAGCGAAGGAGAATGGGACGATCATGGGGAAGGCCATCGGTGGTCTTTTGCTGGGGCCGGTGTGAGGCGTTTCAGGGAGGCGGAGCGCAGTCGCCCTATTTCGGGAATGGACAAGCTCATCCCAGCCGGGTCCAGTTTTCAGTCGATCCCTCTCCTCCGCAGTACGGCCGTTGTGAAGACGGCGTGCTTGGATACGGGCATGGTCATCTTGAGGCTTCATGTCATGCCTGCCGATACAGAAGTGGTAATTTATTGTGCTTTCTCAACGAGGTCCATTACGAGCTCTCTCCCCGCTTGGAAGTCTGCAACAAGGGAAATCGCGAGAGCGACACCACCATCTGAACTCCAGTCTGACAGATACCGGCTCCCGAGTCCTCCAAGACACTTTGGAAGCCTTCGAAGCCTGGTATTACGACACCGCATGCTGACGGTGGCTTGCGAACCGTCGATACCGGTGCCTACGGACGAACCACCGCCGCCCAGCTGAGGCTGTGCTGGTCCTTTCGGACGCATGATAGCGACGCTGCTCTGATTCGTCAAACTGGTTGCATCAGTGCGCCGCTGCGCGAGCGCCTTCCTCAGACGCTTCTGTCACGATCTAAATTCGTTGGGTCTTTCTTTATCCGGCACGTCACGTGCTCGAATGCAGCCAGGTCTGAGAACTGCAAGCAGAGTTAGCAGAACACTGCTTGGTCATGTCGACGCAGGACTTATTCTACATGAGTGAAAGGTATGTTTACAGCTTCAAGTCAACAGCGTGGCCGCTCGCTGCAGGAGCGGAGCCTATGAGGTCATTTTCTGCTGATTTGTGCCAGTCCGGCCCGGGGAAGATTTTGGTTCCTGGGCCTACATAAGCTAACAACTGTAATGCCGGGCCTACTTCCAAGTTGTTGCCAGCTCTTAGATCTACTGCAAATTGCATCTTTCAGGTCTGCTTCTGAGGCCACCTGGGCAGCGCTCGTCGACAGTTTCACGTGCAAGGTCGAGGCTATACGCAACTTTGGAAACGTTTCTAACCTAAGCGCCACCATCCCGTCACTTTACGAGACAGACACTGTTAGTTCACAATTCCAGACCACAGAACCTTTGAAACGCGCAATTTTCGTAGCGCTGGGACGTCAGAGCTGTCACTGCGCCATGCCGCTGCGGCACCTACGGTGCATCTTCCGACCAGCAAACGCATGTCACCACTCGTTCCAGCGCTATTGCCTCATCGAGTAATTCAGGGGAGGAAACAGCACCTATTGCTTCGGCATCCCTTTCGATACCCAGCAGAGAGATCGGGATGCCCGGGGCCTCGATCTTGATTCTGATGCGAACACTTTCCAGGACCCTCAGGCTAAGCCAAAGCTCGGCCTTCATTCTTTAATTTATATCAAGATAGGAAGTCGACTGGCATGCGGCTGGATACGTGCTGGATGTGGCTTATGCTCGCGTAATCTTGCCTGCTGCGCCTGAATAGCGGCGATCGACACGACCCGTTTGACGACCCTTCGCACCCAGCACATGTTGGAGTCATTATTCGTCTCGTTCATATCTGCTGGAGTATTGATTGCAAAATAGTACCGGGATGATCTCAGAATCATCAATGACAGCTCAAATCACCGACATGACCACTGACAAGTGCTCGAGCAACAAACACTGCGAAGGTTTAAAAGTGGTCGTAAGCTAAGGCAGTCAAGAAGCTCATTCGCAGCATTGGAACCAGTCCCTCTCCGCCTTTCAAGCACCGCCAACAATCTTTTCTCAAGCTCGTCTTACCACCAATATCACATTCGCTACCTCACGTCCTTCTTTTGCCGATCCCTCACCGTTCTCCGCCCTTCAGCTGATCAAGGCACTTGCCATGAGGCTCGACACCAAGCTCGACCGAATTTGGACATGTCCGCCTCACACGGACCATGAAGGAGGGGGGGCATCACAATAGCATGAGGCGTACGCGGCAGCGAAACTATCGTGGGCCCTTTCTAGCTACCTAATTTCTTAGGCAGCCAGACCTAGGCGAGTTTTTGCGCTTTGTGCAAGTCACGCCAATAGCATCAACAATCGCCCATGGCACAGACGTGGTGCATACGCAATAGGCGAATCTGGCACAAAGGACAGCCCAATCCATTGCCGTCTTCCTCTAGAATTACCACAGGACTGGAACGCTTTAGTGATAGTCACCCAAACAATCCTCAAGCAAAAGTGTTTTAAGACATTCAGAACGCACGCTAGCGCTGCAGTGCAGCAAAGGAGGGTTCGGGCACGCGCTAGGAGACTCCCGTTCGTCGGTCAAGCGCCCCGAGGGTCGAGTTGACGCGTAAAGCACCAGAAAGGCGTCTCAACCTGCGCGTACAACGCCCTATGCTTCTGCGACATCGGCATGCTGAGTTTCACTTCGTTGGCGTGGGCTGGGGTGGAAGCTTCCACGCGTCAAGCATTGCTAAGAGGATGTGCGATGTGCGAGGTAATGTGCAGCTATGGAATGTATTTGGAATGGTTGGGCCGGGTTATGGATTCAGATCTGGTCATGGCTTGCAGCGCGCCACGAGGCCTGAGGCTTTGCCTTGAAAATTGCAGAGCCTTGCGTCAAGCTTACGAGGCCTCATTCATACCCATGGTCTCAGCGACGAGAGCTAGCATCGCTGGCGTCCCTATCGAGGAAGCTGTAGATCTCTTCCTCAGGCTGCTCTGGCTCCCTCTGCACAGGTGTTGGCGCAGGTGCTGAGGTGATCGAAGCCTGAGTTTGCGGCTCATGCTGCTTCTCAACCGCCTCCTTCTCTTCTTGTATTCGCACCTGGAGCTGATCGTCTAGAACTCGTCTCTCCGTCTTCAACATGTCTCCCATGCGCTCCTCGTCGACACCAATGCCCAGGTTCTGTGCAACAAACAGAAAATTCTTCTGGTCGTTGAAAGCACCAGTGACGCCGCCGTGTGCAATGCCTTCACCTCGCTGCACATCACGCACAATGAATCGCGCACGATCGACATCGCCAGCTGCAACGAGTGCTTGAATAACAGCTGTGAGCGCTTGGAAGCCTGGGTGCTTACCACTTTTTGACATGCGCGTGAGCACGCTCATCATCTTGCCGACTTCGCCGTGTTCCGCGTACCCCTCGATAGCTCGGTCGAACATGACTTTGTCCGTGTCTGTGTGTGGCGAGTCAAATACTTGTTGCAGCAGGGAGTCAACAGCATGTATGCTTGGAGGGCTCTGCTGGAAGTAGTATGTGATAAGTGATGTGTAGTTGTACGCAGAGGGCGAGAGGTTGCGACTGCGCATGTGATCCATGAGGTCGCGTACAGCGTTGTGGCTCCCATATTGCTTGAGCAGGCGGTCGATGGCTGTGGCGTAGATGTAGTTGTTGAGACGCAGACCTCCAGCCTCAAGCTCCTCGAACATCTTGATCAAACGGCTCGCTTGTTCTTGCTCGGACATATTACCGAGGGAACCGTTATTGAAGGTCGCTGTAATGAGCATACCGTATGTGGCCATGTCTGGCTGCAGGCCACTCTGCTCCATCTGCTTCAGCACCCTTAAGGCTGTGGCAGAGTCACCAGCATTGAAGTACATCTGAATAAGGATATTGAAGGTATACGTGTTCGGCGTGATACTGAATTGTGTTCCCCATTTGAGGATCTTCTGAACATACTCAGCACGCTTTTGATGGTGAATACGAGCGCTTGATGGAAGCTGGACGATTCCAGATATAGCACCGTTGATGACTTCCACAGTTGGCTTCGTGCAGTTGTTGACTAGCCTTGCGTTCGTAGGGAGAGATTTGGCACCCTTGGCGTTCCTCGAATTCGAGGGAGGGGCATTCTTGACTTTCTCCGCTGACACCCATCTATGGCCCATCTCGTCAAGAGCCCGAAGACCGATGTCGATTTGACGGAAACCCATCAAGCCGTGGATCCGTGTTGTCCAAGCATGAGCGTCTGGTTCCAATCCTGAGGCCATCAAGCGCTGCCACATTGCGTTGAAGCCGTCCAGGTCTTTTGCTCTTTCACAGCCTGTCAACATCGCAACCCATGTCTCCACTTGAGGCTGTACACCATGTGTCATCATATGGTTCCAAACCTCAACAGATCGCGGAGCTTGTCGTAGGATAAGATATCCAGAGAGGAAGGCGTTATAGATTTTTGGCGGTATGGATGTCTTGCCATCCCGAGTATAGTCTCTAACGACTCGCTTCCAGTGACCTTCGAGGACCGCTGGTGATGTTTTCGCCTCGACGGCGCGTGCTATGGCTCCGAGATTGAAAGACTCCAAGTCGGTCGTGGCGTGTGCCTTGTTGCTGCTATGCTGTGGTGGAGTAGTGCTTGGTAGCTGTCGACCCAGTGCACTTAATGCTACTTTAGGCGCCTCCTCGATCTCCTTAGTTACTTCGACTTGGACCTCCTCAGGGAGAGACTTGAATGTTCTCGAGAATGCTAAATGTTTCAACACAGAGTTCGCCCGTGATCCTGCAAGAACACGCGTGAGCAGATCCAGGAACGGTGCGGCTTGTATCTTCAGGGACTCATCGGCATTTACAGCGGCAGAGAGATTGAACATGTAGACAGCGCAGAATCCCAGCGTGGGACTACCGATAGCCTTCGGGTGAAACTCTTGCATCCGGTAGTTGAAATCCTGGGATTGAAAAACGGTTGGTAAAGCGTCAATGGTTGGTAGGTTCCAGTTTGGGCTGATGGCCTCCAGAGCTTCGTTACCAACGCCTTTGCACTGGAAAAACAAACGCCAGACTGAGATGAGCTCGAACAGCAGAGAAGATAAATCACGTTGCTGTTTCTTACTCGCTCCATTGGCTGCAAGCATGACTTGATGTGTCAACGGCTCGATGGCATCGACGACCCATAAGCCTGGAGGTGCGATACCAAGCTGCTCGTACTTGAACAGGACCCTAGTTGGCGTGACTATTGTTTGTCCTTCGCAAAACCCCTTGAGAATTTGCTTCAATACATCGCCAAAGAAATGCCTCTCACTGATTTCACGGATATCTTTCGTCGACGGTGCTGTAAGCGCCTCACAGTCGGCTGAAGTATAGGTTTTCTCGAACACCTTCCAGGCCTGATTAATATCTTCTTTCTTGCAAAGCCCCCGAATGCGCAATGCATGAGACGGTCCACCATCTTCAGCGGCATTGGCACTGCTTGCTGGAGCAGTGACTTCGGGCCCTTCTTCTTCAGCGCTACGCAGATGCCTTGTATACCTGCCAGCGCACAGAGGCCGAGCGCTTCCAGGTCCACTGCTAGTTGCTGTTTGGTCGAAAAGGTTGTACGACGGTCTCTGGTCGTCTTGTTTTGTGTTCGCGTCGTCTGGCTGTGTCTGCGCTTCGGTCGATGTAGCATCGTTTGCTGGCTGCGTACTGCGCAAAGAGATAAATGTGGCGCGGGATTGCCATTGGATTATTGGAGAAGGTACATGGCGAGGATTAAGACGCGCTCTGCACTGGCGGCAGACGTAAGAGCCCAGCATAGTAAACTGCCGACCGGAGAATGGAAGGAAAGAACACTACGGAGGCGGTCAGCATTGTTGTGTTATTGAGCATCGTACTGACAATAATGTACAATCTGACAACTGCCCAGTCAAATTACGAGCGTCAGCACCCCTGTGTTTACGGTTCCTGCAGCATCTCAAGTTTGTCCAGCGTGGTCGATGAGGCGTGGAGCTTTCCGCAAAATCCTGGCACCAACCCAAAAAGGAAAGCTCCGTCGGCACGTGTTAATAAGTCGGGGCGCGACTCGTTTGACTGCAACGCGCTGTATATAAGTCAACATTCTACAAAAGTCTCGTCTAGCAGCACAACACAGTTGGCCTCGGGATTCGACTTCGATTTTGTCAATCACGTGTCGAATTGCGCATCATGACCACCCATATTCCGAGAGCGTTTTATTCACCGGAGGAGTTAGATAAGCTGTATCCTAAGGAGCTGGAATTACAGCTCGTTCAGATTGTGAGGGAAATGGCAGTCTTATTTTGAGCCAAACACTGATGTCCGCAAAGCTCCTGCGCCACGGAGAACGTACTCCTGTTTCACCGCGATTCCAGAATGTGAGCCTGACTGATGAGCTTGGCAAACAATATACTAACTTCAAGAAAGACCGGTCTGCAACCTTGTATGTTGACAGATTTTAGCTGTGGAGGATAAGTATTGACTGTTATAGACTGGCCATATTGTAATGCCGCGCGTCAGTTGTCAAGTGTCATTATGAGCACAAAGGACTTCACACGATGGGATCAACTGAGGTATCGCCGGAGAATCGAGACATTTGGCGTCGACGACAGACCTGGTAGTCTAAAACCATCTTTGACTTGTGAGCCAGACGCTGATGCCCCATAGTCATTGCATCTGGGCCTGCCAACGAGTTCGACGCAGTCTGCCAACCGGGCGAACTCACTGACAAAGGCCGCCAAACCACACTGGCGTTAGGCGAACGCCTTCGCCATCTTTACGTTGACCAGCTTCAGTTCATGCCAAAGCTCATCGCAGACAGCGATATGATCTACCTACGAGCAACTCCTATCCCACGAGCTCTCGAATCTGTTCAGCAAGCCTTCTGGGGCTTCTATCCACCATCTGCAAGAACGGCTGATTTCCCTCCCCCGACCATAATCACTAGGACGCCCGGTGACGAAACTCTCTTTCCCAATGATGCCAGTTGTAGACGGTTTGGCCAGCTTAGCCGTGCTTTTGCGCAGCGTACGGCTGAGATTTGGAATGACACCGAGGACATGCAATACTTGTCCAAACTGATGTCAACGTACATGCCTGATGAAGCTAAGGTAGCTGTCGATTCTCGGCCAAGGTTATCAGGTATCATGGATACCATCAACGCAACAGATGCTCATGGGCCAGCGACCAAGCTGCCCAAGGATTTCTACGACCCCAAAGCACGCGCTATCATCGACAAGATTGCAGTAGAGGAGTGGTTCAAGGGCTACACTGAGTCGGGCGAATACCGTATGCTTGGCATTGGCGCCCTTCTTGGTGACATCACCTCCCGGATGGCCGGCAGCGTCGAGAGGAATGGCCGTGATGGATTGCTTGAGATAGGTGGCAGTGACGGTGCTTTGGGCCGCGGTCGTGGGGGCGAGACAAACATAAAGTTGGCTCTGTCAGGCTGCCATGACACCACTCTCGCTGCAGCTCTGACATCCCTGGGAGCCTTTGAGAACGAGAAGTGGCCACCCTTCACAAGCCACATCGCCTTCGAGCTGTTCAAAACGAAGAACCCTACCACGGTATCAAGACCAACAACACCAACGCTGAATCAGTCCGCTACTCCTAAAGCACAAGGCTGGTGGTCCTCTCTATTTGGCCGCACAAACCCCACGGCCCTCTCTAACGCTCCTCAGCCTGACAGCTTCGCTCGCAAACCGCTGTCCGAGCTTTCTCCAGCCCAGCGTGAAGAGCTTCAGGGTTACTACGTTCGCATTAGGTACAATGACAAGATTATGCAGGTACCTGCGTGCAAAGCAGAAGGAAAGCATCTAGAAGGCGACACAACGTTCTGCACTCTCGAGACATTCAAAGGCGTGGTGGATAAGATCACGCCCAAGAACTGGAAGGCAGCGTGTGCCTCGAGGCTGGATGCTCCCGCATTGCCGGAGAAAGTCGAGGTTGCTGGGTACGAATGAATGTTTAGCCGGGGTATAATAGAAATACGAAGATCAATAGACCGGGTTGCCCAAGTCCGTCGTGTCTTGCAAGTGTTTTAGGCTTGTTCAAGTGCGATGCACCTTCCACAGCGGCTGCTATATTCTCCTCCAGCGCTGTAACGCGTTCTAACATGGAGAACTCCCGTCCAGGCCTTTCTCGAGGTGTTGATTGTGCATTTGCTTATGTACCCGTTCGCCTTTCTTACGAAGTGCATATGTATCATGGTCGTATGCTATGAAGTTCCGTGTTCGCGGACGAGGCTGATAATAACGCACTTTGGTGTGTTGCAACACAATCACACGGTAAGCTTTGCTGTTAGCGTCTCTATATGATCTAGATTCTCTTCTTGTTTGGACTGTAAGGAGTTTCTCATGGTGTCTGCAGACCGGAGTTGTGTGCGTTCTTGTCGCAGCTTAAGCGCCACTACAGTGTCTACACGGAATATCTGTCTGTAGGTCTGACCCCCGTCTCTATATGCACTTACATATTTGTCCCACTCGGATTCAAGATAATCTTGAGAGGACTTTTCAATATCCCAAGGTTCCTAGCGGTGAAACAATGGCTAATCCGACTTTGTCGATTAGGATATAGCATGGTCCGACGATGTAATAAGCACCAAAAATTTCATAGATTTTCACTTAAAAGATCTGACGCCTGTGTCTAGCCTCTATTGCAGCTCGATAAGGTGTAAGATGATGTGCGGCCTCTTCTCTCAGCAGAGGCCTGTGCGCTGAAATATAAATAGATTATATTTCGATTTTGAAGTCGTATCTTCATCAAATCAAGAGAACACGGTTCGATGGTGTAGTTGGTTATCACGTCAGTCTAACACTGTTAGTCCACTGAAGGTCTCCAGTTCAAGTCTGGGTCGAATCAAGAGAATTTTTGTCGCATCGGTGCCCATGTCGGGGGATTGACTGCAAGCGAGTTCTTTTTGCCGAGCTAGGCCGCACTGCACGAATCTGCAGCCGTATTTTGTTTGAAAGCAGCTACTGAATGAGCAAATATAGGTAGGATCCTGATTGGTGGCTGTCGTGACATACTGTGGTATCAGGTATAAGAGTGAAGGTGACCACAATCAGCGTATTAAAACTGATATCACAGCAGAGCGTGGAAATCATTGCCTCTGAAATTGAGGTTTCAAACTATCAGCTCGCGATAGTATCGTGTAGAGGAACTTCACGCGAAGGTAATGGGTCCGCTGCAGCTGGAAGAAGCATCGTTTGGTTTTCAAAAAGAGCCCTTAGGTCAGGAAACGGCGGTACAGACCGTTTGTCAGGTCACCATCTTCGCATCACTCTTCAAGAATGCTTGATTTCTTGGAATCTACTAGACGAAAAGACAACACGACACCAAAAAACCCATTGCAAGCTTATTTCCGACATCCAATTAGCGAATCAGGTCTATTGACCAAGGTTTCAAAAATCTGGCTCCCATCATGTTGTGATCTTACTTCCTCCGTTCTTTTGCTGCCAGACAATTGACATTCACATGCTAGCGGACCCCTGCATCATCCGGGTGGCTATTGCTCAGCATGTCATGAGGGAACTTCACCCTGCCCTCGCTAACATGGTATCCTGCTCACTCCCATTACGTACATGTTCACCTCCTCCTTCGTTGTGCTGCAAACAGCTCTACGTGATCAGCAATCGCTGGCGGCACCTGTAGGTAGTACCTTCGGCAAGGTGGACGTACTCTTAGGATGGATCGACAGCACTTTTACGTAGTTGTCAGGTCAGTTCAACTGGATCAACAATACCGAGCCAGACCTGATGTTCCAAGATGCAGGCCTGGCTTGACAGACTTGTGGAGCTCAGCTATTCGTCGTGTGTTGTGTTGCCGCACCTTCAGCCATCGTATACTCCGATGTCGAAGAATACCCTGGCGGCGGCCGTTCCCACACACCATCATAGGTCGGTGGTATCATCGGTGCCCGCTCATTCTCACCGTCTGGTTGGGTACGCATACTTCGTTGCACTAAAGGGCAAACGACCGTGTATGCCATCTCGTCCATTTTTCTGTTCACTAGGTCGCCTGAAGCTTCGTCGAACACGTCTTCTCCAATACGTAGCCAAACATGCAATCTGTACTCAAGATAGACTGCGAACCTCTTCTGGAAGCCGTCCCGATCACGCGCGGCAGCATCAAGGACCGTATGCAGAACGTGGCCACCTGCAACGGTCAGTGCAATGCAGTCGCCCATTGGAATGTTCTCGGGTGCTGAGATTGTGAAAGGTATTGATACACCGGAATTATCGGCGTGCATCGTGATGGGCGTGTTTCCGGGCCGTGTGAAGGGGTATTTGAGCTTCAGCTTTTCCTTTCCCGTCGCAACTTGGCGCTTCTTGGCCACGCGGTGCGCAGTTGCCATTGGCACATGACCTGTCGCGTCGGGAAAGCCGGTGATGAGCACAGCAACCTCCTGAAGACTCCAGCGTATTTCGCGCGGCACAAGCCAACGTGTTTCGGTCATGCGCATGGAGGTGATACTTGGGAGATTCAGACCCTCGAGTTGCAGGGTTGTTGGAATGGTGGTGCCTTTTGAGTTGAAGCACGGCAGACCGAACGTGGTGCGTACAGCGAACGTAGTCTCCGGAAATGAGACTGTTCGTGATGGGTCCAGGCGTACCTGCTCTGCAGTCTCTCGCATGATGCGCAAGTCCTGGCTTGTATGCGAGATCCTGCCGTTAGGCAAAGTACATGTTGCGAAGATGGCGTACGAAATATCGACCAACGTCAGCGCCGCTGTCGCCGGGAGGTACCCAGGGATAGGTAGATTAAAATTGCACTTGGTGATCTTTGACTTGGTATCTCCTGGGGGTGTACTAATAGTACAGCCGCTCAGCTTTTCGGCGAAATTGTAGTTGAATTGCTCCCACTTCTGCTGTTTCTGCGATCCCATGAGGCCAAACTCACTCAGAAGCTTTTTCGATGCTGTGTCTTTGTTTGTTTCCTTCCCCTTCACCAGTCGTCCGACCCTTGCAAGCGTGATGCGAATAGCGCATTGAGGTGGCACATTGCTGAAGCTCAGTGCTCCATTGAGAAGTGAGTCTGACGTGCCATCTGCGGGGATGACGATTGTGTGTTCAGCCGGAACCTGCAGGGCAAGCTTTGGTTTACCCATCATGTTCGATTGGACCCTGGAAAACGACGCACTTGACAAGCTTAATTGCTCGGGAGTGATGGTTCTTCAGTCATATGAGAAAGCACTGCTCGAGTTCGCGAAATCGGATCCCAACCTGACTGACTCTACGCGGCTAGAACATGTGTTGCTGCATCAATTGCATTTGCCCCGGGCGTATTGTGGGCCGCTTCCTAGAATGGCAGCCAAGACTCATCACCTTTTTCATTTTTAGTTAGCGTCAGGACCCATGATTGGGTACGCTCCATCCAATTCTCCATGTTTCGGTGTGTATGATCTGAAGTTGTCCAGCGTGGAGGTGGGGGCTGATATTGGGCGATGGGAAGGTCAAATTTCGTAGCATTCAGAAGTTGTCAATGGCGCCATCTCTTAGACCGCGTTCGAGAAGCAAGAGGTGGATGCTGATTTACGGAGATCTATCTGTCTATGTCCAAAGCTGTCGGCAGACACTCTCAGTAGGTATGGTATACTTTGCGTCTTCATTCATAACGGTATCTGCATAGAATCAATATAATTGCACAAGATCGTAGTGATGCTCACCTACCCATAGCGCTCCTTACGAGGAGCCAGCGAGCTAGCTGGAGAGTTTTCGTGCCCGACCATCTTTCCAGTCTCATCGCCAATCTTTCTACCAGCAATCGATCTCCTCCGCTCTCCGATGACAGCAGCAGTGATGTACATCAGCCACATGAGCATGGCAATAACGCCGTAGGCGATGACCTGGCCCTTGCTGGGCGCGAAACCCAGTGGCGCATCGTATGCCAACAGGAGACCCAGTCCACCGTTGATCATACCCAGTGTGATCGCAACCCGGCCCAGCCAGAGGTGTCCGTAGCACCAGAAAGTGCGGCTCTGGAGCTTCTTGTACCTCAGATGATGGATGTATCCCAACATGGGCTGGAGGAAGAGCAATGCAAACAGAAGGAGGCCGATGACTGGATGGTACTGATTCAGAAGACCAACTTGAGTGGGAGCCTGCTGCGCTAGCCAGATACCAAGACCAACTGCTGCGGTGTAGACCATATACCCGAAAATCTGGAAAAGGCCATGGACGAGCCATGCGCCTCGGAAGGAGCCCAGACGGATGAGGATGCTGCCAGCGGGGAAAAGAACGACGAAGGCTAGAGATGCTAAGACACCGTGTGCGATCAGCATCTTCTGCCGGCTGTCGATGAAGGACTGTGAAGGACCACCTCGCCCGCTGTCAAATCCCCCATTGCTGGTACCACCACCAAATCCCCCATTGCTGTCCGACCCGCTGCGGCCATATTCGCCGCCTGGACCGTATTGCGCAGAGGCCGCCGTCGCTGCTTTCGATTCTGTGAGCTGCTCTGTAGAAGATTTGATCAGAGGCTAATTACCTAATGCCACCAGAGCTGTTATCGAGATGAGCTGCATCGCGAGTCGTTCGGCTGGAGTATCGAAGGTAATTACAGGCAGTGCAAAAATCACAGAGGTAAAGGTAGAGGTCAAAGGTCATACTTGAACAGCGACTCCTGGCGGATATAACCTTCAGCACCGCCCCAAGGTGCAGCCAAGTAGATTGCAAGCTACAGACAAGTTGTTTCTGACGCAAACGACGCTTTGAATAGCAAAAGATTGTCCAGCTTACGCGTTTCGACTTATTTTCGACTGATGAGAGTGGTCGCACTCTGTCAGACTAGGGAGCGGATGCAGGTGTGGAGAGCCGAGCTGGACATGTCGGCGAAACACTACGCCCAAGCTCCGACTCTACAATGACGTCGTATTGTATGGACTTTACACTGTGATGTTCGAGTGGGGAGGGTTTATGTGATCTTGTAAGAGAACCAGAAAAGTGTAGACAGGCAGCCGAATGTGGGTGCGTGTCGGCGCGTGCGCGTGTCAACAATCAAAATAACATTTGCTAGTGAGTCGAGATGAACAGCAGCCTGGCGCCGACTCGGACAGGATTCCTAGATGGTCAAATCGTGGACCTTGGTGCCTACCTGAACTTCAATTTGGCTGCTTCAAACGTTTCTTGTCAGGTGGCAGGCACCACGTGCCTCGGTGTTCGTCTTGTCGCGTGCACAGGACCATGACCATAGCGAAGCAGGTTAGAGGTAGTCACTCAGACAACGGGTGTCACCTGTTCGACATTGTTGACTGCGCTGGCTTTACAGCGCAACTAGGTACCCAGGGAGTACCTGCTCGAAAACTTGGCAGCAACGTTCCGTCTTTTCCTTGAGTACCTTGAAACAATGCATGTATCGTTTTGTCATCGCAGAATATTGTAGAAGCCCTAGGTACGATGAGGTGAAGCCTGAGTTGACGTGTTCCTGGGTTTGGCCATTGACATCAGCCAACAGTGGATGACCAGTGCTGCGCATGGAACGTGCGAGAAGAGGCTGCGCATAAGGGCAGTACGCAGCGCAACGTCGCTGTTGACAACTCTAAGGGGGCACTTACGTCGCAATGCGCGAACCGTCATCGTTGTGAGTCGAAGCAAATTCGAATTTGTTGGTACCGGCGTTGGGCTGTTGTTGACGTTCTTTGACTCCCTACCCAGATGAGAAGCGGTATCGGCCTTGCCACGCCACGGTCATCCTGACGAATCACGCACCTGGACAGATCGAAAGCGGGTCCGTCACGCCAGCATTGCCTGTCTTGCACCATGGTGGTCTCTGCTCTGAGTCACTTGCAGCCTCCTGCTGATCTGGCACATCGCGGAGTGATTGCATTTTCCGTATCCACCCGTTGCATATAAGGCACGTCGTCTCCTGTGCATCACTCCACTATCAGGAGTTTTCGCTTTGCGGAGGCGACTGTTCGTTGCCTTTTGAGCATCTCATTCTTCTGCATCTTCACAATCTAGAGCCTCACAAAATCGATACTCTTCAATATGGGAAAACGCCACAACAGAAAGCGCACCAGGAGCCGTCCTCGTCAACGGGATGGTAACAGTACAAATCGAAACATCCAACATATCCGGAGTAATTCTTTCGATACCATGTCTTCCCAGTCGACCATCTCAGCTTATCAGCCAATGTACGCGCCCATCGCAAACATCCCCGCAGACCACTGGCATCAACAATACCTCGCATGGCAGAACCGACTTCGATCCGAGCAGGAAATAGCGAAGGCAGTAGAGTCTCACCAGCTCCGTGTTTTTGGCGGAGAGCCAGGCGACGAGGACAGCCTGTTCGAACCCATGATGAAAGTGGTTACGGACCTTTTCGACGGGTACGATGACTTCGGATATCTATGATGGTTCTTCTTTCATGCTTTCAAAGCCCATCACATCTTCGTCTCATGCTCTCTCCGCTCCTCTTAATCACATACCACATCGCGCTTAAGATCTTTGCGAGGTTGAACCTTGCAACGATCGTAGCTAGGCACCTGCCTACTGCCTGGTGCTTGGTTTGGAGACACCATATTCCGCTAAATAATATGCACGCATTCTTTGCAAGGTTGCGCGACGACTCTGGAGGTAGCAATTATTTGCGCAATCGACAACACTCGAACGACGATGACTCTGGCAGCCAGCAAGAGGCGTGGGATCAACTAAGCCAGGACTCGTAACAGTGACAGCTCTCTGACACACCTGTGCTGTCTCAGATGTAGCTGTTCATGGTCCAACACAACTCAGCCCTAGGACTCTTGTTCATGTGTGAAGGGTAGAAGAGGGCGAAAGGGCGGCTCGATGCACACTTGACCACCTCGTAGGCTGGAGCTGTAGGCTCGCTTGGAGAGTTGTCTTGTTCGAGCGTCGCTGCCTAGGCGATCGGTAGGGGACACATGTTTGGTGGAGGAGTCATCCTGTCTGAGTGAGACGGAAGTGTTATGACACGGCTCGATACAGGTCAGGCCTCTTGACTGCACTTTCTCGGAGGAATACTAGGATCATAAGATACCCACTTAATTTAGATTGACAAGCTCTAATGAGCTACACTGCATCATAGTTCTTCGTACTGACTATGCCTACCAAGCCTATTGTGACTATAAGTGCAAGGGATGCCTGATCGTGCCATGTCATGACGTTTCGAGAAATCAATCAGTCTCGTCGCCGAACGGCCCGTCAAACGCTTGTTCGGTGCACGGATAAAACAATGACCAGAAAGGAAGTGATTAATTGAGAAGTAGCTATTTCATGGTACCGTGTCGCGCTAGTCGCGTAACGCGTCGTCACGAAGTCACGATCTCAGGGGTTCCGATTAAAGTGACATCATGTATTGGCCCTAGACGACTCCAAACCCGATCCAACGTCGCAGTCACAACCCTTGCCTGACTGGCACCAGCACCCACGACGTCCAAGCTCACTACAACGCTCACCGCCGCGAAGCTGGTCCGTTATAGCGAACCAAGACAGCAGCCAGTAAGAGAGTGGGCTTTTTATGTTTCCTTGTAATCGTATGTAGCGACACAGCCCATCATACCCGCCCAACGATTAACGGTTGCGGTAATTGCTGCTGAAGATGTCCCGCGGTCCCCATGTGCGAGATCCATCCTAGCGCGATCTGGACACACTGTAAGGCTCCACTCGTTGTACCGATCTGTGAGGCACAGGGCAATTTGGATTTGTCCATGTGCATTCTAGCGGCTTTGATACTTCCCCATGTTGTGAGCCTCGGGCCTGTCCATTGGATCCTGCCTATAAAGTCGCTAAGCTAACGTCGGGCACCTAGATCAGGGCCAAGCTGCAGTGATGTCTTCACTTGCTGCGATCGGCTAGCGAAGCCGCTTGCTTTGTCAAGGCACGGATCTACAGAGGACCTGGAGACGGCTCAGCAGAAGATCGCTGGCTTTGACATGACGATGTGTTTCTGATTGTCGAAGAAGATCGATCATCGACGTAGCAGTATGGTACGGCGACCAGTTGTAGAAGACGACTGAGGAGGACTCAGAGATGTATAAGTACCAGATGTCTCTCCAACGTTTCTCATCATCAACTCAACTCATCAGCTCCTGCAAAAAGTCCAACAACTATTTCCAACCTTTCCATCACCATCTACCCAAATCGTCATGCCTACAGACGCTCAGATCGCCGGTGGCCACAAGGCTAATATCAACAACCCCAACACCTCCGAGGAGTCTAAGCAGCACAGCCGTGAGGTAAACTCTCCAGCCCCAACACCTTCTCTCTCATAATATTAATATTAGCAGGTCCTCGACTCAGGCAACTTTGAGCAGGCTGGCAAGTCTGAGGGTGACAAGAATCCTAACAACGTTGCTGGCGGTCTCAAGGCCACTATCAACAACCCAAACAATTCTGAGGAGGCAAAGCAGGCCGCTAAGGAGCGCCTCGAGGGAATGTAAGAGCGCCATGCAGGAATATGACACCATTCTGGTGGATACATGGAAGGAGGTGAGGAAGTCCCGGCCCGAGCGTGGTGGAGAATGGATAGCTAGTCTTCCAATAACATCATGTTTGAAAAATCTCGGCTGAATTTGCCATGCTGTGGTGTTACGAAATCGGGACCGGGTATCTGCGCTGCCCTTCTTGGAATCGCCCTGGTCGTGACGAACAATTTGTGCGAAACGTGGCCTGGTGGGCTGACAACGAGTCTGTACAGACCTCTCTGCCCATTGCTTTGTAAGTGGTGTCCACAAGGTATAGGTTTGGAGAATAGAGCGATCTGGGCCATTTGACGTGCCTCTCACTTCGCTGCCTCGCTCTCCTTGTTCAACAAACTCATGACGACCTGAACTACGCGTTTGAAGCCTTCCATCTCTTCTTCGACTGTACCTCCCATACCAGCATTTACAAAGCTCATTGAACTGCTGACATAGATCGGCTTGCCAATTTTGCGGGCAAGGAGCTTCGATAGTCTATTTGTAAAATCGAGGGTCGCGCTGTGGGTGAAGAGAGGGGTGCTGAGGGGCTGGCTTGGTGTGACTCTCTGCGGGATTGTTAGTCTATTGTAGACTATACTGGGAAAAAGGTTCGACTCCATACATTCGGCATAGCGTACACTAGAGAGCCCAATGGCACTGAAGAGGCAGCATCTGGTGTTGTCGTGGTGAGATTGAGTGTGATGTTTGGCCCGTTATCGTGTAGTCTGATGTTGATCTCTGTTCGTGGAGCTAGAGGCAGTGGAACCGAAACTTCAATCGGCGCGTGCAGCGCGTCATAATCCGTGACTGCAGTGGTCATGATGTTGTGTAAGTGTGGTGTACACTGGTGGAGGTGAGCTTGCCCACCCCACCAAAGCTACCCTACGCGCACGGACCTAGCCCCCACGCCCCTTCCATCTTCCAAGCACGGCTCTACACACACATTCGAACCGCCGCAAGCTTAAGTTGGATCTTTCGTCATTACACAATAGAGATAGAACACCATTGCATCACGGTCTGAAATGAAAGACCTCAATATGGAAGGAAAAGAATGGGAAGGTGACTATGATCCCTTAGCAGATCCAGAGGAAAAGCGACATCTGCTCTCGGTCCTGGACTCATTCCGGTGATTCAAATCGTGCTCGTACTCACAGCTACCTATTGACAGTCCCTAGCTCTTATCGCCGCCTTGCACATTTCAATGGCACCCACGTTCGTCGACAAGCATTCTACTCTCTTCCTCAAGAGCACTGGATGATGCTATCAAAGCCGCCATTCTCTGTGCTCGAATCTCTGAACAAGCTAGACGACCTGATTGATAGCAATGCTGAGCTTGCTGAGGCTATCTTCATGGCCGGCTTCAAAGGCTTCATTGCTCCTACCATCGACAGTGACTGGGTGGCGTCTATCGTTCCTGAGAAGTACGCTCGAGACGAGTATCAGATCTATTCGATCGTCATGGACCATCTGAACGTACAACCCACTCAGAACGATATGGACAAAGCAAGAAGCTGTATCAATCAGTTCTACCGTGACTGGAGCGCAGCCGGCAATGTCGAACGCGAAAAGTGTTTCGGTCCTGTCCTGCAAGCACTGCAAACGGAGTTTCAGGAGCGATCGCAATCTGATTCGGAGTTGGATAGATCAGACATCAAAGTTCTAGTGCCAGGAGCTGGGCTGGGGCGCTCGGTGTTTGATATCTGTCAAGCTGGGTTCAGCGTTGAAGGCAACGAGATCTCTTATCACGAATTGATGGCAAGCTCTTTGATTTTGAATCATACGGATAAAGCCGAGCAATTTAGCATCGCTCCCTTTGCCCTCAGCTGCTCCAACCATCTTGCTCGGGCCGACCAATTCCAGGCTTTCGCGGTTCCTGACATCCATCCTGGCACTGCTCTAGCAATCGATGTAGGCTCGAAAATTCCTGCACACGAGCGTATGAGCATGTCTACGGGTGACTTTTGCGTGCTTTATAGCTCGACAGACTACAAGGAGGCGTTTGAAGCTATTGCGACCGTTTTTTTCATCGACACGGCCCCTAATATTATCCGGTACATTCAGGCCGTGGGTAACTGTCTAAAGACTGGAGGGATATGGATCAATCTTGGACCTCTACTGTGGCATCAAGCACCCCAAGGCCCACGTCATGATCACAACAAAGAAGACAGACAGGGCCACACTTACTCGCAAGATGCGGGTATCGGTGATCCAGGCTCTGTTGAGCTCACTAATGATGAGGTAATGGCTCTGGTGGAGCACCTCGGCTTCAGAATGGAGAGGCAGGAATCATGCGCATCAGAGACAGGATATATTTCCAATCCGAGGAGCATGATTCAGAATACGTATCGTCCAGTGTTCTGGGTTGCAAGGAAGTTGTAGCCAAGAGGTCACCTCGTCACGGCGTTTGTAGTCATCGAAGAACATCTCGGGAAATCAAACTTTGACACTCGCACTGTTTAATGTACGAGAGACTCAGTCAGAGATTCTGATTTTGAGAAGTCCCAAGAATCACAGTGTTCGTTGCGCACTTATTCGTTCTCGCTTCAAACATCTTCAGTACGTACGATATCATGTTGAGCGCCACGCATTTTGTGAATGTCCTAAATGCAAAACCTTACACAGTCTTTCAAGGTTTCACCGTTATTGAGACTTGCGACCGGCTTCATACTGGCCAAAGCCGCTGGAGGGAGCTCGAGAGATACTTATCGCTGTATGAAGCACCGATATGCCAACGGACCCAACAAAATGTTCTATGAGGCATGACGTACCATTCCATCCATGTGAATATCCGGCGATGTTTTTTCTTTCAAGCGGATAGTCAGGTCAAGCTATCAGATATCAATTGGGCATGCTTGAGTCGTTAAGAGTGAAGCTGCAACGTTGCTATTCAGTATTCATTCCGTTGAGGGCGGTGGGTGTTGTATGTCATGTGTGAAAGCCTCCGTCTGACCACATGGTAGCTTTAGAAATCAATGTTACGATGAATACCATACACAATCACTGGGAAGATGCTATAGATATCTAGCACACACGTATATATCATTGCACTTCGGCCCTCACAGTACAACAGCAACACAGCTCCGACTCGGAAAGCAAAAATCGAAGGCTCGCGACAGATTCGCCACAAGGGGACTATACAAATAGCACAGGGCATGTTTATTGCCACTCTGTTTGATCGTCTGGGATTTTATTTCCTTGACCTATATGTGAAATCTTTTCCCGCGAAGACTAAGTGCGAAAACGGCCATTTAGTTCTATCGAAGGCCCCATGCCTTTTCATGAAGAACAATAGCACCGGTGCAAGAAGTCACGATGGCAGTGGCTGTACCGATCACAGACATCATCGGTGTACAGGACCTTCTTGAGAGTGTCCAAGGTATGATCGTCGACATATGGCATTCAGACATGCCAGCATGGCGGGTACTTCAGAAAGCGGGGTTTTCATGCGCGTTATACCACCGCGAAGTCAGAATCTGTACGGCCGGCCGTAAAATGATCGGTGTGAAGAAGTGCACAGTCCTTGCCAGACACATTGGTTGCTACACAGTGACGCTCAATCGGGGCGTGTTAGTTACGCATCGGATTCCTCTATCTCGCGTCGGACGGTATGGAGACCAAGTCCGACGGAGGTGAGCAGATTTCATGACAGTACTGTAAGATGTGCGACACAGGTATGCAAATTCAGGTACAGAGTGGGGAGCAGCATGCGCAGATGGTCAAATAATTCTTCGGCCAGCGCTATGTACCTAAGAATCGTGGTCAATTGAGTAACGACTAGTAGAAGGGTGACATACCTCCACAGGCTGTGAGACGATCAAAATGGGCCGCTTGGACTAATGTACGTTAGTTGCGTGTTCTGTTGGGGCACAGTGGCTTCTCAGTGGAGCGAGACTCTATGGTATCTTTCAGAACGATGACACATAATGATCAATGGAGCACAGAGGACGTTCGAAGCTATTGACAATTGGTGATCGACCCAATTCTATCTGAACTGCTTGCCACTTTTCCATGCGAACAGTCGTTCAGCTGTTGCTGCACGGGATATGGCAATATGTTGAGGCGCAAGGTATCGATTCTCGAACGAACTTACGGTGCAATACATCCCTATCTCAACAGCCTTGCTATCTACGGGTAAAGTACCGTGGTTGTTCCGATTGACGCCTCCGATCAGCCTATCATTCGAATACAGGCTTGCTATCCCGACACGTCGAGGTGTTTGACTAAATCGTGAAACATTCTTCCACACGTAACCCAGCTCCTCACAACTGGACTTCGGCGGATGCCGATGGACTTGAAAAGAGGCAAGAAAGAGAGCGTTTGTGCTCATAATCTCGATGGTGTTGCACGGCATAATTAGAATGTGTGAGTAGCAGCGTAAGTGGAGTAGTCGGGCCGCAGTGTGCTGATGGGGGAAACTTGTTTGGATACGGCAAAAACAACCGTCAAATGATATCAAATGGAGGAAATCTCGGAGTGGCTGTTGAAACGGTCGAGGTGTGAGATAGTAACCGAAGTCAATCGATCCGATCGATCACAGCAAGTTCACCAGTCAGCCAATTTTTCCAGGTGACTTCCTCTTGAGCTCTCATTGGGAACAAAGCTATGGCGTCAGCTGGAACGCATACGATAGTATCTCAGCACATGCCCCTCTCTCACCGGAGCACGAAACAAGTATGTCGCGCATGACTGTCGAGGGTTCCACGTCACATGGTTCAGATACATAAGCTTTGCAGGTACGGAGTCACGGAATTGAAAACGATAGGCTGAAATGTGGACGAGATTGAGACGAGTATTCTCAAAACGGGAAGCCGCATCAACACGTAAATCACAAGCCGCTCGTGTGGTTGCTATCGGCCCTTTCTCTTCGTGAAGTTACACGGTCAACGGCTCCGTCATGCAGTTGCGGAGTCAGCTCCGTTGTCTCAATCTTTCAACATGGCATTGTTCGAAATGCCATACGTTCTGCTCACAGTGCTGGTTGAGAGGTGAGGCTCGAGCTCCTCTTGATATCTCGTAATCTGTAGGCCCTACACCGTCATCGCTGCAATGGGTTGTGCGTACATATTCCAGACACAGTATAGACAAGAGAACACGTAGCGACACAGAGAAAGCACACCACATAGCAGGCCTTCAGATAATAGGAGAAAAGAAGCATTTGATGTCGACACTTGTCACTGATCGACCGATGATGGCGAGCCATAAGCGGTAACTCTCGTGTCTGACATGAGGGTTTACCGTAGACGTCAGAAAATGCTACAAATTAGAAACGCTTCGCCTCATGGTAAACCAAGCGAGGAATGCGTTCAGGCTGTTGACGATGAGGCCAGTTACGAAAGTGAAAAACTGAAAAAGCTGGGATTACGCGGAGCCCACTCGAAGGTGGTCTGAGAGTGACGTAGAATTCAACGACACGGAGAAGTGTTGGGGGACCGAGCACACCCTGAGTACCTGCTTTAACAGCGGGCCGCAGCGCAATGACAGTGTTACAACCCCGCCCGTGGTCAGAAGCGAGACTGCTAACAGTTGCTGTGTTAGGTACCTGCGGTAGCTTTACGGAGCGCACATGCCAATCTCGACTCTGGAACATCCAAGTGTCCACTGATAGCCGTTCTCGAGCCGGGTATCAGTCGACTCCTCAATATTCGCGGTGATCCTTGCGCGAGCGGATGGAAGATGTCAAGCAGATGAGGGTCCATGGTACCTTGGCTCACATTTGACGCCACGGATGCAGACTCACTGTTCACGAAGGGCCCCTTGCTGTCATGTATGTGTCGCGTATATCGTTTGTGCTTGTACCGCCATGAACAATGGGGTAAAGTTATTGTGTCACATCGTAAGTACACTGTCCTGACGCTCTTTTCTCTTCGTGGACAAGACGTGTTGGGTGAGCATAATCGCGATGCGAGCCGCGGAGCCGTTGAAAGGCTGTCATGCCATTTTGGCACAGACACTGTCAGCTCGTCTCGAAGTTTAGGACATGACGATCGATCGAGAAGCTCGATACGAATCTGCCATGAAGCCGGTGTGGCTCGTCATGCGCGTGCCAATGCCCGAGATCGAAATGGCGGCCGGGTTGTCAACCTCCACGCCTCACATTGTAAGATTGGAATGAATCTCATGTCAAGTGAGGAGAGGGTGACCAAATCCAATCGTTCGACTCCATCATGCAGTGTCATGCCTGGAAGGCGCAACAGATTGAGTCTTCCTCTGCATTAACCGCGTGAGCGTTTGGATAGGCGCCCTTTGTTCAGAAGCGCGAGGGTGATGCGATGAGAAAGTGTGAAGGTCACCTTGGCAGATCTTTTATGTCCGCAAGCGAAAATGACCTGCAGCTGCCGGGGCATGCTGTCCAGCATGCCGCAACCTTCCTCTTACCTGCTTGCTTGATGTCCATCAGGAGATTCGGGAAGAGGCCTAGCTACATCAAGATAAGGATTTGAGACTACAATCCATGTTTGAAAGGAGATAAGTGGTAGAGACGTCTCTTGATATCTCAAACGCGCACTGCTAGTGAAGGTGGCTCTGACCACGAGGGTAACTGTGTACTCTAATGCGCCTGAACCCGCAGGATCATAGTCCGTAGATCTAGAACTGAAGACTTGCAGATCCAGGACACATTCATGCTACTCATCAGAATCGGTAAAGATGTCTGGAAAATCTGCTTTTTTGTGCAAGCCCGCCCGTTTCGGCATTGGCACAGGTAGTACAAGCTCGCATGCGGAGACTTTTGACCAATTCTGAAATTTAGCTTGCAGGTCGAAGCGTTACTACGATTAGACTAGTCAGTGCTTTCCATGCGTTGTCATGCACGTCATGTCTAGTGTGGAGCCGATTTTGCCGTTTGAGGTTGTGCGAAGGATGGAGTCTGGAGATGGGCAAACCGGTGTCGCACAAAGTGCAATATTGGAGATCCATATAAGCGGATGGTGAGCGTATCGCTGGGCTCCGACATCCGTCGTGCTCTAATACTAACCTGGTTGGCTAGGGTTTCTAGATGGTCTATACCGAGGACACCAGGGTCTTGGCCTGACAGCGGTTATCCACAGTATCAAAGGCTGTTATCCTGGAAGAAACGTAGATTGCCGTCAGATCCAGTAAGTAGCCGTGAGCTACCCGAGCAGACCCCGGTGGACGGTAGAAGTGGTCAGAGGCAAACACCACGCGCCAATGAAAGGTGCACTTTCCGGGACATGTCTTCAGGAAAGACAACGTCTCGCATTCGTCATCTCCTGATCTACGTTCAGCCTTGCTATTGCCGAGAATATAACCGTTATTCATGATGCTGAGAAGTCTACCGGGCCTTGGAGGATATGTCCAACGTTACCGGCCAAGTCTCCACATTCCCCAAGATGGGGAGCAGAAGCTGCAGCTTCTGAAGCGGCCTATGACACCAGTGCTGCAATAGTCTTGACCCAGGCCGGAGCTTCTGTTATGAGTGATCTTTGTGGTGAGCCCGTTTGCTTTGCCGTCTCTGAGATGTTGTGTAACCAAGATCCCAGCCCACGCATGCCCGTCGCTTCCTTTGCAGAAAACAAACAACAATGGCTGGTCAAACAGTCTCACCCATTTGGATGTAATAAGATCCGGTAGAGCTGAAGTTCAGACTTGTGTCTGGGTGCGTGCATGCGGAGGACTGCCATAGCTGCCACGGTAAGGCGCTCATCGTCTGAGTTCTAGAGCAGCTGCACAGCAAGCGCACCGATGAGAAGATCTCTGGTTCCATCGATCACTGTCACCGTACTTCGCATATTATGCAGCAACTCCAGCATCATCGCGAGAAGTCGGCCCAAGAGATCATCTTGATCGGGGCGACTCTTGTTGTACAACATAGTCTCTCCACCAGCTAGTCCAAACAAGGCCAGAGCTAACCACTAGAGACATTCCTCAGCGGATGAGTTCGCAGCTTCGCCGGAGGATCCGCGTAACAATAGACGTAGAGTCCATGAAGTAGTGTCGAGCAGGAAGAGAGCAGGTCTACGCGTGTTCACCAGCAATCTGGTGGCCCGGCAAATCTGGGTACGCTAGGAATAATGAGACTAGAAACGAGCTGACGACTGAGCTCGATGGCGCATTCCCCGTGGTAGGGTCTTGAGGTTCCATCCCAACGAGGAGGCGTTTGGCAATCTGTCAGGTTACAGTGCGCCACAAGCCCCCTCAGCCAGACGCCCATCACAGTGCCTATCGACACGTTATACTGTCTGCAAGGCTACCTGTCTGTGTACTTGAATACTCCACTTCGACCGCCCCCGTCGCAGTACTGCTGTACTCTTACACCATCCGATCTGAGTTTGACTGTTTGCTGCACAGAGTTCCTGGATCTGAGCCCGGACCCCTTGCAGAGGTACCACAATCCAGTACGGAGCTTCTCCAGTGTTGTTCACCTAGAATTCCGTCGGTACGGTTCGAGACAAGACTACACGCCATTCCAAAGCCCTGCCTCCACTGCGTTCGCGACTGCGCCTATAGTTTAGTCTTGTGTAAAGTATCACAAAGGTCAGTGAGAGGATCCCGCATTTCCGCCGCCGCCGCCGAGTGATCTCGGTTTTTGCACCATGGACCCTGATTCATAAGTCTGCTCGACGTCCATCTTCTTATCAAGAGCAGTCATCTACCGAGACCACGAGATTCCATCATCTCTCCTCTCAGAAGTAATCTCGCATTCAGTGTAAGTGACCGTGCTTAGCTTGAAGGCTTTGACTAATGAAGTCCAGCACCTCAGCAACCATGATGAACTCCGCATCGAGAGGTTATCGTCGAGGCATGTCGACAGACACACCGCAGATGTCTCCAGGCTTCGGACCCTACACTGGGTTCCTAACGCCTCCTTCGCCGTATGGCGGCATTGAGGAGCGCAGGGGCTCGATCGTATCGCTCTCAGCCTCTGACTATTCAGTGCCGACACCCACGTCAGAGCGAAGCCCCTTCTCTGAAGCTAGTTGGCAACATGTGCCATTCTCTGGCTATCAAACGCAGGCAATGTCCGGATTGCGCAATGCTCTTCCCCTGGGGACTGTAGGGCTCCCAATGAAAGCATCGACCACCGAGTATGACTGGTCAATACCTGCCAGCAGTATCGAAATACCTTTGCGGCTCTCCGATGGAATCGCCTCGGGTGCAGGGTACTTGCCAACCCAGATGAGCCCCTTCTCTGAAACCGATCATCTCACATCCGCATCGACCAATTCCAACTGGAGCAGCTTCTCAACTGCTCCTGAGCAATCGGATCTTGAGTACACTTTGCCCGGACAGCAGTCATTCTGGCAACAGTCAATCCCAAGCACACATTCCATAGGCGAGCGAACCATGGTTCCAGCTGACGCTATGGTTGGTGCTGAGGACTACGGCTTCGTCGACGAGAATGACTCCAGCTCTTTCATGGAGACAGAGCCATTTGACCATGCAGCCTTTGCAGCATCCCCAAATGACAACTCACCAATGACGCTCCCGCATTCGCCACAAGAGGTCCAAGTCAAGCAGGAACTCGAGGCATCTGATGCTGATGAGAGGTACACAAGATCGATTCATGTCTCGCCTAAGGGTGGCAAAACTGTCAAAAAAGAGCGCCGCTTCAATGGTATTTCCAAGAGGCGGGGTTCCAAGTCTAAATCCCAGCTGGTGTTCAGACGCTTGCACGATGGCCACATCGATGTCGAGGGCTACGAGGTGAACCCTGTCACCGGTAAGCGTGAACCAATCAACGGTCCCACTGTGGAGTGGAAGTACTGCGACCGGGAGGGATGTCAGAGCAGGTTCAAGAGGCCTGAACACCTCAAGAGACACCAGCGTATACATCTCGGTATCAAAGAGCACGAGTGCCGGGTTGAAGGCTGCCCGAAGGTCTTTGATCGTCGCGACAATTACTGGCAGCACGGCACAACACATATTCGCATTCCCGGTAAGAAGGACGGTCGTAATCCGCGACTGCCGTACTCCGAGATGATCAAATATGCCGATGATGCAAAGCACATCGAGTTCCTCGAGAAGGCGTACAGGAAAGCATGTGGAGAAGACTTTGCCACGGAGAGCGAAGACGAAAGCGCGCACGTCGGTCGCAAGAAGCACAGCATCCGCTGCCGTCTTTGAGCAGCTCAGACTCGATCACCTCAGGGTTGGAGCTGATCGCTCGCTACGCCAGTGATTGATCGCCCTGACCGCTGTTGTACAAAAACTAGCATTTCGGTTTGTCGGGGGTTCTCTGGCTTGCATTTTCTCGATTGCGCTGCATCTACCTGGCATTCCATTAGTCTCTCGCTTTTCATGTATTTTAGTTTGTTTGCATGTATGCACCTAATGTATGAGGTAATGAATAACGATTTACATGGTTTGAATACAAACTCCACATACCCTGGCGCTTGAGTGGTGATTTGCGCTGCCGGTACGACTCACCGTTCGGCATCTTCATCGGTCTCGTTTCAGCATTCCCAAGTAGCGTACGTTTATTGAGATGTCCAAGGGGACGTGCGTAGAGTTGCAGACGCTGAGGCTGTGGAACGTGAGATGGATTGACGTTCAGGAGTGGTTACATCACTAGGCTGTGTCCGTGGTAGCGCCACAATCACGACGCACTGCAGCGCGGGACGATGCAGCATCTCTGGCCCTCTGGGCAGGTCAGTGCTGACGGAGACACCGACCACTTAATTTGCAACATCTCCACCCTGCTTCACATTCTCATGCAGATGCAAGCCCCATCGTGTAGAGACGCCATAGCAACTCGCGGCCTTGGTCTCCAGCCATCTCTTCCTCCAGCGCTCTCCGCCCAGATGCATTGTACCTAGCTCATTCACGGATCGTCTATGCCACCGCATGCATTCCCCACTCTATAAGCCTTGCGCTCAACGCCTCTGGATCCTCCAGCTCAGTCTCAGCTGTGAGAGCAGAGCTGACCACATATCTACCATATGACCTGGTCTTTCCGCGCAGTTGGGCGGCTGTCACGTTTGACAAGACTATCGCACTCAGGTCAGGTACCGTAGAGCCGGCGTCCAATTTTGGCTGATCGAGACCACTGGAGCAGGCAAAACGAAACATGATCCACCACACCTCTGACGTACGCTTCTGCAAAGCAAAGTCAGCATATGACCATCTCACTCTGTCTTGCACTTCGATCTCAAGCAAGAAGCGCATCGATCGAGATCCGGTAACAGCTTTCGACAAAACCAAGATTGGCATTGTCGCACCCTCAGACCCAGGCACTGGCGGCTGGTGCCTCAGCGCTTAGATTTCTGTCAACGGCTATCTATCACGAGGGATTGCCGTGCCCTGTGCACATCGCATGTCTTGCAGGGTTCGGCGCTCAGACTTCGGCAAAAATCATCGCACCATGATGACGATGCCTGGCAGATCCGCAAGAACCGATCAAGCCGAACTCATCACAGGTGACTGTCGGGTGAATGATGCCCTTGCGAACACACGCACCTTCGTCCCATCAGTTAACGATAGGTTCTTTAATCTTCAAAAGATGTGTGAACAACAGGTATGCTATCTTTGACATGTAGTGAGTGAGCGCCAGACAGTGTCAAGGTGCATCTCCACTACGGTATCTCGAGGCGTTCAGCAATATTAAGCCATCACTGCTGGTACTTCTGTGCAATTCGTTCCCGGAGCTGCGTCATTGTGGTTGCCGGACCATGTACTTATGTATTCATATCGTCTCGCTGAAGAGTTTAACGTTCTGACCCTTTTCTGACTGAGCAAGCGTGTGAAAGTGACTGTCAGATCGTACCAGAGTCTTTACAGTACCCGTGTCCTCGCCGTGACATTTTCAGCATTTTTCCTCATGCGGCACCTTTCAAACTCTTCGCCAGGAATCTTACATCTCTGCCCCAATCTTTCGCCCACCTCCATTGCACAAGCTACTATGACCTCATCCGTCTGTTAGTCACCCCGTACCATCAACTGCCTGTCGCATGTCCACAAATACACCACCGTGAGTCCACTTTCTCTGCTTATCAACTACGCCATGAAACTGCATCTAGAGCACCACCGCCACATTGTCTACAATGCAATCTGATCACCAACATCAACTACTCCTCATTTTCGCCGCTATCAAACCTTTGACTGCTGCTCCCCGCCTCTCCTCTCTTTCGAGCAAGCACTCAGCAATCTTTGATACTTACAAAATACAAGAGCTGTAGACTTGTAGTCAACAGAGGGCCTAACGATCTGCGAGACGCGCCTTGACAGTCACTGAATACCTCCCGAAATCATACAAGCTTCATCGCCGTGCATACCGTTATCGCATCTCCTCCGTACCATGCTCAGACTCAACAGCAGCTTGATTGGGATGTTCCTTCTGTAGAAGCTACGCTTAGATGCGGAACTAATCAAATGAGCATCGACTTGAGGAAGGAGAGGATGCTTCCGCATCAGGAACGATTAGAGCGACGAGTGTACCAGAGGTGCTCTTGGTTGAGTATTATTCTAGACATAGCTTCGCTTTAATGGCACTGGGACGAGCTTGATCTGAGCAACTTACAGTCGGTCTCGAGCGGTGGTTGCGAAGGTCCTGTCTGACAACTGCATGCCCTTGTGCGTCTCCTACCCGCAGAACAAGTTCACTCGTTGTTTAGATTTGAGTATCGTCTGTTTTTCATCGCTGGTCAGATTGCCCTGGCGCGGTGAGCACGCAAGAACACCACCAGTGAATCATGTGCTTGTACGATTTTGCGGAGCTCCAAGGCTCCAAACGGTTGTGGATTGTTGTATGGCTTTGGCTTATGTACACAGTCCGCATACGTACAACTCCCAATCGCCTTGCCCTGCGACGTGGGTACTCCTGACCCGTTGATGAACCCGCCATTTGATGCATGTCGCTGAAAGAAAACGCCCCCAAAGTTCAAGTCGATCTGAATCTGACTGATAGTGGATTATGAAAGGAAGCCAAGTGACTGCATCAAAATCGACATGGATCGTACAAACCTTTTCGTGCTCCGAAGATGGCGCAGTGTTGCTGCCATTTTTACCTTTTTTTGCTGCTTTTGCTATACAGCGGGCACGAAGCCGGGCGAACGCTTGCAGGCGCTCGCGGCTGGATGATTATGGAAGCACTGGTCTTGGCTTGGGTCGCGTTATGATACCGGCCTGGGTTGTCGCCGTCCAGGGTATGTGGCGTGGTGCAACCGCGACTGCACGAAGGTAGTGTCAGATATCCAGTACCCTCAACGAGCAAACAAGATGGGGAAAGGAGAATATCGAACATGTGCAAGCTTAGCTGAAAGAGAGCCTATGCTCCCTCTGGCTTGTGAGCTCCGTTGGTGCCATTCTCTTGGGCGTGTTGTTGGCGCTTTGCTGCTGCTTGTTCGCTGTCCTAGATTAGCACCATTGTCAGCAAGAGCACGTGAGTTGCTCCTGAGCCGTGAGTACGTCTCGGAGTTTTCTTGGTGATTCGTGTAATACGCACGTCGAGATCTGTCTCCTCAAATTGGCGCTTAGCTGCCTTGTTGGGGTCTCCTTTCTTCCCTTTCTTAGAGGGCTTTTGGGGCTTTGTCTCGCCTTCGCTGAACAGATCGTCAGGTAGTTGATTACTGAGATGTTAGCTTCTGTTTTTGGAGTCTGGTGATTCTTCTTACTTGCGCGTGTGGACCACACGGACAGAGTTGAGCTTTTCGTTAAAGCCATTGTTGGTTGTGACTAGGTTCCTGAAGTCACTGACGGGATATGAGATGTCAAGAGACTTATTGCCATCTGCAACACGAGTCAGTTGCATGTTGACATCATGAGTTCACTGTGCGTACCGGGCTTCAGCTTGAGGCCGACATAGAAGGTCGTGGTGTACATGACATCGGGCGGCGACTCCTCGCCGGGAGCGATCTGAGGTATAGCATCGTCCTTCAACTGGTATTTTGTCTCTCCCTGCATGATTTGGTTCTCCTCCTCATTCGTGGTGTATCGGTGTACTCGATTGATGCCCTTCATCCAGGGTCGTGCAATCTCGATGCCACACTGTCCATCTTCGATGTTCTTGCAAAGCAGACGGAACTTGGATTGAACCAGTCCAGAGAAGGTGGAGTGCGCCTTTTCTGTGCGACTTGCGGCAACGACGCTCAAGTAGTATTTGTGGTCCTTGGTGAAGAAAGTGTGCTTGGTGAAAAGGTCTTTCCACGGCTTCTTGCCATCTACAATGCCGTTTTTCTCGCTGTTGATAAGCTGATCGGCGCGTTCAAACTCCTCTCTCATGACGTGCAATGTCGAGTGCATGATCGTATGCGTTGAGCACATAGAGGGGAATGCAGGCGTGATGATGGGCATGAGATGAGCGCGGTCTCCGGGGTATTGAGTTGGGTTCCACACGCGGAGATTCAGGGTGCCTTCCTCTATATTCTTCAACATGACCGGCCTAGGGAAGGGCCATTTACCCATTAGTCTGAAGAATTTGGTGAGGATGGTGGCGCCACACGCCATGGGATACAGCTGGCATATACGGGCGACCATGATTGCCCAGGCAATACCTCCTGGGTAACCGAAGACGGCTCCGTAGATACCTCGCTGGCTACTCCAGAGTTTGATCGCACGCAATGCATGGCGAAAGCTCTTGATTTGGGGTATGGATTGCATGAGCTCGAGCGTGACACGCGTGCCGTTGACACTGCGCATCGCTGTATCATCAAGCCCTCGAAGCATGTTCTTATCGACACCCTCGAGGTCTTTCGGTATCTGCGTCATGGAAGGGAGCGAAACGAACAGCAAATCAATGCTGACGCCAGAATACTCCATTTTAATCAGCGGGACGAAGGCTTCAGGAACGGGATTCATCTCGGTGATGAGGGTTTCGTCGGACATTTCTCTGAAGATCCTCTCGAAGTGGTCGAAGTAATCGTTGAGGGAAACCGACTTGGGCGCAACAATGAGGGTATCGATATCGGAGGCTAGAGGCAGGTGTCAGCTACCAAATCTCGCAGATGGACCCTGAGGGCTCACATGGCCCGTGGACACCGAGCGCATAGCTGCCAAAGCAGAAGATCTTGCCGCTCATGGTGTCGATGGTTGACTGCGGCAGGCCCTTCAGCTTGCCGACATGCTTGCAGAACTTGTCAACGACTTCTTGGATGTGTCTGAGTACTCGCACTCTGTACTGTGTTAGCTGACTTCATCCACGCATGCTGCCTCTGCATACCTCATGTCTGAGCCTTCAGGGCTCTCGAAGACATTCTGGCGCTTGAGCTCCTCAATAAGCTCATCGTTCAGCTTCAGGTCTTTCGCGGTGGGCGGCGCTGAAGATATGGGAGCGGTGACGCCCCACTGTTTGGTCTGTGTCTCTGCCATACTGGCGGCTGCGGCCGGTTGCTGCTGCAAAGAGCGATGTTCTCGAGGCGCGCTCGCGCGGAGGTGCTGCGGCGAGCTGGGCGCAAGGAAGAGGGCAGCTGGCAGAGCCTGCGTGGGGAAGAGAGCGGTCGCTAACAACGTGATCCTGCGATGTTAGTACTGGCGATCGGAGCACTCCCACATGGCGACGCAACCTGCAAGGCGATGTGCAGCGAATGGATATCAAAGAGCTTCGATGCTGCGCTGCTTCCGTCTTGGGCAACATCATCGATGCCAAGCTTGCACGCGCCACCACGCCTCACCGGGGTCAAGGACAGGACGCGTCGATGAGATCACCCACCAATGTCTCAGGACTTGCCCTCTCATGTTACAGAGGAAGCAGGATACAACAGCCAAGATATCGTAGCCAACGGAGCGTCTGTATATCTGTAATTCATGCGCCGATAAACTCCAACGACCTCCTGTCATTCTGGGCTCGTGTACGGCTTCTTACAATGGCACTAAGACTCCCAGTGCATCTTACCTACAAGACTGCAATTGTGCTACTCCCTCCTTCGAGCATTACCTCGTCAATTGAAGCCGTGCGCTCAGCCCACGACAAGAACTTCAAGAGATGGCCGCCTCACATCAATCTGATCTACCCGTTCTTGGCATCACCGCTCGAAACATCTGATAGTAATGCACTTCGCCTGAGTCAGGCCATACAAGCACGCCTCGAGAAGGCCACGTGTGGCATCCGCGCCTTTTCGGTTTCACTCGACGCTGACTCGCCTGGGACATTTCAACACAGCAAGACCAGCAAGACTGTTTGGCTTGGGCCGGTCCCTGACGTCAACGTAAAACAGTTACAAGCGGCCCTGCAAGCTGAATTTGCAGAGTGTGACAGCGATCAACGAGCTTTCACGCCCCATCTCTCGGTAGGACAGGCTCGTACTGACAAAGTAGCGGAGCAGCTCAAGAACGAAATTGGAAATGAAGTCGCCGGATTCCATCAATCAGAAAAGGATGCCTCTAGGACACTAGATTGGCTCATTGACAAAGTCTACGTAATCGAGCGGAAGGGTTTCCACGGCCGCTTCACTGTTGTTAGCTCAGTCGATCTGAAGCCAGAGGAGTAAGCAAGTCAAACAGGCTAGCGTCTTGCGATCATTTGTACACCTTTTAATTGTTCGCGAAGAACTCCTTCAGATTCTCGTCAAGCCATTTGACGTCTTCAGTACTCTGACCAGGACCTACACATTATCAGCTCTGGAACGACACGGAGGGCTTCTAGAGAATACTGACCGCCAGCCCAGTGACCCCAAATGCTCGGAAATACCTTTAACGTACCGACGCCCGGACTCATGGCCTCGACCTCGATCTCAGAGTCCTCGGGTGGGAAGTACAGATCCGTCTTCGCCGGTAGAACCAGCGCCTTGGCCTTGATGTCCTGCATCGCTTTGTTGAAGTCACCATTGTAAGGCTCCTGTTGCGAGCAGTCGCCAGCCTGCCATGTATGCGCCATAACTAGCATGTTCTCCGGATCTTTTGACAGCGCCCACGCTTCCCAGAAGTTCACAAGGAAGTCATCGAGATCCTTGAATCCCAGCAGCGGCGCAGTCTGATACAACTTCTCCCGATAAAATGCCTGCGAAAAGCCCCACCCAGCATAAACGCGCCCTAGCGCCTTCAATCCATTCTTCTTACTCTCATCCGAGAACCCCGTATACGACTTTAAGCGCGCGCCTTGTACCTCCGCGGTGTCAACATCCGGCTTCGCCACGCCGGCTGAGCTAGTCCCCTTCGCGGCGTACAGTGCGCTCTTGACGCCCTCGAGGAACACCTGGTTGTGTAAACTCGTCTTCGCGCTCCCGCAGAATGGCACGCCTAGATCCATGAAGTCTGGGTACTGCGTCATCCACTGGTACGTTTGGCCTGCGCCCATACTCCATCCGAGTACGGCACGCGCGTGTTTGACGCCGAGGTGCTTGGTTACTAGCTCGTGTTGCGCGCGTACATTGTCGTAGAAGAGGACCTCTGGGAAGGGACGGAGGGAGGGTGTGTTCGAGGGCGACGAGGACTGTGAATTGCCGAACAGCGCAGGGATGATTATGTAGTACTTTGATGGGTCGAGGGTTTTGTCTGAGCCCGTGAGCCAGAAATTGTCAGCGATCACTGGAGCTGAGTTAATCATTGGTGCTTTGGAGCTTGCGCAGAGGAGACCTACGGCCGGAGTACCATGTCGGATAGATGATAGCGGGCAGCGACGGGTCGCCGAGCGTTTTGTATGCAATAAACGCATCTGGTATCTCTCCGCCAGACTTGAGCTTGAAGTTTCCGAGTTTGTATGTTTCGTAGTCGGCCATGTTGGTGATAACACTATATTCGACGCTGTATCGACGTGCCTTTGTATTCCATCAGCTCGTGGATTGGCTGTACATTCATTGCTAAGCTGTTGCATACCCTCCCTGATTTCCAATCCAAGCTCCTTGTGACAGCTCGGAGGTAGCCGAGCGATGTCCGAATGTCAAGCGTCAAAGCAATTGCACAGTGTGTTAGTTACGCGATGACAAAGCTGGATGATCCAGATCAGCAGTTGGGCGAGGGAAGGAACTGAAGCGGTCTGGTTTCGATTGGGTCTATCGCATATCAAATACTTGCTTGCAGCTTGCTATCTTGGACTGTGGCTACCTCCATGCTTGAATAGGGACCTCTGATAGCTGGAGCTATGAGCTCCGTAGTGGGGTAGCTATCGTCTACCCCGCGGTCCTTTCCTATCCGCCGACGCGTAGCTTCGGCTGTATCGTGAACTCGAATCCAGACATTTTGGCGTCCGCAAGAATAGGAGCGAAAGAGATCTGATATGCAGTGAAGAAGCCACGAGGTACGTGAGCTTTTCCTTCCGGGTAAATTGGCGACGACACTTACAAATATCGATGTCAGCAACTCAAATGGGAGCCTCGCGGACGTTCCGCGTCGGCAATATCCGCGAGGCTCGAACGTCATCGTCAACCCGGGAATAAATCCGTTAGTTACCGTCTGTCTCGATGTTCTGTCCAAGACCTATGCCGCTCAGAGTGCCGCCAAACGCTTCAACTGTGTCGTGGCTGTATAAAAACTTCAATTGTCGCACTGCTGCACACTTAAACCGCACATTCACGTCCTCCCACCAGCTCTCTCGCACAGCTCAATTGGCCCCTTCGCTCACCATGGCTTCGAACAAGTACGACGCCGAAAAGGAAATCAAGCGTAACCCGCACGGCGACTTCAAAGCCGTCGAAGCGTCACGTCCGCCATTCGACGCGCCCACAACCTTCCATTACACGCAAACACCCAAGCCAGACTGGAAGATTGGGTCAGGTGCCAGTGACACGTCGAACGCCTCTAGAAAGCACCGCTCAATCGATCCCTACGAGTCTGGCCGACCCATCGTGCACAACTACAAGCTGCTCATCAGCGCCATCATCCCGCGTCCCATCGGATTCACGAGTACAATCAGTCTCGATGGGAAGAGCACGAACCTCGCGCCATTCAGCTATTTCAACCTGGTGAACCACGATCCGCCAATCTTTGTGCTTGGGTTCGCTGGGGGGATGGACAGAGCGAAGGATACGCTGAAGAACCTGCTGGATACCAAGGAGGCGGTCATAAACATCATAACGGAGGAGTATGTCGAAGCTGCCAATTTCACCTCGATCAATGCACCCGAGGGCGTTAGCGAGTGGTCTTTCAGCGGGTTGACGCCCGAGAAGAGCAAGATCGTGCGACCGGATAGGGTTAAGGAGGCGGTATTCAGCATCGAGGCAAAGCTGGTCAGCACGACGGAATGGACGAGCAAGAACCCCGATACACCGGATAAGAAGACGGGCGTTACCGCGTTCCTGGAGGGTGTCAACTTCTGGGTCAGGGAGGATGCAATTGACGAGCAGGGCGTGTTTCTTGATCCTGCTGTTGCCAAGCCGATCTCTAGGTTAGGCGGCATCACGTATGGCCGCACAACGCAGGCGTTTGAGCTGCCGAGACCAGACTATGCGGAGGTTATAAAGGATGCCGAGGTTGAGAAGCTAGTGCAACCGAAGGGCAAGGGGCAGGAGTAGGTGATTGAAGGTCACTGCATAGATGACGAGATACCATAGAATTGTTGTTCTCTCGCGATAATGAGCAGGTCAGAGAGGCTCTCGCGTCGTAGAAGACCTAGATACAGGCCTGTATTTCCCAGCACGATAGAGTATTTCAAAGTTCTAAACTTCTTGCGTGTCTGTAATCTCTGATGGCTACAGTCGATTATGTCTCCTATGGTACCGAGTGAAAGTAGTGTAAGCAGGCTACAAGGAATAGGGGTGCAGGCTGAAAACGCAAGCAGGTGTTATCAACAGTTGTGCCGAATAACTATAGCTTTTAGTGTTTACTATCTGCATTTGTCTTATTTGACTTGACAAATATTCTAAAACGCTATTTGTAGCCATCTGCTACTCCGCGACCTACCTGTACCACTACTTATGCCTGATGCCGTAGTAGCTCTTGCTGCAACGCAGGAATGCGCACGATCGTCCGGCCTTCACGGTATCACAAGAGTCAGCCCCTGACAAAGACGGTCTCGTTCTTCTCCCACTGCATTTGACCGTCTCGGTGAATAGATGGCCACAATTGCACGTGGCTGCATCAACACGAATACCTCTGTGCAGCATTAACAATCGACTCATAAGCCACGGAAAGGCTGCGACGCCCACACTGTACAGTGTGTACGATGAGAACGCGCATCGATCGAGGAGGTCCTCCGAGGTGCACACCGCAGCTTCGTTTGTAGCTTTCTCACCAATAGGATCGCGCCCGTTCTCACCATGTCAGCGCCCGCGCAGCACGCAATACGGCTCGAGAGGCCCAAGGTTTGGCAGGCGCAACGGGCATCATCGTTGCAGCTGCACAGATAAGAAGTTTGGTACAAACGTGGCCGCACGCGTCCGGTCCACATCCGGAGATGAGGAGGCTCTGTCCATTGTTGTCCCATCACTCGAGGTTCACGATCCTATCGCTGGAACCTTCGCCCCCATCTGGGAAAACAACAGCAGCTCCCACAGGCAGGACGGCAATGGGCGCTCGCTAATTCACGGCGCTTTGCTACAACTCGACTAGCTGCGTGTCGCCATGCGCTTCGGAGCGGGACAAGGCCCACCACTCGCGGACGAGGCCCGACGAGCAGCGCCATGCTCACCAGATGTAGCACAGCGCCCCGCCTCCGACGTCGTCGAGGTCGAGGTCGAGGTCGAGGCTGATCTTACAGATTGCAAGGACGCTGCCTTCTATAATGAAGACTACACCGACATCTCCAGCTTAGCTCTTAACTTTGTGCCCTGCCCGTTCGTTTCCGGTTGCCCCAGCATTGGCAAGAGCAAGACGAAGAACAAGAAGAAGAAGATGGATGCGAGTGCGGGACCGCGACGGTTCTCGACTAGCGGGGAGGAAAGAGTTGGCTTGTTGTCTGAGGCGAGGAAACAGAGTCAGCAGTATGGCACGCTGCCGGATGCAAGCGAGTTGGAGAGACTGGTCAGCCCGGACGGTACCGTCGAGGTGCACACGACTGCGGGCGCCGAAGCCAGGATCTTACTGAGAAGCAGCATTCCGCTGATGCTCACGTATTTGCTGCAGGTAAGTTACACCTGCGTCTTCACAACGTCTTCTAATCTCTCAGTACAACTTCAGTTTGGTGACAATCTTTGTGGTGGGGCACATTGGAACGGATGAGCTGGGCGCTGTGTCGCTGGCTTCAATGACAGCGAACATCACAGGATTGGCAGTGTACGAAGGACTCGCTACGAGCTTGGACACCTTGTGTGCACAGGCATACGGGAGTGGAAAGAAGACGCTGGTCGGTCTGCACTTGCAGCGCATGTGTTTGTTCATGCTGCTTGTCACAATTCCCATCGGCGCGCTCTGGTTAACCTCAGGCTGGATTTTGGCTGCACTGGTACCCGAGAAAGAGCTCGCCCACCTCGCGGGGAAGTATCTTTCATTACTACTAGCCGGCGCCCCAGGATACGCCATATTCGAGGCAGGAAAGCGATTCACGCAGGCACAAGGCTTGTTCAACGCGTCCCTCTTCGTTTTGCTCATCGCCACGCCGATCAACATCATCCTCAACTACGTTTTTGTCTTCGTTCTGAACTGGGACCTGACAGGTGCAGCGCTCGCAACAGTTGTATCAAACAACCTCCTCCCTGTTCTGCTCTGGATCTACGTCTACTTCTTGAATCCCTCCTCGCTATCCTGCTGGGGAGGTTTCTCAAAAAGCGCGTTCAGTCACTGGGGCCCTATGGCCAAGCTTGCCATCCCAGGCATCATCATGGTCGAAACTGAATGGCTCGCCTTCGACATCCTCACCTTTTCATCCTCGTACCTCTCTACCGCGCATCTAGCTGCTCAGAGCATCGTCATGACCATGGCTGTGGCCATCTACCACGTTCCCTTTTCCGTTGGTGTCGCCGTGTCCACGCGCCTCGGCAACCTAATCGGCGCCGGCAGCCTCACAGCCGCACGCATTGCGACAAAGAGTTACATCCTGACCTTCCTAGCTATCGGCCTATTCGACTTCGTCCTGCTCGCTGGCTGCAAGGATATCCTGCCTCGAGCTTTTACGACCGATCCTGTCGTGCAGGACATCGTCAGCACAGTCCTCCCGCTCCTGGCTGTCTTTCAGTTCTGCGACTCGACCACGGCGCTCGTGAATGCGCTCCTGAGAGGTCTGGGCAAGCAAGCTATCGGCGGTTGGTGCAATCTCTTCGTGTATTATGTTATTGCTGTGCCTCTGGCGCTTGTACTGTGCTTCAAAGCGGAGTGGAAGCTGCTGGGGCTGTGGACGGGGTGCGCGGTGGGGAGTAGCTGTATCAGTCTTACGGAGGGCGTGTATATGAAGTTCTACAACTGGGAGAGGGCGGTTGAGGATGCAAGGAGCAGGGAGGAGTAGAGCTCGAGCTCTTTGAAACACGAAACGGGAAAATTGACTGAATATTAAGAGGTCTTGGCATTGGGTAAAGACAATGGATTGCATAGCGTTAGCGGGCCTGTGGGTACAATGGTATTGAAACTTTGCAATTGACGTTCGGGTACTTGGTTTGGGTGAATGCCAGGTGAAATAGTAGATGCCTGCGCTGTAAATACTGCGAATCGATCGCTACAGCCTTCAGTCGAGGTTCCAGTCGAGGTTCACGGCGAGCAACGATCAGCCCCCGTAAGATCTACGTAATTTAGTCAACCAGGGTACATTTGCAACAAATAAGCAGTATTTGAAATGAAATTGCTCTGTTGGAAATTGTATGTCGCAGACAGAGCTGGATTTGAGAATAGAGCTACTGTAGACTAACTTCAGGCCACAGGAAACCTGTGAAGAGTCAAACGATGCTAGGACGGGCACTGACTATCTCCTGTATTACTAGGAACTAGGGCATGATCGGACAGTGGGAGGTATAAGATATCGGGAACACTAGTCATAGCTCAAGATCTGGCGCCCTAACGGTGCTGTTCCATGGCTTGGACGACAATTCGAGAAGCAAGTGGCGGAGGACCATCTAATCAGCAAAAAAATTATTGCTGAAGATCTGGAAGCCTACGAAGATACATCCGATGCCGACATGATCAAGCTGGAAGCTGTCGAAGGCAGACACATGGACCTGCCCTAGGACGCGCGCTGCCTTGGAGTTCTTCACAAAAGTGGAGATAATCATCTGCCGTCTGCCTGGATCCTGTATTTCTGCAGCGTTTCCACTGGCTACAGGTGTTTTGGCCTCACTGAACATCGCTGCCCTTCGTTCAAGGTTCGTCTAGACATGTGTGTAATCGCCGGGTCATGAACATAAGTGGGGTGAGCAAATTGGAGCGGGGTAAACCGAACTCCTGACCATCATCTGGAGGGAGCCCCCTCAAAGCCCATTGTCTTCCATAACGTTCATCATCTTGTGTAACGTACGTAACCTATAGCCAACTTTGGCACAATTGCATCGCACAAATTGTCCCCATCTCTGCCTGTCCGATGGCAACCGTTACAAGCACAACGACGACCCTCAATTCATCACTTTCACCAAACATCACTGCATCCTCAACCGATCCATACGCAGCCGCCCGCGCAGCTCTCGAGAAAGACGGATTCGTAATTCTCTCCGCTTCGCTCTTTCCCTCCCTCGATCTCAATGCACTCCGCTTAGCAGGAACGCGCATCACCAATGCCGCGCGCGCCGGAAAATGGCCATACATTCGAACTTTGCCCAAGCAATTCCCTCCATGGCCACAGGACTCTTCCCACGGGATATGGGGCGTGCAGCACCTTTTACACCCATCTAATCCCGACCACATCTTATTCGCCACATCTTATTTTGATGCCGAGCTATTGAAGTACGTGGCAAGTCTGATTGAATGTAGCGAGGATGAATTGACCATGGAATTGTACAATATGCTGGTGCGCCCGGATGAGGATTTTGCGCTCCGGTGGCATCGCGATGATATCCCGGCGTCTGCTAGTACAGATGAAGAGTTGGAGAGACTGAGTAAACCCGGGTTCCATGCGCAGTGGAATCTCGCGCTGTATGATGATAGTAGTCTTGTGCTTGTTCCTGGAAGCCATAGGCGCGCGAGAACCGAGGTGGAGAGGAACGCGGATCCGTATGAGCCTGAAATACCAGGACAGATCACAGTTAATCTTAAAGCGGGCCAGGTGGCTTTTTACAACAACAACATCTTGCACAGAGGGGTGTATGATAGCTCGAAGGACAGGATGACATTACATGGGAGTATTGGTACAGTCAAGGCAGGAAGCGAGAGGGCGAGGAATGTGTTGCAGCATGGTGTTGGAGAGTGGGCGAAAGAGGACGACTTCAGCGGCCTGGATAAAGATATGAGAGAGAGGGCTCTTAGGATGAGGGAGAGATTGGTGGAGCTGGGGAGGAGAAGCGGAAACGTTGGTTTCTTTTCGAAAGACGAGTAACAGTCCATCCCGATTCGACTCTGTACGAAGTCTCGACTAGTGTAGCACAACGTCATTGAACAGCCACTCATCAGTAAGGTGCTCTTCATCTCTGAGAAACCTCTTTAACTGGGAGGAAAAAACTTTCCTGGACTGGGCAGCACCTGCCGTAGACTGAACCAAGCAACCATTCACGGTGCGAAGTTTATTTATGGCGCATACAAAACTTTTACTTCAGCACTTTGTACCTTCTTATGCGCTCCAAAAGGTTACAAGAGTATCGTATTTATATCTCAAGTCCCACGGCTCGACAGGGTCTTGTGCGGAACCATGGTTCGCAGAGACCAAAATAGAGATTCTTCGCCTCAACACCACAACGAACACAATCTTCAAATGCAGAAGAAAAATCACATTCTTATCTGAGTTGGAGTTCAAGCGAGTGTAATAGTTGCTGTAGATAGTTCTGTAGCCACCAGACCTTTTGTCAAGCGAATGCAACCACGAATTAACTACTTACGGCGCAAATGCAGTCAGAGGGATGGTCCGAGGTTCGACTAATTAATGTATAGATCAGAATACAATCAATATTTCGCTCCCAAAGACCACTTTACGCCACAGTAGCTGAACCTCAACAATACTTCCCCTTTTTGTTCTCCCGTGGCACTTTCTGTTCGCATCCGTCTTACGTTCCAAGGTTGAGATGGACCTACCAATGCTATAAGAGCGCACTTCTCACCTGTCTCCACAAGGGTGCACTGCACCCTTCCTTGCAACAATTGTCACGCAAAAAATTCTATACACCATGAAGGTCTCTCTTATTCTGACCCTTGCTGGTCTTAGTGCCGCGGCACCTGCTGTTCTCTCCAACAAATTCTCTGATCCGTTTCCCTCTACCGGCTCGAGCTTGTTGCCTTCTTTCCCCAAAGCTACGCCCACGGCTGCATCACGTCACGTCTTCCTCCCTTTCAAGTCCTCCTTGGAGCGCAGTGCTGCTGGCAACGACACTGATTCCTCTGGCGATGATGACAGTTCCTCGGAAGATGAGGACGGTGTCTCTGCCGGCCCGGTATCGATCAGTATTCAGAAGATCTCTTTGACTGGCCGTAGTGCTGCTGGTAACGACACCGATTCCTCCGACGATGAGAACAATTCCTCAGACGATGAGGCTGATGTCTTTGTCGGCCCGGTATCGATCAGCACGCAGGAGCGCTCAGCTGGTGACGACACCGATTCCCTCGATGAGGACCTCGATTCTTTTCAGATGGACTCCACTTACTCTCGCTTGGCCAAGGAGCAAAGCGAAGTTCCCTCCCCTTATGCGCTTGTGATCGAGAACTACAACAAGACTGCCATCCACCAGGCCATTGAGACACACCGTCATGAGGTTTCTGACGCTGACTACGACACCTACGACGCCTCTTTATGTGCTGAGCACTGCAACGAGCACCGTGCGTGCAATGCTTTTGCCATCTACATCGAGCGCGATGTGTCTTGCGACGACTGCACCAACCCTGAGGTCATTGTTGTCGCCGCATGCGATCTCTACAACACCGTCCTCCGGCGGCCTGATATCCGCGAAGAGGCCGAGCTGGAGAAAATTCAGGGGCAGACGATCACCCGTGCCGTCCGCGGTTACAACGGCTACAACAGAATCCAGGATATCGCCACCGTGATCGCTACGCGTACTGTAACCTTTGAAGCTCCTGCTGTTGCCTACAGAACCGTATTCATCACTTCCACCAGTCTGGTTACCTCTACCGTAGAGCACACCGTTTCTGGCAGCGACAGCACCATCACCAGTCTGATTACCTCTACCGTGGAGCACACCGTGTCTGGCAGCGACAACACCGTCACTCACACTATTCTTGCCCCTGCCTCCACTGTTACGTCCACCTTACCCGCTACTACAGTCACGAAGACCCATACCGAATTGCTTCCCCCAATCATCGGTACCAAGAGCTTGTTCACTACCGTTTGGCAGCCAACCCACAAACCTGAAGTTGATAGCAGCGACAGCAGCGAGAGCGAGAGCGACAGCGACAGCGACAGCGATTGCGACTGCAAGGATGAGATAATCATTCCTATATAGGGTTAGAAGCTCTCCTTCGGGAAGACATGCGTAGACAAAGCGCAAATAAATACAAAAGCAAGTTCTGGTATTTGGCGTGGCGAACTAGTGTATGGCATCCAAGGGTTTGAGGGCGTACTTCTGATCTAGTGAACTTGAACGAGAGAATCGGAGGGTATGGGGTACAACGTACCAACGCAAAACGGAGGATTTAGGCTAGTTATTATGGAAAACAGGGTAAAATGATGTAAAAGAGTTCTATCTCACAACAGGTCCAAAAGATGCTGTTCGTGATCGTTCGCGGTCTTGAATGCCTCTATCTAGTTGCTCTCTAAGATCTCTGTCTACATCCGTCAGCTCTCGTTCTGCTGTGAGAAAGCCAAGCTTAATAGCAAGACTATTTTAGCCAACAGAACGTCTATCTTTATGCAACTTAAGCAAATACAGACACTGATTTAGCTGGCTAGCTCGGCAATACGTAAGGTAAGCTCATCTATGCCTTGCTGTAGATGTCAGCATCGAAGTTCGTCGGAAATCTGTCCCTCCCTTCGGCATCAGCTCTCACCCACACGGCCACGCTAGTGCCAGGGCACTTGAACAAGCCGTAACCATCCTGATCAATCTCAACCTCGCCTTGCTCCCAACCCAAAATATCCGTCCACTTCTCGCCAGCATGCATCTCACCGACCGCCATCTTGATCTCTCCTGGCCCACTGTTGCTCATCACGCAAGCAAGTCCGGCCTTTTTATCCCATGTACCACGGCGAACGAAGCCAATGCAATTTGCGTTGTCGAGGTAGTCTTCTTGCGAGCCGTAGGCATAGAGTTTGCGCGCAAGAATCAAGTCGGCGAGCTTCCCGCCGCATGACGGATCGGCAGCATGCTCGCCCTTCAGCCCGTAGAGGTCGCCGTAGAAGGGACATGGGTATCCCTCTTGGCGCAGGAGGATGAGAGAATAGGCCAGAGGCTTGAAGAAGCCCTCGACAGGTGTTTCTACGGTCTGCCCGGGCTGCGTGTCGTGATTTGTTACGACTGTGACGGCGCTGGTGGGGTTTATAGAGACAAGGGTCTTGTCAAAAACCTTTCGTAGATCGGCATCAGGAGTCTTGGAGAGCTGAGAGAAGTTGTTCAGGAGGGGAGAGTCGTAGAGCGAGAACTTGTGGTTCATGTCTTCGAGCCAGTCGCACATGAGCTGTGCATCTCCTGACCAGAATTCGCCGACAATGAAAATGTCACTCCCACACTCATCGCGCAGGTTGTCGACCCATTCATTGGTGAAGCGCTCCGAGAAGTGCTGCACTGCGTCTAGGCGGAATCCCTTGAGGCCGAGCTCTTTGGTGATCCAGACTCCCCAATTCTTTACGTCAGCTTGGACCTCTGGGTGTGAGTAGTCGATGTCAGCGAACATCATATAATCAGCGTTTCCGCCCTCTGAATCCACCGAAGAGCTCCAGCCCTTGTTATCGCCTAGAATCCTGTAGACAGCCTTCTTCTCGTTGGCCTGGTTGTAGTCCGTTCCTGAGAAATGCTCCCAGTGGTACTTTTGAGACGAGTACTCCTCGCCACGGCCAGGAAAGTCAAAGCCTAGCCACCCTTCAATCTCATAAGGCTCAGAGGCATCCTTTGTGCGGTCGTTGTTGTCCACTTCTACGACGCGGCACTTCTCGGTCTTATCAGCTCCAGCCTTGTGATTAAGGACAGCATCCCAGAACAGCCCTATCCCATTGTCTTTCGCAACTTTGCAGAGCTCAAGCAAGTCTGCCTTGGTGCCCCACTTGGTACTTTTCTGACCTTTTTGGTCAAATTCGCCCAGGTCGTACAGATCGTAGATATCATAGCCATTACCCTCTGGAGACGCAGCTTTGCAGCCGGGAGGTAGCCAAATATTGTCGACACCAACAGCCTTTAGCTTCGGAACCTCGGCAATAAGACGTTTCCAATGCTTCTGATCAGCGGGAACATTCCACTCGAAGCCCTGGAATAGGGTGTAGTTGTCAGGGGTGGGTTGCTGTTCTGTTGCTCATTAGAAGCAAGACAAAGAGTAGGCATCGTCGTCCGTACCTTCGGAACCCATGTTTGCTCTTGGAGGCTGTAGGTATTCTGTAATTTAGTGCTGCGAGAGTGCTGCCCACCGCTAGTATTTGAAGAAACCACATGGCTACAAGAAACCTGGTTCACGTTTACATAGCGGCCGCGCTCGAGCAGTAGCTTCGTCGACCCCTGCGTGTGAAACAGGTTTCTCTACTGTCTGCTCTGCGGGCAGAGCCTCGAAAGCCAGTCCGCCATTCGAGACGGTTGTTTTGCTCGTGGTCTGGAAGCTCTTGGGCTAGGCGCGGCTCAACAAAAGCGCCCGCTGACGTCAGGCCGCAGGATTTCAAAAAGAAAGGACCGCGGCGCATCGCCTGGTTATCAAGGCATCGCGTGGAGGCGTACAGGAAATCAGCGATAGGGTATCAGCCTGTGCGTTCCATAAGGAAGCGACGGAGAAGAGAGTCGTCTCATGTTGCCACAGGGACCGTAGGTAAGCTTACAACAGATTGTAGTCATCAGAGGACTTATCAACTCGCAACGACTTTTGGAATTTCCCTAAAGACCTCCATGAATGTTGGGCTTTAGTGGCTACATCCAGCTTCTACGGTGGCATGGGTGTTCAAGGAAGGGTCAATTTGAACTAGTCTAGATGCGGTTAAAGCCAAACGTTGCGAATGTCACGATGCGGCAATCAGGACCTCTTGACTACCCTCAAAAATGCGTATTGTTGTTACTCTCTATGCATTTATTGCGAGCGATCCAATTTCTTAGCTGTTGAGCGTATCTAAAAGTACACCGGCATCCCTCGAGATCTAAAGGTGAAGCGGATAGGACTCAATTTCACTCGTTGTTCCACGGTGCCTTTACTCTGAGGACTATACAAGGAGCAAGCGCATGGCAACTTCCTCTGCCTATATGAAAGCAGCCAGACTTCTTCTTACCAATTCTTCTCGGCCTTTCAGCGTCACCCAAAGCTACAACTATATGTCAGCAAGCAAACGGCAGAAATTGTCCAATATGGCACCGTCAAAACAGTCCTCTATCGTTCGCTTCTACGACCCTACTGTCAAAGCAAAAGACACACTTGGCCGCACACAGGAACAGATTCTGGCATGGTCTGATAACCAACTCGAATACAGCCACAACTACATCCAGATGCTCTTCCCGCTGCCCGAAGGGTCTCCATTCAATTATGCTGCGCCGATCATCGATCTCGAGACAATGAAGACGTTCCGATCAAGCAGCGAATTGAGACAACAACTGCGCGCGAGCTTCGAGCGTATGCTCGCCTTTTACGGGTTCACCACATCGAATTACCTTGAGCCAGAGATCGAGAAGGAAGTGGACGCTGAGAAGCAGGACCGCCAGGCTAGTACTACCGAGGAGCCTTCCAAGACCACTCCAACCACATCCAAAGCGGAAAGAGGCAACCCAGAATCACACATTACTCCGACTACCACGAGCGAAGCCACCATCGAGGCGATATCAGATGAGCATGAATCTTCAGCACCTAAGTCTGCACCTCAAACATCGTCCATCGGCTACTCCGTGGTTCGGGGGCCCAACTTTCGCAAAGCGTCCCGTAACTGGGCCGTCCGCATGAACCACAATCACCTGCGCATCACCCGCATCCTACGTTGTCTCCGCGTTCTCGGCCTGCAGGAGGAATGCGACGTCTTCTTCGCTGCTCTGAAGCGCGTGTACGACGACCCATCCATCAATATCGGCCCTCGCTCGCTAGAGTTCTGGACCCGCGCTGTTGAACGCCCATTGTACATGGCGCCTGACGATGAAGAGTGCGGCTGGCTAGAAGTGTGGGAGAAGGTACAGCAAGAGACGAAGTAAAGGAATCCCTTGCGCTCGCGCTTCTTGAGTACGGTGTTGGGAACGCTTGGTCTGCGATGCAGTTATTGATGGCGAGAGACGAGGAATTGCCATGCGGGCTTTTTGCCACCTGTCGCAACTTGCGGCAGCCCTAATTATGGGAGCAAATAGGACTTTGGGAATGGTGGTGGAGGCAATGAAGGGTAGGGATAAGCTACGCAATCTGACCCAAGTCTGCTTGATTGATACAATGCGTCAAACACGGGTAAAAGATAAGCAGTGGAGCCTCATGGACTCATACTGAATGAAACATAGAAAAGCTTGATTCTTTCAACTTCGCAACTGTGTTAGACTGTTAGACATGTACACAGTACTGTCCTTCTTCTTCTTCTTCTTCTCGTCCTTGTTCTTCATCCTCCACGGCTCTTCTCTACCACTACCTAAAACTCAGAGATGGTGTCTCCCCTCCTCTTGCCACGGAAGTCCCACTTGCCCTGCCTATCGTTAGCCATCATTTCTTTCTCCGTGAAGGTCTCCATGCTGCCGGATGGCCCACTTACATCAGTAATGTAACCGAAGTATCCCAATGTCGCAGGGACAACAACGACGTACATAGTCGTAATAAACGCGGTTCGCTTCGTCCAACGGAAGTACTTGTGGCGGTTCACGACCATGTCTGTCCCGCGTCAGCCCTGATCTCCTTCGAGTTCCCTGAGGCTGTAGCCCGCCGTTCTCTTGCTAATCGACGTGTATGCAATCTGGTCGGAATTGGGCGGTGCGCAAGCGTGCGGGCGACGTACTGTTCCATTTTATGATCGCGGGATCCTTGTGAAGAGCTGTCTTTCGTTAGCCATTGCTCGGTATTGCGCGGCGTGCGCTCGATTCTGATCACGGGACAGGCCTACGTTCATGTCCACCGGCCATTTTGACGGTTGTGAAGGTGCTAAAGCGCGGCGTGCGGGGTGGTACGGGGATGTGAGTGCGCGGACAGCGAGTTGAAGCTGGTGATGTCGGCGGGCGGAGATGCTGGGCTTGGCGGCCATGCGTGTCAGCCTTGCGTTCGGGCAGGCGCGAAGAACCACTTCACAGAAGCAAACGCAGCACCAGACCAATGGCTTCTACAGTATCGACTAGTATTGCGCTATGGTATGAAATAAATGCGATGTCTTGGATTCGGGCATTTCAAGCCATGGCACTCAGTAACTTCGCACAGGCGCAGTCGTCAACCCTGCAATAGCTGCATGCTTCATGTCCTCTTTCCAGACGACAAGCACTACAAGACATGCTTTCTCCAAGGAATTTCTCGGACGCTGTTAGACCACAAGAAAGCATGCCTTGAAGCCACGCATCATGGGGGTCGGCGTTGACATGGACCGCGGCTCAGAGTCGCTCCACAACATTGCCGATTTGACCGGCCCTTCTTGACAAAGACTGGGAAGGTATAAACACCACGACGCCTCGGTGCAGATTGCAGTTCTGGTCGTCTTCATACAACATCGCTCCGGTTGTCATTCATATATCCACACACAATGTCCAATCAACAGGGCGCAAAGATCAATGTCTACTGGTATGTTGCACGTGAATGCAGCCTCGCCATGGCCCATGGGTGCCACCGTACCTTCCCTTTGCCAAATACACATGATTCTTCTCAAGTCATGCGCTGACCAACGCTTCCAGGCTTGAGAAGTCTCGCGCCCAGCGAATCATTTGGCTCCTCGAAGAGCTGAAGCTGGAATACAACATCGAAGTCTTCAAGCGCGACAAAAATGGCCGCGCTGGACCAGAACTGAAGAAGTTCCATCCTCTCGGCCGCTCTCCCACTGTCGGAATTACACCTGCTGGTTCAGACAAGGAGGTGAGCACCCATGAACTTGTCCCTGGCAATACATCAGCTGACCCTCCAGACCATCGTCACCGAGTCAGAGACCATCATGGACTACCTGTGCGACCACTTCGGCCCCTCTCTAATTCCCCGCCGTTATCCTGAGGGCCGCGACGGCGTCCTCGGCGGCGAGACCGACGAATGGATGCGACACAAGTTCCTGATGGACTACGCGGAAGGCTCCTTCTTCACGCCTCTCTTGGTATCCGTCATCACATCCGGGATCCGCAATGCGCCCGTGCCCTTCTTCCTGCGCCCGATCACCAACAGTATCGCCAACAACGTCGACAGCAAGTACACCAACCCCGAGCTGACGAACCATCTGGACTTCCTGGAGACGTACCTCAAGGAGAGCCCGAGCAAGGGCGAGTTCTTTTGCAGTGAGAAGCTGACGTGTGCGGATATTATGATACACTTTGGGCTTGAGGGTGCTATCAAGAAGAAAACGCTGAATGAGACGGATTATCCTACTTTGTACAAGTATGTCAGGAGACTGCAAGCGTCGGATAGCTACAAGAGGGCGGGGGACGCGGTTGAGAAAGCGACTGGGGAGAAGTACGTGCCGATCTCTGAGTCTTGAGAGAAGGCGCTTGCGGTGGTAGATTCTTTGTAAATGTGTGTTTTTCATTATAGGCAATTCACCAATCTGTTGTTTTCATCGACCGGTAGTCTCCCAAGGCATTGAGATTCATCGAGGCAGGCGTGTGTCCACACTGAGTGCCTCCGGGTTTGGATCATTTAGTACGTGCCGAATCTTGCCAGGCTGGCTGAGAGCTGCTGGTTGACTGTTGTGTAATGTGGAAATTCGGAGGCAGTCAGTGTGTAAACGCAGCAGTCTCAATGACTGATAATGAGCCTGCGGACCACAAGTCAGTCAATCGCACGTAGCAAACAAAACGCACATGTTCGACCTTCGATAGTCTTCCCCATAACGACGAAGCTTCAAGAGCCAATCTCTAAACTTGGAAAGCCTGCGGAAACTTGACCACCGGGTTGGAAATAATTGGGTCTTCATTAATCACGCAAAGGACGCAAATTGTAGTCATTAGGGCTCCGTCTATTGTGCAGCTAATCTCATAAAACCGTACTGTTACAAGTGCCACTTCGAGCGTGCTGAACGTACAAGTAGCTAAGCGGCAGATAAAACGCGAACACATGAGCAGAAAGGGGAATATATCCATGCCAGCCATATGCAAAAAAGGGAGACTTTTCCGTGCACTACAAAGTCTTCCTCTAAAGACCCAATGTCGTGGCTGTCCTGGTATCATCGCGTCACCACTTCTCGTCAACCATTTAGTTGGTCTTGGAGATCTCAACGCCGCCAGTGGCGCCCAACGCTTTCTTGATATCGCCTGGTCACGTGAGTTAGCATTCGAAGCAACTGGGGACGTGGGGAGGGGGGTTAGTGACTTACCGTAGATAGCGAACTGACCGGCGGTCAGGGTACCGACCATGAAGAGACGGGCACCGATACCGCTGTAAGAGCCACGGAGACCGAGCTCCTTGGCGATCTTGATCAGACGGCTGGTGGTGCCCTCACCGGGCTCACCCTTGGTCTTGTTGATCTTGGACAGCATGGTGTCAGCGGGCTGGGAGATGATGGCAGCGGCGAAACCGGCAATAAGACCGGAACCGAGGTTGTAGACGGTCTGCATGCCGTCGGAGGTCTTGCTCTTGTCGACAAAGGTGTAGACGGCCTCGCTGACCTTCTCGAAGACGACGAACTTGGCGCAGGTGTAAGGGATCCTTTTGACGTGTCAGCCCGGTTCAGGGTCAGGAAGACATTTGAGCACTTACTGCTTGAACAGGATGGGACCGAAACCGGAGTAGAAGGCACCAACACCCTCGTTCTTGAGGATCTTGCCGAAACCACCGATCAGACCGTTGGCGAACTTGGGGTCGGAAACGAGACGGATACGGGTGGCCTCGAGAGGACAGAGAGCGATGTCAGCGATGAACTCGGCGCAGGCGGCAGAAGCGAGGTAGACGGCAGTGCGGTTGTTGGAGGCAGCCTCGTAGCCAATAGTGTTGATGGCCTGCTGCTTGAAGAACTCGTAACCACCGAACTTGAAGGCACCCTGGAGGAAGTAACCAGCGGCGGTGGGACCGAAACCAGTCCAGACAGCGCCGGTGCCCTCGTTGGCGATGACCTTGCGGAAGCCACCGATCAGACCGGAGTTGTAGGTGACGGGGTCAAGCTGGATACGGGTCTTGACGCTGCGTGCTTGTTAGTCAGGAACTCGCACGTCATTGGCAGAACTTGTCGCACTGCGCCGGAACAACTGCAGGGCAGCCATTGGTGTACATCAATGCTGTTGGGAGATGGGCACATACACATCGACGGGAGTAAGAGCACCGTGAGTGACGGAGCAGCAGACGGCACCAGCGAAAGCGAAGCGCGAGTACAGGTCAAAACCGGTGGGCGCGTTAGGCGCAGGCAGGGCAGCAAGCTTGGCCTTGGCGGCATCGACCTTGCTGGAGCCGGTGGCAGTTGGGGGAGGAGCGGTGGACATAGTGAACGGCGATGAACGACGACAAAGGGCTGAGTGGAGAGGTTGGTGGTGGTGATGGCAGACTTCACGCTCAAAACTTCAAGGCTCAAAAGCTGGCGCGCCAAGCCGGTTTTTCCGATCTGGCCCGGCCAGCCAACGGAATTAACTCTTATCGAAACCCGACTCCTACTTCTCCCTTCGGCGAATCACGTCACTGCGCATTAGAGCGTGGGCGCTCAACAACACCCTTAATCGCGCAGCTCGATGTTATGAAGGCTGCGCCTGCCGCTGCTGGAGTTCAAAGTTTCCCAATTCCTCCGTGGCACCTCCCGGATTCGACGATCATGCAGACATCAAACACGATACAGCAAGAAACACCCACACGGCGACACAACCTGAAAGATTGATCACAGCATCAGCTATCCCGGGATCATGTGGAACAAGAGCTTGGATAGCAGGATTCCTCATGCGAAGGTACTCACGAACCTTGGTTGGCCCTTTGCAGATTTCTGCACATCAGCAGGATGCTCTCTCGACGAGGCCCGAACCCCAGATTCTCAGCGACCCGGATTTCCTCATCGTATTCGCTCTCTGCTTGCTCGACCAAGTGTAACACATCGTCATATGCTGCATACTTATCTTTAGCAGCATCCAGCATCACCTCGAGATGACTGTCGATTGCGTCCATGTGCTCGAGCAGTTTGGCAGCCTGTTCTCGTGCGTTGACAATGTCAGTAATGCCTCCAGTCACATAGGCCTTCATATCGATATTGGCCGGCTCTTGCGAAGTCGGTGACGCCCTGTCCTCGACTGCAAAGCCAGATCTTGCAGCTCTTGAGAGCAGATCGGCGCTCATACCTGCGAGCGCATGGGCATTGCTTTGAACGGCCTGGATGTGAGCATCCAGCTCTGGGGCTTGGTGCTGTAGGACTCGCTGTAGTCTATCGTCAGTCTGATCGCAGGCTCTGTTCTGGTTTTGCCTTTGCTGGCCACGACCTAGAGCTGCGTGTGCTGCCCGCTTTTGCACAGCTTGAAGCTCTGTCAGCTTTTGCAGCTCGACCAATTTGACTGCTGTCAGCCCTCGACGACCGGTCTTGAGCTTATCGATCACTTTCTTTACCACTGTCTCGCGCATCTTGATCTCGAAAGCTTGCATCTTCTTCTCCAAACGTTCAACTTCAGCACGATCCAGCTGTAAGCGTGCCACGCTCAACGAACGCGCAATACTGGACATTTTGACTGCGTTCGACGCATGCGATTTCGATTCTACTTCGTTGATTAGCGCTGTCATTGTCAGCAATTTCAGTTCGTCGTTGAGGTCCGGTATGGCAACGCGAACGTTTGCCCAGATGATCAGTAACACATGGAGAAGCTCTTGATCTTTGAAGCCTGCGATCTCCGGTCGTAGTACTGTAAGTGCTTGGAGTAGCTCTGCAGAAGACTCTTCCAGGAACAGACTTTTGTCCGATCCACGTGCTGGCGCTTTCAGCAAGTGTGCTCGTCGTTCAACGGCTACCTTTAGCGACTCTGTTGCGCCCTCGTCCTCGTCGATCTTCTGGCTCACTCGTTTGTTCCACTCTAAGAGAACCCTCACCATATCACCGTACGACTCGGTCCCGTATTGCTGGATGGGCGCGTCACGAAGTGTAACGAGCAGATCTTCCGAACTCTGGTCTCGTGGGCCCAGTCCTTTGCGGATACGCTCAAGGACTGCCGTATCTGGAGGGTGTGAGCTACTGCCTAGTGCGTGGTGGGAGTCTTGTCTGTCTTTGCGTTCTGGTGAAGTATCGCTCTGCAGTATCTCGTGGTGTGCGTCATATGCTAGTAAATCCTCGAGTCTACACTGCTCTTGATCGCAGCGCTGTTGCAGCCATGACCTGCAGTCAAGGAGGTTCCCTTTTGATGGGCATTCGGGCAGAAACCCTACCATGGCCCCGTTGTCCTCGTCTGCCTCATTGAAATCAGCGTCGTCCTCGGATTCTGAGTCTTTCAGATGATGATGAATTAGCGCTCTGCTGATGTGCCGTTGCCGTTTCTTGAACATGGTAGATCTGGGCACAGTGCTGTCTTGATACTGAATTGTAGAAAAAACGATTGAGGGGTTTTATGCTGTGTGTAATGATGGGGGCCTTTAAGTGAATTGGCACTCCAAGAGCCACTCACATACAGCTCAGGGCAGTGACGTTCGCGTGAGGTATTGATGATAATGCATTGACAATCTTTAAGTTCACGTTGAACCATGCTTCAGTATCAGCACGGGTGATGATTGAAGCTCAATCTTGGCATCAATTCTCTCGCAAAAGGTAATGTTTCACGACGAACACAACGTTGCGATCGCCATCACATGTCTGATATACAGATCCATGTCGCGGATCCACGGAACGGTTCAAGATCAGGCTGTTCGGCTAGGGTTGCCTGCAGAACAGGGATGGCGCACCTGTCATCCAGCCTCGTCGTACGAGTGGAAAGGAACTGTCACAAGCTGTAACTTCAATTGCTGGTTGTGCAATTGACGTACTCAAGTGCGCACTTCCAATAACACGGCCTATTCAACGGCTCTTCTTGTAATCAAACCGTTATCCGGCTATGCACGGCTGGGGTGATCATCGATGCCGCCGTTCCTTCGGCAAGACAACAAAAGCTCCGCTGCGTTAGCCTGCCCAATCAAGACCATTTTTGAAATGTAGTATCGACTGTCGCGCCATGCAATACAGCCGTGACCGAAGCAGCAGCAGCAGCGTCGTCTGCACATGCCATGCAGGCGAACATGCATGCTTGCAGCGAGAGAAGCCGAATGTTCTCGCGATAGCGGTGTATCTCGACGCGTGACCTACGATCCAGACTCGCACTTGCCTCGTGCGCACCTGTCGGAAATTTCGCGACTGCCCGCTTTCTCAAACTTGCACTCGGAAACCTTTCTCGCCCACAACTCCTTTTCTGCGCTGCAACTGCCCTCCGAAGACCTTCTGGCTGCTCTATGTCTCTCATTCAGCATGTCACACAACAAGAGGGTACCGACCGCGAGGAGGCGCTCGTCGACCTGTTCTTATCGCCGATAGAGCGGCTCGAAAGCCGAGAGCAGGCTTCGGAGCGTCGGCACTCTCTGCAAAGTCAATACTCGAACGCAGGCTTCTTGCACTCGGGCAGGTCAGTGAGGCGCGTAATCAGCTACGATGCGCTTCACAAACCTCTCGAGCCCGTCACAGGAGACCTCGACGGCGGTGTGACGCAGTACAATGTGTCGACTTTCAAGCGTGCTGGTACGTATCCTCTCGCAGATGTCACAAGACCACTTTACTAAGATCTACACAGCGCAGGTCTTTGCGGTCGTCCTTGCCTGCTGGTTTGCCAGCGGTATCGTCTTTGGGTTTGCAGCATTGAAACCAATTCTAATCAAGGAAGGCGTTTACAAAGACCTCTGCACTCAGCAAGAGCTCGACGAGGAGGTCGAGGTCTGCTACGAACAAGATCTGCGCCTCAATTTCTTCTTCTCGCTGGCCTCTACTACCGCCAATGTCTCTGCACTGCTTGTTGGAACGATGTTGGATCGCTATGGACCGAGGGTCTGTTATCTCATTGGCTCAGCCTGCCTTGCTGCTGGCAGCATTATCATGAGCCTTGCTTTCCAGATCGACGAGTTCGATGGCTATACAATCGGAAACTTCTTCCTCGCGCTTGGAGGCACATTTGTGTTCTTGCCGTCTTTCCAGATTGCTAATGCATTCCCCAAGTACAGTGGTACCATTGTCGCGCTTGTAACTGGCGCTTTTGATGCATCTGCAGCGGTCTATCTTTTCTACAGACTTGCGTACGAGGGCACTGATGGCGCCTTCAAGCCGCACACTTTCTTTCTAGCGTATCTCATCGTGCCTGCAGCAATTGTTGTCGCCCAGCTTACCTTCTTGCCGACCGAGAACTACAAGACGGCGCCTCAGTTGGACATGAAGATTCAGCGCGCTGTCGTGAACGAGCGCGATGTCCACACATCGGATGAGGATCTCCCTGACGATGAGGTGTGGAGGCGCAGGAAGGCCCGCAGCGCACGACGCCGCCAGAGGCTGAGCAAGCTCGATCAGCTCATTGGCGACGAAGTCTCGAGGAAGAAGCAGGAGGAGAAGCATGAGCAGCAGCTTGAGACGTCGGGAGTGTGGGGTGCTCTGCACAATAAGACTGCCATCGAACAGATGCTTACGCCGTGGTTTATCCTGTTGGCTCTTCTGACAGTGATGCAGATGGTTCGCATGAACTACTTCATCGCATCTATTCGCGAGCAGTACACCTACATGCTCGGATTCGTCGACCGAGCGGCTCGCGTCAACGACTTCTTCGACTGGGCGCTTCCGCTTGCTGGTGTTTTGAGCACGCCTTTCCTCGGGATGCTCCTCGACAACGTCAGCACTCCCGGCGTGCTGCTCATCATCGTCGTGATTGCGACTGCGATTGGAATCTTCGGCTCCATCGCCACGCTCTGGGCCGGTTTCGTCAACGTCGTCCTATTCGTCTTCATGCGCCCGCTCTACTACTCGGCCATGTCGGACTACGCTACCAAGGTGTTTGGCTTCGCGACATTCGGACGCGTCTACGGGACAATCATTTGCTTCTCGGGTCTGGTGAACCTGAACCAAACGGGCATTGATGCTCTGACCAAAAAGACGTTTGGCGGCAACCCAGTGCCCGTCAACAGTGTCCTCGCGGGACTCACGTTCGTGGTTGGCATCTCGCTCGTTGTGTACGTGTCGGTGCAGTCGGTGCGCATACGCAAGAAGCTTGATGACGAGGATGCCATGACGGTGACGAATACGGATGTGGGCAGCATTATGGAGAGCCTGCTCGAGGAAGATGAGCCGAGGGACTACGGCAGCATTGCTCCGGGGCGGGTGTCGAGGGAGTACGTCTAGAAGGACGTCGAGGCATGGTTTTGGAGCGAGGGAGATGCAACACGGCTTTCATCACATCTACCACTATTTCAGCGGGGAGTTGAGTGTCAAAAATTTGCACTTGTCATGATTTGGTTGTTTTGTCAAAAAGGTTACAGTCGTGTCTTGTATATTTCGCGCTGTTGTAATTTAGCGCTATTCCTTTTTTGCTGTAGTATGCTGCATATTGGTAGCGTTTGGATGAGCGCACAGGCATTGGATGGGTTATGTAAATTGGGCACTTGAACGAAGCTATCTAACACGAGTAGATGTTGCACGCAGATTGTGCATTCCAGTAAATATTCCATGAGAGTGAGATGCTTCGACCAGCCAAGTTCGACAGAAGCGCAGCGAATCAGGACTCCTTCTCCGGGTCTTCTAGAAGCATCAGCGCAGACGTCACCGAGTGGCTGCACAGATACAAGTACAAGCAAGGCAATATTCAACGCAGCACACGCTGCGATGTGCAATCGCATCTACAGCATCATCCGGTGTGAGCATTCGGCCGACTCTTGGCGCTCGGTCTCGGTCTCGGTCTCACATGTCCGCCGCTGCGACATGCTTGCCACTCACGACGGACACGGTGCATGCCATACTCGGACCAAGAGCAGCACCGTCGAAACCGACGGACAAGCTAAACGCCGCAACCCTCACGTCAGCGCACGTGGCAAAAACTCTCCTTCCCTCTTTCCACAACGGGGTACGTGTATAGTAAGCATCAGCCTCACGTATTACTCACCCTCTCTGCTGGAGGCTGAGGGTTGTTCCGCAGGGCCCGGGCACGAGCCGGAGGGAGAGGTAGGGGATGGGGGGTTCTGGTGGGTTCGATGGCGGTGCGAGGTGGCGGACGAGGGGAGGAGGGTATATTATGGGCGGTGCCCGTGGCGGGTGAGGGTTTGTAGTATGCGGTACGGTATACTTGAGTGTTGAGTGTTGGATTGTTACTCAGCCCTACGACTCGCGCTACGACTGATTCGGAAAGCTACGTCCTCGACTCACTTACTCAGCAGCACATCACCATTGCAAAGCCGCCCGTCTCGTCGCTGAGGGGCGCAAGTAGAGTGCTTCAGCGCTTGGTTGCCTGCAACTTTGGAGAAGCGCGAGGAGTGAGAGACTGGAAGTGTACAATAGCAGTAGTGGATGGTAGCCGCGGTGCTTGTGCATATGCCAGACCCACCCGACCCCAGCGCCCGCGACGTCGCGCCCGGGAGCTCTGACCACGCATCCTCGTTCGGAATCGCACCCCACGAGCCTCGCCTGGCCAGCTTCAGCCCTCGCAATGCCGCGGAGGGCAACGCACGAGGCCATGCGATTCCGAACACGGCGTTTCTGCAACGCTCGCCTTTGATATACCCGCAGCAGCAGCAGCAGCAGCAGCAGCAGCAGCCGCTCCCGAGCTACGACTACAGCTTCGACCCGTACGCGCAGACAGCCTGGCACTGGACGCAGGCCCTCGACCTCACGCAGCTCCCGACGCCGTACGAGCCGCAGGGCGAGCTCCTCACAAGCGACACCACCAACGCGCCCCTCGAGTTCAGCAACCCGCTGCGCGGCGACCCTCTTGCGCCGCCGCCGCCCCGCATGAAGCGCAAGTCGCAGTCTGACGCGCCCGACGAGGCGAAGCGCAGGGCTGTGTCGCGCGCCTCGTCGACGACCTCGCAGAGCCCCGCGCCGGCGACCACAGCGAAGGGCACGGGGCCGCAGGGGAAGGAGACGGATGTCGGGGAGCCACGGCGCGTTGTCGAGGCGGAGAGCGGCGCGGCAGTGTTGCCCGCGGGGAGGGTGTTTCCGGTGCAGATTGGGTCGGCGCTGTTTAGGCTGTCGGGGGCGTCGCTGTGCTCTGACGGTGAGTCTCCCTCCATCCAAGCACAACCCTCACCCTCGACGATTACCCGCACGTGACATGCTTCCTACGAACCTTTTACTTAAGACTACACTGACCCTCAAGAGCGCCCTCGTACTTCTCCCAATTCTTCGCCGAGCAGCTCCACGCCGCCGCCGGCCGCGCTACCGACATGCGCACCCTCTACATCGACCGCGACCCGGACACCTTCCGCGACATCGCCCGCCACCTGCAGGGCTACCACATCGCCCCCCGCGACGCCGACCACTTCGTCAAGCTCTTCGCCGACGCCCAGTTCTACTCGCTGCCGCGCCTCACCAAGCAGCTCTTCAAAAGCGACATCTTCATCGCCATCGGCGGCACTCCCTTCCGCATCCCCCGCGACTCTTTCGCCGCCCCGGGCAACAGCCCAAACTACTTCAGCCTGGGCTTCGCCCAGTGGTTCAGCACCCCGGCCGAGGTCTTCCCGGGCCTGGACCGCAACGCCCTGCTCCGCCCCCCGAGCATCAGCCCGCCCGCCGTGCCCCACAAGAGCGGCGACGTGTTTGCCCAGCTCATGAAGATGCTAATGGGCTACGACATCGACATCAGCAACCCCCAGCACCGCGCCAACCTGCTCAAAGACGCCCGCTACTTCCACCTCAAAGGCCTCGAACAGCGCCTCCTCCCCTGCTCAACAACCTTCAACCTGAAAAGATCCCGCAACGAACTCCTCATCCGCCTCGAAGACATCCGCCAGTCGGGCCTCGCCTTCCTCCCCGACCCAACACTTCCCGAAGACACCCCGGGTCCGCGACCCCGACCAGGAATAGCAACCTACGCCCGTCCTTACACCGACGACGCAACGCTAAACCACCACCTCGTTCTCGAAACCTCCGCCCGCGAACCAGCTACTCTCCACATCCTGCCGGAATCAATACCCCCGTCCACGACCACCACCGCACACGTCGACTTCGCAGGCGATACACGCCGCCGCATCACGTCCCTCCTCGGCATCCTCGCTACGAAAGCGGGGCTCGACACCCCAACCACGCTGGCTTCGTCACGCCTTGCCGCGCGGCTAGACGCAGACACCAGCCTCGTCCTTGACGGGGCAAGCGTCGACGCAGCCAGCGACGCGGCGAAGAATGCAAGTAAAGACTGGGTTGTGCGGAGAGCGCATTGGCGGGTTAGGGTTGAGGCTTGTGATGCGAATGGGGAGGGGGAAGGAGGGGTGAGGGCGGTGTTTGAGGCTGTGAAGATGGAGGCGTTTACCACAGAAAGGGGGCGGAATGCTGCGAGGGGTTTTTTGGGAGAGTGAGTAGGAAAGCGTTGTATACCCGCATCTCTGGAGATAAGGTCGCAGCGGAGTGGGAGCCTTGGGCTACTACTCATCAGCGACGTCTCTGTACGAAGAACCCCGTTTTTATGAGCGGTGACTCGAGGAATGTCCGAAGGCGTCTTGTGCGTGCTTGGAGGTAGTTGTACTGCAATGGGTTTAACTCGTAATAATTATATAGAGATGTAGAGGGGGTGATTATGTATCTATCCAATCCAGACATGTTTCCTATAGATATGTAAACTTATACAGTCATGTGGATGCTATACTATACCTAGTTATCGCTCAAACAAGGAGATTCTTCTTCTTCTTCATATATCGAGGACAGAACTGATGTATATACTCACCCTACAAATCCGGCCTGCTCGGCCCCGCCCCGCCAGCCCACCACCCAGACCCAACCCAGCACCAATTCTCAGCCGCCTTAACCTCCACGCCCCTCACCAACTCCCTTCTATCGAGATGCAGATCCGCGTGTCCATTCGTGAGTTCGCCCGGTGTGGTTAACCCCGACTTCGCGGCCCGAGACACGGGGCTCGTGCCGGTAGACTCGCTCTTGCCGTCAGACGTTGGACTCGTAGAGCGCGGTGTGGAGCTTGCGCGGCTTAATGAAGTCGCCGAAGGAGATTTCGGCACAAAGACGGGTGGAATAACGCCCATGATGCGTCCGGCGGCGAAGACGCACCCGCCGACTGCGTGTCGGATCAGCGAGTCGCCCGTCAGACTGCCTGTGATGAAGACGTTGGGTGCGAGTTCGAGCGAGGACTCGGCTTTCGTGCGGAGTGTGCGACCGGATATTTGAGTCGTGTTTGGTGCATCGAAAGGATGTGATGAGAGGAGCTCGGCTTGCAGAGCAGGCGATAGGAAAGCCAGGGTGCCTCGCCGCCCGACTACGTATTCGAGGCCGCCAACTTCGTAGCTCTTAGTCTCGCCAGATGTGAGGCGAATGGTTACTGTTGCTATGCCTGCGGTTGGGGATGGCGAGACGTCAGCGACCTCGGCGTTTGGGAGGCCTTCGTACAGCGACCAGTCGCGTTGGCTGAAGAAGGGGTTGGCGGTCGATTTGCGGCGTGGAACAGGTGTTCGCGCAGAGCGGTTCTTGGTCGATGCGATAGCTGCAAGCTTCATCTGACGATACACGGTGGCGTATTCGGGGTACGCCGAGTGGTGGCACCCGCGCAGAGGAGACGGTCGCTTGTCGGGTGTCCATTGATAGATGTGGATGATCCTGCGCGTCGGCGGCGCGGAGATGATGATGTCGGCGGCAGAGAAGCCAGATCCAACAACGAGCAACGGTGCTTCTCGCGAGTCCAGCTCAGCGATGGGCGCAAGCAGCAGAGGCGGCGGTATGTTGACTGTGAAGATACCAGACGCGAGCACCAGGTGCTTGCATCGTATGCCTAACGACCCAATTATGAAACCATCCGAGACCCGGTACACGTCGTCGACCTTGGTGCTTGTGAAGATGGAATCTGAGATTCCCACAGCGTCCGGGTATCTGCGGAGATAGTCCGCGAACTCGGTCCGCGAGGGGCGCACAAAGTCGGCGTCGTCTTCCTTCTCAATCTTACTCAGATGGTCTGCGTAAGAGTAGCCCGGGAGCGACAGCTGTTCGGCGTAGCTCAGTGTGCCAATGTCAGCGCTCGCAGAGACCGGGTTGTCTGCCCATTGCCCTCCCACTTGCTGCGTGTCGCCAACGGCAACGTGCGATATCGCCTTGTCAGGCTCGTGGCGCCATTCCACACAGGACGTTGGGTTGATCTCGGTGTCCGCATTCGGCCGGATGAGCGTATCAAGGAGCGTGTTGACCGGCAACGCTGCCGTCGAGTAGCGCAACGAGGAGAGGAAGTGCGCGTAGAGGTCCGAGGTCAGATGCAGCAGGTTTGGGTCTTTGGACAGCTTAGCATCCAGGATGCTGTCATAGTGTCCGCCAATGTAGTAGGGAATGTGTCCGTGCAGAATGTAGGACAGGATGAGGGCCGAGGGGCCATTGCCTTGCATTAATCAGCAGACGTCCGTCAAAAGTCGCCTCAACACCGCGAGCTCCTACCGATGATCACCGTGTCGACGCATTGCGGTAGCGAGCGAGCCATGGAATGCTGCGGCAGGCAGTAGAGGCCATGAGGGAATCTTCGAATCTCAACGGCGGGCAGACGGGCTAAGGAGGTAGTATATACCTAGTCAAAGGCTCCAGATGACGGATCTATAATTCTTCGGCGCTAATCGCTTCCGCCTCAGTTTAGTGATGTGGGGTGGTCCGGTCTGGCTTTCCACATTGGTTGTTTGCATTGCGAGGCTCTGCCTGTCAGCCAAGAACACAGCAATAAGCGGGCCTGGGATGCCCTGCGGTCATTGTTTTGTCGCGATTGACGCGCACGTTGCGTCTTGGTGTCGTGACAGGCCGAGGGTGCGCAGCTGCTTATGAATTGTCGTGGGGGACTGATGAGGTCACAAGCAATGTCATGGAGCATGTGGGGTACGGTACTCGGATGGATGCATTTGGATCGATTAATTCTGAAGGTGAACATGCAAGCAACAGAAGTGGTATCTAATTCCGCCAAATCCAAACGTCTGAGCTGGGATGTCGAACCTCAATAAAGTATACAGAAGGGAAACCATCTCGCAAGTTTATATCAAACTCCCACCGGCTACATCGACATAGCCGGGCCAAGCCCCCACATCACGTCCGCGTTTGGTCCGCATGCATGACCTGATTGCAAATCCACCCTCATTACGCGACACCGCCCTAGTATCTGTATGTGACCGTGTTGCGTTCAGCGATCGGAGACACGTCGTGTTGCTGTGGCTGGGTTGTGCGCTCTGGGGTTTGCGAACGCTCCTCCGGGATTGCTGCACCATGCATTGTCAGATTGTTCGTCGCACTTTCTTGTCGATGGATGTATGAAGGTGTTGACTGATAGCCCGGGTGGTATGAATCTGGCGAGCCGCCATAGCCGTTTGATCGTGGGTTTGTGGGTGGTGTGTAGGTTGACGTGTAATGGTCAGCGAAAGGATTCTCTTCCTGCGCCTGATGCGGGATAGTGCTCTGCTGGTTTGGCGCTGCCTGAAGAGATGAAGGCAGTGTGCTGTTGTTCAGAGCAGGCGCTTGCGAAGTAGGCGCGCCGTGAGGAGCTGCACTCGGCAAGGGGTCGTAGGGGTCGCGCGGTACAGAGTCCATGGGTGATGACACATCCTTTCGCTGGGGCAGCGCTGGCAACGGTTGTTCATACGAGCTCGCTGGGACTCCAGAGGAAGCGCTGTTGAGTGGTGGTAGAGTTGGAGGGGCCTGCTGCTCCTGCGTTGACGGTGACGGCGAAGCTCCGGTCGCTCGACGAGCCTGAAGAATAGCACGCTGGTGCTTCGACGCAGCAAGTGAAAGCTGCTCGTTTGTCTCGATGAGCGTGAGCATTGTGTCGTCGTCCGGAGCCGGGTTGTCGCTGGCAATGTAGCCCTGTATGCTGCGCTGCGCCGATGTGCACCTCTCCGCAAACTCCTTGACTAGATCGTTGCCAATCAGCTCATTGGGCGGCGTTGACTGCACAAGTTGGAGGAGCAGCTTGGCAGAGGTACGAGCTTCTTCTATGCGCCCTGCCAGCTCCACCGGCGCCGGCAGTCCTCTTGAGTGCGATCGACTTCCTCCGTTGCCGAAACCGCCCTGGAATTGCTGACCAGCACTCCAACCAGGCGCATTGAGTCGGCGAGGACCGAATGACTTGGCGGCGTTCTCCATGAGCCCCTTCTCCTTCTTCCACATGGCAAAGACGGTCTTCAGGTTGGTGTCGTACGCCTTGTCGCGCTCCATCGCGTCCAGCGTTTCCCTGAGGATCTGCGCAACGCTCGGATCTTGGCCGTTGCGCAGTAAGTGCTTCACTGTGTCCGCAAAGTTCTTGTCGAGGTTCTTTGTGAACGACGGGCCTGGGTTGTCGGCCAGGATCCGAATGAGCATGATGGCGTTGTACTGGACATGAGGGCGGCTGTAGTTCTCTTTGGAGAGGAACGTGCGAATTTGTACGGCAGAGGCGGCGGCGGCTGAGGGACTCGACTCGGCGGCTTCGACGATGGTGGGTAGGTGGAGGACTTCCTCGCCCTGGTACTTGTCAGTAAGCATCAAGAACCATGCATGGAGCGCGGCAGTCATACCGAGTTCGCCGCGCCAGACTCGCAGAACAGCCTCTGTTTCCGTATCAGCTCAGTCACCCGAGGCGCATCACGGCGCAACTCACCACTCCTCGGGCGGCGTTGGCGTCAGGCGTGTCAGCGTCGCTGTTTGTGGGCACGTCCTGTGCTGCGAGCGCCAGTCAGTCCGGTGTCGCGCACGAGGGTGGTCTGGCCGACTCACAGGACCTCTTGCGCATCAAGCTGCCCAACCCACCGAGGCGCTTCTTGAGAGCCATGGCGGCGGAGTTAATAGCGGGGTGCTCGGGGTGTTTGTTGACAAGATCAGCAAGCAGCGCTGATGGGACAGCAGTTGACTGGGGTTGAGGAGACTCAACGCGCCGCGCGCGGACGTGGTACTGAGTGGGCAGGGAGATTTAATTTGGTGAAACCCAGAGAGCGGCAAGGCGTCAGCCGTCCGGCGTCAACGGTGCTCATGCTTATGCTGGCACGGACTTTGCATCTATACAGCTGCTGCGCCTCCAGGCCAAGACTTCGGCCGTCGGTAGAGACGTCAACCGCCGCGTACTACGTGTGGCGGGCGGGCAGCTTCGCAGCCACGGCAGCTCGCTGTCTTGTCACGAGAGCTTTATTGTGGTTGTGGGGTACGCGTCTCTCGAGCTGGTCTTGAGCCACGAGTTGAGTGCTTCCATGATGACTGCGTTCGATTACAGGAAGGTGTTCCAGCGATCAAGCTGAACTTGACATCCAAGGTGTACCGTAGTAAGTTGTAACTTGTTCCCCACCTTACACATGGATGCACCCGCACTTCCGTGATGTGATGCAGGGACCTTTAGTCACCAAGAAGTGGAGCTCGAGACGGACAACACCTGACAAGGCTCGACAGGTGACACTGTATTTCGACAGCCTCTCGTCAGAGAGTCTTGACACACGTGCAGCATGCCCTTCTGATGGATACTGCTTGAAGTCTCGCTATCTTGGAGTGAACACTTCTCGACTGAGTCAGTACAACAGGGCGAAGAGATCAACACCACGTGACAGTGGCTTGTCGCCAGTGACTCGCCACCAGGTCGAGGTTAGCAGGCGAACAGAAGGCATGATGTACTCCAAGCAGTACAGGTTTCGGCCAAGCCTAGACTCCGCGCACATGGCCACACAGGTGCCACCGAGTATCGACAAAGAGACAAAGAATTGAGAACAAAGCGAGGACCTAACAGAGCTAGAAACCACAGCAAATGCATCCACTCAAAGTGAGGTCCCGAAAGTCGAGCAACCTGCTTTGCATCTCGCTTCTCGGCAATGGTGATCATGATCGTCACCGCCTGCATGCCCCACAGCGCCCAGCGCGACGTCACCTGCATCCCGTGCGCCTGCTACCAAGCGTGATGAGCGGAGAGGCTGCAGCAAGTAGCACGTCTAATAACATGGCGCCCCCAGCGCACCCTCGTCTCGTGCAAAACATCTGCCCTCTGACCTCGCCTCCCACCAGGCACCCGTCACTTTCAGTTGCCAGACAGTACCTCAGGCTCATCACCAGCACCGTCCAACATGGCACATGAACCAGCAAAAGCCATGGCAGGCCAAGCCAGGCAGCGCCTTCAGGAGAGTGAAGAAGACCGCATCACTCGCAGCGCTGGCCATTTCAAAGAATTTGAAGCCGACATGCCTAGACTCGCGAACCGATTCCAGTTCTCTTTGAAAGACAACCTGTCTTCGTACCTTGGGCGCAACAACCCATTCTACTCGGAAGCCAACGATGAGACCGACTACGTCTGGCTGCTCGACAATACGGCGTACCAGAACCGCCTGGGCAGATGGAAGGCCGAGTTCGTCGCAGCCTACTTTGTCCGGCACAGCGGCAAAGACCTATCAGAGGTGGTAGCCTGGGTCAGCGAGAAGATCGGCCTAGCCGACGACGAAGAAGCAAAAAAGACAATAGCGCTGCGCCTCGAACCATTCCTCGACGCCATCCTGCCCGCGCACGCCATCAACATCAACCTTCAGGGCATGAAAGTCCGCCTCGGACCGAGCGGACGCGATGGCATCAGCACAGATGAGCTTGCTATCCCTGGCTCAGACTACAGAGACGGCGAAACAATCACCTCGAAAGCAGTCGGCGCGACAGCAACGCCTCTCAAAACGACCTTCGCCAAATCGAAAGGCTGGGCCATCCTCTCCGACATCGACGACACCATCAAAAAAACGCTCACATCCTCCCCCATCGGCATCCTCAAGACCACATTCGCAGAGGACCCGGAACCCATCGCCGGCATGCCAGAGCTCTACAAGCACATCGTACAGGGACTCGACAACCCCCCATTCTGGTACCTCTCCGCCTCCCCTTACAACCTCTACCCTTTCCTCCGCGAATTCCGCGAAACTTACTATCCGGCGGGGACAATGCTGCTCCGTGACGCATCGTGGATGAATCTCGCCGGCTTCCTGGCAAACTTGACGCAGGGCACGCAGGCGTACAAAGTCGATCGTATAGAAAAACTACACGAGCAATTTCCCAAGCGGAAGTTTGTGCTTATTGGAGATTCGACGCAGTCTGATCCCGAGGCGTATGGAGAGGCGTATGCGAAGTTTAAGGGGTGGATTGGGGCGATTTATATTAGGAAGGTGAGGGGGGTGGCGGAGATGGATGAGCAGAGCAAGAATGCGCCTGAGCGGTTTGAGAAGGCGTTTAAGGATGTGCCCAGGGAGGTGTGGTATGTGTTTGAGGAGCCAAGGGAGTTGTATGCAAAGGTTGATGCGCTGGTTGCGGAAGGGTAGGTGGGAGGACTGGGTAGGGGGCTGGGTTGCGTGATACCATTGTTCTTATTGAGTGGTCTTTTTGCGTTCTTTTAGTAACCGTAAAGCCTTAATCTCACATAGTCTTCCTTCGCGTCATGCTATCTACATCAACAACACCGCGGCAGAGGTAGGAATGTGAGTTAATGTGAATCTCCTGCACGTTGCTCGCGACAGTTGGTGAAGCACAGAGCTGGCATTCACTTCCCACATGCCCAACTGTAACCTCGATTGCACGCTCACAACCTACCTACCCTCATGATACTAACGCTTACAGTCCTACAAGAAGCAACTGAGCACGAAGTCGCGACTATGGAACACCACCCGTACGACGATCCTGACCCGGCCCCCATATACATACTCTCCATCTTCGCAGTCTTAGTCTGCGCCTACTTCACCTGGCTTGGCTCTGTCGCCGTCCGCCTCTACGTCCATAAAGGCGCACTTGCTCCTGAGCCTGAGCGTTTCGTCATATTGCCAGCACACCTGCGCGATCGCAGCCCTCAGCGTGGTCACCAGAGACGCGTAACAGCGTTTCCAATTCCTGCGCCACCGAAGAGCCCAGCGCGCAAACTTGCATGCCTTTCACGAGTTCCACGTGTAAACATTGCGGAGGATGTGGAGCAGCTGCCGGATCCTGAGATTCGCGTTTTCCTCGCTGAGCAGCAGCGCATATCGCGGCTTCCTGCTTTCGTACAGGTGAGTCTTCTCAACGCACCTAGATCTCCGGCTACTTACAATCGCTCAGGATGATTGCGGCGATGGCTCCGACTTCCCCGATGTCCCGCTCGCAACCACTCCTGTCGAGAAGAAGCAGCAGACCCTAGCACCATCCGGTTTGAACCGGAGACCATCAGCCAAATACAAGTCCGCAGGCCTAAAGAAGGTTGGCCTTGCAGAATGGCTTACCATTGACACGACGTACAAAAATATTCACACAGCGCGCGACTACCTCCTCACCAAGAAAAACGGCGAATGCATACAGATCAAAGGCGACGGCGAAGATGCGTGCGAAGAGCTGCTTCAGGAGATTGTGAAGTCGCTTGTAGCGAAGTACCCAGAGAGCTTCAGCATCAAGACACTCAACAGGCGCAAGCATATCCGCAACGCAATCACCAAGGAAGAGTGGTCCCTGGTGCGACCTTTCGACTGTCACCCGCTTGAGGTATGCGCGAGGCTGGCAATGGAGGACTTTAATATCTTGGTCAAGGGAGAGTTCACACAGCAGTACTACTTGTGAGTTGTTTGCGAGTCCGGGAGATAGGGCAGTAAACTGATGGACCGCTCTAGGCAGGCAAGCGCAACGCTCTTTCCTTCCGGCTGGCGCATGCGTAGCTTCATCGGCAAGCCGCTTTCGTACATGCAGGAGCAGGACATCTACCAATGGGATGGTGCGATACAAGACTTTGATAGTGCAACGATGCAACACAGCTGACGAGCAAACAGATATTCCAGATGTTCTACCCCTCACGTCCTCCGTAGATCTCCTAACGCGCAGCACGCTTTACATCCAGACCTATCCTGACTCGCGGCCCCTCGCGCACCTACTCTTCATTCAGGAGGCGAAGGACTTCTTTCCCGGGAATCTGTCAGCGCTCCTACCACAGCATATCATCGTGAGGCGAGAGCATCAGACTTTTCGCCGGCTGCCGAAGTCAGGCGCAATCATCTATTCCACCCGGACAGAGGTATGTAAGCTCACCGAGCTGGATGTCCACGGTAGGAGGAAGCTGGTGGAAGAGATTCAAAGTTGGAACCAGGAGGTTGCGACGCGTAAAGGCCTCGAATTATGGCAGAGGGCTGTGGTTGGGTACTGTGAGGGCAAGAAGCCGTTCAGGGACGATGGTACTGTGGTTGAGTAGTCTGGTATTCAGGTTGGATGTTATCGGAACTTTCTGGTTGACCTTCATATGAGGCAGTTTTGATCGACGACATGTGGTTCTGGAGGTGCTCAGGGTGTTAGGAGAGCTTTCTACCATGGAATAGCTATGTCTCAACCATGTCTATTGTGTCAAAAGTTGATCTCCTCTGCTCGTGGACTTGATTGATCTGACGCGGCTTTGATCTGAATCATGGTTCGTTGCTGAAGCGCTTGGTACAGTGTGATCTTTGATAGCGCCTACAAAGAACCATCGTATCTCTCTTCATATATAAAGCCTCTCCTAGTATTTGCTGATTTTCTACATCCAAAAAAAACTCAGTCACAAAGACCGAATAACTTCGAACCGACAACACAACTACATACCAATGTCTCACACCAACTCCAACATTCCCACAAACATCACAGAGGGTATCCCCCATACACCTACCCCCTCTTCACACGAAGGTAAGCATAAACCCCATAGCCAACCCCTCCTCCACACAATCCCTAACCAACCCAGTCACCATCGTCATCGAAAACCTCACCGAAGCCTTGAACCACAGCGTCGAGCAATGCGAACTCTACGCCGACCACGCAGCCCTCTTCTCCGCCGCAAGCCACGCACTAGGCCCCATCTACAACGCCACCCTTACCCAGTACGAAAAAACCACCGCCTACATCGCCACCCTATACTCCCTCGCCGAGCATCAACTTGCCCTTATCGCGGCCTGCGAAAAGCACCTCGTTAACTTCATGCTTGTCGGCATCTGCCACCCCGACAGGCGCCGTCTTCTGTTCGAGGAGTTTGAGCGTGGCAAGGTGAAGTGGGATGTTTTGATGGATTGGCTTGAGGAGCTAAGGCTGGAGATTCGCGAGGGCGAGGGGGTTTTGAGGAGGGTGAAGGTTGAGCTTGAGGACTGCAAGGGGCAGTTGAATGAGTGGGAGGAGCAGAGGAGGGGGGCGGTTTGGGAGGGGGAGGGGTTTCTGGATGAGGCGGGTGCGTTGTGGGAGGAGAGGAATTTTTGGTTGGTGCAGAATGGATTGGCGCCTGTTGAGGGTGGCTTGGAGGCGTTTGGGGTGTGATTGGTGGGGTGAGTTGTGCTGGGTGGAAGAGTTGAGTGGTGCCAGGGCTGCTTCTTCATGGGATTTCGGGTAGCGAGGGTGCCTTGAAGACCTCCAAAGATGTTTGTCTGACCCTGATTGTGCATGGTCTTTAGACTGTAGCCTTTAATAAACTCTATGTACACTCAAAAAAGAATTCCCGTGAACGCCGTGTTGTCACCTACAGGCCCTTCGACTGCCAGAGTCAATACCCTCCTCCCGCTGCATCGACTACTTCCAGGCCTCTCATTTCGTCTCCAAATAGTATAGAGACTGCATCCTATCTTATCATTAAACCATGATGTCTTTACTCTTGCCGCTGTCCTCAGCTGCAGCCGCCTGTTCAGGCTGCTCAGCACGCTCAGCACCTTCACCGAGAAAGTCCTCGGAGTCGCGGTACTGAATGGGATCGGCTTCGACGTCGAGGTACTCCTCGCCTCGCAGGAGACTGTAGCCCTGCTTCTTCATGGGAGGGGCAGCGCCCGACATGAATTTGGCCTGGCAATTGGGGCATTGCTGACAAGACGATTTTGTACCAATGTTGAGGCTAGAGAAGGCCTTCTTCCAGGGCACGATCTTCGCCACGAAGTAGATGTGAACAAACCTATCAACATCAGTTTCTGTAGTCGCTTAAAGAGACAGCGTAACTTACATGTTCAGTATCATAGGCACCGTGACGTAGCCAGTGAGCAGCCCGAATCCACCAGCGTTGAACTCCCTGATCTCAAGCGCCCAGCATGTAATCGAAATACCCAGGTATCCAATAATTGCAATGAGATCGAGTGCTACAAAGTGTAACGCGCGAGGTGTCTTGCCATGCTTCTTCATGTATTGCAGACTGAGCAGTGCAGAGACCACCGTAACTGCCAACGGAATGAAGGTGAAGCAGTACGCCGTAACACCCCTACGCGCCCATCGGTGGCTTTGAAACTCAAGCGAGACGACCGTCGCCGCGATATTCAACGGGATACAAATGGCTGTGGCCAAACATGTGAGGAGACGGAGCGGGCGGTCAAGGGCTGTGGCATTGGCGGGCTCCATGGTTGAATTGGAGAAAATGTAGAATTAGTTGTATGATAGATGATGGTCAGGACAGGAGTTTGAACATCAAAGGCTGATAAGCATTCGAGAATTTCCAAGGCAACAACAATGGCACCGCCAAGCTGGAGTTGTAGCAGAAATGCGTGTGTACACTGCACGCCTTATCCAAGCGCCCAACCACCTCGCGCAACGGCGGATACTCTGATACAAACAGCCCCCCATTTCGTATCGAGCGAGGCATTCTTCGAAAAGGATGCTGGATATGGGCCAATGATCGTGTGAAGAAGGCGGTGGAGAGGAGCTTAGAGCGACCGAAACGGCATGGTCGTTTTTAGGCGCGTCGTACGCATGCATGTAGGGTGAACCGCGAGGCAGACTTCTGCTGTTCGTCAAGTCCATCTCCAAACAAAACGCTCACGAATCAAACATTCAATGCGGACGAGTTTATGATGAAGCGAGGCGCTTCCATAGTGTTTGATTCCTGCTCGGATCCATAGAGGACGACTTTGCGATGGATTCGCCGACGCTTGTACTCGTCGCAGAGGCAATGTTGCGTCCTTTCCGAATCATGATGCATTAAACGATCCCCACGTTAATAGCCTGACTACCCGCAAACCGCGGAGGGATCAGCCGTATTGAAGGTTTCCCTACAGAGACAGAACGAGAGAAGCTGGTTAGTGCAGATTGTTGCAGCTCGTGTCGGCGCATCGTGCCCAGAGACGCTTCTCGGTACTGCCTCGCACAGAAGCCTCATGCAAAAGCCGCCGCCAGCTAAAAAGCAGTCTGGGACGTTCAATCCCATACGCAAATGATCCGACAGTCATTGATTCACCGGTGGCAAAGATCGTGAGCGTGGACCGGGCTGCATGGACTCAGAAGTGTCTCGCTCACGCGGTGCGTTGGTGTTGACGAGCGTCAGGCTGAACGCCAGCGTGACGTGAGCGCGCGGCACAGACCACGCGCTAGAATCACGACTTCCTTCACGTACACCTTCCTTCCCAGTGCTCGAATGTGTCGAGCTGTCTTCACCGCTTCCTACTGAGAGCGTCTCCCACCACCGTGTGATCACCAGCGACCGCTGGCAGTCTGAGCGTCCATCCACGCGCGTAACCATGAGTCGTGACTGCAGCAGAGTTATATGCGACAGACTTACACTTGAGTAATAATTCGATAACGATCACGAACAGCATGGCGTCCCCTAGAACTTCAGGATCTTCGTAGACTCCCCGAGTGGTATTGCTCTGCATCTGCAGAGCTTTGACTGAACTGAAGGCTTCCGGCAACAGTTACAATCAAGCCAATCCTGGCGACTCGGATTGGGCAGGGAGTGGCAGACGTCTGGCCAAGCGCATGGATCTTATGCCTTCTCTCTGGTGTTGGTTTGGCGGATGTGACCTGTGATATGTCAAAATGGGCAGCCCTCTGCGACAACCGTCCATCGTGCTACAGCCGCGTGTAGAACGGAGCACACCGCAATAAAGTCGACGGCGGCCGCATAACATCTTGTTAGTATCTGCACACCCTTATCTGCAGCGCGAGGCCACGGTGACCACGTTCTGCCATGAAGACGCTTTCACTTCAGCACGCACGTGCCAAGCACTACCTCACCTTCCAGGTATTCCATGATGCACTGACACCTAGCTGAGCACACTCACTCACCATAAAACCTTTGACAGCCACCACCAAAGCGGTCGACTTCCTTTCGACCACCCAATCTCAAAACGGCTCTTCTCAACTTCCAGTTTCACCGACGCCACATCGCGCAGATCGCAGTCATGGGCCTCCTCGCGTCCATCCTAGCCGCCTGCATCGCTATCGTGCTTCTCTTTGAGCCCATCCACGCCGTCTACATCCCTGGTCCTAACAATGCACACGTCTACAAGTCTGCTGTTGCAAGCTTCTCGGTCGCCAATGGCCTTGAAGTGAGTCTCTTCATGCCAGTGAACAAGGCCGATTGCAGATCCGAGGAAGATAGACTGTACATGCCGGCAGAATTTACACGTGTCTCGGATCTGCAATTCTTCGGGAACGTCAGTACGGGCGTCTTCGACAAGATGAAGTACAAGACTTGCAAAGACAGCAGCAAGCCACTCGATGCGTCCAAGATCCCACTCGTGTTCTTCGAACCCCAAATTGGCACAAGCCGCTTTCTATATAGCGCACTTGCTCGCTTCATGGCTGCTAACGGTATGGCTATCGTTATCCTTGACCACCCGGAGACGTCATCTTCGGCAACTCTTGATCCCTTCCATGATCTCAAGCAGTGGAACGAGACCGTCACTAAGACAGTTGACGCACGCATCGAGGATATCAACCTTGTGCTAAAGAAGCTCAGTGATGTCAGTGTGCTTCAGCATCAGTTCCCCGGACTCAAGTTCAACTCAGCCTTGGACACTCAGTCCTACTCTATCGTCGGCCATGGCATCGGCGGCACAGTTGCGACAACGCTCAGCACCCTTGACCCTCGCGTTCGCTTTTCGATCAACCTTTCCGGTACCCCACCTCTTCTGGACCACCCCACCTCCGCCACCATCTACTTCTTCGGCCGCTCGGACTTCCGCCGTGAGAACGACATCCACTGGCCCACAACATGGAAGTACCTTGCTGGTCGCGCAACCGAGTGGGACTTTGAGGACGCTGGCATTTTCGACTTCTCAGACCTGCCCTGGATCACCGACCTTGCGCGTCAGGACGAGAAGATCACCATCGACAGCGTCAACGGCCTGCGCGACACCCTGGGTCCGTTTGGCTTCCATATCAATGCTTGCTACTTGGAAGCCTACCTGAAAGCCGAGCTCACTGAGCCCAAGTACGGTTGGGTGGGGGATTGCCTTCGCATGTTCGACCAAATGAAGCCATACCCAGGTGGCGTTCACTAGGTGATGTTCAATACAGCGTACGAGTGACCAGGTTTTGCGTTGGGAGCGTCCGGTAGGTGCTCACTAGGTTTGTCTACTATGAAATGTGAGCAGCCATGTTCATACGACACGCATTGTTGGCAGCGACGTCTCTGGAGGCAGGGATTGGGAAAGTGCAAACGATAACGATACGAGATGAGCAAAGCTATGAACAAATCCATAAATCCACGTAGTGCCCTGTGTACCAGTACTGCCTCGTCGCTCCGAATAGGATTCGATAGATTCTCCTGTTGAAGTCAGCTCACTCACCAAGGCCTCTTTTATAGAACTTACACCAAAACCTAGTATCTAAGAGCTCTACCACATAGTCGCAGTATCGGTTCGACGATATCTGGGACATACTTGTGCTTCTGGACCATCACAGCGGCTGGTAAGTCGGAGTAGTCGATGATGGCAGGGCGATCTGGTAGTCTTTGCGTGTTGGTGTCATGAAGAGGCAGAGGAGCTGCGAAGGTCGTGACGCAGAGACTTGCTGCAAAAGATAGAAGCCGGACAAGCATTTTCGATGGCTTTTAGCAGCTATTCGAAATTAAACACGACGTTGAGGACAGTGCTGCCTCGGATTGATGGCGAAAGGTCAATGTGTGGCCGAGTTACTACCGAAGAATGTCTCGTTTGGCAAGGGTGCATAAGGGATGAATGTGGTGTATTGTCGATCGATCTGCCGTGTCAGCTGTACTTCCAAGACCTGCTGTAAGTATGTGTAGCTGCGTTTGCGTAGCTGCGTTTGCACTCTTGATTGTAAACTTATCATCTGGATATGCTTTGGGATGCACTGGTGATTCATTGCTGCCATTGAATGTTTGCCAACTAATCTAAAATCTTGGTAGCTCTGTTAGTGATCCAGCACAAATGGACCGCGTGGCAAGCGTGAGGGCTGCTAGAGGTGTTGACAGCGGGGTTGTGTCTGAACGTGCTTGTGGTTAGAGCTGTTGCGGCGTGGTGACTGGTTGTGCGGCATCGTCTGTATCCTCGGGGGCCGGCTTTCGGGCGCGAACTGGTGACGATGATTGGAATGTACGACATCAATCAGGGACAACATGACCTTTGCGTGTAACGATGTAGAGATTTGACAACAACCACCTATACTGTACAAAGCCAAGCTTGAATTTTGTAATAGCTCGATTCCTGTGTATGATGTGTAGTATATGTACTGTGTAGACAATGATACCGCGATGGGGATCAGACTTTATGTTGCCGACATGGTGTAGATGCTGAGAGCTTGGGCCGACCGCGACTGTTCGAGAGGAAATCAGATGCTCGACCATCAAAACATCAGATCGACATTCTGAAGAGACCAGGCATATGGCCAACAGGGTAGGATGCCATATGGCTCGGCTCGCGATGATAGACTGTGCTAGTCCAAAACTAGTGGTATGTTAGTCATAGTTCAGCGTTAGGGAAGGAAGTTCGTACTGGAACCGGTTTGAGAGTGCGAGTCCTTGTTCTCCGCTCTATGCTTCGCCTGCCTTCACTATTCAACTCTTCGAGCTCGATATTGATTACCAACGTCTCGATCGAGGGCTGCACATTGAATGGGTTGATCAGCCCTTGTGTACGGAGGTTCCTGGTGAGCATATCGAGAAGAACCATGGTGTCGAAGATGAAGAGGCAAGTAGGCTATGGGGTGCTCTGAGAGCATCGCGCTCCTGATATGAACTCTTTGGTGTCCGATGCGTGGCCCTGCATTCCTGTGCGATTGGGACCACGAGCCTTTGCCCTTGCCATGATGTTTAGTCTAGAGCATAGCGTCATGTAGTGAGCCAGCTCAGCGGGTGATTGCAGGGAGGCTTGTCGCACTGACTATTGGACTGCCTTACTTACCGTATGACTTAGTGGCTGCGACTTCAGGGAGCAAGGTCATGGTGTTGCGAACTTGTTTATGTTATTTTTCCCAATCAGATACCATGCTCGACAAAGACTAGCCTCGCGCTAGTTGAGCATGCAAAAGAAGATCTGGAGTATCGTGTTGTTCTCTGTGATGTATGCTGAGTCTTCCACGGCTCGGTTTGAAAAGCAGCTGCCTCAGCGTTATGACCAACAAGATAGAGCTCGCGGTTTTCGCTGGTTTATCGGACATACCTTCCATCGTCTCGCTTCCTGAGGGAGCCACAGACCTAGCTTCCAATCGTTTAGATGACGTACAGGTGCGTAAACATCCAGCAGAAATGTTAAGAAATTTCAAGAAAGTATACCCTCGCGAGCAAGAGAGATGCTCATGAATCGCGGAAGAATGACCTCGGACCATCACGATGGGCCAGGCCGGTTTTTGATTGTAGTAGAAACGTACCATACCTACGGTGGGTATCCAAGCGCTTCCTACCGTAGCGCGCACCTCAAGGTCATTGATTAGCCCAGGATATAGTGACACACGGGTGATTGCTGCTATTATGCTATCAGACTGCGATAGACTAGCGTAGCCCTGTCATAGGTGAGGTTATGTCACAATCTGTCTGCCTATCATAAGTGCTTTAATATCATATAGGGTAGTATGCCCTACCTCTTTTAGAGCCAAACACTGTCAAGAAAGGAGAGAGATTGATGCTCCTACCCGAGGTAGACCTCTTGGTATTACTTACTAAGGCTATAGCAGGATAGAGGTGCACGTAAGGAGGCTGCAACATAGACACAAAGGTGCAGCACGCTTACACTACTACAGGAGCACCCTCTGCCTGCATGCTTTGCATTAGGGGTCGAATGCAGGCAGAGGGTACCTTAGAAGTCAGGTGTTGTTAAGGTAGGCACTTCGAAGGTTACCTGCCCCTTTCTCTGAAGCGTAAGTCGTGACAGAGGAGGATTCTGACAGCCTACCAAGCCTGACAGCACATCAAGCCTGATACTATATTGCGGGCATTGTTGGAAAGAGCACTGTACTAGCGCTGTTTACGCGCTAGTCGGATGAGTACTTCGAGCTTCCCCTCCATAGCTTCAATTCAATCGATCGTACTTCAACAGGCATGTCACGTGGACACACTGCTCTTAAGTGACATCGTTTCAATAGCATGCCCTATACATGTCATCAGCCCTAGGGTGCGCGCTACAGTAGGCATGGCTTTGCCAGAAAACGCGTAAGCTAGCTTCCCCAAAAGTCCATGACAGTGAAGCGGATCTAAGCCTACGACTACTTCGCTCTTATAGGACGCACGTCAACCTGTGGTGACGAGACCGTATCTCTGATTGTATCGCGTCCAATATCTGCTAGTGCCTAAGACTGGAGCCTTGGTGAACATTGCATGCGTGTCTGATGATATGTCTGGTAGGATTGTGCAACTGCTCAGGAAAATCCGCTGTCGCTGCCGCGTCAAGAAGGTCAGGCACACTGGTGGGTTGCCTTGTGTTCGATGCGAAAAACTGGGTTGATTGGACAAAGAACTACCTATCTAAACAGCCTGTACTGCTCCAAGCACCGTCAGCAAATTGTATTGGGAGTAGGCGAATATATTAACCAATTGCATCGCCTCTTCGGAAGACCAACAAATTCCGTTTCTGAAGCGCTCGGCGAAACATGCAGTACCATACTCCAGACGACAGCAAATTCCACTTCATTTTGCAGCAACTGAAGAGCTGATGGAATCTCCCCAGGCTTGTTGTCGTGTTCGTTCCATTCATGCGAAAGATTGTGGTGGAAGACGAACCTCTTCCGCACACTGTCACAAGCTCAGGAGCTCAATCAATCTCGAATAGACACTCGAGCAAAATGTTCAGTCCAGTGGTGGACTCTTGACCAACCAATCTTACATCTAAATCAAAAGAATTCTATCAATGCTGGACTAAATCCGGCATTCAATGGACACAAAAGGACCACGCTGGGTTATATGGTATCGGTAGCGATGGACACCGCGGTACGGACATTGTGTTAAGCGCATTGCGCCTTCCCTCCAGGCTCACCCAATGTTTGTAGCATAAAAAGCAGTCCCAAACCTTTCAAATCAAATCTTCGGGGGGTTCTATAACTGTCACACTTGAAGATGAGGTTTCGTATTTGGAAGCTTCCGCGCCTGCGCTGGTGGAAGAGAAAGATCTGGAAGACTGGAAGATATGTAAGTCCTTCTTACCGCTTTCTATGCAGAACCATCGATGATCAAGGTTGAAAGAGATGACGGGAGCATTTCTTGTGGATGTAGTGGTGTTGTTGGCGTTCAACCCAGGGGTCACCAGTTTCAAGGTTTCAAGAGGACGAAGTCGTAGCGAGAATGGAAGCTGTACGCCAAGCGCTTCAACAAAACCGACAAGCCCCAACCTAAATACATGATGAAGTCTGTTGCGGGGCGAGGTCTCAGGTTGTGGCGATGGCGGGGAACCCGCTGCGTCTTGATGAGAAACGGTCGGTGACAGCACCTGGATAGGCCTTTGCGACCACAAAAGCTGATAACCCCGCCCGAAGAGCATCATTCTCCATCATTCCAGTAATTACCATTAGATGAATCTTCCTTTTTATCGGAGAATCGGACTCTGTGCTGAAGGGTCATTGAGCAGCCCGCAACTGCGGAGCCGGGCGCCGGTACCCTCAGAAATGATTTGGACCCACTTCCTACTACACTCTGCCCGCCCGACCCACTGTTCTGTACAGATCAGCTCTCTATCTGGCAATGATTGCATGGAACGAATACTTAAGATCGAGTTTGGCGGCTAACATTTCTCAGTGTTGTCATGGCCAGGGACATCGCTCAGCCCCACGTGCCTCGAAACGTATCTCTCTACTGTATCCTGCCCAGCGTTGTGGATCATGGCTTGAGAAAGCTATACTTTTTGAAGCTATACTTTTTGAAGCTATACTTTTTGAAGCTATACTTTTTGAAGCTATACTTTTTGAAGCTATACTTTTTGAAGCTATACTTTTTGGAGCTACATGTAGAGATCGCCTGAACGGTACCGTGGTTTTATGTTCCGGAATGGTTGTACCCGGGCGGTAGCGGATAGTTGTAGCCCAAAATAGTTAGTTGCCTAAACAAGACATCATTGTTAAAGCTTGAGCAAGGCCCAAAAGCTTTGCCATTATCATGTTGTCGAATATGCTCCCGCCGCCCTCTTCATTCGCGGAACGCAATTCGCAGCGGGGGGAGTATGAGAGGGTCGTCGCCGTGCCAGCGAACTCCAGAGGTGGCACGGAGCCAACATTGCTTTGTAAACGGGTAAGCTACTGTCCACCGAGTTCTGGTTTCTCGCGTCGTACTAGTGCTACGCAGTGCTGATACTTGTCCATAGGTCGCCCTCTGTCTCAACACGAGCGTCTGCGAGACATCAAGCACGCATATCCGATCTTCCATCATTTAGTTAGCAGCTCACCTCAGACATCTATCTTTACCACGGCAGCCTCGTCAATAATTCGACCGGACATAGAGTTCTCGCGCTAGAAGTTTGACAGACGACATCCTGGTAGTACGCCCTGCATTGAGCTGGGAGAAGCGAAGCCGATGCAATGGAAGTCCGAAGACTTTGCACATGTATAACTGCGAAGCTGTCGCAGGTCATCCGTCTAGCTCATGTCCATCGCATCGATGGGCACATCACTCGAAAGCCATGGGCTACGACCCCACCACACGGATGCTCCCGCCTCGGAGAATACAACACGTCACGCGCGTCTCGTGGCCGACCCTACGTTCAAAATTTACTGTCTGCCACTAGGCTTAAGATCTAGTCTGGAGACCACATGATGTCTTCAGTCCAACTCGGGCACGGGAACAAGGCTGCGCTCGCCTTCCTCACTTGGCACCGAGCCAGCATCGAAAGACAACTGTCTCGCTCCTACATGCAAGTAAGATAGCTCTCGCTCTGCCTCCAATATTGTGGCGTACTCACCACCTGTCGGTACGCACATCTGGTATGTCGGAATTGTCATTGCGCATCGGCGTAAGGCCATAAGGTTTGTACGTACGGCTGACTCCTGCCAGGTATCACTGCGAAGTAAGATATCTGCAGCACACCTTACACGTGCATGCTCTCGTCTTCGCCAGGCTGACAGCTGAGATGTGGCGCTTGGGGCACTTTGATCCTGTTGAGTTCCTTGCATACCGATCAGTCTCCAAGACGGGAAGCCTGTTATTCACAAAGTCAGTCCCGGGACACAATACCGCGTACATTGGTATTGTCACAGCTATGTTGGCCCTTTACCGAGGCGTCGCAGAACGCGCTGTCAGCCTGGGGCCGTCCTCCGAATGCCTCAATCCATTTTGGTGGTACAGATCGACCCGAAGCCACACCATGATAAAGACCACACTGGGTAGCAAGTGGCGCCTATTACAGACCGCTTGCCCCGTCAACTGGATTGGTGCATATCCTGGAAGTGATGTTGTGTCCGATGCTGACAGTCGGATCCCCTCAAAACTTCCGGGACGCCACTTCCCAACAACAAGGATGCGCAAACGAGTTTAAACCTATTTCGGTCTCTACGCGAAGATCATCACGGGCTTTCTTTGACGAACCTCCCGCTGGCTTACAGCAGCGGATTCATCAAACTATCGGACAAAACACCAACACCAGCAATCCTTGTTAGCGTCTGCATGCTCATTCCCCACTTTCCACACGGACAACATGCATGTACTGATCACAGCATTTCCCAGAGACAGCTGTAGCGACCGCCATCTCCGCGCTACGCCGCGTCTAGTCCTGTCATTTCGCGTCTGTATGCCGGAGAAGTCCTGTTATTGCGGCTTGCTATGCCTAGTCTGGCATATAAAATTCACTTGCTTGCCGAAAGTGTAAGCAATACAACCACTCATCGACAAAGAAGTTCTTAGATGAAGCCGAGTTGCCGCCTGCTGCTGGACCAGAGCTTCCCAGTTGATACCCTTGTGCCGTTCCCTGCGGCACATCGTTTCCATGACGAGACGGGAGATTAGTCTAGGAGCTACCACCATGTGTAGACAGGGAGTTGTGGAGCAGACATGGCTGCCATTGGTGTCAGCTCTCCACACCCTCTAGCGACCACATCCTCTAGCGACGCCATAATAGTCCACTGATCATCGCGGCGTTTTTGCATGGGAACGAGCCAGGCGACCACGGGCATGATATAGTCCTCTTGTCCCACCCACACCACGACACTGCAAGCCGCATCATATCTTGCTTTCTCGTATTTGAAATCATAGCACTCGTTTCATAGGGGCTGTTGACACTGTCGGCTGTACTCGTACTTTCTTTCAGCATATCCATTGATTCTATAATGGTCTCTACGATCGCCAAAGCGACAGTCCTCCTAGCTCTCTTGCCCCCAGCAACATGGGCACTTCCTAGTGCACACCTAGACGTGCCTTGGAAGAGGAACGGTCTTTTTTCGGGTTCTTCAGCGCAAGCCGTCACTAAACGAGATGATGGATACCCCACAGGCTGCAACCACGGACCGGCAGCACGATCCTGCTGGAAGGACAACTACAACATTGATACTGACATGGACCTCGAATGGCCTACCACTGGAGTAGTCAGAAAGGTCAGTCACCGAGGCAAACCCAAATTTGAGGCGCATGTGCTAACCCATGTAGTACCACTTTGAGATCACGAACGTCACTATGGCACCAGATGGATTTGAGCGACCTATGTCGGTTTTCAATGGGCAGTACCCAGGTCCAGTAGGTGGAGCCTGTCATGATGTATAAGATAGAATTGACCAGAGGATAGACAATCGAGGCTGATTGGGGTGATGAAATCGAAATCACAGTCACCAGCCATCTCGAGACCAATGGAACAGGCGTGCACTGGCACGGACTGCGACAACTCGGCTCCAACGAAATGGATGGCGTGGGTGGACTTACCGAATGCCCTCTTGTACCAGGCGGAAGCAAGGTCTACCGGTTCAAAGCTACGCAATACGGCACATCGGTAAGACGAAGGCTCCGTATTGAGATTGATGCATGCTAACGAAATTAGTGGTATCATTCGCACTACTCAGTTCAGTATGGCGATGGTCTTGTCGGACCCATCGTCATTCATGGACCTGCAACAGGCGACTACGATGTCGATCTTGGAGTTCTGCCATTCAGTGACTGGTTCCATGCCACAACCTTCACAGTCAACCACGCGACTCTTCATGCAAAGGGCCCACCAACTGCAGACAATCTCCTGGTCAACGGCTCTATGACGTCAAGCTCTGGTGGCCAGTATGCGGTCACGACTTTGACTCCAGGAAAGACTCACCGACTTCGTCTCGTGAACATGGGCATCAATAACTGGGTCCATGTTGGAATTGACGGTCACCCCTTCACAGTCATTGCAGCAGATTTCGTACCTGTTGAGCCGTTCCAGGCGACTTCTCTCAACATTGCGGTCGGTAAGATGGCCCAATTCTCGTTTCCCACGCGCATGCGCATGCGCACACGTGTATGCAGGCTGCCCCAGCTGTATAGCTCAAAACACACTAGCAACGTTTCACTGACCCGCCACTTCGTTAACAGGACAACGGTACGACGTCATTATCAATGCAACCCAGCCTGTAGGTAATTACTGGCTTCGCGTCGGCACGGGTGGACGCTGTGACGGCCCCAATGCGAATGCTGCCAACATCGGTAGCATCATTCGTTACGCAGGCGCCGAAAACGCAAACCCCAACTCCACAGCTGCCGCACCTCTGCCCGCTGGGTGCTACGATGAACCTATTATTCCTTACGTCAAGACGCAAGTACCTCAGGAGCTTCCCGAGGAGTTGAAGCTCACGTTCACTGACACTGGTGGCTTCAACGGCAGCGATCTTGTTCAGTGGAAAGTCAACGATGTGCCTATGCTGATCGACTTTGACAAGCCCACCCTGCAAACAGTCGTCGATGGCTTCACTGGCAATGAGACCTGGGGTAAGGCTGAAAATGTCATCGAGGTTGGTGACAAGGGCCACGCAGTAAGTTACATCTAGCTCTCGTAAGGTGGCTAGTCCTAATGTTTCATAGTGGCAATACTGGGTGATCCAGCAAGATAACGTCACTGCACCTCCGGTACCTCATCCTATCCATCTGCACGGTCACGACTTCTTCGTCTTGGCGCAACAAGCAAACGCTGTGTGGAACGGCGACATCTCGACATTGAACATGAACAACCCGATCCGACGTGACACAGCCACACTTCCAGCGCTTGGCTATCTCGTCCTTGCGTTCGAATCGGACAATCCTGGAGCATGGCTCGTAAGTCATATGCGTATGCGTCGCACTGAATTTTGTTCTAATTTCACCTTGTAGATGCACTGTCATATCCCGTTTCACGTCTCTGGAGGTCTTGGTGTACAATTCGTTGAGAGGAAGTCCGAAATCCTGAAGGATAACGGGGACCTCAGCGCTATGCAGCAGGGGTGCGCAGACTGGCAGAAGTGGTCTAAAGAATATCATCCCAACGGCATCCTCATCGAGGGTGACTCGGGGTTATAGTTGCGCGTAACACCGTGCCGTTGTACGATCGGGATACGGTTTCGCCTTGTATACATATTACTTCCTGAACACTTTAATGTCTACAATAGTTCCCATACGCTGAAATCGGCACGCAATACGCTGACAAGTTGATCGCAATATTTCCTGCTCTGCTTCGGTCGGAGCAAAATTTTAGTTATGACTTCCACCTTGCACACCGTTCCTAGGTCACTACCTTACCCTAGACTACGAGCTAGTAACTCCAAGGGCACGAACCAATCTGTTTTGTTCTTACGTATCCCGCCTCCGATGCTGAGAAAACACCTTAGTTGATGCTATTGAGAAGCAGCAGACTCAACGTAAGTGCAAGCAAGATGGCCTAAATGACTCCCCAATGCATACTCGTAAAATCATGGACTGCGCCTACCTGGATCCAGCCACCGGCTGTAATGGTAGTCTTTAAAGTTTTATAAATGCCGTATGAGCAGCACTAGCTTGACTCTTGACTTCCTTGATTTCGTTCGCTAGCTTTTATTGTTCTTTAGACTGTGGCATTTTGGGTGCTGCAGGAATAGCAGTAGCTTTAGCCTCAGTCCCTCTGACTTGGAATATGCGCTTGGTTTCGGCTCTCCTGCTGCTTGCAATCGTCGGTTGCGAGTACGGTAAATTCTCCCGGGATGTGTATTGCCGGTCGCAGATGTGGCTTGTGGCTATTTGGGCCTAGAACCTAGAACGATCTTCAGGCCAGGTAGCTTTTTCTTGCTTGACGACATCCTCATCACAATTGAGGACCGAAGTTGCATTGAAGGTTTGCAATACTTGCAATGCATCAGCTACTTTTGGTGTGGCAAAAGCACGCTTCCTGCGTCTGCACTTGCTAGCATAGAATTACTGAGGAGTAGCAGCCTCTGATTTCTCAGCGAGCCGTCTCTGCTCTCGCTCTACTCTTCCTCGCTCATTAACTGGTCGCTTGAACCCTTCTGCAGCTCCCTTTGCTCAGCGAGCTTAGCCGCAGCTTCTTCTTCCAAGCCTTCTTTCTCAGTTGTAGCTTCTTCTTCGGTGGCTTTCTGTCGCGCGGTTTCTACATCCACCTATTATTGGACCAAGAGTTGCTCCCGCGCTTTTGGCTCACTATACTGCCTGGCGCGTTTGAGCGCTGCAACGGCGCATTCTTCGGCTTCAGTCTTCTGTCGTTCTCACCCACTCTCTAGCGACCTTATCGCATTCTGCATGCGCTCGTTCTGCAGCTTGAAGTCTTTGTTTCTCTGCTTATGCTGCTTCCCCCTCTATTACGTTCTGGGCTCGTTTCTTTTTTTTCTCTTTGTCCTTCTCCGCTGCTTGCCACAGGTACCTTTAAACCAGATTAGAGGTATAGTAATATTCTCGGCTGGATAGCATAACCAGGGTTTCCTATGCTGACAACGGAGTATTGAAGTGGAGGGTCACACGACCAATAATCACTGATTTGTAAGAAGGCGACCTATCTCATTGTCCGTCAATCTATCGAACTCTTCCATATCAATATATTCTGTTCAATACGGAGTATGTGCCAAAGCGTAAGTTCCACATGAGATTCTGCGGAGATGTGCTCAACTGAGCGTATAGTCTTGTCGATTGGTAAAGTTTCACATTCTTACTACGCCCCCTAGAATTCTTTACCCTTGAAGCGGGTGGATTCCAAATTGGCTTCGATTTCCAAGACTGACGCCGTGCTGCTGCATAGAATGAGCATACTCAAGCACGTTCGATTCCCAATCCTTGAGCACTTTTTCCTTGTCCGCACCTTGGAGGATCCGATCAATGGCACCAGCGAGCTCCATAGCATCTAGTGCTGCCTGGTTCGTGCTCGCTGCGGTGTGTGGTCGAAACCCGGCAAGCGCATCGCCAATTAGCAGAACGCGATTGTCTTTGGGCGAAACAGCAGCGGGGCTGACCACATCTGTGATAGCTTGTATGAAGGGAACCTCCGTTTTGTTGACCAGCTCAGCAAATTGAGGAGGCAGAGCATCGCTCGCAAAGTTCTTCTGTCGTTCCCAAACACTCTCTGTGATACCTCCAGGTGGCAAGGTGATGTGATGTCTCTTGCCGTCCTTGTCTGTCATAAGCTCGACATACTCAGGCGACTCCTCCCTGTAGTTCACATACCACACCCAGTTCAATAAGCGCTTCCCATGCTCGACAGTGCCGTTGTCTCCAGGAATTGTATACGCAAGAATCTGGATACCTTCGGTGTGGAAGAAGGAGAATTTCTCGACGAAGACGTCAGTAGCCGCCTGAAAGACTTCTATTTCAGGAACAGTTCCTCTCCATGCTACGTAGCCAGCGTACTTCCTCTGCACATTCGAGTCGATAAACTTGCGAATAGTGGAGCTAGGCCCGTCTGCACCAATGAGCAGATCCGCATCAAATGTAACGTCTTGTCCCTTTGAGGTTTTGGCCTTGATCGATAGAGGCTCGGATTTCCGAAAGTCGATGTCAGTAACCTGATGTCCGTAGTCATAGGTCGATATGCCCTTATGGGCTTCAGGTGGAGGTGGCTTTGCGTACTCGGACTCAGCGCCGTCAAAGTTCGCGCGCAGCAGATGATACAGCGAATCCCAGCTGGTCATGTGCTGCTCTGAGTTCTCGCGATTGATGATGTTTCCTGTCTTATCGAGGTATAGTCGTTGATGACTGGGGACCGTCAGGGACGTCTTCGTTCTGTCATGCTTCTTAAAAAATCCTTGCACATCACGGCCCGCGACTACACCTGCGCCTTGGTCGTGAAGGAGCGGAGTCGAATTTCGCTCAAGAATGCGGATGTTCAAATCCTTGCGCAAATGCTTCAATGCAACTCCTGTAAGGAGACCGCCAAGTGAGCCGCCTACAATAGCGATGTTCTGAGGCTGTGCAGACGTCGTCATATTGGCGAGTCCGAAGGCTGTAGATGTGATAACAGCTTGCAGCAAGTGCGCGCAAAGCCACTGTTTTTTGTACCTCACTTCAATATAATTGTCATCATTACAGGATGAGAAAGGTGAGTGACAGGGGTGCTAGCTCTCGAAACCGCGGATAGCGACGATGACGTCTACCCTAGAACACGCTAAACTTCGGACACGTCCAAGCTAAGCTTCAGCGCCGAGCGTACCTCATGGGCTATGTACTGTACTACTTTGTCCTGTCAAACCATATGGGCTCACGTTCCATCTCGCCGCAAAGCGGGATTCCCAGCCGCTGGACGGCACTATCTTCGCCAATCTCAAAGTAAGCCTTCATCTTCCGCCTACTTATGCTCAGCAAGTCCCTATGCTCGGTAACAAAAGCATTCCCGGACAGGTGATTAAAGTTAAGGATAAAAGGCATGCCCCGATCTGTGCAGTCGGCCTCCAGTCGTCCCTCCTTGATGGTCAGCACCAAATTGCGATAACCGGCGTTGAAGTATGTGCCCACAAGTTCTTCCAAGAGCACCGGAAGCGGTTCCGGCAATTCAGGAGCCAAAAGCTCTGGGTCCCCCTTCTCATCATCTTCTTCCTCATCTGCCTGACACTTCCGCCAGTATTTAGGCCAATCCGTACGCGTCGCCTGCGGAACACGGAGAACACCATCCATCAATTGATGGAGCAAGATTTGATGCACGAAGAACGCATCGTCTGAATTGCCAAAAATTACGACTCCCCAATCGTGTCCCGGTAGAAAGCGCATCATAGCCCTGAAACCATGGAACGAGCCATCGTGGCCGACGACGAGATGGCCGCGGTATGACTCCGTGATGAGTCCCAGTGCATACAGCGCGTGGCCATGGAACGGAAGTGCATCGTTTCCCTCAAAAGGAACAATAGTTCGACCCTTGACCATCTCGTTGTGGGCATCCTCAGATAATGGTCCCGAGCGGTTCACGAGAGCACGCACCCACTTCGTGTAGTCGGCGACGCTGCTGAAGACGCAGCCAGCCCCTTGGCCCTCTGGCTGGGCATATGATGGCACCTCCAAGTAATTCTCGCCTTCTTTGTCCCAATGGTAACCCATCGCCAGACGGTCCTTCGCGTTGCCGGCCTTCACGCTGGGAACATCGTGATACGTATTTGTCATCCCAAGAGGTTGCCAGATTCTACTTCTTACAAAGTCAGGATAGGCCTCGCCAGTCACTGTCTCGATAAGATGCGTTGCAACAGTGAACATGAGGTTGCTGTACTGATAGTCCGTTCGCAATGGTTTGTTGAACGGCAGGTCCCTCAGTTTGCGCGTGATGGACTCCGCATCGTCAGGTTCCGCGGCTTTCGTGCCGAACAGCGCATCGTCATGGCCTGGCTCGCCTGTCCGATGGCTCAAGATGTCCTCGATGGTTATGTTTGCTGTCAAGTACGAGTCTGGGCACACGAAGTCGTCAGGTAGAAGCTTGGAGACCGGTGTTCGCCATTGCACGTCCGGATATGCTTCATCGTCAACCAGCAGCGAGATGCATGCTGCAGTAAAAGACTTGGAAGTACTCGCGCAGTCGAACAGAGTTTCCGGAGTGCAAGGTGTGCCATCCAGAAGAGATATTCCGTAGCCCTGTACGATATTAGCGCAGCGTAGGGCCGACATCCGCGAATCAAACCTTTGCATGGATCTGGTCACCTTGAACGATCGCAACTCCAAGACCCGGTACCTTCCATTCATTGATGAGTTTTTCGACGTTTTTGTCGAACGCAGCAGTTGCGTGCGCCATTATTATTAAACCTAGAAACAAGAAAGTGGTGTTTCGATTCCCGCAACGGAAGGTGCAGAGAAGGCGGCAATCGAAGTTGGCATGACAGACGCCCTTTCGGTTGTACTACATACTATAGTATAAGTTCGGGGCCAGCTGCACGTCTTAGTAAGACCGATGTATAAGCGATCGCCTGAAAAGACGAACCAAGAAATCGAACATGACGCTAAAGTAACACTACAGAAAACAACATCGAGTACTCATAATGAGTGTGGCTTGTTGCTCAAGCTCCAACAGTGACCCCGTTCGGCATCTCGAGACCGATTGGGAGTCCTGAGATGTACGGCGCAAGGAATTTCTCTCCTCTGATCTGAGTCAACTTCTCCTCAACGTCCTTGTACATGTCGTACGCGTTCATCTCCTCGATCGTCAGCTTCTTCTTCTCATCTTCGACCTTATACGTTGCGCAGTTATCCTTGTTTGCCGAGAAACCAATGCGCTCATTGATATTGTACGCTGCCTTTGCGGCAGCGGCCTGTACGCGGGTCGCGCGCGGTAATCTAACCTTCTCGTAGACTTCGAGCGCTTCCCGTACATCACCTTGGAAGTAGGACTTGTTGAAGATGATCCCGATCGCAGCGGCATCCTCAATGGCCATGCAAGCGCCCTGACTCTGATGAGGCATCATCTGTGAACGTTAGTTGTGAGCCTACAAATGGCCTTATAACACATACCGGATGAGCTGCATCGCCCATCAAGCAGACGTTGCCCTTTTGGATGTATGGGTAGGGATCATGAACCCACAGCCTCCAGGGCTGTACTTCAACACCGATCGCCAAATGCGCCTTAACCTGCGCGTCTAGCTCGGGGTAAGGAGCGAGCAATTCCTCGACTGGTCTGTCCTCAGCTCCCCACGCTTGTGTAGTGTAGTCGCCCCTCTCGCGAGGGAAGAAACAGTAGTACGAGAGAAGCTTGCCACCGTTACAGGGCGACAGCACGATCTTGTCCCAGGTACCGTCTTGGCCGCCCCAATACTCCAGCGCGTCATTCCGTGAGTAATCTACTAGACCAAGCTTGACCGCCTGATCGGTGCTGACATTAGCGTGCAGACAGCTGGACTCTGCGGGGCGCTTTGCTGGATGGATTCCAAGGATGCCACGAACCGCTGAGCCGATACCATCTGCGCCGATAAGCAGGTCGTGCTTTGCGTGTACACCGTTCTTGAATGTGACAGTGCCTGCCTTGAGGTCGATGTCCTGACACTAAGCAATTGTCAGTCTCCGCTTAACTTGCAGTGTAAACGCACTTACTGCGTGGTTAACAAGTAGTTTGGCTGGTAATCCCTCGCCCTCTTCCTGTAAAGCGCAGTCCTTCAGCATTGCGTGCATGTACTGGCGATGGAACATATTGTACACATGACCCCACTTCTCCTCGTAATCATCCAGACTGAACGTAGATACGGGCTTGCCTGTCTTCCAGTCGCGGTTAATGAGGGACTTTAGGACAACAGGGTCGCCCTTTGCGACATCGACACCCCATTCGTGCAGCCATCTTGTGCCGTTCGCTGCACAAGACACTGATGCGCCAACCTCGCCAGCAAAATCGTGCTTCTCGTAGATGGTGACGTCGTGTCCGGCACGTCGGAGGGCAATGGCGACTGACATTCCTCCTATCCCGCCGCCGATGACACCGACGTCGAGTCGTCTCCAGCCTTGCGCCATTTCTGTGTTAGGTTTGATGGTGGTGGTGTAGTACCTGGGGACTGCGATGCCCTCTACTAGAGAGTGAACTTTGTTTGCTTCGTAGTGCACTTGGAACGAGTCTTAATGGTCTACGAAAGAATGCGACGAGCCGGAGTCATATACATCATGCACGAGGCAGCTGCTTACGCTGATCTACGTTATCGTGAACATGCCGCCAACCTGGTCGCCTATCCGCGCGTATCGGAGGACGACGTGCAAAGCCCATGATCGCGGATAAGGACCCATCTGAGCATTTCAGACAAGTCTTTGAGTGCTGATTGGGATAATGAGGAATCGATGCAGGGTTGAGTATCCACACGTGCTGCGGTGGAAGAATGACGGAAGGTGCGGAAGGTGCGTCGGAAGGACAATTAAGCGCGCTAGACCCACTAGAATCTTCAAGCAGGTGCGATACCCGCCGCAACATTAGCTGCGGTTATTGCAGGTTCGTTTTTATTTCTGACATGCTGACATCAGAACCGTCACCTGGCGCTACCCTTTTCTTCGCGGGTTTAGATCGGTAGTGTCGCGTTTGCTGGCAGACAAGGTCCCCTCTCCTGTTCGATGCGCGCAGTTGCATTGACGATCAGGTTCGCCAGAGGACTAGTACCACATTTCAAGCCCAAAACAAACGCCTGGCTATGCTGCAGGGAGGTCAGTCATGACTCTGTCCGGAGAAGCACAGGACTCTACATACCACGTCTGCGAGGAAAGGCGCCGTGTGCGTGTGATCCATGGGGTAATTTTCATCCACGATTGACTTTCCGAGCAACTTCTGTGCTTGGGCAGCGTATTGCCCGTGCTGTACAAAGAAGACGTTTTCGGCCGGCCCTCCTAACTCGATAGTGGCCAGTCTGTTCTATTTAGTCCCTATTCCAGAGTTGAAGCTTGTCGGACTTACTGGCTGTAGTACGAGAAAACGGCCGATCTGTACGAATAGTTACCCGACTCCCAGACATTCGTTGGCAGCTGTTCGTTGATGACCACGCCAGCGGCACCTAGGTCTAGATACTTCCTCGCTGCGGCTTTGATGTAATTTGGAAAGGTCTGAACGACTTCCGTGACGTTACTAAGAGGTCAGCCAAGACAGGTCGTTGTCTGCGGTACAACTCACTTGAAGACCACAGTGCAGGTCTCGTTGCCCGCGCCAGGGCAATCTGCTCGGCCCTTATCACCAGTCGAACTCGTGGATCCATTGATCGGCGCCCCTGCATCGTTGATACCAAATTCGATGACAACCCAATCGCCTGGTTGCAATCCTTGTGCAATACGGTCAAAGCGGCCCTCGCGGGTGAACTGCGCATCGTCAGCAGACATACTCACTCGTCATATCCTGGTCGTAGCTACATACCGAGCGCGCGGATCTTCCAGCGAAGGCAGAGTTGTTCACCAAGGCCCGATCGCCGAAGGAGTACTTCAGATACTGGCCCCAACCCTCGGTACCATTCTTGCCTCCTAACGGTGCCGTCGTCGAGTCGCCTGCGAGCCACACAGTCGGTACCTGCGCCTCAACAGTGAGGGTTGCGCTGAGCAAGCATGCGAGAGCAGAAATCAGCTTCATTTTGGATAGTTACGATTGACTTGACAGGAGGAAATACGAGAACTCAGACATCCGGAAGCATATGCCCCTGCCAAGTGCACGATACTTATAGATATGCATCCGCCCGCTCAGCCGAAGGATGAATAATTAAGGTTGCGGCGTCAAAGTGCAGGGGAAGAATCGATGCGGAGTCCCCGCAATGTCTAGGGCTGATCAACGCTCGCAGTTCGGGTCAATGAGCACCGAATATTTTCCGGCCGTCATCGCGCAAAAATCCAGACAAGAGTTGGCACAGTTGACTCGTGTAAGGTTCAAAGTTGCATTGATGCACTTTGCTAATGACTGGGTATAACTAGAAAATAGGAAATTGGTACCGCGGGTAGATGAATGCAGTGTGAAACATAACAGCCATGGCAGAACTGTAATGCGATGGTACAACAAGCAAAGGCAACAGCAATATTCAATGTGATTTACTTCCCATCGCTCGTAACGACGTCTGTGGAGTGCCCCACTTGCACATCCACAGGATTGCATATCTGATCCCATCCTATCGGCGCATGCCGAACTCGATATCGTTCTTGCGACCAGGCTTGATGTTTGGGTTGTACCAGGTGATGCAGACGGCGAGCGTAGCGATCATCATGATGCAGTCATAGATGTACAAAGGCCACTCGTGTTGAAGAAGGTATGCCTCCTGTGTCGGATTAGCGTCGAGGTATCCAAGTCTACAAACAGATGCACTTACCTTGCCCATGGCGTATTCGACGACACGGCACATGTTACGGATGGTAATGAAGGCACTCGCGGCGTAGAGGAAGCGGACCATCTTCTGCCACGGGATGTCTGCTGAGGCCGCGGTGGGTCTAGATTCGAGCCTACGGTGCCATGTACCAGCGATGATGACAAAGAAGAGGAAGATAGCGATCTGGAGAATGAGACCCCCAAGAATGATATTCTCGCCCAGCTTAACACCATCCTGGTCACTGGCCTTCACCAACATACCAGCACCACCGCTCTGGATGAAGAAGCAGAAGATATCGCCAGTCACGAAGATCTTCGTGACCCAGTTGGCGCGGACGAGCGAGTAGTTTGCGGAATCCGTACGCATGATCAGACGGCCGAGGATCATGTAGATGGAGGCAGCGAACAGAATAGGAGCGACCAGAATGAGGATCGACTGAATGATGTAGGGAGTCTTCGAGACTGTGTCGTTGTGTGCTGCTGCCCGTGCGGCGTACCCAATTGTTTCGAACTGAAGCAAAGTCAACACGGCGGACGAGGATTTGAAGATGGGGCGTACCAATGCACCGATCACGAACGGTATGCAGAACCAGGTGCGGTTTTTGACGAGGCGGAACGCATGAGCGCATGTGAGAAGAGCGAAGACGATGGCAGCGATTGCTCCACCTGCAACTGAGGGTGTGTAAGGCCAAAGGACGTATTCGGGCTTTGTTGTGTCCGCCATGGTGAATGTGCGGCGGTACTCGATTAAATTTTCGGATATACACCAAAGGAAAGGCTTAAGCTCGGTGTCGATATTGTGCGTAGTGAAGTCGTTGTATACTGCGTCAGCGTGCTGGCAGACTCGACTGTGAAGGTGGTTGTCGGGACGGACTTGATCGTGAGATTGTCGAGGAAGGAGGGCCTTATGTATTGCTGGAAAAGATTACTGCGTATACTCAGTACGCCGTATCGGAATTTCCGAGGAATCATTTGAACCCTGCAACACGCCTACCTGATTGTATGTTTGCGAGTAAACTTTCAAAAGAGGGCCAAATGTCGCGCTAGCCGTATAAAATTACATTGTGATTGGGCCGCGTACTCGCTTGCGGATCCGTATATCGAATGTGCAGGGGTTCGCCGAGCAGTCGCTGGGAGCTTTAGCTTAGCATCTCGAGGGAACGCATTCAGAATAAATCGAGAGCGGATTTCCAGCATTAAGAGCTACTTGCCGTCGTAAAGACGGTGCGACCTCGATGATGCAACTGTTCAGTCACGTGTACACCCGCTGGCAAAGGTGAGGCTGCGTAGGTCAGCGTCTCAGACTCGGTTCAACATCACGCCCAATCTCACTTACATGCGAGGGTCATCGGTGACGAATGTATGTTGCTGCAATACTCGCAAGCCCCTCCATAACCGTGATAGTACCCACCTTGTTGGCTCTCTTTCCGGTAACACGCCCCTCCGTCGACCTGTGTCTTCAGCCACACACACGGTGTACTACAGTCTTTATCTCGCAATGGTATATGAATAGACTCGATTAGCATTGGCTTCAATCATCCTGGGGTTGCATTGTTCCTTTCGCCCCGAAGCTGCTGCTTCGGCCAGTCCAGCCAACCACTCCATTCGTTGGGGACCAAGGCTTCAGCAACACGAAGTATCTGATCTGACATTCCTGTCAGATACCAGTATCGGACACAACTTCTTTGGATTAGCACAGCATAGTGCGCGTAAATGATGAGCGAGCCTGGTTGTCGCTCTGAGAGCAGTTCGACATAGCGGTCGCTCACGAAGTGGATCCAGATCTTGAGAAGTGCATCTGAGGGTGGCTCGTGTGACTTTCCGGCGGATTCAAAAGCGAGGACCAATATATGAATGGCATAGCCGTAGGCATCGACGATGTCGGAAGGGTAGAGATGGTGAATAGCCTCGGCAAACTTGCGTAGTTGTACGAGTTCGGTGTCAATTGGTGGTTCCCGAGTAAGCCAGTCGATGCCCTTGACGTCGTTTGGAATCAGTCTTTCTAGTACAGACGCATGCATGGCGTCATAGAAACTCGAAACCATTGGCCGCACTCTTCTAGTTAAGGAGAAGTTGGAAAGCAGTGAATCGAATGCGTGTTCAATATCATGACCGGTATCGACAGAGCTTGCGCAGGAGTATGGGAACAAGATACCCGCAAACATGAGGACAGCTTTGAAGTTGCTCTCGTCTATGTCGCGGACAGAGGCTTGAAAGGTCGCAAGGGCAATATCATGGTGCCTGCCGCCTAACAAGGCATAGTCGATGGCTTCCGAGCGGTTTTCTGAAAGTCGACTGAGATGTATTGCGGCGAGGGCGAGTAGCACGTGAAGAAGAAAGGGATACTCGAAAGCAGTCTGCACGACTACAGTTGCGTAGACTCCATGGGCTTCCGTGTCTGCACCGAGACTTTGAGCGGTAACAGTCGTGTAGTGGTGTAAGAGGCGCAGTTGAAGGACGTTGGGCGTCATTGCGTCTTGCACCGGTGTGACAGACAATGCTGGAATAGATGGCTCAAACACCCCACCTTCTGTTGATGCGGGCGTATACCCAGATGTCACGGGTAAAGGCGAGCCTGTTGAACCTTCCCGGCTTTTGGTTTTTCGATACTCGCATGGCGTGCCCTGCTTCACGCAGTTTGCGCAATTAGGTTGCTGTTCGTCACACTGTTGATGATCAGCCTTGCTGCTGTGCAGCTGATGTGATTGGTGCAGCACACCTTTACATGTCGGGCTTTGCATGGAAGGCAGCCGTTCCGCGACTTCTTGTGTGGCTTACGCGTCTTGACCTTCTCCATTGTGGCGTTGTCACAGCATCGGCATGTTGAATATGCGGTATCTGATTACGGTAGGGAATTGGTTTGAGCTTGAGCAGACAAGCGTTCTCCAGGAAGGAGCCGGAGCCTGCGCTAGTCATGCGTCGTTGCCGACTCTGCACTCGCCGACTTTGAACCGAACTATCTTTATTCTGCCAACATACCCGCGAACAAGAGAAGAGCCACGTGGGAGGCTATTCCTGGTGGCTAACAAGGTGCTCAACACAGTACATATAAGTAGGAGAAGAACAACCAGAGACGATCTCGACCGCAATTAAACATAGCAATTCAGTCACTTCGCTCAGAACACTCCCGACTACAACAATTGGTTTACTGGATCTATATTCTGATTCATTCGTTGCACATCTATAGCTTCGTTGCCAGCTTCCCAGTCTTTCGACCTGTGTACGTCGCAATAAGATCCATCAGCGGCGGACTGAGCACATCATACGTCTGGAGATCCTCCTTCTTGAACTTCTGGCGCACCTCGTCAATTCCTTCAGGGTCAAAGCCCTGCTCAATGATACTCGAGACAAACGCCGCAAACTGAGGCTCTTGCCACCCCTTGGAGTCGCTGAGCTCGGTATGCACGAAATCCAGGCCCTTGAATGCGTGGTCGTTGACGATGTGGCCAAACAGGTGAACACCGCACTCTTTGCATGCGTTGCGTTGGATAGCTGCTGACTCGTCGACGATGTGGATCTTGTCGGCGTTGGCAGTTACGCTGACCTTGTCTGCTGGAAGGACGCCGACCACGGAGAAGAGCGCGCCGGATGGCTTCCAGCATTTTGAGCAGCCGCAGGCATGGTTGTGAGCGACATTGGATCCAAGTGTCACCTCAACCTTGTTCTTTGGGCAGTGGCAGTACAGTTTGCCGCCGGCCTTGTTGGGATCGCCCTTCTGGATGCCGGAGTCGATGGAGGGGTGTAGCGATGGAGCCATTGTAAGAGTGAAGGGCAAGTACTTGCTGATTGTTTTCTGATTGTTTCGTAAGGTCGCAGAGATCAAACTTATGTTAGTAGACCGAGAGCTGCGATGCCACAATATATACTACTGCGGTTCCGCATCCCGGGTCGCGTTACGCTCCCCTCACCGCAAGTACCCACCTCAAGGCTACGGCGCCAATGGTAAACAGTCAAGGTATCGAAAGAGCTCGGAGAATGGCGCCATTCTCTGCATTGACCTGGAGTATATGGACCGGAAGACTGCGGGATCGATAGGTGTTTCTAAAATGCCGAATCGGGCATCCAAACCCCGCGTCCCAACGCGGAGCCGCCATTCGCCTCGCGGTGCTGCTGCTGTATATCGGCTCAAGGGCGCTCTTACCAACGGCTTGTGTCACCCTATCATCCTACTGTCACAAAGTAAAGCCGCAAGAGTACGCTGGGCGGTGTTTGCTCGGATCCGGCGCAAGACCGATGCCTGAGGAAGTGTTGCAGGCAGGTCCGGAAAGGCGGTACGCATCAGGTCCCGGTTGCCAGATCCGCGCAATAAACCCAGAGACCCAGACCCAATGAGCACATAATCTCGCTGCGACGATGGCAAAAGCCTTTGAAGATATCCTCACGCTCTGGTCTTCCAAGCATGCCAGAATTTGGGCATTCTTAATTCACCACAGCCTCGAACTTCCCTCGATCGCTCACCAGTCTCCACAAGCGTCATCGTACCAACCTCAAAATATCGCATGCCGTAAGACTCAGAATGTCGGAAATCCCACAAGATGTATCCTCAGCGCGCACCGTATCTAGTGCAGCTGGAGTTGATTCGGAAGAGAAAGATGAGGTGTTCACAAAAGACGATACACACCGTTAGCTCACTCACTAGCCCGGGGTCCTCGACCCCAGATTCTACGCCCGATTGCCTCGGGTCAAACTAAGCACCGAGCTTTCTCCTGATCAAGCTTCCACTTCCAACTACCAGTATCATCGCTATTAACCTCGTCGGATTAAGCTCGTCCGGAAACGAACATACACATACCGAGTCAACGATGAGCAATTACGGAACCATGGCAGATCTGCCCTTGGCGCCCGGCACAGCGTCCAACTGCTACACCTACTACAACCACTATGATCCCACCTCCAGACCAGCGTTCATCGAACCATCACAGCAGCACCACTGGTCTGCATCGCCCAAAACATGCGGGATCATCGCTGGTATAATCAACGTCGATGTCGAGGAGCTGATTAAATTGAATCCCAGCCTGGAGCGCGGCAACTGCGTACTCGAGCCCGGCTTCAGCTACTGCGTCGAGGAGACTAGGAAGAGTAGAACATGTGAGCATTTCCATTCCAGATTTGGGATCTCCAAAGGTTCTAGGAATTGAGTCGAGTGACAGCCTCTTCGCCTTCTGGATCGCCTTCTCCAGAGCCGCCAATTTGCCATTTCGACCCAGAGAAAGGCGAGTATGTCTGTCCCGATCAGCCGATTTGCAGGTTTGATCCACGGAAAGGGGAGTATGTATGTCCGGCTCATTCGCCGAATGGCGAGGCAGGGCAGAGCGAGGGAGGAGAACATCAAGAGTTGAGAAGAGGGACAGAGAGGTGAGGCAGAATCGAAGAGCTTAGAAAGCGCGGTCAATTTGAGTAGTACGTTCGAGAGGATTTGAAACCACTTTCAAACAAGCTGGAAACGCAGTCGACATGTACTGATCAAGCCTGAACTCTTTTGATGATTGCTTCTCCGGAGCTACGCGCGATATCTCACGAATGCACGTCGAAGCTATGGCCCAGGACGAAGAGGGGGCGATTGGAAATAACAGAGTGCTTGCATTTACGCCCAATTTCTCGTTCCAAGCTCTTATACAGAAGTGCAGGTGCCACACGAAATATGTACGTGTTCAAAACGCCATGAAATGCCATCGTCAAACCACCTCTGCCCTCGATTCGAGGGCAATCCACCACCCCTAGGGTATCATCACCTGCTGCTGCATCCTCCTCTTCTGGCGTGAATGGAAATGGCCATTTTGCGATGGCAGGGCCTCTGCTGGCACTACTCCAGATGGCCATCATATATCAGCCAAGGTGCGTTCATGCACAAACTATTGTGCTGGTGTATTCGGAATTGCCGGACCTCTCCTTCTACTCGTCGTCCGTGTCGGTGTCAGTGTCTGTCTCGCTCTCACTCTCGACGTCACCTTCCGTGTCGCTGCCGCTCGAGTCATCGTCGAGCCGCTTCTTCTTCGGTGCTTCGCCGCCCTTGAGCACGCGCATCTGACCGGCGATGGTATCTGCAGTATTGTTAATGGGACCATCCTCGTATGTTTGGGCTGTAAACGTACCCTCGTCAGGCTCGCTGATCTCGCCCTCCTCCTCAAGCTGCTCGGCCTTGCTTGCGTCCTCAACCACAAGTGTGACTTCCATTTTTGTGTCCATCCCAATGTAACTATCACAAATCATGTGCATGACGAAGGTGTAGCTGCCGGCCTGAGGCGGTGCACCAAACTGCATCTTAAGAGTCTGAACGTTGTATGTTGGGTTGCCGCTCTCGTCAAGAATGGGCTTGTCGAACGTGGAAAACGTGAAAGGCGGGACAGCGATGCGGCCTTGCTTGCTGTCGGCAAGGAAGACGTGGTATCTAGGTGCGTGATCGCGGGCGTAGTATGGTGCGTGTGCGAGGGGTGGCTGGATGGGCTTCTCGCCGGAGCGGTCAGTCTTGCGGCCAGTAATAGCAGCAACGTCGCCCTCCTCCGGATCGATATCGAGCAGGTCCTTGGGATTGACTTCGGGGACGTCAGAGGCGCCAGATGGGATGAAACGGCCCTTCAGGACAAATTGAACCAAGCTGCTCGGTGTAACGAAACGCTCTCCAACGACCTTGAAGAAAGCCTTCTCGACCGTGAAGACAGGTATCCGTGATGCGACTGACATGGCTGTGCTGTACTGCTCCTGCGATAGAACACCACCGATGCGCGCCCTGCGCTGACCCTCGGGTACATGCATGAATTCCTGGATGGAGAGATGTGTCTTTGCATGGTCTGCCTCGGCTGCCGCTGCGATGGCGGGTGTGAAGTGTGGCAATTGTTCCAAAGGAGAAGCGCCGGGCCTCAGTGCTTGGATCAGGTTCTGTGATGTATGGTATGCGGAAAGAACGGCCTTGGTGCTGCCGTAGGCGAGAGCGATCGATGTGTAGGCTTCGTTGAGGCGGATAGCAATGGGTGCGACCTCGAACTTTTCATTGTTGAGGGATTCGTCGTCGAGCTCGACGCGGCCGAGATATGCCCAGAGGAGTGTGAGGACCTTCCGTCGTGGGCTGTCTTCGAGGTCGTTGAGCTTCTGTCGGTCCTTCTTGGTAAGTACCTGTGAAACAATAGAGTCAGACCCGCCCAGAACCTTCTGTTCCAGCTTGGGAAGGCCGTTCTCTGCCTTGTGTCCTGAGAAGATCTCGTTGAATTCCTCGCCGGTGCTCAGAGCGCCGATGACACCAGTCTCGCCCTGCTCGTTATCGTATTCGCGAAAGATCTTGCCGGCACTCGCAATGAGAACCTTTTCCTTTGTGAGCTTCTGTGTTCCGTACCACCACTTTCCGACCATGTATGGAAGAATGACACCAAGCAGAACCGCGTAGACGAGGAGGACGTATTTGCCGGAGCCCTCTGTGACAAGCCACTGTGGCAAGGCAATACCAATACTAAAGCTCTGCTTGCCATCAGGGTGACCATATTGCTGGTAGTTGTTGCGGATTTCCTCGTCTGTCAGGGCCTTGTACGCCTTGGTGACATCGACCCAGTGGTCGTTGATCGACTGAGTGGTGATGTTCTTCGAGGGATCTTCGCGCGCTTTGTCAGGATGCAGCCTAATGGACAGCTTCTTGTAGTGCTTCTTGATAGCCTTCTCGTCCGCGGTCTGCACTCTTAGTTAGACTGATATCCCGTGAATTGGCACGACGACCTTGAGCACGTACCCTTGACACACCGAGGATCTCATAGGGGTCCCAGATCTTAGTAACGGTCCGCGCTGTGACCCAGATCAGGTACAGCATCAGGGCGTTCAATGACCATCCGCCGACCATGAGGACTCCTCGCTTCGTCTTCCGCTCCGCGCGCTTCTGCTTCTTCCGCTGGCCCTGGATAAGGTCGGCATGCTCGGGTGTGAAATCGGACTCTATTGTTGTCCCGGTGTTCTCAAGTTCTGTATACGTGTCAAAAGGCTAACGTGGGGTGGGCGTCATGGCGGGCCTGCGCACCTTTACTCGGTCTGAAGAAAGAGATCGTCGCTGGTACTGTAACCAGTGTCGTGACTGTGAGGATGAAGTAGGGGAAGAATTGGCCCTGCAGGCTGTTAGTGGCGTGGCTGTTGAAGTGGGCGCGTGAACGGACCTGCTCATCGTAGTTGTAGTCTGTCCCGGACGACATTTTGAATGCGTCTCACAAGGGGATGGTGCAAAGGGAGCGACTGTAAAGAAAGAATATCTAGTCGCAGGCCGGGCGCATATGTGGTTGAGGAAGGTTGTCTCAAATCTGGGGCATGGCAGGTAAAGAAGGGTCGCTGTCTCAAAAGAAGGTGCTGGACAATAAACGTAAGGTTGCGACCACCGTGTTCATTCATAGTAGCGCCACAGGCATGAGCCACTCCCGCATTCTTGGCAAGGTGCACCTTCCCTACTTTACATCACATGAACCTTCACCGAGTTGCCGACACTTTTTGCGAAACTACGAGATCCAAGTGGAGTGAGTTGTACATGCATGTCATTTTAGGTATATGTGCTGCTTATCGCCCAATGCTCCAAAAGCTATGCCTCAATAGCTCCCACGGGTATGCGCCGGTGCCGGTATACAGCATGTAACAAGAAATCCCAAAACTCCAGATTTACAACTGGTACAGTCGCAACCACATGAGTTACATAGCTCGATAAAGGACAGCGAATTCCATAGACATTTTGTACCACCTCATGTGGTTGTCGTCGCTTCAGGTGCACCTGCAGCATCTAGGCCATTCGCACCATCCTGGGATGGACTCGACACGGCATCCAGTGGCGCAGCGTGCAGTGCTGGCTTAGGTGCTTTTCCAAGAACACCTCGCTTGCGCTTGTCGATTGCGTCTTTCACCCAATCTGCAACCTCCTTGTCAACAACATCATCGCTTGGCTCGGCTGGCCCTTGCTCGCCAGCAGCCACCCCGCCTTCTGCTGCCTCTGCTGCTTCAACCTCGTCCTCGTCTTCTTCCGTGATTGTTTCAGGTTTCACCATAGGTGCGAGCCAAGCGTGATTGAGGAGCATGGCGTAGGTTGGTCGCAGCTTAGGGATCTTGTTCAGACACCCACGAACAAAATTGCGTGCAACTTCGCTGTAGCCCTCTTCAGGCAGATCAGGGGGCTCTCCATCTACAATTGCCTGTTTCTGTCAGCGTCCTGGTTGTTGACGGATTGAAAATATGTGAAACTCACGCTAAGCTGACTGAAGATGTTGTTGTAGGTCTCAGGTGGGTATGGGTAACGACCGAGGGCGCACTCGATGATCGTCAAGCCCAAACTCCAAATATCACTCTGAACGCTGTAGGTACCCCCTCCAGGGTTAGCGCCCGCTTGAGCGACCCCTCCTGAGGAAATTCGCTCAGGAGCCATGTAGCTCTGACAGCCAATATTGGTCTTTGCAATACTTGCGACCAGATTACCGCTGACACCGAAATCGCAGATCTTGATCTGTCCCCGTGTGTTCATGAGAATGTTCGTCGGCTTGACGTCGCGGTGAATGATGTTGTGCTCGTCTTTCAAGGACTTGAGTCCCATAGTCGTTGCCAATGTGATTTTGCGCAGGACGTTCTCTGGAACGCCGTCGCCATAGAGCTTGTCTATTGAGCCGCCGTCCATGAACTCCATGCAGATGTATACGGCGCCTTCCTGGAAGAAAGCACCGTAGAAATCAACGATGTACGGTGATACACAGCGGTGGAGAACATCAAGCTCCATGATGATTGCAGCGAATTTCGAGTCGTCGAGTTCAAGCCGAACTTCTTTCATGGCCATGACGATGCCAGTTCCGCCAGATGGTTTGGCAGTCGTAGGGCTGGGCTCCTCACTAAAGTCCTTCCGTGACGGTGAGCCCGGTGCACCTGCACCCTTGATCCCTCCGAGACCTCCGCCAACCTTCCTTATGTTGACACGCGGTCTCGCGTGCCGTACTTTGTATACCGTTCCGTAGTTGCCCTTGCCAAGCTCATCAAGGGTATCGACTTCGTCCAGCGAAATGCTGAAGGAGGTGCCGTTTGCGAATTGGACGCCGTCGGGGTTCAGGACAGCCTTGCCTGCGAACTTAAGGCTACCGGTCTTGGTGTCGATGAAATCGGAGTACTTGTCTAGTGCAGACTCTTGCTTCTTAGGCTCTGCGTCCGGCGCGCCGCCGTTCATTTGTGAGAGTGTCAAGCCTGGCTTCTTCTTCCCAGCAGGCGCACCGCCAGCGGGTGCTGCTCCAGGCAGACCACCAAGCTTTGGTGCAGCACGTCTCTCGGCCATGGACAGCTTAGGTCCGCCAGCACGGGTCGTGATTGCGGGAGCGGAAGCAAAGCTGGGCATGGGCGGCTTGCCTCCAGGCAGACGGTTGGCGAAGTTTGCGGGCACGCCCCCAGCGAAGCCAGTGGGTACACCACCAGCCAAAGGCCCCTTGGGAGACATGTTGTTCGGGGCAGGTCCAGGGCTCTGTGGCATGTTCCCTGCGCCAGGCGGTGGGGCACCCTGTCGACCCAGGCGCACCGCCTCTAATCTCTTCAGGATATCTGCATTGACATTGAGGCCGCTGGCTCTGCTGGCCATCGTCGGCGGGGGTTGGCGGAAGCCGCCAGCAGGATTTCTGGCGGCATTGATGTTGCCCAGAGGAGTCGACGACGGCGTCATGTTGGCAGTGGCGCCGGTGGTGACGCTCGAGCGTGCAGCGGGGCGCTCGACATTGAGCAACGAGGGCGAGGTGGCAGAAGGGCTCGAGGGGAAGGGAGGGGAGGTCGGCGAGGGACTATCGAAGGGAGTGTCGCTGAGCTCGCCCTCGGGGGTGGATGCGGCGGAGTCGGCCATGGCGGAGGAGAGCGAGTGACTGTCCTGGAGATATCTGGCAGCCTGCTACTGCGGGGTCGGGAGGAGCGGGAAGAGTCGCAGAGGGCAGAGGAGGAGGTAGTAATAGACAAGCGAGCGGACTGCAATCAGGTGACTATGCCTCCACAGGGGAGAGAGCGGAGGGCGATCTAGCGATCTGTGGGTGTTATGAGGAGTGGACGTCAAGAGCCCCACGCACGGGTGGCGGTGCGGTGCGGTGCGACCAGGATGCTCGAGTGCCAAAATGCGAGTGACGTATGCACACTGCGAATTCCCAGGATAATGTCAGGATGCAGTGCGCACAACGACCATGGCCAGGACGCAGGAGATAAGTGGCACGGCAGGAGCTTTCTTCCAAAATTGCGAGCGAGGGCGTGCTTTGCCGGGCGAACTGGCTTGCCTATCGGGTTTTGATAACTCAGCGCCTGCACAGCTTCTGGATCCGGCGAGAGCGATCAAGACACGATGGGCGATTGACAGACAGCCACGCCAGCTACAGCAGGATGCGGTAATCGTGAAGACCCTCTCGGGCTGCTTTTGTGGAGTGCAGCGAGCGCCTTTCTGGGGCCCTCCAGGGTCACGCACAGGGACAGTCTGGCGGAAAGCACATTTTGGCACGCAGAAGACGATGCCCATCAGTCAGAATAGCATCTGCCATGCGCCAGCGATGACGGCACTGCACGATGCGCATGGGATTCTCGATGCGGCCCAGAACCTGCAGCTCGAAGTGGGCGCCTCGAGAACGTGGACCGGCGCGAGTCTTTGGTGCGCGTTAGCGCTCCCAGCTGGGCCGATGCAGCAAGCTCACCATCGCATCGCAGCAGAGTTGGATGCCCAGACAGGGCTCGTCTTGGCTGCTGCGCCTGCCAGCATTTGCACTGGGTCGCCGCTGTCCACTGTTCGACGGTGCACCAGTTTTCATCACGACCGCCGCGCCACTAGCAGTCCTCTCTTAAAGTTGCTCTTTGACGCTTTTCCGCGGCGCGCTCCGCTCAATTGCGCTTCTGTGACGTCGATCAGCCATCCTCCGACTGAAACAAGACGCTGAGTGCCTCAAGCACGACAACACCCCAAACATCATCCTCACACACGTCCGCGCCTTCCAATCGCGCGTCAGGCACCGAGGCATCTCTGAATGTCTTTCTTCACGGGTCCTCAGGCCTTGCGCCTGCGCGATCTCGCTGCCAACCCCAACAACTTTGTGTCCATGGCCTCGCAATCGTTCGACTACGGCAACAACGGCGGCATCATGGAAGTCTTCAAGAAAAAGGCCCACAGCTCGCACCCCGACTTTGCCAATCTCACACTGCTGGTCTTCGAGGCTGTCATGGAGGTTGTGTGTGTAAGCGCACCGGGCTACATCATTGCGCGTATGGGCCAGTTCGATGCAGAGAGCCAGAAGTTCCTTGCAAACCTGAATACTCAGCTATTCACACCGTGTCTGAGTGAGTACCAATAATAGGCGCGTTGGATGCGTATACTCAACCTCCATGCAGAGCCATGCTAACCCTCCTGCAGTCTTTACCAAGCTTGCCTCGCAGTTGACTGCTGAGAAGCTGGGTGATCTCGCCGTGATCCCTGTCATCTTCGTCGTCCAAACCATCATCTCCTACCTCGCTGCCCTTATCGTAGCCAAATGTTTTGGCTTCAAGAAGAGGCAGTCCAACTTCGTTGTTGCGATGGCGGTCTGTTACCCTCCCAGTAGTAACTTAACCACAGCTGATAAGCGCCCAGGTGTTCGGCAACTCGAACTCGCTCCCTATTTCCCTCGTTATTTCCCTTTCGAAGACAATCTCTGGCCTCCACTGGGACAAGATACCCGGTGACAATGACAACGAAGTCGGCGCACGCGGTATTCTCTATTTGCTCATTTTCCAGCAACTTGGACAATTGGTACGATGGACTTGGGGATTCAACGTCCTCCTTGCGCCTGCAGACACATACAAGAAAGAAGATGGCGGAACCATCGACTCCCTCGAGAGCGGCGAGTATAGCGAAGAGGAGGCACAGCGCCTGCTGGACGACTCCCACTCGGATTATGAGTCCGGCAATGTCACCAGCTACGCTACTTCCGCTGGTACGAGTGACACAGACTCGATCGAAGACCGCGGTGACGTCTTGGCCGAAGCCAACTTCGTGACCCCTACAAATGGCAACGTCGCAGTCGCAGGAGAAGGAGATTTCCGGGGCCGGAACAGTCACACCAACGGTTACGCAAATGGCAACGGAGCGATCGACGCACTCAATTCCCTTAAGAAGGACACCATACCCAAGGGTCCCAAAGGCTGGCCGAAGCGAGCCAAGTTGGGTGTCCAGCGTGCCGAAAGATCAGTTTCGAACGCCTTCTCCCGCGTTGGTCGTTCGATCTTCAATACGCTACCCATGTGGCTTCAGAAAACCCTCTCAAAGGTCGGCTCGTTCATTGCAAGGTTTGCTACGGGAGTTTGGGCCTTCATGAACCCGCCTTTGTGGGCTATGTTGGCCGCCATTATTGTCGCGTCTGTTCCTCAGCTGCAGCATCTCTTCTTCGATCCTGGTACCTTCATTAGCACTTCTCTGACTCGCGCTGTCAACCAGAGTGGACAGGTCGCAGTTCCTCTCATCCTGGTTGTTTTGGGCGCCAATCTGGCTCGCAACACGCTACCGAAGGAAGACCAGCACTCCATGGAGGATCCGAAGGTCGAGAAGAAGCTCGTCATTGCGTCTCTGATCAGCCGTATGCTTATCCCAACACTGGCCATGGCTCCCATCTTGGCTATCATCGCCAAGTACGTACCTGTCAGTATCGTCGATGACCCTATCTTTGTCATCGTCTGTTTCCTGCTCAGCGGTGCGCCTACTGCTCTGCAATTGGCCCAGATCTGCCAGATCAACAATGTCTACATGGGCGCCATGTCCAAGATCTTGTTCCAGAGCTACGTTGTGTGGATATTGCCCAGTACGCTCATGTTAGTCCTGTAAGTTCTTCCCCATTGCGCCATCTACGCTGGCAGCAGCTAACCCGTAAACAGGCTCGCTTTGGAGACCGTTGAGTGGGCCGCATGACAAGCTCACGCGCCCGGGCTTGTAAAAACTTCAGGCGTTCCTAAATTTGTTTCCTAGGAAATAATTCATGTACACATTGACAGTAGAGCGTTTGCCAAAATTCATTATTAGCATCATAGCGCGGCGTTCAAGCTCGAGTGAGCTGTTGGGAGTAAACTTAAGTAGACACACATGCTGTGTACATATCTGCGGATGTGCAGAAAATACATACATGCCTCGCAAGCTGCACCACAACTGTCACGTTAAAAACCTGACCCGCTATGTCACAGCAAGGTTGCGATTTGCCATTCAGGTTCCCGGCCCTGACGTAGATCGCCAAGGCTGCGGACCCTGAAAGTTGCATACGTGCGCGAAGACAAGCACATGCAAATCAGGTTGATGGACACGCCACATTCGCTGCGCAAACTGAGCAATAAGGATCATACGGTTATGTCTGAAGAATCTTGAATCTGTTATCTCACTGGATCTTCTCTCGCTTGCCTCGAAAGCGTTTGCAGCCTGAGGACCAACCAAGCTTGGCACGTTTTGGGCTAGTTTATAGCAATCGATTAGCTGCCCTTACCCACGTGCCTTCCACCAACTCCAGCTTCCATCCTGCGCACTTTTTGAGGCTATTTACCAATTTCACTCCTGCGCCTGAGTGTTTGTAATCCTCGGCAGACTTTCCAGCTTACCTTACCGGGCACTTCTGACGCACCTCTGTCCCGATAGTCATGTCCTCCAATAAGCAGCCAGACACGTCGGGGCTTCCGCGCAGCAACACCATGGAGGGGAGCGCGTCACCCCGCGCGTCGTCTAACAAAGGTTCGTCTCCCCCGTACCAAGAGCGGTATCACCTGTCAATCCCATGCACCTACCCATGTCGCTCGCAACGCTGCTTTCTTCCATCTTGTGCTCAAATCGAAATGTTGCTTGGGTTCCTCAAAGCTGGCGCGTAGTGCGAAATCCTCGCTCTGAGCAGTACGACTAGACAGCGACGGCTGGTTGACCCCGTGGCATCGAAACAAAATCTCACATATCCAAGAAGCATGCTTCGTGTACAGTGCTTGGAAAGTCATGCAGCAGAAATCGAGCCCTGAACAACGTGACCCTCCAACGCAACAACAAGATAAACATTCGCTTATACTTTCTTCACAGTCGTCTCATTCCCAGACGAGGGCATCTCACCTCTCATGATCGCGAAGCACAAGGAGCTTGAGGCAAAGGATTATCTCGATCTTGACAAACCCGCTAGACATTATCCTGCGAGCATCAGCGGCAAGCGACTGTCTGGCAGGCCCTCTATTGAGCATATGAGCCCATTTCGTTCACAGAGTCAAAGCGGAGAACCAAAAGACGGTAACCCTTCGCTCACCTCGCTACTCTCGGAGAGCTCAAATGACGCGCATCACCATGTTCATACCCATGAACGACTTGCGAAACATGTCCACAGCTGGCTCAAAACTGAACGAGCGAGACGTGCCACTCGCAAAGCAAAGCGGAAGGCCGCGAAAGATGCCAATCATAGCGAGAAACCACGAGAAGGCTCCAAAGATCATCTTGAGGTACCTTCGTCTGCACGAGGTAGAAGCGGCTCTGATTCCTCCGACGGGTCAGACGCATTGGACCAGCTTGCAGGTATCCTAGAGAAGACGCTCAACATGACCCCTGCCGATGCTAAGAGGAAGGTCAACCATGTACGCCGCATGTCGACAGGTCTCAAGCGTCACTCTGCCATTTCGAACGAGTCAGACCACTTCGACTCTGTAGACCAGACTGTCCCTGGCTGCGACGTCGTTCTTGATAATTCGAAGACCATGGCCTATAGCATTGACGATGCAGACCATGAGCCCGAGAATGAAGACTCAGAGAGGCGGCGACGAAAGGAGAAGGAGGCTTGGACAGCTTTCAGGTTCGAGATTCTTCGTCTAGCGCACACTCTTCGCCTTAAGGGCTGGCGAAGAGTAACAATGGAGCAGCACGACGACATCGAAGTGCAGAGACTCAGCGGTGCAATGACTAATGCTATCTATGTTATATCACCTCCCAAGAATGTCAAGCCGAAGGAGGAGCGTACAGATGGCGTACCCGTACCAAAGAACCCGCCTCCGTAAGCACAAGTGAAACCGGTACATATTTCTGGCTGACGTGTAGTCTAGAAAACTTCTACTCCGAGTGTATGGACCTCAGGTAGACCACCTCATCAATCGTGAGCAGGAGCTCCAGTTGCTACAGCGTCTTGGACGTAAGCGCATCGGCCCGCGTCTGCTCGGCACTTTTAAGAACGGTCGCTTCGAGGAATTCTTGCATGCAGAGCCGCTCAGCTTTGAGGAGTTGCGCCAGCCTGAGACATCGAAACAGATCGCCAAACGCATGCGAGAGCTCCACGAGGGTATCGAGCTTCTAAAACCTGAGCGCGATGCAGGTCCATTCGTCTGGCAGAACTGGGACAAGTGGGTGGACCGCTGCGAGCAGGTTGTTTCTTGGCTTGACGAACAGGTCCTTGAGAGCAGTGACACACCCGTCAAGTATGCGTCTGATCGTTGGAGGAAACGAGGCTTGATCTGTGGTGTAGGGTGGCCAGTCTTCAGACAGATGATTGAGAAGTATCGAAAATGGCTTGAGGAGCAGTACGGCGGTATTGAGAGGATCAACGAGCGCATGGTCTTTGCACACAACGATGTAAATCAGACAAACCCCGAACACGGTTCACTGATTACTGACAACCACAACAGACTCAATATGGTAACATTCTCCGCATGAAGCCCGAGGGCGAGTCACCACTCCTCCTTCCCGCAAACCAGCACAAGCAGCTGGTTGTCATTGACTTCGAGTACTCAAACGCAAACGTACCTGGCCTCGAGTTCGCAAATCACTTCGTAAGTTTGTTCACTCTGTCTGACTTTTCTGTTTCGCTAATCTGCGTAGACCGAATGGTGTTACAACTACCACAATCCCGACTACCCATTCGCATGCGCGACGAATTACTACCCTACGATTGAGGAACAGCACCGCTTCATCCGAGCATATCTTATGCACTCACCAGGATTCACTACCCCTGGAGGGGCTTCCTCTAATCCTCCGACACCCCACCTCGGCCCTCTCCCTACCTCTGCTTCTACTACTGCCCTGACTGCCACAGCCGCTCCTAGTACCATCTCTGCTTTCATGTTGGACTCACGTGCACCTCCAGGCCAATCTTACCAGGAACAGGAAGCTCAAGCTGAGCGCAACACGGAGGAAGAAGTCCGCCGCCTGATGGCCGAGACTAAGCTCTGGCGCATCGCCAACTCAGCCATGTGGGTAGCCTGGGGTATCGTCCAAGCCCACGTTCCTGGGTTGCCGAACTTCGATGTACTAGACGGTGCAGTGGATGGCACCACCGAGAATTCTACGGCCGAAACTTTGGATGGAGCAACGGCCGACATCAGAGCTGAGGCAGAAGCAGAGAAGAAGCAGGACCCCACCGTGAGTATCAAGGAGACGGAGCCCAAGGACGAAGCCAAGCCGGAACTTCAGCTGGACCAGGATACTGATCTATACAAGGCACAGGAAGATGAGGAATTTGACTATCTCGCTTACGCCCAGGACAGGGCCATGTTCGTCTGGGGTGATCTGGTCGGAATGGGTCTGGTCAAGAAGGAGGAGCTACCGGAGACGCTCCGGAACAGGATGAAGATCGTCGAGTACTAGACGCAGTGCGAACTCGACCGCATAAGATACAAGCTCCGCAGGGCTGAGGTGGACACACAAAGGGATGGGTATATCGGCTGCGGCCGAACGAGTGAGCATGTTCTACACATGGAACGGACCCTGGACGGGAATCTTGATGAAATCGAGTTCGACTTGTGTCTCTGAAGATACTCACAACCACACAAACAAATGAAAAGCATCGAGCTACAAACCTGATTGTGTATATTGAAATTTCTGGAGATACAATCTCATGCTTCGCACCCACTCACCGAACGATCGTCAGTCCATGAGTTCACAACTAGTTCGCGGATCATCCTGCCCACGTCCAGCCACTCACTATCTCTCACAGCGTTGCCACATCACCCCAACCCATTCAGCATTCGTTTCACGCTCCGCAATCACTCCGCGCGACACCGTCCCTCTCAATCACGAATCAACCACTCAGCACCACGCATCAACTCGCTACAGCCTCGACGTTAATGGACACAAACTTGTTTGCAGTGCAGCGCGCGCCACATCAACGACAGCCTTCGAATCATGGCACAAGACGCGTGTCGAAGCCTGCCAACACCCTGCCGACCTTCCAAACGCCTGCCCAGGTCGACATCAAGATCTTGCTCCCGCGAAATACGACTCGGCGGCGCTTGCACTCAGATGCCCTACCCGCTGTATGATTGGTCAGCCCACAATTCGCGTGAGGGACGCCTCATTGGCTCCCGTCCCAACGCAGGATATTTGCTGTCTTTGCAGCTTCCTGAATAGTATACAATAGAATTGTTTCTATAAACAGAGAATTTAAGGACGTTCGAGAAGCTCCACTGGAGGAAGGTTAGGTTCGAACTTGGTTCATAGGTGGGTTTGTGCGGATCTTGGTCGCGCAGCGCTGGTTGGCAGGTGGGACGGGCGGCTCTGCGGGATGGCGGGGAACATTCATCAATTCTTGTGGATCTTGAGTCTTTTTGCTGAGGGGCCGAGGGCGGTTGCGTGCTTGTCGTTTCCTCGGTGTTGTGTGCGGGGCCTTTCTGCGCGTAGAAGGCATGTGTTCGTTGCTTCGACAGAGGCTGCAGGTGGTCGTACGCGTCCTGTGAGATGGGATGAGACCAGCATCCATCTTATGCTGTCTCCGCACTCGAAGCTTCTGACTCCATCAGCGAATACGCCTTCCCTGCATCTTCAACATCAGCATTCCCAGCCCCCGGAAACAACGCTGCCGTTCATCAGCACCTCTACCATGCCAAAATCAAAGGCCATAAATAACCTAATCAGGCGCTGTAGTGGGTCCTGCCTGCGGGAGCCAAGATGGATCGAGGTGGTTTGTCAATCTAGCGAGGCGCCCGACCGGGGTCTAAACATAGCTGGTCCCATCGATTGGCCGGCAGTGTTTGGCAGCTCGCGAACCCTGTCGTCGCTTCGTTCGGCGAGTGGGACAGGCGGTTGGAGATGTTTCGTGGGAGAGCGTGTAGGCGCTGGAGAGTAGGGACGTGTCGCGTGCGTGGCAGGAGCAGATGCGTTGTATATAGGAAGGCACGGGTCGTGGATGAGGTGACTTCGTTCATTCTCAAGCCTTGCGAACATCTTCAGTTGACAGTTTACGCCTTCGCTTACTCTTCTGGTTCTATTCTGGTTGTTTGTTGGTCTCAGTCAGAACGAGCGTCTTTTCTTACGACATCACGGATTACGTCGACATTCAGAAATTTAGAATTATCTTGCGAGATCAGACTGCGATTTATTTCGAGAAGACGTTCAACCAGCAAGCTCGGCATTATCGGTTTCGAGTATAATACCATTGCGACCATCGAGTGGTAGTAGCTACACAAGCACGAAGACCACCCATCTCACCGGATTTCAATACAACAGCCGTTATGATTTTCCCAAACACACTCGCCGTCATCCTGGCCCTTGCGCCTGCGATTCTTTTCGCCGCACCTACAGAGACTGTCGGTTCGATAGCGCTTATCATCCCAAGAGATGGCATCTCTCCGCGTACAATTGAGCAGTTGGAGCCCGCTATCGCCACCTGCGATCTCTCAAACGCTGCACTTCCTGCTGGTAAGCTTATAGACGCGTTACTTTATCAGATCCTCCAACTAACGATATTCTCAGAAGCCTCAGGTCTCCCAGCTGTCAGCGACGGCCTCAAACTCAAGCATATCGCAGTCGGCCGTGGTGTGCAGAACTACACTTGCGCCACCGCCGCAGCAACCGAGACACCCAAAGCCGTCGGCGCCATAGCCTCGCTCTTCAACGCGACCTGCGATGGTGTCCGTGCGCCTGCTGTGCTTGCATCTGTCACCAAGATCGCACTTGGATACTCTATCCCCAACACAAAGCTGGCTGAGGGCAGGCTCTCCGGCCATCACGAGTTCACCGAAAAGGGTGTCCCTTTCTTCAAGCTGCAGACCGACAAGGTCAACTTCGGCGCAGTCCACGTCAGCAACGCCATCAAGATGACTGCGCCCCAGGATGCCAGCACAGGACCTAATGGCCTCGGCAGTGTTCCATGGTTGAAGCTCACTCGTGTCGACGGTGATTACCAGGAGGTCTATCGGATTAACACTGCAGGAGGTGTTGCGCCCAAAACATGCGAGGGAGTACAGGGCAGCATCAGTGTTGATTATGCTGCTGAGTACTGGTTCTACGCGTAAGAGTTCCAAATTTTGTGTAATTGAGGCGGTGGCGCTGGTTCGATTCCATTGTACAGAACATTTGTCGGCGTTGGGGGCGTTCCTGGTCTCGATCATCTTAATTCAGCGCTTGTACGCTGTAGATGAGTTTGCGTTATACCCATACTTCAACCGTAGTCGAAATAACAATAAAGAGTGTCCTAGATGTCAACTTTTGTGCTCTTGCCAAACGATTTCAAACGTCGTCTCTTTCATCTCGTTTCTCGCGGCGGTAGCGGCTGCTCCTCTTCCTCGTGAGATTGTTGCTATCTCTTGGTGGTCCAAGTTCCTTGTCCTTCGTCTCGTTGGGCTCTTTCTTGGGCCAGTCTTTGCAGATATCGATCCTGGACCTCGGCGCAAAAAGCTCCAACAGGACATAGAGCAGATAGTCAACAATGACACACAAGCAGAAAAGCTTGCCTGCCCAGATACCGCAGCCATAATACCTCTTAAGGCGCTCGATGAGCGCAAAGCTCTGGATACCGGATCGACCGCGTGTAGCACTCCACACACCAGCGGCACCTGCACCCTGGTAGAAATCGTCATGGCGAATGACTCCGCTGATGCCGTCGTACACCCTTTCTGTCCTTTGCGCAACATCTGTCCAGGAGTACATCTGTTTCACCTGATTGTGAAACAGATCTGTTCTGACTTTACCTTCGCGGAGCTTGGCGATTGCACGACCTGTTGCAGCAACGATCTCGTCCTCTTCGGGCGCAGCAAATTCTGTCATATGTGTAGGAAGCACTTCGGGAATTCCGCCGACTCGTGTACACACTACGTAGAGACCGCATGAGGCAGCTTCTACAATGACTGTGCCGAAGGCTTCCATCAGTGAAGGATGAAGGTATATGTGCCCTTTGACCATAACGTCCCGAACCTCCTCGTGACGGACAGCGCCCATCATGAGCACTTTCTCCTGTAGCACATTCCTTTCAATCATTTGCTCAAGGTCGATGGCTTTCGGGCCGTTACCGGCGATGAGGAATCGAACATTGGGATTCGCTGCGATGATTCGGGGTATGGACGCAACCAGCAAATCAGTCCCCTTGTTGTAGTATAAACGGGAGATGACAACGATCGTAATGATATCTTCTGGGCCAAGAGGTTGTCGAGGACCCGGTGCCGTTCGGTGCTTCGAGTCCTGCGTGTCTTGTGAGAGTGGCCTGAAGTTCTCGGCAACGACGGCGTTCGGTATGACAGAAACCATAGAAGGATCGAGTGAGGCCCTGAGCACGGTATTCTCTTTGCTATCCAAAGTCAGTACACATCTCGGCCCCCAGGAGGCTCGTGACATACCAGGTATGGCTGACACCTATGACATGATCCACGTCGCTCAGAGTGAACTTCAACAGCTTATTTGTAAGTATAGTCCCAGCGTCCGCAAAGCCAAAGAGGCTGTGGTCCGTGAAGACTGTTCTCAGCCCCATGGTTCGAGCGTGCAGTATAGCCTCATGGCAAAGACTGCTGAGGCTAGCATGGCCGTGTACGATCTCAATTCGTTCGCGTATAACGATGTTGCGAAACACCGGGAAGAAAGAGAAGACGGTAGGGAAGGCGGTCTCGCGGTAGATGATGAAAAACGGCACATAGTAGACTTTCAGGCCGTTGGTGAGGTATCGCACACCCGTTCGTCCGGCATATGCGTGGGTGATGACTATGACTTTGTGTCCTCGATCAATGAGTTTCTGGGAATTGGTTCAGCAGAGGGGGTGAGGGGTGGTTTTGGCTTCTTACAGTGGACAACTGATACATGTGACTCTCGACACCTCCTACGATCCATAAGAAATTACTTTAGAGCTCGAGATGCAGCTCATACCAGGCTGAGGATAGAAGTTGTCGCTGACCATGCTATCATCTTGTCAACCAGGGTACTGAGCTTGCCAGGGGGGGTGAGGCATACGCGATGTTGTAAGGCATGACTGCAGCGTGTGAGGATCGGTCCCTCCGCTATACGCGCCGGCGACCGCAGACATCACAATATCAAAGCGTATTGCCTAGGTGGGTTTGTTGGACCCTGAGCAGAGTCGCGACACGAAAGCATGTGCAAGCGCGTCATTGGCGGTCGGCGTTTGGGGCAGCGACCTCCGCGATCTTTTTGTCGCGACCTAGAATTTCTGAACAACGAGTAGCATCATCGAACCCATCAGAACAACCAATCTGCGCCATGCCGGCCCCATTGTTCAAGCGCTTTGCGCCGCCGACCCCCGCGACTACAACGGAAACATCTTCCCCCGCTGTGACGCCGAGAAAGGAGAAGAAATCCAAGAAGACCGCAGATGTGGGCGCCGCGGCCGTCGAAGACGCCCAACAAGATGTGGTTATGGAGGACGTGCCTACGCCAAATCCTGTCACGAAATCCAAAAAGCGCAAGAGCGAGGTAGTGCAAGAAGAACAAGAGCAGAACAAAGAGGTCTCGAAGAAACACAAGGCCGTCTTCTCGAAGTTCGAAAAAGCTTCAAAGTTAGCCGAAGCCAGGAGGAATGAGCCCTCAGAGACAGTCGAAGAGCCTGAGGAAGACCTTCATGGTAAGCAAGATGTGTCTTCTCGGTTGTGCACAGCTAACAACGCGTTTCAAGACCTTGAGCCTATGCCACAACCAGCGCCTGTACCTGAGCCCGAATTTGCGCCTACCTTCTCGACCCTCCCCTCCTGGCTCGCACAGCCAATCACCGTTGAGGCTTCGAAAACTACACCTTTTGAGGAGCTTGGTACGCAGCCGTACTACGTTAAAAGGCTCCAGAAGCTGGGCTTCAACAACGCGCTCGCCGTGCAAACCGCACTGTTGCCAATGCTTCACAATGGGTTTGAGCAACACTTGGGAGATATCTGCGTGTCTGCAAAGACTGGCTCAGGAAAGACAATGGCATACCTTCTACCCATCATCGAGGCTCTGAAGGATCAGGCGGCTCCACTGCTTTCTGCGGTTGTAGTAGTGCCGAGTCGGCAGCTCGTCAACCAGGCTCTGCAAGTTGCTGAAGAGCTTTGCGCTGGAACGAAGATCAAGGTCGGCACTGCGCTTGGCAACGTTCCTCTGGCGACTGAGCAGAAGGAGCTGGTGAAGCTGCGAGCTCAATATAACCCCAATAAGGCGAAGCAGCTCCACGCAGAAGCCGTGCAACAGTTGGAAACTGGCTTCGTGGAGAAAAGTGGCATGCTTGATGATTTCATGAGCATGCCCCAGGACCACATCCCTCGCTACGACTCCGGCGTCGATATACTTATCTGCACGCCAGGACGACTGGTGGAGCACATTGAGCACACGACTGGCTTCCTCCTGAAGTCAGTACGCTGGCTCGTCATCGATGAAGCAGACCAGCTGCTCAATCAGAACTTTCAAGGCTGGACAAGCGTACTAATGAACGCACTGCACAGCGACCCCCCACCTGAGTTTCTGAGCGCCCAAGAACGCCTCAGAGAACGCGAAAACGGCTCGATTTGGTCCATGGCCTTGCCTGCCCGCAGACAACTCACAAAAATTGTTCTCAGTGCTACGATGGAAAGAGACTTGACCAAGTTGGGTACGCTCAAGCTGCGACGCCCTAAGCTTGTTGTGGTTCAGGACGAAAGCACCAACGATCAGCTGCTTCAGACGGAGGAGAACGTATTCGAGCTTCCCTCAACACTTGACGAATACGCAGCACCAGTCAACGACGGTGCAAACAAGCCTTTGCACCTACTGCATGCTCTGCTCAACTATGTCTTCACGGGTATAAAGTCGTCAAGCAACCAGGAACATTCGCTTTCGGACTCTTCGGACTCAAACTCATCTGACGATCAATCCGAGACGGGAGACCAGACGTTGATCGCCGACCACATCAGCCGAGTGCTGATCTTTACCAAGAGCACCGAGAGCGCGTCTCGATTGTCGCATCTTCTCTCTGAACTAAAGCCCTCATTAAAGAAGTACATGAAGACCATGACTCGTGCGTCTACAGCAGATGCGGCTCGCAAGCTTCTCAAGTCCTTCAACACAGGCGCTGTGAAGATCTTGATCGCCTCAGATGCAGCATCTCGAGGTCTCGACATCCCTAGTATCACCCACGTCATCAACTACGATATGCCAACGAGTATCACAAGTTACGTGCATCGCGTTGGACGAACCGCGCGTGCAGGCAAACATGGTCAGGCTTTGACACTGTTCTCTAAAACCGAAGCTGCGTGGTTCTGGAAGCAGATTGCTGCAGGTGACAATATAAGACGAGGCGATAAGAAAGTCATACGCATGGAGTGGAAGGAGAAAGATGTCACAGGCGATGGCAAGAAGAAAGCTTATCGTGCAGCACTTAAGAAGCTGGAGGGTGCGGTGAAAGGTGGTACGGATACAGCCGAGTAGATCGCTCAGCGATGATCAGTGCAATTGATCTGATCATTGGCCGTCTGCGAATACCTCGACTGGGAATCGGTGCGGGCATCCTTGAATATCTCAACGATAGTGGTCGATCACGCTTCGTCCTTTGTAGGCTAACATTGTAGGCTAACAGTACGTTCGGCGCTATAGTATGAAGGCAATCTGCGTGTCCGTATTGTGGAAGAAGCCGCGAAGCTTTCTGCGATAAGCAAATGAAGGCTTGATCACATCCATCACGCCGACCATGCTGCGCTGCGACATGCAAAACAAGCTTCGAGGAAGCTGGACAGCGTTGCTTGGTACCCTCCTATTCGAGATCACACGCCGCTACCGCTTGGAAAGGAGACAGGGGTGATTTCGGGTGTGCATTGGAGCTAGGGCTCGAATAGGCAGGTTGCGGGTACAACTGAACGCACGGCATCTGTATGGCCAAGCGTAGAATTTACGACGGTGCATTTGAATCCTCCTGGTCATGGTGATTGGCCTGTTGAACTCTACATGACCCGCCTGCTAAATCACTAGGCAGGTAGTCCGGTGAGGCGATCATTATGTCTCGACTCTCGTGGCTATGACGACTAGAAACTATGCTTCTGCCAGCTTTGCCACCTCCCTGAGACAGCTACGCCCGCTGTCACGACGTACGCGCTGCCCTAACACCCAGGGTCCACAACAGCCTACTACCTATACGAAGTAGTCTATCGGTTCTTGGAATTGGAAAAGAGGCCCTCGCACGCGCGGGCCGATATTGGCCTGAACGGCCGGTAGGCAGATACACGTCTGCTGTTCATAGACGAACGAAGCAGTCGTGATCATCAGGATCGCTGCCGTCTCTGATGTCGCAAGAAGCATTATGCACAACAATCCCTCAGCTCCACATAAGCCGCGCGGGCCGTGTCGAAACCAAATGAAACCATGAGGCTTCGACCAATCCACTTTCATCTCCGCACTTCGCGATTTCAACGCTGATCGTTCCTGGTCTCAAGCGGTTGTGGCTGCTGAATGCCGAGGTGCATGACCAAGCGTGGGCAAGCAATGCTTGGTTTCTCGGATATCGATGCTTAAGTGGTTGGCAGGGCTTATCTCGTGCAAGACCATCCTTCCGTAGTGGCGGATACAGGCTCTCCCATCACGTCAATGGTCAAACTCACGCGCCCCTTCATCTGATGGCGCTCCAATGAGTAGACGACGGCTAGATACCTTCCCATCTCGGCTTGTACGTTCAGGACAGAGAAGGCGTAGCCGGCCACCACCGCGTGCGCCATTCGCGAGGATCGTCACGACTACCATTGTCTCTTAGCAGCCAGCGCCTAATCAGGCATGCAACAATCGCGCCTTTGGACCTACAGTTGCGCAAGACCTTCAACATTTGTCGCCGGACCCGTATTCCAAGGGTATGAATCAAGTTCTAGCATCAAGTGCTATGTCTGAGCGTGCGATCTGATGCTCGGAGCGCGGCCAAGAGCAGAAGGTTGAATCAAAACGACGATCATGCAAACCCCAGATGCTAAGGTACCTGCCAAGATAGGTGTAGTTGATTAATCTAATTGCGATGGTGTATGGCCCCACATGGTATTGGCGTATCCTGTCCAGTGTAGATGGGGATTGTGCCTCGTAGCAGACGACGCCATGCCTTTTGCTGCGACCACATTGATGCTTGTTATAAAGTCAAGTCAAAATCCGCTTCTTGGTACTCATCCTCATCAAAAAGGGTTCATTGGCATCTCTTCGATCAACTATTCTTTCGCTTTAGATTTCCGCTTCGGTTCTCCTACCAGTTCATCGAAATGCCTTCCTTCACATACCTCACAGCGGCTTTGGCCCTGACCAGTGCTGTTGCTGCTACTCCTGTCCAGAAGCGCGATACGTTCTCTGTTCAGCAGGTTAAGCACAGCGTCCAACTGAAGAACGGACCTGCACAGATCGCAAAGACTCTGCGCAAGTACGGCAAGGCTGTCCCCGAGCACATCCAGAAGGCTGCCGAAGCACGTGTCAACGTATGTTGATCATCTGAAACCCGTGGAGCCTGAGAATGGGAACTGACATCTGACAGTCTGTCAACGCTGCTGCCGCCAGCACTGGATCTGAGCCCGCTAACCCTAGCGACGATTACGACTCTTCCTACCTCAGCCCAGTCACCGTTGGCACCACCACCCTCAACCTTGACTTTGACACCGGATCTGCTGATCTGTGAGTAACCACAATAACCCTATCTTTCGAACGACGCTGATAATTACCCAGCTGGGTCTTCTCCAACCTGCAGGCCTCCTCCCAGCTTTCTGGTCACGACTACTACAAGACCGATTCTACCAAGCTCAAGAGCGGTTACACTTGGAGGATCACCTACGGCGATGGTTCCGGTGCATCTGGCAAGGTTTACGCCGATAAGGTTACCGTTGCTGGTGTGACTGCTACCTCTCAGGCTGTCGAGGCTGCCGCTTCCGTCTCTGCCCAGTTCGCTCAGGAAGTAGACACCGATGGCCTTCTCGGTCTCGCTTTCAGCAGTATCAACACTGTCTCGCCTACATCCCAGCCGACATTCTTCGACACCGTCAAGAGCTCTCTTGCTAAGCAGCTCTTCTCTGTCAACCTCAAGTACCATGCCGCCGGTACCTTTGACTTCGGCTTCATCGACTCCACCAAGTACACTGGTGCCATCACCTACGTGCCCGTCGACAACAGCGATGGCTTCTGGGGCTTCACTGCCTCCGGCTACAAGGTCGGCACTGCGGCAGCCGTCACCCGCTCGATCGACGCCATCGTCGACACCGGCACAACCCTCATCTACGTCGATGCCGCCATCGTCAAGGCCTACTACGCCAAGGTCAGCGGCGCTAGGCTCGACAGCAACCTGGGCGGCTACGTCTTCCCCTGCAGTGCTACTCTGCCCAACTTCGCTATCACTGTTGGCGGTGTCCTCCAGACCGTTCCCGGCAAGTTCATCAACTACGCCCCTGCCGACAGCAGCTCCACCAGCTGCTTCGGTGGTATACAGGACAACTCAAGCCTCGGAGTTAGCATCTTCGGTGACATCTTCCTCAAGAGCAAGTACGTTATCCACGACGTTTCCACCGGCAAGCCCCGCCTCGGTTTCGCGCAGCAGGCTGGTGTCTCAGCCTAAGCGTCCAGCATCCCTTCTGCCGACCGTGCAGACTCAATTGGTAGCGGCGTTCTGCTGCGTCGCGCACATGCATGACATCGTCTAGCAGACGCGGCACGGCACGCAACTTTCCTCTTCTTACCGGTCAAGGTTGTGGTGTGAGACGAAGGATTCAGACAGCACGTGGCGATAATGACGGTGAAGAAGGGCCGATTGATCGGCGGCTTATTCGGCGGATTTGCTTTTCTCACTACATGCGCTTTTTCCACCTATTCTTATCGGCATGCCGAGCCTCTTTTGTTTGAGCGTTTCCGTCCCGAAAGCATTACGCATCGCGAGCGGGAGCCTAGGCAATGTCCTAGTCGAATGAATATCTTGATGACAACTGCCTTGTCCCGTGTCTTTGCTGTGCTGCAGTGCTAACTGGCCCCCGGTTTTGTACCACATCGATTCCGTGCGCGGGTTCGGGTTCGGCTATAAGGACGAGCGAACGTACCGTTCGCATGCTGTCGATGCAGTGTCACAATGCAGTGGGCGCTGACGTGCATCACGGAGTAGAGGCCGCGGCACAACGGCTGGAGAGTATTGGAGTGGTGAACGAAGACGTGATCGCCTGCGCCAGGTCATGTCTAGCCATCTCCCGAAGCAGTATTTCCCAGACTACGTCGCTGCTTGTAGATGTCGTGTTATCGTCATGTGTACGCCCGACCGTACATCGTATTCGTCCGTGTCGACTGAACAAGTTAGAGAGAGATTATACAATGCGTGTATATTTCCGCGGAGAAGTTGGCCGTTCAGATTTTAATTCATTACACAGGTATGAAGTACCTCCATGCTCGAGCAATACCAAGGCGGGATCTGCAGCCTGCCATTCGACTACTGAGCCGCGTGATTACGGGAGCATACAGCATGCAAGAAATCGCAAGAGTCTCCACAACGATATCGGGTTCTGGTATAGACACGTACACTATTTGGTCATTCGCAATGGAGGACGTATGGTGAGAGCACTACTGCACAGTGAATTAATCAAAAATCTAACAAATCATGATGCCAGCGGGACTAGATCCATGCTTCGCGTATTGGTCGGTCTGACAAGCCATCTCAGGCTGACATATGGTCATACGGCAGTTGAGGTAGAGATCTGAGAGCCGCAGGAGCCAGCTAATGATGCTTCTGCAGAGGGCAGTGCGGCGATATCGGATGATTATCTAGCTAAAGAGCACTTCTGAGCGGTATTCAACATGCGGGCTTCGGCATTACACACGGATCGTGACCGGGGCGGATGGGCGATCGGGCAGGTGAGGCTTTCGGCGTGCTCTGGAATATACATGGCCGTTGCGGTGTGATTCTGCTAGCCTCAATGTACCAAGTCGGGACCTCAGACAATATGTATGTGTGTACCATCGCATGAAAAAGTGAGACATATTGCCGGGCCGCTCTTGGCAGGTACGCCGCTAAAAGGAACCTCGCTCAGCTGGAAGGGTCGTTTCGCGTTGCCCAAGGAGGGCGTGTCTCTCATGCGGGCCCAGATACACAATCGGGCCTGCAGCGTTGGCCCTGGGCGCGAGTCGATGACGGTTATGGTGGTGCTCGTGCCTCAGGGCTCGTGGCCACCCTTGCATCCCTAGCTGACTTCGCCGATGCATCATGCGGGAGCATGGACCGTAATCAACGCATGTACCCTGCAAAAGGCACACTCGGACCCCTCGCCCAGTGCAGTAGCACGAAACCATCTTGCGGCACAGTCGTAGCCGTACCAGCTGCAAGAGTGACCGTTCAATCAGGAGAGGGCCTGAAGCGCAATTGAAGAAGTGACCATCGAATGAGATCGAGACATGAGCAGATCTTCGCTTAGCGGGGGTCCAGGGTACATTTCTCGAGGCGAGCAGTGCTCCACAATTGCCGTACCGAGAGACAGCATGCTCGGGCCGGACAGTTGAATCATAATGAAGAAGCTGGAATATGAACCCAGCTTTCGAAGTTCGAGGCTCACGGCACGGGGATGCGGAACGCTGCAGTAAAACCACGTGGTAGATGTGTCTGTGTATGCATGTGGCGAGCAAAGTGCGGCGCATGATCCATATTGGTGGCTTGCATGCAGCCAGGCGCGACAGACGCCCAGGTGACGTGAGAGCCGAAGTGCCGGGACGTCTTTCGAGACCGGTTGTGTGAGACAAGCCCTGCCTTTGTAAATGTAATCAGCCTCAGCATATGCAAATGCAAAGTGCTCATCGCATGAAAGAGACACGTGTCATCAATGATTCTTGGTGGCGCAGTCTCATTGAGATAGATGTCTGCTTCGCTATCCGTTACAGACCGGTGTGAAGGACGCTTGATACTGTAAGCCGCACATCACCCCAGAGCTGCAAACGACGTGTGGTGAGCGTGGCAGTAGTCAAAAATGATGGATTCGATTGAAACATGTGGTGTGAGTGTTTGAGGGTTTGCTCGTCGTGTTTGTGAACCCTGTTCCGTCCTTTTGCCACTGTTCGTACAGTAACGCTGGGTACCATAGGCCGACAAACATGTATATTCAGTCAGTAACACCCCGCACCATACTATGTGGTACGATTGCGGGTCATGACCACGGGTCCATGGGACCAACCAGTATATGTTGGTTCGTAGGTTGTTGAGAAGCTACTCAAGCTCTTATGATCTTCTTCTTAGGCTTCCTTTGCTTGCCCTCGGTGCCGCTGCTTGCACCACTCTCAAGTCCTCCAGGAAGCTGCCCTCCCATCTCAGCCATCATGTCTTGCAAGAAATTCTCACTGACGCCGCCTCCTGTGAGGGCGGGAGAATGGAGCGGGAGGATCTTGTTCAGCTTCCAGCCCTTTGGTACAGCAGGCTCCGGGATCTCCTTAGGCATAGGCATGCCAGCAATTGGTAACCTGAAAGGCGTGTTCGTCTGTGTAGGGTGCTGCTTCAAGTATTGTGCAATCAGGATGTAGAGATGATGCTTGTTGTTGATGTCCGGGTCTGTCAACTTTCCATCTTTCTTCAGCAAAACCCTCACTCTCCCTGGGTTGGCCCAATCCTTAGGATGGGTTTTGTCTGGTTCGAACACAGTGCTCAATCCCAGCGATACAGCTGCATCGGCCATCTCTCTCGCCAATGGGTTTTCGACGGCGAATTCTGATCCTATCCGTCGCCCTTCTGCCCTTGTCCTCGATTTGTCGAAGTATACGGGGTACAAACATTGGAAGTGCTTGGACTTCTCGCGGTCTGTCGAGGTCTTGACGTTTGGCCCTTGCGGCTGTAGCATCTCCTGGCGATCCTGGTTAGTGGCGGGGATGTTCCTTGCCGAGATGATTTCATCGGCTCTCCGTGCGGCGAGTAGTTCGTTCATGTCGTCAATGTCCATCTCAGAAGGGTCTGAATCAGACTCGCTGACTTCCTCTATGCGGGGGTTCATCGTGTGCCTGTTGTGAGGTTCGCCCTGTCATTGAGTCAGTATGGCCAATTGCCCTGCAATGATCCACCGAATAAACGCTCACTCAGTGTCCTGCCGCGATTGGCTTCAATTACGTGCAGCGTTGCAACTGCTGGCGTTGATGCTGCTTTGTTGATGTGGGGAAGTTCGGATGTCTTGGCGGGGAAGTCGCGACGGAACTTTGAGAAAATCGGCAAGGAACTGCCAAGGCTTTGTCGCGGCCCGAACGATCGACACTCGGAACGGTAGTGGTCAACTTCGTTCATCACCGTTCAGGCTTTTTTGCCCTCGGTGCGTTCACCGCTCCCAATGATCGTGCATGTCTGCAGCGCGGCTATCTTAACGTCCTTGACCATGGTCCATGCAGCCACGTCGCGCCATCCTACCGTGGGTTCAACCCAACTCGACCCATGACTCTGGCTGAAAGCCATGTTCTCGTTCACATTGGATGGCTTAGAGAAATGGGCATGAGTTTCTTGACGTCGCCCTTGTATTTGTCCCTCCCGATCGGGGCTTGTGTGGCTTGTCTTACCGTCGCCGGTAACCAGTAAGCACACACCCTGTTACACCACAGATGACGCCTCGCAGACCTTGACCGGCTATCGCATTGCTTTGCCTAGCAGCAGCGCAGCGAAGATTCTGGATGATTTCAAGGTATCCCTGCAAGTGATCAGAGGCTTAGGAGAAATGACATGAGACACTCAGGAGTCCTTACCCTAGAATGACTACGTTCCGTTTTCGTTCCTCCACTCTAGTGGTTCTTTGTCACCACAAGCAGCATTAGTGAGTACCGGCTCGCTACTAAGGCGAGCAAGAGACTCAGACCCCAATCTCGAGGATGCCAACGCAACTACCACTAGCTGTTCACGGTCGACTCCGTGCCGCAACCATTCGATCACCATGAGGCAGGCTAAGAAGCGGTCAGTCCGTGTCAACGTGCACGAAATCATCTGCACGTGTTGTCGTTAGACTTAGTATCCGCTTCTTTCTGCAAGGCTTCGAAGCTCCCGTTACAGGAAATTTGATTCGAGGTTAGAGCTGACATAGTGTGCTCAGGAACCTATGCACGCTTGGTAGCTCCAACGACGGTTATGTTCGACATATCATACATTATGGCCCTAACACTGCAGCATGTCCAGGTTGTCAGGTGTCATCCTTTGGTGATTGGCTTAGTCGTGTCTCTACGATTTACATTGGCCAGCCATGACAGGGATAAAGCTACCCAGGGAGTCGAGGAGCTCTCTTCCGGATGTAACTTACTTCAATTCGCTAGGAGACCGACCACTCAGATATACTCCGATCGATCCCAGTCGGCCACACCATGCAGTTATCCCGCTAACTACAAGCATCCTTACATGCATGGAAACGCGTGGTGGCTCACCTTCCGTGGATCCGGCATCTGTGCCGCTCCATGATTCGAGCTTAATCATTCAATTTGCAAGATTTGAGCATGAGCACCAATGTCATCGAAAGTGGGAAACCCAATGCAAGGCTCAATCCGATTGGGTCTTCAGACTATATCTTGACTCGGTGATTTTGCTAGGCTGACTGCCATGCTGTTGCCTCACTCCCACACCGCAAGTACTCCGATTTGCAACACTCGCGTGGAAAGGCATGTAATTCCGCGCCCACATCGTGCCTCAGGGTTACGAGGCGTTAGATATGCACGTTCCGGACGGCCCGATGACGAAGATTCGGGGTGCCGAGACCCAAACTTTGATAGTGCTCTCACAATTACCGAAGGGGTCTTCTCACAGGGCAGCTGCTCGATCACATTACTTCCCGCTCTTTTGCTCAGCCACGGCGCAGTATAAAGGTGACAGTCAGCCCTTCTTACTCATAATTCATATCATTCACATTGTCTGGTTCGAAGACCTGTTCTTGGTGTATATAGCACACGACACGCCAACACACTCTTTCGTCTTTCATCTGGCATTCGCACAAGTCAACATGCCGTCTGCAACCATGGCACCTTCTGCTATAAGAAAACCACAACGGGTCATGGCTCGCCGCGCATCGAAACCATCCACAGTCCCAACTAGAGCATACCTTTTTAATCGCAGTGTCAGGAGCGCACCGTTGCGAATCAAGCGTGCCTCAGCGCAGACATTACATCTTGAAAATGGCTGGAATGTACTCGATGCATCTGGCGGTGCTGCTGTGACGGGCATTGGGCACCTGAACGTTCGCGTCGAGCAGGCGATGATCAAAACCATACAGAGTGGCCTTTCGTATGTGTCTTCTATGATGTTCGACACCGATATCACAGACACTTTTGCACGGTTTCTTGTCAACACAACAGATGGTAAAATGAGCAAAGCAGTCTTCTACTCTTCTGGTAGGTCTCCTCGACATTGTTTCGAGCGCGCCACTGACACTGCTGTAGGGACTGAAGCCAATGAAGCAGCCTTCAAACTTGCTTTGCAATATCATGCCACAGAGAAGGAGAACCCAGAGCCAAGCCGCAGATACTTCATAGCTCGAGATCGATCATATCACGGCACGACACTGGGAACTCTCGATATGGGGGGACACAAGGCAAGGCGAGAGCTGTGGGAGCGCGTCTTACCGAACAACACCACCCACATCTCCCCTTGCTACTCCTATCGTAACCCCCGAACTGGCGAGACTCGGGCGGAGTATGTGATGCGTCTCAAGAACGAGCTGGAATCGGAGATCCAGAGGCTAGGACCCCAAAACGTGGCCGCATTTATATGCGAGCCTGTAGTCGGTGCTGTAAGTCAACTGTTGCTCAATCTAACACTTCAATTCTTGCATCGTAGGCAGGCTCGGATACAGGGAAGCAAGGCTATCAACCACGCATTTGTGGTATCTAGACATCACAAGACTGCCGACACTGACTTCGTATGCAGGCTTTGGGCTGTGTCCCTGCTGAATCTGGTTATCTAGCAGCCATGAGAGAAGTCTGCGATCGTTACGGCGTTCTACTCATCTTCGACGAAGTCATGTGCGGTATGGGCCGTACCGGGTATCTCCACGCATGGCAAAAAGACAATGTTGCGCCGGACATCCAGACCGTCGGCAAAGGTCTTGCTGGTGGTTTCCAACAGCTTTCCGCTATGCTCGTCAGCGCAAAGATCAACGACGCCTTTGAGCATGGCCCGGGGTCTGGCGCTTTCAGTCACGGCCATACTTTCCAGAACTATCCACTTGCTTGCGCTGCTGGCCTCGAGGTCCAGAAGATCATCCAGGAAGAGAACCTGCTGCAAAACGTCAGAGCCAAGGGAATCCGACTGTCGAAGATGCTCAAGAAGCGCTTCGGAGACCACCCAAGTGTCGGTGATATCCGTGGTGCAGGACTCTTCTGGGGTGTAAGTCCTCTTGATCCGCTTCTTTTATCTTTGGACCTGACACTGTACAGATCGAGTTTGTCAAAGACAAACAGACCAAGGAGCCTTTTCCAGCTGAGATGAAGCTGAACTTTAAGTTATACGAGAAGGGCAAGTGTGACCACATTTCACACGAGTGATTCTGCTAACGATATGACAGGCCTTGCACCTCCATACGAGGTCCACGTCTACCCTGGAAGCGGCACCGTGGATGGCTTCAGAGGTGACCACATCATCATCTCACCCTCTTACAACGTCACCGACGCAGATGTTGACGCCATTGTTGATCGCGTCGGCCGGCTTGTAGAGGACTTCTTCAGCACCCTGGACGTGCCATCAACCGTTGCTACACCCTGAGCGTTTTCTGGCGACCTTCACTTGCACGCATCGTTTCGCTCTGTGATCCAGCGAAGCACCTGGCGGAGTTCACACACCACATCTCCCTGATTTCGGTCTTGACATTTCGGCCTGTATGCGCATTGGTTGATTGAATTTGGGCTGGCTGTCTGATTTCACTGTTTGCGTACCGCCATGGCGGAAGGATCGAGACACCAATGTCTGGTATCTTTGAGACTCAAGGCTGAAATTGTATAGTAAACCAACGTACAGGTTGGTCCTTTCGGTAGACTTTTTAGTACATCACATACCCCAATGCATCCTCGTCTGTACTTATCAATCTGGCGATCTCGACGGCGCTCGAGGGTGACCAGCCATATCATTGATGGAAATTTGTGAAGCGAGAACCAACGGCGCTGCGAACAGCACGCCGAACGGTGAGGTCGCCAGCCGTGAAGCCGCTGCGGGCATCCACAAAAACGAATCTAGCGGTCTGATGCCGCGACTGAAAGGGAATTTGCATGTGCAGAATGCAGCCAGCCCGCCGCGCTACTTCACCTGCGAGGTGGCTCCGTGGAAACAACCTGCCGACGGTCAATACTACGCGTGCTGCATACATACACCAAGACATTTATTAGGCCAGCTCGATCGCTCGAAGGACTACATATGCTATCCACTGTGCGCTTCGTCGAGGCTGAGCGCGACAGGTTCATCACTTGCGCATTCAAAATATGCCACCCTCCAGTGCTTACATGCACGTAGCCTGCACGGATCCAAATGCACCCACGTGACAAGCGGCAGTTTTGTCACAGAAGGTCGTTTGTGTGCAAGAATCCCCTTCGTCCTAAACTTTGCAGGTATTAAAGGTCTTGGTTCACAACCTCTGCGACATGAAGGGCGAGAGGTGAACCGTGCGCGGGAGCACGGTGGGAGAGCCGAATCGAGCGTGCCGGCTGACATGGAGGAGATGCAGTGCCATGCGCGATGGAAGGGGATACTGGCAGTGGATCAAATTCACATGGATGGCTGACAGCTGAGGACTCTGGAGAAGGCAGCAATAACTCATGTCGCGCTCCTCGAGGTGGCTTGAGGTTTGGGTGTGGAGTCCAGTGGCAACGCTGAGGAGCTAGAGAGGGTTGGCATCACGGAACAGACCGCACGCAGCATGACGGAGTGGAGGAGTGGGGAGACTGCACAAAAAGCGCACACATCAGGCCTGCGGCACACAACTGGTGGGGGTTTAGGCGGTTGCAGTGAGTGGTTCGCGGCGAGCAGACTGTGGGAGAAGCCGGCAAAATGGATGGTTGTGATTATCGAGGGTCTGAGGGCGAGCAGGGACGCCAACTTGATATTAACGAGCACCTTCCCCGTGAGATCAAGCAGCGGTATTTCACTGCATCTGGCTGCCCGCGTCACTCGCTTTGTAATTGATAGCGTAGATTCACACGTCTTCAGCGCTGCAAAAGGCAAGAGTGTGGGTAAAGGGCCGGGGGGGCACGAATTTCGGCGCGCTCTGGTCTCTCGGGCGGTCCGCGTCATTCGTCGACTGGACGCGCGACGCACAAGCCAGCCTGAGTGATCACCTTGCGGAGGAGACTGTGGAATCCTCGCCTGCCCAGCCGACGGCGACCAACCCTCTGGCATGAGCACAGCGCCGTCTTCCTGAGCGACCGTCCTGCCAGTCGTCGCCTGCACCACCCCGCCCCGCCGCGCCGCACCTCCAGCGAGCAGCCGCCCGACTGCGCTCTGCTCTGCTCTGGTCTGCCCTGCCCTGCCCTGTTCTGCTCTGCCTGTGCTGTACACGCCTGACGAGAGGGCACTCGACGACGACCGGCTGGGACTGCGTGCGATAACGACAGCACTCGCCCGCCGCGCCCCGTCCACTGGCAACGGACGCCTTCTCCCGCCGCCGTGCTGAGCAGCGCTGCAGCGCCGCCCGTCTCGCTCACCCGGCTACAGAAGCAGCGTTTCCACGCCAGGCCATCCACGCCCGCCGCGCAGCACCATGAGCACGCCTTCCACCGCGACGGCCACGCTCCCGCCCCATCATCAATTCTATCCTCACCACCAGACATACCAGCCGGGCCTGCCCAATGCCAACCAGCTCGCGAATGGTTCGGCTCGAATAGGCAATTCCCTGTACAACGGCTACGCTAGCGGCGCCTCGAATCCTGGCTCTGATATCCGCCGAACCGCGAGCACCCACAGCAGACACCCCCAACAGCTGCCGCCGCTGACCCAGCCACCGCCTCCCGACATGGGCGCGCCCACCGCGGGCAGCAGCGAGGACCACTCGCGGCGACGGACCGACTGGAACGAGTTCTACAAGAACGGCCTGCCGAAGGAGGTCATTGTCATCGACGACGACGACGACGACGAGCCTGAGCCTGCACGCCCACAGCAGCCTACGCTGCAGCGGATTGCCACAAACGGCTCCGCACGACACACGGACAAGAAGCGCAAGACCACGGCGGGCACCACAGCCTACGACCCCGTCTACAACCAGCACACCTCGTACTCGACCACCCAGACGCCCTACTACGACTCGCCCAACCACTCCATCTCCACCGACAGGACCACGTCTGCGCTCAACACGACTGCTGCCACCTCACTAGGCTCCCAGGCCAGCAACGGCCACCACATCTCGCCGCTCGAGAACACTGCGGTCGGCCAGAAGAGGAAGCGGACACGTGCAGCCGCGCAGGACGAGGCTAAGCAGGCCAAGCGACGTGACCTCGACGACCGCGATCCCTTCAGTCTGTACCAGCCACCACCCAACCCGGTCATCAAGGCGAAGGACGTCTACGTCCAGGTCGTTGCAGATGTAAGGCAGACTGCCGAGTGTCGTTGAAGCTGTGCTGACAGACCGCAGAAGAGTAACTACAAGGACCAGAAGGTCGACGACGAGGACGGCCACTATATCGTTGTTCCCGAAGCCGATCTGACCGAGCGATGTAGGCACTCACGACATGCTACTAGATTTGCAGTGCTGACACAGAAGCAGATCAGATCCTGAAGCTTTTGGGCCAGGGCACCTTCGGCAAGGTCGTCGAAGCCTGGGACCGGAGAAAAGGCACCAAGTGCGCCATCAAGGTCATCCGCTCCGTACCGAAGTACCGTGACGCCAGCCGCATCGAACTGCGTGTGCTCTCGACGCTGGCCTCCAACGACAAACACAACATCAACCGCTGCATCCATCTACGAGACTGCTTTGACTTCCGCAACCACATTTGCATTGTTACAGACCTCTACGGGCAGAGCGTTTTCGACTTCCTCAAAAGCAACAGCTTCGTGCCCTTCCCAAGTTCACACATACAAAAGTTCGCCAAGCAGCTGTTCACGAGCGTTGCTTTCCTGCACGACCTGAACCTCATCCACACTGATCTGAAGCCCGAGAACATCCTTCTCGTACAGAATGCCTACCAGACGTTCACATACAACCGAACAGTCCCATCGTCGTCGACCACAGTCAACCGTACAGCAAGACATCGTAAGGTCCTGCTTGACCCGGAGATTCGACTCATCGACTTTGGCTCAGCGACGTTCAACGATGAGTACCACTCCTCGGTTGTCTCAACACGGCACTACCGTGCACCGGAGATTATACTCAATCTTGGCTGGAGCTTCCCCTGCGACATCTGGAGCATAGGTTGCATCCTGGTCGAGTTCTTCACTGGCGATGCCCTGTTCCAGACGCACGATAACCTCGAGCATCTGGCAATGATGGAAGCCGTATGTGGTGGCAAAATCGATCGAGACATTGTTAGGGCCGTCTACAAGCAAGACCGCTCAAATTCCCGCAACTCGGCCAATTCGTAAGTCAATGCAGCCTACATTGATGTGGGTCTTACTAATAATTGCAGTGCTGCACGCTACTTCAAGAACTACAAGCTTGACTACCCTAACAATGACATCAACAAGGCATCGAAGAAGTATGTCAAGGCGATGAAGAAGCTCCATGTATGTACCCTTCCAATCAGACCAAAGACTGGGCTGACAGCAACAGGAAACAATACCTGGTCACACCGACTTCAACAAACAGTTCCTCGACCTCCTGAGACGGATATTCGTGTACGATCCCAAGAAGCGAATTACAGCCAAGGAAGCCTTGCAACACCCATGGTTCAAGGAGTCGCTCATGGACGATGGCACAGAAGCGCACAAGATTCGTCTGGAACGAGAAAAGAAGGCCAGGCGCCAAGAAGAAGAGCGCCGGTACCAGCGAGAACAGCGCGACCGGCAAGAAGAGGCGCGGGAGCGACAGCAGAACGCACGAGCGTACTAGTAGTCACTGTGCCCGCGTCGTCTGCACAGACGAACATGGACTTCGCCATTATCATACGCTGGACGCATGTGCGTCTTCCAGTAGACCCATACGCCAGCTTCCCCTTCCTATATACTGCATTTACGACAGCGACATGACGCATTGTGGGTCTCGGTCTCACTTTTACCACGTGGGTTGGAGGCGTTTGAGTCAGTGTTATCTGGTTTTGGTTACCCTTATACTTTCTTCGACGGGTCCTTGTGGGCCGGAGGCAGAGCAATGGATACGGAGCTCTAGCAGGCGTTGTGATTTCCGTTGTCCGAACAAAAGATATACCATTACCTGTGCATGGTACCGAGAGTGATGAGGATGGTGAAGTGGAAAGGAGTGGTCGAGAATACGTGCTAGAAGCTTCGAGGCTCGCACAGTGAGGACGACGATATGGCCTGGCAGAGGGTATTGGTTGTATAATTCGGTTTCACAGCTCATACTATCTATCGATGCTTGAAGCATAGCAGCCCCAACAATATCACGCGAGCAGGAGCGAATCTCCACACCTACCAAATCCTATCTACATCACATACACGTGAATGTCACTGGCCTCACCTGCCATATCCGGCCACCCACACCGGCCGCCAAGTAGACAGCGTGGAGGCGATTGAGGTGCAATCGAAGCGCCACGCTGTCGAAAGCTGAGCAATGGACGTCATCTCACGGCTGCACCTTCCACACCAAACGCGGCAGTCCAAGCGGGGCGCGCTAACTGCGCTCTCGATCCCCGCATCCGCGTCGCAACGCGCCAAACAAACAACAAAATAACAGAACAGGACATCATGGCAAATGCGCACCAGCAGGAGAACATGCTTCTCACGGAGCACTTCTCCTGGCCCCCAATTGTACGCAAGCAACCACCACAGCTGCATGCTTTTTGCTAACAAGGCGACAGAGCCTCATCGACGACATAATCAACACCATAAACGAAGTCCTCTACCGCTGCACCGACACCTTTGCGACCGGAATCACCAATGCTCCGCCACACCTCCTCGGCTTCGCAGACCGATACGCCCGCGAGAACCGCAAACCTGACAAAGACGAAGACGGCAACGATGTGTACCCCGACGCCGCGCTCGAGATCGAAGAGGGCGTACTGAAGCTGGAGACGCTGATGGAGAACGCAGTGGACAAGAACTTTGACAAGCTGGAGATCTGGACGCTGCGCAACGTTTTGTGTCTGCCGCGCGGCGAGGAGGAGCTGGCGCGGTGGGTGCGGCTGGGGCACTACGAGGGCGTTGCGGCGCTGCCGAGCGACGTGCAGGGGACGTGGACGCCAGAGAAGCTGTACAGCCTGAGGCAGAAACTGGTCGAGACGCAGAAACTCCATGCCGCGCTGCTGGCCGAGAAGCGCAGAAACGAGGCCACCATCGCACAGCTCAAGACCTTGCTCGCCCCCGCCGCGAGCCACTTGAAGCGCGAATCTACCTCGCCCGGACGCACGGCGAGCCAGAATGGGGGCGCATTCGCATTCCTCACGCATGCCGACGGCGCAAAAGCACTCGGCATCTCTACGCTCCCTCACACCGGCACAACAAACGGCACAGCTGCCGCGCCCTCCAGCAACCCAGCACCCCTGACTACACACACCTCCTTCACCACCTCGCAACTCCCGTACCTGCGCCAACTCCTCGCGAATCTCCGCCCGCACCTCGCCTCCACAGCGCTACCAACAAAATCCGAGTCGGACTCAGACGAGACGAATCAGGCGCGGAAACTCTACCTCGAGAGCCAGAGCAAGCGGATCCTGGAGAAGCGCGGCGTCGATACAACGGAAGGCGTCGAAGGCGCGGCGGAGGGTGCAAGGGTGCGGGCCAAGGAGGTCAGGGGGCTGGAGGGCATTGTCGAGGCGTTGGGGAGGGGGCGTGGGAGTGGGACGAGGACAGAAGGCGGGGAGGCTATGGATACAAGCTGAGCGTTTTCGAAGGACGGTTGTATAGTAGTAGGACGTCTTGTTTTGGTGCTATGGGATGGGCATTGCGATTGGAGATACCAGGTTGGAGTTTGGCGCAAGGATTGCGATATCTTTTCGGTATCCATGGATTGGGACTGTGTCCTCTTGAAGAATGACGGGCAGTAGATTTGCATACGAGGCTAGCTATCGGTCATGGAAAATTTCATACCTCGTCAGTAGGCACCACCTGCCCTGGCCTAATTGACTACAAAGCATTCGTTCACGAGATCGTACTACTACCGTATGCATAGGTCCGCTCGCATTCAACAAACTAGGTATCCCCTCAACACACCATCTCCATCAACTAACCCTCTCAACCGTCGGCCCAGCAGCCTCCCTCCTCCCCACAACCTCAGCGCTCACCTGGCTATTCAGCGCATCGCTCAGCGCCCTCACAACCCCACTCTCCGCTTTCTCCCTCACCAGCCTCCTCAAACTATCAATCAGAAACCCGCTGAAAACATCCACACTCCACTCATCCGGCACCCGTGCCAACACCTCCCCGACATCAAACCACCCGCCAAACCGCCCCAGCAGCTCCCCCGTCCGCTCAATCCGCTGCGATATATCCTCGATCCCGAGGAACTCTGCAAGCAGGAAATTAAACAAGCGGCTCTGCTCCGCGCGGCTGGGCAGCTCGGACGCAGGGACAGGCAGCGCGCCCGAAGTTGTGGGGCGGAAGATGGAACGGTATCCGTACAAGCAGTAGCTGATCGCCGTGTCGAAGTCGCCCAGCCCGTGTGTGAGGAGGCGCAGGGCTTGTTGGTGCTGAGCCTGGCGGCCGTGGAGGATGATCATTTCGGGGACGAGTTGCTGTTCGTAGGGCTGCAGGCGCGCGAGGATGGTGGTGACATCGTAGGAGGAGGTGGCGGATTGGTTGGAGCCGAGGAGCTGCAGGAGGCGGAGGCGGGCTTGCCACCATTCTGCGGGGAGGGCGTTGTCGGTGATGAAGTGGTGGTATGTTGGTTTTGGGGGTTCGAGGATGCGGTATGTTTCGTAGGTTTGGGAGAGGGTGGCGCGGGATTCTGGGTTGGAGTCGAGCTCGTGGATTACCGTGTCGAGGTAGAATGCTATTAGTTCGTTGACGTAGCGCGTGTGCTAGTAGTTGTTAGTGCGAGAAGGGCCATGGTCATGGGGGGCTATCTACCTTTTTGCCAAAGACAAGATATTCCAAGTATTCTTTGACGGCACCTGGCGCCTTCTCTTTCAGTAGCTCCACCGCGCGGGTCGGCTCGAACTTCACTCTGCTGTGGTCGTCTGCGAAGATTTGCACGCCGAGCTTGGGGTTGCGGTTCGCGAGCCATGCGCCATACTCTTCAACGAGTGATTGATCCCTGATGCGTGCAAGATACTTGCGCAGCTCGTTTTCGCCGTCAACAAAGGCACCGCCTGCGTCTTGCTCGCCGTCTAGGATGCGCCTCCACGTAGCGAGCACCTTTGAGGCTTTGGCCGATGCCTTGCAATTGCTTTGATAGAGCCTGCTAAGGATGTAGAGTCGATTGAATTGCTCCAGCAGCTCAACAGCTCGATCGAAGCACTCGACTTCCTTGTCGACAAGCTCGTGGAGCTCAGCGCGGTACGACCCTGGACTTGACGTGCCGTTTGGACTGCCTTGGTCTAGCAATAACAGAATGTGAAGTAGCGCTGCATCCACAGCGCTGAAGACAAACGGGTCACTTGTGACGCTTGCCATGCCTTTCCGTCTCTTCCAGAATTGAAGATAACGTTTCACAAAGTGGAACAAGTTGTCTCCAAACGGACCTTTGACATCTATCGACATCGCTGAAAGGTCGTTCTGTTGCAAGAATTGTTCAATAACTGATGTGATGCCGCCAGATATTTGGATGCCCTCTGGTCCCTGGACCACCTCCTGGCTAAGGACTGGCAACATTGACAGCACAATTCGGGGATCTACCTCACCTTCTACGAGTGCTTGCTCGGTAATTCGCTTCTCGTTCTCAAAGATGATGATGTTGGTCTTGGTGCGCAACACAACATCTATGAACAGAAGCACAGAAGCTTTCTGGCGAATGTATATTAGACTGAGGTACTCGGCTTCGTTGCGGGGATCTTGTCCACGAATATCGCCAAGGACTTTTTCAACAGGATTGCGGTTCGGCTGTATTGTCGTCCCGTCTTCCGCGAATTGAGCTTGCTCTAAGCGTGAATCCAAACGAGTGACGAGCGGGTTGCGGACAGCCCACCATATCTGGTTGTCAGCCCACACCACATTGCGTGTATTCAGCTTGGAAAGTCGCTGTGTGAACTCAAGATCTGCCTTCTCTTGCGCTGTCGGCTGAGCCTTCGGGGCTTCTGTGCCTGCCGAGTCTCTCGACGAGGGCAGCTGCAACCGCTGAACGGTAAGCTTGGCTCCAATCTCAGGAAGCACCAAATCATAAGGCTGGATAACGGTGCGCATCCCAAGAGGCATAGAGATGTGGGTGCTATCTCCTTTCGAGAGGCCGAGCGATGCAAGATTTAGCCACTCCTTGCTGTCTTCACCGTCTACGTCCCATCTCTGGATCTCAACACCGTACTCGAGACCATCTGTACCCTCTCGATGTACCGCAGCCAGCACATAACCTTCCTCGGCATCCATGTCTGGACCCATGGATGATGTCAGATCGATGCCAGATCCGTCAACAACGATTGCGTCAGGATAACTGCTGAATTGTATGCTCCCCCTGCACATGTCGCCGTCCAAGTTGACGAACATACCAACACCTTGTTCATTTGGAGTTGTGCCGACAGTAAGCAGAAACTCATTGGGGTTGGGCGAGGCAATGTGTGGTCGAAGTGGAACGAAAGGTGGGGGTTTTGGCGCTTCTTGTACCTCGACCTGGGGCGCTTCATCTCCTGGTGGAGGCGGCAATGGCTTGTCAACAGAGGCAGTTTCTGTGGGACCTTCAGGCATCCGTGTGGGGGATCTAGCGGGCGAATGACCAGGCGCAGGCGATGCGTTCCGCAAGAGGGCTTCGGGCACATCGAAGCCGTAGCGCTGTGCTGGAGGCCGAGGGCTTGCGGTTCTGGACGAAGGACCGCTCCCTATCCCCATGATATTGAGACTTGCGCTCCGGCTGTGGCCCTTTTGGTGTCCATGCTGTGGCTGGACGCTCGCCGACGACGCATTCCTCGAGGGCGCTTGGGGTGCAGGGGCGATGGTCTCTACAGCTCCACCAACCTCCCCAGCGTCTGGATCTAAAGACGAGATGGGAAATAAGCCAACCTTTTGCTGATGCATAACGTCCAGCAAGGCGTACGAATGGCTGTCTGCGGCGCAAGAGAAGGTATCCCGCCTAACCGAGACCAAGCATCCCCCATACTCGATCGTCTTGACTGCCATGGGTGGTGTGTTTTCTGTGATGCGAACGAGGCGTAGCCTTTTCTTGAGGCCAATGACTACCACAACGCCATCTTCGTCCCCCTCTTCGTCGTTGAGGTCCACTCCACCGACCCAGAGACACGATATGGGCCTGAAAGTCGAGTCCGGGCTCAACTCGGGTAGCGAGTAGATGAGGAGGGTGTTGTTGCATAATACGCATGCTTTGTAGATCTTGGGAAGGATGAGGATCTGCTGTACGCCGGGCCCGTTGCTGTCGTTGCGTGGCAGCTCGAGTCTGGAGGCTATGATGGCAGTGGGTTCGCCAGAAGGGTCGTCAGACTCGGGCGGCAGGAGAACGAAGTGGAGGATCTCGGCAGCGGATGTGCCTACGTATAGGTTGCCGTCTAGCTGAGATTAGTCACCGGAGAAGCTGTGGCATACTCGGGCATCATACCCCAGACTTCGACACAGGTTATGCGCGCATCAGTGTGCTCGCCGTCAGCGGACAGCGGCAGGCCCGCGACGAGCTTGCGGAGGACGAAGGGCCCGTCCTGCGGCGGCGGGCGGGCGGTTCCTTGCGGAGGTTTTACTGCTTCTGCCATTGTTGAAAAGCATCACACGCGCCATGCTGGCTACGGGCGCGACGGGAATGCCATGTTCCCGGCAGTGGAGGTGGTTCCCAGGTACAAGCTCGCGAAGCTCGTGAATGCCCGCCCAATGGGGTGCCTAGGCTCCCGCGCGCATCCTCCCAGCGTCGTGTACACTTGCGCCGGACCACGACACATGGACTAGACTTGCTGAACGAATCTCTAGCTACCTGCAGGCAAAAAATACTTACCATTGCACCCTCGTGCAGAGGCGACCGCAGTCACAGCCATGGAGGGCGGCCTGGATGTTGAAGCACACACGGCGCAAGAGGAAGCACCGAGGCAAGCTGGCGGAGAGGCAGAGACCGAAGAGGGCAACAAGTTCCAGAAGGCCATTGGCGCCTGGCGGAGTATGGCCGCACAGTGTCTATGTCACAGTAGAGAGCTAATAGAGCTTTAGACATCGATCTCACTTCTCTCATTCCACAACTCGACACCGTAGCCTCTGACCTCGTTGCACACCAAAGGGACACGCTCACGCAGAGGAAAGAACTCGCGCAGAAGACCAAAGATTTCAGGAAGCTAGACGATGAGAGCAAGCTCAGCGACATCAAGGGGCTCTTGAAGTGTATGCGACACATGCGCAGCGTGACCTGTACATCTGAAGCTAACGATGCACAGCCTACCAGGGCTTCATTGATCTGATATCGAATCAGTCGAAAACCGTCCAAGCCTCGTTCTTTCAGCTCTACTCCCCACTCTCCGAAGCGCCCGACCCATATCCACTCCTTGAAGCCTCCGTCGACTCCCTTGTGACCGCCGAAGAAGTCGTGCCTAAGCTCACGGCCGAGAACGAGCGATTGCAAAAGACCGTTGCGAGCTTGACTTCGCAGCTGGAGGAGTCTGAGAGGAAACTAGAGGAGGAGCGCACAGCCCGCAAGGCGGTCGAAGACAGCCGCGACAGCAAGATCAAGGAGATCGAGGCCTCGTGGTCTGCCGTTCTGGATGAGAAGAAGGACAATTGGGAGTCGAAGGAGAAGAGCCTCGAAGAAAAGGTTGAGAGCCAGGACCGCCTGCTGAAGGAGCTCAAGGCCAACTATGAGGTCTCCCAGAGGCTAGGCAACGGAGAGGAAGTCACGGGAGAGAGCAGTGGTGCTACGGCTGCGGAGCTCGAGATCGTCAGCTCTGAGTTGGAGCGGACGAGTCACCGCCTAGCCGAGGTTGAAGCACGCAACGAGCAGCTCCGTCTCGAACTCGCGCAGACCGCCTCTGCCCAAGCTCAGCACGTCCCCGTGGAGGATGACCCTGCCTTCCTTCGTCTGCGATCCGAGAACTCCTCACTCTTGCGAAAGCTCGAGAACGCGCGTTTTGAGAAGGACTCCGAACGTACACGCCTTGAGACTGGATCCCGCAATCTCGAACGCGAGATCAAGTCTCTCAAGAGCGAGAAGGAGGCTTTACGAGAGAAGGTGCAGAAATGGAGCGACTACGACAACGTTAAGCAAGAGCTAGAGGTGCTGAAAGTAAGTGAGCTGCAAAGCCAACCAAGAACTTCACTGACATTAGAAGTCTATCGAATTCGCGACGGGTGACGATGACGACGAGGCAACCGAACTCGCTCTTTCCCAGAACGGCACCGCTGGCAAAGGCAAGGGTGAGACTTTGGAGCAGCTGTTGCTTGCTCGCAACAAGAAAATCAGCAACGAGCTCACAGTCCTGCGAGTATCACACAATGACCTGCAAGGCAGGTTGGAAGCCTTACAAGACGAGCTTTCGCAAACCAACATGGAGCTTGAAAAGGCACGAGCGCTCAACGAGACGCTCGAAGCTGATCTTGAGAATGTACAGCAAGAGGCGTCAAACACTTTCGATCCCTCTGGCAGGTCGGTGGCAGGCACGTACGTGTCTCGGTACCCGCAATCATCCTTGGCAGGCACCAGGCGAGGCAGGGCAACATCGCCGACATCTTCAATAATCTCTGGATTCGACAACACCTCACAGAACACCCTTGCCGCATTGCGGGCTGGTGAGCAGGTGGGTGGTGGATCAGGCATCCTACCCATGGTCACAGCCCAACGAGATCGCTTCAAGAAGCGCAATTCCGAGCTCGAAGCAGAGCTGCAAAAGTCACACACGACCATTTCCTCCTTGCGATCGGAAATTGGATCGCTCCAGAAAGACAACCTTGACTTGTACGAGAAGACGCGGTATGTCTCATCCTATAACGCACACAACCGTGGACCAGCAACTTCTGCCTCGTCTTACGGCGCAAACCCAAACCCCTCGACTGTTCAAATAGGTGACAATGCGACGGACCGGTATCGCTCTGCGTACGAATCGAATCTTTCGCCCTTCGCCGCATTCCGAGGTAGAGAATCCGCCCGCGCAATGAAGCGCATGCACATTTTCGAACGCTTGATCTTGCAGGTCACAAAATTCGTGCTTGCGACAAGGACAAGTCGCAATTTGTTTGCTGCGTACTTGCTGGGAATGCATTTCATGGTGTTCTGGATGCTTTTCTCGACCGCGGGGGCGCACGCTGGTTCCACCGTAGGGGCTGCTGCTGCTGGCTCGGCGGCAGGGCCTGTAGATGTTGGACCTGGTGATCTTTGGCACAAGGACACGGTTGATGACGGAACATCTTAGATCTTGTAGTAGCTATGTATCATACCGGTAGTATTGGAGCTCTTGCGGGCGTTAGCATCAGCAAGCGGAGACTATTTTGTCCGAATCTCCTCAAACCTCAAATCCGGCTCTGATGCGAACCGGAAATGTAGTGCTTGTATGTTGGAGATCCTGGCCGTTGTTGATTCGTGCCTGCCAGTTGATCGCAGTCTTGGCAGGTGTAAACACCAAATTGGGAAGCGAGGAGCCCGACCCGCGATCTCGAAAGCTCAGCACAACGCCAAGACCATTGACAACTTGCTGTGTCTCCACCCTTACCCTCTCAAACGTATCGCAGTCCATATCTTCATCACCTTCACAACATGCAGCGTCGGATGGTGTGTCCTCGTCTCTCAATGTGTTCAAATGCATGCCGCTAATTCCGACCCAGCTCACAAAGGAGGAGGAGGCCTCTGCAGGCAGCGAGGATATGGAGGTCCGCCGTGAGGACCAGGAGAAGATTAATAAGTTCAGTTCCTTGCATCAGAAAGAGACGAACCTAGAAGAGGAGCTGCGGGCCAAGATCGTAAGTGCATCGATCCATGATGTCGCCTTGCCTACTGCATTGAACAACACGACTTCGCTTGCTCTCACTTACTGCTAAAAATGAGGCGTTACTCTCACTAGGCGGTTCACTAAGGCCTTGTCTTTTCTCATTGTAGCAGAGCACAGTATACTGACTCCGGGCAGAAAGAGAAGGAGGATCTCGAGGAGATCTCGACAGAACTAGAGCTCGTGGATGAGGAGGATAAAGTACCGTGAGTCACATCATTGGTTTCACCCTGCGCGTGAACAATGAGGTTGTGCGAACAGCTACTGATTTACATAGATACAAAGTCGGTGACTGCTTCGTCTCCTTGCCACAGCCGCAAGTTCTCGAGCTCCTGGAGAGCTCAACACAGACGATCGACGAGGAAGTCGAGGCGTTGAAGTCAAGACTGGAGACCATCCAAGAAGAGATGGGCGAGTTGAAGAAGATCCTGTACGGCCGCTTTGGGCGAAGCATCAACCTCGAGACCTAGACATGAGCACATCTTAGCAAGAAAAAGCACACGGCACGCAAGAGCCAGCAATACGACACATCACAACAGCGACTCACACCTTTGCGCCATTATTTCACAGAGGGGATTGATGTTCGCCTCGGAATTGATTTCGGACTCGGAATGACGCTCAAAACACGACGCAGGCACGACGGTCCGTATGCAATTCGAGTCACATCGTCAAGTCGATAAGCTTTCGACGAATTGCATCCCTTTGAGGCTCTTGCAGCGCCCCGGCAAGTGGGTCCACGCCCTACAGCACCGAGTTTACCGTTACCGATATGCGATCGTCATGTGTCTGCATTATCCCCGCGTTCCAGCAGCTAGCTCTGGCGCTTCCTAATAATTCCACTTCACGCCACAATTTGCGGCTTCGGATATGCTGAGTCCATTCGCGGGGTCAAGCCTTTCTCCACTACTGAATTTCTAAAACACTGTGCTTCACCATTCCTTGCTATGCTTGTTACCCTCTCTTCCATTCGTTGCCAAGCTTGAACGTCGTTTCCCTGCATCATGGAGTCTGCGGATTTGGAACGGACTTATTCCCGCGATCAACAGCAGCAGCGGCTGAATGAAGGTTTTCACGTCACAACGCCGGTGGCTCTTGTAAGAAGCACGACATCGCGGAGTGTGAGAAGTGCAGGAAGCCAAAGGAGTTCAAAAAGTCGATGTATGAGACCGATTCCGCATCGAGACATCTTACTAACGTAGCAACCAGATGCAGAGGGCTCTCGTCCCATTCGATTGAAAAATATTGAGAAAGAAGAGGAGTCTTCGTCGTCTGATTTTGAGAAGACCAAGGAAGACGAAGCCGAGGAGGCGGTCACGCCGCCAGCATCAAGCACGACTTCGAGGGCAGGCTCGCAGGATTCCGCGGCCGCTCAGGGAGACACGAAGAAGATCATCCGTTTCAAGGATGGCGATCCAGACAATCCGGATAACTGGCGACAAGTACGAGTCGCGTCGCATAGCAAACTTCTGATACTGACCAGGCTCAGATCAAGAAGCTATACGCTCTGTTCGTGGCGATCATGAGTGGTAAGTACTACACCAATGATCTTGTCTACGATCCCGTTCCTGACCTTCACGCAGTCATGAACAGTACCATTGGTTCTTCGTGAGTCTTGTTCAATAGAGTCCGATTTGTTGCAGCTGACACCCTACAGGCTACCTGCTGGGGCGACGGGACCTATCTCTGAACATTTTCACGAGTTCAACGAGTACAAACTCATTTTGCCAACTTCCATGTACCTCGTAGGCTATGTCTGCGGGCCTATGTAAGCAACAACACTACTGATCTTGATCTTTGACTCCGTCTGATCTATTCGTTCAGGATTTGGGGTCCTTTGTCCGAGTCCTACGGTCGCAAGCTTGTCATGATGATATCATTCGCCATTTTTACAATCTTCTCCATTACTTCAGCGGTGTCACCAAATTTCGCTGCGCTTGTTGTTTTCCGCCTTTTCGTAGGCATCGGTGGCAGCTGTGCGATCAGCGTCGTGGGCGGCATATGCGCAGACATCTACCACGATCCCAAGAGTCGAGGGCGCAGCATGGCGGGATTCATGGCTGCGACGACATTTGGACCAATTCTCGGCCCTCCAATCTCTGGATACATATCTGTCGTGAGCTGGGCCTGGGGTTTCTGGGTAGGCGCTATACTGGCTGGAGTCACTTGGCCGCTGTTTATCTTCTTGCCCGAGACATACGGGCCTGTTATCCTCAAGCAGCGTGCGCAGAAGCTGCGAAAAGAGACAGGCGATGAGAGCATTGTTGCGCCCATCGAGCTGGAGAAGACGGACTTCAACCACATCGTTACTGTCATTCTCACTAGACCGCTGCGAATGTTGTGCTTCGAGCCGCTGGTCCTGTTCACTTGCCTGTACTTGAGCTATGCTTGTAAGAGTATCCGCTTCTGCCTTCGATACATGACGCTGACTACTTCCTAGATGCTATCTTCTACATCTACCTCCAATCGTACCCCATCATCTTCACCGGCATCTACGGCTTCACGCCCGGTGAACAGGGTCTGACTTTCCTCCCCATCGGCGTCGGCGCTCTGATCAGTGCCGCGTTTTACCTTACGTGGGACTGGTATCTCGCCCGGGCGCAAAAGCTCTCCAAACCATGGAGCCGCAACGAAGAAATGGTGCGGCTGCCACTAGCCTGCATCGCGGGACCGTTCTTCGTCATCAGCAGTTTCTGGCTGGGCTGGACGGCGAGAGAAGATGTGAGTCCCAGAATTCGTACTTGCTCTAAACGCGGCTGACACATTCAGATCCACTGGATGGTTCCCACTGCTGCAGGTGTGCTGTTTGGTATGGGCTACCTTTGCCTGTTCATGGCGCTGCTGAACTACCTCGTCGACGCGTACGAAGTCTTCGCCGCGAGTGCGATGGCTGCCGCCTCGCTGTCGCGCTCATCGTTTGGTGCCGTGCTGCCTTTCGCTACGAGGCCGATGTATAGAGCTTTGGGCGTGGCGTGGGCGACTAGCTTGTTGGGGTTCTTGGCTGTCGCGTTGTGTGTCGTGCCTTTCGCGTTCCTGAAGTGGGGTGGCAGGATGAGGGAGCGGAGTAAGTTCTGTCAGTACTTGAGGATGAAAAAGAAGGAGGAGGAAGAAGCACTGCGGAAAGAGAGAGAGGGAGAGAAGGAGGCAGAGGTCAGGGTGAAGCCGGAGGAGGTGAAGGGGAAGGAGGACGTGTGAGATCCCTCACTCTCACGTTGCAGAGAAAGGCGGTCGTAGCAGCAGAGGTGTGTTTGGCTATTACACGGCCTTTCTGTGCGCAAAATACTCACTAGGTGACACTGACTGCCTCCTATTGCTACGGAAATATAAGGCTTATGTCCCGATATTTCTGCAAAGCGACAACTTCGATCACATCCACGGGACGTCCTTACCTCAGTGGGAGAAATCACCCTTGCTCGCAAAAGACATCAGTAGCTAAATCATCGAGCTTACCGATATTCCTCTGCCCATCATGCTACTTGCTTGCAGATTGTCTACCTGCGCCAAACCTCTTCTTGTACTTACCGCGATCCTATTGCTCGTTGTCTTCACTAAGACCAGTCGACGCTCCATGCCTCCCTCGAAACGCCTTGTCAAAGCGACCATCAACTATCAGTCCCTGTCCAACCCTTATAACGAAGTACTCGCCTTACACAACAAGCAAAATGCGCACTTCGGCTACGTGCAACACGAGCTGCACGTTCCCATCGTGAAAGGCCGGGCGAACTTGTTCTACTTCCTGATTTCCATCATCACCGAACAGCTCACGAAACCAGTCGAGTCGCGCGCAGAATGGATACTGTACGTCTCACTCCCATGCCTACGCACTCTTCATCCACACCATTCGAGCACTGACCACAGTGCAGGTACTTCGATCCAGATACCGTGCCCCTGTACCCCACGCTCCCACTGGACCTCCTCCTCCCTCCCCCGCTGGCACCTGACGCATCAAACACCGACTCATTCGAAGCGTTCAAAGAGCTCTCGCTCATACACCCCGCGCCAGTCGCGCCAGTGAACGCCAGGAACCACACCCTGGATCTGAATACCTTCTGGCTGCGCACCACACCCTCCACACTGCGCATCCTCACTGAAGCGCTGCACGAGCTTCATACTTCGACCGAGCTTCCCAGACCTGGCGAGGACGTCGCTGCCTCTGCGCTCCAGAGAATTCTCAATCACCAAGATGATATGAGGGCAGCCGTGTACCAGCCATCCGAGTGGTATGGGGGGCGTACAACACCAGGCGCGGACGGCGGTGGGATAACAGGTATGTGGGCATTACTTGCACACCCTGGGATGGGTAACGCATTTGAGCGCGCTAGTCAAGTAAGACCGTTATTGGACATCACGAAGCGCAACACCGATAGCAGTGAAGAGGTAAGGAGGAGAATGGAGAAAGAGGTATCTTCATTCTGGGCCCGCGAGCTTGCCGCGCGAAAGCAGTAGAGTTGAAGTAAAGAGCCACTTAAGGGACGGCAAGAGGTATGGATTTCATCTGCACGTCGAAAACGGAAGGAGCGAGGAGCTTGCGTTGATAATCAGGATCAGTCATGCATCCAGACCCTCGTAAGAGTGGCCAGTTTGGTTTTACGTCTCAGGCAGCAGATAGCACTCGCGAGAGCGCCATGCCATCAGAAGTGCAACAGTAACGTGCGGATGCACATACAGAAATAGTTACGAACGGCTACAAATTCCACCCGCCAAACGGGCAAGGAACCGGAAATGCGACGCGGGTCTCATGATTTCGACGTCACCTGCGATATCCAATTTGCTTTTCCTGCCATTTTTGGAGCGAGCACCTTGTGCCCCGACACGATAGCATGGATGATAAGACTGGCGAGCATGGGACTCAACGGTTTCGACCGAACCGGCCAAAGCTTTTCTCAATGTCCGATTGCTAAGCATAGAGAATGTATGGAGGGCACAGGGCTTGAGAGTCTGGTGTGAGTGGAGCCCACCTCGGGAGGAGTTGTTCATGTCACATGTGATCTGTGCGCGGTGACCGATGTTGCTGGTTGCTTCTACATGACGTTGGGACCTTGGAAGTTGGTTAGCGAGCATGAAGTCAACGAGCGTTGTCTTATGCATCGCGCTATAGTGCAAGGATCGTAGTTCGAGAGATCGATCGTAGTCCCAAAGCTTATCAATGTATCATGGTGAAAGGAGTCAACACGAACCCTGAATACAGTGATCATGAATCAAGTGGAGAACACCGCTGATTGCTTCTCAATTACACAACTAGTCGGCACAAGCCCCGAGACGCTCAAAAGCCACTACTAACATAGGACCACTGAAACCAGCTAAGTGAGTCCAGCAACGAAACTCACATGGGCTAACTTCGCTATAATGAGACAAGGAGAAACACAAGAGAGCGCAAATATCAACTCCAGAAACCCGCGCCTAGTGATGGAGTTTGCTCGCAAGAGAGTAGAGGTAGAGGTAAGAAATATTTCAGATTTCGATCGGGACCACCGGTAGACATTCGGTAAAGAAAAGAAGTGACAGAGAAAGGAAAATGTCGGGCTGGAGCATTACGTCCTTCGCTTGGTGCGTTCCCCTTTTCCATGCGTCTTACTTTCTCTAACTGGTTGTAAATGCTCGCTAAGACAGGAAAGGACAAATCCATCGTAACCAGAAAATGGAACTTGAGCTAACGGTCAACTCGTAAATGCTGTGTGCTCCAATCCCAAGTGCTGAGGTTGGAAGGTATTCGCCAAGACGCCATGTCCAAGAAGTGGATGCATAATCATTAGAAGAAATGTGTATGAGGTTTCGACAACTCGTGGACTTCCATCTCCTGAGCGCGGCGTTAGTGAAGTTCACATGACAAAGAGAGGCCGGGTCTGCATACCATTTTGAAAGAATTGAGTTCCTCTTTGATTTGCTGCGCAAGCATAGGGGTGAGTCTATTGCAAGTTGCGATATCTCCCCGGCGGTCATAATCGTGGGGTGACCATGCGTCGTGGAATTGAATGCGGGGACTGAACGAGATGTTTCTGCCGGCCGCTGGTGTGACCGGCAGGCTTCTCGTACTTCCGTTCGTGATCTTCGGGGGTTTCGTGAAGTAGTCGTCGCTGTTCGCCTTGCCCTTCTCGTGTGTAGGGGTGATAGGTGCGTTGATGGCGAACGTTGGGTTCGGTCCGTCTAGAGGCCGCATCGTGGGTGACCCAGAGTCTGAATTGGTTCCATTGCCTGTACGATGTTAGCTGAGTACTTCTGAAACATGGCAAGAGCACAACTTACGTTTTAAGATACCCTTCTTCATATTCGAAAGAATCTCTGCACGCTCACGATCTCCGCCTAAGATGCTCTTCCGGCCCAGGTCATTGGCGATTGATCCATCCGCGTTGACGATTTCTGCGCTGCGTCCGGCATCGATCGAGTTACGTTCGAGTCTGGGATATCCGGTTCCGCCACGGACCTGGTCATGGGCATTTGCGTTGACGTTAACCTTCTGGCGTTCGGCTTCGACCGAGACCATTGAGACCTGACCCACACTAGGCCTGGAGATTGGCCCGTCAGCAGCCGGAACGCCAATAACAGACTTCGGTCTGAACAGCCCTTTGATGGACCTGGTACCCTTCTTCATCCCACTGCCCATTTTTCGAAGCATGATCGAAGCAGACGATGCTGCTGACTGGATGGAAAGATTATCATTCGAGCCCATGCCACCCTGGCCAGAGTAGATACCAGCACCAATGCCAGCAGCTTCCTGCTTCGCAATGATGGCTGCCTGCTCCGCATCTTCATCAGACTGATACTTGTCTTTTCTCAGCCTGGCGCGTTCAGCTGCAACGGCGTTCTCGGCAGAAGCACGCCTGAGCTCTGCAGCACTGCCAAAGGAGAATGCTCTCCTGAGACGCGATTTCATTCCCTTGTCCTTCTCATTGACAGCTGCGAGGTGCTTCATAGCCTCGCTGCCAATCTGGTTGTTCGATTGCTCGGGTGGAGAGATTGGCTGTGACAAAGGAGAAGGTGCAGTCCGTCGTGTGGATTCGGTTCCCTTCACAGCCGGCTTTCCGGTCACCGATCCCGCATTTGCTGCTCTGGTCGATGTGCTCGATTGTATGCTGCCGGCGCTGCCTTGCCTCTGATGGCTGTGGCTCGAGGCTGGCCGGCTGCTAGGTCGACCCGAGTTCGACCCAGGTCGGCCTGTAGCAGGTGTCGCCGTCTGGGCTACGATAGGCGCGGCAGGAGAAGGAGCGATGGCTTGCCCGTTGCTACCCTCCACACCTGCGAAACTGCGACGCCTGTAACGCTTCGCAGAGTCTTGCGTGCCGACTTGAACGAGGGTGTTGTCTGCACTGTTCGCCCGATTGTGCCCGGGTCTGCCAGTTGGTGTCAAATCAATATCACCGGCTGATGTGTCGTGAGTCGAATTCGTGGGCGTACTGGCTATCGACGAACGTTGCGTTGCTGTCGGCGTGGAGCCACTAGTTGATATGCTAGCAGATGAGTCTGTCCTTGTGGCAGCTCGCCTATAGCGGCCAGGCGAGGCTTTGACAGGTGCTTCGTTAAGGGAAAGGGAGAGGTCTGGGATGTCAGTCGACAGAGTGATGCCAGTAAAGTCACCAATTGGTTTGATGTCGCTGTCATCTTTCGAGCGATTGGAGGAGCCAGAGGTCGACACTGTCGAGTCGGAGGAGGAAGATGGGTGGGATGGATGACCTAAACGAGCTTGCTGTCGGTTCGGGAGCTGCTGCTGGGCGGCCTGAGACGCCGGCGAGGACACAGAACGAGTGTCCTGCCGCAACTGGGGCGTGCTGGAGAAGGCATAAGGTGCTATTGGCGCCGAGGTACCCCTGTAGCCTGTGCCTCCAGCCTGTCCACTGTAATTCCGCTGCATCTGCTGGCGCTGCTGGTGGGATTGCGGCGGCGCATTCTGGTAGTTGTCGGGCGAATAGGGCATTGTAATGGGAGCGGTCGTCTGGGAGATTGGCACGAGTACCTGAGCCATAGGGACCTTCTACGAGACGACTGTCGAAGCTCGATCGAGGTCGGCTGGGGGTTGCTGTCGACAAAGACGGCGACTGAAGCGGCAATGGTGAAACCTACACGAGCGACAGGATTAGCAGCTGTCCCATGGTCATGTGTTGTTTTCGGTTGGTGGGCGATGGAAAGAGATGGTGAAGACGAGTGCTCGGTCATTGGCGGTCATAGACGGGCACGGAGTGAAGGGAGGCGGCGTGACGAGCGACGGCCCCTGGAGGTGGCCCCAGGGAATGTCGCCAGGGCAGGACGGAGAGCAGTACCTGGTACAAAGGAAAGCAGAAAAGCTATTAAAACAGAGAATAGAAGTCAACGACGGCGGGCGGGCGGGCGCGGAGAGGCTGTCGTTCGTTCGACGGAGATGGCAGCAGTGTACCAAGCCTCCCGAGACGGTGTTCAAGCGTGCATTGGACGGTCACTCGAGTTGTGGGCGCGGCGAACGACGAACGGGTCAAGAAGCAAGCAGAAAGGAAAAATATGGAGAGAGGGTGCGTCGTCGGCGACAGCGGGTGGTGGAAAGGTTGGTGGAAAGGTTGGTGTCGGCGGCAGAGCACTTCTAAGGGGGCAGTACGCTAGAGGCACACGGACCTGGCGTGAAGAGGATGGTGCAGAGTGCAGATGGGTCCTAGCCCTGGAGCATGGCCGTCCATGACCCATCACGCCAGCGGCCAGCCGTTGCCATTTGCCCACCATCGCTGCTATGCGCTCACGGTGCATCTAGGTGCAATTGCCTGCGACAGTTGCTGGTCTGTTTTACAACCTGCCGTGCGCGCTGACATGCACTGCGCTGCCCGCCGCTACCGTGCTCGCCGGACATGGCAGGAGGGGAGCGAGGCTGCTGGCGCTCTGAGTCCCTGGCTACCAAGCTCTCGCTCTAGCTCTGCGCGGTTGCTCGCACACCACAGTGACCACATTTGCAATCGCGCCGATCGCCTAGGCACTCTGTCTGTTGCAGGCTGCACGCCCGTGGCTGCTTGGAACAGTGAAGAACGGTCACGGCACTCAGTGCTCGGCCTCTGTGGGGCGGGCATCGCGTCCTGCTGCCCACCCCCAGTCGCCGTCCCTGGCCTATAGGGTGCTCGAGCGCGCCTGATATCAAGCAGCGCGAGCACCATCCCTACATCTGCATCTTCACTCCAGGCTTGCACCAGGTTCGCTCCAGGCTTGCACCAAGCAGAGGTGCAGCTCGCAGCGGCCAAGTTCTTGCACTCGTCCAGGGTCTTCCGCGCCACAGACTCGTCTCGCTGCGGTGCGGAGCGCAATCCGGATGCTAGCCTGAGGTCACCGCAGAGGTTCATGCTTCCTTCACCGAGTGGGAGGTTCTCGCGCATTCCGAGCGTGCGTTTGCATCGCCTCGGAATCTCGATACCCCGGAAGCAGCCTTGGCCTGTACGACTACCAAGAGCTCTTGACATCAGCCATTGAATCTGCACGTTTGGTATTTTGAAAAGGGCCATCTGGTCTTCTATGCATCATGGCCCTGTCGCCGCCAAAAATACACTGCTCAATACCTCTAGCCTCTGCCAATACGAGCGGGATCCAGTAAAGAGGGTGAAGGTTACGAGACCGGCGGTCGAGGAGAGCGAGCAAATACTACCAAGCTCCAGAAGCCAACTGCAGGCCGCGTTGAGGGGACCCACGTACCAGCGCCCACGCGGCTGAGCGTTTGCAGGCGGCGGTGGAAGTGCTGCAGAGGAACGGCGTGAAGCACGCAGCGCCAACCAGAGCCTGTAGAACTGACAGGGGTATCGTCGCTGCCGTGCATCGATAAGAGACTCTAACGACGCTTGAGGGACGCGGCAGCCGTGACTTCAGACCTCACCGACATATTTGTACCCCGCTTTGTAGACAGACTGCAGCCTTTGAAGATTGCTCAATCCAAGGGCAATGTATCTCGTCGCGGCTTGCTCTCCCGTCATGCATGCAGCTATCGAGTGCAGCCATCATCACACGGCATAATCAGGGTCCTCCACCCAGATCGCTGCAGGTCTCGCAGGCTTGTCAACTGATCGAAGTCAATAAATATTCCGCGTCTGGCGGGGATAAACAATGCGGCGTCTCGCTAACGCGTGGGGAACCCGCCCGCGCCCAAGGAGATGAGATCGTGTTTGATGTGCATTTGCCGTCATCTTGTTTGATTGCGAGACTCGCCTGCTCATACACCATTCAACGAGAGCCTTGCCAACATCTTGTGGCCTGACCCTTACAATCACAGCGCGCATCTCGGACATGGGTTCTGTCGATGTTGCAAATAGACCCCACTATTTCTTGCAGAACGAACCGGGATGACGCGTATTGCTAGGCACTACCAGGGCTAAATATGGCCAGTTGCCACTTCTGAGAACACGCTCCTGCCGCTTCGGTCTATGGCGATTTCACCGCCAGACTTCGTGTTCGCCTCATCTTTCAGGAGTACAGAACCTCAGCGTTCGCGGCCACGGCATACTTGTATCACGACCTTCCCGCGCGAGCCGCAAACCTCGCCGTCGATTCTCGTCACCGTCGTGCCTTGTGTGCTCTTAGCTTTAAATTTAAGTTCTCGCCGATCCAGACAGCCGGTAATCTAGACAGAAAGAGCAGCCGCAGTCAGCTCTCTGAGTGGTTGCTTGGAAAGAACTAGAAGTCTACCTTTCCATCTTCGAGTTTTCACGGTCGTTCTCCTCTCCGTCCTGTACAAGAACAGGACCGATTGATCCTCTCAACGTTGTTTTGACCGCCATCGTACTATCGCGTATGATTTATGGATTTGCATCTGATACATCTGCGCATGTTTACAGGTACCGATTCTTTCAAGGCGTTTATTACGTTCCCGTAGAATTTTCACGACAATCTCGCACCCCGAAAAGCTGGACAGGACGACCTTCGCGATGTGCCGCATGGAACAGTTGCGCTGTTCCACCGATCAATAGCTGCCACCTCCATCACCGTACCGAGTAACACGACCAACGGTATCACGATCTTTTGCCGTGCTTACTACGTGCTATGTTGAGGTTCGACTTTGACGCGTATGTCAATTGGTGTTTAGCTGCAAGACGTGACAAGGCCGAAAATGCAGGCCCTAGCTCCTGCCATCCAACTCGACGGTTCCGCATTGGGAAGTGCGCGATACCATGACCTCAGCAACTTCGTTACCCCGCTTCGGGGAACTTACATTCCTCCACACATTTTCTCAACCTCTTTAGAGCGCTTTCAGCTGTCTTTGTGGATCTCTCGCTGCACCTTGTCCAATTCATCGCGATTGCTTGCTCAGCAGTCCACAACCCATCGTCATGCTTGCTGTCAGCCGGTAACCCCACCAGCCAGTCCGCCTCGCACTGAACCGACCGCTGCTTTACTTGAACTCAGGCTACGCAACAAACAAGTTGGCGAGCCCGTTCAACGTTGCGCACAGCTTATGACTGTCGAATGGCGTGCAGTTCTGTAAGAAAATGCAACCAATCTCAGGGTTGGCAGCTGCAAAAGTCACTGCTGAGCTGAGGCTCTAGGCCGGATCGACAGGCCCTCGGCCTAACAGCCGCCACCTGCGGGATCTCAAAGAGCAAGTGCATCTGGGTGCCGTGGGCCTGGGATGACCGCATATGCGGAGTTTCTCCGTACAACAGACGCCGTTCATTGTCTCTGCTCTTCCGCGACTACTGCAGCTCAACCGGTCGTGGGCGTTTCAAAGTTCCCAACGTCGAAGCAGATCATCAAAGACCGGATGAGTGGAGATCGTATGCAAATTCTGCTCACCAATAACAGGCAGAGGCTCAGCAGGTGCCGTTGAGTCTAACGAGCCACAGGACGTTGTTTGCACACCTGAGATCACTACCGGTATAACATCTGCCTTCACGGTCAAACAAGTCGGCATTTCGGCATAGCGCCCGATGAATCTCAGCCAGATTACATATCGGCCATTACAGGAATCATGCTATCCAAGCTAGCCACTGGCGCGATCTTACAGCTGTCGGCTGCTTCGAGACTCACGTCCACAATCCACAATCCTCCAAGACACTTTGCGGCATATCCCCCACCAACCCCGCCAACCAGGCTGAGATCAGGGGCACTTCGGGGCACCTCGTCCCTTGCGCATCTTATGGTAATTCAAGGTCGTGCCTCCGTTGCAGCAAGGCAACCAACGTGACAGCACAACAGCATCGCTCATCCCAATCTCTTGTTTATTTCCAGCGCCCGAAGCTCTTTCGACCCATCACATTGGCTTGCTGATGTCACAGCCTGTCTGCGCGAGCCACGTAAGCTGTCAGTCCTCGAGCCGAGACATTATGGTCATGACAGTCACACACAAGTACTTGAACCCACAGACTCCAGCGAGTTGACTTTCGTACCACCGTTTCAGATAAAAACGTTTAGTGATCGGCAGCCCTTGTCAACGGAGACTGTGTCGAGTCGCAATCTCCCGTCCGCGTATCGTCGATGAAACGTCGTGTAGCCGCGATATTGCGTTCCGAATCCCGAGGGATGGGATGCAGGTCGCAACGTGACGACATGTTGTCGAGTGTCATCTGAGGTCGCGTGCCAACCTTGCTGTTTGTGCCCCGGTGTCAGCCTGTAAGCCTGCGGACCCTAAACGCCAGGACGCAGTTGATTGCAAAAAGTGATGATGCGGACAAGCAGTTACATGCTGTGACTTTATCGTTATGCGGTTATTGAATGCTACCGCCTTACACATTGAACGTGGTTATAGCCAGCAAAAGCAGCAAAGAAAAAAGAGACGCATCGCTTGGCAAAAACGATGTCCGCAGGGCTCGAACCTACAACCTTTGGCGTGTTTCAGCGGGAACCGAAAACCAACGCGCTACCATTGCGCCAGGACACCTTGCTTGAAGCTGATTTGATAGATTTAATTTGAAAATAACTATAAATAATTGAAAGCTTACATCAAGCACAAAACACACTTCCGGATCCAATCCTACCACGATCGTTGCCCTTTCCTCCATGATCGAACTGTGCAGCGCCACCATCATTTCAACCCCGTTCTTGCATTTGTTATCTTCCTTCCCGGGTAATTCATTTTCCCTTGTTACTGTCATCGTTATCCTTTACACCTGGTCAGCACCGTATCCGCTCCCAAACTGTGACGGATGCTCCATTCCTCGCATGCACTTTCCCGTCTCATCGTCAATCATGGGTCTCTGCGCCAATACCCGTCGTAAAGTCGCGTACACATGATTGCTGTCATCTCAAAAACGGTTTCGACGCGGAAAAGCTCGAGCAGTCACGATGATTCTCTATGCTGAATGCCGAATATCGCGCCGTTCCTGATGCAAGAATGTCGAACAGGACCAACGTGCTCTGAATTCTTGAACTTGGAAGCACCAGATATAGAGAAGGCTTGGTGGCGAAAGGCCCGTAATTTGCTCTACGGCCCATGGAACTCTGGCAACCACTCAGACAATACAGCTTGGGATGCTGCTTTCTGTTATAGATCGACTGGCCTCTTTGCGATCGAGCTCCAACACGCGTGCTTAGATGCAACGCTTACTCGATAATCATAAGAATTTCAAAGTTAAAACTAGTAATACGACCGAAACAAGGGACACGATACTTATCATGTTAGGCGATCGTTGATTGACGCATTTTTACTGTTTCTCGATTCCCGGAAGAGGGCATGCATGCAATCCATACTGCTCACAAGGTGGTACGATTCTTCTGATATGTAACAGCAGCTGAATGCCTCCAGCACATTCGGCGTCTGCATCGGAAGTCAAAGCTATTACTACCCACAGGCGCAGACGTGCGACCAGCCTGCTCCACCGACTCGGGGCTGTACCCTCCCACCAGCGTTGTTCGTATTCCTGGTCATCGGTCTGACTTTGCATCCGTACGGGAGGCAAAGCAACGGCGTGCCTGTGATGACTTACGTGCACCTTGACAGCATAGAATCTAGTAAGACATGGTCTCTTCTTCATAACCTTGTGCCCCTATCACGGCGCAAACGCGCAGTTATCAGACTTTGTCATCCTATGCAACCGAAAATAGTCATCGCGACACGGATCCAGGACATAGTATAAGACTGGAAAAGAGGCCCAAGATTACGAGACAGATGTGTCCAGGAATTCCGACGGAGGTCTTGATAGGATTGTAAGCAACACAAGTAGCTGAGAGAAACTGCGTATAGTAAATTGTAGGTAAAAAGAAGGAGCAGAGTAGCCGAGCTACCAGACATACATGACATGCGACCCAAGGAAGCAACAGCGTAGGAGAAAGTATCAAATTGAGATATCCAGCAAACTATACGCAGCAAGAGAACAAAGAACCCGAAGATCTCACAACCCCCCCTGAGCAATCAGTCGCAAGCCTTCTTTCCCCTACCGCCGCGGCGCCGGCGCAGACCCACCATACGGATTCTCCCACCAAAGCGCAGGCGCAGGTACAGGCGGATGCTCATACTGATACTTACCACCCATCTCCTCCTCCTCCTCCTCTTCTTCAAACGCCTCCGCTACAGGACTAGGCGGTGGCGTCACATCCACCAAGTCAAACTCCTCTCCATTATTCCCCTCCTGGTCAAACGCGCTGTAGATACTGCACCGGCTGGGCTTTGGCAGGATCCGGCCTTCGAATTGCACGACTCCGTTTCGGAAGTCGCCTTCCAGCAGGACAGCCTCGCGGCGATTGGTCTTGGCGTGTGAGGGTGGAGGGACGCGGTACTTGTCCATGTATGTGTTGCGTCGGTTGTCGTTTGGTGAGTCGAAGTTGTAGTTTCGCAGCGTGGAGTCTTTTGGGGCGAGGCACTTGTCTACCCACTCGTCGGCTGTCTCGAGAGGATCGAAGCCTCGTGGCTTTGAGGGCTGTGATGGGTCGTTGTAGGATAAGATCGAGGAGGCAAGGCTTAGGTGCGATCGATTTGGTTTATTCAAGGAATATGCATAGGATGCGGGCCGGGGAGGGCGAAGTGTGGTTGCTGAGGGCCTCTGGCTCGGGCTCTGAATCGAATAGACGGATGACGCTGGGCGAGGCCATAGAGTTGATGTTGTGCTGAAGATGGAGTCGTGGCGGTGAGGCGCAGGTGTGTGTGGGGGTGTCGGTGATGTGAAAGGCATAGGAGGAATAGACACCCATGGAGTCGGGGGCTGAACATGCGGAGTTGGAGGCTGGACGTTCGTCTTAGCTTTTAGGATATCCGCACGAGTAACATTGAGATTCCAGCCTTCGAGAACGGTCAGGGTCGCTGGGTTGGGAGGTGGAACAGGCCCGATCTTGGGGTCGTGCTTGTGGTCTGCAGCCCGATGATCTGGATGGAAGGCTTCGGATATGTCGAAAGCAGTCGAGGTTTGATCATCGAGGCAACGGCCAGTGGTTTTCGGCATCTGGTCGTATCTATCCTGTGTGTTGTGGGCAGGTTGCTTCGATTGTTGAAGAGAATATTTTGCGTCTTGCCGGACCGCCTTCAGTTGCTTACCAAAGTTATAGGCAAGTTCAGCAGCGTGATTACCTTCTGGGTGAGTCTTCATCCAATAGCGTATAAAACGTAGCCGCTTGCTTCTAACCGACTTCACGCCCTTGTGGCCACCGCTGCGCGGCTGAAGACGACCATACATGCATGCATAGAGTGCGAACAGCACTTCTACATCGGAACCGAGACGCGTCAGCATACATGCTGAGCAGTCATTCTCTTGATATGCCCACTTATCGCCTGCGTCGATTGGGTGTTTTCCAGGTGCTGCAGATCCAGTGAGCGTCCATTCTCTATTAAACATCCGCACAACTGGCTCGAGCTGACGGATTCGGTATTCATGTACTTCAGGCAGAGCGTCTGACAGGACAATGGGGTACAAGAAACGGCCAATTGCCACCTCCAGCTCGTAATGGATCCAAGACCAAACGTCGTTGATCAAGTAGACGTCGAGTCCCTTGTGTGAACGACAGAGTGACCCATGCCATGATACGGCTGAAGAGCGGAGACGGCGTGGCAACTTCTTGATCGCAGCTTGTGTAGCCTTCTCGAAGCGTTCGTCTCCAGGACCTACCGTAGAGCGTGGATCGGTGCGCAAGATCTGCACCAGATGCTTCATGTCCGGGTTGTGCAGCCGCCGCGTTTCCATTTTTCGAAAGAGTGTCGGCATATCAAACAGTTTCCTTGAGCGAGTTCAGAGGTTATTAGTCTGTTCAACAACGTGTGTTATGCCTTTGTGTGTATTGTTGCTGGTGGACAGGTTTCAAGTGCGTTGTACGGATAGTCTCGCAGTGGAACATTTTGAAATGAGTCTTCTCCTGGCATCGTGTTGTTACTGTGTGGCTGCAAAGTGACTAATACGTTTGATGTGACTGCATTGTTGGTGGATGTTGAGCCTTCCAGTGTACTGTCCGGATTGCCGTACAAGCAGCCATCCTTTGTCAGACACAATGTCCATTGAGTTGCACATCTGACTCATTGCGTCGACACGGCTAAGACATGGCGATGCAATCTCTTGAGCGGCAAGATGGATGGGCTACAACAGTAAGGCGGTTGTGGCATCTTGGAAGATGTTTAGAGGATGAGGCCACTCCGGATACAGCGTGATGACCTTTCGATTTCCAAGCTATGGTTCACAGACAAGCTTCTCTGCCAGTTGGAATGAGGCAAGACGTTCCACGTCTGTCCAGCCTCTCGCGCAAAAGGTATGATTGGTCATTCTGTTGCGGTCAGCACAATCTGCGTTTGAGTGCTGCTTCACCGGCAGCGCTGCTCTTTCAAAGTCAAGGATCGTTGTGAAGTAAAACAAGTTCGATTGAGTATCGTCGTCCAATCGCCAATACGCCAAATTCCAACCTCATAGAGCCCATGTAGCGAATGGCAGACCCGTAGCCACGAAGCAGAAAAGTTCCCGAAATGCCACGCCGGGCTGGACAAAGATGTTGAAAGAAATGTTGAATGAAGTAATACAGCTGAAGGCGAAATTGGTTGCCAGTGACTATACATTAGTTATCGCAAATGCTTGTATGCAACGACTGGAAAAAAGTAACTCTCAACGCGAGCTCTCAGCCCGTAGAACACCCGCTGCTCTACCGTGTAGATTCTGATGAACTTTGTTTGTCAGGTCCTTGAAGCCGCCGGCTGAAGATGAAATGCTCAACGCCTTCTTTCGTGACATGCGAGGGGTAGAAGCCCCCTGTGCGCGCAGGTTCTCATCACTGGCAACATCTGCGAGGACAGCGTTGAGCTCGTTCTCCTTCTCTTGGTCAAACTTCTCCTGTGCAGTGCGGCGCGCGCGCTCGTACTTGGATGCTGTATCGCCCTTATACATGGTACCACCAATGCGGTCGAGGTATACGAAGAACGGTTGCGAGAAGTTTGTCTTAATTCCCCAGCTTTGATGGTGGATGTCGTGGTAGGCGGCGTTGTTGGGGAAAATGTAGTGAAGAGGGTCGTAGGGAAACTCGTAACCGCTGTGGTCGAGGACAGTCTTGATGGTAGATCCAGTGAAGAACCACATGGACTGGCGCATTGTCATTCCAGTAAGGAGGTAGCCGAGACCACCACCAAGAGTGTCAAGCGCGAAGCCCTCGAGCGGGTGGTTGTACAGGGCACCGTAAGCGTAGGGAACGTAGAGACGGTGGTGGCGCGAGTGGAAGGTCACTGTTGCTGTCAGCTAAGCTAGTTGTAGGACTGAAATTGCCGTGTTTACCGTAGAGCCACTTGTTCATGTGCATGGCACGGTGTAGCATGTACTCCCAAGCATCGATGATGATGATGGCAGCCATAAATTGGATAGCAGGCACCGCATACCAATACAAAAAGCTTGCGGTGTTGCGCTCCCAAGAAGCAAAGGCAGGCAGCCCAGGATAGCGTCCTCCCGCAACGACGGCTGCCAAGGTGGGCTGTGCTGCAGACAGCTTGCTAGCCAAGGCAGTGGGGTTGAGCCCGATGGTTGACAGGATAAAAGGGACGGCGCGCTGGACGAGACGCAGCTTCTGAGCGTACCAGGCTACATCGTAATCTGCAGTGCCAGTCGTGGGCGCGTCGTCGTAGTAAGACAGTCCCATCAAGGCTATGGACTGGATGACCTGCTGCAGGACAACATCTCGAAACACCTCCCAGCGCGTGACATGGTTGCGCTTGAGGACCTCGGCGGGCGTGTGCAGGCGGTAGTGGGCGAACAGGTCATAGACGTCGACAAGGTGGAAGACGAGCGACACAAGCCAGTACGCAACGATTGGGAGAGCCGTTTGCACGGCGGCGTCTGACGCCCAGGAGACGAGTGGTGTGAGAGGTTTCAGGGAGTATTCGGGCAGCGGAGGCAGGTCGTATGAGGTTGTGTTGCTCGCCATTGCGGCGGGAGTGTATGGGGGCGATCTATGCAGCGTGTCGTGTGGAGGAGCGGGGGCTGGCGGCGAGGTGTGCGACTGCTGCTGCAGGGCAAAAGACGACGATGATGATGATGATGATGCTGCTGCGCGCAGTCGGATGCCGCGGAACAGGGAGATCAGGGGGAAAGAGCGTCGCGAGCAGGCGTTCAGGCGTGCTGGCGGAGGAATTGGGTCTCTATGGGGCTCGAAAGGAGAGGCTGAGGTGGGCAGAGCAGCAACAGAGGCCGGTCGTGTGAGAGTGGTGCTGGCGCTGCTGAAAACAGGCACCGTACATCATGATTCCGTCTTCCGCCCGACTCCCGACCAGCCTTGACTTGCATGCGCTTCGCCACCCAAGCAGTCCGAGCAAAACACGTCCGTGCCAGTCTGAGGTGCCAGAAGCGGGCTAGCCCCCGAGGGTTTTCTGCCCCGCCAAAACCCCCCAAGTCCTTGTGCATTTTGTCCTGGTCCCCTCTTTCAGACCTCACTCACTCACTTCTCTCCTTCAAGAAACCCACACAACCGCCACCATGATCATTTTCAAGGTGAGTACCCGCCGACGCTGCGTGGACATCTGCCTGCGCGCATACCCCGCTCTTTCCAGCGGGCGCCAGCATATCCTGCGAACAGTAGACTCTTTGCTGGCCATAATTCGCTGACGCCCGTTTCAGGATATCCTCACCGACGACGAGATCATCTCCGACTCCTACGACCTCAAGGAGATCGATGGTGTCGTCTACGAGGCCGACTGCAAGAAGATCACCATCGGTGGTGAGACCTTCGGTATGCTCTGCCCCGCAAAACACCGTTACTCAAGGAGGGGCACTGACAAGGTGCAGACACTGGTGCCAACGCCTCCGCCGAGGAGCAGGAGGAGGGCGCCGATGACCAGGCCGAGACCAAGATCGATGTCGTCTACTCTTTCCGCCTCAACGAGACCGGTTTCGACAAGAAGGGCTACCTGACCTACCTCAAGGGTAAGTGTCAAACGGCGCAAAACGGTCTCGCTCTTTTCTGACAGTATCCAGGCTACATGAAGGCTGTCAAGGCCAAGCTCCAGGAGAAGGGTGCCTCTGCTGAGGAGATCACCGCTTTCGAGAAGGGCGCTGCCGCGTATGCCAAGAAGATTGTCGCCAACTTCAAGGACTACGAGTTCCTCACTGGCGAGTCCATGAACCCCGACGGCATGATTGTCCTCCTCAACTACCGCGAGGATGGTGTCACCCCGTACGTCACCGTCTGGAAGCACGGTCTTAGCGAGATGAAGGTTTAAATTCTCTCGGGAAAGGACATGTGTGAAGGAGTGGGGTTGGGTTGCTTCATTGATTTACGAATACCTACTGCATGATCGGATGTGCGCCACAGTGCGAAAAACGAAACGAATCTAGACGACCCGTCGGCCAATGCGGCAATCATTTGCGAGCTCTCTTCTGTGTGATCTCGAAATAAGCAAAAATACTCAGAAGCGATGTTTGGACCTGACAAGTGGTAGCAAATGTCTAAACATGCTTGTTTTTCGAACGACCCTATAGCCTGCTCAGCGTCTACGTATCGATTTCGAGGCGCATGCTCGTATTGCTTGCGCCTCAGCGGTAAAAACGACTTGTTCCTCAGCCTGCCCGCCGGCTGCGCCAATCAATTGGCAGCAGGTGAGCGACTGACCAACCTTGGACCCTTATTCATGCACTTCCAAAGCTGCTCAGGTTACTTTTTCGCGCTGACGTGCAAGCTGTGCTCGAACTACAGCGATAACCGTAACGGCGCTTGTGTAGTGAAATGTTCCCGCACGTGCTCACGCGTGGGTGAAGGCGCGACGGAGAAGTGGCCCCTGCGTACCCTTCGTCACCAAGAGCGATTGCCTCAGGCACCATGTTTGCGCCGCCGGGCCTTCCTCTGTCCCTTTCCCCACCCATTTTATTCTTGCTGAACCCGTGGGCTGTATTGAATTTTTGGTCCTCACTGTACAGAAACGCCTGCATGGCTTCGCAGTCATGCAACAGCCATCCCGCTTGGTCCGTCCACAGGGCAACGCTGAGAGTGGTGCGGGCCAGCGCCCAGCTCCCGCTTCGGTACCGGTACCACCATTGACACCGCGGAAGGGAGCAGAGCTCGACGTTCTCATCCGCTCACTCGAAGACCTATATCAGCTTGGCTTCAATGTGAAATCACAATGGAGGTCACCGGCAACACACATATCAACAGCTGATATAGTAGCACGAAAGATCCAGCGCCTGTTCTACACGGCTCAGCCTACGCTCGATGACGCACTTGCTTCCTTCGCGACTACAGCGACATTCATTCCCAAAGAACTGCGGGCGGACGCGCTGTTGGAAGTACTCCGCAGTAAGACACAGTGTGCAACACCGCCGAGTACCAAGAACATTCCATCAAAAAGTCTCAAAACATCCCAGCTTTGTAAGTTTCTAAGACTTGTCCCTACACTTGACCATATGAGGCGCGTCATCTCACGATGAGGCAAAGGCCTGCATCCTACCACGCCGAAGTGGCACACGTATCTTTGATACTGCGCAAACATTAAATTCAGATGAATGGTCTATCTTGCCTTCCCCCTCTCCATCCATGTCTGTCAGAGAGCTTCACATTGGTCAATTTACTTTCTTACACCATACTGCCTCGATAACGTGACAAGGCGCGAGCCTTCGGCTGTCGTCCGTTGTCCCTGGTAGCCGACTGACATTCTACAGCAGTTGAAGACACGCCCCGATCAAGAGGCATTTTCGACAACTTCAGACGAGATGGAGCGGGCGCTTTGCGGGACGACACCCCAGACCCTGGGTCTCCCACCGATGAGGATGAAGACGATTTCGTAACGCCGCCGTCACCAAGAGCGACATCCAGGTCGTCGTCCAGGTCCCCGTCGCCCTCTGTCACGTCCAAGTCCGCCAAAAGAAGAACAGAGGCAAGTACCCACCTCTCCTTGCAAGGTACTGCCCGGAAGAGACCCCACGATGGTTCAAATGAGAATGGCAAGTCCTCGAAGTTGACGAAGATCCTGAAGGAGACAGGGCCCTTCATCAAGCCTCAAGTTCCGGCACCATCGAAGCCCCGGCCACATTTTATGAAGCCATCTCTGGGTATGGCACCTTCATTAAATGCCCTCCCTGCCTCTCAGTCGACGGTCAACACTTCGTTCAACACAGTGTCCTCGTCGCAGCAGACCCAGCCAGACACTGCCAATACCTCCTTTACGTCAGACGCCGACTACACAGAGGTGTCAAAGGGGTCTTTCACAAGAACTAGCTCGACTACTTCGGGCTCTCTCGATAATCAAGACTTCCTGGCCGTAGGTGCCAAGCTCAGTCAGGACGTTCTCGCAACTGAGGCGCATTCAGAACCTTCAAACAACCCCTCGCAAGGTCGCGACAGCTCGTCGACCTGGGGCTCATCGCTGCCAGAAGAAGATCTTCTCGATGCATCTGCCAAAGTCGAGTCTCTTCACGCCACGTCTTCGTTCGGTCCCAGACACCTTTCGCCTCAACGAGTAGCTCAACACATCGGAGGCTCCCAACCAAGTCGCTGGCCGGCAAAGAATGGAGTATTCGCTAGCGCCAAGTCTGATGCAGCAGTTTTGAATCAGTCATTTCCACCTCTTCCAGGTGTCAGCGCGCAGCTTTCGCTAGACAAGGTGTCCATCAATACCGAACGCCCAGCGAATGGCGCGGCTCTGAGTCGAGTCCAGCGCCACTCTCCGCGTGAAAGGACTCCAGTAGAGTCTCCCTCGAAGATTGCACACCACATTCGAGACATTCCAGGACAGGGCTTGTTCGTGAGTGAGCCAGATCCGAGCTTACGCGCGATGCCTTTCTTCGCACTATTTATCTGTCAACGTATCGCCCTGGAGCGCTCCATTCCTGTAGCTGAGCTCGTACGTGACATGGACATGCCATCGGCATTCGCCGATTCCGCGGTATTCTGGGATTCTCTACACAAGCACCCCAAAATTTCTCACGTCAGGTTCAAGGATGCAGATCGATTGTGGTCACCGGCGCAGCGAGACTACAATGGCTATACCTTCAAAGGTCAGATCAACTTGCGCAGCAAGCGATCAGGGCCCATATTTCAGCTCAACCTACACCCAATTCTGCCTGACAAGTCATGTCGTTTCCAGCGCAGGTTCGGTGCGGATCGCTTTTTGTATCTCAACGTGCCTGAGCTGGACGTCAAGGCTTGGACTGGTGGTACTCAAGAAGATCTATCGATCATTCGTGAGCGTTGGGAGGAATGGCTTAACACCGAGCACAGGTTCCTTCGCCGCAAGTGGAGAGTCTTCCATATCGAGCCTATGAAGAAGGCGAAGAAGAGAGGGCGAAACGCAGAAGTGACCCACAGATCTAGGATCGTACTTTTTGCAACGGAAGGCTTTGGCATCTCTAAGAAAATAACTGTGGGAGAGTTGCTCGATTGGTTCTTGCCATTTGCCAGGAACCAGGAGCAAAGCTTCTGCAAGGCATACGCCCGTTTCGACTTGGGTCTCTCTAGAACGACGCCAACTCTCACTTTCAGGCCGTCTCAACTGCAGTTCGTCAAGGACAGAAGGGCGATTGGTGATCTTGAGGCCACTGAATTCGATGATCCTGGTTTCCAATGGGCTGAGATACCAAAAAACATTGTTATGAACGATGGATGTTCCAGAATATCGGTTGGTGCTGCAATCGAGATTTGGAGAATGCTCATGTCCTCCTGGGGCATCAGCAGACCTCTGCCGAGTGCATTCCAAGGCCGCATCGGAGGGGCAAAAGGCCTCTGGATGATAAGTGACGAGTCCTTTACTAAAGATCCCGAGCACCTGAGGACCTGGATCGAGATCAGTGAAAGTCAGCTCAAGTTCAAGCCGCACCCCGAGGATGAGTTCGACGCCTCTTATGATAAAGCCCGTCTGACATTCGAAGTCTCGAACTTCAGCTCATCACCAGCTCGTTCTGACCTTCATATCTCGTTCATACCAATCATGGCCGACCGAGGTGTGCCTAGAGATGATATCGCCACCTACATGCGAGAGCGCCTTGATACGGCTAGGATCGACCTTCTAGAGAGAGTGAAAGACCCAGTGAGGTTGTACGAGTATGTCCACAAGAACGGCTCGACAACGAGAGAGGGTTCGGACATGGCATGGCAAGCTGCTCTGCCTCTGATTCTGGAAGACAAGATAAAGCTGCTACTTGAGTCGGGGTTCTCACCTTGCAGCCTGCAGGTCTTAGCTAAGAACATCATCCGTTTCGTTATGAAGCAGCATCTGCTCCAGGAGTCGAAGCTCAAAACACCGCTTGGAAAGGCGACATATTTATATGGTGTCGCGGATCCTATAGGAGTGCTGCGACCTGGAGAAGTCCATATCCAATTCTCATCCTCATTTGTGGACGAAGTGACCGACGAGAAGTATTTAAATCTCAAGGGCCACAACATTCTCGTTGCACGTCAGCCCGCTATTCGAAATTCCGACATCCAGAAGGTACGAGCAGTCAATCATCCGGCATTGTCTCACCTAGTCGATCTTGCAGTGTTCCCATCTATAGGGCAATTTCCACTCGCCGGCAAGCTGCAGGGCGGCGACTACGATGGCGATATCTTCTGGCTATGCTGGGAAGAAAAGCTTGTTCAGCCTTTTCGAAATGCACCAGCACCTGTTCAAAGTCCGGATCCTGAGCAATATGGCATTGAGGTCGACAAGAGAAAGCTCAAAGACCTCGAAGTCAACGCTAATGACGTAGCGAGCGTCGACCGTTTCTTGAAAGAGGCTTTCAGGTTCAGAAGCGCTCCATCGCTACTTGGAATAGTGACAACATACCTTGACAAACTGGCATACCACGAGAACCGACTTTCATCGTTCAAGTTGGATCGTTTAAGCGACATACACGATCTCCTCGTGGATGCACCAAAACAAGGCTATACCTTTACCATGGCTCACTGGCAGAGGTATCTCCAGAATAGCTTGAAATGCAGGTTGAGATTGAGGCAACAGATACACAAAGACGCAATGGACGCTTGTGCTGCTGTCAAGGACTCAGGAGCTGATGTTGACAAGACGCGAGAGAAGCAGTACAGATACAAGAGCGAGAACATCGTCGACTATCTATACTTCGAGGTTGTAAGGAGCCACAACGTGGTTACAATGAAGCAGGTCAAGGACCTCCTCTCTTCCGCAAGTGAGGCAGATACTGATCTCATCTTTCCCCACGATGAACTTGCTAAGCTCCAAGACCCAACTATCAACGAGGAGCTTCGTCAAGCGAAAGAGCAGATATCACTACTGTACAACAGTTGGAACAGCAACACGCACAAGGATGATAAAGAACGACGTATCGAAGATTTCGCACGCGTTGTCGAAGACCTCTATGCCCGCTTCACCGCGATTGAGCCCGCCAATAAGGATAATCCGATCGTCAAAGCCTGGCTTCATCCATGGCTAAGGCCATGCTTCCGTCTCTGGGATCGACTCCGTGCTTCGATACTGTACACCAAACTGCAGAACGACAAAGCGCAGACGTTTGTATTCCAGATGGCCGGCGATGAGCTTGCAAAGATCAAGGCTGAGAATTTTCCGCACACGAGATACATCGTTGCGAACATTAGGGCCAATATGAAGCCTAAGCCGATCAAAGCGCCGGTCCCAGATGAGGAATGGGAGGAGGACGATGATGAAGTGGCTAGTGTGCTGGAGCCGAGGATGGCATAGTATGCTCATCCACAAAGCATCAGGTATGCACCACTCCGCCCCAGCGACTGCACAGTGCTAAGGAAGTTGCAGTACAGATTTGTGCGATACGCTTTCGACAACGGCGCCTAGGTCGTACTTTTGCGCGAACCGGATAAGCGACTACGGGCAGACTTCCCAAAGCGACCACCGCATTCCTTACAACACGGAGGATACAACTTCAATAGATACGTCCTCGTGGTTTGTATTCACACTGAAAACACTACTACTACAACGTCCGTGGCTAAGCTCCCGAGCTGGTCCGAAGGCGTCACTGAGCCATTCAAAAGCACAATACCGAAAGATAGACCGGAACAGGGACGACAGGAGAGTATGTACACGCAAGGAGATCGTTCGAGCCAACCATGTTGACTTTCTTCCCCTCACTAGCATAGCGTCTTACAGCACAGCGGATTGCAGCGTTTCATCAGTAGCGTTCCAACTAGGTTCATTCGTTTACGCAGCACCCATCCGTAGACTCTCCGCGTCCTTTTGGGTGCATCGTGAAGTGAGTCATGACAAGCAGATCGATGATTCGACTTCATTGAAGTGCTGTCGTTGTATGTTTCAAGTCATAAACAAAGATCAGCCTGGATAACAGCATCAGTTCACGATCGCATCTATGAAGCTCTCGTAGAGACACAAATACAAGCCTTCTCGACGTCCGCACAACATGGTCAAGCGCAGTGACTACGATAGTTTAGGGTTGTTGCTGGTGCAGTCCTCAACCCCTCGTCTTTCTTGGAGACTATATGAAATTCCAAGACTCGGAAGCAAGTGAACGTCATGATGTTCGATGATTTCCCCCCAGATCAAGGGACGTGTGAATCGAGCACGTGGAGGTCGCAGAACCTGTCCACGAGGGAGTAGAAACTGACATGGGCAAAGCCATTGGCTAATCTGACGCAAGTTCGATGATATCGATGGCAACCCGAGTCCGAGCAGTCTGCCAACGCGAAATGGATTCTCATCTGCTGGACACTATCTCTCTTCTTCAATGCGCACTTCAGCGTTCGCAAACCGCCCATATCCTCTCCCAACTCCATACATAAGCGTCGTCTAGCTCCGCTCAGCGCGGTCTGTCTCTACAACTCCTTCTTCAGAAAGTGCTCGGGCCTATGATCCGTCTCGTAATCAACATGCACATACGCCCGTTCCACATCCGGCAGGCTCTCCAGCTTGATCTGCAGCTCCTCGGCAATGTCGTGTGTTGCCCTGAGACTGCTCTCCGGATCCATGACGACGTCGACTTCGACGATGAGGCGGGGGCCGGAGTGGTATGCGCGGACCGTGTCGATTTGGCGGATTGCTGGGGAGTGTATCATAGCTGGTTGACGTTAGCTATCTTCTCATATTCACATCTTTGCTGTGGGCTGTGTCAGTGGGGGAGACATACAGATGTAGGTGATATGCTGCAGCATGTTCGTGTCTGCTGTGACACCGATGAGGAGCTGGAACTCGCTGTAGGCGGTTCTACTCCACAGGAAAATGATTAAGACAGACAACATCATTGCACCCATAGGATCGATCCACCATTTGAGCTTTGCACCACCAACGCTTGTTAAGATACCAAAGCCGTTGATGAATAGATCATTCCTGTGGTCCTCCCACAGAATGCGGACTTGGCTGTACTTGTTGCGGATCGCCCAGCAGTACAAGAACAGGCTGAATTTTGTCGCGAAGGCGATGGCGACGGCGATCACTGAAGGCAGGTAGAAGTCGTTTGTGTCTGCGCCAGAGTGCTCGGCGACGGTGCGGATGGCTTCGACGATGATGACGACCGAGACGGTGATCATGAGCGCGCAGAAGGAGAGATTGCCCGCAGTCTCGATGCGTGCCTTGCCCGAGGGGAACTTGCGCGCGTCGACGCGCTGCACGGCGCGGGCGCACATGATCAGTGTCAGATTGGACAGCGGGTCGAAGAGCGAGTCGGCCATGGTGGTGAACAGCGATAGCGATTTCGAACTGATAGCGGCGTACAGCTGGAGGATGGCGAGGAGAACATTGGCTACGAATGAGCCAATGACAGCGATTTTGTACTTGAGATGATTCGCGTCGCCCTCTTCTTTTGCCGCGCGCCGGTGGTCGTCCACAGGCTTCAGCAGACGCTCGATGTTCTCATTCTGTGCCTCGTAGAACTCTTCCAGCTTCTTTGCCGTCCGCGCCTTCTTATTCAAACCTATCGGTCCACACCCGTCGCGCTTGCGAGAGCTGTTCGCACGGATCTGGGCGAGCTCATCTTCTGGCTTGATGGCTGCAGCAAGATGATAGGGATCATTATCAGGTGTGTATTGGGGGAGCGACTGTGATTCGACGTCGCTGGAGCTGTCGGCGCGGTTCAGGACATGGCTGGGGCGTACGATGAAGTCGTGGTCGTACGTAGACGAGGTCTCGATGGCTGTGCTATTGCCGTTGAACTTGTGGGCGGCACTCTCTGACGCGCCGGCTGGTTGAGTGGCAGTTGCAGCGCTCACGTGGGGGCTTGCAGTACGTTCTGGACGATCAGGGTGTTTGTGGAAAGGGTGTGGTTTCATCGAGATGGCATGATGGAGATCTGGTTCCGACATGGCTGCGGCAAATGTGGGTCTCGGCTTATGATTGCGTTGGAAGTGGAAACACGAAGCTGATGTGTTTCGATGTTCGTGTATAAGAGCTATACAAGCAGCACCAGAAGCAGAGGAGGGGCAATACAGAAAGAATATATTCAAGCGCTGGTGTAAGGAAGTGTGCGTAATAAGATCGACGCTACGAAGCCCAAGATCACCACGTGGGGAAGATCATGGCAAGGAAGGGTGTAAGCGCGCGGTCTGCCAACGCCGCTTCCAAGTATTTTACTCTCATTGCGATGAGCGCATGGCATCAAGCTTGACTAATATAGCTGACGTCTCCAGAGACTGTTGGACGGACGTCAAGTGCTTCAGAGCATGCACCGTCCTTCGTCACTTCTACCACTAGATGCGCCACTCCAATTGAATGTCGTAGAACCGGGGCATTCTGCAAGATCACATCTCTGCACAGATGGATGGTTTCAAATCTTTTGCTACATAAGTTTGGCAAAAGCTATATTTTAATCGCGACTGTTCTGCTTGCCCAGCTCCATCTCCGGTCAGCATCGCGAACCAAGGCGATGCGGAAGCGGAGCCAAGCCCGCACCTGCATTAGCGCCATCTGATTACTTTTGCTCCAGGATGCCGCGAATCAATTTCATGCCCCTTGACTCGGAGTCAGCAGCAAAAGCCATGTTGACATTGTTAAACATAAGAGACAGACGTTTCTTCGAATTTGTACTATGCATTAAACAGAACTACAAGACTGCTGTCTTTCATGCCGAAGCTAGTGCGAACGCCATTTATTTGAGCCTAATCAATGAACTGGGATATCTACTCTCCTGACGAGCATTCTTATGCTTCGTCTTACAAGACTTCTGGTGCTACATGACTTTTGCGGAGACGTGCAAAGCGTGACGGTGTGGAGGCGAAGATGGTGGTGTTTGGTGTCGGGAATCTGTGCCGGGGAATGGGGCGGGGATCGAACTCGCAGGGTTGAGATTGGACTAGCCTAAGATGATGGCGTCGAGTCCATGTGAGTGGCGAGACGAAGAGCGATTAGTCGGTTCAGCAGGCTGTGTCATGACCAGGTTGGTGCGCTTGACGAGCCTTCTTCCATGGAATGAGGACCCAGTCGGTGAGGCTTGCAATGCATTTCGGGCGATTGTCTCGGCTCATATGCTGGTCTGGGGCCACGAACTGGCAGACCAGGAGATCTGCTGTAGACAGGTGAAGGTCTTGGGTTGGGTGAAGGCTAGAAGGTCTTGAACTGGCACTCGCTTGTGACGTTCCGTTTGTTCCGCCCGAATGCTCTCACTCGACTCTAGAGACTCAGTTAGAAGACCGGACGAACGATCATCTAGTCCTGCAACTAAGCCCTATCTCGACCTGGGGATATAGGGCATAGGGAAGGCAATGAGAAGATCAGGCCATGACTCCAGCGTTGCCACCTGTGTGTGGGTGGTCAGTGGGACTGTCGTTTTCATTCATCAAAGGAAGCCACCCTTGAGCTAATATGACGGCAAATGAAGTATTGCTCAAGATAGAGCATAATCCCTACTTACCGATTTGACGCTTGATCTGCTCGCGAGCCCATCGAGCGGTGTCACGTGTGCGCCCGCTGAAGTCCTGGTTCGCCCGAGTCTCCCTTGTCATCGCCGTGAGGAAGTCGTGACGGAAGTATTCCCTGACTTCGCCGTTCTGGAAGGTATCGGCCAGATCACTACGTCGAGTCAGCAGGCATGCACTCAAAAGTCTGATATCATGGACTTACCCGATGACACCACAAGCAGACCTAAGAAGACCCTCTGTCCTGTTGGGATCTTGCTGAATTGTGCGGAGCAGCTCGAAGATCGAATCAAGGAAGGGGACAAGGAGGTTGCTCTTGTTGCTTGCCTTCATGGCGTTGATAGCACCATCCCAAGCATCGAGGATACCCTCCCTCAGCGATGTGATGTAGTCGATCATCTCGTAGTTGTTCTCAGTGGTCAGTGTAACCTGACCCGCCTGCTGGAGTACCTGCGCCACAACGGCCAAGTAAGTCTCAAATGCGCCGCCGATAGCATGTGCGATGTCACCGAAGCACTGCAGGATCGCAGGCTTCAGTTGGTTGCCAAGGGCAGGACTCTGAGAAGCAAGTTAGCAGCAACATACACGAGGTGTAGTAAGTCAATCTTACGCGGAGGTTGTTTAGCAAAGAGTTCATAAAGGCATCGCAGTATGGCTGGACCTTGTCCTGTAGTGAGCGTGTGATATCAGAAACAAGACCAATGGCAACGGAGCACAGGGCGGGCTCCTCTTGGTTGTTCAGAGCATTGTACAAAAAGGGTGAGAAAGCCTCCATGTACTTCTGGAAATCCTCGTCAAGTGCAGTGGCAATGGCTGCAATAGCAGCGAAGACTGTGTCAGGGACACTCGACTTGGGAGGAAGGGACTGCAGGGTTCCGAGCAGAATTTGCATGATGCGGTCGGACTGAGGCCTGACGTCGCTTTCCAGACGGTGGACAATTGCCATTACAACACTGGCCAAACTTGTCTGCATCTCCTCAAGCGTAAGCTTGTCCTCGACGCTGACAACCTGAGACTGAAGGTTGATCGACTTCTCCAGGCGCTCGAGGATGACATTGGATAGCTCGTTGACTAGAGGGACACTGTCGGCTGCTGCGTTGTTGACGAAGGAGTTGAGCACTTCGTAGGCGGCAGTCCTGAGCTGATTGTCGGCATCACCTCTCTCAGTGACCTGAAGGAGGTGCTGCACACTCTGAGCAAAGTGAGCAGAAAGAGGATTGCTCTGGCATCCCGGCTCGCCAGCGAACCTGTCAGCCAGGTTCATAAGCGACCAGCAGCAAGATGCGGCCATCTTGGGGTTGCTGGAAAGGCCGTTGAAAAGAGCGCCGATCAGAGGCGGCAGGTGTTGCTGTGCGTCCAGAGCGCCCGGGGCAGCCTCACAGATGCGGCCTAGAGCGTACGCAGCAGAGTCCTTGACGTGGATGTTCTGGTCGTCCATCATGCCGATGAGAGTGGGCAGAGCCTGCTTGACGATTGGGTCCAAGACGTGCTCCTCAGGGCCTTCCATGATTGCCCCGAAGGCCGAAACGGACGCATCCCTGTAGTGCCAGTCTTCCGAGCGAATGTGCTTCTCAATAAATGCAAGAACGGGAGGCATGACAGCGCTGCCAACGCACTGTGCCCACAGCTGCAGACATTGGTAGGCTGCGCGCGAAGTGTTGTATTCGTTATCATCAGCATCCTCATCCTGTTTGGCCATGAGCTCAAGAAGAACGGGCACAACTTCCTGTGTGGCGACACGAGCGAAGTTGAAGTACTCTCGCAGTTCAGTGGAGCCCTCAGCTTGTGCCTGTGTGTTGTCGTCCTCGATTGCGATTTCCTCCTCGCAGACTGTGCACCAGAACTCAACGGCAAGCTTGGCAACGTCCTCCTCGTCGCTCTTCATGCCCTGGATTGTGAGACCGAACAAGGCCTTCTCCATGTAAAAGCGCATCTTGTCGTAGTAAAGACCCATGATGCGGTTAAGACATCCGTACGATCCTTGCTGGATCCGTGTGTCGTCCGCCTGGGTAGCCTCGCAGATGACCTGCATGATGTAATTGCGCTCGCCCTCGTTTTCGAAGTTTGATCGCACGAATTCGATCGAGTCGCTGAGAGCCTGAATGGCGGCCACTCGGATGTCGGGGTTCGTCTCCTCCTTGCGAGCACCCTGTACGACGGCGGTCAGGATGGCGTTGGAGTGGTGTGCCAGCGCTTCCCTCAAATCTATGTCGTCGGTGTCGCAGATGTAACCGATTGTCGTGAGCGAGGCTTGCTTCTGGCTGTCGTTGCCCTGGCCGACATTCTCGACGAGGGTTTGCATGAGCTCCGGCCATTGATTGAGGGGTAATTCGATCGCAGCGATGGAGGCAATAAGCTGAGCGACGGTGGTACCGACCTGCTTGTTAGGCGTGGTCAATGTACGCAGCGCCAGCTGCTTGACCTCAAGCTTAATCTGGGGATCCAAGTTGATCCATCTATCCTGAACCTGACGTAATCTGGCATATTCGCGAGCTGTGAAAGCGTTCTTCAGCGCCAGAGCGGCGGCTGTTCGGATGTGTCCTTGGGCATTTTCGTCTGCAAGCTGCCCGCCAAGAATGGAAAGGTACTGAGACTAGAGGGAACATGGCCGTTAGTATCCATGTCTGGATGAGAGCACGCGCAGCCTTCTCGCGGCGGGGGCACTTACAAAGTCGGAGTCGGCGGCCTGGGTGAGCTGCTGCTCGGCGTTCGTACGGGTGGTGGCATCTGCACAGCTGTTAGCACATACTGCAAAGCCCCTCTGAGTGCAGCAGAGGTCTCTTACCAGCGGACAATGTCCCCTCCAACACCTGGTTGATATCCATGATTGCAGGAGGGTGCTTCAAAGAGTCAAAGAGGGGTATCGAGCAGCTGGAGCAAGTAAGAGAGCCGCAGTGGCGGGAGGTGTGCTAGTGGGTGCGGCGAACAAAGTGAGGCCTGCGAAAGTTGCGGTGGGCGCTCGTGTAGGGAGGGAATTTGAAGCGAAGAAGGTCGAGGTTGCCAGGCCGATCTATTCACGTGTTTGGCAGCGCGGGAGTTTTCGTTCTGATGGATTGTGCCCCACTACAGCGCCGGTCAACGAGGCAAAGGAGTAATTAGAAGCTAGTGCGAGCGAAAACAACAAACAAAACAGACAGTCACTGTTTGATGTAAAGAGAGAAAGTTCTGGAAAATACCCGCACCCCAGGACCAGGCACTTGCGTTCACCAGTCCGCAAGGAAGGCAGCGCCAACGCTTGCCTGGCAACCAAACGCCCACATTGGCTCGCTTGGTCGTGCTTTCTCCAGGTCTGCGCTCCCCCGCGCCTGCCTTGTACCCTGCGCCGGAAGTTCCCTCCTATGAGATGAGACAACGTGAGAGATCGAGGGTCTCTTGCAAGGTACTGGCGTCTGGTTCTCTTCTCCTTGTCTCGCTGTATTGTCATGAAGCCTTTGTTTGTACCTAGCATTGTCGTCGTCGGGGCGCCCCTGATCCACATCAATAAACGCGAGTGGCTGCTGCAATGCCAATCATGGCGCTATTATTGGGCAATAGGCGCGCAGCATCACCACTTCGGTCAAGTGCAGACGACTGGGAAGCTGGTTGTCTCGGAGATAGCGAGATGGTATGGATGGGAAAGTATGTAAGAATGTGAAGAAACCCATAGAGTATGTACGATCAAGGGCACGCGACAGCGCCAGCCATGCAAACACGCTAAGCTCTCAACACCACTAGGTCCTCATGTTCTCCCTCTGCGCGGGTCGTTGGCTTCCTCTTTCCTCCAGTCGCGCATCTCCTTCGTGCCCAAGCTACCTAGACCGCCCTCGCCCCTCCGTTCCCATCCTCCTAACCTGACGACCAGGCCTGTGGCGTTGTCGGCGCCCTCACTGCCTGTCGAAGTCTCGACAGCAAAGCTTGTGAGATCCCTCGCAGCTTGGTCAGGAGTCTTAGCTTCCTTGACAATGTCAACAATCTCTTGGTCAGAGAGATGGCCGCAAACGCCGTCAGAGCAGAGGACCATGAATGAATACTCTGCGGGTGAGAGCTCCACTCTACGGATCTCGGGTTCCGCAGACACACCGATGCGCTTCGAGGTCATGTCACCAAAGGCTCTGGTGTTGGCTAGGCCAGAGATACGCTCCTCACCGAACGAGTCAGTGACAAATGCAGCAGCGAATCGACGCAGACGTGTAGCTTCCTCAGGTAGCGAGGGGTGATGATTCGATGTGAGCGGCACCGCGAGTCCGGTGGCCGTATTACAGAGTAGTATCCTTGTGTCGCCGACGTGTGCAGTGATAAGCGATGACGGTGACGATGGGTGCCAGAACGGTGAGGGCGTAGGTGTCGAGATCAGAGCCACGCTGCACGTGCTGCCACCCTTGAAGCGCTTTGTACCGCCGATATTCTGGCCTGCGAGCGAAGGCTTGCCGAGAACATCATCGTCGTTGATGGCCTTATCCGCAAGCACGGGGTCTTCCTCTTTCTTGCCGACCTGAGCAGCCACAAAGTCATAATCGGCTTTCAGGAATGCATACTCAAGCACTGTCTCGATACCGACGCCCTCAATAGTCTCGTCAGTTATCGTAGAGCTCGGTGAATGGCGCTTCGTGATCACTTCCTTCTCGTGCGGATGGCCCCTGCCACCAGCAGACAATGAGAAGTGCTCTGGCTTGAAGCGCCTAAAGTAGCCTCCAACCAGCTCCTTCCAATTCCTGACTAGCTGGCGCTCCATCTCCTCAGCTTTGCGTATACTGTCTGATTGTGGAATCGGTGGGTCACCAGGTATCGAACCGTCCCGCTCCTTGCTAGGCAGATGGCCGCGGTCCTTTCCATTCGGTGGTTGCATCTTCTCGACGCCCGGCGGTGTGTGTGTCTGTATGGCATCTAGGCTCTCCTTGTCTTTTGTATGTCGACTCTTCGGTACCGTCTCTGGGTCTTGCATGCTGCCAGGCAGCGAGGGACCAGCCCTCTTCAGGCTGCTCTGCAGCTCAAACTGCTGCGTTGCCTTTTCGAGATATTCATGCAGCTGCTCTCTAAGGAAGCCAGAGCACACCGCCCCGCCGTGTCCATCAAAGACGCCAAAGTAGAAGACCTGGGGGTCTCCGCTGGCGCTGCCGGCGGGTGTTACCTCATTGCCAGCCCCGCCGTTCCGTGTGAGAGACATGGGGCGCCGCTTGGCGAAAGAGGGGATCTCAATGGTACCGGCTTGGAAAGCATCCTCGTTGTACGGCCGCGAGCCGCGCGACAATGACACGCCAAAATGGTGTTTCGCGCTCTTCAGCGGAATGCGGACGACGGTCATGTCGCGGTTTGCGCCCACGACCGCGGCCGGCGAGCGGCTGTCCCCCTTTGTCTCATGAGGGGTGCTCTTGTCGCGCGGGAGCTTGTGATTGAGTCGCGGCCCCGAGTCGGGGTGCAGCGAGGACGAGGGAATGTGGGTGACGAAGTACTCGTGGAAGCAGCGTCGCTGGCGGGCGGGCGGACCTATCGAGGAGCTGGAGGGGGTGCTCGAGGCGCGATTGCAGGCGAGGCAGGCGATGGGAGGCCTTCCAGCGGCGGCAGAAAGACGAACTGACGGTTTCCACATGCTGTCCCTACCTGTAAGCTCGGGACGGCATGCATTGTGGTGTAGACACGGCAATTATGTCATGGTAGGAATCGAAGCTAAGACGGATGTTGGAGTCCTGGCCGCAAAGCCGTCCCGGGACGACTCCCGAGTTCCTGAAAACCCCAGCTTCGGATGCAGGTCGACTTCACCCATTGGCTACCTGCATCATCGCCACGTGTGGAGTCTATCACTCAAATCCTTCGCGTGCCAACTCGCTCAGCAAAAAGCTCAGACTAGGGTAGATCCGATAGAAGATGTATCCGATGTTTTGCTACGGACAGGGCAGATGAGTGCCAGCCTCTCCCATGTCTACATATCCTGGGTATACCAGAACGCCGAACCATAACAAACATTACAAGCGTGTATTACGCGTTCGCATGCGAGTCACCTCGTGTGTCTATATTATTGCTTGCCCTGCAGCTGTGTCGCTGGACTGCCTCTCCCATTAACCATTTGTACGCTGATGACCCTCTGCACACTTGCTTTGCCCATCGTCACTGTCGGACTCCATGGATCGTCGTTTCGCCCTCCACCATAAGTACTCTCTCTGTTCCACTTGTCATGCTTTGCTGCATTCGTGCTACCGATCTCGACATCGTTGATGTAGGTCTTACTCGTCTCAAAAGCTGTCAGTGCGATGATGCTGTCGCTATCAGAGTCCTTCGATTTGGTTGTCCTTGTGAGGCTCGACTTGATGGACGAGCCCGGGAGTGACGCTTTGCGGCTGTGGTACGCCTTTTGTGTGTCTGAGGCGATCTTGCGGAGCATTGGGCGAAGCAGAGCGATAGACGCAGCGATGATGCCAGTACCTGGCTCGGCGGTCGCCCAAATCGTTGCCTTAACGGCGTTGGCTGGAACGATTTAGTTTCAAGCTGATTGAAGGTAATGAAGGTAGGTGAGGACTTACGGTTGAGCCCACCAGTGCCACCACGTGAGAAGAGAAGGCCCCGGAGGTATACCATGCGGAGAATACTCGAGACACTGCCAATAGCACCGAGACCCATGACAACGCTCACGCTGATCTTAGACCGGCGATCGATATCACTGTCGACAAGAATGACAATAGGAATCAATACGAATGTCCAATCCGCAATGATGTTGATACAGCCGTACAGGTAGCCTGCAGTGAGGATGAATGTGGCCGGCAGACACTTCTTCGAGCCAACGAGGCTATCGGCGAGTTTTGCTGGATCGCCACATACAAAGATGGTGGTAAAGGCGTAGAACAGACCGTAGGTCGCGCTGACTCCAAGGATAGTGTGGAAGATGACCTTCTGCCACTTCTTCGTGAGGACACGGAGAAAGAATAGACCGAGGGAGATCTTGAGAAGGGTTGTTGTCAAGATGTAGAAGACTTCACTGAGTTGCACAAACTATACTGGTAAATACACTGTCAAATAAGCTCGTCTGAATCAAACTTACAACTAGACTGAGGTATCGATCCTCTTTGCTGAACAGCTTGCCTGAACCGCTTCGCGTGACGATGGTCAAAATGAATGCACAGTACGTGGTGAAGAGTAACTACCCGGATTAGTTGAGTCTGCCATTATGAGCATCCTACTTACGAGAGTAGCCACCATAGCTGCATCGTCCCAGCCCGGAGTCTTGGTGATGCGAAACCGTACCCAGAGACGAAGTCCTACAGCCAGCCATGCCCAGACGACGAGTGTTATAGACAACACGAATAAAATCTTGCCCAATGCCATCAATTCTTCGACTCGAGCTGTGTAAGCCATGCTGCTCGTGAAAGACCGCGTAAAGTGGGGACGATACAGGACTCAAAGATGTCTGACAGAACGAGGCTTCGTTGACATTAAGAGCAGGACTATCAAAATGGGCGACCTCCGGACTGTCGAAACCCGATGCTGGTCGACGCACGTTGTGAAGTGAACTCTATCTGGACATAGTAGCCTGACATATGGCAGCCATTGGCCAGACTGATCTCCGGTAACCTGGATGGTTCCGCATGGGCACCCCAGACGTCTGGGGTCCAGCGATACGCTCAAAGCGGGCCATAATCCGGCACAGCGACCTCGAGAATTTCTTACGTGTGACAGACCCTGTGCCACGAGGCGGCTCAAACAACATGCCAGGCATGCGCTGCTTTGCAGCGGCTGGGAAGGCGCACAGCCCTATGCAAGCAAACCAAGGCTGTGGGGTTGAGCAATGGCAGCGCACGGCTGACAACAGAAACGGCTCGCAGAACAATTGTCGGGTCACCAGAGTGACATGTTCTAATGCATGCCCTGGAACGTTGAAGTGATGACCTACTGTGTAACTGCGAGCTCCTAAATGTAGGTGGTCCAAATCAGCTGGGAATTTCAGGATCGTCCTCGTGTCAGAAGCCGGCGGTACGGAAGCTACGTTCATCGATTTACTTTCGCCTTCGTCCTCAAAGCGGCACTGAAAGCGTGGTTGAGTTATACATTCGAAGGTCGCCATGTTTCGCCATGGGTTCAGGATGTCGTGCTTTCGTGTTTCAACAACCGGCGAAGTAGGCCTGGTCTCAAACATCGCCGAGGATTATTTGACACACGTTTGGGTGATCATTGTTCCGTTGCATTATGAGCATTTAGGTGACTGAGGCGGGAACTGTTGCTCAATGCGTGCCTCGAATGCTAGTGCTTGAGGCTGTTGTCGAGGCTCAGCTCAAGCTCACAATCGATAAGCAGTGTAGCTTAGTCATTAGCGTCCTCGGCAAAAATCTCTCCTTCCTTGGAGTGTCCTCGAGGCCTTTGTTCCTCGATCATTGCATCCGCACGACTTTGCGCGCACAATGCCAACCTTGCACAGTCCGTAGCACTGCATCGAGTACGAGCAGTGCGATCGTGATGTGTGCACACGATCGCCCTTGATCGCTGATCAAGCGTCCTCTCATATCGACTAATTGCAAGCCTCATTGTTTCTTCCGAGCACTCGAGGATGCGGCATACAGTAGCGCTGCCCATCACGTCTGCACCTAGGTACGTTCACTCTTGCTCTCTTCGTCTCGCGTTTGCTTCCATGATGAGACACAACAAATCATTATATCACAGACCTGTTCCTAACATTATGTGGACAACGATTGTAAACATCTCCTGATCACTTTCGCAATTTCAGCTTTGGAATACCAACGACTCCTACAGTATTATACTAATACACTCGACAGGTGCTTTCACGCTCCCGTCGTGACTAGTCTCCTTCTTGCGATCTTATCAGATGTCCTGTTCGTAGACCTAGATCGCGTTTTCGTAACAATGTATCTCTCAAGTCCTCAATAAAGGCACTGTCCATTAACGTCGCTGATTCTTTATACTTACTGCTCGACCTTGACTTGACCTCGACCCCGCGACGTTCTGCACATGACTTCTTTGTTGAATATCTATTTTTGTAAGCTCGACCATCCGCTGAAAGGGCGTTGTCCATCTACAGATATGTAATTCGCATATTGCGCGACCAGTTTTTCAGCATGCTGCAAAAAGATTCCAAGTCTTACCCCGGAATACTTCCAACTTGCAGGCGATCAACTCAACACTGAACAATACACGTTCACTTCCTGTACAGTACACGATCATATACCGCAAAGATCGACATGGCTTCCTTGGACGCGGGCCGTACAGCATCTCAACGCTCCAACAATATCTCTCTCGGCCTCGTAGGTGTTCCCAGCTTCTCGGAGCCGACACAGACAGCCAATGCGTTCGATCTCGACGCCAACCCTGATATTGGCAACGCTGCGTTTGGTGATAGCATCTTCGCAGATTTCACTGACTTTTGCACGGATCTTAGTCAATCGAACGGCCAGCCGCTGAACGACTTCGAGGCCATGGCAATGCTCCCACCGCCGACAGACATTGGTGGAACCGGCTTGTCCCAGAATTTTGCTGCGAATGAGCAGTATGATTCGTCCATGTATGATCCAGCGGATCTCAACTTATTCCCTGTGCAGCAAAACTTTGGCTATCCTAATCCCGAAGACTGCTACACTGCTCAGGAAGCGCCATACTTCCAGAATGGGTACAACGCATTTGCGCTTCCCGTGGACGCCTTTGGCAACCTCGGCCTAAGTGCAATACCTGGCAAAAAAAATTTGACCGGGTTTGACGATATGCAGTACCCAATGCAGCAGTACAACTATCTACCTGACCCGTGGACACTCCCTGTCCAGAGCGAATCGTTCTCCGCACACGTTGCAGATAAAACACCAGTTGGTCCGTCCCTAAAACTTGGACTACAAAGCCCTCATGAGGATGTAGGGGCCGTTCCAGCAACACATATTGCGGGCTCAGCACGACCAATGGTGGGCGCACCTACGTCTCCTACACTATCCACACAATCTTCAGATTCGCGCTCGGACGAAGAGTATCGTAATCAAAAAAAGCCTACGAAAATATCGAAGCGCCAACAGCGTCAGAAGCGTCGCCAGAGCGAAATCAGCTCAGCTTGCACAGCCGCTGAAACTCCAGCCGAGCCGGTAAAGTATAATGCAGGTGAAAAACCTAAGAAGGATGACGCAAAACCTTGGATCCGCATCAATACCAATACCGAAGGCGATACTCGTACCGCAAAGATCAATAATTGGAAGAACGAGTACAAGTACAAGCCGCTGCCTATGGGGTCTTGGACATCTGGAAAGTACACTTTCAGGTATACGCAGAACTGCAACGTAGACTTCCTCACCGATGCACCTATGTCGACTCGGAAGATTCGAGAGTACATTATGAACTACCCATGCGATGATGAGAAGCGCCTGATTCTCTGGATTCAGAAGATGCCAGCCGATACATCGCGACGCTATGGGTCGTCGCAACACGCCAAGTGCATGTTCAAGGAGTGCCCAGCCCAGAAGTACGTCCAAGGCACCATCAACACAGGTGAGTATCGCGTTGCCTTTGATGAGAAGTATTTTACCCACGGTGGCAACGTGGACCCATATGACTGCACAGCCTATGCTCACTTGTACTGCATGGAGCAGTTCCTAGACTTTGACCTAGTCTGCCAGATAGCTGACGTTCGCGTCGACGTTCGCCACGATATGCCACTTGAGCCTAACAAACACTCAGCCTTCTCCATGGTCGATGTTCCGGCTCGAGACGAGATGGAGTGTTTCGTCAAGCTGGCATCCCATAACAAGCTTCGTTGGGCGGAGCGTTGGGCAAATTATCCAGTCCATGAAGATTATGGACCGGAAGACCAGAAGCCTCACGAGTACACACTTACGTATCTGGCGCACTGCATGTATGAAAACCATCAGGATCGTTCGCACAAAAAGCAGGCCGCTCTCCGTCGGGTGACTGTCTCACAGCGCCGTGTGCATCTCGGCGACTTAGAGATGGCCGTCGCAGACAAGCGCATTGAGCAGGACATCTTCAAGGGCAAGAAGAAGGGTCGAAAGCACGCAGACCACTACAGCCAACGCATTTGGAACAACATCAACCGGGCTAAGAAGGAAGCCAAAGAATTCCTTGCAGCAATTAGGCGTGGCACGAAGTGTGACGCTCGAGGTCAGCCAAAGAAGGGCAGGAAGCCAAAGGCTGTGCAGTACCATGAGTACGTCGGGTCCGATGAAGACGAGCCCACCTACTCCGCTGGCACTCGCAAGACCCGGCAGAAGAAACAAAAGGTCAACTACGCCGAGTCTCCCGTCGAGCAGCTGCACCAGTACGACGAAGCAGCTTACATGCAAGCCCAGGCCGAGCTGCCGGTCCAAGCCACCGAAATCCAGCATCTTGCGAAGTATCTCGGGCACAACTCTCGCGATACATCCCAACCAGCCATCAACATCGACCCCATGTTTGATACTCCCTATGGTCTGTATGCTGTGCCCGCTACACCCAAGCTCAACATCGAAGACTACAATAACTTCCCCGCCTGCGAAGCAGACCTACCGGATGACAACCTCGAGCAGCTGCTCTCTCTGGAACGCCGTCAGTCTTGTGCTGATTCCGGGCCTATGAGCATCCTCAAGAGCCCTGGTCTGGTCTCTGGACGCTCCTCGCGCCGGGCAGGTTTCGGCGCGCAACCGGTGACGGATAGCAAGGAGTATGGTGTGGATGATCCCCCGAGTGCGATGTTTGTTCGTCGTAGCGGCCGTCTACGTGCTCGCTTGGGTTAGTAGATGTGTTGACTTGATTCAGCGTTTTCGTTTAATAAGCAGCTCTGAAAAGTTTCAGTCCGAAAAGACAGTAACGTCCCCACCTGTGTGCCGAGAAGCGCGCCGCAGCGAGAAAACCAACAGGTACTTTGACTTTATACACCCTTATCTCTACACAAACACGGTTATCTGCTCTAAGCATACTTTAGCAATAATTTGTAGATACTCGCAGACGTTTGTACGTCCTTATATCTAAAAATTATAGTTACCTTATTGCTATCGCATTACTGTCTGCAAATAGCGTTCTTATGCTGCAAAACAGAAGCGTCCTACCGCAGCACTAACGTGAAGCTCTTAACACCTTTAAGACTGCTAGGCTAATTAAACATAGACTAGCAGACCTTACTGCAATCCTACACAGTTCTTGCTAGGTCTGTAGTTGCTGTCGCACGAAGATACATTTAAGCCTGCTACGGGCGCTAGTACCTCTTAATCTAGGCTGCGGCTAATCCTAGCTACTGCAAGACAGCCCTGCACGTGTTGTATTATCACCGCACTGTAACGTTACTTACGCTATCACTTAGCGTTAGCAACTAAGTAAGCGCAGTCAAGCTAGTGGCTTAGCAGAGCTGCCTGTAGCTGATGCATAAATGCCTTATTCCTAGCACGCGCGCATAGCGGCTCTTAAAGTTAACACTTAACTATACACAATCTTTGTCACCCTGTAGGCTAATGTTTTATAGCAGCTTTAGTATATAGTGCTAGAAGTAGTTCTCTACAAAAACCTTTATTTACATTATGCTAGTAACCTACTATTACCTAACCTTACCCTAGGCTGTCTACGTGTCTGCTACTCCACTATCTGTCGTTACTCCTTGTTGAAGTTGTACTTTAAGCAAAGCTCGTAAGCACGTGTTCTATTGGTTCTTGAGGATGAGTACGGTAACAGGAAGCTAAGGGGGTTAGTTTGCGATGAGGTGTACAGATACGATCTGTCAGTCTTAAAGGCAGGGGTAACAATAAGTAGTACAGAGTAGACTGTCTAGCTTAAAGGTTGTGTTGAAGTTGTACTTTAAGCAAAGCTCGTAAGCACGTGTTCTATTGGTTCTTGAGGATGAGTACGGTAACAGGAAGCTGAGGGGGTTAGTTTGCGATAAGGTGTACAGATACGATCTGTTAGTCTTAAAGGCAGGGGTAACAATAAGTAGTACAGAGTAGACTGTCTAGCTTAAAGGTTAAAGGTTAAGATCTAAAGACAAACTTAGTTAACTAGGTTAAACACAAACTATAAGGGTTGTGTTCCTACATACTATATACTTAAGATATGTTCTATGCTTGTTCTATTGTTCTAGTGTTGTGCCAAACTAGCACACTATGGAACATTGTGGGATTCCTTAGAACAACACGTAACTTGTTCTATTATAGCGTTCTGCTAAGACTTTTAGAACATAAGGGGTCACGTTGTTATTAGTCCTAAATGCTGACCTTCCTAAAGACCTTTAGGTTGTCTCTAAGTGTCATTAATCCTTCTCTTCCTTATCTTCTGCCTTGCCCTATCTTAGGTTTGTAACACTATCCTCCCTCTTTAATCTTCATGTCCTTATAAACTAACCCTATAGTTTCTAGAAGTACTGCATACTGTCACTCTGTCAGCGAACGTATTAACCGTACTAGACAACTCGCAATAGTGTCCTGTTAGTACTGTGCGAAGTGGGGCCTTAAGTGTTAAATAGCGTTGTTAAAGAAGGAGTGTAGGAACTGTTATAGTGTAGGCAGCTAGAAGTGTGTTCTAATAGAGGTTCTGATTCCGAACTTTAACTAGATAGATCGGGAAATGAGCTGTCTAGAACAACAAGAGGCGGAAGCGGACAAAGCTGAGTCTGCTGCCTTCTAGGCCATAATGGCCGCGCGTGCGAAGAGAGATTATATTTAAAAATAAAAGAAAATGTTGCAATATTATAAGCAATAGTAGGTAGATAAGGCTAGTTAATATGTCAAAGACATTAAAGCTCTTAAGGCTGTTAAGGGCATCAACTAAGACGTCGCTTAGCTAGAGGATGGCCTGATGCCTGGTACTCTAGCCCTTGACTAGAGCGCGTTTATGCCATCCGTACTAGAAGGCGATTCGGGCTTCTCTTCCCTTAAGAATACTGGAGCAGAAGCTGCTGGCAGTTCTTAAGGTGCGTAGTTAGTTCCTATGTGTTTTCTAAGTTAGGATATCCTAACTATTTGACTAGGTATTTAATACTACGTCCTTTCTTCTAATATATTATTATTTTTTTAACTTCCTACTTGTCCTAGCCGTCTGCCTAGTAGTGAAAGTTTTTCTAGATTAGCGTTCTAGGGTTAGCTGGTTCTAACAGCAAGATGTGGAACACAGGATAGATCTTTGCATCCTTAGGCAGCGCGAGTTAATAGTTAACTAGGCTAATCTGTTTAGAAATGAAAAATAGTCTAACCTTAACCTTGTCTAGTTTTTTTATTAGTCGCCGTGTACGTAGATTTTTTATGAGGAGATAGACTTTATCCCCCTTCTTTAGCAGAGGTGCCGTTTTTTGTTTCTTGTTAACATAAGAAATACTCTATGACTAAGCTTTAGCGATGTTATTAAGCAATTTCTAATGTACTTCCTTTAGTGCTTTAACTAAGGTAATTGCTAATTCTGTTTAAATATTACTGTCTAATGACCTAGTAAAGAGATTTAGGTGTCTGCTGTGGTTTGCGAAGAACAGTAAATAGCCTGTTACTTCCGAGAGTTTGTTGTTGTATGCGATTTGTGCCATAGGTAAGAGTAAGACCTAATTGTCTTACTGCTAGTTGCAGTGAATTTAGAGGTACGTCTCCATCGTCTAGTTCACTCTTTCCGTCTGTCCGTCTGTCTGCGGATGGTATGCTGTAGATAGCTTCTTCTTAGTACCTAACGCAGCTAGTAGCGTGGTCTAATAGTTTAACGTGAAGAGCTTATCTCTATTGCTAATAATTAATTCGGGAATTCTGTGGTAGCAGATGATCTGATCCTTAAAGATATGTGCTAGCTGTTCTGCAGTATAGCTGTGTCTGAACAGTATCATGTCAGCGTATTTAGTAAATCTGTCTACTACGACGAAAATTAAGTTATAGGTGTATCCTATTATAGGATCTTCAGAGACAGGTAGCTAGGTGACGAAATCTATTGTAATGTTTGTCTATAGTGCCGTTAGTGGCTCCATCGCCTGTGCTTCTCCATACTTAGCGTGCGTGCTGTGTTTGTTCTGCTAACAGCTTACGCAATTCTTAATAAACTTACTAACTTTATTGCGCATGTTTAGGAATTTATAATATCTCTTAATAAGTTCTATTATTCTAGTAATGCTAGGGTGTCTATGCAGCAGGTTATCGTAGTAACTGCTGATAATCTCTTGTTCTAACTCTTCAGGAACGTAAGACGGTATCTGCTGTTCTTGTTAGACTAGTATTAGATTGTTAAGCTGCTGTAATAGTCCTAATAATCTGTTACTGTTAATGCTAAGAATTGCTAATTTGTTAATTGTCTTAGATCCTGCGAGATCGTGTCGTTGACTAAGCGCATCTGCTCTACTGTTGTCTTTTCCTAGAGTATAGAGGATCTTGAACTTGTACTGTCTGAGGGTCTTAGACTATCGTACTTGTCGTCTGTTCAATACCTTCGTGGTTATGAAATAGACTAGGTTCTTGTGATCCGTGTAGATTGTAAGTTCTAAACAACTTTTAGCGTAGACTCGCTAATGTTCTAAGGCGGATACGATCGCTAGTAACTCCTTATTGTGTACGTCGTATCGTTCTTCTAGTCCTGAGAACTTGCGTGAATAATACGCGATTAGGTGCCACTAGCCATCTCGCTCCTGCGTGATGCATGCTCCTAATGCCAGATCTAAGGCATCTGTTTCCATTCGCAGCGGTTCTCCGCTTCTGAATGTGACTAGAGTGGGTGGATCCACACAAGCCTGCTTTAATGTCTTAAAGGCTTAGTTTTGTTCTGTGTCCTATCTAAAAGGTGTATCCTTCCGCGTAAGTTTTGTAAGCAGCAAGGCCTTTGTGGAGTAATCCTTAATAAAGCGTCAGTTAAAGTTAACAAACCTAAGGAACTCTTGAATGTTTTTAACAGTTTTAGGTGTTAGCTAATCCTTTATAACCTGAATCTTATCTTTGCTTATCTTAACTCCGTATCTTCCTACGACAAACCCTAGGAATTTAACTTCCTCCTTGTGCCATTCGCACTTTTCGGGTTTTAGACGTAGATGTGCTGCTCCTAGGCAGGTAAGCACTTGTCGTACATGTTTAACATGCTCTTCTAGCGTCTTGCTGTACACTAGGATGTCATTAAGGTACGCCACTATAGTGATGTCCAAGTGTGCTCTTAACACGTTGTTAATAAGTGCTTAACATGTCGCTAGTGCGTTAGTAAGCCTAAATAGCATAACCAAATACTTGTAATGACCGTAACAGGTTCTAAACGCCGTCTTCTATTCTTCGCCTTCCTTTATGCGGATAAGGTTATACGCTCCTCTTAGATCTAACGCAGTAAAGTACTGTGCTCCGGCTAACTAATCTTGTAGTTCGCTGATGTTTGGTAGCAGGTACTGATTTTTGATTGTGATATCATTAAGTTTCCAGAAGTCGATGCAAGGTCGTAGCTTGCCATCTTTCTTTGGTACGAATAGAACGGGAAATTCTGCTAGGGATTCTAATTCTCTAATGAATCCTTTGTTAAGGTTCTCCTTAAGGTACTTACGTAGTTCCTCAAGTTCCTTTTCTGACATTTAATATATAGGCCCGAATGGGGGTTTCTTTCCTTCCTTAAGCTTAATCTCGTGGTCCTATTCCTAGTGCTGCGGTAATGCCTTCGCAGTCTTCTTATCGCAGAAGAGGTCTATAAACTCTCTATATTCATCTAGGATGTTAGGGGTTGTACTGTCCTTCTTAACCGTTGCTTTGTGATCCTAGGGCTGGTTAGCATCTGCACGGTCAACCGCTCTAACTTAGCGCGTCTTGTTCGAAGAGATATTGTTGATCTCCTTCTTATCCACCAGCTGCGTCGTGAGCTACGCAGGTCGCTGTCTTAGTGTACCTAATCCGTGACACTTAAGCGTTATTCGCTGGTTCTTCCAGTCGATCTATAGATTGTGCTCTCTTAACTAAGGAAGTCCTAATATGATATCGTAGGCGGCTGTTCCTAGAACATCTAGGTCCATTAATTCCTTGTGGTTAAATACTTTAAGATGTTGCTGTACCACCTTGTAGGTTACAAACAATTCTCCTAGCATTAGTTCTCTGTTAGCTACTCGTAAAGGGTATAGTTCCTCCTTTCTTCGCTTTTACAAGCCTGCTTGCGTAATAGCAGATTAAGACACGTAGTTGCTTTGTGCTCCTAAGTCCAACAATGCTGTTATCCTAGTGCCTTCTAGCACGACAGGGAATTTAATAAGGGAATGGGTCTCATTAGAATCCTTACGTCGATTCTAGGAGCCCTAGACGTTGTTAAGAAAACGCTCTCGTCTAATTCCTCTATAGCGTTCGTTCGCTATCTGTCTAAAAAAGACTTGTCCTAAGGCAGAAAGCCGCTTAGGCGCTTAAGTGACTAGTGTTTCTAACACTTTAGGTTAAGGCACTTAGCCTATTCGTGACCGTAGCATTCCTCGTTCTGTACTAGGTGCATGTCCAGAATTTCATCTACGCTAGTGACTCCTAGGAAGTGTAGATTCGTACGCTTGTCCTAGAGGTGCTCCGCGCAGTATGTCTTGGCACACTCCCACCAGTAGTCCTCACAGCCATCGGGCTTGCTTAGGAACCACTGGCTCTTGATCTTGAACTGCAAATGGTCGTCGCAGGCTTCGTGGTAGCACTGCATGGCTGGTAACTGAGGGTGACACGGGTTTCTAATGTCCTAATAGAGTTGCGATGTGTAGCTTTGCGCTGGCATAGCGGGTCGCCGGTTGAAGTCGGGTTTGTCTCGGCTTCGAGCGTATGAGTTGTAAGCGTCCAGCTGCCGCTGCGTCGCAGTATTGTCTTTCTTCTATTAGTTAAAGTCTTCTGTGTGCCAATCCTCATTAGTCTTCTTAACGTTAATCAACTGCTGATCGAACTCCTTAAGTGCGTTGATGTCACTAAGCAAATACTGTCTTGATTGCACAATGTCTTCGTCCATCATCCAGTCGCGAGTGCTCTCGACACTCTGCGAAGTAAGTGACTAGACAGTGACACTTGGTGTCTCTTCCTTATGTTTAGGGATGTTGTTAACAATAGTCAGGTTTATTATAGGTGCTTAGGGTGCCTAGGAGGCAGGAGTCTAGGTTGCTCGGTCGCGCGAGACTGGCGTGTCAAACTCTTGTAGTCTGTCGCATACAAGCAGACGTTTTCCTTCCTTTAAATAGTATTAGTTAGCTTTCTGGTAGAAGGGTCCGTAGTATTGTTTGCCGACAATAATAGTGCCATCCTGGGTGTCGCATTCCACCGCATAGTGCTTTTAAGGATTGTTATAAATCTATTAGGTATGCAGGTAAGGCGTTAGTGCCTGCACTAGTTCGTCTAACGTGTATTTATCTAATTCTTTATCATAGTTGTCTTCTATAAGGCGTCCCATGTCTTTAGTGAGAACTTCCTATTCTCTACTAGTCTTGTTGTCGCTAGTGGTTAGCATGTTAAGCTGTTAGACTACTTTATTCTTCATGCGACAATCGCAAGCGTAGTAGCCTATCTTGCCACAGCCGTAACAAGTTACTAATAACTTGTCACTGCGGTTGTTACTACCCTTACTCTGCTCTTTCTTGTTCCACCTATTAGGTCCTTTGTTGATATTAGATAGGTCTATGGCGGCTGGTCTATAGTATCCACTTCGTGTGTTGTTATGGATACGTTGTCCGGAGTTAGATTAATAGTGGCCTCCGCGCTGTCCGCGGTTAGCGAGGTTGTTGCGCTATAGGTTGCGTGGCGGCGGGCGTTTCTCATTTAAGAGTACGCGCGCCTGTGGATCGTTCTAAAGCTCTTGTTGTAACTTGTAGAGCTTGATGTTGATGTTAATTGCAGTGTTAATAAGGTTATCTAAACTATTAGTGCTAGCGCTAGTGCGCATCAGCTCTGTCTTAACTAAAGGTTTGAGGCCTTGCTTAAACATAGTCATTAGCGCAGTGTCGTCCCAGTTAGTGTTGGCAGCTAGCTGCTGAAACTCCGCAGCGTAGTCAGCGGCTGACTTAGTTTGACGCACGCGCTGAATCTCGCGTTGTGCAATTAAAGGTTTGTTAGAGATACCAAAGACAGGTTTGATCTTCTCTTTAAAGTTGTTGAAATTTCTGACCTATTCGTCCACTTCTTCTAGGGCAGTTCCCGCCTGGAATTGTTAGATAAAGGGCTTGATCTATTTAAATGCGTTGCCACGCATGTAGCTTAATACGAGGATGACTCGTTTGTCTATAGGTATTTTATCACCTTAGAAAGTGAAGAAGAGATCCTATTGCATGATCTAGTCGTCTAACTTCGCGCGATCTCTATAGTAGAGGTCGGGCTTGTTAACGTTTATGACGCTGTTAGTCGTAGTACCAGCGTTAGTCATGTCTGTATCGTTTGAGCGAGTGCTGCTAGGGGTAGCACGGGGTCCTGAGGTAGTACTCATCTTAGGGGTGTTTAAAATGTTAAAGTTGTACTTTAAGCAAAGCTTATAAGCACGTGTTCTATTAGTTCTTGAGGATGAGTACGGTAACAGGAAGCTGAGGGGGTTAGGTTGCAGTGAGGTGTACAGATATAATCTGTCAGTCTTAAAGGCAGAGTAACGATAAGTAGTACAGAGTAGACTGTCTAGCTTAAAGGTTAAGGGTTGAGATCTAAAGACAAACTTGATTAACTAGGTTAAACACGAACCATAAGGGTTGTGTTCCTACTGTTTATATACATAGGGAATATCGAACCCTTAGTATCTCCTTTACCACCCCAGGTGGTCAGACCATCGCAGGTGGTCAGACCATCGCAGGTGGTAGGGCTTGGCGAGGTGGTCGTATCACGTGACCCGTGACACGTTGTCATCCTTAGCGTTGCCCCGCTCCCTATCAGTACCTGTTCGTTCGGAGATCGTAACACTAGCACACTGTGGAACATTATGGGATTCCTTAGAACAACACGTGACTTGTTCTATTGTGGCGTTCCGCTAAGACTTTTAGAACATAAGGGGTCACGTCGTTATTAGTCCTAAATGCTAACCTTCCTAAAGACCTTCAGGTTGTTGTTACGATCTCCAGAGGAGCAGGTACTGATAGGAAGCGGGGCAGCGCTAAGGGACGACAGCGTGTCACAGGTCACGTGATACAGGGTTGACATCCCGCCAAGCCACGCCTCCCGAGATGCCACGCCTCCGGGGAAGACGTACCCTCCCGGGACGCCATAAGCTTAAAGGAGGCACCAGGCTTAGGACCTAGTATATAACAAGTAGGAACACAACCCTTATAGTTCGTGTTCAACCTAGTCAATCAAGTTTGTCTTTAGATCTTAAACCTTAACCTTTGAGCTAGACAGTCTACTCTGTACTACTCATCGTTACCCTTGCCTTCGAGACTGACAGATCGTATCTGTACACCTCATTGCAAACTAACCCCTCAGACTCCTGTCACCGTACTCATCCTCAAGAACCAATAGAACACGTGCTTACGAGCTTTGCTTAAAGTACAACTTCAACATTTTAAACACCCCCAAGATGAGTACTACCTCAGGAACCCGTGCTACCCCTAGCAGCACTCTCTCAAACGATACAGACATGACCGACGCTGGTACTACGTCCAACAGCGTCATAAACGTCAGCAAGCCCGACCTCTACTACGGAGATCGCGCAAAGCTAGATGACTAGATCATGCAATGGGACCTCTTCTTCACTTTCCAAGGTGAGAGGGTACCTATGGACAAGCGAGTCATCCTCGTATCAAGCTACATGCGTGGCAACGCATTCAAATGGATCAAACCCTTCATTTAGCAGTTCCAGGCGGGAACTGCCCCTGATGAAGTAGACAAATGGGTCGGAAACTTCGACAACTTTAAAGAGAAGATTAAACCTGTGTTTGGTATCTCTAACGAACCCACGATCGCACAACGCGAGATTCAGCGCGTCCGTCAGACTAAGTCAGCCGCTGATTATGCTGCGGAGTTTCAGCAGATCGCTGCCAACACTGACTGGGACGACACTGCGCTGATGACCATGTTTAAACAAGGTCTCAAACCTTCAGTCAAGACAGAGCTGATGCGCACTGGCGCCAGCACTGACAGTTTAGACGACCTCATCAACACTGCAATTGATATCGACGTCAAGCTCTACGAGCTACAGCAAGAGCTACGAGACGATCCACGGGCGCGCGTGCTCTTAACTGAGAAACGCTCGCCGCCACGCAAACCATGGCGCAACAATTCTGCCAACCGCGGACAACGCGGAGGCCACTATCAATCCAACTCTGGACAACGTATTCACAACAACACGCGAAGTGGATACTACGGACCAGCCGCCATGGACCTATCTAATATCAACAAAGGACCTGATAGGTGGAACAAGAAAGAGCAGGGCAAGGGTAGTAACAACCGCGGTGACAAGTCATCAGTGACTTGCTACAGCTGTGGCAAAACAGGCCACTACGCTCGCGATTGTCGCATAAAGAACAAAGTAGTCCGACAGCTTAACATGCTGACTACTGGCGACAACGAGACCAGTGGAGAATGGGAAGTTCTCACTAAAGACATAGGCTGTCTTATGGAAGATAACCACAACGGAGAATCAGACGACTACGCGTCAGATACACGAATTCGGGCATCAACGCCTCACCCGCATACCCAATAGATCTATAACGATCCCCGGAAACACCATGCAGTAGAATGCGACACCCGGGATGGCACCATTATTGTCGGCAAGCGATACTACGGACCCTTCTACCAGAAAGACAACTAGTACTATACAAAAGAAGGAAAACGTCTGCTTGTATGCGACAGAGCACAAGAATATCAGGACACGCCGGTCTCGCGCGACCGAGCAACCCAGACTCCTGCCTCCCAGGAACCGCAAGTGCCTACAATAAACCTGACCATTGTCAACAATATTCCTGAACATAAGGAAGAGACACCAAGCGTCACTATTCAATCACCAACCTTACAGAGTGTCAAGAACACTCGCGGATGGATGATAGACGAAGACGTCATAAGGTCAAGGCAGTATTTGCTTAGTGACGGCGATGCACTCAAGAAGTTCGATCAACAAGTGATCAACGCACAGAGGACTAGCAAGGACTGGCACACGGAAGACTTTAACCAATGGAAGAAAAACAACACTGCGACACAACAACAGCTAGACGCTTACAACTCCTACGCTCGAAGCCGAGACGAACCTGACTTCGACCGTAGACCAGCTATGCCAACACAGAGCTACACATCGCAGCTACACCAGGACATTAGGAACCCATGTCACCCTCAACTACCAGCCATGCAGTGCTACCACGAAGACTGCGATGACCATAAGCAGTTCAAGATCAACAGCCAGTGGTTTCCAAGCAAGCCCGAAGGCTGTAAGGAATACTGGTGGGAGTGTGCAGAGACCTACTGCGCGGAGCACCTCTGGGACAAACGTACGAATCTACACTTCCCAGGGATCACTAGCGTAGAAGAGATCTTAGACATGCACCTCGTCTAGAACGAAGAATGCTACGGTTACGAATGGGTAGAGTGTCTAAACCTGAAGTGTCAGAAACACAGGTCACTTAAGTACCTAAGCGGCTTTGTGCCCCAGGACGAGTCTTTTTTAGACGTACGGCGAACGAACGCCACAGAGGAACTGGACGAGAGCGCTTCCTTAACAGCGTCCAGGGCTCCCGGAATCGACGTCAGGATTCCGATGAGACCCATTCCCTCATCAAGTTCCCTGTTGTGCTAGAAGGCACCAGGATGACGGCATTGTTGGACTTAGGAGCACAAAGCAACTACGTGTCTCAATCCGCTATTACGCAAGCAGGCTTGCAGAAGCGAAGAAAGGAGGAACCATACCCTTTACGAGTAGCCAACGGAGAACCAATGCCAGGAGAGTCGTTTGTAACCCACGAGGTGGTGCAACGACGTCTTAGAGTATTCAACCACGAGGAATTGATAGACCTAGATGTTCTGGGAACGGCCGCCCACGATATCATATTAGGACTTCCTTAGTTAAGAGAGCACAATCCATGGATCGACTGGAAGAACCAGCGAATAACGCTTAAGTGTCACGGATTAGGTACACTAAGACAGCGACCCGCGCAGCTCACGACGCAGCTGGTGGATAAGAAGGAGATCAACAACATCTCTTCGAACAAGACGCGCCAAGTTAGAGCGGTCGACCGTGCAGATACCAACCAGCCCTAGGATCACAAAGCAACGGTTAAGGAGGACAGTACAACTCCTGACATCCCGGATGAATATAGAGAGTTTATAGACCTCTTCCGCGATGAGAAGACTGCGAAAGCACTACCGCAGCACCAGGAATGGGACCACGAGATTAAGCTTGAGGAAGGAAAGAAACCCCCATTCGGGCCCATATATCAGATGTCAGAAAAGGAGCTTGAGGAACTACGCAGATACCTCAAGGAGAACCTTAACAAAGGATTCATTAGAGAATCAGAATCCCTAGCAGGATTTCCCGTTCTATTCGTACTAAAGAAAGATGGCAAGCTACGACCTTGCATCGACTACCGGAAGCTTAACGACATTACAATCAAGAATCGGTATCCGCTACCGAATATCAGCGAACTACAAGATCGGCTAGCCGGAGCACAGTACTTCACTGCGTTAGACCTAAGAGGAGCATATAACCTCATCCGCATGAAGGAAGGCGAAGAATGGAAGACGGCGTTTAGAACCCGTTATGGTCATTACGAGTATTTGGTCATGCCATTTAGGCTTACCAACGCACCAGCGACATGTCAAGCACTCATCAACAACGTATTGAGAGCGCATTTGGACATCACCGTGGTGGCGTACCTCAATGACATCCTAGTGTACAGCAAGACGCTAGAAGAGCATGTCGAACATGTACGACAAGTGCTTACCTGCCTAGGAGCAGCACACCTACGCCTGAAACCCGAAAAGTGCGAGTGGCACAAGGAGGAAGTCGAATTCCTAGGGTTTATCGTAGGAAGACATGGAGTTAAGATGAGCAAAGATAAGATTCAGGTTGTGAAAGATTGGCCAACACCTAAGACTGTTAAGAACATTCAAGAGTTTCTTAGGTTTGTCAACTTTAACCGACGCTTCATCAAGGACTACTCCACGAAGGCCTTACCGCTAACAAGACTCACGCGGAAGGACACACCCTTTAGATGGGACAAGGACCAAGACCAAGCCTTTGAAACGTTAAAGCAGGCTTGTGTGGATCCACCCACTCTAGTCACATTCAGAAGCGGAGAACCGCTGCGAATGGAAACAGATGCCTCAGATTTGGCATTAGGAGCATGCATCACGCAGGAGCGAGATGGCCAATGGCACCCAATCGCGTACTATTCACGCAAGTTCTCAGGACCAGAGGAACGATACGACGTGCACGACAAGGAGTTACTAGCGATCGTATCCGCCTTAGAACATTGGCGAGTTTACGCAGAAAGTTGTTCAGAACTCACGATCTACACAGATCACAAGAACCTGGTACATTTCACAACAACGAAGGTATTGAACAGACGACAAGTACGATGGTCTAAGACACTTAGACAATACAAGTTTAAGATCCTCTATACTCCAGGAAAGGACAACGGCAGAGCAGATGCGCTCAGTCAACGACACGACCTCGCGGGATCTAAGACAATTAATGAGTTAGCGATCCTTAGCATCAACAGCGACGGATCGTTAGGACCATCACAGCAGCTTAACAATTTGATGCTAGTCCGACAGGAACAGCGGATACCAGCTCACGTTCCTGAAGAATTAGAACAAGAGATCATTAGCAATCACCACGATGACCCGCTACACGGACACCCTGGCATCACAAGAACAATGGAACTTATTAAGAGACATTACGAGTTTCCGAACATGCGCGACAAAGTCAGCAAGTTTATCAAGAATTGCGTAAGCTGTCAGCAGAACAAACACAGCACGCACGCCAAGTATGGAGAAGCACAGGCAATGGAGCCTCCGACGGCACCATGGACGAACATCACGATGGATTTCGTTACCCAGCTACCTGTCTCCAAAGATCCTGTAACAGGATACGCCTACGACTCAATCCTCGTCGTAGTAGACCGATTCACTAAGTACGCTGAAATAATACCGTTTAGACATGGCTACACTGCAGAGCAGCTAGCGCACGTCTTTAAGGACCGGATCATTCGCTACCACGGTATCCCAGAATCAATCATTAGCGACAGAGATAAGCTCTTCACGTCAAACTATTGGACCACGCTACTAGCAGCGTTAGGCACCAAGAAGAAGCTTTCCACAGCCTACCACCCGCAGACAGACGGACAGACAGAAAGAGTGAACCAGACAATGGAGACGTATCTCCGCATTTACTGCAACCAGCAGCAAGACAACTGGTGTTCACTATTGCCTATGGCACAAATTGCATACAACAACAAACTCTCAGAAGCAACAGGCTACACGCCGTTCTTCGCGAATCACGGCAGACAGCCAAATCTCTTTACTAGGTCATTGGACAGTAATATCCAAACAGAATCAGCGATAACCTCAGTTAAAGCACTGAAGGAAGTACACCAGAAATCGCTTGATAACATCGCCAGAGCTCAGTCAAGGAGCATCTCTTATGTCAACAAAGAACGAAAAACGGCGCCTCTGCTAAAGGAGGGGAATAAAGTGTATCTCCTCACAAAGAACCTACGCACACGGCGACTAACGAAAAAACTGGACAAAGTCAAGGTCAGACCATTTTTCATTTCCAAGCAAATCAGCCCAGTCAACTATCGACTCGCGCTGCCTAAGGATGCAAAGATTCATCCTGTGTTCCACATCTCGCTGCTGGAACCAGCCGACCCCAGAACGCCAATCCAGAAAGACTTTCACTACCAGGCAGACGGCCAGGACGAGTGGGAAGTTGAAAAAATAATAAAACAAAGAAAAAAAGGACGCAACACTGAATACCTAGTTAAATGGTTAGAATACCCAGATTCAGAAAACACATAGGAGCCAGAAGCAAACCTCACGAACTGCCGCCAGTTGATGGCACAGTATCAAAGCCTTGCGGCCAACACAAGGGCCCGACAGGATCCATAGGGTTACCAGCAAGGAAGTCAATAAAGAGCTGGTCTGACGGAAGACTAAAAGAAGGGTTGTCAGCCTGTAACCAGCCGGGATCAGCCCAAGGATCGGGAACAAGGGGGCCGGTAACGGTACTCGAACTTTCCGCCTCCTGTGCCTGATCCTGCACTTTCAGCAACGCCAGATCGCGGCGTGCAAACTGACGCTCACGACTCTCAAGCTCCAACAGCTCGCGTTTCGCACGAGCTGTCGCTTCCTCAAAACGAGCAAGCTCAATACGCTTCGCCTCTTTCTCTTTCTCAACCTTTTCCCATTCCTCTTCAGGAACGAACAGACTGCACTCCGCTCTTACGGAGATACAGCCAGCACAGCGACCAGTAGCGGTATCGACAAAACACCGCAAGTCCTTTTGTTCGCACCTTTCACAGCGAAACGGCATTTCCAGCGCACGATCCTGAACACGTTAAGCACGGGCACGACGTTGCTCAGTGGATGACTGTGAGCGCGGGGCTCGTGGTTTTCGCGTTCCAGAATCCTTCGGCATGGTTAGGGAGGCTATGGAACGTCACAAGGAAGCAACCTACGAACGGTACTTATAGGAGGAGACCTACCCTGCGACCCGCGGCACGGATAAACAATATATCGAGGACGATATGCTGGAAGGAGAGGAGGTAGTGTTACGATCTCCAGAGGAGCAGGTACTGATAGGAAGCGGGGCAGCGCTAAGGGACGACAGCGTGTCACAGGTCACGTGATACAGGGTTGACATCCCGCCAAGCCACGCCTCCCGAGATGCCACGCCTCCGGGGAAGACGTACCCTCCCGGGACGCCATAAGCTTAAAGGAGGCACCAGGCTTAGGACCTAGTATATAACAAGTAGGAACACAACCCTTATGGTTCGTGTTCAACCTAGTCAATCAAGTTTGTCTTTGGATCTCAAACCTTAACCTTTGAGCTAGACAGTCTACTCTGTACTACTCATCGTTACCCTTGCCTTTAAGACTGACAGATCGTATCTGTACACCTTATTGCAAACCAACCCCTCGGACTCCTGTCACCGTACTCATCCTCGAGAACCAATAGAACACGTGCTTACGAGCTTTGCTTAAAGTACAACTTCAACAGTTGTCTCTGAGTGTCATCAATCCTTCTCTTCCTTATCTTCTGCCTTGCCCCATCTCAGGTTCGTAACAGGTTGAAGGTTGAGATCCAAAGACAAACTTAGTTAACTAGGTTAAACACAAACTATAAGGGTTGTGTTCCTACATACTATATACTTAAGATATGTTCTATGCTTGTTCTATTGTTCCAGTGTTGTGCTAAATTAGCACATTGTGGAATATTATAGGATTCCTTAGAACAACACGTGACTTGTTCTATTATGGCGTTCTGCCAAGACTTTAGAACATAAGGGGTCACATCGTTATTAGTCCTAAATGCTGACCTTCTTAAAGACCTTTAGGTTGTCTCCAAGTGTCATTAATCCTTCTCTTCCTTATCTTCTGCCTTGCCCCATCTCAGGTTCGTAACACAGGCTTAAATGTATCTTCGTGCGACAGCAACTACAGACTTAGCAAGAACTGTGTAGGATTGCAGTAAGGTCTGCTAGTCTATGTTTAATTAGCCTAGCAGTCTTAAAGGTGTTAAGAGCTTCACGTTAGTGCTGCGGTAGGACGCTTCTGTTTTGCAGCATAAGAACGCTATTTGCAGACAGTAATGCGATAGCAATAAGGTAACTATAATTTTTAGATATAAGGACGTACAAACGTCTGCGAGTATCTACAAATTATTGCTAAAGTATGCTTAGAGCAGATAACCGTGTTTGTGTAGAGATAAGGGTGTATAAAGTCAAAGTACCTGTTGGTTTTCTCGCTGCGGCGCGCTTCTCGGCACACAGGTGGGGACGTTAGTAATCTTGATAAAAATTGTATAATCCCATCCAGACCTATCTTCTACTTGTAAGATTAGCCCATTTGATTAACGTTATTAACACCTTTGAATGTGTGCGGCGTCTTGTGTATGAGTTTTGAAGTGTTCAGCAGTTGTTTGGCTGCAATTGTGAGAGCTCGAGTCGGTATTCGGGTACTACCGAGGGGCAAGAATAGCCACAGGTCGGTATCCACTCTGGCGCGCAAGCGGGCTGTCACCGCAAGTCTCCAGATGTATAAAGATCCAGGGCCGTCTCTTGTTCAGGCCATGAAAGGTCACCAGTCCAGCAGGCGTTCACCGCCATGTTTCGAATGTTTCAGCAGTATCGAAAGCCGTTCCTCGCTAAGATCCCAAGCGCCTGAGCAGAGTGTTCTCGATGCCATGGGGCCACTCTTCCTGCTTGACCGACAGAACGGTGTGTGTGAGCTGTTCGGAGGAGTGCAGCAGTAGGTCCAGGTACTAGCTGTGGCAGGGAAGGGCCGACAAAGTCATCGCCACGCTAAGCGCCTTGCAGTTACCGTGGTGATGCACGTGCCAATCGGCGAAGCTGGCAGTCGCGGCGGCGCGAGCACCTGCAGCAATAGCGACCAGCCTCTCTGTTTACACCGCTCAATTCCCAGCCTGCCAGCGCATAGGCCGGACGGGTATCTTTTCTGGTCCCGTAGTTCGCCCAAACAATAGCAGACGATATCCCTGACCTGATTCCACATTTCTGAACGTTCATTGAACCCTGAGTGACACCCGCCTTATGCTGTTGCACACACCTGCAGCTCACAACCTCACTCAATCATGACCACACTTGACGAGCTGCGAGACCAGGGTCACACATCGTTTGCAATCAATGAAGACCGAGAGTACGGAGAGCCATTGTCACCGGGCACCATGTTTGAGGGTGACAACTCATTCAATTCTGACCTTGCCATGTCAACGAACGGCGAAGAGACACCGGCCGTTGAGCTCGAGCGAGACGAGCGAGAGTTCGGCGACGAGCTATTACAGCCATATCAGAGCTCCTACACATCTCGAAAAGGACACTCGCGGCGTCAGTCCGCCACCACACACTACAGCTTCATCTCAGCTATGCCATCAGAAACTGTCTCAGTCACCTCAAAACCTGCTTCCGCCGGCATCCCAGCCATCGACACACGATACACTCCACGCAAGGAGCGCCCACGCTTCCGAAACCCCGAATCTGTACGCGCAATGCAGATGGTCTCACCGCTACCAATGTCGCCCTACGAGAGCAATCGAGAGAGGATGAAGAGCGCCTACGGCCTTGTTACACCAAGTCGCAATGGCAGGTCTGAGTCAAGACAGTCCTCGCGCAGGGGGAGTGTCCGGAGCCACCACAGTCCTAAGCCTCCACCAACACCACAGCAAGCGCCTCTCGTCCTGCTGCACGTCACAATACTGCCCATGCAGCTGCCATACTCGCACGAGCTTATGGACAGGATCATGCCGCAGTGGCTGGTGGAGAACTTTAGACTGCTGGAGGAGAAGCTCCAAGATATCATTCTCATGCGCCGCGGCTTACTCATTCCTCACCCCAGGGACGAGTATGAGCTGCTTGAGGAGCGCATCTTGGAGAGCCTAGAGCTCAAGACTCCACGACTGCTAAAGTGCGGTCACTTTGTGTCGCCAGACGACGACGCAGAGAAGGATGAGGATGACGACTCTGCAATCGGTGCAGACGACGGCGCTAGTCGTATGAGCGGAGGCACAATGACCAACGATCACGACCACATGCACAACGACAATATGCACGCAAGGCGAGATTCTGCTATGTGCTTCGACTGCCATCGCGAGCTGAAGAAGCCTGGCCAAGGCGTAGGCGCTGGTACACGACGCTTTGACATCAGGATCTACGCTGCCAACGGCTTGATGCGCTCTGAAGCTTGGACAGCTGCCTGGACAGAGATGGAACGATGCGATGTTGAGATCACACCCTGGATTCCCGAGGACGTCCGCAAGACTCTGGAAAAGAGGATCATCGAGGAACAGGAAGCAGACAAGCGCAAAGCAGCATACAACGCCGAGCTTCTTCGCAGAGTCCAGGAAGATGCCGTACACAAGCAGAAGCTTGCTGCTGAGGCAACGGCAAAAAAGAGACAAGAGGAGCAGGAGCTGCAGCGAAGCTTCGAGGCTGCAACAGCTGCCCTGCAGAGGAGTATCGAAGAGAAGGCTGCCGACAAGGCCAACTTCGAGCAGACTATGGAGGAGAAGATTGAGGAGGCGAAGGAGGCGATCCGCTTCGAGCTCGAGTCGCAAGCGATGATGGAGTCTAACTCTGTCGCCGAGCGCTTCAGGAACATGGAGGAGGTGCTGAGGCAGTACCAATATGTGTCCTGTCCTCAGTCACCGCTGCCACCATCGGTAGCAGCCACGTCCCGTTCACGCGCATCGACGTACGACCTGGACTTGCGCAGTGTCTCCCGTGGTCGTCGCGGCTACACCTCGAGCCGACCACACGCCGAACAAATTCCCCTGAGCACGTTGTTGAAGAATTATCTTCTCATCCAGCTCGCCGATCCCAAGAATTGGGCAATCGTCCTTTTGACTGCCGCCGTCGGTTTCATGTCGATGAACATCTCAACCCAGCAGGCTGCTCCCTCTTTGATCAGCGATGTGCCTTCGGTCAACACGGCCTCTGTTTCTGCTGTCATGGCCACCACCACAGCATTCTCGACACTAACTGTCACCCACACTCAGATGGCAAGCAGCGTCTATCCTACAGCATCGTACTCGTCCTCGATCGGTGCTTCTGTTCTCCCCACGATTTTGCCCAGCGAGCCCGAAGTTGCCGACCACAACGAAGTCCCGGTCTTTGAATCTTCTTCTACGGTTCCGGACGAGCCTCTGCGCCGCGACTCGGAGGTCTCGGAAGCCGATCCTGAGGAGACAGTGGTGGCCGACCCCGTTGTTGAGGATCTTACAGAGCCAGCGAACATGGACTTTAACCTTTTCGCACACACCTCTGAGTTGCTTGGCGCTGCCCATGACGATGCCGTGGTCATGGAGGATCCCGTTACTCCGCAGGCGGAGGACTCTGCGTCGGAGGACTCTGCGTCGGAGACTGAAAGCGTCGCCGACGCAGATAGCAACAGTGTCGCCATCGAATCCGACGACGAGATGGACGTCTGCCCCTTCAACCCTATTCAGGTTGAGGAAGATAGCTGCTCAGTCGACGAGTAGGGTGGCTTGCTTTTTTCCATTCACTTTCTGTACATGACTTTTACTATGCCCAAGAGGCTTATCACGACGACGACATGACAGCACATTATTGTTGCATTTGAGCGCATTTAGGCGAGCATCCAAGCGAGCAATCTGGTAGCGAGCAAAGCATGTGTTTGGTTCTTTGATATAGTTGGATTTGCGAATACCTTAGTCGATACTCCCCCGAGCTCTGTAAATAGCGCGCTAAATCATCATCTGCTCCGCCCTCTCATCTACATCGACGTCCAATTACTCTTCTTCACTCTCCTCCGTCTCTTCGCCCTCATTCTTGCCCTCATTCTCACCCTCATTTGACCGCTCACCACTTCCCTCCCCTCCAATCTTTCCCTCCACAACATCAACTACGTCTACCCCCCGCGCCGCAAACATCCCAACCTTCTCCCTACACATGGCCAGCTTCATAAGACTCATCTCCGCGCTATCATGGTGCGCGTTGAACGTCTTACCCCGGTACCGCAGCTGCTCGTCCGTCTTGTGTCGACGCGGCCGCGGTGCGCGCTGGTAGATTGGATCGTCCATGATGGTTTCGGTGGGGGAGTGGGGGTGTGTGCGGTGGGTGAGCGGGAAAGTGGGGATGCGGAGGTGGAAGGATGTTCGCGCAGGGGCGGGTTGAGGGTTTGGAGATGGTGTGGGGAAGTCTGTGGGAAGATGGTGGTGGTGGACGGTGGTGCAGAGTGTTGATTGAGGAGCGGAGAAGAGGTCTCTCACATCGCTGTTCTTAATTTTCTCGATTAGAGCTTCTTTGACGCCCGCGTGCCAGTTGCATAGGTGCGTTGCGTGCATCTTCGCGTAGCCCCTGGGACCGAGGCTCAGGAGTAGGTTAGCGAAGAAGGTGAAGCCCTTTTTGTCGTTCGCCCATAGGAAGGTGAGCAGCTCCGGTCCGATGTCGAGCACGTCGAAGGATTGCGGGTCTCCGAACTCGTCGATTATTGTTCTTGGCTCTGGGCGTCGCAGGTCCGCGAGTAGCTGGGCGATGACTAGGTCGCAGACGGAGCCGGCGCCTAGTGTCACGGCGAGGACGTAGAGGTCTTCGAGCTCGGGCATGGTCCATTCTTGCTCGAATGTTCCGTATGCGGTGGTGATGGAGTCTGGCAGGTGAGGCTGGAGTGGCGCAGTAGTGCAAGCGACGAAGCGGCATATTGTGTCGGCGCTGATTTCGGGGCCGTGTGTGATGGCGTTGATGTGTGGGCTCTCGAGGAGGAGCACACTGATAGTGCTGCAGTGGTCAAGGAGGGACGCGCGGGGGATCTGTATACCGGATGGATCGCCGTAGGTTGTTGAGCCGGTCTTGCACAGGAAAGTTATCGTGTCCTTGTCTGCGGTGTCGAAGGCCTGAGTCCCGTGGCGTGCACATGGCGGTATTCCAACGTCTCCTTGTAACTCTGGTGGCGATGATGCGCGGTCTGGGAGTGTCGCAAACAGCTCCTCGAGCCGGGCGTCGAGTGGATTCCGCTTGAGCTTTTTCACACTTTTGCCCTTTTTCTTCTTCTCGCTCTTTCCCTTGATAGCACGAGCGCGAGCGCGTTTGCCCAGTGGGATGTATTCGAGACCCTTCTCAGCATAGAAGCGCGGCGCGTGTGTGTTGTACACCTTGAAGATGTTTGTCATGGAACATGGCTTGCCCTGCTTGTTTGGATACCGCTTGATGCATTCCTCTCTGCTTAGGTGTTCGATGTCGAACCAGTAGATTACCTGGACATGCTTGGCGATAACGGTCTTGCTCGTCCAGTATTTGATCTTGGAGACACCCTTCTCGAATGCGTGGATGTCTGCGCGTGTATAGACTCTGTTGTCTGGTGTTGAGTTTTGCTTGGTTTGTCTTTGCTGTGGCTGAGGATTGAGAGTTGTGTTTGAGCTTACTTTGAGAGCGGCATTGCGGTTGCGCTCTTCAGTCATGTGGTTTGGGCTGATTCAAGGACGGTTGAAGGTGGATGCAGTGCTGCAGCGAGGAGAATGCTGGATGAATAGGTAAACAGTGAAGACATGTTGGGCGTAGAAGGTGCTGGTGAAAGCGATGTTGAAGTGGATGTGACGATGTGTCTTAGGTGCTGGTGCTGGAGCTGGATGTGAGGTGAATACCTTCGAAGGCAGATGGTCTTGTGTTCATTATCAAGGTTAGACATGATGAGCAGTCTGATTGTTACAAGACGTGCCAATGGCATTGGCTGAACGGTAATGGTACGATGCATAGGTGTCGGTGTCCTGTGTGCAACGTGCTGGAGAGCCATGTCACTTGGGTTGTGGGAGATAGCATACTGGAGGGATCGAAAGGGTGAGTCGATCACGTTCATTGCAGGTAGGCTGACAGAGTCACCTCTGGTATCCGTCACGTCTTCACCAGCTATGACTTCAACGGCTAGATTCTGTCTTGCGGTTCTGGACTGTGTCTCTTATGGTCAAGAGTGTCAGAATCAACCGTCTACAGAGACGAGGGCGACGTGTCGTTGGTGCAGTGTGGATAGTCGCTGTGGCGCGTGCGGTGGTTCGGTGATGGGTGAGGTGGGGTGCCAAGCAGCTGCAGGGTAGGTCAGGCAGGGCAACTCAGGGCGCGATGCTATCGCAACCACCTGCGCTGCCGTGGCCGACCAGCTTGCACTCTTGGCCCGCGCTGTCGATGGAGAGGCACCCGCTGCTGCTACAGGAAGCCGGATCTGCTGCGGGGTGGTGAACCGCCTGCCGCCCGTAGGTACTCCAATTGCAAGGCGCTCTCGCTCTCGCTGGCCTGGAGGTCGGACGGGCGGGCGCATCGAGGGCGAGGGCGAGGGCAGGCACGCGGTGCAGACTCGCCGCTGACGGACTCGCAGGAACGTCTCACCATTCAGGCCGCGCCGCCAGACAAAGGCGCGCCGCACCTCGCGCCCGCGAGCTCCCCGTCGGCGTCCCCCAGGCCCAAGGGATACACACACACACATGCGAGGGCCACTGCGAGCTCGAGCTCCTCGACCACCGACGCCATCTCGGAGCTGACCTCGTCGTCGTCCCGCGACTCGCTCCCGGCAGCCTTTGCGCGCGGGGGAGCCATCGCGACGACGGCCTCGACGACGACGGCCTCGACGACGACGGCCCATCCCGACGCCGCGACCCCGCCGAAGCAGACGCGCAGCTACAGACGCACCAAGTCGACCCGGGCCACCGCCGCCGCCAGATGGAGTGACGCTGCTGCTCCCCAGCCCAAGAAGCCGCCTATCGTTGTTGCCGCCGCCGCCGCCGCCGCCCACATCCTCACCCCGCCCATGGCCACGGCGTTTGGCGGGCCCTCGGGAGACTCGCGACGCGGCGTGTCGTCTCCTCGCCCCAAGGGCCGCGAGGCCAAGAACACCTTCTGCCGCAATGTCACCATCTATGGCCACTGCCGCTACGAGAACAGTGAGTGCGTCTCCTCTGCCGGCTGACCTGCTAATGAGACCCCTCCAGCCTGCCCCTACATCCACGACCACGCGAAGCTGAGCCAGAGCGAGACCGCCAAGAAGCGCTTCAACGTCGACTCGCCGTCCTTCACGCCCCTGCAGCCCACCACCAACGGCTCTGCCACGCCCTCGTCGCGCAGCGCTGCCATCTCGCCCAAGGCCGCCAACGCCGCCGTCTTCACCCCCAAGTCGCAGCGCTCCGGTACGTCTTGCACGCGCACACATGTGTCTCCCTCAAGCTGACCCTCCCAGCCGTCAGCACGCCCAGCTTGCACACCAAAGAGCCCTCGACCGAATGGCAGGCGCAGGACTTTCAGGAGTTTGTGCCTCAGACGTTTGACGGCCAGATGGTACGTCCACTACACTACTTACATCCTGGCCCCAAGCAGCATACTAATCCCCCAGGTCGAAGCAGCGTCGTCATACGACCCCTTCAGCGCCTCCTCGTCCTCGATCGCTGTCTCGGCACCGACCATCAACCCATACGCCCAAGACCCCTCAGGACTCGCCGGCGCCTCATACTACCAAAACGCAAACACGTTCCAGGCTTCGCCGGCATACCATCTTTACTGGCCAGTAGGGCCGCAGCCAACCGGGCTGCTCGCATACCAGCGCACCGCGCACGACTTCTTCATCCCAGATAGCCTTCGGGAAGACCTGCAAAAGAAGGCCGAGGTCGCACGTCAGATTCTCCCAAACACCGCCTTACCACACATCGAGCAGTACCACTCACTCTTCTGTCTCGACACATCTCCTCAGAGAAACAATGCTCCGTTTGGCTATGCGAGCTGGATCTACAAAGCCATCTCGAGCAAAGATGGCAAGATATATGCCTTGCGTCGACTCGAGAATTTCCGCTTGACAAACGAGACTGCCATGCGTTCGTTCCAGCCGTGGAAACGAATACTCAATGGCAGCGTCGTCACCATCCACGAGGCCTTCACCACAAGAGCCTTCGGCGACAGCTCTTTGATCATGGTCACTGACTACCACCCGAACGCGAAGTCACTAGCCGACGAGCATTTCAAACCCGTACCACGCTACCATGGTAGACAGCCGGCGTCGTCTCATGTGTCAGAGCAGACATTGTGGGGCTATCTTGTCCAGATTGGCTCAGCTCTCAAAGCGATACATGGTGCAGGCTTAGCCGCCAGGCTGATCACTCCATCCAAAATACTGCTGACATCGAAGAACCGCATACGACTCAATGCCTGCGGCATCATGGACGTGGTGCAATTCGAAAACGCACGCCCCGTCGCAGAGGCCCAAGCCGATGACCTCCTCCAGCTCGGGCGGCTCGTTCTCTGCATCGCCAACAACAGCCCACAAGCACACTTGAACATGCAAAAGTCCATGGACTACATAACGAGGAGCTACACCGGTCGCCTGAAAGAATGCATCCAGTACCTTCTCAGCCCCCAGCCGCAAGCAGGCGCACCCTCTTCACCCACATCACCCACCATCCAGAAGGACATCGATACCTTCCTCGGCGGCATCGCCGACCAATTCGCATCTGTCTTCGACTCCGAACTCCATGCGCAAGACACCCTCACCAACACCCTCGGGCGCGAGCTGGAATCCAGCCGAATCGCGCGCCTGCTCGTCAAGCTGAACATGATCAACGAGCGCCCGGAGCTTGACGCATCGCAACATGTGCCCGGCAGCAGCACCGTGAATCCTTCCTCGGGCTGGGCAGAGACGGGAGAGCGGTACTACCTGAAGCTCTTCCGCGACTACGTCTTCCACCAGGTCGATGCCAACGGGCATCCGGTCACCGATCTAGCCCACGTGCTCGATTGCCTGAACAAGCTCGATGCAGGAACCGACGAGAAGATGATGTTGACGAGCAGAGATGAGCAAAACGTGCTCATCGTGAGCTACAGAGAGGTCAAGAGGGGACTGGAGTCGGCATTCCAGGATCTCGTCAGGGCGGGCCGAGCGAGCAAGAGTTAGTGGCCCAGGCACGCGACACGGGACTACAGGCGAGAGCGAGCGAGGAGAAAGCAAGGACTCTTTTTAAACACCCCGCAGTAACGGAATGGGAACCTGCCCATCATCACGTCTAGAGCAGAGCAGAGCACGAGTACATCCATACGCTATCAATAACGCTTATACATTCATCATCCGTCCACTTTGGTCTTGTTCGTGAATCCGTAAGTTGAGGGTCAACACATCTTTCACATCCAAATTTGCAGTTGGTATGCAGGTCTTGCACTCGCGCATGACGTTCCATCAATCCCTTGTCCTACATGTTCTCGGACTACAAGACACCGCCGCCAGAGCTGGTGCGGACGCAAAAGAGACGATAATGGAAGGTACCAACATCACACCGTCTGAACGAACAAGGCCAGCGGTGCATTGTCAACATCTGGGCGACGTTCACGTCTAGCATAGCGAAAAGCACATGACAACACATGAATTAAAGTATTCATTACATTACAACATCCTACAAGGACAACCGGGTATACAGCCAAAAGAAAAAAAGAAAAAAAAAACACAACCTCACCCCCCGCCCACCCACACCCTCCCCTTACCCTCGCCATCCACCTCCCCATCCACCCGACTCGCATTCTTCCACGCCGCCACCACAGCCCCAACACCCACCTCCCCCCTCCCGTCCCACGGCACACTCCCCACAAACTGCCCCAACGACACCGACCCAATCTGCACGCGCGCAAGCTCGCGCGGCGTGAAATCCGCAACGCGGGGCGTGGTGCGGGATACGAGGCCCCAGTCCTCCGCGGACGACGAGTGTTGGCGGTAGAGGAGTTGCTCTGTGTGGGCGAGTGCGGTGAAGGTTTTCATGACGGCGTGTTTTGAGGTTTTGGGGCCCGTGGGGTCGAGGGTGGCGAGGAAGGTGTGGAGGGAGGCGGTGCCGATGAATATGTGGCGGTGTTTGTACTGCTGTTCGGAGGCGGATGAGGGGGGTGCTGGGGGGCGAGGGGTGGGGGTTTGGGGGAGTGGGCTGCGGGGGGAATGGGAGGATTGAGAGGGCTGGGAGGGGAGCGTGGGGAAGGGCAGGGGGGGTATGGATAGGTTGCGTCTGTGTGAGCGGGTGGGTGTTGAGGTGTCGGATTTCGCTGCGCTTGCTTTGAAGCGTAGTAAGCCTCCGTTATTGTTTCTCTGTGCTCGGAGCGTCCTCGGGGCTGATCTCCGCGTGGTGCTGGGTGTAGAGTCTACTGAGATGTTTCGCCGATGTCTGTGGTATTGGGGGGTTATGGGAGCGTCAGTCATGTCGGTCATGTCGACAAGTGTCCCATCTGTGCTCTCCACATTGTCTTCCTCGGCGTCTGGGATAGTATCATCCTTGGAACCAGCAGCTGAATTGCCCACTTTCGCTGGAGCCGGATCGTCTCCTTTCGTGGACGTTGTATCGGAGCCCGATGCCCCCTCGTTTGATGGCGGCGGTGTGCGAGTTAGAGTGGAGTGTGGTCTGTCGTTTGCTTCCAAGAAGGCCTTTGGCGATCCATGTGCAGAATCTCGTCTTTGCACAAGCTCTGGAGTAGTCCGGATGTCTTGAAGCCGGCAGATATCCAGCGTTTCCCCTTGTGCGTCATCTCCAAGTTCAAACCCATCCAGAACAGTCCTTACAGTGCTTTGCCAGTGCTGTCGATATCGAAGCTCAGGGGGTAGTCGAAGCAGTTCTGGCCGGTGGAGGAGCGGATGGGCGACTGCTGTTTCTAGTCTTTGTCTCTGTACTTCGTGCGCGAAGCGAGAGCGTGCAGGGACCGAGTGCGAACACTGCCGGCGAATTTTCGTCTGGTCTAATCCCTTCAACAGCTCGAGAGCGAGAGCGCGGCGAGCGGCGGTGGGTCTCTGCATAATTTTGGTGAGCCATATCATGCAAACATGAAGTGTGACGATGTGTAGGCAGACCGCGGTGCCGCGGCACAGCGTAAACAGTCGGTCGCGTGGCATGGCAACTGGCGGGGCTCCTTCACTTTGTGACTTCGAGGTGCTCAAGCGGTCAAGACAAAGTGTGTGCATCTGTTGCACAGTGTGCGCCGCCGCGCGCACGACATTCTGGTGCAGGACGGTGGGAGGAAACCATGGTTCGTTAATTCAGGGCCTGAGTGATGTACCGTGGCTCGCGATCAGAATGACTGTTAAGCATGAATGCAATCCAGTGTTTTGTCAGGAGGGGACTGGTTGCTCGGAGGCTCCCCTCAGGAATGCTGGCATTACCACGTGGAATGTTCACCTACGAGGGAGCTGGAATGCAATACCTGGCTGAGAAAAGGAAAAGTACAAGACTTGTCGCAGAACTGGCTTTGTTGCGATTCAGAGGCACCTGAGATTCGACAAACTGCGGTTCTGCATAGTCCCAGCAGCCATCAACTACCTCTTCCACGCCCTTTGCCGCGCGCCATTCGCACACTGTGTGGAACAAAGTGCAAAGCCGACATACTGGAAGCCAAGCTGTCCACAGGATCAGCATAACTCTTTTCGGAGCCCAAGGCTGCTTTCTCCTGGCTTCCACGGCCTCGTCCGTAGCCTTGAGGGTGGCTGAAGCCTCCACGACCGCGCAGCTTCATGTGAGAAGGTCTCGAATCGCGCTGTTGTTGGTTCGCCGCCTCGATCCCTCCCTCGTCTGGCACCACGTCCATGCAGTCACCAGCAGCGCTGGCAAAGGACTCCCCTCTGCCCCTATTAGCGTTCGAAGTCGTTGTGTCCATTGTGCTTGATCGCCGCCGGTGGGTTGGCCGCAACATGCTGTTCCTGTGGTCAATGCCGTCGTTAATGATGAAGAAGTCATAGTTCTTTGGGAACTGGTGCTTGTCTACGCAATGCATTCGGCGCTTGGGCGCTGTGCTGCAGAGTCGGTCACATGTTGGGACCAGGCAGGCAAACTGTAATCAGTCAGCCATGCCCTCCTCAATGCACTGGGCTTTGCAACGGGAAACGTACACTCTCGATGCCTCCATCTTCATGGCACGATAGTTGGAGATGCAAGAACTAGGGACCTACCGTCTGTTCGCCTCTATCTCGTCTGGCGGCAACGAATGGATCATGGTTTTCTGAAATGTGCAAATGCAGGATGTGCTCATCAGGGAAATTCTTCTGACACTCAGAACAGCGGTTTGTATGCATCTTCTGGTAATGTACGTCGTACTCTTCGTAAGAAGCAAAGCCCATTGGATCATGCGGAGGAAGCAAACACTTCATGACTGTAGGCTGCCCATATACTGCAAACTGTGTGTCTATGTGTACAAGCTTGATGTCGATAGACTGCTTGCGCGAGAAAGGACTGCTGGTGTCTTCTGAGGACGACAAAGAGTCTCCGCGTGAGCGTTTGACTCCCATGATGTGCGTTGACAGTGGCTTCGAGGCTATGAAAGAGGGCAGTACCTTTGTCAATTCAGTAGTGTCCTCTCCAGATTCGAGCAGGTTGGCGTGGTGATGTCTGAGGGGAGGAGCGAAGCGTGCTAGTCGAGGTGGTGGGGCGCCAGGGTCCACCGTGATTTCACCAACGCGGAAGGAACCCAACGCCTCGAGCGACTCACACAAGCCTGCCTCACCTCGACTCTCACCCCGACATCGCCGCACACCTCGACGCTCTCACGCGCGTCCTGGTGCCCGTCAGCTGCCGCCCCCTCCCCGCTCACTACACGTCCTCACATCAGGGCATCCGCGACTTCAATGGAACACGCCCGCCACTACGAACGCCATTCCGTGCTCCGTGCCTTCGTCTGACCTCCCGGCCGACCGTGGGGTCACATATGAACATCGTCGGCGCATGCACAGGGAAGGCATGGCCGCAAATATTGAACAATTAGACAGGTGCGCGTCGCCACAATGCACTCTGCCAGCACAGTGCTGACCAAGACAGGCGGGCCAAGGCGATTGAACAGGATCTGAACAAATGCGCTGATGGCCAGGCATCAGCCTCCGAGCTCGCTGCAGTGCTTCAAGAGTAGGGTGACTGGAGACTTTACCGCGGCGACTGCTAACACCGGCCAGGTACCGCGCAGCCTGTGAGAGCCTGACCTTTGCCGACTTCGAGTATGCCTCAGCCCACGATGTTGAGCAGAAGCTCTGGACTGCGCATCTGAAGGTCAACGCCATATTCAGGCAGATGCATAAGATGGTGCGCTTACATGCAAGTGTGTCCAGGTGTCAGGCTGACACAGTACAGCTCAAGAAGTCCAAGGACCATGTCGTGGAAATTAGGAAGTTCCAGAAAAACTACCTTCAATTCATCAAGGCCAGCCAGCGCTACTACCGCCAGCACATTCTCAATCTCGACGCCCACTTCGACGGCATTCCTGAGCTGCGCAAAATTGCCCACAAATGGAAGGATGATGGTATGTCGACCCTCGCTATTGGCGATGCCGCTGCTCACACGACTTAGCTTCCAAGACATCGCCGCGCCCGCGCATACCCGCGACCCTCAGAAACACCGTTTTCCAGTCCTGCCACCAGACTTTGATCCACCTTGGTGACCTCTCCCGCTATCGCGAGACCGAGCTTGTCGACAAGGACAAGGAGCGCAACTGGGGGCCTGCCAAAGGCTACTACGATCTCGCTCACGATATTTACCCTGACTCTGGCTACGCCTCCAACCAACTTGCAGTTGTGTCTCGCGAAGATGGCGATCACTTCCGAACCGTGTACCACCTCTACCGCTCGCTCGCATGCAAGCTGCCGTACCCTCAAGCTCGAGACAACCTGGAGACTGAGTTCAAGCGCATCATTGCAGCCTGGGACAAGGGCCAGCTGATCAGGAACAACAAGGCCGTCGACGGCAACACAGGTCGTGCCCTGGTTGCTTGGTTCGTGCGACTGCACAGCAAGATCTACAAGGGCGAGGAGTTCGCGGCACACGATGAGCTGGAGGGAGAAGTGCTCAGCCATCTCGCCATTGAGCTCAAGGAACGTCCACTGGACTCGATCTTGCCCAAGATCATTCTCATCAACCTCGCAGCCGAGTACTTCGCGACTGTGCAGATGCAGGCAGCCAACCCGCCCGAGAACATTATGCGCACGTACTTCTACTTCCTGCGTCTGAACGTTAAGACTTTCTTCGTCTTGTTGCAAGTACTGCAACCTGAACTTGAGCGCCTTTCCGAGGCCGACGATGTGACACAACAGAACGGCGACAACGCACGACAGCTATCTGATAAGATCACCGCCGTTGCCCGCCGCATCCTCCCCGGCCTGCGTCTCTACAGCACCTGGTTCGCACGCTACTGGCAGGTGCTCAACGCTAACATCGCCGACACCCTGACTACTGTGGACGTCCAGGAGCTTTGGAAGGCGTACGCTGCGACTCTGACACTTCTAACATCGAGCTTTCCCGTGGATCAGCTGCCGAAAGAGGATTACATGCTAGAGGAGGACACTGACACTATTGGCTTCCAGCCTCTGATGTCCCCGGACACAATGAAAGTGTGGTACAACGGCGAGGTCTTGAAGTCCAAGTGGACGGAAGTTGAGAGGAACCATCCCAACGTGGAGATGCTGATGCGCATCAAGGACCTTTTGATCGATGGTCTGCTTTTGACCCAGAACGCCGATGCGCCTTTGGACCTGGCTGGCACTCGTTTCATCTACCGTGAGGAAGGTCTTCCATCTGAGTTGTTGGCAAGCCCCAACACTCGTCTTGACGGCTCGCCTGTCCTTTCGCCGCGGGCTGTGGACATTCCGCTGTTTCCGTCTGCCGCACCCATTCCGGATGACCAGAAGTCGTATAGTGTTGCTGCAGCGTCTGAGTCGGCTTCCACTACCGTTGCTAAGGACACGGCGATGCGCTCTATGGTCGACGACCTGGTTGGTGCAGATGATGGTTTGGATCCCCTTCCCGAGGAAGACGAGAACATGCCGCCAACACCCCCTGAACAGACATTCGAGGATACCGCGGTGGTCAACGATAACATCTATGCGCCAGCACCGTTCTCGATCAGCGACTTGGTGAATTCGGTCAAGAACTACAAGCCTCTGTCACCGGCCCCAGGCGCTGCGATGCTCTCTGCCTCGATGCAGCGATCTGGCTCCACGTCTTCCATCCGTGGTCCCGCACACCTACCTTCCCTTCCTGACGGACAGTGGAATCAGAACTCGATCTGGGCCACAGGCGCGCACGGCTCGCCCAACCCTTCTTCGCCAGCGTTTAATGGAAGTGGATTCGACCCTCGCCGGCCGTCAACGAACGGGGCGGGCTCGTACGGTGTGTCTAGCCATGTGCGTGGTGAGTCCGCAAACTCTCAGCTGAGCGCTGACGGCGCGATGCCTACTACCGCCCGGGCTTCCCGACCCATTAGTGGTGGGCTTGGGATGGGTGCAGCATGGGGAAACCCAAACGCTAGCAGCGGCACCTGGGGGTCGTTCTCTGGCAGCAGCTACAACGGATTTCAGAACGGCTATACCCACGATGTGCACATGGCCAGCCCTCTGATGTTCAGCTCCTATCAGGATAAGGCCCAGAGCTCCTGGGGTCGTACTCCTCCGAACGGCCAGGGCGGTTGATCAAGCTCTAGCTGCAGCCTTGATAAGCTGCCTGCTATCGGTCTTTCCATCAACCATTACCTATCAGCGCCGCAACCTCCCAACAGAATGGGCCGTGCTGCGACTACGCATAGGCGAATCGATTAGATTCGCTCGTCCGTCGACTACTGCCTTGACGTCTGTCAGGCGTAGTCTTTGTGCCAGGTGTAATGCACCAGTTTATGGCTTCTCAAAGGGTTTGAGTCATTGGTAATACGTCATTTTACATTGCTTGGGACCGACGAGAGAAGCGGCTGTCGGATTGTGGCCATGGGCGCCAGCCATGGATGTGGCATTGTTTGGGAAGTAGTTACTTGGTCTATTTTGGCAGCTCTTTGCTGTCACTCTAGCACCCGTCTGGTGACACTGGTCCAGCCTGAGCCTTTCTTGGTTTACATGATAGTCTTATTGACTTGGAGTTCTGCGACCACTTCCCCACAGGTTCGCATCTGCCGTGAAAACCCACCTTCGTGCATGAAGCCCAAGCCACAGACCACAGATGTGCCACGGACGCAACCTCAAAGCACTACCTCAAGGCCAATCCCGGTCATCGGTACCTGTCAAACGTACAAAGGGAAAGCGAAGATAACACCTGCATATGCTGTGAAAGGCGTTGGCTAGAATGAGACGGGCCTGCATGTTGTGGTACCGCGGCGTTGCGGGGACGCGTGCTACAGACGCCGGGGAGGAATCAGAAAATGAATCTGGCTCGAAGATGTATTATCGTGTGCGCAACTATTCAGGGCCGTGAACGACGCCAATCAACGGCATGTATTGCAGTATGCACACAATGCCGCTCTAGGATGCGTGAGGTGATTCGGACCGCGCAAGACGAGACCAAGAGCGTTGGATTAAAGAGCACAAACAGTGAAAGATGGGCGTATGCACGACATGGCCCTGAAACGGCCTTCACTTCCCCAGATATCGGGGAACCACGTTGGGGCTAGTGTCGCGTGGTGGCGGGCCGAGGTGAGCCTCACTAGTTGGATAGCTCGGAGCTCGAGTGACGTTGAGGCCAGCGACTCGTCAACCAATATCACACTGGAGGCCACACTGTCCTTTCCGACCCAATCACGGATCACCGAACACTCTGCCCACACGCACCGTACGCGCACGCTGTTGAACCCAGATAATCACCAGACACAACCCATACAGAAAGACACAGCACCGCAACCTCGAAGCTCCCCACCATGGCCGACGAAGTCGATATCGGGTCCCTGACGGCGGACCAACAAAGCGCTCTGCAACAATTCACCGCCGTGACCGACGCTCCGCTGAAAGACGCCGTCCCGCTGCTCACACGATGCCAGTGGAATGTGCAGATAGCCATCGCGCGCTTCTTCGACGGCGAGCCCGCTGAGGACCCTGTGGCCGCCGCCGCAGCACAAGCAGCGAGCGCACCACCGCAAGATACGCGGCGCGCTGAGAATCTCATGAACGGCTTTGGCGCATCGCCGCGCTCGTCGACGTCAAGCCGGAGAGCGAGAGTCGAGCCCGCACCGCGCGTCGTCCCACAGCCCGAGTCGCAAATCGACACGCGCGCGCCGCTCGTCTTCACGCTGCTGTGGGCGCCCGTCAGTCTGTTCTACACGTTGCTCGCCAAGTACTTCCGCTTCGTGGGCTACCTCTTCCCCTTCGTCCCGCGCGCCTGGGGCCGCCTGACAGCCTCCAACATCCGCAGCCCGCCCAGCCGCCGCTCTGCAGGCCGACGTCCACTGAACCCCCGCGACACGGCAGCGCGCTTCATTCGCGAGTTCGAGGAGGAATACGGCCCCAACGAACTGCCCTTCCACGAAGGAGGCTACGCATCCGCCTTCGACCTCGCCAAGAAAGACCTCAAGTTCCTGCTCGTCGTCCTCGTCTCGCCCGAACACGACCTGACCGGCCCCTTTGTCCGCTCCACCCTGCTCGACCCCTCCGTCACGTCCTTCCTCCGCGACCCCGCCAACAACATCCTCCTCTGGGCAGGCAGCGTCGCCGACAGCGAAGCCTACAGCGTCAGCTCCGCCCTCGCCTGCACCAAATTCCCCTTCAGCGCCGTCATCGTCCACACGCCCTCCGTCAGCTCCTCCGCAATGGGCATCGCCACGCGCATCGCCGGCCCAACCCCCGCCGCACAGTACATCGCGAAGCTGCGCGCCGCCATGGCCACCCACAAAGAAGCCCTCGACCGCGTGCGCGCCCAGCGCGCAGACCAGAACGCAACCCGCAACATCAGACAGCAGCAAGACAGCGCCTACGAGCGCAGCCTCGCCACGGACCGCGCGCGCAAGCAGAAAGCAAAGGAGGAAGCCGCTGCAGCCGCCGCCGCAGAAAAAGCCGCCCTCGCCGCTGCCGAAGCCGCACAGCGCCACGCCGCCAACCTCGACCAGTGGAAGAAATGGCGCGCCTCGCGTCTCCCCGCCGAGCCCGCGCCAGACACAAAGGACATCGTCCGCATCTCGATCCGCATGCCCAACGCAGACCGCGTCGTGCGCCGCTTCAGCGCCGTCGCAGACATCGAGGAACTCTACGCTTTTGTCGAATGCTACTCCGTTCTGCAATCTGGCGAGAGCCTCGTCGACGCACCAAAACCAGAGGGGTTCAAGCACGAGTATGCGTTTCGCCTTGTGTCGCCGATGCCGCGGGAGGTGTTTGGGCTGGATGCGGGCGGGACGGTGGGGGAGCGTGTTGGGCGGAGTGGGAATCTGATTGTGGAGCGTGTTGGGGGGGATGAGTCTGACGAAGAAGGAGAAGAGTAAAAGGTGTGTTTGTGGAATATAGGCATTACTGGCGTTTCGAGTGTGATTGTTAGCGTGGGATTGGAGTCTGGTCAATGGATGGTGTAGAAGTGTTTACGGTACAAGTCTATCATTGCACCCAACATTTATGGATGTATGTATGTAGAACAAGAATCGCAAGGTTCAGTTACACAAGTAATGCTCTGGCCATCACATCCAAATATACATCCTGACTAAGGAGATATCTAGTACCGAGCTATCCCCACCCGATCCCAGCCTACCACCTACCAACACATTCGTCGAAAACGCCCACCATACAACTTCCCCCATGCTCACAACGCCAACAAAACACCTACTAAAACCTCAGCCACTAATCCATATTCAAACCTCACAATGGCCTGCAAGCGTTTCCACCCCTCTACTCTATTGCTGTCATATGTGCCAGGACCGCGTGATCCGTAGCCTCATCACTATATCCTCTCTCCTCTCTCTCTCATCCAGCGGATAGACCTAATGCAGCAGCGCTACAGCCACCAAACTACTAGTCCGATACTCCGAGATAGCAGCTCGTCAGCAGAGCAGCGGCAATGTCTGCGTGAGTGTCTGGTGGAGATGGTGCTGCGAGGAGAGCGGTGGGCGGTGAGACTAGGTCGGTGCTTGGTGGGGATGGTGTTGTAGATTCCAGAGGATGTTGAGACTGTGAAGCCGGGACATGTGTTAAATGCATCGCTCTTTTGCGACGGGGAGTCGAGGGATAGGTTACGAGAGTGAGGTTTGCGTATCGCAGAATACTGGGTTTGGATGAAGGATCACTTCAGATATTGGAATGGCGTCATCGGATGATGCTGCACATGGATGATGACGAATCTTATGCGTAGTTATGATTCAGCCATGGCGGCAATTTTACATAGCTTGCCTCAATTCAAGATGCTTTCATCCATCTGCTAAGCTATCTCGCTACATACACTTTGCTCACGTGCAATACCATGTGTCCCACCAACCTCGCATACCTAGAACGTTCACATCAGCAGTTATGAGCAGGGAGAGAAGACGCCGACGATTCGACTAATTCGCAGACCCGGCATTTGTCTTCACTCTGTCTGAGCGATGCACTTCGCCTGTGAACCTGCCCGTGCCGCCACTCAGCAGGCCGTCGAATTCGACAGCACGCGCAGCCTCAGCGTCGTCCCAGCCGTGACGCAAGTTCCAGCCCGCGTCCAGCGCAGCATACTCGTTGAGATCGACTTCCTGCACAATCTCGCCAAGGTACTGCCATTTCGAGCTCATCATCGCTGGCGAAAGAGCGTTGTAGCGCTTGGTGAAGACAGGGTTGCGCAGCGCTGCGGCAGCAGCAAAGCCGTTGATTGCTTCAATGCCGGTTTGGTCAATGCCGAGGCCGAGGTTAGACAGCTTTGCGTAACCGCATGACACGAAAGAGATTGACTTGAGCGAAGTTTCGCGGTCGGCGTTGGCCTTTGAATGTGTAGATCCAAAATCTGACAGGTTTGTGCCTGGAGAGATTTGATCGATGGTGTCCATCCAAGAGCCTTCACGAGCAGCTGCCTGCAGAGCGGAGCCGGCGTTGCCGGCGGCAGCTGCGGCGGCATTTGCTTGTGCGTTCTGACTGGCAACTACGTTCTGCAGGAAGTTGACTTGAGCTGTGAGTTGAATGATCTGCGCAGTTTGGTGCTGTTGCTGCTGAAGTTGCTGTTGCTGAAAATGCATCATGGCTTGCAGGTTACCCCCAGCTTGTGTGGCTGCCAAAGTCTGGACACTCTGGGCCAAGGCTTGGGCATTTTGCTGTTGCTGTTGCAATTGCGTTTGCAAAGCTTGCAGCTGATTGTGCTGCTGAATGCCCATAGCGTTGGCCTGCATCTGCTGGAGCTGGGTGACCAAGTTCTGTATATGATTGTTCATGGCGTGACCATAGCCCGGGTTCGCCGGAGCCGCAACGCCTCCTGCATTACCAACACCAATGTTGTTCATGTTGGGCCCCAAAACCTGGGGAACTGGAGCGTTCACGAACATAGCTTGCTGGGCTACATTTGCAGCCTGCGCGTTGCCAGGATGTCGAAGCACGGCTGTCAGCGAGACAGAAGACAAGGTGAGATGCTTGAGCGCGTAGTCGTCATGAACCTTGACGAACTGCACCAGTGCAGATGGGGTGATCCAGCAGTTGCGCAAAGTGAGCTCTTCCAGATGCGGAAAGTGTGCCAGAGCCTGCCAGAGCATGTTGGCATCTTGTACGGTAGCAGTGTCCATGAGAGGCATAGTCGGATCCGCATGCATGCGAGCTCTCAGTGGTAATAGGGGCGCTGGCATCAGCAGCTTGTTCCGCGCATATAACCCTTCAGCATGTTCTCCACCCGTGGTATATCCTACTGTCAACTTGTTGATCGTGGCCCGCGGCGCCACCTGGGCTTGTAGCAAACCACAGAAAGTGTCGAGTTGAGCCGTTGGATCCACGCTGGGAGTTCCGACGTAACCAGACCCATCCTTCTCCACAGTCCTCCATCCGGGTATGATCATTAGAGTGACATCGCTGAGATTTGGTAGCGTGTCCCAGAAATCTGGACGATTGAGAGCGGGGATGTAGCGATCCGAGAGACTTGAGATGTTGAGAGTGTGTATCGACTCGAAAGTGGTCGGGTTGTCAATGACTGAAAGCATGTAGGAGGACAGAAACGCGCGTTGGGCCCATTCGGTCTCAAGAAGCCATTCTTTCTGAGCCTTGGAAAGTGTAGCAGGTACAATGGGGCTCAGAAGATGTGCAGCGTCATTGCACTGTAAAGTTGAGCTCGTGAATAAGACGCCAGAGTTGACATCAGCAGATTCCAAGACGTGGCGATCGGGCAAATTTGTGACATCAAGGGATTGCGGGACAACAGTGTTAGCGGTGTCGTGCGGTGTCGCTTCGTGCGGGATATGAGACTCAAGAAATGGTAAACTCGGTTGAGCAGCAGCCAATAGTTGGGACTTTTGTGCATCCGTCAAAGGTCGTGCCCCTTCCAGTCGATAGAGAGAGGCTATGCGCATGTCCTCGCCTGCGCGGGCGTGGGTATCTTCGATATAATGCCAGAGATCCCGTTGAGCTTGCGAACGTCGATCCGAAACATTGTGTCGAGAGCCAAAGATGCGGGTTGGTGTCTGCAGAATACGCGCTCGAATCGAGCGGTCTGGACCATTCAACCACCCGAGTCCACTGTCGACAGACAGCGCAAGCTCTCTGACCTTTGTTAGCTCCGAGAAGGCAGTCTTCATTCGCGGTGTCTCGTCGGCGGCAGATTCGAGGCCTGCAACGGCATCGAATCGACGATACTCTTCGAACGGCCAGTCGTAGTTGCCCCAAAAACTAGTTTTCTGCTCTGTGGTTGACTTCGAAGGAGGCGCAGACAAAGAGTCCTCGTTCATTTCGAAGCTCATTCCAAATCTGAGGATATGTCTCCCAAAGCCGCGGAAAACATCGAGACCGTGGCCGTTGTATACTTCGTCCCCCTTGGCATTTTTCCACCAGTATTCTGGTCTGCTGATTTTCGCGCGTTTCTTGCCTTTTCGGTCAGGCTTTGCTTCTTGTTCTAACATACCATATATCTCGGTGTTGAAAGGGACGACGACTGTCTTGAAGGCAGCTTGGGATGTATAGTCGTTCAGCTCCCGGCTCACGAGTCGAAGGGACTTGACATCGTCCCGATCGAGGTGCTCGATGATCTGCTCTACGAGCTCAACAGGAAGCTGCCACAGTGGCCGCATTCTGCTATTCGAGGCCGTATGTTGTGGAGTCGTTGCCTTTGAACCTAATGCAAGTGATGCATTGCTTTGCCCTCGAAGATTGTATCGACCATGAGTGGCTTCCTGAGGTCGTCCCGTAGAAGCACCGAGCTCTTCCTTGGCAAATTTCCCATGGTGTGCGTCCAGCAAGGCATATCTGACCGGCAGCTTTGTCTTGTTGCGAAAATTAGGCCAAATATCATTTGCGTCAGCATTCGTGTCAAGAGCATGGTAGACAAACGCGGTGACTGCACCATGCTTCTCTAGCATATTCAGCAGATCTTTGATGTCTTTATCCCGAATGTTGTCTCTTCCTCGTTTCGATGAGCCGCCCATCTCGCGATCGTATCCAGCGAGCCAACTTGGTATTCTTCTGTGGCCTAATATACCCGCACGACTTGTGTTATCGGCCCTGATATCACAACCGTCGTCACTGAGGGGAAGACTGTTGTTGTCGCGGGCTGGTTGAAATGCCTCTGCCTCTGAGTGTGACGCAGATGTATGTGGTCGTGTGTGCGCACGCTGCAAGAAGTTGAAGGCGCTGTGTCGGCGCCAGTCGTTTTCGAGAAGCCCTTCTTCTAGGGCTATCGACAGATCGATCTCGCAGGGCGACAATCCAGGGCCTCCGTCTGATCCAGAACTGGTCTGTCTAGGAGAAAGATCCCCTCGTGAAGGAGAGCCTACTGCTGAATCCCTCCCTGTTCTTGATTGTAGACCTCCCGAGAATAGGCTGAACCTTGATTCACGGCTACCTGTGGATGCGCAGGTTGGCAAAGCGGAGCTGGAGCTGTCAACGGGTGCTGTGTCGTTGAGCAATGATGTTGTCGAAGCCGAGGGTGTGGAGATCGAATTGGCAATAGCAGTGAAGGAGGTTTCGAGGCGTGATCGTGTACTGCGGCGGTGGGAAGGTTGTGGGCGCTATGGCTGTTAGTGTGGGTATGGCAGGTGATTGGTACTTTGAGTGAAAGAAGGACAGCTGATTGATCTTGTGGTCCTCCAATGGTAGCTGAGAAGTGCTCTTAGGCATAATACATGCTGCGCATCGTGGTTGCGTCACTCGTACCTGATATGAAGCGTTTGCTGCTGCCTCACCATCGCTCATGCCGCCCTCTTCATGGTTTCTGTGACTTCTCAGGCTCCTTCGCCTATTACTGACTAGGTCCTGAGACAAAAAGGAGCTGCGGCCGCTGTCCATAGCGATTCTCACGCTACCACGGTCCTTGTGTGCTGAGGTGTTTTTGTAGCAACCTCAGCCTGCTCGCGCATAGACTGGGAGACAGGTGTCAACCTACAGTCACGGAGGCGTGTGTAATATGCTGGTTCTGGCAAAGGCCAGCAGAGCGAAATATGGGCTCATCAAAGTTATAGATGGCGAAATTCAAGGTGAAAGTGAAAGAGGAAGTGGAGCTCGCGGCGGCGCGGCTCTGCTGCACAGCATCGCGACTTCCCCACCAGATGACGCCGGATCTCCCGCTAGCGTGTGCGGGGAGGCTTGCACCTTCCACAGGAACAAGCGAACAATTCGACACCCATTCCGAGGTTCGTTTCATTAACCTGCTCTGAAATCCAAGTTCCATGGTTTGAATGTCTTCGGTTTATTCACGCGAAGTAGCGTCCCACTCTGCTGTTCTGGGTTTCGCCGCGCCTAGCTGGGAACCACTCCCTTGCGCTTGCGTGTTGAATTTGACTCTAAACTACAGTGGTGCTGAACTCACAGAGTGAAAGAAGGGGCCTTCAAGAGCGAAACAGACCGCGCAGAAATCCTCTCCGACTACTTCGTAAAGGCAATGTTTGTGGGTCCACCTGTGCTCTTTGTCTTTCAGGCAGCAACTTTCGCCAAAAGCATCGTCGACCCCCCTGGACCCCTGGCAACAAGCACGATAGCACCATCGTTCTCTTGACCACAGCATCACCATCGTATCAACCTGGTCAAGTCTATCAGAATCACGATGTCAACTTTTTTATCAATACCACGAGAGCTGCGAGAAGAGATTCTTCAACTACTCGCCTTGCCGCCAACAGTTTACACGTCTGGCGCCAGGGCTGCATCTGTACATACTGGATCCAGGAAGTCCGACCAGACATTTGTCGATACAAGGATATACCTGCCCTCGCACCCACCACTGAATGTGTTCTCTACTTGCAGACAATTGCGGCAGGAATGTTTAGAGCTCCACACTCATCTGCTAAACTCATCTGCGGCGCACAGAACCAAAAAGGCTACACCTGATGCATCCAGCATCGACAAGGCCGCCGAAATGTCTCGTACGGAGCTTGACGAGGCTGCGGAGCGAACAGGTGACGATGGTGTCACCCTACGCTTGACATTGGAAGTTCAAAGACCACGTCGCAATGCTTTCGGCTTCTCCGTACCTGCCCGCGAAGACCTTTCGCCTCGTTTCCTAGCGTTACTGCCTCTAATGAAGGACGCACGCAAAGTGAAATTGATTGTCTGGGCCGGCTTCGACTGGTGGAACGGATCGCCGAAGATCTCGCCGCTGGAGCTATGGCGGCAACGAAAGGCCCTTCTCAAGAGCACCAGCGCTGACCAGATCGCCCAGAACCAGCAGCCTCGCGTTGCTGCTGATTCTGCTCACGCGAGCAACAAGGCCCCCAAACTGGATGCTGTGACTATTGCTGTTGGAAAGATCTTAACACAATTGCCTGCCGTTGAGGAACTGGACCTCAGCATGTTCATAGCGACGAGTGACCTTTTCAGGTGGGACTTGCCGGACGTTAAGTGGGAGAAAGTCCAGCCTTGGCTTGATGCTCCCATCTCGAGAACCATTGGCAAACACTTGCGCAAAGTCACGACTTCATTGACAAGCGTCTGGCAATGGCCGGAGTCCGAGCTTGCTAGCCAACAACCATTCTATGTGCAGAAGGAGACTCGCGATCACGTCACGAGCAACAAATGGCGTGTCGAGAGGCAGGCGGGCTGGCATGCTGTAAGTAGTTGAAGACTTTACTTCGTAGATACGGTGTTTTGACTAACTTGGTTGCAGCCAATGTTTGAACACCTCGCACATCTAGCGGCACTTGAATTGCCGGACACTAGCGTCAATGAGACTTTCGAGCGTATTGACTTAGTAGAGCACTCGGCTTCGCGCTCGGCCTAACGTCGTAAAGGCAAACGGACGACCTCACGCCTTTACCATCGCGACGACGTCCTGGGATCCTGTTTGATGTGGTGCCCGCGAAACACCGGAGAAACTAGACATCGCAGTGAAGTCACGTCGAAGCGTATATGAGCCTTTAATTAAGCATCGGGCAATTGTTTCAGATGTGTGGGGTAGCCGTGCCGTTTCCCACCCATCACTTTGGAACGACAAATCCACGATCCATCGCGCACACTTGTCATCTGTCAAAGAGAGTTTGATGCTCCAAGACGATCCCATTCTTGGACGTTTCTTTAAGCGATACGGCCGCCGGCTATAGTACCCCGCGAAGTCACCATGTTGCGCATCAATGGAAAGCCACCAATGCGAGTCAGCACCGCCCCCCTGAGCTCTCGTATGTCTTTGCAATGCATCCTAGCTTGCGGGCTCTAGATTGAACGTACGGGTTCCGTCAACGGTGTCTGCCATATGTGGCAAAGACTTGTTTCCACGTACGACCATTCGAGACTGTAGCGGTGATATGCGTGCTGGGTTTGTCCGAGAGCACGTTTCCATAGCTCCTCTTTTCATCTCCTTTACTCGCCTTGCTTTACATACATGAGCAAATTTAACGAGTACTTAAGATACTCCAAGCCTTGACAAGCCTTTTGGAATCACAAACTGTTTCAATTCTTCTCCACAGCTCCTTCCTCTTCAAACCAACCAACATGAAGTTCTCGACGCTCTTTACCTTTGCCAGCACTGCTGCGCTTGCCCTGGCTGCCCCCACCACCCCGGCTTCTGCTCTTTCCAAGCGTGCCGACTTCTGCGGCCAATGGGACAATCAGGTCCAGGGCTCATACACTATCTACAACAACCTCTGGGGTCGCGACCAGGCCACCTCCGGCAGCCAATGCACCGGCGTTGACGGTCTCAGCGGTAGCACGCTTAAATGGCACACTAAGTGGTCCTGGGCCGGCGGGTACGTTTCTCTCTTCTACCTCACACCCCTGATACTAAAGTCTGCAGCGCCGGACACGTTAAGTCCTACGCAAACGTCGTGACAAAGGTCACCCAAAAAGCCATCTCCTCCATCACCTCGCTCCCCTCGACATGGACCTGGACATACACCGGCTCCAACATCATCGCCAACGTTGCGTACGACATCTTCACCGGCGCCACTGCCACTGGCTCCGCACAGTATGAAGTCATGATATGGTTGTCTGCGCTCGGTGGCGCGGGACCTATCTCGTCGACTGGCAGTGCGATTGCGACTGTCACTGTTGCGGGCAAGCAGTTCAAGCTTTACAAGGGCCCTAACGGACAGATGACTGTCTTCTCTTTCGTTGCTGTCAACCCGATCAACAGCTTCAACGGTGACCTGAACGAATTCCTGGTCTACCTTCGCGGAAACCAGGGTCTTCCTCGCAGCCAGATCCTGCAGTCTGTTGGTGCTGGTTCTGAGCCGTTCTCTGGCTCGAACGCGGTCTTCACTACGACTGCTTACACTTTGTCTGAGAAGTAAGAATGCAAGGCATGTCCACGAGGGACTAGTTTCTGTAGGCAAACACCAGGATGGTGTGATTCGATTCCTAGTATATATTTTGTTCGTACATATCAAAATGCTCACACAAAGGCTCATAGACCACAGTCCAGCGAGCGCGATACGAACATGACGAGTACGATCCTTCGTCGGGATTCTTCGAAAATCCAGTCGTGACGGTCTGGGCCTGCATAGAGACCTGAGCGTGCGACGCAGAGTCCAAAGTTGACTTGTTCGTTGAGAGTGCAGGCTACGATCTGTGAAAGGTCAGCTGTGGCATGATCTACAGATTGGCGGGAGAGACAGACAAATAGGGTTGATAAGAGCAAGACGTCATGGTTGTTGTCTGCTGTCTCGCCTTCTTGCAGTCGGACAAGGATATAAACTGTCAACGCCTGCATAGCAGAAAGTAAGTTCCACTTATTGAAGCTAGGCATCTTGAACTGTCAGCTATGAGCCCAAAACGGCTGGGGAGACGATATGTACTTCAACTTGCAGCCTTTCACATTCCAGTCTGACGTTCTTCCAAAACAATCTGCGGCTTCCTTGTGCCCCGCCGGAAATCATTTGCATCAGTGTCGTACAAGTAGTCAGCGACTCAAATCCCTCATCCAAATTGTGCACATTGTGCCCAAGCGAGTACGGGTGGACAAATGGCGGCAGAGCTCCTGGGCCATACATCATCTTCGGAAAGGATGCCAGTATGTGGGTCATGAGTGTTGCACTGGGTGACGTTTGAGGTATGATTGAATTGCTTTGGCCAAACGACCGAAGATGATAGTCAGGCATTCGTGGTATTAGTGGTGAATCGGACGGCGCCGCAATGAATGTCTGGCCTGTCTAAACATTTCTTTGGCCGGGTGGAATGGGTGGTAGGATCACCGGTCCCCATTTATTCTCAAAGCTGAGATCTCCATGCGGCAGACCCCAGTCAGGTAGTCCCAGACCAGAAGGTGCAGATGACAAGCCCGGGAGGCAGTCAGTGGCTCCCATGCATCCTGAACTCTCACTCAACAATGGAGGGGTCGAAGTGGCATCTGCCAGAACCATGCTACTTATGATTTCCGGCTGATTTATTGAAACCATACTAGCACTGATCTTTGGTTCGAAATCGGCTTTTGGGATTGGATAACTGCAAGCGATCTGCCGTGCTGCACATCTTCCGCAAGATGGCCGTACGCTATCACATCGTGTCCTTGCTCTAACGCACACTTCGCAGGAGCGAATTCTGACTTTCCGGCTTGTTCCTTTCTTATTGCGGCAATAGTACGAATGTCTTTTCAAAGATGCCTCTGTAGTGTCGTTAACCAGTGATCCAATCACGGCTCGAGTAAAGCTGCATGGTCTACAGCTTACTTACCTTTGTCGAACGGCTTGCAACAAAGTTCGCAGCGCAAGATTGCCTCCACTGTCGATTGCATGATTGCTAAGGAAACTGTACAGATTGAACAGTCCGTTGAGCCTCGTCTGACTGCGAGCTAGCCTTGTAAGCTACCTAGGTACCATTTGTAAGCGTCGATCTTCTCCATTTCGGGACTAGCCACGGACGGAGCATTTTGTACAGTCTGTCTGCCTCATCGCGCAGGCTCATGGGTGATCCGAACCTCCTCGATAACTTCGGAGAAATGAAATTGAACTTTCCAGGTGCTGACCAAATCCAGATTCTCGCGATGGCGAAAGGAGTATTAAAGAGAGCGCCTCTCGAGCTTCGTGGTATCTACAACATCGACCATTAGCGAAGCAACTCACATTACCCAAATCAACCTTTTGTCTTGCATCTGAAATGTCTTCTCAGATTGTATCCCCTACGAAGACCTACCATAAGGCACCTTACCCTTCCATCGACCCGAAACGACCTGAGCTGTCAGCCAAAGGCAAGGTTGTGGTCGTGACAGGAGGCGGCACCGGCATTGGGGCGGAAACAGCGAGATACTTTGCACGAGCAGGCTCATCACGTGTCGTTATGCTCGGTCGGCGCGAAAAACCTCTGCTTGACACTAAAGCCGCTATTGAGGCCGAGAACCCTGCGACCGAAGTACTTGCGATTCCCACAGACATCACGGATCTTGCCTCTGTCGAACTAGCTTTCGCACAAGCTGCTCGCAACTCCAAAATTGACGTCCTGGTCAGCAACGCTGCGGTCATGGGCACGAAGGCACCCATTATGTCGCAGACAAGCGCTGACATGCTCTCCGGGATCACCATCAACATCCAAGGTAACTTCAACGTGGCCACTACCTTCCTCAAGCATGCCGTACCGGAACCCACTATCATTGAAGTGAACTCTGCTGCCGCGCACATCACTATCGCGCCTGGATTCGCGTCGTACAACATCGCTAAGATAGCTACCGCGCGTTTTTACACCTCTCTTGCTTTTGAACATCAGGAACTTTCTGTATACTCAATCCAACCTGGCGCAGTAGACACTGACATGAACAGGAATTCGGGTTACCAGGAGAAGAAGGAAGGCGAAGACTGGGACTGGGAAGATGGCAGTGGTGCAGCTGACATGCTTGGCACATATGACGATGCGGGCCTGCCGGCGGGCTTCATAGTCTGGCTGGCGAGTCCTGAGGGCAAGTTCCTCAAGGGCCGGTACTTGTGGGCCAATTGGGATGTTGATGAGCTCAAGGCGCGGAAGGAGGAGATCGAGCAGTCGAATCTGCTGGAGCTCGGACTCATTGGTTGGCCTTTTCATTGAGACCATCGCTCATCTGAAACACATTCTTTATATATTGGAGAGCGGCGCCTGCTTTTACGCTGGTTGATCATTGTATCTGTTGTTAGTAGTCTCCTTATGCGCGAGTAGTGCAATTTCAATATGACGTCAAGAGCTCCACTTCTGGCAAGCGTACTTTGCACGTTGACACGTCTGATGAATCTAACCTTCATCTCAGAGAGAATCGGTAAGGGAGTCAGGAATAGATCAGATTACTTTTGACGGTGTCCTGCACATGTGGGCTCTAAGAAACCTCCAAGATCATGATTGTTGAGATACCTGACTGATAGAGGAAAGGGAGACTGCGATGCAGCTGTGGCGGGAATGAAGGGGCTCTAAATCAGGACAGAACAACTTGCTACATATAAGCGTGAAACAAACCTACAATTCGTTCCATAATCTCAGCTTTACCTGCCTGTTGGCTGTGCGGGAAGCTGCCGTCCTCCTGCTTGGCCTTGACGCCAATGTCGCCTGCGCGCGCTCTACTGTCTTCTCAAGCCATCTGCATCTGTCAGCTGTTGTTACGAAAATTTTCGTCATCTTCTGGTGTCATTGAAACAAGTGACGGCTTGTCTACTGCCAAGTATCGATTTTCGAGTGCACTTTGGATGGTCCCGTCACGGTGGTAAAAGAAATGCCTTGTCGCAAGAGCGACGACACTGTCGCGAAACCGATGCTCGATGGATACCAGGTTCTCGTTTCTAGCGATAGCAGTGATCTTCAATGTCAAATGTTATGATATAACGCTGGTCCTGATTAGGAGATTGCCAGGAGAAGGTAGTGTACTAGGTATTCTAGGATTACAATCCTTGTCTCATGAGCAACTGCGTCATTGCAAGTACCAGAAGAGTGTCACACCACTATATTTAATTCTCTCGTTTACCGAATATTCTTACAAACTCAGAAGTGAAGTCTACGACGGTGAAGCTTCTTTCGAGAACCACCCAGGTACCTAGGATATGAGCTGCGGAAACGTCAATTATCTGCTGCGCTGATGGAGACAGAGAGCATGCGAGATGTGTACACTGACAACATTCGTATGATCGTGCAAAAGCCTTCTTTAAGGTTTTCTGTTCCCTTGTTATCAGATCGGGTTCTGTGCCTTTAATACGCGCTGAGTTGCAGTTTCGGTCTTTGCGAATCGCCAAGGCTTTATTTTCCTTTCGAACAACTCATCCAACTCGGCAGCTGAACGACTATAGACCTGTTAGTATGGATCTCAACTGACTTTGAAGACCATATCTGACGTACCCTTTCGTCTCAGGAATCAAGAACCAGATGCCGATGGCAAACGGGAGTCCCACTCCGGCGTAGAACCAACCAGTCTTGTAGCCCCAGTTCCATGCGTTGGCATTCGTCATGTAAGGAACAAGCACATTCATTGCAACGCCAACGACACAAGTGCATGCAGCGCCAAAGCCGGCTGTGTAGGGTCGCAGTCGTTGTGAAGAGATCTCACCAATGTAGCCCCAGCCTGCGGCTCCATTGGCGGTAAGGCCTATATCTGTCGCACTTGTCAGTATACCATTCAATAACAGACCACCGTTGTTGACTTACTCCAGCAGCATGCAAAGAACACAAACAAATAGTCTGTGGCTCTGACTTTCTTGGTGACCCCGAGGATTCCGATGCACATACATGCGACCCAACACATCGTGGTGCCAGTACAAGCAATCCAGCGTCTACCTAGTCGATCTGCAACCAGGACTGTCAATAGAACTGTTGCGATGTTGAGTGACGACGTGATGCACTTGATTTTGAATGGATCGGTCAGTCCGGCCTGTTGGAAGAAGTACGCTCCGAAAGTGCCAAACAGGGTCAGGCCAATGAACTGTTGCGACATGTTGGTCCATAGAGAAATCAGAGTGCGCATACCGTCTGTTCCGCGGAAAATAGCAGTCCAGTGCTCGCGACGTTGTTCGGCTGCCACCTCACGCTCGTGCTCGACGGCAAGTACCAGCAGCTGGACCTGATGGTCGACATCGTAGCCTGGAATTTTTCCATTGAGTTTGTTGAGCTCCTTCTTTGCACGATCAATCTTGTTGGCATTGACACACCAAGCCGGACTCTCAGGTAGAAAGAGATAAACGGCGAGCATGATACCAATCTGCGCCCATTGAGTGTAAATCGGCTCCAGCCAATGGTAGGGTTTCGTCTTCGACATGGTCTGGAGCGCGATGTACGAGAAGAACGATCCAACAGTCCACCAGAAGCTGTAGCACATCAACATGCTGCCCCTGATGCGGACGGGCGCCACCTCGGCGATGTATGTGGGTAGTGTAGATTGCAAAGAACCGACACCGATGCCAGCGAGCAGCTTTGCAACAAGCCAGACCTCCCATTTGCGTGCAACGGACTCCACCACGACACTTAGAGCCAGAATGACCCAGTAGGTGAACATGGCAACTTTCCTGCCGTAACGGCTGGAGATGAATGGAATTGTGGTCATTCCAATAATCTGACCGACAGATTGTGTACAGCTCCAGCCGACAAGAATCGGGGACTCGAGGTACAAGGCACCTTTGGCGTTGAGTTTTGTGGCAAAAGTCCTTACGAAGCCTTTGTTCGCAATCACACTAGCATTCATTCTGAAGATGCCGTCAGCAGGTACTGTGGAGACGCGCGTAAATAAGAACGAACCCGATTTGGTAGCCATCGGTCGCAGCGCTGAAAGCAGCCGCGAAACAAGCTAAGGTAGCCCATTTGAATGTTTTGATTGTTTCAATAGGTGTCAAGTGCTCGTAACCGGATGTTGCCTGACCTCGAGCGGCGGCATCAACGAGGACATCCTTTGGATTGACACCTTCGTCACGAGTTTCAACATGGTCGATAGTAGTGGTTGGCTTCTCGCTCGCCATGTTGTGTATAATGATATTAAGTATGATAAATTATCTTGACTGCGTGCATTGTCCTTCTTATAGGTAGCAACGAGCATGCCACGTGCCTAGCCTTGAGTGCAGACCCCAAGCCACAAAAGTTTAAGCAGATGTGGCACATACTCGAGATCCTTCATTCGGTATATGAAGACCCGAAGGCGTCCATGTACCAACCTGGTGGGAACTAAGTTCTCAATGCGGGGAAGGTCCGGGGCGAATCTGGAGAAGTGGGATCCATTCGACCCATGTCCTAGTTCTTGCCGAGACCGAGTCCGAACCCCGCGCGCGGCATGTAGGATGCAGGTTCAAAGGCCGACAATGCTTAGCGCTCCTTAACGGCTCTAAAAATGCCTACCCCTGCACACCGTATTCATACCATTCGCCGTATAAAGTTTATAAACCCAAACGAATTGTCACAAGGTGGCAGGGGGTCGGGGGAAGAGTCAGGTTCGAGTGATCGTTAGCGAATTGCGGCACTTCAACGACCGAAGGAAAGCTCCAGGCTACGCCTGGGCTAGCCCAGTCTTGATTAGATGGATCTATACCATGATTAGCTTCCAATTGCCTTGTGGCCAGCCTGATAGCTTCGGACGTTGTTACCATGTGGCCCGACGGTGTAGAAAAGCCTCCACTATCGAGATCTCAGCTGAGCACATGGTCGACGGTAGTGCCGCAGCAAGAGTCAAAGCTGCATGTGGAGCCGAGCGTAGTCCAAGAATTAGAGACTGATCTTTACCTCGATTCGGAATGTGGTGTTCTTTCCAAACCCATGCATTCGGCGTTGGAGGAAATATGAGCCGGTTGGATCTCTGAGGCACAGATCAGTTCATTGAGGCGTTGTTGATCGAGTTCGAATTTGAATTGAGGTAAATATTATCATGACTTCGCTTTCAATGGCATGATAGGCCACTCATAGTGTGGTATGAATGAGGACTGGAAGTTCCACTCTCCAGCTTCAACGACCACGTGCTTTTGACGAGTGCCTTCTGGCAAGATTACCTCTGCAGTCACACCATGAGGCACTAAGAGCTCCAACTTGAAAGTTTCCATGTTGTCTTCGCCTTTTGCTCTTGTCCAAGAACAGGACACTGTTCCAAACGGCGTTTCGTGAGAAACAGAAGCATTTGTGAATGTAGCTCCGATAGCTGGCTCAATCCTGCAGCGTGTCCAGCCAGGCTCCAGTCGCTGCAAGCCTGCAACGCGCTCATGCATGAACTTCGCCACCGCACCGTAGGCATAATGGTTGAAAGAGGTCATTTCGCCAGGATTGACACTACCGTTTGGAAGCATGCTGTCCCATCGCTCCCAAACCGTGGTAGCACCCATTGTCACGGCATATAGCCATGACGGACAGCTCTGCTCGAGTAACATTGCGTAGGCCACTTGCACATGCCCAGTACATGCCAGGGCCTCGCATATATACGGCGTTGCTGCAAAGCCAGTAGCAATCCTGAAGTTGTTCTTCCTGACTAGCTCTACGAGTCGATCGCTAGCACATTTACGTTGTGAAGGAGTCAGAAGATCGAAACAGATAGCGAGTGCGTACGCTGCCTGTGTATCGGAAACCAGCCGGCCGTTCGAGGTGATATATTCGTCATGGAACTGCGACCGCGCCGCTTGCGCCTCAAGACTGAATCCTTCAGCTTCCGCGTCATGACCCAGAATCTCAGATATACGTCCTATTAGCTCGAGGCTGTGTATCAGGAACATATTCGCGACCATCTTCGCGTCAGTATGAGATTTCCAAGGTGCATCTGGTGGCGCGGCAGGATCCAGCCAGTCCTTAGCTAGTTAGTATCTTCTGAATGTGTGGGAAAGGCTCTTTGAGACTCACTCCAAGCTGGAAGACAGAATTGTCCCATAGGTGGGTCGCACCCTCCTTGTTCCTCGGCAACACGCTCATCCAAGTCAACATGCTCTGGTACTGGCGAGCTAGGATCGCTGTATCCCCGGTTTCCTCATACAAAGCCCAAGGTGCCAAAATCGTGACGTCGTGCCAAATTGCGCAAGATGTTCTCCTGCACCAGACAGGGTCCACAATGGTGGAGTTCGGGCTGACCATAGGTGGAACACCTCCAAGCACTGACTGATCGTACTCTACGTCGACCAACCAGTTGGATAGCATTGCCACACAATCGTAAATCAGAACCGCTGTAGGTGCAAACACAGCTAGATCGCCGGACCAGCCAAGTCTCTCATCTCGCTGAGGACAATCTGTTGGTACGGAGAGAAAGTTGCCTCGCATGCCCCAGTAGATGTTTTGGTGGAGTTGATTGAGAAGGTGGTTTGAGCAGGTGAACGAGCCAGCGTTCTTCATCTCAGTATGGCACACTACAGCCTCGATATCGCAAGGCTGTAAGTTCCCGGGCCAACCATCTACTTGAGCGTACCGAAATCCATGAAAGGTGAACCGAGGCTCATACGTCTCGCCTTCTTCGCACCCTCTTATCGTGTATGTATCAATGGCCTCGCATACACGCAGGGGCCGAGTGCATATTTCGCCATGCTCCAGGACTTCGGCATGCCTCATAGTAATGTGATGACCCTTCTGACCCCGTATGTTTCTGAGCCTCACATATCCAACCAGGTTCTGACCGAAGTCGATGAGGGTCTTGCCTGAAGGGCTTTGCTGGACAGCCACCGGTTGCAGTACTTCAATTCGTTTGACAGGTCCGCTCGTCCCGGATGTCAAGAGGGTGGTCTCGGTAAGTGCAGGCATTTTCACCGTAGCAACCCAGTCGCCAGTCACTGCACCCGGGGAAGACCAATTAGGTACCTCGAAGGTAGCGTCGTACTTCTCACCATCATACAACTCTGCAAGACGAATGGGTCCCCTGGTTACTGTCCAATCCGGCCCTGAGACTATTTGATCCTTCGAGCCGTCGTTGTAGGTAATCTCGAGTTGTGCCATCAAGGACGGGTGAGGACCCCAGATGTTGCGGTGACCTCCTTCCCAGCCGAGCCGTCCACAGAACCACCCTTCGGCCACGCGGACCCCAAGACAGTTGTCACCACTTGATAGAATCATCGATGTGACATCGTATGTCTGATAAAGTAGCCTTCCTTCGTATGCCGTCCAACCTGGAGCTAAAAAGTCGTCTCCTACACGCGAGCCATTGATTTCTGCTTCGTACACGCCTTGAGACGTAATGTAAACCCTTGCTGATGCGACCGAATTACGGGTTGAGAACGTCCGACGGAACAGCACTTCGGTATCGGGACCTGTGACCTCGCCAGCCCAAGGCGCAGCAATGCGGTCACACTGCCAGTCGCTACGGTTGAGAAGACCGGTCTCGAAAATTGCTGGCTCGCTCCATTCTGTGAAATAGGCCCCCGTAGTGTGCAGTCTCACGCGAATAGATATCCGTTGGCGTGACAAGAGTGACTGTTCGAACGGCCAAGGAACAAGCGTCGATGCAGTCGAGACAACTTTCGCGACACACTTGAGGTCTTCAGAGTCTTTTGCAAGTGAAGTGAGCTCAATTTCATATCCATGTTGCTGGACGCTCTTTGGAGAGGCCGTGATTTTCCATGAAAGTCTAGGGCGTGTTTCGTTTACACCGAGGGTGTGAGCAGGATGGTAGTGCTCAAAACGCACATCTTGTACAGTAGCCATGATGAACGCAAAGAGTGTTACGCAAGGGACTGAGATGAGGATAATCCAGTAAGTGTGTTGCTGTACTCATGAACGTGTGCGAGACTCCATCGTGCTGTCCTGCACGTCACTAGAGGACGCATGTCGATATAGTCCGGCACAATCTAGCCCGAAGATCTGACTTTTGCCCTGACATACATGGTGAGTGCCAAGAATCATGCTGCCCGTGCTGCACTGTGGGCCTGTGCCGATGAGAGGGTAAACAGCGGAGTGAAGGTTGTAGTCGGCTGTTCCACCGGGGCAAGGAACACCTACTGCCGATTGGCTGCTGCATGTCGTCAGTGGGGCTAGTCTAACTATTTTCAGCAAATTAGCCGCATCACTCCGCAAAGCAAGTGCTGACAAGCAAAGTCAAGGTCAAAGACAGTATGCGAACTAACCCTGATCAGAGATCTGACCTGACAATCCTCACTCGTGATCCGTGAAGGGTAGCTGCTTCCGAGAGCCAGGTCGGCTTTTGATGGAAGACGCCCCTCGCTTATGCATGCAGGATATTTGCACGTGTAAGCGCCATGCAGTATCTTGACAACCCGCAATACGTCGGTCCTCGTGGTCTTGTTCGTGCGAGTCTCAGGAGCCTTTTAGCCCGAGCAACCGACGGGAGTCCTATTCACAAAGGACGTGGATTCATTCGTTACCCGCATGGTTTGCAAAAGGCATTTTGAGCTGTTGCAAGCTTTCTCGTTAGAACGCCTATCTTTTGGTTTCACTTAATTCAACATGACGTCCGAAGCATTGATGTTCCAGGCGAGCGATGTCAGAAACAAACACAGTGACGCAAATGGGCATACCTCGGATGTCGAAGAGTTACGCCTGCCTCCTACGTTCCGCTGGGGTACAGCCACTGCTGCATACCAGATTGAAGGTGGAGCTCAAGAAGGAGGAAAGGGCGCATCTATCTGGGATACTTTTTCCCACCAAGAACCATCACGAACCAACAACGAAAACGCTGACGTGACTTGCGATCACTACAATCGAATGCCGGAGGACGTCAAGCTCATGTCCGACCTTGGAGTTGATGTCTATCGATTCTCCTTGTCATGGGCACGCATCATCCCGCTCGGAGGGCGCAATGATCCAGTCAATGAGGAGGGAATTGCGTGGTACAGCGCTCTTATCGACCGGCTCCTGGAACATAACATCGAGCCCGTTGTTACCCTGTACCACTGGGATCTGCCGCAGAACCTGTATGATCGATACAAAGGTCTCCTCGATACAGAAGAGTTTCGAGCCGACTTTCTCCATTATGCTGAGCTATGCTTCTCCAGATTCGGGAGCCGCGTCCAGAGATGGGTAACTTTCAACGAGCCGTACATCATTTCCATCTTTGCACATCTCAACGGCACCCTTGCCCCGGGACATTGCCGTGCGAGCGGCACGGATACGACGACCGAGCCGTGGCGCGTTGGACATACAATCATTCTCTCACATGCCTCCGCTGTCGAACTCTACGCTTCCAAATTTGCGCCTGTGCAAAAGGGCACTATATCGGTAGTACTTAACGGCCACTTCTACGAACCATACAACGCGAAAAGAGAAGCCGACATTGAAGCGGCTGAGCGTAGGATGGTGTTCTATATCGGTTGGTTCGGTGATCCAATCTTCCTGGGTCTTGATTATCCCGAAGCCATGCGGCAATACCTCGGGTCTCGACTGCCAGTCTTCTCAGACGCGGACCTCGACCTACTCCGTAGAACGGCGCCTGTTAACGCGTTTTATGGAATGAACCACTACTCCACGAAGTATGCAAGACAGCTGGACGGCATCCCTGCAGAGGACGATTGGACAAGTAATATCGAGGAGGGAGCTGTGAACAGCGATGGAAAAGAGGTCGGGCCAGCGTCCGCTCAGCAGTGGCTGCGTATCGCTCCGGAAGGTTTCCGTAAGTTGCTCAATTGGGTTTGGAAGCGTTACAGTCTACCCATCATCATCACGGAGAATGGATGTCCTTGTGTTGGCGAGCAAGACGTGCATGTCGCGGTGAAGGATACATTCCGACAACGCTACTTTGGTCTGTACCTCGATGCCATATCGCGCGCAATCTACCAGGATGGTGTACAAGTGGAAGGCTACTATGCATGGAGTCTGATGGACAACTATGAATGGTCCGCTGGTTATGGACCAAGATACGGCATTGTACATGTCGATTTTGAAACATTGAAGAGGACGCCGAAAGATTCAGCATGGTATCTTCGAGACACCTTCAGTAGAAGGAGACAACAAAAGTAAGCAGGTAGTCATATGTTGTCTGAGCATGAGGTCGGGTACAGTCGTCGTCTGTCAACAAAGAACGCTATGTTCTGGGAAGCGCAATGTATAAACCGTAACGCAATATTCATGGATGTCAAGCAAGTTGTCGCCCACTATAGAGAACCCCGCCGAAGAATACCAAAAGTTTGAAAATATCCTATCGGCAACAAGAACACTACACAGTTTACGTGAAGACTTCCAAGGCCACCTCAACTCACCAGCGTCTGCATATAGTCAATGACTGAAGCTTGCGATGCCGGCTTGCAAAACACATTTATGGACCTGCAGAACAGATGCTGGTTTTCGCAGCCTGAAAGGTAATACTACGGAGCAATGCGCCCAAGCGAGATACCCCGCAAAAGTTCCGCTGTAAGAAATCCGACCGGCCAGCACGTCGCTATAATGATCCCGATATTTCATGTTGCTGACACTTCTAAACTCTGTTAAGGGTGATGCGCAGAGATGGGTTGTGTTCAAACGCCGCACGCCATCTCAGTCGGGATCAGTCGTCGACCTCAGGTGGACAACCTGCACGCGACCAGGCTTACGCGCGATGGTCTTTCACCGACTAAACCTCGGCTCCACACTACTCCCGCCGTTCGCTTCCTGAGTGCTTGGATTCGCATAAACGGTAACATTCTAACCACTTGCGTTTCAGGCCCCCCGCATACGGTATACGGCATACGGTATACGGCATACTCGTGTAGACCACTTCCAAATCGCGTGATGCAAACGAACACTAAATTATCATATTCGGTCTTACTTTCATCGAGACACTCCAAACGGATGCTTCCGTGGTGAGCTGGCTGCATTAGACTATTGCCAATGTTTGTTTTCTCAAAGGTCGGCATATGACTGTACTTTCGGTGTTTGCTATCTCCACTGCAGTGAGCTTCCCCGCGTAGATCTTCCTTCCCGCATTTGGGAGTTAGGGCGATTTCTATTGCTTCGCGGGAGAATGTACGATATTGGCGTGGAAAGGCAGCCAGTGCAATATTCGCACTTCATCTCTGTAGACCGAGCTATGCCTCAGCAGGTATCCACCTTGATCAGATGAAATCATATAAAGAGCAAACATGCAGCTTGTTCAATAACGTCAAGCAACGCTCTGAAGGAGACATGACCGCAGCCATGCACTCTATCGCCGTCATTTTGGCCCTGCTCAATTGTGCACAAAGCTTTCCTTTGGAGCAACGCGCGTCGTCCGCCGTGGACTCACCTCCTCCACTTGAAAACTTCAAAATCACTGAGCTACCTCTACCTCCTGTTGCACCACCTGACACAGTGGGGTCTTGCACAACCGATATCAACCCTCACAAAACAGGATGTATCTTCCAAGGGCTGGGAGACTATGAGTTTCAGTCAGGAGACTTCACTCCAGATGGAAACCACGTCGTTGCCACAGTGAAGTTCGTTGGAGCTCCTGAAGCCCCAGACCCGGCAGCCGTCTACAACGGAGAGCAGTTGATCTTGATCAAAGCAGATGGCACCAATTTCAGCAATGGCGACCCGTGGAAGTGTCTGACCTGCGAGGTTCCGGATGACCAGAAGCTGGCCCTTGATCCACAAAAGGATTACCCGCACGTGTATCGAGATGGTACAAAGGCTCTATGGGGACACAAGTAAGCACATTACCAGATTCAATGGCAGAGAGTTGCCCTGGGAAACGTCACTGACAATAACAGTGTCTTAGACTGCGACGGGAATCAGTTGGCCAGCGATGATTGTACGCCCTCCAAGACGCACATCTATCCACTCTACTGGCCGGTCATTCGGAATGGAGCAGAGGTCAATGGTTCACCGCGTGAACTACGCCTGCACCCTGATGATACACATCTAGGTTGGAGTTCTTTCACCGACACAGGCGGACAGAACTGTTTCTTCGGTCGTTTGGTTTTCAATCCCTCCCCAACGTCCGGAGCGATCACTGCGCCGCGCTTTGATCTCGAAAATGTCAACATTCTGCATGACCCTTCTCGGAGCGAGCAAATCACAGCAGACGGCACCGAACTCAAATTTCATGATGATGTGATCGGTGTTGGCGAGTTGCGTGGCTGGTCAGGCAACGGCGAAGAGATTATCTATATTGGGCCATCACGGGAGGCCAACAACATCGATGTCTTTGCGGTCCATGTCATCACTGGTGCAGTGCGTCGCTTGACCCAACATCCTGAATACACAGACCCGGTAGCGTTCTCGGCTGACAACAAATGGATGGTTGTCATGGATACTCGAGGTTCCGACCGTCAGATGTTTATGTCGGGCATGCGACACATCCCACCTCTCATCGATTTGGTGACGATAACCGTTGCATCTTCTACGCGAAACAACGGCAACAGAAGGTTCTTTCAGCCAATTCTCATCGATAGCCTTGGCGACCGAGGGACTTACTTCGGCCAACAGGTCAATGCTGATGGAGACGGCAGCGCAGGAGCAGCAAACGATCCAAATTGGAACGGCCGAGCAGATCCTGCATTCTCCCGCGATGGTACCAAGATTGTGTACTGGCAAGCCATCGTAACGGGACGCGAATGCGGCGGCTCCAACCCTCTACCGTGCCCTGTTCCCACTACGCAAGGTCAACGTGAATATCGCCTTCTGCTTGCCCACAGAGTTGGCCGTGCGCCTGTTCCTGCAGCTCCGGTCTTTCAGGTACCCGACCAGATTCCCTGGGCTCTGCCATTCCCGCCGGGATCAGCTTTCCCGAGCTCAACTTCCCTCAGCGCTGGTAATTATACGTTGCGCGGCAAAGTGTCTGGTACCGCAGATGTGCGACTTATCGACACCGGCGCCAGCGGATTCCAGGCCTTTGATACTGTCGCAGTCGAGTACAAGGACTTCTCAGACGTCCAGGGTTATGTTCTGAGTGGCCGGGAGAACGTCACGGCGAAAATCCTTCTGCCGAACCCATGGGACACCCAGGTAGACTGGTACTCGGACATAACTCAGACTGGCGTCGTCAGTGCAACGAAGAAGACGAGTCCTGGAGGGTTCCACTTGCAGGTCGATGCGGTTCTAAACATCTTCAATGCGACGGGTTCGTTGACTACAACGATCGACGGAGTGGTGTATGAGCAGCCTGCAAACGGGACTTGATGGTACCGTGCGTTCAACTATTCATTCAAGGCACAGGGCGCTTAAGATATGCCGTGCAAGGGTATGGTGTTGTCCTTTGGCACACCGGCGGAGCGACAACATAGTCTTTACAGCTACCAGCCAAGCTCAAAGTTATCTTAAAAAAATTGTTATGAGAACCAAAAGTCTCACATCCCCTTGAAAACAAACCTGATAGTGTGAAATAGTCGACCTAAAGACACTTTAGACGCAGTGTATTGAGCAGATACTATCTACAACGCACCAGAGATTACCATTCCCCTTCAATCGCATTTCAAAGGCGACGGGAGTCGCAACCCTCTCAGCAGGAAATAATCAGCGCTTTTGTTGAAAACAGAGGATCCGATGTGTTTGCATGGCCACCTCTTCATGTCGAACACCTGAGCACGAACGCTGCGATATCCGACAGATCTAGTAAGATAGTGACGACAGTGGCCTAAGATGAAACAAGTATTCCAAGAGTGCTGAATCTGCCTCGGTGACCGAGATGCAAGTGGCAAAACAGCTACGAGAACGTCAGATCTGCAAGATAGAAGTACTACTTCCTAAATGCCACTATTCTACAGCTGTGCTATTCCACATATAATATAGCTTTAATCATGCAATAAAACCATATCGGGGTTGTAGTTTATAACAACTAGTCGTTCGTATGCGCAGATTCCGCATTTGACCTATGTTCACCAGGGAAAGATCCATTGCCTAGGCGTACGGTAGAAGTCGGAACTTCAGTTCTTTGTTGGACCTTTCTGCGCGCAAAGTGACGATGATCAGGATCAACGTATATGCTAGGCGTGCGGGTATGTGGACAGATATCTTGGCGGATTGGATCTAGGGTGTATATTATGTCTCGTTCTCTTTGCTTCGAAACGAATGGTGTGGCATTTAAGATTGCGGGATTGAAGACGTGACGAGTTTTCGGTACCCGATTCCTACTTTGCGTCGCATTCTTGGCCAGTGAGTGCGCGAAAAGGCTGAAGACTGATTTAACAGTTGTCGCGGAGGAGCATGATCAGGACTGTACCTTGATCACGATATCGGACCGGACCATCAGTTAATATCGGATCCGAAGTGATCCGGGAGATAGGCATCACTCAGTCAGTCCGGGTATCGGTCCAACTAGGTATATAATCAGGTATCTTGATAGGATCAATTCGACAGAGGAATCTCATCAACTCCTGCTCAACATTGTTCAATCTAATCGATATCTCCCAGCTTTCACAACAGTGCAGTAGTTGCAACCAGCCTGTACAGCATCTACTTGCAACTCCACGCAGACAGTATCAGTCGGCAAGAAGAACGGCGATCAGAATTATTTGATTCTTCACGAGCAGTGTATATTTTGAAAACGCTAATTATGCTATACAATGCCTGAAATGCTACACTCTTCTCTTCCCTACTTTCCACCAAACTCTTGCGCCAACTTACTCCTCGCGCGCAACTGATGTCCAAATTTGAACATGACAAATGGAATCAAACTTAACAATGTTCCAAACAGAGCTAGGATGAGACCAGCGTACTGGCTGCCAACATTGTGGAAGAACGCGCTAGCGAACAGCGGAGTGACCGCACCAAGCGTGTTCCTCATGAGACCCTGGCCAGCGATGGCTGACGACGAGGAATCGCCGTAGCAATCGGCGGTGTACGAGTAGGTGGATTCAAAGACGAAGAAGATGCCGAACGCGATGGGTGCAAGACCGATGATGGGCGCGATCCAATGGACGTAACCGTACTGTGTGAAGCTGTAGATGAACAGACCAATCGGGAGCCATACCGCACCAAACATTGCACCGTAGAGGCGGTGCTCTGGAACGATCTGTACAGTTGGATCGGCCTGGAGCTGGTTGTACTTGCGCATCTGGAGGTGATGCGCCGCCCAGCCAAGGAACGTACCGATGGCAAGCGAGATGTAGGGTAGACCAGCAACACCCTCATTCCAGCCATGCTTCTCTGTGAAAGTGATCGGAATGACGGACAGGAACAGGAAGACGACGGCCCAGCAGAATGCGATCCACATACCGAAGGCGAAGACGACGGGTTCGGTGACCAGCATACGGATAGCCTTTACAGAAGAAGCCTTCAGCATAGACTTGACGTCGGGGGTGTAGATGTCGTCCTCAGCGACATAGCGCTCGTCACCAGTGACCTTGCGCAGCGCAACGGCACGCTTGTGCAAGCAGACGCCGCCACGAGTCTCAGGGAAGAAAAGGAATATGACGATAAGCAGAGGAACGTTGGCGATACCCTGGATGCCTTCGATCCACCGCCAGCCGAGGGCCTGGTCGATGAAGCCGGCGTAAATGGGCGCGGAGACGGTACCGAAAATGGCGACGAAACTGAACATGGCCATGGGCCGGCCACGCTTCTCAGGAGGGTACATGTCGTCGAACGTACCACCAACGAGGATAGTGCCGACGCAGCCAAACAAACCGAGCAGCAGACGCAGACCGATGATGGTGTTGATACCAGGGGCAAGGGCGAGACCGATGAACAGCAAGCAGAAGCAGAGGAAAGATGAGCAGTAGACAATTTTGCGACCGACAAGCTCGCAGAAGGGGGCGAGAAGCATGGGTGCGACAGCACAGGTCATGTTGAAGGTGAACAGACCCCACTGGCCCTGAAGACTGCCGACGTTGAACTCTTCGCACATGCTGTTGATACCAGAGGAGTAGGCAGTGGTAGCCAGACCGATGAACAGTGTCATCAAATTGAGGATCGTGGTGATACTGCGCTTGTACCAGGGGTTCCAGTTGAAAGGATTCTCCTTATCGCCAGTGGCGAAGGTAAGGATGATGTACTCCTTGTCGTTGTGCTTGACTGTCTCGGTGAGAGTAAGCGGCATGTCAATGTCGACTGTCTTGATAGGACCACAGTCTGCATCGATGTCGTTGCTCTCTTCGCTGACGTGCTTTCCACCAACAACCCTCCCAATCAAGGGCTCGCCCTTCTCATTGCGCATGACCTCGGAATTGTGGTCCGGAGTATCGAGTTCATCTTGCTCCTTGCTGTTGGCTCTAGACAAATAGGCCTGAGGTGTTGTGGCGGCAGTGGAATGAGCTCGCGGTGTAGCGGGTATGCTCGCCGCGACGAAGGAGTTATTCCTTGATGCTACGATGGAATTTTGTCGGGACTGGAGATATGAGTTGGCCCTCGACGCAGCCAACGAGCCAGGCCTGGACGGAGGTCTGGAGAAAGAGGGACCATAGTAGCCGGACATGATTTTGACACTCGAGGAAAGATTTGGGGTTGACTGCGCGGAGAAATCGGGGAGCCACGCACGTTTTGTCTATCGCCAGCAGGCAGATACTCGGCGTCCGAGGCTCGCTGTTCTGTTTAGCATCCTGCCTACTAGCGGTCAGTGTGGACCTCAACACCGTTATCAGGTCCACATAAAATCCTAGCCGTGACGGTGCCAACAGGTGAATCCGAAACAGTGCTCGGGCGCGAGGTACGCCCTGAGAGATATCGGCGTGTACGTCATCTTCGCAATCCGATAAAAGCGCATAACACTGTCCAGATGTGCCTGTGCGCAAGACTGGAAGTCGAAAACAAAATCCGCAAAGCCCGTAATCATTACATGCGCAGGGCTACCTCATAGGCCCAAGATGAATTAAGGTGAGGCTCTGCGGGATCTGGACAGGGATCCAAATCTGCGAGACTCCACTTATCCTACGGTCCGTTCGGCAAGATCAGACAAATGATGTGTGGTTTGCCGTATGACGTCGACAGTGGGCTAAAAACTTCTGCAAATGGCCATGCTCTATCGCACAAACCCGCACAAACCTTAGCTTGGCCGATGTTTCCCTTCCAAAGGTCGCAAACTTTTTTGTTGAAGTCGCGAACGAATCCAAATCGTACTTGGCGCTATCGGCGTACTAGACCTGTGCACATCTTATCTGTGCCTGGCAATGACATCAAGGCGCATATGCAGGGTGGCAAACATTCTTCCTGGTAATCTTTTTTTGTTCGTGGTGTGTTCTCGCGTCCTAGCAGATGCGCTAGATGTCCTCTTTGATATCGCTCCAAGCGCCGTCATCCTGTTGTCCAGTGGACGGCTTCATTGTGCACTCGTGCGTGTTCGCGCGCTCGCGCCACTCTTGGGATCGGCGTGAGGCTCTAGGTGGGTCTACGGGTCCCGCACAGATCACGATACATAGCGTGATACTCGCACGTCAGCATTGAGATGCACACCGTGTTTTGTGCGAGAAATGCGATGGAGCTGGATCGGAAAGTTGCGGCTTCGTGGTCGTAAGCAGGGAAAAGCTGGGACCTGTGAAATTTTGCATGGGATGGGTGATCATGACGTGCCGCGTGATTGTGGTTGCGCATTTCGTTAAGAGATTTGCGAGAGGATCGTGTTTGTCGAATTGAAAAATCAATGGTATCATTCGTATGCAGGTAATATCCTGTATTCCGCACCGTACACTGGCGCACGCCCTAACGCCGGGTGGCCGTATGTTCCTGAGCGCCGAAGATGCGGAAGCCAATGACATTGTTCCAGTCCCAACCCACTACCGGTGAACTAATGTGTACCGCCCATGTCGTTATTATTGAAAGATCCATCACCGAAGTAAATCATGTCGTGTGGTAAGTATTCGAGATCCCATGGCATCATTTCTGCACCTAGCACAGACATGTCCACATCCTGAGTGTCAATTACCATGTCGCCGAAGGCGTTATCTGAGGGCGTAGTATACATGCCAAAGGTCGGGGAGAATTCGTTTGCCTGGACCTGTTGTGATTGATTGCTTGCCATGGGTGCAGCTCTGACATAAGATGTGGCGTTTTGCAGTGGTGCCTGGCTTGGGGACGCACTGTTGAAGGGAGAGTGGAGATTCAGCAAGAGATCTGCGTCGGATACTAGTGCAGGATCTGGCGCAGGTACAAGACCGTATGGATTGTTGGCTGGGGGCGGGGGCATCGACGCCGGGTCGAAAGGTGGGTAAATGGATGGGGATGGCATGGGGGCCTGCGAAGGTTCGTACTTGACCGGGGGGTTCGATATGAGTGAAGCAATCGAAGGATGTGTGCTTGCGGGTGAACGCTTAGAGGTCATCTTTGTCTCGCGACCGTTGTTGTTCTCGGACGTGTACATGACAGCAACGTTTGTCGAGGGTGAGTTCATAGTGCCTGTGAGTGACCAGCCAATAGCTTTTCACAGGTTAGTGTTGATCGCGCGCAGAACAATGCCATGCATACCTTGATTGGAGAGACCCATCGGCGAACCGGGAATGGTAGGTGTTCTGGCGCCCTTCCTGATTGCCGCCGGCATGTTGGCGATATCACCGTCCGAACTTCGCGCCGTCAGGTACGTGCCCCAACTTAGTTTCCTGCGCCATCCCGGGCTTGTGAACGAGGGATCCGGTCGTGGCACCTCCAGCGCACACTCCATCTCCTCCCTTGTGTAAAGCAAAGGGTTGTCGATCCCCTTGGCCTTTTGATCCAACACGGTTATAATGTACTTGACGCCTTCCCAATACGTTTCGAGAGATTTGAGCGCACGATGGCAGCGCTGATAATTCTGGTTCGCTGCGGAAGCCAAAAGTGAATGTTTCGCAGCTTGCTTCTGTTCGCGGTCCTGCAAAGCGTTTAACCTCTCACCATTCGCTAGGTTCTTATCGAGGTTCAACTGTGTAAGTGGGACCCTAGAGTCACGTTGCTCGCCACGCGGACCTGGAGATACAGGACGAGACTGTGGTCGAGACTGCGGCTGAGATGATGCCGAATGCATTGCAGACTCCTGGAGGAAGGCGCACGCAGCTATGTAGATGGGCTGACTAGAAGAGCATTAGCCACGTGTATACTATGAGAGGGGGGCCAAATGTACCTTGTGAAGGGATTTCCCACGCCGGTCTTCGCATCGATAAGCTCTGTGAACGATAGTATATCGGCGATCGTCTTAGCTGACGACATCGATAGCTCTCTGCTATTGGCCGAGAGTGACTGCGGACTGCCTTCGAAGGGTTTGAGCAAAGTCGGCTGATGTAGCAAGACAATCAGAGTGTGGAACCAGCAGTGAAGTAGTAGAAAGTTCGTCCCCTGATTGAACTTGACATATTGCTGGAAGTTGACGGCATTGAAATGTAGCTTGGGCGACAGGTTCTGATAGATCTCCGTTAGGCGATTTTCAAGCGCATCCAGCTGCTTCTGTAAGTCTTTTGTAATATCTGCAACATCCCTAACTCTGTTGAGAAGATCCGTCACACGTCCGTAGAGATGTATGATTCGAATGAGTGCCGGGAAGGGCAGTGGCCAACCCGAAGCTGGATCCACTTCATCCAGCGAAGGGAAGCAGATCTCGATGTCTCGGTCGCGAATTGTGACAGGGCGTCCAGTGCCGGATGAGATGACCCGGTCGAGAAAGAAGATGGACCAAAAAGTGTCCAGCCGCTCTCGTTCTACGGCTCTCTGCTCTTGTTCATCAGAAGTTATGTCTTGACTCTGCTGCGAGTGCCGCTCTACAGCAGCTGGCGCGAGGCTATTGTTCGGATCGGTCTTGACAAGCTTAGGGGTGATGCCATTTCGACCCTCATACTTCAGTCCCTCGAGTGTTTGCATACCCAGGTCCTGCGCCATCCGGATAGCGATACCAAGATACATCCAAAGCCCACTGTCGCGGCTTGCACCAAATTCGTCATAGGCCAGTAATAGGGCTGCTTGCACCACAGCAACGTTGGGACATGGAAAGGCATCCGGAATGTTCGATTTAGCTCTTTGGGCGAAAGCTTGTCCGGCCTCAGGATGTTGAGTTTTGATCTTGTCGTCAGTAGCTTCCTTCTGCTGGTTGCCGCCTCGAGTCAACATTGGGTGTGTGGAGAACCGTGCAGCTAGTGCACAGACTGCATCGACCAGAATGGCGTCAACTTGCTTCTCCTCGAGGTCGCGCATGAAGCGCTCACGTTGAAGGAAGGGGAAGCAACAGCCCAAGTTGACGAAGAAGAGCTTGCAAAGATGAGTGATGAGAGGACTGGGCGACATGTCCGAGCTATCATACACAGGTATCTCGAGAGGCGTGCGAGCCTCAGCGCCTGTTGGCGAGCCCAGAGGTTCAGCCGGTGACGACTCGACTGCATGATGGTCGGAGAGTGTCTGTGTGCTCCCGTGTCGTTGCCCTCTGACCTTGACGACCATCTGTCTGAAGCCTGGCATGATGGCTGTCGGCCCAAAGTAGCGGAAGTAGGGCATTCTGTTGCGTGTGTTGAGACTGAGGATGCTGTTGTCGTCGCCGCCCTCTTGCTTTGGAGCATTGTTGCTGATCGACGAATCGGACAGCTGCGAGATGTTTGACGAGGCCAAGTGCGGCAGTTGCGGTCGAGCAGGTTGGGAAGGAGCTTCGAGTGCGGGTTCGAGCTTTCGAGCGGGCGCGCTCGCCGATGCAATACTCTCTCTGCGAGCAGTCTTCTTACTGTCGCGAGATGTCTCTGCTGCGGCGTTGTCGTCTCCATAGCCAGCGCAGTCGTGCTTGTTTTGAGTACACGTGCCACATACTGGGCGCTCGCCTGCGAGGTGTCAATTCAATGCTCCACTGGAGTTGAAGTTTGGCCGCGCACCAGAACAACGCGTTTTCTTGCGGCGACAAGTCAAGCAGGCTGAGTTGATCCTGCGCCGCTTCGCATACGGCCCATCATGGTTGGTGACGAAGCGGATGGGCTTCGGCTGGGGAGCAGCGGCAGGAGCAGGACCATTTGCAGCAGCCGTCGAAGGTGCTCCTTGCTTCATTACAGAGCGTGCATGGGAGGCTACGCGGTGGTGCTGTGCGATGTGGGGAGTGCGAGCGGGGCGGCGATGATCAGCCTGAAGGAACACAACAATCGCAGTCAGTGGAGAAGTCTCGACACAAGCTGTGGACGGGAGAGGCTGCGGAGAGTCAGGCGCATGATCAGCATGCAGTCAACGTTCCCGCGCACATATAGACTGGTGGGCTAGACTCTCTGCGGGAATCCGAAGTGTGGCGGGCGGGAGTCTTGCGGAGACTGGGTCTGGGGAACTGCGCCCTGAACGGCCGGCGATCCGAGTGTCTGGAAAAGTTGCGGCAGTTGCAGCGTGACAACGCGAGCCAGCGCGACCCTGCGAGACGCCGCGCCTGCATCACCGTCCCATCTTGGTGGTGAGTTCTCCCAGAGCATTGATCTTGCAGTTGCATTACATAAGCAATACTTTCACGTCAAGCGCCACATATCTTCGTCACAACCACCACCGCAAAGCACCTGCTTACCAATTGCCATCAGCACCCATCCCTTACAATGGAATCGATACGGCCAGCTCTCGCGAACGTGCGCCTCGCAGCACCTCGCCGCGCATACCGTCCCTTCTACCAGTGCCTGCACACATCAGCAGCACGGAGCGCCACACCACTGCCCCACCCCTCCGTACCAGGGCCGCCGCCAGAGACGCCCACGCCGTCAGCTTCAGATGCACTCGACCGTGTGGCAAGGAAAAGGCGGCAGGCTGAGATGCTGCAGCAGGCCAAGGGCGCCCGCAAGGAGGCAGCGAAGCCAACCAGCGCCCTGAAGAAGCGCTTTTGGAACGACGTCAGCGTCAAGGAGACCGAGAATGGCCTCCAGGTGTACCTCGACAGCCGTCCCGTCCGCATGCCCAACAAGGACACCCTCACAGTCCCCGCTTCCAAGCCTCAGCTTGCCACATCGATTGCTCTTGAGTGGGATCTCCTCCTCAGCGCACAGCAAGCACTCAAGACACACTACATCCCCATGACCTCCCTCGCCGCCCGCGCCATTGACATTGAGCGCGCAGACGCCAATGGAGATGAGCGCATCCGTGACTCCATCGTCCAGCTGTGCATGCGCTACCTCTCGACTGACACCCTGCTCTGCTGGGCGCCCGAGCACGTTCTCAACGACGTCAAGCAGAACGGCAAGACACTGCGCGAGCTGCAAGAGGAGGTCGCGACCGGCATCACCGCATACCTGACCAGCAACGTCTGGCCCGGCGTCACAATCAAGCCCATCCTGGACGCTGATAGCATTGTGCCCATTGACCAGGACGAGATGACAAAGCAAGTGATCAAGGGCTGGGTTTCAGGCCTGCCTGCTTTCGAGCTCGCTGGCTTTGAGCGCGCCGTGTTGGCTAGCAAGAGCGTGATGATTGCTGCAAGGCTCATTCACGAGTGGTCCGAGGGGCTGGCTGAGACGCGCCAGCCTGGTGCGAAGAAGACCTTTGGTATTGAGCAAGCTGCCGAGGCTGCTAGTCTGGAAGTGAGGTGGCAGATTGGCGCTTGGGGTGAGGTCGAGGATACACATGATGTTGAGAGGGAGGACATGAAGCGCCAGATTGGCAGTGTCATTCTGCTAGTTGGCGGCACCTCAGCATGAGCTCAAGATCACAGATGATTGGAACGATAGATGTAAAATAGACGACAGCAAGAGCTGTCTGTAGATATAAGATCCATTGTGCAATACACGATTGGTATGTGGTGTCAACTAAGCGCCACCATGGTGCCCCGCTTCTGGTCAAGCAAGCCCAACCTCAGCGACAACTATAGCTGCTTCGCTATCGTACTTTTCGCCGTCCATTGTGCCACGCTTGAATAGGGCAGGTGTTATGATGTACTCGACGAAGCGTCGTTCTGGCTTCCTTCCTCCTTCGTCATCATCGTCCTCAACCCTGTGATTCTTCATGAACGAAGGGTCGAACCTCAGTGGGCCCGGTCTTCCCCCATACTATCCCAACGGGAAATGAACGCTCCAGAGTGCTCGTTGTCGGCGAATAAGCCTTGAAAACTGTAGAGCACGGAGGAATATGCCTTGCAGGCCAGCTTCGACCGTTGTCTGGTCTGCAGGGTTCTTCTGCCAAGCCTTTGCGACATCCATCACGTCAGCTACCGCTTTCTTCACTAGTAGCAGTGCCTCATCGGTCGGCTCTTTCTCTGGAAACGCAGCGTCCTTGTCAAGAAGCTCAGCGGTGAGTGCTCGCCAATCGTTGAAAGACTTGTACGGCACGACCTTGCGGTCTGTGGTTGTTAGTGAGGCCGTCGACCGAAGCACAGGAAGCATACGAACCTGCAAACCAGAGCCGATTCTCCAAGTTGTGGAAGCTTTGCGCAAGGGTCCGACCTATCCACACGTCCTCTCCAGAATTGCCGACAGGCGGCAGATCAAGATTTCGAAGCAACTTGACACACATCACATATGCGGTCCATCCTCGGACAAACAGCCGTGGCTTCCTCGAAGGCGCGACTGCATTCTCCAGGGAACCAAACTCGGCACAACTAGGAAAGACCTTCTGATAGTCTTGCAGCCTCTCCGGCTTGAAAGAGTGTTTATTGCCACTGCCACTGCTAAATGCACCGGACCAACTTCTGATATCAGTCATCAAGTCCATAAAAGCATTCTCAACGAATCTGTCATTCTGCTGATCTCCCAGGAAGGACTCTCTGGTGTCCATTTTCGTCTGCATCGTGTTTGCTGAGCGCCTGACTCGTTCGAGGTTGCCCTTTTCGACGTTCAAAGCGCCGCTCAGGTCATGGATCTCATGGTCAAGTTCGGCCACTTTCTTCTTGAGTTTCTCATGCTCCGCTCTGTAGCAGTCGCGTTCGTTCTTCAGCTGTTCTACACCGGTGATGTAGCCTTGGTCAACCTTGCGCGGCGAGCCGGTCCATGATTCGCCACCGTCATCACGCGGCTTGAGCTTCTTCTTGATTTTGTCGATACTGTGCAAGAAGTCTCCACTTTGCTCAAAGGTGGGCAAATTCCTCTCTTTTGCGGCATTTCTATCGTATCTCTCACGGTGATCACTGCTGTGGGAGTCGCTCGCATAATCTTTTTCGTAGGGCACGTTATCGTGATGTGCCTCCCTTGCGGGGTTTTCATAACTCCGTGGCAAAGCTGTCACGCAGTCAGTACCAGATCGACTCTTCAGACGTTCAATCTCACGTTTATAACTATCCCTGGGGCCCGCATCCTGGGCTATATAGCCAACAGAAGCTCTTCGGAATGAAGGCTGAGTCGGTGGACCTTGAGATAAACGGGCATGAGCCAGGTGGCCCTGGGGAAGGGGCCCAGATGCAGAAGGGCCATGAGATTTCAAAGATTGGGGCCCTCGGGTCTGATGACTATGTGCCTGTGAGCCGTGCGGTTGCGAGACCCGGGGTTTGGTCCCGTGAGGTGGAGGTGGAGGTGGAAGCGCTGGTTTTTGTGCAGGTGCTGGCGCTGAAGCCGAGGCCAAAGCTGGGTACTGCCCCGGAAGACCTTGAAGAGGGCTCGCGTTGATGCGTGTCAGTTTCTGTGGGCGCGCTGAATGATACTGCGTATCTGGAGGTGACCCCTCAGGAGCAAATTGAGGGTCACCCATTCTTGAGCCTTGCAGTTCGGCAGAAGAGTAGACAATACGACTGCCCGGAGAAACTGGTTGGGGGACGTTTTGGCGATCTTCAGGAGTATCTTGCGGCATCTTTGCTGATAACGTGTAAGCTGTAGTCAAGCAATCGCCATACGGACAGTGTTCAAGATTTGGGTATCGCGCAATAGCAACGACCCGTCTCTCTCACTTCCACAGCAAGTCTCTAGGCAAACTGAGTCGCTGGTAAAGAGGGGAAGCTTCGCTACCCCCTGTTCATCTGCGAGCTGTATAACAATGTCACATCTGCAAGAGGATCTGCCCCTTTGCCTTCGGGTCAATCTACTGCATCGAGAGGAGCAATGGTGTGGTTGCCGATCCTACCTGTTAAACTTCAGCCTTGCATGATGTCACAAGGCTGAAGCTTCCAGACCACGCCTAGGACAAACTATGTTGCGTTATTACAGCACAGCTTATCAAAACCATGCAAAAGTAATACGAGTAATGCATTCCTGCAACGTCTCTATGCAGATAAGCTGCAATGCACAGCGAAAGCAGAATCAGCTGCCAAGTCGTATCAAATTACACGCAAATGCTCATTGCGTAGATCTAAGCTAATCTTGAGCTATGAAGAGATAATTCAACTGGACTTGGCATCAGTGAACCATTTGGTAACGATCTTCGCGACACCGGGAGGGACGCCCACGATGGCTGCCAGTATGCTGATGGCCGTAGGGACATATGGCTTCACTTTAGAAAGTGACAAACTGGACTTCCTCCGCTGAATCTCCTGGTGGATCTCGGCCCCAATCGGACGCTGTAGACTGACCTGTTGGTTTTGCAGCATTTTCAGCCTCGCTGATTCCTGCTCCCAGTCCAGCATAATTTGCCGCCTCATAGCCCGGTCGTTCTCTAAAAGTTCTTTTCTGAGCTGGTCCAGCGAAGCTAACTCCTCGGAGACTTGTTGTTTCTGCTTTTCGAGGTTGTCGTCCACGAAGGAACCTGCGACGGTGGCGTTCAGGTTCTTCTTCTCGACCACTAGCTCCCTCTGCAGCTGGAGCACTACTTCGTCTCGACCCATCAGTTGGCTTACAAGGGAGATAGCGGAGTCACGGTCACCGTGGAACCGACTGATGTTCGACCCGTGTCCAACCATGTACCGACGAGGCTGGAAGTCGCCATTTATGGGGTCTGACTGGGTCCCCCTCCACTCTGAGAGTGTAAGTGATCACCCTCTACAATTTTATCGCTACGGACTCACATTGAGTCTCGAATCTTGCCTGGAGCTATGGCAACCGAAATTGTTGTTGGCATTGACTTCGGCACAACGTAAGTGTATACTCCAGGAAACCCTACCCGTGCGGTGTGCGACAGACCGTAACGCGTTCCAAGTCACTCTGGCGTTTCATGGGCCATCAACGGAGGCGAGAAGATAATTCGGGTCGTTAACGATTGGCCGAATTCAAACGCAAGCGTCGCAAACTCGGATAAGGTGGCCTCCAAAATCTCGTATCAGAACTGGAAGGCAAAGAACTGGGGCTTCAACGTCGAGCTGAAGGAGCAGTCCCTGAGCTGGTTCAAGCTTCTTCTCGACCCGAACAACAAGATTGGTCAAGGCTCGGACAAGGTCGTTGATACACTTCGACAACTGGAAGCACTCAACAAAGCTCCAGAAGACGTTTCTGTCGACTTTCTGAGCAAGATCTGGCAGTACACCAAAGATGACATACGTAAATTAAGGGGAGAAGATTGGACAGAAATTTACACAGTGAGGGCTGTCCTTACAGTCCCAGCTATCTGGTCAGACAGTGCCAAAGACAGGACACTGAGAATCGCAAAGAGATCTGGGATCCCAGACAATGTTTCCCTCGTGAGCGAACCGGAAGCAGCGGCGTTGGCAGTACTTCGAGAGAAGAAGAAAGAAGGAGAGCCTCTACGCATCGGAGACTGCTTCGTTGTGTGCGATGTAGGGGGTGGCACAGTTGATCTTATCAGTTACAAGATCTCCTCGTTGGAGCCTTTCCAAGTCGAAGAGTGCGCCATGGGTGCTGATAAGTCCGTGTCTAAGCTGATCTCAGCGAGCAACCACTGATCATTGATATAGGGGGCCTTTGTGGTTCTGTGTACCTCGATCAAGCCTTGGAGAAGTACATCAGACTCATCGTTGGCGAATCGCAATGGAAAGGGCTGAAAAACAAGTCCAAGCAAAAGATGATGCTTGATTTCGAGAACTCGATCAAACGATCCTACGCTGGCGACGATAAGCAGTTCACTGTTGATCTCCAGGATGTGGAGGATAACAACACCGTGGGTATTGACGATGAGACGATTACTTTGAAGTCGTAATTGCTGTGTACCGTACGAATAAGGACCATTAATCAGTATTCCAGAAGCGCTCTAAAGACCATCTTCGACCATGTTATAGGCCAGATCCTACGCCTAGTGGAGAATCAGATTGCTGAGGTTGAAGAAAATGGCAACAATGTGAAGGTGGGTGACGTCCAATAAATCCTCCGACCGAGACTAAGCAATGGACCAGGCGATCTTACTTGTTGGCGGTTTTGGCACCAATCGATATCTGTACAAGCAGCTCAATGAAGCATACCAGACCATAAGGGTACTCCAGGCCACAGGAGGGTAAGTCGAGTGAGTGGATATCATGCGAGATCTTTCTAACGCGTCAAGGTGGTCATCGATATGTCGTGGCGCCACGATGTGGGGGCTCGAACATTCCCAGCGGAATCCCACTCCAAGAAGAACCGTCAAGTCTCGGATTGCACGCTACAGCTATGGCGTACGATGCACGCTTCCTTTCGACCATTCGAAAGGCCATTTGGATTAAGACCGTTTCATGAACGTGAGGGGAGAATTGCGAGCCAACAATCAGATGATCTGGAAGCTCAGAAAAGGGGATACGGTAGAAGGAGGCAGGGAGCTCCACGTAGAACTGCAGGGACTGGTTCAAGCCAGCTACATGGATACTGGAGTCTACAAGTCCTCGAATACATTATACTATTGCGCTGACAATATTCCACCAACAAGATCGGAGCCCAGTAAGTTCATACCCGAAGGCGCATCATAGTCGCTAACGGCATCACCAGGTGTGAAAGCTCTTTGCAGGGTTGAATTTTCCATCGACCACTCCAAATTGCGGACTGAGAAGAGCTTCGAGGACCCGGCAACGGGGCACAAATGGAGGACTGCTCTCTTCGACTTCGGAATACGCTTGGACGACACCACACTCGATTTCTTCGTCACATACAAAGGCGAAAAAGTTGCTTCGGTCGCGGCGAACTATATGGAAGAGTTCTGAACCAAGATTGTGGCTCTGAAATCGAGATCAGACCGACCCGGCGCGAAGGTTTCCAGCAATAAGTGCGGCAATTGGTCTGCTGGTCACAAACGGCGACATTTCAATTTTCGTTGCTTCACTAGTTACTCAATCATCGTTGAGCTCTGATTGACGTTGATCGTGGTAACTTTGAAAGCTTACTCTTCGGTATTGGGAATTCTGCAAATATCTGGACTGCACCCAGTTGTGATGAGTAAGCTACGGGTCAATGTCAATCAACAAGGGCTGCAACAAAGATATTTGGGTACGGCAAAGGAGCCTCCAATTGATGCACACCGCTCTCACAGCCAGCAAGCCGAGCATACTAGGCGATCCATTTGCAGAAGACCGCCGTGCTTCCGCCCTTTCAGACACGCCTTAGGCTCGCAACAGACGACTTAACCTGACCTCAGTCATATTTGGAACTGCCGAAAAAAAGGAGGATCAATGCCTATTCCCAGGACTTGCTGTTAGAGATCATGCTGCTTGTGTCATATGAGAATACCCGCCACTGATTCGGGACATCCCTTGACCATGTGTTCACAGTTTTTGTTCACTAGCTCTAGACCTCGCGCAAAAAAGGAAGCTAGTAACCAAAATACAAGTCTATCCTTCATATCGATGGATGAGTAAAAGACAAGGATGACAAGCAAAAGGGCGACAAAAACATACAACAGCGGGTACTCGCTAGTGGTCACCCACCTAATTACTAATCTGCCGGTACATTGCTCAAATAGGGCTAAGCAAACGGGAAGCCTTGTTATCTTCTGCCTAGTTGTCACAAATGTCCGTAAACTTTCTGTTCAGAGTGAGTGGGTATCTTAAAACAGGGAACACAAATAACGTACACAACGGGCGAGCGGAACACACGGGCGAGCGAAACACTTTTGCCAAGACCCCACCAAATCTTACCCTATTATGGCCTAAAACACCACAAACTAGCGCTGCATAAGGCAAAGCAAGCTATAATATTACTTAGAAACCTCTTTTACTTTATTCTTGCAAGTTCGCGCATTATGCCTGCCCTCTCCGCACTGTCTACAGCGTTGTTAGGATAGTTCACCTCCTTTAGCGCGCACCTGCTTCTTCCACCTCTTTCTATCACTACGCGCCCTAAACTCCTTTAGAGCAGTTAACTGCTAGCCCTCTTTAACTGCAAGGCTCCCCTTAGCTTAAATATGCTTTCTTTTATACGATTTGCGTTGTCTAGTGGCCTTAGCAGCTGCTTCAAGCTCACAGATTCGTTTTTGTGCAAGCGCAAGCTTATGCGACAGGATAGCTCCCCCCTTTGCGTAGTGCTTAATCGCGCTTAGAACAGAAGTAGGCGAGCTACCCTGCTCCCTCTTATACTTGTCTTAAATTAGAGTTAGTTGCAACTTAAATTCTAGGGTATTGCTTAGGGTTTATAACTACTAGGGCTTGTTGTGTGTAGGTAGTAGTAGTAATAGAGTGCGCAGCTTTATATTAAGGGTTAATATAATCTGTTCTAGGTCAAAAGGGACTAATCTAACCCCTTAGAACCCTCCCTAGATGTTACTAGCAGTAATAGTTTTCTTATAAGCTACTTTAAAGTATAGCAGGAACTCCTGCTTTATAACGTGGTTAATTCAGTTGCAGATAAGCTTGTTAACCTTATCCCTATACGCCTTCTTTAGAGGGCCAAAACAACCCACGTTAAGTAGCTGCAGGAGGTGCGATAAGTGCGGAGGCATGCATAGGGTTATAATCTTCTAATCCTTGCAGTATTGCTAGAATTCTGCAGATTTATAGCTCTTATGACTGTTAATAATTAGCATACGGTAGGTACTAACAGTGCGCGTCTTTGTATGCCTATTAAAGTGCTTTAACTAGTTAAAGCCAAGCTTGTTAGTAGTCTAGCTGTTGTTAGAGATGCTAATAACCTAGTCTTAAGGCAGGGTATTGTCCTTATACTAACTAGACAGGTGTTAGCAGGCTTTAAAGATAATGTAGGGCAGAATAGCCTATCCTGTGGCATTAATGCCCTTAATGACTGTGTTGAAGTCGTACTTTAAGCAAAGCTCGTAAGCACTAATTCTATTAGTTCTTATGGATGAATATGGTAACAGGAACATAGGGGGTTAGTTGTAATAAGGCATACAGATATAATCTGTTAGTCTTAAAGGCAGGGGGTAATAATGAGTAGTACAGCGTAGACTGTCTAGCTTAAAGGTTAAGTAAGATCTAAAGACAAACTTAATAACTTAGGTTAAACACGAACTGTAAGAGTTGTGTTCCTACTAAGATATATACTAAGGGAATCCTTCATGTGCATTGCGGATACTTCAGCCACCACAGGTGGTCAAGCCATCAGAGGTGGTCGAGCCCTCGGAGGTGGTCGAGCCATCAGAGGTGGTCGAGCTTGGCGAGGTGGCTTGTCACGTGACCCGTGACACGCTGTCATCCTTAGCGGTGCCCCGCTTCCTATCAGTACCTGTTCTCGCGGAGATCGTAACAGACTGTCACCCACTCCTAGTTGCCTGGCTAGATCTGCTTTGCTCGTCCTAGCTTCTCTGCATCTGTAACAACTACTCTAGAGCTTATCTAGCCTATTATAAAGCCTATCTTATTAAACTTGTACGTGTTATTGTCTAGGATGCTATACTTAGCTTTAATGTTAAATACAAGGGTGAACTAGCCCTTTATAACCCCTAGGTCCTTGCAGAGGGCTTGCTTGTAGTCATACTTGCGATTAAATACTGTTTTAAGCTCCTCTTAATGAGAAACAAACGTGCTAGCCTACCGTGTCCGTGCACCTAATGCACGGATTCAACCAATGCACGATTTCTGCCTTTCCACCCACCCCAAAAATAAGGTTATAGAGCCACACATAATAGCTATTATTACAGGAAAAGTTGGTAATTTAGTAAAGTGATGCTTGCGATTAATTTGGCCTATTTAAATTTACTTGGAATTGTGACGTTGCGGCCGCGGCGGGTGGTGATAGGTGGGGGAGACAAGGAGCGCTCGCGGGCAACTGCACTACCCACACCACCCACAGCACTACGCTTTTTAGTAATTTTTGCTGTATAAGCTGGTGAAGCTTTACGCTTGCCTCTTTGGGATAATTGTAGAGCTTTTTAAGCGTTGAGAGCTTGTTTTTGACTCTCTTTTTGGGCTTGGCGTTCAGCCACTTCCTGGGCCTTCTCAGCCTTGACCCGATCACGCTCTACTTTCTCCCTCACACGCTGCTCACGCCTCTCCTCTGCAATTTTCTTGTGATAGAGCTTATTAGCAGCTACTAACTCCTTTATCTCTGCTTTTTTTAACGCCTCTTCTTCTCTATTGCGTTGTTTAACTGACATCCGAGCTCGAGCCTCTTGAACAGCCCGAGGGGACCACATTACTGCGCCTCTATAGTACTCCTAATGCTGTTGTAGATCGAATTGTTTCTTAGGTTAATTCTGACGCTTGTTCTTGTTATAGAGCTTCTGCCTTATATTATCAAGCTCAGTTTGGAGTAGCTCTACCTGAGATGAGAGATGGTGGATAGTTTGACCCAGCTTCCGGGCACCCACACTGCGCGAATCCTTCACCTCTGCCTGAGGAGTAGTGCAAGCTTTGAGCCAGTCCTCTGCAGAATAAGCAGTAGAACCAGAGGCAGCTGATTCTGAGCCGTCTGGTGTTGTGTGGTGGAATCTATCGAGTATGACGTTGGCGTTTACTAGTGATATTCCAGTGGCTGCAAAGGCCTGCAGTATGAGATCAACCCCGAACGTGTGTACCCAGGCAGGCTAGAATAGACTGAAAAAGTCGCTCTTTGACAGTGGGGCGATGCCTTGAGACGCTTGGAGGTGGTTATTGAGTTCAGAATTGTAGTTGGAGGATAGGGGCTTAAAACAGACCACATCTAATGGCTGCAGCGTCTAGGTACTGTAGGGGGGTAACACAGCGAGTATAATCCGTTTCTGGTAACAGTAGTTGATGAAATCTTGCGTTAGGTGACTGCCGTGACCATCTACTATTAAGAGACAGTACTAAATGCGTGCCTTCTGCTTTGTATGACAGTCAAACACCTGTTTAAGCCATGCTAATCCTATCTCATTGTTAGTCCATCCTAAGGGCGAAGAGCTAACGTGAATTAAGTGCTTTTCTGGGTCAATATCGGCCACCTACCGGTACTGTATAGTAGAGTTTTGAGACGCAAAAACGATGCCTGGGGGAAGAGCAGTACCATCCGCACAGATACAAGCCAGGAGGCTCACCTACTCACGTGAGCCATCTTAAAGAGCCTGTTAAACTTCCTTCTTCTTATATTAACGCCTACTAAACACTTGTTTAGTTCTACCTAGCACCCTAATCGCAAAGCCCTTCTTATCTATATTGTATGTGTGCTCTAGCTTAATGTTGTACTAAGTGATTTTCTCCTGCAGGAGCTTAAAGTACAACTTATACTTGTATGCAGACTTAGCGTTGTGACAATTAGAGTCTATGGCCGTTGCCTATCAGGAGGTCAATTAATCGCGGTGACGGTGGAGGAAGCGCGTAACCCAGCTCTTAGAGCAGGGTTGTAAGGCAACTAAGGATGCAAAATTTTGTACCATCTGCCTTATAGGAGGTAAGTGACGTGCTGTCAAGGTCTCTATATACGTTATAAGGTCTAATTCTTGTTAGTGGCTAAGTTTTCGTTAGTTATCGTTGGCGACCTGCTAAGGGGCCTAGTGGAGTCGGTGCGCGCGATAGAGTTAAGTAATTAACACTATGTCTTTTTGCAATTGCTGTATAGACAAGTTTTTCATCAGGCTGTAGAGCATAGATCTTGTCAAGAGCCTTATTAATTCCAGGCATTATTGGTGGAGTTATTACGCGTTGAAGTTGGGTGGTAAAACGCGTTCCCCGTGCATTGGTTGAATCCGTGCATTGGGTGCACGGACACGGTAGTTTATGCTAACAGGGGCTAAACCGCGCTCTTTTCGCAGAGAATTAGCCATATCAGCCACAGCTGCGAGCCAGGGGGGCTCTCCTTGCGTGACTAGCTTAAGTATGTACATAACAACTACCTGCTCCTTAGCAGTGGTTAGATTCTGTGAGTTAGCTATAGTATTAACGCGTGAAGGTCTTCTAGCGCGTTAATAATGTAGTGTAGTTAGAGGCACGTTATAGATAGCTGCGGCGCGTCGCAAGGAGAGTTTAGGGTCTTAATTAAGAGCTTAAAGCGCAAGCTGTACTTAACGTTCTTTTAACGCGTTAAATTAGGGCAGTTAGGGAGGCATTAGTGTAGGAAGGAAGTTTAGTGGGGTCTTGGCAAAAGTGTTTCGCTCGCCCGTGTGTTCCGCTCGCCTGTTGTGTACGTTATACTATTTCTAACTTTTCTTTATACTAAAAAAGTAGAGCTACTTTTACTAGTTCTATATTATAGAATAGTAGACTACCTTTAGAGCGTAATATATTAGAATATCTAAGTACTACTTTTAGTATAAAAGTTTCTAATATTAATATATAACCTAACAAGTTTTTACTAACGTACATGTACAACGAGCGGACTAGTCAACGAGCGGGCCACTTTTGCCAAGACCACACTAAAACTCCCCCTCTTATGGCCTAAAACACCACAAACAGGCGCTGCATAAGGCAAAACAAGCTGTAATATTACTAAGAGACCTCTTCTATAGTATTCTTGCACGTTTGCGCGTTGTGCCCACTCTCTCCGCACTGTCCACAGCGTTGTTAGGATAGTTCACCTCCTTCAGCCCGAACCTGCTTCTTTGCCTTCTTACCATCACTACGCGCGCTAAACTCCTGTAGAGCAGCTATCTGCTGGCCCTCTTCAACCGCAAGGCTTCCCTTAGCTGAAATACGCTTTCTTTTATGCGATTTACGTCGCGTGGCGGCCTTATTAGCCGCTTGAAGCTTAGTAATCTCCTGTTGTGCTAAAACTAGCTTGTGCGCAATAATTACTGCCCCCTTTAACACCTTCTTAAACGCGTCTACTATAGAGGTTAGTAAGCTGTCTACATGCCTCTAAATCCTCTTCTTTATAAGCGTTAATTGCGACCTAAATTCTAGGGTATTACTTAGGGTTTGCAACTGCTAGAGTAGGCTAATTTAGGGGAGTAGTGGCGATAGGGTGCGCAGCTTCACATCCAGGGCTAATATAACGCGATCTGGGGCAAAGGGAGCCAATCCAGCCCCTTAGAACTCTCCTTAAATGTTGCTAGGGGTAATAGCTTTCTTGTAAGCTGCTACAAAGCATAGGACGAACTCCTACTTTATAATGTAGTTAATCTAGTTGCACATAAGCTTATTAACCTTGACCCTATACGCCTTCTTTAGAGGGCTAAAGCAACCCATATTAAGTGGCTAAAGGAGGTGGGATAAGTGCGGAGGCATGCATAGGATTACAATCTTCTAATCCTTGCAGTATTGCGTGAATTCTGGAGTGTTGTGGCTCCTATGACTGTTAATAATCAGCAACTGGTAGCTGCTAACAGTGCGCGCCTTTTTATGCCTGTTAAAGTGCTTTAACTAGTTAAAACTAAGCTTATTAGTAGTCTAGCTGTTCTTAGAGATGGCAATACTCTAATCCTAGGGCAGGTTGTTGTCCTTGTACCAGCTAGACTAGTGTTAGCAGGCTTTAAAGATAATGTAGGGTAGAATAGCCTATCCTATGGCATTAATGCCCTTAATAACTGTTACCCACTCCTAGTTGCCTAGCTAGACCTGCTTTGCTCGTCCTAGCTTCTCTGCATCTGTTACAACAACTCTAGTAGATATCTAGCCTATTATGAAGCCTGTCTTGTTAAAGTTATACGTGTTATTGTCCTAGATGCCATACTTAACTTTAGTAGTAGCTACAAGGTTAAACTAGCCCTGTATAACCTTAGGGTCCTCGCAGAGGGCTCGCTTGTAGTTATACTTGCGATTGAAAACTGTTTTAAGCTCCTCCTGACGCGAAACAAACCTACTAGCCCACCTTAGGCTAACAGGGGCTAACAGGGGCTAAACTGCGCTCTTTTAGCAGAGAATTGGCCATATTAGCCACAAATTTAAGCTAGGGGGACTCTCCTCACGTAACTAGCTCAAGTATGCGCATAATAATTACCTGCTCCTCTGCGCTAGTTAGATTCCGTAAGTTAGCTATAATATTAACGCGTAAAGGTTGTCTAGCGCGTCGTTAGTGTAGTGTAGTTCGAGAGACGCTGTAGATAGCTGCAGCGCGTCGCTCTAAGAGATTTGCGTCTTGTTTAAGAGCTTAGAGCGCAAGCTGTATCCGACGCTTATTTAACGCGTTAAACTATACTTGTTATAGACGCATTAGTGTAGGGAGGGAGTTTTAGTGTAGTCTTGGCAAAAGTGGCCTGCTCGTTGACCAGTCCGCTCGTTGTACATGTACGTTATATTATACTAATATAAAAGTAAGTCTAAGCCTATTTAAAGTACTATATCTATACACCTAATAATTAGTAATAACTAATAATTACTTTAAGCCTATAAAGTAATTATAAAGTTAAGGCTATAGAGCTATATATAAAAGTAATCATTATAAGGTTTTTTAGTAGAGTACTATATAGACCTATATAATAAAGTTCTTTATATAAAGCTAATAATATCTAGTAGTAGTATAGCTACTATAGGTAGTAATAGTTAGGTATAGTAGAGGAGGCTTAGTAGTAATAGTACAACTATAGGCACCTCTACTACTATGCTTTTTAACTCTTTTTAGCTATAATTAACTTAAGGCTTTGCGCTTTGCCTAATTAGGCAATTAGATACTTTTTCTAGTATTATAATTATATTTTTAGGCTTCTCTAGCTACTTTATATTTAGCTACTTTAGCTATCTTTTAGGTCTTAACCTAGTTATACTATTTTTCCCTTTACTTACTACTTATACTTCTTTTATATAATCTTTTTTTTGTAAAGTTAATTAGTAGTAGCTCGCTCCTTTATCTTATACTTTTTAAGCTTTATATTCTAACGTATATTATAGGTAAGTAGCGTATATAGGCAAGTAGCGCACTTTTACTAAGACCCTACTAAAACACTAACCTCTACTAATGCCTCTATAAAAACAATAGACAGATATATTAAAAGAAGCTTAGATATAGCTTATAATCTAAGCGCTTAAACAAGACCCTAATCTCTCTATTTAACACGCTATAGCTATCTTTAGTGCCTCTAAAACAACACTACGCGTAAGATGCGCTAGATAACCTTTACGCGTTAATACTATAGCTAACTTACAAAATCTAACTAATACTAAGAAGTAAGTAATTGTTATATATATACTTAAGCTGTCTAAGTAAGGACAGCCTCCCTAGCTTATAGATATAACTAATATTACTAATTTTCTATAGAAAGAGCGCGCTTTAGCCCCTATTAGCTTAAACTAGTCTAGCACGTTTGTTTTATATTAGAAGGAGCTTAAAGTAGTGTTTAATTGCAAGTATAACTATAAGAGAGCCCTATACAAAGGTCCTAAGGTTATATAGGGCTAGTTTAACCTTATAGCTAATACTAAATCTAAGTATAGCATCTAGAATAATAATGTATATAACTTTAACAAGATAGGCTTTATAATAGGCTATATAAGCTCTAAAGTAGTTATTATAGCTTTAGAGAACCGTAGATAGGCAAAAGTAGTCTAGCTAGGCAATTATAAGTAGGTAATAGTTATCTAGGGCATTAATGCTATAGGGTAGGCAATCCTACCCTACATTATCTTTAAAGCCTACCGCTACTAGTCTAACTAGTATAAAGATAATAACCTGCCCTAGGATTAGACTATTACTATCTCTAAGAACGGCTAGACTACTAACAAGCTTGGTTTTAACTAGTTAAAGCACTTTAATAGGTATATAAAGGCGCGTACTGTTAGTAGCTACTAGTTGCTAATTATCAATAGTTATAGAAGCTATAACACTGTAGAATTTACGCAATACTATAAGGATTAGAAGATTATAATTCTATATATGCCTCTACACTTATCGCACCTCCTTTAGCTACTTAATATGGCTTGTTTTGGCCCTCTAAAGAAGACGTATAGGGATAAGGTTAATTAGCTTATACATAACTTAATTAACTATATTATAAAGCAGGAGTTCCTCCTATACTTTATAGTAGCTTATAATAAAGCTATTACCCCTAGCAACATCTAGGGAGGGTTCTGTTGAAGTTGTACTTTAAGCAAAGCTCGTAAGCACGTGTTCTATTAGTTCTCGAGGATGAGTACGGTAACAGGAAGCCGAGGGGGTTAGGTTGCAGTGAGGTGTACAGATACAATCTGTCAGTCTTAAAGGCAGGGTAACGATAAGTAGTACAGAGTAGACTGTCTAGCTTGAAGGTTGAAGGTTAAGATCTAAAGACAAACTTAATTAACTAGGTTAAACATAAACTATAAGGGTTGTGTTCCTACATGCTATATACTTAAGATATGTTCTATACTTGTTCTATTGTTCTAGTGTTGTGCCAAACTAGCACACTGTGGAACATTATGGGATTCCTTAGAACAACACGTGACTTGTTCTATTGTGGCGTTCCGCTAAGACTCTTAGAACATGAGGGGTCACGTCGTCATTAGTCCTAAACGCTGACCTTCCTGAAGACCTTCGAGTTGTCTTATCAATCCTTCTCTTCCTTATCTTCTGCCTTGCCCCATCTCAGGTTCGTAACAGGTTCTAAGGGGCCAGATTGGCTCTATTTAACCTAGATCGCGTTATATCAACCCTAAATGTGAGGCTGCGCACCCTATCGCCACTACTCCCCTTAAACAGCCTGCTCTAGCAGTTGCAAACCCTAAGTAATACCCTAGAATTTAGGTCGCAATTAACGCTTATAAAGAAGAGGATTTAGAGGCATGTAGACAGCTTACTAACCTCTATAGTAGAAGCGTTTAAGAAGGTGTTAAAGGGGGCAGCAATTGTTGCGCATAAGCTAGCTTTAGCATAACAGGAGAACGCTGCACTTTACGCAGCTCTAGCAGCTGCTACAGAACGTAGATCGCGTAAAAGAAGGCATATCTAGACAGAGGGAAGCCTTATAGTTAAAGAGGGCTAGCAGCAGACTGCTCTATTAGAGTTTGGCGCGCGTAGTGATAGAAAGAAGAGGAAGACACAGGTGCGTGCTAAAGGATGTAAACTATCCCAATAACGCTATAGACAGTGCAGAGAGGGTGGGCATAACACACAAACGTGCAATAATAGAGCAGAAGAGGTCCCTAAGTAATATTACAGCTTGTTTTGCCTTATGTAGGGCTAATTTGTAGTGTTCTAGGCTATAATGTAGGTGTTTTTGGTAGGGTCTTAGCAAAAGTGCGCCGCTTACCTATGTGCGCCGCTTGCCTATAATGTACGTTACCTTTTATATTCTATAATAGCTATATAAGCGCGTGCCTTATAGAAAGCCTAAGGAGACTATATTATTACGCTACTATAATACTTCTAGTATTACTATAGGTCTAACTAACTCTTAGGCTACTTCTAATACTTCTTTTTCTAATATAGCTTATTATATAAGCTATTTATCTTATTATAGGTAAGCTCTAGTTAAGTTAAGAGATAGTAGATAGTTTAACCTAGCTTCTATACACCTATACTATATAGATCCTTTATCTCTACCTATAGGGTACTATAAGCTTTAAGCTAGTCCTCTATAGAATAAGCTAAAGAACTAGAGGAGCTTAATCCTAGGTTGCTAGGTATAGTATAGTAGAATCTATTAAGAATAATATTAGGCTTAATAGAGTATATACTAGTAGCTTTAAAAGCCTTTAGTGTAAGGTTTTTAGTAAATATAGATACCTATATAGGCTAGAATAGAGTAAAAAAGTTAGCTTTTAATAGTAGAGAAAGGCCCTAAGACTACTAGAGGTAGTTATTAGGTTTATTAGAGTAGGTAGATAATAGCGGCCTAAAGTAGACTATATCTAATAGCTATAGCGTCTAGGTACTATAAGGTAGCAATACTACTAATATAATACGCTTCTAGTAATAGTATTTAAGAAAATCCTAGATTAGGTAACTTCTATAGCTTTCTATAACTAATAGCTAATACCTTAGCTATACCTTTAGCTTAGAGTATTAATTAAACACCTATTTAAGCTAAGCTAATTCTATATTATTATTAGTCTATCTAGTAGGCGATAAGGTAACGTAGATAGATTGCCTTTCTAGATTAATATTAGCTACCTAGCGGCTCTATATAGTAGAGTTCTTTAATATAAAGATAATACTAGGTAGAAGAGTAGTACTATTAGTATAGATTGTTACTAATAGGCTTAACGTGAGTGCATAGCGAGTGACGCGGATAAGCGAGTGACGCGCCCCAACAAGCTGATAGGTCTACCTACCTTCAAACCTTAATAGATTAACCACTAGACCTTAAATTACTTCTAAATGAAGAGAGAATTAATCCTGCACTCTAAGTAATTAAAAAACCTTAAGAACTAAGCATGCGACGCGCTGCTGTAGTTTACAAGGTCTTAGAGGCAACTCTCCGCCGCTGACGCGCTAGAACGCGATTAACACGCGATACCCACCCTAAATCATTAAATCTTACTAAGGCAGAAGAGCAGACCCTTGTAAAGTACATAAGGAAGCTTAACTAGCAAGGATCTAGCCTAACGCTTTGTTAGGTTGAAGATATAGCTAATTAACTGCGCGCTGCACGCGACGCAGGCCCTGTTAGCTTGCAATAGGCCTTAAACTTCGTTAAACGCGAGCCTAGAGTCAAATTGCGAATGACTTAACAGAGGGATCGCCAGAGAGTCCTCTGCAGCGACCTAGCTGTCGTTGGGCCCTAGTTTAACCTGGTACAGAACGTTAAGGCCAAGTACGGTATCCTAGACGAAGATACCTACAACTTTGATAAGACTAGCTTTACTATAGGCGTTAGAAGTCAAGTTAAAGTAGTTACTATATTAGAGAGACGTACTAAGCCTATTAGAGTCTAGTAGGGAGATTATAAGTGGGTGACTCTAATCGCTGCGATCAACGTGATAGGCTGGGCAATCGCGCCCTACCTTATCTTTAAAGCAAAGAACTACAACAAAGCTTAGTTCCCTAATTTAAAGCCCTAATAGCGCATTAGGGTAAGTGACAACAGCTAGACTACTAACAAGCTTAGTGTAGCCTGGCTTAGGCACTTTATTAAGCGGATTAAAGGCCAGAGGGTAGGTAGCTACGTGCTGCTGATACTTAACGGCCACAAGAGCCACAAGTCGCTCTCTTTCTAGGAGCTTTGCGAGGAGAATAAGATAATTACCCTCTGTATGCCTCCGCACTCGTCACACATCCTTCAGCCGCTTGACGTGGGTTGTTTTGCCCCCCTAAAGCGAGCGTACAGCAGAGAGATCAGAGGCTTAGCATTAGACTATATTAGCAGAATTGACAAGAAAGCCTTTATCGCGACCTTTGCAAAGGTATTTAAGCAGGCGTTTTTAAAGGTAAACATTATAGCAAGCTTTAAGGCAACTAGATTAGTGCCTAGAGATCTATTAGTGGTGCTATTAAAGCTTAATATTAAGGTCCGCACGCTAACACCGCTGCTCTTAGAGGAGCTCCAATAGAACCCTAAGACACCCACTAACGCTAACGAGATCTAGGCTTAATTAACGCTGCTTCGCGATTGTATTTAAAAGCACTAAGGATTGTCACTAACTCCGATGGTTAAGATCGTTGATTAGCTGCAGAGAGGCACGGCAATGCTGCTGCATGGGCAGATGTTATTAGCAGCCTGAGTGCTGCAGCTTGAAGCGTCAAATAAAGCAGCCTCTGAGCGTAAATCACAGAAAAGAAAGCGTATTTAGAAGGGCGGAGACCTGTTAAAGGAAGAGGCAGAGGACTTAATAGCTCAACGCGACGTTAAGGCGCAGGTTAAAGGGGAGAGTCGTGAGGGTAGGGTTCGAACAGGTGCAGGCAAGAGCGGTAAAAGGCACTGTAAGCGCTGCGGAGAGATTAGTCACAATTCGCGCACTTGTAAGAAAGATGTAGTAGAGGTTAGTGATTAATATTCTGTACTGTAAGCTACAGTACAACGTTGTGGTGTTGTAATGTTGCAGTTAGTAGGCCTAACAGCTTGTTAGGGCGCGTCACTCGCTTATCCGCGTCACTCGCTATGCACTCACGTTACCTACTTATATAAGCTATCTTGGAAAGCCTACCTAACTTCTCTTTTTTTATATTAATACTAGCTAAATACTTGTTTAGTTCTACCTAGTACTCTAATTATAAAGCCTTTCTTATCTATATTATAGTTGTTCTCTAGTAGAATGTTATATTAAGTAACTTTCTACTATAACGTATATATACAACAAGCGGACTATGTTAACAAGCGGATTGTTGAAGTCGTACCTGGACGAAGTCCAATATAGTACTAGTTCTGGTTAGTTCTCAAGGGATGAGTACTGGCTCTAGAACAGTAGGGTGAACTGCGTCTAGACAAAGTCTAATATAACAGCTTAGGGTAACAAAGGTATAAGTAACGTGCAATACGGCTTGTTATTGTTAAGGGTTAAGATTCTAAGAAGTAACTTAATTAACTAAGTTAAACACAAACTGTAAGGGTTATGTTCCTATGTGCTATATACTAAGGGGACATGTTAAGTGCTTAGTGTTGTAGATCCTACTAATCACGCTAATCACTAATCGCACTAAGCACTAATTAAACTAATTAATGCTAAGACCTGTGCTTAGTGTTACGTGATCCCTAAGGACTGTGATCTAAGTCTGCTTCCTGTTGAAGTTGTACTTTAAGCAAAGCTCGTAAGCACGTGTTCTATTAGTTCTTGAGGATGAGTACGGTAACAGGAAGCTAAGGGGGTTAGTTTGCGATAAGGTGTACAGATACAATCTGTTAGTCTTAAAGGCAGGGGTAATAATAAGTAGTACAGAGTAGACTGTCTAGCTTAAAGGTTAAGGTTAAGATCTAAAGACAAACTTAGTTAACTAGGTTAAACATAAACTATAAGGGTTGTGTTCCTACATGCTATATACTTAAGATATGTTCTATACTTGTTCTATTGTTCTAGTGTTATGCCAAACTGGCACATTATGGAACATCATGGGATTCCTTAGAACAACACGTGACTTGTTCTATTGTGGCGTTCCGCTAAGACTTTAGAACATAAGGGGTCACGTTGTTATTAGTCCTAAATGCTGACCTTCTTAAAGACCTTTAGGTTGTCTCTAAGTGTCATTAATCCTTCTCTTCCTTATCTTCTGCCTTGCCCTATCTTAGGTTCGTAACACTATCCTCCCTCTTTAATCTTCATGTCCTTATAAACTAACCCCATAGTTTCTAGAAGTACTGCATACTGTCACTCCGTTAGCAAACGTATTAACTGTACTAGATAACTCGCAATAGTGTCCTGTTAGTACTGTGCGAAGCGGGGCCTTAAGTGTCAAATAGCGTTGTTAAAGAAGGAGTGTAGGAATTATTATAGTGTAGGCGGCTAGAAGTGTGTTCTAATAGAGGTTCTAATTCCGAACTTTAACTGGATAGATCGGGAAATGAGCCGTCTGGAACAACAAGAGGCGGAAGCGGACAAAGCTGAGTCTGCTGCCTTCTAGGCCATAATAGCCGCGCGTGCGAAGAAAGATTATATTTAAAAATAAAAGAAAATGTTACAACATTGTAAGTAATAGTAGGTAGACAAGGCTAGTTAATATATTAAAGACATTAAGGCTCTTAAGGCCGTGTTGAAGTTGTACTTTAAGCAAAGCTCGTAAGCACGTGTTCTATTGGTTCTCGAGGATGAGTACGGTGACAGGAGTCCGAGGGGTTGGTTTGCAATAAGGTGTACAGATACAATCTGTCAGTCTTAAAGGCAAGGGTAACGATGAGTAGTACAGAGTAGACTGTCTAGCTCGAAGGTTAAGTTGAGATCCAAAGACAAACTTGATTGACTAGGTTGAACACGAACCATAAGGGTTGTGTTCCTACTTGTTATATACTTAGGAAACATAGGGTGGCATCACAGTAAAGTGTCACTTCCCTTGTGTCCGCGGATGTGGTGTCCTCCCGGGATGTTGTGGCATCCCTTGGCCTACAGGATGAGGTTCCTTGGCGGGAGGTTCGCCCGCAGATCACGTGACACGTGACACGCTGTCATCCTTTGGCGATGCCCCGCTTCCTATCAGTACCTGTTCTTCTGGAGATCGTAACACTACCTCCCCCCTTCTAGCATATCGTCCCCGATATATCGTTTATCCGTGCCGCAGGTCGCAGGGTAGGTCTTCTCCTATAAGTACCGTTCGTAGGTTGCTTTCTTGTGACGTTCCATAGCCTCCCTAACCATGCCGAAGGATTCCGGAACACGAAAACCACGAGCCCCGCGCTCTCAGTCGTCCACGGAGCAGCGTCGTGCCCGCGCGCGTCGTATTCAGGATCGTTCGCTGGAAATGGCGTTTCGCTGTGAAAGGTGTGAACAAAAGGACTTGCGGTGTTTTGTCGATACCGCTACTGGTTAATGTGCCGGTTGCATCTCAGTAAAGGCAGAGTGCAGTCTGTTTGTGCCTGAAGAAGAATGGGAAAGAATTAAGAAAGAAAAAGAGGCGAAGCGTCTTGTGTTGCTTCGTGCTGAGGAAGCGGCTGCGGCTTCTCAGCTAGAAGTGACTCGTGCACGGCGCGAGTTGGCTGAAGCCGAGAGCTGTGAGCGGCAGTTCGCTCGTCGCGATCTGGCGTTGCTGAAAGTGCAGGATCAGGCACAGGAGGCGGAAAGTTCGAGTACCGTTACCGGCCCCCTTGTTCCCGATCCTTGGGCTGATCCCGGCTGGTTACAGGCTGACAACCCTTCTTTTGGTCTTCCGTCAGACCAGCTCTTTATTGACTTCCTTGCTGGTAACCCTATAGATCCTGTCGGGCCCTTGTGTTGGCCGCAAGGCTTCAATACTGTGCCATCAACTGGCGGCAGTTCGTGAGGTTTGCTTCTGGCTCCCATGTGTTTTCTGAGTCTGGGTATTCTGACCATTTAACTAGGTATTCAGTGTTGCGTCCTTTCTTCCTTTGTTTTATTATTTTTTTAACTTCCCACTCGTCCTGGCCGTCTGCCTGGTAGTGAAAGTCTTTCTGGATTGGCGTTCTGGGGTCGGCTGGTTCTAATAGCGAGATGTGGAACACAGGATGGATCTTTGCATCCTTAGGCAGCGCGAGTCGATAGTTAACTGGGCTGACTTGCTTAGAAATGAAAAATAGTCCGACCTTAACTTTGTCCAGTTTTTTCGTTAGTCGCCGTGTGCGTAGATTCTTTGTGAGGAGATACACCTTATCCCCCTCCTTTAGCAGAGGCGCCGTTTTTCGTTTTTTGTTGACATAAGAGATGCTCCTTGACTGAGCTCTGGCGATGTTATCAAGCGATTTCTGGTGTACTTCCTTCAGTGCTCTGACTGAGGTTATCGCTGATTCCATTTAGATATTACTGTCCAATAACCTAGTAAAAAGATTTGGCTGTCTGCCGTGGTTCGCGAAGAACGGCGTGTAGCCTGTTGCTTCCGAGAGTTTGTTGTTGTATGCAATTTGTGCCATAGGCAATAGTGAACACCAGTTGTCCTGCTGCTGGTTGCAGTAAATGCGGAGATACGTCTCCATTGTCTGGTTCACTCTTTCTGTCTGTCCGTCTGTCTGCGGGTGGTAGGCCGTGGAAAGCTTCTTCTTAGTGCCTAACGCTGCTAGTAGCGTGGTCCAATAGTTTAACGTGAAGAGCTTATCTCTGTCGCTAATGATTGATTCTGGGATACCGTGGTAGCGAATGATCCGGTCCTTAAAGACGTGCGCTAGCTGTTCCGCAGTGTAGCCATGTCTAAACGGTATCATTTCAGCGTACTTAGTGAATCGGTCTACTACGACGAAGATTAAGTCGTAGGCGTATCCTGTTACAGGATCTTTAGAGACAGGTAGCTGGGTAACGAAATCTATCGTGATGTTCGTCCATGGTGCCGTCAGTGGCTCCATTGCCTGTGCTTCTCCATACTTGGCGTGCGTGCTGTGTTTGTTCTGCTGACAGCTTACGCAATTCTTAATAAACTTGCCGACTTTGTCGCGCATGTTCGGGAACTCGTAGTGTCTCTTAATAAGTTCCATCGTTCTTGTGATGCTAGGGTGTCCGTGCAGCGGGTCATCGTGGTGATTGCTGATGATCTCTTGTTCTAATTCTTCAGGAACGTGAGCTGGTATCTGCTGTTCTTGTCGGACTAGCATCAAATTGTTGAGCTGCTGTGATGGTCCTAACGATCTGTCGCTGTTAATGCCAAGGATCGCTGACTTATTGATTGTCTTAGATCCCGCGAGGTCGTGTCGTTGACTAAGCGCATCTGCTCTGCCGTTGTCCTTTCCTGGAGTATAGAGGATCTTAAACTTGTACTGTCTAAGTGTCTCAGACTATTGTACTTGTCGTCTGTTTAATACCTTTGTTGTTGTGAAATGTACCAGGTTCTTGTGATCTGTGTAGATCGTGAGTTCTGAACAACTTTCTGCGTAAACTCGCTAATGTTCTAAGGCGGATACAATCGCTAGTAACTCCTTGTCGTGTACGTCGTATCGTTCCTCTGGTCCTGAGAACTTGCGTGAATAGTACGCGATTGGGTGCCATTGGCCATCTCGCTCCTGCGTGATGCATGCTCCCAATGCCAAATCTGAGGCATCTGTTTCCATTCGCAGCGGTTCTCCGCTTCTGAATGTGACTAGAGTGGGTGGATCCACACAAGCCTGCTTTAGCGTTTCAAAGGCTTGGTCCTGATCTCTGTCCCATCTAAAAGGTGTGTCCTTCCGCGTGAGTTTTGTTAGCGGCAAGGCCTTTGTAGAGTAGTCCTTAATAAAGCGTCAGTTGAAGTTGACAAACCTAAGGAACTCTTAGATGTTCTTAACAGTCTTAGGTGTTAGCCAATCTTTCACAACCTGAATCTTATCTTTGCTTATCTTAACTCCGTGTCTTCCTACAACAAACCCTAGGAACTCGACTTCCTCCTTGTGCCACTCGCACTTTTCGGGTTTCAGGCGTAGGTGTGCTGCTCCTAGGCAGGTAAGCACTTGTCGTACATGTTCGACATGCTCTTCTAGCGTTTTGCTGTACACTAGGATGTCATTAAGGTACGCCACTACAGTGATGTCCAAGTGCGCTCTTAACACGTTGTTGATGAGTGCTTGGCATGTCGCTGGTGCGTTGGTAAGCCTAAATGGCATGACCAAATACTCGTAATGACCGTAACGGGTTCTAAACGCCGTCTTCCATTCTTCGCCTTCCTTCATGCGGATGAGGTTATACGCCCCTCTTAGATCTAACGCAGTGAAGTACTGTGCTCCAGCTAGCCGATCTTGTAGTTCGCTAATATTCGGTAGCGGGTACCGGTTTTTAATTGTAATATCGTTGAGCTTCCGGTAGTCGATGTAAGGTCGTAGCTTGCCATCTTTCTTTAGTACGAATAGAACGGGAAATCCTGCTAGGGATTCTGATTCTCTAATGAATCCTTTGTTAAGGTTCTCCTTAAGGTATCTGCGTAGTTCCTCAAGCTCCTTTTCTGACATCTGATATATGGGCCCGAATGGGGGTTTCTTTCCTTCCTTGAGCTTAATCTCGTGGTCCCATTCCTAGTGCTGCGGTAACGCTTTCGCAGTCTTCTTATCGCGGAAGAGGTCTATAAACTCTCTATATTTATCCGGGATGTCAGGAGTTGTACTGTCCTCCTTAACTGTTGCTTTGTGATCCTGGGGCTGGTTAGTATCTGCACGGTCGACCGCTCTATCTTGGCGCGTCTTGTTCGAAGAGATATTGTTGATCTCCTTCTCATCCACCAGCTGCGTCGTGAGCTGCGCGGGTCGCTGTCTTGGTGTACCTAATCCGTGACACTTGAGCGTTATTCGCTGGTTCTTCCAGTCAATCCATAGATTATGCTCTCTTAACCAAGGGAGTCCTAATATGATATCGTGGGCGGCTGTTCCCAGAACATCTAGGTCTATCAATTCCTCGTGGTTAAATACTCTAAGATGTCGTTGCACCACCTCGTGGGTCACAAACGACTCTCCTAGCATTAGTTCTCCGTTAGCTACTTATAAAGGGTATAGTTCCTCCTTTCTTCGCTTCTGCAAGCCTGCTTGCGTAATAGCGGATTGAGACACGTAGTTGCTTTGTGCTCCTAAGTCCAACAATGCTGTTATCCTAGTGCCTTCTAGCACAACAGGGAATTTGATGAGGGAATGGGTCTCATCGGAATCCTGACGTCGATTCCGGGAGCCCTAGACGTTGTTGAGAAAGCGCTCTCGTCCGGTTCCTCTGTGGCGCTCGTTCGCCATATGTCTAAAAAAGACTCGTCCTGGGGCAAGAAGCCACTTAGGTACTTAAGTGACCTGTGTTTCTAACACTTAGGGTTTAGGCACTCAGCCCATTCGCGACCGTAGCATTCTTCGTTCTGTATAAGGTGCATATCTAAGATCTCTTCTACGCTAGTGATCCCTGGGAAGTGTAGGTTCGTACGCTTGTCCCAGAGGTGCTCTGCGCAGTAGGTCTCTGCACACTCCCACCAGTATTTCTCACAGCCGTCGGGCTTGCTTGGAAACCACTGGCTATTGACCTTGAACTGTTTGTGGTTATCGCAGTCTTCGTGGTAGCACTGCATGGCTGGTAGCTGAGGGTGACACGGATTCCTAACGTCCTGGTGTAACTGCGATGTGTAGCTCTGTGTTGGCATAGCGGGTCTCCGGTCGAAGTCAGGTTCGTCTCGGCTTCGAGCGTATGAGTTGTAATCGTCTAGCTGTTGTTGTGTTGCAGTATTGTTTTCCTTCTATTGGTTGAAGTCTTCTGTGTGCCAGTCCTTACTGGTCCTCTGTGCGTTGATCACTTGTTGATCGAACTTCTTGAGTGCGTCGCTGTCACTAAGCAAATACTGCCTTGACCTTGTGACGTCTTCGTCCATCATCCATCCGCGAGTGGTCTTGACACTCTGTGATGTTGGTGATTGAACAGTGACGCTTGGTGTCTCTTCCTTATGTTCAGGAATATTGTTAACAATGGTCAGGTTTATTGTAGGCACTTGCAGTTCCTGGGAGACAGGGGTCTAGGTGGCTCGGTCGCGCGAGACCGGCGTGTCCTGATACTCTTGTGCTTTGTCGCATACGAGTAGACGTTTTCCTTCCTTTGTATAGTACTAGTTGTCTTTCTGGTAGAAGGGTCCGTAGTATCGCTTGCCGACAATAATGGTGCCATCCCGGGTATCGCATTCCACTGCATGGTGTTTCCGGGGATCATTGTGGATCCACTGGGTATGCAGGTAAGGCGTTAGTGCCCGAATTCGTGCATCTGACGTGTACTCGTCTGGTTCTGTATCATAGTTGTCTTCTATAAGACAGCCCATGTCTTCAGTAAGAACTTCCCATTCTCCACTGGTCTCGTTGTCGCTAGTGGTTAGCATGTTCAGCTGTCGGACTACTCTATTCTTCATGCGACAATCGCGAGCGTAGTAGCCTGCTTTGCCACAGCTGTAACAAGTCACTAATGACTTGTCACTGCAGTTGTTACTACCTTTGCTCTGCTCTTTCTTGTTCCACCTATCCGGTCCTTTGTTGATATTAGATAGGTCCATGGCGGCTGGCCCGTAGTATCCACTGCGTGTGTTGTTATGGATACGTTGTCCGGAGTTGGATTGATAGTGGCCTCCGCGTTGTCCGCGGTTGGTAGGGTTGTTGCGCCATGGTTTGCGTGGCGGCGAGCGTTTCTCAGTTAAGAGCACGCGCGCCCGTGGATCGTCTCGTAGCTCTTGCTGTAACTCGTAGAGCTTGACGTCGATATCGATTGCGGTGTTGATAAGGTCGTCCAAACTGTCAGTGCTGGCGCCAGTGCGCATCAGCTCAGTCTTGACTGAGGGTTTGAGACCTTGTTTAAACATGGTCATCAGCGCAGTGTCGTCCCAGTCAGTGTTGGCAGCCACCTGCTGGAAATCCGCAGCGTAATCAGCGGCTGACTTGGTCTGACGTATACGTTGAATCTCGCGTCGTGCAATCGTGGGTTCGTTAGAGATACCAAACACAGGTTTAATCTTCTCTTTAAAGTTGTCGAAGTTTCTGACCTATTCGTCCACTTCATCAGGGGCAGTTCCTGCCTGGAATTGCTAAATGAAGGGTTTGATCCATTTGAAAGCGTTGCCACGCATGTAGCTTGATACGAGGATGACTTGCTTGTCCATAGGTACCTTCTCACCTTAGAAAGTGAAGAAGAGGTCCTATTGCATGATCCAGTCGTCTAGCTTTGCGCGATCTCCATAGTAGAGGTCAGGCTTACTGACGTTCATGACGCTGTTGGTCGTAGTACCGGCGTCGGTCATGTCCGTATCATTTAAGAGAGTGCTGCTAGGGGTAGCACGGGGTCCTGAGGTAGTACTCATCTTGGGGGTGTTCAAAATGTTGAAGTTGTACTTTAAGCAAAGCTCGTAAGCACGTGTTCTATTAGTTCTTGAGGATGAGTACGGTGACAGGAGTCCGAGGGGTTGGTTTGCAATAAGGTGTACAGATACGATCTGTCAGTCTTAAAGGCAAGGGTAACGATGAGTAGTACAGAGTAGACTGTCTAGCTCGAAGGTTAAGTTGAGATCCAAAGACAAACTTGATTAACTAGGTTAAACACGAACTATAAGGGTTGTGTTCCTACTTGTTATATACTTAGGAAACATGGGGTGGCATCACAGTAAAGTGTCACTTCCCTTGTGTCCGCGGATGTGGTGTCCTCCCGGGATGTTGTGGCATCCCTTGGCCTACGGGATGAGGTTCCTTGGCGGGAGGTTCGCCCGCAGATCACGTGACACGTGACACGCTGTCATCCTTTGGCGATGCCCCGCTTCCTATCAGTACCTGTTCTTCTGGAGATCGTAACAGGCCGTTAAGGGCATTAACTAGGACGTCGCTCAGCTAGAGGATGGCCTGATGCCTGGTACTCTAGCCCTTAATTAGAGCGCGTTTATGCCATCTGTACTAGAGGGCGATCCGGGCTTCCCTTCCCTTAAGAATACTAGAGCAGAAGCTGCTAGCAGTTCTTAAGGTGCGTAGTTAGTTCCTATGTGTTTTCTAAGTTAGGATATCCTAACCATTTAACTAGGTATTTAATACTGCGTCCTTTCTTCTAATATGTTATTATTTTTTAACTTCCTACTCGTCCTAGCCGTCTGCCTAGTAGTGAAAGTTTTTCTAGATTAGCGTTCTAGGGTCGGCTGGTTCCAACAGCGAGATGTGGAACACAGGATAGATCTTTGCATCCTTAGGCAGCGCGAGTTAATAGTTAACTAGGCTGATTTATTTAGAAATAAAAAATAGTCTAACCTTAACCTTGTCTAGTTTTTTTATTAGTCGCCGTGTACGTAGATTTTTTGTGAGGAGATAGACTTTATCCCCCTTCTTTAGCAGAGGTGCCGTTTTTTGTTTCTTGTTAACATAAGAAATACTCTATAACTAAGCTTTAGCGATGTTATTAAGTAATTTCTAATATACTTCCTTTAGTGCTTTAACTAAGGTGATTGCTAATTCTGTTTAAATATTACTGTCTAATAACCTAGTAAAGAGATTTAGGTGTCTACTGTGGTTCGCGAAGAACGGTAAATAGCCTGTTACTTCTGAGAGTTTGTTATTGTATGCGATTTGTGCCATAGGTAAGAGTAAGACCTAATTGTCTTGCTGCTAGTTGCAGTGAATTTAGAGGTACGTCTCCATCGTCTAGTTCACTCTTTCCGTCTGTCCGTCTGTCTGCGGATGGTATGCTGTAGATAGCTTCTTCTTAGTACCTAACGCGGCTAGTAGCGTGGTCTAATAGTTTGACGTGAAGAGCTTATCTCTGTTGCTAATAATTAATTCGGGAATTCTGTGGTAGCAGATGATCTGATCCTTAAAGATATGTGCTAGCTGTTCTGCAGTATAGCTGTGTCTAAACAGTATCATGTTAGCGGATTTGGTAAATCTGTCCACTACGACAAAAATCAAGTTATAGGTGTATCCTGTTACAGGATCTTTAGAGACAGGTAGCTGGGTAACGAAATCCATCGTGATGTTTGTCTATAGTGCCGTTAGTGGCTCCATCGCCTGTGCTTCTCCATACTTGGCGTGCGTGCTGTGTTTGTTCTGCTAACAGCTTACGCAATTCTTAATAAACTTGCTAACCTTATCGCGCATGTTCAGGAACTTGTAATGTCTCTTAATAAGTTCCATTGTTCTAGTAATGCTAGGGTGTCCATGCAGCGGGTTATTGTGGTGATTGCTAATAATCTCTTGTTCTAACTCTTTAGGAACGTGAGACAGTATCTGCTGTTCTTGTCAGACTAGTATTAGATTGTTAAGCTGCTGTAATAGTCCTAACAATCTGTCGCTGTTAATGCTAAGGATTGCTAATTTGTTAATTGTCTTAGATCCCGCGAGGTCGTGTCGTCGGCTAAGCGCATCTGCTCTACTGTTGTCCTTTCCTAGAGTATAGAGGATCTTGAACTTATATTGTCTGAGGGTTTCAGACTATCGTACTTGTCGTCTGTTCAATACCTTTGTGGTTGTGAAATGTACCAGGTTCTTGTGATCTATGTAGATTATAAGTTCTAAACAACTCTTAGCGTAGACTTGCTAATATTCTAAGGCAGATACAATTGCTAGTAACTCCTTGTCGTGTACGTCGTATCGTTCTTCTAGTCCTAAGAACTTGCGTGAGTAGTACGCGATTAGGTGCCATTGGCCATCTCGCTCCTGCGTGATGCATGCTCCCAATGCCAGGTCTAAGGCATCTGTTTCCATTCGCAGCAGTTCTCCGCTTCTGAATGTGACTAGAGTAGGTAGATGCACATAAGCCTGCTTTAATGTCTTAAAGGCTTAGTTTTAGTCTGTGTCCTATCTAAAAGGTGTATCCTTCTGCGTAAGTTTTGTAAGCAGCAAGGCCTTTGTGGAGTAATCCTTAATAAAGCGTTAGTTGAAGTTAACAAACCTAAGGAACTCTTAAATGTTCTTAACAGTTTTAGGTGTTAGCTAATCTTTCACAACCTAAATCTTGTCCTTGCTTATCTTAACTCCGTATCTTCCTACAACAAACCCTAGGAATTTAACTTCCTCCTTGTGCCACTCGCACTTTTCAGGTTTTAGACGTAGATGTGCTGCTCCTAGGCAGGTAAGCACTTGTCATACATGTTTAACATGCTCTTCTAGCGTTTTGCTGTACACTAGGATGTTATCAAGGTACGCCACTATAGTGATATCCAAGTGTGCTCTTAACACGTTGTTAATAAGTGCTTAACATGTGGCTAGTGCGTTAGTAAGCCTAAATAGCATAACTAAATACTTGTAATGACTATAACAGGTTCTAAACGCCATCTTCTATTCTTCGCCTTCCTTTATGCAGATAAGGTTATATGCCCCTCTTAGATCTAACGCAGTAAAGTACTGTGCTCTAGCTAACTAATCTTGTAGTTCGCTAATGTTCAGTAGCAGGTACTAGTTCTTAATTGTGATATTGTTAAGTTTCTAGAAGTTAATGCAAGGTTATAGCTTACTATCTTTCTTTAGTATAAATAGAACAGGGAATCCTGCTAGGGATTCTAATTCTCTAATAAATCCTTTGTTAAGGTTCTCTTTAAGGTACTTGCGTAGTTCCTTAAGTTCCTTTTCTAACATTTAATATATAGGCCTAAATAGGGGTTTCTTTCCTTCCTTAAGCTTAATCTTGTGGTCCTATTCCTAGTGCTGCGGTAATGCCTTCGCAGTCTTCTTATCGCAGAAGAGGTCTATAAACTCTCTATATTCGTCCGGGATGTTAGGGGTTGTACTGTCCTCCTTAACTGTTACTTTATGATCCTAGGGCTAGTTAGTATCTGCACAGTTAACCGCTCTAACTTAGCGCGTCTTGTTTGAAGAGATATTGTTAATCTCCTTCTTATCCACCAGCTGCGTCGTGAGCTGCGCAGGTCGCTGTCTTAGTGTACCTAATCTGTGACACTTAAGCGTTATTCGCTAGTTCTTCCAGTCAATCTATAGATTGTGCTCTCTTAACTAAGGAAGTCCTAATATAATATTATAGGCGGCTGTTCCTAGGACATCTAGGTCTATTAATTCCTTATAGTTAAATACTTTAAGATGTTGTTATACCACCTTATAGGTTACAAATAATTCTCCTAGCATTAGTTCTCTGTTAGCTACTTATAAAGGGTATAGTTCCTCCTTTCTTCGCTTCTACAAGCCTGCTTGCGTAATAGCGGATTAAGACACGTAGTTGCTTTGTGCTCCTAAGTCTAACAATGCTGTTATCCTAGTGCCTTCTAGCACGATAGGGAATTTGATAAGGGAATAGGTCTTATTAGAATCCTTACGTTAATTCCAGGAGCCCTAGACGTTATTAAGAAAGCGCTCTTGTCTAATTCCTCTATGGCATTTGTTCGCCATCTGTCTAAAAAAGACTCATCCTAGGGTAAGAAGCTACTTAGGCGTTTAAGTGACTAGTGTTTCTAACACTTTAGGTTAAGGCACTTAACCTATTTAGGACCGTAGCATTCTTTGTTCTATACTAGGTGCATGTCCAGAATTTCATCTACGCTAGTGACTCCTAGGAAGTGTAGGTTTATACACTTGTCCTAGAGGTGCTCTGCGTAGTATGTCTTAGCACACTCCCACTAGTAGTCCTTGCATCTATTTAGGCTTGCTTAGAAACTACTAGCTGTTGATCTTAAACTGCAAATAGTTGTCGCAGGCTTCATGGTAGCACTGCATGGCTGGTAACTAAGGGTAACATGGGTTTCTAATGTCTTAGTGTAGCTGCGATGTGTAGTCTTGCGCTAGCATAGCGGGTCGTCAGTTAAAGTCAGGTTTGTCTCAGCTCTGAGCGTATAAGTTGTAAGCGTCCAGCTGCTATTGCGTCGCAGTGTTGTTTTTCTTCTATTAGTTAAAATCTTCTATGTGCTAATCCTTATTAGTCTTTTTAACATTAATTAATTGTTAATTAAACTTCTTAAGTGCGTTAACGTCACTAAGCAAATACTGTTTTAATCGCACAATGTCTTTGTCTATTATCCAGTCGCAAGTGCTCTTAACACTCTGCAAAGTAGGTGACTAAATAGTGACGCTTGGCGTTTCTTCCTTATGTTTAGGAATGTTGTTAATAATAGTCAGGTTAATTGTAGGTACTTAAGGTGCCTAGGAGGCAGGAGTCTAGGTTGCTCAGTCGCGCGAGACTGGCGTGTCATACTCTTGTAGTCTATCGCATATAAGTAGACGTTTTCCTTCCTGTAAGTAGTATTAGTTATCTTTCTAGTAGAAGGGTCTGTAGTATTATTTGCCAACAATAATAGTGCTATCCTAGGTGTCGCATTCTACTACATGATGCTTTTAGGGATTGTTATAAATCTACTAGGTATGCAGGTAAGGCGTTAATGCCCTTACTAGTTCATTTAACGTGTATTTATCTAATTCTCTATCATAGTTATCTTCTATAAGACAGCCTATGTCTTTAGTAAGAACTTCCTATTCTCTACTAGTCTTGTTATTGTCAGTAGTTAGCATGTTAAGCTGTTAGACTACTTTGTTCTTTATGCGACAATCACAAGCGTAGTAGCCTGTCTTGCTATAGCTGTAACAAGTCACTAATGACTTGTCACTGCAGTTATTACTACCCTTGCTCTGCTCTTTCTTATTCCACCTATTAGGTCCTTTATTAATATTAGATAGGTCTATAGCGGCTAGTCCGTAGTATCCACTTCGTGTGTTGTTATGGATACGTTGTCCAGAGTTGGATTGATAGTAGCCTCCGCGTTGTCCGCGGTTAGCGAGGTTGTTGCGCTATGGGTTGCGTGGCGGCGAGCGTTTCTCATTTAAGAGCACGCGCGCCTGTGGATCATCTTAAAGCTCTTATTATAGTTTGTAGAGCTTGACGTTGATATTAATTGCAGTGTTAATAAGGTTGTCTAAACTGTTAGTGCTAGCGCTAGTGCGCATCAGCTTAGTCTTAACTAAAGGTTTAAGGCCTTGTTTAAACATAGTCATTAGCGTAGTGTTGTCCTAGTTAGTGTTAGCAGCTAGCTGCTGAAACTCCGCAGCGTAGTCAGCAGCTGACTTAGTTTAACGCACGCGCTAAATCTCGCGTTATGCAATTAAGGGTTCTGTTACGATCTCGAAGGATGAGCGCGGGCTTGGTGGCTTATGACCAACAGGACGCGAGGGATCGTCGGCACTGGGCTAAGCGGTCACGTGATGTCCCACGGTTCTCACGAAAGGCCTCGTGCCAAGACCGTGAGACAAAGTGTAGGACACCATCACGAGACGTCCCACACTTCCCACGTATATCTCACAGTTCCCATAAGGCCCCCTGCGGGATAGTGCAGGACTGTGTAGGACATGTAGGACACTCTTTAGTATATAGCACATAGGAACACAACCCATATGGTTCGTGTTCAACTTAGTTAATCAAGTTACTTCTTGGAATCTCACCTCTGACAATAACGAGCCGTATTGCACGTTGCTTAGACCTTTGTCAAACCCGAGCTGTTATATTAGACTTCGTCTAGACGCAGTTCACCCTACCGTTCCAGAACCAGTACTCGTCCCCGAGACCCAACCAGAACTAGTACAATATTGGACTTCGTCCAGGTACGACTTCAACAGGTTCGTTGGAGATACTAAAGACAGGTTTAATCTTCTCCTTAAAGTTATTGAAATTTCTGACCTATTCGTCCACTTCTTCTAGGGCAGTTCCCGCCTGGAATTGTTAGATAAAGGGCTTAATCTATTTAAATGCGTTGCCACGCATGTAGCTTAATATAAGGATGACTCGTTTATCTATAGGTACCTTATCACCTTAGAAAGTGAAGAAGAGATCCTATTGCATAATCTAGTCGTCTAACTTCGCGCGATCTCTATAGTAGAGATTAGGCTTATTAACGTTTATGACGCTGTTAGTCGTAGTACTAGCGTTAGTTATGTCCGTATCATTTAAGCGAGTGCTGCTAGGGGTAGCACGAGTTCCTAAGGTAGTACTTATCTTAGGGGTGTTTAAAATGTTAAAGTTATACTTTAAGCAAAGCTTGTAAGCACGTGTTCTATTAGTTCTTAAGGATGAGTATAGTAATAGGAAGCTAAGGGGGTTAGTTTGCGATAAGGTGTACAGATACGATCTGTTAGTCTTAAAGGTAGGGGTAATAATAAGTAGTACAGAGTAGACTGTCTAGCTTGAAGGTTAAGGTTAAGATCCAAAGACAAACTTAGTTAACTAGGTTAAACACAAACTATAAGGGTTATGTTCCTACATACTATATACTTAAGATATATTCTATACTTATTCTATTGTTCTAGTGTTGTGCTAAACTAGCACATTATGGAACATTATGGGATTCCTTAGAACAACACGTGACTTGTTCTATTGTGGCGTTCTGCTAAGACTTTAGAACATAAGGGGTCACGTTGTTATTAGTCCTGAATGCTGACCTTCTTAAAGACCTTCAGGTTGTCTCTAAGTGTCATCAATCCTTCTCTTCCTTATCTTCTGCCTTGCCCCATCTCAGGTTCGTAACACTTCCTTCTGTAATACTTCTTAAGCTGGGTAAGGTACTTTCCGGCCACCCGTACTTTCCGGCCACCTAACCACTTCGCGTCATCATTAACCAACGTCTTTTTTTACAACCACCACATACTCAAAATAGATGCCCGTGAAGCTGCAATGCAATCTGCTATCAACGAACTTAATTCTAGTGTCAGAATAAGCCAACGCGCGGTGTGTAAGAAGTGGGGAGTTACGCGATCGTCGCTCCAAGAACGCCTTAAGGGCAGCAAACCTCACGCGATTGCCCACTCCCACCAGCAGCGATTGACTCCAGATCAAGAGGAGTTTCTTGCAGAGTGGATTCTGGACGAGGACTTACGCGCACAGCCTCTGTCTTACCCTCGTGTGCGTGAGATGGCCACCTGAATCCTCCGTATGAATGGCGACACGCGCCTACTTAGCAGGCGATAGATACCTTAGTTCCTTGCACGCAATCCACGCGTCGCCTCTGTAGTAGGCAGGAAGATTAAGAGCGCGGGTACTACTGCTGCCGACTACAATACTATACGCGAGTAGCTTAAGCTGTTTAAGCGCACGCGAGAGATGCTGGGTATACCATATAAGAACGTGTGGAACTTTGATGAGACTGGCGTCGCACTTGGTGTATGTACCAATCAGCAAGTCGTTGCAGATGCGCGGAAGAAGAAGGCTTATAAGAAATCCCCAAAATCGCGCGAGTGGGTCAGCATATTAGAGTGCATTAATGCAGTGGGTAAGAAGCTGCAATGCCTCGTCATCTTTAAGGGAAGGAACCTCCAATTAACGTGGTTTCCCTTAGTTAACACACCTGACTGGCTTTACACAACCTCTGAGAATAGCTAGACGTCGAATGCTATTAGTATTAAATAGTTGCGGCGTATATTTATACCACAAACTTCACCACTAGGCAGCGGCCACTAGCTGCTTATTCTTGATGGACACAGCTCTTACACACCTATCAACTTTATGTAGGAGTGCAAGGAGAATAAGATACACCTTCTCTACCTCCCTGCGCACGCCTCGCACCTTCTTCAGCCCCTTAATCTAGCACCATTCTCTGTGGCGAAGTCACGCTATCGTGACGCGATCAGAGCGCTCTCTACACTGGATGACGCAGCACCTATTAAGAAGGAGCGTTTTGTGGCTTCATATAACCTTGCACGAGAGGAAGGGCTCTCAGTAAGAGTAATAAGAGCTGGCTGGAAGGCTACTAGGTTGTGTCCATATAACCCAAAACTGGTACTCCACTTATCGCAGATTACCGGGCGCCCAAGTACACCACCACCAGCAGATCTAGATAGAGCACAGTTTGAGTCATTGTTTGCAACACCACAGAGCTCTCAGCAGCTGCGGCGCGCGCAGCAGGCGCTGCTGGGGTCAGAGAACCTCTCGCGAAGTACCCGGGAGGTTCTTACTAAAGCAGCTAAGGCCATTGCCCTCACCAACGCCAGAGCAGCTGGGCTTGAAGCTAAGAATCAGCGCCTTAAATACCAACTAGATAGTACTAAGATTACACGGGTAAGAAAGCGTGTTCAAATTAAACCAAATGAGCGCTTTGCAAACATCGAAGCGATCAAGGCTGCGATGGCTCTGGCTGCTGCTCGAGAGGCAGAAAACGCTGCCAAAAACCCAGAAAAAGAAGCTGAGAAAGCAGCTAAGGAAGCAGAAGCCCGCAGTCTTGATTCAATGTGTACAATATACCAATTATAAGCGTTGTGGTTGAGTAGTCGCGATTCCAAGTGAGGTGGTTGCATTTGGTTGGGTGGCCGGAAAGTACGGGTGGCCGGAAAGTACCTTACACAGCTTACATAGGTTCTGCTGTGCCGCAGTCGTGCAGCACTAGCTTGTAATTGTCGTTGCCCTGTCTGTGTTCTTCGGGATCGTAACACGGACCACCTAGTTTTACTAGGGAAAACCAAACATCTAGAGGCTAATAACGCTAGAACTCTCCTATAGAATCTTCTAAAAAATAAATTTATATATCCTATATAGGTATACTTTAAGCCTTATAAGTAGCTAAGCTCTAGCTCTTCTAGATCTAGAGGTATAGAAAAGTGGGTCTAAATAATCTCTACAATTTACTTTTCCTTTGATAACTTATTATCTACTAGAGCTATAGCTTCTAGATTCTAAAAATAGCTTCTTTATATACTTGCAGCTCTACTATAAAAGATTTAGAATTTAATACCTAGTATTAGAGTAGTTATTTAGAAGTAAAATTAGAGATTTAACTAGTAAAACTAGATAGTCCGCTTGTTAACATAGTCCGCTTGTTGTACATATACGTTAGTAGCTAAAAGTATACCTTTTGTTTATATTAGGACTTAGCGTTATAATAATTTAAGTCTACACTAGTAACCTACATATACTTTAATTACTTATAGTAATATTAGAGGAAGCGCTAAACCTATATATTAGAGTAGGGCTGTAATGCAACTAAGGATGCGAAGTTCTATATTATACGCCTAGTAGGTGCTAAGTAACGCTCTAACAACTATAGTATATACTTAACTAGATCTAACTCCTGTTAGTTATTAAGTTTCTTTTAACTCTTGTTAGCAACGCATTAGGGGACCTGCACGCCTTAGTGCGCGCGCAACAGCGTATTGCGATTAACGCCGTGTTTTTTTGCAATCTTTGTATATATAGGTTTTTCGCCAGGCTTTAAATTATCAATCTCTGCAAGAGCATCTGATATTCCTGTCATGGTGGTTGAGTTGTTACGCGTTGAAATCTGGTGTAGATGTTGTTCCCTGATTGTTGGCTGTTACCGATCGTTGGGTGCCTGACCGTTCCGAGGCACTGTCATTCTTGACGACTGAACGACAGACGCGCGCTTGGTGGCAGACCAAGTCTAACAGCATCTCTACGCATCTCGTGTGAAAGTTTCTGAAGGTCGAGCTGCTTTGCTGTCGCTGGCTACGCCGCTTCATTGTATGAAGTGATACACCGCAATCTCGAAACCTTGACTCGTACTATGATCGACTGAACCTATGATCTCTATTGGTTCGACACGCGCCTGCAGAGACTAGCGACACTTGTGTTTGCATCTTTGACTTCATCAAATTTCACCAGCAGGTCCCAATCTCGCTTCGCGCATGATCCTCTGTCCATTGAAAAGTACTGTGGTAAGTCTGGGAACCTGAACATGAAGCAGCTAGCAAAGCGCGGCGGGCCTGAATGAGTCGTTTATCGCGAGGTACCGTAGCCGAACGCCGAACCTCCGATATCCAAGCCGTGAGTTTGAGATCGTTAAGAACAGCTGGACTGAGCTCAGCGTTTGACAGTAGGGAAGCTTCCTGTGCCCGCTTCCCTTCAACGTAAACACCATTGCGTACGTGTCCTCATTAGCATGCAAGATTCGTGATCGTACAGATCCACTTGTAGGATCAAAGATGATACACTGGCATGGTTCTGGGATACGCCGTCCGTGCGCGATCCCGATATCCAGAGATACTTCCTCCCATTCCTTGTTTCCGTCACAGCAATGACCACGAAGGTAAGTAGACTATTTGACAATGTTGAGACCTTGCCATTCCAATAGTCTGCTCGGGATAAGCTCGTGCTCGGATAGCGCCCTCAAGGCGGTTCGAGCATCGGGTCCGACACGGGGGCCATGTGCCCAGACCAAAGACAGGTTCTGCAACGAGCGCCTCTGGTCCAATGACTCAGCATGATCGATCCCTCGAACTTCGACCATGCTTCATGCTCTTCGCCTGCAACCGCGAAGCACGTCCATTCAGGTCCAGGAGGGCTTCGGCTGATAGCTCGACAGACATAGCAGCAATACGCAGCCGTCCGATCGATGATCGGCCTGAGGACGGAGAGCAAATCCGGACTTGTCGCAGTGATGTCCATGATGCTCCAGCAACGGGTCTTAGAATGTTCACCAACGGCCCCTGCCTCGCGCATGCCAGCTGCCGTCTGATCCGCCAGCACCACCACCGCCTCCTCCTCTTCCTCTTCCATAACCAGGCTCACGCTCTGGGGGTGCTTCGCCTCGCCTCCATTCTCCTGTTGGAACGCCCCCGCTAGGTCTTCTGTCCTCAAACGGTCTTCTGTCGTCATAACGTCCTCCTCTTCCACCACGACCGAATCCAAAATCGCCACGTCCGCCATAACCTCCTAGTGCGCCTCTTCCTGGCGCAGAGACAGGTGGTGGAGCTGATGGCACGCTGCCATCAGGTAAAGGTGGTAGAACCGCGCATGTGACATAATCTCCAATTAGGAATTTAGCATCGCCCAAGGTTTTGTCTGGATCCCCATTCAATTGCTTCAGAGCCTCGGCCACAGCGGCCCCATCATTGTCGCCCATTTCGACGTCGTCGTTGGCTGTACGTGCGCCAACTATGACAGAACCGATATCTCGAGAGATGTAACGTCCTTGTGCGCCAGGTCGGCTGGATCCTTGTATGTCAGGGTAGACGAGGCGGAATGCGATTCGAGTGCCGGCATATGGTTGCGGTAACAGGCTAGGCATGGCGCCTAAAAACAAGTTGCACAGTTCCCGTAATGTGCAGCTGTGCCATGTGTAAATCTGAAGGTGAGAGGGTAGGCGAGGTAGTGTTGGATCGAATTCATCGAGTCTGTAGCAATGTCAGTACAACGTTGCTGCTTGATGAGCCATCACGCGCACCTGTTATGGCCTCCCTGTTTGTAGAATAGTCGCAACAGAAATGGCGTCGTCGCCTGACGATCAATTTGGGCAGCCATGTTGATAACGTTGTCAGCTGACAATTACGTGGTGAACGAAAGCTGGGGGAGGCACGCGTCGAGCTAAAGGTCCACTAGCGTGTCTCGTCTTGGCAAGCGATCTTGAATGTCGAACTTGTAGGCGTGAGCACTACTACAACCCGGAAGAAGCCCGACACCATCGCAACCATGGATTTCGCAAAGCTCATGTCAGCGCAAATTAAGAAGGGAAAGGAAAGTGCGTCCTCGGCCGTTGCGACAGAGAAGAAGTATCTTAAACGCAGCGAGATCGAGGCGCAAAGACAAGCCACGTACCGTACGGAGCAAGAGGTTGAGGAGCGGGCGCGTGAGGAAAGGCTAGCAAAGAAAAGGAAAGCAGACGAAGAAGAGGAATATAGGGAAACTCAGAGGCAAGAGAAGCGCAGACGGCTTGCTGAGGAGTCTAGGCGCATAAGGGAAGAGGAGGAAGAGGCCGAGGAAAGGAAAAGAAGAAAACGATTGGGACTGCCTGATCTGTCGCCCAAGCAAAAAGATGGCGAGGAGGGTTCCTCGATCCCGCCAGAGGAGGATATACCAGAAGAAGACCTCTTCGAGAAGCTACGAAATCTCAACGAACCCATACGACTTTTCGGCGAGACACACAAGCAACGCTTGAAGCGCTACAAGAAGCGCATAGGCACACATAGTCTGACAGCGATCATGACAGATGGTCCGATACCAACGACTCTACGGCTTGTGCCAGAGAAAGACATGAAGGTTGGGCTCCAGATACCAAAGGAGGCCGAACCGCGCAAATTCTTATTCAGACAGCTGGCAAGCTACTTCACAATGGTTCTTAAGGAATGGGAGTTTACACTGGCGTTACGAGATGCAGATGTGAAGGAGAGTTACCAAGGCAAGCAAGCATACGCCGCAATGGTGCAGGCACGAGAGAACATGCGGCCACTATTCAAGAAGCTGGAGAACTATGATCTCCTAGACAACATTCTCCAGCCCGTCGTAGAGATCGTGCACGCAGCGCAAGAGCGACGATATGTCGACGCAAACGACGGCTACCTAAGGCTCAGCATTGGCAACGCGGCGTGGCCCATCGGCGTCACTATGGTTGGTATTCACGAGCGTTCTGCACGCGAGAAACTACACGAGAACGAGAACTCTGCACATATCCTGAGTGACGAGAGCACAAGGAAGTATCTGCAGAGTATCAAGAGATGCTTGAGCTTCGCGCAGACGAGGTGGCCACCAACGGATCAGATGCAGCTTATGGGGTAACGCAAGTTATGGAGCTTCGATTGGTATCGTCACGAGTGGTGTGCGCATGCTAGGATAACGATAGTGCATCTAATCCAACCGCATCACTACCGTTTCCATCTTCGCCGCCTCCCTCGCAAATGGTATCTCGAGCCACAGAGTCTGACATCCAATGGACTTTCAAGCGTGCGAGCGAAAACTCATAGCAATGACACTGTTCGTTTAACACCGAGGCTCGGCACGACCGAAGCAGAGCGTAAACGATGCTGCACAGCCTAGGTCCTGTTCGATAATGTCCTTCATAATCATTTCGTTCGCTAGAATCTCCACATACGACCATAGGACGTTGAAAACAAGTTCTCCCGTGTCGTCCGCCATTTCTCGAGGTCCCGTTTTCGGAATATAGTCTCACGAATTCTCGTTTACCATTTTTCGAATTCCCGTTTTTGAAATGTAGTCTCGCGTATTCCCGTTTTCGGTATTCACGAACCTGGCTTCCTCACCAACACGACCAACCGATTTAGGTCAATTTGCTGAGAGCATGAGATTGAATCTAGTCTAAATGATTACAGATGCTGATATGTGTTGTTTCTATTGTTGTAGCCTTGGTTCTGCATCCTTTCCGGCCTCACCCTCGAACCCCTTTCCCTCCATCCCATTGTTCGTATACACGACAACTGTTTCGCAGCATCTTGAATCTTTCGGATTGCAAACTTGAATAGCTACTATGGGGAAAAGCACTCGATCCTTCAACCTTGAACTTCTTAAGGAACGCGCCCGTCAGGAAAATGCGCCACAGCCCTTAACCATCGAAGACATCAAGAATGCTCTGAATAAGTCAGCCTTTGTCTCGTACATGTACACAATGAGGCTTTGGAAAGAGTAAAGCAGCTCCTGATTCTGAAGAATAATCATTGAAAGTGTGTGTAGGTTCTCAATAGACGTTCTCGAGAAGCCGATGATCGAGGATTACTTTGTTCAAGCACCTACAACGCTCCAAGTACAACTTTACCTTGAGTGGTTTGCGCAGACAAGGACAGGAATTTTAGAGGAGAATGTGACAGACGTCACCGTCCGCAACCGCCTCTCGTGCCTGAAGCGTACTGTCAAACTTCACACGCAATATCAGTACACACAACTCCAAAACGCAGAGATCGACAAGTACATCGAAAAGCGCTTGGTTTCTGGGAAGCATGTCTCAACATCTGCTCGACAAAAGCCGCTTGCACCACTCGACGTGGCTGACGACATCATTCGTTTTCTCTTCACCTGTGACGAGTATATGGGGTTGCACCATCGTCTACGCAACCAGATGGCTTTTGCTATCCAACTCATGTTGCTTATAGGTGTCCGACCTGGCGAGATCATTGAATCTGATGCGTGGCATCAATCCAATGAAGGTCTGTATTACAGGGATATAGAGCTCATCTACCAGCGTACAGAAACATACCGTGGATGGCTCCTTTATGTCAAATCAAGGAATCGGAAAGGACATCGTGAGTACAAGAAGCATGCGTACGAAAGTTCGTGGATGTCTTGCTCGCACAAAACTAATACAAAATAGGCCCACCATGGTTCTATACGAAGAGCCGCTCATGAGGTACATGTGCCCAGTAACTTGGTTCTTATCCCTTGCCTTCGCAGATGGCGTATTTAAAGACCTGTCTTCATACAAAGACCTTAGAAAAGTAGAGCCTCCCCTAGGGAGTTCCCGTTACAGAGCCGAGTATACAGGTGGGGCGTTAGAGCGCCCTATCATGCGCAATGTACGCGCAGATGGAACAATATCGGAAGACAAAATCTGGAGCTATGACTGTTTCAACCTAGCATTGAGAGGTGTCGGATAAAGAGCCGGCTACAAAGAAAATCTGAGTGCTTACTGCTTCAGACGTGCCTTTGCGCATGCAGTACAGAGCAGGTATTTTAATTGCATATCCAAGGGGGATGCTGCTAATGCGAGATCAGGGAGAGCAACAGCACCGCAGCTCAGAACGCTGTTAGGACACAAAGGTGAGGAGACTGCGCAATACTATGTCTCCGGATTCGTCGGGATTGACAGCCAATCAATTATTCATGAACGAGATCAACGTCTCGAACTCTACAAGGAGTCTAGCTCTATGATGGCCAACAGGAATCTGCTAGCACCCAAGCCACATGGGGCAACACTTGTTCAGCAAACTTCTGCTAAGATGGATCAGCTTCTCGAGACTCTTGAGGCCCTTGGTAAGCAGGATGCTGAAATCCTTGCTTCAAGACAACTATCACCAGCCCAATTTCGCAAGCTCAGAACACAATCTCGGAAAAGATCATACCAGAAAGATCGAAAGGATTTTTATAAGGGCACGGCCGTGCCAACCAAGCAAACAGAATCAATATCTTCGTCGATAGACATATCTCGCAAACCCTCCCGCTACCTCGAGGCACTATTGAAGTTCGAGCCTGAACGCAGAAAAGTCATGAATATGATGTTTAATGATGATGAAAGTGTAGATCTGGAGCTGTCGCTTGATAATGTTCTTGCACCACTCATCCAGTTGGCAAGTCCGAAGAAGAAACGCTATGCCTACAAAACAGCAGAACCAACACCAGAAAATAACTGTTCTGACTGTAGGAAGAATCTAGCCGCGTCAGTAACCCGCTTTTACATCTTGTCGAGCTTCGTTAACGTCTACTAGTTTTTTGAAAATGGATCGGTTTCATAGACACTTGCTCCGGTGCGCACGGCGTCGACGAGTGAGAAAGCAACAGGAGAATATGATGACCCAATTCCCGTCTATCAAGACCTGCCTTTGGGACGATTGCTACTATGAATTTACTCGGGTTAAAAAATCCTGCGGATCGTATCTGAAGCACATTACAGATCATCTGGAGGCGAGCAAGGCACACCAGTGTCTCTGGAACTATTGCAATGAAATACTTGAGAGCGAGGAAGAGCTCGCTACGCACATATCAAAAGTGCATGACGTTCCTAACAGTTGGACCACGCATACGAGTATGCGTTACTGTTACGAGCACGATGTTTGGTGTCATTCCAATCAGATGTGGGACGCCCATTTACGTTTTCAACACCTTCGACATATAAATGACTTTTGTGGGCTTCTCAGACAGCATGGAGTGGTCGTAGTTGCGGCGCACTGTTTGCTCTGTTTAGGAGACACCAAGCCACTGTCAGTTCAATTTGCTCAATATCCCGACGTGTTCGACCTCCACAAGCACATGAAGGATCATTTGGCAAGGTCGGGCACCCCAAAAGTATGTCCTCATCCCATTTGCGAAGATACGCTGGACTCGGAATCAGACTTCTAGGACCACGCTACTTCTGTTCATGGCGTGCCTTCATGTGGTCCTCGCAGGATTACGGGAAAACGGAAATCCCCTAAAGACAGCGTGAACGAAGGGGGAGGCGACGCAAAGTTCAAGCGCAAAGTGGGGCACGGACACGAACTGGGCGCTTAGAGCGATTAGCGTAACTTTGAGGGCACGAGAATAGAACGCAAGGGGCAGAATGTAGAAGACGGGGCCGAGGGACAGGATGCGGGATTCATGGATAGGATACAACATCCACAAATCAGACGAGTTTTAGGGTACGAAAATAGAATGCAAGAAGGCAGGAAGCAGAAGAAATGGTATTAGACCTGAAAAAATCGCAAATTATGAATCCAGATTGCGCCTAAAGAAGTTCGCTCACCCATAGCAATTGACTGGTTAGTTGTCAACCCCGGCTTCACGCTTCGACGTCGCTGCTAGCTCTTGCTACGTAGGAGATTCGGGGTGCACAATACAACCTACTCTTTGATCCATACATGTTTCACACTCTTATCCCAACCTGTGCCGAGAACAGCCAATAGAATCGCAGTTTCTACACGAAAGTCAGCCATCATTGCGATCTGATTGGCCAATCTCGGCATACAGGGTTTCTCGTCATAGAGGGGGGGGGACTTTATCTCTAGTGTTGCATATTCATTTATGGTAGTCATGTTGAGAACATAGAGGCTCTTTATACTGAGATTTGCGCAGGTCTGCAACCATAACAGAAGTTGGACGGACGCACCCAAGCTAAAACCACACATTGAATCCCACTTAAAAGGGATTCAAGAGGGTTCAATTTGCTGTCCTCATCGGCTTTGTCACAAACAGCACGATTCTAGAGATGATCTGAAGCTCCATTTAATTTCTGCTCACGGATTGAAATGGAGTCTCCTAGCGGCTCAAAACGGAGCTCACAAGAGCTTAGTGTATAAAATGATGTTAGCTTAGAGATCATGTATACCGTATCGGATCAAGTACTTAAGCATGTTCGGGTCCCATCCACTTAAGGGGTAGACCACAATCCACTTATCAGAAGCAAAAGATTAATTTCCTGCTTCAGTGAATAACTGTTTTATAACTCTAACATCACTCATGCTCTAACAAATGAATATCAGAGACACCCCTCTCTGTGAAGCACTACAGAATCTTTCCAAAGTAAAATGAGACGTCCTTTCCACCAACAGAAAACCAAAAACCAAAAACCAAAATGTCAGTCTCAACCACTGTTTCCTCTCGAAACACCTCCAGTCGGTATCTAATGCGTTTCCTTCGCTTGTAACGTTATGCCATGCATGCGTGAAGACCGGTGTCACTTTGCGTGTTTTAGATTCCATGAGAATGTTGGCATTCGTGACGAAGTCTAACACAATTTCAAATGCCAAATTCAGGAATGAAAATTGGAGATGGATGCAAATATACAAAAAACGTATAAGTTGATCACAAGCGATTTCATAAGTCGAGCTGGCAAATTTATTGTTGGAATTCAACTCGTGTTTAGTGCATTTGCAGAAAGAATTTCCCACATTCCGTAAACCAGAATTCAGAAACCGCAGAACTGTGATCTGAGGGGCCGAGTCTCATTTTCGGTTTTGCGAAAACCAAGTTTCAAACCCTTCGTCGATAAGTCAGCAAAGGCTGCGTCATGCTAAACCCGCTTTGGACGCTCCAATGAGGCACAGACCAATCCAATTGCTGCATTAGCCGCCAGCAACAACGCCACACACATGGTACGGCCTTGATCGACCGCGTAGCTCTGAGACTGAACTCGTTTCTTGCACTCCTAGATTCCATAACTCCATCCCTGCATTTCATTCAGCGGTGTTCATACGTACAGTAAAATCAATTCTTGAAAAAAGCAGTCTGTATTACAGTTGCGGTCCTTGGCTTCGACACTCTTTTTGTCTTGTCCGTTCACATCAAAAGCCCTTGCTTCTACCGTATCCGGTAAATGATACAAACATGTAAGTCATTGAAACACTGCCTTTGATCCCAATCTTTTCGATCCCCGTTGATCACACCTGTGCCTTGTACCAGTCGTTCACAATTGTATCTCACGATACACATACAGCTTCTCTCATGCAGTACATCCAGCTTTTTCGTCGTCTCTGGCTCAAGACAACCAGTATCTTCGCGAATTGGACACACAAAAGCAAACTGCCATTGTATCGCAATGCCCCACAAGAGGTGTGGGATACAATCTCCGCATACCTTCCTCCCTCGTCAACCTTGAGTGCAGCTAGTGTTTTCGATTTCGAGCCTAGTCCGTATGACCGAGTATGGACTGCTGTCTTCAAAAACGAAGACTGGCTAGAAAGCCACAGCGCGAAAGACGCGAACATCGTGTTGATAGGTGCTGATCTGGATATTTTGAGTGGAATGTCGATGGAACACAAAGCACGACCTCGCCTTGTACTTGCTGCTTTTGACCGCCACAGCGACCTACAGTATTTAGATGACCTCCTTCGTTTAAGTCTACGGGGAGGGTCCTTTGGCTTGGAAGAATATCAGCTTAAACAACTCACACTTGCCGTAAGCAGGCTAGATGTACCCAAGGTTTGGGGGAATGATTTCCGTTCCTTGTTCTCGTATGGTCAACAAAAGATGCAAACAAAGTATTGTTACTGGAAAGACCCAGAGAAAAAGATCAGGACTTTGCGCTCACAGAATATCCGAGGAATTGACGGCCCAATTGTGCATACTCAAGATCTTCGGCCCATATTCCTACTGAACCTAAATCCTCCCACACAAAATCTGCCAGGTAGTTCTGAATCTCTCAGCTTAACTAGAGGTGTTAATAGCGACCCTGTGCAATTTATATTCCGATGTTCGGAGGACCGAGCTTCTGGACTGGCTGCCCACCACTTGTTAGTGCCATGCTGAGCGAAGGATGGGAGCAGAGCCGGTGCGAGCGTACGTTTGAAGGCTTCACTTTCAACAAAGAAGGATACAAGAAATATCATCGCCAAGATACAAACTGGATTAGCATTGCAGAATGTGAATCTGGACGGGAGTGTGCTGTAATATGTTGAAACTATTACCGCTGAGGCCGCTTCTTTGCTATCGTTCAGAGATATAAACGTTCCCTTTGGAGATGGAAGCTAAAGAGGGTAAAGAGTACAAGAACGGCGCGAAAGGCTCGCTTGGTGTCGCTTCAGGTCACTACCGCACTACAATGAGGTTATTTGTGAGCGAACACTACTAACGTCCGTCCCTACGTGCCGAGAAACCCTGCGTGACGAGACACACCAAGGCTTTTAACCATAAAAAGGTCAACAACAGTCAAGAAACGCAGAGATTCTCAGAATAGACACTAAATATTCTAAGTTTCTCTTGTACTTTATGTCTTCTAAAAAAAAGCTCTTCTTAGCTCGTAATACAAGTTTTTAGCACAAATATAGACGAAGACATTACCGTGTCTGTGCAGCGGCGTTTTCACCCGCGTATTCCATAAGCGCCTTGGCCTGGAAACGGAAAGTTTGCTTTTGGTCACCAGCCATGCAATGCCCAACTCGCCATGATTAGTAATAGCAAGGCGGATCAAGATGCGGTACAAATGCGGGTACCTCAGCGATGTTTGCCATCGTCCATTCGGATAAACTGCCTGTCGGCGACCTCGTGGCAGGTGTGTCGGCGGAAGCGCGATCTTACACAGTAGCGCATCATTGAAATAGTGGAGGTCTAGCGGCGAGCAAAGCGCAGAGTGCAAGCCACACCCTACTCTTGACTTCACCTTGTTCAAGCCCGTAGTCGAGTCTCGACAAGAGCGAGCATTTGCCGCTAAGATTACTACTCTGCAGCAAGTGCTTTCGTATCGTTGTCGAGCCAGTCATAGAGTGCCCGATAGCCTGGTTACCACTCAACAATGGACGTCGCATGTTCCCTAATCGTCCCTATATTCCTCTACTATGCTACAGACTTGCGCAATCCGCGGCTCAGCGCAAGTCAGACACCGCAGATTTTGTGACCATTTTCCGAGGGCAAAGCCAACAACAAGGTACCGCATAGTACCAAGAAGCGACGGTCAAGGCGGGACATTACCTTGATCATCAATTCCAGGTAGAAACCTTCGGATCATGGGCTAGTGTGGGAAGAACCATGCTTGAAGTCGACGTCCAGAGCTGCCTCGGCGTCTCCGTGAACAGGCAGTATCTGACAGCTCAGACTTGAACTTGCATTCCTGCCTCAGGATTAGGTGCGGCTGCGTTGTTGAAGACTCCGCACATCCGGAACATGAGATCTATGGACTGGCGCTCAGACCTCGATGCTCAAACATTCATGGATCTCATCCATCCACAGACTACCCGTGCCCGTGACCCGGGACTCATGTACGCAGCGCCGCGCATGTACGAGCCGCGCCTCCGCTCAACTCCGTTGCCTAGCTTCCTTCTCATTGACAATGGCGGCTCCATCACCAACAATCACACCACACGCCAGTCTGCCACCACGCAGGTTGCAGATTAAACCCGTTGCGGGGCCGATCTGTACCTCAATGCACCAATAGGGGGGCTTGCCTGGTTTAAGTAGCGTGCGTACAGGCCGTCCTTTTCCTTGTAATGCATGCCCAGCAGCACTTCTTCGCTCAAATTTTCCGCTTGTAGGCAAGACATGATCCGACTTATAGTACGTGCACGCGACGGCTATTCCCACGGACCCCACACCTACAGGGCTCATGGCTTGGCATATTTGATCTAGGTTAGACCGCGTGCCTATCGCGAATGGCAGCGATCACACACGCTTCCACTTCTGTGCTTAGGGACAACGAAATCGCGACAAGCTAGTGAACTTGGTCGTTCTCTCATACCATAGTCCCTTGAGAGTCTTGGGATCCAAACTCCATTCTAGCAAAAGCCGGACAAATACGGACGGCAACGGACCTACTGAGTATAGAAAGTCATCGTCGGTTGCGTCATCATGCTTTTTAGCTTGGGCGATGTTACGGGACCATTGCGCGCATAATTTAGCAAACCCATCTCTAGGGTCCACGAAAGCAAGCTGGGCCAACAGCCATGATTAGTTTCATTGGCTTCTTGTTGTTACTTTCCCGCCACGTTAGCAGGCTATCACGGTGATGGATGCAGATGCATATCGCGATTTGGCGTTCACACGCACCAACACCATAAAACCTAGCTAATGCAGGCACACTGAAACATTTTCGTAGTGCATGTAAGGACAGAGTGCATTCGTAGCGAAGACCACTAGGTGTTGAAACGGAGATGACCGCAGCAACAACAAAGGAACTGAGCACGCACGGCCTCGAGGACGATTGCCAACCTTGATTCGTCGCCTAGCCCCTGCAGGGCTGCGGCTGCACCGCAACTAACCTCGATGCTACTATCTTAGTCCCCATGGAGCACAAACGCGTTGCCGACCTTAGCATGTATACAATCCATGTCGTCTTAGCCTCAACGAGATGCGCTAGTGCGATCAACCTCATTGTCGATGTTGATTGCGGACTCGAACTTTGAGGGGCAGCGCCATCAATGACTTCCCCACGCACGAAAACGTTGGAGGCTTGGAAGTTGGCCCCCACATGCCCATGTTCCACAGGACCCTGGCCCCATAGGCCCCACACGGCCAGTCAGAGCAAATGAGGCACCAGCTGTTCATAACTTTTGCTAACGAAGAGTCAGCTGTCAATGAGATGGCACGGGTCGACTACATCACACACGACGCGACGGAGGTTCCTCTAAGCAGTATGAATTTCTGTTTCCGCAGTGTCGAACAAAGCCAGTTTCAGCTTTCAAGGCACTGCCATCAACTGCGCCGTATACTAGCGCAGACGAGCCATCCTTGCAAGCTTGTCCTGCTGAATTCATTGTCTCCACCTAAGCTAACGCCCCCGTGGATAGGCTGTGTATGTGCGGTATGCAGGCTCGAATGGAGAACAGTCAGGTACCGAACGTTTGGGTACTCACACCTGAAGAGTGTTGTCTGCCGACCAACGGCTGGAAGCAGTCTTTCACCTTGGCTCCACCAGGATCTGTGATATGCGGATCTGTATTCAGTGCTAACCCCTATATAATATCTTCCTCGCCCACCCTCCTAAGATGCCGTTCAGAGCATCAATACACCCGCCAGCAAAGACTTGCTCAGCACCACTTTATCTCATATTACTTGGACTATATACGGGGCACCTTAGTATGTATTATCAACTCAGACATCTACGGCACAGCTAATCGGTCCGACAGCTCTCCCATGTACGCAATGGAGCAGCCAAATCCTGCTCCTTACGTGACTAGTCCCTATTCTAATATGATGGATCTGCCTTCTCCCCATATGCCGCCCCGTCCTGCGTCAAACGGGCCGACTACACCAGACTCTCGCCAGCATTCGTTTGACGGCACTTCGTACTTTGATACTATGCCTCCGGAGGTTTTCAATTTCCCGATTTCCAGAGTAGCGGAGAGCTCGCTTGATCCGTGGCTCGTGGATATTCCGTGCACCGCGAGCCCGGAGTCGTCGAGGCTGTCCATGAGCCCATCCCAAGGGATCGCAACACCACCATCAGATGGGTTTTATTCGCCACCCTATCCTGAGCAGCTCCAACTTCCTGGATACCAACTACTGGAGCAGCCTCAACCAGTCCGTTCATGCTCGACGAGTCACCCGAACTGGACGAGCAGTGCTGAGAACTGGGAGCGCACGTATGGCGAAAGCGATCTTTGGAGTACTCAGCCATTTGTGGCGCAGCCCTGGGTCCCTCACGCATATGATGGTTACATTCCACCGAACGATCATCTTAGTCATTCATACAAGAACAACGATGGTCTCCCACAATTCGTATTCTCTACTCAGACGCCGGTCCCAGTGCCTGGGCCCCATCACACAAGGGGCACCCAAAGCCCACCAAACCCTGAAGACGACGAGGAAGGCACCTCTTCTGACGACGAAGAATCTGACTCGGATGACGATAACTCCGAGTACAGCCAGTCTGGATCTTCTTCAACCAAGTTAAAGACAAAGCCAAGAGCACCCTGTGTTCGCCAGGATAGATGGATGATTCCGACAGGAGTCATCCAGTCGGAGACGCGAGGCTATGCTTGCAATATACCAGGATGCACAACGGCTTTTGTTCGACCAGAGCATCTCCGGAGACATATCAGATCCAAGCACAGTGATGTCAAGGACTACCGCTGCATCATACCAAATTGCACAACATCACCGTTCTCACGCGGCGACAATCTCCGTGATCACTACTGGACACATCTTCAACGCGGTGGTCGCGCTGGAAAGAACAGAAAGTACAAATTACAGGAGCTCAAAGAACTCTTGGGATCAAAGGAGAGGAAACTCATAAGGAAGTTGAGGCACAAGTTACAACAGCATCTAGCGAAAGAACAGCTGAAGAAAGAGCAACGGTCAGCATGCCCCACGTACACCGTGCGTTCCATGTTATAGCTCATGTTTCAACCATTTTCATTTCTCTAGACTCATAGAGTCGGCGTTGGGGAAACCTGTGTATCGTAGGTTTTTGGGTATATGCAGGCGTCACATAAGGTTCCAATGGAACATTCACCATGCAATCAGTCCATCTTCCGCTTCCACGTGATGATAACACTAGGACATCACTTTGTCAATAACATCTGGTGGCTTCATCAGATTTGCAGCATCATCAAGATACACGATACTGCTCGGTGAGGCGTCGTCGGCGAAGATACAATCTGTAGGCGAGTACCCACACTACGTGTCCGTGCGCGTGATGCCCGGATTCGCGTGACGCCCCACCAACCACCTTGACGCTTATATCAAATTGAGGCTCTAGAGCCACACACAACAGCTATTATTGTAAGATTTTTTGGTGGAGTACTATATAGGTCTATGAAATAAAGTCTCTCATACAAAGTTATTAATATTTTGTAGCTGTGCGGCCGCTGCGTGTAGTAACAGTTAGGCGTGGTAGAGGAGGCTCGGCAGCAACAGTACGACTACGGGCACCTCTACCACCACGCTTCTTGACTGTTTCTGACTGCAATTGATCTGAAGCCTTACGCTTGCCCTAATTAGGCAACTGGATACTTTTCTGAGCGTTGCGATCGCGTTTTTGGGCTTCTTTGGCTGCCTTGCGTTCAGCTGCTTCTTCTGCCTTCTTAGCCTTGACCTGGTCACGCTCTTCCTTCTCCCTCACACGCCGCTCACGCTTCTCTTGAGCAATCTTCTCATTGTACAGCTTATTAGCGTGCCTAAGCTTTGCCATCTCTGCTTTTTGGAGTTCTTCTGCCTCCTGCTGCTCCTGTCGTACTTGCTCACGTGAGCGAGCTTCCTGCACCTTACAAGGAGACCAGAATACAGCGCCACCGTGATACTCGTGATTCTGCTGGAGGATAAGAGGTTTGCTCTTCTTCTTGTGCTTCTTCTAGGTCTTAAGAACCTCTTTAAGACCACTTATCTCATAGTGGAGTAGCTAGTTTTAAATTGAGATATGGTGGAGCGATCGGCGGATCTTTTTCAACTCCTTACTACCTTCATCCTTTGCTACCTTGCGTAGAAGAGTCTTAATTTTGAGCCAATCGCTCCTAGAGTAGACTGAAGAAGAGCTACTATTGCTATCAGAGGCCTCAGGGGTATCTTTGGCAAAGCGTTGGAGGATGACGTTGGGCTAGAGGGGTGATATACCCGTTACTTCAAAGGACCTAAGTATCAACCCCTGAGTAAATGTGCTCGTCCAGGCCTTCTAGAACAGGTGGAAGAAGTCACTCTTCTTAATTACTGACAGTCCTTGGCCATTATAAAGGTGTGTTGTAAGCTCCTTTGAGTACGCAGTTGATAGAGGCTTAAACATCACTACATCAAGCGGCTGCAGCGTGTGGGTTGAATGTGAAGGAAGTATGGCTAGGAGTATCCTGTTCTGGTCGCAGTAGTTAATAAAGTCCATCGTCACATGGGATCCATGGCCGTTAAGGATCAGGAGGCGCCACTTCCTCCATGCCTTAGTCTTAGTGAAGCGATCAAACACCTGTTGAAGCCAGGCAAGGCCTATATCGTTGTTGGTCCAGCCAGTAGATAAGGAAGAAACAAGCACAGAGTGTACCCCTGGCTGTATTTCCTCTACCCAGCTTGACTGGATAGTGCTGTTGGCGGAGTCGTAGAGGAGGCCTGGCGGCAGTGCTGTCCCATCGCCACACACACAGGCCAGCAGTGTAACCCAGGCACGATTGCCATCTTGAAGTGATGCCTTGACCTCTCCCTTCTCCCACATCTGCCTACTAAACACGTGTTTTGTCCTTGTAGTGATCCTAATTATAAAGCCCTTCTTATCCATATTGTACGTGTGCTTAGCGTCAACCTTATACTCAGCGATCTTACGCTGCAGTAAGTTGAAGTACAGCTCGTACTTCACGTAGGAATTGGCGTTGTGGCGATTGGAGTCCATGCCCGTTGAGTAATGAGAGATGAGGTTGATGGAGTACTTGTTGATGAAGCGAGTAACCCAGCTCTCGCTCACTGGCTCCTGGGCGACTGCTGACGCGAAATTGGCGATCATCTCTCTTGTTGGAGATATATGGCGAGCAGTAAGCTCCTCTATATACGTTACAAGCTCCTCCTCTTGTTGTTGGGTGAGTTTCTGTTGATTAATGATCTTAGTGTTATGGGGTACTTGAAGACGCCGGTGCCTCCAGCACAACGTTGACCAATCAACCCCAAATCTTTTTGCTATCTTGTTATAAGAAAACTCTTCTCCTAGCTTCAGCGCATTAATTGCTGCAATTGCTGACTCAATCGGATCCATATTCGTTGAGTTAATACGCGTACAAAAGTGGTGTACTCTGGTGTTGGTGGGGCATCACGCGAATCCGGGCATCACGCGCACGGACACGGTAGCCGCGGCATCACTTTCTGGGCCACTACGAAGTAGGGTGCTTATTCACCGCCAAGATCGAGTCGCACCTTCCCGGACCTCGAGACTTGCGTGTCAGGCCTTACAAGACGTGGCGTGTTACACGAGTCGTCAACAGCTAGAGTCCCTGTCTCCCATCACCGCGCCTTCTGCGCCTCACATTCCTCCTTACTGATTCTGATTGGCTGTTGAGGCCACGCTCCCTTGTTCGCAACATGCGGGCGTCTCGGCTGTCAAGCGATACGATAGGCCTCCTTAGCCGCCATTCTGTGCGTGCGGGATTAGCGAAGCTCGCAGGCGGCTGCAGCTACAAGACAACGGTGCGGTGTCAGGATCTGGCGAGTGGTGACATGCCTGCGATCGTAAAGCTCTTCTGAAGCAAACACATCGTCTCCATGCTTCGATCGCATGGCCTCAGTATAAACCTTAACTTGACCGGCAACCCCGAACTAGTGCCTCCACAAGCTTCGCTGCACAATACTGAGCAGATTGCAGTTGCACACATTCCATGACGACACGCAGCAGTGACACATCAAGCTTAATTCCAAAATTCTGCCTTTACCGCAAGGATGCGATCAATGCTTTCCTCCGTGTCCTTCACGCATCTCATTATCTGCACAACTGTCTCTTTCGAGGACCCTGGTCAGTATGCGCTCATTGCAGCGCCTGACTGCACACAACGTACTTGCAGCCGCCAAACAATGAAATCGTGCCAGCTCCTTCAGGAACATGCAAGAAAGCCATTGGTGGTGGAATTATGATGGTGCCGCATGCGGCGTTTGTAACAGCCACGAAAAAGCAACTGCGAACGCCACCATGCATCGGCAGCGCGCTTTTTGTGAAAGTTGCTACTCTCGTTCCACGCCGCAATACCCATCTGCCACGTTCCTTCGTACTTGCGGACCTGTATGGGCCTTCCGCTGCCGAAAAGTTGTGCAGGGGATAGCCGTCAGGACACGATGCAGTCTGTGTGCGGCGGATCCTTCACATACCAGCTTTTGTGGAGACCCTAGCCAACGTTGAGCGTCTGATAGATGCCGTGTGTTTGTTCAGGTCGCGTCTCTGCAGATCACATCGCGCTTGTGCTCATGCAGTCAGCCAACCTCGTTCTCGGACGTTTCGATGGCCTGAGATCACATTCCGCATCGCAATCCAATCGCATCGCTTGAAAAGTGCATGATAATTTCGGTCGATCGATTGATCGATCCGATTCATCCGAAAGCCACGTCCATCGATCGAACACTCAGAAGCGAAAAAATCCTCGACCTTTGGCCCAACGACTGCAAAAGTAATATCCAAACGCTTTGTACAATCATTTCAAAAGACTTGAACATTCACTTCAAAAGACCTGAGCATGGAAAAAAACCCGCTGTGTCACTAATGCTAAGCGCGCAGAATGACTGGCTTGGACATGTCCTCTGATACAATGCAGTCATTCAACGTTTGGTTTTAGTAGTCTGCAGCCGAATCTGTACTGGTTACTAAAGCCAAGGCTGCGCTCTACACGAAAGCAGAAGATCGCCAGTATATCTGTATTTCTTCCCATCCTCAGTTACCGCCCTGGTGCAGATCTCATTTAAAAGTGCATCACCGTCTACGTCACATCCAGCCCGTATCGCATGAGATCCGAAGTCAAGCTGTTGGCAAACCGCGAGAAGCCTCTTCAAATGTCTTCAGGAATGGACAGGCCGTGGCATTCGCGTCGCAATGGTCAGTGCCTGCCCTGCACCGGAATGCCGTTATGCGGCACATAGCTCAGTGTATGGTTGGTCACCAACTGCACAGTCGGTTTTTCGATGTCGTTCGTATTGCTTCTTTCAGCACGCTGTCTCAAGCGGCGTCTGATTCTCCCCGCCTACTCCACACTCGTTACTTGGCCGGCGCGTAAACAGTGCGCGATGCTCGCAACCGGTAGAAAATGTTTGGAAAACTACAACCGCATCTGTATGCGTGGCGGCTGCAGGCACTTCGCCTCCACAAAGGTCAACGGAATGACCAACACCAGACAACAATGACTGAAAAATGTGTGAACGACTATTCTGACTGCAGAAAAACTTTGGGTTACAGAGCATATGAAAGGCTTACCGTGACCTCAAACTTGACAACGCCATGTAGAGGTGATGATTCGCTACATGCCCAAGTTTGTTGGTTTCGGGAAGCTTCCATCTCATGTCTCATTAGATTGCCTCTCGTGTCTTGCTTGTGAATTAGACAGTGGTGTTCCAGTCGTACGTTAAGTGGAATTAGCTGCTCAAACCAACAGATCTCTCCACTCTCCTCAAAAATGAAGCGCCAAAACTATGGTCATGGCTTCCCTCGACTCGGCAAATATTTCCGTAACTTCCACTCACACGTGAAGAAGCTGTCACGAGTCCTGGTTGAGAGTTCGAAAACTATCACAATGCTTAGCTGCGAGTCGGAACTGGTGGCACTCTGTCACCGTACGACAGGACGCTTCCGGAATCCTATCGTCCATTCAAAATGGTCGATCTTCCAGTCCACACCGGTCAAGGCAAGAGCGATCATTGTCGCCGTGCCCACGAGGTCAGCACACCATCTTTGTGCCCCTTGCCCATCCTCGCATCTGCATGGGTACCGAGAGAGGAAAGTCAGCATCCCGCGCGAGGCGGAGCCTCAGGCTTGCATTTGACTATCCTCGTCTCCAACTCTGGGCTAATGCGCCTGTCGCAGAAGGCCAGTGCAGGCTTTGCATTTGCATGAGAATAGGCTGAGGGCACTCTCTTTGTTGCTTTGGAGGCCTTGATAGGATAATTTCGGATATCCGAGACGATTGAAACATAACAGGTGAGCTGGCGGTGCAGCCACCTCCTGTTCGAAGACTTACCTATTACATGCATATATTTGGTAAGTCTTGCATGCACACGATGATGAGATCGTTTCGTGTCTTACATGGCAGAGACAACCACATACGCTTCCGCATTCAGCAACTTCGGCGCAAAGATCGAAAACCGAAAGGAACGTAGCTTTGCTACCGCTGCAGGGCGCTCCCGCTAAGGGGGCAAAGCGTCAGGTGGTCGTTGATCGAGGTTGCTGACCCGTTTTTTTTTGGACAATCTTGCTACAGATTGTTGCTGCGTCGTAACGAAGGTTCGCTGCTGAAGAATCACCTGACACTGGCTAGTGGCAACGAGTCGCAATGCCGAGCTATAGGGTTGTCTTGCACGTCCTCAGCGATGCAGAGCAAATCTGTGAATACACTGGAAATGATGTTTTGTTCGATTAGAGTCCGTCTACGGACGTACAGCGCGCCACTCAGCTAACGTCTGCTCAGAACAAGCCGCGAGGAGCATGCTCCCCGCTGTTGGGTCGATGGGCTAGCTGCCCAGAGGGACTAGAAGATACATCTTCTGAGTGGCCCAGGCGCCTATATCTGTACAGGTAGAGGACAGTGTCTTCTTGAAATATGTAAGCCACCATTATAGAACGTTCAGGGTGTCTTACTTTGTTCAAGCGCGTGAGATTCCCTCTCGAGGCTCTCTACTGCAATGGTCCTCTGTGCCGCTGGAGACGATTTGTCATTGGCTACCTGATCTACTGTTCTCAGAGTGGTAGTCGCACTCGTCAGAGAGAAGCAGGCTCGTTGTGCGGAGACATGTTTTCGGCCAGCAAAGATGGTGCAGGCGCGCCGAAACGCGTTCTGTCTGCTAGCGCGAAAAGCAATCGGTCCGAACCAGCGCGTTGTCAACCATTTCTACCACAACCAATTCTTACCCTCTGTTTATACAGCTTTTCTCATTTGAATACTCCTTGTTTATCACCAGGTTATGTTCCTTATTCTCAGTTATGGGCCTGAACCCCGTCCTCGAGTGGTAATGTGATCCCCTAAGGCAGTGAGTGTTCCTGATGAGATTGCGTCATCGGATCAGTCAGCCTTGTTGACACCGAGCAAGCTGTTCGCTCTTAGCTTCAGTCGCCTGACTCTTTTCGAAGTCGCTAGTTCAGTGGTGCGATACAGTCTTGAAGTATCATGGCGCTTTGAGCTGCACCCTCGGATGAGCTGGTGCTCGGGACGTCTCATAGTTCGAAGATGTGTTTCGCGCCAAGTCTCAAACAACCCCAGTTCCCACCCATGTTTCCACAAACATGTTCTGTCTCCTGTCCTTGAGGGATACAACCGCCGCCGGAACTGATTCGTTCACACGGAAGCGCGTCCTCCGGATTTGTCCCTCATCCCTCAGGCTGAACATCTGACACCGTTCCTGTGGCAGGCGCCTGAATGACATTGCCGAGAGTGTCACTCAAGCTTCATCTCTATCGAGTTAAGCTTTCCTGGTTGACAGTCTTCAAACGATCTACCAATAGTAGGCTCTATGTAGTATCTTATCAGCGCTTCGGTTTCTGGGTGATAGCTCAGCCTCTCCGGTTTGAAGCTTGGTGTGTTGATGTTCGCGGGAAGTCTCGTTGCGTCAACCAGAACTTCGGCAGCATTACCACCCGTCAGAGTGTGACGCAGGATCTTTTTCCGCAAATAGTAACATCTATGGATCTATCGGTTGATAGTGAGACGACTCGACGATGTAACAGGCGTTGAAGGGCACATACTAATTGCGCCAGTATATGAAATGTATCACTGCTCGTTGCCGGAAGTATCATCAGCCCGGAGCCATCGTGTGCCTGGTATAATACTTGCCCGGTCGCCTGCCGGGAGGCAAATGTGCAACATCTCCCAGTACAAGCGTTCATAACTTTGACGGATTATCATTCATTGTAGCTACCATGCGGATAGGCCATCTTTCTTCAGCGGTACTCTTCGCCAGCTCTTCCTTGGCAGTACCACATGGCAAACGACAGTCTGGTCTCTCACCAGATGGCAACTACTTTCCACTCAAGAATGGATTCCCCAACCCAGACAGAAACGGCGAAATCACCATCCAGGACGGGGCTCATGGCACACTGCCGAACGGGTCACCACCTCCGGCTCTCAGTACTGAGGGTATTACCAATCTCAAGCTTATCGCACTGAATGAGCTGTTCGAGGTCGCTTTCTTCACAGAGCTTATCTACAACGTGACAAATAAAGTCTCTGGTTACGATCTGGGAATGGGTCACGATTACATGCTCGACTCATTGAACGCGATCGTCAACCAAGAGGAGCTACACGTACTCAACGCCAATGGTGCGCTCGATCACTTCAAGCAGGAGAAAATTCAACCCTGTAAATACAACTGTAAGTCATGCAGCATCTAAACTTGAGTCCATCATTACTGACGACGCCACAGTCCCTGTTGAGGATTTCCAATCCGCCATTGCGCTGGCTGGCACCTTCACAGATGTCGTTCTAGGCACCCTACAAGACGTCAACCAGATCTTCGCCAAAAACCAAGACGACGGTCTCGTCCGGGCCGTGACATCCGTTGTCGGCAACGAAGCAGCACAGGAAGGCTTCTTCAGACTCATGCAGAAGAAGCGACCATCCTCTCAGCCTTTTGTGACAACAGCAACGCGCGACTTTGCGTTTACGGCGATCCAGGGTTTCGTCATCAAGGACTCGTGCCCAAACATCGGTACCATCCCGCTGAAGACGTTCAAGCCGCTCAGTGTGGAGACCAAGACGATTCCGGCTGAGAGCCAGAACATCAGATTCTCGTTCAACATGAAGGACGCTGGAATGTACGATACTAAAGACATGCGCCTGGCCTATCTCAACGGCCAAAATCAGCCCATTGTGAAGAACTTCGAGAATATCAAGATGGAGGGCGACAGGGTCTTCTTCGAGGCCAATTTCCCCTACGATGATTTCCTCATGAATGGTTTGACCATTGCTGCAGTGACTATGGGTGCGGATAAGTTTGAGAGCGCGGATAAGATGGCGGAGGCCGCGGTATTTGGGCCAGGGCTTATTGAGGTTGACTGAATGTCTTCCCTGTGAGAGGTTGAAGGCTGTCGAGCTGTTGCTGCATAGCGCTGGCGTTGTCCTTTTGTAACGCCTTAAGAATACCCTTTATTCAATGTATAATGTCTGCACCTGAGGAGATAAAGTCTGAAACCTCGAAGATTTGTCAAAAGGTCCCGGGAGTGCGTTGCCGTCAACATCGAATATCGGCTTCAGCTCGCTTGTTGACGAGGTCACAGGATTTCCTGAAATATTGCGCGTGGGCAACTTGATTGCGCCACCCATGCTCCTCAAGAAATCTTTGACTGAGCTTGGCCATTCTGGGTCGTTCCATATCCCGAAAACTAGCTGCATGTACTCTGGATCAGGCACTTCGCTCTGCCGCAGATACATCAGAGCTACACCAAGAGGGAACGACACGGATGCCGGTCCATTCACGCCATTGTCCTTTCTGAACATCCAAAAAATGGATCGTACGATAAGACGGGCAAAGGGACGCCCATGTGGGCGGTCGAGATAGGATGGTAGGGTCTCATTCACCGAGAAACGCAAGGCTCGGTCGAGACACTGGTATAAGATGGTTGCAGCAGTCCAGTAGCGGACAGATAATGATGCAACGCTAAAGTTCGGAAACTCGAGTGGGATAGGTGCTTCGACGTTTGGCATGTAGACATCCCGCGAGTTTTTCGCGAACCAAGCGTTGAGATTGCAGTGTACAGCCCAGCACTCCGCTGTGACCCTAAGTCTCAGTGAATCGAATCGCTCGTTGTCCAGTGACATGTGTTCGAGGTAGTCCAGGTCTGACAGTATGTCTGGCAGTTCCAAAATAATGTCGACGATGGTGTCGTTGGCAGGTTTCACTCTGCCTCGCCAAGGAATTGTCTTCCACTGCTCTTCATTGAATACCACTGGCTTTCGAGTGCGAATACCGGTAATGGCCTGAGATATTGTCAGTATGACTGTACCATACTGGATGGTTGGTCGACTTACCGAATTATAGCGCGCAAGCGTGAACATGAGATGAGCAGGATCCGTCGTAAAAGCTTCAGGTCCTCGCGAGACAATTAACGCAATCTCGCCCTGCGCATGACTCATCCAATTACGAGCTTGTTGCGAGATGGTCTCGTCTTCGTTAGCGCCATACAGAATTTCATAGAGTCCCATGAGTCTGGTAGTAGCAAGCAGGGCCTCTATCGCCCGTCGCTCAGGAGCCTGCAGCGACACGCCAAGCTCCTTCAGTGCCTTGCCGTACACTGTCCGACCCTTGCGAAGCACGACCTGATCATTGGAGCCTTTGCCGAGCGTCACTAATCCGACAGCGAAGATCGTTTGGCGCAGTGCCTCTTCCTGCGTGCTCAGAGTTACCAGAAGCTTGGAGAATTGGTTGACCAATTGCAAGGCACATCCTGATCTTTGGGTCGCAGGGAACAGATCAAAGACAGCCTCCATAGCTTTTGCACTGAATGCTGTCCGAGCCAAAGAAGGGGGAATCACGTGGTAGGTAGAAGCCGTGACTGCCACCAGATCCACCGTGGAATCGCGCCGTGGAACCTGGCGTACGCTAGCCGGAGGCGATGGAGGCTCATACTTGCTGGTGATGAAGACGCGGTCTAAGTCGTAGCCTCCGCATTTGATATTGCGCTCGAGGCATTGGCCACATGCAGGACGTTTCAGATCGCACTGAGTCTCTGTTAGTAAGGCTGAACGGCGCCACAGCCGTTCAATGCGCCATGAAGGTATAGTGCGCGACTGGACTTACTCCCTTCTTCCTTTTTCTGCACGTCACACAACCTTTGGATCTTCCAGGAACGCCTACCATCGTTGCAGATTCAGCCTTTCTCGTGTTTGCGGGATAGATCGTAGCGCAAAATCATCCGCATTGGGGAGCTCATTGTATTTCAACAGTGATGTTAACACGCCAGCACAAGCCCTTGCCCAGGTATGAGCCACAGCGAGCAGCGGCCGCTACAAGTGCTCATTATGCAATCAGCGATGAAGATGTAAGCAGCACGCGCAGCAGCCACGCGTTGAGCCAATAGCAGGCGTAAGGCGCGCCGTTTCCGTTGCAACGCTAGCATTCAGCACTTGCCCTCTTTGAGCTCATTTTGCGCGGCCAATCAAGGATCGGAACTTGAATATTAGCGCATCGAGCGCCCCGCCATGGAGTCGGAGTATATCTGCGCTTCCTACATCCGCGATTGCGATCTCATGGCCCGTACGATCTGTACTGCATCCCCAAGACCCGTTGGCGCTTCGTTTCGTGCCGCAGCAGATCTGCGCTAGACCTGAACCGGATTCTAGAAAGGCTGGCATCCGTTGCGGTCGTACAATTGCACCGCCGTCTCTGCGTACGCTAAATATGGAGGCAGGACAGACGATGGGATCCCTTTATAGGCTAGTGTTGCGTGCTGCGATGATACTGTTCTACACCAAGACTTCTGGAGAGTATCCAGCAGATAGATTATAAGGTCGAGGAATGGCGACTGAGAAAGCCATCATCAACACTCAAACTCATTACACCGAAGCTCAGCTGTCCCTGTATTTCTGAACAATCAACCATCCCAATACCAATCGTACTTCTTCGATATCGATATGGCAGCACCTACCCACCCACCAAAGAGCGGCTGGGCCCGTAAAGTCTACAGTCCCATCGGCTTCAGCAAAGCTTACAATTTCATTCTCTGGTTCATCTTCGCCGGTGCACTCTTCGGCTTCTCACTTGCCCGCTTCATGTACCTCAACTTCAACGGCAACTTCTGCCCTCTCAACCCCGTGGGTGGAGACTCTGCTGCTCCAGGAGAATGCTATTACTACACGACATTTACCCGCGACAAGATCGGCATCATGCTCCACCTTGCTAGTATCCTGCCTGCTAGTCTCCTCGTCTGTGTGCAGTTCACGCCGTTCATCCGCCATAAGTGGATTATCGTCCACCGTATCTTCGGTTACCTGACAGTGTTGCTGTACATCGTGAGCCTTGTCGGCGCATTGATGATTGCACACATGGCCTTTGGTGGTGGCCTGGACGTGCAAGTCTGGGTAGGTTTCGTTGGGATCGGTGTATTGGTGTGCTTCATCTTGTCCATCGTCAATGTCAAGCGACTGCAGATTGAGCAGCACCGAGCATGGATGCTGCGAGGATGGTTCTACGTAAGTCTGCATTCTCAAATTTCCGCGGTCTAAATCTGACAACTTCTAGGCTGGATCTATCATCACGACTCGCTTCATCATGATCATCTCCGCGATGATCATATCAAACAAGGAACACTACGCTATCTGGTCCTGCGCGAAGATCGCTGCTACGATCTCCAAAGATATGGATCTTGTCTCTGCATACCCGGCCTGCGCATCATACGCCGACGGCAGTAATCTTAATCAAGTCTCGGCTGTTCTTGCCGACATGGGCGGTGCATCCGGTGTCAACGCTGGTGCAGCGTTGGACCTGAATTTTGGTATGGCACTGTGGCTTGCCTTTGCACTACACGCAGCCGGTGTCGAGGCCTACGTGAGTTTCCTTCTCCATGGTGCTGGAGACATGGTGCTAACAGATCCGTAGCTGCATTTGACCCCTAGAGAGGCTGAGCGCCTGAGACAAGTCAGCTACACACGACAGCTCGAGGCTGGCATTCAGAACCCCGGTTCCGCTGGTCTGACAGCTGACCGCCTTGGTGATGCTAAGCCGTGGGTTGCTAAGGATAGGAGAGCGAGCAACGATGCTCTGGTGCCGAAGCTGGGGGAACATGAACAGCTCAAGTAGTTGCCGCACTTTCTTGGGACTCCGGTATATACCATAGACTTTCCTTCAATCTTAGTGCATTAGAGTATCTTTTCATGACCAGTGGTCTGGCAGTTCGCAAAGTTCTTGACCCGTTTGGCTCATATACAGTCGGGTGCCAAAAGTCTGTTCGCGCGGGCGCACGAGCCACAACACCAACATTGCGAGCTCAACTTTGAAGTAGAATAACCCTACACAACGTAGACTAATTTAGATAATACGTATTAAGGAAATAAAAATACACTTAATATCGAGTCTGATATCCCTTTGCCTGTCTTACAGCGTCTAGGCGTCGTGGCATTGACGTAATTAGTCGCCGGATCAGTGAGTCGGGTATTGCAGCCCATGCCTCGTGCAAACCCAATTCAAATGCCTCCCAACTAGCTTGAGAGTCGCTCATATAGTCAAACTCGGGATGGAGCTTATGAAGCTTCTGCTTGAGCGCCCACCAGAGGTGTTCAATTGGGTTGAGGTCTGGAGAGTATGGTGGCCAGTCGACTGTGGCAATCCCGTGAATCTCTAACCATTCCGTACAGGCACGCGCAGTATGGATAGGTGCGTTATCCTGCATAAACCACTCACCGGGCCCGTAGTAGGGCAGGAGTCCTTCTTCCAATGCCCACATGTAGCTTTGAGCCGTATACCCACGCCGTGCAGCTGCCTCACCCCTAGTCATAATCACTAGAGGACTACGCCAAACGCGACCCCCTGGAGTCAACGATATCGATGCCCACACCATACGAGCAGGTTGGCGAGCAGTATTCACCTCCTCCACCATCTCGTGAGACCATTTCTCCTCGGGTAATCGCCATACCCAGGTGGTATTGTGGCCAGACCCACGAGCAACGCTGCACTCGTCGCTAAACCTAAAGACTTGCCTGCCCCAGTTGAACCCCTGCCACGCATGAGCAAGAGCTAGACGAGATTTGGCTGTACGCGTACTGATTTTTGGTCTACGCTTTGCTCTAAACTTGCGTAGGCCTTCATTGGCTAAGGCGCGTTGAACAGTACGACGTGATACTTGTGGGTGGGTGGCCCGGACGTCTTGTAGGCCGGCTTCCTCTATGAGCTTGGAGTACTCTATTTGAGGGTTTTTGCGAGCACATCGTCGTAGCTGGCGATAATCTCTACTACTTAAGATAGGTGGCCGGCCTGTCCTTGCTTGCGACGTGGTGCTGGAGGTGGCTTTCCATCGAGCAACTGTTTTCTGCACGCAGCGTTGGGTGCAGGAAAGTGCTTCTGCAACTTTAGACGTTGACACACCAGCCTCAACCTGCGCTAAGCAATATACTCGCTGCGCCTCTGATAATTCACCCCCGCGTATACGATTGCCCGAAATTTCAGTGCCAAAAGATCTCATTTGGATGGAGTATTAGGGTGTTAAAGAAGGTGCTGCTCTTGAGGATTGTGGGGTGGTTATGGCCTGTGCGTTTCGGGCGAACAGACTTTTGGCTAAGTACTGTAATAGTGTACCTGCGCAGCCCAAATTGCGCAAAATCCTCCCACTTAGCTCCAGGACCAGACGTCTTAACAAAGTTGTGCCCAGCTATATGGTCGACTACGAACGCTAAATTGACCATAGTATATATTGGCTCACTGCCGTCCTGTACAGGGAGCGGTCGAAGCACAAATGGAACATTCATCCCAAAGAGCCCAACCAAAATATCGCCTGATCGCACGGCGGTCTTCGGCTCTGGATGATATAATGCACTCATGTGACCTTCCTTCGTGACGAAGATTATCCGGTTCTTACTTAGTTGTACCCGTTCTCACTCTGCGCGGACCTGATCTGAGAGATTATCTACTTCGGAGTCATCGACAGCCTCAACTAGCAATTCTGCAAATGCATCAGGATCAAGTCCAACGCCGGTGTGACCTAAAGCTAGGCAGAAAGAATGTGGCGAGATCTGGCGTGGCTCAAGTTCCATTCAGTTCCATTCTGTAAAATTGATACAAGTGTCTTGCTTCGAACGGCCTCCAGCACGTACCTTCTGACTCGCTGCCTTAGAAAAGATCGGCACTTGCTGTTTGTATTGTACCCAGGTGGATGATCGATCGACGGAAGTGCTGGCCTTTGAACCTGGTCTGACGGCGAGTACAGCGGAAACCATAAGTACGGCAAAGTTAACTCCTCAAGGAGAGAAACAGAGGCTTCAAGGAGGACTTGTCTTGTGCTCTTCGAATAATCAACGACGATTGGTAGCTGTGACGACAGAGATTCGCAAACCCCAAGCAGGCCGTAAACAAGATCTCGGGGGTCGGTTGCTTGCAGGTTGACTGCCGAATACAGCTGCGACGTAAAGCTCCAAGACTGATCGTTTCTTATGTAGTGTAATTTACGAACTCTCCTGAAAGCTCGGTCGAATCTGGAACAGGACAAACAAGGCCAACCGTTGGCTGCCTTCCGGGCGTCAGACTCTATACTGAGGGAATCGAGGTAACCATAGAATTGGTCCCAAGGAACATTCAAAGACCCAAACTGCAAGATCAGACTTTGCTTTGCTAAAGCCAGCTCCTGGGCTACCCATAAGCGGCCAAACCAGGGGCGCCAGCATATGCGCTTCAGTGTTCTCATCAGGAACACAGCTTCATCCTTCTCTACCGGAATATGACTTCTCTTGATGGCGTCAACGACATACCGATCATCTTTCCTTTGGAGGCCTAGCCAGACAATGACTCTTTCTGCAGCGGAGAAAATGTCTCCCATTATCCGGACCTGCTGGCTCCGTTCATTCAGATCGTTCTGGTTGATACACAACGCGTCGATCCAAAGGAGGTGTCCACTCATTGATCGACGAAGCTGACGTAATGCACCATCCAAGTTCTGGCCGATCAGGACAGGACGACCATTGAGTAACACGCTGTGAGAGCATATTTCCGTGCCCCAAGCGTATGATAGGGCGTTGAATTTCGGTCTCTTCTTGTCCAGCTTCTTAAGATGAAGTGATATGACCAGATCGTCGTCATAATTGCCTGGCACGATCTCGAGCAACCGGATCTCCCGCAACTCTGGGTCTAGAGAGGTATATGGCGATGCGTCCATTGCGTCTTCCGAAGGTAAAACTGAGTCTGAAGGGCGAGTCTCTATTGGGGACTCGAGTTAGTCCCAGAGAGCACGGTGCCGTGATTTGAGGTAAGTGAGATGGCGCGACAAGGCACGGTAGCTCGACGCTCTGGTCTGGAGGCACAACAGGCTTCCAGGTCACAGCCGCTCGTTCCCGGCACCTCTTTGCTTCAAAGTATCGACGACAACACGATAGACGTATAATGTATTCGCTTATACGAGGTGTCGTAAGTTCAATACAGGAATACGCAATGTCGGATCACAGTGTTGTGGATGTTGCAAGGCTGCCAGCTTAGGAGGTTGCAGCAGCATTGCGGGTGGGGCGGCCTCTCGCTTGTGGTGGCTGGGCTGGTCAGGCAGCAGTTGTCGCAGCCGCTGCAGCATCTGTTCAGGTTCGCAGTCTTTGGGCACGGAGGTGCCGCAATCTCAATCAAGTCTCTACTGGTTAGTTTAAGCACCCATCGCGAGGAGGCGATTCATATGATTGTATACTCCTTCAGTCCACACTCCTCAAACTCAGACCAACGCGCGTCTGGCCGAGGGTCTTTCAAAAAGTCGTGCTGCCACTCATGATCTGCCACGTGCGCGACATTGATCATTGTATACGCAGGTCGGTCATCGAGTCCTTCGTATACCGCCCGGAGCACAAAGGGGAAATTAATACCCAGAAGCCCTGCAACCATATCGCCAGCACGTACACCATCCTTAAGATCCGGATGATACGTGATGCCAACTTTGTCATCATCAGTGAAGAAAAGATGGCACTCTTCATGACCAGATAACGCAACCATGACATCGAAAAATTGCGACGGAAAAGTGATCTTATCCTGCGACTCAAGAAGCTGCCCGAACACAGCAGGAAACCGCTCGGCCAGTTCAGGGTCGAGGACGGGAGGCTTTCGGTCGACTGTCAGAGCGTGCAGTAGCGACTGCACGGAGATCTTGCGAGGCTTCATGTATGTGTGATAAAGTTCGCGCAGTGCAGTGGCGCGCTGATGATAGCCGAAGCAGTTCGCATTGATAACCGTCGCGAATACCATGACGATGGTGCCCAAGTGAGCACCGTACGTGTGGAGATGCTTGTAGTCATCAGAGACACGAACCCGATCAGGTATGTAGTCGGTGTGCTTGAGTAGAGCTCCAGGATGCACAGCGCGGTTCGGAATGAGCCAGTACGGACCATTCTGGCCGCACAATCCCGGGACCTGGGACGAGATATTTAGGTCCAATGCCCACTATGGCAAACCAGACAGGCGATGGTAGAGTGACTCTTCTGGAACAATCCGCGGAGGTTGCATAGGCAACAGTCCATATGGCAGATTGTCGCCTTCCTGAAGCATGGAGATCGTCGCTTCCGCGAAGACGCGCCATATCGACTTTGTGTAGTCTGGGATGACGACGGTTTGGCCGGGATTGAAGGCGCATATACCAAGCAGCCCGAACACCTTGTCCCTAAGATCTGTGGCCAGAGCAGGTGCGGAACGATAGATTTGCAGGTTCAAGCTGGTCGTGCGAAAAGCGCGGACACGCCCAAGTCTCTGGACCTTGTCCATGATCTGCATAAACGCAAAGAGCCTTGGATGACCGTCCAGACTGGGTGGCTTCCGCAGCTCCAGGCCAACAACATATGTGTAAAAGTCTGACCAGGCGAGTGTCAAGGCTCCCAGGTACACTGTTGGGTCTCTCTGAGACAGTGCAAGCTCCTGCGCTACCCATACCCTTCCAAACCACGTCCGCTGACATATAGACTCGATCTGATCCAAGAGTATGTGGGCAGCCGCTTCGGACTGGGGAGCATGATCTTGCTGAATATGTGCAATGGCTTCTGCATCGCCTGCATGCTCGGGACCAAGGTAAATGAGTACTCGCTCTGCTATGGAGTAGATGTCCTTCATCAGCAAGACCTGAGAGCGCCTCTCGTCAAGGTCATACTGATTGATACACAACGCGTCGGCCCAGATGAAGATCGGTTCTGTGAGGGTGCAGCAGATATGGCGCAGTGCACAATCCAAATTCAGACCGATCGTTGTTTCCTTGTCATTAATAAGCACCTTTTGCGATGATGTAGCTGTACCCCATGCATACGATAATGCATGGTAAACCGGAATTCCTCGGTCCAAACTCGCGGTTCGAAGGGCAGGAATGAGGTCGTCTTCATGGCTTCCCGGTGACAATGCGAGCAGCCGAATCTCGTGAGAAGATCGGTCAAGCTGAGAATATGGTCCAACCATCGTGTGCAAAGCGCTGCGAGAAGCAATCGAAGGCCATCACTATTCTACTTGACTGCAGTCTGTGCGTCTCGATACATGTGACGTCGTTCGAATCCAGTAACTAAAGTGAGGCGTATTCTCGCGCAATCTGGGCGACGTATAGGTGGTGGTGTTGACGCGACTAACTCTGCTGGCGAGGTAAGACGCGTTCTGGGGCTTGCGTGGGGCTGCCCCACACTCCCTACCCTCAACCACTCTCGACTCTTTGCTGTATGCGTCAACGTCACGACAACACTTGATCACGACAAGCTTGAGGGAATGAAATTGAACGCATTACACAGAAACTAGCCATCGCACCATCGCTACACCAAAGGTCTGCGCTCGCTTACATCACCTGAGCTACGAGATTAGAGCTGTCATCTCCGTCTGCACGTCTTAGATGTCTCCAGAGTACTGTATCCTGTCTCCCTTGAAAGCACCATGGAAGCCGAATGCAACTGGCCCCGGGACCTCCGCGCGCCCCAACTCCGTCAAATCCTTCGCCCTGAGCACGAGTAGATAGCTTCTCTCCACAAACCCATCTAGTACAACCGTCAGCAGCACACCGTCATCCTCTTCTGTGCTATCCGGATCCGCAACGAAGATCGGCTCGCCAGGTGTATGCCCTTCCTGCTCCCAGAAGATGCTGGACTGTGTCGCGTTATCAAACTTGGCAATGCTGTCCATGAAGGAACTCTTCAGGCGGTCGGCGCAGCCGTATGTGTAGCGGTGGCGCTTGGTTAGGTAGAGAGGGTTGATAGTAGGGAGTTCGAGGGACACCATCTTGTCAGCTAAGAAGAGGCGCTCAGCCTCTTGGGGCTTGTAGATAGTAGACTCGGTTGGCACGCTAGGGAGGCGAAACTGCGCTTGCATGGGCAAAGAGGAGAGGCGCTTTTTGCCTACGTAGTCGGACTTGGGGTGCAACGAGGAGAGCAGGTTATCGTAGTAAAAGCGGTGAATCACATCTGTGTTCTCGAATAGCGAGAGTTCGGTGATAATGTCTGTCTGAGAGGAATCGGTTGATGAAGGCTCTTCCCAGGCGTTGACACTGTGGAATGAGAAGAATGGGGCGCTCCTGTATTTGGCTACTAAGCCGCGGCTGTTTGTCCGGTCAATGACGTACCACATTGCTCTGTCTTTGCGGTCGAAAGGTGCGATGGCCTGCACTATGTTCTGATGGTACAACAGAGATGCGCCGTAGCTCGTGTAATGGGAGTTCCAGACACATAGAACCACATAGTTCTCGGTAAGGAAGAGTGAGTGGATGTAGGCTGGCGTTCCATGGAAAGTTGCAAGAATATCTGTCCTGCCAGTGGAAGATGATGTGCGGAATATGCGGTAGGTTGATTGGCGACCGCATTCCAGATTGAAGTTGAAGATATCGCCTGTCTTGGGATCAGATTTGGCGTGGGCTGCGGACAGTGGCCCCTTCAGTTCAGGATGTAAGTCGTGCTGAACTGCGATGCCCAGGGGCTCCAGCGTCTCCGGATCAATCTTCTTGACCATGTGATGGTCTGTCTTAGCATGCAGGGTCTGTATACTGTTTGTGTGGCCGTTCACCGCGGGCTCTTCTGAGCTTCCCAGCCGGTCGCCAGTAGGCATGTTGATCGAGAGTGTCACGCCCACGTTCTGATTCTCGCGACCCGGAGGGACGAAGACGGCCATAACCTTCTTGAAGAAGCTTTCACATGGATCTCGCTTGTTGGCAAATGTGAGACCCTCACCTTTGCCGGTCTCGCGGACATGCTCGAGGTACTCGTCTACGGTACGACGAGATCGGTAGCTGACTTGGGCTGGCTGGTCGTTCCCCGGAACATCTATTTGGAAACGATGAATGCATGCAAATCCATCAAACCAGTGGTTAGCGGCAAACTCCTTCCCGGTCTTGGATGTGGCTTTGTAGCCTAGCGGGCCTGTACGGTACAGAACACCCGCAGCATATTGTGGAATGCTGCCCTTCACTTCCAGCTTTATAGGCTCAAGCTCTTGGTAGGATGTGTCGAACCCAGTATCATTTGGCCAAGCTACCATTGTTGGAGGCACACGATATATATGCTGCGGCAGGGGTGGGGTTTGCCCAAGGTTATCGTTGGTTGCTGTAGCGATCAAGTGGCGATGTTTGGCTGGCCTTATCTGTTGATCTCCTGTACTGCCCGTGAGAAGAGTGTAGTTATGTTGAACGTAGGGAAGAGAACGATGGCTCGTTAAATATGAACAGGCAGTGTTGAGGAAGGTAGTTGGCTAAGGCACATGAGCCCTCGAGACGCTAGCGCAGCGGCCGCAAGCCTACTTAGCGAATATCATGTTAGGCCGTGCAGGAGATCACTCCGCGTTTTGTTAGGCAAAGATATGTGCAACTCCAGATTGTCCAGGACGGGAAACGGCGTGTTGTAGCGCGCGTGTAGTCGCTTGCCCTTGTCGTCAATCCAGCGAGCGATGTAGCACGACATCTTCAGTATTTGGTCCATTCGTAAACGCTGATTTACCAAGCAGGACGCTTGCAGCTATGAGCAGAATCGATGACGGGACCTCGCAGCTCGTGCCTTGCGAAAGCTGTATCATCCCGTCCGCTCGCTTACGGCCGTAAGCAGCGTCGCCTGTTGCATGTGTATGTTTATAATGGCCGCGGAGTATTCACGACCTCCACCGTACCTACATACCAAAATCGATCTATCTTAAATGATTCTCGAACAGCGACTGAGTTCCAGAATTGACGCTGGCTCATGTTGCCGACCAGCTGGGTTCGAGTAGACGAAGTACTTGACCGCATTGGGCAGATGTTAGCGAGCATATTTCGACCAAATTTTGGCAATTCAGTTGCTTTTTGCAAAGGTGATTCGCTTGACACCGTTCTCTCTGTGTAATGCGGCACAATGCAGTGTGACCTTTTGCTTGCTCTGTGTATTCCCATGCGCTCAGCGAAGCGAGGGAGCGGAGCTTTGAGCCCCTGCAAGCAAAGCAAGCAACTGCACAGGCGAATTCGACTTGGATTCGAAAACAACAAGCATACTATCCTGTCGAAGGGATACTTGCGAAGCAGAAAGGCAGTCGACGTGGTGAGAACGACATGATCTGAGAGAGATAGAGTGACTGTCACCCCGTATTACACTAGTAAGTGAATGGTTAGCTCAGCCCTACAGAGCTCCATCATCAGTGATACCGATAATTCGATATTCTACCCACAAACCCACAACTACGGCAACACGAACCAGGTCTGCAAACTGTATTTGTAACCTAAGTCCCCGCGGCCCATATCCGATTCTGACCTTTGGAAATCGTTCCAAGACCTGCGAACAGCCAATCCCAAAGGGCAATAGAGCCCCGCTGCGACAATGGGAGCTATCCTCTCCCTCCCATTCACACTCCTCAACCTCCTCTTACCATTCACGAGACCGGGTACACCAATCGTTCAAGACCTGATCCACACGATTATACTTTGCGGCACGCTCTACTTTGCACCACAAATAGCAGAATGGTACAACACACGGCAACTGGGCAATACAACGAATGGCGAAGGGCAAGGGCAAGATGAGCGACAGGATATAGCTCAAGACAACGAGCAAGGCACACCAAATGCACAGCACAACGACACACGGCAGGTACCCCAAGCACCACAGGTCCACCACCAGCCCGCCTTTCAACCTCAAATCGAAGATGAGCTCGAAGCCCAAGCACCCCAACCCGGCCCCGCCGAACCACCGCAACCACTCGCACCACACGCCGAACAGCTCCTCCCCGACGAGCCCGAAGCAGGCCCAGCCAACGCCGCCGCAAACGAGCACCCGCGCCCCACCCCCGCAAACCGCGCCATCGGCGCCAAAAAAGCCAAGTCCCTCGCCCGCAAAGACCAACGGCGCGCCTACCATGAGTTCCACAGGCAGGAAGCCGAGCTGCGCCGGCTGCAAGAAGCTGAAGGGCGGGACGAACGCGAGGCCGCGCTGGCCGCTGAGAAGGCGCGGCGCGCGGCTGCGGAGGCGGATATACGGGAGCAGGAGCGGAAAGAGCGGGAGGAGGCCAGGGCGGCGAGAGACAAGGAACAGCAGGAGGAGCAGGAGAGGAGGGAGCGGTGCGTACGAGTCGTCAGACAGCAGTTGGAGGAGCGGGGTGCGGTGGATCTTGCAGAGGCGGCGTACAAGGAGGGCAAGGATCAGCTTTGGGTGGAGAGATTGGTCAGGGCGAGTGGGTTGCTTGCGCAGGCTGAGAGGCAGGGCGGCAAGATAGTGATGACGAGTCGAGGGTGGTTGGTCAGAGTGAACAGGGAGATTATGGAGATGGCGTGTAAGGAGGCTGAGGAAGCTGGGGATAGAGGGGAGGGCAAGGTTTCGTTTGAAGATTTCGGACAGATGCTAGAGAGGGCTGTGAGGGCGAGATGCGGGTTCTAAGTGGATGTTACGTGTGCATGTACGCTCATGAGATACGAGGCAACGATACAAAACCTGTACATAAAGATCATAGGGAGTGCTTGACACGAATGCCATCCGTATTAGCAGGAATTAACAATCGTGAAAAAAAATTAGTTGTACATGTCTGGATTCGTCATCTCGTTACATGTCATCTACACATCTGGTACTTTTGGCCGGCTCGTACGGCGCGGCGATCTCGTCCTGTCCTGCTCAAGGCACATCCCTCACATGCAGCATAACATCCAAAAGAGCCTCGATGAAGTGGTATCGAATTGTCCATTTTGATCATGCAACCATGAAGGTGTGTATTCGCCTAGAGAATCGTTGACAATGCATCAGATCCCCCGAACCATAGAACCATGCCAGGATAAAAAACTCCTCCCAGACACCATACATCGACCAGTACCAAAACCGTTTATCGGTTGGACTTGGCAACACGCTCGAGCTCGTCCTTCTTCTTAATGGCGTAAGAGTTGGAAGATCCCTTGGCAGCGTTGATCAGCTCCTCAGCAAGGCACTCGGCAATGGTCTTGACATTGCGGAAAGCGGCCTCACGGGCACCGATGGTCAGGAGAGCGATGGCCTGGTTGACACGGCGGAGGGGCGAGACATCGACGGCCTGGCGACGGACGGTACCGGCGGAACCGATACGGGTGGAGTCTTCGCGGGGACCGCAGTTGACGATGGCGTCGACGGCGACCTGGATGGGGTTCTGGTCGGTCATGATGTGGATCTGGTCGTGTTAGCCCTTCCTGCCCTTGGTAGCGACATGTTCCGTTGACATACGATCTCGAAGGCGTGGGCGACGATGCGAACAGCCATGAGCTTCTTTCCGTTGTTGCGGCCGTTCATCATGAGCGAGTTGGTGAGACGCTCAATGATGGGGCACTGGGCCTTCCTGAACCTCTTGACGGCATAGCGGCCGGCAGAGTGCGATGTGTAGACAGGCGAGCGGATCTGGATGTAGTCGCTGGAGCATCAGTTAGCCGATGGACTTCGCAGCAAAGCTATCTCCCCTTCCCCGGATGCCAAAGTATACAGTGCCACAGACTGGTTCTAGTATTCGATGTGCGCGCGGACGGATGGGGGATGCGGTTCAGGAAACGTACGTGAGCGAGATGTCGCGGACCTCAACCTCCTCGTAGGACCACTGTGCGCTGTCAGCCTGCATTCTGCATTCCGTCCCAGGCGCAATGCGCGCTCGTGGTGCGTGTGCAAACCTTGTTGAACAGCTTGATGCTGCCAATCTCCTCGGTGACCTCCTTGGGCAGGACGGGGTAGCCCTGGCTCTCGACCTCGATTTCGCCGTTGTCAGACATGATTGCGGTTGCTGATGTGGGAGGGCTGGTGGTTAGTCGGTCTAGTCGAAGCGAAGCACTGGAATCGTCAAACGACTTTGCAGCTGCGATTTCGAGATTGTGCGAGCACTAGCGCCGTCTATGTGCTGGCCAATGGCGTTTGGGGAAGGTGTGGACCGCTAAGCGAGGAAAGCGTAGCCCGGGCCTCCACACAATTCCGACATGGTCAGCACCAGGAACATCAAGGCTCCATGCGTGACCCCGAAGCCAGAGAGCATTTCAGAAAACAGTACAGTAAATTGCGAAACCCATGCTGTGCAAATTCTGCCCAATCGTGGTATCTACCCCGCTGAGCCTATCCAACCCAATCAAGCCATCCAACGCCATGCCTGAGACCGCCGAGGCAGAGCAGCAAACCAGAACGCCATGCAATGCCGCTCAGCAAGTCGTAAAGTTAATCAAATGTAAACGTCCTCAATCCAAAACTATCCACGCATCAGAATCTGCCTCTGCCTCGACTTTGGCTCCGGCCAACCCTAGAGACCGGTGCGCTGATGTCGCGCCTCTCCTTCGTGCCCTCCAACATCTGCTTCATTGGTGTGCCCGTACCCTCAGCCATGCTACGTGTCCTACCACGTCGCTCTCGAATGGCTTGAAGAGCCGCCTCGCGGTCGAAAGGAACATTGTTCAATTGCAGCTCGCCCAGGACAGGTGTGCGGCCATCGGCAGCTCCGTGGCCAATCGTAAAAGGGCTCATTAACTGTTTGCCAGGTCGTGGAGCCGGTGTTGCTGGTGAAAAGGCAATGGGAATGGTGGTAGTTGTGGTCTTGGTAACGTAAGGCGTGCCTGGCCCAGGGTCCACTGGTGTGGGAGGCGCCATGTCCTCGTCGCCGTCGTCTTCGTGGATGGCAATATCTGCAGACCTGCTCCGCTCTACAATTTCACGGTGTGCTGGCTCAGGCTCGTACTCAAATGCTGCGTCAAGCCCAGCGACCCGGCTACGCGCATCTGAGTTGCGTGTGGTAGAGTGCGTCGACTCTCGACCAGACTGACGAGAAAGCGAGCGTTTTGGTAGGGCCTTCAGCGGTGAAGGAATCTTCTTAAACGTACCGGTTGTGGGCGAGAAGACTGTAGTTTTCTCTGCTTTATCGTCTTGCGGGTGAACTACGACCGTATGCTCAGATTTCTGCTCCTCTGCCGGTGGTGTGCAAGGTCGCTTTGCATCAGACTCGCTCATCTCGATGTCCATGACGTCCCCGTTGTCGCTGGCTGGAGGGGTCAGAGCAGGAACAGAAGCCTTGATGGCCTCCATCTGTGCTGCATAACTGTTGTCATGAGTGAAGGTCTTGCTCTTGTTCTCAGCAATGCGGCAAGAGCAGCACTGGAACTGGCACTCCATCTTCATGAATTCGACCTGGTCTTCTGCGCGTGAACGATACCGCCTCTCGGCTGCAAGCTCTTGTTGTAAGAAGCGCAGATCTACTGCGGACTTTCTTGGTGACTTGTTCTCCTTGTCTTCGTCGTCACGCTCGATGTTGCGAGGCTTTCGCGGGGAGCGAGTTTGCGATCTGAGCTCGTCGTCCTTGTCGTTGGTGCCCGCAGGTAGTGTAAGTTGTCCGTCAAGCGCAAATTTGTTGACATCTTCCTCCTTGTAGCTTGCTTTCAGTGTATCGCGCTCGCTTTCGACCAGCTTTAAGCGATCCTTCAGCGTCTGGATCTCCTCCTCGAGACGGGCTGTGACGCCCTCCAGCTTAACCTCTACGCTATACAGCTGTCCCTGGTACTTGGCTGCCTCTTCAGTCTTGAACTTGATGTCAGATTCGGCTCGCTTGATGTTGCGCTCCAGCCCCTGGATCTTAGCCTGGAGCGTGGGAACCTGACCCGATTTTCTCAGCAGCTCCTTGTCCTTCTCCATATATCGTTTCTTGTATTCGCGATTCTTAGCCTCGAGGTGCTTGTTGTTGTAGTCAAGTTCACTCTGCCCCTCATTAGTAACGGGTGCTCGTTCCCCTCTCTAGATTGGGACGTACCAGCTTAGCATTCGATACCTTCCATGCCTCTTCACGCTCCTTGAAGACCTTTTCCCACTTGGCTACGTTTGCTTTGTGTGCTTTACGCTCCTTCTCGAATGCATCTCTTGAGACTGCAGTTTCGAGGTCATCCTTTGCTGTTTTCAGCTCGTTCTTCAGCTCCTCGATGCGCAGCTCCTTTCGGCTTGCCGACATCTTGTACTCGTTCTCGATCTTCTCGAACTTGGCTTTTTCCTTTGCTAGCAGAGCCATGTACCTGTCGCGGGCTTCTCTGGGGTCCTTAACCTCGAGAGTCTCGAACATGGTGGCCAGGCCCGCCACGGATCCTTCGGAGTCGGTTCGTCGGTGCGATGATCGTAGTGGTGAGCCTTCGCGTAGCGGCGATCCTGATCGCGAGCCTCTCCGTGTGGCTGAAGGCGATAGTACCACTGAATCGCCCAAAGATGTCTTTGTGCGCTCTGGAGAGCTCGGAAAGACTGGCATGCTGGGAGACATGGCCAGCTTTGTTGGCGATGGGGGGAGAGAGGGTGGGTCCATCTTCTGGATGGGGGATTCGTTGAGACGCGCCAGTATGACGGTAGGTAATGTTGGCAATTTTATTCAAGAAGTGCGCGTAATCGCTGTATGCAAGATATCCAGGCAGCTGCAGTGTTACCGATGTATTCACGAAGTTCTCCAGGGTAGCGGCAATCAACAAAGTTAAGCGAGACCATCCCTGCCCTAGCAACGAGCACAGGGCAGCAACCACGAACGATCTCAGGGTCACGACGTCATCCATCATGTCTTCATAATTGCCCAGTCATAGTGTACAGCAGTAGCTCTACATTTGTCTTTCAGTCGCAGTAAACATCATGTGATGGTGGCCGCGTTGGGTGCCTCTGGATATGCGCGCGTCCATGCTCCGTAATGTTGATGTGTCTGATTGCTCCACACGACTGCGGCGTACTTCACGTTGTGATCATGGTGGGATGATTGCTCTGGGCTCGTAGCCCAAAAGTTGTTTGAACCGTCTTTGCCAGTCCGTTGTCACACCCTGGATGCTCTGTACAAGTCGGTGTTTTTTCAAGCACAGCCCTCTCACCTTGCCTTCACCTTGAATCATTCACATTACTCAAGTGCTTCGTCTCACACCTACGTACAAACTTTTCTCGCTTCTTCTCGCGTCGTTCTCCCTGCAACTCTTCCCTTCCAACTAATTCTTCGCTTCCACATATATCGATCATGCCCTGGCACTCGTGCCTCTATTGCGGGGAGGAGACGTCAAACCACTGCAAATATTGCGAACGCTTTTATTGCGACATCGACTGCAGGCGCAAGGACGAGGTTGAGCACATCAAGACCCACATGGACATCGAACGCACCATGCCACAGAACATCGAACGCGCCAGGAAGGCGGGCAGGATCGCGCAGTTGCTATTCTACGCGTTTCTGGAGAACACCTGGGGCTATGACATGCGGACATTGTGCATCAAACGCGACCAGGATCTTGACCTCGTCGCAGTCAGGGTCACGGATGGCGCTGGAGTACTGGGCTCTCCTGGAGGCCGCACCGATTGCAATATCCATGCAGGCGGATGGCTCACCAAATTTCCCATCGAATCTTTTTGTAAATTCAATCAAGATGCAAAGCACGCGCTTCTGACTGACCGCAGCTCTATCTGGGCTTTTGTAGTCATGCATGCTGCCGTCCAAGCTCTCTTCCAAGGTATGCTGTGAACAACTGTCTACCTCCGGACCTATGCTAAGTTCAGTTCAGATCTAGTCAACGATGTTCAGTCCGATATTAAAGAAGTTGTACACTATCCAACTACAGAAGCCTCTCGCATCGTACACGCACAAGGAGTCTTTGGCTCTGACTCGAAACGCCACGACCGACTGTACCCAGACCAAGATGAGCGTGGTGACACAAAGGGTGTATACGAGATTATGCTCAAGTGCGGGTCCAAGATTGTGCTGGATCTTGCAGCCGCACAGTGGGACCTTCAAGACTGCGGCGGACCTCAGGCGCCTGTCACCTGGTGGGCAGAGTACTGGTCGCGCTGGGGCGCTACTGTCAAATACCGCATCCCGTTCCGCAGCCACGCGCTCAAGCACGCCGCCAAGATGAATAACTACCGTGTGATCACCTCGCAGACTCTGATCATGGAAATCACCATCTATTTCAACGTCTTCATGTCAAGTGCGTGCAAAGCTGAGCTTGGTTTCCATCCACGCGAGCTGCTTGACATGGACAACGAGACTTACCGCAACACGAAGTCGCGCTTCCTTGCAAAGGCGACCACATATCTCCAAAAGCGCGCCAATGAGCTCGACAACGGTGACCACCGCGACATCCTTGACGGGTTTGATCTGCGCCACCCTACAGTCATCGCACAAGGACCGAAGCTCCGCCACAGCTCCAACGGTTCGCTTCCTCTTGACGTTGACATTTCCAGATTTGACTGGAAGATGCTCAGTCGGCACATTCAACAGCCAAACTCGGCAGTTGCTCTGAAAGAGAAGAAGCTCGCCGCGGCGCTCAAGAAGAAGCGCAGCATGTACAAGGAGCCTGGTTCGTGGCAGCTGGTGTTCCTGGACGATACGCTTCCCAGTCCCAAGATCCCTTCAGAGAATGTTAGCGAGAATCCGGGATGGAGACTGAGTTGATTTGGGTAGTACCTTGCAGCTCTTCCGTGAGGTCCATGTATTCCACTACTGGATCACCGGTATCAATCAGGTCTTGCGGCCAACATAGCGTATTTAAGTGAGAAATAACACCAAATAATCACTCGAAAGCCTAAATCGATTCTACTGTTCATCTTGGATTGTAAGTTTTATGAAAGCTCACTGGGCACGAATTATTCAAAATACGAAACCCCTTTCGGAACACCGCGTACCCTCATTATGCGTGGTATATATATATACCCACTTATTGCTACTACATATGCCCGTTACGACCAGATCCAGCTTTGAAGTTGCTGTGTGGCCGCACAAAGAGTCATTCCCATACATCACATATTGCAGCCAAACATTGCAACTCGGAGGTGAAAGTCCTTGCCACGCTTCTTGTAGCCACAGTGCTATGGCCTCTCCGCTTGGTACGCCTCCTTCAAAAACTTACTCAGAAGATTAAACATCTCATTTACAAACACCAGCAAGTACAGCCACAACTGCAGGTCAGTACAACCACAGAAAATAAATCGGCTAGCTGGTAAGGTTCTTCCCCGACAACTCAGCATGTATCGACAGTTCCTGTGCAGCCCTACCCCTCCTGACCCGAACGAGCTCCGATACTGCGCTACATGCCGGTGTCCCCGCCCAGCGGCAGAGTTCTATCGTCTCCGCAAGGTTTATAAGGGGTGCAACCAGTGCGCAGCACGAGCAAAAGCACGGCGTCAGAAGAATGCTGCAGAAGCTGCCCAAAATCTCTCTCAACATGGTGCACTGGTGTGGCCTACGAATGGGTTGAGCAGTATCAAACAACAGGCAGGCAACCAGATCCTTCAACTTCATCATGAATACCTCCAACGACAGCATCAGCGGCCGGCCGCATCACCACTGCAAGAAACACAGCATGATCCACTCATGGCATTTAACAATCATGTAGTCGATTCCACTACACATCGACCAACACCCACGGGTGCGTGGGAAGACTCATATCGTATCACTCACGAAACCCAGAAGTATTACATGCAAGAAGCAAACTGGGATACCGAACAAGGTATGTGGTCTAATGGTGAATTGATGGACCCGGACTTCTATCGCAACATCTATGCTCCCAATGATACGATGCAGCATGAGCCTGTGAGCGGTCATACCTACTACGGCCTTGAAGCCGACCTATATAGTGTGGCTGAATCCGACGAAGCCGCCTTCTGCACCCAGGAGATTGATAGTTATCCAAGCCCATGGAGCGGATATGCTGCTGGTGAGCTTCCGACGCTTCCTGAAGCTACTTTCTTGGACGAAGGCGAAGGTCCTGCCCCATTGCAACCGTTTTACCGGTCAGATTCGATGTTTACCAGGGGACCCAACGAGATGTCCATGCTGTCGGACCCTCCCTTGGACGGACTTTCTGCGTCGCAAGTGGAAGCACTGTCTGCTTACAATGCATCACACGTCCCGGTCTATGAACCGATGGATATCGATATGGTGGATGCAGGCCCGTCATCCGTGCTAGCGGGTCCTTTTGATTACGTTGACCAAGGACCTACTGAGACAGTCGCACAAGAGCACACTGAAGCTCTAGCACAGGCGGTTCGTAAATCACGTCAGAAGGCTCTAACTGTCGACCTGCCTGCCTATTTTGCTGACTTCCGTCCGACACAAGATCTTTTAAACCAACCGTCGTCTGTCGAGCCTGAGTTTACCGGCGAGCTGCAGGCCAAGCGTCTGATCAACGAAATCGGACTCGCCTTTCGTCTTCTCGAACTACACCAACGCTGGCGGAAGTGGATCGCCCTCAACCAGAAGCAGATCGGTAAGTGTATGCTGGAAGCTGAGCTCCTTGATCGTCTCGAAGAGCGATCCATCATCGTTCCATGGGCCCCTCTTGAGAATTGGCTCTTCACATACCAAGCGCGCAACGAAGATATTGTGGATCAATACCAAGAGGTCCCAGAAACTGACTGGGTTGCAATGCGTAGGCGTAAAGCAGAGGAGACTCGTATGATGAAGTCTCTCCTGGAAACCCTGGAGACTGATGTTTTGAAGCTGATTGAGGACAAGAAGGGTTCCCTCACCAATCTTTTCGTAGAGCTGACAGGCCAGGAGAATGTTCTTGTCATCAGGAAGGCATTTGACAAGCAGCTTCAAGTTATGAAGAAGCAAGTAGCTAAGGACTGCTACGATACCAAGCATCACGACAATGTTCTGTTCGCTCTTGACAAGGACAAGCACTCAGGTGTATATTTCCTGCGCACGTAAGTGTACGAGAATGCGGGTCATCATCGTATGCATATGCAGAGATAGGGTAGACAAACTGTGATTGTGATGACAATACCTATGTGTCGCGGAGGAGCATGATCAGGACTGTCCCTTGATCATGATACCGGACCGAACCATGGGTTAATATCGGATCCGAAGTGATCCGGGAGATAGGCATCACTCAGTCAGTCCGGGTATCGGTCCAACTAGGTATATAATCAGGTATCTTGATAGGATCAATTCGACAGAGGAATCTCATCAACTCCTGCTCAACATTGTTCAATCTGATCTATATCTCCCAGCTTTCACACTATGGTACGCGACCAAAAATAGACTACTTAACCAAGATGACAATATGTTCTACTAGATATCTATGCGCAACTATATTTTTACCCTGCGAAATAAACAAATGTCGCTGTTTCGATACATCGACAGTCACGAGACGACTGTGTCACTGCGTGTGATGTCTTTGGAACCGCTACCTGGTGACCGTGCCTCCATGGCCTACTACCACCAACTGTGTATATCTCATCTTAGCACGTCTACACACCGAGATAGAAGCCCCATACCTCCACTACAAGCGTAACAGACCCACTGACTCGCACTCCCACCCCGAGCTTGCCATTGACGTCGAGGCTTCGCACGTGCCCCCCACATCGTCACGACACCACAGCCTCAACGCCGCCAAGACCACAAGAAGGAACCTTCACCGGTCCTCATGCTCAACGAGCACACCCGTCTCGACGCGGACGTGCACCCCGAAAGTTAGTCGTGATCGGTTGCTAGCTCTGCCACGCGAAACTCTGCAATGCATAAAATATGGCCTCCAGCCTAGAATGTCTGGCACTACACGTTTTCAGCTCTCCACAATACGCTAGTGGAGCGCGCGAGGCCAGCATGCGCGCATGCCGAGATAAGGTATCGAGCTTGCGCTGGCTAACGCGGGTTTGAGCCGGGAACACCCCTGGCCGTCGATGCACCATTTGAACAACTTCAGACTGGCGTACGCGGTGAGGCTGCTGGGTGTGTGAAGTATTGGACTAAACGTCTCAAACTAATCTGGGATGACTGGATGTTTGAGTAAGGCGTTTAAACTCGCGCCTGAACGGCATTGACATGGCCAGAAGAGAAGTGTGCAACGCGCTGCGGTATAGATGCTTGATTTCTATGGTGCCAGGACTGTGACTCCTCAAATTAGAGAGACATGCTACGAAGGGTATAATGAGCGATGTGACGTCCTATCGTCACAATGCTATGTATCACTTCCAGTGAGACTCCCAAACGCCCGCTATGCCAATGTCGCACACTGCGACAGAAAACCGTGCCAGTTTAAGACTCTCGTATGCAGAGTCTGACAGAAAAGAAAAGGAATATCCAAGATAAGTGTATGATAGGTAAAGCTGTGTCACTGTGCCGTCCAGGTTGACGGTGACTTCAGCGCCGTGGCGCAAGTAAATGCTTTGTTCAGGTTATGACTTTTGGTATACCAAAAATGACTTGTAGGTAGTACCCAGTAGAGTATCCAGGAATCGAAGACGGTAAATATTACATCGCGCTCGGCTATCGCAGTGATGATCGATATTCAGCGGCGGAAGATGTTCAGGAGACTCTTGCGCTTAGGCATGGAGTGCTTCGCTGTTTTGCTCTCTGGGATGGGCGGAGGAACGAGGTTGGTGCTGCCTTTCCCAGTGAATTTCGACAAAATTGGCTCAGACTGTTTGTGGTTGATAGCCTTGCTAGCAGGCTGGGTGGAGTTCTCCGGCAGGCCTTTCTCGTTGACTGCTATTCCGGAATCGAGTGGACCAGGGCTAGGAAGCGGAGGGGTGACTGTTCTTCCCTTGGTGTTAGCCTTAGAAGTCTTGCGAGAAAGCGTGATGCTACTCTTGGCCTTGGAGACACCAGATCGGCGGGAACTCTTGGTCATGTTCCTCCTCATGCCTGTCTCCTCAGCCTGAGTGCGCTCAAGGTTCTCAATCTCGCCCAAGATGGTCACGCCATTCATGGCAAACGCCTCTTCCTGGATAGGGACAAATTTGAGAATGCCACGTTCGATCGGCACGCCTATCGACTCCGTCATGAAGGCTTGGATCATGGCGGCGTTGCGCTTGTTGAGGGTGGGCTGCAGCTGCACAGGCAACGCATTGATTGTGAGAACGTAGGTCGGTTCAAAACTGCCGCCGAGTAGCAGACATGCTGAGTGGTTGACTGTTATCATAATCGATGTCTCGGGCTTCTGATAACGAGTCGATAGATGGTGTGAGAGGTCTGTGACAAGGGTGTACTCGTCCTTGATCTGTGCGCCGATTAGCATGCATAAACAGTGGACCAACGTGGATGTTAGCAACCTACAATGACATTTGTCCTCAACTCTGCAACGATGGGTGCATCTTTGGTCACGCGGTCGCGAGCATTCGATGTTGTACCATCCCTGTAGGCGAATTGCTCTTCGTAGTACTGGGCGCGTTGGCGGGAGTAGGGGCGTGCTATGTTGGCACCCGCGGAAGCAGCAGGTCGCAATCTTGAATCGTCAAAGGCAGGTGCGTCGAGCACTGATCTCGGCGATGATGTGAAGGACAGTTGCGATGGCGATGTGAGTGCTTGGGTCTCGTTGGAAACGGGTGCGAGAAGGGTGGTTTCGCCAGCCTGCTTGGGGAATTGGTTCGCATTGCCGTTCACATTCGATGCCGAATAGGTTGAGGTGGACGAAGGACGCGACATCTTGGTTCCAGTCGACGTTGAGTTATTGACAGAGTGCGGCATGACAGGACAATGCAGGAATATAAAAGATCCCAAGGGTGTGACGGTGCCAGATGTTTGTTTGGTCGGTGAGTGCGCCGCAAATTCCTCAGGTGTATCCCTAGGGTTGGGACTCGCTAGATACGGATGGTCGAAAGGTTTGTGCAACCAGGAGCGCAGGTCGCAGGTCGAGAGTGTTCTCTGTGCGTGATACGGATCCTACCAGAATTTGGTGGTCAGACGGCGACTACCGGACTCGCAGACACGAGGCCTGTGAGAGCAAAGCTGGCGGAGCGGAGTGATGATGTATGGATGGTATGCAAACCGAATGGTCAAGGGCGGACTGCAGTTATGTAAAGGTCTCGGTTGCGTGCACACCCCGCAGGAGAGCAAGAATGAACCAAACGAGGGCAGGGACGGCGCTGGTGAGTGCTGCCGTAGCGCAACGGACTTGTGATATAGACTACAACAGATCGCTGGTCTGGTCCCGGTACCAGAGCATTGCAGCCGCATTGGGAACGGCGAGCAGGGGTGTGTTTCCACGACGCGCCTTTCGCTTTCGAGACCTGCACAACTTGGGCTATGCCGCCGCATTTCGTTTTGTGGCTTACCAGGGTTGTCAGCTACCTAACTGCCTGCGCTTCTCGGGCACCCAAGCTGCAGCGCTGGGCCGTCGGCCACCGAATGAGATCAGCAACCTCAGATCGCCATCAGCCGCCATCAGCCGCCTTCAGATACGCCATCAGCATTCTGCCATTGCCAGCTGCGCAGCTGCAGCGTCGCTGACCGACGGCTTCCGCGGCTCGCCTGCGCGTGCGCTCGATATAGCTCTCCACTTGTCAAAGAAAAAGTCGAATCTCTGTACCGTCCAGCGGCGCCTGCAGTCCCACTTACATTCTGCGTGCAGCGTAGTCCCACTCGCACTCTGCATGCAGCTTCACGTCCGACGTGAGATTTGGTTGACTTTTTGGAGCCACGCAACGCAATACACCGCTGGGGGACCTCCTAGCTTCGAACTAAGCCCCAGCGAGTCCATTCCTTCGTGCACCCCGCGAACTCCGTGTCAGGACTGCCCTGAATGCTAGTGACTGGCCTCGATGTATTCGTATTTGCCAACAGGGTCCAGAGGTCCCTTGAAGTCAACCCGTTTGTGGGAGTGCTTTTGCTTGTTATGTGGTTGCCTTTCATGTCCGATCTGCCATCATGCACCACTGCCATCACAAACTTCGTTGTATTCAGGTCCGCCAGACTTGCACAGCATTGCGGGGCTGTCGCACTCCGTAATCATTTCTCCAGATTGAGTGGTAGTACACGACTGTCAATCCGGCATCGAGCCGAAAATTGAGTTGCAAACAAGATCCTATCACTGAGCTTACTGCCGCCTGTGATGCCACAGCTCGACCACAAGGGAGCGCCTGTTTGCATTGAGGAAGGTTGCGACTTGGCATGCGTCATCATCAAGCGATGCCGCCATTGTAAGCATACAATAGATTTCTCCACTGGTGATCGTTTATCTCGCGTCGAATGCAGGTACCAGTTCTTAACTCTCGTTGGAGGCCTCGACCAATACTGTCACGATGGATGCTGATGTGGACATTACTTGATCATTGACACGCTCGAAGGGAAAGCAGGAAGCAGGCCACAGTATCCCCGTGTATCGTTGCCGGTTAGCATGTCTTCATGGCCTTTTGGCTATCGTTGACCCCAGTTAGTTTCTCGTGTTTGCACCCGCCCAAGTATCGATTCGACATTATCCTCCAATCTCGACGCAGGCCGTCGAGATAATAGAGGCAGGACGCCTTAGGTACCTACTGCTACCACATTAATCGTAGTGCCCCGGCGGCGTTCGTCGATTGTTGATCCCTCAATCTCAGGTGCTTTGTTCGTGTCACTGGGGCTGTAGTACAGAGTACGGCACAACGCATGTCAAAACCCTTTGAAATGAATCTTGGGTGTGGGCGCCGCAGTGCAACCACACACGAAGAGTGACACCATGCTGGATCTGCAGACTGAGCACACACACTTACGTCGTTCCCCGTCATGCAGCGATGGGGACAGGCCTGTGAGTGACGCCGTTATTGAAAATGCCCGCCCAAGTACACCCGTTTGCGCCACAAGCGTACACGATCGAGCATCTGAGCATTTGTAATCTTGGAAGTCGGCCACAAAAGCCTCAAAAGTGTAGTGAGGCGCCAATGTCCGCAGGATAGCCCACGTATATGGTATCGATACACTCGTGACAGACGGCGGGCAAGCGTCATGAAAGCTTGACTGGCGCATCGAGAGCTGCAGTAACCGTCGAATGCGAACAAAATGTGCGATAATAGCAATCAAGGAGGCTGTCCATCGCCCGGCAAGGGCAGACTCGAAATAGCAAATGGGCTAATTAAGGGCAACGTTCGTTGCCGACCTGTGGCCCTCCAAGATGGAATCCGAGATGGAGGCGGTGCCTAGGTTGCTGCTCCGCCCCAGATCTCTGCGGCGGCAGCGTCCGTTCTTCATGAGGATCATATGATCCTGCACCGAGGCATTTGACTTGGGCCTGCGATCCACCTGGGCAGTGCGAGGAACATGCGCTATAGGCTATGGTAAGTGGGCGTGTGAAGCCTCGGGGCCGACAGAAGCACAGCGAATTTTGCAACGCCCTAAGGCTCATAGAACAGACGAGCAGCTGTGCCAGAACAAGACTATGCATCGAACGTGGGGAAATGGTTGTTGATTTGTTTGGCGATTGCGACTCTCACGTGTGGGCGCGTCAATCCCGTGGCTGCATGCTGAACGTTTGTTCCACCACCACTACAGCAACCCCCATCTCGACCTCACAATGCCGCCGAAGAATGCAAATTCCAATGGCACCACACGCAAAGGTCCTCAATTCAAGCCTCCGCGACCGGTGAAAGCGTCAGTCCCAGCCAAAGCGCAAGCAAAGGCATCAGCAGTTGCATCACGCGCAACAGGCGCGTCGAAGAAGCCCAGTGCTCCCGCCGCCAGAACTGGTTTCCAAACAGCGGCAACGATCATCTCATCAGACGAAGAAGATGCACAACAAGACGAATTCGACGATGCGCTCAGCGACGACCTGATGGAGGACGCACCTGCGCCGCAGTCTACTAGAAGCGTCGAACCACTGCCAACTGCACATCCTATCCCAGCGCCGCTGCTGGCGCGGCTACTACACGAGAACTTCGAAGATCCCAATACACAGATACAAAAAGGCGCGATGATGTTGGCAGGACGCTATATAGAAATATTCGTGCAAGAAGCACTTGCTCGAGCCAAGCACGAGCGCGGGAGGTCCGCGAGGAACGACGGCATATCAGATGGGTTTCTGCAGGTCGAGGATTTGGAGAAGCTTGCGCCACAATTGGTGTTGGACTTCTAAGCTTAAGGGACAAGACAGACCCAAGGCACGACAACGCGTGCATTGCTTTACCACACCCCAGTCGAGAGGAGACACTGACGCCCATCACCGGCTCCATTACTCGGAATGTAGTCTGCCGTGGCAGCCATCCGCCTTGCAAACAACCAGTATGATTGGCAAATTCTCGGACAGCCGTCATGTGTCAAACAGGACCTATGTGGGTTCCTCGGACGATTGCACAACCAGCATGCGATTACTGCAGCAGCTATAAAGTGAACCCAGTCTTGTGAGTGTGCGACTGTGCGACATAAGGCACAGTCAGGCGGAATGTCATTCTGGTAGCTAGAGGGCACAAGGGCACACCAGGGAGGAGATGTTGTGATGGGGAGCGAAGGACCCCAAGTTGCTAGGTAGGTCACTCAAGGATGTTTGGATACCTCCACTTCGTGGTTAAGCCTCGTTCGCCATCAGGCATAGCTGTGCATTGTTCATTGCGCCTGGCATAACGGACAGCCACCGTGCGGCCTGTGTAATTAGAGCAGAACTTCCGTGTGTCGCTCACGAACGGCACCATATTTACCGGTGTCCAGATGTTGATGTGGCTCGGCTGGAGAGCGCTCAAACGTGTTCTGGAACAAGGAGTGCTTCGAGGAGTCAACACCTAGGCACCAGCCTTGCAGGAACTCTGTTGTTGCAACGAACGCCATCTCGCAGCGCTGATGCTGCATTTGAATCTCGGTCGTTAATAACATAGATTTTCGAACTTCGTTTGCGCCCTGCTCGTTTGCATTTGCAGGCTGCGCATCGCCGCCGTTCGCAGCTTTTGGTGTTGGGCGCTGCGAGCTTCAAGCCAGGGTGCGAGAAGCTGAAGCACGAACGGCTTCCAGCACGTCGCAGGTCCCCCAATACGTGTCGGAAAGCTGCTAACCGCCATGGCGACGCCTCAGCAAGACGCAAATCATCGAGCTTTCCCGAGCTGTTTTCAATGCCTTAAAAGTGCCGATGTCCTCTCCTCAGGCTTCCTTTTCTACTCCACGTCTGTCCTGCTTCACGTCTGTCGCTGCGTCTCTTTCTCTTCTTTCCGTTCTCCAACCTTTACGGTCTCTTCACTTCTTAATACCTGGCTAGTCCAGCTTACAGAGCGCTAGTCGCCTGAATCACTCCCTACAACAATCGCATACTACTAATACACCGATCCGAGTCTCATAACGAATACCGCCACAATGTACTTCTCGAGCTCCTTCATCGTATCCGCCCTAGTTGGCTTCGCGGCAGCACAATCTTCATCCATCGCCGCTTCGGAAACACTGGCCTCGACAGCAAACTCCACAGCGTCTGCACCTTCTACATCGTCAACATCATCATCATCAACGTCCGGTAGCGTTATCACACATACAATCCAGGTCGGCGGGCCGAACGGGTCGCTAGCTTTCTATCCAAACAATGTAAAGGCGAACGCTGGAGACATGATCCAATTTCAGTTCCACCCAAAGGTACGCTTACGCAGCCACAGCAGCGCACAACATCGTCTAATGGTGAACAGAACCACTCCGTCGTTCAATCTACTTTCGACAACCCATGCGTCCCAATCCAGAACATCATGACCAACAAGACGAACGCTTTCTTCTCGGGATTCATGCCCACCACCACTCCTGCGAACTCGACTTCTCAGCTCTTGATATACACCATCCGTGTTCCTGATGACAAGCCTATCTGGTTCTACTGCTCTCAGGCCAAGCATTGCCAGGCCGGTATGGTTGGAGCCATCAATGCGTACGTACAAATCTCAAAGGGCGAAGCCAAAATCGATCGAAGCTAACACACTAAAAGTCCTGCATCGGGCGAAAAGACCATGCAAGCCTTCACCGAGCTCGCAGCCAAAGCAACGGAGAACCTCAGCCCTGGCCAGGCATCCGGTTCCGGCACCAGCGGCGGCAGTGGCACAGGAACTACATCGCCCTCTGCAGGCTCGTCCGGCTCCGCTACATCTGGCAACAGCGCATCAGGCACCACAACCAACCGTCCCGCACAGAACACCGCCAACGCCGCTCCCATGCTCAACAGCCAGTCTATGTTCAGCCTTGGTGCTGCCGCGCTGGCGGTCTTCGCAATGTGGTAAAGTGTCAGAGATGCTGTTTTCTGTTTTGTGGACTCGCCTTGAGTCTAAGTTCGACGACTTGTGATACCACCTACGACTGAGCTGGCTTTAGTGTATGTTATGTGGCGTTTGGTAGTTCCAGCCCTGAGGGCGCGATGGCAGTTATACAATGCGGCGTACATCGTGCTAAAATCATATGTAATACTTTCCCCATCATTCTCAACATGCAGTCGTGCCATGTGACAACGCGGGGATGCAGTGTGCTGCTCTGGGATGCGGTGCGTAAGCGTGGGGAGGTGGGTACGAGCACCCCACACTTGTCACCCGTTCGTGCACTGCGCACCTTACCGCAGCGAACCACAGATGCATGCAGCACACCCTCTCTACTTGCAGAGATGCAGCGAAACACCGTACTTAGATTCAAAGAAGGGGATCACCTGCGATGCGGGATGGGATGACCTACAGGCAGCGACACAGTCTAGTGTCGATGTCGCGGCCCCTGACCTCGACTTCCTCGATCCGCAATGGCTATGTGGCAGGATAACTTCTGGGTGAGAACAGGTTTACAAGAGACGGACGAAGCAAGATGCATCGAGGTTGTCAAGAGAAGCTACAATCGCTGCCAGGTGGCGAAGTTCGAATATCAAGGCTATTGCAGCTTCACGCTGCTTGTGTCGTGGCCAATCCACTCGATTGCTATCGGTCCTCGGAATGCTACCCTCCTCGTCCAGTTTCGGCCTGCTCAACATGCCCTGGACATCGATTTGGCGTGCGAAGCCAGCAGGTTGTACACACCGTTCGCGCCGAAGGTTCGAGCTCTGGACATGCTTCTGCCTGGGACGCTTCGTGCGTACGAGTCTATTCAACTACCAGGAACACCGCTGTCTTGTCTCCTACCACACGCCCTAATCACCGGAACTGGCCAGAGGGCGAAACAGGAGACTCTGATCACGAGCTTCGCTCATGTCGTTGCGCAAGCCTGGCCAAGCAAGACAGTCAAAAAGCGAAGAGACAGCGTCCAGCGAGCATACTCGCCGTTGGCAGAGATGCAAAGCATGCTGCCACTGTGCACAGGCAAAGTGGGATCGCGTATAACGCAAAAGCTAAAAAAGCTCACCCGAGAACTTCCCGATGAATGGCTACGAGAGTGCGCAAGGGTCACATTAGACAAATGCTGCGCACTGGACGACTACCCCGTTGTGCTGAATCACGGCGATCTCATACCTTCGAACATTCTTGTGGACGAAAAGACTTGGGAGATCACTGGACTCGTCGACTGGGCGGAAGCAGAGCACCTGCCCTTTGGAACGTGTCTCTATGGCCTCGAGCATCTGCTTGGGTTCGTGCAGCCAGTATCTCCGAATTCGAGCCAGCCGGTGTTTGTATATCAAAAGAACGCTGCGCGTCTTCGACAACTGTTCTGGGCCGTATTAATCAGTGCGGTGCCAGAGCTTGCAGGCAGGCAAGAAGAGGTGCAAGTCATGAGAGACCTGGGCGTGCTGTTGTGGCATGGCTATGCATGGGACGAAGGTGCTATTGACCGCGTCGTCGATGAGGTAAACGATATTGAAGAGTTGGCAAAGTTGCGCGCCTTCCTGAGCGTCTGAGTATGAGCCACCATCTTGCCCTTGCCCATAGTCTTTGCCCTCTGTCTGCGGTCGTTCTGGTTTTGCATTGTAGCATAAACGTCCAACATGCCTTCCCTTTCAGATGGCTGATAGCGACGCGAACATGCGTACGACTCACGCCTTCCAGAATTGGTCGCGCCTTCCGCAATTACCCAGGAAACATCTCCTTTTGTCGCGATTATTGTGTTTTCGTCTCATCTCCATGTTGCTCTTCACTTCACCACACGCATCGACAGGAAAATTTTGCGCGACCCTGCCTTGACTTTCTCAACTATCAACCGAATTCTTCAGACCCTCACTAGACGAGTGCATCTCGTAGCTGGCGTCAGTAAGGGGATATTCTTTGTAGTACTAGTATTGATTGACTGATACATCCAGCACCGTACGATCAGCTATGGTCACAACTCGACGTAGCGGTGCCAATGCTGCGCCCGTACCCTACGTGCCTCTAAGACCCTCGAAACGGAGAAAGCCCACGATCATCAACAATTTCGACCAGCGCAGAGATCCTGGTTTGATACAACCTATCCTACAAACTGCCTCTATGTCTACGGTTGGTACATCTCAGAGCCGATCAAGCAGCGAGCTGGGCGGACTTGCTCCCACTTCACCGTTCCAAGGTAGACGACCTCGCGGTACTGTAGCCACCGCAGTACATCAATCGAATCAGATTGGACCCAAGCTTTCTACCGAGCAGATTTTGGCTGCACTGAAGGAGCTCACTACACCTGGCACCTCCAAGAATCCAATTATGCTGCTCGAAGACTCTCCGTCGAAAAGACTCCAGAGTCTTAGCAAGGTCGAGCCACACATGTTCTATGACAGAGGCAGCAAGTTATACACTTACACTGCCCCAAGACCTGTCCTTGCACCGATACCAGCCAACAGTAGCACGTTCACTGGCAGTCCAGGCCGGGATATGCTCCGTATGCGTGCTGCGAAGATGGCGACCAACGGCTGGCATGCGAGAGTACCTGAACAGAATCAGCAAAACCATCCATTCCCTATTCACCATCTAGCCTCACAGCCAGGAGGTCTTCGGTATGCTCCTGCAAGCATCCCGTACTTTCCTCCTCGACCTCCAACATATCCGCACTACGCGGTTCCAAGGCCCCTAAGCGAGGAATACCTCCGGAGCAAGGCCTTGCAATACGTCCGAGAATACTCGCGATCATCGCCACGCAAGAGGAAGATGGCGCAGGATCCCGACGAGACGAGCGAGTCAGACTCCACAGAAGTGAACATGGACTCGGAAGTGAACATGGACGTTGGACCATCGTTCCGCAAACCACTCCCCAAGCCAACTGTCGATGATCGCACCAACGTCAAGACCACCAGAGGTCCACTCACTAACCCACCAGATCCTCACTTCCAGCTCACAGCCCTCATCGAGCAAGCGTCGCTGCTCACATCGCTTCTGCGCATGTACCCACGGTCGACAGATCAAAACGGCCTCCGTGACGATATCGCCCTGCTCGCCTCAGTTCAGAACCAGCATTTGGCCGACTGGCTCAACTTCGAGGGTGGCCAGACGCACAAGATGGCAAGTCGACACACAGCTCGTGCAGGCTGGAGCATGACAGGGCGTGAACCAGGCCCCCGCCCTCCCACGGTCGCTGAAGTGGCTGAAGCGGAGCGGATACAGCGCGATGAGGAGGTGAGGGGACTGCTCTCGGCGGACGCGGAGGTCTGGCGGGATGGCTCGGGGCTGAGCGTCGCGGACGTGTACTCGACGCCGCAGGGATGCAAGGACGGAGTGAAGGTTGAATCATCGCCCGCTGCGAGGACGAGCGGGAGGAAGGGGGTGGTGCCTGCGAGGTTCAAAACTGAGGAGGATTGAGTGAAGCGGGGTTTAGGGATGGAAGTGCAGTAGTTAATGGGCAGCTAGTGTGTGAAGCCAGGTGCTGTCCACTGCAAACGCGAGTTGCGTGCCCCCATCGGTCAACATCGTCTCATGTACACATATCTATTCGGGTATCGTGAACTTTTCCTACATCTCGCATCTCTCATCTCCCTACCCTCAATTCCCCTTATTACCCCTCTTCCCGCCCCTCTTCTTCCGCTCCACATGCCCAGCCATGGTCTTCTTCACATCGCCCAAACTCCTCTTATTCTTACTCTTCGCCTTGCCCAGCGTCATCAAGAAATTCTTCTTCCGCGCCTTCTCCTTGTTCGTCGTGCTCTTGCCCTCCGACTCCTTCTTCGCCTTGCGCTTCGCCGTCGTGGACTGGTGGTTCGTCTCGCGGTCTGCTTTTGCCATTGCGATTTTCTCTTCTTTGGTGTTCTTTTTGCCGAGCCAGCCTGCGGCTTCAATGTCCGAGGCGGTGATGGCTTCGTCGGCGTGTTTGGCGGCGAGGAGGGCTTGGCGTTTGTGAGAGGGGAGGTGTGCGTTGATGGCGACGGAGGCTTGGAGTTCTTTGAGTTGTTTGAGGTCGGCGGGGGTGAGGATGGTGGTTGTGAGGAGTTTGGAGATTTGGGCTTGTTTTGCGGCGGTGTCGGGTTCGGCGCTCTTGCTTGCTTCCTTGGGGGCTGGGGTTGTGGAGTCCAGTTTGGCCTTCTTCGCCTTGGGGCCGTCCTTTTCGTCTTCCGAGTCGGAGATGTTGATGTCTTCGCCGTCGGACTCGACGTTGATCCAGCCCTCCTCGTCGCTGTCGCTGTCGCTTTCGAGCTCCCACTTCTTCCAGTCCTCGGCCTCGTCGAGCTGCGAGTCGCCGTCTGTGCCGTCGGGGTCCAGGCCGGCGGCGATGCGCTTCTTGCGGCGCTCGTCCTCTTTCCAGGCTTCCAGGAGCTCGATGCCTTCGATGCCGCCTGCGGCTTCCTCGCCAAAGCGCTGCTCTTTGATGGTGCCTGCGCGGATGCCCATGCTGGCGTCCTTGCCGCGGTCGCGCTTGTGCAGCAGTTCGGCGCCGACCTCGCGGTAGAGCGAGAGCAGGCCCTTGGCGGCCATCATGACGCCCTTGTCTTTAGATTTGCGGTACTGGTGGATGTGTTAGCAGTGCTGTTGGAGGAAGGGAAAAGTAGAGAGTGCTGTTGATAGAAGAAAACATACCAGAACAAGATCCTGCAGCAGGGTGTCGGTCATTGCAAGAGGCTGGCGCACACAGATCTCACGGATGGCATTGAGACCAGCGGAGGCGACTTCGGAGGCCGAGGCTTCAGAAACAAATTCGTTGGCGATTTTTTGGACGAGCGGCTCGAGGACATCCGGGGGCACATAGTTGTGTGTTGCTTGGGCGAGACAGGCGAGGTAGCTGGTCACCGAGGCTTGTCGCGGGGTGAGGTGCTTGAGGAAGTACGAGTAGAGCGACAGCACAATCAGCTTGTGCAGACCGACCAGACGCGAGACGAGCTGCAGGACTAGGATCTTGGTCTCGAGCTGCAGCTTGGCCTTTGCGTTTTGGACGTGCTTTGCGAACAGGCTCTCGGCGAAGCCCTGGGGGTCGTGCAGGAGGTGCAGGGCGGAGAAGTTGAGGGGATGCGGGGCGCCCTTCTTCTTCTCCTTGCGCTTGACGGTGGCAGCGGCCTTTTTCAGATCGCGGGCCTTCTTCTTGGTCTTCTTGTTGATGCCGGCCTGGTGGCGCAGCTTGGACATGTCGATGTTCTCGTCGTCACTGCTCTCGTCGGCAGCCTCCTCGCGCTCCTTGTCGCCGCCGAGGAAGAAGCGCACACCACCAGCAATGACCTTCTCGTTCTCGCTCAGGGCGGCCAGACGCATGACCTCGACGGCGCGGGCGTCGGTCCATATCTGCTTCTTCCACAGCTCGCGGGTGATCTTGACGGCCCAGATGCCCTTGGGCGACTCCTTGTCCGACTCGAGCAGGTTGTAGAGGACCGTCTGGATGGTGCGGTTGAGCTTGTGGTTGGTGGTCCTGACGTTGGACGCGCGCAGGTCGGAGAGGATCTTGGTGAACAGCAGCTGGCGCAGCGACTTGCTCGGGGTGGCGATGAGGACGGGGAACAGCGTGTTGAGCAGCGTGACCGAGTCGACGACGTCCTTGTTGCGCAGCAGACACAGGCTGCCGACGATCTTGTCGCGCAGCTCGTACTCGAGGACCTCGTGGTGCTGCAGGAGCATCTGCTGCAGGTCGCCGGGGAACGGCGCAGTGAGGTCCGGGTACAGGTCCGCGACGTGCGCGACGAACTCGATCAGGTCCTTGAGGTCGGCCAGCCCCGTGCCCTGCGTCGAGGGGCTCTGCAGGAACAGGTCCCGCAGCGTCTCGTACTGCTGCCACTGGTTGCTGAAGTCGTCGCGGTAGCTCTGCGGGTCGCGCTTGATCTTGAACCGGAGCGCGGCATGGTCCGCCTCAATCTTCTCGAGGGCTCCCACCTTGCGCTTCATCTTGGACTGGTCGAGGGCTGGGAGGTGTGAGCGTTGCCCGTGGACCATCTGCGCTGGTGCCCGCTCGAACTTTTTTGGTGGACCCTTCACCGTCGGCGTTTGTCGATGCCGACCGGAGCTTTGGCCAGAATCTTTACCTTGCCTGCCCCTCTCTCACTGCGAATTCTCTCGACGCCATCGAGCTCCCTCTCACCCCACCCCGCCTGCCGCCTATTTCCTTTCTCGTATACGGCGTCAATTGTGTTCGATCGCACTGTGACGGCAGTGCACGCGCGCTTCTTGCACCTCGACCACCCCCGACGCGACGCGTAGAGCCTGGGCCCGCGCCCGCCAACGCCCGCCATGACGACCTTCTCCTCCATGTCCCTGTACGCCCTGACGGTGAAGCAGCCGTCGGCGACACAGGAAGCCATCTCCGGCGACTTCCTCGGCAACGGCAAGCAGCAGATCCTCACAGCAAACGGCTCGCGCCTGGCCATCCTCGAGGTCTCGCGGCGACAGAAGGGCTTCCAGGAAATCTACTCGCAGGACGTCTTTGGCATTGTCCGCCGCATCGCCAAGTTTCGCGTCGCAGGCGGCACAAAAGGTATGTCATGTCCTTCTCTCCCCGCTTTAAGCCAGCTTAGTGATTGTCGAAGCAGCCACCCACGCCCGCTGCCGACTGGCCTCTGAAGACTTGTGAGAACCTGCGCTGACCATACAGACCACATTGTCATAACCACCGACTCTGGTCGACTCGTCACCTACGAATATGTCCCCGACGAGCACACTTTCAAGACGGTCCACTTCGAGACGTACGGCAAGTCGGGCATCCGCCGTGTCGTGCCCGGCGAGTACCTGGCCGCCGACCCCAAAGGCCGCGCTATCATGGTCGCGTCGACGGAGAAGAACAAGCTCGTCTACATTCTCACCCGCAGCGGCCAGACCGACATTGCCATATCCTCGCCCCTCGAGGCGCACAAGCCGCAGACACTCGTCTTCTGCCTGATTGGACTCGACGTTGGCTACGACAACCCCATGTTCGCGACCCTCGAGATTGACTACTCGGCATCCGAGTCTGATCCCACAGGCGAGGCCTATGACGAGATCAAGAAAGAGCTAGTCTACTACGAGCTGGACCTTGGTCTGAACCACATCGTGCGCAAGTGGGCAGAGCCTGTCGACCGCACTGCAAACACACTCTTCCGCGTTCCTGGAGGGCCCAATGCACCCAGTGGAGTACTCGTCTGTGGAGAAGACAGCATCACATACCGCCGCATCTTCAACAACAAGTCGAGCGTTCACCGCTTGGCTATCCCACGCCGTGAAGGAGCTACCGAGGACCCCAACCGCAAGCGAACCATTGTTGCCGGCACGTTGTACTCGTTGAAGGGCGGTGACTTCTTCTATCTCCTCCAGACGGACGACGGCGATCTCTTCAAGCTCACTGTAGAAGCTACAGATGCCGTCGTAGACAAGATCAAGATCAAGTACTTTGACACGATCCCGGTCGTAACGAGCATCTGTATTCTGCGGGCAGGTTTTGTATATGCCGCTTGTGAATCTGGCGACAGGATTCTCTATGAATTGGAGTCGCTAGGAGACGAGACAGACGACCCACTATTCGACAGCAGCCAGTTCCCAACGGACCCGACGGCTGCTTTTGCACCTCCGTTCTTCAAACCCCGAGCTTTGACGAACCTGACCGCCGTCGAGACCATCCCAAGTTTGAACCCAATCATGGGTATGGAAGTCGCAAACCCTGCGCTCGAGGATGCGCCTCAGATCTACACCATCAACGGCGCCGGCGGACGCAGTACTTTCCGCACCACAAGGAACGCCCTGGAGGTTCTCGACCTAATTGAGTCACCGCTCCCGCAGAATGCCTCTGATGTCTGGACAACAAAGTTGACCTCGGACGACGAGACCGATACCCTCATTGTCATGTGTCTGCACAACAGAACCCTGGTTCTGAAGATTGGTGACGACGTCGAGGAAGCGGCCAACACTGGCTTCTTGCCTGACACAAACACATTGGGCGTACAGCAGTTCGGCGAAGACTGCATCATCCAGATTCACCCCAAGGGTATCCGACACATCCAAGGGATCTCCTTCCCAGATGACGATGCGAACGCCACCCACGCCAGCCTGACTGACTGGCAGCCACCGGCCCACAGGACCATTGTTGCTTGCACTACCAACAACCGTCAAGTTGCCATTGCTCTTAGCTCTGGCCAGATCCTATACTTCGAATGCGACTCGGATGGCTCACTTGCCATGGCCGAGGAGGAAATTGCTCTGGACAGCAGCATCAACTGTCTGGCCATGCCCGACGTGCCCGAGGGCAGCGTGCGTGCTTTCTTCATGGCTGTCGGCTGCAGCGACCAGACCGTTAGGATCTTCAACCTAAGTCCTGACATGGAAGGCAACATCCTGCGAAGCATCTCCGTTCAGGCTTTGACATCCCCACCGAGCGACTTGACCATCAACATGATGGCCGACAAGTCGCCGAGAGGGTACAGTCAATACCTCCACATCGGCCTCCGCAGTGGTGTCTACATTCGATCTGTTCTCGACGAGATGACAGGAGACATTGGAGACACTCGCAGGCGTTTCCTTGGCCCAGAGCCAATCAGGTTCGCCAAGGTGACCGTCGCCGATGAGCCTGCCATCATTGCTATGACCTCCAGGCCGTGGCTTGGCTACACACACCCAAGCACCGGCGTTCTGCAGCTGACGCCCTTGAACTACATCCCCTTCAAGTCTGCATGGAACTTTGAAGGCACACAGTTCAAGGGTATCATCTGTGTGAGCGGCGCCGAACTCCGGTATGCACATCCTCTTTCTTCTTCTTTGACTGCAGTGATGATACTTGTACCCCTTAACAACCGTGTGGGCCAAACTTTTATTCCAATTGTTCCTACTGAAAAGCAGCCACATTCTCTTTTGGCGAATCTACAATGACTCCAAAGGACACACACTGATTGCCAACAGAATCTTTACCTTCAACGACCTCACCGATAACACGACTTACGAAAACATTCCCCTGAAATACACACCTAGAAAGATGGTCGGCCAGCACGAGCAAGGCCTGTTCTACGTCATCCAGAGCGAAAACAACACCCTGAACGATGCCACACGGCAGAACCTCATCCAGGATGCGAAGGTCAAGAAAGAGAACGGTGTGAAGACTGAGAATGGCACCGATGGCGAGATGGAGGTCGATGGAGAGGCTGCTGGCGATGAGCTCCCTGCAGTCGAATTCGGCTATCCTCGAGTCCAAGGACGATGGGCATCTTGCATCCAGGTCGTCGATCCTGTTACTGAAAAGGCAGTCGTCCATACCGTCGATCTACCCACAAACCAGTCGCTGGTCAGCGTCGCTCTGGTGTATTTCGATAGCCGTGGCGAAGACGCCTTCCTTGCCGTTGGAACCGCAACAGATCTGACATTCCAGCCCTACAAGTTCTCTGGTGCCTCGATACAGATCTACAAGATCTCGCCCACAGGCCGCGAGCTCGAGCTGTTTCACGAGACCCAAGTGAACGAGCCACCACTGGCTCTGCTCGCTTTTAAGGGCAAGCTCATTGCTGGTGTTGGTCGGAATCTTTGCCTATATGACTGCGGTATGCGATCGCTGCTGCGCAAAGCCCAGGCATCAGACTGCGTCAGCAACCGCGTGACCGATGTCAAAACTCAGGGTAGCCGCCTCGTCGTTTCCGACCAAACCGAGTCCGTCACCTACGTCGTGCACAAGGACCAAGTCCACCCCAACCGCCTGATCCCCTTTGTCGACGACACGGTCCCCCGCCACACCACCGCAACCGAGATGCTCGACTATGACACCACCGTTGGCGGCGACAAATTCGGAAACATCTGGGTCGTGCGCTGTCCGCAGAAGGTGTCAGAGTCCTCCGATGAATCGCCCGACGGAAGTGACTTGCTGGTCGACAAGTCGTACCTAGGCGGTGCGCCAAACCGCCTCGACCTCGTATCCCACTACTTCGCCAACGACATCCCCATCTCGATGCAGAAAACCGTGCTCTTGTCCGGCGGCAACCGCGTCATCTTCTGGGCCGGCCTGCAAGGCACCCTTGGCGCACTCATCCCCTTCGAGTCCCGCCGGCAGCAGAAAATGTTCCAGCAGCTCGAGCTGCAGCTGCGCTCCGACGACCAGCCCCTCTCGGGCCGCGACCACCTCGCGTTCCGCAGCTACTTCGCGCCGGTCAAGAGCACAATCGACGGCGATCTGATCGAGCGGTTTTTAGTCCTGAGCAGGGACAAGCGCGAGAGCATCGCCGCGCAGCTCACGGGCGCAGAATGGACGCCGGGTATGATCGACGAGGCGATTTGGAATATGCGTGGCTTGTACGCTTTCTAGGCTGGAGCATGTGTAAAAGTACGCGGTTTTGTGGCCTGGTTCGGAGCGGCTGAAGGGTTTGATACCCTATTCAATCCCATCCCATCCATCATACATACCCCTTGCTTTTGTGATGCCTTGCCTGGGAAGTCTACTTTGTATCTGTATAATCCACGACTCGCGAACACTAACCAACCCTACTTGCAAACACCGAGTACCCCTCGCTGACAGCATCACTTGCTAATGTCATTCATCTACCCTAAACCCATCATCTTCCAATCCTCCATCTACTCACCACAGCCCAGGCTTTATCTACTTCCTACCTAGTCGTGCTTAAACAGTACCATTCCTCATATCCAGCCCGCCTATCAGACCCAGCACCGCACCGTCCCGTTCCACAGCTACCACTGGATCACAATCGCTTCGTCTGAGCGGTTTCGAACACATACATCTTTAGCGGCGGACTTGGAGCGCGGGAGCGGGTTTGCGGGTGGGTTGTTAGTGTGGTGTGTTGGGGACGGAGATGGTGGGATGCAGGGTTTGTAGTCATTGACTTTCTGCGAGAATGTGTTTTTGTAGTTTCGGGGTTAAGACTGTGTGTGTCTGCTATTTCTTATCTTGATTGGTATGATTAGCTTGTTGCGGGTGCAGATAGGAGGAGCGTTGTTTGGTGTTGCTGTTGTGGGCTGGAGAGGTATGTTCAGCGCTGCCCCGTTTCCCTTTTTACACGGCTTTCCAGACCTACACGCTGCAACTTGTAGTGGGATGAGTGGATCGTTACCTTGTGGTTGGGGTTGTGAGTAGGAAGGGCAAGATGGCAGGTGGTGGAGATGTAGATAGTTGTTTCTGCGGACATTTCGTCTTGCATGGAGAGAATTACTGGTCTATGCGCGGTAGGCGCTGCTGGTTGTGTTGACGATTGAGCGGTGTGAATGCGTGCCGTATGGTGCCGGTGTTGATGACATGTCGTACATGCTTGTGGTCGCCCAATTTCTACCATTTGCAACTTTGTGAGCACACTCCTTCGCTAGGGGGATCGTTTTCTTTTCTTTGGAACCAATACAGGCCCATCGTTGTTGTGGCCGACTGTCGGTTTGGTGACATTTTTGTCCTCAACATCGTTATCTTGGTATTCGTTGCTCGAAATTCAGTTGGTGGATATGACACCGTGAAGGGACCATCCAACTCGTCCTGTAGCTGTCTGAGCGTGCTTTGTTTTTCCACAAGACGCCTGGCGTTTTCCAGATCCATCTCGGAGTACAAAGTGCTACCCATCAGCATTCGGATAATGTTAGTGTGGTTGTAAAGAACAGCAATACTCAGATCTATGCTGTTATACTCGAATTTGCACGGATCGTTCAGCAGTAGCCATTGTACAGATTTCTCCAAGCCCCCAGAAATGATCAGATGATGTATCTTGGTGCTCGGCCAGTAGGATTCAGCATTGGGTGACTTCTCGACCAAGAGCCGGACCCTTTTGCGACGTGATCTGATGTTTTTCAGGAAGCGGTCCACCACGCCAGGACCTTGGCCGGAATCTTTGTGCACTTCAGCCCCTGATCTCAGCAGCAATAGTACTAGATTGTCCTTGGTGTCAGGTCTCAGGAACGCCGAACAGACGACCGGAAGAGGTGGACCACAAAATTTGTCAAACCCCTCATCATGCTCCTCATCATACTGGTTCACGCAGGCTGGACAACTCTCGATGAGCACGCTTACATGTTTCAGTGAGCCGTGTGCACAAGCGAAAGCCATTGCACAAGGAATGGACTCCTTTGACCAGTCGCAGCTGCTGAGCACAAATCGCATCAGCTCTTCGTTTTCGGCTTTGATGGCTAAATCGAGGACATCGTCGTGGAGGAACTTCTCCTTTGGCACGGGACCTGCTGTAAAGCTGGCTAACAGAAATTTGAAATTTTCAAGATCGCCTCTCCAGACAGCAACCTGAAGACAGCCCCGCGCAGTCGAAAGGTTCCGGAGGTCATTCCAGCTGACTCCTCTTGTGATTAACAATAAGAAAGTCCATCGCTCTCCGGAACACCCGATCGTCCTTTTCGGTGGCAGCAACGTGGCGCTGCCACGCGTTAAGACTGTACAGAAGGAATGGCATGTCGGCTCTTACATGATACACGTTATGACCGCTGAATCTTCCTTCTACATGCTGTAAATAAGATATACACATGTTAGCAATCGCAGTTTGAGCGATTTGCTCTTGAAACTCGTGTTTGAATCGATCGTCCTTCAGCAGAAATTCTTGCACAGTGAAATGTGAAAGATGAAGCTCTTTCTGGCCGTCAGAGGGTGCCCCCGTTCGTGGATTGACTAACTTCACAAGGCTGGACCAGTGCTGCGCAAGTGCGATCGGGGTTAGCAGCCGGCCTTGTTGATCAAATGGCTCTTTGCCGGAGGGATCAACAAGAACCGCTTCAGCCACCTCCTCGAGCGTGACAGGTCTTCCGCCGTATAGAATGAGCCGAAGGACAAAGATAATCCTTGACCTTTGACGGTCCACTAAGCCTGTCAAAATTCTGGCATAGATGTCGTTTATGGTTTTGGGTAAGTTGTTCAGTGTGTTCCTGAGGTCTTTCCAAGTAATACACTGCTCAAGCTCCTGGATTTGGCACGCTACATACCGAAACCTGAAGCGTCAGTTAGGCTCAATATTTGCTGAATGTAGACTTACATTCCCTTTGCCTCTGCCAGAAGTTTCTCCGTAGTTTCTTGCACTACCTCTGGTTTGCGTGTCCACATACCGAGTCCTTTTGGGCCTTCGAACTTGGCGGCGACATATGCCTTAATGTCTTCGTGCAGATCTTCCTCTCCAATGGTGATGTGGTATCCATGCGAGATTATATCCTGGAAAGCCATCCGTATGATTTCTTCCTCTCGACTGGTCACCATGACTTGAGCTTTGCGGTCCTTAGCTTTGACAAGATTGTGAATACATGCGATTAAGGCATCGGTATCGATTGATTTGCCTTGAGCAACGAGCTCGTCGAAAGCATCAATTATTATCGATACATGCTGGCAAGCGCGTAACATGTCCGAGAAAGTCTTCAACAGATTGTCAGTGCTCGGCGACTTGGACTTGCTTTTGAATTGAGCGAAAAGGTTCTCCAATTCTGGTCGAGAAGCTTCCTCTTGGACGGACAACTGCCAGATGAGACTGCGAAGTAATTCATCGAAACACAGAGTCCTCGGGTCATTGAAGTTGATGTAGAAAAAGAGACATGTGACGCCTGACTCGGTGAGCAAATCGATCACCCTTGAGCTGACGATCGTTTTGCCACAACCAGCAAAGCCAGACAGCCATAGGAAAGATTGCGTTTGGCTGCGCCATCTCTCGAAGGCAGGCTTTCGAATGAGCCATTCTCCCGACCCTGAGTGACGTAGACTTTGCGCTGCATGATGGAGGCCGGCAGGTTGGAAGGGTTTCAGCCAATTTTCCAGCTCGGAGCTCTTCTGATATGTATGCATCGTATTGAGAGTCGTGTGTATGATTTTATTGGATCTCTCGACTAAGGCAAACAATCAGCTTCCTCATACAGACACACTAACAGATTGCCTGGTAGACCTACGCTCCTCAAGAGAATGGATGAGCTCCTTCTCGTGTTTCACCTTCTCAGCTGGGATCATGCCAAGCAGAAGAGATGCATACGCGGCAGCAACCAAGGCTGCATATCCTTGCCAGCTCTTGTTCTTGTGTGTGTCCGAGTAATCACAGACCCCGCGGACAATCAGGCATGGAAAGCTATTTGCCAGCCCGGCGGCCTCCATTTCGAAACAGAGCACTTCCTTGTTGCAAGATAGCTGGTCGCGGAATGATGCATCCTTCATGAGCTCGTCTGCAGACGCAACTAATCCGTAGAAGACTTCGGCCTCCTCGGAACGGTCTGTCGTCCACTCCGTTCTATCAACGATCTTGGTTGGATGAGGATCGCAGATATCTTTGCAACTTCGTCTCTGGTCTTGATGAACGAATTCGGAAGCGTAGAGTTGGTCAGTAGATGAATCTGGTCGGCCAAACTCTCTCAAAACCTTCGGGCGTCGTCCTTGCAAGGCTTTCTCCACGCACTTGTCGAGGGCGCTATCGGTGGCGAGATCCAGCTTCCCTCGCAATTGAGCAATGGCTGACAATAGGAGCTGAGGCGGTTTATCATGGTGCGCCGTGATTTGGAACTCCTGGTCTTGAACCGTCTTTCCAAATCGATAATGAAGGACGCCCGAATGCCCGTTGCCGGGAACGCCCACGACTACATCACCCAGCCTGATGTCATTCCCTGGAGTAGGTGCTCCACCGGCAATTCCAACCATTAGGCCAATCCGGACGTTCTTGAAGGAGCGTAGCATGTGCTCTGCAATACGGGTCGCGCTGTTGGTCCCATATTGACCGCTCGGGAGGGCTGCGACAACAACATTGTGACCATGGATCTCGCCCAAGAGGTACGCATTTTTGTCGCCTTCACTCTGTTGTCTTGGATGATCGGCATGAATTTTACCCAGGGCATCGAGAATCATGCGTGCTGCCGTCAATTCACATTGAATTGCGCATATCCATGCGATTGTATACTGCTCATTGGAAAGGGCGACGCACTCCTGAGTAGCCATGATGCTATCTGGCAGCGTAACAGAATATCTGAGACGGAAGCTTTATACAACAAATGCGCAACTGTATGGATAGGGTTGGGTCGTCAGCAGGCCTGTCCCGCGCCTGGCGTCAGCCTGCGCCCCGTTGCCTTCTTTCTCAATTGGAAGAACCATCACCGCCCCAGCTCTCGAGCCGCTGGCATGTGCAGTATGCCCCCACTCCACTCGATCTTCTCATTGGGCAGGCATTGAAGCTGTGTGTTGACATGTTCATCGGGGTGTCGCTCTACCCTAAGGTAAGCGCCCTGCAGGGGTGTGTCCAACATTGAGAGGCGCACCCTACACGTTTCAGCCTTGCGCCTCGAGTGCAGAAATGCTGCAGTCTCAGGGTTCCATTGCCTCATCGGATTCACCGGTCACATTATTGTCTGCCAATTGCTACCTCTTCACATGTGGTTCCAGGTTCTTTCGAAGTTGGCTTCAGATGATCTGCGTAGACACGACCGCGCATCTGGAGACTCGATACTTGACATAGACCACAAAGTCGAAAAGGCCGAGTCACATACTTGCTCGACCATCTCTCCATATATACACGTCTGATACACAGTCGGCCAACAAGAGCAGCCAAGGGTGCAGTCACGAGATCACGGAAAATACAGCCTTCACGTGCATACCTACACAAACATAAGAGCTTGCAACCGTCCGCATTAGCACTTTCCGTACTGCACAAAGCTATTTGATTACCCTCCAAGGTTACCATCACGACACAAACTGAGCACGCAATGCACTCCCACTGCCACATCATCTTGACTCCGACACTGATGCAGAACAATAGCGACCCAGTAATTCGACATGAGTGAACCATACACCCTCAACACGTCCTATCCACCCCCCTTGACAAGAACTTTCGCACAGTGCATGCAAACACCAATAAGTCTACGCAGACTACCTAGACATCTATTCCAAATCACAACACAAATCTCTACTCTTGAAGCCACATGCACCCCCTTGGACCCCCCCTCTTACGTCTCAATTTCTAGCTCCATCCCGAATAGTGCTGTAGCGTGTCTTCTCCGTGTGTCTAAACGTGCGAGATGTAGCCATGCTATAGTAAGGTGGAAGTACATTTGCACCACGGCCTTAGCTTTAGTAGCTGTAGTGCAACTATATACATACCTGTATACTACTAAAACTACGGCTTCTGTCTACTCTGTTCCTTGCCACGTGTATAGCCATAGACTGTTGCTTCTTATCAGAAACGCTGACTAGGGTCTTGGACTGGTATGTGATAAGAAGGAAGAAAAAACAGACATAAAGATTTCGATTTCTACAGAAAAGCATACTAAGCAAATGGTATCAAGTCCAAACCTGTAACAAACACCACCCTCTACTTTCCTGTATCAAGCCTGTCACTTGCGTGCAACGGACATTTGGTACCTAGCAGCGGGGCCTCTTCTAGCGACCATGATCTGCAGAGTCCCGGCTCAATCTAGCTACCTACAACGAGAACGACACGGGGCAAACCCCTACTCCTGCGGCCCAGCAACCTCAGCGCCCAGCGCCGCGCTCGCCAGCTGCCCCACACCACCCAGGAAAGTCAGGAACAGCGCGAGACCAGTCGACTCGGCAGCCTCGACGTAATCGTCTGACCCCGCGCCATCAGCCTCGGTCTCCTGAATTTCACGGTGAGTCTTCTCGTCGGGCACGTAGGTGCGGTCGTTCGGATCGTCCTCGAGCTCTTCTCTCGCGAAGTCGTCGACGGTCTGGCTCTGAGGGGTAGGGGAGCCAGTGGCCTGCTCGACGGCATCGTCGAAGGCTGCGAGGGTAGATTTGCGGATAGAGCGGCGGGTGCTCTTCTTGCTAGACTCGGGTGACGCGGACAGGGCAGTGGTGGTTGCGTCGGCGGCTTTTTCGGCCTTGGTTTTTCTTCCCTTCTTGGGCGTAGTCGATGGGATGACTTCGGCAGGGTCGGAGAGGTTGGTGGCGGCGTCGAGCTTCCTGATGAGGGGCTCGAAGAAGCGGACGTGCTGCTTGTGCTTGGGCACCAGTGGAGAAAGAATGGAGCTTTCAAGGATAGATTCGGGGTCCAAGTCGCGTGTGAAGGTCCAGGTCAGGAGTGACAAGCTCGTGAACATGACATCCAGGGTGGTGACGCTGAGCGCAGGGTGCTGAGAGACCTTGCTGAGCTTGCGCGCAACCAGACCCAGACCCTGCAGCAACCGGTTTGTACGCGTCGTCTCGCTTCCCACGGCGTTGGCGAAGAGCTCCCAGATAGCATTGGGCGGCGCAGGGACGGAATCGCGCATGTTCAGGTAGAAAACACGCGCGTAGAAGACGAACGCAACGGCGGACAGGAAGTGAAAGACGGTCTGGTACGAGCGATGCGCATGCGCCTTTGTTGAGTGCGAGATACCGAAGGCCACAGGCGTGATCTGGGGCGCAAAGGCGAGGAAGAGGGGAGTAAGGATATAGCCTGAGCGAATGAGGCGGAAGACGTCGCCATGGGCTTCGAGCTTGGGGAGCTCGTTCAGAATGAGCAGTGACGCGACGATCGGGGTCCAGTACACGGCTGGCTTCGGTGTGAACAGAGTGTCATCGATGGGCGTTTCCCCCTCGTGAACAGTCGTAGGCGTGTAGAGAATGGTGACGAAGAACAAACTGAGCGCATAGCCCAAACTGCCATATGCGCCAAGGACAACAAACGATCCAATCGTCCACGGCGACAAGCTGCGGCGATGTCCCTCGACGCCAATGAAGATGGAGGTTGCCAGAAGGGCCATGAAGTGCTGCGCAGTGTAGAAGAACCCCTCAGGCTTCAGTACGGCGACCGCGTCTGACTCTCGGACCAGGTCAACGTCGCGGGTCCAGTCGCCCAGGTGCCAGTTGCCAATGCCTTCGCCGCCGGTGCCGTACCAGCCCTGCCAGAGGCTGCCGGGCGTCGGTCTGTTGCCCAGCTCGGCCCACTGCACGTACGAGATGACGCGGAAGATGACAGCAAAGGTCGCCACGCTCGCCAGTGACAGCAGGGCAATGGCAGAGAAGATGCGCGCATGGCGGCGACGAATGTCCCTCTGGGAGCGCGTCCGAGTTGCAGGTGGCAGTGTCTTCGCGGCACGTCGCGTGGTAAGCAAAACATGGGCAGTCAGGCCGGCGACGATGAGGGACTGGCCGCCAAAGAGGAGGATGGGCAGGTTGTTGCTGCGCGAGGCAGCGTCGGTCTCAACGGGCGCCATCCTTTACACGCGATTGTTTGTGTGATGTTGACTTGTGGGCGCAAGCGCATTGCAGCTGAGAGAGCTGGCAACAAAGGGCGAGCCTGCGTCTTGTTATGAATGCGGCGCGCCTATGAAATCACCCCGCTGACGTCGGTGCAGGGTAGCTCGAGCTGCTATCCCTGCTCGCACTAGCCCGGTTTGGCCTCGCGTCGATCTATCGACTTTACGCGACGGGACTTTGGGACGACGCTCGACATAACCAACATTCCACGTCATGGCGCCAAAACCACACACGTATGGCGATGAGGACGAGGAGCCCGAGGCGAACTACCATGAGTCCTCTGACGAAGACTTCAACCCCGAAGACGCCCCCGCCGACGATGCCGCAGAATTATCTGAGGACGAGGACATAGCACCAGCAACCGGGAAAGGCAAGCGGAAAGCGCCCATCGACGACGACCTGGACTCTGGCGATGAGTTCACAATACAAGCCGCGCGCAAGAAGAGCAAGAAGCGGAAGAAGGGCAGCAAAGAGGGCGATGATGATGACCATCTGGTGCTGTCCGAGGACGAAGGCGGTGATGGCGGCCTGATCAAGACAAGGGCGCAGCGCGCGGTGGAAAAGACAGAAAGACGGCAGCTGGCTAGCATAGAGGGAGCAACTGTCGATGTCGAAGCGCTGTGGTCGCAGATGATGTCAGCGCCTTTGCGCCCAGTCCAACCTACACCAGTCCAGGAAGCCGTACCACAGGAAGCTGCACCTGCCGTCACACAAACAAACGAAGCACCTGTCGAAGAGGAGCTCTTGGCGGTGACGAAGACCTTCGTTTTCGCGGGCCAGAACACGACCGAGGAGAAGCAGATTCCGCGCTCTCAGCTCGAGAAGTACACCGCCGACGGCTGGAAACCCACGACGGCCGTCAAGGCCACTGAAGCTCCAGATGCAACACCAAAAAACACTGAAAGCCAAGTCCGCCGACCACTGAAACGACCAAGCCGCTTCGATCCCAACCCCACAGGCTACGTGCGCGCCCTGGCACCAGAGCACCAACTCTCATGGCCACGCAAGAACACAGCTCCCGTTGCACCACCGCCGGAAGCAACCATCGACGGCCTGAAGAAGCCAGAAAAGGCAACAAAGCTCAACGTCGTGGACAAGTCGCGCATGGACTGGACAGGCTTCGTGGACAAGGAGGGCATCGCAGAGGAGCTGCAGGAGCACGGCAAGAGCAAGGACAACTACATGAGCAGACGTGATTTTTTGGCTGGCGTCGAGTCGAGAAGAGAGGAAGAGGGTCGGAAGGGGAGAGTTGCGAATGCGACTGCACTCACTTGACCGGCTTGGACGATGCATGCGCGTTCCTTATGATACCCACCATTATTCAGTACGAGAGGCCACCACGGAGCATAATCTCAACAAATTTCTCAACCACGGGTTACGACAACATCCGTCTAGTCATGATGAAGTGCCTGCGTTAAATAATTCTCCAGAGTATCTAGCGGATACTGTCGCTCCAGCTGTGTTCCACCTCCCGGGTAACTTTGAGGGGTCCTCTTCAGAACTAAGCAACCTTTTTCATTCACTCAATCAATAGAATTAGTGTCCAGATCAGCACATGGAACAAGCCCTGTTGCGGTCCCAGCTTACCCTTTACCAGAAGCTGTTTCTAAGCGATGATTCCTCGGCCTATAAAGTCCTTGCTGACCAAGGATTGCCCTGTGAACTCGTGCTTTGAACACTACGATATGAGAGTTTGCCCATATTAAACGTGTTTGGCCTTTGGGAGTGAGCACCGACATACTGATCAAACGTCAGATCAGGACGACATGCCTTTTTGTATTATCTTGATTAGAGGGAAGGGACGTTTGCGGGTAGCGATGAGGGTCTAGAGGCAGTTCTGTCAACGCAGGATTGGTTTGGTAAGCAAACACAGCAACTTAGGTCGGCAGTAGACACGATGTGCCAGTATCTCGGTTGGGTATCGACAGAGCTGAGAACCTGTTCGGCGGATACACGAGAGAGCGTCTTCCTAAGACCTGAATACAGAGCTCGAGCACGAAGCTATTGCGCTCGCTTTTGAATGGAGATGGAATCCGGAGATATGCGTTCTTCGGCAGCTAGGTCTGCGCTTGCAGTGCTTTAGATGGCTGGGCTGGATCACGCTTATTTTGGCTCCCATCTCGCTTCCGACGCGCTCTCCAAGGCAACAACGAGTCCAACAGGCTACTTGCCCGATGGCCAGATGTCTGGCGAGACGGGGCCATTGCTTCGTTAGCCACTGGAGTTGCTCGCAGTCTCATGAGCTGCTCAACGACCTCTAAAAACGCTCTCTCGACATTACTACCACTCCTCGCTGACGTTTCCACAAACGCACACTGCAAAGCCTTGGCAAGATTTTCCCCGTCTTTCGTAGATACCTGCCTCTCCGTCGTGCGATCGCCTTGGTTTCCAACGACCATAACCGGAATCGGCGTACTCGCGCTGTCGGCGCTCTGTTCCTTGACGCTTAGAACCCGTTTATGCAGCTCGCTGATAGCCTCAAACGAGGCCTGCGAACAGACGCTGTAAACAAGCAGATAGCCCTCTCCTTCACGAATGCAAAGCTCCTGCATAGGCATGGAGTTGTTCATGCCGACTAGATGAATGATTTCGATCATGCAGAGTTTTCCGTCAATACGGAGCTGTTTGCGGTAAGATTCTTCCAGCGTGGGATCGTGCTCTTCTATAAAAGCACCCAAAGTGAACTGTTGGGTGTGAGTTGAGCGTTTGGTTGTTGACGTAGGTTACTGGACTGACTCGGAGCGTCAGAGAATTCCGGCCTACACCGTCAACGCCCAGTACGACTACTTTGAAGACTTCTGCTTTTTGGGCCATGTTGATTTTCGAGACCTCTGCGATGAAGCGATCCAAACAGCCGGCTGATCGGCCGGCGCGTTGGGTCGAGATGCACCTCGTTACAATGCGTATTGTATAGACCGATATTCTTTGCGATCATGTAAAACAGTCTGATTCAGCTCCCAGTATGAGATCGGGGCAGCAATGTTGGGGGGCGGAGAACGTTGAAGGTGCGGGGTGGTGACCGCTACAGTGTCCGTGCACCTCGTGCACGGTTTCATCTCGTGCACGCCAACACCATAACGCGTCAATTTCCTCAACGCGATAACTCAACAACGACATGGATTTAGAAGCTGCGCTTGAAGCCTGTGACGCAGCAGATGCAGCTGATGAACTTTCCTATACTAAAATTGCTAAACAGTTTTCAGTGTCGCGATCCACCCTGTCGCGGCGGCACCAAGGCGTATGCGCGTCGCGTGAACACGGTTACTTCAAACAGCAGAAGATCACCTCACAACAAGAAGATAAGCTCTATAATTATATAATAGACCTTTCAAGCCAAGGCCTATCGCCTACAAGGCAAATGGTACAAAATTTCGCCTCCGAAGTTGCTCACAGTCCTATTGGAGATGCCTGGGTTACTCGGTTCCTGCACCGTCACCACGATAAGCTCATATACAAATGGACCTCCGCCATAGACGCTACACGCCATAACGCTGACGATAGCGAAAAGTACTTATACTATTTCAACCTACTACGTTCCAAAATCGAAGAATACTCTATCAAGCCACGGCACACGTACAATATAGATGAGAAGGGCCTCGCGATTAGATTAGTAAATAAAAGCAAGAGGGTGTTTAGTAAGGCAAGCTAGAAGGCAAAAGGCAAGCGCTAGAGCTTGCAGGATAGCAATAGAGAATGGGTAACAATTATTGCAACTATCTGCGCTAATGGTTCAACGTTGCCGCCAGTCCTTATCTTCGCTGGCCAGCCAAACGCTCTACAATCGTCCTGGATGGAGGACCTAGACGCAGGAAAAGACTCTACCTATAGTACTGCGACGCCCTCTGGCTAGACGAACGATGAGGTTGGTCTTGCCTGGCTTGAACAAGTGTTTGAGCGGGAGACTGAGAGTAAGACTCGCAGTAGCTGGCGCCTACTCCTACTTGACGGCCACGGCTCTCACATAACAATGGCTTTTATTGACTATTGTCGTTGCCATAAGATCCTGCTACTCATCTACCCACCTCACAGTACCCAGACGTTGCAGCCGCTTAATGTGGGTTGCTTCTCACCTTTTAGTACCAACTACTCCAAAGAAGTCACCAAACAGCTCCACCAAAGCCAGGCCTTAACTGGCATCAAAAAGCATCACTTCTACAAGCTATTCCGAGCTGCCTGGTACCAAACGTTTACCTCTGAGCTTGTGCTAAGCGCGTTCCAAGCCACAGGTATCTCACCACTGAACCCACCTACTATACTTAATAGATTTAAGAAGAAGCTCAGCGAGCTGCCACGAACCCCATCTCCATTGCTTGACGTCAATAGGATCGCGATCGAACGGTTTTGCAACAAAACAGTGAGGGACCCTACAAGTTATAAGGCGCGGAAGCTAGTTCGCACGTTAAACTACTTAGCAGCTCGCAACTCCCTTCTAGAGGTAGAAAATGAAGGCCTACGCAACCAAATTAATACCTGGAAGACCTCCTAGAGGTACCGCTAAGTACTACCGCTACAGACCTCTAAGTCTTATACTTCTAACGCGATGTTGTGGTCTCTAACGAAGGTGGATGAAGCCAAAGCTTAGCTGCGTTAAAATACCCGCCAACAAGCTGAGGAAGCTGCTGCAAAAGCTCGCAGTAAGGCAGAGGCAGCTGAGAAGAAGCTTCAGAAGGAGCGAGAGAAGGAGCAGCAGAAGGTGGAGCGAGCCAGGATAAAGGAAGAGAAAGCCCTCAGGGAGGCCGCTGAGAAAGCCGAGAAACAACGAAGAAAACAAGAGAGCGACGCTGCTAAATCTATCTAATTATCCCAAACAGGCAAGCGCAAGGCCTTACAAAAGGTACCTACAGAACCTGCAGCCAAAAAACAGCGTGTGCGTGGTGCTACACAGGTTGTGGTAGAGGCGTCGCCTTCCCTAACACCTCCACCAATTACTACACGCAGCGGCCGCACTACGCGCCCAAACAAAAAATAGGAGCAGGGCAAGCATCGTAAGAGTTAGTAGACTGTTACAATAAAAAATCTCTATATAATAGCTTTTGTGTGTGGCTCTACAACCTCATTTTGGTGGTTGCCAAAGGTGGTTTTCGCGTGCACAAGATGAAACCGTGCACGAGGTGCACGGACACTGTAAGCTCGTGCACTCTGAGTTGCCGCGTGCCGACCCCATGTCTTCCACCATCGCGGGCCGTCATCAGCACATAACCCAAATTGCAGCGATCTTTGACCGAAACTCACTTGATTTTGGAATTCACAAGTGTACCGGAGCAATAGACCCGAGCATACACAAGGAGAATCTCAATCAAAAATCACGACTCGCAAAATCAATCTCCACAGCACCCTCTAGGCTGTAAACGAGCAACCCCCATAAGCAGCCGGCGGACCCAGACAGCAAAACAGCTCAATTTAAACACAAAGACAAGCAAGCGCCACTTCGAGACTCAACAGGCTCGTGATCATGTCGTACACCCATCCGTGCCGCGCGCGCATACAAACCGGGACTAACCACCAGCGCTGTACAACCTGCACCGAACCCAAGCAAACAAACCATCAGAACGCCGCCCAACCCAAACCCATCGAGGTCTTGCTCGCTAGCTATCTACAGGAGTGTTTCCTCGACACATCCGCGCTGTGAAGCTGTTGGCTTGACTTGCTATATCCACCTTGCTTCATAACCCCGTGTCCTTTACCTCGCTCACTCTGCCGCTATTATAATGGGCAACACGCCCTCCACCCCACCCCCCCTCGTATCTATCAACGCCCCAGGAAACGATGTCCTCGTTCCGTACGGGACTTCGCTCTATGCCTTCCCACCAGCAACGCCAGGCTACCACGCTCCGTGCCCGCACACCGAAGCGTCCTGTGAGCACTATCAAACTGTCCCCCTTGGACCAGTCTACTCGCGCATCCCGACTCGACCGCGGACTCACCGTCACGGCCGCGCCGAGCCCGATATCAAGATCCGCGAGTACGAGGGCGAGAGCGAGAGCACCAAGTTAGGCTCCGTGCACTTGCGGCACAGCGAGGGGAAAACGCAGGATGTGCGGCGGCGAGGATATAAGGATCAGGATGTGCATCGGGGTAATGCGTTGGGCGCGTATGCGGGGCTGCGAGGTGGACAGGCGCAGCCGGGGATGTATCCTGGTGTAGAGGAGATGGGGATGAATGGCGTGATGCCACATGCTGGGATGTATCCGCAGATGAATCCGCAGGTGTATGCTCAGAGGCTGAATACGTCACCGCGTCCACCGGTGCCGCCGCGGTATGCGTCGCATGAGGGGATGCATGGGTATGGTCATGGTATGACCGGCGCGCATGATGGGAACGTGTATGCGCCGCAACTAACGCGGCCACCGCCGACGAGCGCGACGAACTCGTCTTCGAGCTCCAAGTCCCGTTCGAGGTCCTTACCGTCGGCGATTCAGGCAGCCATCGATGAAGCAATACAGAAGAGCACTGGAGCTGGTAGTGGATCGAGGAACCCACTCGATAGATCAAAGACGTCTCCTTTGTTCATCAGGAGAGATCACAGTAAAGACAGCTGGGGTGATGGCATCGACACATGCATCTGCACTACGAACTGCAAGTGTCGCAGAGGCGAGCGAGCTGTCAGATGGTACGAGGGCATAGCAGACATTGGCGGCAAAGAAGTCCCAGTGAGAGCAAAACTGAACACGCGATTCGTGCTCAAGGACGACATCGGTAAAGATTGCGGTGATCACTCTGGCTGCAAGAAGAAGACAGACTCGGATGCAAACTCAAGCTCAAGCAGCAGCGACACCGAGGCCTCCAAGCCGAAGACCAGTAAGAAGAGCACGAAAAAGGCAAAAAGACCAGGAAAAGCCGAGGAGCTTAATGCATTGCAAGCAGAGCTCGAGAGAATAAAACACACTGCAGCCATGAAGCAGAACTGGACATACACCCCACCACCGTTCCCCGGGTACGCCCCTCCCGCACCCACAAGCCACGATCCCTCGATGACGCCCCGGACGATGCAGACGCGCGATCCGCACAGGCATGGCAGCACGGGAGGAATGGAGAGCAAAACGCAAGGCACACACGATCCTCTGACCACGCGTAATCCACGTATGCCGCGAATGCCGCCGAGATCTGGAATGCGGATGCGGATTCAGAATCACCGGGTTCTCGGGGACTATGAGGAGATGGGGCCGCGAACTGCTTACGCTCGGGTGAGTGCGTTGCGCGGCAAGGGGAAACGCGCGGATTCGAGACGGAGGCCGAGATTCGGGATGCGGAAAGAGGAGGATTCTGTTAGTGAGCTGGGGACGTCGGATTGCAGTCGCGAGGGCGGCCTAGGGACTGGCCGGGGGAAGAGAGGTCGAGCTTTTGAGCTAGATGATACGGACGTTAGTCTTGAGCCAAGAAGGCAGTCAGCAATGAGAGGGTTGTGCAGTGATGGAGAGGGATGGCCAGCGCTGTACAACTTGTCCAGTAAGTCGTGCGTCGTCGGTGTGTTGTGTTCACGGCTGGCTGAAACTCCGATAGAGCGCGGCGATGGAGAGATGAACGGTTCGCAGGGCGATTGGCTGCGCACAAGTCCGTCGGGAAGAATGGGAGGAGTGCGCAAAGGACGGGCCGCGGGGAAGCAGGCGCGAGCTGAGACAGATGACGAGGAGGGCTATTGAGGCGCATGGTGAGCTGCAGGTCTCGGTATGCTCAATGTTCATTTGTATCTCTAATTTGGGAATAAGCCTGCTGGATCTTCGATGATAGCGGTCCAGCAACATTTTTGACGTCAGAATAAGCGTGAGCCCAGTCACGGGGGCATAACTCGCTAGCTACCCTGTCTGCCACTCACGTCTGGAACATGTGGCTGTGCTCCGCGGAAACATATCCTGGTTCCAAGAGTCTGCACAATGCCTAGCAGGGTAATTCTGGCGCCCTCGGGCGCTTCCGGACAACCTGGTCACTCGTCATTCTGACTCTGATCTTACAATACCATAGTGTTTGTGGAGAACGGCGGCAAGGGGAAAGGACCGAAGATGAGAGCGGGCTCTCTTTGATCTGGCCAACCAAACGATGTTCTTAGCGACGACTCTTACCATTTATCCAATAGGATGCTGCAAAGATTTCGCTGCGCATAGTCTAATCATCAGGAACTCTGGGATGCACCAAGCAACTTACGCCAGATACCATAGCATATCATCAATCCAGATCTTACGGTAGAAGCGACCATACCGTGGTCTAAAATTCCCAACATGCAGCAAACAGATGTATCCTCCAAGGTCGCTCATATCTGTGCCACTGCTCGAAAAGTAGGCTAGGGTGCAACGATCCTCTTGTGAGCATTCGTCAGCGCTTTCAACACTGCAATTAACATCACTACTGCAAGAAAGTTGTGAGAGTGGGGTTGTAATCATGGTATTCGCTATCTCGAAGATCGTATGATCGCGGCATAGCTCTTGCTATTTGCCATGATGCTGCGAGAAAAGAAAAGTAGGTCGTAAAGGCGCTCTTAGCGCTGCGTTGTTCGACGAGTCGGGCTTCGTCAGGAGTGGAGTGTGCAGCTGCAAACCGTAGACGCCAGTTCCGTCATCAAGGGTAATCAATGAAGTCCATCGGCGTGTAAATGCATTACCTCTGGTAAATGTGCCGGAACCAACTCCTCGCTCGAGAAACAGATACCCTAGGTGAAGAGAGAAAGAAGTAGGAAAGTGTGTCAATCTGATGGAAATGTAAGAAAAAGCCAAAGCCGCCGCACGGGAGCGGCTGAATATCTCAGCGAACTGCTCCAGATGATGAGGCGATGGGAAACCCACCTCACTAGCGACTACGGAGCAGTCCAGCCCATGCCGTTAGCCGTCACGCCATTGGCTTTAGCCATGCGCTTACTTGTCTCGCTGAGCTTGAGAATGGTGCACTTCGTAGTGCTCCACCAGCACTCGAACTTCTGCACGTCTTCGGCAGCGACGGTGCCCGTGCGCTTGGCATCGTACCACTCGGTGTCCACTTTGTGGCCGGCGTGACGAAGGCGGGGTACAGCTTCTGTGCGGAGGTACGACAGCTCAGACACGTACTTGGCGTCCTGTGGGTCCAGAGGGGTAGAGAAAGAACGTTCCCGCGTTGACGTGCGCTTTGCTTCTAGCTCTGGAGGGCCGAGCGAGATGGGAGCGGGAGTAGTCGCAGACTGAGAAAGCGAGAATGTTGAAGGGGTAGGCGAGGCGGAGCCAGAGTCCGAGGCCGGGGTTCCGCTGTAGGTTGGAGAAGAGATGTCGGACATGAAGACGCTGCTAGCGTTGCTGGCAGTTCGGAACTTCTGTGGGCGAAGCTCGTCAAGATCCACCAGGACCTCGTCTTCTGGAGTCCTCTGGTCAGTGCGGGAACCATTGTCGACCCCACTGTATTCGTTCAGACGCTCGAATCCTGAAAGGGTTAGTCCGATATGCACAAAACACATGCGTCTTGACAAGGGTGGATATCGCGCATCATTGCAACCAATGGCGCAACGCATCGATGGTAGTACAAAAGTAGTTGGTAGCATACCTGTCAAGGCTGACGCGCCAGCGTGCTGGACAGCGGCGAGGCTCTTCTGCACAGAGCTCGGAAGAATATCCCAAACATTTTGAGGGCAATACCAGTCGTTCAATTTAGCAGGATTGTAGGCGAACGCGTCGCCGTCTTTCGGGCAGGCGGTCCGCGGCGAGTCGAGGTAAGAGCTCGACCGAGAGAGGGAAGATGCAAAGCTCCGTCGTGAGGAGTTGCGGCGAGTGTGAGGGCGAGATGACCTGGGATCGTGGAGGTGGTTGGCAGGAATTATGGTAGCCATGGTGAGGGTGAGATGTTTTGACAAACTCGAGCGAGCGTCGAGGTGTGGTCGTGGTGAGGTTTAAGCTAGTGCACCGACTCGACCTAATACCCCTCAGGTGAGAGAGGAGGGTGAGGTGTTTATTTGTACCCGCGAGGGCGGAAAATTCTAGACGGGTATGCGAGAGGGGTGGGCGGAGCCCTGCAAGGTGAGAGATCGCGGATATGGTGTCAATCGAGGCGCTGGACGGCCGGGAAGGTCAGAGAAAGGAATGTGTGGAGTACGGCTTGGGGGTGGGGACGGCGTTATGTGGGTATGGCAATTGCTGGAATTGCCGTCTGAGTGACGTAGAACTGAAAATGGCAGGATGGGAAAGCACTGAAGTAGTTCCTGGCCCTGGAAGGTGAAAGTGGCGGTGCTGCCAAGGGAAGGCCCGATGCTGTGGAAGGTTAGAGAAATCTCTCAAAGGATCGCCGTGTGCGTCCACATGCGCGTCCAAGCAAGAAGTTGAGGCGGACGTCGAGGGTTACAGGTGCAGGGATGCCACCTGGAGCCCAACTCTGCGGCCCTGATGCCCAGCTCAACGGCGTGCAACCTGTTGCCTGTCGCTGCGCGTGCTGCGGCACCTTGCTGCGGGCCCTAAGATGGTACAGTATCTGCGACTGCACGCATACCCCGAACCAGGTAGCGCAGCGGCGTGCTTATGCAGGCGCAGCGATGAGTGGCTTGCCTGCCCTGCTGCTGCCACGGCTGCAATTGCAGGATGCGGCAATAATATGGGAGATTATTGGGACGGCAGGACTCACCCACTACGACAGCTTGTGGAAGGTTGTCCCGTTGCCTCTCACACGGTCGGAGAGAGCCGGAGCGCTTTGACGATGCTCGACGCCAACCAGACTTCGGAACGCTGGAAGCGGGAAGATTGGCTTTGTCCGAGCCGGATAGGTTGCCGAGTCAAGCTCTGCCCTGGACGCCGTCAGCGAATCGTCAGGTATCAGGGTGTTGCACGGTCGTGTAGAGGCATGCATACTGTCGTGTTCTCGTGCGTTTCGAAATGCCGTCTGATGAGGCCAAGTACACCAAGTTGCACAGTTTCAGAACACGGTCGCGCCATCTGCCATTTTATGTGACACAAGCGCGCTGCGATGAGGCAATGGAGACGGTCAACGACAAAGCATGATATGTGGACCGCGCGCGTTCGGCCTTCGCTTGTGTGACGGGAACCGATGATGCTGCGCGGTCATAGGTGACAGCCCGTTGGTACCAGTGGAGTAGGTTCTGCTGTCAAGCCTCGACCATTCTCCCCCGCATTCTGGCGTTTGGGCATCACGTTTTGATTGCTGGATGCATCTGCTGTTGGCAACTCTCAGGCGAGGTCCGTATGGGTCTCGGAGGGGCCGTCGGTCGAAACAACCAGTCCAATGGAGATGATCAGGTGAACGCTGAAAGCAATTGAAGCTGACCACGTTGACTTCATTGTGCGCTGCAGCTGGCTAGTATGGCAGGTTGCAACCTCTTCGCGCAGCGTGTGTAGGTAGGGAGGTACAGCTGTTGACTGTTGGGCATCATCGCTTTGGCCGGGGTCTACGCCACACTTCTATACCACACTGTCAAGCGGCCCTTCTCAACACCCGGCTTTCGTTACGTGTGTCATTCATCTCGCCATCTGTGCACCCTATGTGGTCTTACATTGCAGCCTTGCGCAGCCTACTCCAATCTGGTCGCGATAAGTTAGCGTTCTATTGTTGGATGGACGGGTGACTGGCGAACCTCTGGATCAAATGCAGCCCGGACGCAGTCTCAACAACCTTGCTCACTTGTCCCTTCTCCAATGCAAATGATGCCTCTTCAAACTCCTTCTGCATATCACCGCGGCCGAAGAAGCCCCTGTTGAGTGTCAGCATTCAGCCGTCACGCGTGGGTATCGCGGCACTCACAGATCGCCGCCCTTCCGTGCGCTGCTGCAGTCCGACTCGGTTGTGGCCAGCTCTGACAGCGACTTGGGCTCAGCGCCATTGCCTGTTGCTGTGCCCTCATATGCCTGGATCTGAGCCTCGTAGCCCTCGATGAGCGCACGCGCCTCCTCCTTGGACCTCGTGATATTAGTTTCCCTCCAACTGGCAGGGCGCCTGCTGTCCTTGTGCTTCACGAGGAGATGCGCCGCCCTGATCTTGTCGCCAGAGTTTGCGTAGTTGGCGGGCGCGACGCCCTTGGAGCTGTGGTGCGTTGCCATGTACTGCTTGAGCTTCTCCGGGTCGGTGCCCGCGGGCGGCTCCCACCGTGAATCCTTGGTCGCGGCATGGAAATAGTACGGCAGGTTCTTGCTGTTGGAGCGGCGAATCTCCCAGCCCTCGGGCAATCCTGTCTCGCTGGACGACTGCTCGTGGTGTCAGGCGCGTGCTTGACAATTGGCGCGCACACGTAGAGCCTTAGCTTACCATAGTTATCACTTTAGCTGCGGGTACGATCGATTCACGGAGTAACAAAGAAGCTGCTAGGGCAGGGTGGGGACGCAAACTTCTGCTGGGAGCTGAGTTTGTAAGTGAGGTTGCGCAATGGATCGGCACGCGCAAGCTGCGGGGGAGCTGACTTGTAGCCGTCGCGAGGGGCGACTGGTCGGGACCTGCGTTTAGACCGAGTGCCTAGTCTGCGTGCGCCGTTTGCCAAGCGTGTTCCCATTCACCATCCATCCACAACCAAGACTCACTCACCACGACACGCCACACGAAAATCCTTAACACCACGAGCCACGACGTTGCGCACATCCGATCCCGGCACCCCCACACCACAAAGCGCTCACCGCCAGCCACATCGCCATGTCGTCGCCCGCCGCCGACTACGGGAGCAAAGAGCCCGCCCAGGATCCCAACAAGCAGATCCTCTTCCGCTTCTGCTCCGAGTGCAGCAACCTGCTGTTCCCCCGCGAAGACAAGGCCGAGAACAAGCTGCTGTTCGCCTGCAGAACCTGCTCCTTCACCGAAGAGGCGCCCTCGTCGTGCGTCATGAGGCACGAAATCGCATCGACTGTCGGCGCGACGGCCGGTGTCACAGCAGAGGTCGCGCAAGATCCTACGGTGGGTGCCTCCCACGCCACTTCCCAGCACGCTGCCCCTCAAGACAAAGACAAGGAAGTCACCTGCTGCACCATGTGCGGGCAGGACATTATGTGCAACGTGTGCGGCGAGGACTGGGCGCCAGGCTTCATGCTTGAGGCCGAGGACGAGCCGTCGCACGTCGAGCCGCCGTTCCACATGGAGCACGACTACGACGTCTACGACGACGACTTCTTCGACGACGACGACATGGAGGAGGTCATGTCATGAGCACATCCCTCTGTTGCCTGCCTGATTCTTCTGAACCTGCTCGCTGACAGTTGCGGCCAGCTACCGCGCATCCAGAAGCAGTGCTCTTGCGGCGAGAACGAGGCTGTCTTTTTCCAGTCGCAACAGCGAACCGCGGACACGGGCATGGTAAGACTTCTTGCTACTGTTTGGAGAATGCCTCTGACAAGACCAGGCCCTCTACTACGTTTGCTGCGGCTGCGGCAAGGTCACGCACACGACTTAACGATGCATATGAGTGGCATTTGACCGGCGTTTGAACCTTGACATACGGCGCGGAGTTGTGGGAAGTTTATATCAAAAGGTCGAGAAGGTTGATTTCACAGAGATTGGGAATTTTGTGTCAAGAAGGTCTTTTGATACCCATGGGTATTTATACAATGGCATACACGTATTTTACAGTGCCGCGGCACGCCCTGTACTCCAGAAAATGCATCCGTGCTTGTATCCTCCTCAGAAAACGCATCCCATGTCCTTGCATGATGCTCTCATACGTGCATGGGCGCCAGCGACAAGATCTTGGACCACTGCTTCTGCCTCAGCTCGGCCGCCACCACGCCGCTGACTCTCGACCCAATGGGCTCGCCGGCCTTGTTGATCAGCACGCAGGCGTTGTCGTCGAACTTGACCACGCTGCCGTCCGGGCGCTGCCACTTCTTCGCGGTGCGCACGACAACGGCGTGGCGGACGTCGCCTCTGCGCACTTTGTTCGCGGCGCTGACGGACACGCTGTTGCCCGTCTCAGGGCCGAAGTTGCGCTGCTTCTTGACGACTACGACGATGCGGTCGCCTGCAAACATCAGCTTGGACGTCGACGTTGTTTCTGGTGTGTGACTGTCGTACCTACTTTCGCCGGGCGCTTCGATCGCAAGACGTTGACGCACTCGACAATGGCGGCGCCCGAGTTGTCGATGCAGTTGACGAGGGTCTACGCGGCGCATCAGTTTCTGTTGCAGGAACAATCGTCACATGACCAGAGGAATTCCCGCACCTTCAGCTGGATCATCGTGAGCTCGTTGTGTGGTTGCGCGGACTGCCGTGGTCGTCGACAATCTTTCGCATGTCGTCGAGCGCGCCGGCGATTCCCGTCCAGCCCTGCTCGCTTGCACCCTTCACTCGCGCCAGTCGGCCGGGGTCCGCGTACGGCCCCAGCTCAGCCCAGCCCTGTCTGACCGTCGACCCGTCTGCGGTCTACGGTCGTGCGCTATTCCGGGCCTCGCTGCTTTGTGCGGCGCCGCTCCTTCCCCTCCTTCTCGCGGAGCGTTTGTTCTGCCCGCGCCGTCGTTGTCTCTCGTTGTTGCGCGTATTGTGTGTTGTCGCCGTCGCTCCTTCCGCGTGAAACTGGCTTGCTGGTCGCTATACGTCACCCCAACCACCCCTTTCGCGCCGTCACTTCCCGTCAGCTGGGACCGCGCAGTCACCTCTGCGACGCACACATAGCCCGATAATTGCGACTTTTTGCGCGCCATGCCACGCCAGATTGGAGGCGTTCGGGGCGGCCTGACCCTGGAGAAGCTGGCATCGTACGACGACGTGATCACAGATGCGCTGGTTGACAAGGTGAGTCGCGCAATCCGGCAGCAGCGCGCCGTCTCGGTCGCAGACGGCTTGGAGAGCGATTGGGCTAAGCTGGGCGCACCAGGTCTACTACTGGACCACCATCCGCAAGAACCATGGCGGGCGCTTTGCTGCGTCTCGCGGCATGCACGAGGAGGATATCGCCGACCGCATCCGCCGGCACGCCATCTGGGACAAGGACCCCGTCGAGGCCGTGCAGGAGCTGCTCAAGCTGCCAGGGCTGCGCAAAGTCATGGCCAACATGAAGGACGAGAAGGACCAAGAGCAGTTCAAGCGACATCTCAGGAGATACGTCAACATCTACATGCCGGACAGTCCCTTCGAAGTCACCACCACCAACCGCTACATGATCACCGAACATGAAGCCTCGATCACTGCACGGAGGGACATCTGTCCGCGCGAGGAGATCAAGTACCTGACAGGGGTCCAGGTCGCCATGACTGAAGAGCAGGAGCAGAAGCTGGAACTGGCACGCAAGGACTTCAGTCTGGTCATCTCGAGCAGGAAGAAGACGCGCTCGTTGTTCCTCGGACCTGCGCGCTTTGCCAATCACGACTGCGATGCAAATGCAAGGCTGTCAACCAAGGGCTACGATGGCATGCAAATTGTGGCCGCCAAGCCCATTGAGGCGGGAGACGAGATCACAGTGTCGTACGGTGAGGACTACTTCGGCGAAGACAACGTAGAATGCTTGTGTAAGACGTGCGAGCAAAGTGGCGTCAATGGTTGGGCGCCGATGAAGCGGGTAGAAGAGAGCGATGACGAGGAGGAAGAAGAAGAGCATACAGCAGAAGAACGGGGCACAAAGCGCAAGTCAGAATCCGTGGAGCCCACGCCCCGGAAAAAGGGTCGGTTCATCAAGAGGTCGCCTGAGAAACCGCGCGCTTCAGAACACCTGCGCGAGGCCACCCTTAGGAAGGCGCACAGCATCTCGTCACTTCCCGTCAGCAGCATCGAGGACTCAGAAACCGCATCTCCGGCCAAGGCATGCGACATCCGCAATCTGCAGCGCGATGGTCTTCTTACTCCTCTCACAGTTAGCATGGACGAGGCTAGCTCATCACGCGATACTAGCCCGCAGTCGCTTTTGCATTCACCAAAGTCTGCGCACTCCACTGACGCGACCTCCGTGGATGACGAACACTCACTGGAAAGTCTGCCAAAGATCAAAATCGAATCCGAGATGCTACAAGAGCACCCTACTTTGGGCGTGGCTACGCTCATGACACAAACCACAACAACAACAACAACGGTAAACGCCCCGTTGCCTTCCCTTCTTTTCCCCGACGACGACAGTGTATCAGAACTTAGCGAACTGTCAGACAGCCTTGAGTTTGACAGCGAGCACGAGCGACTCGTCAAGCGCAAATACCGCCCAACATTACGCACAACACGTTCAAAATCTAACTTCGACCACCAGAACCGCATCGGCACACCGATCGAGATCACAGAAGATGAGGTTCCCGAGGGATGGGTCAAGAACAAGCGCAAGCCCGGCGACTACATGACCAGCGGTGCCTGTCTTTCAGCAAAATACAGCAAGTGGGTCGAGTGCCAAACATGCGACGACACGTTTGTGCAAGCCGACGGCTACAACACGCGCAAGGAGTGTCCCCGCTGCGAACGCCATTCAAAGCTGTACGGATTCCGGTGGCCCAAGACGGAAAAGGAGGGCAAGCACGACAAAGAAGAGCGCATCGCTGACCACCGCACCGTCAACCGCTTCGTGGACCCAGAGGAGGAACGCGAGCTGAAGCTCAACAAAACGAAGAAGCTCCTGAAAAACAGCATCTTGGAACGATACTCAGGTACGCCCCTGAGCGAACGCAGCAGCTTGAGCTCCAGCGTGGATGTCGACACGCCGCCCAAGCGGCGCAGGAAGCCGGCCAGGAAGACTATGTAGCGCCTGTATTCTGATGTGATAAATGGCGAGACGGTCGGTATGCAGCGATGACACGGACGTTTGAAAATCACACAGTAGGCGCATGATTCGGCAACGCATTTTTTGAGGCGCGCATGGAGTATCTACATGGAACATATGTTTGAGGCTCTTGAGGCTTGGGTTGAGCAGCTAAGTGAGCCTTGGTGTGATGCAATAGATCATCTGGTACGGGAGGAGTACCAGCAGTGTACAGTAGTCAACATCACGAGTGATACGCAAAAGTAATGGCTGATCGCCGGTAATCGCATCAATGGGTTGTGACTGCAGAGCGTATCTAGGCCTTGAATGAGTAATGCTCGATTAGGGTATCTAATTTATTGGTAGCGTAAACATGTGTATTATACGTGATATTCTTACAGATAGCGCCTCATGACGCCGCACCCAACAACACTCTGCACGTATGCCGCGCAGTACACCCCAACGCCCTCACCACCCTCTAAACGACCCCCCGAACCCTCCGCCGAACCCCCCCAACGCGCTTTTAAAGCCCTCCGCATACCGCCCCGTGCTCGCACACTCGCTCGCCTGCGCCTTCTCATGCGCTTGCGGCAACCACTCCCTGATCTTCTCCTCGCGATTGTGATTACTCGGGTGCGTGGACAGGATCTGCGGCGGGCCGTGTTGTCCACTCTTCTCCATGCGGGCCCAGAACTCCATGGCGGCTTCGGGGCGGTAGCACGCCTGCGCCGCCATCAGCAGGCCGATGTAATCCGCCTCTGCCTCGTGCTTACGGGACGCAGGCATGGATAAAAAAAGTTGGAGAATGGCGTTGGCGCTGTAGAAAGATACGTCGAGGGCGAGGGAGGCAAGGATCGGGATGAGGATGAGCGGCGCTTGGGACATGCGCTCTGCGGTGTGGCGAGCTACAACGTGCGCGATCTCGTGTCCGAGCACGGCGGCAATCCCATCCTCGTCCCGGCACTGCGGCAGGATCCCCGTAAACACAAACACCTTCCCGCCCGGCACAACGAAAGCGTTCATCTCGGGGCTATCAATGACATGAACCTCCCAGTTCATCTCCCGCAGCCCGTGCCCCTCAGCAAACGCAAACGGCAGCAACCGCTCCAGCACCCTTTTCACCATGCGACTCCTCGGATCGTCCTCGCCGAGAAAGCGCCCGGCATATTGCTGCTGGATCTCCGCGACTGTGCTCTCGCCCAGCGCTTCCTCGACTTTTGCCGGGATGAAGTTGAAGCGCCGGCGCCCGCTGACGGGCACTTCTTCCAGGTTGAGCACGTACACGGCGCCGCCGCCCGCGGTGATGACGCCAATGTCTCTGTAGAAAGTCGGTTTCTGCGCCCAGTTTGTGAAGAAGGATGATATTCCCGAGCGAGCCGAGAAGCGCTGGTACTGCTGGCCCCCGCGGCCGAAGGGGATTTTTTGGTAGGTGCGGAAGGGGATGTTGTTGTGAGGGCGGAGGAAGGGACGTGGAAGTGTTCGGGGGCGTAATCGATGCATTGTGAGCGGTGTTGTGTGGCCCAGTGGGCGTGATGTGCGGTGGTTATATTGCTGTCGTGGGCAGCGTAATGTTGCCGTCGGTGGATGACGTCGAAAGTCCGCGGGAGTGCCAAGATCTGGGGAAGCTGCGACCGGGGCGCGTCAAATTGACGTTCCAAATGATCAATATGAGCTGTGATCTGCTGTGCACTCTTGATGCAACCACCATTCCTTCTTGCATTGCAGAGAGATCTCGGAGCTCTTCTGCCTACCATAGTTGAGTCCTGAGCACAGCGCCTACGCTGCGCACGTATTCTGTGGAAGAGCTGGCCTACATCAAACGAAGTCTGTAGGGAGCCATAATCGTCCACCCCGAGCTGCGCGATCGTCAGATCTTCATGCTAAGGCCGCCCAAGTCTTCAGCTCCGATTGCTTGGTACACGAGCACTAGTGTCCACGATCGTACTGAGACCTCATGGTATCTCAAGCCCAGACTGAGCATGATGTCGGAGTCAGACGCAACTTACGAGACATCGCCGCGCACACTTCTGAACCCTGTAGCCACCTTGGGTAGACGCAAGTTGGGGCTTACGAGCCTTTTCCTTGCGGGCTGCCTGCAAAACATTGTTCTTATCTAGCCTTCATACGTCGACCATGTTAAAACTGCCAGAAGGGACTAACCAAGAATTGCGGCGTATTGAGAGATTATGATCTTCACCAGACAGCAGGACCGAGACAGCGTTGCAAAGTCTTGACGGGCGCAGCTATTTGCTCCGGTTGGGATCCTGGGCGTATTTGTATTGAAAGGTGATGTGCATCTTTGTGTTGGACAGACTGGTGGCACTTAAAGGCTACTACGGTGTCTGCACTCTTCTTGCAATGTCCAAACATGATGGGTGTAGAAATGATCGAAGTCAAGGCGGAGATGGTGCAAAATCAGGCTTAGAAGACATACCTTGAGGCTGTTTTATACGGCTTTAAATGGAGTTTGGCTTTCGCTGGCTCGTTATGATAACGGAGAGGCTCTTGCTGTGACATTAACTGCGCTATCGCAAGGTCGATTTCTCTGGAATTTTGCAGGTGTGATGTGATTCATTATGTAGACGTGGCAGTTGCATCGATTGTCGGTCTCCGTTGTTCATACTCATTTCCTTTCACACAGCTCGCATACAGTCGGGTGCCAAAAGTCTGTTCGCGCGGGCGCACGAGCCACAACACCAACATTGCGAGCTCAACTTTGAAGTAGAATAACCCTACACAACGTAGACTAATTTAGATAATACGTATTAAGGAAATAAAAATACACTTAATATCGAGTCTGATATCCCTTTGCCTGTCTTACAGCGTCTAGGCGTCGTGGCATTGACGTAATTAGTCGCCGGATCAGTGAGTCGGGTATTGCAGCCCATGCCTCGTGCAAACCCAATTCAAATGCCTCCCAACTAGCTTGAGAGTCGCTCATATAGTCAAACTCGGGATGGAGCTTATGAAGCTTCTGCTTGAGCGCCCACCAGAGGTGTTCAATTGGGTTGAGGTCTGGAGAGTATGGTGGCCAGTCGACTGTGGCAATCCCGTGAATCTCTAACCATTCCGTACAGGCACGCGCAGTATGGATAGGTGCGTTATCCTGCATAAACCACTCACCGGGCCCGTAGTAGGGCAGGAGTCCTTCTTCCAATGCCCACATGTAGCTTTGAGCCGTATACCCACGCCGTGCAGCTGCCTCACCCCTAGTCATAATCACTAGAGGACTACGCCAAACGCGACCCCTGGAGTCAACGATATCGATGCCCACACCATACGAGCAGGTTGGCGAGCAGTATTCACCTCCTCCACCATCTCGTGAGACCATTTCTCCTCGGGTAATCGCCATACCCAGGTGGTATTGTGGCCAGACCCACGAGCAACGCTGCACTCGTCGCTAAACCTAAAGACTTGCCTGCCCCAGTTGAACCCCTGCCACGCATGAGCAAGAGCTAGACGAGATTTGGCTGTACGCGTACTGATTTTTGGTCTACGCTTTGCTCTGAACTTGCGTAGGTCTTCATTGGCTAAGGCGCGTTGAACAGTACGACGTGATACTCGTGGGTGGGTGGCCCGGACGTCTTGTAGGCCGGCTTCCTCTATGAGCTTGGAGTACTCTATTTGAGGGTTTTTGCGAGCACATCGTCGTAGCTGGCGATAATCTCTACTACTTAAGATAGGTGGCCGGCCTGTCCTTGCTTGCGACGTGGTGCTGGAGGTGGCTTTCCATCGAGCAACTGTTTTCTGCACGCAGCGTTGGGTGCAGGAAAGTGCTTCTGCAACTTTAGACGTTGACACACCAGCCTCAACCTGCGCTAAGCAATATACTCGCTGCGCCTCTGATAATTCACCCCCGCGTATACGATTGCCCGAAATTTCAGTGCCAAAAGATCTCATTTGGATGGAGTATTAGGGTGTTAAAGAAGGTGCTGCTCTTGAGGATTGTGGGGTGGTTATGGCCTGTGCGTTTCGGGCGAACAGACTTTTGGCTAAGTACTGTATATGAGTTGCTCGATCCGTACATTTTTGAATCATATTACAGACACGATTTCCCAAGCAGACAACGACGTAGACATATAAGCGGACAATCAAGCAGACACCCAGGCAGATCACCCAGCATGTGCATCCTGTTTAACGTTACATATCCTTCCTGCAATCATACTACTGCAGCCTATTCCACGCATTGTAGGTCCAGTGGCAAAGACGGCATTAACGGGAACCCAGCCTTAGGGTGCAGGGGAGTTGAGACAGGTCAAGTCCGACGCGTGAGCTATCCATGTCCGGATCATTCAGGCATCAGGGGCCAAGATGCTGGGGAATTTGTACGACAACCAATCTCTGACCCCTCGAGGGCCTGGGCAGGTGCGGCTCAATCATACAGGAGTAGGACCATGTGGCCAGGTCGTACCGAGCAAAGCCACACGCACATGGAACACTTGAGGGGCGAATGGGCTGCCGACCCGCAGCGATTCCAGTCTGAATATGAGGGGTACAATCTGGCGTCTTCTGCCAACAAATGGGCTGATTATGTCGATGCCTCCACTCCCAGCCAAATTCTTTCTTCATCTGCCCGTGGTGGATTCCGTGACGACTACTCTATAGGCCATGACTACTGGAAAGACTCTCAGCCTTAGGGCAACGCGAGGTTCGGCGGGCGGAGAATAAATAAGAATGAGGTAGCTGAGGAAGCGGCCCTAGAAGAGATGTACGACGCTAACGGCATGCTGAGGGAAGAGTACCGTGGGTAGGGGTACAAGCCCGTGTAGTCACAACTCGTTTGTATCAGTGGACTACACTAGAACAAGTATTGCACTACCCCAGTCGCCTCGAGTTCCTATGAGTAAACGTCATCGGATTGATTTGTTCGCCAGGTCGTTGAAAGGATATATAATACCAATGGCATGCGCCAGGAGACACAGATCAGGCTCTTCTACAAGATCAGGTCTCGAGGTATTCAAAGTGCGACCGGCAATCAAAATCCATTTTCCTTAGATCTTGCACTTTTTGGTATCATGTCATATCGTTATCTTCCTCTTTTGATTTCCGAGGGCACCGCCGACTTCACTGCTTCCGCAGCCCCTCAAGCGTCTTGTGCGTCCCCTCGACAATTAACTTATGCTCCACAGCATGCATCCTCTCCTCGAGCTGCTCCTCCGTCTCGCCTGGCCTGATCTCCACCTCTTTCGTCACAATAGCATCGCCCGCGTCCACTTCCGCAATAACCTCATGAATCATGACACCCGTCCTCTTCAACCCCTCTTTCTGCCCCGCCTCCCACGCACGCCCAATTGCGTTCGCGCCCGCAAACTCGCCCGGCAACGCAGGGTGCAGGTTGATAATCTTGATCCCCGCCTCAGCAATGGGGTTGAGGAAGTTGGAGGTGACGATGTGCATCCAGCCCGCGCAGACGATAAGGTCTGTTTTCGTGCTGTAATTTGTGATGATTTTGGCGAGGTCGGCATCGTATTCGCTGCGTGCGAGGTCGAGGTCTGAGGGATACTTCTTTTTGTAGGGGACAAGGTTGTGGTAGGAGGTTGGTATCGAGGCTTTTGAGGCTCGTTCGAGGCCATAGGCGGCTTTACGACTGCCTGGTGTCAGATTGCAATCTTCTAATTAAGGGAAGGCGCGCTGACTTTGAGATTACATGCACAATCTTCGCGTTGGGGAGCGCATCAGTGCCACAGGCGTCGATGAGGGCTTGGAGATTTGAGCCATTGCCTGAGATCAGGACTGTGATGTTCTTCTCCGCCATTTCCACGGTATATGAGGCTGATTGTGAGGGCTCTTGAGATCAACGTACGCGCTCTGGTCAGTAACGATGTCAAGGTTGAGGCTCTGTCGCCCGAAATTTAGAGGACGTGGGGGTGGAGTGACCCCGCAGCGCGATCAGCGCGATCTCGGAGGTCCGCAGGAAGAATGAACTGCTGTTGTCCTGCAACATCGAGACATTTGATCACATCACCTCTGCGTTCAACGAAAGGACGCTCCTTCTCACAGCGATAATATGTGCCTGTGTTAGCTTGCGCGTGCTGTTAGGTTGAAAGACCCTGAGCCTACAAGGCGGACTGTTGTCACCTTCCTCGGGCACTACAAGCGCTGCCTCATTAACCGGGAAATCAGTAGTTGGATAAGCATGGTCTTACAGTATCAACCTTGTACAACTTCTTAGACAGACCGTTGCAGTCTGTCTTACAGTGATCACTCCAATCACAGCCACACGTTTTGGCCCCCAAAATGTCGATCTAATTTGGGCATCAGGCGCTCCACCCCTCGACGTTTGAGACTCCCAGTCAGACTGCGAAGGGGCTGACCCTAGTATATGTCGCTTATCGTTGCACATGATGCCCTCGCCACAGCTCAGCCTTGTTGAAATCAAGGAGTGCTCAACTTCTTACATAGGTAGAAGAACGGTCTGAGACTGGGCCTGTCATTAAGATCACAGTTGCTCATCGAAGGCCAGCAGATATGTCCGGGTACCCATGCCTCCCCCAGACCACATCTATGTGTTACTAATTGTAGCTCAGGAACTATACAAAGCCTAGCGAACATCTAGAGTCCAAGGCTGCTCACCAAGATGGCTACAAAATCTTTCGAAACTGGCTGTGGGAAACTCTCTCCATTGCTGCGGCTATAGGCCTCATCGTTGCGATCGCTGCCCTCCTTGCCACTCACCATGGAAAGCCGACGCCCAATTGGGGCGAGCGAATCAACTTCAACGCACTTCTGGCTATCTTGTCTACTATCCTACGAGCCATGCTGGTCGTTGTCGTTTCTCAAATCATATCTCAGAGAAAGTGGGAATGGTTTGCCACGACCCGCGAACGTGCTCTTGTACATCTGCAACAGTTTGATTCCGGCAGCCGCGGAAGTATGGGAGCTCTCAGCCTTTTGCCCACAGTCGTGTTGAAGGATGCAGTCACATTCCTGGCTGCTCTCATTCTTTTCGCCTCTTTTCTTGTTGGGCCGGCTGTCCAACAAGCAAGCCGTACAGTGGACTGCATGGTTGCTGTCCCAGGACTCAACGCCTCTTTGCCATTTGCGCATTACATTCCTCGGCGGAAGGGCTTCGTTGATCCATTAGCAGGTGGCCAGGAAGGCGTTCCTGCGTCGGATCTAACGGCGGCGATTCTCTCAGCTATCACCGTGCCGGACGGGCTCGAGAACCAGGTTCGCGGCTCGTGTTCGACTGGCAACTGTACCTTCTCACAGGGAGACCCCTACGATACTCAGGATAACCCAACGATGGATAGCACCATCGTTTCCCATTCGACCATGGGAATGTGTAACATGTGCGCCGACCTGACATCCCTCGTTTCACGCAATCGAACGGGTGGGAGTGGGTATTGCGACACACTCACTCTTCCAAATAATTTCTCGATCATGCAATGCTCTGGCGGATCCGACAACGTTATGATCCAACCTAGTGAGGATCTCTCTTGGATGGGAAACATCTTGTCGCCAGAATTGCGTGCCGGCTCACGATGGTCTTATGTCAACACCACCTTCCTCACCATCGCACAGGATGACTCAATCACTGCTGCTATGTGTAGCTTGTATCCCTGTTTGCGCACCTACACGTCTACTATCATTGGCAGTGACGTTCGGGAGACTCAACTCAATTCCAGCGTCATGCAGATTGATATGGGATTCGCTGATACAAGCCCCTACTTCATGCCAGAAGTTCTTTCCTATGGTGCATACAGCAATCGATATGGGCGCTACGTCAGCGTTCAATCGCCCTGCCAGGTCAACGGACAAGTCTACGATCTATCGAAGAACATGTCCACCTACGAGAACGGAACGAAATTGTCACTCTACGATTTCACAGACTACGGCGGTTCTGATCCTTGGCCCCCCAAGCCCAGGAACATCACTGCTCCTGAATCATGCATCTATCGACAGCATCCACAGTTTGTAATGGCAGTCGCCAACGTATTCAATAATGAGATCTTCAACGGAAGCTGCAGCTCATACAAAGGTCCAAACTGCCACAAAGCCCACGATGGGGAATACAGATGGGAGGGTTACACCGCAGACCTCGGGGTCAAAACAGTCCTTGAGACGCTTTACAGTAAAGGATACACAAGCTACCCAAACGTCACCAAATGGTTCGACAGGTTTGCAGACACCATGACTAACCGCTTTCGCTCGGACTACGGCACCGCTATATTCAACGACTCAAGGAGGGCTGACCTACCGCTGGACGAGAACCATGGTGTCGCATGGCAAAGCACAACCTGTGTCTCCATGCGCCGTGGCTGGCTACTGATACCCATCATTCTCACAGCCGTGACCTCGATTCTCGCCATCTGGACAATAACGACAAACTGGCGTCAGCGCCACAGCCGACCCGTCTGGAAAGACAACATCCTGCCCCTGCTGTTCTACGGCCGAGACATGGTAGACGACAAGCTGGAAGCACACTTGCACCGCAACAAAGAACTCACTGCACGGAACGATGCCGACGCAACGACAAGCAACGCACCTCTGCTGGAAACAAGGGAGATGGAGAAGATCAGTGCCGGCACGCCGATCAACATTCGCTGGTTTTACGGCGCAAAGCGAACCGTGGCAGACGATGGCAGCGAAGCTCCTAGATCGACCAGCCTGACAAAGCGTATCTGGCGGCCGCGCAAGCGCGAAGAGCACTCTAGCAACAGCCTACTCATGGAGCCATATGGAGGTGGTAGGACGCAGAGGGGCGGATCCGAAGGTGAGATCAGCCTTGAAGCCGCGGAGCCGTATGAAGGCAGTCAAGGGAATATAGACGAAGATGTCCGCAGTAATCGGCAAATGCGCTGATATTGCAAGCACATCATAGCCGTAACATCCCGATCTTTGTGAATACGCTCAGCAAGCCATATTATGGTATCAATGCCACACACGGTCCTTTCCAACGCCATGAAACCCAGAAATGCTTTTTTACCCCTATGCCTTGGGCTTCTTGCTCGCCACGGACGCGCTGTCCATATCTTCCCAGTCGTCATCTTCATCTTCCACAACGACCCTCTTACGTTTGCTGTTCGCTCCCTTCGCTTTTGCCTCTCCCCTCTCCCATCGCTTCCTCTTCTCGATTCCCTCTAGCCTCTCTTCGAACTCCTCCTGCTGGTTGTCTACGGCGGCCTCCAGCTTGTCGACTTTCTCGGTGACTTCCATCTGGTCCAGGGAATCTGCGTTTTGCATGTAGATGCGGTGCTTGAGCGCAAGACGCCAGAAATAGTACTTGCGATCATTCTCGTTGCTGCTCTTAGCTTTGCGGGTGATGCGTGCGCGGTTGCGGTGGTTTGGTGGGATCGTGGAAAGTGCGTGCAATTCGACCATGCGATAAAACTGACGCTTTACTATCTTTGTTTCGTGACGTAGGTTCTCGAGATCTACACCGTTGCCAAGGATCTGGTCGCGTGGGATGGGGGAGTCTTTGCGTAGAGCTTCGGCGGGGAGCATCGACGCGACGGAGAGCGAGGAGAAGGACGGCAGCGAGCGGAGGTAGGCGAGATCGCAGTAGTCACGCATAGCATCAAAGTCTTCGCTGGGATCTTCGACGGGGATCTCGTAGATAAAAGGTTTGCTGACAAGATCCGAGAAGATCAGGTTGTAGAGTCGAGAGCCGAGGGACTGGTTTTGATAGGGTGGGAGGATCAAGAACTGCGATATTCGTTCTCGTGATGATGTCTCAAGTCTGTTGTACTTCTCATTGAGCTGGAATGTGTTGGGGTCCTGCGTCATGCGTGGTGGTGTGTACTTGTCGGCCGAGTCGTTCGAGTCTTCTGGTGGTGGGCTTGGCAGCATCTTGGTGAAGCGCGCAATCTTCAAGGTAGGAAAGATCCACGTCCTGTAAGAGGTGGCGAAGCCAGCCAGAACGTATGGCGTGGTAGGGATGCCGTCGTCCTGTCTTTCGTATAGGAAGTATAGTGTCCAGCGATCCATCGTCTCCTCGTCGTCCAAGCCATTTACTGTTGCGCCATCGATGAAGAGCAAAACCAGTATCCTCAGATTGAGCCATATTCTTCTTGCCGCTGGATCCAACATAGGAGCCTTCCAAATCTCGTAGTGCTTGTTATGGACGTCAAAGCTCTGCTTGAGCTCGCCTGGGGGCTTCCAGTCTTTCGAGGTTGCCGCATCACGCTCTGTCTTGCTCTCCTTCACTTCCTCAGGTAAGTACTGCTTGAACAACTCCGGTGACAGGTCGACTTGCGCTTGGTCAAGATCTGGTGACAGCTTCTTAAGGTCGAGTTGCGCATCGAAGGAGATCTTGAGCTTGGGCTTGAGGTCATTCGTGCGGAAGTCGAGGTCGATCTTGGGGTTTTTGTAGCCAACGATTGACTCGTTCTCGTCTATGAGTGTATGTGTAAAGCTGGGGTTGAAGGTTTCGCCAATGCGCTCGTCGCCGGTCATGCCTGGGCGGTAGAGGCTGATATCGAAACACTCATTAGAGCTCGTTACCCCTGTCTCCAATCAGCGCATATTACATGAGGTATTTATAGTACTCACATTCGTCCAGATCCATGGTTGTATGTGTGCAAATGTGTCGTGGTAACGCTGTCAGATTTGCAGGCGCGTCGCGAGAGCGGGAAGTGGACGAGACGCGCCTGGCTCCGCTAGCGTGACTGCCATCTCAGCCCTACGGGAAAGCGCTAGTGACGCAGCCCCTGCATGGAGACAAGACATTTGTGGAGGATCGTGATAGATCAACATACACCGACTCTCGAATCCACAACACCTCGCTACCCTAGTACCGAGGCATGGACAGCGCTGAGTGACATACATTGTTGTCTTCTTTTCTTGCATACCCGGTGTATTCTTCCTTCTTCAGCGACTTCAGCGGATACCCGCACACGACACGCAGCATGTGGGACGGTCTCTTCATGCTGCTCACTCTGAGCACGATAATGGCAATTGCGTAGGCATATTGCCCCAGCGCGTGGCGCCTCCGTACAAGTCAGAAGCTAACAGTGCCAGCTCGTTCGTTGCCGGCATCCTCCCCCTCTCCTTTACTCTCTCGCCGCGCCAGCTGCGCATCATCACACTCCTCGGCACCGGCGTGCTCGTAGGGACCTCGCTCATTGTCATCATCCCAGAGGGCATTGAGACCATGTACAGCGCCGGCAAGACCCGTTCGCATGTATCGAGAAGCGTCATCGATACGATCCCCAACATCCACAAGCTGCAAACTGGCATCAACCATCCCTCAGAGTTTGGCCTTGGCGCTAGGGAGGTGGTCGACACGAATTTCGTGAGGACCGGTGCTGTGAAAGCACCCAATGGTGATGCTCTGGAGCAAAGAGCCCCGGCCGAGCTTAGAGCCAGGAGAACGCAGGAGCTAAAAGAGAAAGTCACGGAGAACGGAGCCTATAAACACAAGGTCGAAGAGGAGGAGCCCCATATGGCGCAAAAGGGCGGCGACGACGACTCCACCGAAGGTCACAAGGAAGGTCACACGCGTGTGCATGCCCCTGAAGAGGATGAGAACAACCACAAGCATGTCGACGAGATGCAGGGCCCCAGCCCGCACGCCTACATTGGAGTTGCACTTATTCTGGGTTACATCCTGATGTTCCTGGTTGACCACCTGCCAGAGGCGCTCTCTTCGTCACAGCAGCAGTACCAGCCCATGCACATCTCGCTGTCAAACCTACACCGCGGACCGCATAACTCGTCCAGTCTTAGTCTGAACGGGCTGACAACACCTGGATCTCCACCAATGTTGACCCCCACACCCATGGCTCCACCCAAGAAGAAGGGATCTGCGACCACGATAGGGTTGGTGGTGCACGCGTGCGCTGATGGTATCGCGCTCGGCGCTTCGTCAGCTGCTCCTGCTGGTTCCCTATCCTTCATCGTTTTTCTTGCCATCATGCTTCACAAAGCGCCTGCTGCCTTTGGATTAACATCGGTGCTGCTGAAGCAAGGCCACTCTAAGCGCACCGCACGGACTCACCTCGCCTTCTTCAGCTTGGCCGCCCCCGCAGGAGCCTTTGTGACTTGGGCCATGGTTCATGCGCTCGGACGCGGCACGCTTGGTGGAGACGAGGGCCTCACTTGGTCGACTGGCTGGGTTCTCTGTTTCTCCGGCGGCACATTCTTGTGAGTCTACTCAGCCTGACACTGTTTTCGTATAGACTAACACTCCCAGGTACGTTGCTATGCACTCTATGATCGAGGCAACCAACCCACAAGAAGAGCCCGTGATTAATGGCTACCTCGATGCACCACTTGGAAAGCAAGGCATGTCCAAGATCGACATCATCATCGTCGTCTTTGGAATGTTGTTGCCACTCGTCACTCAAATTGGGCACGGTCATGCGCATGCTCATTGAGGAAATCGATATAGCATGGCGTTCGGTATCTGTGACCTACCCGGCTAGTTTTGAGGACAAGATTTGCTGTTTAGGGATTCCCCTCAAATGATACCACAGCCTTTTGTTGTAGGATAGCAATGTATTCGTAGCGATCACTGATGATCCCCGTTGAACATGCTGATTGGGCCAGGCAAGGCAGGAAAGCATCTGACTCGAGCAACACCTTGGATCGAATCATCAGTGCACGACCGTCAGCATAATATCAAACACTGCTCGCTTGCCCAAGGAAGGGATTCACCTCGACAAGACGATCGGCGTATCACACTTCGCTCCACCTCATCAAGAGCAAGCTCAAAAAAGGACAGTCAAGGTATGCATCCGCAACAACCACGCATCGACAAATGAAAACCAAACCTGTGTCTCAACATGACACCTTGTGTCGACAAAATCAACTTTGAAGCGCAAGAAACGCGGCCCTCTCACTCGGCGGAGTCGAGGACGAGGCAAGTATCCGTCAGACCGCTGCTCTGGCGTCCATGCTTAGCCATCCTTTCACCAAGGGCGCTCCCGCCTCAAGCGGCTCGACTCAGGCTAGCAGGCGTACGCCGCAACCGTGCAGACTCATCATTTATATATCCCCCACGATGCTCTTCCATCGAAAAGGTCCGATGTTACTTACCCTCACCTGATTCTCTGCGTTTGCGCTTGTGCGTTCGTCTTCGTCATCCACACATTTCAAACCTCAATATTGGAACCTCTCCAGTATGGATCTCCTGTCCTCAGCCCAACCCACCACGCCCTCACCTGCGAGTAATCTTAACCCAATGGACACCGCTTGTGGTGCTGTACCCGTGGACCATGTTCCCCTCTCTCCACCAGCCTCGCCGATCTCCACAGCGCCCAAATTCCCCCTCCGTGATGCTAAAGTCAACAACTACAAGAAGCCGACCAAGACACCGCGTTTCCCCCGCCACCCCTGTCCAACCGCAAACTACAACCTTTCTCTTCTCAGTGCAGAGCATCAAGCCCAGCGCCTCTTCGGTCAATCCTTCAGCCTACGCAACCCCATCACCGGCGAGCTCCTCGGCCCCTTCGCCGTCCTCAGCTACACAGACGGCTGGATCCCCCGCTATTGCAACTACATCCACTCCATCGTGAGTTCTTCGCTCTTCACCCTGCGCGAGCGCGAACTCATCGTTCTCGCTGTCGCGAGCGTCACGAGAGCTGAGTACGTCATATACGCACACCGCCGCATCGCCGCCAGCGTCGGGTTGAAGGATGAAACCATCGAGGCCTCGCTAAGCCGCTACGGTTGGATGGACATGGTCGATCTCTCGCCGCGCGAGAAAAATGTGTATCGTATTGCGTCTGAGATGGCGGGGAATTGGGGCCGGGTGAGCAATGACACGTGGGCGGCTGTTGTGGTCAAGGACAAGCCGAAGGCCAAGGGGCAGGAGGGGTGGCTGGAGCGCGAGTTTGTGAATGTGGAGAATGTGGTTGAAGATGCTTGTGGAGAGAGGTTGCAAAGAGGGGAGGTGGCCATGTTGGCGCAGGTGCTGGCGAGTACGATGTTTGTTAGTGTGCTGGTGAACTGTGCGGATTTGGATATTGGATCCCAGGAGGAGGTTGCGGGACAGCCCTGATGGAGGTTCGAGTGAGGTCTTTTGTTTCTTTCTATATTGGGAGGTGTTAAGCGTGAGACGCGTTGTTGGCTACCTCTGTTGTCTACTTTCGGTTTGCTAAGTTTGATTTGAGCATAGGCTGGGTAGAATTCAATGATTTTACAGTAGTGTTCAACGCTATACCTTCGCCAGTAACACGCAGATCGAGTAGCACATTACATGATCATACGATGCTTCTTAGATCTTGCCTTTTAAAGCTTGATGCTCTGATCCTTCTACTCCTCCGCCCGGCCGAGTGATCCTTCAGGATCCAGTCCGTGAAGCAGGAGGCTTAGCCCGGATCTGAACCTACGCGATTTACAAGACCAAGAAAAAACAGCGGGAAATGAGTCTGGATTGCGTGCTCTACCGATTTTCAGACGTGCAATGCTCTTGCAGTGCAGTCAGGTGCACTAAGTGAGGAACGGCTTGACAAGCTCAATGGACTTTTCCCAAAGCAACCCCTCCTTCTCCTGATCATACGCATATGGAAGATATCCCAGGTCCCACTCCTCAAACTCTTCCTTCTCAACCGGTTTTGCAATCTGACAGTTCTCGAGATACTTCCCGCCCTTGCCTTCCAAATCTTTCGCGACAGCCGCCCACACAGTCGTAGCCGCGCCCTGTTCCACGGACTTTACGACCTTGCCTATATCAGGATTCTGGCCCCACGCCGCAAGCATCTCGTCAGGTACGTGCTTGGTCAAGCCCGTCATGATGAGGCCAGGGTGCACCGACCATGCATGCACGCCTTTGCTTCCATAGCGCCGCTCGAGCTCAGAGGCTGTGTACAAATTGGCAGTCTTGCTCTGCCCGTACGCAACCCAGGGGTGGTACTCGCCTTCGAGGCTGAGGTTGGCGAAATTGATGCCTCCGTGTCGATGAGCGGACGAGGACAGAATGACGATGCGCGAGTTGAAGGCGGCGGTGGTGGAGTTCTGTAGGGTTGGGAGTAGGAGCTGAATGAGCAAAAAGTGTGCGAGATGGTTCGTGCCGAATTGAAGTTCGAAGCCGTCGGCCGTTCGACCCTCGGGGTTTGCCATGATGCCGGCGTTGGCGATCAGGATGTTCAAAGTACTGCTGGATGCAAGGAATGCGGCGGCGCATGACCGAACACTGTCGAGAGAGTTGAGATCCAGCTCCAAGAGGTGGATTTTGGGACTGTCCAAGATGCTGCCGAGTGATGACTTGGCTTTGTTGAGATCTCGCGCGGTGAGGTAGAGGGTTGCACCTGTGTCAGCGAGGGCTCTAGCGGTCTCGATACCAATCCCAGAGGAGCAGCCAGTAATCAAAATCGTCTTGTCGGACCATTTGCCTTGGAGCTCATTGTCGGCGACAATTTGGGCAGCTGTGGGACGAGCATCACCCGGACCTCCTAGTGACCGGTGGACAGCTTCGTACTTGGTAGTCATTGTGAAGATATGTATCAATGAGTAAAGATGCGGTAAGAGTGGATGGAGATTTGACACAACAGAGAGACTGACTTTATAGGAAACAACTGAATACATGCGGACGAAACTGTCCGCCGACCTTGCCTATATGCTTACCACGGGGCGAAACTAGGTCGACGAAGGTATGGATCATGATTGTCGCCGGCATACAGCCGAAATAGTTGCACTTTTACCAAGACAGTCATCCCAAAGTAACACTTCGCGGGGCGTTGATAGACCTGTCGGAGTCGTTCAACGTGCTCATGAACGACAACCACCTCCTGCACTTCCCAGCGTTGTTGAAAGCTCAAAATTGTCGTTGTACAGGACGTATAGCCGAGAATCTTTTCGGTTCAGGCTCTGACTTTCGCGCTCAGCGTCACCAGCCGGGCAACAACGCAAGGCGAACATGCCACATGCAGTGGATCGATCTAAGCTCGATACAGTGATCATATTCGCCAAGAATTCAAGCGGACATTGCGGTCTTAACTGATGTTATCATGAGAAGGAGGGATTGGACGTCTTAGATTATGGAGGCGTGGGTGAATTGCTGACGGATCTACCGAGATCACGATGTGGGGCTGGCTTGGCGAATTGGGTTTCCTCATTAGGCCATCACCCCGACATCAAACCAAGTCAAGTCTATGCGACCTTTCTGTATCCTCTCGACTCCTTCTCCCTGAGATGGTAGCAAAGATAGTGTAGTGTGGCATACAGTACCGTATTATGCGGGCGAAACGTCGGAATGTTTGTCAGCAGTGCCGGTCAAGGAAGCTCGGGGTAAGTTGCACTTATTTGATGACCAAGACGTTCAGAGAGCTAATGGATCCTTTAGTGTGATGGCAAGGCGCCAGCGTGCGGACAATGTACCCTGAGACAACTCTCTTGTAGCGGATACCCACGGAACTTTGTCTTTTTATCTCCGCCATCCAATAGTGCGTTGAAGCTTAGTGCTTCTGAGAAGTGTGAAGCTGGATCAGCATGGCACGCGAATTCAACATCCGCAGAACTGCAGCCGCCCATCGCTGTTATTAAAGCTCCAAGCGGAATCATCACAGTACCGGCGCTGCTGAACGAATCTGGCCTCTTGGATGATGTACGTTTCATCGTGGAACACTACACTCCCACACACAGCGACGTGACTGCGGAGTTCAACCCGTGGCACAATCAAATATGTGGGGCCTGGGTAGAAGCACTACCTTTACTCTTTACCAAAGGCCAAATTCCGAATTTCCTCGCTTCATCCATCACTGCGTTTGCAGCAGCTCTTCGGCACCCTTGTGTCGGAAGCAACGCAGTCCCACCTCAAGTGCTCGAATTATACGGTATATCGCTTGACTTGCTAGCGGGCGCTCTCAAGAATGCCAGTGGTCTTCTGCAAGTTGAACACTGTGCTGCGATTATGTGTCTGACGGTGACCGAGGTATGTGGGATTTTGCAGCTCATCCGCAAAAATCGAGCATCACAAACTAATGAATTTGACAAAGACTGTGTTTCCGACATCGAGATTCAGTTGGATGGAGCATGCTGCAGCTGTTGGACACTTCATCGAGCGACTCGGTCCCAATGCGTTCACCTCTGGCATTCTGCACAAGCTATTCGTCGGCTTCCGACCATTGCTGGTGAGCCTACCAAAATTTGTACACCTGACACATATGACTGACAAATCTTCGTTTCTGTAGCTGAAAAGTGCCATATTCCATCGACGTGGATCGTTTCTCGCAACGGCAGAATGGACCGAACAGCCCTTCCAGGGACAGTCCATATCTCCAGCACAATCACTCTTCAACCAAGCCGTCCGCCTACCGATCTTACTCGAACGCTTTGACGACATGATGCGTTCTCCATGCTCGTCAGCTCAGGTGAAGTGTCGTACCGATCTCGAAGCGTTTCTGCAGAGGCTCGAAGATTGGGATGGGGCTGAACAGAAACAGTCATCATCGCCGCTATATTGGAAGAAGCCTGACAATGGTCATTTTCCCGCTTGTGATGTTGACACTATCTGGTTCAAGGACCTAATGACGGCGTCGAGTCTGACTTTCTGCTGGGCTTTCAAGATCATCGTGCTGGATCACCTTTACCTGCTGCGAGAATCAGCGGATACTGTGTGCCCGTCTCAACGCCCTCATCATGATGCACGGGCAAACGACTCCTTCGGTCGTGAGGAGGTTATTACGCTGGCAGAGATGATATGCAATAGCATGCCATACTTTATACGACCGGAAGCGAAGCTCTGGGGACATGCGTCGACTTTCTTCACTTTCTCCACAAGTGTCCAGGCATTCAAGAATAACAAAGAAGCCTGCCAACCACAGCTTCTACGATGTCAGCATATATTTACACGCCTCAATGAGATGAAGGTCTACTTCCCAGGGATACAGGAGCTGCTTTTGTGAGCATCCGTGTGAGCACCCGTGTGCGCCTCCGCCAGTCCAGTACCTTGGAAACGTCGATCAGCAACAGCAAGGGCATCGAGTGTGCCAGTTGGTCCTGGTAAGACTAAGAAGAGGAGACACTGCTTTCACCAAAACGCATTGAAGACGCTTGTGAGGTCATTCATCAGCCAATGTGGCATGTAGATCATGTTCATATATTTCATAATTGCTCAAAGCTTGTTGCAAAGAAGACAAGCTTTTCCATATTTCCACCATGATGCTGCGCCTGACAGACTCCGTAATCACTTTTCCGGACTGATTATCTCGAACGAAGTAGGTAAAGCTGATGGCCTGAATATCCGGCAAAGTGTAGATATCGATGGACCAGGAACTCGAAAACAAATCGAAGCGAAGCAAACGCTAAGCCATGTCATCTAAGTCATGACTCGTGTATCAGGGGTCGTGAAAGAGTCCATCGAGCGTTGCTGACGGTGTCCGACGTGGCCTTGAGCAACTGGGGGCACCTAAGCGGCAGTCGTGGTAGCCGCAGGGGTCTCGGCAGGCTTCTCGGCGGACTCGGTGGCAGCGGGGGCAGCCTCGGTGGTGGCAGCGGCGCCCTCGGTGGAGGCCTCGGCAGGGGCATCATCCTCCTTACCGGGGGAGTCAATCGCGACCTTAACGGCGATCTCACGGCCCTCAATCTCCTTTCCGTTCATCTCAGTGCAAGCCTTCTGCTGGAGCTCCTCGGAGCCGAGGGTAACGAAACCGAAACCACGACCCTTGCGAGGCTCACCGCGAGCCTGGAGCTTCTTGACCATGAAACGGGGGATGGGGCGAAGGGCGATCTTAGCCTGAGTGGGAGAGTAGTCCTTGAAGATCTCGAGGAGCTGCAGCATGTTAGTACAACCGTCTTCAGTCAATTCAAAGGGCAGCACGTACGCGGTCCTCCTTGAGGTCGTAGGGCAGGTTGGCGACCATGACCTTGGTCTTGGAAGCGACACCATCCTCAGGGGGTCCGCGCTGCTTGCGCTCGCGGGGAGCAGCGGGCTGCTTGGAGGCAGAGTCCTTGTTGGTAAGCGCTTCGTTCGTGGTCTCCGTGAGGGGAGCAACTTGGCCGGGTACATTTGTGGGTGTGCTCTCGGCGGGAGCGGCATCAGTCAGCTCGATCTGCTCGGCCTCAGCACCGTCGGCGTTCTGCAGACATGTTAGCAATAGCCGTCAAGCTGTGACTCAGGTGAGCTTACAGCGCGTCCGCCACGTCCAGCGCGGCCACCGCGGCCACGGCCACGGCCACGGCCGCGAGTGGAGGCACGGCGGCGCTGCTCGTTGCCGCTGGCACCCTCAGCACCGCTACCGGCGCCCTCAGCGTGAGCCTCGGGAGTGCGGGCAAGCTGGATCGAAACCTTGCGGTCGAGGATGGCCTTGCCGTTGAGCTCGGCGATGGCGCGCTCGGCCTCAGAGGGTGTCGACAAAGCAACGAAGGCGTAGCCAACGGGGCGCGAGGTGCGCGGGTTGGTAGGGATGGTGGTGGACTCGCTGTGCAACGTGTTAGCTCGGGCCCAGCACGCGTCATGCGCACACGCAGACGTCACTCACACAAGGTAGTCCTTGAAGAAATCCTTCAACTCCCCCTCGGTGGTCGCGTACGCGAGGTTTCCAATGTAAAGTCGCCTTCCCTCGGCAGCGCTGGCACGCACAGCCTCGTCCTCGGCTGCGGCGGGCTGCTGGGCGCCGGTGCTCTCCGTGGTGGCAGGAGCGGCACTGTCAAGGGTGGTGTTGGCCAACTGGGCGGTGACCTGTTCGACTGGGGCGGACATGTTTGCTGAAGTTTGAGGTTGACGGACACGAACTGGATCGAAGCGTGTGGGGGTAGAGGTAAACTTGGAGTCCTAGTAGACCGATGAAGGTAACCGTGAACAGTAGTGTTGGGATGAACCGCCTGGAGGGTGGAACTATTGACGAGGGGGGTGGGGTGGGAAGCTACGAGCCCGGAAGGTTGGTGAGAGGTGGGTTGATGGGGTGGTTGAGTGTCTCAGTTGTTGACTTGATGGGGAGAATAGGAGCGGACGAGCGCAGAGCATCAAAATAAAGATTGGGACGGGGCGCCGGAGGAGCGCTAGGCTCGAACGGGGGCCGCAGACGAGCACTTGCAGCGAGACAGCCACAGAGGGAGGCGCCCTGCGGTCAGTGCTGGCAAGGGCTCCGCTGGCGAGGGCAGGCAACCGTGAGAGCGGTGTGAAGACAGGAGTCGCCATGGGGTGCTCTCTGCGCCGGCTGCTCTCACTTGCTCGTCGAGTCGTCTGCCTTCTGTTCTCCGCCCTGGTGATGTGGGCACGCGACGACGTCTGCTGGAATGCAAGGCAGAAATCTAGCGAGCATCACTGTGCGCCACACCAAAAGCGCAGTGGACGCAAAAGCCCGTCCACACGTCGAAGCTTCGAGAGATTACGCTTCTGCTCACTCGCAGACGGGTCCGCGCCTGGACCACCAAGAACCGCTGCCATGGAGACCCGCCAGCCGTTGGACGTGGCGCTAGCGCACCGCTTTTCACTCTCGACGGGCCCGGGGAAGCGCCACACAGACATCAATTTCTCCAAGCCTTTCTAGCCTAGTCTCACCGCAGGTTGCATCAGCACCGGCCATGGAGGATTCGCAGTGCCTCCGTCGAGCCCTGGTGCTCTACGGCTCCGAAACAGGAAATGCCCAGGATGTTGCTGAAGAAATGGGAAGGCTCGCAGAGCGCCTGCGCTTCGACACGGAAATCGCAGAACTGAATGCAGTCAGCCTAGTACGTCAGGCGCGTGAGAGTAGCAAGAACGGCGGTTGATGTTCTTGCAGAAGCAATTGCTGCAGCACGATGTGGTCCTGATATCCATCTCCACAACAGGCCAGGGCGATCTGCCACCGAACAGCCAGGCCTTCTGGAAGGCTCTGCGCAGTGCTCGGCTGCGGCCAGGGTGCCTGCAGCGGATGAAATTTGCATCATTCGGACTCGGAGACACCTCGTATCCAAAGTCAGTCTGCTAGCAACCTACATGAAGGTGCTGATCTGATACTCGAAAGATACAACTGGGCACATCGAAAGCTCTATAACCGTCTTGTCCAGCTTGGAGCGCAGCCAATATGTGACCGTGGCGAGTCTGATGAACAGCATCCTGAGGGGTAGGTAATAATACTTTGCCCGTGATAACCGCTATTAGCACGCTCATCTGCCTTTTTGGTGGCTTGAGCAATGTTCCTCCCATCATCGCCCTATGACTGTTGCGCCACGAATCCCTATCAACTCGACTGACGACCTCCAGCATCGACGGCTCATTCCTTCCATGGACGACGACTCTGCGCAGCAGTCTCCTCCAAGAGTGCCCTTTACCTGAGGGGTCAGAGCCGATACCGGACAACGTTCTGTTGGACCCAAAGTGGTTGCTCGACTTTGCAGACGGTGATATCACAGCATCATCGAACGGTCATTTAACATCTACTAGCAATTGTGATACAGAGGAATTGCCAGATCAAGCCCTACTTGACATTGCCGGTGGTCTTACAGCGAATGTTGTTTCAAACGATCGACTTACACCTACAACACACTGGCAAGACGTACGGCATCTGAAGCTCAATGTTGAGGGCGCGCATCCTTATGTGCCTGGGGACGTCCTGACAGTATACCCGAAGAACTTCCCTACCGATGTCGACCAATTTATGTCCATCATGGACTGGACGCCAATCGCCGACCGACGGATAAAGTTCAAGCCATCATCTCCGTCTGTCTCGCCCACTGCCCGCTTACCAGTGTCGACCTTCACATCTTCAAGCACCACGTCCCTTCGGGAGCTTCTGACCAACCATCTCGACATTCTTTCCATTCCTCGGCGTTCTTTCTTTGCGAAACTTGCTCACTACACGAGCGACGAGTTCCATCGCGATAGGTTGCTCGAGTTCACCGATCCGGAATACATCGACGAGCTCTTCGATTACACCACACGGCCACGTCGCAGTATTCTTGAAGTCCTGCAAGAGTTTGAGAGTGTCAAGATCCCCTGGCAAAGAGTATGCAGCATCATTCCCACCCTTCGCGGGAGACAGTTCAGTATCGCAAGCGCAATGACCGAGGTCCCCTCTCCCGGAGATATCAGTGGCAGCCGCACAAGAATCGAACTCCTCATTGCAATCGTCAAGTACAAGACAGTCATCAAGAGAATCCGGCAGGGTGTAGCTACCCGCTACATCGCGAGCCTTTTACCGGACCAGCAGCTCACCGTCACCCTCTCTCGCGGCGGCCTGGGCGTAACGCAGAACGAACTCAACAGACCCGTCGTCATGATCGGTCCCGGAACCGGCGTTGCGCCCATGCGCGCTCTAATACAGCAGCGTATGTACTGGCGCCAGCAGGCAAACAACCCGGACACACCGACAGCAAACGACCTCTTGTTCTTCGGCTGCCGTAACGCCGAGTCCGACTACTTCTTCAAAGACGAGTGGAAGGAGTATGCGGACATGGGCGTACCGCTCGAGGTCTTTGCTGCCTTCTCGCGGGATCAGAGGCAGAAAGTCTACGTTCAGGATCTCGTGCGGCAGCAGAGCGGGAAAGTGTATGATGCTGTCGTTAACAAGAGCGGGATCATACACATCTGTGGAAGCTCGGGCAAGATGCCGCAAGCCGTACGTGAGGCGCTGATTGAAGGGTTCCAGGAGCACGGGGCGTTGCGCAGAGAGGATGCGGAGGCGTATCTTGTGGCATTGGAGAAGAACGGGAGGTATAGACAGGAGACGTGGTAGACGTTGATACTAGTAGCCTTATTCGCAGACGAGTTCTGTCCTTGTCGCGTTGCCTCGTAACTCCCTGTCCCGCACTCGACTCCGAGATCTTCTGTGAATGCACACGACGAGCCTGAAGGAATTCGATGATTCAAGAGGCTCATGGATCTGGATCTTGCTGTGTGGGTAGTATGTGTGCGTAGGTTGGAGAAGTGGGCCTCGAGCGAGTTCAATTCTGGTGGGATATGCATAGCAAAGCTTGTAGTTGACTGTGGCAGGCGCACCTGTTACTCTCCAGAAACGATCTGCGGGTAGAAGACGTATCTCCAAGCAACGTCTCGCCACGAAACCAGGACGGCGGCATTGTCTGCGTCCAGCATCCTAAAGACTCCTGCTGAGTATAAGTATGTTAACTTCAACTTTCGCTGCCCTACTTGATCGCCAGATGCAGATCAGTGACTGCCAGCCAACCCTCCTCCCCACTGTCGTCGATGAGTACTGGCTCCGCGTCGTAAAACTCAGACACGTCGCCGGGAATCGATTCGAGCTGACAGCCCACACCAACAAAATGACGTTGCAGCGCAGGCAGATTATCCGGAAACCACCCAAGGGTGGGATTCCACTCCACAAGCTCCACCTTCACGCGTTGGTCCACACTGGCAAAGTTACACGCTTGCGACTGCAGAAAAAGATCGACTTCCGACTCGCACTTCAAACCTTGCATAGCCCGCGCAGTCGCCGATCCGAACTTGGATTCTATATGCAAAGCAGGCTGGATCCGCAGAGTTGTCAGCGACGCAGGGAACGCCTGCGACATCCAGTCTTCAGGGTCTAAACTTGGAGATACAAAGTAAGATGAGGGTGTGCTTTCGCCTGCAGGTCCGATGTCGATGGTCTTCAGGTGCGGGAAGGTGTTATGCGCATTGGTGGCCGTGCTTGCGGGGCCGAAAAGGTACGCGGGCATCAATGTCCAGTCCACAACCTCTGTGTCACGGACGCGGATATGCTGCAGCGAATCCGCGTGCATGTTGAGACAGGATGCCAGCGCGCGGGTGTTGACGCGGTGTGCTTGTGCGGCTTCGTCCGCGAGGTCGTTGGGCACGTGCTCGTATGTGAAGGACGTTAGGCCTTTGATGCCTTGCAGAACTGGGATGAGTAGATCCAAATCAAGATAACTCTGCTTCAGAGCCAGGACTTCCAGGCTTGAGCTTCGCTCTGGTAGGATCCTGGTAACGGGCCAGACGCTCCATTGGAACACACGGTAGCCTTCCTTCCTCATGACCGTTACTTGGGTTAGTTCCAACTCCCTCAGAGTCGGGATGGTGAGCAGAGGCACGATATTTTCGATGCGCATTGGGCCTTCGATGAGCGCTTTGTGTAGATTCGAGAAGCAGAGCGGGTTGAAGAATGGCGAGAGCGATTTAAACCAGTAATGGTGATCGTCCCAGAACCAGCTCTCCTTGACTTGTATGACCAACAGGTTCGGGCAAAACAGAAGTAGAATCTCGAAGTACCAGTATTCATCGTTCTTGCCGAATTTGGCGAACTGCGCGGCCAGGTCGGTGCCGTGCGGGACGCAAAGCTCGTTCAGACGATTGGTGATGTGCTGCTTCTCGAGTGGGGAGATGTGGGGGACTGTTCTGCGCTCTTGCTGCCATACTGATTTCTTTGTGTGCGCGGCGAGAGCGGGGTGATGGGAGATGGTGCGTAGGAAGAGCTCTGAGTTTCGACCTGGGAAGGCGTTGTAGAGGTAAGGTAGACTGAGGCGATGAAGACGATGGTTTGTGAGGGAGAGATGGGCGAGGGCTGACAGACTATGGATATGAGACAGAATGACGAGCACGAGCTCCTCGGGGAGGGCGTCCAGTGAGGCCAACGTTGGAGCCATATCCCCGGCATCACGCAGCTCACTTCGGGCAGAGCGGGTTGGATGTTGAGAAAGAAGGGGTTGAATCTTCAAGAACATCAAAAGCATCCAAAGGATACCGTACTTTTCAACGAGCACGCATCTTTTGCCCAGTCCAGCGATTAGCGAGTGAGGCGCAGTTGGACCAGTGCTGATAGGGAAGACATTGGTGAATGGACGTTGGGCTCGACTAAACGCGCTGTCGTTTACGCGCGTGTATGACTCGCGCCGTCTGCACGTCATCGTATCTGACTATTCCCCACCAAATTCGTGAACGCCGCCTGCGCGACTGCACAACTTCCTCCAGTACACCCACCGCGAGATCTTGGACCGAAATGGCGCAGAAGGGCGAGGATTTGCTTCAGCGACCGCTGTATGGTAGGTACACTTGCCCCAAACCTCATTATGATGGCTCATGTTTGCAGTGTTCGACCTGCCGAAAGAGCTACTAGCCACGCTCGAATACAAAGACCAGTCTGGCCGGCCTGTCGCAGCGCCCGCACCTGAAGTACAGCCACCTACGGAAGACAGCTCGGAGAAGCCAGACACGGAGGATGGCGACGCACCAAAAGCGACAAGCTGCAACTTGTGCGCACTCAACTTCAGCTCCGTGGCCGAGCAGCGCAAACACGTTCGCTCCGATCTGCACGGGTACAACCTGAAGCAGAAGATCAAGGGGCAGAAGCCAGTGGGCGAGGCCGAGTTTGAGAAGCTCATCGGCGAGCTGGACGAGAGCATATCGGGCTCCGAGTCGTCCGAGTCGTCCGAGGACGAGGAGGACGAGAACGGCAAGCCAAAGGACTCGACGCTGAGCGCGCTGCTGAAGAAGCAGGCGAAGATTGCAGACCCGGAGTTCGACGAGTTTGCCTCGAGGAAGAAGCAGCGCGGGCCGGGCAATGCGCCCTTGCTGTGGTTTTCGTCGCCGAGCCTTCCGGAGAACATGTCGCTGGGCATATACCGCGCGATCCTGACTAATGCCGAGCAAGAGGAGGAATCGCACATTGTCGAGACAATACGGAGAAAGCAGCTTGCGCCGAAGCAGCCGCCCAAGGTCAAACCTTCGGAAGGTGGCGTGCCGCCTTCGCAGACAGACATTGGGCCGCATTATTTCCTTGCTATGATCGGTGGTGGGCATTTCGCAGCCATGATTGTAGCCCTGGCACCCAAGGTCAGCAAGAGCCACACCGGAGTTGACGAACGGTCTGCCACGGTCATTGCGCACAAGACCTTCCACCGCTACACAACACGACGGAAGCAGGGTGGTTCACAGTCAGCAAACGACAACGCGAAGGGCAATGCACACTCTGCTGGATCCTCGATCCGACGATACAACGAGAATGCATTGATCCAAGAAGTCCGCGATCTGTTGACCAGCTGGAAGTCGATGATCGATACAGCGGATCTAATCTTCGTCCGCGCGACCGGTGCTACAAATCGACGCACGCTATTTGGGCCATATGAGGGCCAGGTTCTGCGCACAAACGATCCCAGAAACCGAGGGTTCCCGTTCAGCACACGGCGAGCCACACAAAAGGAGCTGATGCGTGCTTTTGTCGAGCTCACGCGCGTCAAGCAAAGCACCATCGACGAGGCGGCCCTTGCCGCTCTTAATGCACCGCAGCCTGAAGAAGTGTCGAAAAAGCCTGTAGCAAAGCCCAAGCCACAAAAGCCGTCCAAGGAAGACGAAGCAGCCATGCTTCACACATCTCAGATCATCCCACTGATCAAACGCTCAAAGGTCCCAGCCTTACTCAACTACATTAAAACCAACACCATCCCCCCTACGTTCACATTTTTACCTGAGAACCACCACACGCCCACGCCACTACATCTAGCCGCGTCGCTGAATTCCGCACCCATCATCTCCGCACTCCTCACCAAGGCAGGCGCAGACCCCACACTCATGAACGACGACGCACGAACTGCTTTCGCTCTAGCCGGCGACCGCCCGACCCGGGATGTCTTTCGCGTAGCACGCTCCGAACTCGGTGAAAGCGCATGGGACTGGGAGCGCGCAGGTGTACCTACACCTCTAACCGCCGCCGAAGCAAGGGCACGCGATGTGCAAGACAAGTCCGAAAGGGAAGCTGAATCGAAAGCGGAGGCTGGGCGCAGAAAAGCCGAGACCGAGCGCGTGAGGAAAGAGAGCGAGGCTGCAGAGGCAGCTAGGACGACGCAGAGACTGGGCAAGGGCAAGGCGCTTGGCGCGATGCCGGAAAAAACGGGCGCGCAGATAAGAGAGGAGCAGGCTAGGGGGCTGACGCCTGAGGCGCAGGCAAGATTAGAGAGGGAGAGGAGGGCCAGGGCGGCGGAGGAGAGGATGAAGAGATTTGCTCAGGGGAGATAGAGATGGACCTCCCTCCATCTCACCCAAATCCTGGAACAACAATGACAATATCATCTCGAGCGCATCAAAACTACGCCTGCATCTTCTCCACACCCTTAGTCAGGTCCTCGCAACTACAACAGAACCCGAAGGTATGCGCGGCATTGTACTCCCAGCACTCCTGCGCAAACGCCGGACTACTCGTCCCGCACCCATCACTCAACAACACGCAATCAAAGCCCTTGCTAAAAGCATCCGTGAGCGTCCCCCCTACACACTGATCCGTATTGACCCCCGCAAACAAGCACGTCGTAATCCCCTCCTTATCCAAGAAATCCTGCAAGTCTGTCCGCGCACCCCACATCCCGGACATACGATTCTTATGAATCCAGACATCGGGCTTACTGGGGAGGTCCTTGCCCTCGTCCCACAGCGCCTTGAGCGGGGGATACAAATCCGCGTTCCAACTCCCCCGCACCAGCAGTGCGCCGCCGTCCACAACCCCCTCCCCTTCCGCAGCAGAGAGCGAGATAGACCCCATCGTGCTCCCAAGCCCCTTGTACAGCCCCCCTCCCGCCGCTTTTCCATGCTTATCGACGCCCACGCCGCCCGCCACGACATCCTCGCCAGATCCAGACGGCGCAGGCGCAGAGGAGAATCCAAACGCTCTCTTCACGCCCGCCGGCATGTCGTCTACTTCAGACGCCGTCAAGCCCCAGTTCACCCACACCACGCGCAGCCCTGCTTTCCGGGCCGCTGGGATCGCGTGGGCAGCGAGTTGCTTGCACGCGCGATGGCCTGGGCTGGAGGGCGAGCGGCCCAGCGCCGGCGAGAGGAAGAAGTTCTGCATGTCGATTATGATGAGGGTGGATTTGCTTGGGTCGAGGGTGATGGGCGAGGTTGTGGTTTGCACGGTGAGGTTGGGGGTTGGTGGGGAGATGTTGGTGGATGGGCGGGAGAGGTCGAAGCCGGTGCGTGAGGAGTGCAGCCAGAAGTTTGAGGGGGTGCCGATGTGTGCTTTGAGGTGTGGTTCGGAGGCGGTGGCCATGGTGGAGGGTGCTGTGCTGCGAGGCGTGGGGTGCAGAACGTGGTGTGTCGATTCTAATGAGAAGTCTACAGTGAGTCTCGAGTGTGAGATCTCGAGATGCTCTTCTAATTATGCGCCTTTCCATGCCTAGTTCTGCAGATAAGTGAACCTGATAAGGAAGGAGATCTTGTCCACTTCCCGTGGCGGGGTAGAAGGCGTATTTCCGGATCTACTTGCTGTACCTGGCACTCTTATCATGACAGCGCGAAAAGCGTTGACTTACGTTGATGTCCAAGAGGGAAGTCGTGATTGGACATGATGTTGGTAGACGTTAGCTTTGCAAGTTGTAGACGTTGGGCCATCTCGGTTCAACTCCCACATGGCTGCTCTCCACAGAGTCTCATCATATATGAGCATTACATGGATAGAGTCTGATATATCCGCTTCTTACGACGTTTGAACGTCATAATTTCGTATGCTCTTTGGCCGGTTGCTGACTGTGTATCGCAGCTGGCGGTCGCCGGCATCGGCGTTTGATGGAATTCTGGGAGTACACGCTTGAGAGGTGAAATAGACAAGCCCAGCAGGAAGCCGGGTATCAGACTTGCTCATCTACAAAGGATGTCTTTGGTTGTAACCTGGCGTGCTTGTTGAGGGTGTTGCCTGTCAGGTTGGACGGCTACGAAGAGGCTCGTGTTTAATAGCCGATCAGAGCTGCGACCGACGCCTGTTTTAACGTCCTATGTCTACTGTACCTGCACAATAAGTTGGCCTTGAACAGTAATGTGATAAATTTCTGAAGGTAATTCTGCATAACCTTTGAAGGTTTACTAGAAAGTTGATGAAGCCTTATGTGGTTGTTATGGCATGAGTATTGGGGGGAGTTTTGGTAGGGCACCCAGGTAGAATGATTTCGATCGGCTATAAAAAAATCGAGCTTCTTCGTAGGGCATCATTATCGCCAAGGCCGCCGTAGCAGCCGAGGTCGCAACTTCCCTCAAGCTTCGATGCTATCCCCACTGTTGCCAGCACCGTTCTCCAGCAATTATCCATCCTCCTTGGAATAATCATTCGTGGAGACTATACACGTCAAAATGTCTGGCCTCAGGATATTGGTCCCCGTCAAGCGGGTCATCGACTATGCTGTAAGCCTTAATTTCATCCTCACTTGCAAAAACACTCGCCTCCATCCTATGCTATATTCACACTCCTGGGCATTTTCCATTAGAAGCGACATCTCTGTGCAGTACAGGATTAACAAACTTAGGTCAAACCGCGCGTGAACCGCGCGCAAACCGCCGTCGAAACCGCCAACGTGAAACACTCCATGAACCCATTCGACGAGCTCTCCATCGAAGAAGCCGTGCGCCTGCGCGAAAAGAAATCCACTCCCGTCGAAGAAATCGTCGCCTTCAGCGCCGGGCCCCCAAAGAGCCAGGATGTTCTTCGCACTGCCATGGCCATGGGTGCCGACCGCGGCATCCACGTGGTCGTTGAGGGGAAAGACGCGCTGGAGCCGCTGGGCGTTGCCAAGCTGCTGCGCAAAGTCGTCGACGAGCAAAAGAGCAATCTCGTCATTCTGGGAAAGCAGAGCATCGACGACGACGCGGGGCAGACAGGGCAGATGCTTGCGGGGCTGCTGAACTGGCCGCAAGCCACGCAGGCGTCCAAGGTCACGATTGAGGGCGAGAACGTCGAGGTTGTGAGGGAGGTGGACGGCGGTGTCGAGACGCTGAAGACGAAGCTGCCGATGATTATTACGACGGATTTGAGGCTCAATGAGCCCCGGTATGCGAGCCTGCCGAACATCATGAAGGCGAAGAAGAAGAAGCTGGATAAGAAGACATTGAGTGATTACGGGCTGGACAGCGAGGTCAGGCTCAAGACCGTCAAAGTCACAGAGCCGGCCACGAGGAAGGCGGGTGTCAAGGTTGAGGATGTAGATGGTATGATTGGCAAGCTGAAGGAGCTTGGTGCCTTGTAAATGGAGACGCGAGGGCAATGTTTGTATAGCATGTTTCCGATAGACCGCGACAAAATACCAACTTGAATGCAGCAAAAGTTATAGCCTAGAGCTTCTAGGCGTGCTTACAACCAAGTTGTTTCCAAGTCATGAGATAAGTCGCTGATAGCCCACAGATTCTTGATATTCAGAGGCACTCGGTGCTTCGCAGTAGGTGCCTTGCAAACTTACCGTTTCCTTTCTCGTGATATATCATTCGTAGCCAAGTCTTTTCTAGTGTTCGAGAGAAAATCTTGGTGATTGGGAAATACGAGTTAACAAAAGAGATGTATTATGGTAGATGCGTATAGACAAGGAAAAGGAAAAGGCGACAAGATGCAGCGCTACATAAGCCAATTACCTGCTCATCCCTCCTTAAGCAACCGCTTCCTCCTTCGTCCACGCAATCTCTTTCTTCACACTATCGCCATTCACCGTCGGCGCCCCCGACATCCCCACCATGTAATCCCTCCCCTTGAGCGCCCACACAAAGAAACTCGGCACCTTCCACCCCATAACCGCGCCAACGCCGCCTCCGCTGCCAATAGGAACGATCTGCATCTCCTTCTTCTCCTGGACAAACACACGATCCTTGCCCTTTGGCTTTTCGTCCGGCAGCATGGCGTTGTAAGCAAGCAGGTCGCGCTTCAGGTTCACGAACAGCACAGGGAACGAACCCATGATGTCAATGATGCTGTTGCGGCTGTAGCTTGCCACATCGCCGATGGAGTAGACGCGCGGGCCAGCGGCGTCCACGCGCAGCGTTTTGTCGTTGGTCTGCAAGTAGTTCCTGTCGTCCAGAAGGTGGTCGGGCAGGAAGGCTGAATTGGGCTCGACGCCGTACGCGGGCACGTACAGGTCTGCTTCCAGCGAGTCACCTGTGGCGAGCGAGACAACAGTGCGCGAGCCAGACGAGGAGGTGGAGTCTACGCGCTGTTTGTAGATGACCTCGACGCCGAGGGCGCGCAGTTTTGCTTCCGCGGCTTTTCCGATTGCGGGGCGCAGCGCGGGGAGGAGTTTGTCCGAGGAGGTGATGAGCGTGATGTTGGCTTTCTTGTGGATTTTGCTGAACCACCCCGGCTTTCCGTTACGGTGCTCAGCTACTTCGCCTGCGAATTCGACGGCTGTCGGACCGCCGCCGACGATGACGATGTCTTTCGCGGTCTGGACCTTTTCGTTGGTGAGCTTAATGCTTGCCAGCGTGGTGGCTGTGTCTGCGCTCATAGAGAATGCTTGATGGTAGGTTCGACTGCCCGTTGCGACAATTAAGGCGTGGTAGGGCAGGGTCTCTTCAGCGTTGGCACCGGCACGCCGGTATGTGACTGAGCGGATCTTCTCGCTGAGACCGGTAGCGGTACCCTCGATGAATGTGATGTCGTTGCTAGAGTACTGCTTCAGGCCGGGGCGGATGTCGAAGAGAATCTGCTTGGTGGACATGCGTGTGGTGGATGCGGCGACGCGAGGAGAGGCGACACGGAACCACCAGTCCGAGGAAGGGTTGATTAGATAGACGTGATATGTGGCATCTGTCTTGCTCTTCTTGAGAGCCGGTAGAATGTGCTTCATGATGTAGTGCGTCGTCTGGAGGCCTGCGGTCGAGGCGCCCAGAACGACGATGTTGCGTTGTTCAGACATGGTAAAGAATCGCTGGAAGTATGGAAAGAAAGCAAGAGAAACTGGGGTATCTTAAGGGGACTGCTGTGAGAGCTTGTTGAACGGTATGCAGGTGAGATATGGACTGTTCATATACTTACACACCTCCGTCTTGCGCAGGCGCCATTAGCCATAATCGCACCGTTGTACGGACGAAACGAAATTTAGCTTTGGTGAGCACGGAATGGCGCTATCAAGTCACGGAATCAGTACGTCTAGGTTTCGCATACTAAATGCCATATCTGGGGCAGTATAGCAATCGCATAATTGCAAGAAATGAGGTCGTGGCTAGAGTTTGTAAGCTTTCAAAGTAAGCACTCGGGACGGATGTGTTTTGATCCCGCTCCCGAACGCAATGTCAGCAGCTTGCTCAGCTCATCAGCCTTACGCGGGGTGTTGCCGGTGTTATGCGATTGGTTCGCTGACGACCAGCGGATCGTGACGGACCAACTTCAATGTCTCATTTCGGCGTTTCTTCACATTGCATCTCGATTTGGAGAATGCAGATGCTGTGTGCAGACAGCTCGTACGATCTTCGTGCTACTCCATAATCGTCTCAAGGCCGCAACAATGAAGGGTATCCGAAGGGCCTTAGTACATCAACGCCGCGAGACAGCGCTGAAGGGGAACGTGACCGGACCCGAAGCCCTCAGACTTTACCTTCATGCCACGATCTTCGACATCTTCCGTCAATCTGGGACCTTGGCTCTTCTCGCGATCAGATCGTCAAAAAAGAACGCCGGGTGAATTGCCCATGAGCTGTTCAAGTTGATTTGCGTTGGGCTGGACAGGCACGGATTGCATCGGACATGACTCGACCTCAATTGCAGACACTGGTACTCACTCGACGCGGATGGTTTCCAGGTATCGATATTTGATGTGTTGAATGCCCTGGGCTAGAAGAATATGCGCGGTGTTGTTACCTCGAAGAACTCGTCGTCTTTATCAAACCGATATTGCCTTTGACGATGCTTATGCGCTATCAACAGGATCTTTGAAATTAAAAATGGGTGGCAACAGCAAAATTTGGAAAAACAACGGCCGACCGGGTTCAGGTTGAAATCTGGAATATTGAGCGCTTAAAAGGACACACTGATAGGAGAACGGCCGTTGATCAATCCAACCCAAGCACAACGAGCAGACCTGAACCCTCGATGAAATACCTCGAGCTTATGCACTATTTAGCGGCTGGGAGACTGTTAGTATCGAGATCGTCGCGCATTCTGTCTAAATTATCGGCTTTGGTGATCAGCGGCACAGAATCGTCGCCAGTCGATGCGCGCGCATCGGCTTTCCTCTTGTTGTTCTTCATGATCTGCGTGATCAGGACGCCAACGATTTCGACTGCAATGTTCAGCAACGAGAGGGCCCAGGCCACGGTCTTCTTCATCGTCAGTATGAACAAGCTTCAAGGAATCTGTAAAACAGACTTACGTTACCCGTACAATTCAAACGCGCATCGTTTATTGCTGTCATCGCTTGGCCTTGCGCGCTGCAACTCCAGCCCCAAAGATCCTGCTGACTACCCATAGCAAATCCTGATCTACAAACTGCCGCAGCGATCGTATATGAGAACGCCTTGAGGCTGGTGATCCAATAGTGTAGTTGGATCGCAAGCTGATACGCTTTATTTGCAATCGGTTTCGTAGCGAAGATATACGCGACAAGAGAGGAGACGTCAAAAAGCAGGGCCATCACGGCAACTGCAAGTAGTACAAGGGTAGGGAACAGCATTGGGTGCTGCGGCCATGCATCCGGGACGTTTTTTGTTTGCTCCCATTTGACGTATACCAGGGACTGGAGCACTGCAATGATAACACTCGTGACGGACAGTAGCGCATGCTGAACAACGCGGAGAATTCGAATGCGACGATCGAGGAGCTGCACACTAGGTATGGTCGTTGGCGGGTCCTTGTGAATTTCGTTGACGGTGACAGCGGGCTTCTCTGCTTTGATAGGCGGAGCCGGGGTTGTCAGGTCAATACGTGCATTCCTGCCACGAATCTGATCCAGCTTGTCCTTGAACGCAAAGGCACTTTTCGTGAACACGTAATTCGGATTTGATATGGAGGACCATGCACCGGGAGCGGTGCGGATCTCTTCAAATCTCGACGGAGGGTGCGGTGCATACTCCGTCGGCTTGTTCATATCCGCCATCTCCATCGTAAGCTTTGGGGTGTTGTCGTAGTAGTCCGATGCGCAGCGTCCCGTTTTCGAGGTTTTAAAGTGCTAGACGGTCGATGCTGCCAAATATCAAAAGGATGCAGATGCTTCGAATGATGCAAGAGATCTTTCAGTTCTTTGTCAAGCACAGCTCTTCCGATCTAGCTGGTACTGTATGCGCCACCACACAATGAGCGTGCGGGGTTTAGCTATCATGCTGTTCGAATCAACAAATCACAAATCCGGCAGACTGAAGTGTGTATGGCGCCCGTCCGGCACGTGGTTTTCTAGGCCAATGACCGTTTCTTGCAACCGGGAGCTGAATTATAGCGCAGGATTTAGCTGCATTCAGCCGCAGAATAGGCGAGGAGACAGCGACTCTCCTTTGGTGTGGCAGACCAGGAAAAGTTCACAACAATTCCGCCTGCTACATCCCTTCTTCGACATTTTAATCTTGCGGCACTCCACGATCTAGTATCGTCTCCGAACGAGCGAACGATATCGTACTGAGTTGCCCAAGACTGCAGCGATGTCATAAAATGAGTACGTAGCCCGAGTGGTTAGAACGGTCGTTGACCGTACCCATAAGGCTGAGGTGGGGTAGAGGCGGGGCGGTCCGTGGCGAGCTGAACCACCCATCGCGTGCCGGATCCAGACCATCATGACCAGACTTCGCAAGATGCTCTGAAGTGGAGATGGAGATGCTGTGAGCCTCGAGGGATGACCCATCATACAGAAGAGCACGATGGACCTAGGACCAGCGCACCAACAGTGGGTATATTACCAGTTTTCGGTACGACGGGTGATGTTTATAGTACAATTGGGATGCACGGGAGCTACTCTTGAAATCTGTACGTCGTCAGTGAGCCCGCTGATACGTCTCATAGCAAGCCACACCTCGTAACACGTCAAGGAGCCACAACGCCAGCAAGACGACCCAGGCTTCACAACTAGGGTCTTTCGGGAAGTGTCCAGGCGTGGAGTCAGCCATTGTAGATAAGATCGTGAAGGAGCGAGCTGATGCTGGTATTGTTCAGAGCTGGGAACAAGGGCCTATCAAAGCTACCATAGCATACTTCGTGACAGCGGGCGCCCCCAGTTTATTGGGTCCATGCTAGACACATGGTCGCGGAATCCTTGGTTAAAGAGATCAGAGGGCGTAGAAAGCAGTGTTAAGACTTTGGATAGCTGCGACATACTCTGTGGTCCGCATGGTGATTCATCGTACCATAATCATCTATGGGATGCAAAACTTTGTCGCTAGTCAACCCATTTCTAATGCTGGATAAGTGGGACTCTCAGAAGGGTAGACGAACGGGAAGGACTATCGGTACCTGCCTTGCACACCTGACTTGTCGGAGCCCTTTGACCAACAACAAATTCCGAAGAGAGTAAATCCTGAGCAAACTTCAGTCTGAACCCAGAGGCTGAAGTCTCAGGCTGAAGATCGCCTGGCTAGTGTTGTTCCTGGACAAGCAGTTGGCAAAGGTCTGACCGTGCCATCTGATGCACGCGCTTCGTGTCAGTATCAAAGCTAATTCGAGCTTGCTTGTAGTACAATCGCTTCGAGTGTGTTTGAAGAGCGGAAAGAACCATTCCACCAGGACATTCTAGGTCCCAGGTAGTTGCTGAGCCGCACAGGATAAGTGTAGTGGGCTGGACGTTGCTAAGCCTCCAAGGGTGCTGAACATCATGTAGGCGAATCAGCTGAGGGTGATGACGAAAAATGATGTTCAAGAGAGCTGGGCTTCCATTATTCTACGAGTTGATGTGCAAGGCATAGAATTGATGAGGAAACATCCGTGGATGAGTGCTCAAGCGGCATGCCCGAAAGCAGCTAGCGCAGATTACGTCACGGGCATGCACGAGCGCTCCTTGCTCCACTGACATCCTTCGTCTCCTTTCTCCTTTGTGAAAATGGCAAATTTCGATGTTGGCACGCAACGCGGCTCACTCCACAGTCTCAAGCTTCGAAATCGCTTTGGCGATACACGATGGTCTGTCAAGGAGGCAATCCGGTCATAGAACCTCAATGATACCGGTAGCAACTTCCGACCTTGCCCTCTGATCGGAGCAGCTGAACATGAGCTTGATGAAGTCCTAGACGTATCCCGTCTCAAGCTGCACTTGCATTGAACCGTTGCCAGTTCGGAGATACTGGACCCTTCAAGGTAGATGTTGATTCGCTGCCCTGATCGCAATTTTCGGCACGTTCCAGGTCGGTACTCGCTACTCGATACATTGCAGAGCGCTTCGAGCAAGAACCATGAAAGGCGTTGCACGGCTTTTGCCCTTAGCCGCAGAACCGCCAAGGTGCAGCCTCATAGGTTCGAAAGCCCAAAATGTGGAACAGATGCTCGTATCCAACCAAGCCGCTGGGCCGAGCCGCTCAAGCCTAACCTTGCAGTACCCGTCACCGTGCCTCAGGGCTACGCAGACGCGCAAAGCGACACCGACCCATTCCCTCTCTTCGCTTGTGCAGAAAGCGTTACGCGGTAGCAGGTCACGCAAGCGCCATCACGGGACGCCTGAGGAACGCGACTCGTTAGTGATCGTCAACTGCGAAGGATGAACAGCTATCAACACTGACCAGCTTCTGGTACGATTTGCTGCCGTATGATATGCCGTATATGCACAGAAACACGAGTGCACAAGCTACGGGACCTTCCGTCGGAATGGCCCATCAACTTCCGCGAAAGCTTGTTGACGTTACCAAATCACATACTCCGTTGAGATGCCACCGCATGAGGAAATTGATTGTGCCGGGTACGGACGCGCATGCTCACTTACTGGAGGAGGCTCGAGAATATAGGGTAGATCTCTCAAAGAGGCGACTTAATTCACCTGTCGGAACCTTCAGGCCAACCACGACCCACTGCTTGCGCGGATCCAGGAACTGCCGATCGATGCCTGACTTCGACTCGGAGGTTGCGGCTGTTGTTCGAGTACCTGATCAGCGTTGATTCCTTACCTCTTTCGAGGTTCGACGGCACAGTGATCCCGCCCTTAACGGACAAACCTGGGTGTTTTATACCGCTTGGACTTCCCTGCCTCGAATGTCAGCTTCGACCCACAAGCAGGACTCACGGCCCACGCGCAATTTCATGTCAAGCTGACGCTTTCCCCAGAACCAGTTGTGCCCATCTATTGAGCCTCTTGTATATACATGCTGCGGTTTTCTTCCTCGGACCTTCCTGCCGCAGCAAGCTTTTCTCTCCCATTGTCGCAACATGGCGATTTACGGAGACAATGCACCTCAGCTCGCTGGGTCTGTCATTGCCCTCGCTGTCATCGCCTACCTCACATACGGTCTTCGTATCTACACACGAGTTCGCAATGGGTCGTTTGGTATCGACGACTGGTCCATGACCGTCGCAATGGTATATCGCCTATGCCACACCCGCCAGGCACAGTCCACTGACCAATCAGTTTCCATTCACAGTGCTCTCAGCAGCATGTATCGGCGGTGCATACAACGGCATTGGCATTCACGAGGCAAGGCTCGACCCAGAACAAAAGAAGACAGGCATGCAGGTACGCAGCGCAAAATCTCGCAGCGCAACGTCTCGCAATCACTAACAGTGACAGTACTTCTTTCTGTTTGAAGTCTTCTACTGTGCAGCCATCATTCCTATCAAGCTCAGCATCTCCTTTATGTTGCTGCGCATTGCCTCGAACAAGTCTGTATACTCGTACAGTCTGTACGCAGTGTCGGCAGTGTTCACAACGATGAATCTCATTGCCATGCTGTACATCATCTTCCAATGCTGGCCTGTGGCGTATGCATGGGATACTTCCATAAAAGGAGGGAAATGCAATCCCGCACAGATCCTTGCAGACATATACTATGCAACGACTGCCGTCAACATAGCTACAGATTGGTTCTGTGCGCTCCTTCCAATACCGCTTCTCTGGAACGTGCAGCTCAACCGCAACGCAAAGATCTCAGTGGGTGTGATTCTGGGTCTCGGAGCATTGTGAGTCAGCCGCGAGTTACTTCATGATACTCCTAACACAGATCTTTCAGGGCCAGTCTGTCTGCATGCATCCGTCTCGTCTACACGGTTAATCTCACCAACGCCGAAGAATACCTCTACGGCATCTCTGACGTCGTGTTATGGGGCTACGCAGAGAACGGCGTGGGTGTGATCGTCGGTTGTGTTGCAACACTGCGTCCTCTATTCCGCAAGATCTTCAACCTCGGCGGCGACACCACCGGGGCCCACAACACCCCCGGTCAAAGCTACGCCAAGAGGCCAACAAAAGCAAGAACCCAAGGCCGAGACGAAGAGTGGGTCGCTCTAAGTGACTCCAAGTTGGCAAGTGTCGTGGAAGGGCGCACACTGCCGGACTCAAGCTCGGAGGAGCACATACTCGGGAACGGCATCAAAGTCACACGAGAGGTTGATGTCCAAAGCAGTCGATGAACGAGATGACATGCAAGCGAAGAAACCCATCTGTACTGATAGAAAACTCATGCAACGAACATGAGACCTTGACAGTCGAACAATCGGGTCCAGAGCGTTTGGACGTAACGTTCAACTTCTCTTCTCGCACCTAAGCCTTACACTTCCAGGATCCCGCATCTTGAGCAGCATCTGATTGTCGCAGTCGTTTACGACCTTACGTACGCGTTGGTGCGCCTGTCGCTCATCTTCACTGTTATCTCTAACAACACTGAGTTGGTGCGTCCTCGTCAAGCAAGCGATCACCGCCGTAAACTCAACTTCGGAGAACTTTCTGCCCGGGCAATTCATGGGTCCCTCTGACCAGGGGAAGTATGTGCCTCTTCTTGGCTTGACCAGAGCCTCGCATGCCTCACCCTTATTAGCACTCTCTTCAAACGCGCGAGTAACCCATCGCTGGGGATTCCATTTTTCGGGTTCAACCCAGTACTGAGGGTGCATGTGGAGTGCCAAGAGACTTGGTTGGACATGCACATTTGCCGGGATGACGATCTCACGATCGCCAACTTGAAGTCTTTGTGGCGTGGAAGGCGTATGCTTTGGCAGAGCCAGAGCAGGCGGATACATGCGCAAAGTTTCGTACTGTGATGTTGTTAGCAAGTCGGTCCGCAGTGGCTGATCTAGAGCGGTCCTATTGTGGGTATGGGGTTGATGCGCGCAAGGTTTCTGACTTACCAACACTGCTCGGCACCGCACCAAGCTAGGGTACAAGCGTTCGTAATCCCAATCTTCGTTATCGTGCATGATTGCGTCAATCTCCTCTGCGAGCCATTGTTGTACTCCTGGCTCTGAGGCAAGCAGGTAGGTTGCAAACGCGAGTGTATTCGCTGTGGTATCGTGACCAGCGAAATTGATCACAAACACATTACCGATGACTTCTTCAACAGTCAAGCCTCGTGGTTTTTTTGAGTCGTCCGAAGAACTTTCGCTGGCCTTTAGGGCTCTGACGAAAGAGGTCATGAGGCCTCCTGATCCTTGCTCGCCTTTTTCCACCGCCACTGTCTCTTCTTGCAACATGCGCTCCATGTGCTTTCGGAAGTCTACTGCCGCTTGGCCGATCAGATTGAAGGAGCGTGGAAGGAAAGGCAGTGACAGAACTCGAACCGGGAGTACCAGTAAAAGAATGATGTTATCAAGGACAGTGCACAAGGCATCGCGGTACGTGGAAGAAGTTTGTACGTCAGTCGTTGCCGTGTCAATGGTCTTTGCTTGAAAATCGAACGATTTTCGGAAGCCAGTAGCTGCGAGCACGTTCAGTGAGACGGTGCGTGTGTCTTCTGCAACACTGGATATGCCGCTGCTTGTCCAGGTGGCGATCATCTGTCTTGCTTGCTTGGTCGACTCTTTCCACACAAACTTCATGATGCTCTCGTTGAAGGGCGAGGCAACAAGCTTCCTATGGCGGGGCCACTGCTGGGCGTTGACAGTCAAGATGTTGGGTCCATACAACTCCAGGGGCTCTGATAACTATCAGTACGATCCGATCCTGTCGAGAAGCAAATGCGCGCTTACTAAAGTTCTCAGACGGTCGAATAAAATCAGCTTTCCGCGAGAACAAGTCATACACGGCGTCAGGATCGCCAAGCTGAACCCACGTGGTCTTTGGTGTGACTGTTGCCCATACTGGACCGTAACGAAGGTGCGATTCGGCCTTGTCGTTCCAGAACCATCCTCTTCGCGTGTAACGAACATATGTTGGCAGTGTTCGCGAAGTGATACTATCCAGTGCTCTGAAAACGAGGGCTCCCAGTACTTGCCATGGCACATTGAGGCCGTCAACAGGTATGCGCACAAGCGGGACACCCATGGAAGAGGCATGTTTGTAGTTCCTCTGTAAGGTGACACAGCTCCAGGCTGCATATCCCACAAAGACAGCTAACAAGTATTGCCACATGATGGTGATCAAGGCAGTACGTGACAAGCGACCTAAAAATGCGTTAATACAAACAACACCTCTGCGAGTCGGCGCTGGTGTTAACGCTAGAGTGACGCTTGTCGAGCTGAGTGCGTCGGACTGGCTCACTTATCCGGGCCGTTAACGCCAAATGTTATTGGTCAGTTCTACCACACCGTTGGGCTGCAAAGACCGCGACACACAACTTTGTTTAGACAGCAACTAGCTGGTCGATGTGAACATTATATTGGAGAGAAGACGAGTTGCTAGTCTGATTCGTGAGCATGAGATTCCGTACAAAATATGTGTGTCGCAGCGCCTGTCCAAGCAACCTTTACTTAATTCGGGGCAACGTATTCGTTGATCAGAGGTGCTGTCGAAAGGTCGACATTCACACCAAATTGCGCTACTGCTTGACCGAAACTCTCTTTCACTATAGCACTGGCGTACTCGCGCATCTCCTTCTCGTATGCAGCAGTGACACCCTCCCAGGTATCTGCTTTCCCTTGAGCCCAAGCTTCGCCGACCAATCGACCAAGGAGATCGGCGTCACGAACTGCAGTGTTCGCGCCGTTACCTCCTGCGGGTGTCATAGCATGGACAGCATCTCCGATGACTGTAACGCGGGGCTCGTTTGGCCATTCCGGCACGCCTTCTGGGTGCGAGCATGTGATCTTCCAGAATGCAGCCTCATCCTCGATCATATTATCGAACAATGGCTTTACACGCTCGTGCCAGTGGGATGTCAGTGACTTGGCGATAGCAGCGGCTGGTTTGCCAATAATGGCGAAGTCGTCGTTGGGCGCAACGATAACACCAGGACTTCCTCCCATTGTCCAGCCAAAGTTGATGTTTGGATTATCCTTGTCGTTGGCTCTGACGTTCGTAATGATGAACACCTTACCACCATTGGGCTGGGTGGTGTCATCAATAATGCGGAATACACCCTCCCCTAGGCCCTTGAAAGCGCTGGTAGGCGCCTGTCCGTGTATGCCTCTCGACCCCAGGTCAAACACTTTGATTGCGCCATCTGACAGCTGCCCACCAACTGCGCTCTTTACACCCTCGCCACCAACCAATAGACTCCCTTCCTCGCTCTTGCTGCCATCCTTGAAGATCAATCGTACACCCCCTTCAGTCTTCTCGTAACCAGTCACATGATGACTCCAGCGGATGTGATCTTCTAGACCTTCCATGAAGATCTTGCGCATGTCGCCGCGGCTGATGCCAACAACCTTTCCTCCTCGACTCGCAAGTGCCTCGCTGCTTACGCTCGGCACATCGCTGCCAAGAGTCTCGCCAGTCAGAGGATCAATGGCTGCGAATCCTGCTCCTCCAGTTTTGCCGCAGGCATCAAAGAACCTTTCAAACCCCTCAGGACCCAGAACTGACTCGATGGCGTCAAGACCAATGGCTGACAGGCGCAGGCGGTACCCCTGTGCGCGGAACACTATCGATGCGTCGCGCTCGTAGACGATGAAGGGTATCTTCTGGCGGTGTAATGATCGCGCAAACAGTAACGCCGCAATCCCTCCACCTGATATGAGGATCGGCTTTTGTGTTGCGGAGCCCATTGTGTTGATTAACCGCGCCGTAGGAAGTGTTGGAATTTGTTTGGAAAAGCTTTGTTCACTACCTATGGTATGTGCAGAGAAGAAGGGAAAGCGCGTCTGAGGTACTTAAGTGCGTCATTTGTGTAGAGGCGCGTTGCCTTTATGGTAGGCCCGGTGCTTACCGCGTGTTCATTCCGGTGATGGATGGCGTCAACGAACGCATGTGGGGGGCTTGAGTGGAAGAAATGGATTTGCAAGCCTTCGGAACCCGGGAGCATCCGTCTTTGTCATCAAGGCGCTCGCTCGCCCACCAACCTGCTTTCCATCAACACCTCCATCATTTCATCTGGAGCTTGTCCCACCTGATTTTCTCCCCGTCAGTAGTCTACTGTTCTAGTGTTTGTCTCTGCCGTGAAGATCATTGTTGATCCGGAGTCGGCAGGCTGCACGCGACTGTCACGGAAGACTACTGCCAACATCGGAAAACCCATGCTGTGCTAACGTGCTCTGGTCAAGCTTCAGACAGACACACGTACTTGGAATCTACTCGGTACGTGCCGAAAGCATCTACAAGTAGAGCGGATGTGCGGGTACCGCTTTACTTTGATAGGCTGCGTCGTTTGCTGAAACAGGGTGAACAAGTCTGCCGTGCATATCGTTCATTTTGCGGACCGATCTTGGGTCCCGCACACGGCCACTTCAACCTTACAGCTGATACTACGAATCTTCGTTCAAATTGATTCAACGCATGAAATCGTGGACGAGCAGGCAACAGTATCAATCTGGATTCGGGGTGCAGAGCCCTGTCCGTTCCAATGAGGAGTTGCATAATCTGCTGAGAGATTACCACAAGCAGGAGACCGTTTGAATGCCGAACGAAAACGCGCACTTTAGCTACGACAAGAAGAATGCCTTTTGCGGGTTACTGCCATGTGACATGATATGCTTGGCTTCTAAAATACCTCGACAGATCTTGTGTGTTGAGCCTCTACACCAACAATCCGGCGGCTACGCTCAGGACAAGGTGTTTGTGCGCATCTGACAAGGAACACTGACGAAAGGCTCTGTATCTGTCTCTAGCCATGCATCGAAAGATGAGGGGCCCTCGACTCCATCGATGGCGAAATTGCAGTCTTCAACGAATATCATCCGCACCGGATCGGCCGCTGCATCTCTCTGGAGATTCTGACATTCCCTCGTGTCGGTGATCTGCAACCAGAACGGGGGCAAGTACTCAACACCATGCTCCTATCATACGATGTTCCCTTGAAGATTTCCTCCAGTCTGGGAGCCTTCCCCTCCGTGCGTAATCCGTCCAGCACGCCTCAATAGCACTCGAGACGAACCAACACACTTCTGCCAAACCCCACGTCTCCAAGGTTGCAGACAAACGTGTTCGTATCAGACCCACCACATCCCAAACCCCTCGACCCCCAAGCAATCAGCCTTCACCCAGCCGCCATCCCAGCTCCCACACAAGTTCCCAGAATCCCCAACACAATCCCTCGAAGCACCCGCAACCCTCTGCCACGGCCTCGCATCCTCGAAAGCGCGGAGCGCCATCCAGCCAGCCCACGCGTCCACCCCGTCCCACAACCCGCTCATCACAATCCCCTCGCTATCCGAACCCCCTGGACAGATCAACCAGTAGTCCGCGGCATCACACACACGCTACTAAAGCGATTCATTGAACGCGCACCGCGCCGGATGCGAGCGCAGCTGGCCGTGAGTAACATCTTGCGCGAGACCGGTCTACGCGAAACCCTTGGATGATGCATGCAGGAGCGGGTTATCGATGCTGATGGGTATCGCTGGGACGTGTATGATCGTCGAGGTCCTTGAAGGAAGATGAGATGGGTGCGTGGATTTGTGTTGGGCGAGTATACACGCGCGTTTACATTATCCCGAGCCATCGGTCTAACCTGATATTACGTGGCGACGTTTGTGTGGTTCCACGACGCCGTCTCTGGCTCTGTATTTGCTGGGTGTCGCGGTGTAGCTCCGCGGTTCTTGGTCACTCACTGACTGGCGTGCTAGAGTCGTACTGGTGTTGGCTTGGTATCCGATTTTTCTTGCTGAGTATCTCAGTGATAGGAAGGAGATGTGTTGTACGCCTGGCAGTACGAATGTGCTTTCAACAAAATTTTCGAAGCTCTTGGTCTCTGTATGAGCCATTTGCTCACACGTCCACGCTCGCGACACCTGGTCTCAGCGTATAATATCCTTGTTCCTGACTCGCTAGCACGGAGTCAATCGCATCACTGCGTTCAAGACAGCTCCCCAGATTGTCAAACTCGCAGACATCGGTATGTGTATCATGTACCCTGTACAGATAAATATAACACGTCATGCGACACATACGCCTCCCGCTCACAAAGCAGCAGAACCAGCCAACAACCCAGCACAGAAATCCCTCAATCCACCAAGTATCACCCCCCACACCTACCTCCGTAACGCAACCCTCCTCCCCAATCCCGTATACCACACCGCCCCCGCCACAACTGCCCCAACCGCACCGACCACAAGCGTAGAAGTACTTACCAACGTCTCCTCCCTCACCCTCCCGACCCAACTCTTCTTTCTCGCCTCCCCAAAAACAACCCCGCTCGCGCTCTCCCCCCGCGTCGTCTCGTAATCCTCCCAATCCACCCGACTCAGTAAATCCTGATACTCGACCACGGTACCCGACCAATTATTGGTAATCCTCCCCCGATCGTTTTTATACCACGACGCGCAGTTTGGGTCCGCGAAGGAACTTTTCTCAAGTATACTCTGAATTTTGGTGTTGAATGCGTCGGTGGCGGATTGCTTGGGGATGAGGCCGAGGGGGGAGCCGCGGGTGCGGGCGGAGAGGACGGCGGAGATGAGGGTGCTGATGTAGCGGGATTGGGATTCGATCATGAGGATGATGCTGTTGTGACCGAGGTTTGTATTGGGTCCATAGAGAAGTGCGAGGCTAGGCATGGAGGGGACGGTGGTGCCGTACAGTGCTGTCGCGCCTTCGGACCAGATATCTGCGAGTGAGCGGCCGTGGACGCCAGTGATTTTGATCGGGGAGAGAAACTCCACCGTCCTGAACCCCGTCGCGAGGACAATCATATCGTGCTCCCTTACCTCCCCACTCTCGAGTTCAATCCCGGTTTCCGTGACCCTCTTGATCTTGCTAGTCTCGAGCGTAGTCTTTTGCGACGCAACGGCGGGGTAGTACTCATCACTTATAATAACGCGCTTGCACCCCGGGTTATACTCGGGGGTGAGTTTATCCCACAGATCGGGGCGGTCGGGGATCTGTCTGCGCATCATGTCTGTGCAGAGGGAGCGCAATGTGGCTGCGAAGGCGGAGTTGCCGTCCGTGACGGCGGCGTGGAAGGATTCGCGAAAGTCCATCATGGCGGCGCGCTGGCGCCAGCGGATAGGGGGTAGGTAGCGGTAGATTGCGCGGCGGAGGGGGGAGACGGGGCCGTCGTCGCGGGGGATGACCCAGTTGGGCGAGCGTTGGTAGATGGTGAGGTTTTTTGAGACGGGGAGGATTTCGGGGATGATTTGGGCGGCGGTTGCGCCTGCGCTGTGTCAGTTTGATTCTACCTTGCTTGATCAAGTGTTCATCGTACCGTTGCCGATTATGCCGATCTTCTTGTCTGTCATGTCGTAGCTCCAATCCCATCTTGCGCTGTGAATGATCTTGCCCTTGAAGTCCTTCAGACCTTCAATGTCGGGGTACCGTGGCTGATTGAGCTGACCAACAGCAGAAACAAGAAAGTCGGTCTCGATCGAATAGCCCGGGCTGAACTCTGCGTCTTTGCCGCCGGAAACCTTGACGTCGACCTTCCAGCGTGACTTGCTGTCGTCCCACGTGGCCGCTTCAACGGACGTGTTGAATCTAATGTACTTGTAGAGCTGGTACTTACTCGCTACATTGCGCAGGTATTCCTGAATCAAGTCAGTCGGTTCCCCATCTCTACACAGACAACTCACCAGAATCTCTTCTTGACCCGGGTACTCGCGCATCCAATCGGGATTCTGCTCAAACGAGTACGAGTACAGCATACTCCACACGTCGCAGCAGCAGCCTGGGTATTTGTTGTCGTGCCAGGTCCCGCCAATGCTCGTGGACTTTTCGACAATGATGAAGTTGTGGCACTTGTTGCGCTTTATCAGATCGATGGCCATGCACATGCCTGGTCAAGATCAGTCGCAAGTCAAACCCGCGGAATTCCATGCAATCTCACCAGATATGCCGGCGCCGATGATAACAACTGCAGCACTTGTGTGGTCCTTGTTGCCCACAGGGACTTCGGGCCATGGCTTTGTGCCACCCATTGTGACTGTACTTGATAGCTGGATTGGAGTTTGGAGGTTAAAATGTGGTTTGGTGTGAGAGTAGCACGAGGGCATCACGCTTTAAAGCAGCGTTTAGCTCTGGGGTTAGCGGGCCCATTTCAAGAAACCGCGGAACCCAACAAGCAAGTGATACGCGCATAGACCCATTCGGATCTTCATGCAAGCAGTGGGACTTGACCTTCCCCTCCCAGCGCTCCGAGGTAAGTCGCACAGCACAGTACATTTCCACTCGTCGGCGACGGGACGAGGTTCCGCTTTTTGTGGGGGTGGAGCCATGACGGGAGCTAGCTCAGTCCGTCCGCTGACTCGACATGACTGATTCGTATCCGTTCCCAACTCCGGCCTAGTCCCAACACTGCGGTGCTCAGTCATTGAACCCAGCCTCATCGATCACATGGCCATGTCGCTTGGGGACGGCTTCGATTGAACAGCTTCCATTCTACCATGCTATCCATCCAACCCCAGCCCCATCCGTGGTATCACTCAGTTCCGCGTCCGCTGCCTTGCAACCCAACCAACCAACCGACTGAACGCCACCGTCTATAGATACAAGTGCCATGTGCAAGACCAAGGAAATCCAAGTGCGTGCTGCCGTAAAGTGCTGCCATCCGAGCTTGCCGTCCCCCTACGCCATGCTGTCTGCGCGGGTTTATGTAAATGAAATGAGACGCTTTTGCTTGCCATGCAATGCAAATGGGATGTAAGGAAATAGGTAGGAGAATCCACTTTTCGAGATCCAGATATTTAAAACACAAATGAAAAGGGTATGTCGCGAGTATGATATGGTGCTCTTATGGGTTAAGCTTGGTCCCCTCGGGCAGTTTTCCTTCGGGGTCTTCGTTGTGTTCTGTCACCTGCTTGACGTAGTCCATCGAGGATGCTTCTGTAGATGCAGCAGTCGCTGACGCCGTCTTCGTTGCATTAGAATCGGTATCAGTGGGCTCAGTGGATGTTACCTCGAGTGGTACGCCATCCTTGCTTGTGCGTTCCTCCGCGACGTCGCTTAGTTCAGAGCCGCCGTCGGAGTTGTCCTCTTGGTACTCGAGAGACTGGTGGAAGTTGTCAGGGGTGATGGTCTGAGAAGACACGTGACGTTGCTTGATCTGCTCGGAGGATATTTTATGGCGAGGTGTATCATCGTTGCGCTCAGATCCAGGGCTGACAACAGTACCGTCACTGACGCTGCCATCTCGCTCGTCAGCAGAGGCCAGCTCTGCCGCCTCCTGGAGCTGCTTCTTGGCCTTCAAACGCTCCTCGGCTGTAGTATTGTGCCAATCCGATCCGAATTGGATGACAGACGCTTTTTTGCCGTGTACGGTGAAGCTGCCCTTGGTACGGTTCAGCCCTTCACTCTCGGAGGCGTCGCTAGTGATGGTAGAGGCCGAGTCACGGCCCTTGTGACTCCGGCGATGCGACGAACTACCGTGAGAATCTCTGAGCGTGCGATGTAAGCTGCGTCTGTGTTTCTTGCCCGACGGAGGAGAGCCTGCGTGAGCTGCAAGGTTGAGTTCTCCATCGGATTCTACAGCACCATCTGTGGGTGCTTCTGGGGTCTTACGAAGCCTATCTGCGTCGATGAGTGGGGGTGTGGCGTAGCCGGCATCGTCGTCAGAGTCATCGTCAAAGGTGGATACTGAAGGTCTTTTGTCGGCTGGGGAGAGTCGAGGGGAATGCACAGAGGAACTTGCCACGGAGCTCCGGCGATCTGATGGCGGGGGGCTGAACGAGATGGGTGGCACACTGTACGAGCCAGACGGGAACGTTGGACTGGTCTGACGTGATGTCTCAGGTGGCGTCTTGAAGGCGCCCTCGTCTAGTTCGGTGTTGACGGAAGATTTTGTGGCGGGTCGGGCGCTGCTACCCTCTGGGGAGAGTGGTGGCTTGTGGCTGCTCGTCAGAGAGCTCGTCTTGGACGCCAAACGAGCCAGACCACTAATCTTAGTCTTGCCGGTTGATGCAGGCGAGTTCTGCACTGTGGACTGTGATGATTCGGCGATGCGATTGTTACGTGCCTGTGTTTCGGTGGCGCTTTGCTTCTCGTCCTCAAGCTCGTGCGCTAGTATGTCCCGATGGCACTTCATGCGCCAGATCTCGATACGTGACCACTTTAACCTGGCAGAGAGACGGCCAGCAGCGTGTATCACAAGCTCTCGTGTCTTTGGTTGGATCGGCGCGAGGATTTGGAGGTGACGAGCGTCACGAAGGCGTGCTTCGAGCTCCTTGATGGCATCTGCCAGCTTGTCTTCTGCCTCGGAGATGCGAGCCTGCATCGTCTCTCTCCTGGCTGCCACTACCTGTTGAGCAAAGTCGTCGTCAATCTTGCCGCTCTGAACGATGACATCGCCAGTGGCAGTGGGAATGGCCTTTCCCGATTGGGATGAATCAAGGCGTCTGATGCCACGGTTCTTCTGACCTTCGTACAGCCCACCGACCATGCCTCGGGAACGGACGCCCATGGTTTCGAATGCTGCAGTGTAGTTCAAAACACCTAGCCAGTCGTTTAGATCCTGCTCGCTGTCGGCAAGGAACGTCTCTTCTCCGATCTTGGAGCACATGGAGAAGGCGTTCTTGTGCCGTTTGTATGTGTTGTCGACCAGAGCGACCGCGCCGTCCATGGGAATCATGTGGTCCTGCTTGAATTCTTGAAGAGCAGGCGAGAAGACGGCTGGACCTGACTCGCCATGTTTGGTGTGCTGTTCGTGCTGGCTCATTAGGCTTTTGGCCCAACTGCTGTTGCGAAACAGCGACAGACCCGATCGCGTGAGGACCGCACCCCACTCCTGCCACGGAGAGCGTGCCTTTTTCCGCTTTGGGTCCTTGCGCCACAGGATGCCGACCTTGGTGACTGGCATCTCGACGATACCGACTGATGTTCCAAACGGGTTCTCCTGGGCGGCTTCGGACATGAACGCCTCGGGTCTTGACCGCGACGAGACGATCTGGATCACGCCGTATCTCGTAAACGACTTGTAGATGTTCTTGGTATCGAGAGTGGCAGCAGTACCGAGGTAGTTGTAGGGGTCGTCGAGGTTCATCACGTCCTTGATAGTGGGCCGGAGCACGTCGAGCTTGCCCTCGAAGATTAGCGTGTAAGGGTCAATGGGTTCCTTCTTCGCTTTCCGGGCAGTATCATTCGGCCCCTTGAGCACGGCCGTTCGTCGGCTCTTCTTGGAGGAGATGTTCTTGAGATCGACCTCGTCTTCGATGTGAATAAAGGGAGTGTAGACGATGTTGTCGTATATGCATCCAAGGACATCGTCCGAGACGCCGTCGCACGAGGAGTTCTTGATGTAGTCAGGCCGCTGCATTTTCCGTTTATTGTTCTTGTTGAAAAAATCGGTGTGGAGGATGATGATGGAGAAGGAGATGAAGTAGGCTTTGTCTGCAGATGGTTAGCACGGGGCTGTGTTGATGGCGAGGCTGCGCTTACCGGTGTTGATGAAGATGCCAGGGTTGCACTCGTGGTAGCGGTCTGCAAAGCCCTGCAGGACTCTGTCGATTTGCTGCGTTTCTTTGGGAAGCTCGATCTGCATGAGCAGCTTGCGTACGGCCATGTCTATGGGGTCGCCGAAGAAGGCAAACTTGCGCATATAGCTTCGCAGCACAGACAGCAGAAAAGGGTCGTCGGTTTTGGACAGGCAACTAGCAATGACGCTCTTGTCGACGTTGTTGGCTTCGATCCTCTCGAGGTAACGGCCCGGGGTCTCGCCTTCCTCGCGGTCGGGCATGACCAAGGTCTCCCTGCTGATGCTGAGCGAGTTCTGGTGCGAGGAGCCGGGCGTCCCTGCGTATCCGTGAGCAGGAGAGCCATGTCTGGACGGGTGGAGGTCGTTCTGGCGAAACCTGCCCAGGCTGAACAGGTTGCTGAAGCTGCTGCGGCCGGCGGTGGTCGAGGTCGAGGTCCGGCCGCTGAGGCCGTTGGGCGGGGTGGGCGAGGGGTTGTCGTCGGACATGCCGCCCAGCGAACCCATGGTGGACGAGCGGCCACGCAGCCCCATTCGCTTGGGCGGCTGGGGCGAGGAGCGGGCGGAGCGGGCGGAGCGGGACGAGTCGTTGCGGTAGAGCGAGGCGCGTCCCGGCGAGGTCAGGTGCAGCGAGGTTGCAGCGAGAGCGAGCTGCGAGGCGGAGGGCAAGGGCGGTGTGTGGGTGCCATTGTCGCCCTCGGTGTATCGGCGTGCGGTCAGCGGCGGGCTGGCAGAGGGCGAGGCGGGCGAGGCGGGCGAGGCGGTGCTGACGGCGCCGGTCGAGGCGCGAGGGGTGGCGGGCGCCGTGTCTGGGAACTGCGGGGGCTCGATCTTCATGGGCAGCGGGAACAGCGACTGGCGCTGCTTGCGGCGTCCAAAGCCAAAGCGCGCAGAGGCGAGGCGCTGGGGGTGCGGCGGGCGCGCGGTGGCCTCGAACGAGACGTGTCCGCCCGAGCTGCCGTCTGAGCGCGACGACTCGGAGGCGCGGTGGGTGGGCGGCGCCAGGGCGGTGGCGCCTTCTGCAAAGTCGCGGGCCGCAGACAGGTCGTCGGGGCGCTGCTGGCTGCTGGACAAGCGCTCGCCGTCGCCGTCGCCATCGCCGCCGCCGCCGCCGCCGCCGCCGCCGTCGAGCAGGTTGCCCTTGCTCTTCCTGGACCCCAGCGGCCCCGTCCGCTTCTTGTCCATGGACTTGCGCAGGAGGCCCGACGGGTGGCTGCCCATGGTGGCCGGGTCGAAGGAGCGGCGGCGCAGGGTGAAGTGCTGCAGGCGGCCGCGCTTCTTGGGGGGGGTGTGGTCGGGCTCGGGGTGCTGTTCGGGGTCCGCGAAGGTGGGCGGGGTGGTGATGATGGCGGGCGCTGCAGACATGGCACGTCAGTCAGTCAGGACACAAAGACAAGCACACGCAGGACGCCTTCACGTACGCTCGATGCTCATGCGCGCTGCACTGGCGGGTACGGGCGGCACGGGGGGCGCGTCCCGGCGGGCGTGCTCCTTGGCCGTCGTCGACAGCTGCGAGTCGGACGCATGGCGGAACCTCAGCATGGAGAAGCGGCGCGGGTTGGTGCTGGGGCGAGGCGACGCGGGCGGCGAGAGCTCTTTCTCTGCTGCTCGCTCGCTCTCGCTGGTCTGCGGACGGCCGCCATCTTCCGACACGGCAATGCGCTCGGCGGCCAGGTGCTCGGTGCTCCTGTCGCTCCTGTCGCTCCTGTCGCTCCTGTCGCTCCTGTCGCTCCTGTCGCCCTTGTCGCCCTTTCCGCTGCGGTTGAAGAGGCCGGCCGGGTCCAGGGTGCTGAAGGTCGAGCGTCGTCGCAGGTCCTTTTCTGATTTGCCAGGGCGGAGGCGCATCGTCGACGAGGCTGTGCGCGCCGAGGGGGGGCTGCGGCTCAGGTACGCGTGGGCGGGCTCGCAGCGCAGGTCATGGCACACGGCGGCAGCAGAGGGGACGCGGACAGGGACAGTCAGTATACGGCGGACAGCGGACGGCGGACGGCTGGTGTTTGGACCTTGGACGTCTCTCCGGCGTCAGCGGGAGATCGGATGAGGCGTCCACGTTGGAGCTACCTGGGCACGGTACACGCCTCCAAGGCTGTGAGACCATGGAGACGGCCAGGCACCTCACACGACAACAGTCAACCACTGCTGCACGCCCGCCCGCCCAGCCCCCGGCCCACGCTGGTGCCTCCGAATTCTGCTTCCCGCCTGCTGTCCTAGACACTCGCACTCGCAATGCGCTCCCAGGCGCTCGCCTCCCTGGCCGTGCTGCTTCTGGCCGCTGCTCCGTTGGCCACGGCCGCCCCGCAGAACCAGCCGGCCTACCCTTACCACGTCCCCAATGCACCCAACCGCACGCCGCCCACATGGCGCAGACTGTCCGACGCCATCATCAGGAGGATATGGAGCTTGCCCAACACCCAGCAGAGCTTGAGCGACGACGAACCCAGCGCACACCAGGCAGCAACCGAGCAGTTCGTATCGCGATACGGCGACGAGGTAGTGCTGAGGTTCAAGATCCGCACGGCAGACGAGGCAAAGGCCCTGGCAGAAGCATCAGATGTCCTGTTCCTCGATGTGTGGGAGTTCAATCAAGACTGGGCTGACATTAGAGTCGCAAAGGATGTCGTCAGTAGCTGCACCAGCCGTCCCATGTTGCAAGACTAACCATTGCAGATACCGTCGTTGCTCGGCCTCCTGCCGCCCTCGCTGAAGCACGCACACGAACCTCTCATGCAGGACCTCGACCTGGCTCAAGCCATCTTCGACTCGTATCCCTCCTCATCAGCCACACAGCCACTCCAACATGCCCACGCGTACGCACCGAACCTCAAGACGGTCCCTCGCAAGGGCAAGGGCGGCCATCCGTTCCTGCAGGACTACCAGCCACTGTCTGTCATCAACCCCTGGATGAAGCTGATGGCGTCCATGTTTACTACCCACGTGCGCCGCATCACAGTTGGCACCACCTATCAAGGCCGCGATATTCCCGCTCTGCGTGTAGGCGTCCACCCAACCAACAACGAGGAGCCCTCAGGTCCACGCAAGACTGTCTTGATCACAGGAGGCTCTCATGCACGCGAATGGATCTCCACCAGCACCGTCAACTACCTGGCTTGGAACCTGATCAACGCATACGGCAAAGACCGCGAAATGACGCGACTCCTGGAAGAGTTCGACTTCGTCCTCGTCCCTACCTTGAACCCGGACGGTTACGTCTACAGCTGGGAGTCTGACCGTCTCTGGAGGAAAAGCAGGCAGCCCACCAGTCTCCGCTTCTGCGCCGGCATCGACCTCGACCGCAGCTACCCCTTCAAATGGGACGGCGACGTGCTACGAACAAACCCCTGCAGCGAGTCCTATGCCGGAAGCACGCCTTTTGAAGCCGTCGAGGCCCAGCGCTTCGCCGAATGGGCCAAGAACGAGACGGAGCACAGCAACGTCCAGTTTGTCGGCTTCCTGGACCTGCACTCGTACTCGCAGCAGATTCTGTACCCATACAGCTACTCCTGCGCCGACGACCCGCCCCACCTCGAGGACCTCGAAGAACTCGCACTCGGCCTGGCCAAGGCAATCCGCGTCAGCCGCAAAGGCCACGCCTACAAAGTCACCTCTGCCTGCGAGGGCAACGTCGCCATGTCGACCGACAAGCACCGCACCGTCCTGCCACGCATCGAGTCCAGTGGCGGCAGCGCCCTCGACTGGTTCTACCACGAGCTCAAGGTCAAGTACTCGTACCAGATCAAGCTGCGCGACACGGGCAGCTATGGGTTTCTCCTGCCCAAGGAGAATATTGCGCCTACCGGCGAGGAGATGCTGGATGCTGTGCTGTACTTTGGCCGCTTTATGCTGGACCAGGTTGGTCTTGTCAGTGATCAGCACAACCGTGAGCCTGACGAGGAGTGGGAGGTTGTTGATTATGTTGAGATGGAGACTGCTCATGATGAGATTGACGAGGTCATTGAACTTTGAAAAGTTGGCAGAGTTTGGTACATCAGATCGCTTGGCTTCGCTATACCCAATGTTTACTTCTGTAGTCTATTATTGTTAGGAAATCTTTCACTGACTCGCACTACCACCTTTCAAACACGTAGGCGGAAAAAGCAATTGAGAAAATCTAGTGTCGTGCATCGTCAACGGCCTTGCATGTCCAGCACGTGGGGCTAGCAGGGGCTCAAGCTTGGGCAGGAACGTCATCTTGTCAGTTTCGGCGAGCAAGCACAGCTCCCAGCGTGCTGCGATATCACTTCACTCCACCCATGGCAGGGCCATAATTGCTGTCTTTGTTCGTGATACCCTTTCGTGTTCTCCAGATTGTCCGTTCTTGCGATACCGCTGTGATCGGTTCGCGTACCACAATGGCGTCCACCTCCGAGACCACGCCGCTGATGTCGTCCATGGCCGGTGGTAGCAAGGTGAACAAGACAGCGCCACCAAAACCGCAGCGCACCGTCACATTCAACACGACAGTCTCTTCCTCCAACGACACCGCCCAGTTCCGATCCGGCTCGCAAGGCGCTTCGTCGTCGAGACAGCCCACAAGTCATGGCGGCCAGCCCATGCTGGCGGGTCTGAACAGCAAACTGCGGAGGAGAAACAGCTCAGGCGCGCCCGCAAGGATACCACCCACTCCTGCTGGAAAGATCGGCCCGCAGCGAACAACGCGAACGGCGCAGAAATTGAAGCTCCTGCCAGACCCGACGCAAGGCGAGGACGGAGAGGACGAGGAAAGCGGACGCGACGTATATGTGCAGTACACCAGAATCAAGGACCCTACCGCGAGACGGGATGCAGCGCGACTGGGCAAGGCAGACCGAGACCGGCTGCCGCGGGTGACGGCATATTGCACCGCGAGTTCGTACAAACTGGACGAGCTGATGCGGTTTTTAAAGGGCAAGCAGAAGATGAGGGGCGCGTTGCCGAAGCGATTTGATGAATGCATATACTCGCCGTACAACTACGGTGCAAAGGGCCCAGAGGACGTGCACAGTTCAGCTGCACTTGACGGCGCTCCTGGCGCACTGCAGCGGAGGTTCTCCGACAGCGCCATTGAGGTCGAACACCAGAACGAAAGACGGCGAGAAGACCTCATCGATCTGCACGACGACGGCGATGCACCCAACATTGGCAACGGCGAGAGCTCAGACCGACCCAGACGACCATCAGCAACACACGCAGACTCAGACCCGCAGATGGACACGCCCGACTTCGACACCCAGGTCCACACACCCGAAGTCTTCCTGTTCGAATACGGCACAGTCGTTATCTGGGGCATGTCCCTGCAAGAAGAAAAGCGCTTCCTCAAAGAGATTGCCAAGTTCGAAGTCGAGAAGCTCGCCAAAGACGACGTCGAGACCGAGGAGTTCAACTTCTACTACACCCGCGAGTACCAGGCGCGCATCTACAACGACTTCATCTCCCTGCGCGACAAGAAAAACTACATGATCAAGCTCGCCATCTCGCACGGCCTCGCGCAGAGCGTCAAAACGAGCCTCTTCGAAGATCTCGTCGACAGCACCATCGACGACACAAAGGACATACCCCAGCAAATCGCTAGCTCGGGCAAAATCAACCTCAACAAGAAACAAATCAACATGCAGATCGGCGAGCTCTTCATCCTGCGCATCAGCATCCACCTGCAGGGCTCGGTCCTCGACGCCCCGGAGCTCATGTGGGCAGAGCCCCAACTCGACCCCGTCTACCAGGCCGTGCGGAGCTACCTCGAGATGGACCAGCGCGTTGGTCTGCTCACGGAGCGGCTGAACGTCATTGGTGATCTGCTGGCAGTCCTCAAGGACCAGTTGACCGCTACCCACGTAAGTTGTAAACAGACCAGGAAAAAAAAAAAAGTGGCTGACAGCACGCAGGGCGAACTCCTCGAGTGGATCGTCATCATCCTCATTCTCGCCGAGGTTATTGTCGCAGCGGTCAATATCGTTGTTGATTTGAATGCTGCGGATTAGGCGTTGGTGTCGTTCCATGTACATGTTCTTTTTTATTCGCGTCTGTATACAAGGGAACACGGCGTTGGGGCCAAGGTGTGCATGACGCAAGCATGGTGTTTGAGCGTTGTGGGCGGTCTTGGGTAGATGCAGGCAGGCCGAGGGAGATTAGTGTAATGCGAGGAGAGATGTAACAGCTGCGCACGGCTTGAGTGTCAAGGTGTCAGTGTCTTTGGGTTTACCGTGTCAGTCGTGTCGGTGTCAGTCGGAGATGAAGCGCCACAATCCCAGCTCGCGCCTCTGAACCCTGGCGAGTGCCCCATCTATTGCTGCCACGGCATCTTTCCACGTCAAGCACCCGTCGCGCACCCGTCCCTCCGCCCCCCTCGCCGCGCCCCAATGAACCGTCTGTGATGAGTTGGAATCTGCTCGAGCGGTTCATCGAATCCGACCATTTCAACAGTGATCCGTCGCTTGCCGTGGCCTACTTGGCGTGAGTGTGGCTTCACCGCAACCCCCGCGCTCGGCGCCGTGACTGACGTTGTGCTGGCTCCAGGCGGTACGCAGACCATGTCGGAATCCACTATGTGCTCTGCTCCAAGCTGCGCACTTTTGCGTACGAGGAGCTCGAGTTCTTCCTGCCGCAGTATGTCCCCGTCGGCCTCTTGGTGTTTGTGCAGCAGGACAGCCGCTGACCAAGACGCCGAAACGCAGACTATGCCACCTGCTTATAAGCATCGACAACGAGTCCATGGCCCTCGAGGAGTTCATCATCGACCTGTGCGAGGAGTCGGTCAACGGCGCGCTTCTGGTGGGGCCCGACCCTCTCCTGCCCGTAGCCAGAGCCCCCAGTAACACTGTCGCAGACCTTCTGGTTCTTCCAGACGTACCTCCACGACCTCGCCTACGTCCCCAACTCGACCGCCTTCAAGACCTGCCGCCGCATCTACAACCGCGTCCAGCGCATCGTCTTTGGCTCCGCCGAGCCCCAGCGCCGCGAGCGCATCAAGGAGAATGTCCTCCCCACCTCGGTCCTCTCGAGCCTGGTGCTCGCCAGCATCGCCGCGCCTTTCCTCCCCGCCCACGCCGGCCCGCTGGCCATCGCCCAGGCCCGAAAGCCGCGGCCCGTCGAGGACATGATCTCGGACAACGTGCAGACAGGCAAGGTCGGCAGGAGCAACACCGTCGCCGGCGGCTCGCCGCGCCCGCGCCAGCGCCGGACAGACCAGGGCCACTCCGACCCCGAGGACGACCGCGCCTCCAAGGCCCCCGCGCCGCGCCCGAGAGACGCAAGAGACGCCAAGGACCTGCGACGACAGGCCGCGCGACCACCGCACGCCGCCCGTGGCGCCTCTGCCCACCACCGCCCTTCGCTGCTGAACATCGACGCCGAGGCCCGCCTCAGCTCGTCGTCCCTGCCCGACTTCCGCAACGCGAGAGCCTCCCCGCTCCCCACGCCCCCGGCCACGGCTGGCTTGGGGCCGCAGCTGGACCGCACGTCGCGCAAGCACTCGGCGCAGCAGCAACCGCCACGACCTCTCACGCCAACAGCACTGACGCGCACACAGAAGGTACGCCTCCTGCGGTCCAACTACTTCCGCAACGAGACGCAGTTCCTGAGCGCGTTGGAGGACATCTCCAGTCGTCTGGTGTCGGTACCGAAGCCAGCCCGACTGAGCGCGCTGCGTGCTGAGCTGGCACTCATTGCACAAGACTTGCCGGCCGAGGTCGACATCCCACTGCTCTCGCCGCCCACGCTGAAAGACGGCATACCCTCGCAGAGCCAGCACCACCGAATCGTGCGCATCAACCCTGCCGAGGCGACGAGTCTGAACAGCGCCGAGAAGGTTCCCTATCTGCTCATGGTAGAGGTGCTGAAAGAGGACTTTGACTTTGATCCGGATTCTGAACAGAACCAGCAACTACTGGAGAAGCTGATGTTCGAAAAGGGCACATCGAGAAGGCGGCTGTTCGACATCACAAATGCAGAGCGTCTGGCGCTCGATAGGACGCCACCCAATGGATCTGACAGCGTTTTTGAGCCGGCAACTGGCGACCTCGGCAGCACCGCATTGATCAAGGACCTCGACGAGGACGATCTTGCTTCTGGGTTAGCGAGAGTCGCATTACCACCGGCCACCGGCAACGGCAAAGCTACAGCACCCAGATCGTCGAGCGGAGCGAACACATTGTCTTCCATGGCCACTTTGTCCACGCCTCGGACGTCAGATATGGAGATGAGCCGGTCGAGCAGTCCTGCTCCAGCACGGAAAGCAACGATACCGCTGAATAGGAACCAAGGGCCGGACCAGCCAGACTTCACGGCGCTCGCGACGCACATGCGAACGGCCGCACAGATGTTAGCCCAACTGGAAGCAAGTGGGTCGAAACGACCGAAGACCGAAGTGGCGGCGATCAAGGCTAAGATCATTGCGAGCATGCAGACGCTGGAGGAGCAAAACTTCATGGCGGACGATTCAGGGCCGACGTTCGACACCATCATGGCAGAGTCGGATCCAGCGGCCATCATGGCTGAGCCGGAAGATCTCGAGGAGGGCATGGCAGTCGCGACGAATTCTGGGGCCGGCGCGGCGCGCATGGAAAACGACCTGAAGACCGCTGGTATGCGCCGGAAGGGCGATCGAGACGACCCCTCGGCTGCGACTTTTGGTGAGGAGTGGAGCGCCAAACGCGAGCGAGTGCGCCAGTCGTCACCGTACGGTTACATGCCGAACTGGGACCTCATATCTGTCATCGTGAAGACTGGGGACGACCTGCGTCAGGAAGCATTCGCTTGCCAGCTCATTCAAGTCTGCACCAAGATCTGGGAGGAGCACAAGATCCCCGTCTGGACGAAACGCATGCGCATCCTCGTCACCGGCGAGTCCTGCGGACTGATCGAGACCATTACCAACGGTGTCTCTCTCCACTCGCTCAAGCGCTCCCTGACCCTAGCAAGCATCGCCACGGGCACAAACCCCCGGAAACGCATCTCGACCCTCAAAGACCACTGGCTCAAAACGTTCGGCGAGCCAGACTCGGAACCCTACATTGCAGGCGTGGGCTGCTTCACGCGCTCCCTGGCAGCATACAGCATGATCTCGTACGTCCTGCAGCTCAAGGACCGCCACAACGGCAACCTCCTCATCGACAACATGGGCCACATCATCCACATCGACTTCGGCTTCATGCTGTCCAACAGCCCGGGCTCCATGGGCTTCGAAGCCGCGCCCTTCAAGCTGACACAGGACTACGTCGACGTGCTCGGCGGCATCGCGAGCCCCGCCTTCGAAGAATTCAAAGCCCTCTGCAAAAAGGCGTTCCAGGCACTGCGCCGCGAGGCAGAGCGACTGATCATGCTGGTCGATCTGATGGGCAAGCAGAGCAAAATGCCTTGTTTCGCCGCCGGCAGCGCAAGCGTGACAAACAGCCTCCGCGCACGGCTGATGCTGCATCTGAGCAAGGAAGAAGCAGAGGTGTTTGTCAACGAGCTCGTCGCGAAGAGCGTGGGGAGTTATTACACTAGACTGTACGTCGCACTCTCTTTACATGCAGAAACCGCGCTGACAAGCAACAGTTACGATACCTTCCAGTACCGCACCCAGGGCATTTACTAGCGGCGTCTCGCGTAGCGTAGCATTTCCCTGTTCTATCCCATTTTGGGCAAACTTAACTTTGCATATCGAGGAGTAGGATACCGGACTGCATCACCACCCAATTCACTTCACTTCGCTCGTGACACCATACTCCCCCCTCCTCAGTTCGCAACACGCCCCTCCCCCTCCGCAGCCGCACCCCCCCCGATCCACTAACCCCGTCCTATGCACCATCCCACCAACCCTCTCCATCACCTTGCCCAGCGTAGAATCTATACACGTTAGCCCCATCCCATCCCATCTCAGGCTCAGGCTCAGGCTCACATACCCTCGCTAAACCCCCCCGTCTTATTCCCCCACCCCGCGCCCGCCGTCGAGCCGCTGCCGTATGTGTGCGCGTTTGTGTAGGGCGCGCTGCCATGCCTGTCTTGCGTGGAGAGTCTCACCGCTTCATCGTCTCGTGAGGCTTCTGCTTCTGCGGGGCTTTTGGCGGTTTTGTTGCCGAAGCCTGTGGCGTAGGTGGGTTGCTGGGTGGTTGTCAGATGGGAGTGTGTGGGTGGGTGAGTGGGTGGGGGGCATACGGTGTGTGAGTGTGTGAGGTTGAGGCGCGTGCTGGCGTGCTCGTGGGAGAGGGATTCGGGGGTTGTGGACGAGGGTTGGGTTGTGCGGGTTCTGTAGGCTGCCATGGTATGTTGGTTTAGGTCTGGTTTGCAGAGAAAGATGGTAAGAGGAGGTGGTTGGGAAGAAGGAATACTGTGTTCGAGGTTCATCTATATACACATGTCTGGCTGACGGGGTCCGAGAGTGAGCGTGCGATGGGAAAGCCACTGAAGTCACCGGCTGGGGTGTCGCGGCTGCTGGGTGCTATCGACGCTTTGTAAGAGGCTGGGAGGAAGGTGGTTATAGTTCGATGCGCTTGTGGGTCTGGGCGCTGTGTAGTGCATACACAGTAGTAGTGATGTACCGTGTATGCACCCAGCTACTACTCCTCGCATAGTACCAAACCGCAGCATCTGAACCCTTCACCGTACACGCTCGCAATTCCAAATCATGGTTGAGCACCACGAACCCTGCTGCGCACGAGTACAACCCAAACCGGCACTGTGAGTGAAGTCGACAGTCTGCAGTCGGGGCTCGAAACAAACCGGTTCAATCGATTGGATATGCAAGAAGTTGCGATAAGGAATAGCGAGCCGCCGAAAAAGGTTGGGGTGTGCTGATCCAGATAAGGGGGAAGGTGTTGCGTCACTGTGGCTTCCTTCCCCACAGATCCAGACCGTTGAGAACGCTGGGGTGTGCAGACCGCGCGCTATGCTGTTGTTCGAGTTTAAAGTTACAAAACGCTGGTACGCCGGGAAATGCAAAAGTCTGAGCAAAATGCTCATCGTACGTATTTAGACTGTTTGCGATTAGCGGAGTGCATTGCTGGAGGAACTGGTGCACGCTTACCATGAACTTCTTGTGGAAGTCAGACCGGAGCATGTCGTTTATGAATTCCTTCTTCTTGTTCCGGTCTTCTGTGCCGCGGGCTTGGTTCTTGAAGACGACGTCGTCGTCCCAGCGGCGCTTCATTGCGAAATCATTCTTGTTCAGCAGGGGGTTGCCGCGCGCGACGTCGATTTCGCGCTGTTCTTCTTCTTCTGCGGCGCGTTCGCGGTCTTCCTTGGCTTTTGCTTCGGCGCGCTCCTTCTTGATCTTCTCCAGTTCGCGCATCAACGCGGCTGTCTCGTCTTCGTCTTCGTCGTCGTCCCTGGTTGGTGTTAGCGGGGCTCAGTGATGGAGGTCTGGAGGGTCGCTCACTCTTCGTCGCTGCTTTCGCCTTCCTCGCTACTATCGTCTGCATCTTCATCTCTGTATTTCTCGAGCACCTCTATCCGCCTTCTCTTCGCAGCCTCCTCGTCCTCGACGCCTTCTTCGCCAGCAACGTCCTCGATCTGGCGCTTGGCGCTGCTGGAGTCCGTGGCAGCCTCTGGCTCAACGTAGGTACCGTTCTTCTTGGCGTAGTGGCGCGCCTCGGCCTCGAGGAGCTCGGCGCGCAAGTCGCGCTGGTATCCGTCTGCGTCGCCGCCCTGGCCGGCTTGTCTGTGCTTGAGGGTTGTGTGTGCAGGAAGCAGACGCTGGTGGTAGGCTGGGCCGCGCTGGGCTTCTTTGCCGCGTGCGGGATCAAACGTCGGTCTGTGGGCGGTCGTCATGTTTTCGAGTTGGTATTTCGAGTAGGGCGATGATTCTGTGACGGATTTCGGGAGTCTTGTGCGTGGTTGTTGTGCAGGTACAGAGAGTGCAAGTGATGCATGCTGAACATTGAAGATGGCGCCCAGGCCGTCGGTGGTGATTTTCGCCGACGCTACATTTTCAGAACCACCCGCCTCGACACAACTACGTCAAAGAAGCCCAGCAGAGTCGCCTCGGACAGAATGCCTCGTGAAGCTGAGATCTCCATCAATGAGCGCGAGTTTATCAAGCAGGCGCTGCAGGAGCAGATCCGTCTCGATGGGCGCGCATTCGACGCATTTCGCTCTTTAGAGCTTACCTTTGGTGAAGAGTACGGCGTCGCAGATGTGCAATTGGGCAAGACAAGGTAGGCACGGCTGGTCATTTTGGTGCAGCTTCATTTGTAGCTTACTATGGTTAGGGTCATTGCCCGCATCTCAGTCGATGTGGTCACACCAGCACCGGAGCGCAAGTTCGATGGAGTCTTCCAGATCGTGACCGAGTTCTCGCCCATGGCTTCACCGGCCTTCGAGATTGGACGGCCCGCGGACGCTGAGGTCATTCTCTCACGCATTCTCGAGAAAGCAATTCGTCGCTCGAACGCCCTCGACACCGAGTCTCTCTGCATCATTGCGGGGCAGAAGTGCTTTGCACTCCGCGCCGATGTACACATCATCGACCACGACGGAGGACTGATTGACGCTGCTTGCATCGCCGTAATGGCTGCGTTGCAACACTTCAGGCGACCTGACGTACAGGTGGAGGGCGAGAAGGCCATCATCTTGAGCGTCCGCGAGCGTGAACCTATCCCTCTCTCGATATTGCACCAGCCGCTGTGCGTGACCTTCTCGTACTTTGAGGATGGCGAAATCTATCTGGTCGATGCAAACGTTGCCGAGGAGCAGGTGCGCGATGGTCAAGTTATCATTACCATGAACAAGCATGGCGAGGTTTGCCAAATCGCAAAGTACGGAGGCGCAACCATCAACCCGCTGGCCATCTTGAACTGCACCAACGTCGCACTGGAAAAGGTCAAACAGATGACCAAATTTGTCCAGCAAAAGCTAGACGAGGACAACACAAGGAGGAATCCAAAGAGCTTGATGAACGAGCTTAGTGCTGAGAACGCACGAGAGAACGCAGCTATCCCAGGCTGAGCAGTTGCAGACATGCTCCTTACACATCACGAAGAATCTAGCCAGCGATGAGCACTACGATGCTCCGCAGCACCCTCCAGCAACGCGCGACATTTCGTCCGAACGGCTTGCTCACCTGAGTGAGAGACGAGTGGATGCGGATTGCGTAGATGCAGTGGGTCGACGTCCGAAGATCATGTGGAGCTCCGGGTAGGTGAAAGTAGGCGCAGCGTCGTGAAATGCAAATACTGGGAAATCCAGGGAACATTCCAAGCGAATGCAGAGACCACGGAGCAAGCAGGATTCTAGAGTAGCCATGTCGAGTAATCCACTGCGAGGCAGCAGTCGACAATTAACCTGGTTCAATGCATGTTGGGCGTTGACAGAAACTCAAATTCCAGATCCTGTGAGCTTTGACGTGCAGATGCTGATGCTGACTATGCATGCGTTCCAGAAACACTCTCGGATGGTCATGACTCGGACCCGAGCACCCCTGCACCTTGCAAGCATCAGCAACACCAATTCCCTTCCTCCAAATCTCGTCCGGATGCATGTGAAACAGCCCACCCTGGCATCGGCCGAGCGTGGCAGATATATACTTTGGATAGCAGCACATGAAATCTTATGTTAACACCAATTGCACTGCCATTACCTCGTTGAAGTGCGATCTCGAGATCTCGAACATTGCGTCATTTCGCGACTGACGTCGTTCACCCAAGCTCCAAACTCCAAGCCATTTGCGCATGTGACTGAACTGATACAGCTTCTTGCTCCGACTTCCATCAACTCCAATCCCGTCACGCAAGCTCGCACAGTCAAACATGTCGTCGAAGCTAGTTCCTTCAGACCCGGCCAAGGTCATGGTCATTCGTGAGGTTGTACCCAGGACCATCACAACATTCTCCGTCCCCTTCTGGCGCTTTGGCAAGATAAAGATTGGTGGAAGGGGCACAGTCGGTACGCAGTCGTTATCTCAACAGTAGTATGCAGCTAACGTGCTCCTCAGTGCGCCTCCAATCCGGATCGCTCGCCGTCTTCTCGCCCGTCGCGCTCACAGACGAAGTCAAAGCCAAAGTCGCCGAACTAGGAGAAGTCCGCTACATCTGCGCACCAGACGCAGAGGTACGTGTCCTGCGCCGATGCATTCGCATCCGCTAACACTCCCCAGCACCACATCTTCCTTGGCCCCTGGCACTCCGCCTACCCGCAAGCCCAGATCCTCGGCCCCGAGACCCTACCCGAGCTCCGCGCCAAAGACAAGTCCAAGGAACACGTCCCCTTCACCCACCTCTTCCGCGCCTCCAAGACGCTCGACACAATCTCGCCCGAGTTCGACGCCGAGTTCGACTGGGAGTACGTGCATGCGCACGCCAACAAGGAAATCGTCTTCCACCACCGACCCACACGCACCCTCATCGAAGCAGACTATATGTTCAACTCGCCACCGACGGAGCAGTTCAGCAAGACGGGCGTGGACCCGAGCTCGGGGCTCCTGACCAGGATCTTCGGCGCGCTGACGAGCACCCAGGGCAAGGCGCTAGCGCAGCAGCGCATGATCTGGTGGGGTACGAGCGCAGCGGACCGCAAGAGCTTTGCGGCGAGCACGGCGCGCATTGATAAGTGGGATTTTGACCGCTTGATTCCGTGCCATGGAGATGTGATTGAGACGGGTGCGAAGAGTGTATTTCAGAAGGTGTTGAAGTGGCATCTTGATCTGGCGAGGCAGGAGGGGTTCAAGGACTCGTAGGGTGGTGGTGCAGATGGCTGGGATATTGTGTTGATAGAGTTGAAGAGCATGGGTGTTGTGTTGGGGAGACGATCAATTTCTGTTGTCTTATTTCAAAGTATTTAATAATAAAACTTCATCGCCCAGACCTTACTTGCTTATACTGCCTTCGCAGAACCCCGCCACTACACTCTTCACACCCTCCGTATCGTGGACCCAGTCCTTCCTTCACAGTCCCACCCAAGCCAAATCCCATCCAGACGAAGCTCTCTTGGTCTGTACTTCCCCATGCGTTCAACATATCTATTGCCTCCTGCCCGCTCTGCCACTTACTCCAGTCCTCTTGAGCGCATAATACGCAGCTGTGAAGACAGCACCGAGTACAGCGTACGCAGGTGCGCACACGAGAACGAACAGTGCAAGACCATGCACCCTTCCAGCCATGCTCTCACCCCTGCCGTCGCGCCACGAGGCACGCAAGACCGGGACGCCAGCGCACAGAATCAGCACCGCGCACGTAGTGCAGCAGCCGAACAAAAGACCACAGACTATGCACGTCCAGTGCCGTACAAGCGGGCGCATTGGCGGTGAGGACTTGAATGTCTGCCATATATGCAGGTAGAATATCCATGCGAAGATCCAGTTCTGCGCGCATATGCGGCAGGCGAGACGATTTGAAGAGCGCAGGTAGGTGACCAGGGGCGTGAAGATGTATTCGAGCAAGCGGAATGGGAGGTTGAGAGTGTCGATGGTGCGCTGTGCCCAGGGGTGGAGTGGACTGACCGGAGGGCTCATTATCGAGGGAGAATGAAGCTGCAACTTCAAGCTTCGAGATAGGGCAGCCCGTGGCTCTGGGTACGTGTATATGAAGATATTTGATTGCACTATCACAGGTACAATACGCGGCGTTTGCGCCTGATCACCACCTTTTGCTCAGTACGTCACCCTGTATTCAGATGGGATATAGGGCAGTCCTAGGCCCTCGAACACCCTCTTCTCCGCATCCTCTGGTGTTCCGTCGACACCATTCTCGCCTTCAAGTAGTATCGCCTCGCCGTTGCTGCGACTGCGGATCCCGCTGCTATCGAACTTCCAACCTTTCACGGCTTTCGTATATCGCCGGAGGTCACGTTGGAATGTGGTGCCGCCGCTCCAGCCCATTACTGCACACCCCACGGTTCTCCAGGGTGCGATGATGATATCGACTCTGCGGTGGATGTTCGGGTTCTTGGCCTTGGGGTTGACCTCGAGGTCTTGCTCGCGAGTCGGCCATTCTGGGTTCTGCCACACGACGAGCGCTTTGTCCAACGTATCAAAGCCCACCCCGTGGCCTTTGTTGGACCGGAAGGGCAGTGCATGTTGGCCCCTTTGCGTATTGATCAGGCTCATTGTGAGAGTGTGCGTAATCCATTCGTCAGTCTCCAGGGACTCGACGATCTCTCTGACCAGTCCAGCGGTGGATTCGAGGTCCGGGTGCGAGACGATCATATCAACGTCGCCAGAGGCTTGCTTACCGCGTCGGTAGCCGCCAACAATGGTTACTGTGATGCGTTCATCGCGCAGCTTGACAGCGTGCCGTCGGACGACATCTGCGACTTGCTCGACTTCTGCTCGGGGAATTGGATCCAAGAACTCGTCGTAGTATTTGACGCCAATCTGCTGTACACGATCTAAGTCATTCCACCCAAACTCGATGATGTCATCGAGCTCGTTCCAAGCGTTGTTGTAGTAGAAGTGGCGCGCAGTCTTCGCACCAACGCCCCAGATGTCGTAAAACGAGCGCAGGACTTTCATCGCTTCATCGTTCTCGTAATCTTCTACTGCTTGGATCTTGCCAGTGTTCTTCCATTCCACGAACAGCACAGCAGTCTTCTCGTCGCATCCTGGCAGCTGAGCAATCTCGCGAGGATGGGTCAGTCTGTAAGGGTAGGCTGCGATGGCAGCTATGATAGTCGAGTACGCACGAACCCCTATCTCGTCGTCGATGAGCGTCCTAGCAGTGCGAATCTTCTTCAGTTCATCAAGGAAGTCCTCATTGGGACCGTTTGCAGGTGTGAAGCGTTGACATGCGTACTTGATGCCTTTCTTGACCCATTCGGGTGGTTCGGGTGTGTCACTATCGGTGCCATCGTACTCACTTGTGGTCTGCTGCAGTAGGTGTGCTATAGCTGAGACAAACGTAGGCTTATTTGGTTGCAAGGTAGGCGCGAAACTCTTACCCTCGAATCGATGAGAACCATGACTAGGTCCGGTCTTATAAGGCTGGAAGTGCGATCTTGCAGGATTCTTCTCTGCATCTGCCTTCACTCTTTCCAGCATGTTACCCCCATCATCCGGGCGAGTTGCCACCAGGGTCTGAGAAGCAGGTGCGGCTCTGAGCTTGTTTGAAGACGGTACCGTCCTAGGTCTCGGATTGGCCGACTTGGGGCGTTCGCGTACGCGACCGGTGTACACCAGCTTGTCGTTCAAGGGTAGTATGTGGCCGGCCTGGACGCTGTCTACCAACCAGTCCACCCGTATTACCCAGACAATGTCTTCCCCCGGACGATCTTCGAACAAGGGCGGGGTCTGTGCAAATGTCGCATCGAGTTTAGTACTCTCTACTTCCTTGTTTTGTTGCTCGTCTCTGATGGTGGAGCCGTCGACAACCTCGTCTTCAGTAGCGTAACCATCGTCATGCGCTCCATCTAAATTGGTCAAGCTGCCAGGGCGCTTTCTCTTCTTGCTCGCGTGATCGTTAGTCTTGTTTGGACTAGCAGGCCGATTTGATGCAACATGCTCTTCGATTGTTAGTTTCCGAGACCGAAGTTCGAATTCGGCTCTCCGTTTGGTTGACACCTTCCCAATAAAGATGTTTGCCCTGGATGCATCTGTTGTGAATGGCGCATCGAATCGGCATAGCGTCTCTTTCAAGTGCTTCTCTTCACCGTCCTTCAGATGCGCTGACAAGATTGCAATTGGCGGTAAGCTGCTTAGATCGAGGCCAAGGTTCGAGACCGTAGACGTTGGGGAAAGGGATCCGTCCCTGAGCTTCGGTTGGTGTTCAATATCGTCCATATCCAACGATACTACTGTAACGATTCGATAAGACCAAGCAAGGGGGTGTCAGGAAGTGTCTAAAAAGCGTGTCTGCCGTCTGCGAAAGCAATGATGTGGCTGGTCAGACATCGTGTCATGCACCAGAATTAATGCGATAGTGTGTCGTGTATACAATGGTCAAATGCGAGGTTGAGCTGAAATGCGATGACGACACGGTGAGGTGCGGTCGCAATGCGATCCACTAGCCCGTTCTTGCCTAGACTGGTTTCGATATTATCGTCCACATCAACCAATGACTGCAAGCGAGGGGTGAGCGCGACATCTTCTCTAGCTAGCGAGGACAGCGATGTCGTACGCGGCCGTTGGAGACAGCTGCCACTTCCAGAGATCGTGCTTGACTTTTGGCGGCGGCTCGCTAGCTTCTCAAAGGATTCATCATCATCAACCTGCGACGTGTTTCATCTTAAAAACAGGTGGCCAATGCTTTTCTCCACACCGGTTCATGCTCTATCGGGAAGGCATCAACCGGTGTACGCGATTACACCGTTGCGCATGAAGCATCTCGTCCGACAGCTCACGATGTGTGACCTGGCAATAGACCACGAGCTTATCTACAATTTCTGAGGGATGCAGTCTGGCCAGCAAATGTTCGCACGAGGTTACAATGCACCCTTGCGTGTCAACATCTTTTGATCATCCCTCAATGCGTTTCGCGACGCGCTCTTACGTGCCCTCGGCAAACAAGCATTCTCCGCCAATCGCCGTCAATGCGGAGCATGAGGAATTCTGCAGCTTTTCTACAATTCTGCCTAGCAGGCATTACTCTGACACCCAGCGAGTCGGGCCAAGATGGCGCGAACGTGGGCAGTTGTTTCTCCTTGCGGCCGATCATTCCTGTTCTGATAGCCAGCCACTGTTTCGGATTGATCCCAGGGCGCGAGTCAAGAAACAGATATATAGTAAGGTGGCCACCCATGATGCTGTTTCTTCAGGCGAATTGACTTCCGACCCCTCCTACCTGGACTGTAGTGACTAACCCGCGTCTGTTGACTGCGTGCCTTTCGTTCTTATTCTCTCATTACCCGACTTTCGCTTTTCTGGAATTAGCGTTTACGCCTACTACGTGACAGCATCACAAGCTCGACATACTCATCAGCACCTATCTCAACATCTCAACTCGTAGTACAAAATCACAATGCGCTCCTTCATCTTAATGGCCATTATGGCTCTGTTGGCTTTCGTCGCCGCAATGCCGATCACTCCTTCGGCTCCCCATCTCTCCAAGCGCGCGGAGCAACTCCGACTAGAGGGCCTACGCGAGGTATGTTGACTATTGACGCTCGATGTGATCACAGGCTAATTGTCCTCAGTTTGACATCGCCGAGCGCCTCTCAGCACCGATCGTCGACTCTGACGAACTCGAGCCCTTCCTGACCCGCTTCCACAACAAGCTCTCAGCCATGATTGAATCATTGTCCGGCGAGGACGAGGACGACTTCGACGTTGAGGGCGATGTTGCGCCTGGATCAGTTGAGGCTCCCCAAATGCTCCCCAAGACCAGCACACGTGGATCCAGCATTTATCGATCACTATGCGCACTCTTCCACGGCGGCGAGGACGATCTAGGATACGAGGGCAAAGAGGCGCAATGGCGCAGGCCTGAGGGTATGAAGCATTGGGGAGGTGGTCATTAAGTCGTGAGCGTTCTGGCCACCCTGTTCCTGGTGCTTGGCCGACGTATTCTGATTTGATTGGAAATACAATAAATAACCAGCACGACACATTTACTATGCTGAACAGTGACATCTCTCCTTTGATCCATCTTACGGCTTCCAGGCCCTTTATCTATTTCATGGCAAGCTGATCCAGTACATGCGCAGAAGTTCGGGCTCAAAAACCACGTCATTGTTAAGCTTCCTTCGAAACACCCTTCCAAGGCTAAAAGGAGAGCAGCCAGCGACCTTGCATGTAAACCTGCGATTGACGGTTTCGCGCCTGGGGAGTCTGACTTGTTTTGCTATATGCAGACATTGATAAACTGTCTCAGACCCTGTGGTCTGCAACAAGTCGCAAACAGTCATCATTCTCATCAACCTGGTACCTAACTGATGCGACTGGCTTTTTGCTGTCGATCTCTTCTCGCAACAACCGCTGGGATTCATCACTGAATCCATACAAGAGCGTTGGTCGAGCACTCTCTTTCCACACCGGCAGCCGCAATCTTGTTGATTCAATGATCACCATGCTTACGTAGATAAACCCGATGGTGAGCATAGTGATCGGGAACAGAAGGTACCACCAGTTGACCTGCACATGAATAGTCCATCTCTGAAGGACGCCGTCTTGCTTCTGTGACGAAGTGTTCCGTATCTGGTTCGTTAGGCTCCGCGCCACATTATCAAAGGTCAAGGTTAGATTTGTGGAGTTCCACAAAGCGTCGATGATCAATGGCTGTGGTGATTTACCTCCCGGATAGCCAACATTGTTGGCTCCCCGCCAGGGACCTTTGCCGGTGCCGGACTCTCCACCCGCCTTGGTGATAAACTGGTCCAGCCATGTCATGGTGGTGATTATGAATTCTTGCGAGACATTGAAGCGTCGGTTCATGCTAAGCGCATTTGGCAAGCCCTCATAAGGGATGACCAACTGAAGGTCATGGTGGAGGTCTGTCCGGTCTAGCAGATTGTTGCCTAATTCGTCGGCCGTTTCTTTTGCTAGAGTCTCGTTGACGGGAACCGTATAGTAGCTGTAGTCGAATGCATAGGACCAAGGTTCTCTACTGGACCAACTCCCCACAACATATTCCTGGAGTACGTTGTTAACGCTGACCGCCTGGTATGCCTGTGCGCAGAGGTAGAGGGCGCATTCTGTGGCTATCGGTGTGGTCTCGTTCCAGAAGGCATTCTTATCCTGGAACTCTTCGGAGGCTCTGATTGTCGTGAACGCCATGAGCAAAGTTTCATGGTTTCTATGTGCGATGGTGTTTCTGGCTAAATTTGTGCTGTTCAATACTAGCAAGGTTGCCGGATTTTCAACATCCGTACGATTGAACCGTTTGTTATAGTTTCTGATGTTGGCCGTGGGGAGGCTCCATATTGTATAGCCACCTTCGTAGTCCTCGCCCAAGCCCCAGGGTACAGACACACCATTGACGCCGAATTCTGCAGACGACTCAAGGCTGGAAGAGACATCTGCGCAAGAGCTACAGACGGCAGCCGATGAGAACAATGGCCAGGTGCAATTGCCAGTAGCACAAACAAAGCTAGTCTGTTCCTGCAGAGCAATTGACGGGTTGCGAAACCCGTTGTACATCGCGCTCACGATTCCAAAGTCTGGCCGCTCCGATACATCCACAAAAGATGACATGTTCCTCCATCCTGGTGGTATGTTGCCCTTGCCTGTTTTGAAATTGAAAGTACCGCCACGAATATCTCTGGCGAATCCAATGGCTGCATCCAAACTTCGACTGTAGTTGTCAAGGCGCCCCTGGACTGTGATGACCGCCTGGAGGAAAGGATCCAAAGCGATTGTTCCCACGATGACGAAGGCACCAAGAGCTGCCCAATGTCTACAAATCTCTGGTCAGTATATACTTTGCCTACAGTGACTCATACTCCGAACACACTTACCTGGCCTTGAGCCAAATGAACAAACGAGCACCTCCCCATGGTCCTTTAGCTGCTTCGTCGAATCTCTCAAAAGCTACGAGTCGATCTGACCGCTTGTATAGCCAATTCCATTTCTGTTGGCCAACACACGCGCTCAGCGCAAAAGCAAGTGTTACTCGTGCCAGAGTCCCAAGCGTAGATACCACTGTATTCAAGGATACTGCGAGAGGCCAGCGATCCAAGGAGTGGCCATTCTCTTGATTGAGCAGACTGATGATGGCAATAATAGATCCCAGACTTATAAGCATCGCTCCAATCTCAAGCGACCATGAAGCCAAGCTTGCGCGGAGAGCCCCAGGTGACGAAGTCGTCGTAGTCCTCTTTGCAGAGGTCGAGTCGATGTGACTCGGCTCGTATGCGATGGATGGGGCCGGTTCGGACAACCTAGGCATTAGGAGGTCGTAGCTGTTGTTGTGCGTGGATTGTGTCTCTGCCGAAGCGAATGGCCATGTCGAGGCATCGGAAAGATCACTCTGTGATGTCGGCAATAGTGGACTAACATTAGTGGCCATTGTAGACGATGCGAGCAAGATCCCCTACGCGTAAAGCGCCGGGCGATGGCTGTCATCTTGTAGTTCAGGAATGCTGCCAACAACTTCAGGTCGGGCTTTGTGTTGCCCAGGCTGTGCAAGCTGACCCCACTGTAGTAGGACAACTGTAAGCAAGCGAGTGTGTTCGCGATTCTTGATTGGTGCAAAGGAGTAAACCATGCACTGCGGTCAGCACCGCCGCCAGCCTGACATCTGGTATGCAGAATAGTACATGTCTACCGCTGGAACCGCGCCGCTGACATCGTCTGGAGCTGCGCTCGTCGCAAGAGTGCGCACGGTGAATACTCAGGACCATGACCCGACGTCGACTCTTGCGTGCCTTCCTGCTCATTCACGAAACACCTCCTGCTAGAGATGACGAATCTCGTGTTGCATGGACTGGGTTCGCTTGGCGGCCCGCCTGAAAGGCAGTTGCACCTGAGCTACACAGCCTTTCCCTCCGCAGATCGCCGCATGATGCATATCTATTCCTGTCCGGTTTCTTACCACGCGAATTCTTGCACTCGCTGCCAAGTGTAAAATGTAACCACCGAGTCTCAAGAGAGCAGCATCGAAGCCAGTATACGTAGAAGAAGAGGTTTCTAAGCCTTCTTAGGTCTAGGTATGCTAACATTGGGCTCCATCGACAAACATACCCAAGAGTTATGCGGGGATAATCGCTCCGTCCAGCACATTTACCACTATCGTACAACATTGCTCTCGGCGATCAGACGCAAGCAACCATCCCTCTCATCCGGACCAAATCTGACCATTGTTGCATCAACTCTTGGGGCTGTCTTTTGCGACTGAACCTCTCTGAGGAGAGTTTGTGTTTCGTTGTCCAGTCCATGCAGCACACTCGGCAAGGCCGACTCCTTCCACACAGGAACTTGTAATCGTGTAGATTCGACGATGGTGAGAAGAACGTATGTAATCCCAAGAGCAATCATCGCGATTGGGAAAGCCAGGTAGGGCCATTGGATCTTGACGTGAATCACCCACTTCAGCGTGTCGCCAGTGGCCTCCTGGTATTTTGGACTGTTGATGGCCGTGTTGCGTACTTGGTTTGTCAGGCTGAGAGCGACATTTTCGAAAGTTTGTGTTAGGTTGTCTGACTCCCAGAGAGCATTGACGAGGGGTGTTTCACCCCCATCCCACTCAGGGTAGACCATTTGGTTGGCGTCCCGTATACCAGAAGTCCGTGACGTGAACGTCTTCAGGAAACTGGTCATGGATATAATGTATGTGTACGATATGTTGAACGACCGTGTGAAGGACATGACATCAGGCGACTCTGCATCGGGTATGGTGAGCCTTAGATCGGTCCGCTGGACAATTGGATCGTAGAGCATATCGCCTACGTTCTCGGCTATGTAGGCTTCCACAATGGTCTTTTGTGAAGTGACGTTCACAGTCCGAGATTTTGGGTCGACTTGATAGGAGTTCGGGTCTCTGTTGGTCCACGAGCCCAAAACGGTCTCTACGAGCTTGCCGTTTTGACTCTCTGCTGAGTACATGTTTGAGCAGAGGTACAAAGCACACTCGGTCGCCGATGGTCTTGATGCTTTCCAACTCACTTTGCCTTCAAGCCAGTCGTCTGCTGCCTTCATGACAACGAGAGAAGCTATCATTGTTGACATGTCCTGAAAGCTCATAGTATCTCGATGGTCATAGGTTATATTCGCCGTCAGCAAGGCAGGCTGTATGCTGCCTGAGGAAGCGTTGTATTTGGCTGCGTCGGTATTCGATAAATTCGCATTTCGGACTGTGAAAGCCGTGTATTGAGCGGGCCCTGGTGCCTCATTGGAAGGGCCTGGAATGCTGGATCCAAATGTCCCTGCCCTCTGATCAAGCACAATCTTTCCAGACACATCATAACAAGAGCTGCATATTGCTGCGGATGTATACGGAGACCATGTGCAATTGCCAGTTGTGCAAACGTTGTTGACAACCTCTTCGGCGCGAACTGATGATGTTGCCTGGTCCCGTGCAGTGATATTGCGGAAACCGTCATAGATCGCACTGATCATGCCAAAATCAGGCTGTACTGTAAATCCCCCTTTTCTTTGAAGGACACCAGCAGATGTATTGTAAGAGAACACACCACCTTGTGTCAACAGCTCCAGCACAGGACCTCCATCGACAACAAGAGCTTGTGGAATTCTGGCTGGGTGCTCCGCGAGCTGGTCAACATCCAGTCTCCCATCTGTAGTCAGTACGGCTTGCAGGAATGGATCGAAGGCGATCGTGCCAATAATTACTAGAGCTCCGAGCGCAGCCCAGTGCCTACTGTAACATCAGCTTAGCTCAACAAAGGCGACCTGGACATCCTACCTGAGTCGAAGCCAAATGAACAGGCGTGTTGCACCCCAGGGACCACGACTAGCCTCATCAAACCGTGTCCAGGAGACAAGATGATCAGATCGGACACAAAGCCAATTCCACTTCTGCTGCCCGATACAAGCGCTTAAGGCGAACGCTAGAGAAGTCCTCGACAGCGTTCCCATGGTGGCAATGACAGCGTTGAGCGGTACTGCTAACGACCATTCTGATATAGGTTTCCCGTCTTCCCGCCGAAGCACTGCAACGATCGCTAGTAATGAGCCAACACTAGCCAAAACAGCGAACAGCTCTGGAAGCCAAGCCATCGTAGTCGAGCTTACAACTGTCTTTGAGTTGGTGGACTCGTATGCTTTGGCAGGATAGTTGTGTTGAGAGTTTAGCGACCTCGCCGAGGCCGTCGCAGTTTTGATTGGTGGGTCCGCAAATGCTTCGCTGTTGTAGTGCATGTATCCATGGTTCTCGTTCTCAGTGGGCATTGGCCCCGTATTGGGATACGATGTGAAGGGCTCATACGGCTCCTGTTCGCTACCGTAGATATCTCTGAGCTCATAGTCGCTCACGCTTTGCCCATGTGGGGTGTTCCGTAGGTCACCTGCAGCTAGCATAGGTACTGGCGTGTATTCAGAAGCCATGTCGAGGGGTATGACACCGGTGAATGATCACATTGACATGCGTAGCGGAATTTGGAGGGTTGAGAGTTGACTTGCCATGCGAAAGAGTGCCTTTCGGGAGCCGTTGTCAGCTAAGGCGTCCAGTGATCATCAAAATGCGTTAGTGGCGCCACCTGCGGCTGCATGTCTTCGCAGTGGGGTCCAAAACTGCAATTTACATGGAACAAACAAAGTGTGCAGATCCACGCAAGTACAATACAGGCATTGGAAAACAAGAGCTGACGTGCTACCATTTGTGCAGCTACTGTCCAAATAATAGCGCCTATCATGCTGGTCAATTCTAACAGAACTCCGAAGCCACCCATAGAATGAAAGCCCCCAAAACGCCGGATGACCATGTAAAATCGTAATTTCTCATACGCCCATCGTGAAATCATGTTCTATACCTGGCGTTACACTGTCAATGGTGTTAGTATATAAGATAACAGATTCACGGAGACTGGTGCTGCTTACCTTGCCATGAACTTCAAGAAGACGACGAGATACTGATCCACTCGGATCGCGACCTCGTCGTCTTGCTCCTCGAGAACTTCCCAATCATCCTTAGCGTCCTCTCCGCCCTTATTTTTTGCTTGCTCAGTGAGCTTAAGAAGTCTTGTGTCGTCTACAAGAGCCTCCATGCCACTATCGAGCTTGCTGACATCCTTGCCTGCCTTCAGCTTTGCGAGACGCAATTTCAAGGCAGCATCTGCGCGGTCAAGGAGCACTTTCATGACTGACGCGTGCTTGCAAGGGTGTACTGAAGCAGTCTTGAGTGCATGCTCGAAGAAGGGAAAGTCCTCGATGGTGACTGTCTTGTCCTTGTAGTCTCCAACAATATCCTCCATCATCTCCTGTGGTTTAAGCGGCACGGACGTCGAGCCGTACCCAGAGAGATACAGGCGCGGGGTTCGGTAGTGCGCAGAGTATGTGATGTAGAGTGTGTAGGTTCGTAAAGGTCTGCTCCTGTATTAGCACATCCAACCGCTAGCCTTGCTGTCAGGCAGCCGTGAAAGGCTTACGCTTGGGTATTGGAACCAGCCTGCGGATCTCTTATGATCGCCTCCTCGTCATCTTCGTCGTCCTCCATATCTGGAATTTCGTCTTCCTCCTCTGCTGCGCCAAGGTTGCCACTTTCGTCAACGGTTCTAACGTCACGGACCTTGGCTTCCTGACTAGCCGCCATACCGCCTGTCCTCAACCATCCATCGTCGTCCGCACCACCTTCACCAGCTGTGAATCCATCGCCGACTATTGTCTCATCTTGTCCAGCTTCTCCAGCGAAGTTATCATCGAGGCGACGGTGGCACGGGACTCCTCGAGTGACGAGGAACTGCTTTCCCTCCGGTAGATAAGATACGCGCTTTGCGGGTGAAGAAGCATCTGCCCACTGCCATGAGGGGAACTTGAATACCAAGAAGTCTCCTGCAAGGACGAACTCTTCTGGTGTAATCTGCCCAGTCTCGCGGAATGTGGAGGTATGGCTGATGGCGGCGGTCCGCTCCCGGAACGTGTCTATGTACGAGCGCACAAAGTTGTACGCCATGACAAGAGCTCTTGTGAAGATGTGTTTCTAGCTGTCTTGATGGCGCAGGGTTGTTGCGTAGAGCTTCTGTGTTGTCGCGATGCTCACGGGCGGTGATTAGAGGGGGAGGGGTCAAGGCAGCTGCAACCATAACGCGCTAAATTAGCGTCACGACCTGCAGCTGTCCAGGTCACGACTCCTCCTTCGCCTCCTCGGTACAAGTCACACCATCACGAGCTCAGGGTCATCAAAGACAAGACTTGATGCCAGAACCTTTTCGTGCGGCTGATGACATGAAGGCCGTGATGATTTCGAAATCTCATCGGCCACCCATCACCCACCGAACAAATATCCACTATAATGACGCCGGCAATACGGCGAAGTGCACCGCAAGAGCCTTTCTGGCGGACAGGAGAAGGATATGAATATGTTGCAAGATCCCTGCCATACCCACAAACCTTTCCGGTCTCTCGGCACGCGAATGATTCCAGACATGAAGACTTTAGACGCGCGCAATTCAGTGCCGCAAGGCTTCGACCAGTCGACTCATTCCTCGTCGAAGATTGCTCCAATTGCATCTCCCTAAGCGTTATCCTGACTCCGTTGTAGTATCTTTCCCGGGCTAATGATAGCGCCGAGAGTGGTTACACTGCCTAAAATATCGCTCCATCTCACTTTCGCTTCAGACCGATATTGAAGCGAGCAATACAAACGTAAATGGCGTTGCACCCGACCGATCGATGTGTAGCCAGCGGTCAAGGCATCGTCGACCCCGAGCCACCGAGCAGACTGCTCCCTTGGCCCGGAACGACAACCCTAAGAGGTCATGTGGTGGCCTCTGTGTGCATTTGAGAGCTGATTTAGGCCATGGTATCCAAATTGGGCCTACTTATCGATCCCAAGAACTTATTAGATACGTCGATCCATGAAAAAAGCAAACGAACTGGTGGAGGCTCTAAAGCACAAGTTGCTCATGCGTCCAACTGTTCCTAGTCCACTATGGGAGAAAGGTGCGTTCTTCACGATTGCTCGAGCAGCAGTCGTGAAACCTTGAACAACTTTTGGTCTGCTCACAGGCGAAAGCGGCTGTATACTGCGAAGCGTATTGTCCGGATCAATACAGTGCAGTTCTTTGATCATGGACTACCCTCAAAGCTCGGCGAACGCCTCTAAACGTCAACCGAGTGTCACACGAACGGTGCACGAACTACTGCACGTTCCCGTAAGATGCCAACAGCGGCTGTCGTTAACGTCCCTCTTGAAAGCAGCCCATGTTGCAGACATGATGGGCTTGACGACTACTGTAACGTCCCCCACTGCACGATCTTCGTGGCTTCACAAGCGGTGTCATAAGCCGGGATCTAGGGTACTTCCCTGAACCGCACAGCAAGAATCTTTGATCAATTAGACTCTCGTAACAAGCGAACGGAGCGAATTTGCACTGCTCTTTCAACGGTAAATGAAACTGGGTCCTAGCCAATCACCTGGAACGTGAGCGCAGCGTCACACAACAGCCAGTGCAGATACCACTACACTTGCGGCGACTCAAGCCCTGTCAAAGTACATGCAGCTGTTCATAGCCGCAGCGGTTGGCTTCTTCGACTAGCGACACACAACTATATGCACGACATGTGCAACCAGCAGATATTGTGGAACTCACAGATATGGTGAAGATCCCAGCCTCGTTCCGCTCGCAACGGCTTCCCCGACAACCAGAACAGGCAAGTGCTGGAGCTCTGGAATAGCAGGCCTATCTCCGCAAAGAGCACATGCGCACATCATTGATCTATGATGCTCTTACAGGGTTTTACGGGTTTTAGCTCTACCCAGGTAGGCCGGACTAACGTCGAACCTCATGAGTACCATACGAACAATTTCCAAATTTAGACCGTCAGATGTGTCTCGGACTATCACACGCTTCCATGCGTGGGCCTTGAAGATAAGATCTCTTCATATATAAGTGACAGTCTTCCTCAAATCGAAGTCCAGAAGGGTCATCTGGCTGCCATCTCAGACAGGCTCCTTCATCCTCCAACGCTATATCTCGTTACGAACAGCTAAATCTCATTCAGACACAGGGAAATTCCAATCGAGTTCATAGTGTCTTAGCTCGAATGCCCGTTATCAGGCAGGAATCGACTGTCTGCTTGAAGATGACTAACCCCAACACTCAACCCGGTACTGATGACTCGCAACCTCGTTGTGGAGGACTACGTCTGGGATCAGACGCCATCGTCAGTAGCAATCACGTACGTTGCGACCATTCATAAGTAGCCCTAGCTTACTCGATCGAGCCAGCAAGTTTTTGCTCACGTCCAAGACACTTCCCAAGCACAGCACCATACAGTGGTTCTCACGACAGCTGATGACAAGATACAATCAACTTCCTTCAGTCTAGCGCGTTGGCTAGCACAGAATAGGAAAGACGAAGCATGGTCGACATTCACTCGTGGTTAATATCATTTACTTGTGAAGCTACGTTTCTCTGCGCCTTGCTTCTTGTTTGACATCATTGCATAGCAGGGATGGTATCTGATGGCGTGGACTGGTACTTGATTCATGCCAAACTTACCTTTCGATATATTTCACCTTATACAGATATCATTGACCTAATACTTACGCAAATCCCTTGTGCAATTAGAACAAAGAGTTCTACTCGTATTCAGACGGGCAAGAAGAATAGCTGACTTCTCCAACACTCGGACATACAACACGCACGGCCCCTGCCTTCTCATGCCCCTGGCGCGCTAACGCCCCGCATCCCCACCAACGTCCTGCCGAGGCTCCTGTCTGTACCTTGCAAGGAAGCTACGCGTATACCGAGAGTCATGCACCAGCCCATATTGCGAGTGCTTGACGCCTCCCTTCACCTTCATCCACCCTGAAAGATCTGCTTGCATACCATCACGTCTAGGTACGACAATACAGCAGCAGTCGAACACAATGACACACGCTGCCTCCGCCGACGATCTCCGCGTCTCAACCCTCTACGACTTTTCCAATTATGTCGCCCTTGTAACAGGCGGCGCCACAGGTCTCGGCGAGATGGCCGCACAAGCCTTTGTCCAGAACGGCGCAACTGTCTTCATCGCCTCACGCAAAGAGAATGAGCTCAAAGCAACCACCGACCGTCTCAATGCCCTCGGCCCCGGGAAATGCTCCTACATCGTCGGCGACCTGAAGAACAAGGAGGGATGTCTGGCCGTCTGCAATGAGCTGAAGCAGCGCACAGACAGGCTGACGGTCCTGGTCAACAACACGGGAGCGAGCTGGGGAGATGATTACTACAACTACCCAGAGCACGCTTGGGATAAGCTATATGATCTCAATGTCAAGAGTATCTTCTATATGACGGTGGAGCTGGAGCCACTGTTACTCAAGGGTGCGAATGCGGACACTCCCGGCCGCGTCATCAATATTGCAAGCATGGCTGGTATTCAGACGCTGGATGTCACAACAGGAGAGGCTGGTGGTCTTTCCAAGCCGGGTCATGGAACTTTCAGCTGTGAGTGTCTGGGACTTCGGATAAGGGATGACCGGTACTAACGACAGCAGATGGGCCAGCCAAAGCAGCAGCCATCCACCTCACCAAGATGACCGCATCGAAACTTGCACCCAAGAACATCATGGTCAACGTCATATGTCCCGGTGTCTTCCCCAGCCGCATGACGAACTTCGGCCTTGCGAAATACGCGAAGGCTCTCACTGCAGGTCAGCCCACGGGGCGTATTGGCAAACCAAGCGACTTTGGTGGGCTGGTGCTGTTCCTCAGCTCAAAAGCGAGCGCTCACATGACCGGTAACGCAATCGAGATCGACGGTGGTGCAACACTCAGCGGGTGGCGAGGTACATCTCGCGGCGACAGCGAGAGTAAATTGTAAGAACGAAGTTGTCAATCATCGTATCTTACCTTGTGTGCATTTCTATCATTTCTATAGCCATAACAGACTGTGAGGACGGGACCGCGTATACTACTAAGCAGTTGACACGCTCGGGCTAGATCCAGAGAAATGAGCGTGTAACAGAAGAAGAACGTTCCCTCTCCATGCATCAAAAGCCCTGTCGCCGATGCCACTTCTCCTCCCACCTGGGAAACCACGGACTCTCATCTAATGTCCGTGGCTTCCAATCTGCCTCTATCGTCCCCTTCTCAATCTGCTCCCTATGATACTTTTCAAGCGCAGGCTTGACCACATGCTCAGTATGCCACGTGTTCTTGTACTCCATTAATTCCCTCTTCCCTTCATTAAGCACCTTTAGTACCAGGCCAGGCACATACGGCTCATCCCTAAACTCCTCGACCGGCGTGAATAGGGCCTTGAAGTTGAAGATCACAGCACCTGAGAGCGGAAGCCGGCGCAGCGTCTGCCAATCGACTCGAAGGTGGCAGCGCGAGAGCTCAAGCCCCGGAAGTTGGATGTCGCGGTAGCTTTCATGCGAGTCACCGGGGGGCATAAATAGGGGTTGATCAACCTCGAGACCCCAGGAGCCGCGTTGAATAGGCTTGTCTGTCGGTTTTCTGGCAAAGTATCTGTCCTTGGTCAGCACAGTCTTGTACGGGCATGGGGAAGCGACAGAACCTGTCCATTGAGAACTGCATCTTTTCCTTATAATCTGGTATTGGAGCGTGAATCTCGTGCAAATGCATACCGATCTTTGAAGCTACGTTCCAGCCTAGCGAACTGCAGATGATGCCGGCGCGGAAAACGTAGAGCCCTGTCTTCTGGTCGCGCAGCATGATGGCGAAGTCTTCAGGTACATTCTGGAAGATGACGTGGAGGGGATATGTTTGCTTGAGATGCGTTCGAGTTTTCAGGATGGCGTTGTGGAAGACTGTCTTGGACTCGTTCAATGAGAAATAGTGCGGATACCGGACGCACAGGAACTGCAAAACCATCTCCATCAGCTCTTTACAGGCCAACTCGGAGCCTGGAAGTGCTTGGAGAACTGCTTCGCCGTGATTAACAAGGAGTTGGGCTCGCTGCTTCATGCGGTCCTCGTAGGAGTTCTCGAGCTCAAGCCACCAGTCAGGCTCCATCTTTGTAAGTGCTAGAGTAAATCAGCAAGTATTTTGTAGAGCATATCGCATTTCTTACACATTGTCTGGTGGTAGGACCAACGGAAAGGTCTGTACGGTCTGGGAAGTGCCTTTTTGATATCGAAATCAGGGTACGGCTGAGGCAGGGGTACACCGCTCAAGGCCGAGTAGTTGGGAAAATCGCCAAGAGCCTTAATTTCCTTGATGGAGAACCCGCAAGGTGTGTATGTATCATCGCTGGCCTCAAGATACGATGCAGTGATGGGCAATAAACGCTTCGTCCAATCCAAAGACAATGGTGTCACTGCTTCCACAGGTAAAGAGAGCCCGCCCTCAGCCAGCTCTGAACGTCGAGATGGTGGAAATGCACTCGAGTAGTCGGGAACAGACGTGCTTTGCGTTTTCTTTTTCTCAGGCGAGAGTGATCGTGGAGGTGTTCTGGAGCCAGAGTCTCTCCTTCGTCTCAAGCGAAAGCGCTCCAAGATAACGTCCCGCCTCTCGGTCTTCAAGATGGAGAATAAGATTGAAAACAGCAGAAATACTGCTCCCAGTAGGGGTAGCAAGCCTTCCATTGCTTAGGGCGTCCTCGAGTCGAACAGTAAGCTGAAATGCCAGGATGAGAGGATGACTACCAGTGCCTGTAAGGTAGTTGTGAGGGACAAGAACACTGATTATATTACTCCGACTGGATCGAGGACCTCTCGGGCATTTATATCGGCCACTGTGATGCTAGCGTCTTATCAGATAGAGGAGTGGGTTGCACCTGCCTGGGTATGACTGAGTGGCTTGCTACACGACAGCAACGTCACGCAACCTGCTTGGTCAATCATACGATGGCCAATACAGAACCTCAAGAGCAGGTGCGGGTAGGTGCTACGCACGCTGCTGTTCATGGTCTGATGAAATGCTCCGTTATCTTGACCATCCGCTTTGGGATTAGTGGTTGCCGTTAGAGGTATACAAGTCCCAGAGAACTTGGCGCATATCGACGGCCCTCTTCGGAAGAGCTGCGGTTCGGCAAGCTGGAGCTTATACGTGGGTGGGTGACAGCGCTAGCTTACCCCGCTGACAAGTTTGCAAGGGCCTGTAGATAAAGCTTGGGCTGCTTGTTGCACGTCAGGTGCCGGTTCAGGTCTGGCAACCAATCCAGCAGGAGTTTGAAACAATCAATGACGTTTAGGATCAAATGCCACCCGTATTGGAGCCTGAGAAATGAGGAGGTCGTCGGTCAGATTCTGAAGCTGCCAGGTGTCCCGCAACTTGAAGTATCCTCCATTGGTTACAAAGTCCTGTATATGTACCTGCAATCATCTAAATTTTGAAGCTATCAAGCGACTGCTCGATAGAATCTGGGCGCGGGCCTCGACAGTCGCAACTTCCTCAAAGCTTCGCTCGAAAGCGAGCACTCGTACCATTTGACATCTGCATCGACGTCTCCAGCTGGCTGCTGTCAATCGCTTTGACCCCCGCTCCAGACGGACCGTCAACGTAAAACACCATGTAAGGGAAAGTCATACCATCGTTCTTAAATACCCGGACCTTGGAGATGAATTTCGACCCACCAAGCTGTTCCTTGTGTTGAATCAAAAAGAAGCCATGCGATCTGCCAAGCGGAGAGCCTGTATACTGTCAGGAAACGCCCTCGGAGGTCAAACTTGCCTATATATTACCTAGCAACGCCAGCCCCTCCTCACTGTCCATGCTGAATTCTGTACCTGGCCAGGTCCCAGGTGCACTCCTTGACGGCGTAAGCCTCTCGTGGGCTTGTCGAATGAGGTCTTGTACTTCCGGATTGACGATGAGGCAATTGAAGAAGTATCTGATGTTCTTGATGTTGCCACCAGCAGTCGCCCGGTTGTAGAAGCCCCACGTGATGTCGGACGCAGATCGAATTGCAGGAAGCTCGGAGTCTTCAGGCTTGCGTTGCCAGAGCCTGGCTGCGGCATGGGCTGGTGATTTGCGGTCAAGGGCCATAATGGCGCCGCCTGCTGCATTGACGCCAATGACGAAGTAGCCCCCTGTAGCCTAGAGAATATCTCGTCAGTATGGAAAGGTGTGCCGGGCAAACGTAGCATAACTCACCCGCATTTCAGTCTTACCGCAAGCAATGTACCTCTGATTCTCTTTCGCAGGGATTCTACCGAGCACTTTCTTCACAAAAGGGCCTCCCCAGTGCTCCACGTTGAAACACCTGTTTGGTCCGCCATTGACATCGGCCGACGTACTCAAGCCGAGGTCTTCAAAACAGCGAGCGAGCTGTGCAGAAACGTCAGTTCGGTAATCTGAGATGATGACAAAATCGACTCTTACTTTATGGTATTTGTCAAAGTCGCACTGCTTGTCAATGTTGGCCTTCTCCTTCGGGGGCTGATCATTCCAGCCACACTGCTGCAACTCTTTGATGAGATTGCCGTCGAACGTGCTTTTAGCAGTCTCTCCCATGCCCCAGATCTTGGCCGCCTCTGCGTCAGTGCCCTTCATGGCTGCCATGAGCTTCCTGCCGCGAGCGACATTGCTCTCCCAGACCAGCGTGGCGGCAACCTTGACAGACCCGTCCTCATGAATGGAGATATCGACTCCTCCTGTGATGTCTGACGACAGATTTTGCAGGTCACCGTTGAGAAAATGCGCAGGCTCGAACATGTGAAGTGCCGCTGCGGAGGTCGCCAGCGCAGCACCGCTAAGAAGTAAAGCGAGCTTCATACTAGGTGCAGACAAGGGTTGGGTTTCCGTGGTGCGATAGAAGACAGATCCATGGAGATGATAGCTAGGTCCAGTCGAAGTGGGTCCTGTTCCGTTTGCAATTCGGCCTCGTATCGTGATCTGAGGTGAAAGAAGGCTAGATGAAGTTGGAAGTGAAGTGAATAACAGGCGCAGAATAGGTCTAGATATTAGAGAGATAGTCAGTGCTTGATTGGGGGTATGTTGTGACCTAATCAGTCCACTGGTTGCTATAGATACTTGGATTGTTCAGATGTAGCCACGAAGTGGGGAATACCAAGGGGTGCTTAAAGGCTCCTGCGTGCGGTACGGCACTAGTCCGACGACGCAGTCATCCCACAGAATGTCGAGTCCTGTCGCTCCTTATGCTCTACCGTTCAGGATCTTCGTAGTAGTCATGATTAAAAACGCTTACGCACCAAAGGTCATGTCTCCGCCCTACAGAAGTAGGCCACCAAAGACTCCTGCAGCAGCCCCGATGAGACCTCCTCTCCATACTAGAGATTTGATCGCAGCTCCTGCAGTAGAAGCAGATGCAGCCGCGGACCCGGACCTCGAAGCACTCATAGATGCAGCAGAACTACTTGATCCTGGCGCAGGGGTGATGCTGGCAGTCGCCGCCCTGCTCGATACACTATGAGCAGATGTCTGCGAAGCCGCAGCGGAAGAAGCAGCGCCAGTCAGCGCGAGCTTGTCCGCCCCGGCAGTGATGGTAATAGTCGCGCTCCCAATCTCAGTTCCCTCGTACGAAGTCGTACTCGATCCCGGGAAGTTGGCCTCACTGCCGCCTGCAGTCTCCCTGCAGACTGCCGTGCTAGAAGCAAGGTCGCAGTCCATGGTCGCTGTAAAGTCGGTGTTCGGGTCAGACATGTCGATATTGTAGGTTGATGGACCGTACACAAGTGTGTGCAGAGGGAAGAGGCCGCATGGTGATTCGACGCAATGCAGCTCTAGAGTGGTGGCAGCATTGGCGGCTGTAACGACTGAAGCGGCGACGTTGTTGGCGTCTCCACCAACGTTTGGGACGGTAATAGTCCTAGTCTGCTGAGCTGCCAGCAGGCCGAAAAAGGTTGATAAGACGATAGTCGAGATCATCGTGATGTCTGATAATAACAGTCTGTTCTTGTATGTAGTCGCAATTTCGGTCTTGTTTGGCAAGATTGGTAGGTTGCAATGCGGTCCTTAAGGAATGACGGATCAAAGAGCGACTGCGCAAACGATGGTGATAACGCAATATTTGGGTCGAGAGCAGCTCATAAATATTTTTCGAGTCTGGTTTCACGGATTGGTACGCCTGAGGAAGCTACTATGAATGCGGCTACGCAGGGCCGCCGGTAGCGCTCAAAGGGGGCTTCGGCAAGACCAAGAGTCGCGCTGCTTTACCTGGATTGAGCGTCGCGTCACACTGCTGGTAGTGTGACACCTTTGTGCACAGTCGAGGAAATGTTTTCCTCAAGTCACAGCGTGTCTGCTTTCAAAGACCAGAATTGGTGTCAGCGTCGGTTCTTGATAGTGCCGACATGGAAAGCGCGCTAAGTATCAGCCACGACTGGCGGCGTAGCTCTCCCCCTTGCTCTTTCTCCAAGAGATTATTATTATGGTCTTTGCTAGTAGAGCCCAGTTGGAAGACATGTGGGTGTTGAATGTAACGTCGACTGAAGGGAAGCGTGCTCGTAACAGAGTCCTGAGAAGATGCGCGCCAATGAGCCAAAGCTGAACATCTTTTTGCGCCCATCAATCCAAATCTCCGATCGCCCAATGAGGCCAAGTTTCATCCTGCCTTGGTCTACTCGCCAGGTTGCGGTCCTGGATGTGTTCACTCAACGGCAGATCCTCATGTTGACTCCGTTCACCCATACTCACGCCTCTTGCCTGGATCGTCCTTGCGTATCCCAACGTCTGCTTCTTCCACTCAAGCCTTCCAACCGTTCCTTCGATCATGTCTGCCAGGATCATAGCGTCAAAACATGCTTGACTGGTGCTGGCGACGGTGTGAGGACGGAAGCCGGCGAGCGCATCACCGATCAGAATGACACGCCCGTCAAGGAATTCGTTAGTAGGTGAGATGACATCGGTGATAGCCTGGACGAACGGCTTATCAGTCGAACACACGAGTTCCGTGAACTGAGGCGGGAGTACTTCCCGGGCGATGTCGCATTGCTTCTTCCATGCTACTGGGCTGATCTTGCCTGGTGGCAATGTAATGCGGTGGTACTTGCCATCTATGTCCGTCATGAGCTCGCGAAACTCTGCTGACTTATCTGCTAAGCTTCTTGGCTTGGTGTTCTTGTAGTATACAAAGTTGATGAACCGCTTTCCAGGCTCCAGGGTTCCGTCTTTACCAGGGATGAGGTACGCTAAGATCTGGACACCGGGGCAATGGAAGAAGGTGAATCGCTCCTTGAAGGCCTCTAGAGTCTCTGGCGTAACACTGTCCTCCCGAACGGTTCCTCGTAGAGCCACATATCCAGCGTACCTGCGCTCCACGTCCGGAGAGAATATGTCGCGGATCGTGGAGCTGGGTCCATCGGCACCAATGACAAGATCCGCTTCTACAGAACCTCTCACGTTGTCGCTGGTCTCATACTCGACGACGAGCCTGCCTCGGTTGTTCCCTTGTTCCCATAAGCCCGTGACTCTGTGCCCGTGCAAATGTTTGACTTGGCCCTTGCCCTCCTCAGTCTTTGGAACATCGCAATATCCACTTTCAAGACCATCGACATTTGCTCGCAACATATAGTAGGCCAGGTCCCAACTTGTCATGTTCTGCGTCATATCTTCCGTATGTACGATGTCGCCATTCTTGTCCAGGTACTGCCTGCGTACACTGGACACAGCCAGCTCGCGTCCACAACGATCATACTTCTTGAAGAATGCAAGTGTGTCTCCTCCTGCAACTATGCCAGCACCTTGATGGTCGAGCACCGGCTTGGGGTGTCGTTCTAGCAACGTGATCGAGTGGGCATGCGGCGATGGAAGACGTTTCAGAGCAAGTGCAGTTGCAAGCCCGCCCAGAGAGGCTCCTATCTATCGAAACGTCAGTCACGCATCGAAATGTGATGACGTAGTACCGCACGACCAGACGCACGATCATGCAGGAAACTTACAATGACAATGTCAAGCTTTGTTGTTGTCGCATGGGGATAGCCCTCGGACCGATGAATACTTGAGCCCATATCGGTCCGCGGACACGTTGCATGAGGAACAGTGCATTCATTCTATTCTGTACAGCTTTTCAAGTGATCAGCGTTGAAGCCGGCAATCTGTCTTAGACGCGTCGGGCGTCACAAAAGACCTCGATCGATGTACAAGTGGTTCTGGGCCCTGGATCGCTTTGTCTCGATCGGAAGGAACGGAATGTTGCAGGGCGGAAGTTCCAGGCCTTTGACGGTCACGGAAGCCTTCCACACAGCTCACGCGCCCTTCGACAGCCGCAACTTACGGCCGAGTGAAGCCCTGCTGCGGGTACACGCATAAGCTTATCTTAACCTTCATGTACAGCCCGCTGCTTCAAGATGTGATTTCTGCCTGAACATATGCCAATTGTCAAAATTTAGCAATGAGCGGCAAAGGTCTTATCGCGGTACGTCATCGGGAAAGCACACTTGCAACACCACAACTGATATCTGGTACAAGATTACAGGCGCGAACGGAACAATAGGCTACGCGTGTGTTGTGTACGCGCTGCAGATCGGATATCGAGTACGATGCATTGTACGCCGTGAGGACGCGATCGCCACCATCAGGTCTGGACCTTCCGTGCAGCCACATCTGGACAATCTTGAGTATACGGTGGTGCCTGACAACGCGGTCGAAGGAGCCTACGATGAGGCATTTGCAGCTGCACAGTATGCCGTCCATATCGCTGGTGTCTGACCTCTACCGACGCTGCACCCAGACAATGACATTTACTATCCCTTCATGCAATCCATGAAGAATGTCATTGCGTCTGCAAAGCGTTGTGGCACTGTCAAACGCATCATCTTCACGCAGGCTGGTGCGGGCCTGGTCGATTCAGAGATCGGAGACACTTACGGTCGTGCCATGAACAATATTCTTGATGAGAAAGTCGAGGTCAATGCTGAGTCTCTAACGTATCACCCGCCCCTCAACAGCTCTCACCAGGCTTATTGCGCTGCAAAGGCTCAATGTATGGATTATATCGACAGGCTACACCTTCACGAGACACTTCCGTTCTCTATCGCGCAGGTTGTCCCTGGGACGGTGATTGGACCTTCTGAGTTCGCAAAGACTGCAGAAGAGGCGAGAGAGCAGATGGATAGGCAGACACGGGCGCTTATATTCGATGACAATACGCCCCGCTACGCGTTTGGGTTTGTGCATGTGGAGGACTGTGCGCGGGTGCACATTGAGGCGCTTGATCAGGCAAAGGTGCCAGATGCGGACTTGCCACCTCGCTTCGTTGCTGCAGCAAGCACAGAAGCAGGCTTGAATGGTACGCAGGCTTGGGACAAGGCAGCCAACAGCATCAAAAGCGAGTTCAAGTCCGAAATCGAAAAGGGCTTGTTCACAGTTGGAACGAAGCGGACGCCGACAAATATGCCGTATCGTGTGGATTCAAAACAGACAGAGAAAATGCTGCTAGACGGCAAGGCTATGAGAGGGCTGGAAGAGTCTGTAGGAGAAGTTGCAAGATGGTATGCTCGACTTGTCGCTCAAGAGCATGCATGAAGTGGGCAATAGTCTATATGCTTATCCAGGATCAACCGCCAAAACGCTATGCATATGCAAACCGATTTAATCCCGCTACCACTTGAAGGATTCCTCAAAGTACTCAATGCCCGCATATCCATCTGCAAGCATCTGCACACTCGATTTCCGAGCCTCGTCTGCCATCCTTGCAGGACCGCAAGCAACAACAGCAAGAGACCGCTGACCGGCATCTTCAGCAGCTTCACTGACTGACGAACGTACATTCGGCCTGCCATTGAATATTGACACACCACGCGGTGGATGGTCAGGAATGTCGTCTTTGTGCTCGACATCTTGAGTGACATGCACCTCCAGGGTGCACCGCTCATCGCCCAGTAACAGCTTGAACTCCTGCATCATCGACGCAAGGAAGGCGTGCTCTCGCACCGCCCATACAATCTTCACGCTCTGAACAGTGCGTTCGGAGCTCAGTATATGCGTGAGATGTGACAATGGCACCGCAATGCCAGTTCCGCCCACCACAAACAGAATGTTCGAAAAGTCACGCAGAGGCACACTATGTCCATATGGCCCCTCGATATTGACGCGCAGTGTCTTCGGCTTTGTGAGGCAATGATTTCTCAGACGTGATGTGAACCCATCGTAAGGTCGTATCAGGTACACCATCGATGGCCCTGGTGCTGCTGCGCGCTTCGGTGCAAGCAATGCGTCAGACTCTGAGGATGAGGCAGAGTTTGCGCGGTGAATGGAGGGTCTCGATGAGACTGGCGAGAGCAGTATATGCTCGTCATTTCTTGGCGTCGTAACGTAGGCCAATGTGAAAGGGTGGTTCTGATGCACATAGAGTGGGTCGTTCAGCACGTATATGTAATAATACGTTCCAGGCTCCGGTGCAATCCGGTTCCGCGATATTGGTACATCCATGCGCACCAGGTTCGACGCAGGGTCGTACGTAACGACAGCCTTGGTATTCCAAAATTCCCAGTCGAATGCCAGAATGCGAAGACCACGCAGCATGCGGTCGAAAACCCAGATGATAAGACACGGCCAAATGAAGATGTTCCATTCGCCATTGGTGAATATTTCGACGTGGTAGTACATCGACCAAAGCGCTGCGATCGACAATCCGATGTGAGTGACGAGGAAAAGCTCATAGTGCGCTCTCCGGATGCCGTAGAAGGAGAAGGCGAGGAGAAGTGACATGGCAATAGTAGCCAGCTCGCCATTCCAGAAGTAATGCTTCTTCCAATAAGCCAGGAACTCCGCAAAACCGCCACCTGCACGCTGTCAGTGTTTCCGAGAAGACGTGACTCGGGCTATAGACTGACTGCTGCAGATCATCAGAGTATATCCAAGACTATGAATAACGGCTTGAAAAGTTGCAACTCGAGCCGCCCACCTGTGAAAGGCATTGTAGGTACCGAACCCCCAACCGGTCATCCACATGAGCACGTCATTTCTCATACCGAAAAGCCACACCAACGGAAAGTTGGCAAGCGATATGATGCCGGTTCTATCAGAGACATATCGCAACAGCTGATCTGACTTGTTCGGCCAGTATAGATTGCCTTCTGTAAGTCGGTAGTTCGCACAACACAGAATCCCATTGAGGATGACGAAGGTAGCGATCGTGAGTGTTTGAGCTCGAGGCGGTATCGTGCACCAACCAAGAGGCCGTGAGCAGCGATCACCAAAGGTTGCAGGTACTATAATGTATTGCTTGAGCCAGGAGTGTGGTCGACGCAGGAGTCCACGATGGTTCTTTGCATAGCCAGGCTCCTCGTTAGCTACAGTTTGATATTCTCGACTTCTGATGTTGGCGATCGAAGCGAAAAGACGGGCGCCAACACCGACTGATAAGGCGATGATCCAGAAATAGTACATATACCACCCGTACACAAGGTGAATATCGTACTCGAAGAAAGCAGCATCCTGCTGACGATCAGCACCACGCAACAGCAGTGTACGGTGTGGCTGCTTACCAGGGTCGTGAACGCTCTCTCAAAAAAGCTGGCCTCAGGAAGTACCACTGTGCCTAGAGATGGCCATGTTAAAGCCTCCTCTGCACTATAGTTTGGCACTCGCGCCCTGTCTTCAGGACTCCAATGATTGATGACCTCGTGGAATGGGGGCATCGTTACACCCGCGTGTTCATCGCACCACTCGCTGTGCTCCGCAATGAATTTCGGCACTTCGCCATCATTAAGGTCGCAAAACTTGTCGAGGCAGAGATACAGTGATGTAATTCTCAGGTTGCTTCGGCATTGCCGGACTTTGCGAGAAAGCCACGGATCAGTATCGTTGAAGGTCGCGTAATTGAGGGTGAGCTCGCAGCCCCGAGGGCACCATTGTCCAGACCTCAAAGCGTCGGCTACATTTGTGAGACCAAATATGAATAAAGTTGTGCACCAAGCGATCTGCATAGAGAAGAAACTGGCGCGAAGCGTTGTGTTGCAAAACGTAGATGCGGGGGGTTAAAAATCTAATCAGATTGAGATATTGGCTTATCAGATGATGCACGGGCCGGAATTGGTGATGCCGAGCTTCAGGACCTCGTCATCACGCGGACCACCAAACCTCGGAACCCAAGAGACGTGTCAAAGATCGCGCGCCCACAACCTTTTTGAAATATGTTCCTAGATCTGCCTACCGAGTTGCGGCTGCGCATAGCTGAATACGCACTTGAACAGCAAGTAGCGACCGGAATTCCCCATACCAGTCACCCACTGCAAGAATGTGAGGCTGACTATCGGCCTTCTGAGAATCTAGCCCTGCTTCAAGTATGCCGTCAATTCAGCTTTGATTTCGCCAAGATTGCATTCAGCAAGACTAGGTTCTCGATCTGGAACGCGCGACAGAGTAACAACCTACGGCAGCTCCCCTCTCACCACGTTCGAAGTATCAGACTTGTTGTGCATCGAGCGCCAGTCGAAGAGATGACCTGTTGGGGCAACTACTGCTATGGTCTCCAGCAGCTCCACCTGGATGAACTCGTGATTCTTTGCGACAGATTCCTCTTCGTCAGTCAAGGTGTATTAGACGTTGCAACATTCCTGCGTCGCTTGTTGCATGTTAAGATCGTCAGGTTTGTCATGTATGACGATGGGAGAGAGAGAAGGCGGAGTCATTACTGCAGACTCATTGGAGCCATCATGAAAGAAGATCACTTCCAACGATACGACGCCCCAGGCGCACCAAATATCGAAGCTTGTTGGTGGAGTTGGCAACTCAACTCTCTAGTAGACACCATTACGTTCACCGCTCAGGCTCCTCGACCGGTGTTGCTTGAGGAAGAGTACATGCTGCTCATGAAGCCTAAAGTAGATGCTATGATGGTAGAAGCCGAGCGTGCAGCCGGTCTGTAATGTTTGATCGCACCCATTTTCACCTTGGTTCCTGCATTCCAAGCATCCTAAAAAGGCTTACAGTCGTACTCCGGTGTTCGTTGTCGTTCTGATGCATATGCGTGTGGATGCAAAGACATTGATGACCATGGCTGAGACAAAACGCTTCAGATGGCACGTAACAATAGACGCGTACGTGAGACGACCGCCTCTTCTTAGATCCACGCTAACGGACTGTATTACGACTACGAAAATATATCAGGGATTCCCAGGTCACTGCTTTGCTTCCGTGCGCAGTGTACATTTACCCTGCCTGCCCGCGCTACACAACACCATATCGGCAGGTCCTCTTCGTACGGCAAATCTGACTTGCTGAATCTGCAGCTCAACACACCCCTCCCTTCAATAGACTTACTCTACTTCCTAACTGCTTAACCCAGTTTTCGACCCTCATCGATTGCATCGGCTTGCTCACTGTGACATCCTCGGGGATAAGACATGGCACGGGCCTGCAAGTTTGCTGTGTGAAGCTCAGCACAGGGCAATCAGTAGACAACAACATACATTTGCTTGACTAGCTGTCTTACATGTCTGGAGATGTCTCGACAAACAAGTCCTTGCGCAGCATGTCCACACACTTAACATGAGGACCTCGCTTCTCAGGGTAAAATCCTGTCCATTACTTCTATCGTAGGACGATACAATACCGTCACTGATATCCAGAAATACACTCAACCACCACAGATCTCTGCAAGCCCATAAAAACAATACGACTACTATGGCTCCTCCCTCCGCAGCTCTCGAGCATGGCACTTTCGATGTTGTCGGTGGCGTTAAACCATTTACCTCAGCTGCTGGCGAAACCAGCGTTCCTGAGTCACTGGCATTGATGTGCTTCGCCGCCTTCATTGTCTACAACATTGCCTCCCTATTTGGCATCGATGTCTCCGCTATCATCAACTTCAGTACTAGATTCCACCGCGCTATTCTGGGGTGGACCGGCATCATTCATCAGAGGGGTATTCGAGCCAACTTTCTTGCTATCGCAACCTTCTCTGGCAACTGGATCAAGGATACCTACCGCCAGAACAAGTACGCTTACGCCTTCCGTACAGGGCTGGAGCACATGATCTCTACCCCGAGTGAACACCTTGGCCGCACTGTCCTTGTCGACACTGTCACCGTCCCTGGCGCTGGATCACTGGCCTTAATTCGCAGTCTTCCTTCTGATGTGTCTGCGCCTGAGCTTCGTCGCTACCTGGAATCAATCTTGTGCATCCGGTACCATCAGGGCATCGACCGTGCTGTCGCCCAGCCCGAGTCTGAAAATGCGCCCATCGAAACATCTCGCCTCGGTCTTTGGAACGAGACTTGCGTCGAACCTAAGGACACCGTGGACACACCGAGTACATTCGGCATCAACACACCTACTTCAACCATCTCTGCTTCGAGCACATCCGCTATCGACTTTGGTCTTGATGCCTCTGGCGAATCAATAGAGCTGGAAGATCTGCCTCCTCCTTGTACTTCGCAGCTGCGGTCGAGCTCTCGACGCGCTGATTAGTAGGGCTGTGTTTCCGTTCCGTCATTGGATGTAGTTGTTGGCTCGACACACAAGTTTCGCTTCTTACGCTCTTTACACGAAGTTTTCAGATCGAAAGTATTTACCTAAATCCGAAATTGGTCCCTCTCTAGTCGTATAGTGGTGTTCCGCAATCTAGCCGTGAATCTCGCTGGTTCCGCTGGAACGATTCGAGCTTGAAGTCAGATAGAGATGATGAAGAAAGATTCTTTGCACCAGCCCAATCTTCGTAACTTTCCTGAAAGTAGAATAAAAAAGACTACAATGCTTCAACATCACCGTGAGCAGGTAGTTGTCGTGAAGGTAACTTGGTGAGTTGCAGTTTCCCTCTCGACATGCCTGAGCTGGTCCGCCGCTGCCGCAGTTACTAATCATGTGTACAGTAATCCAGCGTTGCAATCCCAGACACAAATGGCGCCAGCACTAGTACTTGCGTTTCTCATATATCCTGCGCTCGCTCCTGTTACACTTTGTACTTCTTGTGAAGCATCCCACGTCATCACGTAAACAATCCGTAAGGTCATCTTACTTCGCCCGCAGGACCTGCCCTCACAACTTGTTCAGCTACCCCTCTGCGATTACCACCACTCAGCTGCACTCATGTCCAGCATAGCATTCTGTGCGACACAGCAGGTCGGTTCGGTGCACACAAGCTGGCCGTGCGACTGAAGCGGAGAGACTCGAGGCCCGCGGCCCGCTTTGCAAGCGTCCGAGGCTCGTCCGCCATTACAAACTCCATGCAACGTATTATTACCGACAATAGGCAGAAGTCTCCAGACAACCATTGGAAGCTGGTATAAAAGAGAGTAGAACGCTAGCGGACTGAAACCTTAAGCCATCGATCACCTGCCATCAAGACACCTACACGAGCAGCCCCAAAACATCGAACTACCCGCAACGCACCCACAATGGTTGAACTGGTCAAGAACCTCATCCCCGCCGAGTACGGGTACGTTTATGGTCCCAGCATTAGAAGTCCATGTGCATCAGTGGCGCGACTCGGCCCCTGAGCACCAATTGCTTCTGCGCTTCAGCTGGCTCCCCGCAGCAGCAGCAGCAGCTAACGATATCCAGCTACGTTCTTGGTGCCATCGTCAGCACCTTCTTCGTCGGCGCCTGGCACGGCGGCCACGTCGGGGGGTTGCGCAAGGCGGCCAAGATCCCCTACCCGTTCGAATACGCGTCCTACGAGCAGGTCCAGACCGCTGCGCCCGCGTCGAAGAAGGCCATGCTCGCGTTCAACTCGGCCCAGCGCGCGCACCAGAACTTCGGCGAGAACCACCCCACCGTCATCGGCACACTGTTGATCTCTGGTCTGAGGTGGCCGGTTGCTACAGCGGTCCTCGGTGCGGTGTGGAGCGTCAACCGTATTGTGTACGCTATTGGATACGCAAACAGTGGCGAGGAGGGTGGTAAGGGGAGGTACTATGGTGCGCTGTGGATGATTGCCCACTACGCGTTGATCATCATGAGCGGTATCTCGGCGTACAAGATCTCCGTGGCCTAGGCAGATCAAGCCGCGCTGGTGGAAAAGACAGACAGCGTCTACATCGACTGGTATCTCACATACTGTGCTTGCAAGCACAAAACAACCAAACCCCCTGCACAAGGAATCTTAAGCTTGGGTGAAGCACTAGATGCGCTTCGTCTACGCGCTGTTACATTGCGATTACCTCTCAATGCGCCTGTAATGCACTGTGTCCAGAACGATTTGGCGTCACAGAAACCCATGCAACTGATTTCACATTCAGACCAATTCCATTTTCGAACCATTTTCAAAGCTCCAACACCTCAATCCACCTTGTTATACAAGCAAAACTCGAACCTCACCCCCTTCTCCTCAACCTCGACACCATCCTTGAACTCCTCTCCTGTGAACTCCTTGAGTTCCTTTGCGCTAGCCTTCCTCCATCTTCCGCTATTCAGGTTCTCACTAAAAAAAGTATCACACTCATACTCCCCCTGAATCTTCGTAAGCAACACATGTCTAGCCTCCTCCAGCCTCAACGCTTGCTCGTATATACTCGCACCGCCAATAACCAGCACCCTATCGACCTCTACCTCCCCGAGATCCTCGTTTAGGCACTTCAACGCCTCCCCAACACTGCCTACCACAACCGGGCCCTCCCCTCCCTCTGCCACAGCAGGTTGCTGTTGTCTGAACCCCTGTACGCTCCGCGTGACAACGACATTCACTCTCCCCTTGAGCGGGCGAAACCGTTCAGGAATGCTGTCCCACGTCTTGCGCCCCATGACCACGGCGTTCATGCGCCTTTTGTTCTGCGCCAGCTCACCCACGCCGTCCCTGTTTGTGACTGTGCTGGGCGATACGCGCGACGTTACGCGCGCAAAGTACCCCATTTCTTTGCGCAACTGCGGCCACGGGAGGCCGCCGGCGCGGCCGATACCTAGCGAAGGCGTGGCGGCGAGGACCAGAGTGAGGGATTTGGGTGACATCGTGGATGTTGTAGTTGAGGCGGTGGCAGAGGTGGGGTGTGAGGATTCGGGTGCGTCGGAGGGCGGCGTTTGGGAGACGTCGAGGTTGCTCATCGCGTTCGGCGAGGAAGTGCGTGCGCCTGTAACGGCCATTCAGCGAATGCCGCTGCTCGAGGTTTGAACGTTGGAGGCTCGCAGCCGTTGGTACTTTGGGATTTGACGACGGCGTGAGGATGGTGTGGGTCTTGATCTGACGGCGGGAAGTGGGGTGCAGGGACGAAAACGCGAGATGCACGCGTTGCGAATCGCGTGGGAACGTGACCTCATATACATTATGAACACCTCGACCTGGCAAGCAGAACAGACTTCGGACGTGAGCGTTCCTTCTATTCCTTCCTCCATCCCGGGATGCTAAGTATATAGTACATAGTCTCCGACCAAATCTGCTCGTACTTGCTCGAAAATGACGTCGACCAAGACGGACTTCAGTCTGAGCTACGTACGAGACGCCCCTAACGCACAAAGGCAATGGAACGCCAGTAAATACACCTTCCATGCCGCTAAGCCTGCACCCATCCAATGATACGGTTGATTGACAAAGCTCATTCATACAAAGCGAGCTCGTGTGCGATTTTCCAATGGGTATACGTAAAGCTTGCTGAGATCCTGTCTGAGCTTCTCCATAGTGGTTGCTGCACTGAATATCCCCAGGTTCCACGATAAGACTGCACAAGAAAGCTCTCATTCGTTCTCGTTGTTTTCACCGCCGCTCTTCACTGGAAGTGATATCGATATCTTCTTCGGCGTTGCGCTTTCTTTTCCAGAATTGATCTGCGGTGATTTCCGGCGTAAGCTCCGTAGACTTGTCGTACTTGTGTTGCTTGAAGTGGAAGCACGGCGTTTCGGTGCCGTTGTTGTTGATATGTTGGCGAGCAGCTCGTCTTCTTCGTCCTCTTCTCTGCGACGCTTCTCTGAGATGCGCTCGGGTGGCGATCCTGATGCGCTGGTCGTCTTCGATGGCTTCGTCTCTTCCTTGCTCTGCGCAGCTGGCGGTGCGTTGCGCATAGCTAGTGGGATATCCATGTCGACGTCATCCTCTTCGGCATCATCATCCGGGTAGTTCACTAGCGGCCTTATTGGTGAAGCGCCGTTGAGAACAGTCTTTCCTGTGGTGGCTAACTCGTCTTCATCGTCCGACGCGTTGAAATATGCTTCCTCATCCGCGTCCACATCCCTCAGACCTTGACCCCACTTGCCGCCGTTTACCAAACCAGATGGTCTTACAGGTGTGTCACTCTCCACGCTGGTGAATGAGTTGTCTAACTCTTGTGTAATTACTGGCTCCTGCATCTGGTCGTAGCGCAAGATGAGATTCTGGAACGTATCCACGTATGTTATATCCTGGAGCTTTTCTCGGTAGGTCTCGACCAGATGCTGAACAATAATCTTGATGTTTTCGCGTTTGATGAATTCAAAAAGTTCGAGGCATGCCGAGTTCAAGAGATTATCCCGCGGCATTGTGTCGAACAAGACTTGTAGGATCGATTCGAACAGCTGATGCTGTATGATTTGTCTATTGTGGGTCTCGTCGTGTAACGCAATAACGGTGCGGAAGTATTTGAGGGCGGCTACATTTTCTTAGTAGTTGCTATGCGGTAGGATAGGTCTTCATACTAAGCTTGAGGTGTTTCTCCGGACAACTCATAAGCTGCCCGACCCTTGCTGCAAGACCCTCTGACAAAATGAAGTATTTGCTGCGATAAGAGTGCTGGCGAATGAAGAAGCACAGCACCTCAACCAAATGTGCGTACAGTGACACTTCTTGTGTTGACAGATCATCCACTGTGAGCAGTTAGTTACGACTTTCGAGCAAGGTTTCGGTGCAACGTACTAGACTCTCTGCTCTCGAGCTCCTTGAGAGGCTGGAAGAGTTTTCTCGCAGATTCGTCATAGAAGTTCTGAATGAAAGAGTCGGTCTGAGGTATCGACGGAAGCTGTCCTCGCATCTTCGCCAGAAAATCGCTGTTAGTCCTGCCCAGTGCCTCGATCGATGCTGAGTTGGCGTTGGGGTCAAGCAAGATCTTGATCGCGTCTGCCATCTGCGCTTTGACTCCCAGATCAACCTCGATCAGGAGCAGCTCAATCAGAGTGTCCGTCAGAGGCTTGGACTTCTCTTGTATAGCTTTGAAGATGTAGCTGCGGACCATCAAAGCGTCGTGGTCGATCAGAGAGACGAGGATATCGGTTCCTGCAACGCGCACGGATGCATCCTGGTGTTTGAGAGCGAATTGGATGACCTCCAGCAGGCCGTTGCTGATGAAGTTCTGGTACAATTGGGCTCTGCCATTTGCCTGCAAGCTCTTCGCGATTGCACAACATTGCTGAATGAACAGCACTGCATCTTTCTTGCGCTGCATGTTTTGCTCCTTGGGCCCGAAAATGCTAAACAGCTCCTTAAGGAACGGCAGGTTCGATTGCAGGTGCTGGACAATGTCAACCTGGTGAAAGAAGATGAGCGAGTTGAGGACGGAGAAGGTAGGATCATCGAGAATACGGGCCAGCACCACGTCCTTCAGGTACTGTAGGCGGTATGTGGAGTGGATCTTTCGTTTTATCGACTCGTCTTCGATCTTGACCACCTCTTTGAATTTCGACTCATCCGCGAGGTACTGCCTGTGGTTTGCTTTGTGCAGTGGGAAATCAGGATCGTCTGCCAGTGTCAGTTATTTAAATGTACCGTTGAGACCACGCAGCAAGACCTACACTCCAGCGCGCCAACGACACCCAGGATGATTTCATCATGCACCACATATTCTATGATCGAGGTATCGTTGAGTAAGATCAGCATCTTCATGATACTGCACAATCTATGCAGGTCTGAGACACTTTCGAGGTCCTCTGCCATGTCAACCAGTGGTATAAGCATGGGGATGTACTTTTGCGCCAGGATGAACTTGGCCAGAGCTTCCCTGCCGCCCGGTGTCGAGTTGGCCGCGCGCATGTGATTTTCGATTTCGTGGAGGTTGCCGAGATCGGGATTAGGGAGCATGATGGGTCCAATATGGTCGATATCGTCTGAAAGACCATCGTCTGCGTTAGATCAGCTCTGCAGGGAGAGCGCGATTGGAAGAGACGCACCTTGCGCGAGCTGTTGCAGCCGCGACTGAATCTCATTCACGAATTCCCTGTATCCTGTCAGCGTACGTGTTGTGGTTTGAGAGTGCGGTATGTGTACCAGATGTTGGCGCAGCCCTCTGGCTCCTGGAAGCTGAGGGCCATGTCGGTGCCATTCTGCTCGGTCCATACAATGAGCGTGTCCTGCTGTTTCTGATATCCATCATCCTTGCTAATACGCGTTTCGAGCAGCTGGCGCGTCTGGTCGTCCTCAGATAGCACCACGATCTTGGCCTCCTCCTGCTACAGCGTATGTCAGCCAGCCGTGTCGCAACACGTTGATGCAAACCTACGTTCACTACTACTCCCCTGCAGAAGCCGGTGCCTCTGTCGAACCAGTCATTGTTCTTAAGCTCGTACACCTTGACGCGCTTGCGATCGTGGGCCGGTGGCGCTACCAGGGCCATTCTCCACGTGAGGTCTCTGCCAGCACTCCGGCGGCGACAGAAGTCCCCTCCGCAGCGATGAATGCGGTCGCGACAGGGCGCGCAAGGCGGGCGTAGGCGGCACGGCGGGTCCCGGGGACGTGATACTGGTCAGGCGTCGTGTGCGATGTTCGCGCTGGGCGGATGACGATAGGAGGCTAGGCGGGCGGCAGATGCTGCGTGCGCCAACAGGAAGGGGGCGCGACGGGACAGCGGGACGCTCCGATGCAATGCGCAACGCGCGCAGGGTCAGCGACAGATTCGGTGCGCAGTTTCGTGACTGCGACGGGTTCCAGTCCTCGGTGGTGGATGATCGTCGCCGGTTCGCGTTTGGACGTGCGGCCTGCGGCCTGCAGAGACAGCGGAGCGGAAACGCTGGCCTAGCGGGAAGTATCGATAAGAGTTGCTAAGAAAAGCCTGGGCCGCGGCAAAGGCTAAAGCACTTGAGCCGCAACACCACAGCGGGGTTATGGATAGGCGGGAGACGGTGCAAAAGGGGGGTCAATTCACTGCGGCGACGTGCATGAGCTTCGTGCTGGTGTGGCGATTGCGACTGCGAGCAGGCGCGAACGCTCCTTCCCCAGATCCGAGCCTCTGACGCCATATATGGCTTGGCATGAAGCTCCACCTTCAGAATTCAACACCATGTTATGTCTGCAAAACACCCAACCTACAAGATCTCTGCTACCGTCCTTACGTCGCCCATCATGCGTGTCGTCAGGTACTATTCAGCTCGGCTGCCTGCTTTGGTGTGCGGTGGTGTCACCAGTTCTTAGCCCGAGGTCCTGCGTATCATTATGTCTCAGCGTTGCAGTTACCCCATCTTCATACCTCCTTCACTGCACGGACTGATGACCACAACCCTCCAAGTGCACCATCAGTTGTGCACCATCAACTGCACACTGACAGCCAATCTAAACGGCGCCTCGCACTCGACCGACAGTGATCGCAATTGCGTTTGACCTAAGTCTCTGACCCTGAGCCATACTCTCAGCCTCCCTTCCTTTCTCCATCGACACGTGCATCCCGCGTGATGTCGAGCATGCCTGCCATCCCTCGACAGCTACGTAGGCCGTATGTCACACATCCATCTAGAAGGGTCGGTTAGTGCAGCACGAGCAAGAGCGCTGGAACGCATGGTCAAGGCTGCCGTCTTGACTATTGATGCAGACGTCAGGCCTATCTTCTAAGCCAAATCATCCGCTTCACCTAGCTTCCTAAGAACGAAACAAGGGTCCACACAGCAGTGCTAGCCAGGGCCGCGGACCGCCCCAACGACTGACCATCCCGTCGGCGTCAGGTCCATTGGATCCTGGTGGGTGGGAATCTTGTCACCACCTTCACGATCGTGATCGAGACGCAAGCAATGGCTGGTATGAGCATATGCAACGCTTCGCTGCTCCACCAAAGTCGTGCAAGCGCTGACAAAAGTATAAACTCAAACGAGAGCCTAGCTGCCCTCCAGCTGCGCGAAAGGCAAACGAGGCAGATGGGCCAGCTGCACTTTCATATAGCGAAACAGCTGTTGAGTTAGTACAAGTTCTTGAAGGTGGAAGGGAATTCAGTTTCCACGCCCCTCGCACTGAAGGAGCTCGGATTCGGGATGTGATCTCTCTTCGCAGGAGGGATCATTCTCTGGCGCTTCATCAAAGTTCGGGCGGTCACTGCAATGTTTCCGATACGCTACCTGAATCGTTGAAGCAAAAAAGGCAAGACGATAATCGCTTACGTATAGTGGTTCAATGTAGACTAGCGCCATCCAGTATTGCTCGGAACTTGGGCTACCTTGATTTCCTGGCCTGGGAAGCTGTCAACAGAACGTCAGCGCGCGCGGCAGAGTCCAGAATCACGGATCCCCCTTGGCCAACGTGCGCACAGCCCAGATGCCTTCGTACGGCTGACGGCGTTATCTGTGATCAGCACGCGCAGGGCGACCACGTCCTTGAGGTCTCTAGACGCTGCCGGGGTGTGTTCGGTCTCGATTTCCAGCGTCACTCGTCGACATTACCACGGTCTTATCTGTGCCCATGAAGTAATCTGCTAACTTTAGCTGCAGATGCGCTTGTGGCTGTCGTTGCCGTACTCTGAAACTGAAAACTGGTTTTGCTCTGGTCTTGAAGCGTGCGTGTCGAAGCATCGCACCTCAACACAAAGGAATCACCAGTATCAACGCTCTGTGTGTTCCTTTGCGCGCAGACTCCAATATCCACAGTACCGTCCGCCTCAACCGTATACGAGTAGCTCGCCACGCCCTTTCTATGCAGTTCCTGATGGGCTGATAGTCGCGCGCGGGAGCTAGCCTCCCCAAATACTTGCTAGTCACGGCTAATGCCTGTGGCTGCATGCTAATAGTTCGGTGCACCTCCGTAGCGCCATTATCAAACACGCATTGACAAAAACGCAATCAACTTTTGCTCAGCCGGGTGGATTATTTTGTTGGGCCACTTTTTACTGAAATATAGAACACGGCCTAGGTCTGACACTCGTTCGAAGCATCAATTCTTAACTTAACTCTCACCTCGACACTAGTAGTAGTCCTTCGACAGGAATATCACCCACTAAACGCAATGCCATTTTTCTCGAAGCTTAAGAAGGCAAAGGAAGCTGCCGCAGAGCACAAGAAAGAGGCAGCTCAACAGGAGGAAAAGAAGCCCAAGGTCCCCTACAAACATGTTCCCACTCACGCTGGAATCGATGCATTGGCAGCTACTCCATCTTCTATGGGCAACAGTGAACTGAGGGAGAGGATTGCAGCTGCACGCAGGAGCAGGTCAGTCTCGTCTGCCAGCGCACCCGCTCACAGGTCGGGCATTTCCTTATACGGTGGCCAGGCTGGTGGAAGCTCTTCGCGGTCACGACCAGAGTCAGTCATCTCAACACACAGTCGCAACGGAAGCCTCGGCAGGAGGACGAACAGCGACCTCTCCATATCCACAATGATGCAGTCACACCAGGAGACGCCTTCGCGTGGACGCCAGCCTGTGCGCAACGACTATTTCAGTCACGCATCAGGTGTCCCTGCTGTGCCCCAGCTTCCGCCGCAGCATCGACCAAAGACGCAGAAGACTGTCGGCAGCCGCTCATCTGTCGCAAAGAGGAGGAGCCCGCTTTCAGCCATGTCTATAACTGAGGATGGTATGTATCCTTATTTCAAATCACATGACTTGTGCTGACACGGAGAATAGATGCCGGTGAGGCTTCCGGTGAGGCGTCAGCCAGCAGCGCAGAGCAGTCTGATGCTTCCATCGCTTCGTCACGTAAGTTTTGAAGATTGTCTATCGCTCGAATGATAGCTAACCAAAGTACAGAGAGCTCGGCCACAGAGATTTCTAGGCCCAACAGCAGCCAGGAACACTATAAGGACATGACCAAGGACATCTCCAACGAGAACAACTACAGCAGGCCGCTTTCCACTATCGTCTCAGCTGCGTCGACGCCAATTGAAACACCCCAGCAGAAGAAGCACTTGTCTGTTATCGAGGTATCCACCAAACCCGAGCTCACGAAGCAGAAGTCAATGAAGCAGAGGTTCTCGCTTTTCAACCGCAAGAGCATGGTCGTTGCCGCCCACTGATCGATCTCCTTAGTATCGTCACGTCAAAGGTGCAGTATGAGGAGCGCTGAAAGTTCCTGCACTATTTTTATGTTTTCACTTTTGCCAATTGGCACCACATTCACTTTGTTGCGAGCGATATACACCATCAGCATTTCAGCAGAGCAAGGCGTCCCGGCGTTATCATTTGAAGGAACCAATGAAGGCACTACAAGGCGGGCTTTTCCTTTGTTGTCACGATGGACAGAATAAGACGCGTTAGGATAAGATAGGAAATTACAGGCAACAAGAACATTATCAAGCACATGATCAAGCACATGCTGATCGATCCCAAACTAGAGTGCCGTCTGACAGATAACCTCAACATGAATCATAAGCAGCAAGTTTTAGGCTTTCAGCCTCAAAACGTGCACGTAGGCCCACCTCTCCGAGCGACCCTCAAACGGTCCTTTTCTCTTCCTGATCTAGATCAGCCAGCCACATTCTTACTGCTTCAGTGCTGCAATCCACTTCTCGTATCTCTCGCCTGTGAGCGACCTGCGTTATCTCCAGCACGATATCCGCTGTATGAGGATGTACACCAGATACGAAACTCCCAGCTGCGCACAGTGAAGTCGGTCAGGATGTCTGACACGTCACAAACGCACACAATCTCGCATTTGACGCACAAGCAATTCTAATCCCCTCGGCTGGCAGCGGGGACGCGCCACCGACTAGGACAGGCCTTTGAGTGTTATGCTGAGACGGGCAACGGACAGTGACCTGGATCTCGTCCGAAGGTGCATTCGGTTCTTGGGAGCTTCGCCGCGGCCTGCACTTGCATGCACACCTTGCTCGTACGGCACGCCCGGACGTTGAGAATCCTTTCGAAGCCAGCGCAGCCCGCCCACTCCCAGATCGAGCAAGCTGCTATGGAAGTGTCGCACACACACGTTGCGGGTCACCTTCCGAATGGCGCCGTTTTGTGCAAGACCCAGCCTCGCAGAGACAGCGGACGCTCGTTCTAGGTTTCCGGCCATGCTTTTCGGAGGATGCGCCCGGCTTCCACGGCCCTCGGACGGGTTAGAAGCTAGAACACGCCACGACGAAGCTACAATCGTGTCGGCAAGCGAGAAACTACCAAGCTTGGCAGGAGACCGCCAGAAAGATACTGTAAAGCTAACCATGTTGGGGCCTGAGACGGGAAGAAAAGATAGGGACGCCTATTTTGGGGCGTTCTAGCGTTAGCGCGGCGTTGTTGCGCGTTGGTGCGGATTAATTTGGCATGTCAGCCTTGCACATAAGGGGGAGGAAGTGCGATGCTCTGCTGCAAGCGAGGCCGTCGCTCATGAAGCTGATCGTTGGTCGGGCCAGCGTCTGATGTTGACACACAGCAGGCGATGAGGTCGGCAGAGGCGTGGACCAAGATCGACGGATCATCGCACTTCAGGTAGCGGCACACGGGATCGACAGGGGATGCGAGACTGCGTTCCTGGCTGCTGGTGGTTGGCGGTAGTTCGGGCAACCTGAACCAAACTTGCACGTTGTCAACTAAGTTTGGATGAGCGCCATAGAGCCTCAGTCCTCCACCAACATCAAGGTTGAACTCACACCACGAAATGTTCAGTATTCGTCAGCTATGGCGTCGGAGAGATAGGCGGCGCCCAGCGGCTCAGCCTGGTCGTCCATCCCCAGAAGAGAAGCTCAGCTGGGGACTCGCAGCCCAGCCTCGCCTGACACAGTATCGAAGAAGGCTTCAGGGTCTGGATTCGGCGCTCAATTGCGTTTTGGGCGACTTGAGCACCGTATTGAGAATGCACAGAAATTTCGCCAGATCCCTGCTTTTCGTCATACCTGGCGCACCCCCATACTGGCCAATGCCAGCCATGACGAAATCAATAAGAAGTGACATTATGAGGCTGAATTCGCTCCGTCTTCAGATCGATCGACGTGTGCCCGCAACCTACTGTGTAAGGGAAACCATGACGCATATTAGGCTATAATCAATGACATATACTCCGTTTGGAATTGTCCCATTGATCAGGGTCTCCCGGCGTGCACGTTTTTTATTCACCCATGGTACAGGCCGCGCCAGGTCCATTCCAGAATTTCGTCACAGGGTCGGGCGTACACGTGTGTCTGTGCGCTTATCGATAAGTCGCGAGGCTTTGGCGAGGCTAGGTCTAGCGTTGCGATTGTCACGAGAGCTCGGAGTTAGCGTTCACTTCTCCACAACCCGGGGTCGAGGCTGGCACCTGAGGCTAGCATGGACCCTTCGAAGCGCACGAAAGAGGCGTTGCTTGGTGAGTTAGTCCATCCTTGCCTGTGCTGAGTTGGGGAGCCACCGCTGAACACGAGGCGGAGAGTACCAGGCGGAGAATCCCAGGCGGAGGATGCGGGTTGGAATGCCCGACCGCGTAGACATGCTCCGTCTGGTCGAGACAAAGCCTTACTTGTTGTTCAGACCGGAAGGGCAGCTGAAGTCGCACCCTTACTCAGTCCTGGACACAGACGGGTTAGAGCGTACTGGTCTTCTGTCTGAGGCTTGTGGCTGGGCTCTCTAGAACAATTGGGAATCCACGGCGCCGAGAAGGTTTTCTTGGTCTTCCTGTCTCTTGTACCTGCTCTCGCTGAAGCCATTGTACGGGAAGTACGCCAGCTGACATTACTCAGCGCGTGCAGAAGCGCTCTGCGATGCCATCACGCCGAGACAAGATGAGAACGACATCACCGCCGGTGACGGCTACTTAAGCACGATACTGAAGGCGGTCAAGATGGATGGTGCGCCGCCGAGCACCATGAACGCGGCGAACGACTATGCCACCAGTGCGGCTAAGGAATTGACAATCAGGGAGCAGACTGCTGGTCTGGTAAGTGAAGAGCTGAGCCTGCCATGTACGGCGAACATGCATGCTGACCATGTCCGGCAGATCAAGACCACACAAGACATCGCGACCCTCATACGTGACCTCCAGGAGCTGTGGCTCTTCGGGGGACTCGACACGCTCCAGAACCCGGCGGACGAAGATACACAAAGGAAGAGAGCCGAGGAAGTTGCAAGCATGATAGAGATGCTGGTGCAGCAGAAGTCGGTAGCCATGGCTGAGGGATCAAAGGACGGGATTTCAGCCACCTGAGCCGATTGGCACTCGCCATTGACGCATACGCGCCAGATGGTGAACGCCAGTGACAGGAACCAAGGAACTTGTCAACTACGACGTTAGACGCACCAGGCTTCTTGCGTTGAACACAACTAACAGGAAGAGCAGAGTCGTCCGGTAGTAAGGATGGAATTACGCCTGGAGTGCCTATGGGTTCACCGTCTTCTCGTTGGGGAAAGCGATATCGATCCCGGAGCGTTGGAACATATTGATCCACACACTAGGCAAATCTCAAGACAGTTGCTGGAAATAAGCAAAGAAGAGCGCTCGATTACGTTGATCTACGAGGCAGTGAAAGATATGCAGTTATTCTAGGATTAATTTGATCGAAGGACTTGCCACCACAACTACGCGTCAACTCGCACCTTCACTTGTCGTTGCATCACCCTTCCGGCATGTTCTTCTCTCCAGTACTCTCTTCCCTATGCGCATGTTGTGTTGGCTTTTTCTGCTTAGATCTCACGCGCGGCACAACCGTGCTTTTACCAGTGTCCTCCTTTCAGGTCTGGAAGAACTAGCGTACAAAGCGGCCACAGTTTCTCTCTTGATTGCTCTCGGTCATATCGACGAGATGATGGTCAGGATCCTCTACGACCAGTTCATCTTTACACTATGTTTTCAACGAAGCTGGACGGACATGATAGTGTCGCTCGGGCTTACTGATCAGCTCGAATGAGATTCAAGAGCGAAGCCGAGAGGGTGTGCCCAGTGCCAGTGTGCAGGCTTGAAAGCCGGAGTAGGGAGATCTCCAGAGGACGCAAGTCATACAATCGTTTGCGCAAGCTTAATAAAACTTCGAAACCTACAAACCACAACGAATCAAGCGCTCTAGTATGAAATTTTCTACACCAGAGGCCAAAGAGCGCACAGAACATATGGCAAATCCAGACACGAAAGATATGCCGATGTCAAAACCTACTTCAAAGATGTGCGGACTGCTCACTGCACTTGGAGGGCCAGTATTGAATGGTAGACTCAGTCATTAATCGCAGATCGAAAAAAGATTGCGACCGTGGACACCAGGGTACAGTTACATTATAGGAAAAACATCTAACTTCCGGACAGTAGTAGTCAGAAAGTGAGAGTTACAGTTTTTATTCTGCATGGTACAACAATCGTGTTCCAGTACTTTAAGATCCCCTCCCTCTCCGATCTGCCGCACTTGATTAATCTCGTTTGCCGGCTGCATAGTTGGAAACTGTCAGGACCAGTCACCACAAGCCGTGCATGCAAACGGGGATGCATGAACGTACCAGATTGGTGCACCTTGAAGATTGCGCATCACACAACAATCCAAAACCAATATAGAGCAAGAACATGGACTGTCGCGACGTGATGCAGTCCGGGAACAGGCATGCAGGAGTAAGATCTGGTTCGTTGTTTTGCACGCCGCCACCCGAAGACGGTGCTGCCAGCTTCCTATTGGCAGTGTATTTGCCTCAAGTATCGCCAGAAAGCGATGATAGAGGGGTGATTGAATCCGTTGAGACCGAGTGCGGCGATTTTGGGTCCAAGTGTACCACGCCCTCTAGAAAGCTTGATAGAGCGACTTGTAGTTTTACCGAGCCTGGGCGTCCGCACCAGCTAATTACGTCTGCTAGACTCCAATACTTGTCAGATTGTGCGAAAGACAGAGGTAGATCACACACAGCTCACTACCGTGGACAGCCAGCCAAGGCACTGCGCGGCGACTCTCTCACCACGCTCCATCTGGCTCCCAGCGCTAGTGCCGCAGCCGTAGACCTTTACCCAACGGCCAAAATCTTGACAGCCACTCAGAATTCCTTTACGGCGCCGCTACCAACCAAGATCTCATCAAAGCTCAATGACCACAGCTTCGGAGCACCTCCCGTCAGACCAGCTGAAGTGTGCCTCACAGATCACCCCCTGAGCGAAGAAGAAGCCGAAGCTCATGAAAGACGAGTTTCTATCCGATTCAAGGCAAACACGCGTGCGAAGCAAGACACGAAGGAGTACAGGCACGCATATTTTGTAGAGAGTCTGAGCGGGTGCTCAAAAACGGACACAATTGATCACCCGCGGCAATCAAGTAAAGACTCTTCTCAGATGCTGAAGCGAACAAACTCTTGGAACGCCACAACAACATCGACAGCACCCGGCAGGATGAGGATGAATGATTTCAGCTGGGGCGCTTCATCCAGATCCAGAAAGCGATCTCTGCCACCTACTTCGTACACAGCTACTCCGAAACGACCCAAGAGCGGCCCATTTCTCGTAGAATCCGGAAGCGAGGACGAAGGAATTAGCGATGGAGATGATGATCTCAACTTTGAAGAGCCCATCGCAGTAACTCCAGAGCAGCCCGCAAGAAGAGGCTTTGCTCAAGACCGACCTCGGCTCGACCCAGGACAAGAAGTCAAGGCACTTTCAACATCTCTGAAGAACCCCACGGTGCGGCAAGACTTAGCTCGAGATTCGCAGGCTAGCAAGTTGAACAAGAACCGCCTGATGACAATGATGGCAAAGAAGCGTGGTGGACCTGGAAATCTGAAGCCCTCTTCAGCGAAACTTCAGGTGGTCGCTTCGTCAACAACTGGCAAAGATGCAGAACATTCAAACGAAGCCACCAGGATATCACCACTCATGCTGAGTGCGAAAGCCGAGTTGCGGAATGGACACTGGAACGCCCCGCGAGCGACCTCCGTCTGGCAGGCTACATCCAAGTCACTTCCGGCTCAAACTACTTCGACAACGTCGCAGACGACAAGCGCCAGACATAACCTCCAAGCCAAACCCACTGGCTCAATTGAAAAACCTTTGCTGGAGCAGCGCCGTCTGACACAGGGATCTAGAATCAGCGATCAGACCGCAACGCAAACGCGTACGCAGCAAACCCCGTCTCCAGCCTCTATTTCGACAACCACGCGTAAGGCGGTGATCACCTATCCGCAGAATGCAGCAAAAAGCAGCTCGCTGCGTGATCTCTTAAGTGCACAAGAAATCCTGCGTCGCAAGGCAACACAAGAGGAAGACAATGGTAGAAACGAATGGGGAGAAGTTCAAGTGAACCGAACAGCATCGGTGAGTCTAGCCAAGGACACACACAGAACTGGAGTAGGCGCGAGTTACTGTCATAGGCTAGGAGCCAGAAAGAGTAACTCGCAAGACCAAGAAAGCAGGAGTTCAAGAGGCGCTCATGCTACAACCAGTGGCGAGGTTTCTGAACGCATCGGCTCTGAAGCTCACGTCATGCTTTCCAAAGTCACCCGTAATCCAGTCTGGGCAGATGGATCTCGGGAATTTCCAGGTCGCAAACAACAACAGACACAGACGGGCTACTTCAGGAATTCTCTGGCTTCCGACTCTGCGCCAACAGTGAAGCGGAGGTCTACAGAGAACCTACGACAGCCCGATCTCAACACCAGGCTGGCTCCACCTTCTAATCACCAGACAAACCCACGGCTGGCGTTGAAGAAGGGGACGGAATTGGTGCGAGGTGCCTCTGCACAGCTGAGAAACGAAGAGCATTCCAATAACGTTGCCGATAGGACGAGGCAATGGTCTTTTGACCCGTCTCCTACAAGCTCAAAGACAACAAATGCATACCATGAATTCGCCCGGAAGAAATTTCAGAGTCGGATCGTTGAGAACCCGATTAGCAAGGAGAAGGCCGTGCCGCTCAGCTCAAAAGCCCCTTCCAGACATATATTATCACCTATAACGGCACAGCGCAAAGACCAAGGCCACCATACTCCAGAAAAACCACTAGATTCCGTATCTTCCGAAGCTCATCCGGGTGCGCGAGCATTTGCTGACTCCAATGTATCCCCAGTCTACTCAAAATCGGACTGCGATCGAGGAACTGACAACGGCATGGGTGGTCAGACGCCTTTGAAGACCCGACCGGCAGCGTCTCCAACGCGACCAGAAACATACGCGGTCGAGAGCTTTGACAAAGAAGCACCTCCTTCGCCCGAGATGGTCAATACTTCCAACAATGATCATATTGTGCACGTGACTGAGCAGTATGCTTCACCAATTGCGTTGACCGGACCTACAATGCCGGTAGCTATCATGGTTCGTCCAGAAAAGTCCAGTGACCCGTGTCGGAGGGCTCCATTATCATTACTGGAATCCATAGTCAGTAAGGAGACCAGTCAGACTGCTACTGTATCTTCAACTACTGAATGGCGAAAAACCCCACATGATGAAGAAGCCGAGCCGATGGATGCCGATCCTGATCGTCCAGATACTGTCGCTTATCAAGATGTGAGAGATCCGCTGGAGTTGGCCACAGAAGATGCCATCTCGAGGCAAACATCAGTAGCATTCTCAGACGTTGATAAGCCAGCGCCAGCGGTGTCTGTAGACGAGTCACAGCGCAGATCAGCTCGGGACTCCTCTTTTGGGCTAGAAGCCGTACCACAGGCGTCAATGATAACGAGCGAGCCTGAACGGCTTCTGTCAATTGTAAGCATTGACCGTGCTTCGACAGAGCCTCTAGCTGCGATCGTCCCACCCGTCATCGTATCAGAGAACTTGCTACCACAGTCTCTTGCAGCCCCGGCTGTTTCTAACGAAGCGGAGACAGCTTCGACTGAGCATCCTGGGCCGACCACCGATGTTCGGAACATACTCCTTTCGCCCACTCTTTCAGCGACAGCAGAGCCATATTTCGAGTACACAATTCACCAGACCATCTCTTCCTCGTATTCAAGCACAATCACAACGGAGCTCTCAGCAGTACCATTCACCGTTCTGGACAACGCAAACGCGCAAATAGACAAGCTCTTTCGAAGCACCACACAGCAGTATGAGCTACTCGGCATGCTTTGTAGATCATCGTCCTTTAAGGTTCTCGACAATGGGCTTTCGATTCGCGAAGCCTCATTCACCAGCATCGAGGACATCTCCAAATCCTTGACGCTCAAGCTTTGGATCGAGCGCGCCCAAGTGAGCGTATACGCCAACCACACACCATCTCTCACGTCGACTGCACCTCTGATAAGCAAGAAGCTCTACGCGCTCAGACTTTGGCGACTTGCTGAACAGGCGGATCCTGATTCTGATTCTGATTCTGATTCCGATGTTGAAGAGGATCAAGCGGACGAGGAAAGAAGAGTAGAAAAAGAGCGAATCCGCTTCTACCATCCTCTCCCGCACATCTGCACCGAGGTACACACGTCCCTCGAATCAGCAAATCGCGCGGCAAGGCGTGTCGAGATCGAGCTCAGTCACGAGGTTGCGCCAAAGTCCATGCAGGCGGAGTGTCAGAGAAAAGATCTAGAGAAATTCACTAAAAAACTAGAAGACCTGAGTATGGAGGCAGAGGAAGGCGATGATGAGAGCGGAGGACCCAGTTTATTTGAGTATGAGGAGGGGCGGAGGAGGGGTTGCTGGAGGAGCATCTTCACGGGCGTCGGTCCGCAGAAATTTGACTTTGAGTTGCTGGTCATAAGTGTGGGTGTGAGTGGGCCAAGGAATATCTAAGAAACAGAGATGCAGGTATGACTTTGGGAGTATACAGGATATTTACCTTTGATGAAGACCAATCATGCATGCTGTGCAAATTCTCGGTGACGTGAGACACGGAGCTGTCCACAGAACACTAGACTGTGAGTCAAAGCGTGCGAAGGCAGTTTTGGATGCAAAAAGGATGCGGGCGGTGTTGCGCTGCGGTTGTCGTGTCCGACGATACAATGAAGCAAAAATGGATAGCTGAGACTGGTTTCGATCCAGTGTCCTCCGGGTTATGAGCCCGGCGCGCTTCCGCTGCGCCACTCAGCTTTGTACTCTGATTGGATACACAGAGATTCAATTACTGTATATATATACCGCATTTTGCACAGGATCATCACCCTACTTCCCCAGTTCATCAGCCTCTCCTTCCTGATCATCATCTTTGACTATTTGCAAATAAGTGGATACCAGCTTAAAACATGCGGGGCTCATGATGGGGCGAGGTGGAGCAGCATTAACGACAAGAAACTTGCAATAACTAGGCACTAACATCTTGAAATGCGGTCTAGAAACCCGATGCAAACGCCGAAATGCAAAGATATGTTTAATCCAATCGACCATGCTTTCCCGTCCTCATTTATGCACGCGTCCTGCTCACGCCGTCAGCGCAGAGCTGATCCCAAGAATGCCCATACCCGCAAACGCACTAACAAAGCACAACTTCCTACTATGCGTAAGATCCAGGCTCTCGCCCAACAACTGCAAGCTGACCATCGCCATGATGCCCGCTGTGAGCGCAAACATGCACCCATACGCTTTCTCACCCGGCTCGCCGACGCCGTCCTCCTTTCCACGCCCGGCGACTTTGAACCATAGCGCTGCGACCCCGGCCCCGAGAGGCTGGGAGACGCCGCCTAGAAGCGCGGACCAGAACATGGCTTTCCAGCGCGAGTTTATGGCAAGGTAGAGAGGGAGCGCGAGTGCGAAGCCTTCCGTTATGTTGTGGATGAACAAAGCGAGGAAGATTGAGAAGCCGAGCGTGGGATTGGCGTGGTTTGTAGCATAGGTTATGAAACCCTCCGGAATCTTGTGCAGAGCGATCGCGGTCGATGTCTGCAGACCGATCGCGAGGAAGGCGTTTGTTGGGACGTGGTGGTGGTGCTGCGGAGCATGAGAAGCGTGCGAGTAGTGCGAGGAGTGGGATGAGGTGCTAGAGAGAGATGTTGTGCTGTGCTTTTGGACCAAATGAGGGTGGTTGTGAGCGTGACCATCAAGAGAGGGGAGGCTTGTGATGGAGCTCTCCATGGTCGCAGGCCCAGAGCGGGAGGGTACTAATGGTGTTGTCTCGTCGACGTCTTCGAGTGTGAGAAGTTGACGGTCGTGAGCGTGCGGTCCTTGTGTGGTTTGGTGTCGGCTTGCCGCGGTGGGTCGTGATGGGTTGAGATGCTGGCTCGATTTTGAGGCATGTAGACGTGGTGGGCGTTGTAGACCGTTCTTGAAACACTCTGTTCCACATGCATCTGAGTAACCATAGCATTGCCCATTTTCGTCGCAAAGCTCTTTCTTTTGGCCTATGACGAGTTGCGAGACCTTGGTCGAGAGGGACTTATGCAACGAGGGCCGTCGAGGTAGGCTGTTGCTACTGTTTGTGCCGTATGAGCGGTCTTCGTGGCCACCGGCATGCATGAGTCCAGGATTGTGCTCTTGTATGGGCTTGTGCGAGTGTACAGCTTCTTCATCCCCGCTCTTGCCCTCCTCTTCGTCGCCATGCTCATGGTCGCAATCAACGATAGAATGTGGAATGTATCGATGCAGGATGTCTGACACAACAGAAATGCCCAATGCACCTACCAAGAAGCATCCAATCATAATGAGTGTTGCATTTCTTGGCGTCAAACCTCCCTCGATCAGGTACTTCTTTGACGAAGGCAGCATACTGAACAAGGAAGAGAAAATCTACATTATCATTAGCGAAAGCATTCACCTGGTATGGAACATGTCACATACCATGACACCAAACGATAGGCTCAATCCGGTGGACAGAAAAGCATTGCTATCCTCAATTTTGAAGTTTTTTTGCCCAGGGAAATGGCGGATGACAAGGTCAACGCATATTATCGACGCACCAAATGTACAGGCTGCGCATGATTTAGCGAACGGTTCCTATCGTTACACCTGTAAACATACCGATCCCACTCACAACCGCCATAACCCATCCTCGTGTATCGTTGTCGAGCATGGCTACACGCTTCCGTCCACCTCACCGCTTCCGTACCTGCGTCTGTGTTGTCCTCGTGACGTATCGCGTGAAAAGCTCAACCGCGCGTCGTTTAAGGCTCTGCACCGGAAACCTAATATCTGGAGATCTAATGTACGCGATGAGGTCTTCCTGAGAGTAAGGAGAGCTTGATATGCACCAGCGAGGTTCGCAGGCAGCCCTGGTGATGATGGCACCTTGATGGGCACAGTGCAGATCAAACCGACGCTAGTGGTAGGGCTGAAACGATCTTGTCACGTGAACGTCAAATGTGGTCATTGTAATTCGTCCAGAAGCAAGGGCTGTTAAAGCATTATATCATGTTCACGTCTAGTGGTGAACGTAGGCTGTGTGACACGCACAGGCGAGACATTCTTCGGGCCTGCTCTGGTCACACAGCTGGGTCGAAAGGATCAAAACGCTTGCGGCAGAGTCGTAGATCATTGTCTTTCATTCATGACTACGTGCGAATCTTTTATCGAATCCCTCAAAGGATCTCTTCCTCATCTCGTCGGATTCGGCTCTGGCTTTTTATGAAATCAAAACTCCTGACAAGCTTGCAGTCTTCTGCCGTGCTAATATCATGCTCCCAGTGCGCCTTCGCTATGCTCCACAGATAGGAAAAACGTTCTTTCAAGAAAGGCAATAAATGTGAGTAAGAGGTAATGCAGGCCGTCAAGCGTGAAAATGCAAAGAAGAAGTTATGCCTTCGGTGGCTCGGGAACAAGGATCTTGTGCCACTTGCCCTCACCATCTTCAGGTCTATCGTTGATAACAAGAAGGTTCGGTCCGCCGCAGTAGCTTCCTGGCTTGGCGGTTCTGGTGATCTCAGCCCAGTGGCCGGCGCGGTCAGCGCTAGTTGCGTTGTGGGCGAAGCCGCGTGCTGGATCATCGTACTCCCAGACGTTGTCGGTGACAGTTTGGCCAGGCTCGTCCCCGAGTCGTGAATTGGGACTAGGGAACCCAACCATTGGATTGAGAATATCGTGAATGATCGAGTATAGACGCTCCGGTCGACGAATGAAATTGAGCCATGACAAGGTCTTCTCGGTGTACGCAACTCGTATATAGGGATTCAGATAGATGCCGGACTCTGCAGGCATGCCCCTTCCAGTTCGTCGGTATTGGAGATCAGCATTGATCAAACAGCATTCAGAGGCCTCCCAGAAGATCTCCTCCTCGTGACGGAAGCGCAGCGGCGCATGACGTTTCGGCGCAGTATTGTGGGCGGCATTGGTACTGTTGGCTGGTTTCTCTTCAAACGGAGCCTGATCCTGGAACCATTGGGCTTCGTACGCCACCATACCTCCCCAGCAGCTTCGTACCCTTACAGCATCTTTCTGTGCAAGTATGTCCTGCCTGCTGGTTGCAGAGCCGGCGCTAGTGAAGTACGGGAAGAAGGGAATGCCCGTAACACGCCCGTCGAAATCGCGAGTAGCGAAACGGTCGTAGTATTTGAAGGCGTTGATAAAGTCAAGGGCACAAGCTGCGCCGTAGTTGGTGCGACCGGTCGAATCGATGTTGGTCGCAAAGAGGAGTTGAACAGCGTCGACCGCGCGGAAGTTGACATCGTTGAGGTACAGGATCTTATCGAACTTGATGCCCTGGTGGTCAATGGGAGCCAAGGCTCGGTTTCGCACCTCTGCCAAGAATGCGATGCGCTTCAGACGAGTCTCTCCTGTAGGCAGAGTGACGCGCGGGAGTGTGCTAGAATCGAATCTTTCACCGACAATGGTGGAATTGCCTGGCAAATTAGCTGTGGTCGGGAATGCGGACGATCTTCGACTCACATGTGACGTTGGCACGAAAGATGTCGAGCGACTGCTTTGCCGCCTCGGTGGGGTTGTCTTCATAAACGCTCAGGTGCACATTGTCCGGGCCCAACAGATCGATCAGCTCAAGGACGGACCTGCCCCAGCCGCCAGATGTGAGCTGCCCTTTATCTTCGTACAACGAAGCTGCAATGAAGACCTTCTCGCTGTATGGGTTTGCTCGACCTGGCTCGGTACCGTTTGCCGCTCGCTGTTGGAGTTCGACGTAGTGAGCGGGGCGATTGGTGTAGCTGGGAAAGAAAATGCCTGCGACAAGCACCAGGAAGGCGCAAAAATATGGGAACGCAAAGATAGTGTAGTAGATGGCACGCAGAATCGAGCGCTTCTTCCTCCGCGGTGTCACCAGATGGGTGTATGTGGCTCGCTCAGACAGCGTCTTCACGCCAGGCAGCCTCGAGCTCAAGGTGCTGAGCCATGACGATGTCGACACGGAGCGCTTCAGGTCCGGAAAGTCCTGGGCCTCGAGCGAGGTGCGAGGTAGGCGCTCGTAGTCGTGTCGCGGCAAGTCCGACATTGGGATCGAGGATACGGTGCGTCGGCGAAGCAGAACCCGCATGTGACGGGAACGCAGAAGGAGAGACTAGCCGAAGGGTAGCTGCGAATGATCCTATGCCATGCGAACGAGGACTGTTGCAGCAGCGGTCCGGTGGAAGCGTAGCAGGTGTCGAGAGATGGTCAAGAAGGGGAATACTGCTCGAAACGAGCTGGGCCTTCGGTCTTTTGTCACTCGCAATCTTACCCCAAGCACCCAGCCCACACCGTGGATGGACGGGGCGCAGCACGCCAGGGTCAACCGTCGACGAGGACCCTTGCAACGTGTGTCGGCCCACCAGGACCAAACCCAGACAGTTTTCGGTGCCGCAACCATGCCAACCACGGTAAGCATCGATGTGCACCGATCACCCACGTCCTCTGCCATCGGCGCCTATCACAGCTGAGTCTGGCAAGGTGTGTGCATGACATAAGCCCACCGCTCGGGCACGGTGACGGCTCGCTCGTCTCCCCTGAAATCGGAGCAAAAAGCGAGGAGAGCGTCTGAGCGCAGCCCCGGCTAAGCCTTCGAGGCCCTCCACCCAGGAAAGACAAATCGCAGCCGAGCCTCGTACTCTTAGAAATCTTACTACGTATATGGCTCACAAGATGCACACACGGCACGCAGGATAACACGCGCAATTGCTGCTCTGCGAGAGCGTCAAAGCTGCAGCTCTGCCTTGGTTGACCGAGTAACACCAAACATCAAAGCTCAGCCGAGTTCTAATGTGTACCTAACTGCGTATGCGTATGCGTATCTATGCGTATATAACAATATTGCGCGTTGGAGGGACTAAAGGCTAGTGGCACCTGCCGCCGCAGCTGAGACCTCAGTTCCATCAAATGCAGTCAGCCTCATAGACTGTAGCCGCGGATTCGTCTAGCGATACGAAGCTATCGTGCATACACAGTGCATGTCTACTGCTGCTCCACCAACACTGCTCGCATCTCGAGCTTCCTGGAGTTAGCCACACGTCGAAGCACGAGCAGGATCATCCAGTTCGGAGGCCTTCGCCGTCCGACTTTCCGAGCAAGACAAACAAGCGTGATTCTAGGACGCGCGGTCCTCACCAAACGTACAACGTGTAAGGGAAGGAAGAAGCGCAGAGCATCACGCGCTGGGGCTGAGCGTGGAACCCATCACAGATGTCATAGGTCGATTCCAACCTGCATTCCTACAATGCAGCCCTACGAACTATCACGCTTGCTCACTGCCGGTCGTCTCTATAAATACTAACATCAGTCATTGACCTGATAGAATCTCCTCTATCTCGTCCGGTTCTCGCACCAGCACACCTGACCCATCGGGCCGGTAATGTAGATCAATCGATCGGAGATACGGGCATGGAAGGACCCTGAGGACGACTGAATTCTGCCATTGGCACATGTCTTGTTACAACGACGGCAGGCTCCATGTTGCTGCCCTCCTCTTTCCCTGCTGTGGCGGTATCTGCTCTTGGCTCTTCGACTATCTCCTGCGGTACCCCACCGTCCGCGAGTCTCAGTAGCTCTGTACTGTGGAACGCGGATGTCGGCGGACCAGCTTGCAGTATTCATTTGCCCTTCTTATCCGGCCCCTGTCCTGCGGCAACTTCTTGAGTGCCTCTGCTCCTGCTGTTGAGCATTTTCGACCGATCGATAGAATTGTTGTACAATGGCCCTGGAATGCTGTTGAATCCGCCTTTCCAGGCACATCTGCTATCTGCTTCCCCACCTTGCATGCCGGCCTTGGAGACGGGTCTGTTCGTCACTACACTGGTCAGCTAGATCCGCCAATATCGTTGATCAATTACCGAGAGACAAACACAGGGGCAAGGAAAGCAGTACCTGGTTGTCGTGGGTCGTCAATATTGGACTTCCACCTCGGGCCCCGTCTCACACTCCTGTCTTGCTCTCGATTTCGCCTCAACCTTCCATGGTGTGGCTGCCGCGTATATGGGTCACCACCACTGTACTAAGTTTGAGCAATGTGCTGAGTATGTTCATGATAAGGGTCAGGGTCTTACGGAGACAAGTACGCACAGCAATCCCCTCCTTCAGGAGTAGAACCTCGAGGCATGTCCTCGGCAGATGCCACAGATTGACTACTTGAACGTGTACCTAACTCGGTACTCGAAGACCGTCTCCACTCACCCTCTTGGCTCCGACCGCTCTTCTGGCGCTTGACCTGCCTCTTGCAGTGGACAACGCCTTCGATGATGGCAGGGTAGCCATCCACGACTTCAATGCTATCGACTTCAATCGACATTGGCCCATCGAGTGCCTCGACTAACGACGCTGCTGCAGGATCCAACCGTCGTTCCCGCCTCGCCTGCTGCACGGTTCCGCCGCGTGTTCGCTCCTGGTCGACCTGTTCGATGACCTCACGTTGTGGGCGAGGTTGATCGGCTAGGTGCTGCACACGCGCCGCTGCTAGATCTCTTCGAGGTGGAATGTACGCGTACCATCCACCTTGGGGAGGTACCTGCTGGAATACTGGTGGTGGCTGCCAAAACTGCTCATACGAAGTGCCCGGCTGGCGCAAGTCGAACGCACGTCGGTGAGTTGCAGGCTGTGCGTGTACTGGTACTGGCATCGGTAAAAGTGGCTGTACCTGCCTCTGCTGTGGCCCAATCGGGTCATTCTCCGGGCTGAATCCTCCTCTTAGCCCTATTGTGTGCCCGCTCTGGTCGAGCTCTTGCTGGCGCTGCGCATGCAACGGCATCTGCTCCATTGCATCTGCGTGTTTTCCCTTCTCTTTGTCATACCTCGTCCCTCGATTCTTCCCCTGTGACTCGACATCCTCGACCTCGACGACTCTCACAGTATTGCGGTGAAAAAGATCAATGAGCTCTCGACATCGCCAACTCATGTATTGATGCACTGTGTATGCACCTAACGCCAGCAGACCAGTGCCCAGAATTGCTGCCATGACAAGACCGGCTACGACAGTAGGTGTGGGCATAGTAGCACTGTGCAATCTTGTGAAGTTCAAGGAAGAGATAAGACGACGACCTTGAGACACCAACCGTGATCCGTACTTACAATATATCAGCATTTTCGTACACAATAGCTAGCCACAGAACAAACAACCCAACCTCTCGTCGCACCCACTCCACCCTACCACGAATGCGTCCTGTCACCAGATATTAACCATAGCCATTGTAATGTGTCACCCGAGAGCTAGCTATACTTGGCGCTCCTTGTACAACGCCCTAAGCGACTTAAAGACCTGTCACGTCCAGATACCCAGCTCCCACCCTCCAGTGATGCAAAAGAACCCATATGAAGCAAACCTGTACTCCCATTGTAGTCGTGTGTCACGGTGTGCGGTGTACGACACCAGTGAATTGACGTCCATACTCTGCGGCCAACATCAACATAACTCCGCTCGACCGCGAGACTTGCAACCTGACAACGTCAGCACAGCACCTTGCGCACCAATCAAGAGACCCAAAACATACCTCCGTCTATAGCGTTAGACCTGAGGACACTTCCCCTCATCTTGTTCTCCGCTCAGGCAATCTAGGGCTTACGCTGGCGCGGCTTGTCCCTGCCGCTCTTGTAGCTCTTCGAACTCGGCGTCGACAGCTCGGCTACAGCTGTTGTACAGACACCAAGAGAAGAAAATGGCGAAAGCAGCCACCAAAATGAGGGTCAGCACGATGGCGTGCGAGGCGGGCATATGGTATGTCATTTCGGTGTAGCTGGATGCTGGAGTATACGGTCTTGCTGAAGGCCGTGGGATAGAATTGATAAGTTTGAGAACGGGTTGAACGAGTGATCATGCTTCCGATTCGATTGCCTCCGAACTCGCAGGTGTTGATCTAGGTGAGAGACTACGTGAAGGCCTTGTGTGAAGATGGAGCGGCGTGCGGAGGTAAACAAGTCGTGGCTTTCACCTCGGGGCCCAAGGAAAACCAACTATGGTACTCTATTATAACAGTCTTGTACGGTCTTTGCCTTTCCAACCCTATTATACAGCACCTAAAACTCTCGCATACTATCCAACACCTCCTTCTGCCGCTGACTACCCATTTTCTCAAACCCATCGACACTCATTACAAAAGTGCCTCGTCCGCCTGTCAGCGCCCGCAAATGGTTCAAATACCCAACCATCTCCTTCAGCGGGACTCGCGCCACAATTTGACGCTGACTATCCGCGAGTCCACTGCCTACGTCCCCTGTGCCGCTTGCAAATGGATCAGGTGGCGTGTAGATCAGATTCGGATCGATGCGCGGCAAATCCTCGTTTGATGTCGACGCTACCATTGACTCGGTACCGTCGAGGGATAATACTTGACCGCCCCGTGCAGATGAGATGTCCTGTACAACTGCGCCGAGGGAGGACTCGTTGACGAAGATGGTCACGTTCATCACGGGCTCCATCAGTGAAGGCGCGCTTGCTGCGATGGAAGAGCGGAGGCTTGCATTTACGGCAGCGCGAGTTGCCATTGAGATAGCGGTCGGTGTCGTGTCTGGAAAAAGTTGGATGGCAGCGTCAAGGTCGACGTGGACTCTTGTGTTGGCGACTGGAAAGCCATTGAAGGGACCGCGGGCAAGCGCTGCCGAGGCGCCGGCCTGAAGAGAGTGTAGGATACCCGGGAGCGACAGATGTGGTGGGATGTGCGCTTTGTGAGAGGCAGAGTCGTGACGAGAGAGGTTGGGGTGGGATATGTTGAGAATGTTACCTTCTGGCAGGTTGAACTTCGTTTCAAAGGGGCCGTCTTCGATCTCGGTCTCGATCTCGGTACTGGGGGTTACCATGCTTTCATTGATAGGCTCGACAAATGATGTGACGGTGGCCTTGGCTTGCTTGCCAGCAATAGGCTTATCGAGCTCGTAAGTGTACGGAGATGTTCCGGAGGAAATGGTCTCCCGGTAGCCAATCTCGATCTTGCCAATGCGTGCTTTTGCCTTGAAGTCATTGAGCAGGCGATCACGCGCGATCTCAAGGTGCAGGTCGCCCATGCCGGCAAGATGTGTCTGCCCTGACTCCTCGTCGATCGAGAGATGCAAACTAGGATCTTCTCGAAGCAGGATCGCCAGACTTTCGTGGACGTGCTTCTGCTCGCTCAAGCTGTGTGGCTCAATACTTGTGAAGAAGACCGGCGGAGGTACGTTGATGGGTCTAAGCTGCAGAGTGTTCAGACCGCCAGCAGGGGTGCCTCTCATTTGCAGGCCCCGGTACACAATTAGTGTATCACCAGTCCTTGCATGTTTGAGGCCTGTGATGACACCAATCTGACCGGGTCCAATGCTGTCAACTTCCACAGCGTCGTTAGCGTACATCTTAAGCAGACGTGGCGCGCGCTCTGCAACCCCGAGATTTGTGTTGTAGAGTGTTGATCCTTTATCGAGCGAGCCAGAGTAGACCCGCACATAGACCAACACACCTCGTTTGGTGTCGTTGACTACCTTGAACGCAAGGGCACATGCGGCAAGATTCTTGACCTCAGGTACTGCCAAATCTCCTAGGTGCGGTTGTGTCTTCTTTGCCGGTTTCGCAGACCTAGTAGTTGCTGATGCGTCGAGCAGAGCAGATAGAGTGCTACTCTGGCCCGAGATGCTGATCTCCGGATCTGGCCGCTCAAGTGGCGATGGTAGCAGATCGACTGTAGCGTCTAGCAAAGGCTGAACTCCGATGTTGCGGAAGCTAGCACCTGCAAATACAGGTATGACAGCCTGCGAGCTTTCGAGCGTGACTCGTCGCAGCGACTGCCAAATGTGTCTGGCCGGAATGGCAAGATGGTCTTCATCGTGTTCAAGAAAAGACTCGACCATAGTATCGTCGTGTTCACTCAAAATCTCGACGAGGGCAACTCGAGCTTTCCTAATTTCTTCGGCGAACTTTGCATCGCTCTTATCAAGCTCTTCGAGACTGGAGGGTTGAACGTCTCTCCCATCACCTCCAGATTGCCAAAGCATACCGCGAAGGTTCACAACATCGCCAACACCAACAAAGTCGCCATTACCGCCTTTCCACCACGGGATCTGACAGACGGCGGGCCAACCATGTAGCCTGACACCGATTTCCTTCACAGTCCGGGAAAAGGCAGCGCCGACTCGATCCAGCTTGTTGACGAAGATAATCCTTGGGATTTGGTAGTTGCCAGCCTGCGTCCAGACTTTTTCAGTCTGCGCCTCGACGCCAGCGACGCCATCTAGGATGCAGACAGCTCCATCTAGCACACGGAGAGAGCGGAGAACTTCGAATGTAAAGTCCGCATGACCAGGAGTATCTATCAGGTTGACATTGTGCGAGAAAGTCGAAGGGGCGATAGAATCAAAGGATGCAGGTGTCAGAGGAGGCTTTGCGCCTGGTTCTAGGGGTGGCCAATGGAAGGTGATTGCTGCAGACTGAATGGTGATTCCACGAGCTCGTTCAGCGGGCAAGAAATCCGTCACAGTTGATCCTTCATCAACATCTGCTATTCTTAGTTTCAGATAGAACTGATGTGAAAGAGATGCAAACCTCCTATTCGCCTTGTGTAACCACTGTAGTAGAGCATGCGCTCCGTGGTAGTCGTCTTGCCCTACTCGTTACTCAGCATTTGTTCTTCGTCGCCAGAACAGAATCATACAGCATCGATATGAGCTACAATGCCTATGTTGCGTGTAGTTTTTGATAAAAGATCTTGTGGCGGTTGTGTGGAAAGCAGCCTTCGGGGCGCCTTCACATCATGTCGAACGACTCGACGAGCACAACGCACCCATCTCACCCACATACCAAAGATCGCACGTAAGGGTGTATCGAGACAATGGCAGATGAACGGCGCAGTGCACGTGATAATCAGAGTCGATGCCGCTGTCAAGGGTCGCGCCTTGCCTGATGATGGCAAGCTCGATGCCAAGGATGCGGGCGAGGCAGGCGCGGCCGAGGACGACGTCAATAGCTACCTTTGTAGCAACAGCTGCGCGTGAACGCATCCGCTCCCTTCTCTACCATGGACTACTCTCATAACGACGACGGATATGCCGGCGGCTCCAGCCCATGGGCATCGTCGCCGCAGCACAATCGCACGTCGTTTGGGCAGCCTCCCACCAGCGATCTCCCCTCGTCTCCGCTGCCGCCGCCCGCGTCGCCGTACGGCCAGGACTCTGAGCAATACGGATATATGGGCGACAACTCCCAACAACAGAACCGGCCCGGCACTGCATCGACGGAGAACCGCGAACCGTACCCAGCGCCGTCGCAGCAGCAGCAGCAACAACAACAACAACAGCAACAACTGCAGCAACCCAGCCAAGATGCGCCGCAGCTGCCTCAGCACCCAAACGCCCAGCAGCAAGCTCCTCAGCCGGGCCAGCAGCCGCAAAGATACCATGGAACACGTCCGCAGCGCCAGCAGCAGCACTACAAGTTCCAGGCGAAGGTCACAGGACTAGAGCGCAACGGCAAGAAGGACCCCATAATACGATTCGACGTATACGTGCGTACAGCTAGTCTTATTCCTGCTGCTATCGTGCTAACCATAAGCTAGACCAATCTGCCAAAGTTCAGGACTACCCAGTTCCGCGACGTCCGCCGAGTACACAGCGAGTTCATCAAGTTTGGTGAGCACCTGATCTCCGCCTGTCCGGAGGCCATTGTACCTGCAGTGCCTCCCGCTACTACATCAGCCGGCGCTGGAACCGAGGAAGACGAGGCACGCTTGAAGGCTGCGATACAAAGATGGCTGAACGTGGTGTGCAGTAACGAGATCTTGATCCGCGACGAGGAAATGGTCTTTTTTGTGGAGAGTGACTTTGGATACAGCCCGGTTGTGCGAAGGAAGCAGCCTGCTACAGGCGTCCGACGAAAGGTCATCAAGCAATTTGCGCCGCCACCAGACGACACACCAGAGCTCGCCGCCGCTCGACCCGTTGTCAAAGCCTTCTATCTAGGCACAATGGAGGCAGAACAGAAGGTCGAGAAGGTTGTCAAGCATCGGAGGAGTAAGCTGACTCTACCGTACCGAATTCAATGCGCATGCTAACACGACTCAGACCTCGGTGTTGCCGAGTCCGACCTAGGCGCCAAATTCGCGGCCATGCACGCTCAGGAGACTCATACAGGCCTAGCACATGCCTACAAGAAGCTGGGCAAGGTCATTCAGGCAACTGGCGACTTCCACGCCGCCCAGGGTACAGCAGAAGCGACCACTCTCGGTGATCCTCTTCAGTACCACAGCAGCGATGCTTTCATTGCGAAAGAAACCCTTACGAATCGCCACATCCTCCTTCGCGAATTGCTCCAAGCGCAAGCCGCCACCAAATCCAAGCTGACTGCCGCCGACCGTCTCAAGGCCAGCTCAAGCGTCAAGCGCGACAAGGTTGACGAAGCCATTGCCCAACTCGACGAAGCATGCAGCCATGAACAATACCTGACCTCGAAAGCGCAGCGCGTAACCGCGAACCTGCTGCAGGAGCAAAGGAAATGGTTTGGTCGCACAGCAGCAGACATGCGCCAGGCCATCCGCGAGTACGTCATACGCGAAATCGAAGCCGAACGTCGCACTCTTGCGACTCTCGAATCTGTACGCCCTGACATCCGTGCCATCGATGGCAGCGGCGGTCTCTCACGACTAGGCCGTGAAGCCCACCCCGCCGTGCGCCGCGCCTCTCTCGCAACCTCACAAGGGCCCAAGGGCGATGCGTGGTCCGGTGTGCCAAGGCGACCAGGCGATGGATTGAACAGGAGCGTCAGCGGCAGCATCCCTCCTGCGCTCCCCGAAGGCGATGAGGAGGAGGGTGAAGAGAGTGGACTGTCGCACAAGCGTGCCACAAGCAAAGCAGGGAGTGTCAAGGCTGGAGAGGAGGACGACGACCGTATCGACGCGAAGAATGCGGCGAGCAGACTGGCGACTACAACTTTTTAGGGGGAGATCTGTAGAAGGCAGGGCGGGGGCTAGGTGCCTTCGGGTCAAGAGTCAGAGTAGAGAGCGCATCAGAGCAGTATACCAAATAAGCATGAGCGGCTTCATTCTTGATCTTCAAGACCAGTGAGCTGGCCAAGTTGACTTGGCCGATTCGCTCTTCGACTGATCAACTGAGCTGATCTTGTCATATTGATAATGATGGAACTTTGATATTAATTCGCCCGACTACGGTGGTCAAGCTATTACGTTTACCCCCTTTCTACATGTCGTTCGCACTCCTTGGGTACTCGTCTGCCGGGTGCTGGATGCTGTTGACTTCGACCCGCGCCTCTTCCCATGCAGCCTTGTTGCGTTTCGCCCAGTCGATATGACACTGAGCAAACTCCATCTGCATCACCGTTAGTGTTGCTCAGTCAGAGAAGGCGGTGTATTTAATCGTACCATATACCGCCGCAAATCATTTTCTTTCTCTCCTTGGAACCTCCGCAGATCCTTCATCACGCCGATACTTGCGTCTTTGGTGTCCTTTTCCGCGACACCGAGAGCTTGCTCAAGTTGAACCAGGCTGTCCCTTGTTTTGCCAATCTGGTCTCTCCTTGTTTTCTCGGGATCGACGTCTGCCATGCCTCGAAAAGCGTGTGTGATTGATCCGAACAGCTTGTTTGTGACGAAGTTCCCACTTGCCGTCTTCTTGTGCGGACTGCTCGGCGGCGAGTATGCATTTGCGTTCGGGCTATCTGGCGCACCTTGGTGGCTGCTCGGTGGCGGTCTGTCGCCGTGGGTTGGAGTGAAGTCCGAGTCGATCGAAGCTCGATCTGCCTCTGCACTTGGTCTCGGCTCCGAATTATCGCTCCGCTGAGAGCTGTGTGAGGTCGCTCGACTCCGTGTAGGTGGTGCATGACCAACACCGCTGAGATGCTGCTCCAGACGCTTCGACTCGGCTTCGCTTCGTTCGAGCGACTCAAGAAGATTGCGCTTCCTCTCGAGCTCGTCCTTGGTCATGTCTTCCTGTATCCGCTTGAGTATGCGGTACTTGAGGACAGCACGGACAACTCCTGCGAATTGCGCGCTTTCGCGCATTGGCTCGGCGAAGCTTGCGCTGAGGGACGAAGATAGCTCAGAAGTGGAGACGTAGGTGGAGTCAACTGCTTGTCCTGTCTTCTCGATAGCTGCTGCAAGCGACTGTGATTGCTCAGACAGCGAGAATGCATTGAATCGTGCACCCAAGTCTGCCATGTCATCACCCCATGCTCCTAGGTGTGTGAGCAGCCGCCTGTTGACCTTCTCCATTGGTCCTTGCAGCAGATGCTCCAATTCTTTCGACGACTGCTCGAAATTGACAAAGTACGGATCCAATTCTTCTTCTGACAGCTCGCGCGATTCTGGGGGAAAACGGCCGAACACTTGCGGTCCAGGTGTGGTGTGAGCAGCGGCCGAGGGCAGCGCGGCGTGACTCGGTGGGGACGTGGGTGTACCTGAGCTGGAAGTTGCGCCGGCAGACTTCAGCTTCGCAGAGGACGATGGAACGGGAAGGTAGCTATGCGCTTGTGAAGGGTTCGCGGTGTTCAGTGGGGGTGCCTTTAGGATCTGCTTGGGGATGTTGGCTACCGGCGCACTGCTCAAGACCTCGTTCTGGAAGCACATGTCAGCAAGCCGAATGAAGAATCTTTTGGTCGCAGCTTACCCAGCTTGTGTGTGGATCGAGGAATCGCCAAAAAACGCCGTCCTCCATGACCTCCTTCATAGCTCGACAGCGGTTCAGGAAGACAGCCAACATGCGCTTCCTCAATTCTATTATGCCAGCGTCTTCTTTTGCTTTGGTTGGTCGCGCAGCGTAGTCTGCCATCGAGTGCTTTTCCGGAATCGGTGGAACGATCAGTGTTGGGTGTAGATTGACCAGTGTCGCACGCAATGAGGCAAATTCAGAGTATCTGCGCTTGACCTCGAGGCCCTACGTCGGTGTCAGTCTGTCTTGTCGTGATTTGACGGATTGAACCTACGCCGCAATTGATCGTGTACTGTATGAAGTTGACATTGTCTTTCCCGGCCTCGGTGATTAAGATGAGCTGTCCTGGGTTCTCGTACAGCCACTGCTCCACGCGCGCATCGTAGCCTCCTTTCTTGGGCGCAGCAGGCTCGCCGCTTTGCTGGTCCTCGTCATAGTCGACATCGCTCATGTCACGTTGCGAGACATATTCCGGCGATTCTTGTGCGGGGGAGGATGTCTCGGAAGGCGGCGTCACGGGTCTATACGGCACTGCGTTACGGTAAGCTCAGGATCTATCCAGCTCTGAGTGTCATGTTGGACTTTGAGGCCTTACAGGCAGCAGGAGACGCTAGACCAGTGACATCGGAGGTGTTGGAATCATGGCGGGCAAAAGACCCATAAGGGTTGTTGTCCTCGTCGTCCCACATCGAGTTACAAGTATAGAGGGTCCAGATATGGTCCTATTAGTGCTGGAATGATATATGGATACAAGGAGGATCTTCGTGACTGCAGAGCTCGAGCTGTTCTGGGCCTTGATGGTTGTGAGCCGAAGCGGCGATGCCTGGCATATGACGTTGCGGATCTCCGGACGCACAGGGCAAGTGTGGCTGGGTAGCGCCTGCATGAATCGACAATCGCTTTGCACCCATCACCACTGCATTCTAATGTCGTCCCAGTCTAGAGTCACAACATCTGAAGACATCATTACTTAATTAAGCTGGGTAAGGTACTTTCCGGCCACCCGTACTTTCCGGCCACCCGTACTTTCCGGCCACCCAACCACTTCGCGTCATCATTAACCAACGTCTTTTTTTACAACCACCACGTACTCAAAATGGATGCCTGTGAAGCTGCAATGCAATCTGCTATCGACGAACTCAATTCTGGTGTCAGAATAGGCCAACGCGCGGTGTGTAAGAAGTGGGGAGTTACGCGATCGTCGCTCCAAGAACGCCTCAAGGGCAGCAAACCTCACGCGATTGCCCACTCCCACCAGCAGCGATTGACTCCGGATCAAGAGGAGTTTCTTGTAGAGTGGATTCTGGACGAGGACTTACGCGCACAGCCTCCGTCTCACCCTCGTGTGCGTAAGATAGCCACCTGAATCCTCCGTATGAATGGCGACACGCGCCCACTTAGCAGGCGATGGATACCTCAGTTCCTTGCACGCAATCCACGCGTCGCCTCTGTAGTAGGCAGGAAGATTGAGAGCGCGCGTACTACTGCTGCCGACTACAATACTATACGCGAGTGGCTTAAGCTGTTTAAGCGCACGCGAGAGATGCTGGGTATACTATATAAGAACGTGTGGAACTTTGATGAGACTGGCGTCGCACTTGGTGTATGTACCAATCAGCAAGTCGTTGCAGATGCGCGGAAGAAGAAGGCTTATAAGAAATCCCCAGAATCGCGCGAGTGGGTCAGCATATTAGAGTGCATTAATGCAGTGGGCAAGAAGCTGCAATGCCTCGTCATCTTTAAGGGAAGGAACCTCCAATTGACGTGGTTTCCCTTAGTTAACACACCTGACTGGCTTTACACAACCTCTGAGAATGGCTGGACGTCGAATGCTATTAGTATTGAATAGTTGCGGCGTATATTCATACCACAAACTTCACCACTAGGCAGCGGCCACCGGCTGCTTATTCTTGATGGACACGGCTCTCACACACCTATCGACTTTATGTGGGAGTGCAAGGAGAATAAGATACACCTTCTCTACCTCCCTGCGCACGCCTCGCACCTTCTTCAGCCCCTTGATCTAGCACCATTCTCTGTGGCGAAGTCACGCTATCGTGACGCGATTAGAGCGCTCTCTACACTAGATGACGCAGCACCTATTAAGAAGGAGCGTTTTGTGGCTTCATATAACCTTGCACGAGAGGAAGGGCTCTCAGTAAGAGTAATAAGAGCTGGCTGGAAGGCTACTAGGTTGTGTCCATATAACCCAAAGCTGGTACTCCACTTATCGCAGATTACCGGGCGCCCAAGTACACCACCACCAGCAGATCTAGATAGAGCACAGTTTGAGTCATTGTTTGCAACACCACAGAGCTCTCAGCAGCTGCGGCGCGCGCAGCAGGCGCTGCTGGGGTCAGAGAACCTCTCGCGAAGTACCCGGGAGGTTCTTACTAAAGCAGCTAAGGCCATTGCCCTCACCAACGCCAGAGCAGCTGGGCTTGAAGCTAAGAATCAGCGCCTTAAATACCAACTAGATAGTACTAAGATTACACGGGTAAGAAAGCGTGTTCAAATTAAACCAAATGAGCGCTTTGCAAACATCGAAGCGATCAAGGCTGCGATGGCTCTGGCTGCTGCTCGAGAGGCAGAAAACGCTGCCAAAAACCCAGAAAAAGAAGCTGAGAAAGCAGCTAAGGAAGCAGAAGCCCGCAGTCTTGATTCAATGTGTACAATATACCAATTATAAGCGTTGTGGTTGAGTAGTCGCGATTCGAAGTGAGGTGGTTGCATTTGGTTGGGTGGCCGGAAAGTACGGGTGGCCGGAAAGTACCTTACACAGCTTACTGATACGTGCCTACTCCCTGCCTTGGTCGTTGTCTGAACTTCCGTACACGTTCACTGTCTCCTCCGTTGTACACATCATGGAATGTCTTTTTAAAGTCAGAATTCAATCGCGATAATGACTATACTCCCTCATGGGCGTGTAGCGCGTTCTTGCGCACATGTATATGTATGTTAAGATAGCTCTCGATGCTATCTCTTGCGATGGCTTGCGTCGTCAGGCCTTTCCGCCTGCGTATGACGGAAAATACTGGAGATGTGTTTGGTACATAGCATCTTAGTGTCTGACATAAGGTGATGTAAAGCGAAACTAACTGTACGTTAGAGACTATGTGGTAGGTAGCCCATCTTTCCTCTCATTAGAACAGTCATCTCCATAGTGATAGGTTACGTGGCCAGCTCTCTTACCTTGCAGTCATGCAATAATTGTACCTTCCATATCCCAACCCTTCACGCAGGCCGTATGTCAGCCAACCGTAGCGATGCTCTTCGCGTCTATGCTCATGAAGAGTGCACGGCCGTAGCTGCCGAAAAGAGTAGGTACGACAAACGCGTCTCCCGCTCTGTTTGTTCATAATATTTCCCACACAGTCGAACTTCTCCCGCGTCAATGTCGTCCCCATTGTTTCATGGTTGAGAAAGCTTCTGCGTCCCTCACTCGTCTACCGCACCGCAGTGCACAGGAGCTCTACAACAGTAGCCTCGACGCTTGCATCGAGGGGATTCAGAACTTTCCCGTCACCAGAAGGCGGTGCTCAGTCGGTAATTGCAGTTCATCTGACACCTCGTCTGATCGAACCTTTTGACACTGACAATCCTCGTAGGCAACCACTTCATCGTCCCGTCCATCGTCAAGCGCACAGTGACCTCGTCTTCGCTGGTGAGCTCGTCCGGCTCCTTGCCTCCGCCTTCACCCTCGCCCCAAGCAAAAATGTGGTCTTCTCCGCCTGCGTCCTCACCAACAGGAACCGCGAGCATGAACCGTTCATCCCTTCACGGTGGCCCTGCGTGGGGCCCACAGAATCCAAAGTCCTCTCAGGAGGCAAGGTCATCTCAAGACGCTCGCAGCAACTTCGGTGTCCAGCCTGCGATCAACGCCGGCACCTTCACATACAAGAAAAAGACCGTCAAGATCGTGAGTGCAGCTAGCTCAGCTCCGAGCGCAGCACACCCTCAGGCTCTCCCTTCCCAATTGACAGCAATGCCAGCAAAACCTGCTGCGTCTTTGCCCACACTAAATCCATCACCTGCTCCTGACCTTGCAGGTTCACGATTTGCAGCGAAAGAGTGAGTCAAAAAAGATTCCTGATTGCACGTTAGTCATGCTGACGTGTAGAGAAATGAGCCGCCACGCGCCTCCCTACTTGCGATAAAGCCTCTTCCGTCCATCTCAGCTGCAACAGTCCCACCTGTCGGAACAGAGCTTCCTTCCAGCTCTGTTGAAGCCAAGGTCTCTCTGGACGACATGTTTGCTCGGTTATCAGGCGAACCTTCTTCTGTGCCTTCACGACCAGTCCAGGAGCGCTCCGTGGTTGGACCTGACGAATCCGTGTTCTCATTCAGTGACTGCATTGACACTATTACAAATGCAACACAACCGAATATCGAACTTGCGCATAGCGACGCGGTATCTACCATTCCGTTACCTGGAGTGAGGCCGGCCGCACCGCTTCTTAGCTGGGAAGGCGGCGATCGTAATGAGCGTGAGGCAGCGTATCTACACAAGGCGGCAGTCTACCTGAATCTGCTTCCCACCAGTCCCGGCGGTCTAACCCAAATTGTTAGTGCTGTGGCGAGGAAGCTGCACACGGCCTACATCCCCAATGTCGACAATATCGGGACCGAAGAAGCGAGGAAACTGCAGGCTCGTATTGTGTTAGCTGTGACGAGCGCTGTCAACAAGAAGATCAAGATGGGCTCAAAGCTTTTGACAGCAGGCACCCTCAACGAAGTGTTGCGTGATTGTAAGGGCGACTTCTTGCAACTGTGCGCAGCTCTGGTCAAAAGTGGGCATATTGCATTGAGCGATCTCAGGCATGTTATGGAGATCTGCCAGACGGTTCTGGATATACTCCCAAAGCCAGATGATCCACCGACCGAGAAGTCAGCGAGGGCCCCCACGGTCGATGATAAAGCAGATGTTAACACACAGACAAATGTGCCTAAAGAATCTAACGTTGGCTCTGCCGGTGAGAAGCGGGCAGACACTGCTGCCGATGAGAAGGGCCCAGGTGGTCTCCTAACAGGCATCAAGGCCTGGCCGACGCAAGAGAAACGCGAGCATGGTACGTGTGGCATCTGTGAACTCCGAATGACATCGAATAATTATCAGTAGGAGCGATCCATCGAGCCTGCGTCCTGAAAGGCGTTGGCGGCGTCAAGACCCTTAACCAACTTCAAGCTCTTGTATGGGGCGGCAGACTGGAATCCATCCAGATGCCCGAACCTGGTTCGGAACATGCACTTGTCAAGTTCCTTACTCCAGAAGCCTGCCAGACTTATCTCGATGCTACAGAGAACGGGATTGAGGTGCAAGGTGCCGAGAAGAAGACTGTAATCTTCGTCGACAAGCAGCCACGCCCTGCTTCGATTAACGACATGATTCAAAACTGCATCGATGGTGATGCATCCCGCTGCGTCCGCGCTACTGGAGCGGACGACGACTGGTCGGATAGCGCATTGTTCAAGCTTGCACGCGGTAAGCAGTCCATCCCTCGAGATGTTGACCGCATCAAGCAGGGCAAGACCGCGCGGGGTGTAAGTCAAACAGTTTCACACCTAGTGAGGCTTCATACTCACGGACTGTAGCATCGTTTCATCGAATTCCGGTTCGGCAACATCTACCACGCTCTGAACTTCAGGCGGCACTTGATGGATGCCGAGGAATGGGAGCACTGCTCCATCGGTTATGCCAAAGACCCTTGTGAGCTAGCCCGTGGCGTACATGATAAGGACTCCGATGAGTAGGGCGGTGGATTTTATGCTTAAGAAAACGCGACTACGACAGGGTGGCTAGACATGCAGGTCTAGCGACATGATCAACGGTGTCCCCGTGTGCTCGACGGACAATCATGAGGGATCCAGTTAGAGAATGAAACGCTCAAATCGCTGAGGAAGGACATCGTAAATCCAGTACCATAGCCCAAGATTGAGACTGCAAGATCGTAAAGAACTCCGCTACACGAAAACTTCAATGAGACTGGGGTTCCTGATCAGCAGATAAAGGGAAGGCATGTCTATATGTGTGGGCGCTTGACTCAGACCTGTGATTAGTGACTGGTTCATCACTAACGCTGACGCAACGCTGGATTCAAGGCTAGATGCGAGGCTGAAGTAACGTGTCCGTGCGCGAGACGCCCGGATTCGCGAGACGCCCCGCCGAACACCATCTCAGCGATCTCAAATTTGAAGCCGTACAACGCCACACAATAGCTTAATATTTATAAAAACACAATGTTGCAGTAAGTAGATGCTTGCGATCAACTTCTACTATCTATATTTTGATGGGAGGTTGACGTTGCGGCCACGTGATGTGAGCTTTAGTGGAGGAGCTGGAGGCTCTTCTTGAACTTGAGCACCAGCGCGAGCAGCCCCAACGCGTTTTTGACGCTTGTTACTTGATGAGATAGCTGCTGAAGCTCTCCTCTTTCCCTTTTAGGGTAGTTGTATAGCTTTAGCAGCGTCTCTCTCCTCTTTCTGGCGTTGGCGTTCAGCTGCCTTCTCGGCTCGCTCAAGCTCCCTCATCTCCTTGAGCCTCTGCCTCTCCACACGCTTCTCCTCGAGCTCAACTTGACGCTGCAGTTGAGCCTCCTCACGCTGCTTCTTGGCCCGTGCTTTTTGGAGTTTCTCCTCCATCTCATCTCGCTCCCGTACTGCTTCTCTAGCTCGAGCCTCACGCAGCTTGCGAGGAGACCAGTGGACCGCGCCACTGTGATACTCCTAGCGCTGTTAGAGGTTAAGAGCTTTGCCCTTCTTCTTATGCTTCTTTTTATGTTAAAGAGCCTCCTTTAAGCCCTTGTTCTCATGCTGTAAAAGCTCATACTGCATAGAGAGATGGTAAACGCTTAAGCGCAGCTTTCTTGCCTTATACTAATGGCTATCATTGACAGCAGCTCGTACTAACCGATCGAGCTTTCTCTAGTCATAATCAGAGAGCCCTGATGATAAGCTTCTCTTAGCTTCTAGCGTGCTAGCAAATCTACGGAGGATAACGTTGGCATCTATCAGCCAGATCCTAGTAGCTTTAAAGGCCTTTAATATAAGGCTCTTCGTGAAGGAGGATATCCAGGCGCTCTAGAAGAGTAGGAAGAAGTCTCCTTTCTTGATTAGCACTAGGCCTTGAGCCTTATGGAGATAGTTGGTGAGCTCGTTAGAGTAGGCTTAGGAGAGTGGCTTAAACAGCACTACATCAAGCGGCTGTAGCGTGTGAGTTAAATAAGGGGGAAGGATTATAAGGAGAATCCTGTGGCGATCACAGTAGTTGATAAACTCTATCGTAACATGAGATCTATGGCTATTAAGGATAAGCAATCGCTATCTCCCTAATTGCTGCTTTGTGTAGCGATTGAACACCTGCTCTAGCCAAGCTAGGCCTACGTCATTGTTTGACTAGCCTGTTAGAGATAATGACACAAAGACCTTATGTTCTCCTGCCTTAATATCCTCTACCTAACTTAATCGTATAGCTCCTTTTTTAGCTGCGTAGATAAGGCTTGGAGGCAGCTGTTGAAGTTGTACTTTAAGCAAAGCTCGTAAGCACGTGTTCTATTGGTTCTCGAGGATGAGTACGGTGACAGGAGTCCGAGGGGTTGGTTGCGATGAGGTGTACAGATATGATCTGTCAGTCTCGAAGGCAGGGGTAACGATGAGTAGTACAGAATAGACTGTCTAGCTCGAAGGTTGAAGGTTGAGATCCAAAGACAAACTTGATTGACTAGGTTGAACACGAACCATAAGGGTTGTGTTCCTACTTGTTATATACTAAGGGAATATGCAGAGTGCTCAGTTGTATTGATCGTACTGATCGCACTGAGCACTGGTCGGACTGATCACTGATCGTACTGAGCACTGATCACACTGATCATGCCAAGACTGATCACATCACGTGACCCATCGATGATAGCCGAGCAATGACTGCTAACGCTGTGTGGTTGCTTACTTGTAATACTTCCTCCCCTGTGGGTCGACTGTGCCGTACCAGGGTGGTGATCCGCGACGTTTGATACTGTGTTCCTCAGGATCGTAACAGCAGCGAGCTCCCATCGGCGCAGCAGCAGGCTAGGAGTGTCAGAAACTCGCGTGATCCATCCTAGAGAGATGCTTGAACCTCCTTCTTCTCCCATTGACGCCTGCTGAAGATCCTCTTGCTTCTGCCTATTAAGCTAATTAAGAAGCCTTTCTTATCCATATTGTATATATCTTAAGCCTTAAGGTGGCATTAGGCGATCTTCTAATGTAGTAGCTTGAAGTAGAGACAGTATTTTAACTTAGAATCAGCCAGGTGGCGCGTACGATCCATGGCGCTAGTCCACTTTAAGATAAGATGGATCTCGTGTCAGTTGATGAAGCGAGCAACCCAGCTCTCGCTGAGCTGCTAATGGGCTACTTCTGATGAGAAATTCCTGATCATCTCTCGCGTAGGAGGAAGGCCTCTCTCTGTAAGCGTTTTTATATATCTTACAAGCTCTAGCTCTTGTTGTGGATTAAGTGCTAGCTTCTGGAGTGTACGGGCTTGTTGTGGTACTTAAGAGCCCTAGTGTCTTCGGCTAAGTGTTGATCGATCAACGTTGTACTTAGCTGCGATCTTTGTATACGAGGTTTGTTCTCCTAGCTCTCGCGATTTAAATGCTGCAATCGCAGCTTGGATTGGGTCCATATTAGTAGAGTTATAACGCGTTGAAGTTAGTGTTAATCTTACAATTTGGTGTTCGGCGGGGCGTCCCGCGAATCCGTGCGCGTAATGCGCGGATTCGCGTCATGCGCCGAACCACCTTAACAAGCACCCACAAAAATGAGGCTATAGAGCCACGTACAATAGCTAGTATTATGAGATTTTCTGGTAGATTGTTCTATAGGCCTATGTGACAATATCCTCTCATATAATCTAATTATATAGAGTTGCGGTTCTGCCGCTGCGCGGAGTGTGGGTGCGAGGTGCTGCAGGAGGCTCTGCAGCAACAACACCACGCGCAGCAGCCACAGTACGAGGCTTCTTCTGTATTTTTGCTACAGAAGCTGCTAAAGCTTTGCGCTTGCCTATTTAGGGCAATTATACAGCTTTTTAAGCGTTGCAAGCTTGCTTATTATACTCTTTTTAAGCTTTATGTTTAGCTACTTTCTTAGCTTTCTTAGCTTTTTTAGCTCTAAGTTACTTATACTTCTTTTTCTCTCTTACCTACTATTTATACCTCTTTTTAGTAATCTTTTTATTATAACGTACTTGAAGGGCGAGTGGCCTACTAAAGCAAGTGGCCTAGTTTTAGTAAGACCCTACTAAAACTCCCCCTATTATAGCCTAGAACACTATATTTTGGCCCTATATAGGATAAAACAAGTTATATTATTACTTAGAGTCCTTTTATACAGCATTCTTACATGTTTGCGTGTTATGCCCACTCTCTCTATACTGTCTATAGCGTTATTAGAATAGTTTACTGTTACGAACCTGAGATGGGGCACGGCGGAAGAGAAGGAAGAGAAGGATTGATGACACTTAGGGACAACCTAGAGGTCTTTAAGAAGGTCAGCACTCAGGACTAATAATAATGTGACCCCTTATGTTCTAAAGTCTTAGCGGAACGCTATAATAGAACAAGTCACGTGTTGTTCTAAGGAATCCTATAATGTTCCACAATGTGCCAATTTAGCACAACACTAGAACAATGGAACAAGCATGGAACATATCTTAAGTATATAGCATGTAGGAACACAACCCTTATAGTTCGTGTTTAACCTAGTTAATTAAGTTTGTCTTTAGATCTTAATTAACCTTTGAGCTAGACAGTCTACGCTGTACTACTTATTATTACCCTCTGCCTTTAAGACTAACAGATTATATCTGTACACCTTACTGCAACTAACCCCTTATGTCCCTATTACTATATTCATCCCTAAGAACTAATAGAATTAGTGCTTACGAGTTTTGCTTAAAGTACGACTTCAACAGTGTAATAAGTATATAGGTATATATAGGATTATAATCTTGTAATCCTTATAGTATTACGTAAATTTTATAGTGTTATAGCTCCTATAACTATTAATAATTAGTAATTAGTAGCTACTAATAGTATGCGCCTTTATATACCTATTAAAATGCTTTAACTAGTTAAAACTAAGCTTATTAGTAGTCTAGGTATTCTTAGAAATAGTAATAGTCTACTCCTAGAGTAGGTTATTGTTTTTATATTAGTTAGACTAATATTAGCACGCTTTAAAGATAATATAGGGTAGAATAGCCTATCTAGTAGTATTAATACCCTTAATAACTAACGTACTTGAAGGGCAAGTGGCCCACCAGGGCGAGTGGCCCGGTTTTGCCAAGACCCTACCAAAACTCCCCCTATTATGGCCTAGATTACCACATTTTGGCCCTGCACAGGATAAAACAAGTTATATTATTACTTAGAGTCCTCTTATACAGCATTCTTGCACGTTTGCGCGTTGTGCCCACCCTCTCCGCACTGTCCACAGCGTCGTTGGGATAGTTCACCTCCTTCAGCGCGCACCCGCTTCTTTGCCTTCTTACCATCACTACGCGCCCTAAACTCCTGCAGAGTAGTTAACTGCTAGCCTTCTTTAACTATAAGGCTTCCCTTAGCATAAATACGCTTTCTTTTGTGCAATTTACGTCGCGTGGCGGCTTTATTAGCTGCTTAAAGCTTAGCTATCTCCTGTTGTGCTAAAACTAGCTTATGCGCAACAATTGCTGCCCCCTTTGCGTAGTGCTTAAGCGCGCTTAGCACAGAATTTGGGGAGCTGCCCTGCTGCCTCTTATACTTGTCTTGAATTAGAGTTAATTGCGACTAAAGTTCTAGGGTATTGCTTAGGGTTTGCGACTGCTAGGGCTCGTTGTTTGTGGGGAGTGGTGGTAATAGAGTGCGCAGCTTCACATTAAGGGTTAATATAACCCGTTCTAGGTTAAAAGGGACTAGTCTAGCGCCTTAGAACCCTCCCTAGATATTGCTAATAGTAACGGCTTTCCTGTAAGCTGCTTTAAAGCATGGCAGGAACTCCTGCTTTATGACGTGGTTAATCTAGCTGCGTATAAGCTTATTAACCTTAACACTGTACGCCTTCTTTAGAGGGCTAAAACAACCCACGTTAAGTAGCTGCAGGAGGTGCGACAAGTGCGCAGGCATACATAGGATTACAATCTTATAATCCTTATAGTATTGCGTGAATTCTGCAGTGTTATGGCTCCTATAACTATTAATAATTAGCAATTAGTAGCTGCTAACAGTGCGCGCCTTTATATGCCTGTTAAAGTGCTTTAACTAGTTAAAACTAAGCTTATTAGTAGTCTAGCCATTCTTAGAGATAGCAATAGTCTACTCCTAGGGCAGGTTATTGTCTTTGTACCAGTGTTACGATCTCCAGAGGGGCAGGTACTGATAGGAAGCGGGGCAGCGCTAAAGGACGACAGCGTGTCACAGGTCACGTGATACAGGGTTGACATCCCGCCAAGCCACGCCTCCCGAGATGCCACGCCTCTAGGGAAGACGTACCCTCCCGGGACGCTATAAGCTTAAAGGAGGCACCAGGCTTAGGACCTAGTATATAACAAGTAGGAACACAACCCTTATGGTTCGTGTTTAACCTAGTCAATTAAGTTTGTCTTTGGATCTTAAACCTTAACCTTTGAGCTAGACAGTCTACTCTGTACTACTCATCGTTACCCTTGCCTTTAAGACTGACAGATCGTATCTGTACACCTTATTGCAAACCAACCCCTCGGACTCCTGTCACCGTACTCATCCTTAAGAACTAATAGAACACGTGCTTACGAGCTTTGCTTAAAGTACAACTTTAACATTTTGAACACCCCTAAGATGAGTACTACCTCAGGAACCCGTGCTACCCCTAGCAGCACTCTCTTAAACGATACGGACATGACCGACGCTGGTACTACGTCTAACAGCGTCATGAACGTCAGCAAGCCCGACCTCTACTACGGAGATCGCGCAAAGCTAGATGACTGGATCATGCAATGGGACCTCTTCTTCACTTTCTAAGGTGAGAGGGTACCTATGGACAAGCGAGTCATCCTCGTATCAAGCTACATGCGTGGCAACGCATTCAAATGGATCAAACCCTTCATTTAGCAGTTCCAGGCGGGAACTGCCCCTAATGAAGTAGACGAATAGGTCAGAAACTTCGACAACTTTAAAGAGAAGATTAAACCTGTGTTTGGTATCTCTAACGAACCCACGATCGCACGACGCAAGATTCAGCGCGTCCGTCAGACTAAGTCAGCCGCTGATTATGCTGCGGAGTTTTAGCAGATCGCTGCCAACACTGACTGGGACGACACTGCGCTGATGACCATGTTTAAACAAGGTCTCAAACCTTTAGTCAAGACAGAGCTGATGCGCACTGGCGCCAGCACTGACAGTTTGGACGACCTTATCAACACTGCAATCGATATCGACGTCAAGCTCTACGAGCTACAGCAAGAGCTACGAGACGATCCACGGGCGCGCGTGCTCTTAACTGAGAAACGCTCGCCGCCACGCAAACCATGGCGCAACAATTCTGCCAACCGCGGACAACGCGGAGGCCACTATCAATCCAACTCTGGACAACGTATTCACAACAACACGCGAAGTGGATACTACGGACCAGCCGCCATAGACCTATCTAATATCAACAAAGGACCTGATAGGTGGAACAAGAAAGAGCAGGGCAAGGGTAGTAACAACCGCAGTGACAAGTCATTAGTGACTTGCTACAGCTGTGGCAAAACAGGCCACTACGCTCGCGATTGTCGCATGAAGAACAAAGTAGTCCGACAGCTTAACATGCTGACTACTAGCGACAACGAGACTAGTGGAGAATGGGAAGTTCTCACTAAAGACATAGGCTGTCTTATGGAAGATAACCACAATGGAGAATCAGACGACTACGCGTCAGATACACGAATTTGGGCATTAACGCCTTACCCGCATACCCAATGGATCTATAACAATCCCTAGAAACACCATGCAGTAGAATGCGACACCCGGGATGGCACCATTATTGTTAGCAAGCGATACTACGGACCCTTCTACCAGAAAGATAACTAGTACTATACAAAAGAAGGAAAACGTCTGCTTGTATGTGACAGAGCACAAGAATATCAGGACACGCCGGTCTCGCGCGACTGAGCAACCCAGACTCCTGCCTCCCAGGAACCGCAAGTGCCTACAATAAACCTGACCATTGTTAACAATATTCCTGAACATAAGGAAGAGACACCAAGCGTCACTATTCAATCACCAACCTTACAGAGTGTCAAGAACACTCGCGGATGGATGATGGACGAAGACGTCATAAGGTCAAGGCAGTATCTGCTTAGTGACGGCGATGCACTCAAGAAGTTCGATCAACAAGTGATCAACGCACAGAGGACCAGCAAGGACTGGCACACGGAAGACTTTAGCTAATGGAAGAAAAACAACACTGCGACACAACAACAGCTAGACGCTTACAACTCCTACGCTCGAAGCCGAGACAAACCTGACTTCGACCGTAGACCAGCTATGCTAACACAGAGCTACACATCGCAGCTACACTAGGACATTAGGAACCCATGTCACCCTCAACTACCAGCCATGCAGTGCTACCACGAAGACTGCGATGACCACAAGCAGTTCAAGATCAACAGCCAGTGGTTTCCAAGCAAGCCCGAAGGCTGTAAGGAATACTGGTGGGAGTGTGCAGAGACCTACTGCGCGGAGCACCTCTGGGACAAACGTACGAATCTACACTTCCCAGGGATCACTAGCGTAGAAGAGATCTTAGACATGCACCTCGTCTAGAACGAAGAATGCTACGGTTACGAATGGGTAGAGTGTCTTAACCCAAAGTGTCAGAAACACAGGTCACTTAAGCGCCTAAGCGGCTTCTTGCCCCAGGACGAGTCTTTTTTAGACGTATGGCGAACGAACGCCACAGAGGAACCGGACGAGAGCGCTTTCTTAACAACGTCTAGGGCTCCCGGAATCGACGTAAGGATTCCGATGAGACCCATTCCCTCATCAAATTCCCTGTTGTGCTAGAAGGCACCAGGATGACGGCATTGTTGGACTCAGGAGCACAAAGCAACTACGTGTCTTAATCCGCTATTACGCAAGCAGGCTTGCAGAAGCGAAGAAAGGAGGAACCATACCCTTTACGAGTAGCCAACGGAGAACTAATGCTAGGAGAGTTGTTTGTAACCTACGAGGTGGTGCAACGACGTCTTAGAGTATTCAACCACGAGGAATTGATAGACCTAGATGTTCTGGGAACGGCCGCCCACGATATCATATTAGGACTTCCTTGGTTAAGAGAGCACAATCCATAGATCGACTGGAAGAACCAGCGAATAACGCTTAAGTGTCACGGATTAGGTACACCAAGACAGCGACCCGCGCAGCTCACGACGCAGCTGGTGGATGAGAAGGAGATCAACAACATCTCTTCAAACAAGACGCGCCAAGTTAGAGCGGTCAACCGTGCAGATACCAACCAGCCCCAGGATCACAAAGCAACGGTTAAGGAGGACAGTACAACTCCTGACATCCCGGATGAATATAGAGAGTTTAAAGACCTCTTCCGCGATAAGAAGACTGCGAAAGCGCTACCGCAGCACCAGGAATGGGACCACGAGATTAAGCTCGAGGAAGGAAAGAAACCCCCATTCGGGCCCATATATCAGATGTCAGAAAAGGAGCTTGAGGAACTACGCAGATACCTCAAGGAGAACCTTAACAAAGGATTCATTAGAGAATTAGAATCCCTAGCAGGATTTCCTGTTCTATTCGTACCAAAGAAAGATGGCAAGCTACGACCTTGCATCGACTACCAGAAGCTTAACAACATTACAATCAAGAATCGGTATCCGCTACCGAATATCAGCGAACTACAAGATCGGCTAGCCAGAGCACAGTACTTCACTGCGTTGGACCTAAGAGGAGCGTATAACCTCATCCGCATGAAGGAAGGCGAAGAATGGAAGACGGCGTTTAGAACCCGTTATGGTCATTACGAGTATTTGGTCATGCCATTTAGGCTTACCAACGCACCAGCGACATGTCAAGCACTCATCAACAACGTATTGAGAGCGCATTTGGACATCACCGTGGTGGCGTACCTCGATGACATCCTAGTGTACAGCAAGACGCTAGAAGAGCATGTCGAACATGTACGACAAGTGCTTACCTGCCTAGGAGCAGCACACCTACGCCTGAAACCTGAGAAGTGCGAGTGGCACAAGGAGGAAGTCGAATTCCTAGGGTTTATCGTAGGAAGACATGGAGTTAAGATGAGCAAAGATAAGATTCAGGTTGTGAAAGACTGGCCAACACCTAAGACTGTTAAGAACATTCAAGAGTTTCTTGGGTTTGTCAACTTTAACCGACGCTTCATCAAGGACTACTCCACGAAGGCCTTACCGCTAACAAGACTCACGCAGAAGGACACACCCTTTAGATGGGACAAAAATCAGGACCAAGCCTTTGAAACGCTAAAGCAGGCTTGTGTGGATCCACCCACTCTAGTCACATTCAGAAGCGGAGAACCGCTGCGAATGGAAACAGATGCCTCAGATTTGGCATTAGGAGCATGCATCACGCAGGAGCGAGATGGCCAATGGCACCTAATCGCGTACTATTCACGCAAGTTCTCAGGACCAGAGGAACGATACGACGTGCACGACAAGGAGTTACTAGCGATCGTATCCGCCTTAGAACATTGGCGAGTTTACGCAGAAAGTTGTTCAGAACTCACGATCTACACAGATCACAAGAACCTGGTACATTTCACAACAACGAAGGTATTGAACAGACGACAAGTACGATGGTCTGAGACACTTGGACAATACAAGTTTAAGATCCTCTATACTCCAGGAAAGGACAACGGCAGAGCAGATGCGCTCAGTCGACGACACGACCTCGCGGGATCTAAGACAATTAATGAGTCAGCGATCCTTGGCATTAACAGCGACGGATCGTTAGGACCATCACAGCAGCTTAACAATTTGATGCTAGTCCAACAAGAACAGCAGATACCAGCTCACGTTCCTGAAGAATTGGAACAAGAGATCATCAGCAATCACCACGACGACCCGCTGCACGGACACCCTGGCATCACAAGAACGATGGAACTTATTAAGAGACACTACGAGTTCCCGAACATGCGCGACAAAGTCGGCAAGTTTATTAAAAATTGCGTAAGCTGTCAACAGAACAAACACAGCACGCACGCCAAGTATGGAGAAGCACAGGCAATGGAGCCACCGACGGCACCATGGACGAACATCACGATGGATTTCGTTACCCAGCTACCTGTCTCCAAAGATCCTGTAACAGGATACGCCTACGACTCAATCCTCGTCGTAGTAGACCGATTCACTAAGTACGCTGAAATGATACCGTTTAGACATGGCTACACTGCAGAACAGCTAGCGCACGTCTTTAAGGACCGGATCATTCGCTACCACGGTATCCCAGAATCAATCATTAGCGACAGAGATAAGCTCTTCACGTCAAACTATTGGACCACGCTACTAGCAGCGTTAGGCACCAAGAAGAAGCTTTCCACAGCCTACCACCCGCAGACAGACGGACAGACAGAAAGAGTGAACCAGACAATGGAGACGTATCTCCGCATTTACTGCAACCAGCAGCAAGACAACTGGTGTTCACTATTGCCTATGGCACAAATTGCATACAACAACAAACTCTCGGAAGCAACAGGCTACACGCCGTTCTTCGCGAATCACGGCAGACAGCCAAATCTCTTTACTAGGTCATTGGACAGTAATATCCAAACAGAATCAGCGATAACCTCAGTTAAAGCACTGAAGGAAGTACACCAGAAATCGCTTGATAACATCGCCAGAGCTCAGTCAAGGAGCATCTCTTATGTCAACAAAAAACGAAAAACGGCGCCTCTGCTAAAGGAGGGGAATAAAGTATATCTCCTCACAAAGAACCTACGCACACGGCGACCAACGAAAAAACTGGACAAAGTCAAGGTCGGACCATTTTTCATTTCCAAGCAAATCAGCCCAGTCAACTATCGACTCGCGCTGCCCAAGGATGCAAAGATTCATCCTGTGTTCCACATCTCGCTGCTGGAACCAGCCGACCCCAGAACGCCAATCCAGAAAGACTTTCACTACCAGGCAGACGGCCAGGACGAGTGGGAAGTTGAAAAAATAATAAAACAAAGAAAGAAAGGACGCAACACTGAATACCTAGTTAAATGGTTAGAATACCCAGATTCAGAAAACACATGGGAGCCAGAAGCAAACCTCACAAACTGCCGCCAGTTGATGGCACAGTATTAAAACCTTGCGGCCAACACAAGGGCCCGACGGGATCCATAGGGTTACCAGCAAGGAAGTCAATAAAGAGCTGGTCTGACGGAAGACTAAAAGAAGGGTTGTCAGCCTGTAACCAGCCGGGATCAGCCCAAGGATCGGGAACAAGGGGGCCGGTAACGGTACTCGAACTTTCCGCCTCCTGTGCCTGATCCTGCACTTTCAGCAACGCCAGATCGCGGCGTGCGAACTGACGCTCACGACTCTCAAGCTCCAACAGCTCGCGTTTCGCACGAGCTGTCGCTTCCTTAAAACGAGCAAGCTCAATACGCTTCGCCTCTTTCTCTTTCTCAACCTTTTCCCATTCCTCTTCAGGAACGAACAGACTGCACTCCGCTCTTACGGAGATACAGCCAGCACAGCGACTAGTAGCGGTATCGACAAAACACCGCAAGTCCTTTTGTTCGCACCTTTCACAGCGAAACGGCATTTCCAGCGCACGATCCTGAACACGTTGAGCACGGGCACGACGTTGCTCAGTGGATGACTGTGAGCGCGGGGCTCGTGGTTTTCGCGTTCCAGAATCCTTCGGCATGGTTAGGGAGGCTATGGAACGTCACAAGGAAGCAACCTACGAACGGTACTTATAGGAGGAGACTTACCCTGCGACCCGCGGCACGGATAAACAATATATCGAGGACGATATGCTGGAAGGAGAGGAGGTAGTGTTACGATCTCCAGAGGGGCAGGTACTGATAGGAAGCGGGGCAGCGCTAAAGGACGACAGCGTGTCACAGGTCACGTGATACAGGGTTGACATCCCGCCAAGCCACGCCTCCCGAGATGCCACGCCTCTGGGGAAGACGTACCCTCCCGGGACGCCATAAGCTTAAAGGAGGCACCAGGCTTAGGACCTAGTATATAACAAGTAGGAACACAACCCTTATGGTTCGTGTTTAACCTAGTCAATCAAGTTTGTCTTTGGATCTCAAACCTTAACCTTTGAGCTAGACAGTCTACTCTGTACTACTCATCGTTACCCTTGCCTTCGAGACTGACAGATCGTATCTGTACACCTCATTGCAAACCAACCCCTCGGACTCCTGTCACCGTACTCATCCTCGAGAACCAATAGAACACGTGCTTACGAGCTTTGCTTAAAGTACAACTTCAACAACCAGTTAGACTAGTGTTAGCGCGCTTTAAAGATGATGTAGGGCGGAATAGCCTATCTAGTGGCATTAATGCCCTTAATGACTGTTACCCACTCCTAGTTGCCTAGCTAGACCTGCTTCGCTCATCCTAGCTTCCCTACATCTGTAACAACTTTCCTACTGCTTATCTAGCCTATTATAAAGCCTGTCTTATTAAAGTTGTACGTGTTATTGTCCTAGATGCTATACTTAGCTTTAGTATTGGCTACTAGGCTAAACTAGCCCTAGATCACCTTAGGATCCTCGCAGAGGGCTCGCCTGTAGTTCTACTTGCGATTAAACACCACTTTAAGCTCCTCCTAACGCAAAACGAACGTACTGGCCTATTTTAGGCTAATAGGGGCTAGACCGCGCTCTTTTCGCAGAGAAATAGCTATATCAGTAACAGCTGCAAGCCGGGGGGACTCTCCTCGCGCAGCTAGCTTAAGTATATGCGTAACAATCACATGCTCCTTAATGTTAGTCAGGTTCCGTAAGTTAGCTATAGTATCAGCGCGTGAAGGTTGTCTAGCAAGTCGGCGGCGTAGAGTAGTTTGGGGCGCGTTGTAGATGTCTGCAGCGCGTCGTATTAAGAGTTTAGGGTCTTGTTAAATAGCTTGTAGCGCAAGCTGTATCTAACGTTTATTTAACGCGTCTAACTAGTGCTGTTGTAGTAGCATTAGGGTGGTGATAGTGTTTTGGTGGGGTCTTGGCAAAACCGGGCCACTCGCCCTGGTGGGCCACTCGCCCTTCAAGTACGTTATATGTTTAACAATCACCTCCTCTTCTAGCTAGGCAAGCTTCTTTAAGTTGGGCTAGCAATCGCGTTAGGCAAGCGTGCTAGCGCAACAGCGGTGGAGCGTTGCGCGAGAGACCCTAAACGTGCCTGCAGCACGCCTCTTAGTCTGGGTTTGGTCTATATTATGAGCTAATATCGCAAGATATATATTAGCCTTATGTGAGGTGTTTTGATGTAGATGTGGTAGATTATAGTTGATACAAGTGTAGAGGGTACAGGAAGTTAGTGGGGCGGCTCACTCGCTTGTACGGCTCACTCGCTTGTACGGCTCACTCGCTTATAAAACACGTTAGCCTGAAAAATAAGCATGTTATTCACTTACGGGCAATTGACCATGATCCACTCAAGACCTCGCGCTGATACTATGCACCCCTTCGATAGCCCGCACAAGAATAGGAAACCATTCAAATTTTCGGGGAAATATCGACTCTAGAGTCTCGCTCCTTGTTACCAAGAAATGTCCAGGTGCGAAAAAGAAACCTGAAAGCCTCATCGGAAGTGATGAAGAGATGTATGCCATTGGCACCAGATAGCATGACACGATTCAAATCTCTGGATGGCACCTAAGTATTGTTGACGAGCCAAGTGGTTGTACTTCTTGTGGCTTGTAACCTCTCCTCGATGGTGAACTGACTCCCAGCGCTACGACAAGGTCCACATAGCTTTGGAGCAAACGAGTTTGTAAAGCAGAAGCTACTGTGGTATAAGTTTCGTAGCATCTGCAGTTCGAAGTTGAAGGTAGCCTTGTACCGCTGCATCCGAGACAGGCGTAGCACCCGGGGCAAAGGTGGGGCCGTACGCAGATATTGGAAAAGCCATCTTCAGTTGTCCTCCCGGACAGAGCTATCGCTCTTCCAAATTTCCCATCCCTGCACAGACGACCACTATTGAGACCCAGCGTCGACGTCAACGTCGATTGCTGTCACTACCACCACTGCTACGGGAACGGCTATGGCTGTCTCTACTGTCTCGACAATGACCAGCTCTGCATCCACAAATTCGACTTCTGAGACGACCAGTAGTCAAGCAGCAACTGATGCAAGCAAGTTACCGTCACGAATACTACCACCGTTCCTTTCGCCAAACGTGGCACTGGCCTGAAAGCGCTCAGGTGAAAGAGCGTTCTTTTATAAACTTCCGCCTTCGACGCTACTTTCTGCACGTGCATTGAGAAGCCAGAGACCTCAGTTGTTCAGGACCACTCCATTCCCAACAGCACCACTACCAGCACTTAGACTGTCAGTGCGATGACAACATCCGTTGTCCCTGTGAAAGCTATGGAAACCGCTTTTGTATCTGTTCCCACAAGTTCTGCCACGACTATGATAGTCACAGCTACTGAGACAGCAGTACTGAACTACAACGAGTGCACCTTGGACAACTTTTGTAGTGGCTGGTGCATTCAAGGTTCTCTTGATACTGTCATGCTACTACTAGTGGCCGACGATCTTGCGTATGGCGGACCCCACCGGAGTACACATAACGAGTCCTGACAGTAAATACAGGACAGGAACGGCGGCTGATGTGGAGTATGGTGTAGCCAAGATCCTGAATGTCCAACGGGTACATGTTGTTCAGATTGCTTAGTTACCGGGTACCGAGGCGCCTACAGGAAAGAAATCTAGCAGGCAACATGCTACACAAATTCTTCAAGCGCGAGGTTCCTGCTCGCGTGAGGCTCAGATGGGGCCAGTTTGCCTTATCACGAGCCCGAGTCCTAGCAGAAGTGGATGCGTGCCAGCTGCAGTGTGAGTGATAGACTCTCATTCAAATTACGGAACGGTTCACTTCAAGAATCCTAATAACACTTTTCTACCTTCTATCCAAATTCATTGCTTTGCGAAGAGGGATGGTTACGTCTCCTTGATGTGTCCATTCTTGAAACGGTTCAATGATGAATCTTATTCCTGCCCTTATACTACGACATCATTGATGAATTGCATCCAAGCATACCTGAGTAAGATTTGCACACTAGGACACTGTACGGTACAGCTTTAGGGTTCTCCGGTGGGTGGATTGATATGCCATGCATGGGGTGGGATGTGATGCGGTTGACTAGCGCCTGGAAAAAGTTCGCTGCCCCACATTTTCACACAGCGCGTCACCCTGGGCCTCACTTCGATTTGTGGTCCGTGATCCTCACGCCCTACTCGGCCATTGCGCATATGCAGATGATGACAGAGACTGGGGGAAAGCAGGCAGTACCTACACCGGAGAAGGTTCTACGTGACCTAGCCAAAAATGCATCCAAAGCCATCCCTCAATTTGAAGAGCAGGAGCCAAGCACCGGTGTGAAGTAAGGAAGCAAAGTCCGTGAACGTCGAGGTTCGGCTTCGACCAATACTAACTTTGACAGAGCATTACACGATCTCGTTGTTCCGCTTCTGGACACCGCTGATCTTCCAGATCTCAATCCTGGCCACAGAGCCGCAGCATCGAACGCACTGTGCTCTATCATCGAGGCCTGCCAGGCGTCGAAGAGCGACTATGCGCGCGAGGCTACCCTAGATGATGCAATATGGTTTCGGCTGTCCAACATTTACCTGCAAAGGTCTGACGATGCAAAGGGAAAGTCGATGAGGCAAATGCTACTACTCCTTACGGGCGTCATCACGAAGACACAAAGTACAAGAGCTACCAAGCTCCGCTTGCAGGCTGCAGCGACCTTCGTCGACATTATTTGTGACCGACAAGACCGCATCAAAGTCAAACCAGCTCTGCAAGGCCTTGCACACTTCTTGCTCCGCGATGTAGTCTCGATAGCACAATTACTCGAGATCTACAGTGCTCAAACGTCTTTAACCAACCAACCAGCAGATGCATCTACGCAGACTTTGTTCAAAGCTTGCCTCAGATGGGTCGTGCATCACGACACCTCGCTTTCAGCAGGTCATCTGGTCAAAAATTTCCTCATCCAGGCACGCCGGTTGCCCGACTACGGCATTCAAGCCGACGATACAGCTATTGCACCACTATGGATAGAGCCAGTGGTCGAAATGCTGCATGAATGGCCAGACCGTCTCCGCGAGTTCAAGGCGAATGTGTTCCCGCACTGCTTCCTACCCAATATCGATGAGTATCTCCGCCTTCTCTCATACCTGCGGTTCAACGCACACGTAAAATCAAGGAGTGACCTTCCCCAAGCTCTGCGAACATACGAATCGCGGAGGAACGGGTTGGAGAAATCTGAGGAGTTCAGGATACTCTTGGCTGCTCTTGAAACAGGGAAAGAGCTGACCCTCGTCCGTGACATTGGTAAGCACACCCGGTACTCTCACGACCAAAGGCTGGAATAAGAAGCTAATGTTAGATAGATTACCGCGTCTGCGATCGGATCGAGGTCCAGAGTAACCACTTGCACCTTCCGGATGACATCTTCGGCACGTGGATGTCACACTTCGAACCTGAAGTTAGGCTTGCGGGCATGTTCCTCTCGGTACATTCTACTGCTATCACAAAGCCTATGACTGGTGGTGTTTTCAAGTCGTTGAAGCGCAACTTGATTCACCTCCATACAGACACCGATGCCTTCTTCCGACGAGAAGTTCATGGTTACACGCAGAAACTGTTCGATCGCTTGAGGGCCAGCACGGCTACACTGTCGAAAGGTCTAACAAAAGGTCGTGCGCCAGAGCAAGGCCGCCTGCCCTTTCCAAAAGAGTGTTTCCAGCAACGCAGCACACAATCAAGTGCAACAGAGGATCATCTAGCCGAATCTCTAGCATTCATAGTTTGGTACACAAGATTCCTTGAGTGGGAGCTACGCTCGACCGGTACTTATCAGAGACGCATAACCGCTCTTCGCTCCCTGATTATCACATTCAGATCTGGCGTCGATGCAGGAGTGCCACGCGCACAACTTTCAAAATCGGCTCAAGGAGAGCTAAATTGGGCCCATACTCTGCAGATCTCGAATCCGGGACTTACCCGATTGTTACTCGATCTCGTATTAGATCCATTCGATGATATCAGAGAGGCTGCTATATCAGTGCTGCAGCTCAGTCTTGCTGCCTTGCCGGATGCCGAAAGAAGTTCAGTGTTGGCGACGCTCCCACGCTTCATCTCCCGCGCAGAGGCTACAATGCTCCGCACGGGGCGTGCTGATCAGGCCGATGGTGTAGCTCGGGCATACTCGTTGTTGTTTGCTGTGGGTAGCGCAGACATCGCAACACGGTCAGGGTCAGTCCCTTCGCGGTCTGGAGTCTTCGATGGCCTAAGACAGCAGCTAACTCAAACGCTTGATATCGCCCGCACGAACTTGTCCGAGGCTGTGAACGGTCGCCCAGTCCACGGCATCTACGCTGCATTGACGTTTGTTTCTTCTGATCTTGAATCGAAATTTCGACTAACACAGAACAGATATATCGTTGACCAGGATGGCTTTTATTCGAGCATCGCGGACGATGCAGCTGATGCTCGCCAAGATTGGGTAGCGGCCCACAACCAGTTGGTCACGAGCTTTGAGTCGCTATGGTCGATTGTGTACAACGTCCTGTGTGCAGATGCTCCTGAAGGTAACGTTCCTGATGAAGTAGATGAAGCCGCAAATATGGACACAAGGGAAGTGCTGAGCTACTCCTGGCGCGGTCTCAAGGAAGCTAGGTGAGTACTCACGCCAGTCCTCGCCGTCTTGACTAATTCTGTCAGCGTCTTGATCAGGACCATTATCACTAAAGCTTCGATTGGTGACGACGACAAGGCCATCATCACTCCGTATGTGTTCGAAAGGCTCGGACGACTCTGTTTCACCCAATTGTTAGAGCTGCGTCATCGCGGTGCGCACTCGACTGTCGCCCAAACCTTTGCTGCGTTCTGTCGCCGATGCGCCACCTCGAAGATTCCAGAACTACAAGCCTTACCAGACACCTGGTACCAAGTGCGTTGAATTGGACTCCTCAAATGGGCAATCTGACAGGCCACAGGAAACACTCAGGTCCATGCAGGACAAGGCAGGAGCAATCACGAGAAGATCCGCTGGCATTCCAACGCTCATGGCAAGCATCATCGCAGCAGAGCCAGAAGCTAGCAGCAAATTGCTCGATCGTGCAATGAAGGACCTCATCAAAGAAGCGTCTGTCGAGGCGCAACACACTAACATTGAGGAGAGTCGCCTGCCACAGGTGCACGCCCTCAACTGCATCAAAGAGATCTTTACCACTTCGAAGCTGAGCGTGGCGTCAGAGGCGTATATTGGACAAGGTCTAGAGCTTGCCGCAAAGACATTAAACTCTAATATGTAAGCATCGAAACGCCCACCACATTGAGTCCTCTGACCGCGTATACAGTTGGCCGATCCGTAACTGCAGCTTAATGTTATTCAAGGCACTCATTGAAAGACTTCTTGGCAGCAGCGAAGCGCAAGACTGGAAAGAGCAGGATCGAGCGAAGACTTCTCGATTCTCCTATGACAACTATCCGAGCTTGCTGGGCATCCTTGCGGACCTTCTCGAGCCAAAGGTCCAATCGACAGAGATCATCGAGCAAGGCTCTGAAGGTAGTAACCCCTTCGACCTCCATGGCGCCGAAGGTGTCTTTCCGGCCTTGCAGATATTGCGGCAGGCGCGTCCGCCCACAAGTGAGCTTGCCCCTATCAGAGCGTCTGTTGAAACGCTGCTGGCAAGCCCTCACTGGCATATGCGCGACATGGCCGCCCGAACGGTGGTGTCGCTGCTTCCACAGCATGAAATGTACGATGCTGCATTCAAGATGCTCGGTGAGGATCACGGCTCGAGCAACACACGTCATGGTGTACTATTGGCTGTCGAATACATGATGAAGAAACTGGCCAACAATCATCTCAGTCCAGGTAGGCCCGCCTTCTCGCACTTTGACATCTCCCGAGTCTCTGCTAACATCACATAGCTGCACAAGGCATCGAAGCCCTATTGCTGGAGCTACTAAATTGCGTTGACCGGTGGTTCACCAACAACGCATGTCCCTTCATCGACACGGTGTTCTTCGACATCATCAGCACATGTGGATTGTCCATACTGCAGCGCCAGGAATCGGAGTCAGTCCTTGTGGCATGGACACAGCTCACTTCTGCTGTCAACATTGGTCCAGAGTATGAGCTTGGTATCAGCGATGATTCTGAAAGCCCCCTTCGCACTGAAGCGTTGGCCAGGCTGTTCATAGTCGACCGCGTCATCGTTCGCTCCGAGTACTTGAGTACAATCGTGTCAGAAAACTATCAGAGCATTGGCGATGCGCTCATGCTGCTGGCAACAGAAGACCCAGACACCTGCTGTGCTGCGTTGGAAGCTGTTAAGACTATCGTCCAGAAGGCGGCCTTTGACGCACCAAAGAAGCCCAAGTCCTTGCTGATGGCCCATGTCCATCGAGTCGTTTTGAACGCGGTGGACCCGGAAGTCATCTCCAAAGCACAACACGTGCTCGCTGAAGCTCTTAACGGAGACGCTTCGAGGAAAGCCGAGTTCTTCAGCTTGCTGACAGACCCGCAACTTCTCAAGTCGTTAGCAAGACTAGAGGACCAATGTCTCACCGGTCCGCCGTCTAACATGCAGAGCGCCCTCCACCTCTTGGGCTTCTTCCTCGAACACACCTACCACAGTCTCCCCTCAGCCCGCGATGAAGTCCTCGCAGCAACAACGCGCTACATCCGCCTCCTGCGCATGACCATCATCGACACCAACCCCTTCGACACGCGCTTCGCCGCCGCACAATCAGTCTGCGCACTGCACCACCTCTGGACCGCACGCACACCTTCCGGACCCACTCCCCACATCCTCGGCCTGGGCCTAATCCTATACGACATGTGCCAAGACGACGACGACGAGATCCGCGACCTCTCCTCCCTCGCAATCTCAACTTTCATCTCAACCACATCCGCCACCCCCATCGACCCCACCGTCCCCATCCTCGCAACCCACCACCTACTCACACACCTCCTCGCTCTGTTCCCAACCTCACCCGCCCTGCCAACACACGCCCTCCGCCGCCTCACCGATACACCCCCGCCCTCTGCTCCCCTCAGCACACCCTTCACAACGTCCCTGAACCAAGCATCGCGTCCCCAAACCGCCCTCTTCGCGCAGGAAAAGCAGAACCTCTTCAAAGACGACGTCCTCGACGCGCTGTGCTGGGCCCGCGTGCTCTCCTCAGGCACCGCATCCTCGCTTCCTGCCTCCGTGCTCGAGCGCGCTGCGATGTGGACTTTCGACGCGCTTGCGGTGCTCACAGCGCGCTATGAAAGCGAGGCCGATGGTGCGCTGGGCTGGGCGAGCAGGCCCGAGGTGTGTACGTGGGTGATCCGGGTTGTGTGTCTCTGTGAGGTAGTCCTGCAGAGTGGGGGCAAGGGGAAGACGGAGGTCAAGCTCGGGTTGGCGAAGCTTGCCGCGGCCATGGGCAAGGCGGAGGGGCATGCGGTTGTTGTTAAGAGGGCGGAGAGGGTGTTGGAGGAGGATGTGCTGCGGAGTCTGGGGATGGTGAAGAGAGTGGCGAAGGAGGCGCCTGGGTACGCGGTGAGTTGGCTTGAGCAGTCGTAGTGTGGCACTGCTATACAAGTTTATCGGGGTATGTGGTTAGAAGACGCAAAAAGTAGCAATTCATTACGTGCGCGTTTGGTGTGTAGATGCGTCTAGACTACTTTGGAATAAGAAAAACTCCAGACCTGCTAGCGTCTGGTGAATATGCCCCCGGCCTTGCTGGCTTCGAATTGCTTAGATACGCTGCCGTATTTGGCGTGCCACGCGAAGAAATACAACAGGGCGCCCAGCGGCTGCCCGACGAGGCAGAAGCTGACCCAAAAGATCATGTTACCGGCGGTTTTGCCGTCGATGCCTCTGATCTTCTGTATTACATCGGTAAGCGCAATGAGCGGGATCTGGATCATCATGCCAAAGAAGGCGACGCCGATGACGTTGTGCGTAGGCACACCGACTAGCAACTCATGTAGAACGCCTGAGAAGAAGAAGACGATGATCTGCGCCAGTGGGGGTGGAACGCCCCGGCCTACCAGCGGCGAGTAGACGTGGCGCCGCATGAAGTTGGTGACGGGCTTGTTCCACGTCGTCCAGTAGGTGCGAATGGAAGACACATTCCACCAGGGGCCGTAAAACTCACGGTCGCCGAAGCGCATGATCTCGGCCAAAGCATTGAGCGAGGACTGGAAGAGGGCGAAGAAGCCGCAGAGCCAGCAGAAGACGCTGATGGTGCTCAGCTTCATAACACGCTCGACGATGGCGGTGAGATCCAGGACGAGGAGCTTGTCGAGCGAGTTTTGCAGCAACGGGGCGGCGTATTGGGCGGAGGCGATCCAGACGACGATTGACAGCCCAAGGACCTCGAGCAAGCGTCGGAAAACAAAGCCCCATCGGATGTGCGAAGTGCGTGGGTACACAGGCTGGTAGACGAGGGTAGGGGCCCACCAGAAGTAGCACATGTTCTTGAAGTTTATGTTTTGCGGGTATGGACAGGTTTTGTACAGCGAGGGGAGGGGTTCGGCCTGCTTTGGGTGCAGGTAGGCGTGACGTAGATCGCGGTTCGTGAAGGCATAAGATGCACACTTGAGGAAGACGATGACGGCGTGCATCTCGCAGAGGGTTCCAATACCCGGGTGGAAGATGTCGTAGTAGACGACCTTGGTTGCAATGTAGAGATTGAAGACGGCGTTGGCGCCGTGGAAGACGGCGACTGTGTGCCAGGTTGCATTGAAGCTCTTTAGGGCGGCAGCGTACTCCTCGGGAGTGTCTTCCTCCTTGTCGTGGGATATCTTTGCGTGTGCGCGCTTTGCCTGCCATGAGGCCACCAGCTCAATAAGGTAGGTGACGAACAGGTGGGCCGGGACAAGGAGGTACAGAAGCAGACCGTTGACGACGTCTGAACGGCGATAGTCGTGACAGCTGATGCAGATGAGAACGCCGTACTTTTGGAGGTTGATGATCATCAAGCGGAGGTTTGAGAAGACTGTCGACAGTCGGCATCAGCCATTGCTGTTTTGAGTTGGGACGTCACTCACTGAGAATCAATATCATGAGATTCCTGAAGCCTACGAAACTTGGCGTGTTGTCCGCGTCGTGGCTCAGACAGGCAGTGCGAGTCTCCGAGTGTGTGGCGAAGACATGGCGGTACTTGCTGTCCTTGCTGCGCGTCCGCCTATGGGCTGAGCCGTTGGCCTGTCTCGAGTCGCTGCCGTTCTGCTGGAGGGCAATGCCACGGTGGATTGTGGAATTGGCAGTTGGCGAGTCAATTCCAGTAGAGGATGCCTGAGTGAGGGTGGCCATGGTGGCTAACGATAGAGGAACCGCGACGGGCCCAGGAAGTTTATCAGGCAGGCGTGGGGTTTATCGAGTGAAAGATGAGAAGAATGGTGGACAGAATTGCATATCTCTCTACCGAGGCGGTGGAATGAGACGGGACGGATCCAGCGACTTGGCCGACAGGTGCGGGCCCGAAGAGAGGCAGTGGCTACTGTCACAGAGCATGGCGGGCTTGGTGCTTTTGAGCGAATCCGCCGTCTACGAATGCGCTGATTCCCAACAATTGGGGTTGCGGGGAATGACGACGCCTAGGACCAGGCCGAGGACGACTCCCGCTCTTCCCCGGCATGCGTGGGTGGCGTATGGGTGTGGCGCATGTGGCTGGTGGAGGGCGGCGGTCGCGCTAGAGAGCTGCACCTCCAGCGCTCTCCGGCTCTCGGTCGACAACGCGCCGCGACCTTTGCAGCAGCGCATGGGCGCTGGACAGAACACAAGCACACCACCTGGTGCAGAAGCAACGACAACGCCGGCACCATGGAGCGCGAGCCGTACCAGCACCAGTTCGAGGGCGGACCGCGCGCGCGGCCGAAGCGTACGTCGATGCCCGCCGCCTGTTGGCCGCAGACATGGTAGCAAAGACGACGACAGACACTGACGCGCGCAGGGGCCGTGACCGACTATGGCGCGACGACAGTGCAGTGGATGCGCAACCGGCGCCCGCGCTACAAGCACCTCGCCATGTCCGAGATGGAGCGCCCCAGCGCCAGCTACATTGTCGACATGGAGCCGCCGGCCGGCCGCCTGGCCAGCGCCGCCGAGTCGATCCCCGCCAAAGCCGTGCACTCGTCGCTGAACAAGGTCAAGCACCCCATCAACGTGGTCAAATGGACCCCCGAGGGCCGCCGCCTGCTCACGGGCTCCACCAGCGGCGAGTTCACCCTGTGGAACGGCATGGGCTTCAACTTCGAGACCATCATGCAGGCCCACGAGGCCGCCATCCGCTGCGTCGAGTACACCCACACCGACGACTGGCTGCTGTCCGCCGACCAGACGGGCGTCGTCAAGTACTGGCAGACCAACTTCAACAACGTCAAGGAGATCCAGGCCCACACCGAAGCCGTCCGCGGCCTCGCCATCGCCCCGACCGACTCCAAGTTCGTCACCTGCGCCGACGACACCACCCTGAAGATCTGGGACTTTGCCTCCAGCCAGGAGGAGCAGACGCTGACGGGACACGGCTGGGAAGTCAAGTCGGTCGACTGGCACCCGCACAAGGGGCTGCTCGTGTCGGGCTCCAAGGACCATCAGGTCAAGTTCTGGGACCCCCGCACCGGCCGCTGCCTCACCACCCTGCATGGACATAAGAACCCAATATCAAAGACCATGTTCGAGCCCGCCCAGGGGAATCTGCTGGCCACGTGCGCCCGTGACCACACAGCCCGCATCTTTGACCTGCGCATGATGCGCGACGTCCTCCTCCTGCGCGGCCACGAGAAGGACATCATCACCATGGCCTGGCACCCCATGCACAAGAACCTGCTGTCCACTGGCGGCGTCGACGGCAGCATCCACCACTACCTGCTCGACGAGCAGAACGCCCCCGCGGGCACACCACCAACACTGTCCCCATACGACTCCGCCGACCCCCAGAACGCCCCCGCGCAAGCTATATACCCAGCACACAGCATCCCGTACGCCCACGACTTCACAGTCTGGACTCTCGACTGGCACCCGCTGGGCCATATCCTGGCGTCCGGCTCCAACGACCGCGTGACACGCTTCTGGACACGCCCGCGCCCCGGCGACACCAAGTACCCCGAGGACCGCTACCACATCGGCCAAGAAGCTGCCGAGCGCAATGGAACCTTTGACTCGCGTCACGGTCGCCGCCAGCGACAAGAGGAGGAAGAGCAAGAGGCCGAGGACGAAGCCGAAGGCCTGGTCGATCAGAAGCTCCCTACCAAGGCAGCGGGCATTGGCTCCCTGCCCTTCTTACCTCCAGGTCTCAATCTTCCCGGTCTCGCACCCACAAACCCAGACGGCTCATCCAGTGCCCTCCCCGGCATCGGTGGCGTCTCACATCCCATCCCACCACCGCCCACAGGTGCATCTCCCTTCCCACCGGGTCCTCCGCCACCGTTCCCAGGCGCACCGCCGGGCATGGACCCCGCACGGCTCGCGCAGCTCCTTCAATCTGGCGTCATGCCCCCTCCACCACCGCTGCCACACCACGGCGGCCCGCCCTCGCAGCACGTTGGACCGCCTGGTTTTCCGCCGCTTCCACACGGCAACGGCGCACCACAGTTCCCGCCTGGACCGCCACCGAACTTCCAGTTCCCACCTGGCATGCCACCAGGGTTTCCCCCTCCAGGATTCCCCCAAGGTGCGCCGCCAGGATTTCCCCAAGGTGCGCCGCCAGGATTTCCTCCTCCAGGCTTTCCTCAAGGCGCGCCCCCCGGATTCCCGCCACCAGGATTCGCGCCACCGGCCATACAGATGGCTGGTCAAAACGGCGGGCCTGTAGGAGCGCAGAACGGACAGAACGGAAGTGATCCGAACGGCTGGAAGAGGGGGCGCGCGCCGCTCCCGGACCAGAACGATGCGCTGCAGGCTGAGATGCGACAGGGTCGGTATCGAAAGGCGCGGTAGAGTTCGTCTTTCAGAAAGGAAGAGTCTAGGGTAAATTCGCCAGTGCAAGAGCGGCATCGTCGCAGAGAGGGAGAGGATGACGATCAAAGTATTAATAATCACCGGGGTGAACCGAGTACAGGACCTGCGAAACAGCTGCGAGAGGACGAAAGCCAAGAGGAGGGAGAACGGTTGATGATAGACAGTAATCACTGTGCCAGGCAGGACCAAAAACGCGAACCAACGTTGGAGAGAGGTGGGCGAGCGTTTGTTGAAGAAATGGAGGCGGAAGCAGCGAGTGTTAGCAACCTCCAGGCCGAGGCCCGCGAAAGAAGGAGGATCGTAAAAAACAGGGCCAGGCACGCGCGCAGAGCAAAAAAGAGACAGTTGGAAACTGCCGAGAGAGAGCAGAATCAAGGATCGGCCAACTAACAGCTCGGACACGGTGGAACGCATCGATGAAGGAATACTCATTCTACCAATTACTATCACCCTATCTCTCCTCTCTTACCGCCAACGCGCCCCACCCCTACCTAACCAACACCCTAACCCCCCTCCTCCCCCTCTTCACCCCCAGCAGCGTCAAATCATGCACCATATCCACATCCCTCCTCCCACTCTCCCACAGCTCAAACTCAAACCCCCCCACAACCTCCGCCAACACAATACACATCTCCGCTCGCGCAAGATTAATCCCCACGCACTGCCTCGCCCCGCGCCCAAACGCCATCAAAAACCGCTCCAGCGGCCTCCCATCAGGCGTCACGGCCTCACACCGCTGCCCGTCATCCGAGAGCCAGCGCTCCGGCACCCACGCCGTCGGATCTGGGAATAGCGTCGCGTCGAGGTGCGTGGTCGGCGCGTCCATTCCCACAGGTGTGTAAGCGGGGATCGTGTACTGTTTGTACACAAGCGGGGTGTGCGCGAGGCGCGCGTTGCGGCACGAGAGGCCGTGGCTTATGCGCAGACCCTCGTTGATAACGGCGGACAGGTACGGGAGGGATTCGAGGGCTGGCAGATCCGGGGCCGTGGTCAAGGAGCGCAGTTCGTTCTTCAGCGCGGTCCAGGTGCGCGGCGTGGAGAGCAGGTGGAATAAGATGGCGTTGAGTGTGTTTGCGGTTGTGTCGAGGGCGGCGCCGACGATGAGCGTGGATTCTTGGGTGAGGCGGTCGAGGGATTTGTCCCGGGGTGGGAGCGCACTGTCGTACAGGTCGTCGAAGATTGTCGCGTGGGCTTCTCCATGGGCAATCTGTCCCGCCTTCTCTCTGTCTTTGCGCTCGAAGACTGCTCGCACGCGCTGGAAGTTCGAGGCGCGGAATTCGAAGACGGCGCCGTACTCTGGGCTCGCCTTTATGATCCAGCCTTGCAGTGCGTTCGCAAGCGGGTACAACCACGGCAGGTGCTTTGCGTAAACGCCCAGCATGGCGGACTTCTTGACAGCCTGTGTGTACAGCGGCGCAAAGTCCGGATCATCCAGACTCTTCTGCTGGACGCCCATCGAGTACTCAATAATGATATCTGCCGTCAGACACGAGAAGGCTTCCAGTGTTGGCAGTGGCCGACCAGACACCTTGTATTCTTCAAAGCGGGCGCAAAGCTTCGCCACATGCCGACGTATCAGGTCTTGGAGGCCGAGTACACGCTGCTTGGAGAAAAAGGGAGCGATGGCTGCGCGGCGGACACGGTGGTGCGTGTGATCGTTGGTGGCGAACGTTGCTTCGTTGAGGCCGAAGGCTTGGGTCATGTATGCGTGCTTGTCGCGCGGGGCTGAACGGGAATACAACGTTTCGATAAAGTCGGGATCCGAGACATGCAGCTCGTAGGGACTGATGCGGACGATTGGACCTGGGAGGGGTCAATTTCGATCATTGAGTTCAGAAGTATTTGTTCGGGTTCAGAGGTAGACTGTATTCGCGCGGTTGACTTACCATACTTCTCATGCATCTTCCGGATCTCGAGGTAGTATTTGCCCCATTGGAACACATCGTAGTAAATTTCATACCATAAAGTCACAGCGGCGAGCTTTGGGCCTGGGAACTTTGACAGTGGACTGAGGTACAGCTGATAGATAGCGTTACCGACAAGATACAAAACAAGCAACGAGAGTGCTGCGAAACAAAGCTTTTGAGAGCTAGAATTAGAGATTTTAGCGAAGAGAGCTTCTAGTGAAGACATCTTGCTGCAGTTTCTGACAATGTTTATGATGTAAACAAAGATGATAGTGACCTAGGACGAGCAAGACTAAAGATAGGACGAGGCCGAGATCGAGACAAGGCTGAGCTTTATACATACTACGGAGGGGCACCTCTAGATGGCCCTTTCTATATCACTCTTTGTGCAATCATTGCTTGCTATGCCCGAGTCTTGCCGGTATAGCACCGCAAGGTGTGTCGTGCCTTGGTGTGCGCGGATGTCCGCAAAGAGTGACGTCCTGCAGTGGATGACGTGGCGCAAGTGCCGTTGCATAAGCGCTTATTGCAAGTACCTTGGGATGCAATACCAGTAGGTTCTTGCAAAGGTATAACGGAATATCTCTGGATCCGTAGCTCTGATTGGGGAATAGGCATTTCACGAGGGCAACAAGGCTGAACATGTGACAAGGCTGAGTTCTGGACAAATCGCCGCGGGGTACATGCAGACGCAATGCCTATAGCATCTGTTGTGTAATCATTAGCTTATGACGCGCGAAGGTGATAGGTAGGATCCGGACCCAGTAGGCTCTTGACAGCTCGTATGTCGAGACAGGGGGTTATGATTCAGTCTGCTCACACAACAACCGTCTGTTCCTATCGTACGCACGACCATGGCTTCTGGCTTCACTCCGCCACGTCAATAATCGCGACATCTTCGACTAGGCCCCCGCCACGTCAGAGTAAAGGGACCTCTTGAAGACCCAAATAGTAAAGTGCGTCTCGAGCTCGTCCTCGCCGAACCAGTGAGGCATGTCTGTCTCGTCGTGCACGACGATCAGCCGACACTCCATGCTCGCGGCCAAATCGCAGCTTCGCTGCGCTAAAACTGCTGCATGTTCACATGCTGCCTCATAGGTGAACCTTGAAACCATGTCCCATTTGACTGGACATTGCAGTGCCCCTAGGTGGTTGGGCCACGACGTCAAAGCTATGACCCAACCAAGACTCTCGTGGTCAGACTGCAGATGCTCCAGTAGGTGCAGGGGATGGATCGAAACTTCGTGGGTTTTCGAGCCCTGAATGAGTTTTCAAGGAACCGCACTCTCTATGTGAATGCCCTGCGCACCGTTGTCAATTGCACTATTCAGAAACATTCATGCGCCCCGATTTTCAGCGGAAAGATTTGGGTAGACGTCTGAGACCCAGCCGCCAACGTGTGCGCCAGCTAGATAGAATGATCGATGGATGACGTATAGTTGCTCTGCTGTTGATGACATACTGCTTCAATGATTGATTCTGTCTTTTCAGCAAAGCGTCACTAAAGGACCCCTTTTATAGGGCGTCTGAAAGACGAGACGAGAGGTTTGCTGCACGATGTTCTCCAAACCGCAGCTTTTATTCGTAGCAGTAACCGGCAATGAAGAATGAGTCCAAGGGCACAGATTTCTTGGGTTTGGGAGCGTGAGCTCGGTCTCCGTAAGCAGGCGCTACGCTCATATCCTGACATCTCCAAGGCGGAGCTTGTCGGCCCAATTCGGCCTATATTTGCTCTTCATGTGTGCCATGAGGTCGGCCAGCGAAGCATTGAGAGCCGCAGAACTTGGCCATTTCCAGGACGATAGTTCAAGAACATGGACTGTGTTGGAGTAGAGCTGTATGACGTTGGCTTCGTAGATTTCAGGCATGTTCTGAATGATGATAGTGCCCGCGCGGTATACCCAGTGGGGTGTGAGAAAAGTGTATGTGCCGCCTAGGCTTACGACAGCCTCAAGCACGTACCTGTAGAAGCGCGTGGTCAGTGAAAGAGCTCTGGTTCGGCTTTCATATCAACGAGATTGAGCCGAGGATAGGGAAGAAATACTTACCATGCACTACCCCAGCTTGGATCCAGGAGTAAGACAGTCGAGTGTAAAGCGATGCGAATAACGGGAAGTAATTCGGCTTTTTCGTCCAAACGAGGAAGCAGCTTCTTCATATTGGCTTTTGTCTTGGCGTCGCCATTGCGGAAACGATGTTGCAAGCGAAACAGCGAGCACATATACTCAGCTGGTCTGTTCTTGTCGAAGCACAACTCCCAGTCCTATGAGGTTTAGATTGAGATTCAGAAGCTTCGTGTTAGGGCTCACCGGTTCTGGGAATGTTGCTGGTCGATCCAAAGTTGACGCAATCTCGTTCTCTATACTGAAGATAGTCATGTGCATGTTGCGCAGCATCTCCTTGTCACTTGGTGTTGACCCTTCCTGCTCTGCCGTTGCCTCGAGACTGTACGCGATGCGTGCAGCCAGAGCTATCTGCTGACCGATATTGCCTGCCTTTGGATCGAACAAGCTGTTGATGGCCATCAGTAACACCGCCCGAAGCGTGTCTATAGTAGGATCAAGTGTTGCAGCTTCGACGTAGTCCATAGCTTTGTCGTAGAACTTGCTGGCGAGATTGCGATACCTCAAGCAATTCGCTTGATAGTGGGCCTGTTTCCCGGATGACTGCCACAAGTTTCGAGCGTCTTGCCGCTTTGCACTGTTGGGAATGATGTGGCAGGCAATCGAATAGATAATGTTTAACGAGAAAGTCTCGATCGGCACCAGGTCCGCGGGAACTTCTAGACCGAGGTACCGTTGTGAAAGATCGACAATGGGATATACCGGCTGCCTGAAAGAGTCAATGTCTAATCTGCGATTGATGGGATACGGGCGCAGCAGGGAGCTCGTACATGCTCTCTAGATATTCCTCAACAAGCTCGTGCAATTTCTGTGGTGACGCCTTCCACTCTGTAACGAAGTCATCCTCTGCATCAAAAGGTGAGCGGACATATGTCGATTGTAATCTTGGAGACCTCAGAAGGCATGATTCCGAGCCGAGATATCGATAGCTATCTGCAGCATATGCAAAGTGGTGCTCATACTGAGGGGTAGGTCCGGGCAGAAATGGTTCCGGCTTTGTAGTTGCGATTAATCTCGTTCCAGTTGGAGTGTCCACAGACGCTACAGGTGACGAAGAGCTGTTTCGTGCTTCAAGCCTTCGCACGTGATCAACCAGATCGGAGATGTAGCTGCATACAGTGAGAATCGGTCCCGCTGATTGACGTTGACTGAGCGTACCTGCGAGGAACCAGCGTACCGCGACCATGATCATGATAGACGCACTCGACTCCAGCTTTGGTACATTGTCTGTTGATGTCAGCCTAAGCGACCAGCCGTCAGGTCGGAATCGTTGTGACCGGCATTTCGGGAGGAGTGTGTCGCAGCCACGGCGGCATTCCCGGCAACGCTTGCATGCAGGCAAACCCTATTGTGAACATCAGTCGAAGGGTCAGGCCTCAATGTCGGTCAAAAATACCTGAATCACAGCATCCAAGTCTACTCCAGGTGCTTTACTGCTGCCAGTATTGGAAGCCATTTCGAAGATGCAAGTGGCGAAGGATCAAGGCCTGGTAGAGACACAAGTGCCCAGGTATGTCGCCATATCACAGATCCAGATGCAAAGGGCGGCAATAGCCTCGACGTGCGATGAGCTGGGAAGGTGACGGACTGGGATCACGGTGGTGCGAGGGAATGAACGAAGGTCTTATCACGGTAAGCGCCATCCAAATGGAGAAGAGATTGCCGCTGCGGGTTGTCGGGCACCCTCACTTGCGTGCGCACATGCTGCATGGACACTTGCATATACGGTGGAAATGCTGCATTCTTGGGACGTAAGGATAGACATCTATGTCGGACTATCAAGCCGAGACCCAGCAACACGTCCATCAACACGTTCAAAGGTTGCCATTGTATGAGCGCGCTAGCCATCTGAACGTCCGCGGGGAGTGTCCCAATCCACGACTCGGCTGACCCACATCGCCTGCGCTTCGATCTCGAGTTCCCGGCATCATCACAACCATCTTTGCGGGCATCATCACGCCATGAGCCTTGCGACGTCTCATTGTAGATGCGTAGCGCCCACGTTGCACGATGCAGAAAAATAAAGTGCGCCGTCGCGTTCTCGCTTGCGCGAGGTGCAGGAAGAGGAAGCTTTCGGTACCTACCCATAATGTCTCACTCTATGGCTGCATTCATACTGACGTTATCGTAGTGCGATTTCAAGGTTCCTGACTGCACACGGTGTGTTGATGCAGGTGTAAGATGTGTTGGCTTCGACTCCTCGACTGCATCAACCTTGCCGTACAGGAGTATAGCTGACCACCTGGAAACTCACATCGCGAGGCTGGAGGGCACGAAGAGCTCTCCCTCTGTGAAACTCTTCGGCCAACTGTCTCCAGCTGCTTCTCAAGCTTCTGAAGCGCAACCTAGCCAGAATGTCGTGGAAAAGTGCGCGTTCGCCGACAGCCTTGTCAATCAAGCTATGGAGGATATCACACCTCCTTTTCTCGGTGTGTCCAAAGCAAGGCCTATACTGCAGTGCGTCGTCAAAGGGACTCAGCTACCATCAAGGAAGGGACCGGTCGGCTCGTATCCTGACCTCGATGAAAACCACCCAAAATCGATCATCAATCCTCCTACGATTAGCCTGTTCCGTGATCTGATCGCGGACGAGAACGGGGCCAAGATTCTGTTCGAGAATTACCTCGAACGTGTCATTACTCAATATCCCATCTACCACAGGACAGATGTAACGACTGCATTCAACTCCATCTACAAGCAGAGATCAACAAAATCTGCAGAGGATTCAATACGTCAGCAGTACATCGTATGTATGATCATGGCTATCTCGCTGAGTACGCATGCTCGAAAGAACGTGGTAAAAGCCAACCAGCAAGCATTCCAGCTTGTCAGATGTGCCATGCAGTGGATACCGAAGGTCGCGACGAACGACATTGCTGGTCTTCAGGCCATTCTGCTTCTAACACAGTACATCTTTCTCAACCCCAGCATGGCGGATTTGTGGCTACTGACCGGTCTGATAAGCCAGTCTGTAATAGACCTAGGTCTCCATCAAGAACTGCCGAACGATGCGAAAATCTCCCAATACGACCGCGACATGAGACGACGCTTATTCTGGTGCGCTTGGGAGATGGAGGTCGGCGTTTGCTCTATCTTTCTGTTCCCTACAAGTCTGCCTGTCAAAGACATACAAGTCAAGTTCCCATTGGAAATCGATGACACGGCAATCACTCAGCACGGGACTGTACCAGAAGGACGAGTGTCCAAATTTACCCAGCGAATCATCTGCACTTTCCGGCTTATTGAAGTTGAGATCGTCTCGGTCATGTGGCATGATGAGCTGGTACCAGACGAATTCGATTCCATGGAGGCCTGGGGAAAAGGCTGCATCAGCCGCATACACCATTGGCAAAACGAGATCTACGCAGCGGCGCGAGCGAACCAAGATCTGGGACTGCGCCCTAGGTGGGAAGAGATGATGCTGTACTCTGATATCGCCGTACCCTACGTCTACTTCATGCTGAACCGGTCATCAAAACGTCTTGGAACGCCCACAACAGCGCAAAGGATGATCGCATTGAGAAATGCTGTGCAGATTGCTGCAGGCTACTACAGACAGTCAGAAGCCGCACCTGGCCGGATCAAGTACGTGTTCCATCCATGTCATCACGTCTTCCATTGTGCTATAGTTTTTCTTGAAGGCCTACAGTGTTGCAAGCAAGAGGTTCTGATGACATACTCATGGGAGCATATCGAAGAGTCGATGAACGTCTTCGCCGAATGCTTCCGCTCTATCCGAGAACGCTGGGCCGCTGCAACACGTTGCCTTGACGAGTATGAAAGATCCTTGGCTCCAGTCAAGAAAGATTACATCGATCTGTACGCCTCAAAAGCTAGTATCAGCGCTTTGATGGTGCCACAGGTCGTTGCGCCAACAACATGTGCTTCCATCGTTCAGGATAGCTTAAGCCACGCCGCGACCGAACCTGGGGGCGGGCTCTCGCATTGGAACCTGTTCAATCCGACAGCTACATCCGAACCAGTTGAGCCGCTCCATGCATATACGTACACGACCACGCCTCGAGACTGGAATGCTGAATTCCATCTGTGTCCCAGTGTCGAGCATATGCACGATGTGGATTCTCATTGAGCGATTCTGCTCGCCTCTACAACTGCACAACGAGCGACACAACATCGCTGTAACCCGACCGCTCGAGTTTGAGATCTGCCAGTGTTCCTGCTTATGATCTTCAGATCAAGCGGATGTATGCCCATCGCTCAAAAGGCCCGATAGTCCGCTCAAAGCAATCAGCGACATGCTCATCCTCGATCGGTGCTCGAATCGGCTACTTCAGCATATTAGTTCTTGCACCAGAATCTCAGGTCGGTCTCTTGACGATCCATCTGGAAGCCGAAGCTATCTTCGGCCACGTTGGTCGTTGCCGGCCGAGAGATGAGCTTATGAGCGACTATCCATATCTGGACATCTTCCCGATTTTGCATACGTTCGAGTCTGCCTCATGCAGGAAGATTGGGTAGAGTGCATGCTACACGCGGTATTCGCCCAGGATTTGAGTTTCGGATGCGCAATGGACGTGCCGCGGGAGCCGGGAGAAAAATCGGAGGCACTGGTTGTCTTGCTGTAGACGTTGCTACTGGTACACGTTTCCATGTGACAGAGCGCCAACATTGCATCACGCATAAGTAAGCGAGAGCACCCCCAGGCCGCATGAGCGGAAACACCCGAGATCATGCATCTGGAACAAGGATATGGAAAAAGAACAGATTGCTGCACGTCAATGAGGCATCTGGCACTGAGGTCAAATGGGTCCATTCTATATGGCTTGCAGCTTGTATGAGCGCGTGCGCATTTAGCGCTCGGCCTACGACTCAAGATACAATGTGAGAAGCCCAACATGGACGGGCATACCAGACCCCTTGACTAGCCTTTAATTCAAAGATTGCCTACAATTGTAGCTCCACAACCTCCTCCACCTCGGTCGGTCTGCCCATCCTGACGACCGCCTTCTTGCTCTTCAGATCCATGACAATATTGAAAAGCGTCGCACTTCCCGTCTCCTTTGTCTGCGTTCTGCAAATGGACCCTGGCGAGTTCTGCTCATCTTCGAACAACTTACTCACTGCTTCCCAGCTAGGCTCAGCGCCGAGCTCGCTCGCGTTAGTCGTCATGGTAGACACTCGTGTCAACGAGTCTTTCAGCCAAACGGTATCTGTCTCGCCAGGGTGCTCCTTCAGCAAGTGGTTGGTATGCACGACTCGTCCCGCGGCGTCTGGCTCACAGTATGCAAACGTCGATTTCGTAAACTCCAAGCCCAGGGATGCGCTTGGGTCACCGAGCAGGATATGAGCAGACGATGCCATACCGTACTCGTCCAATCTCTGCACAGCATTGGTAACAGAGGTACTCTCGAGCGCCATGCGGAGGCCAAAGTGCGCTGGTAACCGCGTTGAATCGGCTCCGTGTACCCTGATCGCGTTGAACAACGTACCCACGCCTGCGCTGTTGAAGCCGATCTTGCCTATGATCCCAGCCTCGGTGACTTGGATAATGGTAGGCTTGTCTGCTTGCGTGATCTTAGTGATGATGAGGTTCTGCTTCTGTTCCGTCATCCACTAGATCAAGTCAGCTTCATGTCGCAAGGTAGACGGTGGCTAGCTGCTCACATCCCAATTCTGACCGTGCCATGATCTCTTCTCGGTCTGCCATGATAGCGCAGTGCAGCCATCGCTGAAGAGTCCGAAATTGATCTCAGTTCGCACGTTGATGGCTACGATGTCCAACAACTGCTTTCCAGCTCCGTCGGCTATGCCCTGAATCTCTTCATAGTACGCTGGCCATTTCGACTTTGCTTGTTGCTCGAACTTGGCCGCGTGCTGAAGGACTTGCGGCCATTGTATCTTGCAGTTCTTGAGGAACAACTTCGCATAGAAAGCTATGCAGCGGTCGATTTGAGCTTTGGCTGCTTGGCCATGCTGAAACCCAATCTGAGATGGACGTCAGTGTCTTTGTTCCGAAGAGCGATGCCGTGCTCAGAAGCAGCGATGACGTCAGGTCGACTTACCTCGTACGGAGTCCCTGTGCACTCAACGAACAGCATCTTGCAGGTGCGTGTAGCATTTCAACTATGTCTAAATATCAGTCGCGTCCGATATACAAACGGTCGTTTGATTGCTTACGGACTCGGATTACCTTATCAGGAGCCTCGGGTAGCTACTGCCCCTCACAGCGCTCACATCCGTCTCATCGCCCCTGCCTTTTATTGCTTTCCTCCATGCATATGATAGCAACAGGAAGCATTAAAATGATGCTATCGCACAGCACAGTACTCAGACTGAACGTTGATCAATAGTAACGAGGCCACTAGATGATCGTCAGCTTCCTGATCTGGAAAATCTGAGTAAACGGCACACTTGCCGACACACGAGAGTCGGGGTTGCATGATGTTGCGTCAATGTTCTGATTACGGTGGAGCTTGAAGCTTGATATTGACCTGATCTGCTGCACAGAGCTCTGTAGGACGGTATCACTGTCGCGTACGAGTAACACGCCCAAACGAGCGCTTGGTATCGATATCGATGCCGTGAGTGGCTGGTAGGCCAGGCTCGACCATGCTTCTACCCTCACGATGATCTACCCGTACCAGGCTGAACACTGAAACTGGTGCACCGGCCAATCCTACAGACATATCACGTGGCATTTTGGGCGCGGTTGTGGGCATCGACGTTTCTTGAAGCTCTGGGAGAAGTACAACATCAAAGCAGTGAGCCTGGAATTGGTCATGCATCTTGTTCAAACTGACCCAGCCGTTGACATCGCGGATTGAGCGCTTGTGGAAAGAGCAGTTTGCGTTTTACTACCGTGAGTGTTCTGCGGATGGGACTTTTATTTTTCCAGTGAGTGTACATTCGCAGGTGGTACTGCTGCATGAGGGGCTGATTGAGTGGATTAATAGGTATGAGGGGGTGGAGTGGGTTACTATGGAGGGGATTGTGGATGGGTTCAAGAGCGCTGGTGTTAGTGTGGAGGGTGGTGTGGAAGTTTAATATCGATAATTTTCTCCAATAGCTAGATTCTACTCTATATATTCCTATATCCATGTCCCCCGCCCTTTCTTATATCTGGTTGGACTCCATCGTCTTCAGTCGGCGTCCGCGGCTCATCGCAGTTGGAACAGTACTCGCCCCCGGACTTGATATATGTGCATCCCATGCACACCCAAGAGGACTCGTATTTCTTGTCAACGTAGATGACTACGAGGTTTGAGGCCGCAGTGATTGACGGGTTGGCGTGTTGACACATGTTGTCTGCGTGGAATTGTATGTGAAAGTCTTGGATATTTCAGTGATTCTCAATCTGCTTTGCTGGCAGGCTAAGCTCAAAAGAAGCCTGCGCTTTATACGCCGTGATGGCGTTTGCCTCGGGAATCCTAGCTTCAGCAGTGGTGTTCACATGAAGCATTCATTCCTGAAGGGCCAGAGAAGTCTCCTTCAAGAGCGTGCCATCCCCTGCGCGTCACACAGATACCCACCACTCGGATTCACGCAAAACAGTCCAGGAGTCGTTCATCACAGCCAAGCAATCGCTCATCTTTCCTCCTGCGTTATCTCAGTTTGCTAGTGCTTCAACGCATTGACTAACGCCTGAATAGCTGAGTGATATCGATAGATTTTATCTCACCATGCACAGGAACCACGCCACGTTAGACTCTCAATGACCATAAAAAGAGATCCGTTGTAATAAGGAGACCTGTACGTCAAGTCAGGTGCTGAACATTACGCTGCACTAACTCCCTGAGTATCTTGCTCGATAACCCCCACCACTTTCACTCAACGAGGGCGCAATAGGGAGAGGGTGATGTTCAGTAAGGTTGTTTTGTTTGGTTGTAGAGGTGTCGAGTAGGAAGCCGGGAGTCGAAGAACAAGAGAGTCCTTCTGCGGAAGGGACCGTATCACCAGGGGCTTATTTACGACGATGCTCGAATTGAATGCAAGATATACAACCTACCTATATAGCCTGCGCAGCGAAGAAGCTCATAAAACTCCCCACCGTCAAACCACCCACAAGACAAAGCGACATGAACCCCCCTGCAGCCTCCGCCTCATCAGCATCCACCCACTCGACAAACCCCATCATGCAGCTGCTGCCCAGATACCCGTTCGTGATGCCGAAGAGCAGCTGCACGACGACCAGGTAGAAAAAGTCGGAGCTCACAGCAGCGCCCTTGCCGCCAACGTTGCACATGAGATACAAGGGGATGAAGACGACGCGCGCAACAGACAGCAGGAAGAGCACCTTGGGGTAAGCCGTGAGGCGCATAGCCGGGAGAGCTGGCCCCAGGCGCCCGAGCAGATCGCCGGCGTTCCAGAATAGGAAGCCTAGGGGGATGAAGGTGGCTGGTTGGAAGAGGCGAGGGGCTGAGTCGGCGTCGCGCACGCTGCGGATCTTCTGGGTGAAGACTGGGAAGAACATGGTGAGTACGAAGGTCAGGAACACTGCGCTGGCTAGCCAGGTGAGTTTTCTGAAGAGATGAGTGAGCGGGATACTTTTGCGCTCGGCGGGCGTAGCGTCGAGTTCCTCGAGGCGGACTCTGGAACTGTGTTGCCGCTGGAGGTATATAAACGCGACTAGTGCCCCGGCAGAGATGACCGTAGCTGTGAGGAAGTAGGCAAATGCGGAGGTGCTGGACTGCTGCGGTGTGCCGTCGACATGCTCCTTCCTGGGTGGAACGGAGAGGACGGAGACAATCTGCGCAATGCAAGGCAGCACGCCAGCGATGCCCTGGCCTGTCATGATGCCCTGCGTGTACTCCTCACGGCCAAAACCAGCTACATATGCGAAGACGCCGTTCTGACACAGCCCTGCCGCCAAACTCGCACTGAGCACCATGACCATCAAGAAGGCGAAGTAGACTCCGGCGGTCACACCGAGGAACAGCTTCGTAGACAGGGCCAGCAGGGTGAAGACGACAACGTTCAAGACCAGAGAAGTTGCAATACGGTGGGGGTAGTTGGCTCGGGCCTGGAGCTTGGTCAAGACGATCATGGAGCCGAGGTTGCCTACAGTCGAGACGGACATGATGGCGGACTGGAAGTTGCGGAGGAGGTTGTCGTTGCGCTCGAAGCGGCGCTGGAAGTATGGGTTGGCAGCAAGAAACATGTTCCTGCAGCCGTCAGCAGGAGAAGGTGGTCTTGAACAGTACATGGTCCTACCAGGCCCATAGCATGGCAACGCCGAGCAGCAGGAAGACGGAATAGGCAGCCCACGAGAAGGGCGTCTCGGAGCCCTCGATGCGCTCGCCATCTGGCCGCTCAGAGCCGCCCTCAAGAGGCTCATATGAGGCCTCGCGCTCCGTCTCGCGCTCGAAGATGCGGCGCATGCGTTTCATCGACATGTTGATGGTGGAGGAGTCGAAGCTCGGAGTGAGGCGGAGCTCGGGGGTGCTCTCGGAGGTGCGGTGGGTGATGAGGAGCGGACGTCTTCAGGGACAGCTTGGGATGGAGTGTTGCAGTGTTCCACAGGGCAGACATGTTTCAAACAGCCTTCGAGTCCATCACGGCTCAGGCGCAGGTGACTCGTCGAGGGTACCATCTGCTCTACCGCGTCCGTCGCGCGTACCTGACTGGCTTGGCGCACTAACGGCGGTGAATTGACATCACCGAGGAGCGATCCCCCGCGGCCAAGCCCCTCTCCAGCTGTTTGGCAGACAACCAGCGACGGGACGCAACACGGACAAATTGCATATTCTTACATCGCCCAGCACCGCCAGCATGTCGAAAGCCCCGCAGACGCTGTCCGTCAAGCGCAAACGCACCGAAGCGCCCGTCGACTCCCTCATCTTCGACAACAGCGTGAAGCGACAGCGGAGCGAAGCCGACATCTTCTTCCGCCGCCTCACCAAGCCCGGCGACACAGCTCAGTCTGGCGCCTCGACGCCCTCAGCCGAGCGCCGCTTCCACCTCGACCCGGTCTCGCGCGCCCGCTCCAAGCACGTCTTCGTCGAGCGCCGCGCAGCCACCGAGCCCAGCACCCCCTCCAACGAGCGTGCGGCCGCAGTCCAGGAACCCGCACAGCCAGAGACGCCGCGCCCCCGCAAGCGTCCCGGCACGCGCGCAGCCTCGACCGCCGTCCCCTCCCAGCCCACCACCTACACAGCCCACCGCACGCAGCCCTCGGAACACGATGTCCGCGAGCTGGAGGCGCTCAGCCACAGACTCGAGTCCGAAGACACGCACCCCCACACCTCGCCCTCCAAGTACAAGCCCAAACCCCCAACCCGCCGCTTCGCCGAGCGCGAGCCCGAGAAAGCCGCTGCCCTCGCTGCACGAGACGGCGACGGCGACGGCGACGCAATGGATCTCGACAACACTGACGAGTACGTCATCGACACATACGTCCGCGAAGTCCTCCTCCCCGATGAATCCGGCAAGCTGCCCACCGCACAGGGCACAATCGGGTACCTTGTGCTAGCGGACGAGGACGAGGCGTGGTGGGTCGGCAGCGACGAGAGCGACAAGGAATTCGACACCGACGACGACGACTCCAATGCAGAGGAGTACTACGCAAACGACTATCCCGAGGACGAGCTCAGCGACGACGACGAGTTCGACCGCGATCCGTACAAGAGGAACCACAGACGCGGCAGTGACGATGAGGAGTTCGATGCGAATGAGAGTGGGGAGGATGTTATTGGGAGTGGTGAGGATGAGGATGATTTGCACTACAAGATGACGGTGCCCAAGGCGAAGAGGACGGGGTACTGGGGCATGACTGGACAGTGAGCGTAGTTTAAGCACCTGCATTTGTTGGATGAAGAAGATACCCCGTTGCGAGCGTTAGCCAAGAATCAATAAAAGTAAAATCACAATCTGGACAAATAAGAAAAAGTGTTTCTGCAAAAGATTGCATCACAAACACCACGCAAAAGAGTGCACACTAGACCAAAACAATGCATTGCGCACTCCTCATGCATGCCAGAAATTCAAATACCGGGTATCTTGATAACTCCATAACACCCCATCCGGAGATCCATGCTCGTCGTCTTGATCTGTGCTAGACCCAGAGCTTTCCCAAAAAAAAAAAGGTGACCAAGCCCTCGCCATTTCGACTCCCTCCTCAAGACCCGCCAACACTCAGGCTGCTCTTTCGCTGCCCGCCCGGCCCAGGTAGTTGACCAGGCAAGATCTGCCGTGGTCCATTGCCACCACCACTCGCCATCATTCCGCTTTGCCTTCTCCCCATGTTGCCGTCAAGACCCGTGCTCATTGGGAATCCGCCCATGCCCGCGCTGCCAGGGAAGTTCTCGCTCGAAGCACTGGGTGGCGCGCCCATCATACCCAGTCTGAGGCCCATACCGCCGCCGTCTGTCGCGCTTGGAGGGTTGCCAAAGGTCGACATGCCTGGCGGATTGCCGAGTGCGCCCCGCAGCATGTTACTCATGCGGATGTACTGGTATTTGCTGCGCTGAGAGACGTGGTTGTACGTTGCGATTGGGCGAGGTTTGTGGCGTGCAAGGGCAGCCATTATGGCGTCTTTCTCTTCGTCCGAGTCTACGGCGCCCGAGGGCTCGAGGTCTTCGGGGAGGGGGGCGTTGGCGTCGATCGCCGCGCCTGTAAAGTGTCAGAACGAACCTGTACGAGAAGTCATATGTGCACCTACGCTGCTGCTTGGCTTGGTTCTTCTTCTGATACTGTGCGAGCAGCATGTCGTATGGTAGACTGCGACCAGGCACTGCCCGCTTTAAACCCATGCTGTGGGACTTGCAAGTCAGGCTTCGCGCACAGAATCCCCCGTTAGGAAGCGGCACACCGCATTGTCGCTCCACGTCCACTGGACCCTTGGGCTTCGCGCCCTTCGCCTTGGGCTCATCTTTCTTCTTCTTCTTTGCGCCAGGTTTCTCAGAGTCGCCGTCGATCTTGCGCTTCTTGCCCTTCTTCGCTCCAGGTTCCAGCCCTTTGATGGCAGACTTCCTAGCGCGGATATCGTCATCGTCCTCGCCCTTCTCTTTCCGCAGCGCAGCATCTTTTGCTTCCTTGGCTTCTTTTTTCTTCCGCTGCTTATCTGCTTTTTTGTTCAGGCAGTCACGAATATGTGTCGCCGATGCAGCGCGGAGGATCGGTCGTCGGCAGTGCTTGCACTGTATTGTGTCTACCTTGTCGTCCAAGGGCCGGCCGGTCTGAAATCCAGCGAGGGTCTTCTCGTCGAGAGGGTTCACGACTGGCGAGCCAGCTGCAGAGGGCTTTCCGTCGGCATCTGCTGTTGTTCAGCTACTGTGCTTTGTGCCTGCAGCCGTGGCAACATTATTGCAACGTACTCTTCGCATCGCTCTCTTTCCAGTTGCCAGCTTCAGTAGGTTTGGGCGCGGCCTTCTTGATCTTGAGAGTAAATTTCTTGTTCTCGACTTTTACGATATCTTTAAGAGCGCCACTGCTCAGGATGCCGGGGTGAGAGTCCATGGAGCCTGTGTCGTTGTGGTCAGTCGTGCATCGTGTGGGGAGGTGCGGAGCGGAGGTCAAGGTACCCACCCTCCCGCGCGCCATTCGTGGCCATGATGCAAGCGGACGGCCACAGGGGGGCTGGCGCGTGCGGAGCGCGTCGGTGGTGACCTGGATTGTGCAGCCGTACCTCTGGTGTTGGGAAAGAATATTGTGCAGGGCAAGAGCGCGTTTGGTGATGAGCTGTGGGCTGTCGCAATGCGGTGGGCGGCCGTCTCGCGGTGCCCCTGCTACACGCCAAGCTGTTATGTCAGCAGAGACCGAGATGTGGGAGGAGCACCCCATTAAGTTCCACAAGCTCACATCACGAGGCTAGGCCGTTCTCGATATCTCCAGTAGGCATGTTTCGTTTGCAAGGTTGATTGTACAGGTTTTGGGCTACTGACCGCCCAAAGTCAAGGTACACTATCGCCGTCCATCAAGTTTCCCATACCCATACGCCTCGCCCAAGGAGTCTTTAGAATCAGCTGCTGATGCGCTGGACTCTCGGGCACCGTTCCTTCTATGTAGCCGAGCCATGCTGTGACAGTATCCGCCCTGCGCAAACTCCAGAAAATGCTCAGTGTACATGCTGATGGTATCACAACGCCAAAAACACCGCTGCTACACTCGTAAATCGTCTCGCAGCCATGCAAGACCTTGGCTGCACTACCGCCTGCCCTTGCCCTTTGTAGTCTTGACAACCCTCGCCTTGCCCTTCTTGGGTGGCTCGTACTCTGTGGAGTGAATGTAGCCGTACTCATCGAACATGATACTGTTTGTCCAGAGCAGGCAGCGTTCCTTGGCCCCTTCCTTTTCAGCATTGGCCTTATAACGCGTCGAAATGCGAGGCTTGCTGTCCTCATCCTCTTCATCCTCTTCTGCCTTGTCTGCCTTCGTGAGATGCTTCTTCATCTTCTCCATGTACTCTGCAATACGATCACGGAAGATTTGCAGCTCTTTGCGGAGTTGCTTCTCACGGTGGCCTCGCTCATCCAGCCAAACGATGAGTCTATCAATGTCTTCAGGATCGTCATAGTAGGCCCATTGCTTGGATGTTGAGAGGTGTGTCGAGCCCTCCTCCTTCTCTTTCCGCTGTGGGATGGTGAACTTGAACCGCTGCATGTCTTGCGACAACGCAGGCTCCTCCAGACACGGCTGGAGCTCCTCGGCGTCTGGTCCCTGTACCCAGATACGACCGTTGGCGTACCCGTACTCTGCGGTGGAGCTATTGGGAACACCGCCGAATGGCATTCCGTTGTGCTCGAACCAGTAGTACTTGTTAAGAAATCGATCCTTACCCAGCACCTTGCTGCGATGAACCAGGGTCTCGCGGAGATCGTCGTCCAGCTCGTTGATGTTGGCCTCGCACTCCTTGAGTTCGTCTTTCTTGTCATCGATCGCCTTGAGCAGCTTCTCCCACTCCTTCTGTTTCTTATTCTTCTCGGCCTCGATCTTAGCCTTCTTGGCCTTTTCTTTGCGAGCTTCTTCAGCTGCGGCCTTGCGCTTGTTCTTTGTGCGTGTCCTACTCTTGGCCGCGGAAGCATCTTCGTCGTCGTTCTCCCCCTCGGCAGTTTCAGCAACGGAGTCTGGCACGCTAAGCATTGAAACATCCTCATTCTCTTTGGCATCAGAGGGTGAGGCGGGTGTGTTGTCCGGCAGTTTGATCTTACGCTCCAGATCCAGCTTGAAAAGCTCATCAGCCCTACGTTCGAGGTTAGCGTTGGATCGATACGAAACAGGTGATGTCCTACAGTTCTTTGCGCTTCCTCTGAAACTCGATCTTCTCTTTGCGAAGTCGAGTCATTTCGAGGGAAGCAGCATTCAGCTGGTCACGGAATGCCTCAGTGGTCACAGTCAGGCGCAGGGCCTGATCCAGCGCGACGATGCGCAGATTGACGTCCATGTTGCGGTAATTATCCGCAATGCTCTCGATGCTAGGATCTTGGTTGCCCGGTACAAGCACGGCGAGGATCTCATCGCAAGTCTCTTTCTGAATGGGATCGAAGGAGAGACGGTAGAGAAGTGCGACCATGATCGCTTGCCAGCCGCCGTTTTGAAAGTTGCGAATCTTCAGCTGCTCAATCCAATCAAAGTCAGCGACAAAATCTGCCGCCTTGTGAATCTCTTTCGGTGGTTCGGGTGTTGGAGTTCGAGGCTTCTCGACAAGTTGCTGCACCTCGGACTTCCTTAGACTACTGCGAGTGGTTCGCTTCGGGGGCTCTGGCTCTGGTGTCGGTGTCGGTGTCGACTCCTGACTCGAACCTTCCTCATCAGAGTCTTCCATCTCAGTCATGTTCGGCAGCGGTGCTTGGAGTTTGCCGTTCTCGTTGATGATCTGCTTGAGCACAGAGCAGTGCACTTCTACGAAGAGCTCGCAGTCCAGCTCTTCGGAAGAGAATCGCATAGCTTCTGCGAAGTCGTCAAAAGTGAAGGAATCGAGCATGTAGATAGTGTCATGGACGTTCAGAGTCTCCCAGGCACATAAAAGTGGTCCGAGACTCTTCATGAGAATGCCTGTCTTGTCCTCCTCCGTCGGCGGCTCGACGCCATCTGGCACGTCGTCAGAGAAGAACTTTAGTGTAGGCCGCACAGTACTCAGACGAGGCTGTGAGATATCTAGATCCTCGATAGGATACTTGATTGGCTCAAAAGGCTTGGTCAGTGGAGCGGGCTGTTGATGCTGCTGCTGCTGCTGCTGCGGTGGGTTCCGGGGAGCGAACTGCTGGTACTGCATGAAGCCATGCTGGAATGGGAGATTGACTGGAAGCGCGGGGTGATGGAGAATGTGTGCAAGATTCGGCGGCAAGGTATTTTGAGGAGCGTTCAGAGGAACACCGTGCGGCAGGTGCTGGGGCGGACCTTGATGTGCAAATTGAGGTGGCGGTCCTGCTTGCATGTGCTGCGGGAAGCCAGGAAGCTGCGGATGCATGAGGTGAGGTGGATGTTGCCCATGAGGCGGATTGGCAAAATTGACAAAAGAGTGCGGACCTTGCCCATGCTGTGGCTGCTGCTGCGCTCGATGTCCATTAGTCTGGGCTCCGTGCCCATTCGGTAGTTGATATGGGTACGTCTGTTGAACGGGACTTGCGCCATTCTGACGCGAACCGTTTGTGAGCTTCCTTTGCGCCATTACCATCTCCCGTGTTTTGTTTTCTGGGATCTTGGTGGGGATCTTATAGCGTTTCGCCAGATGTTCTTTTGCCATCCAAGGCGCACCAATCCAGGACTCTCGAGACACTGTGCTGCGCAAGAATTGCTTCAGGATCAATTTTGAGTAGTACTTCCGGTCTCTTTGCAGGTCTGCAGCCTTATACTTGGTGATAGGCTCGTTGTTGTCGTCCATGGTGATGATGTAGGTGTACGCTCTGTACTGATCGTCCGGTGATCTTGTGAAGGTATTTTGATGGAGCTGACTGTTGTCCACGATGTCTGTGATGACGCCGTAGCGGCGGCCAATCGGACCTTCGACCTCAATACAGACTCGATCGCCAACCATATACTGTTCTCTGAATTCCTGGGAAAGGTTAGCAATTCAGTGGTGACGCAGACTGATTTCATAAACCAACATCGAACACCAAGTTCACTACGCATTTAAAGTCAGCCATGGGTAGGAGATTCGAGCAGGAGCAGCTTACCCAGGTCATCCATCCTCGAAGTCGTCCTGAACTGGACGAAGTGGAGGACACGAGACCTCAAAGCATCAGGGAAGATGCTGTCAATCTCCCTCGACGCCTCCGTCTGCGTTTCCGTTACCTTGATGCCCTCCCAGACCGGCTCGGAGCTCACCTGGCTCTCCATGGCTTCGAAAAAGGTGTAGCCTGAGTGCCCGGTGGACTCGCAGGTAAAAAGTTTCTGAACAGAGTCAGCACCCATGACTCTTTGCATCTAGATCCTCCTCTCAGTGCCTACCTGGTCGTAAAAGTCCAACCTGTGGCAAAGTCAGTGAACCTCATAACTTGACGTCATTTCTGGATTTTGCCATACCGCCTCAAGTATCTCTCATAGTCATTATAAACCTCTCCCGTTTTCTCGATGACCCAGACCTGTCATGTATTCTTAGTTCCTTGTCTCGAGCGCGTCTCGTGGTGCGTCATACCTCATCTTGATCGGCGATATTCTTCGGAGGAAGGTCGAACTTCACTGGCTTTCGTTTGAAGAGTACCTATGGAAGTCAGTAGCCGTTTAATTTGTGGACATGCCTGCAATAGTACCATCTTGGTGAAGCTACGAGCTCATGTGAATTTCTTGCGCGCTCTAGCAATCGCGTTGGGCCTTTCGGAATTACCGCGTAGCCAGAGTCGCGTCAAGTAGGCCCAGTGGTGTCGATTGAGCTCGGTCTGACTGTTGCGCGTCCCTCCCAATGTATATGTAAGGCGATTTTTTAGCCTTCAGGCGCGCCTGGATATATCGCTGTAAAAGTTGTCGCAAGCCTCGTAGGTCCGAAATGCGTTCCGAGACGCGTCGCTAGGTTCCGAGAGTGCGTTTCTTGGAGATTTGGGTGATTTCGTGGCGATTGTGGACGCGAAGGTTAGAGCGATCGAGGGGTGAGAGCGGCAGGGTGACGAGGAACAATTCAATGGGGGACAGGAAAGCTATAAGGTAGTCGTGCCGGGTAGGTGGTGCTTGGCGGGCCCTTGCCCTCTTTTGGCATGGACCTCCTAGCAATACCCTCTCACACTCGCCCATCATCTGCACACCGCTGCAACTTCAACACCGGCGTATTTGGTCTTGTTTTGATCGTCGAAACGTAGTGAGCCTAGTTGCGAAAGATGTTGATAATTTGCATTTACTTTATAAGTGATGTTCGTGGACATATGACGCTGTACGTCAACCTGGAGGGCTCATGCTCTTGAGCCACCAAGCAGACCAGTTGACAGGTCTGACCCACTTGACCCTGGGCATAGCCTCTTGCTCGCCGATTCGAGTGAATCACGGCAAATCCACCTTCCGAGCAACTCCCTAGGCTACCAGAGCTTTCTGACGTGCTATCAATAATTGCCAATTGCACTGTGAACATCCAGAAGCTACTATAATCACCTTGTCAGCCTGTGAGACGAGCATGACACAAGTATTTGCCCGAAAGTCCCACCTTCGGTCTCACCAAATTTGTTCGAGTGAACGAATGACACGAATATTTATGTTATCGTATCTGAATTTGAATGTAGGCTTGATCAAAATTGAGACGAAAGAGCACAACCAACGTCAAGGTCAATCGACACCCAAACAGTGTGCTCAACGATCAGAATGGACTTGATTCTGAGCAAAGGATGACCAAAACTATGTATCAAAGTACACGACAAGGAATCCTAGCCAGCTGCTTAGTACGCCGATAGCGGAGTAGGAACTAATGAACATAAGAGGCAGGAATTCGTAGCGGGAACCGAAGATGATGCTGTGGAACAAAGAGCAATACGCGATCAACGGAATGGACAAGGCAATGTAGAGGATGGAGAAACGATCAAGCAGGAAAAGGCGGCGTTCGGACGAGCTGTAAATATGGTCAGTGAAGCTTCGGCGATGTAGCTGCTGGACTTACGCAGGTGCAAGTCTGTCAAACGTCAGCAAGAATAACACGAGCCAGAAGATTGTGTACACCGTCTTGGTGGGGAATTCTGCGGCTGTGAACAGCAAAGGGAAGAGCGAAACATGGCCGGAGACTGCCAAAGGTCGAAATGCGCCGAAGTATCGGCGGTCACGAAGGGCGACTAGACTGAAAGGGATGATTACAAGCAGGATTGCTTTCTCATGGACGTGCCAGCCGAAAAGGAAGGAGGCATAACCGCATAGAGTGACTGCCCCGACAAATGTCTCCCATGTTGGCTTAATAAGCAGGCGTAAGAGAACAGGCTGCAATTCATTAGTGATCGTTCAAACGCGAGTTGATGCAAACCTTACGATCTGCGTGCCCAGCGTAAGAAGAAAGCACGTAAGGGGAACAATGTCGGGAAGCACAGCGAAAGACGAGTCTCCAACAAGCCCTCGAGTGACGCTGTTGACTGCATCCAGGTTGACTGTCAAGCCAAGACGAGGGGCCACTGATGACATGTCAGCGTGGTAGGGTAGCACATCGAAATTGCTTGGCGTACAGTAGATGAGCACTCGGTCAGTAAACGAGTACATTGCCCAGACGTTCGGCGCCCAGTAGGCATGGCAAAGCCCACGCGAGAACGGGAATAGTCGCTTGAAAACCTGTTCAAGTTGGCCCCAAGCAGCGAAGGGACCGAAGGCGCTCGCGAAAATTGCACTGATACCGACGCCCAACTTGACGCAGTTGAAGAAGCGGATGGTGAAGTACGGGAAAGCTCGGCGTTCACCAAGACAGTACGCTCGGAGGAGAAACACAAAGTAGGCGGGCGCCAGGTACAGGTAAATGTGCTTCAGGCACAAAAGTGCTGCAAAAAGGATGCCTGACAGGAGGATGGTTGACTGGTTCCGCGCCAACACCATAGACAGAATGAGCACACCATACAGGAACCCATTGTACTGGAAGTGGATGTGGTCGATAATCAAAAGACCAGGCGAAAGCAAGATTGACAGCGCGGCTGCGTGTGCGGTGACTTTGGACTTCGATGTCTTGACGAAGCTGGTCAGTCGTTAGCGTAGGCGAGGTTGAACCAAAGGTGATGGAGTACAGATGTAGTGCGTAGACAAGGACTAGCTCAGTCACAATGACGGTTGTCCGCTGGAAGTAGATTGTTTGCCAGCTGTCGTAGTTGAGATCCTTCACATTCAGCAAGGCAGGCTCGATGTATGCAGCAGCCTGAGACATAAGCCACTCAAAGTAGGCGAAGAATGGGGGATAATCGAGAGTCCATTCTGAAGTTTTCTGAGGAACCCATTAGATTGTTTTCAGGTCTTGCTTTGTCTTTTAGATAGTTGCTCACTTCATAGTACCATTCCTTGATGTCGAGTGAGTGCGTCAAGGCCAGCCAGTTGCGGTGAACCTCAAAATCGGTCGACTTGCTGGCAAAAATGGGTGAGCATGCACGTCGACAGCATTGCTATATTTGGCAGTTGTACATACTATGCAGGGAAAAGCAACACTTTCAGAGCTGTTGCGACAACGGCACACTGCGCAATCGACGGATACAGCTCTGACATTGCGGCTTTGATTGTTGGTGGACGAACAACATGCGAAAAGACACGAGTCGGCTGTCACTCGGAGGTCCAGTTTACGTGCTCCATGTGGCCTCAGCGCCTTCCCGTTTGAGAATACGAAATTTGGAGCGCGAAAGCTGTCACTACAGCAGCCCGCCTGGCTGAGACGCAATGCAGGTTGCAGACATCAAAGCACTCACTTCAGTTCCAGACGGCGGGTAGAGCTTGACGCTGCAACACTCCCATTTACCGTCATCAGCGTCGGAACAACGTGACCACGCTCCTCGACGCGTTCGCGGCTCCCTCACGCTAGGGCACCCTGACGGCGCTCGCGCCGTGGTCATGAGCTCTGGACCCTTTCGAACTGATGAACACGCCGCCAGAAGCCAAAAGACGCCGGGCCGCGTTCGTTGCTTTTGCAGCTGCTTGGAAAGGTGGCCTGGCGGCCGGGGAGCCTCCTGTTAGTCAGGCACGAGGCCTGCAAGCACCCGCTGCACTGCACTCAGCCCTGTGAAGAGATCGGCGCCGCAGCTGCGCGACACTTCCAACTCTCAACATGAGACATGCAGAAATGTCGCTGCAAGCAATGCGCGCCACCTCGCACAGGCATTGGCAATGGTTGGTAGCTCCTCCTGCAGGGCTCCGGCAGGTGTTTGCGCGATTCGTTGCAAGATGGTCATGGCATGCGCACGGAATTTCAGCGGGCACGCCTTCCCAGATTGGGGGCTTCATTTGCGCTGCTTCTCCTGTCTCGCAACACGACGAGAGCATTTCTCACCCACCTCTCTTCTTTCTCCCTCCGCCATCAGGTCGCGTTCTCCTCTGCGGTCCTTTCGCTCATTATCTACGCTTCTGCAGCTCTGAGGCCCTTGGCAAAGTCCGCCTCTTTGCCTCGTTCATTCTTATTGTTCGCTCTTTCAGCATCGGCGACCGCAAAACAAGCCCAGGCCAGCATCCGCCTGTGAGCACGCAGCCTCTAATCCAGTCCCGTTTGTGGTCATTGCTCGCGATCAGCAGCTTATAATCTACCCTTAATACCGCGCTCCAACCCTCCGCCCGACCTTGCGTTCCTGGTACCGTCGACGTCTGCTTTGACTCGGTATACCATCAAACAACCAGCTCTTGGAGTCTTTTGACCTTCGATTCGGCGCGGCCCACCCTGTATTAAGTACCAACCTGTCATTGTGCCTTGGATGTAAGCATTCTCCATCATCTCGGGCCACAGCCGTCTCAACTAGGACCAGCCGACTGACAGCCGCCAGATTGTCTTGCAAAGCATTGACGTATTAGCATACGCTTACATCCTCGCGACCACCTTGCAACCGGTTGCACGTTCACCTTCAACCATACATATTTCGCCGTCCGGTCCATCGAGTCCCGGACGCAATAATACATCGTTCACCACGGCTGTGCTATCTCACAACCCGCGGGACAGCTTCAGCCTGCCACCGCATCTGCTTGGAATGCAACACGAGGGAACCTCTTCAACCCCGACTGGACCACGTCTGCAGAATAGCTTCCAAAGGCAAATGAACGGCAACATGAACGGCGGTCACCATGGCTTCTCCCACGGAGCCTTTGCTACCAACCAGCCAGGGTACGCCGACAGGCACCCTGAGAGGTCGAACAACATGTCCATCAACACTGGAAGGCTGAACCCTAGCAACCAGAACGGCGGTGACATGCAGACCCCCGGCACTGGCTATGACATGAACTTCACCCCATTGCTGCCCTCGCAGCTTCTTCTGGGCAGCCCCTTCCAGCCTGGTTCCCCCTCCGCTTTCGCTTCACCCCAGTTCCAGAGTTTCGGCAATTTCGCTGGTCAGAACCAGGCGCAGCAGAACAACCAGACTAACCAAATGGGTAGCCCCTTGCAGCAGCCCCTGTCACCCCAGCTGTACCAGAGCCTTATGTCGCCTACCAGCATGAACGGACCTGGCTTTTTCAATGGACCTCAGTCGCCCACTGGATTCGGTGGCTTCGGTGCGCAAGGCCTTGGTGGTTTTGGCTCCTCCATGCCTATTGCTCCTGGTTTGGTTTCCGGTACGAGCAGGACCGTCTACTTGGGTAACATTCCGCCTGAGACGTCTGCGGAGGAGATCCTCGGCCACGTGAGAAGTGGTCAGATCGAGTCCGTCAGGCTTCTGCCCGACAAGAACTGTGCTTTCATCTCTTTCTTGGACAGCAGCTCTGCCACTCACTTCCACTCCGACGCAATCTTGAAAAAGTTGTCGATCCGGGGTCAGGACATCAAGATTGGGTGGGGCAAACCTTCGCAGGTGCCAACATCCGTGGCCCTTGCTGTTCAACAGTCAGGGGCTTCCCGAAACGTCTATCTTGGCAACCTGCCCGAAGATGTCTCCGAGGATGAGCTGCGTGAGGACCTTAGCAAGTTTGGTCCTATCGACACCGTCAAAATCGTCCGTGAAAAGGCTATTGGTTTCGTTCACTTCTTGTCAATTGGAAACGCAATCAAGGCTGTTGCTCAGCTTCCTCAGGAGCCTAAGTGGCAGGCGCCTCGCCGCGTCTACTACGGTAAGGACCGTTGTGCATACGTCTCGAAGACTCAGCAGCAAAACGCTGCGCAGTACCTCGGTATCGCTCCAGGATATGCTCATGTTCTCAACGGAGCGGACCGTGACATGATCTCCAACGCTCTTGCTCAACAGTCTGTTGCGGCGGCAGCTGTGGCAACATCCGCCGGCGGTGTCAACAACTTGGGTAACCGTACTGTGTACTTGGGTAACATACACCCTGAGACCACCATTGAGGAGATTTGTAACGTCGTCCGTGGCGGTTTGCTCCACCACATAAGGTACATTCCCGACAAGCATATCTGCTTCGTGACCTTTATCGATCCCACCTCTGCTGCATCCTTTTACGCTCTGAGTAACCTCCAGGGTCTCATGATCCATAACCGCCGTCTTAAGATTGGTTGGGGCAAGCATTCGGGCGCTTTGCCGCCAGCTATTGCCCTGGCTGTCAGCGGAGGTGCCTCGCGTAACGTTTACATTGGCAACCTGGACGAGTCATGGACCGAGGACCGCCTCAGGCAAGACTTCTCAGAGTACGGCGAGATTGAGCTTGTCAACACCTTGCGTGAGAAGAGCTGTGCTTTCGTCAACTTCACCAACATTGCCAACGCGATCAAGGCTATCGAGGCCATTCGCGGCCGCGAAGAGTACAAGCGATTCAAGGTCAACTTCGGCAAGGACCGTTGCGGTAACCCTCCTCGCCAGATGAACAACCAGCAGACCCAGCAGCAGCAGGCCGGATCTGATGGTCTTCAGTCACCGTCGCCAATCAACGGTCTCCAGCCCAACCGTGGTGCTGGACCCTCCGTCTCGCCCACTGGCTCTGGCGCTCCGGGCTCTGGCGGCGGCACAAACGGCCAATTCCCTTCCGTGCAAGCACCTGCCCCGGCCAACATCCTGAACACAGGAAACAACAATCCGTTGATGATGTACCTCCAGGCTCAGCAGCAGCAGCAACAGCAGCAGGAGGCCAACCTTCAGCAGCAACAGAGCCACCAGCAGCAGCAACAGCAGCAACAGTCGTACCAGTCACCTCAGGCTGCTTTCTATGGAGCTGATCTGAACGCGCCATCGCAGCCCCACCATTCGCACACGTCGCACAACAGTACTTCGAGCTTTAGCCTCATCAACGGCACTTCGAATGGCAACAACTCTGGACCGACGACAGTCGGTGGTCTCCTGGCCCCTTCGAACCTCAACGCACGTGCACAGCACTCGCGCGCTGTGAGCCTTCCTGTCTTCACCCAAGGGCCCTTCAACCAGCCATTGACAAGCCAGGCCACGCAGCAAAACTCTTTTGGGAGTCTAAGCTCTGGCATTGGCGGCTTTGGCAGCGGCAATGGTGGCTACGGTCTCGCCATCCAGGGTGACGGTGGCCTGAACGGATGGGCTGAGGAGGAGGTTGGTGCCCAGTAAATGCTGGACACGTTGCAAAACTGGATTCAGTCAAGCTTTTGAGTAATGCTTGACACATGTTCTCTTATATCCCCTTTCTTTGCATTTTGACCTAGGGAATGGAAGGCGTCTTCATGTATGGATCTGATATGATCTCATGTCGAGTAAATTGTTGTAATCTGATCGCTACTTTGTTACATGCCTAATTCGCACTTGCCACTCTTTTCGTTGCTGTAGTTTAAATAGCTCTAGGGATCTTAGAGGGGATGATGTACTAATGGGTATGCGGCAACGGGGAAGATATGGAGGAACCATGGTGCGCCAATGATAGCTGTCACTCTCTACTGTTCTTGTCTTTGATCTTGTTTATGTGACTTTGTTGTCAATGCCTCGAGTGTTTCTTGACTTTGGCTCATTGACCACTTCTGCTCGTGGTGAGCGTTTTGCTATGCCATAGCTTGGATCCAACCTCGAATCGACTTCAGCATAGGGAACGACAGAATCTGCTCAGCGGATGCTGTGTTGACCAGTAACAAGGGTGTCCCACCACACTTTTCTGGCTCAAGCAGAACCAAGCGGCTCCCTCGCTTTGCTTTGAGAATATCATCAACAATCACCAGCGAGGTGCGGTGCCTCACCCTCGAAGCCGAAGAACCTCGCACCACATGCGTACTATGGAATCGGCCTCCTCACTCTTCGCGTCAGCCGGCAGCTTCGCATCGCTCGGCGCCATGAATACTTCTCTCACTTCTCCCCTTCCCAGATCCCGCCCCGCCCTTATCTTCCCCCACAGCTCCCGGATAGTAGCCTGTGCGAACTCGAAATCGACAGGCTCCACACTGTTACCATTGGTGTCGTTGTGCACCTCTTCTTCCTCTCCCCCTGCAGTCGTCGATATACACACGACCACGCCGGGGCTGCTAATGCCGCCCCCCTGCCCGTCACGCAGCGCACGCACGTCGCCGATTTGTATTGTGAACAGCCCGCCGGTGTACGACACCCCGTTCTGGACTGAGAGTGTGTGCCGCGGTGTCCAGAGCGCGGCGAGCTGGTGTCGCAGGAGGAGAGCGCGGGCCTCGGATTGGGACGCGGGTATAGACGTCACACTGCCTGTCTTACCAGGGCGCACTTCACCCTGGCTCTGGCTTGTTCCGCTCGTGATACTCGCCTGTGGAGCAATGTATAGGTATGCTCGCTGCGGGCTCAGCGCGGTATGTGTGAGGAAGTGCTGGTACGTGTGTGCGTGCTGTGCGGGCAGCTCTGATGGGTCGGTGCGCGGTGCGGTGTCGCGAAAGAGACGGTATGTGAGTGTCCATGGCGTGGCGCGGGAGAGTGTGGGAAAGAGAGTCTCGAGGGAGGAGACCAGAGTGGAGGCGGTGGTGGACGAATCCGCAGGCTGCGCCGTGGGCGTGGGGATGAAGTAGAGCCTGGCTGTGTCAGTGGCTTACTGGGAGGCTTTGCTGTTCGCACGTGTGTACTGTGGAGGACAGACCCGCTGTACTTCATGGCTGCGACGACGTCCAGATGTGTGTTTGGCTTCTCCTCAGCTTCGTGCAGTTGCTCCACCGCGCTGCATGACGGTGCGGCTCAAGCTACCCCTGCTAGCGTGCGCCAGGGTCTGGAGCGCGACGCGTCGACCCTTAGTCTTGGACAGCCGAGCAGTCCACTTGGGGCTGTCTGAGCCTCCAAGGCCCGCTATGGGGGCGTGCTGTCCCTCCTCGCTGTTGTTGATCGCTATGTTCGTTTCAATATCACTCCTCGAGACGTTCTAGCATACTCAGGCTCTCCTTCGTCATTCTTGTCTTTGCCTCTTCATCCGCTCGTTTCCGAACACTGCTCAATCCATCTTAACTAGTTTTATCGATTTGACTGAAGACCTCCTGGCTGCTGTTCTACCAGCTAATTGCTACTCTACTTGTGTGATAGATGGTTTGGACGTTGTAGATTTCTATCCTGGCCGTTATGAGCCCCCTAGTGCGACGCATTGCTGTGCTTTTCATCGCTACGAGCTTGTTATACCTTGCCTTCCGTCAGCTCACCCTAGGAGCTGGATTTCCGTTACCGATCGCTACATCTTCAACCCGACTCGAAGGGCCTATACGATGGAAAGATATACCTCCTAAATACACTGTCGCCTCAACCATCCTTCTGCCCACGGGCACGCCCTTCACGATTCCCCGCATACAGCACGAATTCAAAGTTGAGACGCAACACAATAAGGCAGAGCGACTACACAGACAGGCTGCTGTGAAAGAAGCCTTCTTGCATTCCTGGAACGGATACAAGAAGCATGCATGGCTGCAAGACGAAGTCACTCCGGTGACAGGAGGCTTCACCAACAGCTTTGGGCAGCGCGGCGCAACGCTCGTCGATACTTTGGATACGCTGGCTATCATGGGTCTGGATGAGGAGGTTGCTGAGGCTGTCAAGGCTGTAAAGGGAATCGATTTCACCACGAGTGCGATCCCCCGTCTAAATGTGTTCGAGACGACAATACGGTATCTGGGCGGACTTCTGAGCGCATACGATGTCACAGAAGCAAAACACCACGTCCTGCTCGACAAGGCGATTGAGCTGGGAGACATGTTGTACGCAGCGTTCGATACGCCAAATCGAATGCCAATCGGGCGTTGGGACTGGGAAAGGTGAATAGCCCCTGCTTGCACTGAGCTCGACTAACATGTCCAGTGCCGCTCTACGAAAATACCAGGAGGCCGAAGGTCAAGGTCTCAGCGCAGAACTCGGCTCCCTAACCCTCGAATTCACGCGCCTCACCCAACTGACAAACGACCCTAAATACTACGACGCCGTAGCCCGCATCACCGCCCTGCTCTCAAAACACCAAGACCGCACCCAGATCCCCGGTCTCTTCCCCGTCCGCATCAGTCCCGCCCGCGAAGACTTCACCTCCGACACCCACTTCACCATGGGTGGCATGTCGGACAGTCTGTACGAATATCTGCCGAAACAGCACCTGCTGCTCGCCGGTCTGGACCCGCAGTACAAGAACCTGTACTCGAACGCGATACGCGAAGCAAAGCAGCACCTGTTCTTCCGCCCACTGAACCCGCAGGGCAAGGATATTCTGATGGCGGGCTCTGCGCGCATCAGTGGCGCAACCGGACGCACGAAACTCGACCCTGTGGGCCAGCATCTGGCGTGCTTCGCGGGAGGTATGGTGGGGCTTGGGGCCAAGATCTGGAATCGCACCGAGGAGCTCGATGTAGCGAGGCGATTGGTGGATGGGTGTATTTGGGCGTACGATAGCATGCCGACGGGCATTATGCCAGAGCAGTTCACGCTCATTCCGTGCTCGGGCGACGAGGACTGCACGTGGTCGGCGGATAAGTGGAACAAGGCTGTCAGTTCTGCGGGCGTGGATGAGTTTGACCGGAACATGGATGCGGCGGATATCATCAAGGAAGACGGACTGCCCCCAGGATTTGCGCGAATCAGTGACAGGAGGTATCTGCTGAGGTAAGTCAGCCCAACGAGCGACGCGGAGTCCTGCGACACCGAGTCCCTCGGTCTCTCTAAACCAACTCCAATGTGATCAACTAACATCCCCCAGACCCGAAGCCATCGAATCCGTTTTCATCCTCTACCGCATAACCGGCGACCCCTGTCTCGCCGACGCCGCATGGCGCATGTTCACATCCATCGCCAACGCGACACAGACCGCCATTGCGCACTCTGCAATCGCAGACGTGACCTTACCTGTAGAGCACGCGAGCCAGAAGCTAGACCAGTGCGAGAGCTTCTGGATGGCCGAGACGCTCAAGTATTTTTACCTTATCTTTACCGAGCCTGAGCTTTTGAGTCTGGATCACTGGGTGTTTAATACGGAGGCGCATCCGTTGAGACGGCCGCTGGCGGCGAAGGAGACGTGATGAAGGGTAGAGAGGCGCATGTGGGTATAGAGGAGTTTGGGGTATGTGGTCTCGTGGTTGGAGACCCATTGTTGGTAGATATAGGGCTTGGACTATGTGGATTATTTCTACGTTTTGCTCATGACTGCATGTTATAAAGGGCCAGCAGTCGCTGCAGCACTTACTGCCGGCCCTTGACAGTGTCCTCCTGCTGTCCAGTACCATGTTGTCATCCAACACGCCTCCATTACGCGGCATAGCCATTCCCTGCATAGCGACGCTGGAGCTTGATGGCTGTCTGAATGTAATTAGCGAGGAGCGTCCTTGTCAAAACGAAGAGAGCTATCTTGAAATCTGTGAGGCTTTTCAGCGCGTGTACTTTGCCTCGAGAGCATGAATGACACCTAGGCATGCGAATAACTACTTGAGCTACCAATATTAAGACCTTTATGGTTGCCCGAATACGTTTCGAGAGATGGACTTCATCAAGTTAGAATGAGCTTTCCCCTAGATGTACTAATGCAAAGCTATTCCGTGAACAAACTCTTATTGAGCAAGAAGTCACAGACTACTTTGAGGCCAGTGATCTCCGCGACTTATATCTCGTCATCGGAAGAGACGGACGATGTCGGACTCCCTTGACAGGTTGCGCAAACACCACTGGTTTGCACACTTCAGACAAAGACCCACGCATCTCAGGCCGGATAACCCATTTACCCGCATCATCTCGTGCATATGGTCTCTGCATAATCCAATCTTGCCACTTCTGGTAGACTTTCTTCGCTTTCTCCGCGCTGATGTCGAACCACTCAATGTGCGTCTGCCCGCACCCAGTGCAGATACGCTGCTTACGATAGTTGCCCAATTCAATGTGCATGAGCTTTTCGATACGCTGGACATGTGGTATCTTGACTGGTTCGCCATCCTGTGAAGTCCGATGGTAGTGATGTGTTGTTTTGCATTTGGCGTTCCATTGCTTGAGGCGCTGGGCTAGATCAGCGGTTCTTCCGATCTTTGTCATGCCGAAAGTCTGCTGGTCCCAGAATATGTAGATGAAACCGTCTTTGCGATCCTGTTTGGTCAGTGGCTTGAGGATCTTTGCTGTCAAAGCCAAGGATACTTCGCGGTCGTCGCTTTTGTCTGCGTGATAGGCTACGGACTTTGGCAATCGTAATGGTGATGGATTCCGGGAGTCTACTAGTCGTGGCGATACAGGCAAATTGATCTTGATCTTGATTATTGCCTCCAGCCACTGCGCAAAGACACGAACCATACTATCCGGGCATCTTGGAAGAGTATTGATCAGCTTGCGCAGCGCTTCCATCCGAGGGATCGCGGTGTTCGTGCGGAATGATATTGTCTGGTGATAAGAACACATCACACCCTGGATGAGACATTCGACATGGCTCGAGATACTGGAGTAGTCGCGGCTGCTGACGCAGCTGCGAACAGCGTCTACTGTGATCTCCACGGCGTTCAAGAGAGGTTGTCGCTTTTTCGTACATTGCTTCATCTCTCTCGGTTGCGTACCCATAGTAGCTACACATGTATCCGGTCTGTCGATTAGTCGGTCATTGATCTCGAAAGGAATTATCTGCTCCCGTAGCTTCCAATTCCCTTTGCATCTATACGGGACCTTCTGGTAGGCTTCTAAAGTCGGTTCTGTTTTAACATGCGGTGTTTTGGCCTGAAGTCCTTGCTCTTGGGACGTGTCGGTCGCTCTGAACGCAGATGACTGCTGAACATTTTCAGGGAAAGCGATATCGAATTGTGGAACGAACAGCGCGCTGGTTTGAGTGGGGACTAGTAGGTACGAATCAGTAAAGTATCGGACGCATTTATCATCAATCAAACGTACAGTGTGAACAGTCAAAACTCAGAGTGGTGGGAGACTGTGTTGGGACCAGAGGTTCAGGTCTTGCTAACTCATCTATACACCCGGCAGCTCTTAATCCAGACGTGCTCGTCTTCGAGCGTCTATCAATTGCCGCAAACATGCTCTCGGTATTATTCCCATGATTGTACCATGCTGCTGTTTTCGGTCTTGATGACAGTAGGAGAATTTTGCTGGCGTGCTCGTCTTGCTTGACTATATAGGGGGTAAGCGGAATTCACAGATTGCATGCCTTGTAACTCACTGGACTTGAATAAAGGTTCTAATCTCCCAACATTCGCTCCAGGTGTTTCTTTATGCATGTGGTTCGTGAAGTTGCTCTCGTCATTATTGGAGTCCACTCGAGAGGGTGTTTCAGATATAAACTCAGCCGCGTCGAAGCAATTGTCAAACTCATGCTCAGCAGAATCTTGTGGTGTTAATGGAGTGGCCAGGTCCGAGTTCGAGTGACATATTGGTCGCAATGGTGTCTGTGGCGTACACGGCGAGTCCCACGTGAGGTCAGGCTCATGCGTTGATATTGGACTCGAGGCTGAACTCGCGGGCAACAATGATCTCGGCGTAGTTGGCTCTTGCGGGAAGGACCAAGATGTAATTCCTGCAAGCTCTGATATTGAAAGGGCGAGTGCCGGTACTTTGTTGATCTCAAAGCGGTCGTCGATCTCCTGACAAAAGCTATCGAAGTATGAAGTCGAACCTGCGACTGTGCATACAGGACGAATCTCTTCCTGATTTGAGACATTTAGATTGTACATCAAATTCGTGCGTAAGACCGAGGCTCGTTTCTGCATCATAAGGGCACGTCGTATGTTTCGATAAGGTAGGTTGTGGAATTGAGGAAGGACTGTGAGAAGACAAGACTCCGGGTCGGTGCAAAGTGAGTTGAGCCATCAATATATGAACCAAGCAGATGTCGAAATTCAATGTGAATACAATAGCTATCATGGTCGAGGATCCTGCTTTGCAGCAGCTTGAGATGCGAATCGAGGTGCTCCGACGGGCTCATGTTTCAGAGCGCGAGGCTGTAACGATAGAATGGTCTGATGATTCATGGTATTTTGGGGGCCGATCCAGCGTCCGGACTTGAGTATGGGTTAGGATCTCTGCCCGTGGGAGATACTGGGGTTGGCGCGTGCCGTGCCGCAGCCCTGCAGGCACCAGCCCACCGCATGTTGCTGAGACTAATTTGAGCATCTGTACCTTGGCATCCCATAAGCATAGTGCTACTTGCGAGGTAGGCAGTGCGAGATTTAACTTTTAGAGTAAAACATCCGCATGCCTGTGGAACTGTCCATCTGTTTATTGATCGACGTACATAGAGACACCGTTACGATGCCGTTTGTGTTTCCGTGGGGCACTTGTTAATTAGTTCAAGATATGATTCCAGGAGAGCGAAGGATGCAGGATGGCGGCGGGAACGGTGGCTCTGGCTCCAGCCTAGTATGCAGGATGTAATGAAACAGCTCAGAAGCGAGTGCAGTTAAGGAAGCTGTCAACTTTGAAAACATCTTCGCGTTCGGAGTTGCAGGCATATCTAAAACTCGTATGCACCTCGCAATACGAGTGAAATGTCCAGTCTTTGATGAGGATACCTCTACCAGGGCGTCGGTTGAGACTACATCAGAAACAAAGGTGCTTGGGAGAAGATGGTATCCCAGTCCGTGGGCGATGGACTTGCTGTCTCGAGGTCCGGCTTTGTGGTGGCTAGCCATTGCTCGTTCAAGAACACCGCAGCTTCGCGCATTGATAGTGTACCGAGATCCATAGTCGTCTGTTCGAGAAGAACGCATAAAGATTTCATCTGTCGTTCGTCGCTACGATGAACTGCTTCGACTCCACAGATTACCATTGGCCACAATACATACTTATACAGTGTTCCACCTTCTTGTCGAAGCTCGTACAGCTCACGGATACATCTCGTGAGTCGACCATGGTATAAGTCCGCGGCGTCCTTATACGTGCTAAAGGAGGATGTGCGAATAAGGTAAAGCACTGCTGCCGCTTGGAAGCAGGTAGCGAGTAGCGCCCAGCTCATAGCCTGACCGGATGTGCGACGTGGACGATGCAGTGCCCAATCTGATGGATTAAAAGCCCGAACAGAACCGAGGATTGCATCGTATGGTGCTTCATATTCAACATGCTCTTGCTCAGACTGCACGTCTGCATGTTTAGCTGACCTCGATATGTTGATGGCAGCTACGTTCCGTACGACAGTTTCCGGGATCGGGACCATGGTGCTACAGACATCGACGTTGAATCTTCCAAGCAGTCCCAGGTACGCCTTGTGCTGCTTCACATCTTCAACCGTGATGTGGGAAGCTGGTGCCATTGCAGCAGCAAAGATATCAGCCAATGCAAGATGACAGAGTTGAAACTCGTAATCAGGATTACCCATCAGAGTTTCTATGCCCCAAAGATTAAACAAAGTCTTTGCAGCATTCAGATGAGCGCGCCACGCTCCGTAGGCGCTTGCTTGAATCTGGGAGAAGAAGAACAAGGCCACATCTTCAAAGAGCTCTTGGTCTGGTCCGAGCTGCCCAAGAGTCTTGATTTTGTGGTTCAGGATCTCGGCCGCGCATGCTTGGTGGTAATGGTAAAGAGCTTGGTTGTGCTTAACATCTCCGTACTTCAGCACAGCTCGATGCAGCATAACCAGACACAAAGTCAAGTGTCTTCTAGAAGTATTGAACTGATGCCAGCCGGAGACGTCGATGGTGTACGGAGACGACGACCCATCTGCTGCCAGGTCTGGTGCGACGTTTGTATTGTCTATATCTCACTTTAGTGAAAGAAGAAGCAGTACCCGACGTTGGGCGTACAATATATCAGCGCATCATTAATGACATGAGCGGGCGCAACGTCGGCTTCGACCGTGGCCGGAGCGTGAACTGGTAGCTTTGGGCTGCTTCGCTTGTTACTAGTTACCCGATGTCGCCAGCGAAGTGGTTTATTAGCAGAATAGCCTGGGCATTCGAGTCCTTTCTGGCTGCACTTGGAGCAGGCGGGCTGTTTCGAGTCGCAGCGTATGCGTCGCCATCGACAGCCCCAGCACTGTGACCCCAGGCTATCACTCATGGCATCTTGTACCACACCGAGACCACCACTGGGAGGAGAATGGCGCGGAAGTATTGCAGGAACAGAGCTACAGGTGAACCTTGAAGCCGTATGGATACAGTCCAATAGTCAACATAGTCAGATATGATGCTGGAAGTCAACCTTCGACGCGTTATTGATTGGAACCGCTTGAGATGGGCACCCGGGGGTTATTCGGTGCATCTTAAGGTGCGAGATCGAGATAAGGTGGTGACGTAATGCTCTCGCTAAACAATTACCCGCGAACGCGTGTCACCATTCAGGAATTCGCTTCGATAGTGACAGTGAAAGTGACCGCCATGAGTATTACATTCTTTAATAGGCTTGAGGTTTCTCATCAAAAGCTCCGCCACTCCGCCACCCCGCCTGGACTACCTGATCAGTCGCACCTAAGCAGTTTGAGCCCCCATCGAGGGGTTTTTAGTCGATGACACCAGCCATTTTTCGAGCGCCGTTGTCTCGCAACCCACTGTATTCTCTCTACTGGTTGCTGAGGCACTACGAGACACGATCCGAACTGCTACATCGACAGCATATGTAGGTGCTGGAGGACCTGTGACAATCAGCGAGCATTCGCAATTGGAGTGGGATTTTGGAACGGACCTTCTCGATGTATCGTGCGCCAACACGGACGCCATTCTCATCTTCAAACTCTGTCTCGTCCCCGAAGTCCACATTATCTGGGTCGAGGCAAGTCAGGCACGTTTCCACGATGCTAGTGTACTCATCACCCATCCTGCCCGGCAGCCTAGATCGCGCAAGGTCGAGAAAGTGATCTTTGACTTCGGCGAGAAGGAATTTAGATGTCTCGGACCGCGACAGACCTGCTGGTATCCCTAGAAAAGGCGAGAGCGTACGTAAACCGTTGCTTGGGTCGTATCGTACGAAGCTGCCCCAGAGACCAATCTCTAGCAGGCAGACCCCGAGGCTGTAAATATCATGTTGCATGATATAGTCTTCCTGCGGACTCGAACCTTGGCGCGATGCGTGTCTGTACAGATTCTTATCAGGAAGCTCGTCGCCTAGGCGGCGCGTCCAGCCTTCATCCCGCCGAAAATTCTCGAACCCAGCCAAGAAGGTAGCTTTGCCCGAACCTCGCGTGAGATTGAAGATCAGGATGGATTCTGGTCGTACGTTTTTGTGCACGAATCCAAATGTGTGTACGAATCCAACCGATTTGGCCACATCTCGTGCGATACCAAGGCGCAGCGTTGTGGATGTGTCAGGTGTTGCGTTTAGCAGCAGCTCACGCAGGGTTTTCGGGTCAGATGCGTTTGGCGGTTGACGGAACACCATTGTGAGGGTCGCATCGCTTTTCGGTGACGCGGAGCCAGTATGTACATTATCAACAGCGAAGCCTTTGCATTTGAGGAGACCAAAAGTATACGGTTCATCATGCTGGAGCCGATGAACCAGGTCCCGCACATCTCTTTTGGTAGATTGTAACTTCGATGCTGGCTGACAGGAAACACGATTCAGTATGAATACATCCTGGCGCCCGGAGGATGAGTGCCTTGTTGCCACCAGCATACCATCGCTATGCGCAATCGCGTTGATACTCATGCGAGCGAGATCCCGAGAGCTCAAGAGATAGTGGCCTTCGCGTTGCGCATTGTCCTGCCGCACCATCGCACGTATCGCGGTCGCAGAAGGTATGGCTTGAGCTGTGCTCTTCGTCGCGTCGTCAGGGGTTTTCAACAGCGCTGCATCTACTTGAGAATCTGCAATCCTCATGATTAAAAACCAAGACTGATCGGCCATGCTCTGCCACAGCTCCAGCTCTTGAAAAGCCTTATCTAAGGAGCTTTTCTTGATAGCGTACTTCGTGCTCCTGGCCTTAAAGACAGTACTGGCACTGTTTCCACTGTTACTAGCCTGCACACTCAGAAGGTTTCGAAGTTGTGGTAGGAGCAACTGCAATTTGCTCTGGAATATCCCCAGTGTATTGTCATAGGTCTCGATGTGCTCAGATTCCATCACGTGCTTCACACGTTGCAAAAGTCCTTGCTGCATGCTGAAGCGGAGCGCCATAGCATCCAGCCGAACCATGCGCTCCATCAACTCTTCATTAGCATGTTTGCGAGCGGAGAGTAAATCTTTGCATTCACTAAAGTATCTGCGAAAGATGGTCAGACGTGGACATTACGGGATTATCACATTCGACTCACTTTCTGCAAAGATCTATTGTGGGCGGAACAGCCAGCGCAAGCTCAGCCATGACGAAGTGACCTTCTACAGGCAGCTCAAACGAGGGCAGATAGGTCTTTTGTATTTCATACCGCGATCTTTGGGCACAATTCGGCTACAGTACACTGCCTCAGATTCTAGATTGTGCTGGTCTAAAGGTCGTCTGGCTCTATGAGGTTGGCGCTCGCGGAAAAGGGAAGACAATAGTGATTTGTCGGCTGCTGGTCGACAACAGCGATGATTGGAACACGAGACATCTGACGGGCCTCACTCAGCCTTCGTGGCTGAGCCTCGCATCAGCCTCCAAGGCAGACTGCCGCAACTTGCCCCGCATGCGCAGCCTGATTCCGATTCTACTGTCCCATGGCACCGCGCTCTTGACAATGTGACAGCTGATCGCACCCTAGGTCGGCAGCACGCATGTCTCTGGACGTATCGGTACCCAGAGATTGTCGCAGTAATGCCAGATGACCGCCAGATCAGACTTAAAAAGCATATTCGCGACCGGCAGCTCCAGGCTACTGTCCACGAGGGCATCACTACCCATCTCCTTCCACGCGCTCCAAACGAACCACAGATATACGAAAGATGGAAGCACATCGAAATCCTTGGCCACGGTGGTGGTGGCATAGTATATCTCGATCGAAACGTTGAAGGCTACAATATTGGCGAGTTGCGAGCGGTGAAATGCATCAGCATGGGCGACGATGAGAATGTGGATCAACAACACTTGCGCGAACTGGAAGCCTTAGTCGAGTTCGCTCAGGGTAACTGGAAAGTAAGTCGCAGTATGCCTTCTTGGTGAGTGGATGTTGACACAGACCCCAGTATCAGAACTTCTTCGTCACTTTCTATGGATGGTTTACATGGTCGCGGAAGCTTTACATAGCTATGGAGTACTGCAATCATCTCGATCTGGGAACCTATCTGAAGAGACATAAGCATCTGCCGGAATCTGAGGTGCAGGATATAGCCTGGCAAGTCTTACAGGGCTTGCGACTCATGCACGATGAGAACTTCGCGCACCGCGACCTCAAGCCAGCTGTAGGTAAACAGTTTCGGTCTTCATAGATCCTACTGACTTGACACGTTCAGAACATATTGATAAAGGCCAAGCCGCCAAAGAATCCTTGGTGGGTCAAAATCTGTGACCTGGGTCTAAGTAAGAGCAGTGACGCTGCTGCCGCAACAACAACAGTATATGGAACACCTGGTTTTATGGCACCTGAAGCCCTAATTGGCAATAAGAATAAGATCGACCCTTTCGCAGCCGATATTTGGAGCCTGGGACAAACGGTATCACAAGCACTGACGGGTCGAGTCATGTTCACTATCGACTCGCTGAAAGGCTATCGGAGAGGCAGGCTGCCTTTTCCGGAAGATAGACTGAAAGAAATAGGAGCGAGCAGACAGGCGGTTGATTTTGTCATTGCACTAATGAAAGCAGATCCTATTCAACGGCTGACTGCTGCTCAGGCACTTAAGCAACCTTGGATGAGTCCCACTGTCAGGGATGATTCGAATGTACAGGCCATGCCGTCAGTATCTGAGGGTAAAACTGCACCAACTCAACTCGTTGTACCCTTGCAGGATGAACCTATCATCCCAGGAGGGACAACAGAGTCAGTACTGAGTCTCGAAACCACACAAGCTTCGGCGCTATGGACTAGAACAACTTTTTCTGGAGCGGCCACCACACAGGCTTCTGCCCAATGGACACAGACTCTCAAACTTCCAAATGTTGCGGCCAAGTCAGTAGACCATCAGCAGCCGTTCCTGTCAGGCCAACCTTATTCGATGCTTTACTCTACGATGAACAATGGCTATATGCTACAAAGACCTTACCCCCTCCAGACATACCCCTACTCGTTAGCTCAAGCTCCGACGCCCCGGCGAACTACAGCAACGAGTAGCAAAAAGCACCTTGTGCCCTTCCCGCTGGATCGTGCCCAACGGCGATCAATTGATCTAACGACTGTCTTTAAACCATTTGCTCGTCTCAGGAAGGAGGCGAACGAGAACGGCAAGAGGTACAACGCCGGCAAACCATGGTCGCTCCTTCCACCCCCAACTTGGGATTTCCCAGTGTATAATCTGGATATCGGTTACAAAGACTTGTTCGAGCTTGCACCTCCTTCACGACGGCCGGGACTTCCGCTGCAGTCGGTAGACAGCCAGCAGACAGTCAGACAGTGGCAACCTTCCGCTACATTTAAACCAATGCTCCCGTACATACCTGCCACACAGAATCCTTATGTCAAGCTTAGTCCATACCGTTCGTTAGAGCACCAACAGCAATGGAGCCATCTAAGAGATCAACCACAACCAAGCCTGTGGTACCCTGGATACCCTGGATATCCACAGAACGGACCTCGTAATCCAACAGAAAATACAAGCCTCCACATTCATGTTCAACCTCCAGCACAGTCCCTCCAGGGATATGCCGTTGGCCCTATCCCATCATTCGCCGAGCTACAGCAGAGACGGAACGCGATATCTTCGTCAAGTATCGGACTCCAAGCCCAACAAGAACGCCTCAGGGAGCTGCAAGCCCGTCAGCAGCTTCTTCTTGAGGAGACGTCTGCATTGCCCAAGCATCACCCGCTCCTGCAGAACAGTCCCTACAAACTTCGCGAGGCTGTGAAAGAATATCAACCACCTACTTCACTGGACTATCCAGACCCACAGGCACAAATCCATCCCAAATACAAGCAACCTGCGCTGGACGTCGGACGCACCACACCGGATATGCAGGGAACAAAAGTCGAACCCCCCGACCCGTCATTGTCGTCATCTCCACCTCATCTCGACGAAGAAACTGACGATGAAAAGTTGACTCCAAAGAAACTTAGTAGAAGAGGCTACCTCGCAGATCTCCCTGTGATACAAGGTCAACCAGCAAAACCCCAACGGGTTTCTGCGCCCAGATCAAAAAAGTCGACAAAAGGGACGGACCGCAGTAAGAGGTCCTGAAATTTGTAGGAGCACGAGGAAACGCGTTGCGGACGATAGAGCTTAGCAGCAAATGGCGATGCTCACCGCAGCTCTTTGCAGGCGTTCCAGTTCGCTAGGCTTGGATCAACCCATGGTGAAACGATACTAAGGAGCCGTGTCGAGCAACGCACATTGTATGTTAAGAAAGCATCACAAGTCAAGTTCAATGTACGACCGTTCTTTGAAGTCAGTCATTTGTATTTCCTGCGTCGGACTCGTTCCGTTGCATCATCCGTATCATTGACAGAACAATCATACCGATGACATCACCCTTGCGGTGGCCCAACGCCCTCGCGCCAAACAATACAAGCCAACCCAAACAAGTAACGTTAGGAGAGCGCACATTAAAGACAAGTATAACAAGAACATTCCTCTGTTCCTCCCCGAGATTCCGAATCGAACCAAAGAGATGACTCGAACGAAGGAAAGGGTGTGGCACACTGCCAAAAGCTTTATACAAGCGTGGGCCCAGATGTGTGATGTATCGAATCCAAGTCAATGGTTCGATCAGCCGAGTGCACAGCACCGCGGCGGCGTCTTCGTTGCAAAAACCGCAATCTTAGTCTTTGTAGAACCTACATCGAAGCGAAGAAGCATGTAAGTGAATATCCAACGTACGAACGTAGCGATGAATACCGATGAATGTTGGTGATAGAGGAGGTGCTTAGAATATCATCGATCGAACCTGGTCTCGACGGCTGTTGCTACTGCCCGTATTGGGTTGCATCTGAGTCTGCGGCCTTGGTCGCGGTGCGGGTGCAGGTGCCATGCGAGGGTCGCGTTCCTTCGGTGGTGGTGTTGGGGCGAATGACTGTGTTCGTGCGTGCGCTGGTTTCGGCGGGCTTGACGGTGTCGATTTGCTGAACACCTCGTGGGACTGTGTACGGCCATGGGATGGTCGACGGTTCGTGCTAGGGGTAGGGGCGCCAGATTGAGACTTGGGCTTCTCGGCCTTCTCTTTGCGCTCCTTCTCAAGCACCATATGGGTCCAGGCCTTGCCAGAGGCGATGTCCTTGCCAACGCACTCAGACAACACCTTCATCCAACCCTCCTTGTCTTCGCGGCGGTCGGCGTAGAAGTCAATGACCTCACCGTTGGCGAAGCGGATGCGGAATCCTTCTTCGACAAACATGTAGCCCTCCTCATCCTCGGCAAATGCCGACTTGCGACGACCGCCAGACTTGGTGGCAGAAGGTTGCTTGAGAGCGCTCTTATCGTCGAGCAGCTTTGTGGCCTTCGCAAGGTTGATAGTGGCACGCGGCTGTCGCGTTGTCTCGTGGAAAGCAGTGAGCTTGGTCCCGTCAAGCTTGAAGAAGCGACGACGCCAGTATGGGCAGTCACCGCCCTGCTGACTCAGGTGACCTTCCCAAGTCTTGCCCTTGACCTCTTCAGCCTCCTTGAGCTCACGAATACAGGCATTCAGGCTCTTGGGCATGTCGTCGTCAGTCGCGTTCTTCGGCTTCGGGACGTACAGTAGCTGGACGGTGAGCTTGCCGACTCGGTAAGGGGGACGACGAACGACACCACCTCGCTTGCTCTTGACACTGCTGACACCGCTGTCGTCGACGGCCCATTCGTTGAAGCAAGGAATATCGACAGTCAGAGGACGACCGTAAGCCTGGTTCTCGTAGTTGCCGAGACAGACGTAGGCGCGTGCGAAGGAGCCATCCTGACCAACGAGATCGTGAAGCAGGTCCCAAGCCGTGGCCTTTTGATTGCGCTTCGCTGCGGCCTGAGCCTCTTGCTGCTGTTGAAGGGCAAGGCGGTCGGCCTCCTCCTGAACCCGGCGCTCCTGCTCTTTGCGCTTCTTGGGAGAAGTGAGAAGATTACGGAAGGTAGAGCCAGATGTCTTTTTGGTCACGGCCCTAGGAGGTGCAGCTGTGAAAACCTCAGGCTGACGTGCTGGCGGCTCAAGCTTGGTCTGAAGTGTGAGTTGGAACTCGAGATCGTCAAGAACCACAAGCTCAAACTCTTGTCCAATTGGGGCGGAATGCCCAAGCTCGAGCCACGATGTTGTAACGCAGTGGAGACCGTTGTCCAAGGTAAGTTGGAACCATGTGCGTTCCGCTGTGAAGCATCGTTAGCGCTGCATGAGTGCAATATATGGTACACTTACTTTTCGGCAGTGGAAGGTCAAGATCCTTGACACCAACCACCTTTACGAACACGCGACCACGCTCTTCACCATCCTCAAACTCGTCATCACCTTGTTCGGTGACGGCATCGAGACCAGCAGTAACAGCAGATTCTTGACCAGGAAGAGGAGGCGCAACACCGGATGTGCGAGCCTTGCGAGTTCCAGATGCTGTTCGGAGGCTCTTGCGGCGGGCCTTACCGTTCCACGGCTCAGTCGTCCACGCTTTCTTGCTACCACTGGCCTTGCGCGCGCCTGGTGCCTGTGCAAGTCTCTCGCCGGTGGTTGACTCGGCAGTGGAAGCGGAAGTTGTTGGGCGGGCCTCGTCACTGAACTGTCGACTGCTGGCTACCACGACCTTGGTATTCTCGCGCATCAGGTAGCCCTTCTGTTCGGATACATTAGCGGGGCTGTACGTATATGCAAATCCTTCCCCTGACACCGTAGCGGCTGCATTCGGTCGCGCAGCCACAGATGATGGGAAAGAAGCATAATAGGGCAAAGGAAAAAGGGTGTCTACCTTTTGAGCCTCGATAATCTTATCGAACTCGTTGTCGAGGCCAAAGCTAAGATCGTTCTCGTCCTCACCCAGGTCCAGATCGAGCATCATTCGTTCCTTGGTTGCGAGACTGAGTTCCGATGAGCCATCGACATCATCCACATGACCGATCTCAAAGTTGAGTGATTGACGTTTGGGACTCCGCTCAGGCACTGGGGGAGGGTAAGTGCCGCTGACCTGTCGGCGGGTGGCGGCCATATCAATCTCGTCTGGGATGAGCGAAGGACGCGTCCTCAGCTTGTGACCGCCAGTGCCACGGATAGTGGCCTCGCGCTGAGGAACCTCTTGGTCGGATTCAATCTCAGGTGGTGCGATGATGACGGGGTTGTGAACGACAGAGTTGGGGCTGCCAGGTTCGGAGCCAGTGTAGTCTTCCTCAGGACCATCCTCGGCATCAGGAGTACCAGGTCGCTGCAAAAAGTCACGCATAGCTTCCATCTTGGGAGCGGTGTCAAGAGGGCTTGGAGCTGTCGTGAATGAGGCCTTGAGCGGGTCGAGACTGAGATCCATCGATTGCTCTCGGTCAAAGTTGGCAAAAAGTTCGTCCTGACGAGCCTTCTTCTCAGCCGCAGATGGAGATCCAGTGACAACAATGGGTGTTGATGGTCCCGAGCTATCAATAGTGCTCTGCGAGGTTGGCTGCTCCTCGGTGTGCTCTTCGGGCTTGGCGACAGCCTGCTCAACAGCCTGCTGCTCTAGCTCCTGGTACGTCTCCTCGTCCGGCTGCGAGGAGTACTGGCTCACGCTGACATCGTCACCGATGTCAGAACCTGCGTCGTCCAACTCGTCAGAAACGGGATGACGAATGACCGAGCCGGCGTCAGATACATCGTCAGCATATGGGTCGGCCTCATCATCGAGTTGAGATATTACTGAACCGTCAACATCCTGGTAAGCATCGAGAACACTGTCGGCCTCCGATACTTGGGTAGGCTGGGCATGCGCAGTCTCGTCAAAGTTGGACGAGCACTCGCGAGACGGAATAGGGACATCGGGATCCAGATCGGCCAGGTGACCGTAGCTACGCTCTGGGCTCGACTCGGCATCATACGCATAGCTATCCTCGTGTTCGTCAAAGTTCTGGCTCTTCACCCTGCGCAGAATAGACTCGCGCGAAATTCGTGGGATTTCTTGATCCTGCTCGTTATCTGCTGTCAGTACCGACACATCGTCATCGATCTCGTCAACATGGACTTCGACTTCATCGGCGGCGGCCTTGTTCTGCCTCTCCTGTGTGGGTGTCGAAGTGTCGCGCTCGCCGTCGAAGTTCATCAGGCGCATGCGGTCCTCCAGTGACATTGAGCTTTCGCGCCTGCTCAGAAGGTCGGCCTTGGAGAATCCAGAGACCGAAGGCAGCTGGGGCAACGCTCGCTCGCCGTTGCTCGAGCCCTGAGCGTTGATTCCGAGCCCCATCCCAGGAAGAGGAGGCAGCGGCCTGGGCGAGCCCTCAGAGTGTTGTGAACCATGCCGCGAGCCATTGGTGTTCCCATTGGGTGTCGCATCTGCCCTTGGGCTGGTCTCGCGCCCTTCGAAAACATCGTCGTAGAGATCGGTCAATGATGCGTTGGCATTATCCGGGCTCACGTGTCGCCAGTCCTCGGGAAGTACTACCGGCGTCTTGTCTGTGTCCTCAAGAGAGGCATCAAAACTGTCGGCGTCATCGAAGCTGATCTCATCTTCGTCCTCCTCGTCCGTCTCCACGTAGCTACCCTCTCGCGAGCATGCTGAGGGTTCAGGTGTAACCAGCTCGTATTCGGTGATATTGGGCGGAGCAGCGTCGAAGGTCACACTCTTGGCATGGCGGCGCAGCGCGCGGGGTGTCTGGTGCTTCATGTCGTCGTCGTCTGAGAGAACGCTGGAATCTGTGTTGTACTGAGGCGAGTTGAAGCGGCCGTGGTTAACAAGAGATGACTTGGTGGGAGATGCGCGGCCGGCTGACGAAGAAGGGCGGTCCTTGGTTGGCGAGGAGAATGGTGAGCCAAATGAGGACTGTGTAGGCAGCTTTGCTGGTGATGTCTGGATGGAGCTCAGCATGGGGATATTGTTGAGGCTGTCCCCACGGCGGCGGCTGCCCTTCTCTGGCGAGGTGTCGATCTGGCGCAGACCGTTGAGACCAGCGCCACCAAAAGCGTTGCCTTGGACCGATGTGCTCAGCGGCCGCCCAGCAGCTAGTGGCCGGTCCAGAGGCGTGACTAATGCGGGATCGTAGGCATGCATCTGCTCTTTCGCGAAGATACCGCTATTCTTGACACGGGCCTGCTTCTTGAGATTCTCGATTGAGTTGCGCTTGGGTGAGAGGGGCATCTGGGCGTCCTCGTGGATGCTGTTCTCAGAGTCCTGGAAACGTTCACGCGGGGACGCAGTGTGCTCCTTCCAGAACAGGCGCGGGCTGTTTTGGAACGGCGACGACCCTCCAAAGGGCGAGGACTCCTTGTTGAGGTACATGCGCTGGCGGTCGTCAGCGGCAAGGTAAACACGGCGCAAGGCGCGGCGCAGAGGAGAAGAACGGCGGGCGGGGCGGGGACTTACCTTTGTTGTCTGGTCGAAGCTCGGAGAGTTCCTCCTGCGCTCGCCAGATGCAATCTCGGAGAGGGGGCGGCCGCTGCTCCTTCCAGGTGAGGCAGTGGGGGTCTTGTTGATGCGCAGCGGCGACACCTGCACGTGATTAGGAACGAGTTGGGCCGAAGAGATGGCGCAATGCTTACTGCTTCGTTACGGGACATGGCAAGTCGCGCACAGGCGAAGGATTAATGGGGCGCTGGAATGTTTGCGAAGAATGGCGGCGCCCTCGAGGCGGCGTGGTGCAGGCGGTTAGGCGCAGGGCGAGTCAACAGCGACCAGCAATTCAAACAATCGATAAGGATGCGCGGGCGCAAACGACTGAGCGCCAACAGGACGGACAAAGAAGCGAAGGGCAGAAGCAGCGCGGGCGCTTTGTTTCTGGTGGTGTCGAAGGTAGAGGGGAGGTTGGGCTGTGCGTGGGTGATAAGGCATCTGAAGCGCTGGATGGGCCGGGGTTGTGGCAGGTTTCTGTCAACAGCGCGTGTGGAGGCAGTCGCCCAAGCAACGACGCCCAACGAACCGAGCGGGATCGCGCCCCTCTCCCGCGGCCTAGCGATCTGGTTCCACCAAAAAGTCGCCGTCGCCGCAGCTAGCGCACGTGAGACGAGAGTTTCTGCAGACGACAGTGGTTTGTTGTCCTGCGACCATCGACTGCAAGTGAAGTAGTATGCTGCGCCAGGCGACCCGTGTGTGCGCCTTCTGCGAGGTGCGCTCGCTGCGCAGCGCCAGGGGACCGCCCGTTGTGTGTGCGCCGCGCCGCCTGTACACGCAGGCGCAGAGCGAGCGAGGCCAGCGAGGCGACCGCAACGACCGCAACGACCGCAGCGACCGCGCCCGTTCGCTGCCCCCACGATCACGCCCGCCGCCCAGAGAGCGCGATGGGCCCCGCGATGGACCCCGCGACGGCGCTTCCTTCAACACTCGCCTGGGCGCACCGAGAGGACGCGAGCGCAACGATGCAGAGCGCGCACGGCAGCGCCCAACCTACGGGCGAGACACGCTGCAGCTGTCCGGCTCGGTCGACAGAGCAGCCGGCGACAGGCCCAAGAGGAAACCCCGCGAGCCGTACTCGTTCCTCAACAAGACCAGCGCCCCGCCGACGCTGCTGAGGGAACGCGAGCAGGCAAGAGAGAGAGGACCCGACCGCGACAGGAACCCGCGCGGCCGCGACGGCGACAAGAGGCGCACCAAGCCCGACTCGTTCCATGCCCTGAAGATGCAGCGCTCGCTCCACGAGATCCCCTACGCCTCGCGCAAGGCCGTCAAGGGCAAGCTCGACCAGTACGACGCCTTCGACAAGTTCCCGCTCATCGACGCCGTGCAGGCCGCCGTCAACGACGCCCTCCCCGATCTCGAGTACCGCAATCCCACGCCCGCCCAGGCCGTCGCCATCCCCGCCCTGCTGGGCCTGCGCAAGGAGAAGCGCACCCGCGGCGTCTCGAAGAAGGCGTCTGGCCCCGAGGCCTTCCTGCTCGCCGCCGAGACGGGCTCGGGCAAGACGCTCGCCTACCTGCTGCCGACCCTCGACGCCATCAAGCGCGAAGAAGCCCAAGAGAAGGAAGAGGAGGAAGCAACCGCCGCCGCCGCCGCCGCCGCCGTCAGTCCCGAAGCAGCCTCCAAGCCCGTCCCCCAGCGCGGCGACATGTTCGATGTCCCCGAGCCCGCTGTGAACAAAGCCGTCGACCCTGCGCGCCCTCGCGCCATCGTCCTCGTCCCCTCCGCCGAGCTCGTCGCACAAGTAGGCGCTGTTGCCAAGTCTCTCTCCCACACCATCAAATTCCGCGCCGCTCCCATCAGCGCCAAGATGAGCGCGACCGTGATCCGCAACCGCCTGTTCAACGAGCACGGCGTCGACGTCGTCATCTCCACGCCGCCTCTACTCGCCAGCATCGCCGAGTCAAACCCCAATATTCTCGCGCGCGTCACCCATCTGATCTGCGACGAGGCCGACTCCCTGTTCGATCGCAGCTTCAAACCCGCGACGACCGAGATTTTGGACCGCGCGACGCCGTCGCTCAAGAAACTAGTACTCTGCAGCGCCACCATCCCCAAGTATCTCGACAAGTTCCTGAGCGACAAGTTCCCCGACATGACGCGTTTGGTCACGCCGAACCTCCACGCCATCCCGCGCAGAGTCCAGCTGGGTGTTGTCGACGTGAACAAGGACCCCTACCGCGGCAACAAGATGCTCGCGTGTGCGGACAGTATATGGCAGATTGGAAAGAGTGCGAGCGAGTACAACGACGAAGAGGGCAAGGAGAGCGTAAACACGAAGCGAATCCTCGTCTTCGTCAACGAGCGAGAAGACACCGAAGCCGTGGCCGAGTACCTCTGCAAAAAAGGCATTGACGCATTGGCGTTCCACCGCGACACCGATCCTGTGAGACAGGCAAAAACGTTGGCGAGCTTTACGGATGGATCCATCAGTCCGTCGTTTGGGCAGAAGAAGGAAATGACAGAGGACGACGACGAGGGCAAGCCCAAGGCCACCACATCGCGCACCCTCGCCAACACCAAGGTCATCGTCACTACCGACTTGGGATCGAGAGGCATCGACACAGTGTCTGTGCGTCACGTCATTCTGTACGATGTGCCCCACACCACCATCGACTTCATCCATCGTCTCGGCAGAACAGGCCGCATGGGCAGGCGTGGAAGAGGTATCGTCCTGCTCGGCGCTGGAGACCGTGCCGATGTCGTCCGCGAAGTCAGGGAGGCTATGTTCCGAGGCGAAGCTTTGATCTAAGCTTTGTGTATATTTTGTATATTATGGTAGGGTGTTGTATAACATAGAGGCTTGGAGCATTGCAGGCGTTGTTGTTGACTATCCATGTGTCACGAGAAGTCGATCACGGTAGAATGTACGATAAAATAATTGACAGATTCAGCGGATCACAAGTAAGGATGACCCAACCTCCCACTGTGGACGTCGGTTATGCCATTCACCCGTGGACAGCTCTTTACGAAGTGGATGATAGAACACCACGTGCGCTGCAATAGGGAACAAATGTGAGCTGTGGTAGGAAGGTCGCGTAATATGATGTCACAGCAAATGCCTCGGTATCGCAAGCGTCGCGTTTATTGCACCATTGCCGCTTACCAATGCATTGCTAGCCTGGCATGGTGGGGTTGACTGAGGGGCTAAAGCTCTAAAGTTGCTTGTGAAGCTTTCCTTCTGTTCTCTGTCCCACACAAGACTCTCAGCATCCACATCATATCAGCTGCTTGTCCAATATGTCGAACAAAGCTGCGTACATCACAGAGGCCAAGGCCAACCCATTGCAGGTAAAGGAAGCTCCTTTGCCTTCTGCTGGCAAGGGAGAGGTCGTTGTCAAGAACCACGCTGTTGCTGTTAACCCCGTAGACTGTGAGTTGTTCTACTATCACTCGAGACATATTTAGCTAACTTGACTAGGGAAGATCCAGGAGTATGGTGCGTCGGCGTCGAAGCTTCTCTGACACGGACAAGAGCTCATCTTTACAGGCATCTTCCTTCAGAAGTACCCCAACGTACTAGGCACGGATGTAGCTGGTGAAGTTCACGAGGTCGGCGAGGGTGTCACACACGTCAAGAAGGGCGACCGTGTTCTTGGGTCAGTATGCAGCCTACCACCCGCAGCACCATGCTAACTTGTCCAGTCACGCCTTCTCCCTGGTATCCAACAACCCCGCTCAGGGAGGCTTCCAGCTCTACACCTCGCTGAATGCCGATGTCGTCTCCAAGATCCCAGACTCGCTCTCCTACAACTCCGCGGCCGTCCTTCCCCTCGCCATCTCGACAGCTGCAGCCGTTCTCTTCAAGAAAGAAACCCTTGCTCTTCCCCTGCCCAAGAGCTCCGACGCCAACCCGCCGGCAAGTGGCAAGTCGGTGCTGGTCTGGGGCGGTTCGAGCAGTGTTGGCGCCACAGCAATCCAGCTCGCGGCTGGCGCAGGACACAAGGTCGTCAGTGTGGCATCGAAGCGCAACATCGAACGCGTCAAGGCGCTCGGCGCTGGTGCAGTGTTCGACTACAACACCTCATCTGTTGCAGATGACATCATTGCTGCGCTCGAGGGCACCGAGTTCGCTGGTGTCGCCGACGCGATTGGCACACCTGATGCTGCGAAGGCTTGGGCGCCTGTGTACAAGAAGCTCGGTGGCAAGTACGGGTCTGTGATGCCTGGTGCTGCGGGTCTGCCAGAGGGCATTGAGGGTGCGAGCGTCTTCGCACCCAGCGTCGTGCTGGACGACAAATACATCGGTGATGTCGTTTGGGCGAAATGGGTGCCGGAGGCTCTGCAGAAGGGCACGCTGAAGGCAGTGCCTGAGCCAATTGTCGTCAAGGGCGGTCTTGAGTCCGTACAAGAGGGCTTGAACAAGCAGAAGGCCGGCGTCAGCTTCGGCAAGATCGTGGTGGAGCTCTAGAAGGTAGTCCTTCAGAGCGAGCCCTGACGGTCATTATGCTACAGAAATTTAATGTAATTTGTCTGTATCAGTGCTCATGTCTCAAATCTTTCAAGTTCACATGCAAGTTGCAGCTAAGCAGCCCCGCGACGCGTCGCGTCCGCGCGCCTCGGCAAAACTATTTGACCGGGCCCATCATAAAGTTTTCTGCGGCAGCTGCCTAGAGCTTCCCTACCTCATCGTTCATCACCAGTTGCAGCATCAATATGTGCTTGTAACCTTTGTTATTTCGCTAACAGCTGTCGCTGCACTACAGCAAATCTCTCTCTGTAAGTGTACCCAGCTCTTTCCTTTATCTTTTTTCATGATGAAATCTTCCACTATTCGCAGTTTCCACGTTAGTCTCGACCAACGAACCTTGACTGAGACTCTGAACGCAACACGAATGTCTTCCTTGGATGTCTGATTTTACTCAACACGCTCTTCTGCTTTGAACGATGCTGTTGGGCGCATGCTGACTTGCTTCAGGAATCGGACTTTCTTTACACAACCTCATGGTCAAATAGAAGTTTAGATGTTACTATCAAAGCCACCTTTCACATCTTTCATCTGCTCCTGCTCTGCTGCGTTGTTGCGTTTCCCCAGTGTTGTGTATCTACCGGGGCCATCGAGCAATCCTCAAGCTGCGGTAAGTGATGTGAGTCGACAGCCCATACTGCACCTTCCTCACGCAGTTGTTGGCCGTGCTGGCGGCCGCAACGTGCGCTTTCCAAAGGACGACGAGGCAGGAGCGCGGACCTCCACTAATCCGCAGCGTCTCATGAAAGAACAACTCTCAAGTAATACCTACAAGCGCCAACGGCCCCTAAGACCTGCATACCAAACAATCTTAATACCTATCAGCATTGTTTCTACGTCTTCTCTCTCTATATGCGCCTTGCACTCACCTCAGTACTTGTCGCAGCCCTCCTGCGACAGTCTCACGCCGCACCCTACCCGTTTTCGAATGTGACAGACAGCACAAACACCACTTTCAGCACACCCTCAGGTGGCCCTTACGTCTGCACACGCATCTACCCCGCCGACCTCGCAGTCGTCAACTCTCGCTACCCTGACTACGATGTCGACCACCTTCACCAAGCAAGACGCTTCTTCATGCTCCGCCGCCAGACCCTCGGTGACGGAGAGATCGCCACTCGCGTCCAATTCCAGGGCCTACCATCAAGAGCGACAAACAAGACCTGCCGTCTCGAATTCGTCCTGCCCAGCGAGGACCTACAAACGATCTCTGGCAACAACCCAAGCTTCAACGTATATCAAGTTGACCGCGAGCCAGACGTAATTGCGACCTGGAACACCTACAAGGGCAACGATAGAGCGGACCTCTTTGGTCGCGTCAACGGGGAGGCGGATGCCCTGGTCAAGACGAGAAGCGTTGGCGGCGTAGCGGCAATCAATGAGACAGCCTGCAGCGAAACACTCACCTTCCAGATGGGCATGGCTTACGACGGGGCAGAGCGGCCGAATTATTGGCAGTTTGAAAACATTGCACCTCCAGCTTCGCCGGTCCAGGGTTTCAGAATTGTGTATGGCTGCTGAATTGGTCTACTACTAGTGGAGATTTCTTGTTGAATATGGCACGGCCTTTACAAGATGGTGTTAGGATTGAGCCGATACTGAGTGGAAGGGTATATCAATAGCAAAGTCTTTCCTAAACGTTCCCTTGAAGCTGAAAGTCACCTGCACCGAGCGTGCGTGATACCATAGAATGTCTTCTTAAGGTGGGTCCTTGATTGTTAGACTGTGCTGGTAGTTCGTGCTGGATGGTGGAGTGAATGAATGAGTTGTGTTGTGGAGAATTCATGTGATCGGTGATCAAAGGGAAATTCTTGTGCGTTGATTCGAAGCTACGTTGACCGTACATGGTAGCAGTACCTACATCGCACATAGCACATTGCAAAGCGACCGACTTCTTCGTCCTTTCATCCTCAACCTAGACATCGCCTTGCCCGCCCCAGCGGAGCTCCAGAAGCGATCCCCTCTCCAACTCAAAGTCTCAGTCACGGGCATCTCCCAAATCAAGGCGCCCCAACCCTACCCTCCACAATATCCTCCCTACACTTCGGACACGTCATCTCCCCACTCTCCAACATCTTCACCAAACACATATGCCCATACAAATGCCCACACGGCAACTTAACCGCATAATGCTTTTTCCCAACCTTCACCGGCTCTTCCTCACCTACTTCCCCGCGCAGCTGATGCACCATGCGCTTCTGCTTCTCCATGAGCTCCGTCCACTGCTCATCCTGCATCTCGTCTTCCGCCTCGGACGCGCACACCGGCGACGGAGGATCAGGGTTCGTGACGTACAAGCCCTGCTCCAAGGGGATCTCGCTAGCTGACTCGTCGTTCGTCGCGAGGTGAAGCTCGAAGAACTCGCTGACGTCTGCTTCATCGTCCTCTCCCTCTCCCTCATGTTCGCCCTCGTCCTCGCTGGCTGAAGACGCCATCGCAGCCTCCTCTTCGTACACGAGAGCCATGCCGAACTCGCCCCAGCAAAACGGACATATGCGGTCTCCCTTGGATATCTCGCTGTTCAGCAGCCAGGGGAGACTGCTAACGTACTCGAGCCAGTTAGGTTTCTGCGGGACGGGGCGCGGGATGCGGCGGCGGGGGAATAGAGGGTATTCAGTCGCTGAGGTAGTGGATGGAGTGGGTGGCACGAGGGCGCTGGGATCGCCAGGTGTTGGTGTGGAGAGGTGCGGGGAGTGTTGTGGGAGGGCTGGAGATGGGGTGCTGGGCGATGTTGGGGGTTGAGAGTGTGGGAGGGGGGTCTGGGGGGGTGAGGAAGCGTGAGGTGTGTGGTGGAATTCGGCTTGGGAGAGGTGGTGGATCCATTGCGGTGGGACCCAGGGGTATTTGGCATAGTCCGTCTGTGTAGACGCTTCCTGGGACTGCTGTGGCTGGTGTGATTGTGCAGATGAGGGGGAATTGTGGGTGTTCTTTTGGTTGTCCATTGTTCCCTTTTTTTTGTGAGCTGTGGATTTCGATTTAAAGATTGAAAGGATGAGATTTATATATTTTGAGGACGCATGGAATAATTCGAGGGTGCTGGGTACCAGAGTTGGCGTTTCTTCCTGAGGCCCTGAACCAGTTCACAACGTGCGGCCAGGTCCAGCATCAGCGAATGGCAACCAGTAAAAGCCCTGTAGCTATTCTACAGAGAACCAAAATTGTAGGTCTACTTCTTTACCCTTTTTCATGCAAGCTCAGCGGAAACTCCGCTGCCCTGCGAGACCTCAGACTGAGCGCCTACACTGTACCGTACTCTGGTGGAGGAAAGGCCTGTGGCGGCGGCCTCATGAGGGAGTGTCCTGGTCCAGCTTCCCCGTCATCCTCAGGTACATGGCTGAACATCCATCCGGACACTAATTGAACTTTGTCTTTGCACACAATCCCAGACCACTCGTTCTTGACACATTCGCCCCAGAGCTCGACCTGTATCTCATGTTCCAAAGCCATGCCGTAGCTCGAGAAGCTTGGTTTTAGCCTGTCATCCGTCTTCGAGATCCGCAACTCTGCTAAGTCGGCCAGGTTGATGCCATCTAGGAGGAGCTCGCCGTCACCCTTGCTGAACTTCTTGTCGACCAAGATTATTGTGCGCTGTGCATGGTCAATATTCTCGACTTCGCGATTGACAGAGTTGTCTGGTTGCGGAACGAATGTCTCGTAGGTGGAGATGACTTGCACGCGTACTCGGCGCAGGAATAGTGGCGGAGGCTCCGGTATGGACGCTGACCGGTCAAGATGCTGCAGAGTAATTTGTATAGGGAAGTCTGCGCCGATGACTATCACACGTGGTGGTGTAGCCAGAACATTAAACCGATAAAAAGGTATTTCGCTGAAAGTCTCGATACCAAAGAATAACTCTTTCTCAACCAGGAAGTCCTTTACTTTCCCGAGCTTGTTGCCTCTCTTCTCCTTGTAGTTTGGCAGAAGCTTTCGCGTTCGGATGAACTTATAGCGGGACTGTTGCTTTGGAAGGGAATTGCCGAAGTCCAGGTTCGGTTGGAGGAGCGACAAATCATATTCAGGTGCGGGTGGCATGAATTTCACTTCTTGTCGAACCCGAATCGATGAGTCTGCTCTTGCCTCCAGGTAGTATGACACCCCGGGAGGTACGGCGAAATCAGCGTTCATCAAGGTGGTGCAGCTCGGAGGCAGCGGATGACCTGGCGAGTGCTGAAACCGAGGATGGCCATAGGAGTCTTTGGAATAGTGCCATTTGCGGCCTGATGGAGGCGTCTGTACCACCACATGCGGAAACGTGAACTGAAAGGTGAGTTCGACCTTCCCGTCATCAGCCGTGCCTTGGCGTAGGATATCGTAATTCTCGCCGGTACCGGCGGATGCGAATAGCTCTTGCTCGAGGCGAAAGAACTCGGTCTTGCATCCTTCCAAGTCTTTGTCGTAGAGAATCGAAATACCCTTGAAGACGATGCTCACGTTCAGGGGTCGTGCCGTGGGATCAACGCGGACAACGCCATGTACAATATCTCCAGCAGTATAGACATGCTCGGCATCTGAAAAGACATCAATGTACAATGGGTTCTGGGCCAAGTTGGTGTGGGAGGCCCCTGCGATAGAAACACTTGCAGAACGCATGTCTGCTTTGCAGCAGGGTTATATCAGGGCGAAGATTGCATGGCATAACAAAGTGAGATGTGGACAAGGCGGAGCTGCCCGTAGGCTGAGGTCGATGCGGGGAAGAACGCGGGTATTTGCCTATTATACCCAAGAAGGATGCTCAGCATAGCCTGGAAATTACGGATCAGGTGACAGCTCCCGTCTGTTGCCTCTGTGCACACTGGTGTAGCATCTCCGGGCTGCAAACGTTGTTGCTGTCATGCTTGTTTTGGCGTCATTGGCAAGATCTCAGCCGCAAATCTCAGGCATCATCAGCAGTACGCGAGCCTTTGACTTTGGTGTGCCAAGCAGCTGCTGCACCTGCAAGACCAATGCAAACTTGGGACAGTGCTTGGATAGGCTGCGTGGAAAGATGCGTCGTTGTGATGTTCGATTGGTGCTGGTGGAGCTAGAGTTTGGTGACGTCTTGGATCTTTGGGGGAAGGCGCGGTCGCGACTTTTTGAGCATGGGTAGAGGGCACGACGCTTAACCCATCCTCCACCACAATGGCGTCCAACTACACATGCAGAGCATGCTCACGAGCGCTGTCAAACTCGAGCTCTTCTTGGCTCCAGGTATACGTTGCGGCTGCGCCACTACAAGTCAAGCTAACACGGTCAGTCAAGCAACAGGACGGCATTGCGCCGAGCGCAACGAAACTTCTCCACGACCGCGCCGAGCCTATACACCGCGTCGCACAGCCTCAATGCAGGTGTGCAGCCAGAAGCGATCAAGAAGCCGTACCCTAAAGTGAAGTCCAGCGTCTCTGGACTTGCGAAGAAGCTGCGCGAGAGCGCACCTTTGATGACAGAGCCTTATGTCGCATATGGCGCCACGCGAGACTTGATTAAGGAATGCTCCAGGCCTGGAGAATACAAGATTCCCCAGGCACAGCAGAAGGGTGCTGAGATCCCTACCATCGAGAATGGTGTGCACCTGGGAGAAGGCGAGGGGTGGTGGTATGACAGTGAGTGCTCTCTAGCCTACGTGCAGAGGCTGCGCTTCACGATATCTTGCTAACAAGGTGCAGCTCTCGGACTGAAGCCTACTTTCGCGAACTGGTCGCAAATCACATTCATCCACATGTACATGCTGCAGGTGCGCTTCAGGATGCTGCCAGAGACGCACGCCGGCACATGGATCCAGCACCTGACGAATCATGCCTTCTACGCCGCCGAGGACCGACTTGTCGTCTGGCACAAGTTCAATGCGAACTCCCTCCGTCAGAAGCATCTCAAGGACATGTTCTCGCAGTGGCGTGCCGTTCTCCTGTCCTACGATGAGGGTCTCATGAAGGGCGATGCCATGTTGGCAGCCGCTATCTGGAGGAACCTGATGGGCGCAAAGGAGGATGTCGATTTCCAGAAGCTTGCACAGATTGTTGGCTACATGAGGAGAGAGCTGAAAAGACTGGAAAATGCAAGTGACGACGAGGTCGTCAACGGCGCCTGGCAATTCAAGGGCGACCCAGGTGACGAGGCTAGCCTCGTAAAGCAGCCCAGCAAGATGATGCAGGAGAACGCGAAGGCCTAGGCGTGAAGCACGGTCGGTGATCGACTTGTGATATATTACAAAGACGTTGTATACTATGTACTCTACTGTAAAGGCCCACCTGGGTCAGGCTCGGGCATTCTGAGGTATCGTTGCGATTATGATTACTATTTGCGTCTGGCCTGAGAAACTGCATGACAGCGACGTGCTTGCTCCGCCCAGTGATCTTCGGAATCCTGCGGGAGCAGCCGAATCGTACAACATTAGGCTCCTTCTCGAGTCTTAGATTCTTAGTGCGGGTGAAAGTTCTTCTTTGTTCGCCTCGATGAAACAGCAGAGCACTCGGAAGCAGCTCCGGCCTCTGACCAGAGTTTGCTCTGACTCTCGACTCTCGAGGTGTTGGCAGCCTCTTTGTTTGCAAAACGGGTACCACAATCAGATCTCGACGCACGCACATGGCGAGATGGGCCGGAGAGTATCCGGTCAGGCGGACATTGGCTACGTCAGGGTGGTGGGTGCTGTGAAGGAATACAGGATACTTGTTCAGCCCTGCAGGCTATCATACACCGACAATCTCCGCACTGGCCGCTTGTTTGAGGCTCACGAGCAGTAAGCCTGTGGGTGTTGTTTGGGTCATGAGACAGGCACAAGAAATCGGTGTTTGAGGTGTCAAGACGGAGCGCTGACTCGGCAGGACCCCTGACCTTGGTCGAGCACCCGCCAAACGCTCGCGAGGGCGACAAAGACAGCGTGGTGTGCAGAACAGCGCTCGTGATGTGCCGCCAATATTGGAGCCGCCATTGAGCGGCTGCAGGGGTGCTGCTAACCTGCGGTCGCGTGAATAAGCGTGGTGGTTAGCCCCAGCGCCCACTTGGCAGTGAAGGCGTTAGCACATCTTACGCTTCCAAGATGAGCGTCACCACTCCCGGGCCCCCTTCGCTGTACCGTGCCTGTGCTGCGTTTGCTGAGCGCGATACCCCGGTGTGTCCGCATATAGTGTGTTGTCGTCTTGGACTCCAGCCTTTCCCCCTGGTTCATCTTGCATCTTGCGTGCTCCAGCTTGACCGCTTGCTTCGACGCCTCTAGCCCCGGTCAGACGAAACACCTGCGGCCCCCTCCCACCCTCAGACGCATATACGAATGTCTAGGCGCGCAGCCGTACCTGAGTCCTTGCCTGACCTGCCCGCCGCTACCTTGCCTGTCTCCCCTTGCACGCCGCGGTTGTGTTCACTGTAGCAGTCGCACCAAGTCTTGGATCGGTCAGCGCAGCCGACACCTGAATGCGAGCCAGCGCTCGTTTCCCAGCTCGGACCATGGAGCACGACGACGACTACTTTCCTCCCGCACGCGACGGCCAGCAGAGCGCCGCCTCTCAGATCGACTCAGACACCGACATGGCCGCCTCAGCCTCCGCATCGTCGTCGCGGGCCGCCATGCTCTCGTCGCCCGTTGCGCACACCCGCAAGCCCAGCAGACTGTCGCGCTCTGGCGTACCGCGCCCGATAATAACACCCACAAGTCCGTTGTCGGCGATGATACCGCACAATCTGTTACCTTCCGCACCAGCATCGCCGCCAACACCAGCGCCGAGTCCCACACCGACCCAGCGAGCACCAGATTGGAGCACAGCCGCCGAACATGAAGACTCCCATATCAAGGCCATACGAGGGCACTTTGGTGACATGAGCAGGGCAGAGCGCTTGAGATTGCTGGGTGAGCTGCTCAACCTCTGCGATAGCCAGGAACTCAGCTTCGTGGCTGAGTTTGTAAGCCCGAGGCTGAAGAAGGACCCTTTCCTGGTCCTCCCTACCGAGCTTTCCTTGAGGGTACGTACCTTATTGTTGCCTGAAAACACGTGCGTGCCTTAGCGGCTGACATCCTGTAGATCCTCGAATGTGTGGACGACCCCACCACTCTTGCACGAGCGTCACAAGTTTCCAAAAAGTGGCGAGAGCTAGTGAACGACGACGGCGCCTGGAGACTACTTTGTCAAAAGTACTCTTTCAGGCAACTGCTGCCCCACGAACGTAACGAACCGGACTCGCCGAGCGACGAAATGGACACAGAACAGCCGTGGGCGCAGGATGCAGATCGCATGTCTCGAGCAGATGACACACCCACAAACAAGCATCTCGAAGTAGGATCGCCTAGCGCAGCGACGGGAGAGCTCCGAACACGAAGTCTGGATCGTGATGCGAAGAGGACTACGTCACTGCGTAAGCCGAAAGCCATCACGTATCGATCGCACTTCAAGCAGCGTTACATGGTCGAAACAGCATGGCGCAACGGCGGTGTTTGCGATGCACGCCAGATCACTCCAGACCAGGGTGTAGTGACCAGCCTCCATTTGACGAAGAAATACATCGTGGTAGCGCTCGATAACGCCAAGATCCATGTTTTCGACACAGTCGGCGACCACCAGAAGACATTGCAAGGACATGTTATGGGCGTGTGGGCGATGGTGCCCTGGGGCGACCTGCTGGTCAGTGGTGGCTGTGACCGCGATGTGCGAGTATGGAACCTGGCTACAGGGTACGTCGGATAATCCGCTCAGCATGCCAGACTCGCTAATCCTGAAATGCAGATATCCACAGTTTACGCTCCGCGGCCACACTTCGACGGTACGATGTCTCAAGATGTCAGATGCCAACACTGCAATCTCTGGGTCCCGGGATACCACACTGCGCATCTGGGATCTGAAGAAGGGCATTTGCAAGCACATCCTGGTGGGTCACCAAGCCAGCGTTAGATGTCTAGAGATCTACGGCGATATCGTTGTATCTGGAAGCTACGACACCACAGCAAAGATCTGGAGCATCTCTGAGGGCAAGTGCTTGCGTACACTCACAGGCCACTTCAGCCAGATCTATGCGATTGCTTTCGACGGTAAGAAGATTGCAACAGGCAGTTTGGACACAAGTATCCGGATCTGGGATCCCAACGACGGGTAAGCTATTTGTAACACCATCAACGACCTTTTACTCACGCGTGACAGCAAATGCTTGGCTGTACTACAGGGCCACACCTCGCTCGTTGGACAGCTTCAGATGCGCGACGACATTCTTGTGACCGGAGGATCAGATGGCTCGGTTCGAGTATGGAGTCTTGCAACCTACCAGGCCATTCACAGGCTAGCGGCGCACGACAACAGCGTCACCAGCCTGCAGTTCGATAACACTAGGATTGTCAGCGGCGGCAGCGACGGGCGAGTCAAGGTCTGGGATCTGAAGAAAGGCACGCTCGTCCGAGAGCTCAGCACACCAGCAGAAGCAGTGTGGAGAGTTGTGTTCGAAGAAGAAAAGGCTGTTATAATGGCCAGCAGGGGTGGTCGCACAATCATGGAGGTAAGTCACCTATTTCACCGATGGTCATGAGTGGCAGAGGTCTGACTCAAACAGGTATGGGATTTCTCTCCACCACCAGAAGAGGACTACGATACCCCCCGCTCCGGCAGCCCAGCCAGCATGCCTGATCATCTTGATATTGAACACCCTCGCCCACAATCAGCCATTTTGCCTCGCACGACACCACTAGTGCAAGAGATCGATGATACCACCGACGTCACCATGGCTGATGCTTGATCAATCTTGACGAGCTCTTGAGATTTTACGACACACGTTTAATACTTTCTTGAAAACGAGCAGATTATCACGGAAGACGGCCGCGAACCGCGCTGGACAACGCCACGGCCACGCACACCACAGCATGTCGATGTCACCACAACCATTTTTATACCCCACAGCGCCGAGTCGCTACACTACCTTCACGCCGCATCTACTCGAACGCCGTACATGTTGTTGACCACGCGGCACACAAGCATCGACACTCCACACCACATACCCTTGCATTCTGGGCGTACCATATCATAGCATCTATCATTACCATTCATCTGAGTGACTGGGGACATTGAGGTAGGGGAGACTGGGAATCTATTGTCTGTCATCTGTTATGGCCATACTTGAGCCAATCTTTGTAGTGAATCTAATGAGGATGTTGGATCACGATTTGTTCGGTTTCTAGGGCTCGTTAGGAACGACATGGCAATGTATTGGGTTCGATCGAACTGGGAAAAGTTCGCAATGGGAGTTCGGCTTGGGTAGAATATTCAACATCATTACTTCATACTGGCATTCCTTGAATTTCCATTGACCTCCTTGCTTGCTTTCCAATCACTCGCACTCAGCCTGGTGCATCAGTCAAAGTACAGAAGGAGCGGCTGCAATGCCCAAGAGAACGCAATGATGTGTAACAGCTCCTTCCGTACGTCGACTGCCTCAGGCTGTGTAGCATGCATGCACTGCGCCACAGCAAGTGGAGCCCAGCTTTGGCAACAGCCTTCCTTCAGCCTGGTCAAGACACCCACCCTATACCTCGCCAACCTCAGTGAATCCACGACGCAGCTCTGCCCATTTCTCTTCCATCCAATATGATGGAACGATGTCGACATGCTGATGTTCGAGAGTTCGATGGCAAGCGGACCTGTTTAGAGTGCGGCAGGACGAGCTTCCGTGAGGCTGAGAGTCGGGATGCTAGCGCGGATCAGAAGCCAGAATATATGTACACAGACCTGAGATGCCTGGAAAGAGGACAAATGATCAGACTGGTCCTGCTGGAGCCCGGCGACTACCATGATCCCTTGAGATGCACGCTCGTTGTCTCAGAACTTCAGCCATGTTCCGAATACGATGCAATCTCGTACACCTGGGCGACCGAAGATGGTGATGACACAAAATCTCAACCTATCGACGTTGACGACAGTATTTTATATGCGACCAAGAACTGCGAGGCTGCACTCCGAAGTGTGCGACAATTTGGAGTCCGAAGACTTTGGATAGATACCATGTGTGTCAATCAGTCCAACATCAAGGAACAGAATCACCAAGTTGGCCTCATGGATCGGATTTACCAAGTCGCCAATCACGTCCACGTTTGTATTGACAACCCCCGTATCGACATTGCAGCGTTAGTTCAGTGGCTTCGGTACGGCGATTCAACTGTCCCCCAAGCGAAAACTTCGCAGATCATGATAACCTGCAACTTGTCTCCGGAAGTCATTCATTCGCAGATGCTGTCACTGTTCAATTGCAGATACTTTCGTCGTCTGTGGGTCATTCAAGAAGTCGTATTGGCCAAATCGCTTGTACTGCATGCGAATGAGCTATCGGTCACTTTGTCAGGATCTGCATGGCACCGTCTTCGGGAGGTCACTACCCAGTGGAAAATCAACCTTCCTGCTCCCTTACAAAGTATAGGGACAACGCATCCTACTCAGCCTTTCATGCGACAATTCATTCGATCCTTGGGCTCTGACTGTTCTGACCCAAAAGACAAGATCTACGCAATACTCAGCATCCTCCCGGAGCCTGTTCGGAAGTTCTTCACGGTTGAATACTCTCGATTGGTCGAACAGGTCTATGCAGACGCCGCAGCTGTATGTATCGCAGAACTGTGCAACCTTTCGATCCTTTCCAGCATCAGACTTGAGCCTGATATGGACTGGCGGGATGCCCCCTGTCTCAGCGTACATGAGTTCATAGAGTACATGAACGCTATGGTTGGCACCACCCCAACGAGAGCGGCAGAATCCATCATCAGGGGCGAAGTGTACCCCTTGCAGCATGTGATACCCATAAGCGATGCGACGGGTCGGGGAAAAAGCAACAGACGTTTTCTGCCGTGCTCGTCACCGGTGGAAATCGTCTCATTCTCCAGCCTTCCTCGTCAAGTACTTCCTTGCCTTAGGGTCCATGCGGGCTTCATAGATCGATCTAACGGTGCGTATACTCAGCACAGTGGGGTAGATCATCTGGGCAACGCCGGTACAGTGCATTGGTTTACATCCGGTCGCCGGAGGAAGTGTTCAAGCGCTATATTTGCGGTCGAATCGCAGAGTAAGAGTCAACAAAGGCTTTACCTCGTCACTCAGAACCGAAGTCAAGTCAAGATATTCATCCGCTCGTGTAAAGTCGGTCAAATTCTTGCAACAGATCGGCAGTGTGCCATCCCGGACGCTTGCTATCTGTCAAGGGAAGGTGATCGCGTTGTCTCGATTGACGGATGTCAGCACCTCCTCCTATTGCGGGAAGTGAAGGGCAATAGGTTCAGAGTACTTGGTAAGTGTTGTATCGTAGGACAGTATAAAGGTCAAGTACCCAGCGAATTGGACACGGTCGACTCTCACTGGTACGGTTTGACTGAGAAAATGCGTTCATCGAATAAGATAAGAGGACGCCCAATATTGCCGAAAGAGAAGAGCCCTGTCGCGAAAAAGTCTTCCAAGACCTCACAGCCAACGAACGCAACACTATTGACCCGTCTCTGGGAGGACCTGGAAAAGAAGCCACGAGTAAAAGGATGGCAGCCCGATATCATGCCAAGAGATCACCAATTCATCGAGATCTATTGACTTGACCAGGGCCATGTTTCGCGAGGGGGTTCCTTGTGGCCTCATGCCTAACAGTTGGAACATCATTGCATAGCCGCAGGTGTTGACGCTCTGACGGATGAATGGAGTCAGATATCTTACGAGAAGAGGATTAATTCCTTCCCTAGTCAAATTGTGTAGCGCCGCAAAATCAGACCTCCGCAGTAGAGTGAGGCAATATCATCTGTCCATGTCATTAACACTCACACACCACGATCAAGGGAACACAGCACAGTACAAGCGGCGTCGGGCGATGTCAGACACGCAGAGGAAGGGCACTGGTTCAGCGGTGCGGAGCTAGGCCAAATGGCTGCATGAATCCCGACTAAGAAGGATACGAGGAGATATGTAGACCACGGTGACAATCAAGGGAAGGTGTTGAATGCGCTCTGCCGGGTGCTGTCCTGCAGCTTCCTTGTTATAGGTAGTTGACGAAATTGCAGACTTGTTAGATTTCACATTTGTTGTCCTTCCATCCTATAATTTTGCAAAGAACATGCAAAACCCAAAGCACCGTCAGCTCGTTTACGCTTTGCGTATGGCGTAGGTATCTGGCTGCAGTACACCTATTCAGGTGGGTATCTGAGCCCACGGGCACCATTCCATCCACTGTTCGGCCCTATCTGTCGAAGTCTCAATACCTTCAATCTCCTGTAGACATCTGCCGCGACTGCTTACTATTGGAGACCGCAAAATGCCCCGCTGCGACACGACTTGGATCAAACATTAACGACTTCATTGCGTCCCGTGCGATCCTAACCCAAAGTGGCAGGTCGCAACGGGACGCCTGAAGCTTATCAGTTCTTGGCTTTGCACTAAGACGTCTTGTCGATTGGCTAATTACTGCTGAACCCATGATGATATAGCACCACGTCGCCTGGAGATAAAAGGTCTCGTTATCGACGAATTACTTCCGAAAAGCTGCATTTGCCTGTAATTCTAGTCTGCATGAAGAAGGTCCGTCGGAGGCTTCGGTAGCACCATGCACTTGCGCTATGCCACAAGCAACCCAGCTGGCGCTACGAGCAACAATATTGGCTGCCACGTCTGTGGCGTCCATCCACGAGACCCCCATCGCAAGTCAACGACGTAAACAGACACAATGTTGCATGGATACAGGCCGCATTGCATCGAATTACACATGCCGCCTTTCCGACCCACTGCAGCGGTACAGTCTCCTTCAAAAGCAACATGGGTCTCAATTTTGAGGGGTAACCTACACGACGTTACAGTTTCGACCACCACTTCTCTGGCATTTGCTTTCACGCTGTCCTTTCGCAACAATGGCCAAAGTCGGAGGTCTGGCCGATGAAGACCCTCGACTGAGTATCAGCGGGGGCGCTTCTTACTTCGATGGACATATACGCCCACAGCACCGCAAGCTGTACGACCACACGGTCACAATGGAAGAATATCTCTACTACGCTAAAACGACGAGAAAGGATCAGGATGCTACCGAGAAAGCCGATGCGGGACGGAAAGTGTCTCTGCTCAGGGTCATGTTCCCACCGAAATCGAGCAAGGAGAAGCTCGACGAGAAGATGGCCCATATAAACACCAATTCTTCGAACCAGCGCGCTACGGTCACCGATGAAGAGTGGATCAATGCATCCAAGGCTTTGCGCAACGCCACTGGCATGGCTGTCTTCTATCTGCTAACTACCGATGTACTTGGCCCTTTCGGGCTGCCTTATGCAGTCGCGACGACTGGTTGGGGGTGAGTTGTCTATGTTGCGTACTCGGGGCTCTGCTGATTCTGGGTCAGACCCTCCGTTGGGCTGTACACTGTTTTCGGCGTTATGGCAGCTATCTCTGGCTCATTGCTGTGGCACTGTTTCATGGGTATGTTCGAAAAAAATTAATGCCCTGCAATGGTTAGCTAATCAGTGATTAGATCTCGATTCTTATGAGTACCCCGTCCGCACTTATGCTGACCTCGCGTTTCGCATCTACGGAAGAGGAGCTCGGTATCTGGTCCTGTTCTTCCAGGCCCTCCAACTGCTGTTGAGTGTCGCTGTCATTCTTGTCAGCAACGGCGAAGCATTGTCCCAAGCAAGCAGATTTCGCCTCTGCTACGCAGTCTGCGTCGTGGTATGGGCCATCGCTGGATTCTTGTTCGGTCAAATTCGAACGTTACAGAAGTTTGGTTTCCTCGCGAACTTTGCCATCTGGATCAACCTGCTTATCATGTTCATCACCATGGGCGTCGCGGCCAACTCGCCTCCCCTGTACTCGGCCTACGCTGCTTCTGCCGGTTATAGCGTCAATCCCGCTTTGGTGAAGCCAGATGCTGCTGGTAAATTCCCTCCTGTCACGCACTCTGCCGGGCTGCCGGATCAATCTAACTTCGCGGCCTCCGTAAACGGACTCATGAATGCTGTGTATGCCTACAGTGGGACCCAAATATTTCTAGATTTCATGGCGGAGATGACACAGCCACGTAACTTCCTGAAGTCTATGTGGGGTTCGCAATTTTTCATTTACACTTGCTACATGATGTACGGCTTGTTCATGTATGGATATCAAGGCCAATACGTCCAGAACCCTTCGTACTTGGGAATCTCGCCATACAACTGGTCGACAGTCGGAAACTCACTGGCAATGGTGACTGCATTGATCGCGGCCGCTCTCTATGGTAACATCGGACTCAAGGGTAAACTCTCCAAAGCACATAGTCAATGAGGCATCGGCTAACAATTCGACAGTCATATACAATAGCATTGGTGTGCAATTTTTCAACGCTCCACCATTGTACACAAAGTCCGGCAAGTGGATCTGGGCTAGCATTGTCCCAATCTACTGGTCTATCGCCTTCGTCATTGGTGGAGCCATCCCCGCTTTCTCCGGCTTTGTTGGATTTGTGTCTGCTCTTTGCGCAATGCAGTTCACATACTCTTTTCCGCCACTTCTCCACGTCGGCTTTATGATACAAAAGAACGCCATCGGTCCGGACGGCGGTTTTGATCCGGCCACAGGTCCAGTCGCTCGAAGCGATTCAGGTTTCAAGCGAATCGTGAGAGGATTCTTCGCCAAAACTTGGTACATTAATGTTCTGAACGTCTTGTACTGCCTTGGTGCCTTTGTCTGTGCTGGACTGGGTATGTGGGCTTCCATTGAGAATCTTATCACGATCTACGCGATCCCGCAGCTCAACGCCTTCACTTGCACTTCTCCACTCAACGCGGCTGGATGAAAGACCAGGCCTCTCTCCTGTTGGATGTTACGCTATTTTGGTATCGCGTGCGTGACTCGGGACGAGCAGTCTCACTTTTGACAGACTATGATAGACTAAATACATACCTAGTCAGTTGAATGAAGCAGTATGCAGTCTTCGAAGTGAATTACGTAGTTTGCGATTCACAAGTATAGAGAGACACCTGGACCAGAACAATTCTCTGGCTCTCAACCTGGCCAACATGACCAACCCTGCATCGATTTACCTAGGAAATACATCTGTACTACGCTATCGGGTACACGTCAGGTAATGCGTCGACGAAAATCCGTACGTCTTCCTTGGTTGAAATGATAACCAGCGCTCGCTGTATTTAGTATGTGCACCTGCCACAATAGCCGCACTCCTCGACTGAGCAGGCTGTGAAGTCCTTTTCCTCATCAGAGTCCCCCGAGCTGCCATAGTATTCGGGTGAGCTAGAACTAGCCGCCGCTCCATATCCTGTATCCTCGTCATCCTCCAGATCTACGCCGCCGTCCCCACATCGCGCCACCCACTGTTCCCTCAGTTCGTTCGGCAGAGCATGTTTGCCAGTACCAGACTGCTTCCTGAGATCTAGTACCCCATGACCAGGGTAGTAAACTTCGAGTAGACTGCCACTGTCTGCTTTGGCGACCGTAGTGATCTTGTCAAGTAGCACAACGAGCTTGTGAATTGCATCAGCATTCTCACTTTCGAAATCCGCAATCAGAGTCTTGACATCCTGGATCTGAATGTCTTTGAAGAGACCAGATCCATCGTGGTAAGCAACAATGAAGTTCGGGATCTGTTTGACCCAGAGCTGTGGCGTGATGTCGTCCATCTTGATGGCCTTTCCCCGTTTGCCAGAACGAGTCTTCAGGTCGAAGATGGACTCTTGAGGGACTGCACTCCCAGCTTGTTCGATGGTAAGTAGACCAGTGCTACTCGTTCTATGGGTAGATATCGTTGTGCTCGATAAGGCTTGGGCGAGGGCGTCTGGAGACCTAGATGGCTCTTCGGTCGAAGGCGACACTGCCGGTTTGACACCATCATCGAAGAAGCCATCACACTCAAATCGGACGAGACACTGGAAACCTCCTAGGTTGTATTGAACAATCCGCTGATGGGTCTCTGAGCCCTTGACATCTAAGGGCCACGTCGTATACGCATTTGGAAACGAATGACCGAAGCCGTGTACGCCTTCGATCAACTCTTTCGGGTCGTTCTCTTTGCGAATGAAAAAGACAGTGTTGCCAATGACCTCTACGCAAAATCGAAAGGCTTTGTCGGCGCCACGCACAAAACGTAAGAGGCTGCCTAAAGTGCTACCACAAGCAAACACATCGGTCCCAGCCGGCACATCACTGGCAGTTGCCATGATAGCCTGGATGGTGGGGGCGACAGGACACTCCGGGTATCGTGCGGCATTTGCATCGCGATAGAAGTCACCACTGTCTTCTGAAAGCCTTTGGGGTGTCTTCAGAGGCGACCATCGAGGTGGTTGACCTGACTCCTGTCAGCATTCTTGATAAGACCGAACTGAATGTGGCAGAATTACCTGGAACTGATATGGCAGTGTCCTTGCCGGCTATCCAATTGTAAGAGGTGATGTATTGACAGTCGGTGATAGTAGCAGAGACTGGCAAGTCCGCACGCAAGGACGTCAGATCCGAATCCTTGATCTGGATGATCAGCTCTCCTAATGAATTCTTAGTGAGATCCACCTTTACAGGCTCCTGGCGCTTAGTGAAGGGACGAGATAATCCCCCATGCCCTCTTCGCGGAGCGTAACCGCCTCGGCGATTCAGTGGTTCAGTTCGAAAAGACATTGAGAGGTTTCTCACGACACGATGTGAGGACAGAGAAGAGAGAATACCTTTCGAAAGAAATCGAGAGACAGCTGCATGAACAGCGCGGCGACTTTAAAGGTGGGGTAGGGTGATGCTTGGACAAGGCTGAGCAAATGCTCGCGCTGTTCAGAATAAGATTGCGCAGATCACCGAGCGTCAAGCAAACCGCCTACGAAAGCAAAGGCGAAAGCGTATGCCATCGAACGACTACTACTTCACCAAAGAAGACATGATCGGCCCTGAACCAGCGGCTGCGCTGCGGGATAACAAATCCTGGAGAGATCTACACAAGCTCATTGGCTTGCAGTCGGTGAAGGAGACTGTGCAATCTCTGTTTGATGGTATTCAAACCAACTACTTGCGCGGGTTGGAAGAGAAGCCTCTCATCGAGTACTCACTAAACAAGTGCTTCGTAGGGTCCCCAGGAACGGGTAAGACATCAGTAGCCAAATTGTATGGTAAGATTTTGGCGGACATTGGACTTCTCTCAAATGGTGAAGGTAAGCCACTCGCACTACATCATGGTGACCATACTGAATAATGATAGTCGTTGTCAAGAACCCGGCAGATTTCATTAGCAACGTCATTGGCGGTTCCGAAGCCAACACCAAAGCCATTCTTGCGTCGACCGTGGGAAAGGTCCTTATCATTGACGAAGCTTATATGCTTGCTGGAAACTCCGGTGACTCTCCAAAGACTGCTGACAGTTTCAAGACCGCAGTGATAGACACCATCGTCGCAGAAGTCCAGAGCACGATCGGTGAAGATCGCTGTGTTCTTCTCCTGGGATATAAGGATCAGATGGAAAGCATGTTTCGTAACGTCAATCCAGGTCTCGCCAGACGCTTTCCACTTGAGTCAGCCTTCGTCTTCGATGACTTCGACGACGTGGATCTCCGTCGCATACTTGACTTGAAGCTTCGCGACATCGGCTTCAACGCGACAGATCAGGCGAAACGGGTTGCTATGGACGTCTTGCAGCGTGCACGGAATCGTCCGAACTTCGGCAATGCAGGCGAAGTTGATATTGTTCTTGACAGGGCAAAAGGTCTCCATCAGAAGCATCTGTCCGCTGGCAAGGTCGTCGATCGTGACACACTGGAAGCGATCGACTTCGATCCGGACTTCGATCGAGGTGAAAGGGCTGGGACTAATCTATCAGCGCTGTTCAAAGACGTTATCGGATGCGAAGATGTGGTGAAGCAGCTCCAAGGTTATCAAATTACCGCCGCCAATCTCAAGGCTCGAGGCAAAGACCCGCGTGAGCTGATCCCATTCAGCTTTCTATTCAAAGGACCACCAGGTAAGTGAACAGCCATACTTCATGTTTTGATACTAAAGACGAGGTCTGCAGGTACTGGAAAAACCACAACTGCGCAGAAGATGGGTAAAGTGTTCTACTACATGGGCTTCTTGAGTGCTGCGAAGGTGGAACAATGTTCAGCGACCGATCTGATTGGACAATACGTCGGTCAAACTGGACCGAAAGTCCAAAAGAAGCTGGAGAGTGCGATGGGGAAAATCCTCTTCATCGACGAGGCTTATCGCCTTGCGGAAGGACATTTCGCCACAGAGGCCATGGACGAGCTGGTCGACTGTATGACGAATCCAAAATACGCAAAGAAGATGATCGTCATACTCGCGGGATACGATAAAGACATCGACTGACTTCTGAGTACGAATCCTGGCCTCACCAGTCGCTTCCCAGAGACTGTGTTCTTCAAGCACATGGAGCCGGTGACTTGTTTGGACTTGCTCACAAAGGATCTGCAAAAGAGGAGCGATACACCGCTCGATCTGACCGTTCTCACACCCCCTTCGCCAGAATTTGAGAACCAAGCCCTGGACCTCTTCGCGAAGCTTGCCGCGTTCGATTCCTGGGGCAACGGACGTGACGCGAAAGAGCTCGCCAATGCTATGTTTCGCAGTCTCATCTCTTCGCCAGTGAATGCTACCAGCTCTTTGGTCCTGACGAGAGAGCTTGTATTAGGCACCATGCAGAACATGCTTCAAGACCGGACTCTGCGCAATAAATCTGCCGGCACATCTCGATTCCAAGGCACGCAATCCAATCGTCGTCACGGCCAGGCAAATGATCGGCAGCCGCCCCCACAAGCATCTACACGACAAGCTCAGCCGCCAAATACCCCCCTTTCAGCGGCGTCTGGTTCGACAGCTCAGCCGACGCAAGATACCAATACTGATAAGCCGCCTAGTCAAGATGATGAGCGGGTCGACCAGTCAGATGAGGAAGACGACCCTCTCAATTCCATCTTCAAGGTCCAACGAGACCCTGGGGTGTCTGACGCTGTATGGGAGCAGCTTGAGCGAGACAAGCATGCCTTCGTAGCACGAGAACGCGAGTACAAGTTCCGACAGGAAGAAAAGCAAAAGCAAGAGCAGCATATCAAAGACCTGATCCGAGCCGAGAAAGCCGCCGCTGACGACAAACAGCGTCGCGAAGCTGAACAAAAGCGCATCGCGGCAGAGCTTGAGCGACGACGCAGAGACGCGGAGCTGGCTGCTATTGAGGAACAGCGTAAGAGGGAGCGACAGGCTCAGCGCAAGCTCAGGGAACTCGGTCCATGTCCCGCCGGATACATGTGGATCAAACAAAGCGTTGGGTATAGGTGTGCAGGTGGAAGTCATTTTCTGAATGACGCACAGCTCGGCTTGTGAAGTTCAGTGATGAAGAGGCTTTTGTGAGGATACGTCACATCCTGCATACATAGTCTGATCCTCGATAATGTCAACAGCATCGTAGTTCTGAAAGAAGGCCCCTTATGCACAATGGCTGAAGAAATCTGACCGCCTCTGCAATCGAGTCTATACTCTGGTAGAGCAAAAGTTGCCATCTCTCCATTCCATCGCAACGGCGTGTAGACGGTCACAAGTCTGCTGCAGCTTCGAAGCCCTGTGCCTTGTCCTGTATCTAGCAGATATTCACATTTGCCTATGTAGAACGGCCATACCTCTAGCGGCGCGCTCATGTTGAATTAACACTAAACGCTCTGAATCCTCGGGCCCTGCCATAATCCCCACACCTGTTCCCGGTACATGTTCGAAATTCTTAAAACAACGATTGTATCCCATGTTTTGCATTCGTACGACCATCGACACGGCCGCATAATCCTTCCCCCGCGCGTGTCAAAGTATCAAACCTAGCATAGCAAAGGGTGTCCAGCGCTGCGACGCAACTCGAATAGGCGAAGAGACGGGGTGTTATCGAGAAAGAGTTGCCCATTAATTTCTTTATTACACCGATTCAGCATAGGGCTGGCTCTTGCCAACTACTTTTCGTAGTGATAGTGTATGTTATGTTACAATCCACTTTCCGTACCGCCGCCAATCGCTCGGCGTGGGTATCAGTCTCGGTTCCTTCGAACTCCTTTTGGTATACGATGCTCGATATCTTGCGGGTCTCGAACGCTCGCGTTGCATGCAGCTCTGCTTCTCGTCGCCTATCCCAGCTTCTCGAGCAGCTTCCTCCTCCTGCGCTCGACTAGCTCATCATTGACCTCCTGCAGTGTCGGGACTTGCCATCTCACGCCATCTCCCGCATCGCCTGGTAACTCAATCCACTCCCTCTGCGTCTTGCCCGGCTTCTCACTCAGATTGTCCGGCAACGTCATGAAATGGTCCCAAGCCTCCTTCTCCTGCTTCGCCTCGTACGCCAACAGCGTACCGTCTTCTTCGTCGAGGTTGTACCCGTAGTATCCCGCGTCCACCTTCTGCCTCAACTCGCTCCTCTTCTCGCCGCCTTTTCGCGCCCCGTCGTCATCCTCAGGCCTCTCCTGCCGCTCAAACAGCTCCTTCACACCCGGCAACTCCCTCGCCCGCCCAAAGTACCTATACCCCTTCCCACCACCCGGCACCTCTCTCCCCTCCTCATCCAGCACGCGCCCACCCCTCATGTAATTCGGGCCCCCAAGATCTCTGATCTGCTTCTCCCACATGTACTTCTCGCGCATGGCCTTGTTGATTTCGTCATTGAGGTCGCGGATCTGGTAGTCGGACAGCGCCTCGTCCTGGATCTTGGTCACTTTGCGGCTGATTTCCTTAAGCACCTGGCCGCGCCACTTTTCGCACACGGGGATCGACGTCACCGAGGTAATCAGCTTTGGGCGTCGTGTGCGTGAGATGTCGATTATGCCTGCTTCGGCGGCTTGCGCGGCGCGGAAGCGGAAGAGCATCGAGTGCGCCTTTTCTGAGTTGCGCGCCATGGTGAGAGATGTGTGGTTGGTGTGCCGGTGAGTGTGGGGAGGTGGAGGATGTGCGCGATTGTTTGCGCTGAGCGAAGGGAGCTGGGGTCGTGTTAAGGTATGCGAGGGCTGTTATGTGGTTCGTGCGCAGCGTGTTTCGTGATTCGTTAATGTTTTACTGTCTGTAGTTGCGCAGACAGAATGCCGCTGGTCGGTTCGGGAGTCTGTAATGCTGATGTTGGGTTTTCAGGCTCGTCATCGCTGCGATCGAAAAGTTTGGTCGTCTAGAGATTCCTTGGCATTTCACTGCAAGGCAGGCACGCACGGGCCTCATTCACTCCACCTGATGTCCTGGGGAACGTTGGCAATGAAAGCTAGACTCGCATCACGTAGCAGATCCAGCGCGTCATCTCAGAGTCGTCATGCACTCAATTGAGATGTTTCTTGATTCCTTTCTAATCGACGTGCGCCAGATCGATACGCGCTGAAAGACATTATTGACAACAATTGCATGTGAAGAGTTGAGAGTACAGGTGCGGTTTAGGGAAAGAAAGTCATTAGGTGCGCGTCCCCGGTACATCGCCATACCATCTGTATCCCACATCAATCTTCTCCCTCCAATCGATGGCTTGCGCCCAGATGCTCTCGCGTCCGCAATTTCGTCTGACCTGCTGCTTCGTGCGGACCCAAACTTCGAGGCGTACTCCAAAGGCAGAAACGGCGATGGAAAAACACATAGGAAATAGAGAATGGATTTCGCAATGCTTGCTGATACTGATGACTAAGGAAATGAGACTGTCAGTCAGATTAAACGACTATGAGGTGCGTGTGCGCTAATAAGTAGGTAGGAAGGTAGCTGTGAAGGAGGATCTAACCACCAGCGCTGAAGTTGGAAGCCTCCAAATCATTTCGATGTTGTATCCGGTCGTTGCGAGCTTCCGTACGCGACTCGGTCCTAGACTCGGTCCGTGACTCTGCTCGCGACTCCGCACGAGTGTCAGCCCGTGAGCTTGACCGTGAAGTCAGCGAACCGATGAAAGACGGCCGGTTGCTCAGCGCGCTGTGACTATTATGGCGATGCTTCATCGAGTGCATGTGCAGATGCCCTACGTCATGCTTGCCGTCGCAGCAAGCTCGAACATTGACCATGCCCTCAATGTCGCGTTCAACATGGTCGTGTATCTCGCGGCTCAGATCCATTGTGGCCGCGGTCGGTTCCTCGAACGTGCTTTCGTCAATCCTGCTCCGACGGCTTGAGAACGAGCCTCGCATGGCGGAGTTTGGCCTGAGCAAGCTGCTGAAGCGACCGCTCATCGAGCTTGTCTGGCCAGGTTCAGTGGAAGCTGCACGCTGGGGGGTAACATGGTGCTGTCTGAGCGTTGGAACCTCGTCACGGCTGAGAGTTGTGTTCCGGCTCATGCGTGATGTGTTAGAAACCCTTGATCGACCAGTCGCGCGCGATGCGCTTCTGTACCCAGCGTTGAACTCATCCTGGATTTCATTCGCCGCTGGTGATTCGGGTGGTCGCTGCTCGGGCTCCTCAGCCCCCTCCTCAACCCTTTGACAAAGGTAGCTGAGGGCGTTGAGCCAGGTCTCATGGCGTCTGCTCGTAGCGGCAGTAAACTTGATGGAACGACCTGGGGTAGAGATGAGCAAGCTCTTCTGATGCAGACCCGGAGGCGTGGGGTTGGAATCCTCGACCTCCTCGACAGATTCGATTGCCACACTCTTCGCTTTCAACTCTGTTTTCCCGGCTGTCTGGGGGTCTCTATCACTCCAGTACAGCGTCCTGGTGTAAGGATGAATCCAGAAGAATCGGCGATGACGCGTGTCAGACATGCCACCTCCCATCGTCTTGCGCGTATACTTCCAGAGGTACTCGCCAATCATAGTTTGTGTAATAGCTTGGATCATGCGAGGATCAGTGGCACCTGGTGGTAAGCCCGGTGGTGCGAATGTAGGTCCTCCTGCAGTGTTAAAGCGTTGGTCGACCTCAGACGTGAACGAGGAGATTGATGAACGACGGCTAATCGGTGACGATGCTCCACTACGAGCATCGCTGCGGTTGGTAGACCGACGGCGAGCGCGCGGTGTGGTACCGCCAGTACGGCTGGGCGTCAGTGTGGCGGTGCCTGTTCTCAGCGATGGTGTAGATGGTTTCTTATAAGCCGAAGCAGGCATGACTGGCGGACCCATGTTGGTTGAAGTTGCCGCTACGACAGGCTGCATGAGAGCGGCCGCAGCAATGACCTGCTTGTGGTCGGCTGGCAGCGGTGGCGGGGATGCAGCGCGCGAGCGCACGCTGCCAGAACTGCCAGGACGGCGGGGAACACGCTCTCCCGAGTGCCTCCTGCTAGGCGAAGGAGGGGGTGACAGGGACTTTTCGATGCCAGCTGTGGCGATGGTACCGATTTGCCTGTTACTGCCACGAGCAAGCAGCAGCTTGTCAATTTGATCAGCAGACACCATGGTCTGGGTGCCACCATCGGTCATTGCTGAACGTGTCAGCTTGTGCACCGTGTTGGCATTGATGGGCGCAAGCGGACTGCGAGCAGTCTGATCCTCGAGAGGGGTCTGGTCAGACTCCACATGTCTGTCTTGACTCCATGGCTGCGTTGCCTGCGCAAAGTCAAGCGTCCATGGTGTGGGACCGGTTCGGTGCGCAGTAACAGGTCTTGAAGGAATCTGGGGTTCGGTGTGCTGGATTGAGAGGTTGGACAAAGTCAGCCCAGGAGCGACAAGGCGGTTCGCTGTGGATAGTCTGCTGGGGGTTGGCAAGAAAGCAGGTACTGTGGGAGACTCTGGCTCGTCATTCCGAACGGTTTTGACATTCGAGAAGCCTGACGAGGTCATTGCTGGGTGGAGAGGCTCGGTGTGTTGAGCTGTGACAAGTGACACGCCTGGCAGAGCCTGCCGCGGAGGCTCACGGGGGTCAGTAGTCTGCGATGAGAACGTCGAGAAGCTCGATGGTACTGCTCTTGGTTGAACAGGCTCGGTTGTCTGAGCAGACATCGTCGAGAACACTGGAAGCGCCTTGGGAGTCTCGACGGGCTCGGAAGATTGGTATGCCAGGGCGGACAGCTGGGGCGCTGTTGGCTTGGGTGCCATAGGTTCAGTAGCCTCAGAAGCGAACCATGACAGCTGCAATGATTGCGGCTTGGGAATCACGGGTACTGTGCTTCTTGAAGCGAAGTTGGACATCTGCAGCGATTGCTGCTTTGGAACAACTGGGTTGGTTGCATTTGACGCAAATGACGAGATCTGAAGCGGCTGTTGTCGGGGCGTCAGTGGCTCTGTAGTCTGAACGGAGTGCAGAGAAATTTGGTGAGAGACCTGCTTAGGTGCGAAGGGCTCTGTTGCCTGCGAGGTGTGCGAAGAGAAAGCATGGAGAGCCTGCTTAGGCAAGACCGGTTCCGTGGCCTGGGACGAGTGCAGAGATAATTGATGCGCGACAGTCTTCGGCGCAGAAGGAGCCGTAGCCTGCGAGGAGTGCAGGGAAAATTGATGAGCTGCTGGCTTGGGCTGGTATGGCTCTGTCGCTTGCGAAGACGTTGTCGAGAATGTCGACAGCGGCGCCCGAGGTACATCCGCGGGTTCGGTCGAGTGTGCCGAGAAGGTTGACAAAGTCAATGGGGATTGCTTTCGTGCGTCTTTCCCATCCACTTCACGGTCGACAGAACCTGAAGCAACATCGTGAGGCTCTGCTAATGATCTCGACGCCTCTTGGGGCTCAGTCATCTGCGATGCTACAACGCCAGAGGCGACCAGAGCAGCCGGTGCCAGGGCCTTCAGACCAAGTCCATGGTGGTGACTCTCATCAGGCTCGGTGCTTTGGTGTGACATCGACGACATGTCCAGCGGTGCGGCCTGTGCATGTTGCGGCTCGGTCGCGTGCCCGGATACTGTGGACATGTCGAACATCTGCCTGGGAGCGTCCTTCGGCTCACTTGCATGACCAGTGACTGAGGACATATTGAAAGCTTGACGGGGAGCCTCACGCGGCTCACTGGCATGAGCGGACACCTCTGAAACTCCGAATTGCTGCCCCGGAACATCTTGAGGTTCCGTCATGTGACCAGAAACGCTCGACATATTGAATGAAGGTGCGGGCACAGCCCTTGGCTCAGTGTCATGGCCAGATATTGAAGAAAGGTTGAAGATCGGCGTGGGCACAGATCGGGGCTCGGTTGTGTGACCAGAGACAGCGGAAACGCCGAGGGCGGGCGCAGCAACTGCACGTGGAGACGTAGCATGGCCCGCAACCGAAGAGAAGTTGAAGACTGGTGCAGGCGGAGACCGAGGTGAGGTATGTTGAGCATGATGAGCCTCCATTGCAGAGATGCCAAGAGACGGTGCTGTGGGGATCCGTGGTGACGTATCGTGGGCAGCTGTAGACGAGATGGTCAGGGGCACAGATGCGGGGGCCCTTGGAGAAGATTGATGTCCAGACACTGTAGAGATATTGAGCGACGGTGGTGAGACAAGCTTTGGCTCGGTATGGTTGAAGGCGTGCGCCGAGAGCTGGAGCTGAGGCGGAAGTGGCGCCGCTGGGCTGGTACCCTGGCTGACCAACGACGAAAGATGCAGCTCAGCTGGCTGAGGTGCTTGAGGTTGAGCATCGTGAATCTTGTGGATAGACGATACGCTCACATGTTGTGGCACGCTGGGCTCGGTCATTGTGCCAGAATCAACCATAGCTACCATGGGGATGGTTCGTTGCAGAGCCGATCTGCCAAGAACGCTCTTCTCCGTCGCAGACTCGGGAGACACGACGCTTGATCGCCCTGGAGTGCCCTCAAACGCACTGTCCGTATCTTCGCCTCCACTGAGACCATCCAGCTCGGCAAACAAGCTTCTGCCCTGGGCAGGCGTGCTTTGATTGCTGTTGCTGGCCGGAGAATCTCTCGCCGTTGGTGGTGTGCCGTGGTGGAAGATATCTTGGAGGCTTCCTCGAGGTGTCCCGATCGATTTACGAGAGCTTGACGGCCGCAGGTAGCGGAAGGACGAGTTGCGTTTCCGGCTCTGAGGAGTGCGTGCATTCCGATCAGACTCAGATCCAGAGTTCGACGCTGTGCTCTCATAAATGTCGCGGTAGCTCTGACCGCTATGTTGGCGCCGGACAATCGCAGGCGATCTGTTGCGGATGGTGCCCTGGTTCGATCCCATCTCGGTCTCGGTCAATTCGTCGCTGCTATCGCCGTCAAGAGTCTCAGCACCAGTCTGGAAGGCATCTGTCTCGGTAGTCGTGCCGTCGTCGTTCGCAGTCTCGAAAGCAGCATCCGAGACTTCGTTGGTGGTCTCGAAGCCTTCGTTTGCGCTGGTGTCAGCCATGGAGGTGTAGCCGCTGAGAAAAGCGCCAGGAACCGAGTGGTGAGGCCTTTGAGGTTTGCTGGGAGAAGGGACTAGGTCTTGCTCTTCCCACTCATCGTCGTCGAGTTCCATGATGACTTCTTGCGTGCCTTGCCTCATCGCACCAAGACGGTCTGGTCGGGCTGGCTTCTTAAACACATCCTTGTCAGCCTTCTTGCGTTTGCTTGCACTGCCAGGGGCCTTGGACTCGTTGCGAGCAACATCAATCTCATCGCGAGCGTCTTGAAGCATGCGCTTCAATTCGATCTTTTCAGTCTTCTCGCGGTGGATATTGTTCTTGAGCTGCTGGATCATACGGTGAGCGTGCTGCAAAGAGTGCTTGAGGGTCTCAGATTCGAGCTGGCCGTGACGAGGAGTAGCCTTGCTAGGAGAAGGTGGTGGGGAGTGCTCGGGAGTCAGATTCTCGCCTTCGTGGAAGCTGGCATCCGGGGAATCTTCCTCGGGAGAAAGGTGCTCATCGCCTCTCATTCGGTAAGCAACGGCCTTTGCGAGTTCCTGATTCTGCGTGGATAGATCCTCAACCTTGCGCTGGAGAGCATTGCGCTCAGCCTCTCCCATGGCCACATTTCGTCGCAGTCCAGAGAGTTCGGTCTCGTGCTGCTTGACTCTGTTGATGTGGTCGTCATTCAACTTTGCGTACAGGCCCTTGAGCTCTTCGAATTCACGCTCCAGAGTCGATTTCTCGGACTTGGCCAAGTTGAGATTGTGCGTGAGACGATTCTCCTTGTCGGCCGCTGATTTCGACAGTGCTTCGAAATCGCGCACTTGGGTCTCCAGGCTCCAGTTGACGTCTTTCAAACGGGAGTCGCTCTCATCGAGAGCGCGCAGACGCTGAGACAGGCCTTCCACCTCGATCTCCAGGTTCGCCCTGTCCAGCTCGGCAGACTTGAGCGATTCTTCTTTATCCAGTAGCACAGCCTGCAATTCCTTGAGTTGCGACAACAGAGATGTGGAGATCTCGGTGGCCAGATGGATGTCCTGGATGCGGTTTGGCTGCTGGTTCCTTTGCTTGCGAGATGGAACGCTGACTTTGGTGGGAGAGCTCATGGCGTCGCTGGCGTAAACAGAGCTGCCGTTGAGATCAGATTCGCCGCTGGGCACGCGGGACTTTGGCAGGAAAGCACGCGCCGTCTCGCGTCCCACCTCGTTGAACTCCTTCTCGATCTCGGCCAAGCGCGAGCGCAACTCAGGGCCGATATCATCGTCCGCCTGCTGTCCCTCCACTTCCTTCAGCCGCTCCTCGAGCTCCTTGCGCTGCTGCACAAGCGCATTGCCCAAGTGTGATGTCTCCTGCAGTCGACGGGTCGTTTCAGCGAGATGTGCCTCCAGGGCCCGCTTGGCCTGCACCGGAGAGCCATTAAGGTATAGCGAGAACTGCGAGTTGTCAAAGGCCGAATAGCGTTGCCTGTGGCCGTCTTGCGTGGTGAACGGGTCGAGGCGATTGTAGTCGTCCACCACCAGCGCACCTGGCGGTGGATTTGCCGTCGTTGCCATGTCTGATTCCGCAATATCGGCATTCACTGTTCCATCGCCCAAGAGTAGTATTACAAAGGTGCAAAGGTGTAAAGGAGGTCAGTCCGAAGGGGGTGTCTAGGCAGCGGTCGCAGACAAAGAAGTGGTGCGTTTTGTTTTGTCGAAGTGGCTCCAGATTGCGCCCAGCGAAGGGGTTGCTCGAGTGTTTGGCGACGCGTGAAAGGTAGGGGGACAGGCTGCGAGTACTGGGACACTTTGGCGTCGCAGGGGGTATCGGCGGCGCAGGCGGTCCACAACTACACGGGTAAAAGAAGAAAAGAAACAGAAAGAGAGAGGCCACGGGGGCGCGAAGAGAATGGCGAAGGAGGTGGGCGGGATGCGCGACAGGTGGAAGCTGGGTGCTGTGCAGAGACGAGATGAGAGGCGTCTGTGCGAGGCGCTAGCGCTGTCAAACACGCAGCGGGTGAAGGCGCTGTTTGTTCCTGATTGGCCTGTGATGTTGACCTGAACGCATCAAAGGTATCGATAAACAATGACTACATCATCTCACGCGTCGTACCCCTCACTTCCGTGTGCCGAGCGGCGCGGTGCAGACGCGTTTTGCTGACAGCTGAAGATTGAGGTGTTCAAACATGCCCGCCGTCAACAAAGCAGTAACAAAGGGTATCCTGGCACGTCAAGGGGGCTCATGACAGGACCAAAACAAATGACGTGACGATGAAACATTGACTCAATCACCGAAAAGTCACTACAGGCGACTGCAGATTGTATGAGGGTGAGACAAAAGGAATCAGTATTCTGTCGCACTCGAGGTTGACGTGGTGCAGCCAGGGTCCAGGATAGACGTCGACGACCTGGGAGGTCGAGTCTCTCACCAGGATACGTTAGTGTTACTCAAGGGTTTGCGTAGACTGAGAAGGCAGTGTCAGACAAACATTACGGCGAGAATGCACTAGAAGAGCAACCGATGTTGTTTAGGCCTGTCTCTGTGTAGCTTGGGAGGTCTCTCGTACATTTGTTTCTCAAATAATCTGTGTTTATGCAGCGTATATCGAGGTGCAAGCCCTCTACTACTGAGATTGTAAGTCGTAAGAGTTGGCCAAGGACTCCTCAGACTTCATCATGTGAGTCTACATGTTATGTGAGGAGCGGCCGTCGATTCACGGCGGCGGTGCAGATGGGTGCATCGGGGTCGTGGCTGAGCGGGAGGCTGGATGCGGTAGGCCGTGCTGTCACGTGGGTGGGTCTATCTTGCTATTCACTGACTATGGTATGGTGATGCAAGCGAGGAAGCTGTCAGGTCTGTGGGAATAATTGCATACGCTCTCTGTTGCCTCGCTGTCCTGTCGCTCCCTGTGCTGGGAGACGTGTAAGTGTGATGCTGCAGGACGATAGGCGTGGACAGCAGTGCAGATAATAGTATGGAGCCACAGGCTTCTGGAACGCGGGCAGGACAGCAGTGCCCCACCAGCGGGTGTTTAGCGACGACGCAAGCGGGATGGCGCTGGGAGTCGCGAGACGATTGTGAGCGAAAGTCGAGCGAGCCCCTCGGTGAAGGGAGAAAGTTTCTGCGTGGGTGCGCGCGTGTTGATGCTGCGGGTGACTCTATCGGTCGTTCCTCTGCATCGTTTGTTCCTCATGCATCGTTGGTTTCTGTGAGGCTTCCCCTAGCACTCATTCGGTCGCCGGCTCCCCCCCAACGTGCGTAGAGGAGTGCCGCAACCAGGATTGCGTCCTGTGACTCGGCTCCACCAGCGACTGCTCCGTCCCGGATGCGTCTGTTTGCGCCAGGTACGCTCTCCGGCACGACGTCGCGGCGATGGGTTGAGCAGCTTGAGCAGAGACACTGACAGGCCGCGCCAGGCGTCGTTTTGGACATCCACGCATCGCCCATTACCTGAGGAGCGAGGACGGTGGACCGAGACCGAGGCGTGACGACACAGGCGCAGAGGCACAGGCGCAGAGGCACAGGCGCAGGCAGGCACGGGTCCATGCACCTTCACGCGACGCCGAGTCTGGCGGCCGAGGTCCCAGGCGTCGCGCAGGCGCAGCTGGACGTGCTGGCGCGCAATGTCGAGGCGCGCCGGGTGCAGCTCGAGGCGGACATCGACGCATACATTGCGCGCAAGCACGACGAGCTGCGGCAGTATGAGACGGAGGTATGCTTGCTTGCCTGCCTGCTTGCGTGCGACGGCATTCCTATTCCCACGCATCCGGCACCAGAGACAGGCCCCGACTAACGCGGCCTAGCTTGTAGAAACGCTGCGTGCCATGGGCCGCGACGACTCACGACGCTCCAGCGCGGCCTCGACCGACAGCAGAGGCGAGCCACCTGCACCTTCACCCTCGCAGCCCGACGAGCACAGAAAGGCGAAGAAGCACGGCCGCGTGCACAAGCGCGAGCGAGAACTGTACGGCCTCGTCACGCCCGTCTTCCTGCCGCTGCTCGACGCCCGCGACTCGACGTCGACGTCGCCCGAGAAGAAGCCCGCGCCCGCGCCCCAGCATGCCGCTCGCCCCCCGCCGCACTCTCAGGACGACATGCCGGCCGACGCGCCCGCAAAGGACGTCAAGAAGCGCCGCAGCTCCATCAAGAAGAAATCCGCCCTGCGCCTCGGCAGCGCCCCGCGCATCCGCAAGCGCGTCTCCCTCGTCATCGACGACCACGTCGTCCTGCCCAGCGACACCATCGCAGAGCCCGCCCTGACCTCGCCCGCCAGCGACACCACCTCGCTCACCGCCTCGACCGCCTCGCTTGACGACATGATCGACCCGCGCCTGACCGCCGACGGGCCTGTTTTCATCGAGCACACCGACGCCGTCCACCACAGCCTGCCGCCGAGCATGACACAGCCAGCCAAGGCCGCCGTCACAGAAGGGAATGGCTCACCGCCCACGAGCTCACATGTCACGAGCCCACAAGCCACGAGCCCACAAGCCACGAGCCCGCACGTCACCAGCCCACCCCTCCCCTACGCCCCGCCCAGCTACGCAACCCGCTCCTTCCTCGACCCGCCCCCTGAAGCCATGCACATCGAGGACCTCCCCTCGCTCCCCACCGCCCCGGGGCCAGGCCCCATCTATCCCTCCACCGACGACGCCGAAGACGAGCTCGCCTCCCAGTCCGTCGCGCACGACGACCAAGGCTTCCAGACCTACGTCGGCGGCATCAGCGGCTCCGGCGTCGACGACGTGAACCAGGCCGGCAGCGTCGGCTATCCCTCTTCCCTCGGCGCTAGCTACCTCGAGAGCTACATGCAGGGCCGTCCGCTGAGCGTGCGCATGGCAGCCGCCGAGCGCGAGGGCGACACGGCCGAGCTGAGGAAGCTGAGGGGGCTCGAGGAGAGAAGGAGAAAGAGGGAGAGCGAGGAGAAGAAGCAGAATGCTGATGAGGAGGACTGGGATGTGCCGCTGGCCAAGAGCAGGGTTGCTGATGAAGATGATTTCATGGGGAGTATGGATGATTTTTGATACGTACCTCGCCATGGCTTGAATAGGGTGTGCTTTTTGAAAAACGGCGTTGGGCGACGCGATTAGACTCAAGTCAGCAAGACTGGACAGCTTGGCTTTGTATATAGTAGATTTGTATATTGGCGGTGTACTCGTGTTTCCACCTGCACAATAATTACAACAAACATCCACCTACAACATCTACCTACAATATCCACCTACAACGTCTACCTACAACGTCTACCTACAACGTCTACCTACAACATCTACCTACAACGTCTACCTACAACGTCTACCTACAACGTCTACCTACAACGTCTACCTGCAATATCCACCACAACACCTACCACAACACCTACCACAACACCCACCACAACACCCACCACAACACCCACCACAACACCCATCTACGACAGCCATCGCTCGTCCAACCCAACCACAAACTCCCTATCCACCCCCACAAAACTCCGCCAGAAATCAACCTCTAGCCGCCACGGCTTCGTCTGCACCGCCCACGTCGCCCCCTCGCTGAACCGCCGACACTCGCCCTCATCCCTTCCCATAACCACAACCAGATCCCGCGCCACCCACACCTGCTTGCCCCATACATACTCGTACGGTTGCAGCCGCTGCGAGAGCTGCTGGTGCACGCTCCACTCGCTGTACGGCATGTCCTTGGGCACAAACTTCCACTCCCAGCACCGCCCGCGGTCGTCGAGGAACGCGCACAACGGGCGCTTGTCCACGCCCATCATGAGGGGGTAGAAGTGTGGCGCCGACCAGAGCCGCAGCAGGCTGAAGCGCGCGGCGGGGTGTTGGGCTGCGAAGCTGCTTATTGCGGCGGTGATGGAGGACGGGGTTATGGAGGTGGGATCGTCGAGGGATGAAGTGAGGCGCGTGAGGGGAAGGCCCCGCCGGTAGTCAATGTACATGTCCAGCACGCGCCCTGGCTCGGCGGCTGCTGTTGCAACGCCCGCTGCGCTGCCACCGTAGGATGCGCAGATGACGCCGGCCTTGAACAGCTTGGCGATGATGGGACGCAGCGCTTTGCGCCAGGATAACGGGTAGATGTCGTCGATGGCGTCGCCAGGCGCGCGCCCCTTATCGGACAGCAGGGCCTCCCAGTCCTTCCAGAAGGCCTTGGGCATGGTCTTGTTGCTCCTGTGCGTGCGCCGGTCGGGCGGGTGGAGCGCGCGTGCGGCCTGGTCGAGGAGCGCCGTGTCGCGCCATGGCTCGCCGTGGGGGGAGGCGAGGAACGCTGCGCCCGAGTAGAAGACGGCGATGGCAGCATAAGCGGTGAAGGCGTCGTCGCTGATGCGGCGCTCTTCGCGGAAGAGGTGGGACATGCGCATCGTCTTGCAGAGCTCAAAGGGCTCGGGGTTGAGGGTCCCGTTCTCCATCACGTACGCGTCCATGGCGTCCACCATATACTTGTGCTCTACGTAGCGTTTGAGGGCCGAGGGCTCGGCATCGCCGAGGTGGAAGCTTTGTTTGAAGACTGTCGCTATTAGCCATAGAATGTCCAAGTCGTGACTCCGCCTACCTTTGCTCTTCTGGCGGTCAATGTGTCGGTAGAAATCAGCCTCCATGCCGCGGTCGCTGTGGTCATACTCTTGCAGACAGCGCAGAGCGAAACGACAGCACCCCATAAGTTCCACCGGGTCCGTCCTGATCGACTTTGGTAGTTTCCTTGCTCTCTTGGACTCGGGGTCGCGCAGTATGGATACAAAGTAGTCTTCCCCTTTACTTATCGTTGACCTGAACTGCTCAGCGAGGATCTCGACGGCTTCTGCAGCGTCCTCGCTCTCTTCAGGCTTTAGCTCACTTTTGTGGACAAGCTCAAGTCCGTCGTGGTCACTCTTGTCTTCCCAATCAGAATCATCATCATCTTCGGCCTCGCCAAGGTCAGTGCCATCGGACGATTCGACTTCGTCCTCGGTGTCCAGATCGCCGGCGAACCTGCGGAAGTCGATGGGATCTGTTTCGAACATCTCCATGGCGCTCGGGACGTGGCGATAGAGGTCGTTGGGTAGAAGCCCGGTATTTTCGAGCGGGAACAGGATGACATCCTCCAGCTCGTCGGCCTCGGTGTACTTGTAGCTGTCTATAAATCCTTCCTTGCCGAAGCCGCCCTGTGGAGACCACGACCATGCACGCGCGTTCGTTTCGAGCCCGTCCCAGATACTCTCCGCCTTCTCGTCTGGCTTGATGCTGCGCACTCGCTCAGTGACCGGGTCTTTGGTAAGCGTTTTGAGGATCGGACCAGCAGTGGAGAACATGTCCTTGAGCTCGCGCACTCTCATCGCCCGAGTGAGTACCTCTTCGATCTTGCGTTGCAAGATAAGGAATGACCGACCCGGACTGGAGTCCCAGATGTACACATCGTAGAACTCTTCGAACCCAATGTGCCATTTGCGAGACCTGTCCATCGCTTCGAAGAATGTGGGACCCACTTCTCCAACGATATCATACTCGTTCCTGCTGGCTCTGCCCCACCCGCTCTTCTCGCGAAGGAGCCAAAGCTCATCCTCAGGCGGGGAGATGAGGATGCGGCCGGTCTTCCCATCACGGACGAGGGCACGCAGCTCCCACGACTCCATGGCAAGATACTGGATGAAGCGTCGGCTGACAGGGTCATCGCGCTTGACTTGACCACAGATGAAGTTTCTCATCTCCGTGTGTTGATGGGCTCTGCGAGTCATGCCACGACTGCCTGTTTGGAAGTAGTTGGTGACGGACTCCGCTTTGTCTGCATGAAAGTATGGTATGAAGCCTAGCTGAAGGAGCTGTTGTCGTGCGAGATCGCCTATGAACTTGGTCCACTTTGGTGCGGGAAAGTAGTGGTACAAGCACAAGATGTTCAGTTCGAAGAACTCGTTCCAGTTGCGACAGAGCTCGACGGCATCAAAGAGATCGGAGTCTTTAGCGATGATAGAAAAATGGAACCAACCACCGCGCGTAAGCGCTTTCTCGCTCGGGTAGTTGTACATGTAGCGTCCGCATATCTTGATACGTGTGCGCGTGCGAGTGTATTGGCTCTCGTCTGTGACCTTGCCGAAGTCGACGGCGCCTGATTCTCCGGTGAATGGGCTCTTCTGGTTCTTGTTTGCTTTCTTCGCCGACTTCTCGCGCTTTGTCTTGTAGTTTTCGGGTACCTTGCTCTTCTTGAACTTGAGACGGTATTTATCTGGTGTCTTGTAGACATCGCGGTCGTCTTCGATTTCTTCGTTCTCATCAGCATCTTCCAGATCTTCGACTCCGTCTCGTTCACGAATGAAGTCCGCGCAAGCATCGCGAACGTCTTGCAGCACCGGACGCTCCAGCTTGAGGCACAGGTCGCGAAGACTCTCGCGCGAGACCTCTTCCTTGCTCACAAACTCTTCGATGCTCTCGGCCTTGAGTGCGGCAGGGAGCAAAGTAGACTGCGTAAGCAACAGTCGGCAGAACAAGAAGCTCTTAATTTCAGCGACTTCATCCAGAAGCTGCTCTATCTCATCATCCGGAATAGTGGGCGTCTGAGCATCGTATCCAGTCGGTCCACTACCCTGGACGTACCAGCCTGTCGCTCTCTCGAATTTCACTGGCTTGCGGAGACGCTCACGCATCTGGCCTCTAGTCTCCATCTCAATCACATTCGCGCCTCTGCCCTCTGGCGTCTTCAACGTAGGATCCGCTAGCTTTTTGGTCTCGGCGTTGACTTTCTTTGCGCGCTTCTTCGCACTTTTCGAGAGCGCCTTTGCAGGACTTGCAGATTCAGAAGCGCCTTCAGCTTGAGGACCATCTGTTCCACCGGACGTATCCTCACTCGCAATGTTGGGCTCTTGATCCTTGAGCATAAGGAAGTATTTGATGAGCTCGACGTAGTTTTCACGTTCATAGCCATAGACATCCCTGATGGGATCCCAGTCGTCCTGCTCTTCTTCGGACATGTCGGACAAGCGCTGTTGATACGTCTCGTCAAGGAAACGTTCTTGCTGCTGCTGAGATTCCCTGGCCTGCATCTCAAGTTGCTGGCGCTTGATCTCTTTCTGATGACGCTGGAACAACAATGACTCAAGTTTGACCTTTCTGGATTCCGTCTCGCCTTCCTTCTCTTCTTTGGCTTGGGTCTCTTTGACCCAGTCGAACCACTGCTGTTTCTCATACATGACGGCGACTGTACGTTTGCCAAGCTTCTCAAGTGCTCTCGTTATGTTCTGCCTCTCGTTGAGAAGCTTGTCGAGGTACTTTTGATGGCCATAATCGTTGTCAATTGCGAAGAAATGGCTGTGGTGCAGCTTGCGGGCTCGGATGACACGGTCCAGCAACTGGAACGTCCTGAAAAGATAATCATGGAGTTGCTTGAGCGTGTCTTCATCATTGATATCTGCATAGTCATGGGACACTATGGATCCTTTCTTGCCGGCAAAGTACGAGGGTTGATTGCTGGGCATCGAGTCGAGCTCTGCATTGCGTTTCTTGTATCCGCGATACAAAGCTGTTTGTGTTAGAAGTAGCTCTATGCAGCGGGGTATACTATCGCTGATGACTGCCCACTGTGAGGTTGTGATTTATGGTCGCTTACCTTGACATTGACGCGAATGAAAGGTGCACAGACGGCCATCAGCAGAAGTTGCCACCTTGTCACATGCCGTCTGTCCGCTTAGATCGGACAGCAGCCGAGCACGACAAACTGAAGCCATAAGAGTGATAAAATAAGAATAAATGATTGTTGTTTTCGGTTAAGATGATTTCAAGGTAGTCTTGGGCTAGATAAGTGTTGCGGGACCCCGCGCGCACTAATGACACGCTAGTGTCGATTATAAACGCGTGTTCTCGTGATATTTGAGGGTGCAACCATGGGTCATGGATTCTTCATTTATTCTTTGTAAAGGGCTGGTTTCGCGTGGACCCTTTGAAAATGAGTTATCGCAAAGTTTCAGAGGTATAGAGCGTGCGCAAGTGTAGCTCTCATAGTTCCAGTAAAGAACTTCATGGGTATCACATAATCCGCTTGCTAATGAGTTTAAGCCCTGACAACTGCATCAACTCCTTATGAGTCCTCATTCTCATTCTCATCAGTCTCTGCCTCTGCTTTCTTCTTGTCCTCCCATTTCTGCTTCTTCTCCAACAACCTCTGCAAATTCTTCGCCCCATTAAACACACCATACGTCTTCGCATTACATGCGGCGCACGTAGGATCCTTCCTATACCTCTTAAGCGCACACGCTTCGCAAAAGTAGTGTCCACACTTCGTAATGATCGGGCTCTTGTAAGGCTTCTTGCAAATAATGCACGCAAACGGTATCTTCTCGAGCAGCGCTAGATCCACACCGTCCTCATCCTTTGCCAGCTCGTCGCGGTTTGCAGACGCGACAATGGTGCCGCTGGGCTTCTTCCCCTTGGTGCTCATCTCCCACTCGCGATCCAGCTTCCACCCCGCGGCGTAGTCCTCACGCGCGTGCAAGAACTTGCAATTATCGCCGAACCCGCAGAAACCGGTCTGCTTATAGTCCTTGCACACGTCGGGAGTGTAGTCAGTAACAGTGATAGTGCGGACATTAGAGCTGCTTTTCTGGGGCCCTACGAATTTCGGCGGCGCGTCTGGGTTGCGGTCGATGAAGGTCGTTGGTTTGGACGAGAGACTGGGATTGGGTGCACTGCGGGTGCTGCCAAGCAGCTCTTTTGCGTTCAGTGCGTGGTCCCCTTCGAACCAGTTGGACTGTTTTGTTGCGTCATTGCTGGCTTCGATGGTCGCGGAGCGGTTTGCGGCGTATTGTGTTGTGCCTTCGAGGCCGGCGGTGCTAGGTTTCTGGGAAGCGGTCGAGGCTTTGAGAGCACTGGAGGTCGTCTTCCGACGCTTGACGACGTGACCGTCTTCTTCTGCTTCAGAGCCGGAGGAGAAGTCTGACGAGTCTGAGGGTGGCGGTGGTGCAACTTTGCGGGGTGCGGCTTTTGCGCCGCGCTTCTTGAACTTCACGACTGGTGCTTCCGCCATGATGTCGTGTGCGTAGCTATGGGTGTGAAGAACGGATTTGGGGACGAGTGTCCGGAAATGTAGACTTGAACGTCTGTGGAGGTGCTCTGGCGCAATGGAAAGAAAGTTCATGCTGGTTGATAATCCGGGGAAGCTCGGCGCCACGCTAAATTAGTGCGGCTCTGTGCAGCTGCAGCTGCGCCACATCACACATGTCTAAAGGAACATTGCCCTACAGTATGCGGTCGAGTTGCTCATCAAGCGTGCCGGAAAGTCCGCCAGAAATTTTTACACCATATATTATTCGCAAGCCCTAGATCTCGCCGCTGTAGCTATAGTCATCCGAGCCCCGCTGAGTATACCCATAATCCGTACTATGCCGAATCATTTCTCTCCTGATCTCCGGTGTCTGCAGACTGATTAGCTTCACTCTGGCTTTACTCTTCAAAAGTTATGCTCACTCGTTCACTAACTTGCTCAACACGATTCACAACGCGGTCAAGCAAGCTGGTCAGCTCCTCGGACACAAATTTTGGACTGTCTTTTTGGATGAAGTGCCCGCAATTGAGCGCAATGAGAGGTCCAATCGCTTTGCCCTCGTCGGTGATGCGCGTGAGATCTGAGTTGTACGCTTGCCACACCGGATTCGCGTAGGTCATGGTCAGGACCTTAGGGGTATGCAGTGAGCCCTGGTCTGTATTTGGGAAGTTAGCTTCAGGGTCAGCTTATGCAGTTTGGAAGCAACCCTGCCAGTACATACAAGACTGTTCTGCAAAGGTCTCCCAGTCGTGTCCTACGACCGTAAGATACGGACCTGTGCCGCCCCAGCCTTCAAGTCTCGGCCCATCGGCGTCGGGCAGTAGAGTGGCGAGGTTTCGTCGTGAAAGTCCCTCCATGTTAGGCACCTCGGGGTGGAACATAGCCTTGTACTTTTCTCTCGTTTCTCTCACTTCATCTGCCGTGACATCGCCCGGCAGAGAGTGTGGGTCAAATCCCGGAGCATCGGGATCAGGCCACATTGTGGTGTAGTCGGAGTTTGCCATGATGCTGTCGAGGAACATCATACCGACTACTGTCCCTGGATATGTTTGGGCAAAGAGGCGAGCAATAGCGCAGCCGATGCTGTTGCAGACGAACACCATGCTGGGAAACTGGGTTGGGCTCGTTCGCGCCAGGTGCTCTTTCCAGATTTGTAGGGTGAACTGTCTCAGGTCTCGAACTGCAGACATAGCGTCGTGCCCGTGACATGGTGGAGGTTCTTGATCGTTCGGGTCGCGATCTGAGTCTCCTTGTCCAAGACGGTCGTAGCTCAACAGAGCAGGATGGGGTAAGCCTGCCCGTATTCGCTTCTCCAGAAAAGCGTTGATACTTTGGTCCCAAGAGCTTCTGGGTAGCATCAGACCATTCAAGAACACGATCAGTGATTGTGAGAATGGGTTGTTGTGGCCAAACTTTGAGGCTGCAGATGCGGCATAGTATGTGTAGTGTATTTTCGCACCGTGCTTACCCTCCAATGGCATGGCTGAGATTTCTGGCTGTGGGAATTCTGGGAATTCCTCTTCAGATGCAGGCATGCTACCTAGCATAGGATTCGCAGGGTTGACCCTCCGTGTGGCATCATGGACTAGACGTGTTGGCGATGATACAGGATCTCGATCTTCGCGCACCTCCTGTGCAGGCTTCTCAGATACTGGGGACAATGTTTCCTCCAGTACGTGTTTCGGTTCCGGCTCCTTGGTATGGTTCCTCGACCTGTGAAATAAGTGGACCATCCTGGCAGCTGCTTCTGCTTGCTGACGTTCGAATCAGCGTGTCAAACCGACGACTAACGACTTTCGACCAAAGTAATAAAGGGACAAAGACAGTCGCCGCAACGTTCTCCAGATTTTTTTTGGCAAAGGCCAGTGATTGCACTCCAAAGTTTCTGTATTCCTCAGCTTTCCGGATTCGGTCGTCGTGATCTGCGCTAGATGCAAGGGTTGGATCGTTCAACCTTGGACGATTGTTTAAGCGAGAAAGAAACAAAGAACGGCGTCTGTATCTCGGGTGTCTTTCATATACTTGTAAGATCTCTAAAGTCGCAAAAGTTGGTCATGCCCCTCCTCGTGGCGGGCAAGGCGGGAAGGATTCCAAGACGTTCTGACGACTTCTCGGACCGTTTCTGCGCCGTGAGCAGGCGATTATCTCTGGGCAGGACTGCTGCGCCAATCTGGTAGCTAGGTATGATAAAGTGAAGAATGCGCTGCCTTGCCAGAAGCGCAGGATAAGCATCGCGACGCTCTGCGCCGTGAGGGGTCATCGCAGCCAAGATAATGATGACATGCAGATCCACCGAACCGCCTGTGGCTTGAGCAAGGCCCGTAACAACCACAGACACAAATACGGATGGATTCGGCGCGCCATGTTTGGGAGGTGCATGGCTCCCGCTGTCGTGGCCGTCAAAGGTGCTGCCAAACGGTGGCTCGGCTCAGGTACGCGGCTGTCCCTGCCCAGTGACGTATTTGGTGATGCAGGCCGCTTCTCTTTCCTGTGCACCGCATGGACCCTTGCTGCAGATCGCTGTTTAACACGACAACAAATCGCGCCAGCATTTCTAGACACTGGCTTTCTCCATTCTCCACCCCCGCAGTCTTACTCCGTCGCTGTCAAACAACATCCATCTCTACAACATTCGCTGAGTCCGTTCACGCGACCTATTGGCAATTGCCACGCGATCAAACTACGCTACGGCTCTACTTCGCAGTTGGTCAAGCTTTTGCTAGGTCGGTCCCTCTAATTAATCTTCAATCGTTCAAGTTGCGGAGGAAACCGGATAACACAACAAAATCGTTATAAGCCAACAGTGCACCTGTACATGTGTACTGCAGGCAAAGATAGGCACTGGCTGTGTACTGTTTCCATGGAACCTAGTGCCTTTCATCGTCTTTTCCTGCAATTGAACGCCAACTCTTGAGTCATAGGCTGACCACTTGCAGTGTCTATACACACCCATCATGGCGAACTATGTTGAGGCTTGCACGCAGACTGAGTGGGCAGGTCTGATGCAGAAGAACATTGTTCGTCCGGACCTCTGTTCTCACGCTCCATATCCAAACACAAGCACACCACCAGAGGAGCCATTGACAATTAAGCAGCAGACCGTCGACGATCAGACTTCCATATTACCGGCAGAGCAGCTAGGGCAGCCTCAGACGCCACCACAGTCGAAGAAGCCATCTCAGGATCTTCAGCAAGCTCCCGCATCACCACTGCTGGCTAGACGTCAGAACCGCCCCAACTTTGTTGCTCGCATCGACATGCCATCACCGGAGATGAAGGCAACAATCGTCCCGCAGTTTGGAGACATTCAAAGTTCTGCATACGAAGCGCTTGACGATGAAGTGCCAGTATCTCCACCACCATCTGCTCTCGTCTTGTCGCCGTTGCCTGAGGCCAACAAGCGGTTTGCCGGTCACACGCCGCTATACGTGGGGTCTCCAAACGACACATCCAAGGAAAACACGCCTAAGAGACAACCCGGAGGACGTCAAGATATCAACCCAATGGTGCCGGAAAAGCTTCTATCAGTACCAGTTCACGAGTTGATCGTCGAGCAAGATTTCAGCGAGGATGCAGATACAGAGCGTGAAGTGGAGACAGAAGGTTAGTACTTTGAAACACCTTCCCATTCCGATTTCCTAACTGTATTCAGAAGACGTTGGACTGACAGGACCTCTGACGCTTGCCCCCAACCCTGGTGACGGTACACAGGACAATCTCGTGCTCAGCGACATAGATAAAGCTCTCGCCAAGCTCGCCCGTCAACAGCAGCAAAAGGACCTCGAAGAAGCCGCAGAGGAGGGGCAACCTCTTAGCAGACAGGGCTCAGCAGACTCACGTGCGTCCGAGGTTCCAGGCATTGACGGCGTTACCCTCAAGAAGACGGTCCCTTTGAATTTTGGCGTACCGATTGGAACTGTGTAGGGCACGCCACCCAGGTCGGGGAGCGGGAGCAAGCGCGGCTCTCGACATGACGAGGAGGGGTTGGATGAGCACGCCGAATTTGAATAAAAGCATAGACAGCGAGGCATTAGATAGCGATACCCATATTCTGGCACTCAAATGGAAACTGGCGACAAAAGCCTGAATGTCTGCAAGCGCCCTACCGTCAACTTCCATGTTTTTTTTCCAAAGCATGCTCTGTGAACGTCCCTGAATCAAATGGAGAGAAGACAATCCTTTGTGGAATTATAGAGGCATATGACAGGATCATTGTTCATTCGCTGACCGGCCACTCAATCAGTCGTTCAGTTCATGTCATTGTACACTTTTTCCCATCACTACTCCTAGTCATCATTATCCCAGTTTCCCTGCTGAGCCTTTCCAGGCATCTTCGGGCCGCCAGCTTGCCTGGCGACAATGATCTGATCGACGCTCAGCACGGTCCTCGCAGCCTCGGTCGCCAGCTTGACGGCCCAGCTCTTGCTGACCCACAGGTCCAGAATTCCCTCGGCCTTGGCATCAAGTGTGCCTGTGTTATCGTCATTCTCAATGTCCACGCCCACGGTCCACTCGTCGTCCTTCTTGCCCTTCTGCGCTCCGTGGGCTACGTACAAACGCGCCAGGACCTCGGTTGCGTCTAGACCGGCTGACTCGGCGAGCGTGCGCGGGATCACCTCGAAGGCTTCGGCGAACTTGCGGATCGAGTACTGTGCGAGGCCTGGGGTTTTGTCTGCGATGGTCTTGATACGCTCGATGAGCTGCATCTCAGTTGCACCTGCGCCGGGCACAAGGCGCGCGTCGCGGGTGATAGCCTTGACGACGTTGACACCATCGTCGATGGCGCGCTCGACGTCGTCGAGGTGGTTCTGTGTTGCACCGCGGAGAACGAGGGTCGCTGTGCGGGTCTGCTCATTCTCTTGCCTGAAGACCGTCACGCGGTCGCCGCCGATCTCAAGCGTCTCGACCACGTCGATGGTGCCCATTTCGTCGGGCATGGGTGCACCGAGACGGGCGAGTGGTGTGGCGCCCACGACGCGGCATAATCGGCGCAGTTCGAATTTGGACAGGATCTTGATGGTGAGCATGTTGTAGCGGTTGAGATAGTGCTGGGCAAGTTCGCCAATGGTGGAGCCAGCGACTACAACACGGATGCCTGAGTCGTGCAGCTCCTTGATGGCCTGCTCGACCTGCTGCTCTTCGCCCTTTGTGAAGTCCATCATCTCCTTCGCGTTGTGCAGGAGAACGGTGCCCTTGGTCTCGGTTTGCGAGATATCAATGGGGCACGAGAAGACGCCGACCTTGGCCTTGGTAGCTTTTGTGACGTTGCCCTCTGGTGATCTGGCGAACACCATACCCTTAACAACCTTGCTCTGCTCCAGCGCTCCACCCATGATCTTGACCACGCGGACGTTGTCGACGTTGAAGTTGACGGGGTTCTTGGGCAGGACGGCAAGGACGGCCTCTGCGATGAGGTCGGCGAGGAAGTCTTCGCTTCCAGACTGCTTTGCGGCGACAACGGTGCGGATGGCCTTTGCAAGCTCTTCTTGCGAGCGGAAGTCTTCGACCTTGTCGCATACCAACTCTGCGCAATGATTAGCCGGACCCTATTGATCTACTCCCTGAAAGGCGTACCCTCAAGGACCTGCTGTGCGGCGTTCTGCGCCTTCTCGTAACCCAGGACAATGTCACTCGTCTTGAGACCCATGCGAATGAGTTCCTCAGCCTTCTTCAGCAGCTCGCCAGCAAGCACGATGACGAGGTTGGTCGCATCGCCCATCTCTGCCTCTTGCTGCTGGCTGGCCATGACCAACAGCTTCGCCGCGGGGTGCACGACCTCGAGCTCCCTCAGTATTGTCGCCGCATCGGAGGTGAGGATCATCTTCTGGAGGTGATTGATGACGATCTTGTTGCGTCCATAGGGGCCCAGCGAGGTCTGCACAGTCTGGGCAATCGTCCTGCAGGCATCGATGTTGCGAATGACGGCGCCATCCTCGGCGTCGTAGCTGTCGTTGAGGTCAGCATGCAGTATTCACGGAAACCTAGAGAGGCGCAGCTCACTTCTGGTAGCCTTGCTTGAATAGCCCGGCGTTCGGGGCGTTGGGTATCGAGAGGGACATGATTTGGGTGTGTGAGGGGTATCTGGGGTTTGCGTTGTGCCTAGCAGCGGACGACGCGTTCACGTAAATTTAATGCCAAGCATCTGGCGGGGAACGGAGATAAACAGCACCCCGTCCAGCATTGCACAAACGCAGTGGTCCACAGAGCATGCACGCGGGCAATGGGTATTTGGATTCTGTGAGACCCCCTTGCCGTCCGATGCGCTATGGCTCGCTGCGTTCTGCCCTCCGGACAATGAGATGCAGGGTCTAACAGAGGCTTCAAATCCGCTTGTACACAAACACATGTCCTCGGCACAAGATGGTGCTCAGACTGCTTTTGACGTCTACCCAGTAAGGACACCAGATCGAGCAAGCACTCTGTGATCAAGGACTTTGCACTGCGCTGCTGCAAATGCACCATGTTTTCACAAAAAGATGTGAGCAAAATCTATCTAGCTGTCTGCCTTGGAACAATATTGAAGCGACCGCTAGCGAAAAAGACTGCTCAATCCCTCTAGGCACCATTAAATGACCAGCGTCTGGTAGAAGAAAAAGCGACACGCTGGAGATAAGGAGGGCCATATAGAAGTAAGGAGCAAGCTGTGCAGGAAACGAAGTTTTGATAGACGCTGATGAGTAAGCAGCGCTAGGCCCAAACCACGAACTTCCGTCCCCGACTCCAAGCAACTTTTCTGGAGACGGGCAGACGACGTCCATCACGCGTAGCACGAGATGAACGCCGGGCAGCAGACACGGCGGGCAGTCGCTCGCGCAGGTAATTGCATCACCTATCGCCAAATTGACGCCCCGCTGATGACTCCAGGCCATTCGATATGCCGCACATGTCTTTCCACACCACGGCCCTACGCAACCAGCGCTGCCGCCGCCGCCGCAACCCCAACGCCCGAAGACGCCCTGACCCAGCATATTCCCCCCGTAGCCCAGTCCTCGCCAAGCTCCACCTATGCAGTCAACGCAGGCGTCGTCCTCTCGCGCCCGCCCCAGATTACCCGCGATCTGCACCCCTTCGAAGCCGCCTTCTTCCTGTACCAGAAGCGACTCAATGAGCGCCTCGCCCTGCCATTTACACGATATTTCTACTTCAAAGCGCGCACGCCCGCAGATCGCGAATGGAAGCGCAAGATGGCGCAGCGACTGACGCCCGCGCGTGACATTGGACGGTACAAAGGGTACGGCGAGGAGGCGTGGAACGACGAAGTGCTCGTCGGCGCAAAGGAGAGCGAGTTGCAGTGGCAGGTTGACAGGCTGCTGGAGGATGCGCAGACCACGGGTGCCGAGGAGGAGGGTAACACTGTCGCGGCCGCTGCAGCGAAAGCTGAGAGCGAGGTGTTTGAGCGCCCGCCGAGTCGCGTGACCGAGGCAGACGAGAAGAACGACACAAAGAGTCTGGCGCGCGCGCTGCAGCGGACGCTCTACCTCCTGGTTAAGAACAAAGACGGGCGATGGGAGTTTCCCCAGGACAGGCTGCGGGACGAGAACTTGCACGGTGTACGTGCCCACAGTCCTCTTCAATCCCCTTTCAACACACAATTAATCGAAGATCCATACTGATCATCATCCTAGGCCGCACAACGCATCCTGAGCTCCTCTGCCGGCGCCAACATGAACACCTGGCTGGTGGGTCACGTACCCATTGGGCACTACACCTCAGCCTACAGCGCGCCCAAATCATTGTCTACGGGCCTGCAAGAGCACGGCACCAAAACCTTCTTTCTCAAGGCGCGCATAATGGCCGGCCAGGCCAATCTGAGCAACAGCCCGCTGGGCCTCAAGGACTTCAAGTGGCTGCACAAGCAGGAGCTGGAGAAGGCCGTGGAGCCGGATTACTGGCGACAGGTAAAGAACATGATTGCCGAGAGGTGATCTGAGGGGAGCGAGGATTCCAGCGAAGCAGAGAACTGAATCGTCGATCTGCAGGATAAGGAATGTAGAGGATGTGTAGAATATGCATACGATTGTCGTGTACGAACATTGTACAGTAAGATCTTTGGCCGAGCGAAACGATAGCCTGAGCGCGTATCTATATCAGCGAGTTCCAGAGTCAGAAGATCTGTTAGTACTTGGTGCATGGTCACAGCGATGTTGTTAAATTATCAACGCCAACCCACCATCATCGGGTGTTGAATGCATCTGCGAGCTTTCTCTCGCAATATCATGCATGTAATTGCGTCGCTTGGTGTCCCATTGATTTTCTGGTGGCTCGTAAGAAATACAAGCCCCTGGTGATTGTGTATGGCACGATCAGCAGCGTATACAACAAACACTTTGATGAGACGGATCTGGCACCAAGAGGATCCTCATCGAACACAACATAATGGAAGCAGAAATGAAATATGGGTATTGAAGTTCTATGCTCATGTTCGCTCGAAACGCCAAAGCTCGATGCTCATGCTCATGCTCATGCTCATGATCGTCGTAATGCAACCCGGAGGTGCTATCCCACCACCAATCACCAACGCTATGCTATGAATGTTTCATACTACCGAATCAAACTCATGAACCTCGTCTTTGAATCATACCGCCCAACGCCATCAAAACGCCATCGTAAGCTTCGCGCTTCCATGAGGAAGCAAGACTATAAACGCAGTGGACGTTTCCTGTCCACGATCAAGACACTGTTACATCGTGCGACAGAGAGATTGGCCCAAGCGATCGAACGTTGAAAGCTGTCTACACACTCTTCGTTGTAATACTCCTCTGCCAAATACTCCTCGTCCAAGTACTCTTCTGGGTCAGAGCTAGGATCCAAGGGCTCCTAGCCGCCATCTGTGCCAAGTACCGCTCTCGATGAGCTAGGACAACCTGTAAGGAGACGAATGTCAACGCCAGCTCACTAGTCAAGCAACTCGACATCATCGGACTCACTGCCATAGTCCGACGCAGCAAAAGCCTCATCATCCGGGCTCGGTAGACCCATCTCTGGCAGCGTGCGAACGAGCGACTCGACCTCGATCTGCCATTGCTGGCAGAGGGCCTTGTCGTCCTCTTGCTTTGAAGCAACCAGGTTCGGATCGTCGCTCGTATCGAGATCGTCTAGCAGCGAGGCGAGGAATGTGCCAGCCTGTAGCAGAGCCTCGAGCTGCCTGCGTGGTATACCAATTCTGTACTCATATGCGATTTCCTTGATGATGGCTTTGATTGTCTTGCGGGCACAGCCGTACGCCCTATCCAGAAATGCTGTGTCTTCCATAATTTTGCTATAAAGCTCATGGATGAGCTGATAAGCGCCTTTACGCACGTCCTCATCTGCGTGCAGCAGAAGGACAATAGCAAATTCGTGGCTTCTGCACATAAGAGACCAGTAAATGTTGGTTGTCGGAACGTGTGGGTTGGTCGATTTAAGCACATCGTGGAAAAACCCGGCGACGTCGCGGATATTGAGGGCCATCGGCTGGTCAGAGGCAACAGCTTTGACTACTGTATCGCAAACTTTGCCGAGCGCGTCCATTGTCTTGGCGACCTCGCAGTAGCTCGAGGCAATCCGTAGATATGCATCACAGTAAGGGTTGTTGAGCTCACTGATGCCCTGCACAATCATGGTGCCGATGTTACTTTGGATGTCGTCATCCAGAGATGCAGTCATCCACTTGACAACCTCGCCAGGGTAGAACAGCTCCGTCTTGGATTGATCGAAGAGCTCGATCATCTTGTCCACAACTGCATATGCGTCGTTATTGCGATGCCAAAGCAGCATCAGCCTCCTCTCCTCTACATTCAGCGGAAATGTCGATTGCTCGCTATCTAGCGCCTCCATTCGGTTCGATGTGTTGCAAGGCGCCAAATTGATATCCATGCGAGCGATGAGTGTCGCTACGAAGCCGATAAGCCGATTGTAGATCTTCGTCCTCTTTTGAAAGATTCGGTGGAAATCAGCATGTGCTTCGGCAGCCCGTGGACTGGCATGCATACAGAACAGCCGAAGACAGAAAGCCAGGAGGTCGCTGTCTAGCAACACAGCTGTCTCTTCCAGACCTATCTCTGCGATTTGCGTCAAGGTCAGATACAGGTCATCCCAGCCTCTTAGACCCCTGGCTGAGTTATCCGCAAGATCTGTCAATCGTTGCGTGATCAGGGCAAGCACTCTGGCGTCGCGGCTCGCGTCCGAGACCATATCGCGGTCTGTGGTGGCATCACTCAAGTATGCGTCCTTGCCATGAAGGAACTTGAGACTATCGACCAAAAGCGACCGCGTCTGTGACCTGACGAGTGAATGTGGGCATTTCAAGAGTAGGTTGAAAAGGATCTCGTCATCCCGTGCTAAAAATTGGAGACTGAGCTTGCAGCAGTCTTCGCAGGTGAGAGTGGATCGGCGGAGATTTATCATTGCCTCCTCGAAAATGCTAGTGGCCGATTGGCGCCAGGCAATGCGCCCAACGTGTGTAAGGAGAAGTTCAAGAGCGCGTGTTTCATTGGAATGATCCATAGAGCAACTGCCGCTGTGAATTTTCCGTGATGCGCCGTGCAGCTGACGCACGAAAGCCGAGTGGTGCGAATCGAAGAGACAGTACTCTCGAACAAAGATCTCGTTCTGGGCGTCGATTTCTTCCTGGATTGCTCGAGGAACCTCGACTTGTGGTGGCTGACTTTGCTGCGATACCGTCCATTGCAGCTGGTCCTGCGTAATAGCTGACCTTCGTTGATAGAACAACATGTAGGCCGAATACATCTTGTACTGGCCTGTATATGACTCCTCAACTACGCCACCAAAAGTCTTCTGTGGGATCTCGGCCGGATTGAAGGGGTCTACTTCGTAGTCATTGAAGTTGAGCCAGGTAGGCGAGCCGTTGCCGGTCGGACAAGGTCGCTTTCGGATGTAAGAGTAGTAATGCCCGTTCTCACAGTTACCGAAATGAACGACGACGCCAACAAGATCAAAGCAGTCTTCTGTATGCGGCTTCGACGGATCGCTGAGATGCTCAACATTGTATAGACCCATATCGATTGTCTCTGGAAACTCGAAGTTGTCGTGAACCTTCTTCCGACTGAAATCATTCAGGTCGAAGTCGAAGCGCTTTAAGTGGAAAATGAGATTGTCTGGTGCAGACTTCAGACAGGTCCTAATATCGTCAGCTTTGTGTCGCATGCGACTCAGCCTTACTTACCGCTTCACAGCATCCACAAATCTGCCATCACATGACTCGCACTTGTACTTGTTGTCACCTTCCATGACATCGCCTTGGACAAACGCTTGGAGACTCTCATGCAGATTAGCTTTGCCTTGCACGTCACATTGCAAGGCAAAAAATGAGTCCGCCCGCTCAGACACATGCTTGCATTCTTTCGACTTGACTTGTTGGAGCGTCTGTCCTCCGTAAAAGTTGCGAAATTGTCGCTTGTCGTTCTTTTTCACCAGCTGTGCTTCCCATTGATCGAAGAGTAGGTTGTAAAATTCGTCAGCATCCATCTGCACGCCGATATCAATGGGCGTTTTGTCCAGCGTCATGACGCACGCAGCGAATGGCCGAGGGTCAGCAGCTTTGCGATACGAATTCTGCATGGTCGCAAAGAGTTTTTGGGTCTCCAGTAGCAGTCGTTGAGATCCATCGCCCTCTCTCACCTCTAGACCGAGCATAAATTGTCTGAAGTTGAGGTTCATGAACAGTTGGGCGAGTAAGGAGTTCATATAGCAGATGGCGCGAGGGTTTAGTAGGCCCACGTAGCCAGTTCTCGAGCGAACCTCGAGTGCGCGGTCGACTGTCAGACTAGGCATAACGGTATCAACCGGTCTGGTTTCGACTTCGCCAGAAATTTGAAGCAATCTCTCGTAGGAGTTGCTGTCATCCGCCAGGGCTAGCATCAAGTTGTAAAGTTCCCGTCGTACATTACTGTCGAGGACGGGATGTGAGACGGACGCGGAGCTAACTTTTGACCTGACAACTTCCAATGGCCTTGCACTGTGCGGTATTAGCAAATGGTTCGATGAGTGAAAGGACCAAACGTCTGACGCACAAGTTGGACGTTGTGGAAACATACTTATGAAACAAATATCTTTCGAAGATAGATGCTATAAGCCCGCCAGCGTTGAGGGGCTGTTCGTACGTTTTCAGCGAAGGGACCAGGCACAAGAGTAGCTTCGTGAAACCCAAGACGACATTGTCGGCTTCGTATCGACCAGGAGCCTCAGAGTGGTTGTGTGCTAATAGCAATGAACTCCAATGCTGAAGAAGCGTTCGTAGATCATCTTCACTGCGATGGTGCTCGTCGTAGACCCGGAAGACACATTGAGCGAGCTCAAAAAGCTGCTTTGATTGCTCAGAGACGTGCGAAGCACCGGGCAAGATATTTGCGATGGTAGTCCAGTAGCGTGAAGAAATTTCGGCGGTATCAAGCGAATGTGATAAGGGCAGATGGTTGCTGCAGATCGAGAGAATCTTCGATGTAACGTCCTTGCGTAAGTTTTCTCGCTGATCCGTCAGCAGCAGCCTCCGATGGACCTGAGTCACTTCAGCGTGCTCCCAGAATGTCTTCCAGACCGTGGGAGAATACAGCGAAGCTTCAAGGATTGTCGCGTAACACTCTTGCGCAACCTTGGGGGCATCGTTTGCTTGGATCGAAATGATCAGGATGTGCATGAGACGGTTTGCTAGCGCAGCCTCATCCGAGAGGCAATTGTTCGAAAGATCAGAGGACGGATACTCTCTGAGGAAATCTAGCATAGCGCTGATGAACACGCTGGCGAGTGGCAACTTCTCTGCCACAATCGACTCGCTCCCAAGTAGCTCCTCGCTCAAGAGAGCATGGTCAAGCAGCTTGATCGCGTTGATCAAGAAGGTCTTGTCGAGGTTTGAACTCCTCAACTGGTCTTTAAGCTTGCTGTGTATGGCCTGAATGGCATACTTAGCCTGGAAAAATTTGCCAGGCGGGCATAAGCTCTCCAGTGTGGCTTCACCCGCAGCGACGCTGTTGGTAATGGCGCTTCGGTACGGAAACTGGGTCAGAAATTCGAACAGCAACTGGCTCGTTGCATCATCGGCATCCATCCAGCTGTACATTTCATCGAAGTGCTTGACCAGGCTTGTCTCAAGCTCAGAGAAGCCTGCGACTGGTGCACTGACGGCACGTGCTGTCTCGTCCCTCTGGACTGCTTGCACGAGAAGCTGGTCGCTGATCTTGACATGGGCGATGCTTCGATCTGCCTGTTGAGTAACATCTAGCTTTTGACCCCCAGTGTAAATGTTCACCTTGACGCACTCAGTTGCGCGACACAAAAGACGATACAGATCGGCAATTGTGCGATCCGGCGAAATCGCGATGGTATTCCGATCGCTGCCGAACTGGTACCTGATGATAATGGCATTTGTAGGTGCAGTTTCGATATCCATCGACTCGACTTTAGAGTCTGCCCTGCGTCCACGATTAAATTCCGGCTTCTGACGTACTAGCTCGAGCAGCTGTTTTTGGAACAGAAGTACGCGGCAGAACCGAACCTGGCTGTTCTGTCCAAACTCATCAGGCATCTTGCACATCGTGGATGAGGCGGATCTCAACTCTTCCATGCAGCGTTCGACCAACTCCCAATGCGCAAACTCGACCTCTGCGAGCGTGACATCTTGACGCTGAGCAACTTGGACATATCGCACAGCAAGCTCACGAGCTGCATATTCTTCAATGGTACCCGGAGGACTCTTCAGAGCCAAGGACCAAAGGATATCGGCGCCAGGTATCTGAAGAAGTGCCTGTTCCCTATCTTCGATTTGGAAGATCTTCCGTGTCAGAGGGAAATTGTAGTTGGCCACAAACTCGTACAGACCGTGTGTAAAGTACTGTGGCTCCATCGCGGGTACATATGTGAGGATCAGCTGGCGACAGAAGTTGTTGTTCACTGAAGTCCTGGCAGCCTGCAAAAGCTGTGCCCATGCCGCTTCGCGGGCGTGGTTCGACAGTGCCTGCGGCCCGATGATATGATCTGACAAGTTCTCGTAAAGATTCTCTGGGATCAGCTGACCGGCCCTGCAAACCAGGAAACCAAGAAGCTCGAGCCAGTACTGTAAAGCTGAGAGCTGATGACGATGGGGACCACTCTTGGCTTCTGCATCAACAAACAAGGAGACCTCCTCCAAAACCTGTCGTACCAGTTCTTCGTTCTGCTGGAAGAATGGGATATCTGCTGACGATCCGAGCATGCAAATGACCTTCACTGACCCAGTAGCCGCCTCCGACCGTGAAACGATGTGTTCCATGCACCGTAGCAAGATCGACTGTCGATCAGCTTCCGGGATAGAGGGTGCCAAGGATTGCAGTTGCTTGCTGACACCCATATGGATGTCTAAATGGTGCTTGGTCGCACCAGTCCTTGGTGCAGTGTCTTGTAGCAGTTTGACGCAAACATTCCAAGGTCGTGCAGTGTCTCCTCTTAACAACCACGCATCCGATACCGGCTGCGCCAAAAGCTTTTTGGTGACCTCTTCAAGAAACTTCAGAATGTCCGGTGTGAAGCTTTCGATAGGCAGGTCTTGAAGCTTCACGCAAAGGTAGAGTAGATCGGAGGGTTGCATGAGATTGAGGATACTGAGCAGCATGGTGATGGTGGCTGTGATCACACGTGGGTCGGGGCTATTAGCCACAGTGTTCCAGATAGCATCGGCTTGACTATCTGCCCACCGTTCAGTGACGACCAGGAAACCTGGAATGTTTCCACTTCGAGAGATCAGCTGCGGGTGGGAGTCCGCACTGATGATGTAGTCCACCACTTTGCTTCGAAGAAGAATATCGGCCAGATATCGTAGGACGGGGTGTTTGTCCGGTAAGTACTTGTCGGCTGTATCAGAGGATGTATAGTGCTGATATAAGCTGACCAGTTGCTCGTCCATGTAGGTGATGCTCATGACACGTATTTCCATCCTCCCTTTCACAATATATCTGCGTAGCATATTGAATTTCCAACTGTTTGAGATCAGGACGGGTAAGATGTCAGTATATCGGCGATAGTCGGTAACATCTACGCTGGCTGGTGCTTCCGGCGCGTCCACAGGCGAAGAAGTTGAAGGTGAATCAGAAGGTTGAAAACTCAGCAGCTCGTCTGCCAAGACGCTCGCAATGTCATCGTCCCATTGGCTTAGTTCCTGAACGAAGGTCGAAAAGCAGGTAATTGAATCCTTAGCGACAACGGCATCGGCAACTCTTGCTGGGTCTCGCATATCCTCAGAGTATTTGCGAAAGAACAACAAAGCTCCGCGATAGTAATCGGCAGGCTCAATTCCAGCGCGCACCGATGTAAGTCGACAGACGGTCCAACCTAGTATACTCAGAACTTGACAAATGTTCAAAGCAATGTGGTTATGCGAAAACGTCGACACCGACTGAAAGCATTCATCTGCGAATCTCAACAGATTCTGAGCGCCGTTCGCTGCAAGAAAAGCCATGTTGAGCCGATTTTGCAGATCGCGTGTGTGAAGACCGTATTGCCTTCGCAGCAGACTGAAAAGCGGAGCCTTCTCTGTGCGAAGTATCGAAGGGAGCTGATGCAGATGTCTCTCGCTTAGAAGAGGCGAACGCAACAGTCCCTCTGAGCGCGGCTGGTTCAACAGATGCACGTCGACGAGAAATAGCTGCGAGCACAGCTGCATGTAGGCGCTGAGAAACCCGGCGAAGGTCTCGTCTACTGCTGTATCGTCACCGAAATTCTCGCCAAAGGGAAATCTGCTCATGTCATCATCCTGGCCGTCGTTGTAAGCAGTCATCCACTGATATCTCCGCTTCAAAACCTTGTCGACCAGGTCCGCCAAATCGATCCAAAATGACGCTTTGTCCAGATAGAAGCTGTGTAGATGTATTGAAATGTCCTCAGGAAGCCCAAGCAGCCATTGGGCGAGGTTCGGGAGGAGGTCGTGGGGAATATCTTGGTCTGCACAGTGTTAGTAAGGCTAAGTCTTTGAGCATGTGCTCCTCTTACTCTTGGCCACATGTTCCGTAATCCCACGCACCGCATGTAAGGCATGACCCTGGAAGCGATTGGTATATGGGAACTGCCTGAAATAATCCTCCGCGTTGAGCTGTAAAGAAATGCCTGCCGATAGGTCGTCTTCATCGTCGTCGATGATCTCAATCACAGGCGGACTGTCAGGGGCTTCTCGCGCACCGTCGAGCATGATGTACGGTTTGGTAGGTGTATATGCGGGACTAGAACGAGGCCCGGTATGAATGCGATCGTGTGACTCGTCTGGGACGGGCGATGGAGACGGAGGCGAGTGCTCCCGTATGGTCATGGCAACCATCTCTTTGTGCGGCGACGTGATTGCTTTGCTTGGCGAATCAGGATCGGTTGACACTGAGCGCAAGACAGCTGCGCCGTCGTCCAGACGCTGGCGTTTACGGGTAAAGTTATCGTCTGCGTCAGGCTCGGGGTTGCGGCGCGGCGGCGAGGGCGATGCTAAGGCGACTTGCTCATCTGTAGCAGGCAGCTGCTCTATATCGTGGTACTGCGCGCTCATGACGGACTGAGCTGGCAGGACAGCGTTGTTTGCGCGGGCGAGTTTAGCTTGTCCGCCGTGGCAGGCACAGGCAACAGTTGCAGCTGCAGGTCCAGCCTTAGTGGGCAAGGACCGCGTGCGGAAAGGTGGGAAACGCGTGAGTGAGTGACAACATGAGCTGCAGCTGTGCCAGGTCACTCTTGGATCGGGTTGAATGTTTTATCGAACGCGCCGGCGTGGTTGTGAGCTAGTGAACGCGTCGTTAATTCACGAAGTTCGCGGGGCAGCCTGCGTGCACGTCATCGCCATTGGTGAATGGTTCATGCTAGGTACACTAGCGCGGCATCTGTGCGCGGACCTCCGAGGAAGCCGCAGCCACTCTTTTACTTTCTCTTGATCACTCAAGACCGCAGTGAGGCGACCAGAACGTCTTTACAGGTGCTTTGGCAACAGTTTGCAGACTGGCGCCTCACCGTTTGTAGTCGGTGCTAGAATCAAGTCAGGGTTCTAGTCGTGCTGCATCAAACCATTTTCTTTTTGACTTCTACCTCGTGCTGGCCGAGACGGCAGGTTTATGCGTAACATGGCGCCAACGACAAAGAAGGTCTCGAAGCCTATCTTCAAAACATCGTCACCTTTTACAGAGATCGAATGGTGTGTACCTCAAAGCGTACTACTTCGAGTACTTACAGCTGACCCCTACAGGCCGTCTCTTGCGCATAAGGACCAGGAAGTTGTGACAGAGTTACTATGCAAGTAGGTAAGACCTGTACTCATTAATGTTAGCAACATTGATATTAGGGGAACATGTGGTTGTTCAAATCATCCTGACCTTGATAGTCTCCTTGCGCCCCTAGGCGATTACCGGAGGACATACATTCAACCCTCAAAGGGCAAGAAACGGAAAAGGAGTTCCAAACCCCTCCCAGAAGAAACGCCGATACCCCCAGCGCCAGCTATAAAATCTCATCTGCTCATTGGCCTGAACAGCGTCACGAAGCTTCTAGAGGCTCTTGCGACAATCTCTGCACCACCAAACGTCCCAGTCAAGGACCCCGACGGTAATGTTCCACATGAGAAAGATGACACGCGAATAAAAGCGGAAGCTGCGCCTAGGCCTTTGAGCATGGTCATCTTGACTCACCCTCAGCCTTCTCTCTCGCCCTCACATGCTCACATACCAACTCTTTTGCACCTTGCCACCTTGCAATCAACGCGAAAGGTCGATGTGGCAGAGCCTGTACGCCTCATTGCTCTTGCCACATCCAACGATGCGCGTGTCGCGCACGCACTGCACATACCTCGTGTCGGTGCCATTGGCCTCTACGAGGGCGCACCTGGCGCCAGAGCACTAGAAGACTATGTGCGGAGACACGTGGGTCTGACAAAGTGCTTATGGGTCGACGAGGCAATAAAGCCAGAATGGCGGGGTCTGAATGTGCAGCAAGTATGAGTCGGGCAGGGGTTGGTGCAAGGTGTTTCTCCTTCATTCAACCTGTTCGCGGATGACAAGTCATAAACTTGAATGTGTTACAGCAACGCGGAATGATCATCGAGGCAATGCTCTCTACATCCTCATCAATCCTTGTGCAGGAACACTGCTCACTTCAGAGGGAAAGGGCACGGAATTCAGCATCCGCACCGAAGCGTCTCTGATCAGGTGGTGCTGCCATCGGTGCGGCAAGTATTGCACGTCAGACAAAGTTGGAGACAAACGTCCAAGCCGCCAGCATCGAAAACGCCGATTGAAGTGCTCGAGTGTTACAGCGGTTGTGCAGAAGAAACTCTGGATGACCGCAAGGGGGCGCAGGAGGCTCAAGAAGCGATATCAAGTTGTCCAATTTTGTGGCAGAAGATAAAAATCTTGCGTTCTTTCTGCTCGTAATATAGATATGCCTTTGGTCTTATTCCTTGATCGTGAAGCGCTGGGGTAGACCTACGAAGGTGAGGGGTGCACTTGCGGCAAACTCGGCCGGCTTTAGGTCATCGCACCCATCGAAGCTTGCATAGAATAGACTCAATCTGCACTGACTTTGTTCGCGCTTGGCACGTCAAAGACACCACGACCGAAAGACGCTTCTTGCAATCATTTTTAAGGTTTTGATTACATCAATCCACCATCACGAAGAATTCGGGGCTTCTGCACGCCGGAGGATCCTTTAACTATTGCATTGCACTTAATTACGACCCCGAGACGAGGTTTAACACAGTACTATATCCGATAGGCTAGTCCACTTCATGTCTAGGTCCATTCAGCGAAACTGCCGGCGGTCGACTGACAGGTCTCGGCTTCCCCGCGTTTCCTTTGGCCACATCATGATCGACTTCGCACGAAAATCCCGATTATACAACTCGCTGAGCTGCAACCTGTGATGGAATCGTCAACTTCGGTCGAGCGCCCTCGGAAACGTCGTGCCATCAATGCATGTATTGCCTGCCGGACGTCCAAGGTGAGATGCGATGGAAGTCGGCCTTGCGCGCGCTGCGATCGAAATGATGCTGTCTGTCAGTATCGCGGTCACGATGTCACCCTTTCGGATCCCAGTGCATCCACCGTTCGGATTGAGAAACTGGAGGCTGAAGTCGAGCATTTGAAGTCAGTACTGCAGGGACTTTCCCCACAGCAGGTACACGGAGACACAGAGCCGGCAGCTACCGGAATCAGAACCCAGCACGAAGGATCTGAAATCAGAGCCCTGATGAACAACAGGCCAAATCTTGAGGCGAACGCCGTCGAAAAAGGTGTGGTCTCACACGACGAAGCTTTCGCATGGTTTGTGAGCTTCTTCGCTGGCTCACATTACTTGGTACCAATCTTCTCCGAGAGCAATGATGTGATTACCTCAGTTGCATCTCGGAGTGCCTTCTTATTTGATGCGATTGTCAGTGTTGGTTGTCGCGCAAAGCAGGGCTTTAACTCACCGACATTCCGCCAGCTACAGTCAGGTCTACGGGAGCATTTGACGTCGCTGCTCATTACTTGCGAACAACCAAGCTTGGAGGCAGTCCAGGCTATTACACTCATGGCTGCGTACAGCGAGAATGGTTACATGTTGATCGCACTTGCCCTGAGGTTCGCGACGCAGCTCGGTCTACACACAGCTACAGATCAACTACTGGCCATGCATCATAACCAGGACCTTCCTGGCACCGGAGAACGAGAACTTTATCGTCTTCAACGAGTTTGGCATGGCATATGCAACCTTGAGCTTTTGTGAGTCCGCAGAGCCATACTCGTTGCGCCAGTCCCGCACGCGAAGCTGACATCTTACGAGCTTCTCACTTGATGGGGGTCGCACACCGCGAGTGACACCGCGAACAACCCCCCGCAAGATTAGAGCCCTTCTCCGTCATGCGGAATGTACAGCAGTCGATATTCGATTGCTCTCTCAGGTAGAGCTAAATCTGATCCGCACTGATGCGTATAGCGACATTCTCAGGTATGGCGGGGCCTCGCTTCTTGAAGATGAGAGCACCATCCGAACCAAAGTCCATGATACCACCACCGAGCTTTCACTCTGGCTCAACGAATGGGCCAAGGTGGTCTTGAAAGAGTCGGTTGAACACCAGCGTGAGCTTGCGCTGCTCAATCTACATATTCAATACGACTGGGCGCTGATCACTTTATATCTCAAAGCCGTGTCTGCCTCTGGTATTGAGAACGTTGCCATCATGAACGATTTCCAGAAGGATATGATCAAACGGGCTAAGGAGGCATCAACAAGACATCTGCGACATCTGCTGACCGTTTCTACTTCGCCCACATCACCATCTGGCTCGGCGCCTGCATATCTCAACACCTTTAAGTGGACCATGGATTACGTCTGGGCGAAAGGCGCCTTTTCCATACTGCTCGTACTTCGGCTCTCAGTCCTCCTACGTGATCCAGTCCCTCATATCCTATCGTTACTGCGCGACGCTCACCGCGTCTTAGAAGAGCTAAAGAAAGTCACCATTGGCTACATACCGTATTTCCAGATCCTACAAACTAGCATTGAAAAGTGTGAGGCAGCTATTGTGGACTACTCTACACAACAAGATGTCACTGATCCAAGCCTAGCAATCAGTGGGCCTGCTGAGAGCGACTTTCAAGGCTATGCACCAAATCAGTTCACGTTCGAATGGGATTTTCCGGGTCTGAATCTCAAGCACATGCCTCTGGGTTGGCAAGACTTATTCCTAGACATCGACAATCTATTCTGAGATTGGAATTCTGGGATCATCTAATCAAACTATGGAGATCACATGCCATCGTTCTCTGTGATCAGCCAAATCAATTGAAATTGAGAGAACGCATCAGCGCCCCTTCAACCAGCGGCGAGGTGTGGAAGTTCAAGGATAGAACATTGTTGCTATCGCTTAAAGTAAATCCAATGGTCGCCACGTGGCCGATCACTTGGCAATATGTCTGCTTAGTACACATAGATGAAGTCCTCGTTCTTGGTGTCTGTGACATCATCAAATGCCTTGTCGCCAACACCGCTAGCGACAGCATCTTCTACACCCTCGACGTCTCCATTAGAAGGCCCCTCCATACTTGTGTCCACAACGACTGCCGACTTACCCATAGACTCTCGAGTGGCGGCATGTTTGCGGTTGAGCACTTTGATCCACATCATGGCCAGAATAACGAGTACAACAATGGTCACGAAAAGTGCCAAGTTCGCCCGAAGACCTCGTCGATAGTAGGGCTTCTCTAAGGGCTTGAAAAGGTGTGGGCCAATGATGTTACCGGCGCTGGCTCCAATGAATAGGATGCTGGTCGTCACCTTCCTCTTGGTATCACCACCGGTATTTTGTCCTGACCAGGAGTAAATCAGAGGCGATATACCAGGGTAAAACGATGTGAGGTAGTATCCAACGAGCAGCACGCCACGATGATTTTTGCCACGACCGACCACCATGAGGATGACAATACCGACGATAGGTGGAATCTACAGGAGTATCAGGACTGGTCCTTTCTTCTTCAACTTGGTCGCCAAGAATGCCCCGCCAAGTGTCGCGATGATCTGAACGGCCCCGAAAGGCATGTTGAAAAGAATCGTTTGGAACTTGTTGAAGCCAAAGCCCTGGATGATCAAAGGACCGAAGGTTGTAATGCCACCGCTGGGGATACTGACCGCCGTCAGCATCGAGAACCAGAGCCATGTCTTGACGTCCAGAAATGCCTCTAGAACGTGATCCCACTTCCAGACCCTCGAGGCAACACCCATTTGGTTCATACGAAGACGCTCGACGGCGATTAGCTTCTCGTGTTCATGAAGAAATTTGGCCTCCATGGGTGAGTCGGGCATGAACATGTAGACTGGGACAGCCACAAGGACTGTCAACAGGCCACAGAAGAGGAAAATGACCTGGTATTCGTGCAGGCGATCGGAGTGAATGTGGCCCAGGCCATACGACAAAAGACTGCCAAGGATATTTACTATGCCAAGCATAGAGTACCACGCAGCGTTACGATTAGTCTGTTCGGAGCGTTTGTACCACATCTGGACTACCGCGATGAATGCAGGTGCTACAATGTGTCAGCAGATAGTCTAGAGGATGTGCAACGAATCCAACTTACCAACGGCGGCCTCAAACGCTCCCAGCAAAAACCGTGTCGCCATGAGTCCGGTGAAGTTAGTTGCACTGGCCATACCACAAAGAATAGCGCCCCAGGTCAACACCATTACTCCTACAAACTTGCCAATTGGGAATTTGACCAAGAAAAATGCAACCAGCGGCTGCATGACAAGCTGTGCGATGTATACAATGCTGCCCAGCCAAGAGTACTGGTCCGAGTTGGGATCGAGTTTCGCATCTTGAATGAGACCGAAAACTGAGGCGTAGGAGAGCGTAGTCTTGTCTGAACTCATCTGTTAGCCGCAGAGCCTTCTGCAGCATTGTCAAGCGTACCAAGGGATTGCAAGAAATAGATCGAGAGTAGGATTGGGAGGATGATGAGGTCGATCTTCTTCAGAACATGCTTGTTCTCCTCTGCCGTAACCACGATGCGTTCACTTGAAGCAAGAAGTTCAGCAGCTTTGTCTTTGCCACGGACCCCTGGTGCGGGCTTGTGGATGGACTCAACGGTCTGAACCTCGGTCTTAATGATGCCTGACGATGGAAGATCGAGGTTTGCCATGATGGAGAAGAGACGCCCAGAATCGGAGACTGCAGTGGAGAAGAAATAGGCGGAGTTGGTTCTTCGACTTACACACCGTCCCCATGGAGAACTCCACTACCCCAGAGCTCCACTTTCCGCCGATCCCAGGCTTGCTACGGCCGAAGTTACCGCTGGGTGATGCTACGCTAGACCAGGGCTGGGCAAGGAGGGGGGGACACGCTCGTGATGGAACACAAAATTATCAGCCGACAATACCGAAGGTCATGGCCGACGTCGGATCATCTACTACCGGAGTCCTACATAAAGCGTGAATGCTGCGCGATGGCTTGAGATGACACGACATTCATAGTCCCCTAGCGACGTGGTTGGAGAGCGTGAAAACCAGACACCATAGTCTTTACGCCACTCTCACCATGGGTCAACTCGAGATTGTTCCACTTGACTTCAAGCCAACGGCACATGCTGAAGATGCTTCCACAAGTATCCGACTCCAATCGTCACAAGGCCGATACAACTTTAGCTTTGAAGCTTTGAGACCAGGCCTCTTCCGAACGACCTTCACATCTCCACAACATCTGCTACCTCCTCACCGAGCAGCACCACTTCCATTCAAGGAGCTTAGTGGTACTCAAGTAGAGCAAATAGCCTCTACTACTACTACGAAGTCCTTTCAGGTGGACGACGTAACAGCAATTGTAGACTGGACCACTGGCCCGCCCTTGTTGGCTCTGCAATTTACCGGACAGGAAGCACCTATCCACGCAGATTTGCCTCATCGTGCATATGTGGCAGATGGAAACGGGATAGCGCACTACACGCGATACAACCCAAACACACTTCACGTTGGTCTCGGAGAGAAGGCAGCTCCTCTTGATCTGTCAAATCGAGGTTTTGTTCTGTCTGCTACTGACAGTTTTGGCTACGATGTCTATCGTACCGACCCGTTGTACAAGCACATCCCACTTCTCATCAATGCTACGCCACATGGATGCGTTGGAATCTTCTCCTCTTCCCACGCTCGGGGCTTCTACTCTGTCGGCTCTGAGATGGACGGCATGTGGGGACGCTTCAAGGTGTATCGTCAGGAGCATGGCGGCCTCGAAGAGTACATCATCATGGGAGCCACAATTCCTGATATCGTACGAATTTACGCCGATCTGGTCGGCTACCCGCTTCTTGTCCCGCGGTGGGCCTTTGGGTACATCGCTGGCGGTATGAAATACAGTATGGAGGATGAGCCACGTGCCTGCGACTCACTCATGGCGTTTGCTGCAAAGCTCAAGAAACATGATATCCCATGCAGTGGCTTCCAAATGAGTTCCGGTTACACTGTTGCAGAGACTGAGCCGAAGACACGTAATGTGTTTACTTGGAACCGACATCGCTTTCCAGATCCGAAGGGTTTCATGGACGCGTACCATAAGGAAGGCATCCGGTTGATCGCTAATGTCAAGCCTTACGTTCTGGCCAATCACCCCGAATACGTGAAGTTGAAAGCGGCAGGCGCTTTTTTCACTGACCCGGTGACCAAGGACTCCGCACAGGCAAGACTATGGAGCGCGGGCGGTGGAGAGAGCGGAGTCGGTAGCCACATAGACTTCACCTCAGAAGCCGGATACAAGTGGTGGTACGAGGGCATTCGCGAACTAAAGCGAGTTGGAATCGACTGCATTTGGAACGATAACAATGAGTACACAATCCCGAACGACCAATGGAAATGTGCTTTGAATGAGCCTTCGGTGAACCGAGAAGGCAGCAGCGAATGGAGTAAAGAGGTTGGGTTTTGGGGCCGATCACTAAACACCGAGCTCATGGGCAAGAGCTCCTATGAAGCTACACTGGACATCGAGCCTGACCAACGGCCCTTCGTCTTGACTCGTAGTGCCACTGCCGGTACTCTACGGTATTGCGCCAGCGCTTGGAGCGGTGACAATGTCACTAGTTGGGATGGAATGAAAGGGGCCAACGCTTTGTCTCTCGGCGCAGGTATGTGCCTAATGCAATGCTACGGCCACGATATCGGTGGCTTTGAGGGACCACAACCATCTCCAGAGCTGCTGGTGCGCTGGTGTCAGCAAGGCATCTACTCCTCACGTTTCGCGATCAATTGCTTCAAGACGTCGCCTGAGAACAACCTCCTTGGTGATGTCATCGAGCCTTGGATGTATGAAGAGACAACGCCGTTGGTACGCGACATCATCAAGCGCAGGTATGAACTCATTCCGTACTTGTACTCGCTGGCGCTACATAGCCATCTCACTGCAACACCACCGCAGCGTTGGGTCGGTTGGGGCTACGACAAAGATCCTGAAGTCTGGAACAACAAGGTTCTGACTGATGGTGAGACCCAATACTGGCTTGGCAACTCGTTGTTGGTCGGCGGAGTCTTTGAGCCTGGTGCTTCAACAGCAAAAGTGTACCTTCCCAAGGATGATTCAGACACTGAGCTACAGTACCTCGATGTGAATAACAAGCCGCAGACATACCTCAAGGCAGGTCAATGGGTTGAAATCTCGGCCAAGTGGAATGAGAGTATTCCGGTCCTCGCAAAGGTTGGCACTGCTATTCCAATTGGGAGACCGGAGCAGACGCTCGCTCTTGGCGACAAGTCGAACCCCGCAGATCTGCCTGCAGACGATTACCGAGCTGTTGAGATATTCCCGCCGAGGGCATCGTCGACTGGCAGAGTGTTCAAGACTATATGGTATGAGGATGATGGAACCAGTCCGCCGCCTGCCAGTATCTCAACGTTTGAGCTACGATACTCGACAACCGAGCATACGGTCGAGGTTGAGCTGGAGAAGAAGTTACAACCAGGATTCGAGCCAGCCTGGAAGGACTTAATCGTCGTCCTGCCAGCCGGTGATCAGCGACAAGTAATACTCAACAAGCAGGAGACTAGACGTGTCAAGGTGGATGGGAAGGGTCGGGCGCACTTTAGCAGTGGGATTGACCAGTCGAATAAGGAAGCCGCGTTATAGATAATCACAGGATCAAGATCTTTAGGGGGTACTTCCCGCATTTTTGACGCATGCTTCAGAAGTATACGTGATGGTTTGATGTACGCTGTCTCACAGCGTATTTCTGCATTTGAATGTCCACCATCCACGACACTGCCGATACCTCTCATATCTTTGTCTGGACATAATCGGCGGCTTGGACGATCTTGTAGAAGGCCAACAGGTTGTAGTAAGGCCTCGATAGCTCAACTTCAGCTAAGGCGGGTGTCTTGTGTTCCTGTCAAATACCCTAAGCCCTGCTCTAGCTGTGTTGTCCGCTCTATGTAGTCTGCTGTAATCTCTACCCCTTGCGCTACTACATTCTTGTCTATTAAGTGAACTTTCTTCGGTTCTTAGGTACAAACGCTTTAACAAAAACACCCGCACCGAATGCTTGTCTAGGCTAAGGAGTATACATCGCTGTTAGCGATGCTACTATTTAAAGCTGGTAGGCTATAGTATGCCTAGGGGTTATAAGAAACTAGCTGCTGTTACGATCTGTTGGCGCCTAGCCCTATTATACTCGCGGGGCGACCGGGGTCGCTCTCACCAAGCGAGTAAACACAAGAGAGCACGACAAGAGGCGCTCTTTCTAATCTCTTCTTACTCTCTAGACATTAAAAGAGCATATAGAGTAGTAGAGTATTATATATAGCACCCTTACAGTCTCTTAGTATATAGTATATAGGAACACAACCTTTATAGTTTATATTTAACCTTAGTTATTAAGTTTATTTTTAGAACTAAACTAATCTTTAAGCTAGGTAACGTACATGTACAACGAGCGGACCGGTCAACGAGCGGGCCACTTTTGCTAAGACCACACTAAAACTCCCCCTCTTATGGCCTAAAACACCACAAACAGGCGCTGCATAAGGCAAAACAAGCTGTAATATTACTAAGAGACCTCTTCTACAGCATTCTTGCACGTTCGCGCGTTGTGCCTACTCTCTCTGCACTGTCTATAGCGTTGTTAGGATAGTTCACCTCCTTCAGCGCGCACCCGCTTCTTTGCCTTCTTACCATCACTACGCGCCCTAAACTCCTGCAGAGTAGTTAACTGCTGGCCTTCTTTAACTATAAGGCTTCCCTTAGCATAAATACGCTTTCTTTTGTGCAATTTACGTCGCGTGGCGGCTTTATTAGCTGCTTAAAGCTTAGCTATCTCCTGTTGTGCTAAAACTAGCTTGTGCGCAACAATTGCTGCCCCCTTTGCGTAGTGCTTAAGCGCGCTTAGCACAGAATTTAGGGAGCTGCCCTGCTGCCTCTTATACTTATCTTAAATTAGAGTTAATTGCAACTAAAGTTCTAGGGTATTGCTTAAGGTTTGCGACTGCTAGGGCTTGTTGTTTATAGGGAGTAGTAGTGATAGAGTGCGCAGCTTCACATTAAGGGTTAATATAACCCGTTCTAGGTTAAAAGGGACTAGTCTAGCGCCTTAGAACCCTCCCTAGATATTGCTAATAGTAACGGCTTTCTTGTAAGCTACTTTAAAGCATGGCAGGAACTCCTGCTTTGTGACGTGGTTAATCTAGTTGCGCATAAGCTTATTAACCTTAACCCTGTACGCCTTCTTTAGAGGGCTAAAATAACCCACATTAAGTGGCTAAAGGAGGTAGGATAAGTGCGGAGGCATGCATAGGATCACAATCTTCTAATCCTTGCAGTATTGCGTGAATTCTAGAGTGTTATAGCTCCTATAACTGTTAATAATCAGCAACTAGTGGCTGCTAACAGTGCGCGCCTTTATATACCTGTTAAAGTGCTTTAACTAGTTAAAACTAAGCTTATTAGTAGTCTAGCTGTTCTTAGAGATGGCAATACTCTAATCTTAGGCAGGTTGTTGTCCTTGTACTAGTGTTGAAGTTGTACTTAAGCAAAGCTCGTAAGCACGTGTTCTATTAGTTCTTGAGGATGAATACGGTAACAGGAACACAAGGGGTTAGGTTGCAGTAAGGTGTACAGATACGATCTGTCAGTCTTAAAGGCAGGGGTAACGATAAGTAGTACAGAGTAGACTGTCTAGCTTAAAGGTTAAGGGTTGAGATCTAAAGACAAACTTGATTAACTAGGTTAAACACGAACTGTAAGAGTTATGTTCCTACTAATATATATACTAAGGGAATCTGTTAATGCTATCGCGCAGTACTCAGACTATCTGTAATCCTAGAGGTGGTGCAACCACCTTGTGATAGTCTGCCACCTTGCATATTCAGAGGTGGTCGAGCTTGGCGAGGTGGTTTGTCACGTGACCCGTGACACGCTGTCATCCTTAGCGGTGCCCCGCTTCCTATCAGTACCTGTTCTCTCGGAGATCGTAACAACTAGCTGGACTGGTGTTGGCGGGCTTTAAAGATGATGTAGGCTGGAATAGCCTATCCTGTGGCATTAATGCCCTTAATAACTGTTACCTACTCCTAGTTGCCTGGCTAGACCTGCTTTGCTCGTCCTAGCTTCTCTGCATCTGTTACAACAACTCTAGTGGATATCTAGCCTATTATAAAGCCTGTCTTGTTAAAGTTGTACGTGTTATTGTCCTAGATGCCATACTTGACTTTAGTAGTAGCTACAAGGTTAAACTAGCCCTATATAACCTTAGGGTCCTTGCAGAGGGCTTGCTTGTAGTCATACTTGCGACTGAAAACTGGTTTAAGCTCCTCCTAACGCGAAACAAACCTACTAGCCCACCTTAGGCTAACAGGGGCTAAACTGCGCTCTTTTAGCAGAGAATTGGCCATATTAGCCACAACTTTAAGCTAGGGGGACTCTCCTCGCGTAACTAGCTCAAGTATGCGCATAATAATTACCAACTCCTCCGCGCTAGTTAGATTCTGTAAGTTAGCTATAATATTAACGCGTAAAGGTCGTCTAGCGCGTTATTAGTGTAGTGTAGTTCGAGAGACGCCGTAGATAGCTGCAGCGCGTCGCTCTAAGAGATTCGCGTCTTGTTTAAGAGCTTAGAGCGCAAGCTGTATCTAACGCTCGTTTAACGCGTTAAACTGTACTTGTTATAGACGCATTAGTGTAGGGAGGGAGTTTTAGTGTGGTCTTGGCAAAAGTGGCCCACTCGTTGACCGGTCCGCTCGTTGTACATGTACGTTAGTTAACGTACATCACCGAGCGAGTGCATCACTTTTGCCAAGACCCCACCAAAATCACCCACGTTATGGCCCAGAACGCCACAAATTAGCCCTGCACAAGGCGAAACAAGCTGTAATATTACTTAGAGACCTCTTCTACTCTATTCTTGCACGTTTGCGCGTTGTGCCCACTCTTTCTGCACTATCTATAGCGTTGTTAAGATAGTTCACCTCTGTCACTACGCACCTGCTTCTTCTTCTTCTTTCCATCACTACGCGCGCCAAACTCTAACAGAGCAGTTAACCGCTGGCCCTCTTCAACTGTGAGGCTTCCCTCTGTCTAGATTTGCCTTCTTTTGCGCAATTTACGTTCTGTAGCAGCTGCTACCGTGTCCGTGCGCGTACCATGTCTGCCGGGTCAATGCACGCGTCGGGTCAATGCACGCGATCACTAAAACACACAAATATCCTTAATACTACAACTTTATTAAATAGACTCTATTTCTTAAGCGCTTAAAAATGCACGTGCAGCAACATTAGACAGAAAGATTTTGTACTAAAAAATTGCTAACTAGACTAGGTTGTCGCGGTCAACGTTGTTGCAGAGGGACAGAGGCGTGACTATCCCGCGTGCGGAGGCAGACTAATAACACTAAAAGCTTAACGCATAATAAGAGCGTAAGCTTTGCGCGTATATAGAAGAGCTTATAGAGCGTCACTTACCACCTATAAGGCAGATAATACGAAATTTCGCGTCTAAAATAGCACATAAGAGCGTTAGTAAGACCTAGGTTACAGACTTTATTAACTGCAACACTAATTATTGTTACGAACCTGAGATGGGGCAGGGCAGAAGATAAGGAAGAGAAGGATTGATGACACTTAGGGACAACCTGAAGGTCTTTAAGAAGGTCAGCATTTAGGACTAATAACAACGTGACCCCTTATGTTCTAAAGTCTTAGCGGAACGCCATAATGGAACAAGTCACGTGTTGTTCTAAGGAATCCCACAGTGTTCCACAATGTGCCAGTTTAGCACAACACTGGAACAATAGAACAAGCATAGAACATATCTTAAGTATATAGTATGTAGGAACACAACCCTTATAGTTCGTGTTTAACCTAGTTAATTAAGTTTGTCTTTGGATCTTAACCCTTAACCTTCAAGCTAGACAGTCTACGCTGTACTACTTATTGTTACCCTGCCTTTGAGACTGACAGATCGTATCTGTACACCTCACTGCAGACTAACCCCCCCGACGTCCTGTTACCGTACTCATCCTCAAGAACCAATAGAACACGTGCTTACGAGCTTTGCTTAAAGTACAACTTCAACATTTATCTCCTCATTAAATGGACTACTACTATAGACAAAGTACAGCACGCCGCTAATAATAGCGACAAGTACTTAGCCTATTTCACCCTCCTGCACACTAAGATTGCAGAATATAACGTGCGCGCGGCTAACACGTATAACATAGATAAGAAAGGCTTTACTATTAGCCTTATTGCTAGGAGTAAAAGGATCTTCAGCTAACAGCTATACAAGAAGCAGAAGAATAGGCAGTCGTTACAGGATGGCAACAGAGAGTGGGTAACGTTACTAGCGAGCGTCTGCGCTGATAGGAGTGCTCTGCTACTAGGCCTTATATTCACTAGAGCTAATAACACCCTCTAGGCCGCTTAGGTTAAGGATATTAATCTAGGAAAACACTTAGTATTTACTACTGTGACGACTTTAGAATAGACAAATAATAAGGTAGGGCTTATGTGGCTAAAGCAGCTATTTGAGCGCTACACCTCTAAGAAAGCGCGCAGAAGCTAGTAATTGCTTATCGTTAACAGCTATAGCAGCTATCTAACAATGCGCTTTATTAACTATTGCGATAAACACAGGATTCTGTTAGCAGTCTGTTACGATCTCCGAAGTGAACAGGTACTGATAGGAAGCGGGGCAACGCTAAGGATGACAGCGTGTCACAGGTCACGTGATACATGGTTTGACATCCCGCCAAGCCATGCCTCCTGAGATGCCACACCCCCAGGGAAGACACACCCTCCGGGATGCCACAGGTTTTAGGGATGCATCAGGCTTAGGGCCTAGTATATAGCACGTAGGAACACAACCCTTATGGTTCGTGTTCAACCTAGTTAATCAAGTTTGTCTTTAGATCTCAACCCTCAACCTTTAAGCTAGACAGTCTACTCTGTACTACTTATCGTTACCCCTGCCTTTAAGACTGACAGATCGTATCTGTACACCTTATCGCAAACTAACCCCCTCGGCTTCCTGTTACCGTACTCATCCTTGAGAACCAATAGAACACGTGCTTACGAGCTTTGCTTAAAGTACAACTTCAACACAGTCTTCCCTCCGCACAGTACGCAGTCGCTCCAGCCGCTTGACGTTGTGCTGTTCAGCCCTCTCGCTCACTTTTACTCAGATTTTGTCACATAACACCTTTACAATAGCTAAGCGTTAGCAGGGGTGCCTAAGGCTGACTTCTTTATGCTCTTCTAGCGCGCGTGGCAGCGTATAATGACTAAGGTGCGCATCCTTAGCTCCTTTAAAGTAATAGGTATATGGCCACAGAACGCGAGCATTATACTTAGCTAATAGGACAATAATAGTAACAACAGCTATAAGACCCCTCTAGTTATTAAGGCAGACAATTAGCGCGCGATTAATTAATTATACAAAGCTGTTATGGGAGAAAACACCTTAGAGGACGCGCGATAGCTCTATCGTACGCTATACTATTTAAGCACTTGTTATAAGCTTCTTAACGCTAAGAACAAAGGACTTTCTGCTGTAATTGCTACTTAGAATCCCACAAAGAAGAAGCGTAGAGCTCTGCTGCTACCTTAGAAGAGTGCAGGGCGTGATAAAGCCCTCCTCTTTAGCCCTAGTAGAGTTCAACGCGCGCGACAACAACACTACCACAATAAGACAAATTAGCTTAAAGAAGAGGTGGTAAAACACTATTAATAGGAGCAGAGAGCGGCTACAACTCTACAAAACAAGCTAGAGCAAGAGAGACGCTCTGTGGCGTACGCTGCGAGGGTAGAGGCATTAAAGGTAAAGAGAGCAGAGGAAGCCGCTAAGAAAGAGCGCAAGAAACAAGAGCATAACGCACTTAAATCTATATAATTATCCTAATTAAGTAAGCGCAAGATGTCACAGAAAGCACCTCTAGCTTCCTATATAAAAAAAACACCCTATAAGCGTGCCTGGCGTAGTGTTGTTGTAGAGCAGCCTCCACCTGCACCTCGCACCTACACCACGCGCAGCAGCTGCACTGCAACTTAGAATTATTAATAGAGCTGGCAATATTGTTAGAGAGCTGTATAGATACTTTAATTTAATTTTAACTATATAATTACTACTTGTTATAGAGTTATATGATCATTTTTATAGTGTTAAGATGTACAAAATTCGTGCACAGACCCGTGGCGTGCATTGACCCGGCAGACACGGTAGTCAGCAGCTGACTTAGTTTAGCGTACGCGCTAAATCTCGCGTCGTGCAATTGTTAGTTTGTTAGAGATACTAAAGACAGGTTTAATCTTCTCTTTAAAGTTATTAAAGTTTCTAATCTATTTGTCTACTTTATCTAGGGCAGTTCCCGCCTAATACTGTTAGATAAAGGGCTTGATCTATTTAAATGCGTTGCCACGCATGTAGCTTGATACAAGGAGGACTCGTTTGTCTAGTGGCACCTTTTCACCTTAGAAGGTAAAGAAGAGGTCCTACTGCATGATCTAATTGTCTAACTTCGCATAATCTCTATAATAGAGGTTAGGCTTATTAATGTTTATAACGCTATAGGTTGTAGTACTAGTGTTAGTCATGTCTGTATTGTTTAAGCGAGTGCTGCTAGGGGTAGCACGTGTTCCTAAGGTAGTACTTATCTTAGGGGTGTTTAAAATGTTAAAGTTATACTTTAAGCAAAGCTTATAAGCACTAATTCTATTAGTTCTTAGGGATAAATACAGTAACAGGGACACAAGGGGTTAGTTGCAGTAAGGTGTACAGATATAATCTGTTAGTCTTAAAGGCAGAGAGTAACAATAAGTAGTATAGCGTAGACTGTCTAGCTTAAAGGTTAATTGAGATCCAAAGACAAACTTAATAACTTAGGTTAAACACAAACTGTAAGAGTTGTGTTCCTACTAGGATATATACTAAGGGAATTCTTCATGTGCATTGCAGATACTTTAGCCACCACAGGTGGTCAAGCCATCAGAGGTGGTCGAGCCCTCGGAGGTGGTCGAGCCATCAGAGGTGGTCGAGCTATCAGAGGTGGGCGAGCTTGGCGAGGTGGTTTGTCACGTGACCCGTGACACGTTGTCATCCTTAGCGGTGCCCCGCTTCCTATCAGTACCTGTTCTCTCGGAGATCGTAACAAGAGTGTGCGCTAAAGGAAGTAAACTATCCTAACAATAGTATAGAAGGTATAGAGAGATATGGTATAACGCGTAAACGTGCAAGAATAATATAGGAGTAGTCTCTAAGTAATATTATAGATTGCTTTGCCCTATATAGGCCTAGAGTAGGCTAATATAGGCTAAAGTAGAGTGTAATAGGGAAGAGTCTTAGTAAAAGCATTCTACTAGAGGGTGTGTTCTATAAACCTATAAAATATATTATATCTATATACCTTATTATAACCGACCCCTTTATATCCCTATTACTATATCTATCTCTAAGAACTAATAGAACTTATACTTATAAGCTTTGCTTAAAGTATAATTTTGATATTATGTTACTAAAATTAGAAGCTAGGAAATTCCTACCTTAAATTAGTCTAAAAGTATTACTTTCTAAATACTCCCTTAATTATTAAGACTAGTTAAGATACTAGAAAAGAAAATAAGTACTTTATTCTAATAAACTAACGTCAAACACCACCGAGCCGGACAAACCACTAAGCTAGACACTTTTCCTTAGCATTGCAAACACTATGTTTAGGATAAGCACTTACTTACTACTCTCTACAGAGTCTATGTATAAGATACTTGCATTAGACTTAGAATCTTCTGTTGTATCTTTTTAGCACGTACAAGCATTGTGCCCAGTCTTCCCACAGTTACTACAGTGCCGTTGACCTAGCTAGGGCCTTTCCTAACCACCACTTACACGCGCTCTCTTTAGCACTGTACAAGCTGTAGCTGCACTCTTAGCTACTAATAATACTGCTTCGCCGTACTCTACTGTTCTACCATGCTAGATCTGCTTTCGCTTTTGTGTTTTGCGCTTAGTAATTGCTGCTAATTGCTGCTAATTGCTCTTTAAGCTTATAGATGCGAGCTGCTTGTATAACATTCTAGTGAAGCATCCTTTTAGCATCTTTCACTAGCTGTGAAAACCCTCCCCTAGCATCTTCTAGTAACTGTACGATAGCTTCGCTTACAAGCCTTGCTTGTGATCTAAACTTGTGCGAATTACTTAGGGTTTATAACTGCTATAGTATTTCTAGTAGAGGTAGTGGCAGTAGGGTGCGTAATTGTACGTTAAGCCGATCTAGGACGCGTTGCGCGTTAATAGGCACAAGTCCTGAAGCCTTAAAGGCCTTCTTGCAGTTATTGTACGTAAACACGTTAAAAAACGCGTCTTAAAATGCTAGAAGGAAGCCTTCCTTATTAATTAGTAGATCTAATTCTTTGCTAAGCCTTATACGTGTTAGGAGTACTTTAGTTTTAATAGCAAGAAACACACCACATTAAGTAGCTAGAGCATGTGCGATAAGTAAGCAGGCATGTAAAGGGTAAGGATCTTGTGTATAAGGCAGTAGTCCTTAAAATCCTAGTTAAGGTGGCTTTTATGGCTATCTAGGATAAGCAGCCTGTATAACCCCTTCTAACGCGTCTTTGTATGCTAGTTAAAGTGCTTTAACTACTTAAGCCTAAGTGTGTTGTTAGTCTAGCTATTCTTAGAGACAGAGAGCTTCTAATTATACAGTATGTTAGTCTCCTTATACCAGGCAGAGATATGTACGCGCCCTTTGTAGATAATAAAGGGTAGAATAGCATACCTAGCAGCGCAGATGCTCTAGATGACTATAACCCACTTGCGATCGCCTAGCTAAATGACAGTTGGCTTCGTACGCCTCTCTAAGCCTGTGACAACTTTTATTTAGGCAATAACTCCTATCTAAAAGCTAGTCTTATTAAAGTTATAGATGTTATTATTAAAGACCCTATACTTGTCTTTTGTCTCTTGTACAAGCTTAAACTATGCGCTAATAACCTCTAGGTCTTCCTAGAGTACTCTCTAACAGTCCTTTGCTTAATTAAAAGCCATTTTAAGCTCCTCTGTACGCTATACGAATTAGCCTGCCTAGTTCTTGCTAACAGGTGTCCTGCCACGTACGGCTAGTAGTTGATTGGCGATATCTGCTACCTTAGGCAACTAGAGGGGAAATCCACGCGCGTTAAGCTCAAGAATGTGTCGTATAATCGTTTCCTCTTCAGCTATAGAGAGCTTCTGGCCGTTAGGAGGTGCCTTAGGTTAAAACGTGATATTACGGCGCTAGTCAGAGAGCTGCTAGAAAGGCACGTTAAAAGCTGCAGCAGCACGTCACACGCTCTAAAACTGTCCCTTATTGTACGCCTAAAGGGCAAGAGCAATTCTACCTTCTTGCTAAATTAATTCCTGCCTGCGTTGTTGTTGCATGTTATATTATATAGCAAAGTTGCAATGCTAAGGAAAAGTGTCCGGCTTAGTGGTTTGTCCGGCTCGGTGGTGTTTGACGTTATAAAGAAAGATTATTTATAAAATTTACTACTCTCTAATTACTAGATACCTAGAAAGAGGTAATATATTCTATATACTTACCTACTTATACTTCTAGCTAGGTATATTATTAAGCATATAGAGATATATCTAGAATTATAATATTTATAGAAGAACTAAACTATAGAAAGAGCTAAAGTAAGAGCTTCTTAAACTACTTCTAATTCTAAAAAGAGTATAGAAAGAGCTATCTATAGACTTTATTATAGACCTACTTAAAAGTAGGGGCTTTACTAACCTAATAGTAGTAATAGACTAGCTTTCTAAGGGTATAATTCTAATCCTATTAATAAACCTTATAGTAGACGTAGTTATTAAGGCCTTTATATTCGAAGTAGCAGCTTACTACTAGTTACCTAACGCTATTATTACTAATAGAGGGTTCTAATTCTTAAGTATCTTCTAGTTAACTATATAGAAGGCCCTAAGGATTATAAGGAGGCTATTAACAGCGTTCTATTTATAAACTAATAGTAGCATAGAATAAATAAACGCTATAATAGAAACTTATCTCTATACTTATATTAATTAGTTATAAAAAGACTACGTAAGCTAGATCTTGTTGAAGTTGTACTTTAAGCAAAGCTCGTAAGCACGTGTTCTATTGGTTCTCGAGGATGAGTACGGTAACAGGAAGCTGAGGGGGTTAGTTTGCGATGAGGTGTACAGATACGATCTGTCAGTCTTAAAGGTAGGGGTAACGATAAGTAGTACAGAGTAGACTGTCTAGCTTAAAGGTTGAGGGTTGAGATCTAAAGACAAACTTGATTAACTAGGTTGAACACGAACCATAAGGGTTGTGTTCCTACGTGCTATATACTAGGCCCTAAGCCTGATGCATCCCTAAAACCTGTGGCATCCCGGAGGGTGTGTCTTCCCTAGGGGTGTGGCATCTCAGGAGGCATGGCTTGGCGGGATGTCAAACCATGTATCACGTGACCTGTGACACGCTGTCATCCTTAGCGTTGCCCCGCTTCCTATCAGTACCTGTTCACTTCGGAGATCGTAACACTACCTCCCCCCTTCCAGCATATCGCCCTTGATATATTGTTTATCCGTGCCGTGGGTCGCAGGGTAGGTCCTCTTTGTATAAGTACTGTTCGTAGGTCGTCTTGTCCTGAGCTTCCATAGCCTCCCTAACCATGCCGAAGGATTCTGGAACACGAAAACCACGAGCCCCGCGCTCACAGTCGTCCACTGAGCAACGTCGTGCCCGTGCTCAGCGTGTTCAGGATCGTGCGTTAGAAATGCCGTTTCGCTGTGAAAGATGCAAACAAAAGAACTTGCGGTGTTTTGTCGATACCGCTACTGGTCGTTGTGCTGGCTGCATTTCTGTGAAAGCAGAGTGTAGTCTGTTCGTGCCTGAAGAAGAATGGGAAAAGGTTAAGAAAGAGAAGGAAGAGAAGCGCCTGGCGCTTCTTCGTTCAGAGGCGGAGACGTCCCGTCTTCGTCTTAAGTTAGCTGAGGTTGAAAGTCATGAGCGTCACTTCGCGCGTCGTGATCTGGCGTTACTAAAAGCGCAGGATCAGGCGCAGGAGGCGGAAAGTTCGAGTACCGCTACCGGCCCCTTCGTTTCCGATCCTTGGGCTGATCCCGGCTGGTTACAGGCTAACGACCCTTCTTTTAATCTTCCGTTAGACTAACTTTTTGTTGACTTCCTTGCTGGCAACCCTATGGATCCTGTCGGGCCTCTGTACTAGCCGCAAGGCTTTGATACTGCGCTATTAACTGGTAGCAGTTCGTGAGGTTTGCTTCTGGCTCCCATGTGTTTTCTAAGTCTAGGTATCCTAACCATTTAACTAGGTATTCGATACTGCGTCCTTTCTTCCAATGTTTTATTATTTTTTCGACTTCCCACTCGTCCTAGCCGTCTGCCTGATAGTGGAAGTCTTTCTAGATTGGCGTTCTGGGGTCGGCTGGTTCCAACAGCGAGATGTGGAACACAGGATGGATCTTTGCATCCTTAGGCAGCGCGAGTCGATAGTTGACTAGGCTGATCTGCTTAGAAATGAAAAATGGTCTGACCTTAACTTTGTCCAGTTTTTTCATTAGTCGTCGTGTGCGTAGATTTTTTGTGAGGAGATAGACTTTATCCCCCTCCTTTAGCAGAGGTGCCGTTTTTCGTTTCTTGTTAACATAAGAAATGCTTCGTGACTAAGCTTTAGCGATGTTATTAAGCGATTTCTGGTGTACTTCCTTTAGTGCTTTAACTAAGGTGATTGCTAATTCTGTTTGAATGTTACTGTCTAATGACCTAGTAAAGAGATTTGGATGTCTGCTGTAGTTCGCGAAGAACGGCGAATAGCCTGTTGCTTCCGAAAGCTTGTTGTTGTATGCGATTTGTGCCACAGGTAAGAGTAAGACCAGTTGTCTTGCTGCTGGTTGCAGTGAATCCGGAGGTACGTCTCCATTGTCTAGTTCACTCTTTCTGTTTGTCCGTCTGTCTGCGGATAGTATGCCGTAGATAGCTTCTTCTTGGTACCTATCACTGCTAGTAGCGTGGTCCAATAGTTTGACGTGAAGAGCTTATCTCTATCGCTGATGATTAATTCAGGAATACCGTGGTAGCGGATAATCCGATCCTTAAAGACATGTGCCAGCTGTTCTGCAGTATAGCTGTGTCTGAACGGTATCATCTCAGCGTACTTGGTAAATCTGTCCACTACGACGAAGATCAAGTCGTAGGTGTATCCTGTTACAGGATCTTTAGAGACAGGTAACTGGGTGACGAAATCCATCGTGATGTTCGTCCATGGTGCCGTTAGTGGCTCCATTGCCTGTGCTTCTCCATACTTGGCGTGCGTGCTGTGTTTGTTTTGCTGACAGCTTACGCAATTCTTAATAAACTTGCTAACCTTATCGCGCATGTTTAGGAACTCGTAATGTCTCTTGATGAGTTCTATTGTTCTCGTGATACTGGGGTGTCCATGCAGCGGGTCATCATGGTGACTGCTGATGATCTCCTGTTCCAATTCTTCAGGAACGTGAGCTGGTATCTGCTGTTCTTGTCGGACTAGCATCAGATTGTTGAGCTGTTGTGATGGTCCTAACGATCCGTCGCTGTTAATGCTAAGGATTGCTAATTCATTAATTGTCTTAGATCCTGCGAGGTCGTGTCGTCGACTAAGCGCGTCTGCTCTACCGTTGTCCTTTCCTGGAGTATAGAGGATCTTGAACTTGTACTGTCTGAGGGTCTCAGACTATTGTACTTGTCGTCTGTTCAATACTTTCGTGGTTGTGAAATGTACCAGGTTCTTGTGGTCCGTGTAGATCGTAAGTTCTAAATAACTCTTGGCGTAGACTTGCCAATGTTCTAAGGCGGATACGATCGCTAGTAACTCCTTGTCGTGTACGTCGTATCGTTCTTCTGGTCCTGAGAACTTGCGTGAGTAATACGCGATTAGGTGCCATTAGCCATCTCGCTCCTGCGTGATGCATGCTCCTAATGCCAGATCTAAGGCATCTGTTTCCATTCGCAGCGGTTCTCCGCTTCTGAATGTGACTAGAGTGGGTGGATCCACACAAGCCTGCTTTAATGTCTTAAAGGCTTAGTTTTGGTCTATGTCCTATCTGAAAGGTGTATCCTTCCGCGTAAGTTTTGTGAGCGGCAAGGCCTTTGTGGAGTAATCCTTAATGAAGCGTCAGTTAAAGTTGACAAACCTAAGGAACTCTTGAATGTTCTTAACAGTTTTAGGTGTTAGCTAATCCTTTATAACCTAAATCTTGTCCTTGCTCATCTTGACTCCGTATCTTCCTACGACAAACCCTAGGAATTCAACTTCCTCCTTGTGCCACTCGCACTTTTTGGGTTTTAGACGTAGATGTGCTGCTCCTAGGCAGGTAAGCACTTGTCGTACATGTTCGACATGCTCTTCTAGCGTTTTGCTGTACACTAGGATGTTATTAAGGTACGCCACCACAGTGATGTCCAAGTGTGCTCTCAACACGTTGTTAATGAGTGCTTGACACGTCGCTGGTGCGTTAGTAAGCCTAAATGGCATAACCAAATACTCGTAATAACCATAACGGGTTCTAAACGCCGTCTTCCATTCTTTGCCTTCCTTTATGCAGATAAGGTTATACGCTCCTCTTAGATCCAACGCAGTAAAGTACTGTGCTCCGGCTAACCGATCTTGTAGTTCGCTGATGTTCGGTAGCAGGTACCGGTTCTTGATCGTGATATTGTTAAGTTTCCGGAAGTTGATGCAAGGTCGTAGCTTGCCATCTTTCTTTGGTACAAATAGAACGGGAAATCCTGCTAGGGATTCTAATTCTCTAATAAATCCTTTATTAAGGTTCTCTTTAAGGTACTTGCGTAGTTCCTTAAGTTCCTTTTCTAACATTTAATATATGGGCCCGAATAGGGGTTTCTTTCCTTTCTCAAGCTTGATCTCGTGGTCCCATTCCTAGTGCTGCGGTAATGCCTTCGCAGTCTTCTTATCGCGGAAGAGGTCTATAAACTCTCTATATTTGTCTGGGATGTCAGGGGTTGTACTGTCCTCCTTAACCGTTGCTTTGTGATCCTAGGGCTGGTTGGTATCTGCACGGTTGACCGCTCTAACTTGGCGCGTCTTGTTCGAAGAGATATTGTTAATCTCCTTCTCATCCACCAGCTGCGTCGTGAGCTGCGCGGGTCGCTGTCTTAGTGTACCTGATCCGTGACACTTAAGCGTTATTCGCTGGTTCTTCCAGTCGATCTATGGATTGTGCTCTCTTAACCAAGGAAGTCCTAATATGATATCGTGGGCGGCTGTTCCTAGAACATCTAGGTCTATTAATTCCTTGTGGTTAAATACTTTAAGGTGTTGTTGTACCACCTTGTGGGTTACAAACAATTCTCCTAGCATTAGTTCTCCGTTGGCTACTTGTAAAGGGTATGGTTCCTCCTTTCTTCGCTTCTGCAAGCCTGCTTGCATAATAGCGGATTAAGACACGTAGTTGCTTTGTGCTCCTAAGTCTAATAATGCTGTCATCCTAGTGCCTTCTAGCACGACAGGGAATTTGATGAGGGAATAGGTCTTATTGGAATCCTTACGTCTATTCCGGGAGCCCTAGACGTTGTTAAGAAAACGCTCTCGTCCAATTCCTCTATAGCGTTCGTTCGCTATCCGTCTAAAAAAGACTTGTCCTAAGGCAGAAAGCCGCTTAGGCGCTTAAGTGACCAGTGTTTCTAACACTTTGGGTTAAGGCACTTAGCCTATTCGTGACCGCAGCATTCTTCGTTCTGTACTAGGTGCATGTCCAAGATATCTTCTACGCTGGTGACTCCTAGGAAATGTAGGTTCGTACGCTTGTCCTAGAGGTGCTCTGCGCAGTAAGTCTCAGCACACTCCCACCAGTAGTCTTCGCAGCCATCGGGCTTGCTGGGGAACCACTGGCTCTTGATCTTGAACTGCAGGTGGTCGTCGCAGGCTTCGTGGTAGCACTGCATGGCTGGTAACTGAGGGTAACACGGGTTTCTAATGTCTTAGTGTAGCTGCGATGTGTAGCTTTGCGCTGGCATAGCAGGTCGTCGGTCGAAGTCGGGTTCGTCTCAGCTTCAAGCGTATAAGTTGTAAGCGTCCAGCTGCCATTGCGTCGCAGTATTGTCTTTCTTCTATTAGTTAAAGTCTTCTGTGTGCCAATCCTTATTAGTCTTCTTAACATTGATCAATTGCTAATTAAACTTCTTAAGTGCGTTAATGTCACTAAGCAAATACTGTCTTGATCGCTTAATGTCTTCGTCCATCATCCAGTCGCGAGTGCTCTTAACACTCTGCGAAGTAGGTGACTGAACAGTGACACTTAGCGTCTCTTCCTTATGTTTAGGAATGTTGTTGACGATAGTCAGGTTAATTGTAGGTACTTAAGGTGCCTAGGAGGCAGGAGTCTGGGTTGCTCGGTCGCGCGAGACCGGCGTGTCAAACTCTTGTGGTCTGTTGCATACAAGCAGACGTTTTCCTTCCTTTAAATAGTATTAGTTGTCTTTCTGGTAGAAGGGTCCGTAGTATCGTTTGCCGACAATAATAGTGCTATCCCAGGTGTCGCATTCCACCGCATGGTGCTTTCGCGGATCATTATGAATCTATTAGGTATGCGGGTGAGGCGTTAGTGTATTCTAACTCTAAGAATACTAAAGGAAAACCTACTAAAGAAACTTCTAAACTATTAAATTATTATAATTAAGGGTAGCCTAGTAGGCCTAGCTAAGCTCTTTACTCTAATAAATAAGAGTAGTCTATAGACTCTTAAAATTAATAGAGTTATAGTAACCTATTTATCTATACCTACTACGCTCTTAAGGGTCTAGTTTATTAGTTTAAGGCTAATAGTTAAAAGACTAGTACCTTTAGACCTAGCTATAAAAGCTATATTATTAAGAAGTCTACTTACTATAAGGTAAAGTTACTTATCTTACCTACTAGGGTCCTTTATTCTAATAATAAATAGCTTCTCTACTTAATCTAGTCTAAAATAGTTAAGCTTGAGTAAATTTATAAGTATAGTAGGATTAAGAATCTAGAGGTTCTATAAAAGGTTATTAATAAAGTTTATAACGCTCTTTAGGCCTATTATAACCTTTCTTTTCTTTATAACCTCCTAGCCTACCCTACTCTTAATAACTCTATCTTTAGTTACTAACTAGAGTAGTCTTACTATAAAAATATAGTTAAGAAAGTAAAGTACTATCCTACTTCTACTATTAAGTTTACTTTCTATATAGGCTATACTATAAAGAAGACTATTAAGTAGCTTAAGCTCTTTATAGATATTCTTTTTTTTTATTCTATACTTCTAATAAGTAGAGCGTCTTCTTATATAGGTAAACCAATAGTACTAGATTTATAATTAAGTTACCGAACTTAATAAAAAGATATTAAACTACTACTACCCTAATTAGAAGGATAATAACTCTATTTATCTCTAAGAACTAATAGAACTAGTGCTTATAAGCTTTACTTAAAGTATAACTTTAATAGGCTTATCCCTCTCTATCTAGATATTATTCTATTAAAGCTTAACGTATAGCTACATATACTAACGCTACTAGCAGCCCTAATAGAGGCTCTATAGGAGGCTTATACACTAAGCAATATATATAAGCATAAGGCTTAGTTAAGGCTAATATATAAGCGCGTATATAAGTATAAGAGCTCTTTGCTAGCATTAATGATTAAAGTAATAGATTAGCTTAAGAAAAAGGTAGAGGTAATAATACTATCTACTAAGCTAATATGTAATTAGATTACCAACCTTAAGAAAGTAAATAAGGTAGCGTCTATATGTAGGTAGCGTAAAAGAAAGTGTATATAATACTAAAGAGTATTAATAATAGAAGCTAGAGAGAATATACTTACTTAATATAAGGCTAAGTAGTAGACTGCTTATAAGAAGCGTTAGATAGAAGCGTAATTAGGCCTTAGCCGCTAGGCTCTAGCGCGCTATAGCAAGTATAGAGAGACTAGACACAACGTGCGTATATATAAGAAAGACACTATAGCTACTACTTAATCTACTACTTTAATCTCTATATATTATACTATTACGTTGTTAAGATATATATCTAGAGAGGAAGGCAAGTTTAGTAGGGTGCGTAGCTTACTTGCGTATATAGCTTACTTGCGTATATAGCTTACTTGCTACCTATATTATAGGCTTAGTAAGTACTTTGCTCTAGTGCTCTAGAGTTACTTATTAAGGTAAGTATATTAGATAAGCACTAAACACTAAGCCTAAATAGAAAAGTACTAGAATAAAGATTATAGAAGGAACTCTAAATCTTTATAGTTAGTAATTAAACTTCTAAAGCACCTATAGATAGGTAATGTAACATAGTTCTAATAGCAATTAAGCAACCCTTGCAGTGCGAAGTTATTCTTGAGTACTTTTTGTATTAAGTGTATGTTTAACTTATAAGAAACATGTGCGTCTTTACTACACTTTCGGGCTTGTTATGTTATTATTGCCGGCCTAGCAGTTGTTCTGGCTGCTCAGTGCATTTCCTAGGTCTTCGGACCGTCGAGTCAACACACATACTGTTACAACTTCTATCACAAGTCGCTAGTCCCTGCCGACCTCAGAAACGGAGTCAACTTAATATGGTCTTCCTTCATAGCAAGCAGAGGGTATGCCGCCAAGCTCCATGCTGTATGCTTGATCTCAAATGCCGCAACTTGGAGGTATCATAAGCTTTTTAAAACGTGGTGTTTTTCCGTGAAGTCTTCCCGCTCAAGTAAACTATCCGGTTTTCTGGCCTCCTAAGGGTAAATGATGTTTTTATCACCTGCGGTTCTTGCTCTTGAGTAGCCATCATTCTCTAATCAGCTGACTTTGCTTCCTAGTGTTGATTGTCGTCGTGTCAACCGTAAGTCGTATCAGCTGTACACCGAGTAAGAGCAGTAACTGATTGAAGGCTCCTGGGCCCATAATAGTGATCATGTGAGCAGAGCAGAACAACTGTATTAAAATGGCTATCTAAGGTAGACGGTACTGCATATAGATAGATAGGCGTACATACGCTATCCTGCCCTAAGATAAACCGGTGCAGACCGCACAAATCGACCGAAGAGTGGGCGCCACTCAATGGCACCATAAACGGCTCATTGATTCGTACTGCTCCTTCAGCATCGACTTGCTGGAATGGCAATCCTTTTGGGTCGACGATCCTGTGCGAGCTTGTTACTGATAAATTGTCGAACGGAACCTGGCATTCGCAGCAGCCGGAGTCAATTGACTACCAGATCTACGCAAACAATACTTGCTTGCCGATTGATGCTTCCGGATAATCAGCTGAGAAAGACTGCAGCATTGATGCTTTTCTACAGTACATTGTCAATGCGACTGAAGAAAGCCATGTTGCGTATGCAATGAGGTGGGCCTCTGATCGCGATACCCGCATCACTGTGAAAGGTATTGGAGATGATGTAAACGGAAGGTGGAGACAGATGTCTCTCAATTTATGAGCTCTGTTATCAACGCACTCTCAGATCAAGTGGCGCATACTCCCAGGCAATTTGGACTCAAAAACTTCAACGACATCAGGCGTGAAAGTGGTTGGACGCCTTTCACCAGCACCAACTCTACAGCGGATGAGAGTTTGTAATGAGCCGCGGTCGTGTCATGACGACGGGACAAGACCCCAGTGTTGGCCTCAGGGGCTACATCCAAGGCGGAGGCAACGGACCCTTGGGTTGCACGCACGGTCTGGCGGCGAACCAAGTCCTACAGATGACCGTCGACACAGCGACTGGTAAAGTTTTCGTAGCCAACGCAGTGCAGAACCAGGATCTCTTCTGGGCTCTGCGCGGCGGCGGCCCCGGGCAGCATGGTGTGGTGACTGAATATGTCATCAAACATTACCCGGGCCCCAGCAACGTCATGTTTGGAAGCTTTATGATCAAGCCTCAATACAGTACCAATGAAAGCCACGAAGCATCCTGGAATACCGCCGCTACGTACCCCATCCACGTACCAGACCTCATGGACGCCCACCTCGCAGGTGCAGCGACCGCGTCGAACGGCGATACTGCCTCCAAGTACCTCCCATCTCAGCAGCCATTTCATGGCATTTCATTCAACAAAGTCTTCTGGGCTTTCAAAACAAGCCCTGCTGCGATCGGAGCTCTTGTCAGGCCGGCCATTTCATGGTGCTCAGCTGAACCCAGGGAACGGCATTAACAGCTCTGTCGAAACTACGTTCAGCACCTCCACTTTCGACAACTATACTGCCTTCTATTCCGCATTCTCTGACGACAACATCGCGGGAGGCGAAAGTGTCCCTTCGTCCCACCTCCTCGGCCGGCGCGAGCTTGTTGATACGCCACGTAACGACGTCGTTCGGTACCTCAAGAATGCCATGGCAAACCAAGACACCACAGAAAACACATGTGCCACCATTGGTCTACAAGGCGGCCCCCGGCGTCCACGACACTCCTGGAGATCGATGGGGCGCGCTTCTTCCTGCCTGGCACTCGGCATATCTGCACTTTATCTCTACTGGTGCCACTGTTGATTCTATCGCCGCTGTTAGTCTCGAGAAAGCGCTTGATAGTGCTTTGAAGTGGTATGAAGAGAGCCGGGAGCTGATGTGCACAGAGTGGGCGCCTGATAGCGGTGCGTACATAGATGAAGCGAACCCGCTCAACAAAAAAACTGCAAAGGACTACTATGGCGAAAACTATAAGAAGCTATGGAGCAAAAAAGACAAAATACGATCCCAAGGACAGCTTGTTCGTTCTGGCGGGCGTTGGAAGCGATGCATAGGACTATGACTTCGACACCGGAAGGCTGTGTCGTATTTGATCCCATTGGCTTGTCGGCCTTTCTGTTAGTTTTTTGCAACACCTACCTTCGGTCTTAGCTTATTGGTTGGTCGCGAACCCTATGCGGATTAGAGTCTCTGATTCTCGTAGGAAGGCTGTGAATATAACGACACCAATACAAAATTGATTTTGTTTGACAGCATTCCATTCAGCGCTTTGGAGTGGTATCTCTTAAATCTCAAGTCTTATTTCACTGCCTGGGTAAGTCGAAGTTCGTATCTTGCTTTCACTGTCCGCATTACAATGCTCCGTGAAGTCCCAGGCATATACATACCACGGATGGTCCACAGTATCCCCACATCTGACCCTCATCCACTCCCATGCTGCATTCCAACTGTAGCTTCCTTTTTCCTACAACATGTACGATCCTCGCTCTTCCCGTTCATCGCGCCGTTACCCCCAGTGGGACGGCCGCTCATCCTACCCTCAAGATCGCCGCTTCGTTGATGGCCAGAACTTCAACTTCGTTCGAGGCATAGGCAACATATCTTATCGTGAGCATGAAGGAGCCTGGCGCTAGGCCCAAGCCCGCATCAACGACCCGTACTCCATGCCGCGCCAGCGCTCTGGCGCCAATGCGACCATGGGCAATTTCTATGCTGCCGAAGATGCTCGCGACCGCCGCCGCCGCCGCAACACTGGCGTTGACGAGGTCACGGACTACATGGCTCGCGTGGGCCTTGGCGGTCAGGAGTCCCGTGATCGTCGCTCCGGCCGCAATGTGTACTGGCAAGACCAGTACGCTGCCCTGGAGCTACCGAGGCTACACCCACGCAACGCTGAGTACTATCTTAATCGCGCGATGCGGCCTAGCAACTCGTATCGAGACAATTACAACGACGCCTACCAGTACATACATGGTCGGCAGCCTAACCATCGTACAGCGCCCATCGGTGATCGTCACAACCGGCGTGAGTATGCTCGCCGAAACGCAAGGGTCGGCCTTGAGGATGGACGCAACCGTAACCCTGCAACTTCCCGCTGGGCTAGGATGCGCAGCTGGTTTTGAGATGTCGAACCAACACAATACACTCACCCTCTTCTAAGTCGGTGGCTGTATGAGGAAGAAATGAAAATCAGGTGGCGATGGATAAGGGATTCGGTATGATGAGATAGAGGGGGAGAGCGTTATAGCAATAACGTGGATCCAGACAATTGCCTGCATCTTCTCGATGAATGATGATTGAATGGCTGAAAAAACGTAACGTTTCTTTTGGGAATCAGATGTGATGTGTAAGACCAAGATCGGCCGCAAGGAACAAACTCTACTGAAGGACCTACTCGACTCCGATTTTCGAAGGGCGCAGCCTGGGAAAGAGTCGCGCTTTCGAGATCTCGATGCTTTGGGCATGTACCAAGTTTGCTCTGGCTGCATGCACCCTTGCCTGCACCTTGACCACCAATGCATGTTGGTGCACTAGAACCTGGTAAAATTGCTAGCTGTGCAATCGTACAAATGTATATTCTCAGGTAGTCAGTGTGTGCCCGTGCCCAGCTGTGGTGGACGACAATCTTTTGCATTCGTCTGCCATGTCAAACCCGGCAACCATGAACCGGAGAGAGCACTGGAGCAATGCTGTACTAGCAGTACTTGACATTGGGGTCGGGAATCTGCGAGAACGCAGTGCCTTCCCTTTGCCTGTAATCTCGGACTGTACAGCGATCTGCTTGTAATATTCCTTTGTGCATTCGCAGTTACAGTTGATGTGCAACGTCTGGGTCTTTGAGCTTGCTCTTAATATGTCTCTGTTCACCTCTGTCGCTTTGAAGCCGTATTTGGCTAACGGCGCCGACGAGCGATCCTTGCTTTGATGAGGCTCCAGGGCTGTTGGTAACACCTCAGGCGCCCACAAGGGGAGTCAGTCTTTTGAGTCCATACATCGGCCGGTGCTGCGGCTCGGTCACGGAACGTTGATGCTGTCGGTAACATAGCAAGAGCACGATGCTTTGCAGCCTTCTCCGAGCTGCGGCGCACAATGTGGCTGAAAGCGCATGCCAAAGGACGAACTAGCTGGCGTCGTCATGGAGGATGTGTTGTGCATCTGACAAGGTACCGGAATACACGAGGCCATCCTAGCCAATCTGAGGTTAGCCTACACAGACCAATAATTGAACATGCACAACGGATGGAATCGATATCGAAATGACGAAGGTAGTGACTGAAGGAGAAAGACAAGCGACCGTTTGCAAAAGCGTTTCATGATCCCGGCCTGATCAGTGGCACGACATGCGCCGTGCGACCGTGAGCGGAAGTTTTGAGGCAGAGCGGTACACAGCCCTCAGGTGGTTCAAACTTCAGAGATGGCGGTTGCAACGGGTCGTTACGGCTCTGACCTTTTCCATGCTACTATTCGATAGATAGCGGCGAGGCCACGGGTGAGTCACGATGGCCGGAAAAGGACACGAGTGAAACTATCACCCCGCAAAAGGGTCTATGAGTTCGACGGTTGACAGACGGTCGGCAAGCCCTCTTGAGCAATGAATCGGCACACCTCGCGAGTGGGCTTTTGGTGGGTGCCGGTGGGTGCTGCTGAATGGAGAGTAAGACGGAGAGTGGCTCCACGGTGCTGCAGCTGCATGCAGGCCAAGGCTGGCTACTGCGGCAGCGCGCGACCAGTGCGGAGGCGCTGGAGGCAGTGGAGGGCATCTCGACGCGGCATCGACACGCATTGACCTGCCTGCATCGAGGCATCGACAGACGAGGTGCGAAGGTTGCTCTGCGCGATTCGTAGAGATTCGGCCGCCGGCAATTTCAATAGCTCAGGGCTGGCCTGCTGCGCAGCGGGCACCATGGGATCTTCGCAGCACGGCAAGAGTGGTGGCTGCCGTGCGCTCCAGCATGGAGGCGCGCCTTCGGTGGTGAAAGCAGCGCAATTGGCTGCAGCGCGCAGAGGGCTTGGTGTTAGAGAAACACTCATCCCGGCTACGATCCAGTCGAGGCCCGGCCGGCGTTCCCTGCCCTCTGCTAGCATACTTTTGAAACTCAATCCACCTCCTGGCGGGAGGGGACCACAAGGCGATATATCCACTGCGGCGTCCTCCTGTCTCGTGCTGCCCGTCACCGTCATCGCCGCAACGCTGCTCTGCATTTTGGCGGCCCGTCCATTCTTACTCTCGTGTTGTCATCGTCGAGAGCGGCTCGCAGCAGTTTATACGAATGCGGACAACGTGCACGCGCGCCTTAGGCTCCTCGTCGCAGCAGCAGCACCGTGCCACCAGTAATTAAGTAATTAGCAGCCACACCACCCGGGTCGCGCAGGTATTCAGGCATTCGTGCTCCGTATCCCCAATCGCAACCGCCCATCACCATGAAGCGCAAGTTCTCCTTCAACCTGGCGCCCGTTGTAAGCATCCTGCCACTGTTGGACAGAACCTGGTCACCCTAACACTCCGCGCAGAAGATTCCCGGCAAGACGGACGCCGCCGCCAAGGACAAGACGCCAGAGCCTACGCCCGCGCAGACCCAGCCGCCCAAAGAGCCGCGATCACACAGGAGACACCACTCGAAAGATGACTTCCCCCATCTCACCGCCTACATCAGCCGCCAGTCGCTCGATGCACACACAGAACGCGAGCTGCGCGTGGTATGTCGTCTCATTCTGCAGAACTTCAAGCCGTCCGACCATGGCATGGAAGACACCGACCCTCGTCTCGACTTTGGTGCCATGAACAGGCGCAAGAACGAGCAGCAGAAGGGCGCAGCAGGCAGCGCGAGCGCGAACAACCCCAGGGTCAGGATGCCTACCGGAGCGCCTGTCGACCTGAAGACTGCCCTCGAAGCCCGAAGAATACGAGCGGAAGCGGAGGCAAAGAAGAACCCTCAGAGCACCTTGCCTGTACGCACCAAGTCCGCTCGTCAAAAGTTTGACGATGCTTTTGCAGATGAGAGAGGGCGCTCTGCAGCGAAGAAGTACACCACTGCCAAGGCAGCACCTACTGAGACAGTGCAGAGGGGTCGCTCGCAGCGGACCAGACACGAGTCTGCCGACGCTGACAGTCTAGCCACGCCTATGACCGGCTCGACCACCGACGCCTATTTCAACCACGCATCGACCGCACCCTCGTCCGCAGCCCTTACATCAGGAGGCACATCGAACCGCCATTCTCGCCAGCTTGAACCATCGGCGATCGCAGACGCTCAGGCTGCTGAGTGGATGCGGAAGGAGCTTGAGAAAAGGAGGCAACAGAACGATTCTCCTCAACAACCTCCTACTAGTGCCGTCCGACCACCGAGTCGTGCTCGCAGTATCAAAGACAACATCAAGGAGTACATCTTCCCGGGCAGCACATCGGTGTCTCGAGCTCCATCTCGAGCACTGAGCCGAACGCAATCAAGAGAATCTCTGGCTTTGTATGATGACGATGATGGACAACCAACGCGGACTGGGTCGCAGCGTGGCTGGCGAAGCTGGGGATCAAGAATAAGGGTCAACTCCAGGAGTAACAGCAGACCAGGAACGAGGGGTCGTGATGCTGAAGCGGAACAGGCCAAGAAGTCCGAGGTCAATCTCAACCGCGAGCTGCCGCCTCTGCCCAGTCTCGACTCCTGGAAAGACGAAGTAAAGCCACAGCCGGAGCTATCGAGTTCCCACATCGCCAGTGTCATGCGTGCTCAAGACAAACAACAAGGCCCTTTCTCGCCAACAAGAAGCCACCGCAGCCATAGGAGAAGCGGTTCTGACACGCTTGCTGTGCAATATGCACAGGCCTACCCTCAAAGCCCGTCGGTGCACAGCCATCGATCGCCCATGTACAACAAGCAGAAAGCAGAGTCGAAGAAGAATTCACCTAGACCAGATCAGGGCGAAACCTCGCAAGTCATGACTGGCTGGTCCGCATCGACTGGCAATCTTGCACCTCGAAACGGCCACCTTCGCAACAAGAGTACCGATAACTCGTCTCCTGGCAAGATGAGTATGGAGCAAGACAGCTTCTCGCGCAAGATTAGCGTGGACACCCCCAATCACCACGCATTCCCTGATGCGGAGAAGTTACAGAAGACCCAACAGCAGAGCAAATTGAAGAAAGTGTTCAGTGGATGGATGCACAAGAAAGAGAAGAAAGCGGAGTGGACGTCCAAGGTAGAGAAACAAGGCGTTAAGGAGGGTGTTCTTGTGCAGGACGACTCGTTCAACAACGATCGCACACATGGACCCGTAGTGCGCTACTAGACAGCGAGGGTTGGGATTTGGCATCTTGAATTCTTTTTGTTTCTTGTAAATTCTCTCGGTCTTGCATGGCGTTGGATACACAGACACGGCTGGTCCCTTCAGCTCTGTTTCCTCTCTTTGCATACGCGCACCACGTTCATACTACTACACTAGTCCTTTTACGAAGTAATGCGTAATGTGCTACGAGCTGTATGGTATGGCAGCCAAAAGGTGCGGCAATTTCGCGCTGTACATTTCTTGTTCGATTCGAACGAGTTCGGTTCAGTCTTTGCAATCACAAGAATGTTTCAACCCCAAATCCTTGCCTATAGCTGCCACCTCAAATAATATGTCTTTGAATAGCTCCCAGCCACGGACTGGTCCGTGGCAATATCTAAGTCTCGTTATACCTGCAGCCCAGAGTCTTGCCAACGTCGCTGCCTGCCCGACGCTGCAGTTGGGCTGCTGGACGTTTCAGTCCATGCAGGGTTCTTGCTACCAACAAACTATCGATAGCCTCGGCGGCTATGGATCGACTAGAGGTCGAGCAACGGCTGCACGTGAATTATGATATATTTGATCCCTGGGGTTGACGTGTCGTATATTCGAGGACCCTAAACTGCATGTCAGTCGAAGGAGACGCCGTGAAGGGCTGTTCACTTGACTATGTCTGCTCCTTCTTTCCCTGGGCTTGAACCAGTGTAATTCAGGATTCGACGGCACCTTCTCTTTCCAGCAACCCCGATCTCGAGCGCTGTCAAGGGATTGGACGCAGGCTCGGCTGCCACCTTCACCTGTATTTCGTTGCAGTCGTCGTATCTCGGCGTTCCTTGCGATCATGGCCAAAACAAACGATCTCTGGGTGACACCTGGCGGCAGCCGCATTTGCTCACTCAAACATCCTCCTAAATCGCTGCAGTGCTTGATAAGCAGCGTGGCCCAAACAGTGAGGCATTAGGCACGCGCTGTTGCTATACTATCCGTGCAACAATCATCCCCATCGACACTCCTCCGACATTGGACCCCATAGCCGGCAGATACCGAATCGATCAGGGCTACAGGCCATGACATACACTTTCGCCCGTGCTACGGCATTTCAGACACCGCAGCATCCCATTCGGAATTCTCACGAATCGACAAAGACAGTGGCTATGTGTAAAGTAGTTAAGTACTGGTTTGCATGCCATCACGAGTCCCGGCTCCAACACTCGAGGTGTGGAGGTACTAAGCACCAGAGCACGAAGAGTGGGTTGGCAACCGCTTGCAAATCCGAGCCGTACCTCTCTTTCGTCTTTGCGTTTGACTGCGGCCCGTGTCAGCACCAGGCTTTCGAAGCTGGCTGGAAGCACAAGTTAAGGGTGGCAGAAATTTTTCTGGAGAAGCTGAAGCAGAAGGGTCTTCCTGGTCTTCGGAAAGTGGAAGCTTTGGTCGAACAACTCAATGACGACTTCAACAGCGCGAGCTGGAACACCCGCACTCTGTACCCACATGCGCACAAGGATCGCAACGTGCGATCCATTCTTGGACAGTTCAATAAGGTCTCGTCTCCATTGTCCAGAGAAGTGTTGCCATCAGATCTATCAGTACCATTGGAAATCGTTGGACCTGATCATCCTAACTACGAATATGATTGGGACTACATTGCCAGCACCGATCCAGTCCATCCCGTCGACACAAGCTACGCTCAGTCACTCGACGAAGCCGATCCTTCATGGATGCTTGGTCACTTATCCCCTGAGGAGTTCGAAAGAAGCGGCGAGGGAGTTGGCTTCAATGCTAGCGAGACAGACACGGTGTGGGGCAACAGCCTGAAGGGAATCAGTGCACAGCCAACGACATGGGTCGAGGACTCACCAGCTTGGTCATATGACGATATAGCACCTGAAGAATCCCTCGGTACTACGGCACTAGAAAGCCAAATCAAACCTGGTGTAGAAGATGAAGACCTGCTCTTGGAGCGTGTCGCTATGGTCACACAGTATTTCTGGAGGGTTGTGAACGGAATTTCTGCCAGCGAACAAGCGTCACAGGCAACAAGATCTGTCCGAGGGGACGATCTGAATAATGCCTTCAAGAGCTTGCACATCGCAGACTTCGAGGCAGATGCAGAAACGCCAAACACAGGCCTGCCGACACTGCCTTCGACACCTACACGGCTTTCGACAGACGAATCCCGCGGTCTCGATGCCTCCACTTTAAGTTCGCCAAGTCCGTCAACGAATTTCCCCTCGCCACTTCCCATGAAAATTGGACCGCAATCCTTGTTTCCTGTCACAATTTGTAGCAGTGTCAGCACCAAACCCTTCAAGCAGCTATGACGACAGGCGTCGTCAGTACCTCCCCTTCATGAAAAGCGCTGACAGGGTCCGATACAACAGTGAGCTACTGCACCTATTCAGATGTACGGTTAGGGATACCGAAGGACCAAATGGGCGATCTGTAGTGGACCCGCAGCTACCTCGAGACGGCGCTGCGAAGACTGCGTGGTGGAAGTGATGGCGCCGTACGATTGTTCGCCGCGCCGCTGGAATGCCGGGATACCAAGTCCTTATGAAAAGTGAGTGGTAATGATCGAGATGTATGTAGCAAGGTTCTGAAAGTTTGGGCCATCTTGTATCGTGTATCATTATCGTGGGTATTTAAGGGGGGTCTAATGCTATGCTAATCCTGACTATAAAGTACGTTCTCCCGGCTCAAGTCAATATATGAATTGGAGCTTGCGCGGCAGACGATAGTCGCTTCACTCGCTTCAACATCATTGCTGTCATGAAAGGCAGACATACCCGACTCTGTCTGCCTGTCTCAGGACATGCGGTATGACGACGGCTGGGGTTGGCAGCTACTCATTATTGCCTCTCAATCGAGCACGCTGAGATGTTGCTTGAGTATTTTGTCCGTCTGCACTGGGCAAACCTTCCTTTGGAGTTTGGTTTGTCAAGCTTCGGGTTTTTGCACGCAAGGCCATGCTGTGATGTGGCTCTTGATGCTTTGTCTTCGTATAACGTGTCGGATCAGTAAGCGGGCCAGATCAGTGAGCGGGCCACCCCACCAAAACGCGTGAAGCTGCTCTCATCCCATCAGCCATGCCTCCACTACAATTGATCCAACTCTCTTAAAAAGAGGGTAGATCTCTTCTTGCTGTTCAAGCGCTTCAATTAAGACGCGTTAAAAGTCAACGTGAAGCTGCGCGGCTCTATGACGTCTCTCGTACAACAATTTCACGCCGTCTCTAAGGTATCCACCCCCGAGGTGAGACAACTCACGTCAATCTCAAGATGACGCCTACTGAGGAGCAGTCTCTCGTACAGTGGATCCTTGACCTTAATCAACGTGGATTTCCTCCCTATATCATTGATGTACGACGAATGGGAGACGTTCTCCTCGCGGCACGCGGCCAAGATCCTCCTCCTTAACCTCTTGGCCAGAAGTGGGTGTCACGCTTCGTCAAGCGCCAGGCAGAGCTTCAGACAAAGTGGAATAGGAAATTCCACTCACAAAGGGCAAAGTGTGAAGATCCTGTTAAGATTAAGGCCTGGTTCAAGCTTGTGGAGGACACACGCGTTAGGTACGGGATCGCTGATCAAGACGTGTTTAACTTTGACAAGACTGGCTTCATGATAGGAGTCGCCTCAACGTCTAAAGTTGTCACTAGCTCTAATACGATAGGCCGAGCTACTGTCGTTCAGCCAGGCAATCGTGAGTGGGTCACAACAATTGAGTGTGTTAACGCGTCTGGGTGGAGTATCCCGCCCTTCGTGATCCTGGCTGGCAAGCTTCACCAAGCCAGCTGGTATCATAAGCTCCCACCTGACTGGGTAGTCGGCCTAAGTCACAACGGCTGGACAGATGATGGCTTAGGCTTTAAGTGGGTCAAGCATTTCCACAGACATACAGAGTCTCGTACAACAGGCGCGTACAGACTACTTATCCTTGACGGGCACAGCAGCCACGCTACACCTGAGTTTGATCGGTTCTGTACAGAGAACAAGATCATCACTCTCTGTATGCCAGCTTATACCTCACACCTCCTCCAGCCTCTTAATGTAGGCTGCTTCTCTCCTCTCAAAGCTGCGTACGGACGTGAGGTAGCTGAGCTTGCCCGCCAAGGTGTCTTTCACGTAGACAAGCTTGACTTCCTCTGGATCTACTCACGTATTAGAGAGTCAGTTCTCTCAGATCAGAATATTAAGGCTGGCTTTCTGGCAACAGGGCTCATCCCAAACGATCTAGAACAAGTCCTGACGTGCCTCACGGTAGTCAGAACGCCGTCTCCACCACAGACAGCAGCAGGTGAATCAGCCTTATAGACAGCAGAGACTCCTCACACAACAGAGCAGCTCCAATATCAAGCTCGCCTCATACGAGACCTCCTTCGTCGCCAGTCCCAGAGTCCTACAAGCCGAGCAATCAGCCAGCTCGTTAAAGGTTGCCAGCTTGCTATGAACTCAGCCACAATACTAGCAGAGGAGAATTAGAAGCTACGTGCTTCAAGTCAACGCCAGAGACGTAAGCGTCAACAACGTAGACAGTATATAGCTCAAGGAGGTGTTCTCCAGGCTCAGGAAGGTCTGGCGCTGGTCACAGAGGCTCAAAGAGGTGTCCAGGCAGGTGACTAAGAAGGAGCTGCTCCTGTACGTATAAGGGCACCACCCACGTGCAGCAAATGCCACGTACAAGGTCACACTAGGGCACAATGTAGATAGATCTAATCTATCGTGATTTCAAACCTCATCAAATTTGATCATGTGGGTGGTGAGCTATCGTACGGAGAACCTCGCGCGTTTTGGTGGGGTGGCCCGCTCACTGATCTGGCCCGCTTACTGATCCGACACGTTACTCCCTGAAGCCGCTGATTAATCAGCAAACGTTGCAAGGAGCGATACAGCAGTGGTAGACAAGAGCTGAGTTCTCATGACCACCGTTCACCACCAGCCCTCATGCTGCCAGCACCACCACCCATATCGAAGAAGTTGCCGTCAGGTGGCCCGCCGTAACCGCCCATCATGTTTCCCATTCGACTTTTGCCCTGGCTCTTGGCATTCTCAACGATATGGCTCTTGCGACCAAGCTCTTTCGCCGAAGATACGGAATTGGTGATAGATGCCAGTAAGTTCACCAGCTGGACGTCTGATGCTTCTTGTTGCGACTCGAGGGTGAAAGCTTCTGAGTCTGGTGGAGCAAGGATGTGCAGACGTGCCAGCGTGGCTGAGATGCTGCGGAGGATGGTGTGGTCTAGAGGGAACGGACCCTGGGCGTCTGCGGCCGCGGTTTGTGGGATAGACGAATCTGAAAGGTAAGATGGTGGCAATGCGTCCAAGTAGGCACGGAGGAGTGCAATACGGCGACTGAGCATGCGGACAGCGTTCATCTTTGCCGTCAAGGAAGATATTACTGCTACTTGTTAGTATTCGTTACCAATGCATCAGTAGGTCTTGGTCTTACTCTCTTCATCGTCCGCATCCAGCACTGCTGCCTCGTCGATGGGTGCATCTTTCTCGCTGTCCTTCTCCTTTTGTTTCCCTTTGCCCTTCTTAAGGGCACTTTCGTTAGCCTTGGAAGTCTCAGCTGCAGGCGCAGATGTCTCTGGAGACCCCTCGACAGCAGTGGCGTTGCCTCCTCCACGAGCAACGAAGTCCACACTAATCATCTCAGCTTCCCCTGTCTCTACCGAGTAGATCAGTTCCCTGAATTTGATCGTCTTCGCCTGAACCGCGCCATCAACGTCCATGGCCTTATCGTTAGGGTCGTTGGGCGCATTCTCAAAGAGCGACTCGTAAAGAGTAAGTGGTAGCTTGCCAGCCGCTGTGGCTTCTGTGTACGTGCTCTCTGGGTGGAAGAGCAAGAGGATCGGGGAGTCGTTGTAGAGCTCAGTAATGCGCGAGTGGATAGGTAGAATGTGGGAACCTGGCCCTGACGCTGGACCGAGTGTGAACCAGCCAACAAGATCAAGTTGGGGCTGCTTATGTACTTCCTTGACTGCAAAGAGGGTCAGAGTGTTCGCAATATCATTTGAGATCTATTTGTAAGTCGTCTTACAATCTTCCAACCGCTTGCTAAACCATTCGTCATCGAGTACGACCTCGCCATCTGCGCTTGAGCTCAGCTTGGCCTGAAACGCCACCTCCATAGTGACTTCTTGACCATTTTGAGCGCCGAGAATAGCTCCAACAACTGGGCCTTGCTGCTGCCGTAATGTGTGTCGTGATATGCAATCTGATATTGTGAGGAGCACAAGCGGGTGTAGCTGGACGATAGGGCTGGTGTCTGAAGCCCGCGAGGTAGAGATGAGTGGATTTTGGCTGTCTTCGGCCATCTTGGTGGTCATAGTTGATGATGAGGGATTGAAACACGCGCGGTGGTTACCGCGACTGTGATTGTTTGATTTCTAAAGTCTAGCGGTGGAGAGCGGCGTTGGAGGCAACAGCAACCGCGGGGAGCTGGAGCTGGAGCTCCGGCAGGTGCCCCACTAGGTCTTGGCGACGCGCACGTGAAAGAAGTCGCCGTTGCGCGTTCCATCCTTGAGCCATCTCAACAACCCATGCACGAGACTTAGCCAGCCTGGGAGAGTGAAGAGCCACACACGTCGAGCCCATGTTACAAGGGCTTGCCTGATCTTGAAACTTTCAATGTCTTCTATGGCATATGGTAGATCTGTATATGCCGGGAAATGAATGGTATCTCGATGCACTCGCTACAAACGCCCAAACACCGAGCCCAAGAGAGTCGTTTGAGCCCACACTAAAGCAATGGGAAGACTAGCTCATGCTTCGACGAGTACTTTCAAGACAAGGTTTCCTTCCTCGTCCATCGTCTTACCAGCGAGCTCGAATGCTTCTTTAGCGGCAGCAAGACCCTTGAAACGATGGGTGACCATATTGTCGAGACTTGGAAGCACACCGGACGAAATGATCTTGATCCCGGTCGCATAGGTGTTCGCATACCGGAAGATACCCAGAATGTCGACCTCCTTCAGGTGAGACGTAGACATAGGAAGGGTCTGTACGGGCGTGCCCATGCCAACCATAATGAGCTTACCGCCAGGTCTTGTTGCCTTACGTTTTGTCAGATGACGACTGACACTCATATGCATATTGTACTTACGAAGAGCCCAGCTTGCATACAAATCTCCTTGCCGGTGCAATCGAACGTAACATCCGCACCTTCAAAGTCGGCGTCACCCAAAGAAGCGACGTGCATGACACTCCCAGCAAGATCCTTTGCAGAGCCAAATTGATCTGCATGCTCACCTGTATTTCTGTGAGACGGAACCACAAAACCTTTGTGTGCGAAGCTATTGGACAGCGCGTATTCAATGCGGCCATGGTCGACATCGACAATGACAACAGTCGTTGCTCCAGACATCTTCGCCATGGCAGCAGTCAGCAACCCGACTGTGCCAGCACCAAAGACTATGGCTGTGTCGCCCTGTTCAACAGCAGCTCGTCGCGTTGCATGGATGGCTACAGACAATGGCTCAAGTAGTGCAGCTGATTCGAGAGAGACATGCGAAGGGAGTCTAGATAAAGCTGTCAGACGAGGCCGTACGCAGCCATGCGGGTATGCAAGACATACTTATGGCACCACTTCGCTGGATGGTTGATGCGTTCCTGGAGTGTACCTTGGAAGTGAGGCACGGACTTCGCGCTGCTTCTGAAGCGCATTGATGGACAGAGATTGTATCGTCCCCTCTGACATGACCGGCAGTTGTCACAAGGTACACCGACTTCGAGCGCCACTCGCTCTCCGATTGCGAAGCCGTCCACGCCTGGTCCAATCGTGACTACGACACCCGCTGATTCGTGACCGAGGCTCAGCGGTTGGACTGCCTGCAGATCACCGTTGCGGAACTTATTGTAGTACGACACATCGCTGCCGCACAAGCCAGTCGCTTTGACGGCAATCTGAAGTTCACCGGGACTGGGGTCTGAGATTGATCGAGTTTCCTATTCGTCCAGTGAGCGTTCTGTCTCAGGCTCCAATGCATACACCCCACGAACAGTGGGCGGCGTGGGATGTGCAGCGGAACGGCACGCTTACCAGCCTTAGATCCCGTGGTCCATGCAGGACACTTGCCACTACAATTGACGACTTTGAATAATTTCTAGCTGGGACTGGATAGATATCTGCTAATGCTGATGGTGCCATTACGAGAGAAGTGGGAGGATAAAACAGTGAGTAGCGTCGAGGCGATAGAGTGACCCCACGGGAGAACGTGGAGGTTGATATACCTGATGGGCAAAAGACACACTAACGGCTTCTAGGACCAACATCTCATTCAGCTTCGTTCAACGACTTCTTCATTGGTAAGACAGGAGTCCTGAAACGAGCGAAGAAGCCAATTCCACGTCATTTGACGGGCCGATCAACTTGGCTCGATGCACATGCATCAGATGCGCACGGCAACTGCCAACCAAGGCGGCTTTGAGACACTTCTCTACCTTGTTGACCGTTTTACAGCTAGATCACCATCATGACAAACCGGATGCCTATGCGATATACCCGCAGGAGAGTGCCATTGGCTGGGTCTAGCTTGACTTGTGTCTTGCCGGACTAGTATCGTCGATACTCCGGAGCTCGTACATCGACCATGCCTTAAACCACTACATGGTCATAACTTAGTGCCTCGAGTTGGGAATGATTCGAGGCGCCACGCTTTATCAGAGGCTGCAGTAGCGCTGTGGAACGGCGATAAGGCAGATGCATCCTGAAGGCGCCGCCTCAAATGCATATCACCTGCAGACGACCGGCAGTCATTCCCAGGTAACGATAGTTGACCCACTTGCTCAAAGGCGCTGCAAGCCTCACAGCTTACTACACATATTGGCGCTTCCAGAGCAGCACGCCTTCTCTTGCTTGAATCCAAACAGCCACTGCATGCACCTCTGCGTCGCATCATCTCTTCAGCGATGATCTGCAGGCCCAGGAGAGCCCTTGTAGCCCAACAGTGCCACTAGAGTTGAAGATTAAATCATTCGAGCGAGATTCTACCGCTCGAGCAACATTTGCAAGAGCATCACTGACAGGGTTCCCGGCAGAGCACGTTCCTGCCCATAGTACGTACCTTAGTAGGTCCATCCGGCAGTACTCAAGCTGGTAATTCTGTCCAATCGCGATTGGAAATAGTGCACGCTTCGTAGCCTTGCGCCCGAGCATCAGCCAATGGCTGATCATCTTCGATACGAACCGCATCTCCGGGACAAAATTTGACAACCCAAGCTTATCAGTATCTGATGTATGACAAAAGAGTACTCGCGAACATATCGGTGACTGGGCGATGTGGTTCTGGGTCCAGCATCGTAAGATTGACATGTGCCAGCTGCAAGACAATCGCTCTGCAAGATGCTGCATTGCAGCGACACTGTGCGCATCGCCATCGTCAATCGGCGAGCTTACGACTACCCGCTGTTTGAGACATGATAAACTTACAACATAGCTGGATGAATGCGATCTTTCAAACATGCTGTGTTACTCCAGAACCAGCACAGTTCATGTGCAATCAATCATGTCAGCACGCGATTGGACTTGTGAAGGTCTAGCGTTTGTCTGTTCTGCGATGCGCGAGCGGCACGGCAAAAGCAATGAAATGAAGCCCAGCCGGTGCAACGCATGATGTACTGTGTACAGCAGAAGTTGTGGACCCGAGAAACGGGGCGCCGTTTGGTTCGCCTGGAGCCAGGGTCCACACAAACACCACCTTTACTTCAACGTCACCAATGGTATCTCGACGCACGCGATAAGCCAATATGAATGCAGGGAAATCGTCGAGATACTTGACAGCATTTACGCCATCATAATTGCGCGATAACTGTCCTCCAGCGTCCTCTTCGCAGCATCACAGCGGCCGGAGATTGTCACGATCAGCGCTACGACTTAACCACCGTGTATCGGCACCGCTCTGATGACACACTCGGCAAGCGAAGAGGCTAATGCACAATTTACCCAGAGCAGCAAGCAGAAGCAAGTTCCAGGAACAGGCCCTCCTCCGCTGAATTCCGCGTCTCTGCGCGCCGAGGAAGATTCAACCCAATTGTGCGCTCGTCCTCAAGCTCCGGTCCTCGCTCTCTCACCGCTCAAGCACCGCGGCGAACGGAAGCATGCCCTCCAACTCCAATCGCGCCAGCACAGCATCGCTCGCAACCATGTCCCTGCGATTGCAAATGCAAAACCAAAACCGGGGCGGTCAAGGAACACAAGGTATCCTGCCCTGGTATTGCTTCCGTACTGGATCGAGAATCGGAGAGCTACTTCCGTGCTCGTCTGCGACTTGGTTGGTTCCACCAATCCCATGAGTGAATTGTCAACCGTGAACGGATCGTCTTCTTTGCAGCTTGTAGTTCGAATGTGTCGCTGGTTACTTGAGTTCAGGCAGTACTCTGACTTTGCAATGTGGGGGTGTGCACTTGGCTGGCATACTCGACATGTGGATATGGCGCAAGAGGATCAGCCGATATCTTACTTCGACACCATCAAAACGTCCACGATCATGGAAGGACACCGTTCGTTCAAGTCCATCTATTGCCGCATCCAGGTCTCCCCCAGCTACGGCCTGGTCCATTCCAGGGTTTCCAATAATGACAAAAAAAAAGTAGCCGCACCGCAGAAGCTTTGTAGCCATCAGGGCGTCTGACGGTTCATAGAAGAAAACCCAGGTCCGCTTCATTGCTTCTTCTTTAGGCTGACTCGTGCAGCTTCCTAAGCTCATGGCTAACGTGTGGACTCCTCCATCTGCTACCTGGCTGCTCGGTACCATGCACTAACATCGTCCACGGAACGAGATGGCGGCGTTTTTGATCACGCGTTCTGCCGTCAGGCTTGCGAAGACGATGATCAGTACACACATACATGCCGCAAAACGCCTATCTCGAAAACGAGCAAGGGACCAACTGTATGCACATGACCGCCGACCTTGGGGTGCCTGAGCATCTGCACAAAGCTCCGTACCTCTGCAGACTATTACAAGGTACTCTTCGCCTTGACCAATCCCTCCTTCTCCAGCCACTGCCGTAGCAGCTGGTTCACTTCCTCGGGCTTTTGCGTGAGCGCCCAATGCGTCGCCTTGACCTCTCCGCGGGTCAGCTTGGGGATCAACTTATCCATGCTCTTTGACATCTCGGGCTTGAGCACCGAGTCATAAGTTGCCTGGATGAAGAGGACGGGCTGGTGGATCGTTTTCTTGGAGAGGAGCGCTTGGTCTTCTTCCCAGTTGGTGCGGCGCTGGCGGTACCAGTTCACTAGATGCGGGTGTTAGCTTGGTGGGTGAGAATTGTGGAGGGACGGGGACGAACAGGTTGGATGGATGCCGTGACGCGAGTATTGGGCGACGTAGTAGTCAAGAACCTTACTTCATCAGTGGTCTTCCTTTTGAAAGCGGTAGGAGATGGTATTTACCTCGCCGTGCAAGATTCGACTTTCGCCGGCCTTGGACAGGTTCTCCTCGATAATCCCCTTCTCCGGATCAAACACTAGCTCCCCGTTTGGGCCCTTGGCGCCATACGTGCCCTTTAAGAATTGCCGAATAGTCGTCTCGTCGTTCACGCTCTTCTCCACCTCACCGGATGCAAGGTGGAGCTGATACGCAAACTGCGGCAACGGCCCTTTGACTAACTGTTCAGTCGAGAAGTACTCTTTGTGCGGCGCAGTATACGGCGCTAGTATCATGATTCAGCATGTGCGGTCGGGTATGGCAAGGGAACGTACTGCATACGGAGAAGACATGGGATACCAGATGTGGGTACCATTGCGCTGCGCGCCAGACGATGAAACCTCCCCTTCGCACAGTGAGTCTTGGGTTTGGCAAATCATGCAATAGATACGCACCAGTCATGTCCGCCCAGTACAATTCTTTGGGCACCGAGCTGTTGTGCCAGGCAGGCGATGTCGTCTGAAGCACGCTTCAAGCCGTACAGGCTGATGCTGTTTGGCGGCACTTTAGGTGCATCCTGTTGGATGCTTAGCTCAGTATCGTTCTCCATGTCGAATATGGTTGATGATGGAGGAGAGCTATGTGTACTTACCGTCCCACCGTAGCCCATCATGTCCGGTGCGACGACTCTGAAGCCCAGGTTCACGAGCAAGGGGATCTGATAGCGCCAACCCATCGACAGATCAGGCCAGCCATGGATCTGGAGTGCGTTAGCAAGTAGTTGCTGTAAGGCAAACGTTTTCTGATGTGAAGAGAGACGACAATGTGAATGTCGTCGTGTATAGATTTGAATGACTCCGCTTGTCCAATACGCAAGTCGCTGTTTTTGAGAGGGGATACAAACCAGAAACACAGTATCTGTCCATTTTCCCGAAATCGGTACAGCGTACAGGTAGTGGTATGTGAAGCCATTCAACACAGCGGTCTTGTGCTGAATGCGCTCATCGCCGTTAGGGCGGATGGCTTGGATGGACATGGCGGCGGCGTCTCAACTGCTCGCTCGACGTATCAATCAAGATGAACACTGCGATGATTTAATGTTGTTTGGGAGTAGCCTGCGCAATGGTGATGCTCGTTAGAGCTCCAGCTGGAGAGTCGCGAGTGTGGCCTCGGTGCCGAGGTATGGGGAAGAGGGGCGATCATCACCAGGAGCGAGTGTCAGCCATGAGAGCACCACCATGATCTGTCAACCGAGATTCCATATTATCTGCAGACAGAGAGCTTCGTGCAACAGGCCTGAGGTACGCCTTGGTTAAACGATGCAGAGATACATGCTTCTCGACACATTGCAGCGCCACTGCCTTAACAACTAGATCCGCTGTGTCGCTCAATCGTCAGACAGGTGAATATGGTCCACCAGCAAAGCTCGCATTTCATCATTTTGCCATTCGTGTGTGTCCCAACCGCGAGCACAATGCTCTGGCGAACCTGATGGCACGGCGTTAAGCTTACAATCGCGTACCTAATCTCCGACCTTAGACAACAAATTCGCAGTCTAACCTTACGGCGTATATCAACGGCATCCTTGGTCGTGAGCCTGTCAAATAAGCACCATTGCATAAGTTTAAGCTTTTTGAAGGTTTCCATGACGCCTCGAAACACCGCGTTGCGTCGACGCTTCGCTCATCTAGCCTCAGGCCACCATCTCAGGGAGCCAATATCATGGCCCTGCGGTCGCGATGCACGTGGGAAGACCATAAGTCCGGTATCACCGTTCATGCTGTACCTTTGACTGTTTTCACCAGCCAAGAGCCTGTATAAAAGCTCTGAGAAAAAGGCCAAAGACAAGCAGCAAGAACCCTAGCGTAGCCAAAGCTTCAACCTCCCAGAACCACACAGCCCACACTCATATCCCTCACGACCGCCAACATGGGCAAGACCATCTTCGTAACCGGCGGTAGCGGCTACATAGGACGGACCCTCATTGCCCTCGCCCTCAAACGCGGTTACGCCGTAACCGCACTCTCCCGCGGCCCCAGCAGCGACACCCTCCTCGCCTCTCTCGGCGCAACACCCATCCGCGGCGACCTCACCACGCTCTCCACCCTGGCCTCTTCTGCCGCCGCATCCGACATTGTGATATCCATCGCCGACGCGATCGCGTCCGACTTCTCCCTGCCCAAAAGCGAGCGCTTCCGCATCAACGACGCGGCCAACGCCGCGCTCGCGCAGGGCCTGGCCGGCACGGGAAAACCACTGGTCCTGACGGGCGGCAGTCTGTATGCTGCCGCTTTGCCGGGCCACGGGCTCACTGACGAGACATCGCCAGGTTGGCCGGAGGGCCACTGGGCGGCGTTCGATCTGGGCGGGGTGCAGCAACGGTGGCTTGATATGGGCGTGCGGGTGTGCCAGCTGCGGCTGGCACCATATGTGTATGGGCGAGGGGGGAGCGGGGTGGGGTTATTTATGAAGATGTGGTCGCAGACGGGCCAGGGGATGATCATCGACGGGGGTGCGATGTGTACGACGACGGTGCATGTTGATGATGCTGTAGAGCTGTATTTGCTTGTTGCTGAAAGGGGGAGGGCAGGGGAGAGCTGTAAGTTTGCGTGTTTTTGTGTGGGTATAGGGACTAATGTGGTCAGATAATGCAACGGCTGAGACGGACGTTACGCAGGCTCAGCTCGCACGGGCGATTTGCAGGGCAATTGATGTACCGTGCAAGGAGCTCTCGTTGGACGAAGCTGTGTCAAAGGTCGGCCCATTCCTTGCTGGCTTCCTGTCTGTCGAAAACCGAGCCAGCAATCGCAAAGCTACGGGGGAGTTGGGGTGGGAGGTCAAGGGGGAGGGTATACTAGAGGACATGGAGAATGGGTCGTATGTTGAAGTTGCTGAGGCGCTCAAAAATGGTCGTGGCTCATAGGGTATCTAGTAAATAACGGTATCCTCGGCAGCTTCTACTACTTCCTCGTCTGCGTCCTTGGTGGGCTCGTCGGCAGTGGCTTCAGGCTCGGCCGATCTGGTGTCCATGGCGGGCTCTTCTGCATGTGACGCTCCAGCTGGCTGGATTTTAGGCTCCTCTGCGTGCTGGTCCAGCATGTCCTCGTCTCGTGTGAGCGGCCCAGCTCCGTTTCGAGTCTCGGGGTCTGTGTGCTGGCCGTCCCCGTTCGGTGAGCAGGCTCCGCCGCCATGTGTCGACTCGTCTGGCGTCTGGCGTCGCTCTCTCCTCCGCTCGTCCTCCTGGCGATGCTCGTATTCGTCCAGTTCGCGTTGTATGGCAGCGCGAGCCTCGGCAATCTGGTCGTCAATCTTGTCTTCCTCTTCTGGGCTCATCTCCCACGGCTTGTAGTACAGCTGCGGCTCGGTCCTGGTGGAGAGGAAGTGGGCCAGGTGCAGCATGTTGTCGTGTCGTGCTTTCATCTGGACGCTCGTTAGTGCTGCGACGAGTGGCCAGCCTCGGGCTCACACGCACGGCCTGCTGCTCGAAGCGCTTCTGCTCTTTCCACCGCTGCACCTTCCGCCTCGCCAGCCGCTCGGCCCTGCGCTGCTCGCTCTCGTCGTCCTCCTGTCTCCGCTGGGCCTGCTGCCGCTTCTCGATCTCGGACCGCCGCTTCTGCCCGGCAGTCGTGGGGTTCTGCGACAGCGCCCCGAGCACCGCGCCAAACAGCCGCCGCTCTCTCCCCCGCTCCCTGCGCTTCGGTGCGGGCGCCTTGGTCTCGTCTGTCGCATCGTCGCCGTTGGTGCGCGCCCGCTTCACGCTGTCCTCGGCGGCGGACGACTGCCGTCGCTTGAGCGCATTGGGCGGCGAGGCTGGCGGTGGCGCGTCGTCTGGCGCGGGCAGCACGACTGCGGAGGCGATTGGGCCGCTCATGGCTTCGCACAGTCTGGTTAGCGAGTGGCGTGCTGTGTCCGAGGGGACGCGGTTTCTGATTACTGACGCAGTGACGCGTGGGCGGCGGTCCTCAAGAAGCTTCCGCACGGGGCACATGTTCGGCCGGAGCATTTCGCGCTAGCACCGGGGGTCCGCAACTTTCATGGCGGTCGCCCGTCACCTTCACCCTCCTCAGTACCTGCAACAAGAGCTCTCCACCCCAAGGCTGGCCCATACACGACCCCCAAATCTACGCGAGCAACACACCGACTCCACACAGCCCACCGTCCAACGCCACACACCATGTCTCGCCATCATCCGTGAGTGCCCTTCCCCGCCACTCCCCATATACAACCACTAACACACCGCCCCCAGCGACCTCGTCATGTGCCGCAAGCAAGCCGGAATCTCCATCGGGCGGCTCTGCGACAAGTGCGACGGCAAATGCCCCGTGTGCGACTCGTACGTCCGACCGACCACCCTCGCGCGCATCTGCGACGAGTGCTCGTTCGGCAACTACCAGAACAAGTGCGTCGTGTGTGGCGGCGAGGGCATCAGCGACGCATTCTACTGCTTCGAGTGCACGCGCCTCGAGAAGGACCGCGATGGGTGTCCGAAGATTATCAATCTGGGCAGCAGTAGGACGGATCTCTTTTATCAGAAGAAGAATTTTAGGAATCATTGAGCGAGATAGAGGGGGGAGGTGCTGGGCGTGTGCTGTTTGGACATGTGCGGACCGGAGAGGCTGGCACTGCGGCAGCAAAGAGGAAGGGGTAAGAACAAGGATCAAGGCAGACGTGCATGTGGCATCAGGATGGACAAGGCAGGGAAAATGGAGCGGCGAGCACGAGAGCTCTCAGCAAGGTGTTCAGGCGTTTTGGAAGCAAAGACCCAGCCCATTATCAGGCACGTGTCCGTGAAGATGGTTCAGTCTGCAGACTGCGGGTCTTGAGGGTATACATTTGCAAATCAAGTCATAAGACCGTCACTCAGGTCTTCTATCCGAGTCCGTTTCGTGGCACACGGTAGCATACAGCATCTCATCGTACAGCGCCCATATCACAGCCCCTCAGAGCTCACCCCTCGCAATATTCCTCGCCCTCCTCCTCTCCCTCTCTGCCTTTCGCGCCTGGTTCATACTAGGCGCCATACCCTCCTCCTCCAACCTCGCCTTCACAAGACTCTCCTCATCCAACTTATCAAATACAAACCTCCCCAACTCACCGCGCCTCCACTTCTGAATCATCCACAAGCTCGTCGCCTCGTGATCGACCTTGCCCCCCTTACCCAGCCTGCCCGTCTTCCTCGCCATGAGCTCAAGCAACTCGACGATATCATTCGTCGGACCAGGCGCATACTCCGCATACAGCGTGGGATCAACGAGGTTGATGTGGAACAGGAGGTAATCTGCGAGCATAACAGGCGGGATGATGGTATCCTTGACGCTGCCGCAGAGCGCAAGTTTCATCATCGCCTCGGCGTCGGGGACGTACGGGATGAAGACACCGGGCGTATCGAGCAGATAGACGCCTCCGCCAACACCCCTCTCGCCCTTCCCAGCGCTCACATCGTCCTCGGAGGGTATGATCTTGACGCCAGAGCCGACCTTCCTCGTAACCCCGGGCTGCGCACCCGTGCGCGCCACCTTGCCCTTTCCTGTGCCGAGGCCGCGCAGCGCGTTGAGGAGTGTCGACTTGCCTACGTTGGGCATCCCGACGACCATAACCCGGTGGCCCACAAGCTTCCACCTCTTCTCCGCGTGCTCGCGCAGCATCTCGAGCACCTTGCCCGTCGCCTTTCGGCTCTCCTTCTCCTCTTCGCCGTTGCGCACAAACATGACCGTGCTGCCCTTGTGCCACCCGCGGATCAGCTCTTCGTTTCTCTGATCGCGCGGCCCGCCCCCAAGATCGCGCTTCGTGTACACAATAATACGTTCTTTCCCTTCGAGCGCTTTCTCAAAGAGCGGGTTTCGCGAGGTGAGAGGTACTCGATAGTCGCGACATTCAATCACAAGGTCGATAGACGTGAGCAGCTGCTTCATCTTAGAGAGCCCAGACTTGTGATGCCCCAGAAAGTACGAGCGCGGAAGCGACGGAATCGGTGGGAACACATGGCGTGCGATGAATGACATCGGAGAAGGAGAGTGGTCATACTGCAGTTGGAGTCGAAAGTTACTTCAGGTTCGAGTCAAGGCATCACACTAGCTGACGACGGCTGACTCGTACCATCACCATAACAACTTCTGGATTTCGGGGGAAACTGGGGGTGATCCGTAAACGTGGATGCAGCACCTATACACTGACAGACCTCATGTTGACTACAACGGCTTTTCTGAATCTATGCTATCAAACTACCAGTACAATTGAGAGCCCATGCCGTGATAAAAGTACCAAGTCCATGGTAACAAGTCCGTGATCGCGGTGAAAAAAATGCCGATTATAGTACTGATTGTGTGTGAAAGTCAGGCCCTGAAGTCATAAGTGTCGCCATGCGTTCAGAGCTGGTCGTGACAAAGGTAGTGGTCAAGGTCGAGGTGGCAGTGCGACCAATGATGTCACTGGATGTCTTCGTAACAGTGAAACTGTGGATGACAGTTGGAGGGAGTCCGATCCACCTTGAATTTGGGTCGTCCTTGAGGTTGCAAAAGTGCACGTTCTGAATGGCGATGTACGTGTTATGCTTACCTCGCTTCTGCCACTCGGCGTCTGCGCAAGCCACGCTGTAGAACTGGAAGGGGTGTGAGAACTTGACGGGTATGTGCCATGATCGCCTCTTCTTGCTAAGGTGGATGATCTCGTTGTCTGAACCGCTAGAGTCAGTAGTGTTGACGATGTAGGTGGTTGCCGTCGCGGTGCTGGTAGAGTAAGACGTGCGTGCGACGGTCTTCGTGGAGGTGGTCGAAATGTGGGACGTCGTGTGACCTTGAAAAGGGCCGGGCATTGGACCACAGTTGATAGGGTAGTCAGCACCAGACCTGCACTCCATATTTATGGGTATGATGTGTTCGTGCTTGAGATAGCAGGAGTAGCAGATCCAGTACGCGCTCCAGGGATGCAACATCCAAACGCCCATACCCGGTTGCTTGACTCGTTTGGAAAACACATGGACTGCCTCATGGGTAGCATCTCGCTTGACTGAGTCTTTGGCAAGAGGCGTAGGAGGAAGAGAAAACTTCTGGATACTGACGACGTGTGGGAAGTCGTCCAGCTGCGCATGGACACCGCCAGTGATGCGGATCGTGTTGTTTAGCAGCAGGATAGCCCCACACACGATGAGAGATACGAGTAGGGCGACGAGAAACGCCCTGATAGCCATGGCCGGAGTTGATAGTATTTGGAGTCGGGGGTGTTGAGAGTTGTGAGTGGGTTCAATCCTGGCTTTCTGCTGAGCAAACTTAGGTGTAAGTTATTGAAGTGCTGGCAAGAGTGTGAGGGTTTATATAGATAGCTCTAGCGACAAGTGTGTGGTTGTGATTAAGCGCCCTCGCCATTGCATACCCCATCATGTCCGGTTCAGAAGTGACTATCCACAAAAGCGACGCTTCGCTCTCGTTCTTGATTCGAGGATCTGGGAAATATGTGCAGGGACCAGTAGGGGTTGATCCCATGTACCAGGGTTTGAACGGAATAATATTCGCTCACCCAGCCTCAGAAGCTGTTTGGGTTCGGTTCATACGTGTGGCCACAGAGAGTATGACGGTACCGAGAATCCCTGAATTACTGGGGAGAGACCACCCCAACTTAGCATTTTCATACGAACAGTGGATTGCAATTTGAAAGGATTTCACGCGTTTTGAGAGGAATCTGCAATCTTAGCATTGGTCACACTCGGTCCAGTACTATAAGAGGATGATGAGGTTACCGCGATTCAGATTGCAGAGTCGAAACACGTTATACGAACATTTCATATAGTACGTTCAGCTTACAATTTCGACTTCTTGCCCCCAGCAACGCCAGAGACTACGTCACCTGATAGCAGAAAGTCTGGGTAGGCGAACCCATTCGCGAAACCCGCGGTGTGCCATTGACCACCATCCACTGCGAGTGTGTCAGCTTGCAAAAGTAAGGGCTCGGTGAACCGACTCAGCACTTACCGACTAAAGTTTCACCGTTCACATAGTTGCCAGCGTCTGAAAAGAGGTATACCGTCGCGTCAGCGATCTCCTTGACTGTTCCATAGCGACCTGACGGTATGCCCTTCGAAGATTTTTCGCGGTGATCAGACTTGGAAAGACGAGCCACGCCTTCTGTATCCGCGATAGGTCCAGGTGCGATGATGTTCGAGGTGATGCCTTTGGGTCCCTGCTCGATAGCTACAGACATAGCCATAGCATCAACTCCGGCCTTGGCGACCGATACATGGCTTTGCAGGGGTGTACCAGAGTAGTGCAGAGTAGCGCTGACGAAAATTATTCTACCACCAGTCCCATTCGCTGGTGGAGTATGTCCGTCCGTCTTGTGCTTGGCTGCAGATTCGACGAGGTATGGTAGCGTAGCCTTCACGGTGTTGTATGAGCCCAATACGTCAATGTCGATCACTGACTTCATGGCGTTCGGGGAGATTTGGTCCATAGGTGCAAGGAAGTTGCCGGCTGCACCAGCACTATGACCAGTCAGTCTGTAAATTCTCGATGGATAACTGCGCAACTCACATCACAAAGTCGATACTCCCCAGCTCGTTTGCACATCTCTCCGCTGCGGCTTGTAGTAGTTCTGGTTTCCTGACATCGACGGCACCGATACCAATCACTTTGGCACCCTTCCGTACTGTCGCAATATCCTTGGCCATATTTTCTGTCTTCTCAACATTGCGGCCAACAATGCAAGCATTGGCGCCGAGGTGGACCAAGGCACGGACTTGAGCTGAGCATATCGAACCTGCTCCACCGGTGCAAAAGACAACCTTATTGTCAAAGAGGCTGTCCTTCCAGACGTTACTAAGATACTGATATCGTTCGAGAGGCATCGTGAATAATCAAGACAAGCTCTATTGCTGGAGTGGCGATATTGAACATGCAATGCCGTGTCCTAGAAGAGAGCGGTTCTGAATTGTTTGCGAGATCAGTCGAAAACTATGTAGACGATGATTGTTGTCGTCGAGTCAAGGATACGGCCGAGGAGACACTGAAGTTGGGGCAGCCGAGGTCCATTCCAGACTGAGCCTACTCTCCACAGACTTGCGGTCAGATATAAGTAATCGAAGGCAGCTCCCATCTTGGAGAGAAAGTAAAGCTAGATGCTGGCTCAAACACATAATAATGATGTGCTCGCAAATGCGATTAGTAAGACCGCTGTGATAGATCAATTGCATCAGTTTCTCCGCAACGCGTGACGAGAACTGAAAACGTCCAAGCTCCCGCGCGGCAATCAGCTTGAAGATAATGTCACATAACGCTGTGCAGCTGCAGCTGCAACCTTGACGCCCGTACTTCTACCTCCATCAATAAGACAACCGTACGCATTACCGAAGCGCTCGCGGAAAGATGGCAGCATCAACAATCTCTGTCTGCAAGTTTGTCGGCACTGTCAGCTTGGGCCTCCTCACGGTACGTCTCCGCCACGCCGTTGTAGCTCTGGCTCTCTGCTACGCCATTGGCAGTCCGCTAGACGTGCTACGAGTCGCTTTGATTTGATCTTGTATACTCTTGATGCTGACTGATCGCCTAGGGGGTCTCTACGACGCTGTCTACTATCACCCTTCCCTCTCTTCTTGCGCTGCCAACCGCTGTTGATGCTCGCACAACATCAACCTACGTTGCATCCAAATCGACAAGTACAACATCCTACCTTCGCCACATCACTACGTTCTCGCTATTCTCTGCCTACCTGCTTTCGCCTCGCCGGTTCCGTCACCCATACCTTCTCTACACATCCATATTCGCATTTGCCTCCGGGCCAGTTGTCGACTACTTCTTGTCCTTCCGTAGCGGCACGAACGAACAGAGAGCAGCTCTGGATCTGGAAGCACAAGGCGACGATGTCAATGGCGAGCAGGTCAGGCAAGCGGTTGAGAGGAGGAGGTTGGCCGAGGGCATCAAGGCAGCCGTCACAGGAGCCGCCTTTGCCATGCAAATCGTTGGCATTTGGGGTGATGGCGCATAAAGAGAATGCGATGTGACCGGTATACGCAGAGTAGAAAGGTCGACATGAGCTCGGTGCTGGCTCAATGGGTTGATGATAGGATGATCCTTATGAACATGTTTTCAGCGGACTCGCTGCTCCTTTGTAGATATCTTGCATCTTATCTTAGCGGACTCGCATTAATCACTTCCCCGGAGTAGTGACGGTCTAACTGAAGTCCTACTTGTCCCTAATGACGGCTTACCCAGCTGTCATCGCCTACTAGCAAAAACATTCAACTTCCGTCTAGCCTCACAAAGCAGGATTCTCAGGCGGTCTTGTATACATGCATACAAGTCGCGTCGTGGCCTCATGACGAGGGCTTGCGAGCTCTTAATGCACGGACTCCGTTGCGAAGTATAGAATCCTGGTCAATGGCGCTCGTGGTGAGGCTCAACTGCGTGCGCCACAGCTCCGCGGGCCCTGAATCTCGACTGTTGTGGATCCTCCCTCGTAACCCCAACACCCACATTGCAGCTCAGCATTGCACTCTGCACCCGTATCTTGAATCGCCTTATAAAAAAAACCCAGGTGATCTCCTTTTCGCCATGAGTAAGATGTGGGAGGTAGATCCGGAGACGCGGAGTAAGGTACGTTGCGGTGTATCTTCCTACGTAGTGGGGCCAGCTAGGGGTGCAATGCTGAAGAGACCCAAGAACACTGTTCATGAGGATTGCTGGACTGACGAATTCTCGTAGTTGCTAGAAATCCAAAAGACAAACGACAACAACAAGTGCGTCGATTGCAATGCGCCGAGTCCACAGTGGGTACGCGGTCCGAAGCCCCCCAGACTACGCTGTGTCGCACGCGACCACAACTCCAGCAACTCATACTGATTTGAAGACATTAGGCGTCGCCTAAACTGGGCATATTCATGTGCCTTTCATGCTCCGGAGTCCACCGCGGACTGGGCGTCCACATCTCCTTCATTCGCAGCATAACAATGGACGCATTCAAGGGTGCTGAGCTCGCTCGCATGGCCGCTGGTGGCAACAAGCCTTTTCAGGACTTCTTCAACACACATGAGTCGAATACGAAAGACAGTAGGACATTCGAAGCCTCTTCCATTCAGGAGCGCTATGACTCGGAGGCCGGCGACGAGTGGAAAGAGAGACTCAGCTGTAAGGTCGAAGACCGGGAGTTTGACAAAAGCAATCTGCCCAAGCGGTTGCCGAAGAAGGAGAGCACCGCCAGTGCAGGCGCTGGTGGACCACTTGGCGGTCGCACAAGTGCTGCTGGAAGTCGAAGCCAGACACCACTCGGCAAAACCCGTAGTAATGACTCCGGGTTCCAACGGTCAGGATCACCGGCCATTGGCACAAACGCTATGTCATCCCAGAAGGCAAAGAACGAAGCATACTTCTCGCGTATGGGAGCTGAGAACGCCAACAGGAGCGAAGACCTGGCGCCCAACCAGGGTGGAAAGTACGGTGGCTTCGGTAGCGAGCCAGAACAGTGGAAGAACAACAACGTCGAGCCAGGGGCCCCGCCAGAGATTGCTGACTTTCAGAAAGATCCTGTTGCGGCCCTTACAAAAGGCTTTGGGTGGCTAGGGGCAAGCGTGAGCAAGGTGGGCAAGACTGGCTACGAAGGGTGGGTCAAACCTGGCATGCAGAAGGTAGGATACCCGTGAAGCATAGCGTGATAATACGGTCATTGACAATGCCTAGCTTGCCGAAGCAGATCTCGCCACGCAAGCACAGAAGACCGCCGGCTTCATGGGTCAGACCATTCAGGCCTCGGCAGCAAACGCCGGTACTGCTTTCAATCGCTTCGTTGAAGGCGAGCCTTCGAATAGCTCCCATGGTGGTGTACAGCCAGCGAAGAAAGACTTCTGGGACGACTTCGGTGCCGCGCCCAAGGGTCCTGGTAAAGACAAGCAGGACTTCTGGGACGAGTTTGCGAGTGCTGGGGAGACAAGGACCAATGCAGCATCAGGTCTAGGCCAGAAACCGAAACCTTCAGGCATCGGCACTAGTGCGATGAAAAAGAGTGGTGGTTCAGGGTCAACAACAGGCAAGAAAGACGATAAGTGGGAAGATTGGTAGATTAAGGCTCTCCTGATGGAGGATTTGCGGTTGGGGTGGCGCCATGGCAATGACGGAATAGGTCGGTCTGTGGAACAAGGCAGAAAGGTGGGTTTTGAATTGCCATCTCGTTGACTGCGCGCACATGGTCATGCAGCATACTTGTGTTGTCTCAGCATACATGCTACTCTTCACGTTTTCGTTGCCACGTTTCTACACTCCCGTGTCGTCGCTCCTCGAGCTGTCTGAATGACGCATCGTGGAGCATTGACTTGCTGATGTACGAACAGACGCCTAAGAACCATAAAATCCAATCTCACTGGCGTCTTGACGAGTAGACGGTGACTCGATCTACATCCTCCGCGAGGTTTACGCAAGTCTACATGGTATCACACCAACACAGCATTATGTGCATCCTACGTTCGAATATGTTTCGCCTCCCGCCAATTGCACGAGGGGTCCAGAACGTATAGGGGTGGCCTCCTAGCCACGCTCCTCCCTCATCGACACGGAGTCACTGCAGCGCAATCGCCATCCGTCTTGTCTGACACGCGACAATTGAGGCGTACAGGTACGGTAGACGTCATGAACGCTGTGATCATGGTTTTTGCCTGAGTTAGTCTGTGCCGTCGTAGCCGCACATTGTCTCTCTTGACCCCAGGAGGCTCTCTCATGCGTGCCACGTCCCGGTCCTATCATCCGGACTTCACTACCCAGCCGGGACTTCGCAGCGACGTTGGCATCGTCAAGCTATCATAGCCTATCCCAAACGCCGACAACTTCGAGTTCGCTAGGCTGGTTCCTGAAGGATTGCACCTACCTGGCGGAACCACGATGACTACAATTGACTGGTGAGTGACACCCCACGCTCAGTTTCACCTCGTAGACCATCTGACCGAGCATTTAGGGATAAAAATAGTCCCGGAAAACATCTCCCTCGTCTTCTTCAGAAGGTCACCGTACCACCTCTCTCCCACAAGAAGGGTGTTGCTGCGTACGATGGATATAGTAACGGCGATGCTATTGACCGAACTACGATTTATGCTGGTTATAGCAAGTCCGGTCACTACATTAACGACCGTTGCGCCTGCCCAGGTGACAGCGGCGGTCCTCTTGTTCACCCTACCACTGGCTTTCTCGTGGGTACCGTATCATTCGGACCCGTGTCTTGTGGTGATGATGGAATCCCTGCCGTATATGCAAATGTTGCCAGCCTCCGAAAATATATTGATGAGATCATGGGCTAGTCAAGGGAACGATTTGATCAGTCTCACCATGGATACTGTGGCTACGCTCAAATGTTACAGTAAAATCTTTGTCGTTACTGAAAATTAAGGCTACGCCCAAGAACTGAATGACAGTGAATCACGCCCAAAATCTCAAATTTTGAATCTGCACTGAATATTCTTGCGAGCAGAAAACTGTGTACTGCGTTGCCCTTCTCAGGGTGACAATGGAGACTCGTCTCGGCAGAATCATCTAGCGATCTCTTAGCCTTGGGTAACTCGTTCAGACCTCAAGCTTTAGATCTCACATCGCAACCGCGATCCTTTCAGATACAGTGGATCCGCGACAATCTGTAGTAGATCACGGCCTGAGCCGCCCAAGCCCCTTCAAGTTGGCCACTCAGCATCACTACGCGCAGTTTCAAACGGCCACGACGTCAACAACGATGTGTTGTCTGATCATCTTCATCTCGCAAGCTTTGCACTGCGCCGGTCGTCGCGCGCGGCCCTGCTTGCTTCCCCTGCCGATCTTACTATTAAAGAGTGGGCCAGGTATCGAGTCAGTGTGTCCACAATTGCGTCATGCTCTGGGTGGAAGCGAGCCCGAATCTGGCTGGCGCAAGCTGGATTTGACATGCATGGCTAGCGCCAAGCTGCCGTTCGGTCTTGGATTGGAGGTTTGGTTGCGAAGGGGGGCGCAAGGCTTGGTATCGGTGGCCTCTCAAGGCTGCTTCACGTGCTGTTTAGGCTGAAGGGGTACGGGGTTGGCAAAGGGATAGGTCGGTCTCGCACACAACTACTGTGATATACTCATGGGAAGCATAGTGACATGTCTGTAACAGGGAGGTACAAACGGTTGGCCTGGGGGAGATCCTGAAGGTCGAGGGCAGGCGTGTCGCTGGAATTGTGTCTCTCGTTCGTCGCGCTGTGATTCGGTCCGCTGAAGCTTCGACGTTTCACACGACGGCAGCTCGCAAGCCATCAGTTGGGATCGCGATGCGTCGTGCAAAAGCCGCGGGTGCAACCTCACCCTGAGGTGGACTGTGGACATTTGCCCTTGTGTTACTCTGCCTGCTCGTACACGAGCTCATATACTTGCAACGAGCAACTGCTTCCTTATCGCTGCAGCTCCGTGGGACATCTGCAAAATCATCGTATTCTCCATATGAGACTGCCTGGCCCTGCACCGTCCCTTGTCGGTCAATAGGTTATTTTTGCGCAGTGCAGCACAGTGATCAGCACACACGGGCTGACTCAAACCAACAAAATCACCGCGCTCTGCACCCAACCTCGTCTCCAACCCTCGCACTCGCTCTCCGCTTTTTTCTTCAATTACCTGGCCAGGCTACGCCCGTTCACTTGCTGAAGACCTGCCACAGTATACGTTCTGAGAAATCATAGTCCCACTGCAGCGTTCACGATAGCCGGATTTATCTCCGCGTTCGCACTACGGGATTGCGGGAGCACCACATCGAGGACAAAAGAAGGCGTTCCTCCGCATAATTGTTTGCAAATCATAGGGCCGCCGTTCCATTGCCTAGCAGGGACTGTTTACCAGGCACTCCAGAGCGCCGAAGAGCTTCTCTTGCACGTCATGACCCTTTGGGTCGCGCCTTCAACGAGCAAGCCATTACAGCAGCAATCTTCGCAGCGACTCAGAGGCCGCGAATTTCTCTAATTCACACAACCTCGCGCAATTGCACGCTGGCGTTTTCCTTGGTCGTTGATCAAACCTTGGAAGAGCCCGGCAGTAGCGGATCCTAGTGGGAGCGACGTTCATTTGCAAGGTTAGTCCCTCTTAGCCGCAGGTCGATCGACGCCAGAGCCCCAGCTTCCTTTCTCAACAGCTGCTTGTGCAGTCTTTTTCCGTCCTCAATTGCATCCTGCTGCCCTCTCTCGTTAGGCAATTGTGTCAAAGGCAGCGATGCTGACTGCAGTCTGAGTGCATAGGTCTGGTCTTGACTCTGCACGCTTGTTAAGCCTTCGTATCCACCAGCAACGTTCGCTGCGACAACGCTCTACCACCACACGACATCAACCATTGGTCAACCCCGCTCGACGATCGTCGAGTACGATACCATTGTCACTGGCCTTTCACCTCGCTCGCTCACGACACCGGAGGCGTTCAATCGCAATTTCTGGTCTTTGTCGTGGTGTGGCCCTTTGCCACAAACTTTCATTCACCACCGACCGCGTCTCTCGCCGGATAGGAATCGATCAGCCGAGAACTCACAGTCTTTGGCAAGGCGCTCCCAGCCCTACCCAAGCTGTCAAACTAGTACATACAACAGCCACGGTCATTACGATCAACGATATACTTCAACATGTTCGCCGCGGTCGCTGCCCTTTGCTTTGCTGTCCTGGCAACAGCACAAGCTACCGGGTTCACACAGTCGTATTGCTCGTCACAGAATACAGGATCAGGCGATGCTTGTAGGTTCCATGCTGCCTCGAACATGTGTTGTCACGCTAATTATTAGACTACTGGACATGGCAATCGAACGGTGAATGTACGGACCATTGCAAGACCCTGGGCACGTGGGCTTTTGCTGTCATTCAGTCCAACGACTGCTGGTGCTCAAACTACATTCCATCCACGACCACGGATATCACCGACTGCCAAAAGAATTGCCCTGGTTATCCAACAGAGAAGTGCGGTGACAAGGATGCCGGTCTCTATATCTATATCGAGATGGCGGGACAGCCTTCTGGCACAGCAGGAGGATCGCAGCCATCTTCGACAAGCGTGAGTAGTGCGTCTTCTATCCCTTCGACGGACTCCCCGTCGTCAGATGCCAATACTGTTAGTACTCCCATTTTTTATTGCGTTGCCAGCTTTGTTTGCGTCTTGCACATCATTCCATCCTTCAGTCAGCGTTTTTTTGCGTTCTCCATAAAGGGCCGGTGATCTCATCGAGAACAAGCGGTTGCGAACAGCATTTGACAGTAGGCAGCCTTCGGCTCAGCCAAGTCAGAGGCCCACAAGTCGTGATCGGCCTCCTGTGACAATCATTCAGACTGTCGTGGGAGATTCGCCAGTCATCACTGTGACGCCTACTCGACAGCAAACGTCCGCTGCTTCTGCTTCAACGACTCCTGTATTTAGTCCCGTTTCTTTACTCGTGTGACATTCTCACAATTCACGTCTGCTGACACAGATACATAGTCATCCGCGAACAGTAAACCATCCTCGACCCTCAAGACAGTCGCCACCTCTTCTGCCACCGCGCCATCCACCAGTGTACAAGTCATCACTGAGAGCGGTGCTGTTGTCACACGTACTGTCGTCTATCAACCTACCGAAGCCTCTCAGCAGACGTCTTCTCCCAGCAGCGGCTCCAGCAACACTGGTGCTATAGTAGGAGGTGTCGTTGGAGGTGTCGCTGCCATTGCAGCAATCGTGGGCGGCATTATCTTCTTCTTGTGGAGGAGGAAGAAGCAGCAGCGCGCCGAGCAGGAAACCCAAGCAGGTATCACACGTAACACGAGCACGATGAGTAAGTCCGGTCTGCTTGGAGGACGTAGTGTTGCAACCGACCCTCACTACCCACCGCCGATCGCCACAAACTTCAGCGCTGCTGGCAGCCGGCACGACAACGAGTCTATCAGTCCAGTCTCTGGATCGCAACGCCGATATAGTCAGCCGATGATGATCGATTCTCGGTTGAACCCAGAGACAGTGCTGATGTATCACCCCACATATGCGAATAGCCGGGAGAGTTTGGGCAGCATTGACGACAGCCGCGACTACGGACGGCAACTTAACGTAAGCATCCATTACGCGTGGATCGATGTACGAAACTAACATGATGCAGGTGAGAAACCCAGACCCGCACTGAGCAGTCATACTTCACGGCACGACAGCTGGAGATGAACTCATGAACTTAATATAATTCCGCCATCACATTCGTTCCACGGCATATACAGGACCATCCACATTCAGCACAAGGCGTTTGGCGTAGTTCATCACGGGCTTGACTCACGATTGGAATTTCACTTCAACACCGCTATTTACCACTAATGGCACTTACAAACCATATACATTATCACCGCACAGCCATATTACGCTGTTACGTACATACAAGGGACTACAGATTCGTCCGGTTACGAGATCCAGACTGGAATATACATGGTCGCTGCCAGAGCCGAGTCGCGGTAGACGCAGACGGCGAAGAGATACAAAAATCGACACGTCGATGTTGACGTAGAAAGAGAGGTGCTGCAGAGCTGGAATGCCGCGTGGTAGCCTCTTCGTAAATCTAATATATCCGAAAGATCGATTGTTAATTGTTCCTCACCTGTATGTAGTATCACGGATGTGGCGCTAGCGTGACGCTCACAACAGCCCCACCAACATCACACTCTATGCACGCTGTGTACATTGCCTAGACCGCCAAAACGGACTAAACTGCGCACTGAAGACGTCAATCTTACGAAGGCGAACATGCGTAGAGCTTTTCCATACTGTAGAATATTTGCTGCTGATTCGATCCTTGTATGCCGCACCAGCGTGCAACCCGATAGGATGGTCTGCAGGATACTGGCCAGGGAAAGCCTGTCGCCAACGCACTTCCTCAGACCCTTCGCATAATTTCCTGAAGAGAATCAATCATGAGCGATCCCCGCTATCGAGCCAATGTTCCATTGGAATTTCGGTTGGGTCGTACGTGTGTTGATCGATGGTTGGATGTTACTATTCAGAGAGGCTCCTGCTTGATCCTCTTGCTCTGACGGCGTCCAGTGGGATCTTCAGCCTTCTTACGCTTAGCCATGGTCTCGAAGATAAGTGCCAGATTATCTTCATCTTCTTTCACGTCGATGTTGTCAATCTCGATGCCGCTGTCCACTTGGCTAGCTCTTACAGGCAGTAAGGCTTGAAGCTGCTTGACTTTCTGTTCCAGCTCCGGAATGCGCTCCCCCACGTCTGCACGGATGGCCTCGCCTTCGGGCGTGAGAATATAGTTGATGGGCTTTAGGTCGCTGAGGGACTTGCTTAAGTCTTCGAACATCTTCTCAATGCCTGCAAAATGCTCTCCGAGCGTCGAGCGCATCTTCTTGTCGAACTCGCCTTGAAAGTGGTTGATGATAATGTCGATGAAGTGCTGGTCGCCGTGCAGGAACATGTCGGACAGTACCCTCTTCTGGAACTTCAACTTGGGCTCTACGTATTGCTTGTACTGCTTCTTGGCCTTAGGGTTTGGCGCCTTGAGGGCCGGGACAGTATTGAACACCTCAGTGTAAATGTCGTCGGTGATTTCTGCGATGAGATTGTTCTCCCGATCATAGGCCATTGTAGCCCATTCGAGCCTCTCGGTCTGCACGCGAGTGGTAGCATCCATAAGACCCAGAATCTTGGCTTGCACCTGGTGACGCAATGGTGCCCACCTTTTCTTCGCTTTCTAGACAGTGGGCAAGTTGGCTGCCGAGTTGCTCATCACTCTGAGAACTTTTTTGTGCAGTTGGTCGAATGCATACGCAAGGGCCGGCTGCATTACCCTCATGCCTTCGGTATAAGTGCTCGCCCACTTGTGGAAGGATGGTGTAAGGATGTTGGCGAGGTCTTTGTTCCAATTCGCACCGTTCTCCAAGCCTTTAGCTTTAGAAGCGCCTCGTGGTACAGTTCCACGATTTTTGAGAATGCGATTGAAGGCTGCAGCCTTGAGTTCATTCCAGTCCTATAGGAACAGCTCGGTGACCTGGTCTTTCATGCAAGCAACGTCGCTCTGTATCCTCGTGACGCTACCGTCTGATGCCATCTGGTACCTTGATATTGCCTGCGAAAGCAGCCGTTCCATGAATGGCTTGAAGATCGTATTGAAATCTTCGGCGATCGTACCGAAACCTCCATTCCGGTCAGAGTCATTCACAGTGTACTTGATCTTGTCGATGAAGTTTGGAAGAACTGTGTTAATATGATGCTCGTAATCTTCCATGTTCTGTTCAGCGGGAAGGGAGTAAAGAAATCGTCGAAGCGCAGGTACACCAGTCATCTCCACAGGCAGAGATGGCTGGTTCTTAAAGTTGATCCTTACCGGTTTGATCCACTCCATTTAATCCGCAGCGGAGGTATGAAGTGTCTCTGGTACGTCTTGTGCTTTCCGGCCTTGCAGTTTTGCTGATATCTCGGCTGTCATTTCCTCGTTGCGAGCGAGTACCTTTGTCTGCTTCAGCAAGCGGTCTAGGTACGATTTGTACTTGTCGATGAGATTCTTGTGCTTCAAAGTGTCGTCATCTTCATCATCGTCAAGCTGGGCTTCCTGATGCTCAGCGTCTTGCATGAAACCCTTTAGCACATCGTATTTGCCCTCTAAACACTGTGACAGTTGGTTGCCGCTGAAGGCCTGAGCTAAGTTAGCCGAGGTGCTTACGGATCATCTCGCAATGCGACTTACATCGATCTTAGTCGTGACGACCTTCACATTTGCAAATCCATGGTGAGCTACAGCTGCACGTGCTGTGTTTATAACCTTGTCATCGGAGGAGATACGAATGATGTCAGCTAGAATGAGCTCTACATCAACACTATCCTTGATCTCCTCGGCATGACGAACACGCGATAGGTTGCTGTCACCCCAGCCTGCAAATTATTAGCGTTTAGTCTTTCGCCAATGAAGGCAGTTTAAACCTACCTGGCAGGTCGATGATCTCAACCCCGGATTGGAGAAGCTCATTGTTGAACTTGACCGTGACGTGGTCAACCAGGGGCCAGAGACAGGTCACTCCTTTAACCTTGGTCAAAAACGGTTTGAGCTCTTTCAGGAGATCTTTCTGGTTGTTCGAGAATTTTATCGCGGTGCCTGAAGCGCCGCCTTGCTTGTGGAGCGTCTCCTCACATTTCAACTGGTAGACCCTGATGAACTCTCCACTCTTGTAGGAAGTCGAGCTCCAGCATCCCTCAAACGCATCTCGACATCCAAACAGAGTTAGAAAAACATCCTCGGCAGTGTCCTTAAGACGACGTTCCATCTCGTCGTGATTAGCAGCCTTTCTGCGTGGAGTCTCCTCGTCGTCAGAATCTACGTCTGCATGCTGGTAGTGGAAAAAGTTTCTGGCATGTTCCTTGAGAAGTGCTTCTCTCTTAGCTGCGCTCAAGAACTTGATCTCAGCTGAGAATTTGAACTCGCCGCTGTAATGAACGTATCGTGTGATAGAGGATGTACATGCAGCTCCATCGGCTCCAGTCAGCGAGAGCCCATCGCAGTCGAACACAGCATTCAAACTGAGAGATTTACCTGCACCTTGGGCGCCAATGAGGGCAACTTTGATGGCTGGGCTGCGTAGGACATTGGCGAGCTCGGTCGCTGTGCGGAACAAATGCTGCAACTCTCTGTCGTCAGCTGGAGAACCATCAAGCATGTCCACAATGGAGTGTGAGAAGGCTTTCAGAAGCTCATCAATCGTAGTTTTGTCCATCCGGTACCAGGCATGATTCGGCCTCTTCTCTGAAGCTGGGTCATATCTGGACATAGTCTTTTGTGTGCTTAGATATGCCGGGAAATGCTCAAGACCGATAACGTCGGCTGACATGATGCTACTCGGTGTTCCGAGCTTACTGATGACGTTGATGAAAGATTCGAAGCCGAGATCTTTTTAGGTGGTGTTCGTGAATAGAGGACTGGTCGAGAGTGCGAGTGGGATCGTTGGAAGTGGGAAGGACTGGGCTTGGGGCAGGTATATATACTAACGATAGTGGGGTAGTGCGTCTTGACTTGTCATAATGAAGGTGAGAGAGATAAGAATGATCTACAGGTGAGAGAAGATACCGTCTAAAGACTTGATGCGGGCTCAGCTGGGGTTGCATGGGCCCGGATCTGGACTATGCTGATGTATTGGTATTAGCGAAGACACATTGGGAAAACTTCACCATTTACTCGTCTAGAAAACCAATATCTTGAAGCTACATGTGACCAGAACCCTTGACACATGGTCTGTGAAGGTATTGCTGGTGGACCGCTTGTGCGATCTACAGTCCACATTCGCAAGCTGCACGCTAGGTCTTCAAATGACCCGGTCGCCCTTTATTGTAGGGATCATTTTACTGATCACCACCAGTAAATTCACTTCATGAGCCGCAAAATCAATTCCGATCTGTGGTTCGACTAGGAAGAGTTCCTGATGCGATTGCACCATCAGTGACCCCATATAATAAGCGCCTGGGTCCAGATACGCATATCTCATTTGCGTTTTGCAGAACATATGTGTTCTTGAGTGATGGCCATGAGTATCCGCGCGCCTACTACTCCAGGAAGCCAATTTATTCTCCCTTCAATTGGTTCGATATTTCCACGGGAGGCAGCTCAGAAGCAACACAGTTCAGGAACAGTTTCTGGGCATCAGATTAGGAGCTGTCAGGCTGCCTCATTCTATTGCAGTAACACATGTCAATTAGTTGGATGAGAGTTACGGTGATGCTACCTCGCAATGTATGCGCGACTACAATCTAGCCTCACGGGGTTGGCAACCTCCCTCACCAGGGATGTAGGTAAGTCATGTCATATGATGTCGAAGGCGAACACCTCGGGAACCATCCCGTCATCTAACCCTAATCGCCCTACAACAATAAGCCACTAAACGGCATCAATCATCGAAAGGTGCCGATAGCATGTGCGCTCATGACGAAGTGAGTGGCGGCTGCAAACATTGTCTAGTCCGCAGCCCATATGCCATGACAAAGTTACCACCGCCAATCAGAGCTTGTGGACCAGGTGCTCTTCGACTTCAACGTCTGCTCCATACGCTTCACCAGGCGCTAGAATGGGCCATACCGATGATTGTGGCTGACTACTCTCGCCCTAGGATTTTGTGGAATAGGACTGAAGGCTGCGAAAGTCAATTCTAACCTCATTTCCAATATGCTCTACTGTTGGTATAGGTTGCACCTCGTGCAGCGCGCACATAACCTTCGTCTCTTACTGCTCTCGGGCCTTCGTTCGACGTCATACAGCTTAACACGACCGCTTCATGCACCGCAACCTCAATCGGCCGCTGAGCAATGAGATATGACTATACTAGGTCTGTAAAGTTGACTGTAATCAGCTGCAACTATCCAATACGTGGTCATGGCGAATATCTGAAATTCGACGCAAGGAAACTCGGTCATGTTGAAACCGTTCTTCCTCTCACAACACAGCCCTCCCCTACAAGACGACGACCCGAGGAAGCTATCCTAACCGACGATCTTCAACGAGTGCGAGAAGAGGAGCGAAGCCTTTGTGAAGAGTTGCAAAAGATGCAAGAAGAGCGAGGCAGGTGGAAGAAACGCAACCACGCCATGCCAGCAGAATGCTACGAGATCATTAATAAACATGGCCTGGGGTCTAGTAAGTATTATTGGGCCGCGTATCTGAAAATGAGCTGACGGTGATGGTGAAGGTGTCAGTCTCACAACACTCCAATGTCCGGACGCACCTGCAACTGTAAGACGACTCGAACGCACAATCAACACATACAAGGTCTGTTTGCCCAAGTATCTTGAGACCTCGCCACCATGGTTCAGGTCATCTCCCTCGAGATACACTTCGTCAAGACGAATGTGGGCAGAGAGACACTGCGCTGGAGATTGTACTTGGCGTTGAACCCGATGTTGTACATCTCGAAAGGTCTGCGTAGGGTGCTGACATCGAGGTCTCAAGAATTAGGCGCTGGCTGGAGGAAACTAATGCGCGACGACTGTCTCAAGTCGAACTTGAAGTCTGCGGGTGTTCAACTACTGTCAATGGTAAAGGAAGTCAGAGAACGAGGTATGGATGGCTACTAGCAGGCTCTCCGTTAACGCTTTGCACCCGAGTATGATATCATTCACAACGAGTACATGCTAGATCTCTACGAGAACACCAAAGCTCTGATGGTCCACACATGCTCACAGCGTAGCACCGAGCCAGATAAGATGAAGTCGTCGCGAGGGATCTAGGAGAAGGGGAGGCAACAGAGGCAACAGAGATGACCTGGATCTGAATCAGAAGTCCGCGGAGGATTTCATGTTGTGTCTCGCGTCTTGCATTCCAGCGATCCTTGACGATTCGCTTCATCTGCGCTCCGAGCTGCGGCGGTACCGACGATAAAGACTATTGGGAGTGACAGTTGATCTGCGATCGACATATGCGGAGAGCTGTTGGCCTCTACATCCCCGCGCTGATTACGTTTACCTAGTGGATTGTGCCTCATGCGGAAAGGCAGAACGGGCGGCTGCGGAATTCCGCAATTTGCCAATGCACTGCACCGAAGTGTTCCACCACCATCTTCAGCAATACTGATCAGACGAAATCCAAAACTAAGAAAACACGCGTCATTCATGCGCAAGGTGTGCGTTCCGCTTGTTCCAGGGATTTAGGCTGCCATAATCCAGCCGTCGATAAATAGACTACCAACTTCCACAGATGAAGTAACAGCAGCGATGGATACCCTCGGTAGGAAACTCTCTCTTACGCTTGTAGTGTACTCACATAGCTGTAGATGCCCCTTCCAACCTTCAAGACGCATTCAAAGCTTTCATCTCGAACAAGTCACTGTTAGCGCTACCTCTTAGCCTCTACGGAACGACCGTACGAGATGCAAAAGCGGTCCAGTGCATCGATACAGACCACACATCTCAAGTAAATTTGAATCTTCTCGAACACTTCCTCAGCCCCACGATATCGGTGTATCTCCTGTTGCGTCGCCGTAGGTCTATCCTTGCAATCACGTTCACTCCGTACCGATCACCCCAAAATGAACGCAATAAATATCTACGCTACCAACATGCCTTAGTCAAGCTACTTGGAGAAGAACAATTTGATTCGAGCTTGATTTGCAAAGAGATAGGAGAGATCACAGATGCGCGTTCGTGGACTGAACGGGAGCAGAGTCGAAATAAAGATCCAGATCTGAATCATCTGTGTGCATACAACAACCCACACGAGGGTAAACAGGAAAGCATTGCAGATCTGAAATACGAGAAGAACAAGTGTCGACTTTGTGATCGAAGAATGAAAAACAACATCACCATGGAAGCTTTGGCTGCGCTGAATAAATTGGAAGACATGGGGAGTTTGGTACAAATCGTAAGTCTCACGCTCCAGTCAGTTCATGACGTCAGCTCACGATGGCAGTCTTTGGACGTCGATGTCGTCTTAGTGCTTGGTCTTGCAATCGCGTCCGTTCAGCCGGAGGTTGTAAGTTTACGTCTTCCCGTTACGCATCCTACCTTTACGTTCTACCGCCACCCAAACACGCGTCTGTATTTCATCTTTCACTCCCCCGATTGTGCGACCGTACAGCAGCGTATGAAACACACTATTTCTATTCCCGGACTGGTCAACGTACATGCTAAAGACTGCGGCGTGCGCATCGATCAAAAGATCGAGATACATGAGCCTGAGGATCTTACGTTCGACGAAGGTGATGAGAAAATCGGAAAGTTCAGGAGCATGTATCTGAGAGGGGGATGGCAAGGGACTGAGAGTCAGTATGATGGACGGCAGAGGGACATTGAGTTTTACAACAAGGTTCGTTAAGATGAAAGAAGATGGGTATTACTGCACAGTTGTTATGTACACTGCGATAGAAAGCCTTAAATCTATGGTTTCTCCCCACTCTATTGAAATCAAATGTAAATCTGAGAAGAAGATAAGTGCTTGCCCGTGGCGACGCATACGAAACACCTCTTTCACTTAGCGCAAGCGTGCGATAGTCGCGTTTGAGCTTGCCCCACGCACATTGTCGTACTTGCTCAACGGGTAGTTCAAGTTGTTCTGGTCCCTTTCGAGAGCCTGAATACCACCCAGCGCCTTGCTCACAGTGCTGACAAGGCTCTTGTCATCAGTACGGTCAGAGCTGGAGTCCCACCACCACGCGCCGCCAAGCTTCTGGTTCTTCAAATACTTCGCCTTGAGGGTCTGGATCTCAGGTGTGTCAAAGCTGACGAACTGGCGGGTCTTCTGGTCATAAGACCAGGAAGCAATTGCCTTCTTATCAGTATAAACGGTGCTGCCGTTCAGCGGGAGCGCCTTGTAGTCGAGCACACCAGCTTCCCAAGTGCCGTCACCAGAGCCATTGAACCTCTGGCCGAGGCCATGGTCGAGACGACCGACACTAGCAAAGGAGCGACCATATAGCGGCATGCCGAGGATAATTTTGCGAGGAGAGGCAATGTTTGACGCGTAGTACTCAACAGCCTGTACGGTGTTGAAGTCTGTTGCGCGAGGGTTCGACAAAGATGGGTAGACGTTGCTAAGGTGCCCAGTGTAGTTGGAGAAACCTGGACCCATGTAGTCGAAAGCCATCAAGTTCCATGACGAGACGTAGGTGTCCATAGCAGGGACATCAAGCTTGACGTAATTTTGAGGTCCTGCAGGTGCAGAGATGTCGAGAGAAAAGTGGTACCCTGCTGCGTATTTTGCAGAGTACTCATCGTAGGCTTCACGGCACAACTTGAGGGTATCGACGAGGTTCGCAGCATCAGTTGCATCTTCAGGATACTCCCAGTCGACTGTATCAAAGTCAATAATGCCAGAGCCGAAGTAGTGGATTACACACCATCGATACCGTCAAGACCGAGATCTGTGATCAATTTCAGAGTGGATTCTGCGAAACGAGCGCGCCCAGCGCTTGTTGCCAGCGCAGTCTTGAAGTTTGCTCTGTACGACCAACCTCCGACAGACAGACTGGTCTTGAGGTTACGGTTCTTCTGCTTAAGTTTGTAGAGTTGGTTGAAGTTGCCTAGAAGCTGTGTGCCATTGCTAGCGACGTCCCCAGGGTAGGCAAACTGCAGATCAGCCCACTCGTCAGTGAGAAACACCTCGCCAGTACTGTTGTTGACATTTGCGAAAGCGTAGGTGATCTTGGTGAGCTTATCCGCAGGTAGGTCTGTGACAAAGTGCTGGCGACCATAGATAGCCTGGGACAGTCAGCAGACGATCGAGACTAGCTCAGTGAGGTCCCTTACCCAGTTCACGTAGAAGATGCCCATGTGGTAGCCCTTCGTTGATCTTCCATCTTCAACGGGCGCGGCGCCGGTAAGGAATGGAAGCGCAGAGAGCGCGGCAAAGTTGAGGAAACGCATGTTGAAAGAGGGGACGGCTGCAGTGAGCCACTTAGGGATCAAAAACCAAAGGAGGTGAAGGAGTGTGCGAAGTAAGAGGGACTGATCTCTTTCACTTGTTGAACATCGAACCCTTTAAATCCCAGTACTATAACCCGAGACGTCCTTCGCTCTCGCTCTAAATTAGCTCCTAACCAAGCAAGCGTTTTGCAGATCAGGCAGAAGAGCCCTTCGTGCCTTGTTTCGGGCCATTGTTGATATGAGGGAGCTAGATTTGGCCGTGGTGAAGCCTTGTAGAGCGAATGGATGATCTGCATGGGCGTTTAGGTTGTACAAAATTACATCGTGACCCCTGTACTTGATGCGGCTCTTCAACTGGGGTTTCGATGGTTCGGTATTGTCCAAGCGTTCCGGTCGTTTCGTAGGTGGTGCCATTCGGGCCTACGTCAACGCGGCGTTTCGATCAAATTACGGTCTCATAAGCTCCAATACGTGTATTCGGCCCTGGTCCATGTCGCGGAACTGCGCGGAGATCGTAGACGTCAAACATTAACCTTGAGGAGAAAGCGCTTGCTTTCAGCCTTTCACTGGACTACTGTGTGTAAGACCCGTGGACCCTTCCCAAACGCGCATCAATTACGAGCCCCAGACACATTGCCGTTCTTCACTACCCCCCTGCATGCACCTGCAACCAACCGGAAACTTGAGATACGGCTTGAGACTGGGCAAGGCTAACAGATTTTCAAAATTCTTGAATATAAGAGAGGTAACTTACCGAGCAAACAACGAGCATGGGATAAGCATAGGGCTTCTGCCCTACCATTGTTGCTTGAGGTTCCTAGCTATTTAGGCTCTTACAAGTCCCTGCCTTCAGATCAGGCAAGCGTAAATGTGGGACAAATAGGTTTTCCGCTGTCAACACGGCCTCGGTGTTCACGAGGTACGTCGCGGTGCTGTGGGCAACACTCCGCAGCATTCGGTCGACTTGTGCATTGCCCCATACATCTATCAAAACTGTTCTGTAGAGACACGGTATGGCCAGAGTATGGAGCTGCTCGGAGGTCCGGCAGGATGCTTTCAGCTGCGAGTGAAAATGGAACTGTTCATCCGCTAGTACATGCTACATCAAACGAGAGCTAACGGTGCGCTCATATCATCGAGATTCAGCGCATCTATAATGAGACCCGAAAAGCCCATCACGAAGGCTGCAGGAAATTGCGTTGTCAAGATGTGATGTTGATGTTGGTGCAACTATGGAGCGGGAGCATATTGAGGCTAATCGAGAGCCGGGAAGACGCGTCGGCATCTGCACCGACCAAACTTTGCGCGCAATCACATGACGAATGTGATACTGGGTCATAACGTCCTTCCGCTAGTAACCGTGGGCTGTCTGGGTTGTGTACACCTTGCAATTTACCTGTCGATCGAGTTTGCGGTTTGACACCCACGCATCCACTTGAAAATGCGACCTGGTAGCCCAGCTCTGAAAGTTTGCAAGGCAGCGAGCCGAGCCTTGTGCGCTCGGGCCAAGATTGAGGAATTCTGCGCGTGACTCCAGCTTCGCCCTACATCTCGGCTGATTAGAATGTTGAAGAGAAGAGTCTCTCAATACCTAGGTACACTACAATTCTTGATTAGTCGGCTAGTCACTTTCTGCTGTTTCAATGAACTCCCACAGTCTCCTTTCCGCAAGACCGGTCCGACTGCGTGCCCTCCAAGAACCATTGGAAAGTCTGCTGAGGATTCGTGGATCCAACCTTGGAAGAGCGTGTTCATCAAAGTAACCCTGAACTTGGGTCTTGCTAACCAGGGTTTCGAGCTTGAGCCACCATCCTTGCGCAGTCAAAGAGTGGAAGCACATATTGGCGGTGCCTGTAGCTCGTCCTGTACAAAAGTCTCATTGGTGGGTCCATCCGTGGGACTGCTCTCTGGGTTGAGCTCTATGCCCGGGCAAGAGACCGACTGTTCTTTTGAACAAGCTGAAGATTTGGCACGAGAGAAAGCTCTCCTTGCCGAAATCAGTACACGCTTCGTGTCGTACATTGGTATTGAACTATCATCATTTCATCAAAAGCGGCTCTCGGGCTTCGATCTTGCCAATGATGAATGACCACATAGAGGAGTCGGAAGCTGAGTGATGGCACAGATGCTAAGCTCGAACACATCAATCAAATTATCCAAGTCTTCAATACAACCAAGACTGTTCCAACTTCGTGCTGCGACCGCTCCAAAAGCTCGTAGAGAAGTGAGACCTAGCGTGGTTTGCAGCTTGCGAAGATACAACAACACACTTGGCTAGGAGTCGTGTTCGTTGCAGATGAGATGCAGACCTTGGATTTCCTCTATCCGCCCAACGACAGAATCCGGCACTTGACAGCATATAAGCTTGTGTTGCCGTTCCGCTTTGGTTCGATAATCGCGAGATGCTCAAGCTAGACCTCTGACCCCTAGGGACAGATAGATGCCGTCTAGAACACCAAGAGAGCCCTCGTATATAGCCTAGGCGGTCAGAGTGGAGGGCTTACGACCGGATTATGGGTTTGTCTGCTCCTGAGAGATCGAGCCCTTGCAGACTGAGCTACTCTAAGCTTTTTGAGAGCGTCAGTGAATAATGCCTCTCGGCTTGGAACATGTGGGTGCCTCCTATAGCCATCAATAATTGGAGGCTGTCGAAACTATCGATGAAGCTCAAGTTGAGTGAGCTGGGGATACAATGGATATCAGTAGGAAACTCAAAGGGGACAGAGCTGGACTTTGATATCAGAATCTGGCATCCGACTCTCAAACGGTAGATTTGCTCACCGCGCTATCGAACATGTCGTAGGAATTGTTGTAATGCACAGTGCATTGCAATTCTTTCACAATCGATGTCACCCTGAAAAATCAGGCAGCACAATGTCAACGTGCGTGCAGTATTATACCCTAGCGCTGTTGTTCCAGACCTGTAGTCAATCGACGCAGCGAACCAACCTGCCTAAGTCAAGAGTGTTTCCTGGAAACACGAGAACTATCGTAGATATCGCTTGCACTCGCCCGTCTTCGACACGACCTCTGCCCATGCAACTGGTTGGAATCATAACAGGTTATCAGAGTGTATTGAGGTTCGAGATACGGCCGTTGGTCGTGAAATAGATACCTTTGTCTGTCGAAAATGCTCCGCTTACGACGCGTCGACGAAGGTTTTAGATACTATATTTGTTTCAAACATCGATACGCTCGATTCGATGTAGGTTAGTTATTGCAAAGTGAATGAGGTAAGAAGAAGTCAGACGCAGTGGAATGGGTACCTGGAGGTCGGACAATCTAGAGTCGGGACGTCAATAAGGCGCTTGTAGGCACACATTCAGAGCGTAGAATGCACTGACTTACGCAGGCCAGGATCATCAGTCGTATGTCGTTGCTCAATTGAGCATAGTTACTGGTAGTGAAGATGTCAGCCATGATGATGGTGCTATTTTTGGGGGTAGATGCTGCATAGGTTAGGAGGCGACGGGTGGACGCGTTGATCTTGGTAATACACGGCGAAGGGGCAAAGAAGACGCGAGCGTAATTTGGGGCACGCCATGGAATAACGGACAACAGTTTGAATACACTGCAGGATGCCCTCGATTGCCTAAATTATACCGCAATAAACAACGAAACCCTTCACTTCGGCTTGTCCCTCAGACGATGGCCTCGGGGTTCTCCACTCTTCTCTTCGCAGTGCCCACACCAGCAATGCCCTTCGACTGATCCGCGCCCAACCACGGCTTCAGTGCCTCAGATAACGTCGTCTGCCTGACGAAGTATAATACTTGTCCCAAGATTATCAGAACAAACGCGATAGGGTACATCCAATGAATGCTCAGACCGAGAACCTTAACACCGATTGCAACACCCCAGAAGCTTCCTGTCAATAATGAGATGTTGAAGAAGGCAGCTGAGGAAAGACGAAACAGCACCGGCGCCAGCGAGTAGAACAGCGCCAGAATGAAAGTGTAACCGGTCAGGTAGCCTCCAACCTTGCTGTTCCAAGTAGCGTTGCGGAAGGACGTGCGATCGAAGATACCAGCCTGGGTGCCGTTGATAAACATGCCCCAGAACGCCAGCTGTCCAACAACTTCGTACAGTGGTTTCTCACTGACGAGGTACTCCTCAAATACATTGCTCAGACCGTAGAAAGTCGCACCGAGCAGCGCGAAAAGATCACCTTTGACCTCGTCAGAGGCGCCAAAGCTGTTGCTCCCCGTGATCTGATCGGAGCCAAAGATTACACCCAGACCACCAATGCAGAACAAGATACCAGCGATTTGAGTGTAGTGGTACCTCACCTTCAGGAAAAAGAATGAGATGACGACTACGATGACGATGGCCCAGAAATTGATGAGCTGCGCGGATAAAATGGTAGTGTAGCGATAAGCGAGCACCACGAAGTAGTTCCCTTCGACGTCGAGGAAGGCCAGAATGAGGAAGCGCCAGCCGTCGAAGATGACCAGGCGTCCCCACTTCTTGAAGCCGTATTTGTAGATGGTGTAGGAGGTGTAGATCAGGTTGAGGAGGACGTAGTTGAAGAAGGATTGGAAGGCGGGGATCGAGGTTCCTTCGTTGGCGAGGAGGGAGGAGAGCGTGTTTGTGCTCGTGATGCAGATAGCGAGTACTGTACTGGCGTCAGCATTACTGTGCTCAAAAGTCATATTGCTTCAAGAGGCCTACCTTGTCCAAGGAGCAGCGTCAACCAGAACTGCTTGGTCTTGAGGTATTGGAACCAGCGACCCTTGCTCTGAGCATCTCTTTCGAGAATCTCATTGCCCGTTCCTACAGCGTTTAGAGGTGCGCCAGTGCGCTCATTCTCAGAGCTACCAGTGACCTCTGAATCCTTTGTATGAATAGTCTGGGTGACGACAGGACCAGCGTGAATATCTTCGCCCTTGCCGAAGAAGCCTTCAGCTGGATGAGGGTGCGGCTGGGCCATTTCGACGTCTCTTTAATGATCGCCTCTGCAGATAGCGCAAGTTGCAGTTTTGAAAGCGGGGTGTGGAGTTTTTAAGTCGCAGCGTGAGCGCAAAACTCCAGAAGTCGCTCACGGTGCTACACTGCCAGGAGGTAGGTGAAGAGAAAGTTGAAGATCTGAGCAGCCATGCGCATCGCGGGGCGCGCCACATTTATGTGCCCGGCGCTCTATCTGCAGCTGGACTCGAGCAAAAAATGCTGGCTGGTTCACGCCTGTCGATCCCCACATAGACGCGATTAGTCTCCGAGGCTTGCCCCCAGCCGGTAACGTGCGAGCGGTGGACCCGTGCTCTGGATTCCGGCTAGGCTACCTAGACGAGTTCCGAATTGCTTTTTGGTGTTCGCGCATGCATGATAGAGTTATTGGAGGATCTTGTGACTAGATGGGTCGAATTTGCGCAATGTAAAGGTAAACAAGGAAGCAACCCGGAAGAGGACATGGTCTGAAATCCTTGTATCGAAATCGATTTTCAACGTGCAGAAAATATTCCTGGTAACACAGCTATGCACACCAGAAGGCCCAAGAGCCAGGTACGGGGCACGAGTCGACGGGCGGACGCACAGATGTGCGCAGGCACAGGCGGGCGTAGCATCGGGTGGAGCCGCGAATTGTTATGGCCAAAGGTTCAAATAGGCAGACTATGATAATGAAAGTTATGCCTCAGCCAACCCACCACCCGACTTCGCAAACCTACAAGAGTAAAGTTTTAAGAGTAAAGTTTTCCACAAGCCGTTGAAACAATAACAGGAAAGGGGTAGGTGCAGTACTTGAACCAACAATCCTTCGAATCACAGGCACAAGCTCAGCATCAAATCTTCAGAGGACCAGGGCATCTTTGAACCAAAAGTCCGATATCCTACTCTGAGTCCTCCTCATCGCTGTCCTCCTGATTGAGCCACTCGTAGAATTGCTCAGCAGACTTGCGGACCTGCTTGCTGATCTTGATGTCCACGTACTTCTTGGACGCTTTTTGGCACCAAGGTTTGAACACCTCCTCGCTGACGAGATCGTTGTTGTAGACCTGGATGCAGATGGCCGATACCTGAGGGATAAGCTCAGGCTTGTCATTGCCAACAAAGCGCTCGATACCACCGAGGAAAGCCTTCTCGTGCTTCTCAGAAGTGATAAGCTTCTGAAGCATAGGAGCGCGAGCTTCGATCTGCTTGACGATCTTCTCAGTGAAGAGAGTCTGGGGAATGACAGTCAAGGTGCGGTGCTTTGTCTCAATGCCGAGCTCCTTAGCCTTGAGATAGATCTCGACACTGTCAAGCTTGTCGACACTACCCTTCTCCTTGGCAGTGTCAATGATCCATTTCCCGAAGACATCGTATTCTGAAGCCTCAGCGTCCTCTTCGCCTTCGATGACAAGAGCGCGCTTGAGGTCCTCGGGTAGGTCCTGAGCACGAGCCTTGATGGCCGCCTCGGAGGTGTCGATGTGCCACTCAACCTCCTTGGCCTCCTCGATCTCCTCGGCACCCTCCTGGATCTGCTTGGTGAGCTCGTCGTCGCTACCAGCGTCCATCTCCAATTCGCCGTTCTCATCGTCCTCGGCACTATCTCCAGGACTGCCTCCATTCTGCGAAACCTCTTCGCCTCTGGCTTCAGCTTCCTTGCGAGCGCGACGCTCAGCCTTCTTGGTGGACTTGTCCTTCTTGCCCTTCTTGGGCTCATTCTTCACGATAAAAGCAGAGAGCTTGAGGCGAGGGTCGACCTCGGAGATCTTACCACAAGCCTTGCAGTCGAGCGTTATGTTGCCATCCTTGATGTTCACTTCGGTCTCGGGGTTCTTGCACTTCTTGCAGAGAACGAACTTGGAGATGAAGCCATCAAGGTAATCTTGGAGCTTGGCAGCGTCGTGGGCACCGTTGATGATCCAGCGGTCGTCGTTGGGGCTGGTGTTGGTCTGAGCACCAAGCTCGAAGCCGAAGTACTTGATGACGTGAGCCGGAGGACGAGCCAGAGAGTTGGCCACGCTAGTCAGGTTGACGATGACGGTCTTGATGCCGTTACCCTTGCCCTCAATCTTGGACTGGAGACGCTCCATCTTGTAGCGGTAGAAGGGATCGGTGACATCGCGGCGAATGTTGACGGTAGCCATGGTTGCGGTAGTGAGATTGGCTAGATTGAAGTGGTTACTGAGAATAGGACGAGTTGGGTGGGGTCAGATTCGGTATGCGTATGAAGGCTGTGAAAGGCATGCAATAGCTGTCTTCGATGTGTGGTTGTTGTTTGTTTGTGACACTTGGTCAAGTAGGCACAATGTTAACCGTTGGTAGAATGGTGAAGACTGCGCGGTATCCGCATACAGCGAAAATTTTGCAGTTTGGGGGGAGGTTCGACTCGGAAGGCGTGGATTTGGCGCGAATACATATACCGCAGTTGTCGTTGTGGACTCTGTGGTGAGGAGGGGTTGCTTCTGCGGTGCCTACAGGCAAATGTGGCGGTTGAGCGATGTCGCGGGCGTGCGACTTATAGGTGGGGTTTGCGGGTACTTGTGCTGCTGCCAGTGACGGACACTGGATAGGGCTGTTTGCCTGATGGGTTTGCGCTGGGCGAGGGTGGAAGTGTGTGCGGCTTGGAGGAGTCGAAAGGCAAGGTTTTATTAGGGCTGGTGTGGAGACGGAGAACGCTTCTAAGCCCGAGCGCACGCCAGAACCGCGGGCCAATGGCGCCCCAAGCGTGGAACGCTCCAAGCAAGCACCAGTGCACAACACGTGTTTCACAAATAGACGTTCGTTGCGGTGCAATCGGTGCTTAATCACTATGTATCCCTGTCGCTTTCATGGTTGTGAAGAACACAATCTATACAAGACAGTCGGTTTGAGACACGAATGGCCAGTTTGCGTGGCCGGCGATCACAAAGGAATTTTTACAGCCATGTCCAACTGTCTGCCTGGAACAATCATGACTGTTTCAGGGAGGATTGCGACCCATTGCCGATGATGCCGAATGCTGCAGGCCTACAAGGCTCAACCCAATACTACAACCGCGGAATGCTCAGGGCAATCGCAATCTCTTTCGTGAGCATATGTAGAAAAATCGCATGGACAAAAGAGTGCTGTCAAATTGGTCGGGAATAATGTACCTCGTCATCGAGGACCAAGAATTGGAAATTGACCATTGTGGGGTAGACCGTCCCGCTAACGTACTTTTGACTTCACCTTCAGAAGCAAACAAAGATTGAGCAGTCCAATTTCAAATATGACTGGCCAAGCTGACTATTCATTGTATCTTGTGACCGACTCGACAGAAGCTATTTTGGGCGCGAGGGACCTCATCCAAGTTGTCGAGCAGGCTTTGCAGGGAGGTGTCACCATCGTCCAGTACAGAGACAAGAGCAGCGATACCGGTGTCCTGATCTCAACTGCGAAGAAGCTGCATGAGAAATGCAAGAAGCACAACGTTCCACTTCTCATCAATGATCGTGTAGATGTCGCGATCGCTTCAGGGTGCGAAGGAGTTCATCTTGGTCAAGATGACATGAACATCAGAGAGGCGCGCCGCCTTCTTGGCGACGACAAGATCATTGGTGCCACCGTCTCGTCGATTGAAGAAGCCAGGGTAGCCGTCGAGCGTGGTGCAGACTACCTAGGCATTGGAACGCTTTACGCCACCCAAACCAAGAAGAACACGAAAGAGATCATTGGTGTGAATGGAATCCGGGCGATACTAAGCTACCTTGATGAAGCTGGCGACAAGAGTAAAGCTGTCAAAACAGTGTGTATCGGAGGTGTCAACGCATCCAATGTTCAGCGCGTCGTCCATCAGCTCTACGCTCCACGCTCACCATTCTCAAAGCCCAAGACCATCGATGGAGTCGCCATTGTGTCCGCCATTGTCGGCGCGAAAGACCCCAAGGAAGCATCCTTCAACTTGCAGAAACTCATTAAGTCTACTCCGCCATTCGCTGCATCCACAGACCCCGTCTTCTGGCTCGAAAAGAACGATGATGAAATCGCCGCTCTGGTCAAGACCGCAGACAAAGTCACCGCAGCAGTACACACGAAATCGCCCCTCAGCCACAACATGACGAACCTCGTTGTTCAGAACTTCGCCGCCAACGTCGCTCTCGCCGTCGGTGTGTCTCCTATCATGGCCAACTACGGCGAGGAGGCTGCGGATCTCTCGCGCCTCGGCGGTGCCCTCGTGGTCAACATGGGTACAGTGACACCTGAAGGGCTTTTGAACTACAAGAAAGCTATTACAGCGTACAATGCCGCGGGTGGGCCGATTGTGCTCGATCCTGTGGGCGCTGGCGCAACGAGTGTCAGACGTGATGCGTTGAGTCAGGTGCTTGGAGCTGGGTACTTTGACTTGATCAAGGGCAATGAGAGAGAGATCATGGCTGTGGCAAGGGCGAGCGGGTTCGCGCTCGACGACTCAAGCCCGCAACGGGGTGTTGATAGTGGTGACTCGCTGTTCAGTCTGGAGCAGAGGGCGTATCTCGTCTCGAGAATTGCGTTGAGGGAGCGCAATGTGGTACTTATGACGGGCGCGACGGATGTTGTTAGTGATGGTGTGAGGACGTATGCCATTCAAAACGGGCATGCATACTTGGGTAAAATTACTGGCAGTGGCTGTACGCTAGGTACTACATTGAGTGCATACCTAGCCGCGTGGCCACAGGAGAAGCTTCACGCTGCTGTTGCGGCTATCTTACACTACGAGATCGCGGCCGAGTATGCAGCGAAGAGAGGGGATGTCAGGGGTCCAGGAACATTCGTACCGGCCTTCATCGACGAGCTCTTTGTCAGGGGCGGTCTTGTCAGCGAGGGAAAGGCGAACTGGAGTAGAGACGCAAAAGTAGAGTGCCTAAAGGACATTCCTGATGCTGGGCTGTTGAGGAGTGCTTAAAATACATTTAGCTTAGCCGAATATGTACTCTCGCGTCAATGAACATTCCCCCAACGCCGGTTCCTCACACGTCGACCTGAATCTTCATGCCAAAGTCGTTGAGCGTCTTAACGTACTGTTCACCAAGAGTCGCGGGTGTAAGAATACCGCCGCCCAGTCTTCCAGCCTCAGTCTCCTCGAGTTTGCCCCTCAGGATGACCTTTGCTGCCGCTGAGAGGGTGATAGCAGTAGCCACGTATCCACCGTGGGCGATATCAATCTTTGCTGTAACTCTTTGCCCGTCCTCAGCCACACCAACGCCACGGTATGACATGAAGTCGTCCTTCATACTATCCCTGTGCGGACCCTCGCCAGGAGCTGGAATTAAGAACTTCTTGAAAAGAAGCGCAAGAATGATGCGTGTTGGCGGCAGCGCGAAGAGTAGTCCAACGAAACCAATGGCCACCTTGACAATGACACCCTGAACTAGTGATTTGGCACGCATGTATTCGTTGAAGCGGAATCTTGCCCCATACCCATATAGGCCAGCGGAGCGGTGCACGATGCAAGTGTCGACAGCGGCCATGAGGCCTGTGGTCTGGATGCCTCCCAGTTCAGTGATGTTGGGAAGGAACCCGCGAGGCTCATCAGCAGGCTTGTCGAGCTGCTTGTCGAATTTCTTCGGGCTAAGAGAGTAGGGGTGCATCGACTTCGCAAGGTATCCTAGAGAGTAATTGCTGAAGAGCTCCATCATCGTGAGCGCTGTGCCGCCGGAGACACCAGTCTTCGCGTCGTATAGTGTCATGAGGACGCGTTCACAGTCGGATCGGAACTTCTGCTTCACAGCACGGGCAAGCACATAGGCCATAATATCGGCTGGTACGGAATCGAGACCAGCCTCGGGGATAATAATGCTCTTGTTGGCCTTGGCCTCGACGTCGTATTTCTTGACCATAGAGTACACCCAGGGGATCTCTCCTGTGCAGTCGAGATAGTGCGTACCATTGGAAATACACGCTGAAAGAACAGGCTCGCCATAGTGCATGAAGGGACCAACCGTGTTGATCACCAGCTTTGTCTTCTTGACGAGAGTGTTGAGCTGGTCTGCCTGCAATTCGCAAGTCTCGACGTCTGGAAGCTTGCGGTTTGTATCAAGCTTTTTCAGGTCGTCGATAACACCTTGAAGCTTCTTTGTACTTCGCCCACAAATCGCCCACTGAAGGTCGTCAGGCAGGTTGGTGCTGATCCATTCCGCGACTAATTTTCCTGTGTAGCCAGTGGCGCCATGTACGACGAGCTCATATTCGCGGTTGTTCTGTGTTTGAGCCATGTCGTCCTTGCTGGGGTTCTGTTTTCGCAAGACAAGTGAAGAGTGGGTAGTTCCTGTCCGCGGTAAGTTGCGGAAGCAGTCTAGCTTGCCAAGACTACCGCGCGAGAAAGAGCGCACAACGACAACTGGGGGTCTCACCTCACTACAGACAAGGAGACGCAATCAATACAGTCGCGCACACCGAACGCAGCCTCTCCACGAAGCCATCTAGTGCGAAATCGGTCGCCTCGACGAATGGCAAATATTGGGAACTCGAAAGATGCTTGGAGGGGTCGAGCTGCGCAGGCTGCTCAATACTGAATTTCAGGTCGAAGAACGCAGCTTTCTCGGCGCTTGACGCTTCTGATATTGGGCGCAATCCTTACCTGCTACCCTCGAAATCGAGACGTTCGCATCGAACAGCTGCTGTCCGGCGCTTGCACAGCTGCGAAGCACTTAGATGTAGCAATAAAGACCCGAAGTTCTCACAAACATGCCTCCAAATGGCTCCAAATTTGCGAGTTGCGCCCGAGCGCGTACCGAGACTACCGATGGGACACACCATCGGCCTTGCTTCGAACCACATCAACCGCACCGGGTCAACTCATATGATCCAATTACGAGTGAAGTCTCAAAAATCCTAGCTGTTAAGGCCGCGCAACGAACGCTCTTAGCCATGGAAAGACGGAACCAAGCCACGTACATTCGGAAAATTGATCGCGAACGATTGCCTGGTTTAAAGGGAAGTCTGAGCCATGCGCGAAACCTAAGACAATAAAGAGGCCAGCACGGTTCCAGCGTTGTCAGGGCGCTCCATAAATCACGAACGCAACGAGCCTGAAACATGTTTGCATTCCAAGCACTGGTGATTCTGACAAGTCATACGGCTCACCCGTATCCAGCGCTGTGACACGTGGGATGGTAAGCCTCCAAGGTCCGGCGGCTGATATGCTGCGCAAGGCTGCGTCACCAGGGGCCTCCTCTTCAGGCTAGCAGACTTTCTCGGCGGCAAGTATAACGACACTTGGATTTTATCTGACCGCCTACAGACTTACACATCACGAGTTTCGTAGACTTGCGCCTATGGTGTGGCTGACGCCTGGTGGGAAGGTCAATGAGGATCCATGTCATGCCCGTGCGCCGAAGGCGCGCTAACCGAGACCTACTTTAAGCTCGCCCCTCCCGCCTGCCGACCTTCCCCATCTTCAACTTATGAATGAATCGCGTTGAACAACGTTACCGTCCCTCCTGCTCTTTTAGTGTCAAAAGCAATGGCTCAGACTTGTATAGTCTGCCTCGGCGATCTCGTCCACCCAGACGAAGGTCCTCCCACCACGGAGCTGCAATTCGCGACTAGCGAGCTCCCGGATGGGGCTGAATCCATTTCTGGCAACCCTGATACGTCTACCACCGTAGCTTTGGAACAGCCAAAAGATGATGAGATGGTCGCTCACCTATTACCATGTGGACACAATCTACATAACGAGTGCCTCAAACCTTGGGTTGAGAGAGCTAATAGCTGTCCAATATGTCGAGCCAGCTTCAACATGGTCGAGCTTAGTGCGCGCGTAGGAGGTATGTCAATCCGCGATGACGATATGGCGAGCTGCGAAGCTTAGTGGTTGCCTGGCAGCTACCTGGGTACTGGCTAAATGGTCAGTCGACTCGACCCAACCGCTCTGCATCTGAGTGCTGTTGCTGCATCCTGGCAGGAGTACTCCACGGATAATGGCTAACTGCATGATAGGCCCAAAGCTATCCGAGTATGCTGTCAAAGACAAGCAACAAGTCGCCGATATCGACCCTTCCATGATTGTCGACGAGGATTACGCAATCGAGGACGACGGCAGCTACGACGCATGCATGGTCTGTGATGAGTTCGGCGATGCAGCCCAGCTCATGTTCTGCCACAGCTGCGAGCAACTTTGCCACGTTTTCTGTGCCGGCCTCGATGAGATGCCGATGAGTGGAGCCTGGTACTGCCAGGTTTGTATGGAGAATCCAACGCTACTTCAGGCGGCCACTCGTCGTCGCACCAATCCCCGAGGCCCAGCAGCATGGATTAATGGGCGCAGCCGCGTGCCTCGACACAATCAGGCTCCTGACGAGTGGGTTGGAGTGTGGCAGAGCGTTTGGAACCGACTACAATGGGACATTGACTTTCCTTTCGAGGATGAAGATCAGTCGGAGAATCAGTCCGAAGTTCTCAGACGAGAAGCACATGAATGGGAGCGACGCTTTGAGCTCGCTCGCCAGATGGGTGCAGGATCCCGATTCCGTGCCGCTGCCGACAACATTCATTCGCGCCGCCGAGGCTCAAATCGATCCGTGCGGCCGACGAATCGCGCACTTCATCGCGAACCACCCAAAACACCACGCGATCCTGAATCCCAGGAGGAGATCAGTGCATGGAACCAGTTCGAAAAAGCACGAAATCAGCTCGCCCGACAAACAAATGACGCACCACCAGCGCCAGAAAGCACTACAAGCAGCCGGCAAGGACGCAAGCGAAAGTCTAGCGACTCATCGCCCGCCCAAGACGAGCCTGCTGAGCAGCAGCCTGAGCGCAAATTGAAGCGTCCACGCACTCGTCTACACATCGACAGCGGTAGGGGCGAAACATCTGCTGCTGCTGCTGCTGCTCGGCGCACTACCATCGCTCATGAAGGCGAGCCAGCGACATCACCACCAGCAGGTGAATCATTGACGGCCCCTGGCTTTCTTGCTTCTTTGCTGCACGAAGTCGAGGTCGATCGGTTCGCCGAGCGCGACAAGGAGATCGCCGCCCCACAACCCAAACGCATCATTGTGGAGCGGGCTTGTTCGCCCCAGCATTCGTCTCCCGGCCTATCCCCGGTCTACCAGCAGCCCCGTGCTGGCATGACCACACCACCGCCTTTGAATCTCACACGCCCTAGGTCTCCTATCGATGAAGAACGAGGATCACCGACCTATTCTCCGTACTCGCCTGCCGACGACGAGCGCGTTGGTCGTCGCAGGATGACGCGTTACACCGCCGGCCTCAGCAGCCCTCCTAGATCCAAAGACTCATCACCGTCTCGACCACCGACACTCTCGTATTCGACGAAGGCTGAATTGCAACGCATGGTCACTGCTGTACTGAAGCCACTTTACCTAAAGAAGGAGGTAACGAAGGAGGAATACACTGATATCAACCGTGATATCTCTCGTCTGCTCTACGAGAAGGTCGGCGATGCCGGCGCTGCCGCCTTAGCCGACCAAGAAACGCGAGAGAAATGGCAGCGTATGGCTGGGGATGAGGTCGACAATGCCATCAAGGCTTTGCGTACTGCCGTCGCATTGTCGCCAGCGGCCGAGGACTCTGCATCTCCTTCGTCTTGATACTACTGCATTTCTTGCTTGCTTGTTTGGCGCTTTGGGATATGGCGCAAATATGATATCAAGATACCATGGGACATGGCGTTACTGTGCCGTAGATAATGTTTTACGACGACTGAAGATCAATCGAGGATGAGTGACTCTGGAAGAGAGCTCTTGTAACTAGTGGTTATGACTGAATGATCTCGAAACCTTGGCAGATCCCATACTCCGTCTTTATGCTTGGCCTGCGTTTACACACTTCATCGTACTCTGTCTCTCGTGGTCCCGAGAAAGGTGTATACATGCTTGCCCCGCACAGGCACTCAAGTCACAGATACAGGCCTTATTGTTCTGGAATGAGGGAGTTAGTTGATTGAATGACATGAATACTCGAAGTGAAAACAGTCCTTCTGGTGATTACATTGTGCTGTCTAAGCCCTTTCGTATGGGAGAGATATTGTCCGACTCCTGTTGTACCACAGGGGTCTGTGTAATGCAAACAACCCATGGGGACCCCTGCTTCAGCTAGGTAGTAACCTCCCCGAATCATTAGGCTGTTCTCAGTATTTGCTTCCTATGTTTAGGAAATATGTTCGGGGCTTACTCTGTGACAACGTCTGCATTGAAGGTTATGCTTTTTGGCTACAGCTGCAAACTAGCAACATCACATTTCAGAAAAGTGTCCCTTAGTGCAGTTTACGATTAGCGCGAACGTCACATCATGGACGACACTACCTATGTGTCGACTAGGCGGCGATCATCTGCAAGTTTATGCCCTGTCTCTCGTCCCCAAGATATAGTCAGCAATAGACAAATCACCCAGGAGGACTTCAAGGACATCAAGTCTCATTTCCTAGATCTTGTGTAGAGCCATTCCTAGTCTCAAAAGGGGAGCTTTGTAAACTTATCCGTCAAAACACAAGGGCATTGTGTACTATAGATACCTCTTGGCTACAGTCTTAGCTTGTGGCCTATTGATGAGCATGCCTTATGCGCGAAAGTCTGACCAGCCCTACTCGATGTCTTCCGGCTCAACCTCAGCCTTATGAGGCATGGCTGGAACCCTTCCTTCCCTCTTCAAATTCTCGTACAAAGCAATTGCAGCCAGCGCTTTTGCGTCACGTCCAGCTTCCCTCCATGCTCTACTTAAAGGCACGAGCTTGAGCGTGATGTTCTCGCCTTCATCGCGCAGACCGGTTGCCTTACCCTTCAGCCACAATATGTGACGCCTGGTAAGTCGTTTTTGGCAGAGGAAAATTGGGATGAATTCATCGCAAGCACCAACGCTTGGGTACATGGCGTTTTCGACAGTCTCCCAACCATTTGTCGGGGCATTGGTTGTGTTTGTCCAGGGTGAGACGGGCACGTCTTCCACTGCGAGCTGTGACAAATTGATGAGATCACTCTCCTTGACTTTGAGCTTCGCTTCTTCTTCAATTTCATTTGCTGCTGCACCCTTGAGTGAGCCGTCGTCAAGCATGCCAGCTGGAATTTCGGTGAACGCAAGTGAGCCTGCTGCTACGCGGGGCTGTACTGTCAAAATGACATGCTTCCCGTCTTCGCCTTGTGCATGTTCCGGTTGTACGATGATCTGCATAGTCTATCAGTACAGTCAAAGCCTTAGTACAGTATGCTTACGAGTACAGCAACGCTGCCACCTCGCAAGAACACGGCTCCAGGTATCCAGTCTGCTCTAGCCTTCTCCTCGCCGTCGTGTACGTAGGCATCTGTCTCAATATTTGACTGGACCTTCATGAAGCCAAGCTTATCTTCATAGCCCTGTCGGTTCTGTGTGAACCAGTCCACAGCCTGAACATGGAGTGACCGTAGCCTGTATGGGTGCTTGTGAAAAGGATGGGCCTCGTTCTTTTGAAGCTCAAAATTTTGGAATAGCTTCGCAAGCCAGTTATCCAGCGCTGGAAAGGTGAATGCTGCCTTTGGGTTCGAGTCTGATGTTAGGAGCCTTTCGAACTTGTCCGCTGTAAGGCTGTCGGGCAGAGAGACGCTGATCGGAGGATCGAAGGTATGCTGCTTGTACTGCTGGAGTGTTGTCATATTCGTTGTCGCTTGTCGCTCTGCGGAATTGCAGATGAGAGGAGTGCAAGGCGCGGTTGTATGCAGTCAGCACGGCGTGCCGGTCAAGGTAGCGAAAGAGGCTGTGTTAAGGGCTGTCGCAGCCAGTTGTTCATAAGGCTCTTGTTCAGATGTTAGGGAAATCGGATCAAAGCTGTCTAGTGGCATGTCATTGCCTGAGCCCAAGGCATTCCTCGCATGCAAAGACAATCAAGCTGCAATGCAGGATCAAGGCAAGGCTGTAAGTCTGAGGCACACAGTCATTGGTGGTGACCGAAAGAGCCTTAGCGCGTCAAGCTCGCGACTCCCACGATACTCTCGTGCCGCAAAACTCGTCAAATATGGATACTAAGACCCAGGGACATTGAAGAACACTCAGTGCCTATCAAAGCAACAATCAGATGCTAATTGGTCCTCTGTTGGCTACAATACGAAGTAGATCCGTTGTGGTTTTCGGCTGTTTTCTGCCACGCGAGAACCAAGGTCGCGTCCAGCCCCACCTGCTCGCCGCAGCATGGATCCCTGCCGTGCCTGCTTAAGTCCGCCACCGTGTACAAATGCCGATTCAATAAGCTCGGCTATATACTTCCCGCGCACATATAGTTTCCGCGCACCCGCCACATCACTAGTACTCGGATTGAAGTCGTGATTTTTCAACGTCAACGTTTACAATTGCCACTCTGTACACATAGACTGAAGCATGAGTGCTGCTGCTGCTGCTGCTGCTTTTTCAGCTTCTTCCTCAGGTGTAATTAATGCCTGCTTGGCTTGTGATGCTGCTGCTCGCTCAATAGCAGCCTTGATCGCCTCAACGTTGCTGAAGCGCTCATTTAAATCCTGTTGAACTCGCTTTCTCTTCCGTGTGACTCTAGTATTCTCTAGTTGATATTTGAGTCGTTGATTCTCAGCTTGGAGTTGAGCTGCTTGAGTATTTGCTTTTGCAATAGCCTTGCCTGCCTTGCCGAGCACTGCCCGAGTGCTCCGTGAGAGAGATTCTGACTGTAGAAGCTGCTGCTGAGCTCTATATAGAGCCTGTGCGCTCTGAGGCGTGCTAAGGAGTATATCTGAGACCTCTGAGGCCTGGGTATCACGTGGTGGTGTTGCTGGACGCCCAGAGACTTGGGATGAGAGCAAGACAAGGTCTGGGTTGTATGGGCAGAGGCCTGACGCCCTCCACCCAGCTCGTATTACTTGCTCAGTTAGGCCTTCCTCTCTTGCCTTGTTATATGATACCACGAAGCGCTCTTTCTTGATAGGTGCTGCGTCACCCAGGGCAGAGAGAGCTCGGATCTCAGATCTATACTTGGTCTTGACAACAGAGAAAGGAGCGAGATCCAGGGGCTGAAGCACGTGTGAGGCGTGAGGGGGGAGGTAGAGGAGCCATATATTGTTCTCCCGACAGGTCCACATGAAGTCAATTGGTATATGAGAGCCGTGACCATCCAGGATAAGAAGCCTCCATGTGCCTTGGCGTGGAGTAGTATTTGGTATGAATATACGCTGTAACCACTCGTATCCAATCTGGTTTGACGTCCATCCATTCTCTGACGTTGTATATAGCCAATTAGGTGCTCCTTGGGCTGGAAACCACGTGGATTGTAGATGCTTGCCCTTGAAGATGACGAGGCATTGAAGCTTAGCGCCTGTGGCAGAGACCACCTCAACTATCGATACCCACTCACGATCCTCTGGGGATTTGATATAAGCCTTCTTCTTTGACGAGCTAGCAAGGACTCTAGTGTTTGTACATACCCCAAGGGCGACGCCAGTCTCATCCATATTCCATATATCCTCATACTGTATACCCAGCTCAATTCTAGTACGCTCAAATAGCTCAAGAAAGGCACGAACAGTCTCATATTGAGCTCCTGTAGTCCTTGCCGTCTCAATCGTACGCCCAATGACAGAGGCGACCTGTGGGTTGCGTGCGATGAAATGGGGTACCCATAGTTGACCGAGCGGCGCGTAGTCTCCATTCATCTGAAGTATTCGGGTGGCCATTTCTCGTACACGTGGGTGGGAGGGGGGCTGAGCACGTGTATCCTCTTCAAGAATCCACTTTACTAAGAAGCGCTCTTGCTCCGGAGTCAATCGTTGTTGATTTGAATGAGCTATCGCGTGTGGTTGTTGACCGCGTAGCCGGCCTCGTAGGGTTGATTCAGCTACGCCATACGCAGCAGCAGCCTTCCGTTGGCTTGTAAAAACACCAGAATTAAGATCACGGATAGCTGATTGTATAGCAGCTTCATGGGGGTCCATTTTGAGTAGGTGGAGTTGATAATAGAGCACGTTGAGCGATAGGTGACGCGTTGTGGTGGGGTGCGCGGGAACTATATGTGCGCGGAAAGTATATGGCTTAGCTTATGGCAGCATCAGTCTTGACCTTTTCACTGAAGCTCTACATCTTCTTCTCGAACTCGTTGCAAAAATGGGTACGCTGACTGCTGATTGCCCGCGTCTGGACGAGCATTGTGATCACAAGCTTGCCACATCCTGTCGACTGACTTCCACACCGAATTGCTGTGCTTGTGCTGATGAGCGGGTTCACAGTCTCACATACAGAGTGTATGTCGATGGGCTTGGCTTTGTTCAACGAGGAACAAGATTTCAAGGCTATTGTTGGTTCTGTAGAGGCAAGTCTTCTCCAGAGACACATCTTCTGTCAACTCTTTGGGTGAGCTACCTTCGCTAGGTTTGTCCAGGTAGCCCGCCCAATAGCATGCGTATAAAGACAGCGTCTAACAGCATTCAGAGTTTTGGACGAATCGCCTCGCTGCTACCGAGCCACCACTCGAAATCTCACAAACACGTATACCTGAAGTCCCAGATCAGAAAGAGTTCCTCGATCGCTGGTTCGAGTTCCATCAAGGGTATCGAATCGCAACGCGTCCGGACGGCACCGAACAACGCATCGCAGTAATTGGAGAGCCTCTCCATGAAGTTAGTCCTGGTTTCCTGCCAAGAACGTTGGACCAGCTGCGAGCAGGCATTGAGAATGATGCAAGGAGACCGGAGAACAGGCTGGGACGGCGACGCTTGACGTCCGAGAATGAGAGGCCCACAGAGCCGCAGCAGAGTCTGGAAGACGCTCTTGACAGCCTTCTCGAAGCCGAGTCGGATAACGAGACTGCGGAGGACAGAGGTCCGACAGCCCTCGACAGACCGACTTCGATGGATCCCGAGACACCACAACAGCAACAGGGGTCTTCAAGTTCTACAGTGCTATTGAGCCAAGCTGCATCACGGCGGCAGCGAGCCCAGGAGCGCTTTGCTCGCGTATTCGGAACCGTCGAGGATGTACAGCAGGACGACTATGAATCTCCGCTTTCCAACATGTATAATCGAGCTTGGAACCGCTATCGTCAAGCCGAAGACCTGCGAGCTACTGATAACACTGAGGTACCACCTCTCGAAGGGCTATCAGCTCAGGAGCGTCGAGATATTGAAGAACAACTGCTATGGGGCGTAATGCGGGAGTCGCAACTTGGCCAAGAACCAGAAAGTAACGTCTGGAGCTACACCCCTGTTAGGAACGATCAGGGAGCTGATGTGAGATCCGGCGACGTGACCATCACTCCACCCTGGGCAAACTTTCCAGCCACGAACGCGCCCCCAGGCGAGCCTGTTGCGATAACATCTTCTTCCACTGGGGGTATGCCAGAGGCTCGCCTTTCTTTCGAACAGATCACGAGCGAACTGCAACGTCTACGTCTGGCTTCAGAGGCTGTATCTTCCGCCCGACATGCGTTGCATGCTCATCGTGCGCCTGAACGACCTTTTCCGACTTTGGACAATCAGCCCGATCGACCTCCGCCGAAGACAGATGCGGAGATGGTGAGGACTTTGACGTGCCAGGTGTGCTACCAACAGTTAGCCGACATTGCTGTCCTACCCTGCGGTCATATGGTAATGTGTCAGTGGTGTGCAGACGTGGTCGTACCTGTTAAGCACTCGCATATCCCCATCAGACCGTCAAAATGCCCCATGTGTCGGAAGCAGGTTAAGCAAAGGTTCAAGATTCATACCGGTTGATTGAGCGATTCTTGCGAACCCGCAAGCATCTGTCACCATGATGCGAGAAGTGACTCACAGACCATCTCTTCCGACGTCTACAACTCGTTCAATCGACTTCCTCGTTTTACAAACAACAGAATGAGCTGATCTCAACAACTATCTGCTCAAGATCATCTGAGACCTGCCGGTAGTCCCACCGGCTCTTTACTCCACTCGCTTACTACCGCCGTACCTGAACGTCAGCTATGGTAGAAATCTTCAGCTGACGGGCTATCACTTCCGATCTTGAGTCAGTATATATAGCCCTCGAAGCTGCTTTGGTGTTTCGCCGAGTCAGCTTCTACGACGCGGGAAAGATGAGCAGAGACTAAGCATCTGACGAGCTATAGACCGCCCTCTGCAGTTCATCAACAAGGTGACATTCCATTCATATTTTGTACTAACCTGGTATCGACTGGGACAGTCTATACTTCAGGCACATATACAAAGAAAAATTCGCTGAGCGCTTACCCCGCTGTATCTAAGACATCACCAGCCTCAATCCCTAGAATCGGCGATCGTCCATCTAACCGTCGTCTAGCTCATCAATGATTCAGCAACGTTGCTTCGGCCCGTTCTCCAGTTCTTCTCTTCTGTGACCTATCTTCTAATTGCCATGTCAGCCACTTTCAGTAAGACGTAGTTGCGACATTCGCCACTGCAATCGCAGTGTGACACACAGCCATACAAGGCAACCTTATGCCGAGAAAGTCTGGCACTTGCTGGATCCGGTAGCGCGGTACGAAGTTCAGAGACATCACCCCAAACAACAGAGACAGACCCAACCGCCGAATGAGCGGATATTGCTTTCGTCCAAAACACGGTGAGGTTGATCAGAGATGACGATGAGCGCCGCCTTATATACAGGCCATGTCGCGCGCACGAAGCTTCAACGATCACGAGCTTCAGTACACACTCTCAGAGCGTACTCCACGACATCAAGCGAGTCACATCGGCAAATCGTGAGAATCTGAAAAAGAAAAACAAAAGACATGAGCCAGCTTGGACAGGTCCGTATTGGACACAAAGCACCAGACTTTCACTGCGAAGCAGTCATCGGCGGCGCTATCAAAGGCAAGCATGTGCCAAGGCGCTGCATAAGTAGCCATTGCTGATGCATAGTCAGAAGTCTCATTGAGTACATTCATTCGTCCGTCGACATCGCCAAGCACGCCCAATCCCGACGCGCCTTGGTTGCTCCTGTTGTTCATACCGGCTGCGTTCTCATTTGTCTGCCCTACCGAAGTAATTGCCTTCCAGAATTGTTACGATGAGTTTCGTGACCGACGCTGCAGCATTGCCTTTGTCTCGGTCGATACGAAGCATTCACTCTGGCATTGGCAGAATGTGCCACGCCAGTACGGCGGTCTAGGCAACATCGACATACCTTTGCTAAGCGACGCCACCCACAAGATTGGCAGAGACTATGGAGTGCTGGTGGAGGAAGAGGGCGTCAGCCTGCGGGGTATGTTCATTATCGATGGAGAAGGCCTTGTTCAACAAGTTCGTCAGCCTTAAATCCTCGACTTCTACTATCACTCGTTAACACACCTTTTAGATAACGCTGAACAATCTGACGGTCGGCCGTAGCGTCCTAGAAGCTTTGCGTCTGCTGGAGGCTTTCCAAGCTGTTGCTAAACATGGTGTTCTCTGCCCTATCGACTGGAAGCCAAATTCGCATGCTTCGGACACAATGAACACCATATCAAACACGCTCGTCGAGTCTTACGAGCTTAGATTGGCTAACCTGCAGAAAGGTGCGTCTATTTCACCTTTCTTACTCACGGAACAAGGCTGACGAAGTTACAGAGTTTGGGGATGTGCGGGTCACTGATCCAGACGAAAAGCATGAAGCTTCCGCCAGTACGGACGACATACCTCATGCAGAGTTTGTGCAGACCCCCAGACCGAAGGTCAACATAACTCCCGCTGAATCCTCGAACGACGTCATCCAAGCGTCGCCTGATGCTCGAGATCCGCCGTCAAGCCCTGGCCATACCGATTGCGTTCCCCGAGTAGATGCGGAGGCTCCTAGAGAGCAATCCGTCCGCTCAAACTCAGATTTTGGGAAGCTCTCGCAGCCTCCAAGTCCGATCACCGCAATCGCTACACCAGTGTCCACCCCGAGGGCTCAAGATCCACCATCCATGAAGCTCCATCGCCCAGAGCGTACCACCGCCCGTCATAGTCGAGGTACGACCCTCCACCAAGACATCCACAACATCTTCTCCTGCAGTTGCCGTCCGCTTTTTCGTGAATCTTCATCTTCCGAACCAGGGTCATCTGGTTCGGAAGAATAGACTGACAGGGCACCAGGCCACCACTCTGCGCACCACACTTCCAAAGCGCACTCGGCTCCACCAAAGCGACCAACAAACCTGGGTCCGCGACCTCTGACCTACGAGTCTGAAGGAGGATCGCATATCACATTAGAATTCGCGGACCCAACGGCAAGCCCCAGCATTGAGTACAAAGCTATGCGCCCACCGGCCGTCCGCCACACCACTACCAGCCCTACACCGCGCGTATCCACTAGGCAGTGGAGGAGCGCGCCGGCACTTGGCCGCGCGACAAGCTGGAGTGGCGTCACGAAAGGCGGGGATAGTAGCGCTGATACCCCTGCGCACAGTCCTCTCATTGCCAATGGCGGTATGGTGACAGGTCAGACGAGGCTGCAAGCTGCATTTCAAGCGATCAAAAAGATGAGTGCTGGCCTAAACAGTCCGAGTTTTGACGGCAGTCCGAGCAAGCAGATTGCTGGTGAGCGGATCCCAGGATATTTCAATGTCACGGCTGAGTTGCTGGAGGAGGAAGAATCATGAGTGTAGGAGCTTGGGGCCATTGTTGAGTGGTAGATAGCGGGGTGTGAAAATGCGTTCCCTAGACTTTGGGTTGAGAGTGGATTATCTGACTGTACTGTGTAGACGCAAAGGCAGGGGACTTCAAATCCAGCCATGTTCGCGCTTTCTGCCCCTTACTCAGGAAGAACTGCATTGCTTATGTCTCTCTTGAAATCGAGCGCTTGTCTGTCTTTGCCCTCCTAGCGCAGTGCATTTTTGGCTGTACCGAACCATTCATTTCTGTAAATGTGCCACTACAACCCTCCATAGATTGCGAACGATGACAGGATAAGCACCATAGCATTGATGCACCCCCAGACAAACGGTATCCATGTACTCATCTCGAAATACCCACTCTGATACACACCTCCCAGCAGTCCACCCACAACCGCCCCTGCAATCAAGCCTTCAAGCGCGCCGACTGCTGCGAATAGTGGCGGCACGACCCATATGATCTTCCAGTTGCGCCATTGTATCATGCATGCCCAGAGCGCAACGATCAGGTGTATGCCCCCAACGAGCAGGAGCGTCCAGTAGATGGTGAAGCGCAGGATGTCGCCAGGATTGTAGAGATAGAAGGACTGCGCTGCGCCTGGAGGGAGGGGCCAGTAGAGCGACGGGAAGACGGGGGTTGTGTAGCCCAGCGGGGCGGCGCTGTCGAGGCGCTGGATGAAGCTGTGAACGTGTCGGTCAGTGATCAATGGTGGTAGGGCGGAGGGAATATGCACCTCATCGATGTGGCATGGCGGGTTTACGCTCAAGAGCGTTGTCGTAGCGTACACGATGGCGACTGACACGCGGCTTCTACACAGTATGTCAAAGCGTGACGTAGGCGTCGTGAATGTTCACGGTGCGGCTCCAGGGCGGGAGAGACCCACCCTTGGCCTACCTCGGCTCGCAGCCCTGGAGCTGTTATCAACCGCGACACCTACGCGCATCCACACACCCCTCTATGAAAGAAGGCAGGCACGATGCCGGCTGACCGCCTCCTCTCAACGCTGCTACGCGCTCTGCAAGTCTACACCGACCAAGAAGACACGCCACGGTACGCTCCACCATCCCCACCCGTGACCATCACAGTCCCCCGGCTAACAGCCCCAGCATCCTCGGGACCGCGTCCTCGCTCCTCACCACCCTCGGAAACCCACACAACCTCTCCCTCCTAACATCGCACCTCCTCACCGCTCCCGCCCTCTGGGACCGTCCAGATGGTGTCCGCACGAGCCTCCGCCTGCTCTCCGTCTTTCACACAGCCGTCACGACCGTGCTGACGCACCACAACGATTGCCGCTTCGGCAAGGCGGCGAAACTGCTCCCCGGACAAACGCCTGTTGGCGGCGGCTTGAGTCTAGACGACTGGATCAAGGCGGTTGTCGCGGGCGCGGATGACAGGAGCAGGCGGTGGAAGCATCTGATTGTGCTTGGGGGGCTGTTGATTGGAATCGGGAACCTGGAAGAGCAGGGTATGGATCTGTATTGGGCAGGGGGCGTGAGGAGAAAGATCGAGGGTGCGTTGGTGGGCGCGTGTAATCTTGCGCTTGTCGAGGTCAGGGAGAGAAGCGAGGCGGATGGACTTGGTGGGCAGACAACTACGCTGGTGCTGAATCACGCGTTTGGGTGTGTCGACGATCTGGAGAGAGCGCAGCTGGATTACGATCTGTTGCTGCCGGTGTTGATTGGCACGGCGTTCTACTCCAGTGAAGGGTTCCAGAGCGCCTACTTCCTCGGTGGGCTGGATCTGGATGTCAGAGTTGCGCAAAATGGGAAGCTGGATTGGAGTGCATCGTCCAGCTCGTACAGGCAGGTTGAGGTCATTCTTGCCAGACCGCTGGTCGCGTCCATGGGCCCGTTGTCACGCCTCATTGCCCATGCGGTCGAGAATGCGAAGAATCCGTGGATCGTCCGGACCATGATGGACGACCTCGCCAGTTTCTCACGTGCTCTGACGACACAATGGCGGCAGATTAAGCTGTCCGATATCGATTCCAGCGACGAAGCTGCACATCTGGAAGAAGAGGCCCTCCATAAGACGACGCCGCAGCTGTGGAAGCTCCTGAAAGCAGCTCTCTTTGCGACGACCATTATTCTGCGAGGCGTCTTTACGCGAGCATTGCGCGACCCAGTCCTCGCTTCTGATGTCAATGCTTCAGCTATACCGTCTCAAGCACTCCATACACTACGACATCTATACTTCATTACCTCTCGCCTCGGACCCGCATCCTTTTCACAGCACACATTCGTCTACCTTACCGCCATCGACATTCTCTCCACACATCCTGCTGCCTCGACCAAGTTCCTCTCCCTCATCGCACCTCCACATCTCGGCACAATACCTTCTCATCCGCTGGATCGAACGCTAGATCTTTACTTCCTCAACACAAGCGAGCACTTCTCGCTCACCCTCTCAGCAGCAGTCAATGAAGACCTGCTTGTTGCCGCCGCAGTGCCCTACCTCGCCTCATCTTCCAGCTTCGCCGGGCTAACAGCGAACTTCGAAGCCGCACACAGCGTAATGCTGTCTGTTCTGTCTGCGCCCCAAAGCGCCGAGATTACCGCCAGACACCTCCCCTTCTACATTGACGCCCTGTTCTCCGCTTTCCCGGCGAACCTGAGCGCAAGACAATTCCGCCTCGCATTCAAGACGCTCATGCGCGTCACTGCGCCGCCTTCGCCGCTGAGTGCTACGCATCCTGATCTTCCGGCTACATTGTTGGAGCTGGTGCATTATAGAGCTCTGCATGCGCCGACCACGCCACTGCCTCCGGATGCAGTGGCGCTGGCTCTGCAGGGAAGTGATGCGCCGCCCCCACCACTTTGTGAACAAGCGGTCCTTGCGCTTACCCTCGTGGATGCGCTGCCGTTTCTTACGATTGCATTGTTGGATGAGTGGCTACCGCTTTGTGCGCAGCTGTTGAATGGGGTACATGATAAAGAGATGAGAGAGGTCATCAAGGCGAGGTTTTGGGAGGTGCTGGTTAGTGGTGAGATGGATGCTGAGCGCAGTGGTGTGGCTGTTGGGTGGTGGACCACTAAGGGAGGGAGGGAAATGGTGTTGTACGGGCGAGAGGGGTTTGGGATGGAAGAGGCAGAGGAAGTCATGATGAGTGGGGCGTTGCCCGTTGAAGGTGTTAGGAGTAAGCTGTAGATGGCTTCGAGAGGAAACGATGAATATGATACCCATGTTTCTAGTCTAATTGTGTGCTGCATATAAGCGTTGACGCTCTTCCTTTCATCTGATAGCGCATCTTGAGCCTCTGTTGGCCCGCTTGTCAGCAGGTTTGAGGTTTGACAGCTCCCATCTTCCACCAGGAACACGCAACTTTGGAGACAACCCAACATTCGACCTTCAAAGCTTCATGCCTGCAGGTGCGATGTTACGGATTCACTTTTGGGTCGTGCAAAAACACAAGAGACGAACTTACACGTCGATGGGTTGGCGCACAGCCCTGCTGACGTGCGCCTGATTGGCTTCAATCGAGTCCACCAATGGCCTGAAAGCACACACTGCGCAGTCTTGGGCATTTCAAAGACGGCCCCGTTAAAAGTGAGAGTGGCGCAGTCGTTGCTGACAAGCAGACTATGGTGATAAAGTACCCGTAATGCAAGCCGATCTCTTTCCATTACTTCAAATGCCAGAGCGCCGTCAGTATGCCATCTCGTTCTCTGAATGCTGCTGTTTCTGTTTTCCGCGGCCTTTTCAAACACAATCATACCCATCAGAATGGCAACATCAAATACCCAACGAAAAGCACCTCACCAACATGCTGTCCGATATGTCAGGACCTGAGCCCCGATCTCGAAGCCTTGGATCACAACTATGATGCGCCCAAGATCCAATCGGAAGTGATTAAGTCGGCCAAAAGGGGCTGTGCAGGTTGCTCTGTTCTTGTCGCTGTACTTGCGCCGTATGCAGCAAAGTGTACAGATAAACATAGGTCTAACGAATGCACTTGGATGTACTGGAAGGAGTACGACACCTTAACACTTCTTCTTGACTGTCACCGGAGCCATGCATCTGAACAAAGATGCGCGCAGGTTAAACTGTATACTCTGACCGGTATGTTGCACCATGAACATCCTTACTCACTGCTGATAACAGTAGAAAGCACGTTTCCTTGGAAGCTTTTGAAGTCAACACCAGTTGTATCTCGCGACACAGAGTCCGAAAATGCGTTCACATCTCTCAAAGACTGGATGCATGAGTGTGCCTCCTCACATGCGTCGTGCAAACGCTTTCTAGGACCGTCAATGCTACCGAGGCGTGTGGTGGAGATTCTTGGGCCCCAGACAACTAGACTACGGGAGACTTCCAATGAGTACGGCAAATACATCTGTCTCAGCTACTGTTGGGGAGGTATAGAGCCTCTGAAGACGACGAGGGGCAGTCTCGATGCGCACAAGGCGTCGATACCCTGGGATGCGTTGACGCAGACTTTCCAACAAGCAGTGGATATCGCATATCGGCTTAAAATCAGATACCTATGGATAGACAGTCTCTGCATCTTACAGGTATATCTAAGTTCCATGAGAGCGCCTACGATTGAAACACTAACACAGAATGAAGGGCGACAAGGATGACTGGCGCCGAGAGGGTAGCAAGATGTATGAGGTCTACTCAAATGCATACCTCACCATCGCGGCGACTCATTCCAAAAACCCGTCGGGTGGGTGCTACAGGGTCTCTGATTTCCGCACCGGCCAGACCTATACCTTCCAGAACCCCCAAGGTCAGCGATACGAAGTTCATGCCCGGGAGCCACTTGCTCACATCAATGACTACGAAATCTTGGATGAGCATTCGAATTCATTTCCCCTCCTTCAAAGAGCCTGGGCGTACCAGGAACGGATGCTCTCCCCTCGTATGGTACACTTTGGCCCCAATGAACTACTCTGGGAATGCGTCGAATCGAAGACATGCGAATGTGGGCATTGGCCTGGATACGGCGCGCGCCCCCACGAATACTACTCAGAGGATCTTCCTCTTTACTTCGAAAAGCCACATCTGAAAATGGACAACACGCCTACCGAATTTGGAACTCTTGCTATCACCTCGCCTGCACATTGGAAATGGCGCCGTGTTGTTGAACAATACACCAACAGGAGTTTGACCAACGGAGAGGATATCTTTCCCGCTCTGCAAGGCGTGGCAAAGTCGATACAACGAGGTTCTGAGTACTGTGCGGGACTCTGGAAGGATGAGAGTCTGTTCATTGACCTGTTATGGCACGGTCGCTACGAGGCAGGCATCGACTTTCCACAGGTGGTCCAATGTGCGGCAAGTGACCCTGAGGGAAGAGACTACGGGGATTGCCTCGAAAGATGGCGAGCTCCGACTTGGTCCTGGGCCTCAGGCACAAGACCTGTAGCTTTCACTACTCCGGTGCATGAAACAACTGAGATTCTTGCCTCTGTTGCGGACATCCAGACTGACCACTTCGGGGACCCATTTGGTCAGTTGCGGTCTGGTGTTCTTAAGCTAAGGGGACGCTGTGTGGATGCTGTACTCGGTAACAACCGTGTGACTCCTGACGTGTACCACCGGTATTCTCCTATTCGACATTCCCACTCCGGTGACGAAGTCGAGACTGCGCAGACTCTCGGGGACAATTTCCTCTATCTCCAGTTCAAACGGAATGGTGCGGTATCCACTTCATTCCCTTCAAGTTCTTCTGATGAGACAGATCTCCGAGAATTTGGGTTTGAGCCAGACTATAATCTGGATTCGTTCTTCGATCGCACTGTGCGCTTGATGGAGATGCTACGTTGGCAAAGAAGGAGGAACTGGGCTAAGGATGCGGAGCCTGAGCATCATTACACCTATCTCGTTTTCATCTGCGTAGACGAGAAACGAGAGGTCTACGAACGCATTGGATTCCTCGATAACACAGACAGGGCAGAGCCGGAGCACTTTGTAAACAACGGGGAAGTGATACTGGTGACGGTCGTATAGATTGGTGGTCGCCTATGACAGTTCGCGAATGCATCTTGTCGCCGAGGAGTACGATCAAATTATTGATCCAATTCGGAAATTAGATCAATATTGGATTAACGAGTATCATTCGGTCAAATTACGACTGAGTCAAATGTATAATCACGTAGCCGGACTGATCCGTTGAGCAGATGAATCCCATCACCTCCTCCTCAATGTTGTTTGATCTGATCCTCATCTCTCAGCTTCCACACATCTTTGCTCACAGAGTGGAAACAATCGATTGAAAACCCATACTCTTGACCGTACCGGTGTTTCCCAATTACCGTGGACCTTCAAAGTGCTCTAAGATGGAATGGCGCTCCTCGCTTGCATTTGCTATTCTTGACCTTTCGCGACTCTGTGATGATTGTATAGAGCATGTCCGTGAGACGTTGAGTAGAGTACCAAGGGCAGGCTACGGGACACTCATGATGTGCAAATCTGATAAAGTCCATCTATACCAGACGATTGACAACACCTCACTGCCCGACGAGACCAAGGACGAGGAAGGCTGTCCATGAAATTGAGATCTTACTTCCATTGGTTTCGCGATGCTTAGAGGATGAAGAGGTCTTAACAGCCTAATTCCATCCATTCTGATGTGGCGCGAGAGCACGTCAAGCTCACCAAGAATCTTGCCGAGGGCTTGGTAGTCACTCAAAACACCCTTGGCTTCGTACAGTAGAAGATATTGGAAGAGGAGTCAAGCGTTGTGGGGTCAGCAGAAGCCTCCCTACCCAGACGCCATTTAGCCGGTCGCAGCACGTCACATCGGTACGTAGCCAATGCCTATGGTCTGCACCCCGGACGAGCTCCGGCACTCGAACAACTCTCCGAGCATGGGTATATCCGCAGACATCAAGTGCCGATCATTTAATCAACGCCACGGCTACACTCAATCTACGCCTTTCCCCCACAAAGTCACGAAGTGTGCTGATCGGCAAAATGGTTAAGCATAAGATGTCAAGACTTCTCTGACCTTGAAGTCCACACAACAGAGAACTATCCAGCTGCACTTCTACTCAACATGGTTGCTTTCTCAACTCTTCTTCTCGCCCTCGGCAGCGCTGCCACAGCCCTGGCATCGCCCTTGAACCTCATCCTTGAGGCTCAAGCTGATGAAGAGGGCAACCTGACAGCACGCTCCACGCCCGCTGGACAAGGCACCAACAATGGCTTTTTCTACTCTTTCTGGACCGATGGCCAGGGCTCCGTGAACTACAACAACGGCGTGCGTACCACCATGTCTTCGATCAGACACACCACTCCAACTGCCACAATCCCATCTCATCCAAACTAACATCTCTGCAGGCTGCTGGAAAATACGATGTGACCTGGTCCAATGTAGGCAATTTTGTAGCCGGCAAAGGCTGGAACCCCGGCGCGCGCCGCACAGTGACATACTCCGGTATCACCATCCCTCCCCTCTCCAATACGCCTTCTAACCATGACTTCCAACTAGGTACATGGAACGCCGCCAACGTCAACTCCTACATCTCTTTGTACGGCTGGACACGCAGCCCTCTAATCGAGTACTACATCGTCGAATCCTACGGCTCCTACAACCCCTCCTCCGGAACCACGAAGAAGGGCACAGTTACATCTGATGGCGGAACGTACGACATCTACCAGACGACGCGGTACAACCAGCCGAGCATCGACGGCACGCAGACATTCCAGCAGTTCTGGAGCGTGAGGCAGTCGAAGCGTGTCGGCGGCACGATCACCACGGGGAACCACTTTGATGCGTGGGCTAAGGTCGGGCAGCAGCTCGGCACGCATAACTACCAGATCCTTGCTACTGAAGGATATCAGAGCAGTGGGAGTGCATCGATCACGGTCAACGGTCCGTAGAGTCGAGAGAGGCAGTCTCACTTTCGGCCTGCAGTGTCGAAGATCGAGATAGAATTAGCCTGGGAGGAACAGGAGCGGACGGAGTGAGTGCAGCGTGGACGCAGTCTGAACTTGGTAGGTCGGGGCGATGTAAATATCAAACCAATGAGTGATGGATTATGTACTGTCCTCCTTTAGCTGTGCTGTACAATCTAGCTCCTTTAATCTGCTTATAACATGTAAGAAACGCCTTCGATGCCAATGAGTAGTGGATATCACATGGACGCGAGTATGAAGAAAGAGAAAACGCCAATGAGGTTAACAAGTCTGCCCAAAATTGAGAATGAGACGAGGGAATACTGTCAAAAATTGGCATTCAGATCTCGTGGTGCTTCTTCTCCTCAAGTTCGAGCTCCTTCATGTACTTCACGAACGTCTTTTTGTGGATCTACAAGCATTGATTAGTCAAGGTACTGCAGAGTGGGAGCGAGGCAACTTACCAAACCAGCGTACTTGCCATCCCTCAGGACGCAGATGTATCGTAGACCCAACTTCACAAAACACTCATATACCAAGTCCATGGGAGAATGAACGTCAAGCGAGATGGGTGCAGGATCGATGTAGGGCGTAAAATCACTCGGGTCGTGCTGTGGATTGTCACCATCATCGCTAGACGTATGAGGCTCTCGGCCAGCCGCCCAATCCACCTGGGGTGACATCAAGCAAAGTGTGTTCTCTTCGTTGTCGAGTTTGTCTAGGGCAAACTCTAGATCGGGCGCAGGGATCAAGCCAACCAGCACTCCGTGCTTGACAATCGGAACACCGCCATCGAGCTCGCCGGCCATCTGAAGCAATTGTTGCATGACTCGAAGCTCAGTCGCTGGTACTAGGGACTCCTCGGAGATGTCAATAATGCGGTCAGGTCGCACGCGCGGTGTGATGTCGGCCAGCTCCGACGTGAAGATTGGGCGGATCTTGTTATCGAGAAATGGGTAAGAGTTCATGTCCGTGAGCAAATCGTAGATGCTGAGGGGCTCAATGGCATCTGCAGTCCATTTGGCGACAAGAATGCCAAGAGAGAAGGGGAGGACGTGATCGAGACTTCCTGTCAGTTCGAACAGGATGACAGCGAGAGTGATGGTCAGTCGGGTAACGCCTGTCATGGTTGCACCAGCCGCAACAAGCGCATAGACACCAGGGACCACACATGACCCTGGCGGTCCCTCTGGCACGCACTCGCCAAACACTCCTAGGTGCGAATAGCGAAGAGCAAAGAGCTGAACAGTGTGACCAATGAAGCGTCCTGCCAGGCCACCGACCACCATTGATGGTACGTAAATACCTGCGGGCACTTTGATACCAAACGTGACTACAGTGAGACTTGCTTTGATGACGAATGCAAGGAAGAGTGTCCAGAGCACAGAGGGAATATGCTCCTTGGTTGGGCACAAGCCATCTCCGGCTTCGGTGTAGGTATCGCAAGGGCTGGCCAGCTCGAATAAAAGCTCAGTAACCGGTAGCTTGGTGTAGCGATTCCAGAAGCTGATCAGACCAGTGACAAGTGCAACAAGGAACACCTCAAGCAACGGATGCTGCTTGATGACAGGTATGCGTCGAAACGTTCGGGCCCAAATGCGTGAGGCCTTGATGAACAGGGCGCCTAGGACGCCACCAACCGCACCGGTAAAGACGAATGTGGCAAGTTCGAAAAACTTCCAATCAAGGTGATAACGAACTTCGAATAGCACAATCTTCTTGGTGCCGTACGGGTCCAGGAATTTCAGCGAGAGCGCAGCAGCCTACCGCTATTAGTTCGGGACGTCGTGATAGGGGAGAGTTTGCTTACAATGCAGCAGAAGAACGTTCTGAATAGCGTTTTCGAGGGGAAATAGTAGCTCACTTCCTCCAAACTGAACAGCACACCGCCGATCGGAGCGCCGAAGGCAACAGCTACTCCACTAGCGGCGCTGGCGCTAAGGATTTCTCTGCGTTTGCCGTCATTATCGCTGTACTTGGAGAATATACGACAAGCAATATTCCCAATACACGTTGCAATGTGTACCTTTCCACAGTCAGCCTTGGTACAGCGCATCTTTGAGCATAAATCTTACGTAGGGTCCCTCCTTACCAAGACTCAAGCCGGACGCAACGCTGAGTATCAAGGCGAAGGTTTTGATGACGAGTGTGCGCAATCCCAAGTATCCGTGGAGCACGAAACCGCTCAGGATGACCTTCACCTCAGCAACGCCACTGCCGGCAGCAGAGTAGTAGACCATGGGTGGTCTGACCGAGGCTTCGTCAATCTTTGTTTGCGGGCTTGCACTGCGCTTGTGGTCCTCGTCGTCATTGTTGTCAGAATACCGATGTACGTCCGCCCCGAGGTTCTCGTCAAGTGTTGAGAGTGAGATGGCCGAGGGAATGACAGTCTTGGTTGTGAGTGTCAACAGGCACGACGCCATGGAGATCAATACGACGGAGAGGACGTAGAAGCCGTATTGAGTGTGGACAACGTCAAGTCTGTCGCTTCGAATGACTTTCGACCAGTGCACCCAGTCGTCACATACTGATGCCCCGTCACAGCAAGTCTTGCGGCTCAGATTCCACTGCTTCGTGCAATAACCTTGCTTCAGGTCGAAAATGGTGCTTTCAGTCGTGTTGACAAAATAAGCACATATAGCTGTGAGAACGCCGATGATAGCAACAAGGATCCAGCCCTGTGCACCATCAAACCACGCTGCCAACCGTCCTCTCAAGTCTTTGCGACTCCTCAGCGCCTTGACTCGGTATGCGTCGGCAATGTTGTCGTGCACCCAGTCTGTCGATGTGAACTGATCGTACCAAACTCGATTGTCCTGCCATAGAGTGGTCCTGGCAGACGGCGTACTCTCGTCCAGTCCAACTCTGCGCTCGCCCAAGGCGTTCACCAGGCGTTGACTAAAGGAGTGACTGAACGAGCCCGCCCTACTCTTCATGCGCGTGCCTGTTGGCAGCCCACTGTTGTGCCGCCTGGTGCCCGGCCGAGGAGTGCCCGGCATGCTCGCCGGCACACTCATGTATGACCTCGAGCTGTGTGCATGCCCGAGTAATGCAGATCGTTCGGAAAGTCCGCTTCTGGCGAGGTCGGTGTCAGAGCCTCGTGTCTGACGCATAGAGCGATAAAGTACTGGCGACGTTGGTGTGGTGTCACTGATTGTATCGTCGCGTTCGCGGCGTTCGGCGGCGGCATCATCATCGTCGTGTTCGGCATGGTAGTCCTCGATGCTATGGTAGGACCTCATCGACTTGGGCATGGCGGGCGAGAGTGTACGGGTGATGGAACAAGGAGAGTGTGGCGGTCTATTATTATGGGGGCGCTCAGAGACATGTCGCCGTCCCAGGCAAGCTACGAGGTCATCTGAAGAAGAGGGCGGTGTCGTGGAGGGTCCTCATGCTGGGCACTTGATCCCCACAAGCAAATTGCGGAGCTAATTCGGCTGCCTTGCTGTTTCCAAGATGGCGATCACGACGCGTTATCTTTGGGCTAGCATGATGCCTGGAACTGAAACAGCCCCAAGTTTCTAGAGTAGTCCGACTCGCATAAATCACGAAATACATGAGGGCAATCTTGGATTCTGCTATGCGCCGAGGCCCGCATTGCTATGTTGTCTCAGCGGCAAGCGCGTGTGACCAGCATCCGAGGGCACGCCGGTCTTCGTCATGGGTTCAGGGTCCGGCAGTTCGAGGGCTATCGCCGAAGAGAGCAAGGTGCGGCCAAAGCAGATGACCAATGGAAAAGCACACACCCCACTACGGCACCTCGTTTGTCGTCTTCGACTTCGGAGGAAATAAGCCGGAGGGATAAACCGCTGCCGTAGCCATCTGAAGTTTGTCCGTCTCCATCGTTGTGTCGAGCGTTATGAAATAGATCGGTACTTTGCATTGTATTCCGCACGTATCAAGAAGTTCAAGAGACAGAAAGGCCGATTATCTGATAGTTCCATTACTGGGACACCCTGGTGATACATTTGACGACGCCCAGAGATCTGCGTCATATCGGGACTGATTCAACATGGTGAGTGGCTGACCTGCTATCTCATTGCAATCTGACTCGTCTGATCCCTCTTGCAGCCTGCCATTTATGAGCAGTTCCTCTTGTTTGGTGATTCCATCACTCAAGAGTCATTCAGCCAGCAGCGAGGTTTTGGCTTCTCTGCAGCACTCCAGGCGGGTATGTAATGTCCTTTGAGGCGTCCGAGCAATTTTGAGATCTGTCCGGCAATTCTTGAGGCTCTACTGCAGGACCCTGCATGCTGACAGCTTCAGACTACATAAGACGACTCGATGTAGTCAATCGTGGCTTCAGGTATGCCGTCGCAATTACAAACATAGGATTAGGTATTGACACTTCGCAAGTGGCTACAATACTCGTCAAGCGCTCGCTGTATTGCCCAATATCATACCCTCGCCAGAGGAAGCCAAAATCCGTTTCTTGGTACGACTGAGAGATGCTAAATCACTCAAGTACGTGCTGACCGTGACAGACCATCTTCTTTGGCGCCAATGATGCTTCTCTCCCAAGCGCTCCTAATAACCAACATGTTCCACTGGATGAGTACAAGACCAACTTGGAGAAAATCATTACTCACCCACAAATCGCGGCTCACAACCCTCACATCATTTTGATCACCCCTGCGCCTGTCAATGAGCATCTTTGGTGGCCTCGCGACCAAGGGAGTGGGTACGATTCCGTTACCAGATTGGCAGCACATACCAAGTTGTACGCTGATGCTGTTGTTGAAACGGGCATTAAGCTCAACCTGCCTGTCGTCAACCTGTGGAAGGCCTTCATGGCGAAGACGAACTTTCAGATCGATGCGTGGAAGGTGGGCGATCTCCTTCCAGGCTCATTGGAATCTGCGCAAAATGATGCGTTGGCTGAGTTGATGTATGATGGTAAGTGAGCGCATACTAAACAGCTACCAACATTATTGACTCCAGCACACAGGTCTACATTTCCATCCTGCAGGCTATGAGATAATGTACGACGAGTTGACAAAGCTCATCGCCAAGCGATGGCCTGATCAGGTAGCGGAGAAGCTGCCAATGGTCCTGCCAGCATGGAACGATGCTGCAGCCTGGGAAACATGGAGTGCATCACATTGAATGAACACGGTATTCGTAGATGATACAAGAAACAGACAATCTATAGATAGTTCTCAATAGCGACAAGCCCGACCACGACAAGTTGTGCGATTGAACCAGCGATCATGGTCATGATGTCGGCGATGGATTGACCTAAGCCGCCCCACCTTAGCCCGTGGCGTACCTTCCAAAGAACGTCCGAGGACGGCAACCTCGCGACGCATCCTCTGCATCCAAAACAACACAAAGTGCTCAGATTCTCACTTGATCCTCTACCGCGCCAAGAGCCAAAATTTTGTTCCAAGGGACGAGCAACAACCTACCGTGCGACTGCAATCGCTCATCACACCTGCGTTCTTCACTTCTACCCCCGGTTGATACTGAAGCCACGGCATATTACTGCCGCACACATTCTACGTGTTTTGGAGCCCATCTTACGAACGATTTGCGAGCAAACGATCCGAACTGGTACCCAAGTTCTTTCTACGAGCGCCTTTCTACCCGAATCAACACGATCGAGGACCAACGCTCTGAGTAGGGCGTGCCTTGGGAGCACAATACGTCGGATGAGTTAGAGGAGGTGGAAGTGGTGGTGCTGTCGATAACAGGAGGGGGATTAGCTGGCAAGGGACCAGCATTGGAGGGCGGCTCTCTTTGACCGAGAAACCCCACTAAGGGATGAGAGCCTGGAGGGCATGGATCCCGAAAGCGTAGCGTTCCAGCCCCGCGACGACTACTGGCGGTTTCAGGGCGAAATGCTTCGAGTACAGCAGACTCAAGCTGAGTTGTCAGATCGTGTGGCTCGCCTGGAACGCAAGCAGGATGATGATTCTCGCCTGAAGAATGTCTGGGGCACATCTTCGCCGTTTCCCTCCGTACTCGGTGGTACCCCGCAGCAAGGTGAGCAACAGGCGCGTTAGGTTCTTCGAACCTACTAATGCGCGATCAGTTCCGCTCCAGCAGCCCACGGCCGAACACTTTTCAAACTTCGATGACGACGAGTCCAGCAACCTCATTGGCAATCTCCAGCTCGACGCCGACGATGAACCTCGACGAGTCGGGACTACGTCACGCGCCAACAGCGTTCGCTTTGACGAGACAGCGAATCACGGACATTGGGCACACGCATCACGAACGTCGTTGGAGCTCTTGCCTCGCTCTGGCAGTAGCTTGGGCGGACACGCGCTGAGCGAACGCAGTTACTCTCACAAGTCAGATGGAAGACAAAGCTCCGCAGGCCAATCTGTTCATTCTCTTACATCAGGCCGTGCAAACAGTCTCACCAGCTACGGTCCAACGACCCCAGTGGAACTCCCAGGGCTGGCACCTGGTCTTTTCATACTGGGATCTGTTCCCTCGATCATACGTTGCTGGCTCAACACTAATTTCAAGCATGATACCCTTCTCTATGCCGCCGTTTGTACCGGCTCGCATACATCCTATTTAGATTTACACCTCATCGACCGCCTTGGTTTCCTGGACCAGATCACTCAGAATGACGACGGATGCAGGAAGATCAAGTTGACAGTATACCTTCCAGAAGCCGTGCCTGTCTCAGCGTCTGCTCAGTCCGACAGTCCTGCTCCTCAGCTGCCCTCCCTCACGGTCGATTTCACTGTGGTTGATGAGTATGACACGTCAAAGCCTAAGGCCATTCAGATCCTCATCGGTAGCGATTTACTTCGGTCGCACAATGCCGACATTCTCTTCTCTACCAATCACCTGATGATCTACGACGATGACAGGGGCAAACTTCAGGTTCCTCTAGTTCGACCAGAAGATGAGAACGCCTTCAAGTCACTATCGACCTCGCATGGGACACGCCACGTCCTGAAGCGTAGCTCTATCTCGAAAAGTGCGGCGGTTGGGCCGTCCACATCCGTCGAATCAAAGGTGAAGTTCCTCGACTCGGCGCCAACAGAGACTGCAGCTGCACAACAGCCTGGAGACAGTGCCGCTGTGAACAGCTCTGAAGACGGTGGATCGAGCGGACGAAGAAGTCTGGATCAGCGCCCATCTTTGATGGCGGACTTCCCTCGATCCGAATCCAAAGATACTCAGCTTTCAAGCTCCGCAACAGGTGCTTCGCGCTCAGGACCTTCACCTGCCATGCTTGGTACTTGGCGCCGCGATACTAATGAGAAAGCAAGCGGCGGTTCGCTAGACTGGGCAAATGTGGGTAAAACCATGGTCTCCCCTTCAAGCCAGCCACGTCGGGAGATCAAGGTACTGCGGCCCTCGAGGTCTTCGCGTACACTCTCTTCTTCGACTACACCAGCTGGAACCGGTCAGTCGCGCTTCTTTGATGACGGGAAAAGGAAGGACGATGGTGAGGTAACCACAGGCGCCTCTGCACCTTCCTTGAGCCGCATGGTGTCAGGGGAGAAGGATGAGAATAGGCCACTGTCGGCCAGACCACGATCCGCCAATCCTGTGGGCGGTGCTTCAGCGTTTGCGTGGCTCAAGAGTGGATCCAAGTGAGCGTAGACACATCTTCATGCCCGAATACCTTCCATAGCAGCGCATCGATACTTGTAACAACAATGACATTACGTCAAGACCCGATTGTAACGGTTTAAGCTCTTAGACCTCTCGTAGTGTACACATTCAGCGATGAATCTATGATTGGATAGATTCTTATGCGAGCAAAGCTTGTTAAAGCAGCCATTGTCCTCGCTACCGCTAGTCGATTATCGGTTGCCACGGTGCCCAAACTCAGGCAGGGGCACCCGCATGAACAACGTGCAGCATGTCAATCGCGTTTGCGCAGGGGTCGTTGTGTCTGACAGCTGTAAATCAGCGATGTGACAGGCGGCCAAACTGCGCATGGTCGTTGCTCAGCCTTGCAATGTAAGCGAGGCTGCTAGCGTGCATCTCTTTGCGGTCGGCCAAACTAGAGACCTGTGATAGAGTGCGATTTTGAAAAGTAGTCCTGCACGCTCTTTCCGCGCACCCGATTGCGCTTACCCCACGTCTTCACCGCCTCTTGTTTCCCTTTCCCCGTGAAGGACTCGCCGTGCACTGGCGCCGGTACGCGTTCCACCATCGACCATTCTTTGCCCGCCTTGTCTGTCTTGGAGCTGTAGAGGCTCCGGGCAGGCCTCAGAGCTTCACAACGGCCTCCACTAAGAAACGGAAGACTGTGACCGCCGCACAAACAAGCAGCCAGCAAACCGGGCAGCGTAAAACATCGCCGTCCTCGAATGAGGGCACGCCCGTAGCATCGCCTCGGTCGTCCCCGCACCCATCGACATCACCGCCGCCGCGCTTTCTGCCGCCCCACATGAAGGAAGCAGTCAAGGAAGCCTCGCAGGAAAACAGCAGCAGCACACCCAGCGTGCGGGGAGAGCAGATCGCCACCGGTGCCAGCTCGCCGAGTGAGGCGTACGCGAATCTTTCGCTTGAAAGCGCCGAAAGCTCTATGACGGACTCCTCGGAGCGCACGCGCGTGGGTTCTGATCAACGCACCACCCACCGGGCCTCCTCGCCCGCCAAACGCCTGCACTCGGACATGGATGACGCCGGCAATATGGACGTCGACCCGCCAGCCACAACCACCTCTCGACGAGGCAGCGGTACATCGAGCCCTCGACCTACAAAGCCGCTCCCTGCCGCCGCTGGGCAGCGCAGCGCCCGGGCGACCTCGGTAGAGATGGCGGACGCCTCCAATGACAGCGCCAGTTCTGAGGATGCGTCGCCGACCAGTCTGCCTAGTCTGGACGAGCAAGTTGCTCAGGTTCTGGCCATGTCGATTGCCGAGCTCGAGGAAAATCAAGAGGGTTTCGTTGTCTCTTCAGCTTGGCTGGAACGAGTATGGGCGCGTACAACAGATGGAAAGGCTCGGCCGAAGGATTATAAGCCGGAGGCCTTAGAGGGACCGATTGGACCAGTCGACAATTCTGGACTGGCGGATACTGAGGCGCTGCAGACTCCACTGGTGGATCAAAATGGCATAGAATTCATCCCTCTGCGTGCAGGCCTGATGATGGGCCAGCACTTTGAGGTATTGCCCGCAAAGGCATGGGAGCTAGTCGTGCGCTGGTACGGTCTCAAGGAGGGCAGCCCCGTCATTCGACGCTATGTGCAAAACACTGTGCCAGACAAGACCAGCACAAATCTGCTGTGGGAGCTCTATCCGCCCATTCTTACGATTCGCAAGGTTCGAAAGGCAGCAGCGACGCCCACCGAGGAAGCCAAGCTTGCACCACGTATCGTGGCTAGCAGGAGCGATAACTTCCAGAAGTTCGTTGATGCTGCGAAGAAGGCAGCAGGCATCGAGGTGAACAACAACATTCGTGTCTGGAGGATACTGGCACCCGCGCCTTTGGACGAGCCTCAACAAAGGACACAGGCACCACCGACCGGCATCTTAACACCAGACGCGTCACCGCGGGGTGGCAGTCCAGTCGCTGGCGAGGTAACGCAACGCATGTCGCTGATCATGGACACTGCGAGCTTCACTAGTCTTGCTAACGGCACCGAGCGCGAGCAAGTCACCGGCAAAGACGAGAAGGCAAACGAAGAGTCGAACCCCTCGTTGACTCTCGACGCTGCGAGTCTCACTCAGGATCAAGTCATTGTCCTTGAGGAAGCTGACGAGAGTGGCGAGTATCTGTCTGATACTGTTCTTGCCAAGACTAAGTACAAGACTCCGGCAGAGCTCCGGGCGGGTCTGAAGAGCGGCAACACGAGTGGTAGAAGCACACCCACTGGTGGTGCACTCACTCGAGGCAGGACACGCAGCGGCAAGGTGCGTGGCCAAACCGGTCTCACCAACCTGGGCAACACGTGCTATATGAACTCTGCCCTCCAGTGTTTGCGCAGTGTGGAGGAGCTCAGTCTGTACTTTCTCAACAATCAGTGGGAGAAAGAGGTTAACAAGGTCAATCCTATTGGTTACAAGGGACAGATCGCGAGCGTATATGCCAACCTGGTCAACAGCATTTACAGTATCAATGGATCGTCGTCGTTTTCGCCCAAGCAATTCAAGCAGACTCTTGGTAGAGCCAACAGTCTCTTCAGCGGCTACGGGCAGCAAGACTCGCAGGAGTTTCTGAGCTGGCTCATCGACGCGCTTCACGAGGACCTGAATCGCATCATCACGAAGCCGTACAAAGAGAACCCGGATTCAGATGACAACACCTTCCGGGACCCAGAGGCGATGAAGCAATTAGGCGAGGTTTATCGTGCAAACTACCGTGCACGTAACGACTCCGTCTCGACAGATCTCTTCAACGGTTTCTACAAGAACACAATGGTGTGCCCTGAGTGCGACAAAGTCAGTATCACGTTCGATCCATACAGTCAATTGACTCTACAATTGCCGATCGAGCAATCTTGGTCACACACTATCACCTATGTGCCGTTGCGCGGTAAGCCTCAACAGCTCGATGTTGATATTGACAAAAATGCCACCATCAAGGCACTCAAGGAGTATGTCGGTAAACGTTTTGGTGGCGTCAAAGCCAACCGCCTCATGGCCTCTGAAGTCTACAGCCACAAGTTCTATCGCCATCTTGATGACAATGCTTCAATTTCCGAATGCAACATCACTACTCGTGATGATATCTTCATCTACGAGCTTGAGCATGTACCCAGCAATTGGCCGGCGCCCAAGAAGAAGCCAAAATACAAGAGCTTCATGTCACAATCATCCGAGGAAGACATTCCCAACTCAGCGTCCCCACTCCACGACAGAGTCTTGATTCCTGTGTTCCACAGAGGCCCAAGCGCGTCCTCATACAGGAGCTCGCAGTTTGCGATGGCGCTGTGGCCGTTCCATGTTGTTGTCACACGCGAGGAGGCAAAGAACTACGATGAGATCCTGCGCAAAGTGCTTGCAAAGGTCGCGCAGTCTACCACTCGCCCCATTCTTACTGAACTAAACGGCAATTCCTCGGACCAGTCTCGACCAGGCTCTGACGTTGTCGTCACAACCGAAGAGGACGCACTGCCCAACGGGGACCCCCGCGTTAAAGATGGCTCAATTGAGGGAGAAGACATGGTCGAGGTCACGATGACGGACGCAGAAACGCCAGTCGCTGGGGCGTCAAGCCAGTCCGATATACCTGAGGTTCTCAAGCCGGGCGCCTTCATTGAGCCGCAGTTCAACCAACTCTTCGAGATGAAGTATACCCGCAGCAGCAACGAGTTTGTGCCTACTGGCTGGAACTCGGTCGATCATTCAAAACAACTCGAACCCATCTCGAAGCGGTTACCAGTCCCCTCGGAACCTGCGGACTCTGAGCAATCTTCTCGCGCAGGCAGCGAGTCATCGAGCGAGGAAGATGGAAAATCACCTCCGTTGATTGCTGCTACTGATGTCGACGTCGAGGCTGCCATCGAAGAAGCAAATGCCAGTAGCGACGAAGAGATGCCCTCTATCGAGCCTCTCGTGCCTTCTGAGCCCATCCGCGGCGGTCGACAGAAGAAGAAAAGCAAGAAAGCCAGGAAGCACGAGCAGAAGCTGGAACGTAAACACAAGAACAACAAGAATTGGAAAGTCAAAAAGAGGATATCAGAACAGCCCGTCTTTCCCGATGACCCTGATGATGATAATGAGGGTCTGATTCGTCTCGGAGAAGCTATCGTACTGGAGTGGAATCCCGAGGCGTACGAGGCTCTTTTTGGCGGTCTCAACGCTGATGACTCTCGTGGCATGGACGTGATGAAGAGCATCGAGACGTTCGATGATCCCGAAATCGCGGAGAAGAAGGCTAAACGCATTGCTCGTAAAAAGAGCGGGATCACATTGGACGAGTGTCTTACGGAGACTTCGAAGAGCGAGACCTTGTCCGAGGACAATCCATGGTATTGCAGCAACTGCAAGGAGATGCGTCGCGCCACAAAGACTCTTGACATCTGGACTGTACCAGACATCCTCATCATCCACTTGAAGCGCTTCAGCGGTTTCCGGTCTTTTAGGGACAAGATCGACGACAAGGTTGACTTCCCGGTCGAAGGTCTGGATCTCAGCGGCAAGGTCGGGTTCCCCGAGGATAAAAGTTTAGTGTACGATCTTTTCGCGGTTGACAATCATTTCGGAGGCTTGGGAGGCGGTCATTACACAGCCACTGCTCAGAACTTTTTCGACAAGCAGTGGTACAATTATAATGGTACGCATCGATCTAATAGTCACGTATGGCTACAAGCTAACCCTGGACAGACTCCTCGGTACACCGATGCTCTGGCGGTGAGGAAGCAGTCACGAAGGCTGCTTACCTGCTGTTCTACCGCCGCCGTTCAAGTACCCCTTTGGGCCCAGAGTCACTGCAGAAGATTGTCCAGAAGGACCTCGATGCCGGCTCTGACGGCGACTCTGACATTGAGAATCGATCGCACTCGCCGGCGGGAAACGGCTCGCGCCTCGGCGGCTCGTCCCGCAATGGATCGTCGAGAGCTGGCGCAGCAGGAGCGGGAGCAGGAGCCCTGCGCGGGGATGGCTCAGCCCTTTCGGTAGCCGCCAACCCTCAAGGGACCCTAGCAAGGAACGGAGCAGGTCTCGAGACTCTCGACGGGACTAGTCCGCCAGATTACGAGGATGAGACTCTTGGCGAGGATGAGGGTTTCAGCGGTATTGATACTGAAGGAGCTGGTAGCATGATGTATGGACCTGTTGCTCCCCGCTATTTGGAGAATGGGCCTACGTGGAGCTTCGACACTCTCGGCCACGGCAACGACTCAGACGCGTCGTCCAATGCGGGCGCATTAGGCTCCGACAATGGTGAGTATCTTCAAGAGCGTATGTTGGAGGACTTTGGCGATGACGATTCGACTCCGTATCCCGGCACATCAACACCAATGCACTTCGAGCCACCATCTGGCATCGATGATGATGATGAGGTAAAGGAGATCCGCATCGAGGCAGATTAGGTACCGCCCAGTAGACGACCTGCAGCGAGGAGAGACAGTTTCGATTACTAGTTGGCCACGCTTGGTGTATTTTCGATCAAGACTGGCGATCGAGAGGCTGCGAAGGCTGCATTTTTCACGCATTGTCATGCCATGCATTAGACTAGACGAATGACGACAGGACGGACAAGGACATGGAGTGTAAATGAAGGTGCACGAATGGGAAGCGGCGTTCAAGATGCCCTGGTAGGCGTAGTCACGCGCGTAATCAAAAGTTTAACTCGTCACCCGGAGCCAGGACGTTTGCTATGTCACAGTCCCGGGTCTTGAGGTGCCATTATGCGGCAGAGCACCTGCTGTCTCAGGCGCCGCTCTTTTCGAGGTATTTGACTCGGATACGGCAGGCGCACAGAGGGAGGCACTCAGATCGCTATGGCTCCTGACAGGCTCATCGTTATATTAATGACCTCTAATTTCGCCTTTTCAATTCGACCTTGCCCTCACCGCAGTCACCAATTATACTCGAACACTATGCGTTTTGTCAGTGTTCGGCGCTTGGGGCGAACGTAGCCCAGTCTGCAAGGCCGTTGTGCGCAAGGTACGCAACTTGAGCGACTGAACATGCTGCAATACTAATTACTCAGCTCAAGGCGACATCGAACACATGACATGCGCTGCGGTCTTTGGCTGCCTGATGCACTTTGTTGTCCTGAGCTAGGCTGGCAAGAGATTTTACAGCTGGCGAGCGGTAAAGAGGTAGTTAGGGTACTTCTGATCAAGCATCTAGCTAGGCAGCAAGCTCAGCCTTGTAGGCAGACAGAACTAGGGGTCCGTCATCACATACGAGTATGTGATATGGCTGCAGTGTGGCATACGTGCTTCGCCACTATTGGGCATCCCAAGTGACCCCACGGACCGACTCAGCTTTCAGCCTACGACCTCGGATAGCCACCGTCTATATCAATACTCGCCCAAAGCTGAGCGAGACGGTGTCACTGTCAATATTTCGTACATTTTCAGTCTGCCTGTTGAGACACCACCACCACGTTGTCACTGCTACAACACAGGGCTCACTTGTAGCCTTTGCTGCGGAACGTGATTGGGACCAGTTCCACACTCAAGAGAATCTTGCAAAAAGCATAGCCATCGAGGCGGGTGAATTGCTTGGATGCTTCCAGTGGACCAAGGACGCTGAGCCAGGTCGTGTACGAGAGTAGCTGGCAGACGTTTTGACATACTGTCACTTGCTCGCCATTCGCATCGGAGCTGACCCACATCAAATCATGTTGGAAAAACCTGGGGTTACCTGCAAGAAGTATCCTGTTAGAAAGGTCTGTGGTGTCAGTACAAAATATGACAAGCTTCGAGATAGCTCAACTTAGCTTCTCCAAAGCTGGAGTTACGGCGTGGAAGCCCAGAGACGCAAAACATGGCAATTGGCCGGTTGTTTATGTACTTGACAACAAGAGCATATCGGGAAAGAAGACATCGAAAAGTGGCCTGAGAGACATGTACGTGGGAGAATCGCTCAATGCGGTGGGTCGACTACGCCAACACCTCGAGTCACCAACAAAGCAGCATTTGATAAATGCTCGGGTCATCTTATATGAGAAGTTTAACAAGTCTGTTTGTCTGGATTTGGAGTCATATCTCATTAGAATGATGGCCGGTGACGGTGCCAACCAGATGCTCAACCGGAACAACGGTATCACAGACGCACAATATTACCAAAGGGAAGCGTATCGCGCGGAATTCCAAACCATCTTTAATCGACTAAGGTCGGAAGGGATCTTCACGAGGGGCATATCTGAAATCGAGAACAGCGACTTGTTCAAGCTGTCTCCTTACAAAGCACTCACAGACGATCAAGCAAACTCAGTCGAAGAAATTTTAGAGCGATTCTTTGCAGATCTATCCACTGGAAACACGAGTGCAATTGTAATTCAGGGTGATCCGGGTACCGGCAAGACAGTCGTGGCCATTTACCTCATCAAGCTGCTCATGGACATTGCGGCCTTGGATTCCCTTGAAGATCTAAACGGCGACTCGCAATTCGCAGATTTCTTCACTACCACTAATCAGAGTCTCCTTCACGGCTGCAAGATTGGGCTGGTCGTTCCGCAGCAGAGCTTGAGAAGCACAATCAAAGACGTCTCCAGAAAGACACGTGGTCTCGACCCCAAAATTGTCTTGACACCGTTTCAAGTTGGAGATGCAGACTCAGTCTACGATTTACTCATAGTCGACGAAACCCACCGATTGAATCAACGCGCCAGTCAGCCTTCCGGAGCACTTAATAGAAAATTCATCAAAATTACGAAAACACTATTTGGTAGCAACGATCTGAGCAAGACCCAGCTTGATTGGGTCGTGGCAAAGAGCCGTCAACAAATCTTCCTCCTGGATGCAATGCAGAGTGTCCGCCCAGCAGACCTTCCCCAACATATGCTTTCGAGTCTTGTCGCAGATACTCGAGCAACTGGCAAGCACTTCCAACTGCGCACGCAGATGCGTGTCCAAGCAGGCTCAGACTACGTATCCTACATCCGATGGATCCTCGACCCAAACCCCCTATCTGTCCCGCGAGCACGACTTAATCTCGGCACATACGACTTCCGCATGTTCAACACAGTGAAGGACATGCACACCACAATCAAGCTGCGCAACGACCGAGATGGCCTCTCCCGAATAGTCGCCGGCTTTGCCTGGCCCTGGCAAAGCAAGAAGAATAAAGACCTCTACGACATCGAAATCGACGACGCAAAACTCCGCTGGAACAGTACCACTACCGATTGGATATCCTCGCAAAACACAGTTGAGGAAGTCGGCTCAGTGCACACGGTCCAAGGCTACGATTTAAACTACGTCGGCGTCATCATCGGCAGGGATCTAAGATTCGATTCCACCCGAAGACGACTACGTATCGACCGCAAATCGTACCACGATAAGAAGGGGAAGCAGAATAACAGGATGCTTGGTAGAGATACTTCGGATGAGGATTTGCTGCGGTTCATTACTCAGATTTACGCTGTGCTGATGACCAGGGGGATTCGAGGGACATATGTTTATGTCTGCGATCGGGGTTTGAGGGATTATCTGGCGGAGTTTATTCCTGATAGCGGTGGGCACCCTGGGAACTCTGCTCTTGAGAAAGGTAACTGTGTGGTGTGTTGAAGGGGTACTTGTGAGAAGCTGGGAGTTCTGGAGTATGTCGATGGAGAAGAGTCTAGAGGTCGAGAGAGGTGCGGTGTTAAAGGGCTGGATTTGGCTAGGTTCTGGTTTGAGGCAGTGAGTTTGTGTGGTATGGCAAATAGTTACACAGGTGTGATTTCCGCGAGGGAAGTTCGGGAGCAGAGAGTGAGGCTGATATTAGTGATCATCACCGCGCTCTTATTGACCCAGTTTCCCTCACTGCGGACGCCGTGACTCGAAAAGCAGTGAATGGGCTGAATGCACCTAGGTATACAGGCCTCTAGGAAAGTGCATGGAAGACATTGCGAAACGTCCAAGTGGAGAGCCTTACTTCTTTCCAACTAAGAAATAGCCTATCAGACTTGTATTGTGCCACACTTTCAGCGTACTGCTATAGTCAGCCATGGTGAAAGTAGGCATTGTACTCTATAAATCACTATCAATACCCCATCCCATATCGCAGCTGCACCGCCTCTCTGCTTTTTATAATATATAAGCCATTTCTAACGTGTTCTTGAGGCTCTTTTCATATTCAGAACCAAATCAGGGAGAAGTCACATCTAGTCAGCTGTCATTGTCCAGAGCCTAGAGGTTTAAGGATACATCGGCACTGTTATAACCCCCTCAAAGATCTTCGTGTCGGAACATCTAGTGTCTGGAAACTGTATATCTCACACTTGATCGAATTTTCATCAAAAAGACAAATGGCACTGCGCTCAGCGGGAGGATATTGCCACAGCTGAAGGTCTGGATGCGCTGCTGTCGTTTCACATCACTGCATCTCCCAAGGACAGAGCACACGCCACCTTTCACGGCAGGTTGTCGATCAACAGACCAGCTATTGGCAGATCGCCCGCCGGTTAATTGCGCAAGCCCGTGCGACCCGAGACTCTCCAGAGTTGAAGGCACGGTCCCGACATGCTCGGCGTAGAGCTCGAAGCTAAGCTTACTGCACGAGCCTGAGAATTTCATTTCCAGAGAGCGCGATACTATGGGCGTGTCTGGAGCCCGGAACGGGCATATCTCACATGGTAGTGATGAAGAAGCAGGTGCATTCATGCCGGACGAGGTGACGAGGGGAGCAATGACGACGGAGACCGCCACAAGAAGTCTGTAAAGAACTAGATGCCGAGATGTAATCGCTGGAAAAATGTGCTGAGCCACGCGTAATTTGGCATATATATGCCATACGTACGTTGCGCGATAAGGAAGGCCTTGGAGTGGCTGCATTTGTATAGTTAGATAGAAGTCACAGTCTGGAATTTGTCCTGCAGGGTATACATATGCCTATTGGCCACTCACAAGGCTGCCTGCATTAAGGAACCATGGCACGGCTCTTCTAGACATGGCTGTCTCAGGGTTTGTGTGGTTCAGCACATCTTTGCAAGCACCCATAATCGTTAACTGTCCAATTTCAAGAGCGAAACGGTGCACGTGTTGGGATACTGCAGGAAAGAGTTCCAGCCAGATAGATGTGAATACTAGTACAGGTTCTGATCGTATGTACCTAATGAGTGTTTGGACCGATGACCTCGGGTGGTATCGACTTTATCAACGGATGCTTCACGGTACGCGGTCATTGCGTGCGGGTTAGCCCGCTCATGGCTCAATGCTTGTTATGCCACTTTCATTATGCTTCGATTATGCTTCGATTATGCTTTGATTATGCTTTGAATCTTTCTTCCGCTACAATCTTGTGCATCCTCATACCAATCGCTCACAGCTCTTTTCATAACCTGTTGCTCTCACGATGTCGACGAACAGAGCGACATGCAATATTTCGGTCTGGATCGTACAATGTCCGACTCTCGTACGACAAAATGTTAGACCTACCAGTTCTACCTTTCAACTTGTTTTTTAATCTCTCTAGTCTCAAATCGCCACTACTCGCGTTTTTCTCCGGTTTGGGCCTGCTCGAACACTGGACGAACTAACGAGTCATTGTCGAACCTGTCATTTTTATTTCCCGATCATTTTCATAAGCGAACACAACTGTAGTGCGGACTTGTACCGCCAGAACGTTGGCGAAACTTCTCTTGCAGATCTGCGCGAGCCGGAGCAGGCTATTGTGTAGAAGGGAATCTCATTGAAAGACTCTCTTCGCGAATTTCGCACTCGTAGTTTAGCTCAGTACAATGAACCTCGCTTCAATGCTAAGTCTATGGGTCGCTGTCACGATTGCTCCTCAGTCTGAGCAAACATGTTGTGGGCAATGCTGTACAATCTGACTTTGTGCTCTGTGTACGAAGTCTTGAAGGAGTTGGATTGCCGTTATCTCGGCACGCTCCATCGCGCTTGGTACATTGCTTTCATCGCTAGCTTACTTCCGTTGTTCAAGTTGTAGATCCCCACTTTGGGATCCACCTCTTCCGTGAACACGTCCCGTCATAAGACCAGGCGTCCGGCCCTTCCCGTTTTTGACGCGCAAACAGGTCCCTGGCCCGGATCACCGCACATTTTCCAGATTCGTTTCAGACTATCTTGTCTCTCGTGCAGGCTCATGCAGGCCACAACTTGAAATGGTCGTCCAACCTTGGACTGCAGGAGCTGTGACAGCGGCAGGAGCCGTGACGTACAGTACGGCGTAAGTACCCGCTTTCCACACCATGATACCACCTTCGAGCTGCTCTTCCACGATGCTGTGAACACGATCATCTAGATAAGTGTAGAGATGGGGCATACTAGCAAATGACAAGTTGACGGAAGAGTTGCCTCCGTATTGCGACGCGTTGAATGAGGACCAGCGATCGCGTGGCTGCACAGACCTGCACCTGGCATATGGCAGCGGACGCTAAGATGACGCCAACGGTCAAACGTTGGCCAGAGCCAAACCTTTGCTCACCGCTGTGCATCCTGCCTGGTTTCTGGTTTACCTTAGTCCTGTTTCGAGGGTGACAGCTGCACGGGCTGCTTGCGCCATCAACATAAGGCCTCCCTCGTAATCGACAGCTGATTCTACGACTCCATCCAGCGGGGTTCGAATAAATGCTGATCAGGAACGAAGTGCTCGGACCCCAGTTCGAACAGCGTGAAAGCACCGTCACTAACGATCATATCGTGTAGATGTCGAGCTCTCGTGCGGACTCCTATGGAACTGTTCACCCCATCAGTGAACGCTACTCCCCCTAGTCAGCTGCCTGTGGTATCATATCAAGGCCCTTCCGCTAAGGGGACGATGTATCATCACTGTTTGAAAACACGCGGCAGATTCATATGTCGAAATTTCCCAGGGTGCATACATCCGTTTCGGCTACTTGTTACTCAAAGTCCACCGAGGCCTAGCGGAGCTCTCCGCCGGATCATCTTTCAGAGATGTGCGGCAGCGTCAACTTGACGGAAAGCACAAGGAAGCATGTATGCGCGTAGGCCACGCTTAGCTCAGCTTTGACTGTTGACGAGACCACGAATGCCGTTACCCACTCGTCGACTCATGTCTCCAGTGGCGGCCTTGCAGCGCCTATCACAAGACCTTAGCCAGAAACGAAGAAGATGAGCACTTGAGAATGGAGGACCACGTAGCATATATCCAGTGCTTTAACTCTATGTTTGATATTGGTTGCACTTACAAAGTCACGATTGTCTGTCTACTCCTGCTTCACTGACATGCCTGGCGGCCCACATCCTCCTCTGTCGGTCATTGCCTCATGGCCGGCTCCCAACCACATCGATCCACAAGGGAGAGGAAGGGTGACGACTGTGATTGCAGCCATTCTGTCACCGATCACTCTTTTCGTTATATTCGCAAGGTTATGGGTCCGGTTCTATCTACAGCGTAGTGCTGGCATCGATGACTGGCTTATGCTAGCCGCCCTCGTATGTGTTCCGTCTACCACATAGAGCTGATCATACGCTTACGTTCCATAGCCACTTTGCACTGCACTGGGTATTCTTGTTCCATACAGTAAGATTGATCTAAAACTAGTCACTGTTCACCGCTGACATTTCAAAGCTGCAGACGCCTACCACAGCGGAGTACATATATGGGACGTCGATCTCACCTTGTTTACGATCCAAAGAAAACTCATCTTCTCCATAGAGGTTCTATTTGTCCTTGCCGGAGGGCTTGTCAAGGTCTCTATTCTTCTCCTCTTTCGTCGCCTCGGATCACGTGGTGTCTCCAAAACCTTTCGCATCATCACCTGGGCTGCGATCGCTTTCCAAGTCGCATCGACAATCGCATTCTTCATCAGTCCATTTGCCGGATGCCGACCTCTGTCTGCTTACTGGGAACAATCGAATGTCGTCGAAATCATAAGAGGGACCAAGTTCAGCTGCAACGATGAGGGCGCCGCCATAACCGCAGCAGGTGTTGTGTCTACAGTACAGGATGTAATTACAGCTGTATTGCCCAACTTCATTTACTGGAAAGCCAAGATACCAATTCGTCAAAAGATAGCCTTGATGGCAATCTTCGCTACTGCCTACGGGGCCGCTGCGTTCGGAGCATTGCGCACATACGCAATGTGGTATCTGTTTTATAGAACGTACGATGTTTCCTGGCAGCTATGGGAGATCTGGAATTGGACGATTCTCGAGCTTCACATCGGCGTCATCTGCGCAAATTTACCTGCGCTCAAGGCCTTCGTCAAGCGCTACCTCGAACCCATCAAGTCAATCGCATCGAAACCCCGCGGACAATCTTCGCAAGCCAAGTCGTCACAGGCAAAGTCATCACAGATAGGCAGCAAGGCGAGAAGCGACCCGTCAGAGAAATCCAAGAAATTCTGGAGAAATCCTTACGCAAACCATGGTTACTTCTCTCAGCCAACACAAGTGTCCCGAAAGTCCGACGATGAACTGTTCGGATGTGAGGGTATAGATAAGTATACTAAGCATGACTCGATTCAAAGTGAGCAACGCTCTGAGAATGAGGACCTCGAGCTAGGCTTAGTTCGCCCTGCTACAACGCACCTATCCCCACCGCCTCAGACGCAGCGAGGAAGCCTGCAAAGTGTAGGCATGGTGTCAGTATACATGTACGACCAGAACGAGGGTGACGCAACCAATGGAGAGATGAAGTACATGCGAGTTAGGATATAGCATCACGGTTAGGACGAAGAATGAGTCAGAGATACACTCATTACGTAGCCTTGCGAATTGGATTGAATCTTGCACCAAAATTACTATGCAGAAAGACTGGGTGCTCTGTCTACTGCTGTGTACATCTCAGCAGAACACTAATTGGCACTGAGTGCGCTTGGGCCGTTGGAGCATCGTCAAAACCTGAGTCTTTCTGTGATCTCTCCCAGTATAACACGGCACGTCTGTCAAGAAATGGAATTATACGGTGCCTTACGAGGGACGACTTTGCTATTCTGTGTTGTGAAAACAACACGATTCTCAGTAAAGCAACAAACGCGTACAACGGAGAATGCAACGAGACTTTCGAGAAACATCATTGATCAGCAACTCTGATTTGGATCAAAAACCTCAAGGGTATCAAGTTGATGGCTGACGCTCTTTTTATTGACACCACTATCACATCGAATATCGAAGAAGCTGAGCAGTCTTCCAGCCGAGGGTGCGGTGAGTGCGCGATAACGTCTGCAAGAACACCATTGGAACTGCCCCCCGGAGCCCCTCTTTGCTGACAAGGCTTGCCGAGTCTCAAAATTCACAGGACAAGAGACTGTTGAAGTACTCTTGCGCGCTATGGTCTGCCCGAACGAGCAAAATCACCTCATCCACTCCTTTCTCGGTCTGATTCCGAAAAACATCGAGTCCGTGCGTGGTCTCCGGTTCGCCCTTTTCGACTGCTTTCCAGATGACTTCGTTTCAAACGCTGACGTCGAGCTTGCGGCTCGCTGCCTGGATCTCCAGGAGCCACAAATCTTGTTCCACGACAACAAGCCACTCAATATGTGTCCCTTCAGCGGGAACAACGCTGATGGGTACCTTCCTGCAAAGGACATGTGGGACCCTGACAAGATGCATCGGCTGCCTGAGTCTGGCGTGCGCTTCCAGAAAGCGACAATTCTGCTTGAGGGTTATGGTAGTCAGTTTTCACCGATCGTGCGGTGTTGGGGTTGGCTCGCTTCGTGACCCTGAGTTTCTGGGAATAGAGGGACCGTCGTGTTGGGGTTAGGGTCTTCGGCGACAAGTTCGTGCAATGTTTGAGGACCGAAGTGCCTGGAAGACGCCGCTCATCACTCTCGACATTAAGTAGATATCGTGGTTGGAACTCTCTGAAACAATGTATGACAAGCGCGCTGGGGATATCTCAGGGGCTTACTGAGACATATATTGACTATACGTTGGGTCAGCCATATTTACAACATACTAACCGTGTTTCATCGCACAGACCACACACGAGCGCCTTGCGGCACAGCATCCTCTACGATGGGATGCCATTGCCTTGTATACAGAATTGTGAGAACGGATCGATATAGCAGCCGCAGAGATCCATCTTCATGGCTGGCCGACGCGTGAACTGCTCGCTCTCGAAAGTCCAATCGAGAGCCCGAAGCAACAGACAAGGGACGAAATATACTGTGTAGCATTGCGAAAGCTTGATTCAAAATTGACCCTCATGTAAAATGCAAGACGACGATACTGCACATGATCATCACTAATTTTACTGCGCTGAACAGACTGGGCCGTAGAGGCTTAGTTGCGGCTGGGAAAATCCTAAGAAGGTTGCCGCCAGTACACATACAGCTTCCTGGCGATGTAGCTGCGATCGTTATGCGGCGGCAAGGTTGTCAGGCCGTCACTGGAGGTGGGGCTCATACGCGGCCAAGCACGCTAAAGATTTATCAGATCAAATTTTGCAGCGGATCAGATAATCCAAGGGCGTGCAAGCCAATCGCATCTCCGACTCACCACCCCGTACCGTCGAACAACGGTGTGGACGGCAAGCCGGTACCAGAGCTGCCGAAACGTAATTTGTGGATTGAATGAGTGCGCGTTACCGATACCGGTGGAAAGTGGTCAGAGCGATGTTGCGCGATAAAACGCCGAGAGCACCCAGCACTTAATCTTATCAGATCATCTCTCTTCATCTCTCGATTTCACCTTCTACCTCTCAAGCCTTGTTATCAATTCAATTTTGCCTGCCATGAGAATGCCGATCCTTACAGATGCCATTGGTGGCATGTCCCTGTCATCACCCCACCGCGTGCTTGTTGTCGGTTGTGCATATGGAGGTATTGCTGCGATTGTCAACCTCCTCGAGCTAAACAACGGCAAGGCGAGACAGCCCATCTACCCAGGACCAGACTTCAAGGGGGCAAAGAGCAGGCGAGGCATCGAGGTCACCGTGGTCGACGAGCGCGATGGATACTGTGCGTCATTAATCTCTTGGCCCCACTAACCGAGGCTTCAAGTCATCAGAATGGTTTCCCACACGGCAGAACCTGGACTGACTAAATATCTTGTAGTCCACTCGGTAGGAGCTCCGCTGGCACATGTAACGCCCAAGTATACAAGTCATATGTGGAAACGCTTCTCTCATCTGAATGAACTGAAGCAGCCAAACTTGACGTTTAAGCATGGCTCTGTCAAGAGCATCAATCCAGAGGCCAAAGTTGCTGAATGGGCCGATCGCAATGGCAATATCCAGCAGCAGGCATACGACTACCTCGTCGTAGCCACAGGGCTCAAGAGGCACTGGCCCGCCGTACCGAGGTCTGGAAGCTACGAGGAATATCTAAGAGATGGAAAGACATTCATCGAGAAGATTACTGGTGGCGATGAATCAAAGCACGAAGGTCGACGAGTAGTCATCATCGGTGCTGGCGCCGTCGGAATTGAGTTCTCCGGTGAAATCAAGACCTACTACCCTAACATCGATGTTACCCTCATACACTCTCGCGATCAAGTCTTGTCGTCAGAGCCGCTGCCCTCAGAGCTCAAGGACCGCGTAGGCATGATGCTCAAGGAGGAGGGTGTCAATGTTGTCCTTGGCAGCAGGGCAAAAATTGAGGAGTTATCGAACGGCAAGTTCGAGGTTACACTGGCCAATGGCGACAAGATCACAGCCGACTTCGTCATCGACTCGACAAGGAAGGGCATGCCCACCACGGACATATTGCCCGAGGCTTGCTTGAACGAGGACAAAGAAATCAAGGTCGACAACAGCCTGATGTTCGAAGACACAATACCAAACCATACTCATCACTTCGGCGTTGGTGATGTGATCCAATGGACCGGCATCAAACGCGCAGGAAGCGCGACGGTCATGGGCCAAGCGGCGGCCATGAACATTTTTTCTTCGATCTTGAACTCCGAGCTGCCAGCGACAGCGCCTGAAGCCGACCGGCACGGCAAAACCGAGCTTCCCTCATGGGATGCTGTCATCGGCATCGCAGTTGGCAAGCAATGTCTGACGTACGACCCTAAGAATGGCATCAAGTATGGCCCCGAGGTACTACAATCCTACTTTGGTGAGGATCTAGGCTGGGCTGCAAGCTTGAAGTACATGGGTCTAACAGATACCGTTGACCCGATTGAGGTGGACTTCCACGAGCCTGAGGCGACGAAGCTTACAGAGGTGGGCATCAAGCCCGTCAGCATCGCAGCATAAATCACCGCTGCTCCGTAAGCGACTATCTTCTCTCTGGCTTTCGATACCTGAATACTATTCGCGATTACACGTCACCCTCAATTTGCTTTCATTGTCGGTGTGCCTGTACAGTGCTGCTAAGAGCAGTTTGACCGTTGCGGTTGTTCGAAGGAGCCCTGAAGAAGATGGCATCGGGGAGAAGGTGGGCTCTCTAGCGTGAAAGCCTTGCGTCACAGTCGTATTTTGGCATCACCTTTATATCTTCTTACACGGCTGTTCATCGATGTAACTTTTGCACGCGCCATTTTTGAATTGTGACTGTTGCTGAAAGGCTTTTTACGAGTTGAGATGATTTTTCCAAGCATCACGGGCCGCAGTGGCTGTGTGACGATGTCTCATCTCCGAATGGGCCGCAAGTTGTGGGCAGCAACGCCAAAATGCAGCTGCAGCCCGATCCTTTGAAAGGCACCACTCCTTTTTGCAAGGTATTTTCGAAACTTTGACGTCCGATGGATCCTTTGGCAACTCCACAATGACGAGTTCGGGGGTTGAGCCTGTCCTTCAGTTCCTTGTTCCTAGCTCTTGGGCTGTGCATGGTGATCACAGACCCTCGTTGGCCGATCTGCACTATACCTGAGTCTCATCCTACCCAATGGTGGCCCGTCTTTGGGCATACAAGGCAGTATACTCCCTCTGAATGGGTCCTACCTAGTCGTGGCGATATAACGAACGTTGACTGCAGATGTTCACGTATGTCGCCCTCTGTTACGCCAACCTCCACCAGCAGCAGCAACATCAGAAGAGCAACTGAATTCCTCAAAGACATTGCTACGAGGAAACTTCGCTTCTGACCTCAGACGATGAGCGGCACAGAATCTGTCGACGATCTCGACAGAATCGCGCAGCTCAAAAATCAATGCTTGCGTACATTGCATTGCCCGTGAAGCCCACCCTTTACTGACCCTGCGCAGGTGAGGCAAGTAATGTCACTGGTCTCAAAGGCAAGAAGCTTGTGGTGGTTTTTCGACGCTCTTCTGAAAACGAAGGCGAGTACTACTGTGCGCTCAGAGGCCAGAGTGACGGCAAATATTTAAAGCTCTGGATGAACAAGGACAAAACGTACCCTTCCCACATCGAAGCACTTGAAGCGTACCTGCAATTTGTCAAGAGGATGAGGAGCGGATGCAGTCTCTTTGGACCATCGTCGAAACCGAGCCGGACGAGATGAGCGGAGATGAAGTCTACCTTATGCTCTTGAATAGCGCATAAGGTGACTTGATTAGCTCGACCGCGTGCTACAGACTATCGCTGTAATGTACATCAACAGCTTTGGACTTGACCTATCTTCATACCGTCGCCGTTCACGCTTGTCAGGTCGTCCAAATGGTCGTATGCTCTATTGCCATGGCTAGTCGCTCGATCCAGCTCTAAATGGTCAGCCAAACCTCGGCGGTACAATGCAGTCTGTGGGATGTACTATATGGCAGATGGACTGTCGAGCGCGATCGAACCGGCTCACTTGCTTTATTTCCGAACACCACGGCTGCTATCGGACTCGCACTCAGTGGAGGCGCACTACTAGATAAAACGCACCTACACAACGCATTACTATTCCATTTCAATGTTTCAGTCTTGGCTCATAATCTGAGCCCTTATCCCTTTGCTGTGTTCCCGTCCGTTATCACGCATTTCCCTTGCCCTGTCATGTGTCATGGATCGCAATTTGCCATGGTTCAAGAAGATGTCTACTTCACAGCTCTGCAGCTTCGCATTAGTAGCAGCAAGCGGTAGATTCTACTATCTTTACGCTTTCGTGAGTGGCCGCTCTGAACTGAAAGCGAGCCTATCGCATGTGACTCTTTGGCCAAGCTCTGCTGGTTGTGGTGAACTTGTACTTGGGTGCAATAGTCCGTCTCCTTGATGCGCAACTCCACGTGGGAATTTTGGCAGACTATGGTAGTGTGGGAGAACCATGGCAATATGAACGATCATCGATAGGTTCAGTGGCTGTGAATAGTAGGATATGATACGGCAATGAGGACAGAATTGGCCTGGTATATGTAGTGGAAGTCTACACAATTATGCGTGACCGTCAGAGGCATGTTTCTCCGTACAGAACGCAAGAACCCTTCAAGTGAACAGAGACTCCAAGTCCAATAACTGGATGTAGAATCACTACCAGGTTCCATTCGTTGGTGTCCTGGCATGAGGTCTAGCTGTTAAGGCCCTGCTTCTTCAAATATTCTGGGTTGATCTCATCATCCTGCATTGTGTAGGGAAGGTTCCCGATCTTCTGCTCGAGGATCTGCTTCGTCAGCTTCCACAAGTTTAGGCCCAGAACCGGGCTCTTCGATTGGTCTGACGGCTCAGTGATTTTGCGGTCAGGTACGATATATGAACCTTGCACCTGCTCTCTTGCAATGTCTGGATGAGTTGCAGCGAACAAAATTGGCCGACAGCCTTGCTTCACTGGGTCCTTCATCAAAGGCCTCACCACAGCCACACCGACCTTGCCGAGTGTGCCGTACGCCTCGATAGCTTGGTCCTGCTGGTCTGTCACGACGCCTCCTGGATGTGTGGCGTTGATCCAAGGGATTCCAGTGTTGCCAATGATCTGGCCGAACTGGCCAGCCTTGATGCGCAACAGCATCTCACGGAGGAAAGTGACTTGAGCGAGCTTCGTACGATTGTACAACTGCATGGCGCCAATGTTCTGGTTAATCTCCTCGATAGATGCAAACTTGATATCGCTGCTTGCCAGCCTATGCATGTCCGAAGACTGAGCGACAAGTCGTGAGTCTGGTGTCTTCTGCAGGATGGGCAAGAGCGTGAGCATGAGATGTGCTTGTGCAAAGTGGTTGACCTGCATGTGTGTGTCCAAGCCATCCTCGCTTTCGTTGTATACACCAACACCAATACCGGCATTGCAGATCAAGGCATCGAGCCTGTCCAGCTCCTTTGATAGCTCCCGTGCAACTTTGTCTGTTTGCTCGAAGGACTCAAGATTGCAAGGCCTCCATTCGACACGGCTAGCGTCACCCCAATGCTTGAGCGCGTCTTGTGCTTCTACGGCGTGTTGTTTGCTTTGTGAGAGGAGGTAGATCTTCTGAGCATTGTGCTGGAGGAGATGCGCGACGAAACCGAAGCCAATACCGGCTGAACCGCCGGTGACGACGTAGACCTAGGATTGTGTGAGCGAGGGTAGATTGAGAGGTATTGGAAAACTTGCCTTGCCGCTAAGATCAGGAATATCCTTGTCTGGGTCGAAAGTGTTGCTGAAGAAAACGTTTTTGATGGTCTGCATAGTTACTATTGTGCTATGCTAGGTAGGATGCGTGGTAGTGAGCTTCTTTGTTGTCAAGGCCCGTCTGCGAGCGACCGAGGAAAGTACAGACTTATACCCACAACCAACCCCAGGAAACGCGGCCAGGATCGTGTCGTCATAATGGGATGCGCGTGTGGAGGCAACGCATGGAACTGGTGCTGCAAGGTCAGTCAGCGTCTGCGTAGAGCACGCAGGTGTAGTTTGGGATCACCAAATCCCTCAAATGCTATGCTTCTCTACTACATAAATGCCCAGTTCTCTTACTGCTATGCCATGGTTGAGATGATGACGAGGGACAGCTCGAGCTGCAGGGCAGTTGCGGCCCCGCTTTTTACCCGAAAGCGACTAGTGCTGTTGCCCTAAACTTTCTTCACGATCATCATGAAAGGAGACTACCGCCGCTATTTGCTTGACTTATGAGGATGTTTTTGCGTCAGGTAAGTACAAAAACTGGCTTGTGTATTTAACGCGTCTCCTCTGCCAGCTCCTTATCTACGGCATCCGCCATGTCAGCCAATGTGTCGAATTTCCATGTATACACCGGGTCGTTACGGTTTCCCATGACTGCACCGGGTCTATAAATCCAACTTGACTTCATCCCCATATGCTTCGCTGGGTGGTGATCATGGAATTGACTCTGCGCCGTTTGGAGCACCTGATCCTTCCGGATGTCAAACGCGTCCTTCACATGACTGAGCATGTACTCGAAGTTCTTTAGATCAGGCTTATAAGACCCAATATCTTCCGCTGTGTATACAGCATCGAACTGGAAGCCTTTCAGACCGTCCAAGTTCCCCGCCTTGAAGCTCTCGTTATCCACGTTGCTCAGCACAACCAACTTGTACGTCTTGCTCAACCTTTTCAACGCCTCAACCGTGTCTGGAAATGCGGGCCAGCTCCCTACACTCGCACCGAAGGCTTGACTCTGCTCCTCTGTAGGGTCTTCAAGCCCGAGCTCAGAAAATAGCCGAGGATGAACGGCTGCGAGTACTTGCGAGTATTTCCAGTCGGGATGTTCGCTCTCGATAGTAGATTCGATGGAATGAAGAGCTTCAAGGATGTGCTTCTCATCCAGGTCAGTCTTGTTGTTCGCTTCGAGGATGGGGCGGAATGCATTCAAGGCGCCGCGCTCCCAGTCGATCAAAGTGCCATAGACATCGAATGATAGGAGTTTGAAGTCGGTGAGTTTCGACATATGTGGATCTTGTTTGGCTCTTGATTGATGTCGAGTCAAGTTGCATCAGTAAAAGGAATGGGCTCTGATTCTATATCGAGGGACCGTGACCTGAAGGGGGTTGGAAGCATTAAATACGCGTCTGGTATGATGTAGTTGATTGATCATCTGCATTCTTCTATAAGCGCGCCCCACTTTCGTCAGTGATGTTGCGGGGCTGACGCAAACGCGCCCTTCGAGGTACATGCTTATCTATGTTGTATGCCGACCTCCATACAAATCGACATACTGGCGTGGCTTGAGAACACAATAAGGCAGGTGTCAAGTATAATCAAGACGGATGGTGTCAGGATAACGTAAAGTAGCCGCAAGAGTTCAGCACGGCGCGATGTCTGAGCAAGGCAATCATGACTTCAGCCAATGTCGTATGTTGTTACTGTGTGAAAATTACTTATTGAGTCGCTTTTGGCGAACCAAGTCCCTCCACCAAGCGCATTGCTCTATCCTTATACCCGCAGCTTCTTCCTCCATCTGAGTTCCACCCTGCTCGGGTGGGTTGACGACGAGATGACTTCCTGAAGTTCCGGTATAAGTCTCCCATTTTGCCGCCCTCGAATCGGCGTAAGTGTTCGGGTCGCCACTGACTACAAAGCTGGCATAGTAGCTGCTGTAAATCTCGGCTATCTCGGGGTATTGCGTACCCGTCTGACCATTCGAGTAGCTGGCATCACTTGCGTGGGGGACACCGAGGTATGTAGGCGACCAGTTCGGGGTGTTGAAGCGAGCCTTGTAGACGGGTTGGCCAGCCGCAACAAGTAGGCTGGCGGTGTCCTGAACAGGGCAGATATAGCTGTAGTCACCGTATGCAGCACTGATCCGTTGAAACTGAGGGCTGATATAATTTTGTGTCACAGGTAGGAAGGGGCTTTGAGCGCCGTAGGTCGTAGGGTCGGGGTACAAGCGCTGCAAATCCTCGAGGTCTGCTTCCGTAAGGCCAGGGGCCAGGTTCTGCCAGAATTCGACGAAATCAGTGTTCGTCTTCAGATCCTGAGGCGCGAAGGGGCTGCCGTCGTCGGTGGAGGAGGAGATCAGGATGGGGATCTTGAAGAAGGTGCTGTCCTCGCCTGATGTGGAGCCGCGCTTCTCCAGCAGGGGGCCGGGGGATACAGGTTGCCAGGGCCACGTGATATTGTACTCGGAGTTGGAGTACATAGCAGACGAGATGAACTGGAGGTCATCGATCTCAGCAGCGTGCAGGCATGCCATTGCAGCATCATTGGGTGACGTAGGGCAGTTGAGATAGTCCATGAATTCAGCGAACTGGCGCTGATATAGAGGATAGTCAACACCAGGGAAAGCACGCGCTGTTGGCGAGCCAGACGCTAGTATAGCCCTGGCAAAGAGAGGTTTGCCAGCATCTACTCCATAATCGTGGAAAAGATGGATGCCCACGGAGTGCCCACCCGCGCTGAGGCCACCGAGCGTGACTTGATCTTTGTCACCACCAAAGGATCCCGCATACTTCTGGACGAACTGCAGCATCTGATGCTGGTCCCGTAATCCCAAGTTCAGACCATCCTCCTCTTCCATCAGCTTGCTGGGGATGTTGCCGATCGCACCAAGGCGGTATTGGACCGTGATGACCATAAGGGGTTGAGCACTGCGGGCGACGAATGTGGCGCCATCAAAGCTTTTCCCGGTACCACTGACAAACGAACCACCGTGGAGGTACACCAAGATTGGGAGCTTCTGGTGAAGCGGGATGCCTGAGGGTCGGAAGACGTTCAAGTTAAGGCAGGCCTCTGACTGCAGCATAGACCCATAGACGTTCTGCCAGCAAGCTGGCCCGTAAGCGGTGGCATTCTTGATACCATCGAATGCTGCCGGCCAGGTGACAGGTTTGAATCGCCCTTCGCCGACTGGCTGTGTTGAGTAATCAACACCAAGCCATGCATCGATCGGGCTGCTGAATGTTGTCGTCTTCAGGAGGTTCGAAACGACCTTGACACCTTGAAATGACCCGTATCCGGGAAGGGTCACCACAAGGTCTCCGTCCAAGCCATCGATAGGCATGCCCTGGGTTGGCCGCCCAAGGCTGGTAGTGCCAAACACCCAGAACAAAAGGGTTGCTGTACTAGCGAACAACATAATTACAGGAATTCTTCTCTTGAGCCACCTGAACGATCTTCTTTCCTGTATTGGGGCCACACCCCCATTTAACAGCGGCTCGTCCTGCGAGGCCGACATGTGTGAACATCCAAACTAGTCTCGGTGAATCTGCGGAAGACTGTAGGCGCAGCAGTCTAAAGACGGTTCGGCGCAATGATATTGACGCCGTACCCGGGTAGCGTAACGTCGGGTACTGTCTTCGCGATGTAGTCCGGACGTGTGATGTTCAGAGACTGGACGGACTGCGGGGATGGCTCGTGCTAACGGCACAAGTGCCCAGCCTACGTCATAGCTAGTTAGTCGACTGCCAAGTTGAGGTTGGTCGAGTGCAACATTGCGCTCGGATATTTTCTTCCTGCATCGTGGCGCCCTGTTGCCCATGGGGTCAAGAGTTGAGATACGAACGGCAGATGACACGGATCCACTTCAATCACCGCATTTTGCCTGCACCAAGCCGCCATCGAGAAATCTTCGACTTGAGTCTCAGTGCTTGTAGACTTGCGATTCATTTACGCTCCACATCTCGGTCTGCCAAGGGCTTGGTCCGATCACGGTACCACAACGGGTCAACCGTTCACATTAATGTAGGCCTTTGTTTTGGGGAGCACTCCATCAGGACCGCTCTATTGAAAAAGAATCTGTGGAACGAGTTTAGCCGTGTCGAGCAAGACCAGCAAGTGAGTAGGGTCAAGAAGCGCACGCGACCTTTCCCGGGATAGGGACTCCGGTCCGTGCTGCTGGCAAGAGATGCGCGATAGCGGAACCGTTGAACTAGTATGGCCACATGCAAGGATGCTGTCATGTCAATAGCTCAATTTGTGTCAGGTGGTAACTTTGGGCATTGTCAACGGACACTGGAGATCATGTGCAGCACGACTAGACGCTCAGAAAGGACGGGGATGGGCAACGTCGATAAGTTGATATCGATGATAGACGGTCGAGCAAGGGAGCGACTACTGACAGGTACCAGGGCTGCGGTACGAAACAGGAGCGGAGCGGCTTTCCCAATCGATTGGAACGTCGATCAAGCATCAGCTTCCGGCAACATCAATGCGCCGACAACGTTTTACAAATCCACGGAAGACCTCCATCCACTTGCGTAAAAGCACCAGATTTCGTGCGAGGGCTACATCTGCTGAGACAAGGGCTTCAGAATGCATCTCACCAGCGGGATCGGGCATGCATCGCCAGACTTGCCCACACTGCAACTACAGCATGGATTAGAGCTGGTGACTTGATCTGTGCATTGCCTACTAGTGCCAACTAGCAGCAAAAGTCTCGCGTAGATCGTCTAATGTAATCCACGCTCAAGGCAACATCTGCACATTCTTGTGGATATCGCCCTGAAGGTCCAACGTTACCAGCTAGAACTGCATAGAGAACCATCCGCATGATATCTCCGCCGACGTGCGACGCGTATCTGGATACGCAGACTGTTGTGCCAGCGCCTACAGAATCTGATCAGGACATCGGTCTCATCTATCTTGGCCACTGAGATGATCCTGAAGCCAATATGATGCACATAATACTCATTATTGCGGCTTGCGGATCACTCGGATATGCTTATTTAGAAGACTTTTTCAGGTAAGATAATATCAAAATAAATGGGAAGTGTGATTGCAGTGACTGCTTCTGTTCTTATCGTTTTGATTATCGATGATACCAATCGCAAGTAAGCTCGGGCGGGCATCTATGCTACGCTGAGGAAGTAAGCTATTCAGCATGATGGCGGGACTGCAATATTGCTTGAACAGCGTGATGGCTGGTTGTCTGTCACAGGCACCATACGCTGTCAACGGCTCCAACAGCGTCACGCTGTACGAGGACGAGGACAAGCCCTTCTACTTGAGCATCGTGGTCCTGTCTGCAGCCAGTCTAACCGGTTTCCCCCAGCAAGTTGATCCGTTCTAGACACCGGAAGATTTGTTACTGATCCGTAACGAGCGATTATTCCAGTCAAGCGTCATGCAAATGACAATGGCCAGTGACTGCTAGCAAATCATGAGCCTGTGGCTTTAGAGCTTGCAGTACTCAGAGGAGTCTCGCATAGTATGATTACAATACCCAAAATCCCTGGGGAATGAGTAGCACTACCTGGGAATTCCACTGCCGCTCAGGGAGGACCCTGGTTGCAGCAATGGCTGGCTAATCGATCCTGCTAGTCACGCCTCAACTCCGGGTGAAGCTGACAAGCGGTATTCCTCACTACACTGTGATTGATGTGCTGGATGGGAAAGACAGAAATATTCAAGCGGCATTTGTGAGGAATGGATTGTCATTCTGCCTTGCTATTGAATTTGCGTATTTTCCATCCATGACAGTTGACGAGAACAGGTGAGCACACGTTTCTTTCCTGTAGGTATGATCCTTTGTTCCGACTCTGCTGGACGCTCCAATGCTCATGGTCGATCCGTAGTTGATGAACCACTTTAGAGACTCCCATTCGATTACTCGATGCGTTTTTGTCCTCTGTTTCTACTTAATGACCTCACACATCTGACATATCCTCGCCATCAGAACACGAAGGCCACGGATAGTTCTCAACTCTTCACCAAGTATTCAGATGGCTCCTTGGTACCAAAAATCATTGCTGCTCATCACAAGTTTAAGTACATTACAGCTGGCATTGTGCATACGTTACCTAATGTGCTCCAGGTCAATCATAGAGACATTGACTCCACGAGACGGGCCCTGAATGGAGGGCTCAAAACGCTTCTCATCTCTAGAATTATATTGCGTGCTTCCTAGCATTGATTATTCAGACTATGATAGCGAAAAGGTAACCCAAGAGTTTATGTATGATGAGGAGATTTCAGCAAACTTCCGCGAATTGTTGATGACGAGCACGATTGGTCTGACGAAGTAGACGGGGAAGAACTCGAATGAAGACAACCAGTACAATAGCGAAACCATCGCAAGCGTCGCGACAGCTGTTTGTACCAATATATGAGGGTTAAATTAGCCGGACACGTACATAATCAATCTGCGTTGCCAGATCTTGCTATATGCTGCACACATGACAGTCACACGTACTCGACCAGGAACATTTGAATTCATTATTTAATTGATACTATTTTGGGTGAATCGTGCTAGCTATGAGAATTGAAGAGAATCGAGATCATTACCCGTCACGTGTCGTAAGAGTTCAGCCGTACACTGACTTCTTAGAGTAGCCAGGGAATTGTTTTAGCTGGGCGGTGTCGATCGCCTGCAGTCGCGGGCAGCCAAGCTTGCCCGTGATACTGCCGATCGCATCAGTGAGCTTGGTCAAGGCGCCGAGAAGGATATCAGGTTTAGCCTGAGCCGAAAGCTGATACACGAAGCAGGCAAAGTTGTTGCCCTTGAGGAGGTCAGCGGACTTGAATGCGCCACCGGTGAGATCCGAGATGTCAACGCCAGCAAAAGAATTGGTCTTGCCGGTGTTACCACCGACGTCGAGGAACTTGGGGTGGAGTGCAGCGGCGTTGAAAATGTCGGCGATGAAGTAATCCGTGTCGTAAGGATACTCGATTGCACGGCGATACCAGTTCTCGGGAATCTTTTCAGTGCCTTGCACGGCGTTGTAGTTTCCGTTGATGCCTTCAACACCGAACCAAGACTGGATGGTCTCGTAGCTGAGGTAACCGGCGGGATACTCGGCACTGTGGTTTGCCATGAAACGATAGATAAAGGTATACGCTGCGGGCTGCACGAGTACACCAGTGAAGGGTCCGTTGAAGAAGTCCTTGTTGTTGGCGATTTGTGTGTCGAAGCGGTCTGAGCGGAATGCAGTGAGGGAGTCAAGGGTAACCTGGCCACCGGGCGAGTGGTTGATCATGTCCTGGAACTGTGATGTCACAGTCTTATAGTTGTTGCCAGCCTCGTAAAGATCGGGCCGGGTAGGTGAGGCATCACCCTCGTACTTATTGTGCGAGCCGACAAGGCCGTTGCCGAGAACACCTGTAACGCCGCCTTGTGCAAGGGTCGGTGTGCCACCCATGGACCAGTTCAAGAGGTCACCATCGATGGCCCCACCCAATGCTGAAAGGAAAATGGACAAGAGGGGACCCATACCAACAACCTTCATCGTTGCATCGATGTATTGCTGGACTGTGGCGTACCCGTCGTGTGGAAGAAAGTCTGCTCTGGATCAGAAGATACTGACCCAACTGTGCCGTGGAACTCACTGTGGTTGGCAAAAGCGTTCAGACCTGGGCAAGGACCTCTGAGGTCGCCGGAGCCAGGAGGCACGTACTCGTGTCCGCTTCCTTTCGATACATCGATGAACTGTGCCTTCTCATTGAATGTGTTTACCGGCTCGAAGAGAGCTGTGGCTGCGCCGGCTCCAGCTTGACGAGATTCAAGCATCTTAGCAAGCTCCTTCGCACGAGCCTCGACCTGGGGGTCAGCGGCTGCGGCCTCAAACATCATGGCAGGGAAGGCATGAGCAATGGGTGCCAGACCGGCAACGAAAAGTTGGTATGTGAACTTCATGGTGGTGACAGAGAAAGCTCAGGCCCGATGCGTACGGAAGATTGATGTAGTTTGAAGCACCTCTTGGTCTTATACTCACAACCTCCTTCAAACTCCACAAGTAATGGTCACGCTTACATGGTACATCTGCTCATCTCCCGTTCAACGTCGACCATTGAGACTATCGCCGAGGCCTAAAACCACGTCTTCAGTGGTCGACGTTGAAGGCCACTGATCTAGGTGACAGAAAACATCGTGGGGTGCCCAATCAAAGGGTCTGGAAGACCGCTGACTGACGGTAATATCCTTCTTGCATCTAATGCTGTTCCGATCCTTTGCTGCTTACATCCTAAAGGAAAACAGTGGTTTGTGACGAGTCGCACCCAAATCCCCAAAGAGTCAAGCGGATATTTTCGACATCTCATAGAGTGCCGCGGCACCACGGTCATCCACCCTCGTAGTCGTGTTCCCCGCAGATTGGGGTGCACTAGTACCGGAGCGCCTCCGGGAGTGAGAATCCGTGCATGCTCTGTCAGGCCGGTGTGCAGATCATCCGCTCTTATTTCCTGTTAAGGGTAGGATTTGACAATTTCAGGTCGCGCTGTACCTGGATTCTTGAACCCTAGGTCATCTGGGAGGCACCAGCAGGCCTGAATCGGACCAACACAGCCTGCACATATTGACGCGCGGTAGCATGACGTCGAGTAGATAGTGGCATGGCCCTTCTCATATTGGTCATTGGTGCACCGAGTCATCTTTGGGGCCCGCTTGTGAGGTGAGAGTGTAGGGGTCCATTTGAGTTTGCACGAACTCAGATAGACAAAATCTGGTCATGCTCGAAACAGAGGCAGGTGCGAGCCCGCATCGCCGACTTTGTGTGTGCATCCATTCGCTTGGTACGAGATCCATGTGGCGATAGCCAAGAGCATCGATGGCCACCCTGGACGTCGTGGTTCCTAGGTGTAATGATGCAGGTTTGCTCCGCCCGGCAATCGCGCTGTGACGCACAGACCAGCACACTAATTGGCGGTGGGACTAGCCACCTGCCCTTTTGGCTCAACAGCACCACGTCAGCGGCGCGGGCAACTTCCTCAAGCATCACTGTATTGCAGTTCTGTGAGGTCTTCAAGGTCGAAGTACAGGGGCGTGGAGCGCCCGTTTCTAGCAGTCGTGCATCATATCCTACCATATAGGTAGGTAGCTACGTGCAAAGCCGTGGACCACCTGGGCAGAGTCTGTAGACGTTCCGAATCTTGAAAATCAACGACGGCTACTTCGAACCTCATGCAACTGTCGAGTAAAGTTCATGCGCACATGTGCATGATGAAACATCTAGTCGCATGGCTACCGAGCTCCGGCAAGGGTTGTATGAAAATGCAAGGAAGGCACTACGCGAATTGTTTCTTGTTAGCAGAACTCCGAGTGCAACCTACACTCTTCGTCCACGAAGCTTATGCAAGATCACCTTAAGCTCATTCGGCATATCCCATATGACTATCAATACCATCCTTCAGCTTCTTTACTACCCCTCTAGGCGTGCTCATGCCTACCTAGTAGCACTCTGAATTCTGAATCCTGAAGTTCGAAGTCTCGAATGCACGCGTGTCCGCGCTGTCGCTGCTCTCGTTGCCGAAGGAATGCAGTCCGCCACCGTTCAGCCAACCGCCAGCTCGGGGTCCGCTGCGGTCTACGATGTGACTTGGACTACCGCCATTACTCGCTAAGACGCCATCGTCACCAGAGCTGTTGCCGGAGCTCAAGACACTGTTGCCCTTGCCCTTGTCCTTGCCTGGTTCAAGGAAACGGGCTGTTGTCGCTCCTAGAACAGACTTGCGGCCAAACGAACAACTGCTATTGCTGTTGGAAGGTTCGTGATGATATGGAGAAGAGCATTGGCAGCTATCATTGTCCGAAACGGAGCTACTTGCATGCTTGCTAGACGAAGACTGTCCGTCTTCAGAGCTAGACTGGCCTCCCTTCCCATCTGACGAGGAGCTGTCGGTTGAATTGGAGGAGTCTGGAGCATTGTTAATGATGTAATGTCATGAGCTGCTTTGCTTCCCTTTCTCTGAGCTTTCTGAGTTGTTGGAGCCTTTGGAGCCCCCATTGAAACTACTGAATCCATCTGAGTCGCCCGCGCCCTTGCCTTTGCCTTCGTGTCTGTGGCAACATGAGCCTTTGTCAGAGCCTTTGCCGGAGCCGAAGGCTTTGCTGTCGCTGATGTGCACTCCGCTGCTGCCGCTTCTTCTGCCCCATCTAGCATGTTTACCACCCGTGTCGCCCTCTGTGCTATTGTCACCTACTCTCTTAGTTGCAGATATTGTGCGAGAGCGGCGGCAGCTAAGCTATGAGAAGCAGTCAGGCTGCGCATGTCAGGCACATGCGTCTCGACTCGCCGATCCAGAGCCACAAGGCTAGCTGCGACGAAAGCGAGGAGACCGCAACAGAGAATGGCGGTGATCGTTGTGGCGCGCATGTTTCTCCCTCTTCTTTCATTATCCTTTTGTGTGCCAAGCTGAGTCATTGTTGTGCTGCATTGTTGCGCGAGACAAAGATAACAGCAAACTGACAAAGACTTGAGCATGAAGCTGTCCAAGCCCGACGCCACCACTCTCGATAAAGAGTGCTGGGCTGAGTCCGTGCCACTATAGGAAGCCTTAAAGACACATGCGAGACGCACCGAGCACTGCTCTGCTCCTCTCCTCTCCTCTCCAGGAAGCTCACTCCGCGCGACCAAGTTCGTTAGCTACGTCATGCCCGAGGTTGACATGTTCCAATCCAGCCTTCACCGGGACGAAGAAGAGGATCTAATCGACTACGGCGACTCTGATGTCGAGGCCAAAACAACGGAGCAAGTGACAAATGTATCGATAGAAGAGATGGATATCTTCGCGGACGATGCGACGTATTCCCCGGCCCCTGTACAGCCTGTTCAGCCAGATCACACAAAATACGATGTTGAGCTGTCGCCCGAGAAGCGAACACAAGAACGCACAGAGGAGGAGTCTACAAGGGAGAAAGCAGCGCAACCTGCTGCACTGCTAGCAAGCCTGATCCCAACAACCACTACAAAGACGGCAGAAGCAGCATCCATGATCAAAGCTCTCAATGGGCTCCTGACTAATGCCGAGTTCCGCGCAGCCCTCGGTCTGGTAGAACCCGGCAGCAGCCTGGATCTTACATTCTGGGCAGACAGGCTCGACTTTTCTCTCTCTTTGAGGCTTATCGGCGCTGCAGAAGTCAAGATGTGCAGACATGGAGCTGAGTGTCGCAACAAAGATTGTACATTTGACCACGACGGTGTCGATCGCACTGCAATCATCGCTGGCAAGAAGCCCCGGAAGCTGTGCAGTAAGATCAACACGCTTAAGGGATGCGCAAAGGGTGATGTGTGCTGGTTTTCGCACGAAGCGTTGGGTGTAGCGTGTGCGGATGGCAACCTGAGAGCGACTTGTGCGAAGGGTTCCTACTGCGTCTACAAGCATAACGACGATGAGACAATGGCTTCAGTCCAGCACATCGAGCAGAGGCACAAACACAGCGTTAATGGCGGTCGACTTCAGGTGGTTGATGCTCCCGTTCCAAGCGGATCCGTTGACTCTTATCCCTCGGCGGAAACGAATGACGCACCTACTGTGCCAGCTCCGAGCACACCTGCGTGTCCAAAGCAGCAGGCTCGTGGTGTGAAGCGCGGTCGGGATGTAACCGAAGAGGCGCATGGCAAGCCAGAGAAGGCTCAACGTGTAGAGCGGCGCCAAATTCGAGGAGAGGGATCAGGCCGACGCGGTCACCGCGAAAACTCTACCCCTCAACGAGCCGGTCCTGATATTCCAGACCACAGCCATCGAGGCAGCGGAAGTCGAGGCAGGAGTAGAAGAGGTGATCGAGGAGGCAAACGTGGTGGAGGAGGTGGAAGAAGTGACATGTACCACCCCTTTGAAGAGAGGCAACATGGTGGGCGCAATCAGCTAAAGAAAGACCCACTGGAACAGCGCATGACGCGCAGCTAGATGATGTGTTCGATTTTATTCGCAGTCTCTCAATGCTCGTCTCATGCTAAACTATGAAGCTTATATCTCTGATCCGATGTTGTGATGCTGTATCATTGGGTCCTCATGTTTAGTTCCTTCTCGTCCCTGCTCCATTCGGCTAGCGTCTCCAGGAGGCGTACCTCGATAGTCCACACTCCTGCATGAAGCTATCACACATGACCTGATTACATCAACGTCTGGCTGAGTGATGGTGGGCCATATATCCTCTACTGCGATTGCCGCTGCTTCAACATTGCACCAGGCTTGTTGGTCGCTCCTATTGCGCGTCTCTGATAAGAAAGAAGCATCCGCGTTCAGATCAGCGCTCGGACGCGTCGAGCGACAAAGCCATCGACACACAGCGCAAACCATTACATGCTAAATTCTGTACTTCATGAGGTCGAGCCTGCCGTCGTGATGGAAGGTTGCGGACAAGCGAAGAAACTCTAGCCTCGGTACTTGTGCCAGTTTGGTCCTTACTCCGTTCAAAGACCAAGACCTCGAAATTCTGAACATCCTTTATCTTCCTCGTCGCATAGGGCACTAAGTTCCACACAAAGCACGATATGGCTCATCAAGAGCAACAACCACGCGCTCAGGCTAAAGAGGTAAGGTCTGGCTCGCTGCAGCCCCGCATCCTCTACTTGACGGCGTACAACCTCCTGTTTGCCGGGCTTTGGGTGTCTGTGGGCATCACAGCGACCAGGAATGCTTCTGGAGGCAAATTTGTTCTGTTCGAAGCAGTCGAGCCTCTGGCGCGATGGGTACAGACCTTTACCATGATTGAGGTTGTACACGCTGCAGTCCGTAAGTTGAGGATCACAACACGTCTCCAGTTTGCTGACGATGTCACAGGGCTAGTCAAATCGCCAGTCAGCACCACAGCTATACAAGTCTTCACACGTGTAATCCAAGTGTGGATGATCTGGTATAGTTTTCCAGCAAGCACGGCTGCTTCCAATGCTTTCTTCGTTTTGGTCCTTGCATGGTCGATTGCAGACTCGATTCGGTATTTGTACCTAGCATTGAATCTTCACGGAAAAGCGCCGCAAGCCCTTGTCTGGCTACGGTATGTTTGTTTGAGTTCATTGCAATACGAACGCTCATTGTGACAGCTACACCATGTTCTACCCTCTTTACCCCATTGGTATTGGGGCAGAGTGGCTGCTAATGTACAGAACCATCGGACCTGTTGGAGAAGTCAGCTCCGTCTTTCCGCCTATATTCTATTTTCTACTGGCACTCTATATCCCCGGTAAGTTGATCAACAGAGGCGTTGCATGAAACTGACCCTACGATAAAGGCGCATACACTATGTTTACATATATGGTCAAACAACGCAGGAAGACCCTGGGAAATAGACGGAAAGCTTTGTAAATATGTCTAGCGCAGTATGTGAGGGAGACGTACCTACGCCCAAAATATTGTATGTTTATTAAGACCAATACGAGATCCTTCCACAAACGGCAAGCGAATTTACACCGACTATAAGCCTATGGACGATCCTCAGCTAGGATGGAAGGCTTTGTAGACCTGCAATGCTCCTTCGATACTCTGTACCAATCCAAAGAAGATCGTCAGAAATAGAACAACGAACGCAACCCAGAATGTGTACCATTGGACTCCGTTTCGCCGATCATACCACCACTGTGTTATGGTGGACGGCCGAGACTGATCGAATGCTTGCTTCAACATCACCAGTCGGTCATGCCAAAACCTGAATCTTACAAACTGCCGATCGTCTAGTTTTAAAGGACTGCAAGTCCACAGCGCCATGTCGAGGCCTTGGGGATCACTATGTTTCCCCAGCCACTTCTTGGTAGCCTTATCTCCGAGAGGGAACAGTAGGGATATTGTTCGAAGCGTCTCTGCCACGAGTCTGTCAGGCAGGACTGTGCTGAGCAAAGCATTAGTCAAATCTCCACCCAAGCAAACAACAACGTACCTGGAGTTCCTTTTCAGAAAAGAAACATCGCAGAAGATGGCTACTCTGCCATCTCCGTCCATCAATCTGAGGTGATCCGCAAGATTGTCAGTGGGAACTATTCGGATCCCAGCAATATTTTCTACGTTAGCCGCTGTGAAGGTTGGCTCAAGTCTCAAGCCGCTGTCGCTCAAAATCTGTTGCTCCGAGAAGTGGCTGTCTAGGCAGGCCTTCAGGGTCCCGGTCTCCCATTGGACGCGCGTATGCGTAGAGATTGATCTGGTATCAACGGCAATGTTGACCATTTGGTATAGCCGAGCCGCCAGGTCAATTGCGCCGTCAATAACCTCGTCCTGGTTGGATCGCCCCGGACCGGAGAGCTTCTTCCTCAGGCCCTCTTTTATGGAGCCTCTATCGACACCCTCTTCAAACAGGCGTATCAGATCCAATATGTCTTGATGTGTCTTGGCCATGACAGATCGTCCACGATCGAACAATGCCACTTGGCACTGCGCTTCATAATATCTGAAGTATGGATCCCAGTCCAAATTATCTTGTTGATACGATGGCAAATTGGCCGAGGGCCAAAATTGTTCTCGAATCGCTCTCTTTACTCAAACATCGATTGGTGATACGTTGAGAGGGGTTTCCAGGTCTTTCATGTCTCAAGTGGGGTGGGAGATCAAGGAATGGAGGGTCTGGTAGAATACAGTGTTTATGTGGCTGCGCCTTGACAGGCCCCTACTGGGCCTGCTATGGCTGTGCCTAATCGCGCTATACTGATAGGCTGGCGACTGCTGACACAATGCCTCAGGATTGAAAGCTGCGGACGTGACTCCGACTCAGCCTTCTGAGTTCGCCGTGGGTACGAGCAAGGGTCAATCTCATTGGCTTCTGGCAGAATGAGGCTTAGTGCCGGTTGCTCAGCTTCGCACGCTCTATTGGCTTAATGACCATGCAGCACATCAGCTCTGCATGGTGGCTGCAGTACACGTCGTAACTGTGCAACGATCCAGCACAGCCTCTTGGAGGACTTCGTTAGGAGCTCAAAGTCACCAGTAACCCGCCCTTTCCTGCCTACGCCCTTCGCAATATTTTCTCTCCAGATCTACTCATTGCGAGTCATCCGTTCACTGAGTCTCGACTACATACCTGCCAGCGCGACGATTTGGATCATGGCGCAATCTCCTGTTGCATCGCTCATCGACGGATTCATCCGTACTGCCTCACTGCCAAAGTCCAAATCTGTAGGAAACTACGTTGGCCCTATTGGGAAGTTAGGAAATCGCTGTTGGGAAGCGAAAGAGTCGATGAGGCTGCTGTTCTACGATCAAATCAGATCAGGGATACTGGAGCATCTGGATGGTCTGTTCAGCTCCGTTTCGACTAAGGACACCATCAACGTGACTCTCTACATGATTGGTAGACGATCCAACACTGCTACGCCAACTGTGCTATTTGTCTCCGAGAACGACAGCAATCGAAAAGACGCCCGAAAGCTGATCAAGGAGAGTGGGATACTCAGGCAACATCGCGGTTGGAAGACCGCGGAGGCCTCGAAAGACCCCGGGTGGGGTGCAAGATTGGAACAGCTTGCATCCGGACTTGGGTCAAACAAGCATGCAGACGTGTCTGAACCTGCCACACAGGTACTCTACGACTCTTCACAGCGTCTACAGTCACAGGGCATGACTTTATACGTATCCCATGACTCTGGTCTGCGGAAGATGACAGCAAACCTTATGCGATATGACGGTAAAACGTTTTTTCTGACGCCGTCGCACGCTTTCTTTGAGAACGACGACAAGAAGATGCCAGACTGTAACAGCTCGGATGACGATTTCGACATCGACAGCGACGACGAGACTGCAACGATTCCCGCTGCTGATGTCGCGCTCTGCTCGTCTGCGATTGAAGATGAGTCGGATGTCTGTTCCTCATCTGATGACTCGGAAGAGTCAGTAGTCTTCTCAGTGAGAGAGAGCGACAGCGAGATTCTTTCGCAAACTAGCCTGGATTCGTTCGAAAATACGACGCTTTGGCCGACTTTTGATGAGGCCTTACCATCGAATACAACAAGAGCCAGATTTCGAACCCCAATCCAAGAGGTCGACCCGCCCCCAGCCATTGGCCTTGCCCCCATTGGCGTTCTGTCGCACTGGTCTGTCGACAAAGACTGGGCTCTCGTAGAGGTGCGCAGTGACAATGACACTCTCCTTGCGGCATTTCTGGATGCAGAGCAAGAGGATCTCACGACGAAGCCCGTAGCTGGTTGCAGCTCAGCAGGAGCTGCTGTAGTGACACACACAGCTTCAAAGGGAGAAGTGATCGGCGTCATGTCCAGCACGTCGTCGGATATCCGCTTGCCTCATGGGACCTGCTTTCAAGAAGTATACGCAATCAGACTCGATGCGGCCATCGCAGACGGTGACTGCGGATCAGCCGTCTTTGACGCAATCACTGGCGAACTCTACGGCCACATCATCGCCGGCTGTCGAACTTCTGGCTTCGCTTACGTGATGCCTGCGCATCGCGTCATGCCGGATCTGTATAAAGCCATCAACTCGGCTGAAGTTGTTGCAACAGAACCTGCTGTGGGTCTTGTCGATTACACAGATTATTCAGGGAGCGTGACGGCTTTGCTTTCGACTCCATTAGTCCCAACGCAATCTATCGGAGAATTCGAGTGTTGGCTTGAGCAAGAGTCTCCCGGGGTCCCCCATACATGGACGCTGCCCCGGCGCATGGCGGACGATCTCGAGCTGTACGACGATCCTCGGAGCTACCCAGGATACGAGACTCTTCCTTGGTTCGTTCCAGGGGCGAGTACGAGCATGTCATTCCACTACATAGGGGAACCCGGGAGGGGGCAGTCAACGTTCGACCCGCGCCGCCGACGTCGCAGTCTGCTCAACCCCTCGAGATCGCGCTCATACGACTATGGTAATTCCGAGCGAGTCTTACCGAGATTTGACAGTCTCACGCCTTGCTCCATAGTGAACGCACGCCACGAGATCACCGCCGACAATCTCGCCAAGCTCGAGCGCGAGCATGATCCGGTTGTCAAACCGCAGCATTCGGGCGATGGCGGCAATCTAATCTGTTGGAACTGCAACAAGACCTTCACCGGCATCTACCGAAAGGGCAATTTTGCTCGCCACGTGCCAGTCGGCCGTTGGCACGTCAACGCACACCACGACGACTGGAAAGCCGCTTCATTTCGGCCAGGCGCCCAGCCATATGCGCCATGCGCCTACTGTGGTCATGGAGGCTACCACGACCCTGGCGATCGCAACGGACTGGCCCCGCTAACCGCCGAGGACATCGCGGCCACCAAAGCGGCCCGGCTCTCTCTGCACGTCTGCGAGAAAGCCGTCAACAGCGACGACCACTGCGTCGCTAGCTCCACAAACGCCTGCAACCATCCCCTGCAGAACAGCCCCGCCGTCGTACCGATAGCCTGCGATGCGGCAGCCCTATCAGAGTAAGTCCACTCAGGATAAAGTTGGGCGTATGAGGTATCTTACTAACACCCGTCCAGGACCCATCACGCAGATCCCGACGAGTGGAGAAATGTGCATGACTGCGAGGCTAGTCTGCATTGTACCCGTTGCGGATGTGGTACGGTGCAGTGTCCGGGGTGTAGTCGTGATCCCGACTGATGCCATCGTCACGCGGGTGAATGCTGGGACTGCTGTCAATGTGATCAAGGCCACCACGACAGATGCAAGTGAGCCAGCATTAGATCAATGTGTTTGCGGCGCAAAACATTGATTTGGTGTGTGGAGACCTTGGTGTTGAAGCTATGCTGAGAGATACTGGTCGTGCTTTGAGGCCGTTTCTTTGGTGTCTTTCCCGGCGTCTTTGCTTTGGGTGGTATAGTTTTGTTGCGTATCGTTGTAAGCGTGTTTTATCGCACTGTTCATCTGATTCCAGGTTCTCACCTCTGAGTCTCCCATATAGTCATAGTGTAGCAATCCTCATATTGTGCAGGTTCCCCTAAAGTCTAGCACAATGGCTGTACACTTACGACGCTACACACAGGAGGAGATGGAAGGAGTCAAGGTCTACGTTGCGGTCTGCATGAGTGGACTAGAGTCTGGATTTGTGCAAAACTGCAGATACTTTGACGCCCAGTGTCTACCATAATGCGTATCTTCCAAAACTTTTAGGCGTCTGCATAATTCGGGAATAACCTCCACGCGCGAAATATAAGCCATTTGGTGCCATTCTGCAATCACACCAACAGGGAACCAAGAACAGATACAATACAGAAAGACCAGTGATTATACCTGCGTGATGTAACCCAGGGTCGGGTGTATAGCTGCACACACTCCACTCTCAACACCACCTCTCCGCCACCCTAACGACACAATGCCAGACCACAAGCACTACTCCGACACACCTGCCCTTCCCTCCACACTGCACCCGTCCTTGGACCCATCAAAAGCAGCAACACAGCGCCCGATCCCGCGCTGCCGAACTCCCGCCCTCCTTCCCAATCCATCCCATCCAGCCAAGCCCCCCCCCCCACGTCATCGCACGCCTCATCCACCCTACCCAACCTCACATCTCACCACCAATAAACCCTCACCCCAACCCCCCCACCGCACTCAATCACACCCATCCTCTGCTACACAGCCATGGGCTGCACATCCTCCCGCACCGCAGACCCCGGGCGACGCGAGCGCCACGACGGCCCGTTGCGCGCAGAGGAATCAGGGCCGCGGGCTCCACAGCCGCGGTCTTCAGCCACGAAACCGCTCGGGTAAGCGCGTCGTGCTAATTGAAAAAGAGATGAGGCTGAGAAATGTAGGAAGGGGTTTGGACCGTACGAGAGGCCTGGGGGCCCGAATGGGCCTGGGCATGCAACGGGTGCGGCGCTGGGGATTTCTGGGGGGTGAGTGGAAGGGGTATTTGTATTGTATTGAGAGGGCGCATGTATGGATCTACTTCATTCTTTTCTAGCGCGGCCAGGAAGCTATGCTCAACTCCCTTTCTTCGGTGCCGAAGACGCGGAGTTTGTTGCCGAAGAGGTCCCAGAAGGGGGTGGTGAAGGCGGGGATTGTTTCCATTTCAAGGCGTTGGAGGGCGGGGATGGGTACCCAGCCGGTTTCGTCTTGGATGTATTCTTCGTTTTCCCAGCTCCCGGTTGGGTGGGAGACGTCGGGTTCAGCACTTTTGGGGGTGTTGTGGTCTGGGTTTCCTCCGTCCGATTCGTCTTCGGTGCTGGAACCTGTTTCGGTGTCCGCGATGCTCAGCTCTCTAAGCTTTTCGAATACAGTCTTGGTTGCGAAGCGGTGGGCTGGTTGTTCTTCCTTCTTTTTGCTCTTGCGCTTTGCTTTGCGGTTCTTCCGCCCTTTGGAGGCGGACGCAGACTCAACAGGTGGTACCGGGACGGGGTGTTGAACTTTCTCGCGTCCGTCGGCGATGAAATCGTCAGTTGTGTCACTAGTGAGCCTGATACCGCCCTCCGATGCCTCCCTACCAAGCGCGGGTCTCGCTGCCTCTGTGTGCTTTCTGCTCAGGACGTTAGGGCTGTCCTTCTCACTGGGATCGCTGTCCTGGTTCCTTTCCGCACCCAGTTTCGCCGCCAATCTTAGCATGATTGTCGCCGTCAGCAGACTGTCGTAGCCCGCCTCATGGAATGCCTCGAGGTCGTTGTACTTTGCGTGATCCTCGTGCGTTACGATAGAAGGCAGCTGCTGCGTCTGCAGCCCTTTGGCAATATCCTCCAGCGTTGGGCTTGCGTTCAGATCGCCCTCATCGTGCGTAGCCAGGTATTTTGTGTCGACAATGCGCGGACACAATTCGTGTAGCTTCTCATTGAACACTTCCAGAGTATCTGGCAGAGGGCCCACGAAAGTGCGGTACAGGTACGCGATGTCGGTGAACATGTTGTGCCCTACAATTACAGGGCGGTTTTTGCGGAGCCGTGCTAAGGCGTGGTCGAAGCGGTCTCTGTGGTCGCTGGGTGCGTGGCTGCGCATAATGTAGAGCAGGTCATTGTTGATTTCGCCACCGACGAGTGCTTCGAAGATCCACCGGAAGCCTGTTTGTCGTGCGATTTGCTCCTTGACGCGCGTTTTGATGCGGCGTGTGTTATCTGCTTCACGCTCAGCATCGAAAGGCAGTATGCGGATGCAGTCGTTCCGCCCTATGGCAACGGCGTCAGGGAACTCGGCGCGCACGAGTTGGTGAACGAGGCGCTTTTCAAATCTCGAAATGGTGTTAGACGCTGATACGTTGGGCAGGCCGGTGGATGTTGTGATTTCGAGGGTTGTGGAGGTGCTCTTCTGCCAAGCGGTTATGGCATCTCTGCAGCGGCGCATAAAGTCGAGGGAGTCTGTGTCGGTGGGTTTGAGCTGCAAGTCCTCGATGACGTTCTTCTTATCGATGCGGTCATATGCCAGTTTTTTTGCCCTCTCAGCTTCTTCGCGAGAGAGGTATTGTACGCCTTGGGCGAAGGGGAGTCCGAGGTCGAATCCGCAGCCTAGCAGGAACGAGCACGCACCACTCTGGAAGGTGATCTCGCGCTCAAAATCAAGACGCTCGTCAAAAAGGGGGCTGATGTTGATGTTGTACGGTCGCAGGATGTACTTGTTGGTAACGAAGTCGAATTTGGCACATGTCAGGCCGACCTGGAGGATCTGGTAGCGGTCGGCGCCTTGCTTGGTCTCAGCATAGCGGTCCTCTAGAGTCAGTCGTCCGGAGCCACGGGTTTTTTTGTTGGGCAAGCGACTGGGAATGCCGGAGAGCTCGAGGTCGAAGGAGACGAAGTCGGCCTCGGAGATGTGGATGAGCAGGCCGAGGATGTCGTTGGGGTAGGATTCGGCGTTGACCTCCATGTTGACGAGCTGTTTCTGCAGAGCCGTCTCTCGGTATCTACTTCCCCCTCTAGGTTGGTCTCAGTATACAGCTCTTTCTGGTTAATACAACAAGCTGTGGGAGGGTGGAGGTAGGGAAAAATCACGCGAGCAAAGTGCAGGTCAGTGGCAAGAGCGAGACGGGGCAAGGCAGGATGAGTGAGTAATTGATTGTTAGCCTATGATCAAGCGAGCATCTAGCATTTGCAATAAAGTGTGTGTGTGTGTGTGTGTGTGTGTGTGTGTGTGTGTGTAGGCATGCCATGCCGTCTGGCGAGCTGCGTTGTTTGCCTGCAAGTACTGTGCAGAGCGGAGAAAGGCATGTTCACGTGTTCTTCTTGTGGCAGCGGAGATGAGGTGCGTGTTCGGGGCTGGTGCAGGGAGCTGGTTGGCTGGGGCACTAGCAGCGGTGACGGTCTGCGCTGCCGAGGTTGAAGCTGGGCCGGGATGTTGTGACGCGGCGGAGGCACGACAACGCAGCCATTGTCGACCGCCGCAGCCAGCCATTGTCGCGCAGCACAGCGTCGCGGGACCATCGACATGGCCGCCCTCTACGAAGACATCAGCGGGAGCCGCTACCTCAGCAGCAGCATCAGCAGCCTGTCGGCCAGCCGCCAGCAGTCGTCGCAGATTGCCAAAGCGTACCGCCAGGCCGCCCAGCTGTTCCTCACGCGCCGCCTGCCCGAGGCCCTGTCGACCATCGAGCCCATCATCAGCGCCCCGACCGCAGACCGCCACGACAGCCCCTCTGCAGACTCCAGCCACAGCCCTTCTGCAAACGTCCCCGGCTATGCGCCCGTCGCAACGGCCTCGCGCGGCACGCGGGTCAAGGTGTGGAGCTTCTACCTGACCTTCCTCAACAGCGTCGTCGAGCTGGGCGCCGAGGAGGGCAAGCACGCCTTTGGCAGCGCGCGCTGGAAGGCCCTGGTCTCCAAGTGCCGCGACGGCAGCGTGTGGGACGAGGTTGTGCGCGACGGGTACGCCGGCGTCGAGGGCGATGTGGACGCCGATGTGGTGGTCAACCTGTACGTCTCTGCCTGCCATGACCAGCACGCCCACGCCCATCTCGACTAACACCCCACGCTCAGGAGCACCCTCCTCCTCACCCACTCCCCCTCCCAGCGCCTCAACCAATCCAAGCTCGAAGCCTACCTCTCCGCCACCGCCCACCCCACCTTCGACATCTCCTCGCATCTCTCCTCGCCCGCCTACGCCCGCCGCAAGTCGGCCACCAACGGCACCGACACCCCGCGCGACCTCAACACCCGCATCAAGCTGCTCGAGCTGTACACCCTGCACGTCCTCCCGCGCAACGACGAGTGGGACTACGCCCGCGAGTTCATCGGCATGAGCGAGGTCCTCGACGACGAGCGCAAGGAGGCCTTCCTGCTCGCACTGCACGGCCTGAAGGAGGAGAAGGAGGACGCCGAGCAGCGCGAGGAGAAGCTGCGACAGCAGCAGAGGGAGCAGATGGAGGAGCGCAGGCGGGACAGCGAGCAGAAGAGGCTGGAGATGGCGAGGATAGACGAGGGCAGGAGGAAACAGGACGAGGCACGCAGACAGACTGAGCGTGTCTCTGACAGGAATCCAGGAGACGCTGGTAGCAACGGGCGCGACGATACCAGAGACGAGCGAGCACTACGCCAACCCAAACCCACGTCTCGACGCGCCCCCGCGAAAAAGCCCTCCACGCCACCGCCCGGCCTGTACAGTCGCGTCGGCGGCCTCTTCGCAGCCATACAAAAAGCCATGTTCGACTCCGCCCAGCAAATCAAAAGCAATCCCCTCGCCTTGCTCCGAACTCTCCTATTCCTCATAGCCTTCAGCATAGCCTTCGGGAAAAGAGACGTCCGTGAACGCATCATGCGGCTCGTCAGACAGGCAGTAGATAAAACCAGAAGGACTGTCGGTATGGGCGTTAAGGTGTCTTATATATGAGGCAATGCGGATGATGGAGAGGAAGAGCTGAGGCTAATGAGGGACAGGTTTATTATCATACCATATATTATGTTATTATCACTACTGGGGATGTCGCTTTTAAAATCCCTTTGTTTGGCGAGTGTGTAAGCTTGAATTTACCGATTCCTTCGTTTTGGACTATGTGGACAGAGTAGCAGAGATGGTGGACAGCTCACAGTCCGTTGTCGTGGTACCTCATCGACATAGCAGCCGAGTTTGTGAGCAGCTCACAATCCTTCCTCTTGGAACTAGTAGACGTAGCAGCGATTAGTGGCAGCTGCTCCTTCCGCCGACGCGTGGGACATGTCTCCATCCGCAATTCGCGTCGCGTTACTCTTGAGTGCCTTGACTGTGGCTGGCGCAGCCCCATTTGTGGCAAGTGTACCTTCCAGCTCACCTTCAACCCACGAACGTTTTAAAGAGTAAATCTTGATCCAGTCTTTGCAGAACCACGGCAGAGTAGCTTTACGCCCTCTCGAAGGTCCATGCCACGATTGGCTTTAAAGTGAGGGGCCAGCGGGGTCGTTGGCTGCTCACGGGACTGCGGCTAACGTCACCGTCGGTACATAAGAGAAGGGACGCTGCAGCTCGCATCGAGCAGCCAACTCTCCAACATTTCCCCACAAACGATTCGACATGCCCTCCAAATCACGTGGATTACGAACCTCGACCGGCTGGTATGTCCTCCATGAAGATCAGATCGTCGCAATCTCCAGATGATAGACAGACTCGTCTAGGCATCGGCACGTGACCCTGTCTGAGAGTATGCTGAACCGTCTACAGCTTGGTCTGTCGCAAACGGAGGGTCAAATGCGATGAGACGCGTCCTCGCTGCAAGAATTGTACGCGAGTAGACCGTGATTGCGAGTATCCGCAAAAGTCAGCGACGCCACAGAGACCTCGAGCCTTGAGCGCTCGCACTGCTTCTATAGACGATGGCTCAAGCACCGCCAATGGCACATCTCTGCCAGAATCCGAGGTGTTGCCTCTTAGCCTCCCCACGTCAGGCGGTCTGAGCTCGTCTGAGCCTGCTGTCACACAATCCTGGATTCCGTTCAACCTTGATCCACCGCAGGGGGCAGCTACTGTGCTGCCGGACGACAGCTTTCTCATAGACGACAGTCTCTTCTCATTCGGCGACACACTGACCCCTTCTTTTGGCCCGTAAGCGATCGAATTTGACACGTGCGTGGCGGCACTGACGGTTGCAGGATCGAGTGGTACGATCTCTTGGCTCAAGATGCCATAGATACCATGCAGGACCAAAACCCTTCTAACCGCTGGAACTTTGATTACTCCAGTCTGTCGCGCAGGGAAACGCCTCGGCAATCTGTCGCTCCTGAAGCACGCCCTGGCGATGGGGTTGACCCAGCCACAGCGACGCAGGCTCTGCCGTCGGAGCCCTGGAACACAGAGCTCAGAATTGAGCTGAAAGAAGAGGAGCAGGTCTTCTTCGAGCATTACATCAATGTCGTCGCCCCTATTCTGGATCTCTTCGATCCTCTGAACCACTTCGCAAGCATGGTGCCGCACCTGGCGTTGCGCAATGTCGGTGTGCTGAAGTCGATCCTGGCGGTTGGTGCAAGACATCTTACTCTTGGCCAAGCAAATGAGCTCCCTGAACCAGTGCTACCTATCGGGCCAGGCACCCCGGCGTCTGTGCACAGCCTCTCACCAAATGCTGCAAAGTTTGCAGAACAGTATTACTTTGAAACCCTGCAGTACCTGTCCCAAAATCTCTTGTACCAAACTTATACGGGCTCGCGTGAGATCCTGATCACCGCCATCATGATCTCAACGTATGAGATGTTTGGAACTGCAGAGAATCCTGACCATTCTGCATGGGACCGTCACTTGAGGTAAGCAGTCCTCCTTCTAACCACCCAGTCTTGGCTGACAGCGGCAGGGGGGCGTTCTGGATACAGCGCAACTCAAACATCAGCGGAGAGTCTACTGACAGTTTCAAACGCGCTGTTTGGTTCTCCTGGCTGCGTCAGGATATCTGGGCTGCGTTCCGCACAGGACGTCCGGCTCTGACCATACACCAGCCGACAAAAGCCATGTCTGATCTGACTACAGAAGAGCTCACTACGCGCATCATCTACATCACAGCCAAATGCGTACGTGCGGCCCAACCGACCACGAGACTGTCACTGACGCGTACCAGGTTCAATTCGCGGCGACCCCCAAAGAGCATAACATCACAGAGTACATAGAAGCTGGCGCGACACTCATGCGCATGTTGGATGCTTGGAAAAGATGTCTGCCTCAATCCTTCGAACCTATACGCGTCGCTGGCTCATACTCGACTCCACGATCGAACTCTGATTCCATAACACTTGCTCCAATTTGGATCCATCCACCTGCCCACGCAGCCGCAATACAGATGTACCATTTCTCTCGAATTGTCATGGTCCTCAACCAACCGTCAACTGGTGGCTTGAACGTCTATCAAACGCGGTTCAAGATGCTGCGCGAAAGTACCACGATGATTTGCGGCATCGCTTCTGCGCAGCAATCGCAGAATCTCCCCAGCGCCTTTGTCAGTTTTCAGGCTGTTTACGCAGGTGAGTGATCCCTGACTCCCGATGTCTCTGCGGTCTTTGCTGACCACATACAAGCTGCTCTGTGCGCGGACAGTCAAGAGAAACAAGCCGAGATTCTGGAGATCCTTGATAGAGCATTGCACATCAGCAAATTCCCTTCTCGATCGATCCTCAACGATCTAGTCAAAGTTTGGAGCGGCGGCAGTTGAGTGCTCCGCATTCAGGCCCAGGCAGTCGCTAGCTCGAAGCGAGGACCTCTCCTTCCACCCCGACAGGCGTGGACCAATCTGATGCACGTACACCAACGTCCTGGGTGCTCCATTACACCGTGACGGTTCCCCGAATACAGCGCTAGAACTCGTCCTGTTCTTCAAATGCGGGGCCCCAGACTGGGCGCATTCCAGAGTCGCTCGCGGTGGGGCGCTTGCTCGGGACGAGCACCAATCGTTGCCATCGTGTCCACAACAACCAATCACGATGCGTACCCAACCAGCGCGGCTGCACACCATCATCGCGTCGAGCAGTCGTTGCGGCTGCATCGCGGACGTCGATGCTTGCTACCACTAGCAGCGATCATGTCGATAAATACAGGTCAATATCACGTCTGGGAAGAGGCATCGCACTTTCCCTTCACACATCACACTTTATCACACAATGGCTCCATCCCTGGAATATTACGATAAGGTCTCGCAAGACCTGCCGGTCAAGCCTGTCGCGGCGAAGGTCAACGGTGTCCCTGCAGTTGCTGCTGTCTCGCTCGACCAGTCCGAGAAGCACGACGTTGTTCTCAAGTACTTCCGCGCATACATCGCAGACCTCTGCCAACAGTTCAATGGCGGGCATCCTGGGTCCGCCATGGGTATGGCTGCTATCGGTGTTGCGCTGTACAAGTATGTCATGAAGTTTTCACCAAAGAACGGAAACTACTTCAACCGTGACCGCTTCGTCCTGTCGAACGGTAAGTCTATTGAGCCAACATGCTTCGAGACTGAACATGACCCTGACACATACCAGGACATGCTTGCTTATGGCAGTATCTCTTCATGCATCTAGTTGGTGTCGAAGAGATGACTACAGACCAGCTCAAGTCGTACCATTCCGAGAAGTACGACTCCATCTGCCCTGGACATCCCGAGATTGAGAACGATGGTGTCGAAGTCACAACAGGCCCACTTGGTCAAGGTGTTGCGAACGCGGTCGGTCTCGCCATTGCCACAAAACACCTTGCCGCGACATACAATCGCGAGGGCCACGAAGTCGTGAACAACATGACATATGTTATGATCGGCGATGCTTGCCTTCAGGAAGGTGTCGGTCTTGAAGCAGTCTCACTCGCAGCCCACTGGAAGCTCAACAACCTCTGCATCATTTACGATAATAACAACATCACCTGTGATGGAACGGCCGATGTCGCCAACTCAGCAGAAGACATGAACGCGAAGATGAGGGCGACCGGCTTCAACGTCATCGACATCCTGGACGGTCACTCCAACGTCAGCTCAATCGTCCATGCCCTCCTCTCCGCTCGCAACAGCGACAAGCCCACATTCATCAACATCAGAACCGTGATTGGCATCGGTTCCCAGAAGGCCGGTACTCCTGCGACACATGGTGCTGCACTTGGCCTCGACGACATCATCAACATCAAGAAGACCTTTGGTCTCAACCCAGAAGAGCACTACGTCCTGCCTGACGAGGTGTACAGCTTTTTCGAGGATGTAGCACCGCGAGGAAGGCAGCTTGAGGCCGAGTGGGCAGAGACATTGAAGGCATACGAGCAGGCGTATCCTGAACTCGCGGCCGAGTTCAAGCTTCGTGTCGCCGGAAAGATGCCCGAGGACTGGACCAAGTTCATCCCCAAGAAGGAGGACTTCCCCAAGGAGCCCACTGCCACTCGTAAGTCGGCAGGCCTCGTCGGCAACCCCCTTGGCGAGAACATGAAGAACTTCCTTGTCGGCACAGCCGATCTTACACCATCCTGCAACGTCGCATACAGCAAAAAGGTCGACTTCCAGTCGCCTGAGCTCCGCACTGCTTGTGGATTAGACGGAGACTACACTGGACGCTACATCCACTATGGTATCCGCGAGCACGCCATGTGCGCCATTTCCAACGGTCTTACCGCCTTCAACCGGGGAACCTTCCTCCCCATTACCAGCTCGTTCTTCATGTTCTACCTCTACGCTGCGCCAGCCGTACGCATGGGTGCCCTTCAAGGACTGCAACAAATCCACATTGCGACCCACGATTCCATTGGCACCGGAGAGGATGGCCCTACACATCAGCCGATTGCCCTCGCTGCATTGTACCGCGCCATGCCGAACGTCCTCTACATGCGTCCCTGCGACTCCGAGGAAGTCGCTGGCGCATTCGAAGTCGCAATCAAAGCCACAGAAACACCCAGCATCATCTCCCTGTCCCGCCAAGTGCTGCCGCAGTGGGAGCAGTCGTCGCGCGCCGGCTTCGCAAAGGGCGCGTACGTCTTTGTCGAAGAGGAGAACTTCGACGTCACACTCATCAGCACTGGTTCGGAAATGGTCTTCGCCATGCAGACACGCGACGTCCTCAAGCAGAAACACAACATCACAGCACGCGTTGTCTCGTTCCCCGTACCGCGCCTCTTCGAGCAGCAGTCCCGTGAGTACAAGCAGTCGGTTCTCAAGTCGAAGGCTGGCAAGCCCGCTGTCGTCATCGAAGCGTATGCGGCGAACGGCTGGGAGCGCTACGCGGATGCTGCCTTCTCCATGCGCAGGTTCGGTAAGAGTTTGCCGAGCAAGACGGCGTACAAGTACTTCGGCTTTGAGCCCGAGGTCATGGCGCCGAAGATCGAAAGCTTGGTCAGGGAGGTGGAGCGCGATGGTATTGAGACACTGAGGGGTGACTTTAGAGATCTGAACGGCACTTTGGGTATTGGGTTTGAGCACTAGATTGTTTGGTCAAGTACTGTTACCCCTGGGTTTGGATGGCGTTCATGTAGCATCACATTTAGAAACGTGCAAAATGAATTCTTTCATACTTCAACTTTCATCCTCTAGACCATTTTATCTGATGTCAATTTGTTTACATGATCAATAATTCTAGCTAGCACCTTAACATCGATCATCGACCATGAGACTCCATCTTGACCCACGTCCCCAACCGCCCCGTATCTTTCCGATTTATAACCTCTACTCCCCCTAAATCTTCCAGTCTTGTATCCCTAATTTATATCTCTAGATCTTACATCTCTAGATCTTATATCTCTAATCTTACAACTATAAATCTCTAAATCTTATCTTTAAATCTCTATATCTCAAAAAGCGCGTCCACCTCCCCAAACTCAACACCCCCATCCCCACCACACCACGCATCACCAACATCCCCATCGTCCTCGTCATAAATAAAATCCCCAAAACCAAAATCCACCTCACAATCCGCCCCCTCCCCCTTCACCCCACCCACCTCGCCCCCACCGCTCACCCCACACCTCCACTCCATATCCGTGCACGCACATACGCAACACACCCACACCCGCCGTGCTCCAGGTGCGCTGGACAGCGGGGTATGCGCATGCGGAGCATGCGGTTGGCGCGGCTGCGGGGGTGAGGGATGCTGTGGGAGTTGCGGTGGTGGGAAGTGGAATATCTGGGAAAAGAGGGGAGTTAGATGCGGAGCTCGCTGGGGAGGGGAAAGCGAAGAGGGGATCGAGGGGAGCGGTGTCCAGAGTGCGAAGCGCAGGGGAGGTGTGCGTGGAGGGTGGTGGTGTGGGGAGGGCCGTGTTTTGGGGGTGGTTTGGTATTAGGGGATGGGGGGAGGTGGTGTAGTCCTGCATGTCCACTGTCGGAGGGAGAGCAGGTGGTGGACTGGTGCTCGGGAGAAGACTGGCGCTCAGCGTTGGCGTGCTGAAGCACGGAATATCCGATCTATCTACACATCAATCAGCACACCCTCGGCGCATCTATACGCTCAACTTACAAGGCGAGGGTATATCCCCCTCCACTATATCAGGAAATAACGCCCCAAAAACCCTCCGCCACTTCCCCTCCAGCGTCCCCAGCCCTCTAAACCCCTTTTCTCTAAAAAAATTCAACCACGCAGCAGGCACACCATGTTCCCTTACAAGATGCTGTTTGAGCCGCGCCATCTCGCAGAAGCCTAGATTATAGCACGATACCTTGTGCGCGTCCATACTGGGCCGGCGCACGAAGAACGGGCACAAGACGCGCCGCTGCGCCGTGGTAGTAGTACTTTTAGTTTTACTTTTAGAAATATGTTTATCGGTGTATATGCCTTTCTTCGCAGCGTCCGTGTCGCCGGACCAGCCGGGGGATAAAGACAGCGTGCGGTTTGGGGCAGAGGGACTATTATTGTTTGTTCTAGTAATAGGAATTCTAGTAATAGGGGAGTTGGGAGCAGCATGTGCGGACGGCTCGGATGTGTTTAGGTTATCTAGGGTGTCTATAGCGCTGTCGCGGCGGACGAGCGTGGGTTGGGAGGGGGAGGGCATTGCGGTGACTACTTGTATAGATGGAAGTTCACCTTAGGATAGGTGTGTGGTTCCACGCAAGTGCCTGCGTGACGTTAGCTGGAGCGGAGCGGGACGATACGCTAACGATGGTACAAGAGAGGCGCGCTTGAGTTGTAGGGTGTACTTACCAAATGATCCGCTGCTGTAAAGCAGCGCAGTAGCCAACCTGTGAGATAAGAGGGTAGTGGTGAAGTAGGTGCTGAGAAATTAGGACTAAGGGAAAATAAGCTGGAATTTATATTCATAGGCCCCTGGCAATCTGTCGCTCTTTATGCATGATACTACTTAGAATGCGGGAATATTAATGTTGCAACCCCTCACTTTAGCTACATTCTCTATAGTGCTTGCTGCTCTGTACCAACTGAATAGCGTTGCTAATCGCTATAGAGCATTAAAAGATACAATAATTAAATATTAATGTCATGTGCAATAATAATTAATGATTAACTATATTTTAAGTAATAATAGATTTTTTTAATAGGTAAGTATTATTATAAATCTAATATCTAACTTAACCTTACCACCTGAAAAACCTATTGAACAAACCAAACCTAACAACCCTACTACTTAGCCTACACAAACACATCACAGCATTGAACACCAATCCTCCCAACCCCCATAAGGCCTCCTACTCACAACCCCCATCCCTTACCTATCCAACTTCCCGCGCAACACAGCCAAAACAATCAAGCATATCATCACAAAACACACCAGACACCGACCAGCTTTTTATTACCAAGGAAAACCCACCCCGCGCCTTCCCTTGCGCATCGACCGCGAACAGGTCTTGTATTTTAGTAGAAGCTAGTGTCGAAAGACATATAGATCGTGAGTAGATTCTGATATGCTTTGCGATACATCCAAAACACTTTCTGTTCACATATAACCTGTCTTCTTTCCTACGCGTGAGATTGGAAAGGGGTGACATGCAAAGCCCTGGGAGACGCACACCATGATGAAAACGCGTTGTATATCTATCTACCACTCAGCGACTAGCTCGACTTGGTTGTTACGGTATGCGGGATTGAATCGAGGATGTGTAAGATGGATGCGAGATGCTTTTTGGTGGGGTTGGAGAGCGCTGTTATTCCTTTCCTCGTTGATGGTCATGTGTGTGTTGCTAGGGTTTGGGCAGCTATTGTGCCATGCGCTTCTGAGAGCGATGAGGTTGGGTGTGCGTGCTGCTGGTAAGGTCTGATGACGCTGACTTGGTGCGGTGGAGAGTGGCCAGGATGAATTGAGGGCAGTTCTTAGCCAGGGCGGGTGCTTCGAGTGAGATGCTCTGCAAAGGCAGGCCGCATGGTCGTATGTGCTGCTAATCCCTCTGCTCGATATGTATATATACCGACTCGTCCGCCGGCTGCTCCCAATAATCCGTACTCAAGATGGGTTCAGCCACATAAACTCCAAATGCGACTGTTCCTCGGGGCACGCGCTCTACACAATACCCTCCTGGAAACGTTCAACGCCCTTCTTAATCTCCTTGACAATGTCTGCCGCCTCCTCCACACTCGCGGCCTCGAAGTCGTAGCGCTTCGTCTCTTTCTCGCGATACACGAGTAGCCTGACTGTTTTCGGGTGCTTCTTGCTGACTTTTGTGCCTACTACGCTGCTGAAGTGGACGGTGGTCGTCTTGCCTTGCCCTTCGAGGACACCGCCCACGGCGCCGGCGCGTCGGCCTGACTCGCCGGGCATAATGTGGATGTATTCGTTGTCGAGGGCGATGGTGCGGGATGTAGACGATGCGAACGACATGGGTTGTTTGCGGAGCACGGCGTAGCGGCGGTAGTAGCCTGTCGATGTCAATGCGAGAGCCGAGGCATCGACGCTCCTTGCGAGTGGGTGGATCAATTGCTGCCCAGAGACAGCAGCGTGCACTCTGTCGCCCTTCTTGGTCTTCTTCGGTGCGCCGCCGGTGCTGATGATCAGTGGTGCGTTTGGTGAAGATGAGCCTGGGCTGCCTGATAGACCCATGATACCATCAGCGATGAAGCGCCGGCGCAGCAAGTCGACGTCTGCGTATTTTCCAAGAGCCTCGACAGTGCGATCCAAAGGAGCAACTGTGGTTGACTGGCTGACTTTGAGCAAGTACAGGGCCTTGTCGAGATGCAAGTCATGACATACTTTGTCGAAAATCTCGTCAATGTACGTGTCTGTGGTGCAAGGCACAGGGATATGCCTCGTGTTGAAGTTCTCGTCGGTATAGTGAACATTGACGGTCTTGGGTGCGCCGACACGACTTGCAGCGTGCGAGGACGACGTAGTAGGCGCATCCGCAAGGTTACTCGTGTCTTTCCGCGTCGCCTTGGGCGCAAACGACGGCCCAGTGATAGGGTTGCGAAAGCTCTTTGCGCGGCTTGGGATGGGCTTTGCCAGCTGTTTAGGTGCCTCTTCCTGCTCCTCTGAGACATCCTTTTGCGAGTTGACTGATGCCGCAGCTTCCTCGCTGTACACAGGAGTCAACTTTTCGTTTTCTGCAATCTCCCGTGCTGATGCTTCCACCAGAGCAAACTCGTCCCAGGGCTTGTCTCGGGCTCGAGGACGCATGCCACGGGAGTTGTTGGATGCGAAGTCTTTCAATGGCTTGTTCCTGGTCAAAGGTGGGAACTCGTCATCCACCTCATCATCGTCCCACATGCGCATGACCCAACAGTTGACGTTGCACTTCTCAGGGGCTAAGGGAGGCTCTATCTTCTCTTCCTGGTAGCGGTGCAGTGCGTACCCGATTGCCTCCGCTACGGTGATGCCTTCGCCCTTGTCATTGAACTTCCGCAACAGCAGCTCGAGTGGTTTCAGTGGCTTCGAGGACCACGGGCAGTAGATTTTCAAGTACAGGGGATTTGACTGGGCTTCACTCGCAGCGTTCCAAACAGCGAAGCGTGCAAGCGGGTTGGTTGGCTTGGACGACTTGGCTTGCAGCGCCTGTGTCAACGCGCTCACAGGCAAGATGAAGCTGATGGGTCGTGGGGGCGGCAGCGCTTGAAGGGTAGGCTGGAGCGGCTCTCTCCTCCTCTTCGGCGATTGGTTCTGGTAAGGTGTCAGTGCGGGCATGCCAGGCAAGGCGGCCGAGGGTGAGGAGTCAAGCGGATGGCCGCTGTCGCCCATGAGCGAGCCGCTATCTGCAGACCCGGAAAACTCAGAATCGAGGGAACTGTCTGATTCATTGCCCTCATGCAGGGCTTCCAGACGGCCGTTTGCATCCTCGTCGTCTTCGTTGATGGGTTTTGACAGCAGCTGATGAGAGCTTGCTGCCTTTCGCACGTGCTTGACACGCCTCTTCTGAAAGCCCGAATTATCGAACTCATTCTCCGAGGACATCTCGCTGCTGGTGATGGTGTCTCTGCGGGCACGACCCTTTACGGCGTCAATGCTGCCAAAGGATCCCTTTGCCAGAAGGTTTTCGGGCGGTCGCGAGGGCGAGGTGATCATGACCGAGGGCTGATCGCCGCTATCAGCGAGCTCGTTGCGCAGAGCCGAGCCGCGGATGGGGGACGAGCCAGAGCGCGTGCGCAAGGGCATTTTGGTGAACTTGATCAGGTTCGCTGGGCGATCGCTGGCGTCGTCTTCGTCGCTCTCATCGCTCAGGTCACTGCTGTCGTCCTCCTCCAGCAGCTCTTTGCGCCTCCGTCTCTTCGCATTCAGAGTCGGGCCGACGGTGTCGTTGCTACCGCCCCCGGTGACCATGCCGCCCTCTTCCTCGTCGTCGCCGAAGCCCTCGGGCGCCTTCAGTCCAGCCGAGCGCGGCGCCTGGAAGTACTCGGAGGTGATGGCGGTCGGGATAGGTGGAGAGTAGGTGCGCTTGATATCCGCGGGGTTGGGCGCCCATCCTGCAGCGCGGAAGCCGACCTGGTTGAGGACGCTCGAGTTGACGTTGATCAGCCGCTCGCCGACGCCGTCCTTGATCGACGAGAGGTAGGAAGTGCGCAGCTGGTACAGCACGAAGCTGAGGGGGTCAGCTGCGGTGCGCGCGGGGGTGGTCGACCGGCTTACTCTTCGTTTTGAAGGAGAGACATGGCTGCTGGGAATCTTGGTGTGTCACTTCATCGAGAAGGAAGGCGTTTAGAGGTCTCCAGGCCGGCTGGAGGGGTATCTTAGAATGTACAGTGGGTGTTGAAGGTGTGGGGTTGACGGACCGTTTCACCGACAGGCACTGGCAACGGCGATCAGCCGCGGCGCGTCATGGCAACCCAAACCTTCTGGCGCGCAGACTTCACCTCGACCACCACCCGTTGCCATGAACCTGATTGCATACTCCGACTCCGAATCTGACGGAGAGGCGCCCGCGACTGCGCCTGCGCCAAAGCCTGCGTCCAAGACGTTCCAGAAAGTCGTCGACCGCTCGAACCCAGGCCGCATCAAGCTCAGTCTGCCCGGCGCAACCTCAGCAACCACCGCCCAGGATGACATCGAGTCCGAGGCACCACCGGCGAAGAAGCCGCGCATTGGAGGTGGCGGTGGGCTGAGCGGTTTCAACTCGATGCTGCCTGCGCCCAAGAAGGCAAACGCAAAGGTGCCCGCAGCAAGCGCAGCACCGGGGAGCAGAGGACTGGGCAAGGGACTGGGCGCTGGTGTAAACCTCAGGACTGGTGCCGAGCCTGCATTCAAGAGAGAGCCAAAGCTGGAGCTCGAAGAGTATGATGAGAGCGGGAACGTCGTAAAGAAAGAGCCGATGAAGAAGGACGATTTTAGGGCCCTGTTCAACCTGCCAGCACCAAAGTCAGAGCAGAAGGCATCGCCCAAGCCCGAATCGCTGGTATCACAACCACAGCTTGCAGAAAACGCGCCAAGTGCTAAGCCAGCAGCGCCCAGATTCGTGCCAATGTCGGTGGGCAAAGGCAAGAAGAAGAAGCCTGTTGCACCAAAGGTAGTCGCAGCACCTGCAGCGGGGACTACGCCAGCACCTGCAGCGGCTGTCGACGCCCAACCGCCAAAGAAGCCAAAAGTCTCACTCTTCGGTGTCTCGCAGGAGGAAGAAGAGCCCAAGGCCACTGCACGCGGTGCATACCAGCCGATGATGTACGGCTTCGATGAGGAGGAAGATGATGATGATGATGATGATGTACCGGAAGAGACCATCAGTGCGCAGAGCACACACCAACCTGCCCAATACATACCAACTCCACCCGCACCCAGCGGCCTCGGCAACATAGCATCAGAACTCAACTTGTCCGAGGCTGAGCGGCGGCAGCTGTTTGGAAAGAAGGGTCGCAACGGGCCAGACTTTTCCTCAGCTCGCATCGTCGAATTCAACACGGACACTGAGTATGCACACAACGAGCTGGTTCGGCAACAGGGCGAACAGGCGCAACACAACCCCCTCAAGTCCATCTCCGGCACTGGCAAGAACAGCCTGCGCAGCTTGGTCAATGTCGCTACTACGCAGAAGGACGCGCTCGAAGAACACATTGCACAGGGTCACAGGAACAAGCGCGAAGCCGGGAACCGCTATGGCTGGTAGGCAGTACTAGTCAAACGCTCAATGCTCGCCGCGTTTCCTGAGCACGAAGAGCTACTCAGTGGCAGCTGCCATTCAAATATGCTCCTTTCTCTCTCCCTCACGTGATGTCGATATACCAGCTTCCTGCACGTTGAGTACAAGAGGATTTCACACTGTCCACTCCGCTCACCTCTGCCCACCGTGCGAGTAGTCCTTCATACTTGCCCCAGCACTTAGACGGACCAAGATGAATCAGTAGCACGCAGGCTCGTCACAAGTTTGGAGTGTTATCCAGTGTCTGATTGCGCCGGCGTTTGCTTCACTGCCGTTCTGAACAAAGCGCTAAAGAGTTGCCTTCACCTCGCTTCGCAGGTTCACCGCAATGTCCGCCCGGTCAGTAGGTATAATCACCGCTCCCTCCGTTTGTCTTGAGACATTTTTGGTTGGTGGTTGCAACTTTGTCATCTTGATTCACGATTAGCATTGGCAGAGCGCTTTTGGCCTCGTCTTCCTCCAGCCTCCACCATGCCGCCAAAGCGTGCTTCTGCCGCGCGAGGTCAAGCACCGACAGAGACGGATACATATCGATCGAACATCCGTGGCGATCAAAAAGAAAGGGTTGGCAACGAGTCTGTGTCCAATGCGCCAGGTAAGAAGAACAAGAGGAGGAACAGAAACCGGATAAACCGTGGATCGAAGCCGGGCAGGAATGAAATAGTCGAGGATGCGGATGGCGTTGAGACCGAAAGCGTAGGTGAGGCTGAGCGTGAAGAGGCTGGCTCTAATACAACCTCGCCGCCATCAGACACGGACACACTTGCCACAGAGCCACTGTCTCAGTTCCGGCTCGGGCGCGAGTCGCCGCAAACTCCCAAAGGCACCTTTGTCGAAGTCCCCATCTTAGCACACTACGAGCTCCGCGAGCTGCCCAGCGTCGACGATGATGAAATTGACGACGATGCAATCAACGACGAAGGCCTGTTTGCCACGCAACATATCGAAGCAGGCACCCGCATCATCAGCGAACAACCACTCCTCACTCTCCCAGCGCCAGGCGATTCCGTACCACAGCTCATGGCAGCCTACGAGAACCTCTCCAAGCCCGACCAAGACGCCATCTGGAACCTACGACCCGCCGCAGCAACAGCCTCAGACGCGCTCATGAACCTGCGCTACCTCACCGACGCCCTGCACACCGACCTCCAAAGAATCGAACACACACCAGAAGCCTCCAGGACCTTAGCCGACCATACCACCCTCCTCGAAATGTCCCCAAAGCTACAATACGCAGCGAAAGTATACCGCATCGCCGCGCGCTGGCACGCCAACCGCTCCTCGCTGCTCAACACGCCCCTCGAGCAGCGCGCCCACCTCCCCAACGGCACCCCCATAACCGGCCTGTTCATCGCACGCGCACGCATCCGCCACTCGTGCGTGCCCAACTGCTTCGCAAGCTACGACCCCGACCGCGGCGCCATCAACGTGCACGTCACGCGGGCCATCGCGCCGGGCGAGGAGTTGACGTGCGCCGCCTTCGCAGACACAATGTACTACCGCACCGCCGCGGATCGCGCGGAAGAGCTGCGGAATTGGGGACTGGCGTGTGCGTGCGAAGCGTGCGATGCAGAGCGACCGGAGTACGCACTGCACGAGGGCGCGCGCACGCGCGCACACACACGTGTCGTCCTGCTCACTGATGTGCTGACGCGACTTGAAGAGGGAGAGGACATGGACGAGGTACAAACCCCCCCCATTTCTTTTTTCCGAGTCTGTGACTGCAGCTAACACGCTCAGGACACCCTCACCTCGACGCAGAAACTCCTCCTCGACCTGATCCGCGACCTCAAAACCAGCGGGTGCGAATCCGCTGAGATAGTCCGCTGGCGCAACATTCTCGTCGATCGCATCCTGCCTGCGCGCGCGCGGGTCGTGCCGCGAGCAGAGGTGCAGGTTGTGTGGCGGGTTTGTTTGGAGCATGCGCGGGAGAGCGAGAGGGTGGGTGGGGTATGTTTTGGGGGGGATCGGGGGGAGGTTATGGTGCTGCGGGAGACGAGGGAGAGGGTTGAGGGGGTGGTTGGTATGCTGGAGAGTGGGGAGGAGGAGTGAGGGACTGGGGGTGGAGAGGGGGAGGTTGTGGATAGGATAAGAAGGGATAGTATGCGTGAGTAAGTCTCGCTCGGGTATCATATTCCAACTACTTTGCCTTCCCGGCCGCTGCTTTGGCCTCGGCCGCCTCTTTCTTGCGCTGCAGGTACCGCTCCTTCGCGCTGCTAATCTCCGTGGCCGTCTTCTGGCTCTTCGCCGCATGCTGCAGCTTCGCCTGCTCCTCTGCTTCTTCATCGGCCTTGCGCTTATTTGCCGCCTCGATCTGCTCGGCAATCATAGCCGTCTGGCGCTCGCGCTGTGCGCCCTTGCCAGGTCGTGGTTGATACGTCAGCGGACTGGCCTTGGGCTTGTTCTGTTGGGCATCGAGCGGCGAGGCGCGCGGCTTGGCTACGATGTTGAGTCCCGCGGAGAGCAGCTGGCGCTTGTCTGCGATCTCGCCAGCGTCGTTGAGCGTGACGTGTTTGCCCTGCGCGCGGGCTTCTTCTGCGATCTGGCGATCCGTCTTCTCTGCCTCGAGGACGAGGGACTCGCCTGCAGCGCTGGCGGCGGCCGCGTACTGCATTGCTTCTGCATGGCGTGCCTCCTGTTCGGCGAGCATCTGCTTATGGAAGCCCTGCATGCCAAACTTCTTCTTCTGGCGCTCTTCCTCTTCCAGCCTGAGCGCCTCTTCGGCTTCGGCGCGCCGCGCTTCTTCCTGCGCTGCTTTGTACGCGCCCGTCACGAATTTGTCCTTGTCAGCAAACTCGTCGCCCTCGGCCTCGCGCTCCCTAGCTAGCAGCTTGTCGCGGGCGCGCAGCTGGTCTTTTTTGCGCTGCTCCGAGGCCTCGAAGAGCGCGTCGATGTATTTGGGCTTGAGGGCGGCGGCGTCGGCGGCCTTGGCGGCCTTCATGGCGGCCTCCCGGGCGTGGATGGCATCGTAGGCGCTGTCGTAGTCGTAGAGGGTGGCGTCCTGCTGCGCGGCTTCAAGGGCGAGCTGCTCGGCTTCTTTGGCGCTGGCCGAGTAGCCGATGGTGGTTGGGTCGTCTTCTCGTGCCTTTGCTTTCTTCGTGGGTGGGACGGGCGGAGCGCCTTTCTTTGGTTTTGGCGGTGCGGGCTCGGACGGCCCTGCTGAGGCGGGTGTGTCGTCGAAGTGGAGGGCGCTGATTTCTTCGACGTTGCTCGCTTTTGCCTTTGCTTTCCCTTTGGTGTCTTCGTCGTCGTCGCCGCCGAGCAGCGGTTTCTTCTTTTTCCCGAGCGCCGGCTTTGCGGGCCCGTTTGCGAGTTTGTTCTTCACATTGAGCCCGAATTTGAACGACATGGTGTGCGATGCGAGAGACTGAGAGTGACGGGCGTGGAGCGGGTCCCATGCCAGCCAAGACGTTCTTGCCCGCCAGTAAAAGAGTTGCTTTCTCCGCAGACCCCCGCCTGCCCTTCTCCACGACCACGCCTGTCTGCCTTTCTTTCCGCTTCCCACACTTCCCGCCCAACTCCATGCACAGCTCCATCTTCTTTCACGCCAACTCGCCTCGCCATGGAGGCCCCGGCTGACAACGCCACCACCGCCACAGACGCCTACACCACCGCCAAGCCGTCCAAATTCCACTTCAAATCCTCGTCGCGGCGCAAGCGGCGCGCCTCCCACTCCGACTCGGAACGAGACAGGAAGCATCGCTCCAAGCGCCGCCGCTCAGACGATGAGTCCCCGCGCCCCCGCTCCTCACGGCGCAAGCACCGCGACCACCACGACCGCCACCCCACCTCCACCGCCGATGGCTCGTACTACGACCCCGACGCCCGCTACCGCGAGTCGCTGTACGACCAGATCGACGCCAACGACCAGGACGTCTTCCGCGAGTCGCTCTTTGACGCACTTGCCGACGACGAGGGCGCCGCCTACTGGGAGGGCGTCTACGGGCAGCCCATCAACATCTACCCGACGCAGAAGCCCGGCCCTGATGGCAAGCTGGAACGCATGACCGAGGACGAGTATGCCGATTTCGTGCGCACCAAGATGTGGGAGAAGAGCCACCAGCACGTGGTCGAGGAGCGGGAGCGCAGGGAGCGGGCGAGGAAGGCGAGAAAGGAAAATCAGAAGCAGTGGGACGAGCAGGCTGAGCAGGAGGACCGGGAGAGGGAGGGCATCAGGCGTGCTATGGAGGATAGTCTTCGCCGGGGCGAGGAGCGGAAGCGCGCCAAGGAGGCGGCGAGGAGTTGGGACGTGTATGCGCAGAAGTGGGAGGCGCTGGCCACGCTCGATGGCGCTGCTGAGGGCGTCGATGCAGCGGACGTTATCCCCTGGCCTGTGTTGTCGGGCAACGTGAAGCACGTCGATAAGTCTGAGATTGAGCGCTTTCTGCGTGCAAGTCCGGCGTGGCAAGAAGACGCGAGTGCCCTGCTCAAGGCGGAGAGGGTGCGCTGGCACCCGGACAAGATGCAACGGCGTTTCGGAAAGAGGATCGATGAAGACACAATCCGCAATGTCACGGCTGTGTTCCAGGTCATTGACCAACTATGGAGCAAACGCCGGGCCTGAGTGCAGCGAAGACGAGACAGTGTAGACATATCATGTCACCCCTTTGATTGTGCAATGCACCGCTGGACAACTTCACATCCAGACTACCCTTAGACACTGCATCCACCCCGTCCAGCCAACCAACCCTAGACCGCCGGATACCACCTCTGCACAAACCTCGCATCGCCATCACTTGGATGCGTATTCCTCCCCACCCACCTCGTTGGCTGATCCCTATCAGGCCGTCCATCACTCCCTCTAGCCCACGCAGAAATAGGACACGCCCCCGGATCAGTAAAACACTCCACCCTATCCATGTTATCCGTCGACGTGTACATCTGAATCGAATCCAGATCAAATCCACCTGCCTCCTCGGTGCCAGGCTGCTTAACGTACTCTGCGCCGCGGAAGTCGTAGTAGTCCGCCACATTCACGTTTTCGCAGAGCTGCGTGTGCGCTTCACCCTCGGTCCAAGCGGGATTGTCGCGGCGGACGGCGGCGAGCGCGGCGCCGTACCCGTCGACGTTGGCGCACTGGTAGTGGATGTACTCGTCGCCTGGAGCGTTAGCACAACTTCCCACGGGGGGCACGGGACCTACGGTCGCTGCGGGCTACCTCGTGGATCATGCCAAACACTACAAAACACGTCAGTTGCGCCTCGTGAACGCGCAGCCCACGCACCGTGTCCAAACTACACACGTCAGTCCCACCCAGGATATCCTGACCAGTTCCGCACTCACTCACTCACCTCATGCGCAATCGAATCACCGCTCACCCGCGGCCCCAACCGCATCAAATGCCTCCCCTTCCCCCCCTCGCCCTGAAACCCTACACTCGCATCGGCCCCCTCCCCCATCTCCCCGCGCACCTGAATCCACAGCGTCTCCCCCGGCACTTCCCCGTTCCACACCGCGCGCCCATCCTCCCCGTTGACAAACTCCCCCCGCCCGTCCACAACAAAGCAGTACCGCGGCGCCCGCTCCGGATCATCGTGGCGTCCGCTGTGCGCCTCTTCGAACGCGAGATTCGTGGTCCCGGAGAAGGCGGGGGAGTCGAGTTTCATGCGCCACCGCAGCAGCGCCGACTGCACTGCGCAGTCGATGTGCTGGCGGGTTGAGGGGTTGGTGTAGCAGTATCGGACGACGCGGCGGGAGCGGCCGCGGGGGGTTGTTGAGAGCGGCCAGGGGGTGTGGAGGGATGTGGTGAGGTCGCTTGCGACGCCGTGTGAGGGGGGGAGGGGGGAGGAGGTGAGGGTTGTGTTGGAGCGGGTGAGGCAGTGGGGGGTGGTGGGTGAGGACAGGGAGAGGAGGAGGAGGAGGAGGAGGAGGAGGAGGGCTGTGAGGAGGTGGCGCATGGTGGGCGAGTTGTTTTAGTGGAAGAGAGGAGTTGAGAGGGGGGTTTGGGGGGATGTGGTGTTTTGGAGGTGGGGTGGGGTGGGTCGAGGTGAAGGTGAAGGTAGCGTGGATAGCTCCGCCGCCTTTACTTAGACACAGGCCCAGTCAAACCTCTGAATCTAGGTCATTTACAACCATGTACCCATCCGGGACGTCCCTACTTCACACAACAACCAACCCCAAAGCCCTCACCCCCAACCCTCCACCGCCTCATCAGCAGACCCCGTCAAACCCAGCATTCACCACTCTACCACCACTCCACCACCCGTATACCACCTCTGCCCAGCCCCCGCATCCCCATTCTCAAACTCCCCATTCAACCCAACAACCTCCAGCGCCCCCCTCACGAACCGTCCACCAACAACCCCATACTTAACCAGCGCGCACCCCGCCAACACTCCGGCCTTGACCCGCTCATCGAACCATACAGCATAACGGACGCGGCGTCGCACCCTGTGGGCTCGGCTGAACCTCGCGCAGGCGGCGCTGGGGAAGTCGAGCGTCTAAGATGAGTTTGTCTTCGCGGGGGATGGCTGGGCGGATTTGCGGGAAGAGGGGTGTTTGGATGGGAAGAAGATTGAGAGGGGAGGAGGGTTGATGGGTGAGTGCTCGTGGATCATGCCGAGTACTATGGCCTATTATCAGGTCTATTTATGGATGGGAGGAGGAAATGAAGCATGGGCGAAGTACGCCAGTTAGTCATCTCCCGTCGGCAGTGTGAGGTTAAGTAACTTACCTCGAGCGAAGGTGGTGGGTGGGAGGCGAGGAGCAATAGCCAGAAGAGGCGCATGACGATGGCGGTGTGGTTGTCTGAACGTGTGGAGGATGAGATTGAGATGTTTTGCAGTTTGAGCAAGCGAGATTCTTGGGAGCAGTGCGCGGCTCTTGGTCCAGGTGAAGGTGAGACTCGTGGTGAAGCGCTCGACGGCTGGCCTCCGAAGGTCATCTTTTGGATCTGGGCGAGCTGTCTCTCAGCGAGCTTTGGTAGTCGTGAGCAGATACATGCTGGGGAGGCTGGACGTAAGTAGCATGGAGATATCACTCTGTTCTGTGAAAGCGATTGGCGGCTGGCCAGCCGTGAGTCCCTTGCCACCCTGGCTCAGGATCGCGTGGCGCGTCAGGTAACAGAGGACCTCGTGGGCCGCAACAAGTATAAGGCGGTTCATGCCGATGGTCTGCCACAATCAGCTTCAATCCACTTCTTCCAAACAGCATAGTCCACACTTCTCTTCTCAGCATCCCCCCAGCTCCTCTCCCGCCGCCTTTCCACCTCCTTACACTTCCCACACTCCTCGCTCCGGCACGAAAACACATACACCGCAGACCGCTCCACCGCATCCCCCCGTCTACGATCCACACCCCCTTCCAACTCTTTACTCGCATGCCCACCATCGCGATACTTCCCGTTAATCAAATACCCCAGCCCCTCAATCGGCAAAGCATACAGCCTCCTCTGCTCGTCCACCCCCCAAAACGAGTCCGCGTTCAACCTGCGCCCCGGCGCTGCGTACGCGAGGAACGCGACTCGAACGGGGCGGACACCGTACGGCACGCCGGCATACCGACACGGCAGCGCCGTATACCCCTCCACGCACTGCACCAACCTCAGCCCATCTATTTTCCTCGGGGGGAGCGGAAACAACGTCCCCTGACACCGTTCTCGCAGGGCGGGCACATCGGCCTCCCGCAGCGGTTTTCCCCGCGCGCCGTGGGCCCATTCTTGGACGAAGTCGATGTACTCGATCCGGAGCGTGGTGGCCTGCGGATGGATGAGGTTATGTACGCAGCGCTGGAGTAGGCGCCATAAAGTGTCGGGTTGGGCTTGGAGATGCATCCATTGGTGTTCGAATCTGTAGTGCCAGTCCACGACGAGAGTCACGTGGCGGACGTGGCGGGTGAGAATAAGTTGGAGGCGGGGGTTGAGCTCGTGGAAGTGTCTGATTATTCCTGTTGAGGTTAGGAATGACTGGCGGTCACTGCGGAGTTGTGATACCTAGGCCGTCGGTTGCGATGGAAGCTGAGGGCCGGCTGGATTCTGTGTACTCCTTGTGCAGCTGCCAGTTTACTTCGAGGAGATAGGGTAGGGGTGCATTATGGATTGTGACGAGGACGGTGGTTTGAAGACTCTGGTTGAATCCGTAGTCGTCTTTGAAGGTAATGTCTTGGTGGAGGTAGCTGTAGATGTTGTTGCGGATCTCGCGCGGAAGAGCCAGGAAAGGGGGAGTCATCTTGGGATCATAGACGCAGAGTGAGCTTTGGCGGAGCGCAGTAATGAAGGTGTGAGAGCCGTGCGATACTCAGCCTTACATATCTGTTGTTGGCGCCTGGCACTGCGAGGGACTGCGACCGGTCAGCAAGGCCCCCTGCCCGACGCCACCAACTCCATTGTCAATAGGCTGAACGTATGCCGTTGAACCGTAGAGTATGTATCAATCAGTACATTCTACGCTCAGGCAGCACAAACAGACATACTGTTCCTACTGTACCTAAAGGCATTAAACGAGTGAGCCAGGTGTAGTTAGTGGAGCAATCCGAGGCTTAATTACAAGGCGTCAACTTTCACGCTCGGCAATCCTACGGGAATGACAAGCACCCCAGCCACGCGCACAAGCTACCGTGAGTCCGTGACAGGCACGGCGGTCAATGTCGCCTCGCATTGGCCGTCCAGCCATAGCATCCTGTCCAGTCCATCATTTGGCTCTGCAACCAACAACATCTTCCCGATTGCTCCCTCTACCTCAATAGTCCTAAACCCTGCCGAAGCCACGAGAGCGCTGCGCCCGTCGATCGCAGACAATCCTAGCAAAACCAGGTAAACGCGTGGATACTTATCAATGTCGTTGCAAAACACAACCATATCGTACCATATCATGCCATTATCTTCTGTTCTCTTTTTTGTTCGCAAAAAATTCAGTGTCTGGCTTGACTTGTACTCCTGCTGCGTGACCGAGTTGCGCTTTGTTTTGTATCGCTCGTCTCGCCTGGGCTGCGACTCCGAGTCCGGCTCGGCCGACGGTCTCTGCTGTCATAGCTCCTGCTCCTGCTTCTACTCCTCCTATCGTCGTCGTCTTGACTACGACTTCTACTCCTCCTCCTGCTATCGAAGCTTCTGCTTCGACTCCGACTGTCGTAGCTGCGACTCGTATAGCTCCTCGCACTCCTGTCGGTACTAGCACTTGCTTCCCTTTCTTTTGCACGCTCCTCCTCCTCATCCAACATGTCGATTTCATCCCCCAACGGACTCTCCCTCGGCTCCAACAAATCCAGATCCTCGAGCTGGCTCCTCGGCGGCATTTTCCACAGACTAGTCGCGCAGATGCGGTCTTTTGTAAGCAAGTCGTCGACGAAAGCGTCGACGTGGGTGAGGGTAAAATTTTCTTTTAAGCGGCGTTTGATCTTGCGGTAGTCGGTGAGGAGGGGCTCGAGGGCGGTGTGGATTTCGACGGGGGACCAGGCGAGGCGGATGTAGAATGCGGCGAGGCAGCGGAGGTATTTGAAGGAGCCTAGTTTGCCTTGGGCGTTGAGGTCGCGGGGGGTGTTGGGGGTGTGGTTGGGGTCTTCGGGTTTGGTGGGTTCAGCGTCGCCGGTGTGGTCGCCGTCTTCGGTTTTGGTGTCTTCGTCGTCATCGTCTTCGTCGCCCCGGAAATTCAGCATCTCCAGCACGATCCCCTTCTCAGGCACCAGCTGCAGCATCTTGAATGCGAGACATAGAAATGGCGTGGGTCTGCCTGTGATGCCCGACGTGCCGCCGATGAACTTGAGCTCGACTGCGCGGTCGCATAGGGTTGCGGCGTTGAGGCCGAAGCACTGCTCTTTCCAGTAGTAGCTCTCGGTGATGCGCTCGCGCACGCCTTTCTCGAAGAGGAGCGCGGGGTTTTGGCCGCGGATGAGGGCGCCTGAGTAGCCGCGGTCGTCGAGGAGGGCCGAGGCGTCGGCGCGGTCGTAGGCGGGCTTGGACATGGCGGGGGGTCGCTATTGCATGGTCGAGGGGGTATGAGTGGAGGTGGAGGTGGTGCGACGAAGAGAAGGCGCTTTGTGAGACTGCGTCGGGGTGCTCGAGATGGTGGAGCTTGTACTAGTCGACTGCTGCCGCCGCCGCGAATTTCCAGGCCTTGTCGATAGTTTCCCCGCCAACACGGCCTGTCAACACTCCCGCGGCCAGCCCTATGGAGTCTGGCCCAGGAACAACGTCACACGCGTCGCGACGGCGCTTATTTGTCGCCTGAGGACTTGACGACAATATCACATCGCAAGACTCTCTGCATATACACTTTCCAAAATCATGGGCAGGCTGCTGCTCACCAGCGGGCAGGTGTCGGTCATCCTGTCTGCCATCATCAGTACGCGCCACGCACCCTGCGGCTCCGACTCCCACTGACACGCGCAGTCTTTGCCTTTACGTTTGCGCTGTTCCTCTCGGGCTACGTCCTGCAGCAGCGCTATGTGCACAACCTCCAAGCCGCGATCAAACCGCGCATACCAAAACCACTACCCGTCCCCAAGCCAGTCGCGCCGCCGACGCTCGACGAGAAGTGGGCACGCCCCGTAGGCGGGCGGCCCGAGGCGCAGGATGCCATGGCGCAGTACATGAGCGGGCAGGAGCTGGACTGGAGCCGGCTGGGCTACGTGCAGGTGGTGCGGTCGCACGTCGAGCTGTGCAGCGCGGTGATGCTGCTGTCGGATCTGCACAAGATGAAGAGCCCCGCGCGGCGCGTGCTCCTGTTCCCGAAGCCCTGGCTGCACGAGGCCGTCGACGACAACTACAGCGCTGAGATGGCGACGACACGGAGACTGCTGGGCACGGCCGCGCGCCGCTACGGCGTCACGCTGATTCCCATGGAGCCCCTCCTCGACGGCGCAGACAGCATGCTGCCGTCGTCGTACTCGCTCGCCAGCCTGTACTCGCTGGTCGACTACGAGCGGCTGATGTACCTGCAGGGCCCTGGCGTCCTGCTCGACGCCTCGTCGCTGGACTCGCTCCTTGCCTTTTCCCAATCAGAGCCCATGGCCGCCTACCCAGCCAGCGCAGAGCGGAACGACATGTCCACAGCGCTGCTCATGGTCCATCCCACCCAAGCCTCCTTCCAGCAGCTCAAGGCCCTGCGATCCACCCACCCCACGTCCGATCTCGACCTCTTCCGCGCCGTCTTCCACACACCCGGCAGCCTGATCTCCGAGTGGTCGCTGTCGATGGGCAACGTGGTCTACGCCTCTGAGACGCTGCGCAGCGTCCCTCCAGACGACGCCTTCAACGCCACGGCGTTTGAGCAGAGCACGACGTTTGTGCGGCTGTCGGACCCAGAGATGCCGGGGCCCGAGTACGACGTGCCTTACAGCACGCGAGCGAGACTGCGGCCCAGGAATGAGGAGGCGCAGCTGGCGTGGAGCAGGCTGTACGAGCGCTTCAGACAGCAGCGCATGGAGGTGTGTGGGCTGGATCTGGAGTACTGGAGTCCGCTGGTGCTGACGGGGCTGGGGGAGGCTCATGAGCTGTAGAGGATTTTTGTATACCCGTTGTGAATCAATTGTATCATTGTGAATCAATTGTATGACTGTTTTCAAACTGACTTGGCACGAACGAGGTGGTCCATTGTGAATCACGTGTTATGAATCGACTTGGTGAGGACTAGATGGGTGCGGCATGTTTTGGTACTGGTGATGTAAGGTTGTGATGTTGATGTGCTATAGTAGTCGCGAGTTGATTTGGTTATTGCGATGATGGTCGTTCTGGTTGGCTGACGTTGGCATCGGTCTCGCCCTGGCGCCCACCAGGTTACCGCGCGCCCATCCGCCGATCCCAGATCTGGCCTCTCGGCGCTGGCATGACGCAACCCGGCCAGCTTGCTCACTCGGTCCGTACGCAGCACCCAGCACCCAGCACCCAGCACCCAGCACCCAGCACCCAGCACCCAGCACCCAGCACCCAGCACCAAGCACCAAGCACCAAGCACCAAGCACCAAGCACCAAGCACCAAGCTGTGCTGCAGCTGTGCACCCGCGGTAAAGGGCTGCACAGGGCATGGAGGGAGACAGGCTGCTGGAGCAGATGCAATTGAAGCTGCACTCGCCATGACGCAGCGTGTCTGAAGCGTGTCCATGTATGTTTGCAGAGTGAAACAGGTGCTGCGCTGTGCGGCGCTGTGCGGCGCTGTGCGTGCACTGTCCACGGTCGACAGCTGCTTCCCCGCCTCCAGCCTCACCCAGGCAGCCCGCGGCGCGCTCGGCGAGTCCGTCTCCCTCCTCTGTGCACTCGATTCCCACCGGCACGCCCATGCTGCCCGCACTGCTGCAGTAACCTCGTCGTCTGTCGCGCGCCCTCTGTCTCCCGGCCCCTGCGACACCTGCGCGTCTCTTGCCCGTTGCCCGTTGCCCGCAGCTCCCCCGAGGCCACGGCAGCTGCTCTGCGCGGCTCTGCGCTGCTCAGCTCCCTCTCCAGGGCCCCCAGGGCGCCTTCGCATTCCTCATCTCCCCCCCAAGGCCCACGCCAGGCCTGCTCTCCCAACCCTTCCCCCCGATGCCTACCCTCGGATTCCTCAAGAAGAAGCGGACGAAGGACTCGGGCGGCTCCAAGGACCTCGATTCGCCGACGTCGCCCATCAAAGAAACGTCGTCGGGCTCGCCCATCACCCCAACCACCTCCAAGCACCGCACTTCGGGCTCGTTCCACCTGACCAAGACGCGCACCAACGACAGCGCAGCCCAGCAGACCCACGCCCTGCAGCCCGCGACCACGGCCCACAGCCACCAGCACTCGCAGCCGCCCGGGGGTCCGCAGCCGCCGCCGCACAAGCCCACCGACTCGATGAACCCCGCCTACAGCCCGCACCCCGTCGCGAGCCCGCACAGCAGCCCCCAGCAGCCCGCCCACCACGTCGCCAGCATCCAGAACCTCATCCACCCGACCAAAGACCACGCCGCCAACCTCGCGGCGAGCCCCAATGGCCCGGGCGCTGCCACCAGCAACGGCAGAGGCCCCGGCGCCGGCGTCCAGTTCACCGCGCAGCCCCTCAACCAGACCCGCGTCACCAAGGGCAAGTACTCGCTGACCGACTTCACCATCCAGCGCACCCTCGGCACCGGCTCCTTCGGCCGCGTCCACCTCGTCCAGAGCAAGCATAACCAGCGCTTCTACGCCGTCAAGGTGCTCAAAAAGGCCCAGGTCGTCAAGATGAAGCAGGTCGAGCACACAAACGACGAGCGCCGCATGCTGCAGCAGGTCAAGCACCCCTTCCTCATCACCCTGTGGGGCACCTTCCAGGACAGCAAGAACCTGTACATGGTCATGGACTTTGTCGAGGGCGGCGAGCTGTTCAGCCTGCTGCGCAAGTCCCAGCGCTTCCCCAACCCCGTCGCCAAGTTCTACGCCGCCGAGGTCACCCTGGCCCTCGACTACCTGCACTCGCACAACATCATCTACCGCGACCTGAAGCCCGAGAACCTGCTGCTCGACCGCCACGGCCACCTCAAGATCACCGACTTTGGCTTTGCCAAGGAAGTGCCCGACATCACATGGACCCTGTGCGGCACCCCCGACTACCTGGCCCCCGAGGTCGTCGCCAGCAAGGGCTACAACAAGTCGGTCGACTGGTACCTCTCTCTTCCTCACTTGATATCTCCTACTAATGAATGACCAGGTGGTCTCTTGGCATCCTCATCTTCGAAATGCTGTGCGGCTTCACCCCCTTCTGGGACGGCGGCTCGCCCATGAAGATCTACGAAAACATCCTGAAATCCCGCGTCAAATACCCGCCCTACATCCACCCCGACGCCCACGACCTGCTGCAGAAACTCATCACCCCCGATCTCACCAAGCGCCTCGGCAACCTGCACGGCGGCTCCAAAGACGTAATGAACCACCCCTGGTTCGCAGAGGTAACGTGGGACCGCCTGTCGAAAAAAGACATCGACGCGCCGTACGTGCCGCCTGTGCGCGCCGGTGTCGGTGATGCGAGCCAGTTCGACAAGTACCCCGAGGAGACGGAGGCCTACGGCCAGGCCGGCGACGACCCGTGCGTGGCGCCCCCGCCTTATGATATTGAGCATGTGCTAAAGTGTCCGAATAGGCATGGTCACCTTTTCCCAGACTTCTAGATAGGACGAGACGCCTTCCCGCGATCTCCCTTCCTGCGACCAGCCGTCGAAGGGGCGCCGTAGAAACACATTCTCCTCTTCTCCTAATCCCATGTTCCTCTGCCTCTCTCACATCTCATACATGGGATTTCTACTCGTCACCCTCTCTCTGCTATGAGAGAGCTGTCCTACTATTCTATACTATTACCTTATCAAACATCATCCCACGCAGGCGGCTGTGGCCCGCTAATGTACTTCTCTCCTTGTTTTGACTCCTTGGATACTGCCATCGTCGAGTATTCCCATGGTTCGCGTTATTGCTAAAGACGCGTCCGAGTCCGCGTGTGTGGCGGCTAGGCTGGGTGTGGCGGAACGGTGGTAGCGTAGTGCCAGCGAAAACGAAAATAAGCTTGCTCGCGAAGTCTATGGACGTGTTTGAGCTATCGTGAATGGGTTTGTGATGGTGGATTGTGCTGTGTCAAGGAGAATGTGAGGTGACGATGATGTATCGACCAAGCACTCAACGACGCATCAAACGCAGATCCTGTACTAGAACCACATTTCTATCTCATTCATCCATCTCGAAACTCTTTTTTTTTACATATGAATACACAGCATCTCGCCCCATGATTTGTCCAAGTAAAAGCTGGGTCTGGAGATGACATACGCCAAGCTAAGTGGGAGGACTAGTATCGATTCGGACACGCGCGTTTCCAAGTCACCTAGGTAATACAAAACATCACGCGATTAGAAGTAGAAGTAGAAGTATGCACTACAGGCAATTTTACTTCATGGGGGCAAGGATATGCTACAGGCACGGCACATGTGCTGTCAAGTGCCCGGAGAGATGGTATTCGAGGATCTTTGACCGACCGATCGCAACTCCACGAGCTCCGAGGACGTTACGGTACATAGGTAGGGTTGGTGCGAACGGTCTTGAGGATGAATGGGAACGTCGTTCCTTCCTCTCGAGAGCTACCTACCGTATCTTCTTAACAACGTCAGGAAACGTTTCGACCATACATTTGCGCTCGCCTCTGCTTCATCGAGCAGGTCGGACCATACCTCATTTCTTCAAGCAAAACTACTGGCCAAGTGAACAGCGACATACTCCATCCAGCTACCGCCGGCACTCACGACGGTCAGTGAGACTGAGACACCGCAGCTGCAGCACAATCGACTTTGTGACGACAGACTCAGGCTCTAGCATCTCCTCGGACAACTTCACTGCTCGACTTCATCCAGGTACCCACCGCCGAGAAAACCTTCGGGTCCATCCTTATGCGCCATGCATTCTTTGGCCTGGTATCTCTTGTTCTCAAGACATTGAAACACAAATGATGCGCTCGACAGTTGAATGCAGTTTCTCCGGTACCTACAATCCGATATCGCCATATGCCCACGTTCACGAGCCTGGACCACAGCGACAAGCAAGCTGGTTATTTGCATAGTCAGCCACAAAATAACATCGCCGCGGAGCAACTTTTGGTCTTCAGTTCGGCGTTTTGCTACCTTCGAGGCGCACTTGCGAAAGCTGCGAAGTTGCAAAGCGCTTCGATAACAGCTGTCCGGGCAAGCACCATGACGGGGGCCTAGAGATTTATCTACCTGTGAAACACATGCCGAAGGTCGATCTACAATAAGATCCAACAGCTGGTCGATAGCCTGTCGTGCCTCGCAATTTGACTGCGAGATAAGGCTTTTCGAAGCCACTGATTGGCTGATCAGCAACAAGCAAGGATTTCTACCCCAGATTGCGCGAGGGAGTGCAGGAGCTACAGTGGCTTGAATGAGATTCTGGTACTGAGATAATGATGAGACTTGTGCGACAACGGTGGTCGATATCGGTATCGTATTACACCAGGCTGACGCCTATCAGTCGACCAGTCGGCGACGAACCACGCAAGACCGTTCATCATCGCAGGACGCTCAGCTTGCACTATGGCAAAGCATGGAAAAGCTAAAAGCTCACTTATTTTTGGGATTTCGAGGCTCTGATGATGCTCTTGACAAGACGGCTTGAATTCCTATTGCAGCGCCACGAGCTGGCAACATCAAGCACAACAGCAATTGATTGTCATATCAGCATGTAGACACAGGCAAATGGTCAGCAACACCGCGGAAAAACGACTTCTCTTATTATCTCTCAGGCTTCGACAAGGTTGTCTGAAAGCGTTGCGCCAAGAGATAGCGAGAGATAAGAGAACGCCTGCTCCGCCGCCAGAGAACTTCCCGGTCCCCACCATCCCACGTTAAGCGTGCAATCAGCGAATCAACTTGAGCCGCATCATCGTTCCGCCGTGAATTCCAAGCTCTTGATCGTACGTCCATGCTTCATGAGGGTCTACCGAAACAACTTACGGACTAGATTCAGCCACAGCGCTGATCGGAGACGCACCGAAACTGCGGTCGACATGTCCATGCTCCCGCAGTCTTGGTCGTAGCCCTGTTGGACGACAGCGCTGATAACGAGAACGCCAGATCCTCCAAGTTGAGCCCAAGACTTCAATTAACACACTTGGCATTGCGAACGATGCGCACCTGAGTCTTGGATTAGGGAAGGCGTGCGTCACAGTGCTCGACCGCGGAAGTAGTGATTTCGATATCTGTGAAGCTCAATATATAACCCCTCGAGGCGTATCTTCGAGTCTTATCTGTAGGCCTCAAGCGACTCCTCTCTACCGCAGGGACCCGCATACACCCCAGTCTCTCCACACCTATTCCCCAGATCTCCAGCATATCACCCGCTACAATGGGGTTCGAATTAAGGCAGCTCTGGTCCGCTCCAGATATCAATCCCTACAATAAGAAGGCAAAGTCGATTCCAGTGTTCAACCCTGTCGACAAGTATGGTCGCGTTTTCTTCTTCAGCTATCTCGGTTTCTTCATTGCGTTCTGGTCATGGTAAGCTTTCCCCGATCCCAACCCTGTACACCAGGCTGACTGTTTTAGGTACGCATTTCCGCCTCTGGTATGACCACCCGCTTAATACCCGATTCGTTGCCATTCTAATCCCCGCAGCTCAGCGTCAGTATCAAGAAGGACATGCACTTGTCCACAAATGAGGTCGCCAACTCAAACATCATTGCACTGACTGCGACATTGCTCGTGCGAGCTATCGCTGGTCCGATGTGCGACAGCATCGGTCCTCGCAAGACCTTTGCTGCTCTTCTGTTCATGGGTGCTCTTCCTACTGCTCTCGCTGGTACTGCCAAGAACGCGACGGGCCTGTACTTCATCCGTTTCTTTGTTGGTATCCTCGGTGGTACATTCGTTCCGTGCCAGGTCTGGACTACTGGCTTCTTCGACAGGAACATCGTAGGAACAGCTAACGCCCTTGTCGGCGGCTGGGGCAACTCTGGCGGCGGCATCACTTAGTAAGCGTTCTCTACTTTCACTGGCGAAGCATTACTTACATGAAGCAGCTTTGTCATGCCTGCTATCTATGATTCACTTCGCCTCGAGCGTGGCCTGTCATCTCATGTCTCGTGGCGCGTTTCTTTCATCGTTCCGTTCATCCTCATCACCATCACCGCAACTGGTCTGCTGCTCCTCACTGATGACACACCCACGGGCTCATGGGCTGACCGTGGCACCATCGTCGTCAAGGGTACTCAACAGGCCAGTGTTGTCGCCACTACTGGCGGCATCATGGACAAGCCTGAAGCAACAACCGGGTCCATCAGCTCTTCCGATGAGAAGAAGAGGCAACCCGAGCGCGACGTCGAGTCTGCTTCAACCTCCGATAATGGTCAGATTCTCGATGAAGTTCAGCACGAGATCGTCGTCAAGCCGACTGCCAAGGAGGCCCTCAAGGTTCTGCTCTCCCCTCAGACGCTGATGCTGTGCGCTGGATACTTCTGCTCTTTCGGTGGTGAGCTCGCCATCAACTCCGTGCTCGGCTCCTACTACCTCAAGAACTTCCCATACCTTGGTCAGACCCAGTCCGGGCGATGGGCAGCCATGTTCGGTCTGCTCAACGTCATCACTCGTCCTCTTGGTGGCTTCATTGGCGACTTGATCTACAAGTACAGCCACGGCAACCTCTGGGCGAAGAAGTGCTGGATCCATTTCGTCGGCGTCATGAGCGGTATCTTCCTGATCATCATCGGCAAGCTCAACCCACACGACCTCGACACCATGATCGGTCTTGTCGCTGTCATGGCAATCTTCCTAGAAGCTGGCAACGGCGCCAACTTCGCACTTGTACCGCACATTCATCCCCACGCCAATGGAATCCTCTCTGGTATCGTGGGTGCGACGGGTAACTTTGGCGGCATCATCTTTGCTATCATCTTCCGTTACCACCCTGGGCAGTATGCGCGCGTGTTCTGGATCATGGGCTGCATGATTATCGGGCTTAATCTTTGCTTGGTATGGGTCAGACCTATTCCCAAGGGCCAGATCGGTGGTCGCTAGAGCCATGATGGATGTTTCTACGTGGGTTTTGTCGTTGAGCGTTTGTTTCGAGATACCTTGCGCTATATATGGCCAAAATGCAGTTATTCTTCAAGTCTTCCCCTATTGTCATCTCGTCTCACTGCTCCTTCATCCTTCCGCTCTCACTCAGACACGGTGTGGCTTTCACCGCCGAGTAGTCCTGCACTCCCATGGTGCGGCATAGCCACATACACCCTCACCTGAACCCAAAGGTCATGTAATCTCATCCGAGCAGGAAGGTCGATATCTGTTATTCTACACAGACTAGCTGAGCTAGTGATCAGTCTACGCGCAGCCTTGCTCCGCAGCTTACCAGGCCCGGACCCGATCTCGCAAGAGCCGTATTTGAGTTCACACTTATGCCTGACTGCAATCATGAGAGCCTAAGGTGGCTGGTCAAACTTTTGCTGGCAAGGCTACTATTGCAGTCATAACCGGGCTGGTCTTCCTTTTGGCGTACCTCCATGGCCGCATCTCCTCCGCGTCTGCTGTCACTGCCATGCGAGGTACGCGACCATTTCTAAGGCAGCTATCCGTGCTGAAAGTTTTCTGCAAGAACTTCGCTTTTCAAGCTTGGTGTCATGACCGTCGCCTTATAGCTGAGGATTAGCTCCTCGTAGAATGTATTTCTGGTATGCCACCAGGTTCATATCGAATACCCTTCAAGCTGAGCACTATAATCAGTTCATCACTCTGTCAGGAGATCTAGCGGTGATGTGGCTGCGACGAGAATAGGTCGTAGATCATCCTAGCTGTATACAGAGATTGACAAGACGACATCCTCGGTATTAAGACGTTCTAAAGGGAGCATGCGGGAATGAGACCATGAACTTAGGCAATAAGCCAACCACACAGCGCTTCCTGCCCACGTGTGGCATTGAGAACAGCCTCGTGCGCAACACAGCCTCGTCTTACCACATACACAGCCACAGTCGTTTGCAGAACGGATCATCCGATCAAACTCGATAAAAGAGCAAGACGTACCAAGCATTTCGGCCCATCCACAATTAATTCTTGGTATGACCTGATCGCCTGCAAGGCCCTCCCAAACGCTATCATGTACAAGACCGAAGACGGCACGAAGAAGTTCAGCTTCACAAGATTCATGACCAATGCCGTACCCAACATTGCCGGCGCACCCCAAGACACAGACTTATCCAGTCGGGAAGAGGATCTCGCCTTCATCCATCAGCTCGGCCAGCCCGATCCACTCGTCCTCTCACCCGAAGTATTCGCGCACGCAGGAATCACATCCGAACCCAAGGTGTCGCGGTCCGTCCACAAAGCCCTCCTCAAGAACACCGTCCTGGTGCAAGATTCACCAACAGTGCACACCGAGAACATCACGAAGAACTTTGCAAACCAGGTTCCGGGCATTACTAGCCACGCGCAGAAAAAGCTTATCAATTTCTTGTTCTTCTGGGAAGAGGAGGGCCAGCGATGGAAGAAGTTGATCGGGGAGTTGGAAGAGTTGAAGGTGGTTATTGCTGAAGAGGGGGAGAGTGGAGGGAACGTTGGGACTTATGAGAAGCGACTTGCAGAGGTGGAAGGGGAGATGAGACTGCGACCGAGTCTTAGAACGCAACACGCGCAGGCGAATGCGCAGCTGCCGGGCTATCCCCAAAACTAAATATTCGTTTGCAGAAGACTGATCCTACTATACTCTAAACGAGTGCAAATGTGCGCTGCACCAGTAGTCTCTACGTTGCGGCTGTCTCGGTGACGTCATCTTACCGACGCTAAACTCTTATCCCGCTAGTCTTGGTGTTGAGAGTGCAACTTTGGTTCGTAATACTGCACTCGTCGATTTGCACTTCTCACGACCCAAGCTTCGACCGCGGTCTCAGCATGCGTAACATCTGCACACGAGCCTTAAGAGTCTAAAGCAACATCCCGAATTCCTGGCCATTGGCAGATTGCTGGTCGTCATATCCGAGGAGGGAACGCTTGTGCAATTTGCCGAACTGCACTCAGGGATTCACGCGTCCCAGGTAAACGTCGCTTGTTCGCTGCGTCTGTCCAATCGCGAAGATGACGAAAGACTGGGACGCTGTGCAGGATGAGATCAAGGAACTATCCTTCAACCAGAAGAAGCCTCTGGAGGAGGTGAAGGAATTGATGGAACGGAAGTACAAGTTTACGGCTTCGTAAGGATCGCCCAAAAGCAGTCTTGCACATTCTGACTTGTCACAGGACAAGAGCATACCGTATGAAGCTTAAAGAATGGGGCTTGATGCGACACAAGGGCCGCAGAGCGCGTCCAGGGCATACCCGGAGTACAAGCTCTGCACGTGATGATGAACCAGCAAGGACGCCGTCAGCACCTGCTGAGCCCATGGCCATCGATTCAGACTCTTTGGAACATCGCACAAAGACCGGAGGCTGGCAGGTCGTCAGCAATGCTGAGCTAACAAATGCCGAGCCAAGCTTCATGGGGATGCTCAACCAGACGCCAAAGTAGGCTTTGCTCAACACAAAGCACGTCCGATACTAACCAACAATAGCTTACAGCCGTCGGTGGAGATCCCAGGATGGATGCAGAATCCACCGATTGCCTCAGACTCACTGCAAGATATGCTCGAGTGTATACTGGACAACGATTGTGAGAAGCTTGAGAAGCTTCTCCTGGAGCATGTCAACGAAGTGAACGATCCTATTGGCATGCCGTTCGAGCTGCCCAACAGCCGACTTGCCAATCATCCTGCGCTGAACCGAATGATGATCATGCAGCATCCTCAACAGACGTTGCTTGACATCGCATGCGGCATGCCGAATGGACCTGTCGTGTGGGTGCTCCTGACATATGGCGCAAAAGGATCGACGCATCCTCTAGAGAGTGATCTGGCGCTGCACAACGCAATTAAGAACGGACGTCATTACACTGTGCAAGCACTACTTATTCCCAACCGATCAGACCCAAACGGACTTCCCGGCTCGCGCTGGAGACCCCTACTACAAGCGGTCTTCTGGACCGGCCCCGAAGTTGTCAGCGTTTTGCTCAAACGAGGTGCGAGGGTCGACGATGCTGGTCCTTCACCCACGAGTTCTGGGATGTACACCCCTTTGCAGCTATGCTTGGATCGTCGGGCGCGAGAGTACGGCGACGAGGCAGTCCAGTCAAAGTGCAACGAGAACTTGAAGCTATTACTCAACGCAGGAGCTAGCATACACGTCCCGCCTCCAGAGGGCACATCAGCCACCCCTTTCGAGAAGTTCATAGAGCCTTGGCACAATCATGATCATTGGAATATGAGGCTCAGCTGGGCAGAAATGGACTGTCTCGGAAAGTTCATCGAACAGGGAGCCGATCTCACTGCAAAGTTCTTTGGTAGTCCATGCGCAGCGGGCTCAAGCAATACCTTCATTCATCAGGCCCTCTGGCATTCCCCACCTTGTATCTCACGACAAGTAGTACACGGCTTCTCGGCGGCTGCGCCTACCAGTGGTGTAACTATACTTCACGAAGTGCTGGGTAGCTGTGCAGATGCAAAGACGCATTGCGCAGAGACTCTTAACGACATCGAGTTGCTGCTAACGAGAGGAGTGGATCCGAATGCACTCGACGGCCTTGGCGTTACGCCATTGAGAAAATGCATAGAGCAAGCTGCTCGTACAGATGTTCTTTCGATTATTCAAAAATTACTTGACGGCGGTGCGGACCCGGAGTGCGAGGATGTCGATGGCGTTCAGCCCTACGCGGTGGCAGCGCTTACTCCGCAAGACCCTTTGCGTCATGACATACTTCAAGTCATGCTCAAGAAGATGCAAGGGCATCACTCGAAAACACAGGAAGGGCGAACTTACAAGTGGGAACCTGGACTGTTCCCAATCCCCGAAAAGCCCACGTACCAACAAGTACTAGCCTGTACTAAAGCTGATGATGACTTCCGGCTGTCGATGCAAGAGATGGTCCCGATAGATGTGCAGCCAGCTTTCCGACGCGCATATGTCGCTGTGATCACCAGCAGGCTCCTTGATAGGATTTCAAAGGCAGCGATTGCAGATAAGATCACCGAGAAGGACCGCTGGGATATCATGCTCACGCTGTCTATACGGAAGGGTGCCAATCTACCTGACTACCAATTCGACCAAGCACTCGTCATAAGTCTGCTCGATTTCCCCAAAATCAGCACCATAAAGCTGAGCTCGTCCACAACGCCACAGACTGTTGCCGAAAGTCCCGAGGGCGGTTCTTCCCAACAGGCGCGTCCTGACGTTGACGAGACGAACACCACCCTAGCCTTCCAACCTTTCCAGCTAAATACGAGCAGTCCCTCCACGCTAGTACGCCCATCGACAACCTCACATCAGTCACAGGAATCTCCCGGAAACGATGATTTCATAGGCGACACCACGCAAATTCGTTGGCTCGATCCGGAATCTACAAAAGCGTCCACGCCAGCTGCGGCCTTCGTACTGCAGTACAAGTGTGCAGCTTGCGCTGATGGCCGTCTTCTGACGAAGACAGAGCTGCATAAACATGAAGTTGAGCATGCACATACTGCGCAGTGTGATGGTGTTGGCTGCGCAAGGCGCTTTTGCAAGGAGACCCGGAGGCGGAAAGAGCGGGGCCTTGGTTGTCAAGATCATCTATTCACAGGAAGCATTTGACTCGATAGAAGCATCGACCGCATTTCGTGCTCTATCCGAACGATTCAATTGCTAGCAAACTCTCGCTTGAAGAACCCTTCTAAAGTGAGCAGCTTCGCATGGTCACCAGATTGGCCACGAGCTTGCGCAGCGGCTCTCTTCAGACCTGCAGCTGTATCGTTCTCGGTTACTTCACCATAGTACCGACCACCGGACTCTTGACAGAATCCGAACATGAGTTTCACTGTTTCGAGTGCACGGATGCCGTACGTGTCGAAATCCTGCCATCTCAGGATCTCTTCGAAGCGTGCTCTCTTGCCAGTGACTAGAGTGGCGTTAGCGCTACTATCATTGATCTATGCAGTCCTGCCTACCTTGTTCAAAGGCGCTGATAGACTGCTCCCAAGACCTGATGTCGCTGACAGCCTGGACAAGCTTGCCGTTCCATCTCTCCGGCTCGAGGAAGATACCGTGCACGATATCACCATAGTCATCGCTGATTGAAATGAATGGCACATCTTCCTTACCACCCCATTTTGGGGAGCGGAAAACAAGCGTTCCATCTTCGGACGGAATGTACGGGAAGCCGCCAAAGACTGGCGCTAAATCGGCATGAGTGAAGTTTTCGAAATAGTCGCCAGGGCTCGCAAGCACTACGCTCTTGAAGGCTCCAGTCGACTTTGCATACACTCCAATGGCGTGCTTGTCTGCCATGGTCAGTCTTGTGGCGAGATTATACCACACATACATACCATCGAAAGCAGGGTTGGCCACTTTGCCATTCGTAATCTCCTTGGCGCTATTGAAGCCGCTGTACACCAGGACTTCCACGCCAGCCTCATTTGCGGCATCCACAATCAGCTTTCCCAGATCAACTTCGGTATTGGTGTTTTTCGGGTCCTCGAAGATAGGGTCGTCACTGTTGGTGTTGACGAATGCGCCCCAGGAGCCCTTGAAGGCGGCGACCATGGAGGCTTTGTCCCAACCATCAGCCCTGACGACCTCAACTCCAAGCGCGGAAATGCGCTTAGCTTGGTCACCTGATGGGTTGCGAGTAGTACCGCGCAAAACGAATTGCTTTGAGAGGTTAGCAGCCAGGCTACGGAGGACCGAGGAGCCTTGTGCGCCGGTTGCGCCAAAGACGGTGATGAGCTTCTGCGGCATGATTTCAAGTCAGATGGAAAACTTGTTGGTTAGACCAGCGGTAATTGTATGAGTGTGCGGTTGTTTCTTCATAGGGAAAATTCCAGATCTTTTAAATTCTGGCATGCAACTAAGTGCAACAATTGCACCGCTGCAAACATTGACGTGGCTGTGTAAGCAGCTGAGCTCGGATAACGCCATGTGAACTTTGTTGTGTCATGAGAATTGCTCTGTATGGCTGCTTAGTATGAAGTAGGCAGCAGCGATACACGAGCAAAGTGCAGTATACACGAGCAAAGTGCAGTATTGGCAGCGGAACTCCACTGAGCAGATCAGTAAGAATACCTCGTACTGCTCGTACCTGCGCCCCGCACCAATCAAGACGATCTTTGTCATGGCTTAGCGGGGCATGCTTAATAAATGTAGGACTTGGCATTCAAGGTTGGTTGTTGTTACCAAACTTTCCATCAGGATGCCGTCTATCTAAGTAGTCAATGGTACGATCAAGTTGGCAACAACAGTAGAGCACAATTAGCGCCGCACTAGGCCATTCTAGATATAGTGTAAGCTGCTGCTGCCAAAGATCTTCCAGCCCTTTCTGAGCGGCGATCTCTCATCTTCACGACCTCAGTTGCCTGCTCACTTTCCTGCAACTTTTGAATGTCCACTGAAATCACTGCCTTTTGTCGCAATTAATGAAGCACCTTGCCAACCCGCTGACACAGACTATCATTGAATTTGTGATGTAGTCCACTAGGGGGGGGAAACGGCATTGCTGTACTGTTCTTCAACCCAAGACTAGCAATACTCAAGGATCCGCACGTGAGAGTTGCCCGCCGTTGCTTGTTCCATAATAGAGTCTTGAGCGCTGGTGGTGAGTGTTAAGCAGTCATAGGCTATTTATACATCTGAACTGCTCCGTTTGCCAGGCATCACCCTGATGTCATGAATAGAGTGGCATGGCTGATGTGACTGTCGAGAAAGCTTTCAGAAGGTGCGATCAAGGCCCAGTAGCTTTTGAACGTAGTGAATAGTACAAGCTACCCGCTAGTTCAGACTCAATGCATTGCCTACAACGCCTACGTAAACCAATTACTCAATCTAATGACTTTTGCCTGAACGCCTAAAATGCCCACGAACGCCGAAAATGCACATATCTACGACGCACTTCCGGCGACCTCCCCAAACCACTGCCTCAATGCGCCTGCAAGCACACCTGGCAGCTCTCTAACATCCCGCACTACCAAGTAATACCTGAATGGGAAGCGCTCCATGTACTTCCACCTGACCACCTTGCCCTCAGGCGTGATCTCCACGGACTGCAAGTCCAGAATGCTAGTCTTTTCCACCTCCTTCTTCGGCGCTTCCGGCTGTGCGCTTGGCTCATCGCTCACCTTTGGTACTGGTGCAGCGAAAGGCGCAGCGGCCGTTGCATCGATGATGATGAAAACAATCATAACGCGTTCCTCCTGTGCCTTCCTGACAAGCCGCTGAATCTCGGCATGCGAGTCGCAGATACCATCCGACACAACGAGCATTAACTGCCACAGGTCTTCTCCAGCGGATGAGCTCCCCTTCCTCCTCGCCTCGGCAAATAGATCAAGCGATCGATCGACAAGACCGCGAACGTTGGTCTTCGCAGCATCAAATCCGAACTGTTCGAATACTCTAACACCCGCTTCGCTTGTAAAAGGCTTATCGAAGTCATGCGCGACATTGACGTTGTCGCCGAACCCTACGACGCTCACCTCGCCCACCTCCAGCATCGCCAGCGACCGCGTGACAAGCGTGAGCGTCTTGAGCGCGAGATTGCTCGCCCCGCTGTCCGCCATGCTGCGGCTGTCGTCCAGCGCAATCATGACTTGGTAGCTGCGCTTGCTGGGCTGGCTGCGGCGCAACCAGATCTTGTCGCGCTTATAACCGGACGCAATGTACGGAATAATGCGCTTGAGGTTGAGGCGCTTTCCTGTGCGGAAGTCGCCGCGGAGTTTGGTTGCGAGGGTCGGGGCGAGGATTAGGCGGAGCGACTCAGTGAGTTGCTGGGAGAGGCTGTGGGTTGCGGATTCGTGGGCGAGCCAGAGGGAGCGTGCGGTTGTGGGGTCCATGGCGGAGGATGAGAGGTGGATTGTCTCGAGTTGAAGGTCGACTTCTGCGACGGAAGACGTGTCCGAATCGTCTTCGTCGAGGGGTATTGCGTCGGCCATATCCTCGTCATCTTGCATGGAGATCGGCTTCTGGTCGCCAACAAAGGCCTGCGGTTGTCCGTCTGTTGCACCGGGCTGGGGTTGTTGCTCTTCTTGCTCGGTTTCAGGCTTGTTGTCCGCATCGTCCATGTCGATATCCTGCGAGTCTGCCATGTCTGGGTCATTGTCTTCTGGTCGACTTGGCATCTTCTCTTCCTCGTCCTTCTCGTTCATGGGCAGGGCCATGTCGTGGTCGAGCGCTTTGGCTTGCTCCTCGGTTGCAGTACCCAGAGCCTGCGTATCCGCCTGCTGCTCTTCGTCTTGAAGGTGCTCAAAGTCCGCATCAGCCATATCGATCTCTTTGTCGATCTGCTGAACTTGGGTTTCGTCCTTTTCCCTTGCTTCGGTGATCTGCTTCTGCTGGTTGTACCACTTCTCTAGCACATCGCCCAGCTTCTTGAAGGACTGTGTCTCCTTTGACTCTTCCGGCTCTTTACCGCGACCACCAGCGTCAGGCGCAGTAGTTTGACCTAGTGTACCATCTTCTGCAGCTGTATCCTGCTTTTGATCGGAACCGTCGCCCTCTTCACCTTCGTCACGATTAGCAGCGCTCGCGGAGGATTGCTCGTTCTTGTTCTGGTGTGCTTCCTCGTTGGCTTCTGTGCCAGCTCCAGCTTCGGCGTCTGGGTCGGTCTGGTCGGTGTCTTTCTGCTCGCGCGGATCCTCATCAGGCATATTCTCGTCTGGCAGAGGAACAGCGTCATCGTCCATCGGCTCATCGCCTTCCTGGTCTTCCTCCTCTGCAGATTGTTCTTCGTCCGGAACATGAGCGGTCGTCTCTTTCTCGTCTTCGCCTTCTTGCTCTGCACCAATGTCCTCATCCACAGTGTCTGGCTCGGCGTCAGATCCCATATCAGGATCCATCTCATCTTCGGGAAGATCATCGCCCATATTCATGTCGCCGAGATCGTCATCTTGTTTACCATCATCGTCTTGGCCGTCCATGTTGAGATCTTCGGGCAAATCAAGAGTCTCTTCTTCCTTCGCATGCGGGTCCATCTGCTCGGTCTCACCCGCGCCAACATTTTCTTCCTGATCTTCACCCTCCATCTCTTCGTCTTCTTCACCCTCTTGACCTTCTTTCTTGTCTTCCTCTTTGCCATCTTCACCGGCCTCCTCTTTCTCCTTCTCCTTCTGTTCAGCAGCGACCTGCTCCTCCTGATCTTCAGTGCCCACGTCCTGCTTCCCTTCTTTATCCTTCGCGTCGTCGTCTTTCCCACCTTCATCCCACATTTTCTCATCGACCGCACTCGGACCCAAATCATCAACGCTCCCAACCTCGCTCTGCACATCATCGTCACCCTCTTCACCCTCTTCATCGCCCTTGTCTTCTTTCTCGCCCATTTCCTCGGTCTGGCCTTCCATGTCGTTCTCGCCCATATCGACAGCATCATCCTGCTCTTCGATACTGCCCTCGCGCTCGCCCTTCTCTTGCGCCAGATCCTCAAGATCCTCATCATCTTCAATGTCCTTGGAGATATCTTCTGCGCCTTCGCCTTCGCCAAGACCCGTGCCTTCTTCTAGCTTCTCGTCTTTGCTCTTTTGCTGCTCGGACGACTTTTCGGGCGGTTGGCAGAAGCCTTGGGTGCCGACCTGGATGAAGGATCTGGAGAGCCGGTAGAGCAGCTTCGTTGTCGATGCGTGGAGAGCGTCGAAGCGATCGACAAGGTAGTGGTGTGCGGCAATATATTGACTGAGAATGGGTTGAATGGCTGCGAACATTGCGGCGATGCCACGGAGATTGGTGTCTTTTCGGAGATACTGCATCTTGTCGAGGATAGTTTCGAGCGCATCGTGGATCTGGCCAGCGTGCAGGCCGCTGAGCGCAGAGGAAAGCACTTGTTCTTCCTTGACTAGCCACGCCGCGTCTTCTGATGATGTCGGAAGCTCCTTCAGCGCAGCGTCGACGTCTTGCATCGATCCCAGAATTGAATTGAGAGCACTAAAGATTTCTTTTGAGTGTTGCTCGATTGTCTGCTGCGTCTCAGCAAACGGCAGTTGGGCAGCAATCTCAGGGTACTGGAAGATGAAAGGTACGACATGCTTAAGTACCGTTCGAGCGATCTCGTTATTGTCGTTCCAGCTAGCAAATGCGACCCGGAGGTCCGCAATAGCTTTCTTGACGGACAGATCGAGCTCCGTGCGCACAGTTGACTGAACATTGGTCGGCAGGGCGGACAGCTTGTCATACGCATCAGCCAGGTCGTGCAGCTTTGTGTTCCACTCTCGCATACCCCGCAACAAGGCATCAAGTTCGTTCGTCTTTCCAAGCTTCGCTTGAGCAGCTACAACATCCGTGCCAGTCTTGAGCGCAGCAACCAGCCACCTCAGACCGGGCTGTAGGGAGCGAGATGCCTCTGCCTGCTGTGAATTTACAACAAGCAGTCGACCCTCATCCGGCTGCCAAAGGTTGGACACAACAGCCAACGGCGCTCGGCTAGCCTCTAGAGCTTGGCTGGCCCGGCTAAGTACTCCTCTTTGCTTGATCGCGATGTGAAGCAGGCCTTCGATGTATCCGATGCTCCTGGCAACATCGTTGCTTGTCAAGTCGCCAGAGTGTTCTTTGGGCACTGCGCGGACCTGCGACATAAGATTGAGCGCTTGGTGCAGGTAACCCTCAGCGACACGACCGCATCCAACGCCGACGCTTTGCACCAATGGCAGGCTTGATAGGACTGTAGAAAGCTCGTCTTGCTTGACCAGAGTGTCGACACTCAGGTTCGATTTGACACCCATCTGGCGTAGCTCTTTCATTGTGTCCGCATATAGCTTACGCTTCTGGGTCTTAAGCTGCTGCACATTCGACTTGTTGTCTTTGGTGAGAGTTGAGGGTGTGGCTTTCTGCAGTTCGATGATCGACGTGGTGATACTGGTGATGAGATCGTCGATGTAGACCGCTCCATCTACAATGTCATCGCTGGGCGAAGCTAGATTGCGCATCATGTTGACAGTGATGGACAGGTTCCTGAATCTTGTTGGTCGCTCAGCCCATGTTGGTACGTGCTCGTCGCAGCATGTAAGCGCTTCGGGGTTGACTGCTGCGCTGACGAGTGCTAGCGAGGCTTCTCTTTGCACGGAACCGTCGTCTGCGAATCCAGCGCTCATGACAGTAGACACGGGCTTGTTGAGCACCGCTCTGAACTTTCTCACTAACTTGCTCAGCTTGCGATGGCTTGTCTTTGCACTCTGCTTGAGGGCCTCAATGTTAGTGTCCTTCCAGCTCGCAAGCTTAATAACGTTGTTGACGTCCTTCTCCAAAGCCTGCCGTCCCTTGGCGAGCGCCTCGTGTACCGGCTTCTCAAGGCGAGAGAAATACGCAATGAAGTTCCCGAGCGCAGAGTGTAGGATTCTAAAGTGCTCAACATCCTGCATGCGCATAGCTGCATGTTGACGAAGCTGCTGCAGCAGCTTGACGCGCTGTTCGAATTGCCCCAGCGTGGTGTTTTGGAAGAAGCCTTCGAGACTCTTCAGCAGCTCCTTTGTGTGCACCCGCATCGCCTGCTCGTCATCGACACTCTCGGATGCCGCGATGATAGTCTCGTATGCAACGAAGAACCAGCTCTTCGCACTATCACGGCACTTCTCGACTTCCAGATCGAATAGTCTGGCCCAAGTGGTGAGCTCGAGCTGTCTCCAGCTGACAAGCAGCTTCGTCAGATCATCGAACAGATCGGCGGTGCTGTACTGCTTGCTGGCTACCCTCTGCCACTCATACATATAGGCGTGTAGCTTCTCGGCCTTAGTAATGAATTTGGCCACTGGGTCAACGTGACGGAATGCAAGTGCTTCGTCGCAGGTCCGCAGCACGTCTGCGAGTGTCATATGTTCCGGCCAGACACTACGGATCTGACGATAGCGCGCCTGGATACGGTGTACAAAGGTAATCAAACGCTTAGCTTCTGGCAGATTCACGTCGAAATAGAAGTTGTAGCTTGGTCCAGTACCCGAGCCGTTGAGTGCATCGATTTTCTTCTCGAGTGTCAGGTACAATGCTGGCAGGGCATTCTCGTGTTTGGTGCTGTGGCCCTTGCCCTCAGCAACGCGATTCATCTCTGAGGCTGACCATTCCAGCAAGGTCTTGATCGAGTCTGGCGCTTCGCGACCCTCCAGGAACAGCTCGGTGTGTAGGTTGGCCAGGCGAATGGCATGGTCTCTTGACGTAGCCTGAGCTGCAGATTGTGGGGCAGGCGCCGCCACTTCGCTGTCGGCGTCCAGTTCGGCCTCGTAGTCTGGGAAGAGGGTACGGTCCTCCTCATCATTCTCTTCTTCTTCCATACCACGGTACGAGTACAGACTCTTGTCTTGTGCTGCCTTCTCCTGGTCTTGAAGAAGCTTGGTCTTGTACTCCGTGAAGAATGACGTGAATATTCCATGCAGCAGCCCACGTGCTGCTGGCTGCGCAATGGAGTCTGGGTCGGCACTCTTGACAACCGACAGGAGATAGAGAGCGTGCCAGCGGGGATCGATCGTAGTATTGTTCGACGACAGTGCGACTTCTGCACCATGAAGGAAGTCTGTAGTCGTGATCGTAGACTTGGCATCACCGAGACCGAGGAATAGCGTCTCACAGGCGATGTATTGCAAGCTTTGTCCGCACCTTGTCTTCTCCTGATCTTCAAGCTCTTTCTTGGCGAGCAACAAGCCGATGTAAAGGCAAGCTATGAGACCAACTACAGTGTCGGTGATGTCATCGTACGCTCGGTACCCTTCGGTGAGCCTTTGAATGACTCGGACCACGTTTTGGTGTAGCGTGACATCGAGTGCTGCCTCTTCAGCTGACATGACCTTGCTGAGCAGTGGCTGTACGATGCTCAGTAAGTTCGTGAATTCGCCCTGCAACTCATCCAGCTGCGAAACTTCGGGACGAGCAATGGCCGGAACCGGTGGCTCATTACCCATGCCCTGAATCGCAGCTTCTACTTGTCGAATGCGGAGGCTAGTATCCTGGCCTGTAAACTCCGTCTGAAACCTCCTCAGGCTATCGAGAGCGGAGAGTAGCCCAGCCTTTTCTTCATTGAACATCCTGCGTTCAATCATAGGCCTCAGGGCTGGGTCATGCGGGTAGTTTGGAACGTAGGCGTGAAGACCCAGCAGTGCGAGCTCGATCCACTCTTGACCTGTCGCTCTCGAACTGGCCCGGATCTTAGTGTGTAGGGCTCCTGGGATACTTGTGTCGATGGCTTGCCACAAGTCAAGATAGAGTGTATCGAGCGCTTCTTCCTGGTCCTTGGTGATCTTCTCAGCGTCTAAAGCAATCTGCTGTGACAGCACTTGAAGCTCTGTCTCGAAACGCGCGAGCTGGGTGAGTTGCACCTCGTCAGCTCCATACAACTTACCAAACATGGCCATGTGAAAACGACCCTGCAAAACGATGGAGTCTGCTGGTTCTTTAACGAGCCCGATATGACGGTACACTTTTGCGAAGATTTCCGTGGGGCTGTAGGCCTTGCCAGTACCCAGAGTAGCTAATTTGGTCGGGCGGCGCGCGAAAAGAGCAGCCTTCGACCTGGCTGAGAGCAAAGCTGGCGATGCGTTGTCAGGCAAGTATTGAACGCCATCCTGTCTGACAGCAACGTCAAGAAACTGGCATAGACCTTCGAACTCTTCTTCGAAATAGGGTGTAATAGTAGCGTCATCCTCGCCAATGCCTTCCTCGAGTTCTCGCACAGCGTTGTCCAGGATGGTGATCAGTTCGTTGGGGTTGACATCCTCTCTTCGAACGAGCTGTAGGGAACTGGCGAAGCGCTCTCGGATTTGCACCATCTCATCCGCCTTGAGGCTAGACTTCCACATGACCGCATCCAGTCTGTCAGCCAGAGCTTCGAGCTTCAGTATGGCTTCCAGTTCAGCAATAGAGCGTGGCGTATCTGGCTTCAGATGGCGCCACAGAGGCTCCATACTGAAACCAGAAGAAAGCTGAACATTCGTACCAAAAGCAGCAACCTGTCTAGAAAGCACAGCAACCAGGGTCTGAACCATAGTGTGGGTCTCGGTAGAGAGCACCGGTGTGCTGGAACTGAGCATCTTCAGGTAGGTCTGAAAAGTCGCGCGATCAAACGCCGAACCGTTCGCCAGCGCAAAGAAAGCCCAAAACATTGTTCGCAGAGGCTTGAGGAAAGTAAGATCCATGTATTGACCGCCGTTGTTGACGGCCCATACACCTTCAACAAGCTTGACCAAGGCCTGCCAGTAGGCGTAAAGGAACGCTGGCAGCTTCTGCTTCTCCTTGCGACGCTCAAATTTGGCGGATGGCAAGTTGTGAATAGCTTGCTGCATGTCGTAGAGATCCAACATCAGCTCGTACATTTGCGAGCTCTGAAGCGCAACCGCCTTGGTGATGGTCGAGCGGTTAACACTCAGCTCATTGCCGAGAGGGTGAATAGCGAGTAACTCCATCATGCTGTCCGTGTTGATCTGGGGCTGTATCTGCAGTGCCCATGTTTTGCTACTGAATTGAGTGAAGCGAGATAGGTTATCCTCCAAAGTGCGAGGGAATCGTGGCGACGTGGACAGCTGTACAGCATCTGAGGAAGACTGGCCATTGGTCAGCTCGAAGCTGCTCGGTGTGACCAAGCCAAGACAAGCTTGTCTGGCGAAGCTCTCGATCAGATTGGTATCCGTGAATGAGAGATTCTCGAACCGTGCCTGCAGTGTCTGCTCAACGCTACCCTCATAGGCCTGGAACTGGCGGAAGCGGTACACAGCTGACTCAAGCGGGTACTCAAGTACGCTTGCAGGCCCATAATTGGACGTGTGTTCTGAGTCCAACAGGCACATCTCCACTGCTCTGTTGCGCATCGCCCTTGAAAGCTCGCCGAATCTGGGATCCATGGTCATGAAGATCCTGAAGTTCGGATGCGGTCGTACGAGACGTGCTTCGCCGTCAGCTGTCGAGTGTTCGTTAATGGATAGATAGCCGTTGGGTTCGAGCAACGAATTCAGTCGATCAAGCACGGCGCTGGAACAAAGGTTTGCATTGTCGAGCACAAGCCACTTGCCTTGCTCAAGAGCACGGATGAGAATGCCATCCACCCATTGAAAGCGTGCACCGTCAATCTGCTGGTTTGATAACTGCAGGACAGTTTGTAAATCATGGGCTAGAGCTGCGACTTCAGAATCATGCTGTGCGACGTCTTGGAGGAGTCCGAAGAAGCTTTCAGTGAACTGAGAGCCGGCTACATGCAGTCGTTCAAGCAGCTTGATGAGAGAATCCGAAGGATGCTCAGAGCTAGCGATCCTTCGGCGAACGAGAGTCTCAAGCTGATCCAGGCATTGGTACACTTGACGCGATGGGTCAATCTGTTCATAGCCACCAACAAGGTCCATAGCATCAACATCAGCATTCATCGAAAATGTGATGAGTTCTGCTCCTGCAAAAGAAGCGAGCTGGTTAATCATCGCAGTCTTGCCAGAACCGGGTGACCCAACCAAGATGACTGGCCAATTTTGCTTGACGCTTACGAGCAACGCCTCCATTGGACCCAGCTGTAGGGTTCTCAAGGTGGACGCAGTATTCTGGCGCGCGAGATCGGTATCACGGGACAACAGACCAAGGCCCACTTGAACATTCTTAGTGCTGATATTGTGGTAGAGGCTCATGCGCGGCTCATGAGTCCCATAGATAGTCTCGAACAACTTGAGCAACCGCACACGATCGCTCTCGGCACGGAAGCGCTGTACAAAAATAGTGTCAAGGAAGTCTCTGGCCGAGCCTGGGTACTCTGAAGACGCCAACAGCTGAAGCCAGCGGAGAGTGTCGCGTAAGTTGAATTCCCATGGGGCACCGAGGTTGCCGAATGCACGATGAGTGACAACTTGCTCATCCAACTGTCCAACGAATCCGATAAGTTTGTTGATCTCTTCCTCTTGTATGGCAGGGAACACTTTTCTGCAGATCAACGTCAGGTCTTCAGGACGGAAGACGTCTGCATATACGACTGTAAAGCGGTTGACGAAAGACGCTGGTAGACCTTTTCGCCCACCGCCCTGGTGATGAGGGTTCTGGGCAGCGAAGACACGAAAGTCTTTGTGTTTGTGGAAGGTCTGGTCGAGCTCAGAGATGTACACCTCACCGCGGTGATCCAGAACAGCGTTGAGACCTTCCAAGACAGACTGCGAGGCCAGGTTCATTTCGTCCAACAGCACCCAATCGCCATTCTTCATAGCCTTCAGGAACGGCGCGTCGCGCCAAGCGAACGTGCCAGCGGCGCCACCTTCGACTGGAACATCTGACCCGAAAAGATCCATGAGGTCTGTCTGCTCCGAGAGATTTAGTCTGGTCAGAGGCTTCCCGATGCCTTTGGCGAGAGCTGTGACAAGGGTCGTCTTGCCCACACCAGGATTGCCCTCAAGCAGAATGGGCTTGGCCAGCTGCAAAGCACGAACTACTCGCATGGCATTGCCCCGCGTTGTGGGCGCTTCAAGAGCGAAGTTGTTGGCCTCCTCTGCAGCAGATGAAAATTTGGGTATAGAGAATGTGCCCAGTTGGAATGACTGCTCCGTACTGACGATGTCGACATGTCCGTAATAGAGATACGCAACGTCCTGGTCCAGAAGCTTGCTAAGTTGCTGCAGACAAGCTCTACGCTCATCGTCGATCGAGGCAGCGGAGATGGCGAGTAAGCCCGCTGGGTTGGCGCCGAGTGTATCGACAAAGACCATAGCTGCTCCGTGCACGATGCCGAAGTAGGGATCATTATGGACTGTGCTGTTGATGAAAGTGACCCAAGCAAGCGTGTCTCGGATCGAGACTGATGATGCAGCGGAGGTGTTGTACTTGTCGTTAAACCACTGCGAGAACTTGACGATCGCATCCGCATATGGCGTGGCGTTCGAATTGAGCTTCGATCTAACAATCTGCAAGATTTCTTCAAGGTCAGATAGAGCAGGTACCCAGATCTCAGTGAAGCGGTTACGCAGCGCGGGCGAGAGTTCTTTCTTTCCGTAGTCACCGCCGGGGTTCATCGTAGCAAGGAACTGGAACTCCGCATCAGCAACAACCTCCGGGTCGTCAGAGCCCTTCTCTGCGAGTAGCAGTGTGCGCGATGGCTCAAGGACACTATTTAGACGCTCGAGGACGGAGTCATCAGCGAGTGAGATTTCGTCGAGCAAGAAATACTGGCCAGTCTTCATAGCGTTGACAAGACTGCCGTCCGCCCATTCGAAGAGTGCGCCAGCCTTGATGCGGTTCGTCTTAATCGAGATGCGCAGGTCTGGTCTGACTGTGGATTTTGATTCTTTCTCGAGCTGGTCGTACAGATGAAGGAGCGGGTCCATTTCCAAAGTGTGCGGATTGACCTGTGAAGGCACACCTTCGAATGCCTCAAGCACGTCTCGCCTCAGAGCCTCTTCAATTGCAGCCCTGTTGCGAATGGGTCGCTGTGCACCAATCAGGTCACCAGTCTCGGTGTTCTGGTGTGCGTTGAGGATATGAAGCTCTTTACCGAATGCATCTGCCAGCATCTGACACACGGTTGTCTTTCCACATCCTGTCTCACCTATGAGCAGCACTGGTTCGTTGTTGACCATTGCATGGCGAACGAGTACAAACAGTCTTCTCATTGCACGTGTCCAGACAACACCGGTGTCCATCTTCTTGGACCCAGCGGGGGCACTGTCGATGATCTGCCTGATGTTGTCCGGACTGAACATCTGTTCATCATCGATTGTGACCCTCGGGCCGTTCGCGCTCAAAACCTTTTCCATAATCTTCTTTACAGCAACACGCTCTTCCTCCTTACGTACACGCTCGGCAAGAAGCATGTAGCCATTGGCCGCGAGATCATGGATTGTTTCGGCCTTGCGCTGTGCCCATCGGAAGAGATCTCTCAACGTTGCAAAGCTTTTCTGCTCGAAAATTCGGTTCTCTTGTCGTAATGTAGAGAGCTCCTTGTACACAGAAACGATCTTCTTGCACCATGTCTCGGGAATCTGAACGCGCCGATGCAAGATTTCTGTCAGTTCTTCGACTGGGATATCGTCAAAATGAAGTTCAAGAAAGCGGTTGCGGAACGCTCGGGATAAGACTTTGCGCCCTCCATACAGGCCTGCAGGGTTTTGTGTGGCGAAGAGCATGAAATCGTCGTGGGGCCGAACGACCTCTTGGGTTTCAGGAATGAGAAGTTCACGGTTGTCGTCAAGCAGTCGGTTGAGTGCTTCAAGTACATCTGTGGGCGCCAGATTCAGCTCGTCAAGAACGATCCAATGGCCCTCTCTTAGTGCTCGCACCAGTATGCCTTCCTGGAATGTGAGCTTGCCATCGGCCCCGGAAACATATGAGCCAAGATACTCTTGCAGATCGGTGTGCTCGTGGTTGTTGATTCGGACGAACGTATTTCCAGACCGTTTCGCCAGGTACTCGATCATACTAGTCTTTCCGGACGAAGTGGGACCTTGGATTAGAACGGGATATCGCCGTGTCGAGGCTGCTCGAATGAGATTGTTCATATTGCGCTGGACAAAAGGAGTGATGATGTACTCTTTCTTCTCTTCCACTGGTTGAGAGCCTTGTCGCAAAATATAGTGGCCATGCCTGACATATGCTCGGCCGTCACTAGGCTGTTGTAGGGGCTTGTTGAGCTCAGCCTTCAACGACGCTTTCTGTGGGAACATATGTTTGGTAATCAGCGCTGCGACGAGGTCTTCGGACGCCTTGTTCAAGAAAGTCAGGAAGCTCATGTGAAATCCCTCGTACAGCGCCCGCCGAACGCTACACAAAGGAGCAATCTCCCGTGCATATGTCAGAGTCCGAGTAAGAGTACGCAGACTAAAGTGAGGCTTTTGATCGGCACCATCTACCAACATGTTTGCCTTCGCAAGCTGTTGAATCTCCAGATAGAGGCTGGTGACATCGCGCGCTACTCTGAGGATAGCAGGATCAGTACCATCGCCGCCGAGATACTTCTCTACGATATTACGTAGGCTCTTCTCATCGCTGTCTGGGCTCTCAACGTATAATTCAGTGAATCTCGAGCGAATGCCAGGTGGCAAGTCCTTTTTCCCAACATCGGTTGCAGGATTCATGGCTGCGAAGACTCTGAAGTTGGGATGTGCAACAACTCGCTCGACATTACCGGTTTCTGTGAGCAATATCGAAGGGTTGCCGTCGGGTCCTCCTCCAAGTAAATCTGTAAGCGCTTCCAAAGTGTCTGATGAAGCCAAGTTGATCTCATCGAGCAATACCCAGTCGCCATTCCTGACGGCTTTGACAATGTTACCTTCCAGGAAGGAGAATGCAAAAGCTTCAGAGCCGCTTGCCAGTTGTGCTTCTAGGTCGTGCAGGTCTGACGCAAATTTCTCCCACCGCGCGGCCGGAAAGTTGACTGGCAGTGAGTCCATCTTGCGCTTCTTCCTGGGTTGATCGCCATCGACATCGGGAGAAGATGGCTGCGACTCGTGCGCTTTGCGAGCCGCATCGACCATCTTCAAAGCTTCTCGCCACAGCGTGCAGACACGCTTCCACTCGCCCTTAGCTACCCGCTTACCCAACATCTCGATGAAGCGTAGGTTCTTCTTCCTCGAAAACGTCGTGTCGAAAAGATCGTCGAACTCGTCCTTGAGCGGTATGACCAGACTGCGGACATTGACGGGCTTGTAACCTCCCAGAAGGTCGCCGCTCTCACTTTGTTGCGACAAGTTGAAAGCTACCAGTTTGCGACCAAGTTGCTCAGCTAGATACTGGATAGTGGTCGTCTTACCAGTACCTGTCTCACCAACAAGGAGAAGAGGTTCTTGGCGGTCGACCGCGACAGCGACCTTCTCGAGTAATCGCAGAGTGTAGTCGTTTGTAGAAAAGGGCCGACTAGACATGGTGCGCTTCGAAGACTTGTGCTTGGATAGTTTGGCTCGTCCGACTTGAATTGTGCCTGCTGCCGTGCTCTTGGAGGGCACAGAAAGTTTGACCGAGCGGTCACGAAGAAGATGGTCGCGTCTCTGCGGGTCGATATGGAGCTCCTCCGCAACACATGCCATGACTTTCAGCCGCGCCGAGTCACTGCGTAGGCTACCAGCAAAACAGTCAAAGGCCTCCATGAAGATATCGTCTGTTTGCGCAGTGCTGAAAGAGGAAGCCTGGGCCAACAGCACAGCTATTCTGTCACACCACTTGAGCAGATCACGCGGAGTCATTGCTCGTAGGGAGGTGCCGTTCTCGGACGAAAATTTTGCATCAGAGTAGAGCTCCAGCAGCCGTGCATAAACCCGCATGATACCAGTCAGGTGTTTCTGCAGGGCTGGATATTTGGCGGATATGACCTGCTGAAACTCTTCGAGCTGCGGCATCTGTACTGTAACAGACTCCCAGAAGCGATGCCCGATCATGTTCTGACGAGGGACAATTTCTTGGCCTCTCGGGTTGAGTGAAGTCCGCATTGTGGCGATAATACGGAAGCCTCTCGCGGCACGCACAGTTTCTCCACGGCTGGGGATCAACAGCTCTCCGCGCTCGATAAGTGGCAAAAGAGTGCTGATAACCTCATTCGGAGCACGGTCCAGATCTTCAATAAAGATCCATCGCCCTTCCCGGACAGCTGTTGTCAACACGCCAGACTTCCAGGCGAATGTTCCTGGTTTGGATCCTGTGGCGTACATGCCAATAAGCAGCTTAGCATCGCTCTGCTCGTTCAGATGAAGCGTGACCATCTTGTCCAGCTTGTTGAGCTTCCACGCGAAATGCCGAGTCAGCAGCGTCTTTCCAGATCCTGCGAGGCCGGTGAGAAGGAGTGGACTCGATCCTAGCAGTGCGTGGGCTATCTTGTTCAGATTAGCCTCGGTAGTCGGTGTGGAGATGAGTTCAGCGGGTCGTTCCTGCGAGGCCGCTCCGTCTAGACGTGGAAGTAGTATGCCGTTGATGTTGACGGTGTAAGGTGAGAGATCTGAGTACAGGTGCTCTAACGAGGGTCCTGTGCCTTCCCCCTTCTGTTGCAGCCTTGATTGCAAATTCTTCCATCTTTTCTCTTCCCATAGCGAAAGAAATCGATAATCAACTTGTTGCCCCTCCCATAATCCATTTACTTCGCCTTCTCCAACGTTCCTCTTGATCATCTCTTGCGTGGCATGGTCTGCTGCATGCACATACAAACAGAACAATCGGACAGCAAGATACCGAATAGCTCGGTCTTGGTGCTGGAAGAGGTGCTGAACGGCAATAGGACGCACATGTTGTGCAAAGGTCCGGCAGTCGAAGCTAAGTAGTCGAAAAGCGCCGAGCAGAACTTCTGTGATTGCGGAATTCGCGGTAGTCGTATTCCTGGGTGTATCATGCGAACCAAAGTATGGTGATTGTGCTACGTGAACTGCAAAGCGCTCCACGTGCTCTGATAGATGAGGGGCGAAAGGCAGAACTCTTCCAAAGGCGGCGATGGTGTTCTCCGTTTGGACTTTTGATTGAATCCATCTTGCACATACTTCTGTAAAGAGTCCCTCATACTGCACGAAAAGGTCGTCAGTGGATCCAGGCTTCAACGCTTCCGTGGCAAGCGCATTGATATTGGCCATTCTCGAGGCCATAATGGTGAAGTTACCGTGCAGTTCTGCGGTAACTGAGTTGTATGTTGGATTCGGGGCGCCTTCCCATAGTTTCGACGCTCTCATACAACGGTGGCGGGTATGTCGTAACGTTGAAGTTCTTGTCTCGAGGCCTTGCCGCGAGAACTTCGAAGCACTAAACTTTTTTGTGGGCCCCAGCGCTTGGGCCACGCCTCGGTCGCGCTGTCCGCAGAAATCTACGACGACGACATCCATCCAATCCATCGACCGCCCGCAATCACCGCACATCATGTCCGCCCCGGTATCTCGCGCCCTGAGGCGCTGCGTCTGTGCTGCCCGCCCCGCGATGGGAGCCCGCCCGGCCGTTGGAGGAGCACAGCAGAGGATACAGCGGAGATGGCAGTCTGATGCCGCCGCGGCGCCTGCGAACCCCAAGATTGCGACCATCGTGGACCAGATCAGCCAATTGACTCTGCTCGAGACAGCAGACTTGGTCTCGACATTGAAGGTACGGCCGACAGGGGTGGGAGAGTGGAGCTGGGAGGGAGAGGCGGCGGTTGGGATCCGTATCGGTGTTCTGCGAGACTGCACGCCACAGTAGCCTCTCGAATTCATGGTCCCCAGAGCGGTACGGGCCCAATCTGAAGTCCTTTCGTACCGCCTGCGAGGCATCGAAGCGCGAGAAGGCCACTTGCTGTTCGCACGACGGTTGTTCAGCAGTCAACTGCAGTCTGGCAGAGCATCGTATTGGACTGACTACCGACCGACCACTGTGTCCACCTCGACTGCTTGACCCTCCACCACCAGGACATGCCGCTAACGTCAATGCAGACCCGCCTCAACATCCCCGACATGCCCATGGGCGGCTTCGTAGCCGCGGGTGGCGCAGGCCCCGCCGCCGCCGCACCTGTCGAAGAAGAGGAAGCCGCGCCCGCTGCCGCCGAGAAGACACTGTTCAACCTGAAGCTCGAGAAGTTCGACGCCGGTTCGAAGCCCAAGGTCATCAAGGAGATCAAGAGCATGCTGGGCCTGTCGTTGGTTGACAGCAAGAAGTTCGTCGAGAGCGCGCCGAAGATGATGAAGGAGGGCGTGCCTAAGGAGGAGGCTGAGAAGATTGTCGAGACGCTCAAGGCGCTCGGCGCGACGGCTGTCATGGAGTAGATGTGACGAGGCGAACAAGGAGCACTGTATCATAGCGAGCTGCGGCGTGTACAGATAGGTATGGCGTGTGTCACTGGTCATTTCTTGCATGTATTGAGTATACGTGCGGTACAACAGACCGCGTATAGACGTTCACCTTCTTCGGCCAGATGCACGCGACGCATGGCATGTGCAAAGCGCGTGGATATGATGTCGATTCGTTATTGAAACAGTGCAGCGCTCGTTTGGCGCTGTTCTGGGTATCAGCCCAATGCGCCTTGGAATGCGGACCAAAACGCCGTATGATGTTCCCAACCCAGTCTCCAGATGTTAGACGAACCCAGTCTCTAGTGTAAGAAGACTCGCTACTACCGTTACACCTGTTCACCCAAAAGCAATAGCCTGGTCCCTCTCCTCCTTGTCTTCCTTTCCAATAATGTAGTCGTCTTCTCCAATCTCACTCGCCTCTTCCCACAGCCTGTGCATCTCCTCCTCGCCCTCACCAGGCACCGCCCAGATGCTCTCCCGTAGCCTCTTATGCCGTTCGCGGTCTTCCTCTATGCGATGCTCGATCTGCCGCTTGTCCAGCTTGAGAGTCTTCGCAGCGGCACTGTTCGCAGGCGAGGCATCAAAGGGGTCGTCCGGCTCGCGGGTCTTGAGCACAGCTTCTAGCTCTAAGACAGTCTCAGGGAGCAGAATGTCGATCTTCAGCAGCGTATTCAGGACCTGATCCGCTTAGCTCTGCGCTCGTCCGCTGCCCATGCAGTCCACGCCAGACCTACCTTCCGTACAATCCTCACGTTGGCGCCCTCCTCGCCAACCACTGACTCGACCACAGGCAGAATGTCCCGCTGTAGCATGCGCACAAAGCCCATGGCGCTGCCCTCGCCGGTGCTGGGCCCGGCGTCCTTGACGGCCATCTCGCACAGGCTCTCGATGAAGAACATGATGTTGGCGCGCGTGTTCATGTTGGTGCGCTCCAGCTGCTCCAGGATGCAGCTGTGCAGGTCCTCGTCCATGTCGCGGTTCTTGAGCGCATAGCTCGCGGCTTTCTGGATCGACGTATGTGACGCCGACAGGTGCGAGAGCAGCGTCGTGAAGCGCTGCCGCACTTCGAAAGGGTCGGCCATGCCGTGTGCGAATGCGATCGCGAGCGCTCGTGTCGGTCGGGACGCAGAGTGCGGGCCGAGTGTATGCGGCGTTGCGGTAGATGCGCGCGGTCGTCTGCGTTCGGCGCCACAGCTGCGGCCAGACGCGTATCGTCGGCACGCAGGAGCTACCCCACGCCGACGTCGCTCTGCGCCTGGGGATTTCTTTGGAGAGTCACTGCCGCGTTGCTCGCTCAACACCACAATCTTCTCGAAAACTGGAAGAGAGAAGCACACAATGGCATCTCAAGAATCCAAGCCCCTGACATTGACCGTCCTCGGTTCCGGTGAGTATATATATTTCAATTAAACTCTTTGCAACCCCGCGATAACTTACTCTGTATTTCCTCACCGAGCATGTCTAACCTAGACAGGCACCATGGGTATCGCCATCATGGGCGGTGTCATGGCTTCTCTCGCCAAAGCCAAGACCGCTGCCGCCATCGACCCTTCGTCTGCGCCCAAAGACACGCCCAACGTCTCCCGCTTCGTTGCCTGTGACACCTGGGCCCCCGCCGAGGAGAACGTGAAGAAGGCGCTGGGCCACTACAACTTCGACCTGCAGACGCTCACCAATAACAACCTTAAGGGCGTCCAGCAAGCCGACATCATCCTGCTGTCCTGCAAGCCCTACGGCTTCAAGACCATCCTGGGCGAGAAGGGCATGCGCGACGCCCTCAAGGGAAAAGTAATCGTCAGCATCCTGGCTGGCGTGACACAGAAGCAGATTTCCGAGTTCCTGTACCCTGAGGGCGCAGACAAGGTCGAGGACGCCTGCCGCGTGGTCCGTGTGATGCCCAACACGGCCTCGTTCGTCGGCGAGTCCATGAGCGTGATTGAAACGAGCGATCCGCCGCTGAGCGATGCCCAGCAGAAACTCGTCGAGTTTGTCTTCGGTTCCATCGGTCGCGTCACCACACTTCCCCCAGCGAACATGGACATTGCGACCGCCCTGTGCGGTTCAGGCCCTGCCTTCTTCGCTCTCATCCTAGAGGCTGCTGCGGATGGTGCTGTTGCCATGGGCATGCCGAGGGCGCAGGCGTACGAGATGGCTGCCCAGACGATGCGTGGCACAACGGGACTGGTGCTGAACGGCGAGCACCCAGCTGTGCTGAAGGATAAGGTCTCGACACCCGGAGGCTGCACAATTGGGGGGTTGATGTCGCTGGAGAAGGACGGTGTGAGGAACGCAGTAGCCACAGCTATCCGAGAGGCATGCGTCGTTGCCTCGAGATTAGGTGGCGAGCAGAGGGAGTTTGTCAACCACAGGAGGTAGACGATTTCACGTTCAGACACGAAAAGCACAAAATGATACCACGATTCCAAGGGCAGAGCCTGTCGCGTACAACTTTCTGCTGGGGAATAACTTGTGCTCATACGCTTGCAGGAACAGCAGGGAGCGAGTCCAACGTCTGGCTATGCACTTACGGGCAATCCCTTGCGCAAGTGGACTACCCTTCCCAAGGTCGATCAGCGGTGACATCGACAAATTCTCCGAGTTTAATCCTTCCGTGGCGCTCTCGATCGCCACGCGTTTTAGATCGTTCCTTTCCCTTTGTATTCATGGCGCCTTCCTGTTGCGAGCAACTAAGAAAAGCAACCCCCCACAACAATGCCTGCTTCTTGTTTCACATCGAGTACCTCCCTCAGACCTATCCTGTTGTGTTCACCCCCACTGACGAATTCACACATCGATTGGCATTGTTTTTTGCACCCAAAGCGAACTTCGTCCTTTGTTCTGCGCTGTCCCTGTGGTAGCCTTGTCATTCATCGACACCTCGAAGCCGTGCACTTTCAACCTTCCTACTCACGGCCATGGGTGATGGGAGGCTTCAAGTTCTTTGTTCCCAGACCTTCGCCAAACGTTTTATCTGATACCTTCCACCATCGACACAATGTTTACCTCGTGGCAGTCTTGCCTTGTCGCCATCTCCAAGTCACCGCCATCGTCGCACAAACATGACGCCTTTCGATTCCCTGGATCTGCTGCTACTGCTTGCAGAATGTGCTGATGAGACGGCAACTACTATCAACTCATCGTGTCCGGCGCTTGCACCGCCTGATGGCGAGCTGCCTCTAGACTCCAATGCCCCAACGCTGTGGTCGACTACGTTGGGCATACTGGTAGCCTGCTGTGCTCTGATTGCAATCAGTATAGCTTTGCGGATGTTCATAAGAATACACATTATCAAGCGCTTTCTTAGTCTGGAAGATTGTGAGTTTATCGAACTGTTCCCGCCCATCAAAATAATATCACTAATAAAAGACTAGCATTGATCATCGTTGCAGCAGTAGGTGTTACCAAAATGAGGTTTACAAGGGGTCGACTGACTTAGCATTTCACCAGATCCTTTTTGCCCCAATCGTCGGCCTGCAATTGAAAGCATACCAATACGGGGGCGGGAAACATCAGTGGAATGTCACCATTGGTGACTTATACATCGCTTTACGCGTAAGTTAGGTACTCCAAACTCAAGGGAGTGATTCTAACCCACTACAGTACGTTTATGCAGTGCAGATCATGTACTGTCTCGCCCTATACTCCGCAAAAGTCAGCATCCTGCTACAGATCAAGCACATCTTCGAAGGCACACAGCAGCGCAAGGCGTTCATCTTCTGGGCTAGCTGGGCACTGATCGTAGCCGTCAGCGGCGCGTATATCAGCACATTGATGGTGTTGATCTTCTCATGTACACCAGTTCGAAAGGTATGCGCAATAATCAGACACCTTCATTGCTAAACTGACGATAAATTCAGGCTTGGGATCCTCTCATTCCTGGGAGATGTCACAACTCGTCTGCAGGCTACATTTCCGGCACCATCAACCTGGTCAGTGATGTTGCTGTTCTCTTGCTGCCAGTCATTGGTGTGGCAAAGCTGCAAATGGAAACGCGCAAGAAAGTAGCAGTTTCCGCCGTCTTCGCGACTGGGTTGATGTAAGTTGTCTCACTTCGCGGCATTCTTGAGTGGTGTGCTAACATCCACAGTGCCTGCGGCATCTCTGCGCTTCGGCTCTATTACTCGTCACACGAGGCCAAGAGCAACGACAAGACCTACTGGCTTGCTCTAGTCGGTCTATGCGGAGCCGTTGAGATTGCAATGGTCATCTTGTGTGGATGCTTCACTTCCTTTCCGAGATTTTTCAAATGGATGAGAAACGAGAGGACAGGCTCAGGCTCGCGGCAATACAAGAAGAGCTATGGTTATGCCTCGGAAATTCAGTCACGAAGTTACGGTTACGGGCCAGAAAGCAATTCGAGGTTCAGATACGACACACCAGGCCCTCTGGAAATGGGAAGGCTGGGTGTTATGAACGAGGTTCGCGTTACACACCAAGAATGGAGGACCTTGCGTTAATTTATTGTGAAGATGCGAAACATCCTGCCCTGTTCCCACAGAAGTGAGGCAGATCCAGTACTTGACATCATCCAATTGTACCATTAAACATCGCCATATTTTATCAGATACTCGTCACAATGCTCGATGCACGAGACCGGTTGGTTTTATAGATACCCGGAGCCACTACATACTGAGTCATACGGTCAGCAGAGGATGAATACGACGCTTCTCAACCATTGGTAAGCCTGTCCAACACTTCTAGTGCCTTGATTATCGCATGCACACCAATCATGGTAGCAGGCGCCCGAAGGTCAGATTTGTAGATCTCCCACAATTTGAATATCCAGTCGAGGTTGGTGAGGTGCCCTATTATCAGATTGGGGAGACAGTGTCTTCCTACCAGACAAAAGTAGAGGTCCCCCAATTTCAGTACGAAGAGCTGCACGAGCCATTGGTTTCGTTCGAATCTATGAGAGCTCGAGCTTCAACGACCATTTGGGGCCAAGACACTTTCGATTCGCGGCGCGTTCATGCATACATCAGCAGCCAGCGCACACCTCGTCCGACTCTAGAGGAATTTGAATACTTCCTCGGACGACCAAGTCGGCGCAAAAACATAGGGTACGACCCATTACAGGCATTGTTCTGCGCTATACACGATGACACGAACAGTCTCGTGGAGATCATTCGAACGTCTCTACAAACGATTCGGAAAGATACTCTCAACGAGAACCTACTGCAGAAGCGTGTCAAGTTCTGGAGGGGTTTGATGCATGAGCTGAACTTCAGTCTTGAAGTTCTGGAAGCCGAACTGCGTGAGTTCGAGCAGTTCGTGAAGAAATCTGGTGTGCTACACCATGAATCGAAGTGCCCTCATCTCGCGCATGATACCCGGCAAGCACTACATGGGTGTCTCAGCCTCATTGACAGGTCCTCGCAATCTCTACTTGCTGTAATGCAGATTGCGGATAGCCGACGAGGCATCGTCGAAACAGAGAGCGTATCGAAGCTCACGGAACTTGCTTTCGTGTTCATTCCACTCTCATTTTGTGCAAGCCTGTTTAGCATGCAAATACGCGAACTTGACGGAGGGGTACCGGTGTACACCTTCATCCTCGTAGCTGTTGGTTTTGTTGTGGTGGCATATGCTGTCCGCCTAACTATTCGAAGCTCGCGTTTAATCGAGTACAAAATTGAAACTATGAGCCGGATCAGGGAAGAGTCGTCCATGCGTCAAGACGAGGATGTGCCTACGCACGTCGTCATGGCGTGGATCGGCAACGCTGCAAGAGTTTCGGCGTCGAAACGTTCCGCAAGCTTTCTGGCTATTCTTGCGCCCGGCGTTGTGATGTTGGTTGTCCTTGCCACCATCGTCTCTCCAATCGTATTTCTTTGGCAGAGACAGATTGATGCAGGATTCTCGGCGGTTATAATTGTGCTGGTCTTGATATTCGATACTATACTCATTGTCCCCATCGCTGGTGATTTGAAAGACGCAGGGTCTCTCAAACTCAATCCTAGAAACTGTCTTCGCCGTATCCGAAGATATTTTGAGGAGAAACGAAGGAGGAAAGAGAAGGCCAAGAAAGATAGAAAACGTAAAGCCAGTGGGGATATGGAGGCGCTCGCGGAAGAGAGTTCTGTCGGGTCGATGAATGAATCCCACAGGCAGCCATCACAGTGATATCTCAATGCTGGGCGGAAGACAGTCTGTACAGGACAGAACGGTGAATGAGTGCTCTCAGAGCAGGGAGGTGGTCGGGTATTGAGTAAGTCACAGAGTAAGCATTGTCAAGCTTTACTGGAAATTGCGTGAAATAAGACACTCCACCAAGGGCAACAGAAGGCGCAAGGGACAGCCTGAAGGACCGCGTGTTCTGGAAGAGCAATACTGTGCCCGGCTTTGGTTCCGAAGTGATTGACCCAAACTTCCCAGCGTACGATTTTATGGGGCGCTCTGCACTGGACATCGTCTGGCTTCAATGATATCAGAGCGAATGCTGGCAGCTCTGCTCTCAAATCGACGAGATGCAAAATCTCAACATCTTCATGTCTGACGCTCGTCGTGTGCCCATGTGAGCAGCGGACGTCACGGATTTCGAATCGCCACTCTCAACAATTTTGTGCCAGCGTACCTGACAGGTCGCACATCGAATCTCAGGCCGGTGAAACGGTCAGCTGCCGGCACCTGACGAACACCTGCAGGACCAGGGCCCGCTTTGGTGCCTGCAAGGACTGAGGCAGCCGAGACGGAAGTGGCCCATTCGCGAATCGCTGTTCACCAACAGGCGCTAAGCCCCCTTCAGCTCCGCAGCAGCTTACGCTAACCATGTCGGGATGACTATGTTTGCAGCTTGCTGCATTTTGAGGAGGGATTGAAGAAGCTGTGATTGGAGCACGTGTCTGGAATAGTATACGGAGAGGTAGATTTGCGCCTTCTGTGTCGTCAGGCGGCGTGAAGATGAGGGGTATAAGTGCGTTGATGTTTCCTGCAGGACCTTGTGCATTTATCAAGCCTCGACAGTCCTCTTCCAACTGTGCATAACATTGTCACATCGAACTGCATCATGTCGAAGCAAACGGCCAATCAATCTCCTCGATCATCCTTGTCATCCTCGAGTGGACCTGCAACACCTTCTTCGTGCGTATCGATGTCTCTTGTGTACTAGGCGCTGCTGACTTGCTCCACATCAGATACTCCGGCTCATCAACCCCTCTATCTGCTCAGGCATTGTCGCGACAGAATGCCAATCCGTCCGCGGTAGATCAACAATGGGCCCTGGAGGAGGTGAGAAGGATAGCGCGGCTTCAGCAGGCTGCTTATGAGCTTGGTTTTGATCTCCCACCACAGTGTTACCATAGGTGACTTTGCCGATTTCGTCGACAAATACATCAGTCTTATAATATCCTGTCTTTAGTAGCGTCAACGATGCTTTGTAGCCCGCTCAATCGCTCGTCTTTGCTTTCTCCCAAATACAAGCTTGCCACAGGCCATGCGTGAATGCCGCCTGGCTCTTCCCATTCATCAACAGGTATGCCTGTACTCTTGAGAAGACTGATGAGTTCCCTCGTCTCAGGCCCGAGTACCTCTTCGCTGCCGTAGAGAAAATACCAGCCTTTCTCCGGGGACGCGTTTGTCCATCTTTTCGTGTCCTTGCAGTGACCAGGAGAGACCATTGAATCGTCAATGGAGGCCTTCTTGCCAATGTACTGCCGCCCGTACTGCTCAAGTGACTTATCATTCAGAAAATCTGAAGCGGTGTTACGGTTATTCTTCGAGACAATGGTGACCCAAGGGCTGATCATGACAGCCAATACAGGTCGCTGGTGTCTCAGCTCTACGTGTTCTGTCAGGTAGAGGAGGAAGCTTAACATGAGTGTCGCGCCTGCAGAGTCACCACCAACGATCACTTTCGCTGACGACTGAGCCAATGAGAGCACATAGCTATAGCCAGCGAGAGTTTCATGAAGTTGAGTCGGGTATGTTGCATCAGGTACCAATGTGTATTCCAGGGCAAATAACGCAGGATTTCTGTAGCCAGCAGCTTTCAGCAGGGTGACCCATGCGAGCAAGAATTCCATGTAAAATAAGGAACTGCCCATCGAGAAGCCGCCACCGTGAGCGTAGTAAACAATGATATCCGGTTGTTCTTGTTGGTTGTGCTTGATAAGTACACCTCTGAAGTCAGGCTATGCTTGTTGGTCACTTTCAATGCACGAGTGGAGCTGATGTATACGCACTCTCTTGACTTCAGTCCACCTGATAGGACTCGTGACAATACCGTGACGGAGCATACGGAATCGAAGGAATGGCAATGACACGCCTCTGGAAAAGAAGACACGGCCAATGAAGGCTGGCATGTTGGCGAATGCATAGCGCACGCATCTGATGACGAAGTCTTGGAAAGGTGTTGCCTTCTGGACAAAGGGGCTGCGTCTTTCGTATGGTGTAAAGAAACGCTCACGGACGAACTGATATGGGATGACCAAACCTTCGTATACTGTCAATATCAGTATCGGGATGATACGCGATACGCGAACTCACCTATGAACGGCAGCGCGGGGACCAGCCACTTAAGAACAGGGAACAGGCCAATTTGAATGAGCAATTGGGGTGTCAAGAAGACCAAGAATGCGACGCAGTCGAGGTACGATATCTGGCTAAGTATCATCGCGACGAGAGTGTGCAAAGAAGAAGACAGGCGCTCCTCAGATGAACCATATGTTGATCGATAAACCCTGGCACTTGGAGCTCGGTTGATGACGATGACACGAACTCCACTGGTTAGCCTAAGCCACAACCGCTTAACCGCTGCCCGAGCAAACGGGCGTCTCTGACATATTGATGCAGGCGGGAGTGCAGTGAAAGGGTCTTGATATTTTCTGTGATGATGAGTGGAATTTGCAGGAGCGCCACAGAGAAGAGTAAACCCCGGAGGCGTGTACGCGTTGCCACGTGCCGTTCTGGAAGCTCGGTGGAAAGCGCACGGCCCCAGTCGCGACTTCCAGAGAAATTCCGTGACATCTCTCACTTGCTGTCCCGCAAACACGGTTGCGACAAACCCCACCACTTCCTTCTCCATCATCACAGCTTGTGCCGACTTGCTCACAGTCCCTACCTGTCGCATTCATATGTTGAAATGGAATAGTCTGCCTCGCAGAACCTCGACTCGGAACTCGCCCGCTGCAGCCTACCCCAACCTGGAGAGCTTCGACTGAACAACTCCATCATGGCCACCGACCCAAAGGCAGCGCCGCTCGCCGGCGACTTGAAGGAGCTCGCTCTGTAGGCTTGCAACGATATCGCAGTGCGTCACGTGCTGACTTCCATAGCTCTTTGCCTACGAGCGTCTTTCCCAAGGCCTTCTTCTGCGCGCTGTGCAGTGAGCTCGCTATTGATGCTTATAAGCTACTCTGTTGCAACAAAGCCATTTGTACGCCCTGTACGTATAAGTTTGCGATGGTACATATGCTGCAATGGCTGACAGATCATAGGTCAAGCAAAGCTTTCGTTCCCTACCGCCTGCCCATCATGCGACCACTCGCCGCTCGAAGCCGACTCGTGCACTCCAAACAAGGCATTGCGCAACACAATGCGCGTGTGGCTGCAGAAACAAAAGAAGAAAGAGGAGGCCAAAGCAGCTGCACAAGCCGCTACGCCAGCAACAGAGACGACACCTGCCGCAACAGATGCGCAAGTTGAGATGGAGGGTGCAGACAAGCCAGTCGATAGTGTCGAGGAGGCCACGGCGCCAAGCGAAGCACCAGCCGAGTCTGCAACCACTGCGGCAGAGGTTGTAGACGGTGAGCCACGCGCCGTATCAGCTTCCGCACAGCCAAACGAGGTAGGTCTTCCTTCTTCTCTATTTCCTACGTTCGTTTGCATGTGCCAAGTCTATGAAAACACAGAGGCTGGAACTTGGAGGATTGAATGGCTTAAGTCAATAAACACTATGGATCTCGCACGTGCTGGTGGCTGTAGCATGCATAATTCGCCTCGTGCAGTTGCTGATACTAAGCAGGAACTTGCTAAATCTGAAGGCGATGATGTGGAGCGACGGGGTAGCTTGGCCTCCCAGGCCGCAACGCAGAGTGTCGAGCCATCTGCCGCCAACGCCGCTTCTGATAACCAAGACATGACGAACGGCCCTACGAACATGATGGGCAACAACCCCATGATGAATGGTCAGATGGGTTTTGGCTTCCAAGGCCAAGGCAACTTTGGTGGCATGGGTTTCAATGGCATGTCCAACACGATGGGCAATGCTAATTGGAACAACATGAACCCGATGGGTATGATGCTTCCTTAAGGTCATGGCAAGAAATGAAGGGCTAACGTTTGCACAGACTACAACATGAACATGTACAACAACTTCGGTGGAAACATGGGCATGGGCATGAACGACATGTCTGCCATGAACATGATGAACTTCGGAGGCGGCTACGGCAATGGGTGGAATGGCATGGGTGGTGGCTATGGAAACTTCAACGGATTCAACCAGATGGGTGGATATAATCAATCTGGAGCATATCCCGAGATGATGAACCAATTCCCCAAGAACAATTTCCAAAACCAGAACCAGAATCGTCTCCCTGCCAGTCATGGAGGAACGGCCAACAATAGAGCTGGCTCCCAGGCGGGTTCCACTTCTGCGCCTGCTGGACAGCAGAGCGGCAACAGTCGCCCTGGCAGCCGCGGTGGACCTGCGCAAAACGTACGTCGATCTCATGAACACATGTCAAGGCGACCGTCTTTGGTCTTAGGGCCTTTAAAGCCAATAGCTGACAAGTTCGGTCCACAGCAGCATGATGGCAAGTCGCCTGACGCATCGATTGATGCCGCCGCCGATTCGAAAGCGGGCGGCGAGCAGGATGTGAATGCTAAAGCCGCCGAGGGGGTTGTTGATGAGGATGGTGGCGCGCAGGACGCTGCACCGGCTACTAATTCCGCCAACGCTGACAGTGAAGACGCCAATGGCGCAGCTGCAACAACCGGCCAGAATGACGGCTCTATGCAGACGGATGGCCTGCATCCGATACAGACCGTCGAAACTGGAGATGGAGACATGCAAAGTTACAACCAGCCAATGATGGGTAACGGCATGGGCTTTCCTAATGGCATGATGAATCAGTTTCCTAACCAGATGCAAATGAATGCACCTTTCGACCCTAGCATGAACATGGGGTTCCACCAGAACAACAATTTTGGTCCTCGTGGTGGCTTAAATGCAGCATATGGTGCTGCTACGGTCTTGACAGGCGAACCGCAGGGTCGTGGCGTTAAAGGTGCACCCACAGGTCCGCGAGCGATGCGTGAGGGCAGACCAAATACGGGTTTCTCCAGTCGAATGAACAATGCCCGCTACCAGCCGCCGCCTCCGCCTAAAAGCGTAACGCCTGCGCAGAGCGTTGGAGCCCGCAGCCCGCAGCGGAGGGTACGATCGTAAGTATATCACATAGATGACTTGTGAGGACCGCGCTGACTACTGAACAGTCGCTCTCCACAGCGAGATGAGAGTCTTCGCATCAAAGAGAGGTCAAGGTCACGCTCTCGTTCAAGATCACGAGCGAAAGATGATGAGGCAGACAATGGCCGAGATAGGTCACGCTCTGCGGACAGGGTGTCAAAACGTGAAGGCAGAGGACACTCAGTAACACCACAGAGTGATGACATCCACGAACGCCGCAAAGACCGCCGCCATCGCTCTTCACGAAATGATGACCGCGAAGACGAGCACGATGACCGGCAACGTGATGACAGGGGCAGTCGTGGCGATCGTACACGCAGTGCCTCCGCCGATTCAAAGTATCGCAGCAGTCGCCGGGACAGGGAACAACACCGCTCCTCACGCTCGCACCGCGACCGCAGCAGGGAACATCGCCGTCGTCACCGGTCGCGGTCTCCTGCTGAAGAGAGCAAGTACGACGATGATACACATATCAATGGCGACCGAGACTCAGAATCTGGCTCGCGGCGCAAGCACAGAAGCGATAAGGACAAGCACCGTGACAGGTCACGCGACAAGGAGCGTGAGCGCGACAGGCGTGATCGCAGAGAACGGGAGAAAGACTACGACTACGACCGCGAGAAGGATCGGTCGAAAGACAAGGATAAGGAGCGCAGGCGCCGACGCGACCGCGAGGCAGAGGGAGAGGAGCGCGATTATGATGACGACAAGCACCGCTCATCTCGACGGAGCCGCAAGGACCGCGATCGAGAGGACCGCGGGCGCGATGAGCGCAGCCAGAACGAGCGGAGCCAAAGCGATCGTGATGTAAGAGCAAAGCGTCCCGCGGAAGACGATGTAGTGGGCAAGATGATGCAAAAGCGCGCTGTCTCTCCGCCATTGAATGCTCCTACAGGACCAGCCGCAAATACGTTCTCGATCAAGGGTGCAGGACGATCGAAGACCAATGTTATGCCACCACCACAGCCACCAACCGGTCCTCGAGGCTTCCAGCCGCCCAAGGGTCCCGCTGCGGACCGTGGCAAGGATAGACACGGCCGGAACAGCAGCGTCTCGTCTGTTCCCTCTACACCTGCAACGCCATCGGAGCCCACTACGCAAGACCACTATGCCGCCGAGCGTGAGAAAAACGCCCGGGAACGCAATAGCCGCGACCGCGTAGACCGCGATCAACGTGATACTGTTGAAAAATCTGTTCACTCACGCGTACCATCCTCTTCTCGGCCGTCACTATCTTCGAAACGCTCCCGCAACGACGATCCGGATGTCGATGATGTGCCGCGTGGGCCCAGAGGCGATGTCAAGGCGCCAACTGGACCAGCCGCCAAACGTCGCAAATCTGATGGTCGAGGAGATAATGCCATTGCCAACCTGTTCACAGCAGGCCTTAGGAAGAACGCAGGCAAGTCTCGACGCGGTGGGATCAGGACAGAGGGCGACGTGGAGAGGGAGATGGAACGTGTTGAGCGTGAGAGGGACAGGCGGTAGGCGGTAGGCCGTCTCTGTCTTCGAAACGTCTCAGTGAATGGGTGAAATTGGTCGAGGGGACCAGACTTAATCACGTGCAAGAGTTGTGATGAAAAGGCGTGTACATATGCATGACAATAAGGCTTGGGATGGTCGGGGGCGGTGGAGTGTATTCTCAACTTCTTGTACTATACCCCGAAAATGATACTTGGATGACGGTTACATCATGAGATAGGGAATGACAAAACCATGCTGAAGTTGGATCTTCTCTTGCCTCTCCATCAGCCGTGTTGAACGGCGTCGAAGCTGTCGTGAACTGCTTGATGTTTGCTGTGATATCTGACCCTGTAAACAGCAACACCAATCAGCGGCGCCGAGATGCGGCGAGCAATGACGTGCTCTGGATGGCGTCCCCCACGCCTCTAGCGGCGGCAGTTCACTGAACCGCATGGTGTGGGGCGCGAGAAAAGATGACTCCCCGCAATATGCTGAAGGAGCTTGAATACTGGTGCTGTTGCTACATTTGATCCTCCGTACAGACTTAGCACTCCCTCATCTGCAATGGCCGCCTCACTCGACAACGGCGCGGCTGCCAATGGCGCAATCGAGTACAGTACGACCACCCACCTGCCCCAGGAGATGTTCGATATCGCAACTTCCCTAATCTGACCATGGAGTCTAACACATCCCCAGAGAGGGTGACAAGTCAGCCCGAGAACCCGTACTCTAGTCTGATCCCCGACCAAACCTTCGCCATCATCCCTGAGTTTGAGCTCGAGTCGGGCGTCGTCCTCCAGAATGTAGCGGTTGCGTACAAGACATACGGCAGCCTCTCGCCGGGGCGCGACAATGCCATGGTCATCTGCCATGCGCTGACGGGCAGCGCTGATGTGGGCGACTGGTGGGGGCCTCTGCTGGGCGGACCGGGCAAGGCCTTCGATACGTCGCGCTTCTTCGTCGTGTGCATGAACAGCTTGGGCAGTCCGTACGGCAGCGCAAGCCCGGTCACGGCGCGAGACGGCGATGCCTCGAACGGGCGCTACGGACCCGAGTTCCCGCTGACCACAGTGCGAGACGACGTCAATATCTTCAGGCGGATCCTCGACGACCTCGGCGTCAAGCAGATCGCAGCAGTCATCGGAGGCTCTATGGGCGGCATGCTCGTGCTCGAATTTGCCTACTTCGGCAAGGACTACGTGCGCAACATCATCCCCATTGCTACCTCGGCCCGCTACAGTGCTTGGGGCATCAGCTGGGGGGAGGCCCAACGCCAGAGCATCTACAGCGACCCCAAGTACGACGATGGCTACTACACCTTTGAAGACCCGCCGTCCACCGGTCTGGGAGCCGCGCGCATGTCTGCGCTGCTGACATACCGCAGCCGCGACTCGTTCGAGTCTCGCTTTGGCCGCAATACCCCTGACCTGTCTAAGAAGCAGAGCATCAACAACGTGCCGCGACCTACGACGCCTTCGAACGAGCACTGGGCCATCCACAACCATGGCCACAAGAATGCCGGCTCGCCACGCGCTTCTGCGTCGAGGACGAACAGCAGCGCCGCTCTGAACCTCTCAGCGTCGACTGCAGCAAAGACCGCCGATCTCGAGTTCTCTGATGCGTCGAATTCATCGACGCCCGCCCTTCGACGTACGGACTCGACCGCGAGCGCCAAGTCCAGGCCCCTAGCTCAACACTACTTCTCGGCACAGTCGTACCTGCGCTACCAGGGCGAGAAGTTCATCAAGCGTTTCGACGCCAACTGCTACATCGCTATCACCCGCAAGCTCGACACCCACGATGTGTCCCGGCACCGGTACCCTGAAGGCGAAGATGAGCAGACCCTCGATCCCGTCTCAGCCTTGCACCACGCACTCTCTTTGATCGAGCAGCCAACGCTGGTCCTGGGTATCCAATCGGACGGACTCTTCACGTACGCCGAGCAACAGGAGCTCGCAGCATACATCCCCAATGCAACCTTGAAGACCATTGACTCGCCCGACGGTCACGATGCCTTCCTCCTAGAATTCGATCAGGTCAACCGTCATCTGCTCGGCTTCCTCAACCAATATCTCCCAGACATCATGAATAGGACTCCCAACCCAGACATCATCTCCAACGACTCCGGTATGGAGGCCACAAAGACCAGCACCTTTGGCGAGGCTGAAGTCGACGACATCACCGCTTGGTGAGGTTATTTTGTATATTTAGCGCGGCGTTTCGGGTACAAAAGAAATGCATGGTCCGGCGTCAGTTTTCGGCATATGCTTGAAAGAAAGCTGTACGATATGATACGCTCTCAGGAGAAGAGCTGAGGTTCAACCCCTCAATCACAATGCGAGATGAAGATAGATGGTTATGTACAAAATAAACTCGCGGTAAGACGATACCGCCCATTCTGTTTCACAAATGTTACTTGCTGCAGATTTGTCACATCGAAGCGTCGACCTGTGGGATTAATTCAAGCGTCCATCGAAGCATTCTAGGGTCCGGTCCGGTCCCGAGTTTGAGGCTCGACGAGCGGGTATGGGGTGAATGGTCCGGAGAGTGAGATTAAGATCAATGGTATGCCGAGGGAGGAAAGTCTATCCTTTTTTAATACTTGCTGTCGGCTGTGTGTGCTTGTGTGCGGGGCCAGTTTGAAGATGACCTGAATATGACCTGAAGTCGCGAGTCGCGCCCTGAGGGATCCGGATGCTTGGTTGGCAGTGTCATCTCTTCGTGTGCCTGTGATGGCTTCCATGTTGTACTGTTCGCTGCAATCGAATGGTACTCGTTCGTTCTATTAGTCTCGCCCATATCTGCTCCTTCATCTTTGATAGTTCTGGGAAGCGTCCTGGAGAAGATCGAGGTTCCTACGGGTGTGGCGTTGAGGGATGCATGGCAGGTGGAGCAGCCCAAGAAACGCGAGGTTGCGGTTCCCAAACGTACGAAGTTAGCAAGGAAGACAATGGAGCTGCATCGCAGTTTATACCCAACATTGTCACTGAGAAACTGTTGAGATACAAGGCTTAGTGGTCGGCACATGCGCCACTGTGGCTCAAGTGTGGCACGAGCTTCGCTTCCACAACTTCTGACCTGCCACGCCATCAACAACCATCAAAACATGCAATGCGAAGGGTAGTAGTCACAGGCTTAGGGCTTGTCACGCCCCTTGGAATAGGTGATTGGCCATGAAAGAGACGCATGGACTCGGGTTAACGCGTAGCGATTAGGTGTTCGCCGGACATGGCAGCGCTTGATAGACGGTCATTGCGGCGTCACATCCATCAAGGACAGGTCTCCACAGTTTGCGGTGTTGCCGAGCCAAGTGGCGGCAGTGGTGCCTGAAGGACCGAGAGAGGATTGCAAATGGAATGTTAAAGAGTATATGGCTCCTGGTGTATGTGTTTGTGCCCGTTTCAATGCGATCCTGCTGATCAGCTCAGGATGAACGTCGGATGGCGAAGTTTTCACAGTATGCTATGGTCGCTTCAGAAGAGGCGTTGGAAGATGCCGGATGGGCACCAACTCTAGAGAAAGATCTCGAGGCTACCGTGGGTCGATCGTGCATTCATTTTTATGTGATGTTGACCAGTATAGGGTGTCTATATAGGATCTGGTATTGGCAGCCTCGACGATGCATACGATACCGCGATAGCTTTTGACAAGGGCGTAAGCGATACCAAAGTGTGAAAAATAGTGTGTACTGATCGACGCTAGGGTCACCGAAAGGTGTCTCCATTGTTCGTACCGCGCCTTCTCATCAACCTAGCAGCGGGTCATATCTCGATGCGCTATGGCTTCAAGGTAAGTCAAGTTACCTGCCTGTAAGGACGTTGTGGTGACTCTACAGGGACCAAACCATGCCGCCACTACAGCATGCACAACAGGTGCCCACAGCATTGGGGATGCAACCCGTATGATCCAGCTAGGCGATGCCAATGTCATGGTGGCTGGCGGCGCAGAGTCTTGCATACATCCTCTGGCTGTTTCAGGTTTTGCAAGAGCGAGAAGTCTGGCAACAAAATTCAACGATCGTCCCGCCGAAGCCAGTCGGCCTTTCGACAGAGATCGAGATGGCTTTGTTATTGGTGAAGGTGCCGGTGTCGTCGTGCTCGAAGTACGTATTGTAACTGACTGCATTACATCCCGCTGACAACGACAGGAGCTCGAGCATGCCAAAGCCCGTGGTGCACATATCTACGCAGAAGTTGCTGGGTACGGCTTATCGAGTGATGCATACCATATGACGGCGCCTCGCGAAGACGGCCAAGGTCCTCGGCTGGCGATGAAGAAGGCGCTCAAGCACGCTGGGCTCAAGCCGGAGTCTGTTGACTACATCAACGCCCATGCTACAAGCACGCCACTCGGAGATGCAGCGGAGAATAGAGCCATCAAAGACTTGCTTCTCGGCGAGGACGGCAAATCTCGCGCTTTTGACATCAACGTGAGCAGCACGAAGGGTGCTATAGGTCATCTCCTTGGGGCTGCGGGTAGTGCCGAGGCGATCTTTACCATTCTTGGTTTGCACCATGTAAGTACGCCAGTTGGCAGGGCGAAATGATGCTGATGATAGTAGAACATCCTGCCGCCCACATTGAACCTACACAATCCGGGGGATCCAGCTGGTGAATTCGATTGTAATTATGTTGCGCATTCAGCACAACAGCACGAGATAAATGTTGCGATGTCGAACAGCTTTGGTTTTGGGGGAACCAATGCGTCACTCTGCTTCCGTAAGATGTAATAAGACACCAAAAATTACAGTCACTGCTCACCTATTTTGTCGTGATATCGTCAAACCACATGTGCCGAAAGGTTACTTCGGCTATCAAGCCAGATTCGTGACTCGATAAGATCTCGACATTGCAACTCGCGACTGCCCCGCGGCGCGATCTGGCAGCTGCCAGCCCCACAACGCGCCATCCATCCCACGGTACAAGCAACGCTCGGCATCGGTAGTGTCCGTGGGTGCATCTGCACTTCAAACTCAAATGCGAGGGCTGAACCTCTTATCACTCACTCACAATTCTGTCCTTCTGTTGTTGTGAACCGGTGTGCTTCGCGATCTAGGATGGCGACTTCCCCAACTCCTTCAGTCCGCAATCATGACGTCCCGGACGACAAACCATCGTTCTTCAGCAATGCCTCCCGGAAAGCCTCCGAGTACCACTCGCGCGTACCGTACCTGAGCAAGCTTCCTTTCCCAGCAATCGCAATCATTGTGACACTCATCGTTATCAATCTGCTCGTCTGGGCAGCCGTAGGTGTCGTTTTGGTACGTTGCTACGCATGTGCATGATTAGATTATCCTGACACTCTGATGAGCACTTCAACACACCCCTGGTATCAACAGCAGTACTCTCTTATACACTCGGTCTTCGCCATGCACTGGACGCGGACCACATTTCGGCCATCGATCTGATGACCCGGCGTCTGATTGCAGCTGGCCAGCGTCCTGTCACGGTGGGAATGTTCTTTTCACTTGGCCACTCTACCATCGTCATAATCACCTCACTAGTCGTGGCTGGAACGGCAGCAGCCGTTTCGACCAAGTTCGGCAGCTTTGAGCGAATTGGTGGCATTATTGGCACTTCCGTGTCGGCCGCCTTCTTGCTTCTCCTCGGCATCATGAACATTTACATTCTGTACAAACTGATTGTCCAAATGCGAAAGATCCTTGCCAGCGACCCGGGACGAGAGCATGAGGAGTTCAAGATCCAGGGCGGTGGGTGCTTGTTCCCTACCTTGCAAAAGCTCTTCAAGCTGGTTGACCGGCCATGGAAGATGTACCCTCTGGGTGTTCTCTTTGGCTTGGGCTTCGACACATCGTCAGAGATTGCCATCCTTGGTATCAGCTCTATACAGGCTACGAAGGGTACCTCTATCTGGTTGATCCTGATCTTCCCGCTGCTATTCACAGCAGGCATGTGTCTGCTCGACACTACAGATGGTGCGCTCATGATGAGTCTGTACACCAGCACGCAGCTGGCACGCGATCCAATTGCAATCTGCTACTATAGCATAGTTCTCACTGTCATCACGGTCATAGTTGCGACCATCATCGGAACCGTGCAGTTTCTCAATCTCATTTTGAACGTCGCTGAGCCTGATGGCAAATTTTGGGATGGAGTGGAGAAGCTGGGCGACAGCTGGGACATTGTCGGTACGTATCTTCAAATTAGCCTCGAAGACAATCGCTGACCTCTAATAGGCGGTGCAATCTGCAGCGCATTCGTGGTCTTTGGTGGTCTCAGTGTGCTGCTCTACAAGCCATGGAGACGCCGCGTTGACAGGAAGAGGCTCGACAATGCACACTTCGAGCCTCTGCCCCAGAACACTGATACACCGGGACGCAATGACGAGGAGCATCAGGGTCGTCTCACGGCAGCTGGAGGTGGGTTGAAGGATGTCGATGTCGTGGTGACGTCTGTCGAAGGGACTGATGTTGCCGGACCTTCTCAGCGATAGCGTGCGCCTTGCTGTGGATAATCGATGTGGCGCTGCTGTAAACTTCAATACCGAGTACAGCTTCCAGTTTGGCACAGCCGCGTATGTTTATGCATTATGATGCTCAAGGCACTAAGAGCCAATGAAGTACCGCGCCACACTGTGGCCGTTTGCGCAACCTTCACTTCACCCCACCTTGTTACTCCTCAGCCTTATTCCTTGACACCCTATAAAAGAAGACTTCCACCTAGAGCGGCGTTTCGCTCATTTACTCACGTTGCTGCTCGATTCTGCTCGTCTCAACATCACCCTGATCAGCCCCTCATCAAACGATTATTGAAGATGAACGCTACACAAACTGTGCTTGACTGGATTGCTGCACACCCCTATCAGACAGCTTTCCAAGTCGTGAACGGCATAATCATCTGCACACCTGCCGCAGCTACTGTACCAGTCCTTGCTGCGCTGGGATTTGGGGCCCAAGGTCCCATGGCAGGTATGGCAACATCTAGTCATAATATCATCACGACATCCAAAGCAGACCGTACACATGCTGACATGAGACATAGGCTCAACAGCAGCAGCTATCATGGCGCATTTTGGTGTTGTTCCAGCAGCCGGCTGGTTCGCTACTCTTCAGAGCGCTGCCATGGGCGGCTACGGAGCGGGTGCTGCGGCTGGCCTTGCACAGGCTGGAGCAGCCTTGTCTTCTGTTGGAGGATGGCTCTGGAACAGAAATTCGACCGCCGGTTGAACTTTGGCCGACTGGAAAGGCCGTCTTGGAGCATGACTTGGGTTGCCAAACGGTGAAGTGAGCCAGCAAGGATGCTATGATCGAAGTGGTGGTTTCCAAAGAGTAGAAAGTTGCGAGCCAGCCAATGGAAATCGTGCCTCGGCTGTGCCAACCTTCACTATGAACGCGACGCGTACTCCACGTGGAAGCTCACCGCGCACGACATCGCTTGGCTGTAAGCCTTGACGATTGGTATATATGCAATAACATTCAGCACCCGTCGAAACCGAGTTGGCTGCAATATAGCTTCAATGAGAATGGAGCCGTCGATAACACCAACAGAGGTTGCCCAACCCCTGACCGAGTTCACGACTGTCGGTCATAATACGTACCTCTGGACTTCGACATCTTACACGCCTTCTTCACCCCTCATCCTACTATTTGCTTGGAACGCTGCAGCTGCAAAGCACATCGCTAAATACACCGTGTCGTACCAACGACTCTTTCCCAGCTCCAAGATCATCCTTCAGCGATGCTACACCTCCGACATGTTCACCCGCAGTACACACTATGCAGGTCTTCTCACTCCAGCAATGGATATCACACATCATCACCACACTGCCGGCGGCCCCGTGCTTGTGCACAGTTTCTCCAATGGCGGCGGTAACCAGGTCAACGAGTTCGCAAAAGCCTGGAAACGCAAGTACGGCAGCAGATTACCCATGCAAGTGCAGATCATGGATTCTAGTCCGACCAAGGGTCCGTGGATGAAGAGCCATGCTGCCATCTCTGCTGGTTTGCCCAGGACGTGGTTCTGGCGATGGTTCGGTGGCCTCTTGGTCCATGTGCTCTTGCTAGGCTCATTCTTGGCCAATGTAGCAAGGGGAAAGGAGAACAAGATGGTGGTACTGTGTCGTGAGATGAACGATGAGGGTGTGTTCGATAACAGGGTGCCGAGAGTGTATCTATATAGTCGGGTCGATGAAATGGTGGGGTGTGAGGAGGTGGAGGAGCATGCTGCGATTGCCAAGAGCAAAGAGTGGGATGTCACGATGGTCAGATTCGAGAAGAGTGCGCACTGTGGACATATCAGAGAGGATGAGCAGAAGTACTGGGGGGCCATTCTCCAAGCGTGGAAGTCAAGCCAGCACAAATGAACGGTTCATATTGTTCTTCATCATAGTCGCTGGGCAACTAGTGACAGGTAGATATTCCATATCAGACCGCAGAAGCTGAGGAAGATCATGCGCCGTTCCACAGGACAGTATGTGGTGCTGAAGAAGTTGGCGATTGGCCAAACTTTGTACGAGTCCCAGATGAGCTTGAAGAGCTCCTAATGGGATGGTCAGCGAATATAAGCTGTGACAAAAGATCGTCCTTACATCATAGAAGCTCTGCACAATTTGAGCGCTTGTCTTGCCCTTCAGAAGACCTATCAGGATCAAGAACATTGTCTGGTTGAGCAGTGCGCCCATTGTGATGCACTAGCTAAGCGTCAGTACGTCTTCGGTCAAGGCAAGAGTATCACCTACGTCTGTGAACCACTTCTTGAAGATGTTGAACCAATTACGCTCTCGGACTTCCTCCTCTACCATGCGCTTATCGTCCCCGTCTTCCTTCAGAAATACAGCCTTCTCTGCAGCATCGCCGTCTTCACTTGTGGCCTGCCTCGTGTGCTTAACAGTCCTCCATCCGGGAAATGTTCTCTCTAGCCAGTGCTGCCAATGGTAGTTTACAGGTGCTGTAAGCACTACCATGAAGGCGAATTGGAAGAAGAGCACGCGATCGAAGACAAAGGGCTTTGCGTCGCTCCATGCCTTGAGTCGCTGAGCGATGATATTGGAGCAGCAGTCGATAATGAGCGCCGACCCGCAGGCGACGAGCATGGGATGGAGCCGCGCCATTGTGAGCGTCTGATTGCGGGGGAAGGAGCGGTCGTTGCTGGGAAGGCGGCTGCTAGCGGGCGCGAGGTGAGAGATCGGTGGGCAAGGGCGGCGGTCTGAATGAGACAGACACAATAGCGGCAAAGTCAGGGAGGATCAGTTACTGTGCGTCTGGACAAGATCGCAATTTGTCTGTCAAGCCACATGGCGACTGTGCAGCGCTGATGAACGGGTCGCCTTGCTCCACAATTGTTTAAGTTGAGATGCGCGTCTTCGGGACAGGGGCAGCCGAATCAACGGCGTACCGTGTTGGCGGGTCAGTTGGGTGCGGGTCACTTTTGGGCAGGCTCCCAACTTCGACTTTGTTCGACTATCAACAGATCTACTTGCTAAGAGGAATAGTGCAGAGGCCGAGCTCTGATGTTCAGCAACTTGCATACCTCCTCGCTGCCCTTATCCAAAGCGTCCGTACCTTCTCTCTTGGTCCAACCGCCTGCTGGCCCGCATTCGAACACCTCGCCGCTACAACTGCTCTCTAGCATTGTCCTGAAGGCGTCCATGAGTCCATCCATTGGAGTCAGCAGATTCTCCTTGTCCAATTTCTCGTAGAACAAAGGGGAACTGATGCTCGTCTGAACCACGTTTGGCGCGAGGGCGTTCACAGTAATGCCTTCGTCCCTCAAGAGTTTGCCGTAGCTGCGTGTGAATCCGACCAGCGCATGCTTCGCTGCAGTGTATACTGGAAGACTCGGCACGCAATACAGGCCACACACGCTCGCGACAAGCCCGATGCGACCCAGCAGCCCATTCTCGTCGCGTGTTTGTCGCCGGAAGTGCTGCACGGCAAGGGCCACTGTATACAACACGCCCGTCACGTCGACATCGAAAACAGTCAAATCCGGCTTGGTGAACTCCTGTGGCTTTGCTGACGAGCTCTCCTCTGGGAACGGGAGCCATTTGCGCTCGCCTATGCCTGCAATGGGGGCTACAAAGTCGATGCGGCCTCCCCCAGATGCTCGCCAGTAGATCGCGCGACGAAAAGCCTCGACTTGTGAGTCCCAGAAGGAGGAGTCACACTGGACAGCACGAAGCTTCTCAGTATCTTGTAGCTTGGAAACATCGCGATCCGCGATGAAGACATACCACCCTGCATTGAGTAGTTCCGTACTGAGAGCGAAGCCTATGCCACTCGCGCCGCCTTGAAAGCATATTAGCATGCTAATTGACGGTGATGCTTCTACAGCCGCATACCTGTGATGAAAGCTGTCTTGGATGTTGACCGTGACATATTACACGGGCAAATACTTTAATTTTTCGGCGCTCTGAACATGGAAGTCGAACTTGCCGTCCAGGCAATATCCCTACATGGCTGGCTTTTAAACCGCAGGATGCTTACCTTCCCCGCAGCCCAGCATGTGGTGGACTATTCTGGCTGCGGAGTAGCCTTAGAGTACAACATCCGTCCTGTATACACTGACTTCCTCGTAGTGACCGGACGACATACAGCAATGAGAAGTTATTTGTGAAGTTGATCGCTTGCGAGCATGATGATGAAGTGGGGCCCATTACACCAATGCGGTGACGTCATACTGGAATCGTTTAACGTTCTATCATCATGGGTGCAAACGGTTGTGGACAGGGCCAGCGTATATTGCTGACTTGAACTTTCAGGCGCTTGTTGAGAGCGGAACGCGAACGAAGCGTGTGCAGTTATGACGAAATTGCTGTGCCTGGCGTAGCATGCGGTGGATCAGGCGTGACCCGCGACTTCCGATCATTCGACCCTCCTTGACAACCTCAAAAGCTGGATCAAGCGCTGTCGAAACATCAAGCGAGCCTAATGAACTTCCCTTGAACACCTGGACCTTACAATTGACGAATTGCGCGCTCGTCGGCCCTAGCCACCCCTCCCGATTCTGAAGCCAGACGTCATTGACCATGCCTGAGATAATCTTATCAATAAACGCTGGTTCGTCCAGTGTCAAAATCTCAGTCTACAGAACGCCAGAAGATGGTGCTGACGTACCTAAGCAGCTTGCAGAAGCATCAGTCGATGGTCTTACTGCGCCGCCAGCAAAGCTGAAGTACTCTCGTGAGGATGTAAAGATCAAAGGAAAAGAGCTGGAAGGCATATCATCTCAAAAAGATGCATTCGAGTACATTCTAGATCACCTGACCCGGGATGAAGGCCTACCGGAACTAAACAACAAGGAAGACATCCACTTCACATGCCACCGTGTAGTTCACGGAGGCGACTACCCACGCTCGCAAGTCATCGACAAGGAGACCTATCACCACATCGAAGAGCTTAGCGATCTCGCGCCTCTCCACAATGCCCCAGCGCTCAGCATCGTTCGTGCGGTTGCTGACATCCTTCCTCACGCAAAAAACATTGCATACTTCGACTCATCCTTTCACAACACGATGCCGGAGCATGTGTGCACTTACCCCATCGACCAAGCTGTCGCGAAGAAGAACAAACTGCGCAAATACGGTTTCCATGGTATCTCCTACTCCTTCATCGTGCACGCTGTATCGACGTACCTCAAGAAGCCCGCCGATCAACTGAATATCATCGCCCTGCATCTCGGCTCCGGTGCGAGCGCATGCTGCATCCGCAACGGCGAGAGTGTGGACACATCCATGGGTCTGACGCCTCTAGCCGGCTTACCTGGCGCAACAAGGTCCGGAAGCATCGATCCCAGTTTAATGTTCCACTTTACGCACAGCGCAGGAAAGCCAAGTCATAGCTCGGGCACACAGATGCACATCACTCAAGCTGAAGAGATATTGAACAAGAATAGTGGCTGGCAGGCGCTCACGGGCACGACGGACTTTGGCAAGATCAGTGCCAGCGATAAGCCAGAGGATAAGCTGGCTTTTGATATCTTCGTGGACCGTATTGGCAACTATACAGCGCCATACTTCACGAAGTTGGGCGGAAAGGTCGATGCTTTGGTATTTGCCGGTGGAATTGGCGAGAAGGGAGAAAGGCTGAGGAAGGAGGTCGTCAGGGGCCTCGGGTGTCTTGGATTTGAGATTGATGATGGGAAGAACAGCCGGCCAGTGGACGATGTGGTGACTGATATTAGTGGAAAGGATGCAAGGTACAAGACATTGGTGGTGCAGACAGATGAACAGCTGGAGATGGCAAGGGGAGTGTTGGTTGACAAGGATCGATTCGTAGGGAAGAGATAATGTGTTTCAGTGAAGTTGTCATGACTGTAGAGGTATCAGAATCACTGGGACTTCCAGCACATGGCGATGGATCAATTCCTTTGATGTACTCGAGATTAGTGGATCCCTAGATCTTGCATAGTGTCTGCAGAGAATCCTTCGTGCTCGCGGAAGAATCCTTCACAACCTTGATAATCTGCTTAAACCTAGTTTTATTAGTTTTCCAAGCTCCACTTTCAAATTTTGTGATCGATGGCCACTCACTCTGGTGTTCCTGCGTCTCCAACGGCCTCGTAGATGATGCTCTCGCTCGTTGTGACCACGGCGCCCTCGTGCCTCAGCCGTGCCAGCGCAATCGGCACCTCTTCCTTGTTGCAGCTGCTCACACCATCGGCGATGACATAGACCTTGTGGCCAGCTCGCAGAAGATCGATTGTGGTTTGGGTGACGCAAATGTGGCTCTCGATGCCGACGATGATGGCGGAAATTGGCCCGTTTGCGCGGAGAGGATCGAGAGCTTTCTGAACATCTGGTGTACTGTAGGTGGTCAGAGGTAGGTCTAAGGAGACGAATTGAGTGGATTTAGCTTACATCATGGAAAAGAGGGTTTTGTCGGCATGGACGAGGGTCTGAACGCCCTTAGGCGCATCGAGTTCGAGCTCAGGACATGTCTCTCCTAGTCTGGCCTTGTTCTGTGTTGTTGCGAATACCGGGATGTTTAGGATTTTGCCTGAGTAAGGTTGTCAGATACACATTCAAGCATGCCATGGCACCAATATCTAAGAAGATCCGCAGGTAAGAGCTCGGGAAGATACATACTTGCTTTCAACAGCTTCTGTGTAGTCGCTACCACTTTTGGAAACTCGTAAATTGCGGGCCGAAACTTTTCCTGCAAGTCACAGACACTGCGGTGATATTAGCAGGGTACGGACTTGGAAGGTGGACTGCGAACAAGAGGGCGGGGTTTGCTGGATCCTGTCAGCCTGGGCGTAGGTAAAGATGTCTAGAGACATACCAATGCGTTGTTGTACCATTGTGGAGGAGAATGATCTGCGTATTATATAATTGACCGTATTGCAAGACTGCAAGACACGCGATTGAAGAGGGCGCAGCATCGTGAAGCTCGATACCTTCTGCATCCGGTACAGGAGCCTCGGCAAGCGCACCGAACGTCGTTCCTGCAGATAAGTCCGGTGGCCCGTGCCGAAAGGGTGCTCTGACAGAGACCCGCCGCGAGCGAACGCCCAAATTGCCCCAATCTATTTACGTGGTCTGAGCCGGCGACGTCATCCTGATTGGCGAGTGAAACAATCGATGCTGCTGCAGTGTGCGTGCTGCCGCTAGAAGAGGCAGATCCAACGGAAGAGCGGTGGCAACGGGAGTTCCTGTGTCCCTGCAGCAGCTCGCCCATGTGTGTAGGGCCGGTTTGACTACTCATCAGTCATTATCGCTCTGAGTACTGTGGAGGCTGTCAATTTATTTCGAAACGGCATTGGGGGCACGGCACGGGGGGGCTCACATAAGACAGATACGCGCTGCCGTCGTGTTCTAGGTGTTTGATCAGCATTTCTATTTGCGACCGTCATCAAGTCTCGAAAAGATGTTTGATGGAGCTGCCATGATGCTGCAAAAATACCCTGAACATGGCAGTGACAATCGAATCCCTCTGCCGTGTCAATAGCTGAGACGTCAGCAACCGCCGAAGTCCAAGTCGAGGGTCGATGCGGTCAAGGGCCAGTACAGCTGGCGCGTCATGTGAGCTAGAAACAATGTAAACCAGCCCCTTGGTGGAGGGCTACTGGATATTCATCAGAAACCGCACCCAATGGCACATCAGGATGGTGAGGGCAGTGGCGTGGCTGTTCGTTATTCACCCTTTGAGGACACGGGGAAATTGGAGATTGCATTGTGCTCCATCGAAGTGGGCGCTCAGAGCGTCAGGCAGGTAGCGGAGACACATTGCTCTTGTCTAGAGAGCGCCCCTGTCACGTCTCTTGGGTAGAGGTATCTAACGGACGTCTCATATGGGTGCTAGCTGAGCCCTGTGCGTTGCATCCCTCTTTGGCCGCACTTTTGGCCAATTCTATGGTCCCAGTGCACGACCTGCCTCTTACGCTCTCACTCTCATTGCTGTTCTTCGCCCTCGCTCCACGATCGTCTGTCTCGTGCATTGCTTTGTCCCCAGTAGTCCCACTAGACGTTCGCCGAGAGCAAGCCTCCGCGCCGCCGAATCACCACGAACCAAACGTCTCGACTCCACCGCAGGGGTCTTTGAGAAGTCACTTCCGCTCACGACAATTCATTCCCACGCGTGCCTCCACAGCGTGCTGAGACAGACGTCCCATACATTTGCCTGCGAGTCCGCTAGAATTGCCATCGGCCAATGTCACAGCGTGCATAGCGCCCTTCGAGCACGAGCGTCCCAGAGCCCCTCCTCGCATTCTCGCATAGCACCGCGACCGCTCCCACGACGCCGCCCTGGGAACACTCAGCGCTGAACTTTTATGACCGACCACGACCACGCCAGCGCTGCCTATCTCTACGCCCCATATTCACTAGCCACTGCTATCCAAACAGACAACCGCCACATTCAAGGGCGCATCCCCCGACACGCCGTGCATTCGCCTTCTACGACCATCGCGGTCCAGGGCTGGTCTCCCCTGCCGTACTCGTACTCGCCACTGAACCCGCTGCACTCGCTGAAGCAGCAATACCAGCCACACGCCTCGCCCTCGTCCCACTCACTGCAGCCATTCCTGCATTTCGCGCGCATCGACAAAGTGCACCCTGCCGTCCCGTCCGCCACGCCCTCGTCCACCACCGCCGTCATCGTGTCTCCGCACTACAGCCCGCCCTCAGAGCGGGAAGAGCCTCGTACGCTGAAGCAGAAGTCCTGTGTCAAGTCGGCGCTCACGCGTCAGCAACTCGATGGGCATAGGAAGCAGACGTATAGCGTGCATACCGGCGCGCCTACGATGACACCGAATGAAATGCGGAATAGCAAATCGACTTCGAGCAAACGCGATGATGCCAATGTCACGCCTCAGCGCCTCCAGCGCCCGTCCATTGTCTCGCAGCATTCGAATTCTGTACCTTCAACGCCCCTACAGCTTGCCCGCAAGTACGAGTCGCGGTCGCGATCGCCCTCGCCCAACGGTGGCTTGGGCAACCACTCACCGCGCTCTGTATCATCTGAGGCCAACAGCACCATGCCGACGTTGCGGCTGGGACGGCCTTTCAAGTGCAAATATGAGACCAATGTTGGACAGCTTGGACGGCGACGTATGCCATACGAGAAGTCAGAGTTGCTTAGTACGGCAGAAAAGGAGCCAAAGAGGACGTTAGACCCACACGAGGACGACAAACTTAGCGGCGACATGCGCGAGCTGTACGACCGGTTACAGCCGAGCGTGGCCAACACCCAGAAGCGCGATCAGTTCGTGCAAAAAGTGAAACACATACTCGACCTCGAATTCCCCGGGAATCTCTTCACGGTGCATGTGTTCGGCTCTTCGGGCAATATGCTGTATACCACAGACAGTGATGGTAGGATCGCCTTAAGACTCATTCGAATGCAGCACTGACGCTCTACAGTCGACATTTGTGTACAGACGCCCATGACCTCATTGGAGGAAATGCACCCGCTTGCTGAGGCCCTCGATAAACGTACGATTTCCACGAACACACCCAAATAGCGTGCTAACAATGGCTTAGATGGCATGCAGCGTGTGGTGTGTATTCCAGCTGCTAAAGTCCGAATCGTGAAAGTCTGGGATCCTGAGCTTGAGCTTGCGTGTGACATGAATGTCAATAATGTTGCCGCTCTCGAGAACACGAAAATGATCAGGACATACATACAAATCGACGACCGCGTACGAGAGCTGGCTATGATCATCAAACACTGGACGAAACAACGTATTATCAACGACGCTGGCATAGGAGGCACGATAAGCTCGTATACTTGGATATGTTTGATCATCAATTTTCTTCAAACTCGGAGTCCGCCGATTCTGCCAGCATTGCACAACTTCAGAGAAACGGACGGCAAAGGCCAGCTCTCACGTTCTGGCTTCGCCGACGATATAGAACAGCTCCGAGGCTTCGGGGACGCAAACACGGAGACTGTAGGGCAGTTGCTTTTTCATTTTTTCCGGCTCTATGGATACGAGATAGATTACGAGAAAGAGGTCGTCTCAGTGCGTCAAGGAAGACGTCTGACACGCGAAGAGAAGGGTTGGCATCCAGGCGGTGGGCAGAAGGAAGGCACCAATCGACTCTGTGTTGAGGAACCATTCAACATCGAACGCAACCTTGGAAATTCCGCGGATGACTATGCGTGGCGTGGACTGCACCTTGAGATTCGCAGAGCTTTCGACCTGCTTGCAGACGGCCAACAACTGGATAAGATGTGCGAGCTTTACGCATTTCCTGCGGCACAGCAGCCTAATCCCTTACTCTTCCAAAAGCCCCCTTCGAAACCGGCCATCCTCACATCGAGTGTTCCTATCAGGAGTAGCCGAGGAGGATCCAATCATCGAGGTGGAAGAGGTGGATTCAACCTGAAGGGGCAGAACAACAATGGCAGCAGAAGATCTTCTGGTAGCCAGCCTTTCGCTCAAGGACGGCCTGGCTTTTTGCACAGTCCGCCTATCCAGCACGCTCCCGGCCAAGAGTACTTCGCCGTCCCCCGAGGCATACATGATCAGCTGCATGATCAGCTGTATCAGCAATATCAAATGCTTGAGATTCAATCGAACTCTCTGCGCGCTCAGCTCGCGGCGCAACAACATGCCCAGCAAGCCCACCGTGCGGCTCAGATGCATGCACATGCGGTCGCACAAGCGCAAGCACAACACTATGCTCCCAATGGATCGAATGGTTCTCCACAAAAGTCTCCCTACGTCAATGGTAGATCGAGCCCTCGAATGACTGAACTTGGAATCTTGCCGAATGCTATTCCCCAAGGATTTATGTACCCGTACCCCGGCTTTTTTGGCGGACAACAACCTAATTCTAGTCCTCAAGACTCTGTACGGACTAACCCGTCCTCTCCATCAATGAGTACCAGCATGCCTGGTGCTCGTGGGGTTGTGCATCGAGCCTCTAACGCCAGCGACACAAGCGTCAACCGCTCACAGTCGCAGCCCGCACGCGGTATGCCACAACAGCCAGTATTGGCTAGTTATCCCCCAATGCCTCAGTTCTTTGATCCTGCAGCCCTTGGCGGGTATCCTATTGCGAGGTCGACCCAAAACACGCCCGAGACGCAGTCAACCTCGGACACGCAGTCGAGTCCCTTACCGAATAATGTCGACCCTGCAGGATCTATACTCTCAACCGCGCCCAAGGAGTACGTAGGCTACTATGTCGCCGAGCAACCGCCCATACGACCGCTGCAGGAATACGCTGTTGGTGTTATACCGTCATTCAGCGAACTCAAGCAACGGAAAACACGAGTCTCACCAGAGATCACACAACCACTTCTGAACACTGCTTTACGACGTGTATCTCGTTCGCCTTCTCCATTGCGCGGACATGTCCGCAATGACGCGACGGGCCCAACACCGGTCTTACCCGGTAGTGAGCAATCCAAAGCTCGTATCGACGCCGCCCGTCCTTCTTCCGATCTTGGACCCGTCATTGTAAATGGCTCGTTCCCTACACCCCCTCGTGACAACTTCAGAGGCGATCTTACAGAGATTCCTAAGACGGCGGACAATCTTGGCTCCTCCACGATTGGCGTTTATACAAGTCAACCATCGACACAACAGAACACACAACAACAGATCAGAGAGCTTCAAGCACAGCAGCAACTCGTGCTCGAGGAGATGCAGAGGCAAAGTGCAGCGAACATGTTGAGCAGTTCCACTGTGAACGGCTCAACAAAAGGCAACACTCTAGCCGATGCTAACGCGTTGGCACGGGTACCTAGCGAAGATCGACAGCCTTTTCCCGACATGTCGGACGACATCATGAACTACGACGCAAAGAAGGAAAGGCTGACTCACACCGAAGGCATCTCACCGAAGCGTGATGTTCCTGCCTGGCGAGCCACTGCTCTACCAAACGGTCTCGCCACCTTGGACACCACCAACGCGCCTCGTGTTCCACCCCAAGAGATCAAGACAGCAAACATCCCATTACTCTCTCCGGTCTTGGAAAAACGTACCCCCTCGCCTACTGCGGGTCGACATGCAGACAAGGATAACATGAAGGCCACGAATGGTGCCAGGTTTCATAACAAAGAACCCCAGCAAGGTCGCCGAGCATCGCTACCAAAGCAGTCGGCACAAAGTAAGGACAACAGTCGTGGCGCGCAGCAAAAGTCCAATGAAAAGAACCAAAAGCCTGGTGCTTCTACAAACAACTCTGGATCCTGGCAGAATCCCCCAAGTCGACGAAAGGGGAAATCTCGCAAGAAGACACCAGAGCAGAAAGCTACAGGCGAGCCTCTACCTGCGAACGTCTCAGACCGAAAGGGCGGTTAAGCAGGATACGCTCGTCCGTGAGATGACTTGTTGCAGACTGCCTAGCTCGCGAAGAGCAAGCAGCGTAAATCGACCACACTGACTGGGTGCGAATCGCTTCGAGTGATGGATGACAGCGCATTTATCTACTGCTGGATTCCATCACGAGTGTGGACGTCTCACGTTGTAAAGACAGATGTCTACTTAACGTCAAGATTTTTGGATGAGAGAAGGATTAGAGTAAAAGGAGTGGGTTGCTGCTCACAGCATCTATGAGAATGAGTACAGTCAGCAAGCGTTCGGGTGGCGCAACGCTTCCCCTAGACGTCGGAGTCGGACCTGGGTAGAACCAGGACGGATTCTCTTTTTGTCTCCACGGTCGGCGCATATCATCTGTTTACTTGCACGCATACATGCCCACTTGGTTCTTGGCATTGTCTGGAGTTTATCGCATGTTGCCATTTTTCGTTCAGTGCTTGGGGTCTTGGTCAGTACACAAGCGTTTTCTGTCGCATTTGTCCTGGGTTGACGGGAATTGGAACTATCATGGGCAAGCTCTCTCTGATGCTGGGAAGGATGGCGATGTATAGATAAGAGAACAGCGACGAGACGGTGTTACGACGAAGCGGAGTGTACGAGGCATATGACCTCCCGCCATCAACTAGAAAGGTACGAATTTATTGAAACGTAACAAAGGGCTCAGTCTGGATGTGAACCGTGAGCTCTGCTGCGGCATAAACCAAGCAGCGCGCTAAGGGATGACACGGATGGCACCTCCGCATCGGCCAAACTTCCATCGGTCGCGCCACTCATCTGGTGGTCCAACCAGCCATGTGGGGATGTCGCGCTCGCACATCTCGAGCTGCTGAACATGGTGAAATCCTGACGACAGCTCCCTTACGGCATAGCCAGCAGTGGTCTACCCCAGGTGTGCATGATCAAGGCGTAGCCCAGAATGTTGAGACTTTAGTGCGATGAAAGAGCAACAAGCATACTGCAAGCCACAGGGATACGAGACAGCGAGCACAGGGTATTCAAGCCGATGACAATCGAGTGCTTGTCAGTTCTCGCACACCGGGGCAATCAAAATAGAGTACTCACTTACCAGCCACGTATCGGTCAGCACAATGCTGACGCAGCCACTGCACAACGACATCATTCGACACTCCACAACTCCACCTCGGCCACACCTGTGGCACATGCGGCACCTAGTGCCCGCTGACATTCACCGCCAAGCGGATGTGCAGAGCTTGCTAAAGCTTATGCCTTGTTTTTGTGAGGCATATTACTGCACTAAAAAGCTTGTCTGGCTTAGCCTAGCTGTTCATCTTGTCCGCGTGCGGGCCACGCTAACCACAAAGACCCAATGAAATGGCGCAGTCAAATGCGTGTATCAGCTCAGCCACTCAAGGGCACTTCGATGTGATTGCGCTCTGGCTCATTAGATTGGACGAGCGAGCTCAGTTCGGACACGGGACAGGGTAACCCGGTGGTGTTGTGGATCTTTCCAGCCAGTAGCCGGCATTCGGATGGCAGCGGTTGGCGCTTTACGATGTGGTCGAGGCTCTGCCTGCTTTCGAGTGGTGGCCCCGATGGCCGTTGGCTTAGACAGTAGCTATAAAGTCGTCCTCGCTGCCGCTGCTGCAGCAGGTTTCCAATCGACCACCAGATCCTTCTTAAACTACATCCAAACAGACATCATTTCGTGCTAGCCTCCTTCCATTCCTCAAATGTCAGTAAGCTCCTCGGTAGATGTTCAGAGAAGTTTGACTAAGCTCGACATCTCCAGACACCAATATCTCGATTCCATCCGCCACGATGCCTGCCAGCACCGCAAGCTCCATCTCTACCATCGTCAAGCCTAAGCCTATGGGCTGCGGCGAGTCTTGCGAATGCTGCGGCTGCGGCGAGTCATGCTACTGCACTGTCATGTAGGCTAGGATACCACGATATACCAGGCTCGGCACGCCACGATGGGTCAGAGAAAGCCTTAAGCAGCAACGACATCATTTCATCCACAATTCAACGACATTCAATTCATTTGACCACTGGCAAACAAGAGCCTACATGTGACAGCAGTACTTGTCTATCTGATGAAATATCCCCAAAGAGCTGGCGCTCGCCTTACTCTTGCATCTGTTTCAGCTTTAGGAAATCACACATGATTTCAATTACATGTTCCAGAATGTTTCCATCTTGACGTTCAGTCCGTACGAGTGCAGGCGAACATTATCGTAGGAAATTGATGAGAACAAAGAGCATGGATAAACACCTCGTCGACCATATCATACACGAAACGTCGCGCAGGATCTGCAGTATCATCGAAAGCGATCATAGACGCAGACAGTCTAAGTCTAGCCAAAGCGATCGACGCCAGGGAACATTTATTTGTACCTTACCGCGTTAAATGTAATTCTGTCGTGGTTGTGAAATTTTTCAACAACACGGAGCCATTCTCCATGAGAGAATACAACCTCGTCAACACTGTTCCAGCGATCTCGAGAAGCTTACGCTATCATCTGGCTTGCACATACAATAGTCGCTGCGACTACTATCACAACGCTAGACTCATCCCGCACTTGTCTGCTTTGGGCTGCCCATCTCATCCCCACTATGCCCGCCTCAAATAACTTGAAGCTTTGTTCATATGCAACCCAGGACACTGCCCAACTTCTCTGTTGTGAGGAGACTTGGCGTGGGTCAATCAATTCTATTGCAACATCGCCTTTTTACAAGAACTAAGCGACAGAGCGATTACCGGGCAAATCTGATCAAAAATCGTCTCAAAGCTCCTCGTACGAGTACACAGCTGTACACATGGGATTGAACTACAAGGACTTGATAGCAGATCCTGGATGCTTTACTTCTTGCAGGTACTTACGAAGCAGTAGTCGATTTGGATTGAGACAGCTCCGGGAAGTCAGCCATGCACCTAATCCAAACAGCCTGGAATGCTGGTCTTAAGACGCCTCAAATGCATGCGTACGAACGCGACTGGTATTTTGAAGACAATGCGCAGTCAATGTTGGACAAAGATCGTCAGACAGTGCAGTAAGGTCGACATCCTTGTCCCAGCGCTAGTATTATGGGCGTTGCACCAGTCAAACAATATCTATACCAAGATTTGACTTACGTGAGCCTCACCAGCACGTTCTTTTTCATATGTACAGCTGGCAAGTGCTGAGTCGACAACAAAGTTGATGGCCGTGTCTTCGGTTCCGAGGTCATCGTGGGTGGGTAATAAGTCATCTGGTGAGCATAGATACAGTAAGAGCAGGGTACGTTCGACTTAGATATTGTCAAGTTGATGAGTCAACAACTTGAAGTCTATTTGCATACAAAAAGCGAGTGGCCTGGTGTCTTGCGTAAGCAATCAGAAGCGACCACCGTCAGTTACCTGATTGACTACACTTGCTGAGACTTTTTGTTTCCTTTGCTCGAAAGAGACTCTCCAAGCAACTTCCCGCTTGATAATTATAACCCGACTGCTGTAGCTGGTGAATTAGCCCTGTGGCTGCGTGCAAAATGCACTCGGATCAGTAGCCCCATCGTTCAAGGTCCACACTTTTGCTAGCTTCTGATCCTGGCTCGGAAGAGGTGCCTGGTTCGCTATCTCTATCGCTGCTGGGATTGTATTCTCGCGACCAGCAGGGTGTTGCGCAGACCCAAGTATGTATGTCCTGCTGTCTTGGGGGCCGGATCGATGGCCGTAGGGAGAGTCTAGATCGATTTCCATACCAAACCCAGAGTTGAAAGTGCGCATGAAAGCCTTGAGAGTTGGTATGGTTGTAGACAACAGTGACCACAGTAGCTCGCATTGCTGAAGGACCAACGCTGGAATGATAGCTTGTGGTGTGTTGGCGCCATTGCTGTAGGCTGCAACATAATGCAGGTGTACTGCTGCTATTGCAATAAGCGGCAACCTGAATTCGAATGCAATAGCTACTTGAAGTTTGATGTAGCGCTTCATCTGATTAGGCCACACGAACAGCACTGGGAGACTGACCAAAAGTGTTTCTGTCAGGATATCGAAGGCTGCAATTGCTTTCCAAAGACCAAGGCGGTTATTGCAACTGCCATCTGAAATGTCTTTGACGTATTGGGAAGGACTGCAGGATATGGTTGTAGCTACCAGGGAGCCGATTGCACATGGCACGACTATGGCGGTGGTCACGTAGCAGAGGAGTCGGGACCTTCGAGTGACTACTATGTTGCGGGCGAACAGCCGTAACATCAGAGCGGCTACCGATAGCTTTGATGCCGCGAGTGTAAGGATGAAGAATAGTTGCGCTGCGAAAACTGCCTGGTGGCTCATTAGACCACGATCAGCTACGAGGTGATGAGGTTCGACAAACCTGCCCGATCGTTGTGGGCTGCACATATGTGAGCTCCTATATCGATGTACCAAGCCCATTATTTAGTGCTATAAACAGCAGTATGTTTTCACCCAACTGTAGAGCCTGCGACGTGTGAGTGAAGCTCTTCAATTGATGGTGTGACAAACCGCTGCAAGGCTGATTGCGGCACCGTCAGTGCCGTAGAGTTTCCATTTGATGTGCAGACGCACGATCAAGACCAATGTGCAATAAATGAGACACAGTATAAATGAGATCCACAGCTGAGAGGAGTGGTTATCGGCTGTATTGGGAGCGAAGCGATGACCTGGTAGTGGCACTGTACTCATACTCGCAGCATTGTAAAGTAAGTATGGTTACATGCGAAGTAAAGGTGTCCCATTTACGGAAATGCGTCATGATCTTGGACAAGTAGTCTAGTTGATCGACATGGGACGAGAAAGAGGACTTCCAGACACACTATTCTTTCGAGTCTAGTGCTGGATGCAGAATGATAAGCAAGGTCCGGCGACATGGCCGAACTGTTCTGCATGCGATGCTGGGGTGCATTTCATACCAGCCAAGCGAGGTAAGCCGCTCGGTTTTTCAGCTGTGGGCTGCACCAAACCACAGGAAGGTCTGGCAGTGATACTCAGTTGCGGCAGGAAAGACTGGGCCTCGAGGCTCTCCGTGGCGCAGACCTGTGTATCGGAACAATGAAGACTTCGAGCTCTGCCCAGGCGGATGCTCAGAAGTTCCCCGGTCATCACACGAAAGTGTGGTTGTGACATGCGGCTGAACCTGAATTGTCCTATCGTAGTCGCCCTCGTCTCAACCCCTCGTACTTGCTCAGCAGAGCTTTACTTCGTTCTCTTTTGCGCTTTTTTTGTTTGGTTAACTCGCGATCGTATCTGAATGAGCTTGGCTGCGGAGGCAATGTCCGCAGCTGGCCACTGGAACCGGCAGCGGCCCGTTCACCAAACTGCAACGATTAGCTGTTTGACAAGCCACGAACGTGTAACTACTCGCTTAACTTTTGTGATCCATCCCCCAGGCAGAGCTTGCGTGCTGACATCAAAGTAGTGGTAAAACCGAGCGGACGAGAGAGAGCGTTATCAGACTTGGAAAGCTGCGCGTATCACCAGTGGTCGGTGACAAGGTAGCTCTTTCTCATATGAACGCTTGAACATTTTGTGCAAAAAAGTGAACCACTCTGCAACGATGAAGTACGAAGCTGATGAAGCGGCACTGTCTCCGACTCCTGCACTAGTTCGAAGTGCGAGCGCCTCTCGCTTCACCCTGCTCGTCGTGTTCCGAGTCTCTAGTATTGGCGTCTGCAAGATGGAGGGGCTTCTTCCGCATCTTGCAGCATCCATGGACACAAACTTATCCTGTGAGACTAGCAGGGGCTTTCAAACATCTTTCTTTGCTTTGGCAGTACACTCATCAAGGTCAAAATGGGAGATACGACCAAATCACCTGTTGATGACGGCCAGCCATGTGGAGTAGGCATCGAACTCCAACATGCCGAACGCTCAAAAGATGCAGGTACGGTAGCGGACAGAGATGCAACGCATCGGATGGGCAAGGTGCAAGAGATGCGGCGTAACTTTAGATTCGTGTCAGTGTGGGCTTTCTCCATGATTCTAATGTCCAGCTGGGAAACAATGCTTGGGTAAGTCGCTGTGTTCAACAGCGGGTATAGAGCTAATCGTGTAAGAACTTCTTCGGTCAGGCTGGTTGACGGTGGTACTGCCGGTCTGACCTGGATGTATCGGGTCTGCTGGGTTGGCTTTGTGTGTGTCAACATCTCCATGGCTGAGATGGGTTCTATGGCGCCAACCTCAGGAGGTCAGTACCACCGGGTCAGTGAATTCGCTCCACCTCAGAGCCAGAAGTTCATTAGTTACCTGATTGGTAAGTCACAGTAAGTATGCCTGAAACTTAATGCTGATGCGAGTCCTAGGTTGGCTTTGCGTGTTGGGGTGGCAAACTGGCGCTGCAAACACCGCTTTCCTGGCTGGCTCACAAATCCAAGGACTGATCGCGCTAAATATGCCAGATTACAACTTCCACGCCTGGAACGGCACGCTTCTGGTTTCCGCAGTCTCAGCATTTAACATTATTTTAAATACCTGTTTCGCCAAAAGACTACCTTTGATCGAGTCAATCGCCCTGGTCGTTCACATATTTGGCTTCTTCGCAATCCTCGTGGTCCTTTGGGTTACTGGACCCATAGGCGATGTCACGAATACATTCACCAGTTTCAATGACTTCGGAGGATGGGGCAATATAGGCTGGGCTACATTGTCCGGACTCGTAGCAGTCGTATTGCCCCTGCTTGGCGCTAATGCTACTGTTCACATGTCGGAGGAGCTCTGGAATGCTCCCAAGACTTTACCTAGAAGTATGCTATGGACGACGATTATCAATGGGTTCATGGGTTTTGTCGTGCTCATCGCCTTCTGCTCTGTTCTAGGCAACATCGAAGATGCTCTGGCTTCACTGACCAAGCAGGCGTATATTTATGTCTTCTACGACTCCTCGCAATCTGTCGCTGGCGCTTCGGCTATGTCTGCACTGGTCATATTTATGGCTATCTTCTGCAACTTGTCCATTACTGCAACTTCGTCGCGTCAGCTCTTTGCTTTTGCCAAAGATCAAGGCGTGCCCTTCAGCAACACTTTCGCCTAGGTCATATGGCTAATATTCGCAGGTTTCGCGAAGGTAGAATGTTCCGGTCAATGCGAGCTGTCTTTCATTTGCAGTATCATGTCTGCTCTCACTGATCAATCTGGGATCGACTACTGCCCTTTTAGTAAGAATATGTGAGCTACGGTGCTTCTGAACCATACTGACGAGAAGCAGAATATTGCCTCCCTCTCAACCGCTGCCATTTTGGCCTCTTATATCGTTTCTATCTCGTGTATTGCTCTGAAACGCATCCGTGGTGACCCACTGCTGCCTTCTAAATTCGACCTAGGGAAGGCTGGACTTCCCATTGATATTATGTCCATTGTTTTCCTTGTCTTTGTTTATCTTCTCGTTCATGCCGAGTGGCCCGATTCCGAACGCGGCAAGCATGAACTGGAGCATTCTCCTGTTCTGTTCCACCATATTTCTCTCGATAGCATACTACTTTATGAAGGGGAGGCACGTCTACGCTGGACCGGTAGCTTATGTACGAAAGTCAGTTTAGAAGCCAAGCTCTGTACAATTTAGAGGCAATCAGGACCGCAAATCTTGAAAACCAAGTATTTGGCAGAAGAATTTGCGATATCATATAGCAAGGGAGAAAGGCCCAATAAAAAGTCTAGCCTATTCACACTTAGCGCGGCATGAAAACAAGGCATCTCCGTCGTGAGAGAGTCTTGATCGAGAACAAGTGCGGAAATACGAACCTAGCGACGACTTAAAGAAAAGACAGGCAACGATCACGGAAACCCTATTTCTGCACTAGACACTCGAGAACAAGGAGTAATAAGCAATTTTCCCTAGGCTGAACACGTCTAAACTGTTGCGAAGAGCGCAGCAGGATCAATCATCATGCTTAACCTTCCCCAGAAATAGTAGCAGCTGATAGACTTTCCGTCTTACTTTCTATCCAGAGTATGACAGCGAAGAAAGGAATTGCTTGGAGGGGTTTAGAGACTAATCAGGCTGAGGCAGGGGAAAGGTCAAAGGAGGGGCGCACCAAGTTGGTGAAGACAAAATCTCAACATGCAGCTAAGCGCGGGGCAGGACATCAGCGTAAAATAGTGTGTGCCTCTCGAAAACCAACGAAGACCACCTCAGGAGGCAAGTGAAATCTTGTGCTGCACCCGGCAAAGAAGCTCCAAACTGACTCACCCGCAGCAGTCGCCCCTCCACCCTGCCGCAGCGATTACGAGGCAGGAAACGATCGCAAAATCTTCTGCAGTACGAGGTCATCATGTTACTTCGTGATGGTGTTCCAGTGTCGTTGTGCCGCTTAAATCATCGAGTTGTTGTTGAGGTGGATTGCCCCTATCCCGCGATCGCACCCATCTCGCGCACAGACGCGGTACAAAAGCTCCACGTAGGTAACGCGCACGCTGATTATACTACTTTGCTCGCTACCAGTTGAACTCCTGGACGCGTCACTTCACCCCGCAGTCTGTGGCCCCAAACAAAACCAGTGAGGGGAAATGTATTACGCATCCTCTTCGGCGATGCTACCACTTTGTTCCAAGGTTCAGTCCGTTAGCGGCAGGTACCGCAGGATTGACATTCACTCCGAATTATCACGCCTTCTGGCCATAGCGAAAATAAGAGCGAAAGGACTGAACACTTGCTGGAGTTGCTAAATCTCTCCCGTATGAGAATTTGAGCTGGACATCGGATAAAACTGTCATCCATCCGAGTTGAGATTTACTGCACGCCGCATTCGTTTAAGATGGAAGATTCTTTCAGGACAGCTACTGATCTCAAGCATACGCGGAAGTAAAAGAGCTTTAGACTGTTTCATACGTAATGCTTGGACGCACAGTGGCCTACCGCAGTCCAGGATTGTCCGATGATCCGCACAGTGGCAGCACAAGAGGGTAAGGCTGCAGCGCTGTCAACAAACGATTTACGAATATGTTAGCAGTGACGCGTCTGTAATCGAAGAATCACGGGGACGCGTACGATGATGGCGAATGTTTACACGAGGGGAGCTAACCCAGAGACATGTCTTGCCGAATGTATAAGGCTGCGCCAATCTACACAGGAAGACCGCATCTATAGACTTCAACACTTCGCTATCAACCATCCTAAGCTCACTGTATTCTTTTACTTCCCAATCGTCACCATGTTCGGTATCATCAACCTTACTCTTGCGTTTGCTGCCCTCGCAGCTGCCCACCCGGGTCACGAAGAGCATTTCCACGACCGTGCTGCAAAGCGGAAGTTCCTTGCGAACTCGCGTCGCTCTTTGAACTCCTGTGCCGAGCACCTAGAGAAGAGAGGGACCTTGAAGACTGCTGAGATTGAGCGCCGTGGCTTTGTGGAAAATTTGCAAAAGAAAGACCTGGCCAAGAGCATTCGCGCTCGTGACACTGCCGCAATCCTCAATACGTCTCATCATTCGGACATCGACACCATCCCTTTCCTGCCCGAGTCAACCGTCTTCAGCGACAACTCGACCTGCATCTTGTCTCCCGAGGGAGAAATTGGACCTTTCTGGGTCACCGGCGAACTCAACCGTGACGACATCGTCGACGACGAGCCTGGTGTCGTCAACTATGTGTATGCGCAATTCATCGATATCAACACTTGCGAGCCGATCCCTGAGCTGTACTGGGATATCTGGAACTGCAACGCGACTGGTGTATACTCTGGAGTACAAGACAGCAGTAACGGCAACGGGGACGATGCATCCAACCTGAACAAGACTGCTCTTCGCGGCATCCAGAAGACCAACGACAACGGCGTTGCACACTTTAGAACCTTGTTCCCTGGTCACTACAGCGGTCGCGCTACTCACGTCCACGTTGTCGGCCATCTGAACGCTACCCTCCTCCCGAACGGTACCATTACGGGCGGCACTGTGCCCCACATTGGCCAGCTATTCTTCGACCAGGACCTGATCAGCGAAGTTGAGGCCACTTATCCCTACAGCTCGAATAACATCACTCTTACACTCAACTCGGCCGATCGTGTCGTCAGCCTTGAGACCGAAGATAGCAACTCCGACCCCATCTTCAACTATGTCTACTTGGGTGATGACCTTACCGATGGTCTCTTCTCATGGATCACGATCGGCGTCGACACGACCGCGAGCTACAACACCAGCTATGCTGCTGCCTGGACAAACGACGGCGGGGTGGCAAACAGCGACTCTGGTAGTGCAGGTGGCAGTGATACGGGGTCTCTGCCCAGTGGTAATATTCCATCGGGTGCCCCGTCTGGAGCTCCTCTCGCTACCGCTAGCGTCTCTGTCTAGCAATACTTGACACAAGCCTTCTCGAACCCCATCAGTAGTAGTTGTGTAACAGCAATGCCAATCTACTCCTAGAGGTAAATATAAAACTCTCGACCCGATCGTGTACCTACGATAGGCAACCAATTAGGTACACATCAACCTTAGGTTTCAGGTTAGATAGCACGCAATAGAATTCTAACCTATACCTAATATTCATATGAGCAATCTGACTTGAATCTGACTCTGGTATAGAAGAAGTTGATCTGTATCTAATCGAATTTCAGAATATTGGTAGAGTATAAATATGATAAGGGACTTGGAAGAACCTCAGGGTTTGACGCCTCATGACATTGCCTGCCACATGAATGCGACAACACCGACGAAAAGCGAACCGCCCGTAGACAGACCCATGAGCGTGGCATTGTTAGGCTTTGCAGTAGGTGTGGCCCCACTGCCTGAGACGCGCTCAGCATCGACATCGGTGCCCTTGGCAACTGGTGCTGAGGCAGAGGCAGAAGCCGGAACGGATGACGAAGCAGATCCCGAAGCTGCAGCTTGAGAAGCTGGCTTAGGGCATGGATTCTCATACACATACTGCTCAGGCTTTCCATCGCAAGTGCCTGCCTTCGAAGCGTCATATGTACCATTGGGAAACATCCAGCAGGTCCCGGAAGAGAACGGCGAGAGATCCTCATTGCGCGGATTAAAGACGACGTAGCTGCAAGATTCAGACTCTGCACATTGCGACAAACAGTTTGTCGCGCCTTCACTGGCGGAACAGGAAGACCAGCAATTGTCATCGGGCGTAGGGTAGTCGCAAATAGACGCGACGGCAGAGGGTGACGCGGTTGCTGTGCAAGCTCCCGAGGTAGGTGTAGGCTCAGCACATGTGGGCTTGTCATAGACGGAAAGGTAGTCGCAGCCGTCCTGGCCGGCGCTCTTATCAAATTGCTCATCTGGGTACAGCCAGCACGTTCCTGTGCCAGTATAGGGGTTTCCAGCAGCGAAAATGACGAAGTTGCATGGCTGATGCGAGTTGCAGTACTCCCAGCAGTGAGCTTTGCCTGAACTGGCGACGGCAAACGCTGAGCCTGGCTTCTTGTAGTCGCAAAGTGTGGTGATGAGGTTCGCTGTGCAATTGGAGATTTCAGGAGTTGGTGTTGGGTACCATTGAACGACTGAGGTAGGCTCGTCTCCTCCAGTGGCCTGTCGCAAACCCTGTGCAAGGACAGCAGGCGCAAGGGCAATCAAAGTACAGAGAGCAGCAGTCCTCATGTTTGATAACGAATGTGATTGTAGCGAGTGTGGTCGGAATCTCCCGTGTACGGTAGCTAGGTCTGTGTCCTTCATAAACTTACAGGACACACTACATGCCATATATAGGAGGCTTAGATGGGAGGCCTGACTGACTCAATTTTGTATAGCCAGTGGTGCTGCCTAATCGGGCCAAGGGCAGTTTTACCGGTCAGCCCTACTACAAACGAGGCTATATCGCTCATGCCGAATGATGTTACAGTGCAGCAGCGTCTCTTGGTCCTCTGTATCCGAATGGTAAGTAATGCATATCAATAGCAATGTGGGCGAGCAGAGAATAGCAACAGCATGAAGCAGCCATGTTGACCAGGGAGCTCTCCTACGCTGCAGTGCTGCGCCCCTAAAATGAGATTCAGGCCTTCGCCAAGTCGGATGACAGATCCACGCTAACACCATGGAGAAGATACCCTAGATTTGTTCTTAATTTAGCGCTCTTCTTCCTTACGATCTTTACAGCAACGAGAGTCTACTCGCGTACTGTGATGGACGCACCTCAGCCGCCTCTCATCACATGCCCTCAGGTTCTAGAGAGAGAGGGTGGGAGGGAGGGGTGCTTCCGATGCAGATGATTCCTCATCCTCGTCCCAGGAAGCGGTGTGCATCCATGGCCTTCACATTCATGCCATAGACGTTTGTTAAGCACACATATGCCACATATCGACGTTGAGCCAGACATTCGAATGATATGCACAGGTCTCTTCGCTCCAGTTGGCTGACTGAAAACGAAAGTAGACCTGGCCTGTCTATTGACGAAATCAATGGCCCTACGAGGAAGAACAAGATCCTGCTACGTTCATTCTTGTTGAAGGTTTGTCGATCATTAAAGGTGCCTGTCGATGCGGTGCGTGACGGTTATCAAAATGCCATGGTAAGATAAGTTAAAGACTGGTGGTGACGTGTATTTCCCCGATCTGCGCATGAAGGCTGGCAGAATGGCCGTAGCTCTATTTCCAAACGTTATAGCAAGCGTGTGATATGAGCGACAGTAGTCCATGTGCATCATGCTGATTTCCAGTGCCACAGCATCTCCACCATTTCGTACCAAGTATGTCACTTGTCGGCGACTGATCCAGGCTTCCGGCGATGTGTGACGAGTTAATCGGCTTGATCGAATAAGGCGACTGGTTTATTTGCCTTGGCAGGCCATGTGTTGACAAAAATCAGCCTTTCATGATCAATGGCGCGGTATGTTCGTGATCGAGTAGGTTGGTGTGGAGAGTACGTCTGGTCAAAGCTCCCCCAGCTGCTTGCCTGATCAGGATGGCCACCGACTGCGGAGGGCGAGCACGCAATTTTAATGCGACATCATTGGCTCATTGCGCACCTTCAACTTTTCGAAGACGATTGTGAACGGCCTGGACAAGATTATTAAGCACCTTTCGCGTCATCATGCAGTTCTCCGATATCTCCTCCATGCTGCTGTCTGGTGACAGTTGCGTGATGAGCGTTGCTACCAATTACCCAGCGCCATGAGCTTCCAACGCAGCCTGTTCGCCATAGCACGGCGCCAGACATCAACACCACATGTCTGCGCCAAATCTCTCCCACGAGCATCGATATTGCAAGCGGCCCGGAGCATCCACCAGCGCTCGCCCCTCCAAGCCCAGCAAAATGCTACAGTCCGGGCTGGAGAGGATTCGGTGCAGAGCGAGTCGCTCAACCCAGCGCTCCAATTCCCATGCCTCGACGCCCTCGAATCGAAGTCGGCGACGCTCTCAAAGCGTTCCACAGAAGGCCCCGAGCCCTCTTACACGTCTGGACACACCGAAATATTCCACTCCGAACAGCCTATATTGCTAGACTGGGGCGGTATACTCCCGCAGTTCGACGTTGCGTACGAGACGTGGGGAAGTCTGAACCAGGACAAGAGCAACGCCATCCTACTGCACACGGGCCTCTCAGCCTCTAGTCACGCACACAGCACCGAATCGAATCCCAAGCCCGGCTGGTGGGAGAGGTTCATTGGGCCCGGCAAGCCTTTGGATACCAACAAGTACTTTGTCATCTGCACCAACGTCGTGGGAGGATGCTATGGTTCGACAGGTCCCTCTTCCATCGACCCAGCCAGCGGCGAGCGCTACGCGACACGATTCCCAATTCTGACTATGGAGGACATGGTGCGCGCGCAGTTCCGCCTGCTGGACAATCTGGGCATTCAGAGGCTGTACGCGAGCGTGGGATCCAGCATGGGCGGCATGCAGAGCTTGGCCGCGGGCAACTTGTTCCCCGAGCGAGTTGGCCGTATCGTCAGTATCAGCGGGTGTGCTCGCAGCCATCCTTACAGTATTGCCATGAGGCACACTCAGCGTCAAGGTACGTTGAAAGAGATCAATGGCAAGTGTCCCATGCTGAAACCACGGCAGCCCTCATGATGGATCCCAACTGGGCGCGCGGCTTCTACTACGACAGCATTCCCCCGCATGGCGGCATGAAGCTCGCCCGCGAAATCGCGACCGTCACGTACCGCAGCGGACCTGAGTGGGAAATGCGTTTCGGCCGCCGTCGCGCAGACCCTTCACGTCCACCGGCGCTGTGCCCCGACTTCTTGGTCGAGACTTACCTTGATCACGCCGGCGAGAAGTGGTGCCTCGAGTACGACCCCAACAGCCTGCTGTACGTCTCCAAGGCTATGGACATGTTCGACCTGGGACAGGAGCACCGCAACCGTGTTAACGAACGTCGTGCTGCCAACGCGAGCAGATTGCAGGCTTACCTCGACGGCAAGGGCATCGAATCCAAAGAATATGTCGACGCGTGCAGTTTGACCCTCCCCGAGCAGCCCTACGAAGAGAAAGAGCAGCCCGCCGACTTCGATGAGGGCAAAGTCCCAGCTACAGACGGCAGCGAGCCGCCGCCCGACCTAGTTGCGGGTCTGCGACCGTTGGCCAACACACCTGCGCTGGTGCTTGGTGTTGCGAGCGATATCCTGTTCCCTGCATGGCAGCAGCGTGAGATTGCTATCACGCTGAAGCGCACAGGGAACAAGAACGTCACGTACATCGAGTTGGGCGAGGAGAAGAGTATGTTTGGCCACGACACCTTCTTGCTTGATCTGGAGAATGTCGGTGGTGCCGTGAAGTCGTTCCTCGGTTGAGCAGCAAACTGTTGGTTTGTGAATCGTTGTCATTTCGTGTCGGTCCTTTTCTTGGGGCTCGCAGATTGGCCCCTGAACGGAATGGGTATAAATAGCATTTGAGCGTGTCTGCATTCGCAATGGCGTTGCGGAGATATATGAACCACGACATTATTTTTTTGCGTCAGATAGATGTCAATCTGGAGAAAACTGCGAAGCATGCGTGGTACAATTTGACACCGCACGGTGACGGCGTGCACAGAACCGCAAAGTGACGCGGCGAGACCGGTCGAGCCACGGCTTTTGGGGTGCATGCACATGTGGGGATCCAAGCGCCTCAGCCGTGCACGCATCTCGCTCTTCTGCATCCCGAACGCTATCTCGAACGCCTGTCGATCCGCCTTGCCCCCCAAAGACATCACAGGGCTGGTCAGTCGAATGTGATTCGCGCCCTTAATGATCCCCGCATGTGCAATGCTTGGCCTGCCAAAATTCATATCAGGGCGCGGCAGCCCCCGTTCACTCGCGGCCAGTCTTCCTCTCTTCCTGCGGCTCTGCCTGTGTTGAAAGGCAAAGACAATGGCGTCGATTGTAAGCTCAAAGAGCAGGGGCAGCGATGGTAAATATTACGCGGGTGAACAGATTCTAGAGGTCGACAGTCACGCCACGGAGACAAGAGCCAGCAGTGTTGGGGACCCTGGCGAAGATGGCGATAAAGACCGCACGCTCTGGCAAAACGTCAAGAAGTACCGGAAAGTCACATATGTGACTTTTGGTCTTACGAGCGCGATTCTGCTTTACGGCTATGACAATGTCGTTGTCGGCACCGTATCTGCTATGCCTGGGTTTCAGTAAGCTTCTCCTTTCTTGTTGGACAACGGCAATGCTGACGGGGCCCTAGGAAAGACTTTGGTATATTCTATCAGCCAGACAACAAGTGGATCCTCCCATCAACCTGGCTGGCCCTTTGGAATATCGCTTCGCCCATCGGCGCCATGATCGGTTCTGTCTTCGGCGGCTGGCTTCAAGACAAAATCGGCAGGCGACGTGCACTCGCCATTTCCTCCTTCACGTCTGCGCTTGCCGTAGCTGTCATGTTCATTTCCTACCTCCCATCCGACATCACTGGACGCCGCGTCGCCTTCCTTATGGGCAAATTCTTCCAGGGCGGCAGCATCGGTGCCGTCATGGCGAGCTGTCAAACGTACATGTCTGAGATCCTGCCCCCCGCGCTGCGAGGTTCAGGAATGGCATTCTTCCCCGTGTTCACGCTGCTGGGGCAACTCACCGGGGCTCTCGTCATCTTCGGCGCGCTCAATGCGAAGAATAGCTACGCCATTGCGTTTGGCAGCCAGTGGCCGTTCAGCATTGTGCCCATCATCGTCGCCTTCTTCATCCCGGAATCCCCTACCTGGCTTGTCCGCAGGCGCCAAATAGACAAAGCGCACGCTGCCCAGGCGAGACTGGATCCGCCCAGTGCCGACACTGCTGCTATTGTCGCGAAGCTTTTGAAAGACATCGAGCACGAGGAGCAGTCTGCAAAGGTCACGTTCGCGGAGTGTTTCCACCGCCGTAACTTTCGACGCACGTTCATTGTCATGTTTGCCAATTCGCTGCCCTCAGTCTTTGGGCTCCCGTTGTTGGCCAAGGCGAGCTACTTTTTGCAGCTCATCGACATGAAGGCCAATATCAGTATCATCTTCTTGATTCTGGGGATCGTTCTGGGCTTGATCAGCAACTGCGTGAGCGTATTCATCATGGCGCGCGTTGGACGACGGCCGTTGGTGCTAGTCAGTCTGGTCGTATGTTCGGCACTGTGGCTATCGATGGGTATTGCGAATTGCTTTAAGGTCACGCCGGCCGTCACTTGGTACGTGACTCATTCTATTGAATCGATAACATATGCTAATCAACACAGGTGGACCGCTGTCTCCATGATGCTGACCATCATCGTTGCTGGCGTCGGCGTCTGGCCCGCCTCTTTCGCCATTGCAGCCGAAACATCTAGTCTGCAATTGCGCGCCCGCACTCAAGGGCTCGGGTGGTGCGTCAGTGCGCTCGCCACTGCTGTGTCTGGGCTTGCCTTGCCGTATGTCTTCAACCCCGATGAGGGCAACCTCAGGGGCAAGACGGGCTTCACGTACCTTGCAACGTGTCTTGCAGGCGCAGCCGTGGCCTGGATACTGATCCCTGAGATGAAGGGCAGGAGTGTGGCAGAGATTGACCGCATGTTTGAGTTGGAGTTGGACGCGAGGCAGTTCAAGGGGTGGCGGAGTGAGAGCACAGAGGAATTGACAGAGCGCATCTGAGGATCCAGATGCTAGGAAATAGAATATTCTCTACTTTTGAGTGGCCCGGACTCGTTCTCAGCAGCGCGATTGTCGAGATACTCAAAGCTGCAGGTCACTGTGATGCTAATGTGATGCGAATTCAAGCCGTGTAAGTGCCAGAGCAATCCACAGCCAGACAGCATCCGCTGCTTTCGAGACCAAAATAATGGATCCGCATACCAAAATCCTAGCATTCGACACATTGCCAAGTGTACACATCACGGATCTCAACGCTTTCGAAGAGTCCGCAATGCAAACACAAGGTCAAGGCAGCTTCCAAGTTCTTTGTTGCTCAACTACAAAGATGTTTCTGGACACCGCTGTACCATGAACATCGATTTTCTTAGCTCTGGAGACAACGTCGTCAACGCACAAGGGACGAGAAGGTCTGCTGCACTGCTGATTCTGACTGCAAACCTCTTCGGTACAAGGGTTTCTAAGATCTCTATGCACAATTCGTACAGTCGTTTTCGAATCGAAGATGGGGTGTTAGGAACAACACAGCCTGGTTTGAGTATATCGAGGGGGCCGAAAAGTGCAGTGAATGATGGGTTGACGACGGTGCACTTGTTGAACCAGAGATATTGGAGGGAGGGTCTTGATGTACACATTATTTACGTTTATTTCGTTTACAGCGTTGTTGTACAGCTATTATTTCACACAGCGGATGCCAACTCTTCGGCCTTGACGACTTCAGCCGCGCCAGCCGCACCAGATGTGGCTGCTTGTGAAGTATGAGACACTGGAAGCGGCGCAGGCGCAGACGTGGCAGCTGGCTGCGCCCCAGCAGAAGACACGCTCTTCTTACTCATCTCAAGAAATCTCCTGGGCACACCGGCGGCGGGCGGCATACCCAAGAAGCCCTTGCCGCCCATGCTCTCGAGTGGTTTCGCTCGGCCACCGACGTAGCAGCCCAGATCTCCACTCCACACAAAGCCACCGCCAACGACACCTCGCAGCACGCCAAAAGCACGCGCGTCTCGATACGCAATGCCCGTCTCCGGGTCTCGGTAACGTGCAACTGCATTCGTGACCGCGCATAACTGCTTTGTTGGCCGTATCGAAGCGTCGTGTGCCTCCTTCGCCTTATGTGTCTTTGCGGCTTGTCCGAGAAGCATGTTATTGACAAACAGCGTGGCGTCTTGCTCACTCCAGTCGAAGAGTGTTTTGCAGAGCTGGGTGAGTGCTGAGCGATCCTTGTCCTTCAACAACGACGCAGCTGTGCGCGCGCGTGAGGATGTAGGTGGGGCGTCGAGGTTCGGGAACGATGAGAGGATAAGCAAGTTTCGCATTGCTCGCTTGATGATCTTGCGCCGAGGTGGTTGGGGAGGCATGTTAGGCCGTTGAAATTGAGAGAGCAGCGCTTGTGGGCCAATATTGTTGGGTCCTTGTGTCAAGAGAGGGTCGCTCAGTGAAGCATGTGGTGAGAACGATGTTGTGTATTGTGGGTGTGGTTGTGGCTGGGAGAAGGGATTTGGAGGAAGCTCGGACGACGAGGGCTGTCCTTGTTGGTTCTGGCCTGTCGTGTATTGATCTATGCCGAATAGAAATGAGTCTTGATTCTGTGGTGGTGTAAACATGATGTTGCTGCCGCTGTGGTTATTGTTGTAGGATGACAAGCCGTGGGACGAGCCCATGAAAATATCGCCACCCATGAAGACATCTCCGCTGGCACCTTGAGACCCCGCTGCCCACGGCGTTTGCGTATCTTGCTGGAAAGACTGAGAGGTGGGTATCGAGAACATTTCTGGGGAGCTCATCGGTGGTGCTTGCTGCCCCATAGTCTCGTCACGTGGCGTTTGTGGCTCTGCAGCCACTGTGAATGTGTGCTCGGCGGCGTCAGGTTGTGTGCTCTGTGTCTCTGCGGCTGCTGAAGGCTCTTTGTTGAGCTTCTCCTCCAGATGCTCCAGGGTGGGCGCGTCTTTTCCGGTGTACTTGAGCTTGTCGTCCACATATATTGCGGGCCCACTATAGTATCGAATAAAGGGACCTTCGATCTGACGGTTCTTCAACGCATCGATCTTGGCTTGCCGCTCGGCTGCTCGTGCCTCTTCGGCCTCTTCCCATCTGTGCAGTGTCTTCTTGTTGATTCTCTCCTGCCGCGCTGCTTCAGCCAAGCGTTCTGCCTGCGTCAAAGGTGGAGCCTCCTGCTTCTTCTTGCGAGCCTCTGCAGCTCTCATCATGGCTAGGGTGTCGTCACGCCGCCTGTCTTTCTCTTGCAACTTTGCCAGTGTACTCTCTTTGTTCGCCATGGTCTGCTTGCGAGATGACGTTCGTATGGGTCCGTCTTCATCCGTGGGTATCCAAGACGCTCTCTCGGATTTCTTCTTCGGGCGTGCTGGCGCAGACGGTGTAGACTCGGTGGGTGTAACGTCGATCTTGACTTTTTTCCGTGTGGCGGTAGCGAGGCGTGCGGCGAAAGGGTTCGTGGCTGTCTTGCGCTTCTTGGTACGTTCTTGCCGCTCGGTTTTGCGCAGTTCTTTCTCGCCGGCATCATCGTCATCTGCAGCATCGTTGTCCTCTTCTGACGACGAAGAGTCCATGTTGTAGTCCTCTTGCTCGTTCACGTCATCGCCCTTGAACTCCTCCTCATTTGCGATTTCCTCCCATTCTTCTCCCCACTCCTCTCCCTCGGCCTGCTTGGCGAGCAGCGTTGACATGCGATTTCCAGCATTTGATCGCCTGGCTCGAGATGTGACCATGAGGTCGATGAGCACCTCAGGCTCACTCTCCTCTGCATCGTCCTCGGATGTGCCAGAAGCCTCCTGGTGCTCCTCCGGCGGCGCATCATCGACCACCATGGGCTCTGGCGCCTCAGAAGACATTGTGGATAGATCAACGGAAGCGAAAAGCACCGACAGGACACTGCCAAGCGCGGGGCGGGTGCAAGTGCAGGTGGATGGGGTGCGCTCCGCGGCAAAGCGGGCGTGTCGATGGCGCACTCACGGCAGAATTGGCAGCGGTCAAGGGTCGCGCGACGTCTTCTAGAAGGATGCCATGTATGCGTCAGCTATCGTTCGGTGCAGGCGGGCGCCGGGGTGTGTCTGGTCCGGGCCTGTTGCTGTTTATGCTGCGTGTTTCACGTGCCGTCGTGGTGGCATGCACGGATTGTGGAGAGGGTGAAGGTGCGCGGACACGCGCCTGCCAAATGTTCGATGACGCGCCAGCCGTTCAGGAAAGGCGCCGCCCAGGCCACGGAGATCGCCTTCGGCTCTGGCTTTGCGGCCCTCCGACGCTGAAACATAGCGCCAGTCTGGGATTGACAACGGTTGATGCCGCCTAGTCCTCTTTAGTCTGTCTGGAAAGCTGTCCAACACGTCCAACGTCGAAGCAGGCGGGAGCATGGCATGAATTCGCGCCTGCTTCTAGAAGGCAATGTTTCAATGCCCATCCTGGACGTCCCATCTGTGTGTAACTCGGGGCTGACCACAGTGCATTGACGATGGCGTGCCTGCGTGCCCGCGTGCCCGTCTTGTTGCAGTTTGTGATGCTCGAAAATGTGTTCTCGTGCTGGCACACCTCAGTTGCCTCAGCGGCGACACAGGAGAGCCTTCCCCGTGCTGCAGGAATATGGTGCATGTTTGTGCGCTTTTTGGCAGCAGCAGGCCAATGAGGAGACAGGGCTGCGAGCAGCTGCGAGTGTCCACGTCAGATTGGAGGTGCGACGCGCCTCTGAACGTTTCAGTTCGGCCAACTAACCATTCCCGTGGGCCAACCAGGGAGAAGCTCACAAGAGGACACTGAAGGAGCCCCCTATTGCTGCGTGAACAACAGGAGCTCCTGGGACTTGTCGCTGAGCACCGTGGGCAGCGTCGTGTGCACCTCTGAAGCCCACCACGCGCATCGAGCAGGATTCGTGCATTGGCCCTCCAGCCCGCTGCTCGTTGTTACGTTGTTGGTGAACGTGCTCCTGCGCTAGACTCGTGGAGACGGCCCTCTTCGCTAGGCGAGACTCACTTTCATCACCTCACGCACCCATCTCCTCTTGCCCTGCACCTCCTCCCCATCGCTACTCCTGCTGGATCGCCATTCTCCATGAGCGCTTGTGCCTCGCCACATCTCCCTGCCTAATCCCATCTTTCCTTCGTTCTTCTCCAGCAACCTCGGCGTGGCTGTTTATTGCTCCAACGCCCGCTTGCATCAGCACCGACGCGCTTCATTGCGACCAGCGGACACTGCAAGACACTCCTTTGGGTACTCATCGCCTTCTTAGACCGCGTTTGCCGCTCCTAGTCACGCTGTGAAGATTCTTGAGATCCTGCGGGCCCCCGCATATATACGAACACCCGCTGCGAACCTCGACCCGCCGAACCCTCTCGAAAGACCGCTGTTCGCTGCGGCGCTGTGGAAAGCACAGATCTCCAGTATCAGACGCATCGAAGGACTGGGTCCCAAACGCGTTTCTGCTTGAAAGCCCCTTGCACAGGCTGCGCTGAGCGACTACACCCTCTTTGGCCGGCACCAACCACCAGCGCGTCCACCCTTCACGCACACCAAAGCTATTCCACCAGTCGAGACACCGCATCTTTAATCCATAATGGCCCCGAAATCGCGCCCCGAACACCACATCAACCTGGCATACCTGCCCCAGCTGAGCTCCAACGCCCCGCACTCGGCTTCCTCTAGCGGCGCTGCGTCACCTGTCGAGCCTCCGTCTGGCGGCCGCTTTCCTGCCAGCACCTCGAACCCTCTGGGAGCGGCTGCTGCAGGTGCACGACTTGGCTCGGGCTCCCCTTCGCATGAATATGGTGGTCGGCTCTTTTCTAAACGGTTTGTCGCACTCGTGAAACAACATGTCATGCCTGTCTAATCTGGAACGATAGTGCACGCGAGATCCAAGCTCAAGAGGGTTTGACTCCACAAATGTGGGGACCTCCTACCAGCGGCAACTCCACGCCATTGCGTGAGACTATCCCCGAGTCTCCCAGCGGCGACAGCTTCCCTGCCTTCGAACAGAACACAATGCCGGAGCCCACGTCAGCTTCGCAGACATCTACCCGCCGCGTCCGCGCTGGCACTCTGCCCTCACGCTTCTCTCCCTCTGCAGCACCCGGTGGCTTAATGTCTATGCCTAACAACTCCAACCCCCTCCTGCCCAAGTCATCTCGCCCTACACCCTCCACGAGCCCCTTCAAGCCCGGCCCCAATACACCCACCGAGAGCAGTGCGTTCAACGCACCTGGCTCTACCAACGCTGCTGCCAAGTCAGTACTTCTGTCGCGCCTTCGTGCTGGCTCAATGCCTCAGCGTCCAGGATATCTGCCGCCCTCGGTCTCGCCTTTCGGCCAGTCCATCTTCTCCACTGGCTGGACGAGCAACCGTGAGCGCAGCAGCACTCTGCACAGCATTGCTTCCCAGCCATCCAACGGACCCGGCTCGCCACAGTCACACTTCTCAAGGGACTCGCTTGCTGACACCGACGTCAAGACCCTTGACTACCTCGGTCTGGTTGATACCCCTCAACCAGTCCGTGCTCAATTGGCTCCCTCTGACATCGAGCTGCTTCTGGAGAGCCAGAGGAACGCCAATGGCCACAACATGAACAGTGCCAATCGTTTCCGTTCATACTCGGTCAATGCAAAGGAGAAGTACGCCGAAGACGAGGATGAGCTTGACCAGTTTGGCAACTACGCAAGCGGTGCCATGACTCCGGCTGAGGCCAACGTACTATTGATTCAAGAGGCTGTCCGCCAGCACAACCTTGAAGTACAGGCTTTCGCCAACTACGCATCGAGCGCTCGTCCTCGTGCCAGGACCGCCGGTGTCCTCGACGCCCCTCAGCAGCGACTGATGCGCAGCTACATGCCCACTCGCCTGGGAGCCTCTGAGCTAACGGAGGATGCGGAATATAACCTTACTGAGGCGGTCAAGAACCTGCATCTTCGTGGTGCCCACGAATCAAGCGCCAACCTCGGCGACGATGGCACCCTTGAAGGTCCCACCCGCTCACTTTGGTTGGGCAACATCCCTTCGTCTACGACTGTCTCCTCTCTGAATGTCATCTTCAGCACTTTCGGTTCCATCGAGTCGACACGTGTTCTGACTCACAAGAATTGCGGTTTCGTCAACTTTGAGAACCTCGAGAGTGCTGTGCAGGCTAAGTCTCAGCTCAATGGCAAAGAGATTTTCCCTGGAGCTGGTCCTGTACGCATTGGCTACGCTAAGATCCCAAGTGCAGCTGCCACTCCCGGACACAACGGCCTGTTCCCTTCGCCAAGCCCAGACCCACACACAAAGGCTCAGACGGAAGCAGCTGCCGGTAGTGCTAACACCGCCGTAAAGTCAGCTACTTCTAATTTGGTTTCTGCAAACGCTCCCTTGACTACTCCAGAGCTGGCCGATATTCGCGGTGACATCTGTCAGATCGTAAAAGATTTGGGCTCCAGCAACGATGATCAGGGCAGGATTATGGCTCAGGTGGATGCGGCTATCCAGTACAACAGCTATGTCGACGAGATCCCTCCTGTCGAGGAGCCCAGCCATACTCGCGTTCACGATGCACCCAGGCTGCGCGAGATTCGTAAGCGAATTGACAACGGTTCCTGCTCTACAGAGGAGATCGAGTCCATCGCCATGAACATGCTTCCCGAAATTGCCGAGCTTTCATCAGACTACCTTGGCAACACCGTTGTGCAAAAGCTGTTCGAGCACTGCTCTGAGCCTGTCAAGGAAGCTATGCTCCGTGAGATCGCCCCTCACCTGGCCAAGATTGGTATTCACAAGAATGGAACATGGGCTGCCCAGAAGATCATCGATGTCTCCAAGACGTTGAACATGCAGAAGATGGTCGTCGAGGCTCTCCGCCAATATGCCATGGCCCTCTTTCTTGACCAGTTCGGCAACTACGTCATGCAGGGCTGCCTCAAGTACCAGCATCTCAACAACTTCATCTTCGAGGTCATGCTCGGTCGTCTTTGGGATCTCGCTCAAGGCCGCTTCGGAGCCCGTGCCATGCGCGCGTGTCTCGAGAGCCACTTCGCAAGCAAGGACCAGCAACGCACTGTTGCAGCTGCCATTGCTCTTCACAGCGTCCAGCTTGCTACCAACGCCAACGGTGCTCTGCTGCTGACGTGGTTCCTCGACACATGCACTTTCCCTAGAAGACGCACTGTCCTGGCGCCTCGCCTGGTTCCCCATATCGTCCACCTTTGCACCCACAAGGTTGCGTACCTGACTGTATTGAAGATCATCAACCAGCGTAATGAGCCTGAGGCGCGCGACATCATTCTGCAGGCGCTCTTCTTCTCGCCAAATGATCAAGTCTTGGAGGAGATTCTCTCCGACCAGAACTGCGGTGCTACCCTTATTTTCAAGGTCCTCACCACTCCTTTCTTTGACGAGAAGATCCGCGCAGAGGTTGTGCAGAACGTTCGCAACGTCCTTGTGCGCATCAAGGCACAGCCACAGCAGGGCTACAAGCGCCTTATGGACGAGGTAGGTCTGTCGACTCGTGGCGGACCGGGTCACCGCGATTCTTCGACCACTCGCTCTGCTTCCAGGGATAGCTCGCAGATCGAACCACGTGGCTTTTATGGTGCTCCCGCTCCCGGGTTTGACCCGGTCGGACTTCAACGCACCTCCAGCATGGACTCGAACGGCTTCGACCAGTACGGCATGGGACCTGGTGGACCAATGTACATGCCCAACATGCAAGCCATGAATGGCCAACAGCAGCTCCAGTACCAGCAGCTGCTCGCCCGCCAGGGTCAGTTCTATCCCCAGATGAACGGCTTCCAGCCCGGTATGGATGCTTACCGCAATGCCTCTCCGGTCGCGGCTCCCGGCTTTACCGGATCGCCTATGATGCAGCCCGTCAATCTGGCTGGTCAAGGCATGCCCCCGGGTATGGGTGCGCAGATGTATCCCCAATATGGGATGTACATGCCGCAACAGCAGCAACAACAGCAGGCTGCAGGAGGTGGTCAGCGACGTGGTCGGGTAAGCAGAAATGCGTCCCCAGCGCCTGGCGCTAGACGCTAACCTCTCGTATAGAGATAAGCTCGTTTCCCCTCACACCCACAGACTGCTTGCGGCTTCTCTAGCTTTGCTCTTGAGCATCGCATCCTTCTTGTTTATTGTTTGTCATATCTTCTCGAGCAAGCGGATAAAGCGGCATAAACTTATCATCTCATCTCCTTTGTATACGACCTCCTACGTGTTGGAGAGAAGGGAGCTGGCCTGCCTTGTGTCTCATTACCTCACGACGTGCATGCTCTCTTCTCTTGGACGACAATGGCGCTCGAACACAATCGTTACCGTCGCTCGCTACATTTGCATGCGCATGGCTTGGGGTTCAGTAGGCGTTTCACATCATCTTCTTGTACCTTACTTTCCGGGTCTGCGTCGCCGCACGACGACTCGCTTTTGTTGCATTTCATATACCTGCAGTCCGGCTTCGTGACTGACCGGTCGGTTGGTTGACACGCCAGAGGGACGAATCGGTGTATTGCTATAAGTGGGACGATACATGTACGGTCACGTTATATCGGGTGGTGCTTACCGGCATCATCGTGGTTGACGAGCGCAAAAGTCGAGTACATCGCGGTTTATGATATGACTGGGGTTCTTGGGGCAATGGTGTTTTTTCGATGTGTGCTGATTTGATGGGAAAGCTTGACGGTACAGTACTGAGCATAGATAGAAATCCGATGCATCTCTGATGCCCTTTCGTTATCATTGTCCGGCTTCCTTGCACCGTGTTTGACACTGAACCCGCTACTTAGAACCTCGGCCTTCACCGTGACAGGTTCCTTCGCGCATTTCTCTCGGCCGAGGCTGCGCACTCCAGAACTACAAACACTGGAACGAGGAGGCTCAACAGATGTCATTTCCTCAGCGATCCGGAGCTCGCAACCGGAAAAGATACTGAATCAGCCAATCAAGCTCGATGTCAGCGCGTTAGCGCGATCCCAGCCTGACGTCACAGGTGCAGCGGAAGTCACGGACTGCTAGGATGTGCACCCGCAATCTACCGTCATTGTGGATTGTTTATATACCTGCACACATCTGAACCCTTCTTGTCCTGCATATGATACCCTGTCTTCCATTGAACTTTTGTTTTCTGCAGCTTCTGGACGCGCCGCAAGCAGCACGCGACGTCATAATCAGGCCAACAACACCACTACCACGATAAGCAGCAATTGAAGCTTCACACACGACACAATGGCAGACAAACTCGGCCAGCTGAAGCCCCAAAAGAAGATCGAGCTCTACTCGGGCAATTACTTCGCAGCATGCACGATCGGTGGTATCGTCGCGTGTGGACCTACACACACCATGGTCACACCTCTTGACTTGGTGAGTACGCTGATTGCATAGCGGTTGCACCGGACATGGCACTCTACGCGCTTGAACAGGACTTCATACTGATATTCTCTAGGTGAAATGTCGTCGCCAAGTAGACGCAAAGCTATACAAGTCGAACGTCGAAGCTTGGAAGATGATCTACTCGAAAGAGGGCCTGCGCGGCGTTTTCTTCGGTTGGTCGCCCACCTTCGTTGGCTACTCTCTCCAGGGTGCCAGCAAGTACGGGTTCTACGAAGTCTTCAAGTATCTCTATGGCGAGAAGCTCGCGCCTGGCGCCCCCAAGACCGTTGTCTTCCTCGCTGCGTCCGCGTCCGCCGAATTCCTTGCCGACCTTGCGCTGTGCCCGCTCGAAGCCATCAAGGTCCGCATGCAGACCACCATGCCTCCGTTCGCCAACTCTCTGAGAGAGGGGTGGAGTAAGGTCGTTAGGGAAGAGGGTATTGGTGGACTGTACAAGGGTCTGTACCCTCTGTGGGCGCGCCAGATCCCCTACACCATGGTCAAGTTCGCAACCTTCGAGGCGACGGTAACGCAAATCTACAAGTTCCTCGGCAAGCCTAAGGAATCGTTCAATGGTCTTCAGCAGACTGGTGTCTCGTTCTTGGGTGGTTATATTGCGGGTGTCGGGTGTGCTGTCGTCTCGCATCCTGCTGGTACGTCTATCTCTTTTCTTTTACCTAGATGCGACAGCACAAATCTCAACTAACAATCATCAGACGTAATGGTTTCGAAACTCAACAGCGACCGCAAGGCCGGCGAGGGCGCTGGGCAAGCTATCTCTAGGATCTACGGCAACATCGGTTTCCGTGGTCTGTGGAACGGGCTGCCAACACGTATCTTCATGATTGGTACCTTGACTGCGTTCCAGTGGCTGGTCTACGATTCGTTCAAGGTCTCCCTCGGTTTACCGACAACCGGAGGTCACTAGATGAATGTCTCATTTGTTAGTGTCTGATTACTTTTGTGTTTGTTTATCAGAGGCGTTATGGTGCCCAGCGGAGCGAGCGAAAGGGATGATACGAATCAATCATTGCGAGCCAGACTTACTTCAAACACCTATCTGCACAGTTCTCACTTTCAGTCTTACTAAGTAAGCCGTCCGAGTCGCCTCCTGACGCATATGAGATCTCTCGATGGCGCAAGAGCTATACACTTATCTCACGATGTGTATTGGTTCATGCTCGCGACATCACAGTACAGACCCCGTCTCGTACTAAGCCACAATCATTCGAGAAAAGATTAGGATAAGATCGTATCAACGTCAATCTCTTCACACATGTCATTGTTCTAGTCTTTGTCCATATCTCCCTGCGTGCCCATCTTAGTATCTTTCTCCGTAACCACATCCTTCACTATGATGTAATGCCGGAATGCTTCGTCCCAAACCCACTTGAAGGGATAATACTTACCCTTCTCATCTATCCCAACCTCCGGCAGCTCCTTCGAATACTCCTCCCTACATCGCTCTTGTTTCTCACCAGCCCCCAGCACCGCCTTCTCCGTATCCACCACTACACACTCTTTCTTCTGCTTCTCCACCCCCTGATCAACTTCCTCCACAACCTCAAAATACGCCTTCGCCAGATCCCGAAACGTAATCCCATCAACCAACAAACGCACCCCAGCGCAGTACCGTTCATACCTACCAAGACCCTTCTCCCTCTGCACCTTGCGCACCTCGCGCACGATAGCGCTGTGAGAGAGCATGTACGCTTTCAGACGGAAATACCCGTGTATCTGGTGCTGGTCCAGCTCAACGAGCATCTTGCGCAGGGTCTGTGTCAGGGTGCTGGGTGGCGCTGGGTGCGCGACGATGGCTTCGAGGGCGAAGAAGAGGGCTTGTGGAGCGAAGGATAGATCGTGGGGGATGGGTTCGGGGGTTTGGATGGCTTTGGGGGAGGAGGGGGTGGTACATACTGTTGGGGTTGTGAAGGGGGGCTTGGGGGTGGATGGTGTGGTGGGTTTTAGCATGGGTATGCTGTATAGTTGGTAGAATGAAGGGGAGTTCATGGTTGCTGTTGGGGAGATCGTGGTGGAGTCTGGGTGGTTATTGCTTGGGGTGTTGACGTAGTGAGACAACAGTGTAGCTATGTGGGATGGCTGCAGTATGTGAGATGTCGGTTTGAGACGTTGTGGAGAAGTTTAAGACTACATACTGGGGCTGCGTCGACATTGAAAATGACTCGTGAGCATTATTGAGAGCATACACAATGTAATATCATACATATGAACAGTTGGCAAGTAGAGTTGCATCAAATCATTGGCTAATATATGTTCCCAAAGACCGATACGGGACGTACTGAATTGAACAGCAGTACTACGTTCGAGATTGTGCCTTCAGAAATCTATAGACTGGACCGTAGGTAGATGAGTGCTCATATGCCTACAATCCTTAAGGCTCGGCTTCTAGTGGATACGACTTGCGGGTCTCTGCTCCTCAGCAAGCAGAGCATACAGGGCACCCACAACATCATAGGTTTCGCTTTCGGACAGATTGATCTATTCCCACTCAGCACGCGCATTGTGTGCCTTGATCTTAGGGAAGCAAGACACCACAAACCATGCAGTCTCCAGATACTAGTGCACTCACGAGTTCATGCGCTCGTGGCGGATCATTTTATACTCCTTCAATGCCGATAAAATAAAGTACTGCACTAAGTTCCACTGGTTCACCATAAAGACTTCTCGCCGGTCAAGTACAGATGGTCGCGTTGCGGGACAAGTAGTCTACACCGAACTTGAGGGCACAGCCGATGTTTCGCCATAACATACAACCAACGTAGGATAACGTCCGTCCCTACGTGCCGGGACGCACGGTGTGACGGGACACTTTTTCTTCTGGAAGCTCGGATTGTCGCTTGTGTTCTTGAAAACATAGAAGTATAATGCGCATCTATTCTGCAGCTCTCGTTCTCCCAGCACGTTAGTCTCTGATGCCTAAAAGCGTGCTGATACCCGTGCTGTCGCTCGTTCTGTTAACGCTGTTCCTGACCCTCTTCTAACACTCCCCAGTTTGTTCGCGACAGCACATAGCTGTCAAGAACTTGGTAGCCTAGGAAGGGAGCTAAGATAGCAATAATTAAGATTGCAGCCTCGCAAGATCGACTTTAGGTGATATAGGCACATGCCGGCAGTTTCTCCGCGCAGACAGCGGGATCGTCAGAACGCGTTCTCCAGGACGTACGCTGCTAGCAGCACTTGGCATGCAGGCTGCCGCAGTAGTGTGCTCAGATGTGCGGTGTCTCAACGCATCAAGTTCGACGCTATGCCTGTAGCAGTCTGCGGCTAAGAATAGCTGTGGCGCATGCCGACTGCGCCTACAGCCGCGTACGTGCACTGCGTTCAAGCAGCTGTTCTAGACTGCGTAAAACATGACGGCTTCTGGTGCCCTGCTAGATCAGCGACCTTGTGTCAACAAGTCCTCTCCACAGTTGCCGCTGTACAGCCTTGCGGCTGGCGTTCTGCATGTCCATGGAGCCACATCTACCCCGCCTGAAGCCTGGCACGATGCCATCGCGCAACCAAGCATATAACACGGCACGTCCGTCCCAGCTCGCGATCCTTCGAACGTCGTTCACTATCAAGACACCTAAAGCTGTGCAGCTACCTGTTTTCTTCTCATTAGGCTGACCTTCGCAGTGCATGGCATAGCTAGTAACCACACCTCGTCCGACCGGCTGCCACGTCGGGCGCCTTGCGCGTCGTTTCTACCACATGCGCCTACCACACATCTCCTCGTTGCGATGCGTCTCCTAAAGTACGAAGAGGGTTTGACGATCATTAGCTTCAACGACAACGCGATACCTCCGTATGCTATACTTTCGCACACTTGGGGTGCAGACACGGAGGAGGTGACTTTTGCAGACCTCCAAACCAACAATGGCAAGGACAAACTTGGCCACAGGAAGATACGCTTCTGTGGTCAACAAGCACAGGAAGATGGTCTGCAGTACTTCTGGGTCGACACATGCTGTATCAATAAGGCAGACAAGGCTGAGCTCTCGTTGGCCATCGAGTCTATGTTTGGATGGTACCAAAACGCGACCAAATGCTATGTATACCTGCCAGACGTACCAGCAAAGGGATATGCATCTAGCAGTACCCCAGGCGAGTATAGGTGGGAGTCTGCATTTAGGTCAAGTCGATGGTTCAACCGTGGTTGGACGCTCCAAGAGCTTCTTGCCTCGCGTATAGTCGAGTTCTTCTCTGAAGAATGGGAGAAAATTGGTGACAAGGCGTCGCTCAAGTCACTTATCCGCGAAATCACTGGTATCCCACACAAAGCGCTCGACGGAGCTCCTCTTTCCCGGTTTAGTGTCGCTGAGAGGCTACAGTGGAAGGGCGATAGGGAGACTAAACGCGAGGAAGATGCATGGTACTCCATGTCAGGCATCCTCGATGTTGAGATAGCGCCAGCGTATAGCGAAGGGGCAGCGAGCGCGTTCGGGCGTTTGATGGACGAGATCCGTACACAAGAGAGGTGCATTCAAGACGTACGGCATACGGATCCGCGGGACGATAAGAAGCGCATCGAAGATACAAAGGGCGGACTGTTAGCAGACTCGTACCGCTGGGTTCTTGACAACACCGCCTTCCAGCAATTGCAACAAGATCGGCACAGCCGACTGTTATAGGTGAAAGGCGACCCTGGCAAGGGAAAAACGATGCTGCTCTGCGGCATCATCGATGAGCTGCACAGGTTGATGCCTAGTACTACTCTGCTATCTTACTTCTTCTGCCAAGCGACTGATTCGCGTATCAACAGCGCCACGGCTGTGCTACGGGGGCTGTTGTACATGCTTATCGTTCAGCAACCGTCGCTTATATCTCACGTCCGCAAGAAGCACAGCCACGCAGGCAAAACCTTGTTTGAAGACGCAAATGCCTGGGTAGCCTTGACAGAGATCTTCGTAGACGTGCTGCGAAACCCGAGCCTGCGCACAACATATCTGATCATCGACGCGCTAGATGAGTGCCTCACTGATCTGCCAAAACTGCTAGGATTTATTGCAAAGCAGTCGTCCGCCTCTTCTCGCGTCAAGTGGATTGTTTCTAGCCGCAACTGGCCAGAGATTGGAGCACAGCTAGAGCGGGCAGGTCACAAAGTAAATCTGAGTCTTGAGCTGAATGGGCAGTCGGTTGCGGCTGCGGTTGGCGTCTTCATACAGCAAAAGGTGGATCAGCTGGCGCAAGAGAAGCAATATAAGACAGAGGTTCAAGACGCTGTACTCCAGCACTTAAAGACAAATGCGAACGACACCTTTCTCTGGGTTTCCTTGGTATACCAAGAACTTGAGAGGACGGCAAATCGGCATGTGCTGAGAAAGCTAGCCGTGTTCCCACCTGGGCTAGACGACTTGTATAAGCGGATGATGCAGCAGATGAGCAAGTCAGACGACGCCGATACCTGTCGCTGCGTACTAGCTTTGACCGCGGTCTTGTATCGACCTGTGACTATTCGTGAACTAGTTGAACTCGTCGAGCAGCTTAAGGATGTTAGCAGTGACGTGCAGGAGATCATTGACCTTTGTGGATCGTTCCTGACCGTCCGCAAAGACACAGTGTACTTTGTGCATCAGTCTGCTAAGGACTTCCTCTTCGAAAAGGTGTCTCACAAAGTCTTTCCAAACGGTGCGGAAGACATTCATCGGGCTATCTTTTTGACATCGCTAGCATATCTGTCTACGACGTTGTGTAGAGACATGTACAGCTTAAAAGCGCTAGGAAGCGCTGTTGAGAACGTCAAACCACCGCATGCGGACCCTTTAGCAGCGTCGCGCTACCCGTGCGTCTACTGGATCGATCATCTGCACGATTCTGAACCTAAATCTTGGACAAACAGTGTTACTAACCTCCAGATGAGAGCCGTGTTAACCTTTCTAGAGGAGAAGTATCGTTACTGGTTAGAGGGGCTTAGTCTGTGTCATAGCGTAGGGACAGGCGTCGTCTCAATGGAGAAATTATGGTCGCTGGTGCAGGTATGTCGCATGAGATCTATATGCCTTTAGATTTTACCTAAGAGTTAAAACTTCCAGGAGATGTGTAACCAAGATAAACTTACTCAACTTGTTCAAGACGCACGGCGATTCATTATGTACCACAGAGGCGCAATCGAAAGTTACCCTCTCCAGACATATGCTTCTGCGCTCCTGTTCAGTCCGTCAGATAGTCTGACCAGACAGTTGTTTCATCACGAAGAGCCAAAAAGACTTTGCGTCAGGCCAACGCCAAGCGATGGCTGGAGCGCGTGCCTACAGACGTTCGAGGGCCATGTTAATGGTGTAAACTCTGTGGCCTTCTCGCACGACTCGACCCGGCTGGCGTCGGCGTCCGGTGACATGACCGTCAAGATCTGGGACGCCAGCAGCGGCGCGTGCCTTCAGACGCTTGAGGGCCATAGCAGGGCTGTTAGGTCTGTGGCCTTCTCGCACGACTCGACGCGGCTGGCCTCAGCGTCCTACGACAGGACCGTTAAGATCTGGGACGCCAGCAGCGGCGTGTGCCTGCAGACGCTTAAGGGCCATAGTGGTTTCGTCTTGTCTGTGGCCTTCACGCACGACTCGAAGCGACTGGCATCAGCGTCCTTTGACGGGACCATCAAGATCTGGGACGCCAGCAGCGGCGTGTGCCTGCAGACGTTCAAAGGCCATAGCAGGGCTGTCAGCTCTTTAGTCTTCTCGCACGACTTGACGCTGCTGGCGTCGGCGTCCGAGGACAGGACCATCAAGATCTGGGACGCCAGCAGTGGCGCGTGCCTGCAGACGCTCAAGAGTCAACTCAGTAGTGTCAGCTCGGCTACCCTTGTCTCATTCCTTGCGTTGGAATACCCTGATAAGACTGTAACAGAACCCCAGCAACCTGTCTTCCAGGGAGTAGCGATTAGCTCAAAGAATATCTGGATTTCTAATAATGCTCAAGATATACTGTGGCTCCCTACGGAGTATCGACCAGCGTGCTCAGCTGTGTCAGGCAAATGTGTTGGCATAGGTACAGGATCAGGAAAGGTTTGGTTCTGTAGCTTTCTGTGATATCTGTAGTCGTAAAGTATTACTCCTTCTCGTATATTCTGTAAATCAGCACAGAGATAGATATGAATATATATGTCACTTCTTGCTACTTCGTAGCCTTAAAGATCACTATGTATAGCAGTTAATTGCTCTACTTAGTGATGTTCACGTATTAGGTTCTCGCTGTTAGTAAGTTATGTACGTACTGTATACTATGTATATAGACTAAATGTAAGATTGTAGACGCTTCTAGAAAGCTGCAGGCATACGCCACACTGCTATTGCTATTTTAAGAATATAACCTGCTATAGGCATAGCTTTAAAATTTATTATAGTAGTATATAGCAATATCTAAGCACGTGTTGAAGTCGTACCTGGACGAAGTCCAATATAGTACTAGTTCTGGTTGGTTCTCAAGGGATGAGTACTGGCTCTGGAACAGTAGGTGAACTGCGTCTAGACGAAGTCTAATATAACAGCTTAGGGTAACAAAGGTATAAGCAACGTGCAATACGGCTCGTTATTGTTAAGGGTTGAGATTCCAAGAAGTAACTTGATTAACTGAGTTAAACACAATCCATAAGGGTTGTGTCCCTACGTGCTATATACTACTAGTAAGAGAGTGCTCGTGGACGAGCGGCTAGAGTTAGTCCAATGAAATGGGAACACTGCTCGTGGACGAGCAGTATCGTACCATGCTCGTTGAAGAGCAGTCACGTGATATGACCGTGTGGTCACTTCTCCACTCTAGTCTGGTGAGTCCGAGGTCTGGTTGGTGGTTACTTATTGCTGTGCCGTTCCTGTGCATGAGGATCGTAACAGCACGCTACTATAGGCTGCCTATATGCTAAGGGCTGCTAATAGTGCACGTTCTAGAGATCGCGTTTTAATAATCTTGCTATCTGCGTAGAGAAACCGCTAGCATATACCTATAATACCCTAAGTTAATCTTATAAAGCTATAGTCTTAAACTTTACTATCTTAGCCTCCTTCTTAGCCTACTAAGCTTTTTATAGATATATACTATTATAAACAGATAAAGGGGTAATAGAGAAGAGTTAAAATATAGTGCTAATTAACTAAGTAATAGTATAGTTAACAACGTGCTTTTTAGTAATAGAGACTAATATACTAGAATAACAAAAGCTTTAGAATAGATATATATTACACTTGTTTATATTTAAGAACACTACAGACAATCTGTTGAAGTCGTACTTTAAGCAAAGCTCGTAAGCACTAATTCTATTAGTTCTTAGGGATGAATACAGTAACAGGAACACAGGGGGTTAGTTGCAATGAGGTGTACAGATATAATCTGTCAGTCTTAAAGGCAGGGGGTAACAATGAGTAGTACAGCGTAGACTGTCTAGCTTAAAGGTTAAGTGAGATCTAAAGACAAACTTGATAACTTAGGTTAAACACGAACTGTAAGAGTTGTGTTCCTACTGAGATATATACTAAGGGAATTCTTCATGTGCATTGCAGATACTTCAGCCACCACAGGTGGTCAAGCCATCAGAGGTGGTCGAGCTTGGCGAGGTGGTTTGTCACGTGACCCGTGACACGCTGTCATCCTTAGCGGTGCCCCGCTTCCTATTAGTACCTGTTCTCGCGGAGATCGTAACACAATCTAGGGGTCTAGAAGAGAAAGTGTCCTATTATACTATACATTCTAGTATATATACATTAACGTTAGTATAGTCTAATCTAGTTAATCTAGCGCTTATAGCACTTCTATAGTATATTATACTAGCTTTATATATTAAATAGGTATAAAAGGTTACTATTATAGGTAGCTTTTTATTAGGTATCTTTCTAGCCCTTTGTTCTATTCTTTATAATATTATATAGATCTCTACTTTATTTTAAAGATAGAAGTATACTTATAATATAACGTCTATAGTTATACTTAATAATATCTTCTAAGAAACTTACCTTATAATAAATGATAATAGACAAACTTTATCAAGTAAGTCTTTTGATTATAATATTAACGTGGTTTACAAGTAAGCGAGCACCCTAAGTAAGTAAGCACCCTAACACTAAATTACTAACGTTAGCACTAAACACGTTATGTCTTTACAACACAGCTCTTAAATACTCTACAATAAAGCAGATATTCAACTTGCTCTTTTTAATATTAAATCGCATCGCGTTAAAAGTGTAAAACGTGCTACAGCGATATACAACGTCCCCTAAACAACCCTAGGGCACTAACGCGCTAAAAGACCTGCCTAACGCAACTATAAGGCCAACTGCAAGCGCCTGTTAAAGTTGTACTTTAAGCAAAGCCTGTAAGCACTAATTCTATTAGTTCTTAAGGATAAGTACGGTAATAGGGACATAGGGGTCGGTTGTAGTAAGGTGTATAGATACGATTTGTTAGTCTTAAAAGTAGGAGTAACAATAAGTAGTATAGAGTACCCTGTCTAGCTTAAAGGTTAGGTTTAAGATCTAAAGACAAACTTAATAACTTAGGTTAAACACAAACTATAAGAGTTGTGTTCCTACGTACTATATACTTAAGGAATACATACAAAATCCTTCTAGCTTACTAAGTAGATTATAAGCTAGGCTTAACAAGCTTAACGTAAGCTGTGTAAGCTATTACGTAGGGTCTACCCGGCTTAACTGCTAAGGAGTAAGCTAGTTACGTAACTTTGTTATTAACTATGCTGCACAGGAGGGCCTATATAATTACTACGCTAGGTGTGTCTATTATTTGTAGGGTATTAGCACCTAGTTAGCTAGAAAGAAGGAATCGTAACAGCGCCTAACTAAGCTAGAAGAGGAGGTTATAGTTCAGCGTGTTCTTAAAGAGCATGCGCGAGGGTTTTCGCCTAGGAAGCTTAACGTTTAAGCTATAGCTAATAAACTACTGTGTAAGCAGGAGGGTGACCCTACTAGCAAGAACTAGGTTAATAACTTTATTAAGCGGACTCGTAAGCTCTGCAAGCGCTAGAGCCGTCCCTATAATTACTAGCGAGCTGCCTGCAAGAACCTAGCAGCTATCTAGCGCTAGTTTAATCTAGTTAAAGTAACAAAGTAGAAGTAGGGTATTATAGATAATAATATATATAACTTTAATAAAACTAGCTTTATAATAGGTAAGATTTTATTATAGTTGGTTATAATAAGCTTAGAGGGATATAGTAAAAAGAAGTAGATATAGCTAGGCAACTATAAGTAGGTTACTATAATCTAGGGCGTAGGTACGTTAGGTTGCTAGATACTACCCTTTGTTATCTTTATAGGTAAGGTTAAAATTAATAAGTAGTTAGAGGACCTACCTAATAACTAGATTCTTAAAACTAGCCCTAATAGCTAGACTAACAATTAGCTTGCCCTTGCCTAGTTAGAGCACTTTAATACCTATACAAAGAGCAGCACTATAGGTAGGTACCAACTACTTATTATTAACAGCTACAAGAGCTACTGCTCTATAGAATTCTAAGATCTTTGCAAGGAGAAGAATATTATCCTTCTCTACATGCCTGCACACTTATTGCATCTATTGCAGCCTCTTAATATTGCCTGCTTTTCGCTATTAAAGCGTTAGTATAGTAACGTTGTTTTAGGCTTAGCACGTCACCGCACCAACTATATTAGCAAAGAGCGCTTCCTACCAGCCTTTAAGACTCCTTTCAAGCAGTCTATTACAAAGGAGAATATTTAAGCTAGGTTTAGAGGCGCTAGTCTAGTCCTACACAGCCTATAGGTTGTGCTATTAAAGCTTAATATAGTACTACAGACGCCTACACAGTTACTATAGCAGGAGGGCACCTAGAAGGCGTAGACACTACATAACGCGCGCAAAATTAAGGCTTAAAGTACTCTTATTTAAAAGAGAGTAAGAGATCGCTATAGTTCTTTTACAAATTCTCTTAATAAGAAGGTTGCGCAGTTAAGTAAGGGGGCTTAGCAAATAGCGCATAAGATAAGCCTAATAATAGAGCAAATAGCTACCCTTTAATAGAGCCTAGACAAATTAAACAAGCGTAAGAGCCGTAAGCGGCGGTATATTTAGACAGAAGACTCTTATAGTAGGTAAGATATAAAAGGTATTAGCTAAACAGGCAGGTAGTAGCTATAGTAATAGAGAGTGTGTGTTAAAGAAAGTATAGAAGGAAAGGTAGTGTAGGCGTTATAAGGGCACTAGGCACAACGCCTATACCTATATAGTAGAGATTAGTAGTGCAAGCAATAGCAGCAATTCTAATAATTAATTTAGTATATTATAATAGTTGATTAACTATAATAAGAGTGTGTAATAATATATTAAAGTTAGCGTATTAGTATTAGGGTACTTGCTTGCTTAGGGTACTTGCTTGCTTAGGGTACTTGCTTACTTATAAACTATATTACTTAGACTAGAGCGTATAGTTAATTAGTATCTATAGCTAACTACTAGAGTAAGGTATATATACTCTAGTATACTAGTAGGCTACTTAAAAGCTCTAATAGTTTATTAAGTGAGAGTATACTTTTTATATAATAAGAACTAAGTAGTAATATATCTTATGGATAAGTTAATTACTTTTACTAAGACTATACTAAACTTTATATTAAATTATAGTATTATAACAGCACCTTATATATAGGGGTTCTAAGGAAGACGTTCTAGCAAGGCCTATAGTAGATAAGTGTTATTTATATATTTGCGCGTTATGCTCTATCTAATTGCACCTTCTATAGCGCCTTTAGATTAGCTTACCCTCTTAACTACGCACTAGCTTCTTTACCCTCTTTCTATTACTTCGCGCCCTAAACTCTCCTAGAGCTATTAGTTACCAGCTATCTTTAACTATTAGTGTCCCTTCCTTCTAAACCTACTTTCTTTTATATAATTTTTGTTACGTAGCGGCCTTATTAGCTGCTTAAAGCTCCTTAATTTGCTATTATGCTAAAACTAGCTTATATAATAAAATAGCTCCACCCTTTGCGTAGTGCTTAAGCGCGCTAAGCACAGAGTTAGGTAAGCTACCTTGCTGCTTCTTATACCTCTCTTGAATTAGAGTAGATTGCAACCTAAATTCTAGGCTATTGCTTAGGGTTTACAACTACTAGAGCATGTTGTTAGTAGAGAGCAGTAGTAATAGAGTCTAAAGCTTCACATTAAAGCCTATTATAACCTATTCTAGGTTAAAGGGGACTAATCTAGCACCTTAGAACCCTCCCTAGATATTGCTAGCAGTAAATACTATATTATAGGCTGCTTTAAAGCATAGTAGGAACTTAGTCTTATTAAGGTAGGTGATCTAGTTACGCATAAGCAATTTAACTTAGCGCCTATACACAGTCTTTAAAGGGGCGAAACAGCCTATATTAAGTAGCTATAGGAGGTGTAATAAGTGTAGAGGCATGCATAGGGTAACAATCTTGTTATCCTTGCAGTATTGCTGGAATTAAAGCGAGTTGTGGCTCTTATGGCCATTAATAACCAGCAGACAGTGTGTACCCACAGTACGCTCCTTTAAATGGGCATTAAAGTGCTTTAACCACTTAAAACTAAGCTTATTAGTAGTCTAGCTGTTACTAGAGACTCTAATAACCTAATCCTAGGGCAGGTCTTCTTCTTTATACCAGCTAGAGAGGTAGTAACGCGCCTTAAAGATAATAAAGGGCAGGATAGCCTATCCTTTCGCATTAATGCCCTGTATAACCGTTGTCCACTCCTAGTTGCCTGCCTAGACTGTCTTTAGTCTTCCTTGTCTCTCTAAAGCTGTAACAACTGCTCCTGTAGAGATCTAGCCTATTATAAAGCCTGTCTTATTAAAGTTATACGTGTCGTCATCCTAGATACTATACTTGGCTTTAACGTTGGCTACTAGGCTAAACCAGCCCTGCACAATCCTAGAATCCTCGCAGAGGGCTCGCTTGTAGTTATACCTGCGATTAAACTTTACTTTAAGCTCTAGTTAACGCTTTACAAACGTACTAGGCTAGTTTGTGCCAACAGGGCCCAGATTGCGCTCAGCGCGCAGAGAATTGGCCATAGCAGCCACATCTGCCAGCTAAGGGCTAAATCCTTAGGTGTCTAGCTTAAGTATGTGATTAACAATCACCTGCTCCTCTAGATTGTCCAGCCCCTGTGAGTTAGGCATAGTATTAGCTCGTGAAGGTCCTCCTGCGCGTCGGTCGCTCAGTGTGCTTTAAGGCACCCTGTAGATAGCTGCAGTGCGTCGTTGTGAGAGATTCGCGTCTTGTTTAAGAGCTTAAAGCGCAAGCTGTACTTGTGCTTCCTAAGGCGCGTTAATATTGTGTTATTGTTAAGGCATTAGTGTAGGAAGGGTACTTTGGTAGGGGCTTGGCAAAAGTGACCAACTCGCCCGTTGACCGGCTCACCCGTGGGGTACGTTATAAGATAGCTAATTAGGTTATTTATTTATAAGTATTAAGCTTTAGACTATTTAAAAGCTATAAGAAGCTTCTAGTTTTAAGTTTATATAAATATCTAATAAATATTATGTTATAGACTTATATATAATATCTAAGGAGGGTTCTAAGGTGCTAGAGTAGTTCCTTTTAACCTAGAACAGGTTATAATAGCCCTTACTATAAAGCTGCGCACTCTATTACTACTACTACCTACTAACACCAAGCCCTAGTAGTTGTAAACCCTAAGCAATAGCCTAGAATTTAGGTTGCAATCTACTCTAATTCAAGAGAGGTATAAGAAGCAGCAAGGTAGCTTACCTAACTCTGTGCTTAGCGCGCTTAAGCACTACGCAAAGGGTGGAGCTATTTTATTATATAAGCTAGTTTTAGCATAATAGCAAATTAAGGAGCTTTAAGCAGCTAATAAGGCCGCTACGTAACAAAAATTATATAAAAGAAAGTAGGTTTAGAAGGAAGGGACACTAATAGTTAAAGATAGCTGGTAACTAATAGCTCTAGGAGAGTTTAGGGCGCGAAGTAATAGAAAGAGGGTAAAGAAGCTAGTGCGTAGTTAAGAGGGTAAGCTAATCTAAAGGCGCTATAGAAGGTGCAATTAGATAGAGCATAACGCGCAAATATATAAATAACACTTATCTACTATAGGCCTTGCTAGAACGTCTTCCTTAGAACCCCTATATATAAGGTGCTGTTATAATACTATAATTTAATATAAAGTTTAGTATAGTCTTAGTAAAAGTAATTAACTTATCCATAAGATATATTACTACTTAGTTCTTATTATATAAAAAGTATACTCTCACTTAATAAACTATTAGAGCTTTTAAGTAGCCTACTAGTATACTAGAGTATATATACCTTACTCTAGTAGTTAGCTATAGATACTAATTAACTATACGCTCTAGTCTAAGTAATATAGTTTATAAGTAAGCAAGTACCCTAAGCAAGCAAGTACCCTAAGCAAGCAAGTACCCTAATACTAATACGCTAACTTTAATATATTATTACACACTCTTATTATAGTTAATCAACTATTATAATATACTAAATTAATTATTAGAATTGCTGCTATTGCTTGCACTACTAATCTCTACTATATAGGTATAGGCGTTGTGCCTAGTGCCCTTATAACGCCTACACTACCTTTCCTTCTATACTTTCTTTAACACACACTCTCTATTACTATAGCTACTACCTGCCTGTTTAGCTAATACCTTTTATATCTTACCTACTATAAGAGTCTTCTGTCTAAATATACCGCCGCTTACGGCTCTTACGCTTGTTTAATTTGTCTAGGCTCTATTAAAGGGTAGCTATTTGCTCTATTATTAGGCTTATCTTATGCGCTATTTGCTAAGCCCCCTTACTTAACTGCGCAACCTTCTTATTAAGAGAATTTGTAAAAGAACTATAGCGATCTCTTACTCTCTTTTAAATAAGAGTACTTTAAGCCTTAATTTTGCGCGCGTTATGTAGTGTCTACGCCTTCTAGGTGCCCTCCTGCTATAGTAACTGTGTAGGCGTCTGTAGTACTATATTAAGCTTTAATAGCACAACCTATAGGCTGTGTAGGACTAGACTAGCGCCTCTAAACCTAGCTTAAATATTCTCCTTTGTAATAGACTGCTTGAAAGGAGTCTTAAAGGCTGGTAGGAAGCGCTCTTTGCTAATATAGTTGGTGCGGTGACGTGCTAAGCCTAAAACAACGTTACTATACTAACGCTTTAATAGCGAAAAGCAGGCAATATTAAGAGGCTGCAATAGATGCAATAAGTGTGCAGGCATGTAGAGAAGGATAATATTCTTCTCCTTGCAAAGATCTTAGAATTCTATAGAGCAGTAGCTCTTGTAGCTGTTAATAATAAGTAGTTGGTACCTACCTATAGTGCTGCTCTTTGTATAGGTATTAAAGTGCTCTAACTAGGCAAGGGCAAGCTAATTGTTAGTCTAGCTATTAGGGCTAGTTTTAAGAATCTAGTTATTAGGTAGGTCCTCTAACTACTTATTAATTTTAACCTTACCTATAAAGATAACAAAGGGTAGTATCTAGCAACCTAACGTACCTACGCCCTAGATAGTAACCTACTTATAGTTGCCTAGCTATATCTACTTCTTTTTACTATATCCCTCTAAGCTTATTATAACCAACTATAATAAAATCTTACCTATTATAAAGCTAGTTTTATTAAAGTTATATATATTATTATCTATAATACCCTACTTCTACTTTGTTACTTTAACTAGATTAAACTAGCGCTAGATAGCTGCTAGGTTCTTGCAGGCAGCTCGCTAGTAATTATAGGGACGGCTCTAGCGCTTGCAGAGCTTACGAGTCCGCTTAATAAAGTTATTAACCTAGTTCTTGCTAGTAGGGTCACCCTCCTGCTTACACAGTAGTTTATTAGCTATAGCTTAAACGTTAAGCTTCCTAGGCGAAAACCTCGCGCATGCTCTTTAAGAACACGCTGAACTATAACCTCCTCTTCTAGCTTAGTTAGGCGCTGTTACGATTCCTTCTTTCTAGCTAACTAGGTGCTAATACCCTACAAATAATAGACACACCTAGCGTAGTAATTATATAGGCCCTCCTGTGCAGCATAGTTAATAACAAAGTTACGTAACTAGCTTACTCCTTAGCAGTTAAGCCGGGTAGACCCTACGTAATAGCTTACACAGCTTACGTTAAGCTTGTTAAGCCTAGCTTATAATCTACTTAGTAAGCTAGAAGGATTTTGTATGTATTCCTTAAGTATATAGTACGTAGGAACACAACTCTTATAGTTTGTGTTTAACCTAAGTTATTAAGTTTGTCTTTAGATCTTAAACCTAACCTTTAAGCTAGACAGGGTACTCTATACTACTTATTGTTACTCCTACTTTTAAGACTAACAAATCGTATCTATACACCTTACTACAACCGACCCCTATGTCCCTATTACCGTACTTATCCTTAAGAACTAATAGAATTAGTGCTTACAGGCTTTGCTTAAAGTACAACTTTAACAGGCGCTTGCAGTTGGCCTTATAGTTGCGTTAGGCAGGTCTTTTAGCGCGTTAGTGCCCTAGGGTTGTTTAGGGGACGTTGTATATCGCTGTAGCACGTTTTACACTTTTAACGCGATGCGATTTAATATTAAAAAGAGCAAGTTGAATATCTAATTCGTTGCAAGGTAACTAAGGGCTGCGTTGTTAAGACATATCGTGTTGTTGTGCTAAGGCTAACACTTTGGTAGGGAGGTATCCGCTCGCTTAGGGTGTCCGCTCGCTTAGGGTGTCCGCTCGCTTAGGGTGTCCGCTCGCTTGTAAACTACGTTACAATATTACTATATCCTAGGTTATATATATTGCTTCAAATTATAAGCAAACGCTTGCCCTTTACTAATAATAGTATTCCTATACTTTATTAGATATTTTCTATTAGAGCTTAGCTTTGCCCAAAACTAGATCTATAAACTTAGAAAGTACCCTTAGTATAACGTAGTTTACAAGCGAGTCGCGCGTACAAGCGAGTCGCGCACCCCACCAAACTTGAGCACCTCTGCAGACGCATATCTCAACAACGCAACAGAATAGTATATAGAGATTAAGGCAGTAGACTAAGTAGTAGCTAGAGACTCTTTCTTGCACGTACGTGAGTTGTGACCACGCTCTCTACACCTCTTGCAGCGCGCAAGAGACTGACGACTGACGCCTGATTGCTCTCCTCTCTGACGCTCCTCACGAGTAATCTGCTGCTCAGCCTCACGTTAGGTAATTATATCCTCTCCAGCTCCCTTTGTTAAGACTCCTTGCTTCTGTATACGCTTTCTCTTGCGTTGTTTACGCGCAGACGCTGCCTCGTTTGCTCTCTCAAGACTCGTAATCCGATCACGCATCAGCTCAGCAGACAGCATTACTACTTCTGCTACCTTCTTAAGCTAATCTATTGCATTAAGTATTAAGGCTAGTGATGAGCTCTTGTGCTTGCGTACGCGCTCACGTATAAGCGTTAACTAAGCTTCAAGCTCACGTACGTTGCTTAGTGTACAAGCCTCCCACAGAGCGTCTATCAGAGCTGCTGGTGGAGTCAGCGTACGCAGCTGCACGTCAAGCTTTGATAGGACTGCGTCTGGCTGGTGTGGGACAAGACCTGCTCCTTAAAAAGCTGATTTCATATTAGCTAGTGTAAACGATCAATCGTACGCTGCCTTAAGAGCTGGCAGAAACTCAAGCTTAGTAATGTGGTTGATACAGTGGCGGATCAGGCTCTTAATCTCACGGCTGTACGCGCGCTTTAATGGCGAGAAGCAGCTAACGTCAAGAGGCTGGAGAAGGTGAGATGAGTAAGGCGGCATACAGAGCGTGTAGATATTGTTCTCCTTACAGATCTCCTGGAACTCAAGAGAGTGGTGGCTCTCATGACTATTGAGGATGAGCAGCCGACGCGCTCCTACTGTACGAGCCTTTGTATAAGCGTTAAAGTGCTCTAGCCACTCTACTCCTAGCTCGTTGGTAGTCCAGCCGTTGTCGCTGACTGCGATCGCCCAGTCACGTGGGATTGCTGCGTCCTCATACCAGGCAGAGAGGTGGTACTGGCCAGTCAAGATGATGAACAGTGGGATAGACCACCCAGCAGCGTTGATCCCAGCAATCAACGTTGCCCACTCATGATTGCCAGGCTGGAGAGCCTTTGGCCGGCCTCTCCGCTCTGACCTTGTCACGACAAGCTGCGTCGTGATCTTGCCCGTCATGAAGCCAGCTTCGTCAAAGTTCCAGACTTCATCATCATAGATGCCGTACTTATCTTTTGTCTGCTCTACAAGCTCAAACCAGCTCTTGATTAGGACTAGATCCTCACACAGAGCTCTCTGCCTATAGTACGCGCGATTAAAACGCGTTGTAAGAGCGTCTGTACGTTTGACAAAGTTGCGCGCCCAATAGACGCCGACCTGACCAGCGCTGCGCGCAGCTAGCAGTCTATCAGCTATATCGCGTACAGCAGCGTACGTAGGCGCAAATCCACGCGCGTCAAGGTCAAGTATATAGCTGACTATCACCTCCTCTTCTCGCTCAGTCAGCTTCTTTAAGTTGGGCTGGCGATCGCGTCAGGCAGGCTTGCCACTACGCCGGTCACGTAGCGTAGATTCAGGGACGTTGTAGACAGTAGCAGCGCGTCAATTGGCTGTAAATTGATAATTATCAATAGATAAGATAGCAAGCTGAATATCTGCTTCATTTGAACGTGATTGCTCTTCGCTACGTGGCGCCATTGTACGTTGAGATCAAAGAGGTAGACAAGTTTGGTGGGGTGCGCGACTCGCTTGTAAACTACGTTATAAGGTAAGTTATATAAGTATATAAACCTTAAATAGGAATAAACTATAGACTTAGAAGGACTTACTTACTGTTATGGATCCGTATCTTAGTATTATATTAAAGTATTAACGCTATTAATAACTTTAATAGAAAGATATAACTATAGATAGTAGTATATATTAATACTAGGATTATTAGAGTATATAGTTAAGTCTCATACTAATATAGGATCCTTCTATCTATTTGCTACTTAATATATTATATAGGGTAACTATACATGCTTTAGAGTTACTTTCTAGCTAATTAAGCCTTTCTAAATATTTTAATTAACACTTCTTAATACGTATAGCCTCCCTAAATTATATATACTATATAGTTATAACTTAGGGTAGTATTTATATAGATTATAAAGCACTTATATTCTACTACCCTACTTGATATTATATTAGCAACTATACTAGAGCGTTGTTATAGAAGAAGGTAAGTATTATTACTTAATTAAGATAATAAAAATTTAATCAATGTACTAGATACTATAACTACCAGTATGCTAGAAAATTATCTAAATTACCTTTTTTAATAGGCAACTTTTAAAAGGTTTAGTTAATACTAGGAAGCCTATACTTCTAGAAGCCTAGTTACCTACTCTATTAGTTAGATCTAAGCTTGTAACTAAACTAGAAAATTATATTATTTCTCTTAGAAAGACTATTTACTACTTTTAATTACTAATAAGCTCTATTATTACTACTAACTCTCTAACTTCTAGATTAGATTAATATTAAATTATAATCTCTAAAATATAATTCTTATAGAGTCTAGTTTAGGTACTTCGAAATCTAGTAAATAATTAATAATATAATCTATAACATGTTTAGAAGTAGGCTTAAGACCTAATAATCTTACTACCTAGTAAGATAACAAAGCTCTATATACTACTTAATAATCTTCTAAGGGTTTAATAGCCTAAAGTTTATAAGTTATAGCTCTTGTTTCGAGTAGAGAATAGCTTTAAAAATAATGTTATTAGAGAATATTAGCTAGACAAGGGTAGTAGAAGATTATTACAAAATATATAGATTAAAATATAGTTCTAGGTACTATATAAAGAGTAGTCCTATTAAATATTATCTATCTACTTTTCTCTCTACTTTAGTCTATATCTATATTATATAGCTCTAACTCTAACTCTAACTCTAACTTTAACTCTAACCTAGCCTTAGTATGACTATCTAATATAGCGTTTAGTAAGTACTTCTAAGGAAAGAGCTATAGTGCTTTTATAAAAATATTATCTATAAGTAGCTCTCTACTATCTAGGTAAAGCCTATGACGTACATTATAGGCAAGTGTATTACTAAGCAAGTGCATTACTTTTGCTAAGACCCTACTAAAATACCAACCCTATACTAATGCTTCTACAATAATAATAGATAGACGTGTTAAAAGAAGCTTAGATACAGCTTGCTATCTAAGCTCTAAAACAAGACCTAGAACTCTTCTAGCAACGCGCTGCAGCTATCTACAGAGTCTAACAAAGTACATTAAGTTAAAGGCGCACTAGAAGACCTTTATGCGTAAATACTATAGCCAACTTATAAAATCTAACTAATACTAAGGAGGGGGTAATTGTTACACATATACTTAAGCTCTCTAAGTAAGAACAACCTCCCTAGCTTGCAGATATGGCTGATATTGCCAATTCTCTGTAGAAAGAGCGCGGTTTAGCCCCTGTTGGCTTAAACTAGGCCAGCACGTTTGTTTTGCGTTAGGAGGAGCTTAAGTAGTGTTTAATCGCAAGTATAACTACAAGAGAGCCCTCTGTGAGGATCCTAGGGTCATACAGGGTTAGTTCAACCTTATAGCTAATACCAAAGCCAAGTATGGCATCTAGGACAACGACACGTACAACTTCGACGAGACAGGCTTCATGATAGGCCAGATAAGCTCTGGAGCAGTGGTTACAGCTTCAGAGACCTGTGGACGGGCAAAGGCAGTCCAGCCAGGCAATCGCGAGTGGGTAACAGTCATCTAGGGCATTAATGCCACAGGGTGGGCCATTCCACCCTACATTATCTTCAAAGCCTGCCGCCACTAGTCTAAGTGGTACAAGGACGATGACCTGCCCCAGGATTAGACTGTTGCTGTCTCTAAGAACAGCTAGACTACTAACAAGCTTAGTTTTAACTAGTTAAAGCACTTTAACAGGCATACAAAGGCGCGCACTATTAGCAGCCACTAATTGCTGATTATTAACAGCTACAAGAGCCACAACTCCACAGAATTCACGCAATACTGCAAGGACAACAAGATTATAGGTCTATGTATGCCTGCGCACTTATTGCATCTCCTGCAGCCACTTAATATGGCTTGTTTTAGCCCTCTAAAGAAGGCATATAGGAATAAGGTTAATTAGCTTATATACAACTGGATTAACCACATCATAAAGCAGGAGTTCCTGCCATGCTTCAAAGCGGCTCACAAGAAAGCTATAACCCTAAGCAACATCTAGGGAGGATTCCAAGGCGCTGGACTGGTCCCTTTTGACCTAGAACGGGTTATATCAACGCTTAATGTGAAGCTGCGCACTCTATCACCACCACTCCCTACAAACAACAAGCCCTAGCAGTCGCAAACCCCAAGTAATACCCTAGAATTTAGGTCGCAATCAACGCTTGTGAAGAAGAGGATTCAGAGGCACGTAGATAGCTCACCAACCTCTATAGTGGAAGCGTTTAAGAAGGTGTTAAAGGGGGCAGCAATTGTTGCGCACAAGCTGGCGTTGGCACAACAGGAGAACGCTGCGCTTCACGCAGCTCTAGCAGCTGCTACAGAACGTAGATCACGCAAAAGAAGGCATATCTAGACAGATAGAAGCCTTACAGTTGAAGAGGGCTAGCGTTTAACTGCTCTGTTAGAGTTTGGTGCGCGTAGTGATGGAAAGAAGAGGAAGACGCAGGTGCGTGCTAAAGGAGGTGAACTATCCTAATAACGCTATGGACAGTGCGGAGAGAGTGGGCACACCGCGCGAACGTGCAAGAATAGAGCAGAAGAGGTCTCTAAGTAATATTACAGCTTGTTTTGTCTTATGCAGGGCTAATTTGTGGTGTTCTAGGCCATAACGTGGGCAATTTTGGTAGGGTCTTGGCAAAAGTGATGCACTCGCTCGGTAATGCACTCGCCTATGATGTACGTTACTCTCTTAATAATTTTATAAAAATAGTTATTTCCTTTTACTTCTTTCTTAGTTTAGGTAGATATTTGATCTTAGTATACTTTTAGCTAATAAAAGAGTAGAGTTTAGTTTTAGTAGGCTACTTTTTAAATTTAGTAGCCTTTCTCTTATTCTATAATAGTTATATATAAGTATTAGGTTGCTATTCTTTCTTACTATATTATATATAATTTTTAGAATAATCTGTTATTATATAGAATAGAGCTTTAAGATATATAGGATCCTCTTTTAATATAGCCTTCTACTTTTATAGATTAAACTCTATCTAAAGGTCTTCGTTCTCTTTATGGATTTCTATACTACCTAGGCTTTAGTCTAGAACCTTAATTATATAAAAGTATTTATTCTTCTTAATGCTAGTATTAGTGATAAACCGGCTATAGTAAGGATTATCTATCTAATATTTTTATATAGCTATATACTTTCTATATTCAGTGTTACTATCCTTGTATAAGGTTAGCTTAATAATATTATCAAAATTAAAGTCTATAGCTAGTAGCTTATTAAGGCCTAATACTTTTAGAACTAAGTGCTTCTACTTACTAAATATACTTAGTTTAGTACCTTTAGTATATAAATTTTTAAAATCTATAGCTTTATTATCTAAGACTAATAGAGAGCTTAATATAGATAAAGTAATTCCCTTCTTACCTTTACTCTTACCTCTATTCTTACCTATTACTATTACTCTTTTATTACCTCTATCTCTAGAGTTTCTCTTACCTTTAATAGTATTTCTTACGCTATTAATTAGCTTTATTAAAGCTTGTTTATATTAGAGCTATTTAAGTAGCTTCTATAGCTATATAGATACTTTTTCTATATTACTATCTTCCTATTCTAGTTGAAGTTCCTTAATATAGTTAAGTAGTAGAGTATAAGTGTTATCTGTCATATTTCTATTCTTCTTATTAATCTTCTATATAATTTAATTATAGTTTTTTACCTACCTTAAAGTATTATTTACGCTAGTATTAGAGTCTTATGAATATAGTCCTATAATAGCCTCTAATACTATGATTATATAGAGCTCTACTTTTTTCTAAGCTTTTTTATAACCTTAAATTAGCTCTTTAAGTTCTACTAGAGTTTTTTTCTAAAGCTAACCTATCTTTAACTCTATAGTAAGCTATATAAATTTAGAATACGTAGTAGCTAAGATAATAGTAGATAGGTTAATACTCTAGCCTTTTAGTTTTACTATTAATATTGTAAGCCTTTTTACTAGCTGTTTTTTATTTACCTTTATATTTTTATTATATCTCTTACATATATTATTATTACCTAAGGCTAGGAAACTATCTAATTCTATATCTTTAAGTCTAGTTAAGAAACCTATAAGTGCTGTAATTTTAGTAAAAAGAGTTTTATAAGGAAAAAGACGCTACTTATATAGTTTTTTTAGCTTAAGGTCCTTTACTTATATATCCTCCTTATCTTTCTACTCTTTTTCTATAATACTCTTATATATAGCAGCAATCTTCTTATTATACGCCTCTATAAACTATTTATCCTTAGCTTTTATTAGCTTTCTATAGAGATTCTACTATAACTTAATATATTAAGATATAGTTTTCTATTATTTCCTAATTAGATTAGGCTACTTAGATCAAAGCTTAGCTTCTCTATAATAATTCACTCTTCTTATATCTAGATTAATATCTTCTATATCTTTAGTACCTAGAATTCTAGTATACTCTTTGCTAGTTAAAATCTAGCCTTTTCCTCTACTACTAATATTACAAGAGTTACTACCAAATAAACCTACTTAATTTTTTATTTACTATAGCTTAGGTGTTTTAGTAGTCTAACTAATATTAGAATTAATCTTACTATTATATAGTAGATTATCCTTACTATTCTTAGGCTAATTATCTTTAGAATTAAATGTTTCTTTTAATTATGTCTTAGGTTCTATAAGGGCTTCGGCTTAAACCTACCTTAGCTACATAGACTAAAAAGATATAGTAACCTAATATATATAGGGACTAGGGTTTAAATAGTATATACCTATAATAGGTTCTTGTTAAAGAGGTAAGTAAGGCTAAGATAACCCTATGAGAGATAATATAGTCTTAAGGCTTTTAGGATAATATAAAGGGTAATTACTAAGTAAGTTATACTAGATTTAAGATATTAATATTACTTAATACAAAGTAAGTCCTACTTAGTATAAAATTATAATAAAGACTTATTATTTTAGATAAACTAGTTAGTATTAAGAAAATCTTAAAGTCTGTCTTAGTAGAAGATCTTATATTAATAAACTTTTAGATTAATACTTATTAGTATATAAGTGTAGCTTTAGGGTAAGCTTTATACTTATAAAGTATAGACTACCTCTAATACTAGAAAACTATTCTTTAGTATAGTAGTAGAATAGTATTTAGTTTTATAGCGCAAAGTCTAATATAATAGAGAATTAACTTAATATAGACTATTATGTAGAAATAGGTTTTGTATTTAGTTAAAGATATAAAATAATAGCTATATATATTAGCTATACTTATACTTCTTTATAGACTAGTTTAATTATACCTAACGTGAGTGCATAGCGAGTGACGCGGATAAGCGGGTGACGCGCCCTAACAAGCTGTTAGGCCTACTAACTGCAACAGTACAACACCACAACGTTGTACTGTAGCTTACAGTACAGAATATTAATCGCTAACCTCTACTACATCTTTCTTACAAGTGCGCGAATTGTGACCAATCTCTCCGCAGCGCTTACAGTGCCTTTTACTGCTCTTGCCTGCACCTGTTCGAACCCTACCCTCACAACTCTCCCCTTCAACCTGCGCCTTAACGTCGCGTTGAGCTATTAAGTCCTCTGCCTCTTCCTTTGACAGGTCTCCGCCCTTCTGAATACGCTTTCTTTTCCGTGATTTACGCTCAGAGGCTGCTTTATTTGACGCTTCAAGCTGCAGCACTCGGGCTGCTAATAACGTCTGCCCATGCAGCAGCATTGCCGTGCCTCTCTGCAGCTGATCAACGATTTCAACCATCGGAGTTGGTGACGATCCTTGGTGCTTTTAAATACGATCGCGAAGCAGCGTTGATTAAGCCTGGATCTCATTGGCGTTGGTGGGTGTCTTGGGGTTCCATTGGAGCTCCTCTAAGAGCGGCGGTGTTAGCGTGCGGACCTTAACATCAAGCTTTGATAGCACCACTAATAGATCTCTAGGCACTAATCCAGTTGCCTTAAAGCTTGCTGTGATGTTTGCCTTTGAAAACGCCTGCTTAAATACCTTTGCAAAGGTCGCGATGAAGGCTTTCTTGTCAATTCTGCCAATATGGTCCAATGCCAAGCCTCTGATCTCTCTGCCGTACGCTCGCTTCAGGGGGGCAAAACAACCCACGTCAAGCGGCTGAAGGATGTGTGACGAGTGCGGAGGCATACAGAGGGTAATTATCTTGTTCTCCTCGCAAAGCTCCTGGAAAGAGAGCGACTTGTGGCTCTCGTGGCCGTCAAGTATCAGCAGCACGTAGCTACCTACCCTCTGGCCTTTGATCCGCTCAATAAAGTGCCTGAGCTAGGCTACACCAAGCTCGTTGGTAGTCTAGCCGTTGTCACTTACCCTAATGCGCTATTAGGGCTTCAAATTAGGGAACCAAGCTTCGTCGTGGTTCTTCGCTTTAAAGATAAGGTAGGGCGCGATTGCCCAGCCCATCGCGTTGATCCCAGCGATCAGAGTCACCCACTCACGATCTCCCTGCTGGACTCCAATAGGCTCAGTACGTCTCTCTAATGCAGTAACTACTTTGACTTGACTTCTAACGCCTATAGTGAAGCCAGTCTTATTAAAGTTGTAGGTATCTTCGTCCAGGATACCGTACTTGGCCTTAACGTTCTGTACCAGGCCAAACTAGGGCCCAACGACAGCTAGGTCGCTGCAGAGGACTCTCTGGCGATCCCTCTGTTGAGTCATTCGCGATTTAACTCCAGGCTCGCGTTTAACGAAGTTTGAGGCCCATCGCAAGCTAACAGGGCCTGCGTCGCGTGCAGCGCGCAGTTAATTAGCCATATCTTCAACCTAACGAAGCGTTGGGCTAGATCCTTGCTAGTCAAGCTTCCTTATATACTTTCAAGGGTCTGCTCTTCTGCCTTAGTAAGATTTGATAATTTAGGGTGGGTATCGCGTGTTGATCGCGTTCCAGCGCGTCGGCGGCGGAGAGTTGCCTCTGAGACCTTGTAAACTACAGCAGCGCGTCGCACGCTTAGTTCTTGAGGTTTTTTAATTGCTTGGAGTGCAAGATTGATTCTCTCTTCATTTGGAAGTAATTCAAGGTCTGGTGGTTGATCCATTGAGGTTTGAAGGTAGGTAGACCCATCTGCTTGTTGGGGCGCGTCACTCGCTTATCCGCGTCACTCGCTATGCACTCACGTTACTACTTTAATTATACTACTACTACTTCTTATTATATAGTTTTTACTATATATTACTTTGCTTTCTACTTCTCTTATATAAACTATAAACTCTTAGTACCTACTAACTTTAGCGTTACTATAGGTAGTAAATATAATAACTATATCTAGACTAATAAGTATATAATATACTCTAGTATAACTAATAGTAATAGTTATTGTTAGTAATACTAGAGAGCTAAAGTTTTTACATAATTTACTTAATATATTAGTTAGATCTATTAACGTCTATACTAGTCTTGTGGAACGCCTGCTCTACTAGAACGCTTTTGCCAAGACTCTCCCCCATCACACCCTACTTTGGCCCGCATTAGCCCACTCTAGGCCTGTATAGGGCAAAGTAACCTGTAATATTACTTAGAGACTATTTCTACATCATTCTTACACGTTTGCGCGTTGTGCCCTGTGTCTCTGCACCTTACACAACGTTGTTGGGATAGTTCACCTCCTTTAGCGCGCACCTGCTTCTTTGGCTTCTTACTATCGCTACGCGCGCTAAACTCCTTTAAAGCAGTTAATCGCTGCGCCTCTCCAATTGTTATACTCCCTCCTAACTAGATCTTCTTTCTTTTGTGCGATTTACGCTCTGTTGCAGCTGCTAGAGCCTCTTGAAGCTCATCACGTTCCTTTCTTATCAACACAAGCTGGTGCGCTACCTTTGCTCCCCCCTTTGCATAGTGCTCTAGCGCGCTATACACTAAATTTAGTGAGCTGCCCTGCTGCCTCTTATACTTATCTCGAATTAGAGTTAATTGCAACTGAAATTTAAGCAGGTTTTTAGGGGTTTAGGACTGCTAGGGCTTGTTGTTAGTAGGGAGTGGTGGTGATAGAGTGCGCAGCTTCACATTAAGGGTTAATATAACCTGTTCTAGGTTAAAAGGGACTAGTCTAGCGCCTTAGAACCCTCCCTAGATGTTGCTAGGGGTAATAGTCGCATTGTATGCAGCTTTAAGGCATACTAGGAACGCCTGCTTGTCTATGTAGTTAATCTACCGTGTCCGTGCGCGCAATGCGCGGATTGTCGCAATGCGCCGAACTGCCCCAACAAGCACCTGCAGAAATAAGGCTGTAGAGCCACCAACGATAGATAGTATCGTGAGATTTTGTAGAGTAGTACTAAATGGTTGCTTGCAAAACTTTCTATCTCTACAGTTTTTTGCGTGGAGCTATTTTGCGGCCACGGCTGTTGTATACAGGTGGAGGAGTTGGGGATGGCTCACGAGCAACAACTTGACTACGCACACCTCTACTACTACGTTTCTTGACTGTTTTTAGCTGCAATTGACTTGGAGCCTTGCGCTTAGCCTGATTAGGCAATTGGATACTTTTTCTGGCCTCAAGATCGCGTTTTTGAGCTTCTTTGGCTGCCTTGCGTTCAGCTACTTCTTGAGCCTTCACAGCTTTCAGCCAATCTCGCTCCTCCTTTTCTCTTGCCCGCTGCTCACGCTTCTCTTGAGCAAGCTTCTCCTTGTATAGCTTGTTAGCGTGCCTAAGCTCAGCCATCTCTGCTTTTCTAAGCTCTTCTGCCTCTGCTTCTTGTTGTTTTGCCCTCTCAAACTGGCGGGCTTTCTCTACTCGGTGAGGAGAGTAGAACTCAGCCCCACCGTGATAGTCCTTGCGAGGCTGGAACTGAAGGGCTTTGCTCTTATTCTTGTGCTTCTTCTGAGTCTTAAGAACCTCTTTAAGGCCCTGATTCTCGTAGTGGAGAAGCTGATTTTGAATTGAGATGTGGTGGAGTGAGCGGCTGATCTTCCTTAGCTCCTTACTGGTCTCATCCCTCACTACTTTCCGCAGCAGAGTCTTAATTTTGAGCCAGTCCTTGCCAGAATACACCGAAGAAGAGCTTGTGCTGCTGTCAGAGGCCTTAGAGGTGTCCTTAGCAAAGCGTTGGAGGATGACGTTGGGCTGAAGGGGTGAGATACCTGTTACTTTGAAGGACCTGAGTATCAACCCCTGAGTGAATGTGCTCGTCCAGGCCTTCTAGAACAGGTGGAAGAAGTCGCTCTTCTTAATAACTGACAGCCCTTAGCTATTATGGAGGTGTGTTGTGAGCTCTTTTGAGTACGCTGTTAACAGAGGCTTAAACATGACCACATTAAGCGGCTGCAGCGTGTGAGTTGAATGAGGAGGAAAGATAGCTAGGAGTATCTTGTTCTAATCGCAGTAGTTGATAAAGTCCATCGTCACGTGTGATCCGTGGCTGTCTAGTATTAAGAGCCTCCACTTCCTCCTTGCCTTAGTCTTAGTGAAGCGATCAAAGACCTGTTTAAGCCAGGCAAGGCCTGTATTGTTGTTAGTCCACCCTGTGGGTGTTAAAGAAACAAACGCAGAGTGTACCCCTAAGTCTATCTCTTTAACCTAGCTTGATTAGATAGTGCTGTTAGCAGACTCGTACAGGATACCTGGTGGTAGTGCTAATCCATCACCACATACACAAGCCAGCAACGTGATCCACGCGCGGTCGCCATCTTAGAGTGATGCCTTAACCTCTCCCTTCTCCCACATCCGCCGGCTGAACACGTGTTTGGTTCTAGTAGTGACTCTAATCCTGAAGCCCTTCTCATCTATATTGTATGTATGGCGTGGCTCAATCTTATATTCAGCAATCTTATGCTGCAGTAGATTGAAGTATAACTTATACTTGACGTATGAGTCAGCGTTGTGGCGATTAGAGTCCATGCCAGTTGAGTATTGAGAGATGAGATGGATCCCGTGCCTGTTGATGAATGAAGTAACCCAGCTCTCGCTCACTGGCTCCTGGGTGACTGCTGACGCGAAATTGGCAATCATCTCTCGTGTAGGGGGTATATGACGACCAGTAAGCTCTTCTATATATCTCACAAGTTCCTCCTCTTGTTGTGGGGTAAGCTTTTGTTGTGCAATTGCTTGCTCTTCGCGCGATTGCGTTTCGCGTCGGTATCTTTGTGACAACGTTGATCGCATAACACCATACTTTTCTGCAATTTTGGACTACGGGATTTGATCTTTATCTTTGAAAGTATCACACCCTGCAAGGGCTGCCTCTAATTCCATCGCGTTGCGTTGTGGTAGAGATGAGATGATAGGTGTACTTTGGTGGTTCGGCGCATTGCGACAATCCGCGCATTGCGCGCACGGACACGGTACCGTGTCCGTGCATCCAACGATCGGTAACAACCAACGATCGCTCCGAGCCTGTACAGCGATTGCAAAGTTGAGGCTACAGAGCCACGTACAAAAGTAATTATCGTGAGGTTTTTTAGTGGAGTACTATATAGACCTATGCGACAAAGTTCTTCATACAAAGTTAACAATATCTAGTGGCGGTGCGGCCGCTACGGGTGGTGACAGTTGGGCGTGGTGGAGGAGGCTCAGCAGCAACAGTACGACTACGGGCACCTCCACCACCACGCTTTTTGACTCTTTTTGGCTGCAATTGACTTGAGGCTTTGCGCTTTGCCTGATTAGGCAATTAGACACTTTTTCCAGCGTCGCGATCGCGTTTTTGGGCTTCTCTGGCTGCCTTGCGTTCAGCCACTTCAGCTGCCTTTTGGGCCTTGACCTGGTCACGCTCTTCTTTCTCCCTTGCCCGCTGCTCACGCTTCTCTTGTGCAATCCTCTCTTTATAGAGTTTGTTAGCAGCAGCTAGCTCCTTCATCTCATGCTTTTCAAGCTCTGCCTTCTGCCTCTCGTGTTCTGCAACAGCCATACGAGCGCGTGCCTCACGGAAGGCCCGAGGAGACCACATCATCGCGCCACCGTGATACTCCTGGTGTTGCTGTAGGTCTAACTGACTCTTAGGCTGCTTCTGACGCTTCTTCTTCTGACGCAGCTTATGACGTAAGCCGTTTATCTCGTCGTGGGCGAGCTCTAGTTGAGTTGAGAGATGGTGGATAGTTTGACCCAGCTTCCGCGCACCCACACTGCGTGGATCCTTCACCTCTACCCGTAGGGTACTACAAGCTTTAAGCCAGTCCTCTGCAGAATAAGCTAAAGAACCAGAGGAGCTTGATCCTAGGTCGCTGGGCGTGGTGTGGCGGAATCTATCGAGGATGACGTCGGGCTTGATGGGGTGTATGCTGGTGGCTTCAAAGGCCTTCAGTATGAGGTTTTTAGTGAACGTAGATACCCACGCAGGCCAGAACAGGGCAAAGAAGTCAGCTTTTGACAGTGGAGAGAGGCCCTGAGACTGCTGGAGGTGGTCATCAAGTTCGTTAGAGTAGGCAGACGATAGAGGCTTGAAGCAGACTACATCCAACGGCTGCAGCGTCTGGGTACTGTGAGGTGGTAACACTGCCAATATGATACGCTTCTGGTGACAGTATTCGAGAAAATCCTGGGTTAGGTGACTCCCATGGCCGTCCACAACTAACAGCCGATACCTTAGCCGTGCCTTTGGCTTAGAGTATTAATCAAACACCTGTTTAAGCCAAGTTAATCCTATATCGTTGTTGGTCCATCCAGTAGGCGATGAGGTGACGTGGATAGAGTGCCTTTCTGGGTTAACATCGGCCACCCAGCGGCTCTGTATGGTGGAGTTCTTTGACGCAAAGATGATGCCAGGCGGAAGAGCAGTACCATTAGCACAGATCGTTGCCAACAGGCTCACCCACTCACGTGAGCCATCTTAGAGAGCCTGCCTGACCTCCTTCTTCTCATATTAACGCCGGCTGAACACTCGTTTAGTCCTGCCCAGTACTCCAATCACGAAGCCCTTCTCATCTATATTGTAGGTGTTCTCTGGCAGAATGTTGTATTGAGTGACTTTCTGCTGTAGCAGCTGAAAGTACAACTCATATTTGTATTAGGACTCAGCGTTGTGACGATTTGAGTCTATGCCGGTAACCCACGCGTACTTTAATTGCTCGTGGTGACGGTAGAGGAAGCGCTGAACCCACATATCAGAGCAGGGCTGTGAGGCAACTGAGGATGCGAAGTTCTGTATTATACGCCTGGTGGGTGCTGAGTGACGCTCTGACAACTGCAGTATATACTTAACTAGATCCAACTCCTGTTAGTTGTTAAGTTTCTTTTGACTCTCGTTGGCGACGCGTCAGGGGACCTGCACGCCTTAGTGCGCGCGCGACAGCGTATTGCGATCAACGCCGTGTTTTTTTGCAATCTTTGTATATATAGGTTTTTCGCCAGGCTTTAAATTATCAATCTCTGCAAGAGCATCTGATATTCCTGTCATGGTGGTTGAGTTGTTACGCGTTGAAATCTGGTGTAGATGTTGTTCCCTGATCGTTGGCTGTTACCGTGCTGCCCGGCGTAACGCGCGGCCCGGCGTAACGCGCACCCCATCAGAATGCTACCCCACCTTCAACACCGTATAACTCACCCAATATGGAGCCAATCGAGGCTGCGCTTGCAGCTATAGAATCGCTGGAACCTGGAGAAAAGCCTAACTACACGCAAATTGCTCAAACTTATGGTGTTGTACGATCTACACTCACGCGGAGGCACCAACGCGTCTCAGCCTCACGCGATACTAAGGCTCAAAACCAGCAAGCGCTCCACCCCCAGCAGGAGCTAGAGCTCCTACGCTATATTGAGCGCCTTACAAGGCAAGGTCTACCTCCTACACGGCCTATGATACGACGCTTTGCCTCAGATATCGCGAAAAAAGAGCTTGGAAAAGGCTGGGTTGATCGATATATTAAGCGACACCAGGTTGATCTAGTCTCACGCTGGGCGACTGGAATCAATCGCGAGCGCCACCAGGCTGACTCTCAGTCAAAGTATAGCCTCTACTTCGAGCTTCTACGCAGTAAGCTCAGCCAATACGATATAGAGCCTTGCAATATGTACAATATAGATGAGAAGGGCTGCATGCTAGGAATACTTACTCGCTCAAAGCGGGTGTTCAGCAGGAGGCTATATAAGGAGGGGAAGATCAAGGCTCACATCCAGGATGGTAATCGGGAGTGGATAACGCTGCTGGCCTGCATATGCGCTGATGGATTAGCCCTCGCGCCTGCGCTGATATATCAGTCAGCCTCTGGCTCGATACAGGATACCTGGCTACAGGCCCTGAGGCCCGAGGATGGAGTATATATATCCTCCTCACCTTCTGGCTGGACGAACAACGATATAGGACTAGCATGGCTTAAACAAGTGTTTAATCGATCTACGAAGGAGAAGGCAGGGCGGAACTATTAATTACTTATCCTTAATAGCCATAGATCTCATCTTATAATAGATTTTATCGAGTACTGCGATCGGAATAGAATACTCCTTGCAGTATACCCACCTTATTCAACTCACACCCTCTAGCCGCTTGATGTCGTCATGTTTAAGCTATTCTTATCAGCCTACTTAAACCAGGTAGCTGCGTTCATGGAGAGGTGCTAAGGGCTCACATCTATGAGCAAAAGAGACTTCTATCCTATGTTTATGGCTGCGTGGGAGGCCTCGTTCAAGAAGGATACTATCCTTAAGGCCTTTAAGGCAACTGGCCTCTCACCTTTTTAGCCAGAGGTGATACTCAAACGATTCAATCAGCCAGCTCAATCAGGCCAATCAAGCGATAGCGACTCCTCAGCCTTAAGCGCCTCTGATTGGAGGAAGATTAGGCAGCTGGTTGATCACGCTGTAGCTGATAGAGACAAGAAAAAGATCTCAAAGCTTAACCAAACGATCCACCAACTCTCGATTAGATCAGTACTCGCTGAGCAGGAGAATATAAGACTCAAGGAGGCTCTTATTAACGAGAAGAAGCGCAGAAAGCGAGGCAAGGCTCTGCCTCTAGAGGCAGAGGAGGCGTATCATGGTGGGACTGTATTCTGGTCCCTAAGGAAGGTGAAGGAGGCACGTGATCGCCAGCTCCAACAAGGGCTTGAAGAAGAGCAACTACAACACCAGAGAGCTGAGGCAGCTCACCTACGCCAGGAGAGGAGGCAGGAAAAGCTTCAGGCAGCTCAACAGAGGCGTGCAGCAAGAGTAGAAGCTTAAATAATAAGGCAGGAGAAGAAGGCTCGTGAGGCTGCTGATCGAGCCTCACGACAGGCAGCTCGCAAGGCTCAACATCTACTCCAACAAGCTCAAAAAACTTCCCAAAAGGGCAAGAAACGTAGCCTTAAGGCTTCTATCAAGGCAGATTCAAAAAAGAGAGCAGCTGCGCAGCCTCAGAGTGGTGGTGAGCCCTCAGGTGCTGCAGCAGGCCTACCACCATCTCAATCACGACACGGCCGAGCAATCAAGCTCCCAGCAAAATACAGATAGCTATATATATCGATTAAGGTCTATAGAGCTTAACTCTAAAAAATATCGCGATTATAGCCATCGCACGTGGCTTAATAGCTTCATGTTATGGTGTCGATTTTGGTGTTCGGAGCGCGCGTTACGCCGGGCCGCGCGTTACGCCGGGCAGCACGGTACCGATCGTTGGGTGCACGGACACGGTAGTTGCGTGAGAGCCTGTTAACCTAATGCCTATACTCCTGCTTTAAAGGGGCAAAACAACCCACGTTAAGTGGCTGTAAGAGGTGCGATAAGTGCGCAGGCATTATAAGAGTAACAATCTTGTTCTCTTTGCAGTATTAGGTGAATGCTGCTGCCTAGTAGCTCTTATGGCCGTCTGTAAGTAGCAAACAGTAGGTCCTATAGGTACGCTCCTTAGTATGCCTGTTAAAGTGCTTTAACTAGTTAAGACTAAGCCTGTTATTAGTCTAGCTGTTCTTAGAGACCCTAATTACCCAGTCTTAGGGCAGGTCTTTGTTCTTAGTCTATCTAGTCTAGTAATCTTTGCCTTTAAGGATAATAAAGGGTAGAATAGCCTAGCCTGTAGCATTCACGCCTAAAATCAACGTAGCCCACTCTCTACTGCCTAGCTGGACCTGCTTTGCTCATCCTAGCTTCTCTGCATCTGCAACTACTGCTCTAGGGGTAATCTAACCTATTGCAAAGCTAGTCTTGTTAAAGTTGTACGTGTCTTTGTCCACAATGCCGTACTTAACTTTAACATTAGCTATAAGGTTAAACTAGACTTGTATTATCTTAGGATCCTCGTAGAGAGCTCTCTTGTAGTTGTACTTGCGGTTAAACTTTACTTTAAGCCTTAGTTGACGCTTAACAAAGTTGTTAGGCCAGTCCTGCCTAACAGGGGCCATTCTGCGCTCTTCTCGCAGTATATTAGCCATATCAGCCACATCTAACAAGCGAGGGGGTGCTCCTCGCTGTATAAGGTAAAGAATGTGATCATCAACTGCTTCCTCCTCGCGCTTATCCAGATACCGTCAGCTAGGCATAGAATCAGCTCTTAAGGGCTGTCCAGCGCGTCGTCGGCTTAGGGTGCTTTGTTGTATGTTATAGATAGCTGCAGCGCGTTGCAGGGAGAGATTCGCGTCTTGTTTAAGAGCTAAGAGCGCAAGCTGTGTCTAACACTCGTTTAACGCGTTTATTTGGCCTTGTTAGGGGGGCATTGAGATAGTGATAGTATTTTGGTGTGGTCTTAGCAAAAGCGTTCTACAAGAGCAGGCGTTCTACAAGACTAGTATAGACGTTAGCCTATTCTATTTATTCTTACTAATATAATTAACTTAATATCTACCTTTTTAGTTATATAAGACTATTAGCTTCTACTACTAAATCTTTATTATATTATAGTAGTAATATATGTATAAGCTCTTTACCTTACTTTTATATATATATACGCTTCTAGGCACTCTAAACCCCTAGTAACGTTTATTAGACTTATAGATATACCCCTAAAACCTAAGTATTGCCTAGTATTAGTTAATTTACTAATCTTATTCTAGTGTTTTATATTATCTTACTAGCTAATTATAGTAGGTCTATTAGAAGTAGCAGGTAGTATATTGTTGAAGTCGTACTTTAAGCAAAGCTCGTAAGCACTAATTCTATTAGTTCTCAGGGATGAATACGGTAACAGGAACACAGGGGGTTGGTTGCAATAAGGTGTACAGATATAATCTGTTAGTCTTAAAGGCAGGGGGTAACAATGAGTAGTACAGCGTAGACTGTCTAGCTCGAAGGTTAATTGAGATCTAAAGACAAACTTGATAACTTAGGTTGAACACGAACTGTAAGAGTTGTGTTCCTACTGAAATATATACTTGATGAGATACAAGGGATATGCAGTCTGCTCAGTGGTCTTGGCCTTACTGATCATACTGAGCACTGAGCATACTGATCACTGATCACACTGATCATTGCCAAGGCTTCTGCTCAGCGCACGTGACCTGAGTCAGTGGCCGTTTTGCTGACCTTTAACAGTTGCTGACCGAATGGTCATCACTTTAGTCCTGTAATATATCCGTTGTGGGTCAACTGTGCCGCATCGGCTGATAACTCTCGTTGTCCGTTCTGGTGTTCCTCAGGATCGTAACATATATATATTTATGCTACCTAATTACCTATATAGTTTTTTAGAGATATATTAGCAACTATTAGAAAAAACATGTTATTTTAGAAGCTTAAAGTTGCTTAGTATATTAAGTTATAAAAGTTTACTAGTCTTTAAGGTTAGTATCTAAAAGAAAGGCTTAGATTCTAATAGTATTACTAATAGATAACGTGTTCTCTAGCCTTAACTTGCACTATAGGTTCTGTAAAAATTAGTAAAGTCTAATTAAAAGGTAACGTACCTCACGGGCGAGCGAGCCACTTTTGCCAAGCCTCCACTAAAGTACCCTCTCTACACTAATGCCTTAACAACAACCTATTATTAACGCGTCTTAGGAAGCTTAGGTACAGCTTGCGCTTTAAGCTCTTAAACAAGACGCAAATCTCTCCTAGCGACGCGCTGCAGCTATCTACAGGGTGCCTTAAAGTACACTTAGCCATCAATACACTAGACGACCTTCACGAGCTAATACCATGCTAAACTCACAAAGATTAGACAACCTAGAGGAGCAGGTGATTGTTAAGCACATACTTAAGCTAGACGAGCGAGGATTTGGCCTTTAGCTTGCAGATGTGGCTGCTATGGCCAATTCTCTGCGCGCTGAGCGTGGAATAGGCCATGTTAGCCTAGATTAGGCTAGTATGTTCGTAAAGCGTTAACTAGAGCTTAAAGTAAAGTTCAATCGCAAGTATACCTACAAGGGAGCCCTCTGTGAGGATCCTAGGCTTGTGCAGGGCTAGTTTAGCCTAGTAGCCAGTATTAAAGCCAAGTATGGCATCTAGGATAACAACACGTACAACTTTAATAAGACAGGCTTTATAATAGGCTAGATCTCTACAGGAGCAGTTGTTACAGCTTTAGAGAGACAAGGAAGACTAAAGACAGTCTAGGCAGGCAACTAGGAGTGGACAACGGTTATACAGGGCATTAATGCGAAAGGATAGGCTATCCTGCCCTTTATTATCTTTAAGGCGCGTTACTACCTCTCTAGCTGGTATAAAGAAGAAGACCTGCCCTAGGATTAGGTTATTAGAGTCTCTAGTAACAGCTAGACTACTAATAAGCTTAGTTTTAAGTGGTTAAAGCACTTTAATGCCCATTTAAAGGAGCGTACTGTGGGTACACACTGTCTGCTGGTTATTAATGGCCATAAGAGCCACAACTCGCTTTAATTCCAGCAATACTGCAAGGATAACAAGATTGTTACCCTATGCATGCCTCCACACTTATCACACCTCCTACAGCTACTTAATGTAGGCTGTTTTGCCCCTTTAAAGCAGGCGTATAGGCGCTAAGCTAAAATGCTTATGCGCAACTAGATTAGCCACATTACAAAGACTAAGTTCCTGCCATGCTTTAAAGCAGCCTACAATGCAGTGTTTACTGCTAGCAACATCTAGGGAGGGTTCTAAGGTGCTGGATTAGTCCCCTTTAACCTAGAACGGGTTATATCAGCCCTTAATGTGAAGCTTTAGACTCTATCACCACTACTTCCCGCCAACAACGTGCCCTAGCAGTCCTAAACCCCTAGTAACACCCTAGAACTTAGGTCGCAATCGACACTTGTGAAGACAAGGATTCAGAGGCATGTAGACAGCTTACCTACATCTATAGTTAAGGCGTTTAAGAAGGTGTTAAAGGGGGCTGCAATTATTGCGCACAAGCTAGTTTTAGCACAACAGGAAATTAGTGAGCTTTAAGCAGCTAATAAGGCTGCTACAAGACGAAAATCACACAAAAGGAAGCAGGTTTAGAAGGAGGGGACACTAATAGTTAAAGATAGGCAGTGTATAGCAGCCCTAAAGGAGTTTAGGGCGCGTAGTGATAGAAAGAGGGCAAAGAAACAGGTGCGTAGTTAAGAGGGTGAGCTAACCTAAAGGCGCTGTGGAAGGTGTAATTAGATAGGGCACAACGCGCGAACGTGTAAGCAAGATGCAGAAGAGGTCTCTAAATAATATTCTAGGCCGCACAGCACCTTGCAGGGCCAGAGTGTGGTGTTTTAGGCCACAACAGGTCAGGTTTTGGTGGGGGCTCGGCAAAAGTGGCTCGCTCGCCCGTGAGGTACGTTACTAGTTAAGGCGCTATAAGGCTAAATACAAGTAGTATATATATAATAATAGTAAGTATATTCTAAGTGTATAATTACTTTAAAAGGTTAAATTTCCTAACAATTGCAACACTATCTTTCTAAGTCTCTTATAGTCCTAGAAAAAATACGCTTGGACTAGATTGCACGTGTGCTAGGGCTTAAAAACTGTTCTATAATAACTAGAGATAGTACCTAGGTACCAACACTATAAAACTATATACAATACATACAGGTACCTTCAAAGCTAAGGAAGAAGAGACTCCTATAATATATCCTAGTTACCTATCGTTTACTTGCGCGCAATTCTCTAATCTTGCTATTTAGTTTTCTGTTCTAAATAAACACGTAGTAGGGCAGATTATTAGCGACAGCAAGCAAGATAATAACCTCCGCGTTAAAGTGGCTGCGCAGATTCTTAGAAGACAGGTTAGTTCGCTCGCGCGTCTATTGCGTTGTCGCAGGGTGAAGATTCGTTCGCTTTGCTATAATCAAATGGCCGTGACGCTTTTCTTACCACCGCCGCCATGTCCCGAACCAAATCCTAGGATATTGTCGCATTGATCTGGCAGATTTGTGCCGCAGCTCGCGACAATTAATGAAAACACTTAAGAGTCTGAAGACTTAGAAGAGCCAGATAGTACAAAGTGGATAACAATGTATGATTATATGCTAAGGAGAACAGGCACACTAGGAAGTCACTTGGTGGCATAGCATAGAATGAGCCTTCTTTTTATCCTCGATGTCAATAAACTATCTAAGATTCCCTATACCTGTGATCCTAAGTGGAGTGTATTGATATCAGTAAAGCTGCACCTTCCCTGCAAATACCGCTGATGCATCTCTAAGGGACGGTACTCGCTGCTCCTAATTGATCTTAGGTGGCAACAGGATAAGGCTTGTTCTTCAACACAATTTCTATTTCTTCTAATGCATATTGGCATCTTTCGCTAAAGCGGCTTTATAGTTTACTATTATCACTAGAAACGCTTTTCTCTCTCCATGGCGTTCCCTCTCGCTATAGGGTTTCCTCTCTTAGTGGGGCGTTCTTGATCAGCCGCGCATCCTCGATTAGCCGCACATCCTTGATCAGCCGCGCATCCTTGATCAGCCGCGTATCCTCAATGACCTGGCGTTGGTTACGATGTTCGTCCTCCGTTTTTGTTGGGACACCTCTCCTTGCAGGTACTCTAATTGTACTCGAGACTGGTAGAATCTCTTCATCTATGAATGCGCCGGGAATTGAAACCACGTTATTGAGTGCCACAGTATTAGGGGGTATTGTTCCCAATTGTAGTAGGAGATTAGTAATCAATTCTTTAGAACTAATAAAGAGAGTTCTTTGGGCTCGCAACGTTGCCAGGAAGTTTATATTAACAGTACCTAGCACTTGCTCAACTGCAGGTATCCACTTATAGTTGGTTGTGCATACAGCAGGCGCACTTCCAAGCTCTTTACAGACTATCGCAAGTACTTAGTCAACATCTGTTGCTACTATCAACCTGTCCTCAAAGGCATAGCTGTAACCTTTAGGTCCTTCACTAGGAAACGCAGACTTAATGTGAAATAACTTGAGAGTTGCGTCCGCACGCGTCGTCCAGACTTTCTTAGTTGGTCCAAGTTGATTTGAGTTTCCTGTCCCCTGTTCTGTCGTAGAGCCGCTACAGAGGAGAGATAAAGTCTTAGTTAATTCCAATGCATTTTTTCTCTTTCGCGGAGAAGTTGCCTTGCTACTTCTAACAACAGCTTTCTAGAGTTTTGTCTTGCTTCTTAAATGATCTTTCTGCAGTAACGCTAGCTGCTGGCGGAGGCGTTCGACTTGGCCGTTAAGTGGTTCCTTGTCTTTCTGTAAAGAAACGATGTCCTGTTTGAGCTTATCACATTTGACGATTCTTTCTGTAAGTAGCTGTTGTTTATATTGTATCATATCCTGACCTTTTCTTTCTAGTTCTGAGTAGTTTAGATTGCATTAATCTAGCAATCTCTCTTTCGCTTCCAACATCTCCTGCAGAGACGGGTCATGTGTGTGTGCAGGTAGAATGCTGCGCTGATTTCTAGGGATTGAATCAATCAACATGCGATCTGATCGTGAGGGCGAACTCAGCTGAATTCCTTAAATCTCAATACACGTCAGTGTTCATCCCTTTGGACACCTAAGCCGCTACTTACTTGGTCCTCAAAAAACCCGAAGATCGTAGTGTAAAGATCACGCCTTGAGAAAGTATAGGCGATACTGTCTGGTTCTGACTCAGCGTACAAGTAAGGTAAGAACAAATATAACTAATCCTTCACATAATCCTGCGCGAACGGACGGCCTATCCGTCTCTTAACATCTACAAGGTCAGTGTCTTGGCCAAGACTGACCGCTTGGTCTTTGGCGGTAGGTTGACTAGTGTTTCGAACTGACTGGATTTGTTCTGCACTGAACTCGCTGATAGTTGGATTAGCTTGGCGGAGGTAGTTGAGGGCAAGTTCTAGCTGTGGATCATCTTTCACTAGCTCCTCTGCGTAAGGCAGCTTGAACCCTCGCGATAGGGCAAACACAGCCAGCTTATGCCACGCAACTGGATTACGACATTTCACAGATAGTCTTGCTTTATCACTTTCCTTTCTTGGTGTAAAGCTAACGAGATCGTCTATGTGACGGCTACAATAGGCCCATAGTTCGGTATATGCCAGCCTCGATGCGGTCCGGTCATCTAGCATCATGGTAATCTCAGCATCGCTCTACTCACTCACTTGGATTTGTAGTCTTGGCGGACGAAAATAGCGCCCTATGATAGCGGATCGTATCGTGTTTCTAAATCCATGCTTTCCTATGAGCTGTCTTAAGACAGTACATGTTGGTTTGAGCATTTTGAGCATTTCGAAGAAGGTCCGAAGTGAGGGGACAAGAACGGAGAGGTTGCAGATGTTCTGAGACAACGCATCTCTAGCTACTATATCAAGTTGTGAAGGGAACAAGACTTGTTTCTGCATTAGCTGATGCATTGATTCTTTGTCTGTTGTCGAGTACTGTGGACACAACAACTCAAGCTTCTCGACCGTCTTAAAGTCCACAGCCTGACCAGGTATGGTTGTATGGTTGCACTGCAGTATCTTCTGCCAGACTCGAGCTACGTGCTTGAGATAGAGAATTATCTCCTGCAGACTGTCAGTTCTAGACAGCGCCGTGTAATCTGCACGAACCTCGTCGCATTTCAGAGCAAGTAGTCGATGGAGTGCCCTGAGCTGAATGGGAGCCTATAATCCAGGCATGTCTATAAGTTCATCGAACGCTGCCATAATTTGACTTCTTCTGGTGAGTTAACGAAGATCCTTGAGTTTCGACCGATCTAGGCAGGCCCACCACCTGTCTTCAGCTGATTGGTTATTTGCACGATGATACAGACGTATCTTGCGGAAGATTTCCCCATCCGCCGGCTTCTGCTCGTTTCTATAGGATTCAATGATACGCGTTAATAGTGATGACGGTGTGGCTATAGACATGAGCGTTTGGCAAAAGAGTGTCCAAGCAAGCACTTACATTTGGAGAACAGCCGTACAGTCCACCACTTATCATTGTCGTCAAGGAAGCTTTTGGCTGCTTCTATGCGATGCAACCCCGAAAGGCATTTGACTCTGGTCAGACCCAACATAGGAGCGTCTATCGGCCACTTGCAGGATTGGAAAGATGTAGCGGTAATGTTGGCTGATTTGAGCGCCTCCTTGAGATCACTGTCAGCAATTATCGCGTTGACGATATTGTCTCCCTCGAAACGGAGGCAACCTGTGCGCTCAAAAATACTTTTGAGGCGGTGAACGTTTTGCAAGGAAATTTCCCTGTGCTGTTTCTGTACCAGACTATGTTGGAAATCTATTGAACTAAGTGGTATGCGGGCTATACCGCGAAAGCTCTCAGCTTTTAGCGTTGCAAGCTCTTGGTCATCACTGGAAGCCATGACTTTCACCTTACTATCGTTATTTTCGGCAGGGAAATGATAAGACTACGTTGGTCATTGACGGATTAGTCGCTTCTGTCGTGTTGCGGTAGTCCTTTTACCCGCGACAGGGTCCTGGATTCGGGATCGAGTATTTCGCTTCTGGCATGCTGCAATCGGGCTATGTGCACGCGATGCGACATAAAACCCAGCAAGATTATCCTGAATACTAGTGGAGTTCTTTCCATCAAAAATGACGTCTATTCCCTGGATCACCTTTGACGCTTCCGAGGACTGCGGAAGGCTGACTTGCCACCAACCTGTGTTTGATTTCCCAGCCTGGTGGGATGAGAAGCCGTGCGTATGGACGATGGTCGGAAAGATGTCAAAGAGTGTATTGCTTGACTATCTACTAGATGGATCAGCTCAAGTGCCTGTGCACAAAGATGTCTACCTTTGGACAACCCGGGTTGATCAACAACCGATCTTGATCATAGATAGCGGCGTGCAAACTGGTATTGCGCATCTGCTCAATCCATCGCTTGACAATCCTTTGACCCCATCAACTACCTGGCAAGTATCGCTATCACCCGAAGCTGTGAACGCTGCGCTCTGTAGCTCTATCTTCGCTCAATTCTCAAGCGTGGTGTGCTACTTTGTCCGTTGCGGGGCACCTCGCAGCGCAGCTCGCGCGGTGCAACGTGACGCCAGACACATCAGCTCTGCCCCGCATCCTTCTTATCATGAACACTTCAAGCACCTTCAACGCTCATGCTACTATACTCGATTTCCACAACGAATTGGGTAGAGTCTTGCAAAAGGAGGCCAAATTTGGCACAGACATTGACGTCCAGCATATTATTCAACAGCGTTATAGTGGCATCGATATGATTGGCCTGCCGCGTTCCTCCAAGTACCAAACACGAGCAAGAACGCTCAGAAAGCGTCTTTTATCTATTTCCAAATCTACCTTTAAAGAACGCCAGAGCCTGCAGCTATGTTTCAGCGTTGCGCGCATCAATGAGCTCACCAAACGCGCTCTGAATGAGCTAAGCACTGCTGATGATGAGAATGTTAGAAAATTCTCATTTGTCGAAGCCTCCCGCCTAACCGGGTTCTCTGCTGAGTTGCTTGAGCATTGCATCTCTGATTTCCTTGAACAAATCCCTTCGCAGTCTTGGCTGTGGCACGTCGCAGCTCCAGTAATAGGATCCGCATTAATGCTAGCAAGCTTTCCCCCTTACGCGCACAGTAAGCTATGTACAACTGTACCATAGGTAATCCATTGACATCTTCTAGTCTTTGCTCCAAGACATATTTTTGGGGCTTTCTTTGAAGCAGCGTGCAAGCGCGCTGTTGCCTCCTACATCATGCTGGCCGGTATCCAGCACAAATTCGTGAATGCAATTCTTGACGAGTTCTGCACTGCAGCTGCGGAACTCACGTCAACCCATCAATCAGCAAGCGAGGTACATCGGCACCTGATGTACCAGCATCACTCGCACCTTGCGGAGATTCGGAGCCACCAGTCGTGTTTTTGCTGTTTTTTGCGGATGCCAGAAAAAGTACTGACATGTGGACATGCTCTATGCGATACCTGTGTGAGAGTATTTAGTCACCGCTCCAAGACCAACAAGTATACATATACAGTTACCGAATGCTCTATATGTGGCGTCATACAGCAAGACACTATCTTCCACTACATTCCACCTACAGCAGGCATCCGCGTATTGAGCATCGATGGTGGAGGAATCCGAGGCATTGTGCCTTTGAAATACCTGGAACATCTGGAGAAAGTCATGTCTCACTTCAGTTGCTCAATCAAAGACCACTTCGACTATGTGGTTGGTACTTCGACTGGTAGGTCTAGCACACTCTGGTGCAGCCGTTGCTGACTGTCATAGGCGGACTAGTTGCAATGGGGGTTTTTCTACTTCAATGGGGGGCAAAAAGAGCTATCCAGGAGTTCGAGAACACAGCTGCTGGAACATTCAGCAAACAACGATCAATATTGTCCACAATTATCAACGATGGCAAATACGATCCATCAGCCATTGAAAAAGCTTTTGAGAAAGCCTGTAGCACTCCAATAAAGGTGTTCAATCCGCTTAGAACTGAGAGCAAGGTTGCCGTTACAACTACCGAAGTGAAGCGTTCTCTCGCTCGACTTATCGCGAATTATAATGGGGGCAAGCGCCCGCCCACCCTAGGTGTGGATCCTGAAAGTTTGTGGATACCCTCTACTAACCTTTGTCTAGGCTATGACGTCGAGCGTGCTCATCAAGCCCAAGACGATGTCACTGTTGGCCAGGCGTAAGTTGAATTCTTCGCCTTACAATGTCTCGCTAACTCCCCAGGGCCACGTGCACATCGGCCGCACCTGGGTAGAATTTCCAAGTTGTTTCTTTAGCTGAGCCACTCTAACCTAAAGCAGGTACTTTCTACCTGTAAGTATTAGATCCATGCTAGTGCAGGACAGTGGTATCAAACACAATATGCCTGCAAAGCTAGCAACGTGGGAGATCAAATACCTTTGGCCAGACTGACTAGACCCGGACTTCCTTCTGTCTTTAGGGACGGGCACTATGCTTGAGACACTAAGTAACCTTCGGGAACAATCTAGTATGTGGTCACGCATGCTCGAGTCTACTATAATTAGACGATTTGTGAAACGCCTTTAGAAAATTCTTATAGACAGCATGGACGCTTAAGCTGCATGGGTTAAGTTCTACAACTCATTACCTCTACATCTACGACATTAATTTCACCGCCTAAACTTACAAGTCCCTGGACGGGAGCCGAGCCTCGACGATGCAACCCAGATCTCTGCTCTGAAGGAAAGCACAGCGCAGATAGTATTAGGACGAAATGCTGCAGTGACTGCAGTCGTGGACCACATGATATCTTCAATGTTCTATTTCGAACTTGACTCTTTCCTAAGGTTTGATGGACGTCGGTACTCTTGTGAGGGCTTTATCTACTGTCGCCTCGATCTTCCCCGCGATGGGCTTTACTACTTGTATTACTAACTTGCCACAATATCTTTGTATTTTTATATTTAGGGTAATCTAGTCTGGTGCGTCGAGAGCATTCTGCAAGGTTCTTTGCCTTTTAGAAGGCGTATCAACTTTACAGTCAATAAAAGAGACGAGGTGATCGGCATGTTAATACGTGGCATCACCTCTAAGTCACGAGAACTGAGCGGATTCCCTACTACGTTGGACAAACTTATATCCCATCAGCGTCTTAAGAGTCCGTTTGGAACTATAGATCATTCGGGGTTAGGACTTGAGAAACCACTGCCAGCAATACCTTGTAAGCGTGTTAGATTTGCGCAAGGTAACGAGCTTAGATCAAGCAAGCGCGCTAGAGTCTTTTAAATATGCATCAGCTTGTGAGTTCTGCATAACGCGAGCTTGAAGATTATATACGATACGAGCTTGAGCCACTATGTACTAATCATATCTTTATTCGCATAAGTAAACTGTTAACTAATTGCTACATTTCGTAGGATTGCCCAATGTAACGATGAGACTCTCCAGCCTCTTGAGGGCTGTCTTGGGTTACGAACAAGGGTCTTGAGTAAGGAAAAGTTGATTCTTCGTTCTGTAGAAATGCTGGACAGCAGCATTAACCAGCAATCTCTCCACTTTGCGCCTTTGACATAGCACATGGTGGTCCTTGAGTTCGACTCAACAATTTCTAACAAAGCAAGTTCGAAAGTAAGCAATATGAATTTTGACTACTAATGCAAGGTCCTTTCCATTACCTGCCAATCTCAACACCATATGTGACACGGTGCGTGAGTAGACGCTTGCCAATTATTCCAGCTAATGTTAATCCCTACGTGCCGGGACGCACGGCGTAACGGGACAGGATCGCGCTCCAGCCTTTCGGAGCCTCTTTGCTCACTCATTTACAGCCTCTGGGTTGCTATGCAGCATTTTATAGTCGATTCTTCGCCAGCCTGTTTTTCTCCGAGAACGAGTGCTGCTATGTTGGCTTTGTTGTTAATCACTTCGTCAACGCCGTTAATCGACCCTGCGTTGATACCCCCCTGTCCATCTGCAACCCGAAGATCTTCTACAGGAATCGGATAGTCTAAGAGAGAGCGAAGTCGAGGATCATTGTATCCTAGACTCTAGAAGCTCTTTTGACTAGGGAAGTGTGCAGTCAGGCAGTTTCGCCGGTCGGGGCAGAAGATAGCAGATTGCGACCCAGCAAGTTGGGACGTGCTAGCTTCGCTTGCTATGCGGTGGCCTGCATTAGCGTGTGAATGTGCTGCTGTAAGATAAGTTATTTGTGAAGTTTGAAACATGTCAGTCTTGAAAGAAATCACTGTTGACCGAAGTCTGCAGGCTAAATATTCAGAAGATTTCCGTACATTATTCGCACGGATTGTCTCCCAACAGAGACAACTAGACAACCTTCTCCGTCAAGTCAAACATAACCGGCCGCGTCTCAGCAAACGCCTCCTGCCCATCATGATAATCGAAGTACCCCGCAAGCACTGGATACCGCTCTCTCCAACCCGGTCTCACCTCCCCAAACTCAATAAACCCAACAGCGCAAACAATCGCAATATCTGCAACACTCAGCTCTTCCCCCACCACAACCTCCCTCCCCTCCTTCTTAGCAGCTTCGACATAGTCATTAAACGCCCACAGCGCCCCATCAGCCTTCCGATCCTGTCTCGCAATCCACTTCTCACTCTGCTTCTCCTTCTCCCTCCTCCCCTCCCACCGACTCAACACCATCGCATCCATACACCCCACGCCCAGCACCACAATCTGCTTCGCCAGCAGATCCCCATCGATATCCCCCGGGAGCAATTTCGGGCCCGTGTCCGCGTACCTTTCCACGATGTAGGTCTGGATGTGCGCGCTCTCGTAGACTGGGGGCCTGGGGTCGCCGGGTGGGAAGACGAGGATGGGGAGTTTTTCGAGGGGGTTGTGTTTGGGGGTTTGGGTGGCGGATTCCCATGGGATCTCGTTCTGCAGCTCGAACGGAATGCCTTTCAATTGCAAAGCAACGCGGTTCATGCGTGCGAAGGGTGAGGGGGTTGCGGAGATGAGGGTGAGAGGGGGGGTTGGCATGGTTGTGGTCTGCTGGAGTGTTGATAGTCTAGACGGTGTTGTGGAGTTGAAGTGGTCCAGGGTGGACTTTGGTTACCGAGTGTTCGGATACGGAGACGCAGAATGCAATTGTGTTTCTTGCAGTAAAAGTACGAGCATTAAGTACCTCTGTGAGTATGCGGGGCTACACTAAGATCTGGACCGACTACACGCCAGACGTCATCGAAGTCACGATTCTCAGGTACTTGCCGTCGCGGAGAGGCTTCCGCCCGTCGGGGCGTATCAACATCATGATGATGAATTCGTCGTTGTAGTGCAGACTGCATGTCGTGACATTTGGTCGCAAGTTCGTGGGTACGCAAAAGATTCGGCAAGGGTCGATGCAGAGCTTACGAAGATAAACTTTGAAGTGCCTATCGATTGGCTGGAAGTGCTTCCTGATAGCGAGGAAAACCTGACCGGGGCAGCTCACAGCTTTCATACCATGCAAAGATCCGGATTATAACGCAGATACGAGACAATGCGACAACGATGTGTAGTTGTGTCGTTGGCGATGCTGTATGATCCGTTCATACCCTCTGCTCATGACTAGATATTAGCGCTATACTAAAAGATTCCTAATCATAGCCCATCAAAGGTTGATCCATCTTGCCATCCATCGTCTATTCACCTCCTTCGCTTCGTCAACAAGACCAATATCAAGAAGCATCTGCACACTTCCTCTGACCGCACTCTCCAGCGCACTGAAGACCCACGAGTGGGTGTAGGAAGTATGCTCTCCAATAAACACCGTATTGAACTCAGTCTGCCAGAACGCAGGCAAGTACAACTGCTGCTGCGGCACAATCGGCACGGCCCAGCTCCCCGCATGATGCTCATCCTGTTCCCAGCAGTGACGCGCGTAGTTGCCCGTCCACATCTCATCAGCAATGGGGCCGTGGATCTCCACCATGGCGCGCTGGATGTACGCGATGTGCTCCTCTTCTAGCATCGAACAGGCGACTACGGCGTCGGAAGAGGAGATGTATGATGTGAGCATGGTGCCGGGACCGGTGCTGTTGATCTTGTAGCTCGGGTAGCAGATCTGGCCAATGCCGTAGACATCTACGCGCCCGCAGCCGCCGATGATGGGGCGCTCGAGGTGTTCCCAGAACCGCTCTTTGTATTGCATAGCCACCTTGACTGCGCCGTCGAAGACTGTCCGCTCGATGGCACGTTTCATGAGGGAAGAGTAGGGTGGCAGATCCCAGAAGCGAAGGAGATTGAATGGTACAGAATTGAAGATGTAGTCGAAGTCTTCAGTTGTGGTGTTGGCAGTCCATGGGCTACTTCCGGTAGGTCTTGATGACACGGACAGCGAGCGCGACTCTGGGTGATGTTTGATACCGAATACTTTGGTATTAAAACTGGTGCGGTTCTGCACGAGGGGACGGAATGCTTCGGGCAGACGGCTCATGCCTTTGTCGATGGTGAGCCACTTGTTCGCCATAAAGTAGACGGTTTCGAATTCCCACATCGGCCAAGATATAGCAGTCGACGTTACTTGGTCGGTGATGTTCGCATCATATCCCATGGCATACCTGAGGTATTCGACCTCGCTGAAGTCAAGCATACCCTGCTCCACAGCTTCCTTGTGAGCTCGGAAGATGTCCTTGGCGTAGAAGCGTACGCGTTCCGGTGTCAAAGCTTTGAAATCGTCCAATGCTGCCATTGCCTCGTAGACCGCTGTCGTGTTCGAGTATGTCAGATTCGCGTTGTCGAGGAGCGCTGGGTTCAGCCTTGTTTCTATGCGTCCTGGGACTGTTCCATCCACGCGACGCTGTGATGTCGCCACAGGTGCGTTGTCGCTCGTCTGGATCCAATCAATGAAGTTGACCTGTAACGACGGGTCTTCGTCCTTATTCATCTCGTTCAAGATATCCGCAAGCTGGAAGATCATCTTCTGGTCTTCGATTGCAAAGGTCTCGTTGGTCTCTGGATCATGAATGGTGTAAGGGAAGCGCATGGGGCCCAGTTCGTGATACTGATAATCCTCAGGTTGGGTGTTGTTCAGGTAAGCGGTGAGCATGCGACCTCCCAGACGGTCTGACGACTCCAGAATCTTCCAGTTCCGGATCCCAACTGACTCCAGGATGAGCTAACAGATGTCAGTCATACAACATAGTGTAGCATGCAGCTGTGAGACTCACAGCAGTCAGCAGCCCCGAGATACCACCGCCGAGAATACCAAACTTCTTGTCCTTCGTAGCTGCCACGAATGTCTCATTCGAGTTCTTCTGCTTCAAGTACTCCACACCATCAAACCACGGGCCCATAGGGTCCGAAACGCCCGCGAAAGTTGCTCTCTTCTTCATACGCCTCCTCTTGACTTGATACTCCCCCGATCGTCCCACCAGCTGGCCATCAAGCAAAGCATGTAGACATCCTCCTTCGATCTCCGCAGGAACTGTCCATACAAACTTGGTAGGCCTGCTACCCTCCCAGCTAGCGTGACGCTTTGCGAATGGGTGCTCACCCACATGCGTGCTTCCAAGGTGATGTGCAAAGTCGCGCTTGTTCGTAGCATCGCACGAACCGTATACCAGGGTGAGTTCTCCGTTTATGTCGTGGTTGTACGCGATGTTTACGTTCTGGATCCCGCCGGCCTCTGCCTCGAATGGACCCTCGAAGGAGATGTGTTGATGTGGGAAGGGCTCTGCATGGATGCAGCACGCGGTCAGTGCCGCTGCCGCCGCATAAATAAGAAGAGAAGGTGCCATGTCGACGATTTGCTATCGGTCCCAAGCACGCTGTTCCCTTCTTGCCTCGCCTCGACCGTCCCTCTTATACTCGCATTTTTCCCAGACTGCGGCCATCTCGGTCCAACTACTCTACTGCGGACTGACTCTGCTGCTGCCGGCAGTCAAGCAGAGTGGAGTATACGGTGCTGGGCGCCAAGTCGCAGCGATAACAAGAGTGGCATACCGAGATTATCACGGGCTGGCTTTCAGCAACTGTGTGTGAGTTTACGCAATGCTCATAAGTCAGCATCGAAAACTCTGCCTTCCAGGGTTCTTCGGCGCGAATCTGTTAAGAAGCCGATCGAGTCCGCTCTTGCTCTGACCGAAGCCTGCGACTTGGCAACGGCCTAGACGCTTGCTGTTGATCGTCGTGTGTTCCAAGATTCAATGTAGGCCATCTGCTCAGTATGGACATGAAGCAAGAACTTCTCGGCTACGTTATCATGGATGCAAGAGGATTCGCATGTGAAGGACTGTAGAAGAAGCTGTGCTGCAGCCCTGGATCACATGGGAAACGAATGCCGTTGCATCGCTGATGTTTCTCGCCAAGACCAAGACTTTCTCTAGTTAACATCATGGTACTCGTAGACTACGAGCTCGGCGCTTTCGAAGTACTCATCGGCAGAATCGCGGGATACCTCTTAGTGTCGTTGCAGCTCTAAAGGTGTTGTGAGGTGCACAGGCTGGAAGCAAGAAAGGAAGGGAGGTTGGGTTGGATGCTGGCGCCTCGCTTCTAAGCTAACCTGTTGCACTTCACCTGCAGGAGCTCTCCGCTGCCTCTCTTATTGGCAGCATTTCTTACCATCACAGTGACATTGTTGAGTGTCTGCTGATCTGGGAGGAACGTAAAGCATCGAGTTCATCAAGCGCTGTGATATATAAACCAACTTATAACCCAACCCCAGCGAGACACCAAGTTTAAGAAATTACTTATTACCACATCTGCCATATCATAACCATCTTCCCAATCCAAACGCCAATTCAATGCACAACATCAAGGCAGCCTAAAAGCCAGCCATGGTCAACAAATAGTATATACAACATTCCACAATGCACCTACCAATGCATCACCTCCCCTAATCCTACACTCTACCGTCTAACCTCCCAAACCAAATACGGCCCAATAACACTCGCCGCCGTCCAAACAATCAGCACACTCTCCACAAATAGCGTATACGGCACCTTCCAAACCGGCACATCTCGTGCTCGACACATGACAGCGTAAAACGCCACACTGAAGAAGTGGAAAACCAGCACCGCGGGGTTACGAATGAGACCGGACAGCAGGCCCGCAGGCTCGCTGATGTGCTTGCCGCCGAGCTGGAAGTATCTGAAGCAGCCGTTCTTGAGGGCGGTGAGGTGGGTGTTGTTTGCGGCGAAGAGCGAGTACAGTGCCATGGCGAGGATGTTGATGACGCTGGAGCCGCCTTTGCGGGCCCAGTGGAAGCGGCTCATTTGTTTGAGCACGGCGTCTGTATCCTCGAGATTGGGGACGTTTGCGGGGGAGAGCAGGGAGGATAGGGTGACGACGTCGTTGAAGGCGACGGTCATGCCGCCGCCGGTTAGCGGGTGGCGCATGTTCATTGCGTCGCCGAGCATGATCAGGCCGCGGGTGTTTTGGATAGAAGGCGGCAGGAAGGAGTTGGGCATGGAGCGCAGTTTGCCTGCCTCGACGGCGCGCTGGAAGGACGGGCGGACGCACTCGGGCAGGTTGGGCACAATGACGTTGAGCATGTGGTTCTTGACGCCGCCTTGCTTGACGGAGGCACTGGGCAGGCCGTCGGGGATGTCGACGAGGACGCGGGTCTCGTGGGTACCGATCTGGTAGATGAGGATGGGGGGCGCGTCGGTGAGGATGACGTGGCCGTGGTAGGGCATGGGCAGCTCTGCGTCGATCATCTCGAGGCCCCAGAACTTGCTGCGGACCTGGGGCTGGTTGGGCAGGTACTCCTTGCGAAATTTGGAGGCGTAGCCGTCGGCGACCAGCGTGACGGCGCCAAAGTAGTAGTCCTTGACGCCGTGGGTCTGACACTCGACGCCCAGGACCTGGCCCGTGTAGCCGTTCTTGACCACGTCGGTGACAGTACTCTCGACGACGGTGACGTTGGGGGCCTGCTGGGCGGCGGCGCGCAGCTTCGAGATGAACTTGCCGTGGTGGAACGAGCGGCCCTCGGGCTTCTTGGACGGCTTCTCGGTGAGCAGGTTGTCTGGGTAGGGGATGTGGACAGGCTCGTTGTGGTACGAGACCTGGTAGCCGTAGCATGGGATCGCATCGATGTCCTCGAGGCAGCCTGCCAACAGTCAGTCAGTATGCGCTCGCACTCGGCTTGCAGTGAGCCGACGCACCCTCCATGCCCAGCTTCTTCAGCGCATTCACGCCGCCCGGCTGCAGCAGCTCGCCCACGATGCGGTCCGGCTCCTTCAGGCTGCGCTCCAGCAGGATGACGCTGCGGCCCTGCTTGCCAAACGCAACCGCCGCCGCGCACCCGACAATGCCTGCGCCGACAATCACCACGTCGGCCTCGTGGTGCACCCGCCGCCGCTCCTCGCGCAGGTCGTCTGTGTAGGTGCGCGCGGCGGGCGTTTCGTTGATCGAGGGGCCGCGTGCCCGCAGCGACGGCGCGCCGCTGACGCCCGGCGGCAGCGTCATGATCTTCTCCGAGAACATGGTGAGCATCGACATGGCGGCGGTATCGTGGGGGCCTGTTGAAGACCCAGTTGTGTGCAATTGATTGCTCGAGTGGTATGGGGTGCGGCGAGGCAATCGACGAAATTGATGTGGAGAACGGCGATGCGGAGTGTTGCGGGGAGACGATTCGAAACAGCGAACAAGCAGAATCAGAGTAAATGTCGTATCTCGTCCAATTCTTTCGACGTCAAGCAGCAGTCAAGGGTCCAACAGCCCTGCCGTGGTGGCGAACACGCGATCTTAAGACCTGCCCTCACGAAGGGAAATCGCGGGTCGCGAGTGGCCGGCTCACCGCCCGTTGATCTCGGCCGTCTGCCAGGGGCTTAGGGTGGCGTGAACCTCATCTCATGTGAAGACGATCGCTCAATGCCTGTCGAACCAACACTCGCAGCATTACAATTCTGGCGAGCGAAGGATTTCTGCGCAGGTGTGGCCGCATGCATGCACGTTTTCTGACATGTGAGAACCATGTTTGTGTGCAGCCGCAGTATGCATGTGGGAGCGATTGTTCATTGGCTATCTGTGTGCCCAATTGCGCCAAAGGGGCTTATGGAGAATAAACATTACCAAAATTCTAGAAGTAGCGACAGTAAGAAAGCGCCTGGATGCTAGGCAGAATGCCGCGCAGAATGCAAGTCATCATAGCTCTCCCAAGCCAAGGCTAAGCCCTATGATAGTAAGAAGTGCCTTTTGGCTCCCACGCCAGTCTCAGCCCCAGTAGTCGTCGCACGTTGCACGTCCACATCATGAAGCCTCCCCATTCTCACGTGGGTAACAAATTTTCCCCCCCATCAGACCCGTCTATAATGCTGTATCGTCGAGAAATGAAAGAAGACGCCGATCACATGCAATGCCGCTGAATTGTATCCTCGATGAGAAACCGCAACTGCCTCGGATTCGAGGCTCCTTACATGGCGTGACCAAGCGTCTTGTTTGGCAGCGGCGACGGGAAAGGCGACTCGGCCTCGAGGATCGTAGACTGGCGCTCGACGAATGTCGATCTTGCGTCATTGCTCAACAGCTGGCTCTGGCGGTAGTATGCATCGTAGAACTCGCTAAGACGGGCCTCCTTGACCGCACCTTCGGGCAGCTCAAGCAGATGGCTCGGTGCGCGGGGAGCCTTGACCGAGGCCGAAGAGTTGGAGCGGTCGAGCGTCTGGAAGTTCTGGTACGATTGGTACGCGCTGTGTCTGGCATCGCTGTACACGCTGCTGGCATCGCTGCCGTCACGCTGGTGCATCGAGATCGGGGCGTCGGGCTTGGGTTGGGAGATTTTGGGCTCAGAATCTTGAAGTAATTGTCAGGAATGCCTCGTCTTGGATCGTTTATTGCTTGCTAAAATACACAAAACACAAAAGGGGCTCGCTACCTACCCGGCTCTTCCACACGAATGGATGGTGTGTTGCTCATAGCTGACGCTGGCAAAGTTGGGAGACGTGTTGTGGGTGCGTGTCCGGGCGAGGGCGGTGTGGGTGACTGGCCAGGAGACGAGCGACGAGATGGGTCATTGAGTGATGCGGCCTGCGACCTCTGAGCCTCTTCTCCAGAGTGGTACGAGACACGCAGAGCCTCCGGCATGGGAATGGATGGCGCTGGCTTGTATGATTGCAGGTTGAAGTCAGCCGATCGAGGCGACATGGATCGAGGAGACAGGACATCGTCGCTGTCAGTATCGGACCCGCCGAATGTAGTAGGCTGTGCACTGAAACCAGGCGAAGGAGGCACGTTCAGCGACATGTCTACTGCGGGGTCGTAAGGGTTATGCCTTCCGTTCATTTCAGCATCACTCGGGCGAAGTTTCATGGTGGGGGTTGGCCTACGGTCTGGGAGAGTTTCCGAGTCCCGGTTCCCGTTCTTCCCAGCCAACGGCAAGCTGACCATGCTTCCTCCATGCGAGTTCGGCTTGAGCAGAGGCGAGTTGGGGTTGGCGACAAGGGTTGATGTGCTCATGTTGGGAAGCCCAGCGACAGATCCTGCTCTTGAGGTTGGGCGAGACTGTGCAACACCAGCATAGAAACCAGCCTCAATAGCGCGGATACCAAATAGGTCACCCTCATCCTTCTCGCGCTGGTTGAGCTCTACGGTATCCTCCCTGACTGTGGCGGCCTCGGCGTCAATCTTGATGTGCTTCTTCAACCTATCGAAAATAAGCTGGAATGTTCAGATTTGACACCATGTATACTTACTTCCTGCGGTCGAACAACACCTTGACGCAACCAGCGAGTATTGTCAAGACGAGTAGACCCAAGAAGACGACACTGTAAGCATTAGCCCATCTGCCACCTCTGCTGGGACATTGCTTCTCACATGTACTTGTACGCCAACTGAAGATCGCCAAACCAGTTCGACATTATGACTTATATGAAAGAATGTATAAAAGCAAGCTCAAAGGCTGTGAAGGTGTCGTAGACAAGAGTCTGAAATCCTCCTGGGTATCAAGGACTGCGATGAGATCTGTAATCTAATGATTGGGTGTATGTCGACAGGCGATTTTGCGATGCTATAGAGGCGATGCCGGTCCAGGTAGTAAGTGCTAGGTTGGTATGTCGAACGATCCAAAAGCGGAAGGCGCAATATGTCAAAAAGAAAGGACGTGTGATTGATACACACTGGTAAAGAGTGACTTTGGACGCGGAAGCAAACACCAGGAAACCGAAGAACTCACAAGAGAAGTGCGAGGCCCTCGTGTTAAAGGCAAGCTACCGCAGGCGCTTCCTTCTGTCTGGCGCCATACGGACGGTGTCTGTCGGCACGTTCGTTACGATCTAAATCCGGCATGACAACCTGGCTCAGGATCCTGAGCTAGAACGCGAAACGCGGAGCCAATTGAAAAGTCTTGCACTGTGGACGCCTTCGAAAAGGGACACCATTTCGCGTAGTCTAGCCCATCTAGTCATGGCAGCGTTTTAAGCTTGGTTCACCGGCCTGTCTAACGAAGGCCAGCCTTGCAATTTGTCTGTGTTGCTGTACGATGTAGGCATGGGTGTACAAGACACTTTTCCTTTGGCGACTCAGAGAACAGCAACAGCTTCGGTTGCATTTTGCAGCAGGGTCAAGGGCCGTTGCACGCTGACAACAGTTGCTGAAGATAAATCTGCGAAAGCTGAGAGCCAGCGGTTCACAGCAACAACATTTGCGTAGCGAACATCAGGCGTCTCGCAGTATTCATGTGAGCGGCCGAGAGTGCTGTGATTCGTTGTTCGTCCCGTCGTGCCCCTGAAGCCATGCGGGGACGGCGCAGGAACTGGACTGGCGGCAACCGGCAGTCCACTCTCGCGTGCTTGGCAGGGGAAAAGAAAGACATCGCGAATCCACAACCGGATAATTGAGCATCGAAACGGTCAGTGCTGTCGCTTTTTCGAGGCCAGAGGATCCAGCATGTACAGGGGCCGTGAGAATTTATCGCCACAGCTTCCGATGTCAGTCCGCATTACAACGCTGCTGTCCTCCAGTTTGTTTTTTTATGCGGCGTGACATTGATAGATCCATGTCGGCTGTCAACTAACATGCCGCCAGCGAAAACAATCGCTTGCATGCTAAGGCTCGACACGACAGGACCGTATTGTCTATCTGCCATGTGCTGTCATGTACCACTTACTGCAAAGGGACGTGACAGCAACAGGAAGCTCGTTGTTGTCGCACCAGAGTTCATAAGGCGCACTTCGATAAAGCCGAAACATCGACTTATCGTCTGACTCTGCATCCTGCGGGGGGCGGACTCGTGTCGACTGCTACCGGAGCGAGCCTCAATTTGGGTAAAGGCAGTCTGCATCGCAAAGGTGCCGCGCAGCATGGGCTTGCTCGATTTGTTGTACGCTGGACGCGTCCGCTGATGACGCTCCCCACCACGAATGCATCGTCGACTGTCGGTTTTGGTAAGTGTTCCCTTCAACAGATCGCTGTCGATCGTCATTTGGCGGTGAAGTTAAAGAGATCTGGAATACCAGCGGTGGCATTAGGGCCTGCGCTGGCGCCTTGCAGGGCATCTCAACTGTTGTGAGCGTGCCCGGCGGTGGGCGTCTCGCGGGGTGTGCAGTGCCTCGTATTTTGGCACCGGTGGGTGCTGAGCCTGCAAACAAGCAACCAATCTCAACATCGTCATGCAAACGAGACGGTCTCTGCCTGCGAGATTGCGGTTGCGATTTCCGTCGTATTGCTTCCTCGTCGGTGATAAAACCAGGACAGGCCGCCTGAGACAATGCGAAACTATCGATTTGGGAGCACCAAGCCTGTGAGCAAAAGTGGAGAAAGGAGACAGATCAACCACGGAGTCCAGTGACGCTCAGCCTTGTCGCCGTGGGCGCCACCATGTAGGATTCCGCGTTGTGGCTGTTGTCGTTCCGCTCTTCGCTCCCGTCACGTTTGTTGAGAGAGGCTGGCTGAGTCAAACGGCCTCGCATCTGAAAAGTGGCTGCAGGTGGTTACGCATGAGGTAGCGCTTATTTGCACCGCGACTCGCCAAACACTTCCAATAGAAACTACGGTGACGTCAATGCAAAGATTGTGAGCACTGCATTGTAAGAGTGGTGAGTTGTCGTAGAGGTAAAGGAAGGGTTGTCCTGAGGAAGGAGGGCTAAGTTCCTAGCGGCGTTCTCACGATGCCTTTCGTTATCGACCTACGAAAGCCAACAGCGTCCAGCACCGCATCGAACTGGGTAAACTTTGCCTACCTAAAGAAGAGAAAGATTCAAGCCTAGGAGAGTCTCTCGATCTAGTAATAGCATAATGGGTTCCTCAAGCAAACCGTCGGACAACCCTTCCAAGGTCATCAAGACAGAGCCTCTTGTCAGTCACCTTGGCTGATCTTGCGTAACACGTCTTTGACGAAGTCCAGGACTACAAAGACGCCAAATGGGCGACACTCGTCTCGATTACATTTAAAGATCCTGAAGGAAAACAGCGCTTGTGGGAGTCCGCGGAGCGGCTCACTCGCCCCAAGGGCTGCGATCTTGACGCCATCGGTGTCGCTGCTATACTAGACTACCCTAACGAGCCGGGTCAGACGCCTCACATCGTTTTGCAGAAGCAGTGGCGCGCTCCAGCTGACGCAGTTGTGATCGAGATCCCGGCTGGTTTGATGGATGAGGGTGAGAGTGCAGAGGAGTGCGCGCTTCGCGAATTGAAGGAGGAGACTGGGTACGTGGGAAAGGTCATCGAGGGCAGCTTTGGCGTCAGTCCTATCATGTTCAATGGTGAGCGCAGTCGTCAAGAGCTTCGTGCTCCATATACTAACGTTGCTCAGACCCGGGCTTCTGCAATACGAACCTCAAGATGATCCAGGTCGCAATCGATATGTCTCTGCCTGAGAACCAGAATCCACAGCCAAGCCTTGAGCCGGGAGAGTTCATCGAGACGTTCACTGTCCCACTTACGAGTCTGTACGAGGAATGCGTGAAGTTTGAGAAAGAAGGGTATGTTCTGGACGCGAGGGTTGGCACACTTGCACAGGGTGTCGAGTTTGCGAAAAGGTGGAAGCTCACCTAAGGAGGGCATTATGAATTGCAACCACAAAGGTCAAGCCAGCACAATACAAGATACTCATTCTGTGTACCTTACAGACTCCTCCTCTATATGCTGAACATCTTCAGCATTTCCGCCATCCTAATACAGACCGTCCTCGCCAGTGCATGTTATCATACTAGTCACAAGCTCACAAGGAGGAGGACTCTTGGATACTGACTTCAGTCCCCGGGGAGTCGAAGCCGCAGTTGGGAGCCCTGTCGAAGTTACCATCAAGGGCACGCTCGAGGACGCAGCCGAAATCCCACTCCACTCCGACGTCGAAACCGAAGTGGACAACGAAGAGGTAGTCAAAGGCACAATCCACCCTTCCGGCACAGCAAACGTGGACCTCCACCCCGCCAGTCCCTGCATCACGTTCTCGCCACTCCAGAGCGATCTTGGCCACCACAGCACACGATGCCTTACCTCTGCCACTGTCTTCCCTTCTCCATCCGTCAGTCCCCAAGTCTTCACTTCGTTCCTCCTACCGACACCGAATTCCGTGTACGGCCAGCCTTTCGGGACTTGGCTCAGATACTCTGTCGGCACGCCAAAGGTGCTCGTAACACTGACTGAGCCTGAGAGTGTAGGTGTGACAGTTACAATGATTGTTGCAACCTGAGTTGCAGGTGCAGTCTGTGGACTCGGGAATGGTGGGAACCAAGAGCGGGAAGTGTGAAGCAGATCGGAACTTGGAATTGGGGTCTGAGAAGCGCCTGTGGTAGATAGCGGAGTGTAGGGCCATAGGGAGCCGAGAAGTACGGGCCCGGGGTCTTGAATATTGCCGTAGTCAGGAGCAGGAGCAGGTTTGGCAGTTGTCGAGAAGTTACTCGACATTGTGCTGGGGAACAATTGGGGAAGGAGATCTGTGGGATAGAATGTGGTGCTCAAAGGCATTTCTGGTGTTGGCACGGGTGTCACAATGTAAGTGACGGTTCGAACAGGCATGATGCGTGATGTGAGGATGACAGGGAAAGGTTGAAGAACCTGACTTGTGAACATGCTGGATAAACAGGGCGCCACTAAGGTCTCCTCCCGTCTGCTCTTGCAAACGCAGTGGTGGTGACAGACCACACCTCCCAACGTAACGTGCACCTGAGCACATATTCCTAATGCAGATCATGATGCATTGCTATTCAAAAACCAAACATGTAACGCCAATGTAGTGCGCAATCATAAGTGGCGAGCCAGCCATAGGCTGCAGATGCTCTCTCCAAGCTCCAATGCGCCACAAGAAGTTCAACAGATGTGATGGCGAAACGGCTTCGAACACTTCAAGAGCCGCCGCAGAAAGAATACGTACACAGGTAACACCATTATCCTACTCCATCTACTTCACGCAAGGCTTGTCTGGATGGCAACATCTCTACGCGGTCTTTGTTTGCTTCTTCGCGGTTCCAATGTGAGTGTTGTGCACTTTAGTGGCGAACTTGAGACTGGTCACTGTCTCCTGTAGATGTGCTTGCAGAGGGCTAACCATGACGAACATGAGGGTCTTGGAGTTGCCACCAAGCGAGTACTGGAGGAGATAGGTCAACTAGACTTGTGTTAGCCATGGTGTGCGAGGTCAGTCAGATGTATAAGCTTACCTTCGAGTTGCGGTATGGGATGTGAGCACCCTCCTTTGCTGAGCCAAGAGCGTTGATGACATCGCCGAGACAGCTCAAACTCTTGTTAATGTTCTGTGTTTCCTTGAGGCGAGCACCCTCGACCTTTGAGTGCTCGAGACGTTCGGATCCAGCGAGGTCGACCAAGTTGAGCGTACCCTCACTCCTCTCGCCAGTGATCTCATTTGTGCCAACCAGCTTCAGAATGAAAACCGAGTGGGATCGCGATGAACGCATGTTGGCTTTAGTGGCCGCCACTGTGCGGTTCTGGTCTGCCGTCTTCAGAAGCTCAGTCACACGGTCAGGACCGTCGAGCTCCATGCTGACAGTATTCTCCAAGTTTGTCTGCTTCTTGACAGGGTCATGTCTAACCTCGACCTTCTTCTTATCGAGATCTTCGGAGCGGCCGAGCAGGTCGTTATAGGTCTCGTTGTATACTTCGATGAACGAACCCTCAATCTTGTAGCGCCAGCCCTTCTCTTCCAGACGCTTGGCCTCTGCATAGATCTGCTGACTAGCAAGAGGGATCATGCCATCCGGCGACGACATTGTGTATGTCTTACCAGATCCAGTCTGGCCATAGCAGAAGATGCAGACGTTGTAGCCGTCAAGAGCGCTCTGCACAAGCTGGCTGATCTCGTCGAATACCTCGAGGTTCTGGGATTTGGGCCCGAAGACACGATCGAAGGAGTATTGGTACGCGGCTGTGATGTCCTTGCCAGTGGCACTAGTTTTCTCAGGTCCTTGAATGGCGACCTCCTTGCTATCCGTATCGGCGTCAGGGAAGGAGATCTTTGCTGGGTCTGTTTCAGATGCATGGGCGGGTCGTATACGGCACATCACTCTGATGTTGCCCTTCAGTTCCTGTACTTGATTGAATAGCTTTCGTCGCAGCGTCTCTTCTTGTCGAAGCTTCTCGTGCGCTTGCTCAGCAGCTTCGATGGCTTCCTGCATGCGCCTGTGGAGGTCGTTATACGCTGATGACTGCGCCTGGCTGTCTGACTCGAGGAAGTTGATCTTCTCTTTCATGGCGGTGTTTGAAGACTCGAGCGTAAGATTCTTGGTGGTAGCCTCTGTCAGCTGCCCTTGAAGTGCGGTCTTCAGCGCTCGTTCTCGATCCAGCTCTGACTTGGTGTTTGTGAGGTCTCCTTGGACCCGCTGCAACTCGCGCTGCTTAGCATCTGCTTCGATGCCTGCAGTGCGCAGCTTCGAGGCGTACTCGGCCTCCACCTCTTGTTCCTTTTGCAATTGTCGGGTGCGCTCTGCCTCGGTCTCTTTCGAGAGTTTGGCGTTCAGTTCGTCCAGTTGTTCCTTGTGCTCCTTGAGCAGCTTGTCGATCTGTGCTTCGAAGTTCTTGCGGACCTTCTCTTCTGCTGCCTCCTTCTCGGACTGCCAACGGCGGCTCACCTTCTCGTGCTGGCTCTCGAGGTCCTCAATCTCGATGCGGTATTTTCGGCGCATGTCGTCGGTCTCGAATGCATTGTTACGTTTGGTCATCTCCAAATCCATCTCCATTGTCTTCATGCAACTCCTTGCGTCCTTCAGATCGGTCTCGAGATCCTTGTTGACGCTCTCCAGGCGGGCACGCATAGCTTCAAGCTCGTTCACTGCAGCGCTCAGAGTTAGCGATTCCGTCCGAGAAGCGTAATGCCATTCGCGTATACAATCGTGTGTGAACATGGATCAATACGCACCTCGACTTTGGAGTTGCTGGATGCTCTCCTTCTGGTCTGTCGCCTTTTGCATGTCTGTCTCCATCTTCTCTTTGAAAGCCGTGAACTGCTTCTCCATCGCCTCCATTCGATCGTCGTAGAAGTCTGGACATTGATCGTTAGTAAATCTATTGAGAAAGCGCTTGGGTGCATGTCGAGGCGTAGAAGAAGGTCGAACAGGGGACTGGATCGCAGGCTGACGAGTAGGCGTTGCTTGGGGAAGTCGCGTAGGACGCAACGGCTTGAGGAAGGGATTCGTGTCGTCATCAGCACAGGGCATACCACGTCCGAGACCAACTTTGTGATCATCTGCATCTGAAGTGCGCAACTTGATGGCCTTCAGACTCTTACAGATCTCCTCACAGTCGGCATCGGCAGGTTCCTCCTGTACTGGCGTGATCGGACGAAATGAAGGGGAGGAGATCGAGCGTGAATGCACTAGATATGACGCTTGCTGTGCTGATATGCTGACAGAGTGCGGGCGGCTTTGGTGAGTTCGACGTGTCTTCCTGGGAGCTTTGAAGCTCTCACCAGGGTTTGTAGAGATAAGAAATGGTTGCACACCTCTTTCCTCCTCATCATCGTCCTCCTCATCCCGGCGATACATCGCAGTTGCCGGGCGAGCGGTCGAATGATGGGATTTGCTGCGCACATGTGTGCCAGTGTATTGTCCATATGCCGACTTGGGCCGCATTGTCTTCGCGCCTGGGCCAGTACTTGCACCGAAGGCAGGCGGCGCTGTGGCAGTTCGGGAGGCAGGTCGCGACCCAACGCGAGACGTCGATGTGGAAGCCGAGAAGCCGCGCTCTTTTCTTGCAACAGTGCCCTTAACACTGGAAGACAGAGGTCGTGAACTTGGTGGCGCGCCAGGCCGGCGAGTGACTGTGTCACCAGCTCTTTCGACAAGGGTCCGTCGTACTTTAGTTGCTGGCTCGGGTACTGATCGTGTCAGTGCCACTTTCATCTCACGGTATATGAGCGGGGTTGATTTACAGCTCGATGGCTTATGCTTCATGCTCGCCATTGGAGGTGGGATGCCGCTGCGCACGTTCATGCTGGCATTCTGGAGTTCGGCGAGCGGACGAGGCGGCGAGGAGATCTGAGGTAAGCGTGAAGCAGGCTTGGGGAGTGCCGAGGTCTTCTTAAACTCCTGGAGCAATGTCAGTCCATCATGTTGGTGCATGTTGTGTGCTCAATTCGCGAAACCTACAGGACTCTCCATCTCGAATCTGTATAATCTCCGGTTAGTGGGTAAAGAGTGAACAATGACAGCTGCGCATGCTACGTCACAGCCAAAAACACAAAATCGTGGTTGAAGATGCTGTTGGTGTTGCGCATCGGCGAAAGTGTTGTTGCCAAGCCAAGAGAGTAAACAAAGGACCCCTGTCCCCTCAAGTGCTTTAGCGCCACGCGAGATGGGGCACATCAACGTGCAGCGTGCGTGTCACGTCACAAAAGGCTAAATTCTCGTTGTGGTCGTTTGGAGTCTGGACAACGTAGCTCTGGTTTAGTCCGGTAATGTAGACCCCAGAGTTCAGACGGGATGGAAGACAAAGCAACGACATGTCTTAGTGCTTGTAATCTATATGCTAGTGATGTGAACCTTTCTAACGCCTCGCGATGCTGATGCATATGCTGATACCCGCGCCATGCAAACGGTTTACTGCCAGCAAGTCTAAGACATATTCTTTCAGACCTGTAGTTTTGCGCCGAACGCCTTGTGTCTCTCTTTGTGCTCAAAACATGCTGAATGCTGGTATGTGTGTACTACACCTGCCTCACGTATGCTGGGACCAGTAAGCATGTCGGTCGATTACCGCAGTTGCAAGACTCGACTTACTAGCATCAATTTTCTTGATATTTGGTAGTGCGAGGCGCACTTTGTTGCGATATAACGCCGGCTGAGCAAGCTGAAGAGGGTTGCCCTCGAAGTACACTGTCTCTAGCTCTTCCTTGTCTTTGAGTTGATTTTCGACCTCGGCAAAGTTACTGATACGGCAATAGGATGCCCAGAGCTCCGTCAGATGAGTGAGGTTTTCTAAGCCGGAAAGATGTTCGATAGGATTCCAGCTTATGTCGATCACTTGCAGATTGACATTGTGATCCAGACCATCCAGCGACGTGAGCATATTGTGTGAGATGTGTAGCTCTTCGAGGTTCACGAGTTTATCAAGCCCTGTGATCGATCGCAGGCGGTTCGACTGGATGGATAGGATCTTCAGGTTAGTAAGGGTGTTGAGCCCCTTGATCTCTGTGATCTTGTTCTTGCCCAGCCAGAGCTCCTCCAAGCCTGTGAGCGTCTCTAGATTCTGTATCTCACGAACCCTGTTGGCGCCCAACTCAATTTGCCGCAGGTTCGTCAGACCATCCAAGTTCTCAATCGTGCTGATCTTGTTCTGTACAAAGTACAAATCCTTCAGCTTCTTCAGATGATTCAGACGTTTGATATGTTTGATCTTGTTGAAGGAGAGGTCGAGCGAAGTGAGTTCGGTGAATGCATCGAAGCCCTTGACGTGTGAGATGAGGTTGTCGTACAGATCGATCTCAGTCAAGGTTGCGGCAGCGTCCGTGGGTATTTCGATCGTCTGTATGCGGTTCTGCCGCAAGCAAAGACGCTATAGTTGTTAGCAGGAATGGGCTGACAATGTGGGTGCCTCAGTACCTTCATCTGCTTGAACCTCTCCAGTTTCAGTTTTGACATGTCGGCAATCTTGCAATGTACCAGCTCAATATCGTCTTCTTCTTCGGGCATGTCGTCGAGAAGGTCCTCGTCTGCCTGGATCTCATCTGGTTGGAAGGGTTCATCTTCGGACTCTTCTGCATCGCTCTGTGGTTCGGCGTTCGGGTCGGCGGGATATTTGACTACAACATTCTTATCCACCCGCAGTTTGCCGTCCCAGCCCTTACTGTCTCGTGGTTTCTCGTGTTCGTCTTTGTCTTCGTCTCGGGCGGCGGTCGTACTGGTCGTGGCGGGGTCGATTTCAGCGTGCGGGGCAGCATTCGGCTCAGCCATCGTAGACCTGGTGGCGGTAGTTGCGGAGGAAACGAACGGATACAGGTGCAGTGCTCGTGCTGGTCGATACTACAAGTGGATTACAAAAGGTGCTGAAGTGATGCATGCAGAAGTTACGTAGCGGACCGCTAAGCTTTACCAGCGACTAGGAAAGGGTCCACCTAACAGCCTTGCGGGGTGACGGACTTTCACGCACTGACACGCCACGATCGTCAGGCACGGAACAAACGAATGGGTCGAACGCTTTCTGTGAAACTTCCAATATGCTCGGGTTGACTCTGGTCTAGATGGCTAGCCCCAGCCCACATCTCAAGACTATGCTAACTGCGTGTGGCCTTTGTTACAAACAAGAGTGAAACTGCACCGTAACACAACCGCGATAACTCTTGACGGTGTTAAGAAGAGAACTGCTCACTGCAGCATCAGCCAGTTACTTAGTCCTGGTGTCGTGCAGTACAAATGCTGGTCACCGAGCCCAGCTTGATCGCCATATAGTTGTTGTAAGCATAGGATACAGGGCAGAATCTATTGCTTCAAGCGCCTCTGTTATAGGGCAGCAAAGTCATGCTGTGGCATCTCTTGGTCTCAGACTTTGATGTATGGTATAGCGAGACAAGCATTGTCAGCTACATGCTGTGAGATTGGGATAGAGCCTGAATTACAGACAATCTCGAGTTGGCTGCATCATTGGAAGTCGCTTTCGGCCCCAGAGCATGTATGCTAATATCCTGCTTCACAAAGAAGCTCTTGAGTCGGCAGATATACACATGTAGAACTTCTGATGGCCAACGACATCGCTTCTTGAAAACCTGCGGAATTGAGACCAACGCAATGTGAGTCCCTGTCTGACAACTGGAATGTGTCAGGCAGCCTTCCAGAAAGGTGGTACGGCAAACCTAGAAACTGCTTTTAGCCGTCACGAATCTGGCTTGCGCCGAACGGTGCCGTTTCTGTGAAGCGTCGAACGGTCATCTGCCGACATACTTGAGTGCCTTTGCTTCTTACCGCTGAATTCCTTCCCGCCAGAAGCAGCTAAGGCACAGCATTGCGAAGCCACCCAGCCACCCCGCAGTCAGCGGCGGTTTTAGTCTTCGATCTCCAGTGCAGCACACCCTCAGGTCCCTAGGAGAGAGATCTGGTGACTGTTCGACAAGGAATGAACGTCTTGAAGCTGTCGATCGACACGGGATGATCTCGACGTGCGACGGGCCGTTAGGCCTTCGTTCGCCACAGGGTGGAACGCAAGACATCATCTGGCATGTGACAGCTCGCACCAAATCAAAACATTGTTGTGCGTTTCTGTGAGATCTGCACCAGTCACCTCCAAACTTTACTGAACTTTGCCCACGCTGCAAGGTCCGCTCCGAAGCTCACAGGATCACGACTTGATATGGGTCTGGGATGCAGCGGCAGAGGTGCATCTGGTCCCACAGCTGAAGTGGGACGCTATAGGCTGCAGACGTGATGCTCTCCCCGTGCGACGGCGCTTAGCTGTGAGGTTAGCTCAGCCATGCGGCCGGTTGATGACCTGGTGGCCTCCTCGGAATCTGCAGGGCCTGCGGTTTATTGAGCGAGGGCCAGCATCTGGAGGCCGTAAAAACTAAGCGCAAATGACGCCCGTCGCAGTGATGCGCTTCTGCACACTCTCAGAATACGGCGTGTTTCTGTGCGAGGACGAGCTACGGCCTGTCATTGGCTGCATGGATGATGGCAACAAGCCCACAAGATGGAGTGCAGGATGGAGGAGAGCGAGTTTGGGCCTGGGCCACTCCTCAAGCGGCCGCCCGGCTAGCACAAAATAGTGCTAGAGAGCAGCAGCATGCACCCTGGGCCCTCCATAAGAGGCCCCTGTCGCTGGGTGTGGCCGCTCGACACAGCCCCAGAGACAGCTGCCAACGACGCCCATCTGCTACTCGAGCTGTCTGTTTCGCAGTTCACGTCAGTCTCAGCGCCGCATCCGCAGACGCAGCCGCAACTCAACTGTGGGCGTGACCCGTGCCGTACCAAACCAGGCAATTCGCTGGGTGGAGAAGGTATTGGCGCTTGATGACGGTGAAAGACGGCGTCTCATTTCCGCCCGCGTTAGCGAACCAGCCTCATCCCAAGCACCGATCCTGGCCTCGTAGCTCCCTACGCTGCCTCTCTCGTTCTCGCGCGCACCCTCGACGACTGCTCTGCCTGTCTCCCCTCCATCGCGACGCCGCGTCCGCTCGTTCCATCTCGTGCGCCTGCCGACAGCTGTGCTGTGACTGCCAATCTGCCGCATTGGGAAGCCGCGCTTGAGAGCTCTGCTCGACGGGACAACCTCAGCTACCAGCCACGAGGCCATCGCTCCACGCGACGACGCCCGCAGTCGCCGACGCCGCTCGCCGTCCATCTCCACGCTCCCCAGCTAATTGCGTGTTGCCCGTCTGAGGCATCTGCTGCGCAGCTATGAGCACCGACCCGACCCTGTCCGCTACCGGCGCATCGTTGCTGGAGAAGCCCATCGCGGGCCTAGGTACCGCCCAGCCCAACGGCGATGGCACGTCTCACCGCCCCCGACTGCAGCTATATGGATGCAGCGGGGATGCACGCTGCAGACGCAATGGCTAACGACGCTCGCAGGCTCACACACAATCTTGCCGCCCCGGACCTCGTCCACCGCCGAAGGCAAGCAGCCGCTGCTGGATGTGCCCTCGAACGCAAACGATGCACAGACACCCTCTGGTACTGGGCTGAGTGGAATCACTGCCGCCGACGCCGAGAGCATTGGCAAGGGATCGAAGCACTCAAAGCGCAGCTTCATGGGCAAGCGAAGGGCGGCAAGCACTGCGAGCAGCAAGCGCTCTGGCCAGCCGACCAACCACCCCGACAAGACCGCCCAGGCACCTCCTGTCCCTGCCACGCCTGCCGCCAACCGTGAAGGCTCGACAAGAAGCAAGGCGAGAAAACCTGGAGGGCTGCTCTCATGTCTGCCGTGCTTCGCGCCGAAGGATGTTCGGGAAGAGGGTACACCCTTGGAAAATGTCAAGCGGGCCGAAAAGATCCCAGAAGGGCGTACATCGCAATCGACACCAGTCAGGAAGCAGTACCCAGTAGCTGCCGCTGAGTCAAGCACCGCCGAGCCAAAAGATGTGGTCGATGAGAAGGCACCCCCTGAGACATTCAGTCCTGGTGCTTTCGAGAAGCCGAGATCTGGTGGTGATGGCACTGCTGAGCCCGCCCGACCCTCGCACGATAGCCCTCCTCAAATCGTCACGAGGAGCTCGTCCAAGAAACAGCAAGCCTCTGAGGCAGCACTTCCCCCGATTCCTGTTCAGCCTGGTCTTCTGCAGACAAACCAGCCCATCATCAATGTTCAGAACCCAACCCCTGGCACCACTCCCGTTGTTAGCAGACCGTCAGAGGAGCAACAGAGAATCATCGAGGACCAGACCGAAGAGCAAAAAGCCTTGGATGCCGACATTGAGATGAAGGATGTTCCCCTGTCCACAAACGATGTGCCTCATGAAGATGAAGACCTAGACGCCGCAGTTGCAACGACGGAACAGCCCAAGATTGACCTGCCGCCTCCACCTCCGCTTGAGCAGAGACAAGATGCTATCCAGAAACAAACGTCTGAGATGTCTGAAGCTTCTGAGCCGCAGAAATATCTCCTGGGTCCGATCGAGCCTAGGTTCAAGGGCAAGAAGTGTTTGGTTCTTGATCTCGACGAGACTTTGGTTCACAGCAGCTTTAAGGTACGGTTCCGTTGGCATAAGTTCTTGAGCTCTGCGTGCTAACTCCATCAAAGATACTGCACCAGGCCGACTTCACTATCCCTGTTGAGATCGAGGGTCAATACCACAACGTATACGTTATTAAGCGCCCTGGCGTCGATCAGTTTATGAAGAGGGTCGGCGAGCTGTATGAGGTTGTCGTGTTCACTGCATCCGTGTCAAAGGTTCGTTTTACACTTCTGTTTTACTGGCTGAAGCTGACACACTTAGTACGGTGATCCACTCCTTGACCAGCTTGATATCCACGGCGTTGTACACCACAGACTGTTCCGCGAGAGCTGTTACAACCACCAGGGCAACTATGTCAAGGTATGCCTTTCTTTCCAGTCAACCCACCAAGCATACTGATTCAGTCTCAGGATCTCTCGCAAATCGGTCGTGACCTGAAGGACACTATCATTATCGACAACTCGCCAACCTCGTATATCTTCCACCCGCAACACGCCGTCCCGATCAGCAGCTGGTTCTCTGATGCCCACGATAACGAACTCCTCGATCTGATACCCGTACTCGAAGACCTTGCTGGCAACCAAGTCAGCGATGTTAGTTTGGTGCTCGATGTTGCTTTGTAAGCGGAGACGACGAATACCCCTTGCGCATACCCTGTTTTATTGTCTGACATAATTTTCCGGAGTCTTCGATTCGAAGCTTGTACTTTGTAATCAGTCCTGTAATCTGCTTGCGAGACATGACGTGGGGCAGCTCTGGTCGACGTCCAAAAATCAACGCCCTGCCAGTCGTCGCTTTCAACGCTTGTCCGCGGCGATTCGAATACCCTTTCTACGCAAAAATCTGGAGCAGGCATCGGTGTTGGAATGAAGTTTGGGAAAAGAAACACTAATACTGGCTTATTCATACATACCTCTCCCCGATGTACACGCCTCGAGCGTCACTGTCGAATACCATCTCCTTTGTACCTACCCATCTCCTTGACTAGTATAGCATTTCGGCGGGCTGCATCAATGCATTTCCTCGTTACTCTCGTGTTGATCATAGGTGAACTAGGCATGTAGAGGACTTTCCAGCACTGAATATATCTAGTAGATTCTACCCTGCGTCTTGCAAGACATGCGGGAGTTTATGCAATTGCATCTGACCTGCAGCCTGGATGTGTTATGACGTTTCAAGGGCCAAAATCTTGGCGACTCACATGCCAACTGACTCGCACGAGCCATCCACCCATCTGTCATCCCCGCGTCAAGCTACCCACACGACAAGCTATTTGTTTTGCCACACCTGCAGCTGGCAGAAATAGGCAATTGAAGATTACAAACTTTAGCAGCGATATAAGCTTGCTCTGGCTGCCTCCTGTTGTCTGTGGTACGAACGTCACCCACAAACCTATGGAACGATAGCACCGCGTGTCCCATGAACACACCTAGCAATGGAAAAATACAGCCAATTCCGTGACAAAGGTATGCCCCCTCATTCACTTAGTGAATTCATGCGCATGAGCTGATTAACGCGGCAGGTACGGCTATAGCGCCCTTTTTGCCTGTGCCTCCGGCTCCGGTAAGCCTTGCATGGACGCCAATCTACGCCTTCCTCTTTCTCTGCCGCATACCTTTCGTAGTCGGGCTCTCAGTCTTCTATTTTGGCATCGTTGAATGGCTGCCTGTAGGCGGTACAATCAAATATGTTCTGCTGTGGGCGCTGTTGGGCTTGACTGGAGTCTGGTGGGTGGACTTCCAGGTCGACGGCGTGAAGCGTGGGTACGTCATTCTCCCAGCGCCCAAGGAGGATAGAGAGGCTAACAGACTTCCAGAAGACTATCTGAAGCAAAGGAGCACACTCCTCAGGCTGGCACCATTATCGCCTCCTCGTTCACGTCCCCTCTCGACCCACTCTACCTCGCGGGCATCTTCCAGCCCATCTTCACGCGCTCATACCCAAGCAGCCGCAAAGTCGAGCCCATCACACTTTTCCGCGCGATCCTTCTCGCATTCGCGCCTCCCACAATCATCCCCCAAGATGACTCGAAACTCGTCACCCTTGCCTCCCTCGTAGAAGCAAACCCCAAGAGCATCATCTGCGTGTTTCCAGAATGCACTACCACCAACGGCCGTGGCATCTTGCCGTTAAGCCCCAGCTTGCTGAGTGCAAAAGGCAACACCAAAATCTACCCAGTAAATCTACGCTACACGCCTCAAGACGTCACGACACCTGTCAGCGGCGGATACATCAGTTGGCTCTACCAGCTGCTCTCGAAACCTTCCCACCAGATGCGCGTTCGTATCGCAATGCGCGTGTACAACAGCCCCAGCATCGATTCTCCGGCCAAGAAGCCCGAGACAGCTGTCGGGTCTGGGTACGAATCCAACGTCTTCGACACACCAGACCTCCGCAACGGCGCGAGTAGTAGACTTGAGAGGGAGACGGGCATGGACATCACCACTGGCGAGACAGAAGGCGAGGTCAGTATGCAAGAGCAGAAGGTTCTTGACCGTGTTGCAGAGGACCTGGCGAGACTGGGACGGGTGAAGAGAGTTGGACTTGATGTTGGTGACAAGATCGACTTTCTGAAGGTCTGGCTGAAGAGAAGACGGTGAGCGGGTGCAGCGAAGCAATACAAAGAGCATGTCAAGAAAAGACTGTGGCCACATTTAAAGAGATTCACTATCCAAAAATCGAACGTCTTCCACAAAGCCATGGCAAACATCCGCCTCAAAGTTCCAGTGCCAGAGTAAACCTCATCGTCTGAATAATACATCCAACGAGACCTCCACAGACCCAACTCGCACATGCAAATTGCTAGAGTCCTCTATGAACATCGCTTTCTCGCGCAAAAAAAAACTATTTGCATCTCTGCTTTCGCCTCTCGGGCTTGGGCTAAAGAACTGGCAGAAGCAAAAAGAACGTTTTCGTGATCCCAGACTTACCGGGCACGGAAGCTAGTGTCGCTTCTGTGGATCGAACACAGTACCTCCAGATTTAGTGACTGACAACTTCAGTCTGGCGCTCTCCCAAGTGAGCTAAAGCGACTGGATTTATTGGTTGTTGATAGATGGAAGCATAAATAAAGATATGTATTAAAAAACATTGGGATGTAGTCAGCTCGCAGGTTCGGACACATCATGGTTGTCTGGCTCCCACCGGAAGTAGGCCGTGGGATCAGGGTATAGGATGGAGCATTCTAATGGTGTGGGGCCAAACCTCGCAAAAAAACCCTACTGTCCATTCACAGGGCCTTGACAATTCACCCTCACAGTTGGGATCATCCGAGTGCGTGAGTGTGCATGAGCGAGTGCGTACAAGAGAGCTGCAATATGTTGCAGATTGTAGATGTCTATTTGTAGTTTTATGGTATCATATGCACATCCCAGGACTTGGTGCCGGTTATGGCTTCTTTCGTAGATATAGACCAACCATCGAACTCCAACCTCAGAACCCCGAGGCACAGTACCCAAATTTTTTCACGCGCTCACCTGCTCGCTATTCTCATTGCTGATGTCTCCTTCTAGAACTCGCCGTTGATCTTCAGCCCGGCGACGCCGTTGGCAACACCTTCCGCAGAAAGTCCATTTGCAGCGCCGCTCTGGTAATCCCTCGTGATCTCATCAAGCATGCCTGCAGACGCAGCAATGAAACCGAGGTAAGGACGGCTGGGATCCAGGACTCGCGAGAGGTACTCGGGGTGGAACTGCACACCGACATACCACGGGTGGTCCTTGATCTCGACGACTTCCATACGTACGCCCTCCTCGTCCTTGCCGACAAAGTGCAGGCCGCCTTCCTGCAACTGGTCGATGTACGAAGGGTTGACTTCGTACCTGTGCCTGTGGCGCTCGAGGATCTGGTCGCTTCCGGCGTACAAGGCGCGCAGCTTTGACCACTCGGAGCCGGGCTGGAAGAGTGTAGGACGCAGACCGAGGCGCATCGATGCGCCCATGGTAGTCTTGTCGACCTCGGGCATGAACATGATGAGCTTGTTCGCGGCGTCGCCGTTGAATTCCTCAGATGTAGCGTCCTTGATGCCACAGACGTTTCGTGCGTACTCAATGACAGCGATCTGCATGCCTAAGCATACACCAAGGTAGGGCTTCTTGTTCTCGCGTGCCCAAGTCGCGGCTGCGATCATGCCTTCTGTTGCACGCGAGCCAAAGCCGCCGGGGACGAGGATACCAGATGCCTTGACGATCTCGTGCCATGCGTTATGGAACTTGGCTGGGTCGCTCTGCTGCATCTTGGGCTCAAGGTGGTCGCTGTCGATCCAGCGGATGTCGAGCTTGCGCTTGCAGCGCATGGCAGCGTGCTCGAGGGACTTGACGACCGAGAGGTATGAGTCCTGGAGCTCAACGTACTTGCCAACAAGAGCGACTGTGACGGGGTCGTGGAAGCGGGTGTCGTTTCCTGTAAGGTGCTTCCATTGTGTCCAAATCCTGTCGCCTTTCTGTGTCATAGATTGTGGGATGGTGATCTTCTCGAGGGCGAGGAACTGGCGGACGAGAGGGATCAGCTTCTGTTCCTCAAGAAGCATGGGGACTTGGTAAATCGAGGGCATGTCCTTGACTACTACGACCTGCTCAGGTTCGACCTGGCAGAAATTGGCCAGCTTCTCAGCGACTGAGGGCTCGAGTTCGCGCTCGCAGCGGCAGGCAATCTACACAATCAGCGTTTTCTCTCTCCGCGGGACTTCGTGGGTGACATACCAAATCCGGGATCATACCGTTGCTGCGTACGGTCTTGATGGCGTGCTGTGTAGGCTTCGTCTTCTGCTCTCCGTGGATAATAGGCACGTATGAGACATGAATCTGCATGAAGTTGTCCCTGCCCGCCCGCCTTCTGAGCTGAGCGAGAGCCTCCACAAATGGCATGCTCTCCATGTCTCCGACTGTGCCACCAAGCTCGATGATGCACACATCAGGCTCCTCGCCTGTGTCGTCGACGGGTATGCGCGCGACCTTCTGGACCCATTCTTGGATCGCGTCTGTAATGTGCGGGACGACCTGCACCGTCTTGCCCAGGTAGTCGCCCTTGCGCTCACGCTCGATGACGTGCTGGTAGATCTTGCCAGTGGTGATGTTGTTGTCGCGGGTCAGAGTAATGTTGAGGTAGCGCTCGTAGTTGCCGAGATCGAGGTCGACTTCACCGCCGTCGGAAAGAACGAAGACTTCACCGTGCCTGCACGTTGCTCAGTATGCTGCCTAGAGCCTCAGAAGACCCTGGAATTGGGGCCCGGCGTACTCTTTAGGATTCATAGTCCCTGCATCGACATTAAGGTAGGGATCGATCTTGATCGAGGAGACGTGCGCAGGCTGTCAGTAGAGCCTGGGTGCATTGCGGCGCTGGCACTTATCTTGAGGCCGATCGTCTTGAGTAGCAGGCCCGTCGAGGAGGCTGTGACGCGTGGGGTAAGCGTGCGCACGCGTGAAGGACCCTCAGCCGCCGAGTCTTACCTATGATGCCCTACATGCTGAGGTTAGTTCTACGGTCATAGTCTACAACATCTACACGCTTACCTTCCCCACGCCGCTGATAACACCACCTGACACTAGCACGTACTTCATAATTGCTTTCAGTGTCCTGGCTACGGTTTGGGGAAGGGAAGGAAGAAATCTCAAGGGACGCGGCGCGTCGTCACAAGAAAATTGTAGCGTCCCGCCCACTTTGGTACGGAGTGGGGCGCGGGATAACAACAACCAGTCAACTCAGCCGAGAGCAGTCTGCAGCCGTCGATGCACTCAACTTTGCTTGGACGAATGGACTTGTGAGAAGAGTGTATGGCAAGTAGAAGGAATGGGATCAGTTGTGCAAGTATCTATGTGCAAAATACAGGCTATCAAATGGTATCGTGCAAATGCCCCGCTAACCTTACATGCCGTACCCAGCAGCTGCGCCCGCGTCGAGCAGGAACGCTGCCGTGGGTCGAAGGACGTTGTTCATCATGTCGTCAAATGCCAATCGATATCCGCAGAAAATGCTCCAGGTATCCAAGATATAACTGTACCGCCCAGTGCGAAGGAGAAATGCCCGCCTGCCTGCAAACACCGCGCGTTGAAAAAAATCTGATCGCAGGGGAGAATCGCATCTTACATCCTGCGTCGCCGTTTCATCTCCTCGTCTTCCTCGTGCTCTTGGCTGGCGGTGAGACGCTTACGAGCCAAGGCCTTCTCATTGCCCTTCTTCACTTGGATGTTGCATCCTTGCAGCTTCAGCGCCCTGGTGAGCGCACTGCTGGGACGCATGCCTGGGAAGTCTTTTGCCGTGTACACGGTAAAGACATCGCTCATTACTTCTGTTAGTATTGGCGAGGATCCTCCCACGTGTAGATTCATGGGGTCGATGCGCATGAGCACGAATCGAAGGCGATATCTGCCATGTGTGCGACACGACAAGTCAGGGAAGCAAAAAAAGCACCCTTCGTGGTCGTGTTCATCCTTGGCGACAGAGGGCGAGGCTACCAGTTGCCCCATGAGCCTGCGCGTGGTTCGGCGGTCCGGTTGAATGAGCGCCGTCTCCTCACTGGTCCCGTCCGCATTCCACAACGTGCAATGCACCACGTTAAGCGAGTACCGAAGCTCCTCTTGCTCGGCTATACCTGTCTTTGGATCTGTGACGAGCAGCTGGATGATCGGGGGTGGATCTATCACTCTTCGATCTCGTTCTCCAAACCCACATGCCCTTGCTGCGACAGGTTGTTGCCGCACGCGGAGTTCGAAACTCAGTTTCCTGGGAATGTTAGTTGTGTTCCACGTCTGCATCTTGACACGAGCATGCTTACAGTTGATCATTGTACACAGGCTGTTTGATCGTGCCAGGTAATGGGATCGCACGAACGTCTTTTCGTGCTGGAGGACCAGGTGCATTGGGTTCGGGGTACGCTACCGATCCCAAGGGAGCTGCTACAGATCCTCGCTGCGAGTGTGAATAAGAGCCAACCGATCCACGGAATGTACTACTCGAGGCGTAGCTCGGTGTGTATCCAGGTGATGGGAGCGGGGCATAATGTCTTTGCTGCGAGGGCTCGACTGGAGATGCAAGAGACGAGTATGGCTGCTTATGTGGTGCATGATGTATATGCCGAGGCTCGTCGTATGGCTGATAGCAATGCTCGTTCCACTTTCTGTCTCTACTATCATACTGCGAGCGAGGAGAGACCGGTGGCCCATAATTTCGAGGCGAGTACGGCGCGTCTGTCCGAGGTGATGTGTAGGTACTGCTGTGATGTACTAGCTTCTCCAGAGGTGCTGCCGGTATGTAATGTGCTGTAGATGCTTGCTGATGCTCGTGCCGTGGAGGCGGCCCGGAGTGGATGGAAGGTAAGTGACCGACAGGTGAGCGAAATTGGTAATCCGTCCGTGGTGGTACAGCGTCGGGTGGAATCTCTAGCTGCTTGAGTTGTATGGGTGGGGGCAGTCGTCTGTGATTGAAGTCCAGAAAGCCTGGAGGTTGGAAGACAGGAAGCTTTTGAGTTTCTGTCATGTCTGGAGCTGAGGGAGAGGTGTTTGACAGAGGAAGAGACGGCAGCGGAGAGGGTGGACGTGGTGGTTGGGACATGCGTGTATTATCATTTGCTCGGACCAGGACACGATGCACAAGGCCGAATTGGGTGGTCCACACTGTCCACTTGTATTCAGTTCGGAGGTTCCTTCACACTTCGGGAGCGCTAGGGAGTCGTGCAGTGTTGGACAGAACGTCAGGAATGCGGGCACTGCCTTGACTGTGGCGGCGTGAGAAGTTTATAGTTCAGAGTCCCCTTGTAGGCGAGCCTGAACGTATCTGGATCGCGAGCAGCCAGATCGCCGCGCAAATGCTTCAATTCGGTTACGTCGACGTTGGGTGGAGGCGCTCTGATGCTAAGACAACGGGCACCCGGGAGTGAAAAAGGATGCAGACGGGGGTGGCCCGCAATATACCTTGTCAATAGGCAAGCCTCATGCCAACTGTCTAGAAACGCCGGTTCGGAGTATAAAATGGGCCAGGTAAACGACGAGGTCAGCAGGGGCAGGGCGATACGTGAACATGTATACTTGGCAAACAGGCCGTACTTTCCTGAAGAAGTGAGTGGAGCAGAGTGGATTGACGTATAGCGTCTCGAGGTCCTGGAACGCGCAGTGGTGAGTTCTGCTTGTGCAAAGAAACAGTTTTATGATGCCCGTGAAATATCCAGGGTAATGCTAGACTAGTCGCTGCATGTGTCGCAGCAGCGCCCACTTTCTCTCAATTGCGCAGGCTTGCATGCAGGAGTGGACGTCTGCTAGGAGCGCTGAGAACTCTGATTGCTCCGAACATATCCTCTCGTGGTCCAACGGGCGAGGGAGATGTTTCTAGCTCGCTGCCGGGTGCACGCTGGCTTTGCTGAATTTTCGTGGGGCGTTGCCGAATAGGCTCGCACCCGGATAAAAGAGACAAACAATGGTCGTCCCCAGGTTTCGCAAGTGAGTTGTTGTTCGAATCACGGCTGCCAGGGTGTTGCACACTGTAACCTGGCAGCAGCCAATTTGGCGCAATATGCCAGATTACCACGTAACTCGGTCGATGGTCACCGTCGAGCGGAGGTAGCATCGCGAAGCATCTGCCCAGCCAAAGCATGCGAGGACAGCTGGCATGAGGGCACGGTGAGCGTCCACATCGAGCCAGCAGCCTAGCAGGCCGCGGTCGGTGTGTGAGCCTGCGAGGGTCCCGGGGGGAGCTGCAGAGACGAACCTAGATGTTGAACATTCTGATCTGGCAATTCCCATGTCGCCCAATCGTGGGCCGGTGCGCTGCAGCTAAGGTGATCACGGCTGTTTCCCTGCGACAGCTGGTCGTGTTGTCTCTCCGCAGAGCGACTCGTGTGGGTCGATCCTCAGAGGTTCCCTGTGCCGCGGTGGATGGACGGGACCAGCGCACTGCCTCCTCGGCACGGAGAGCCACTCAGGATCCCATCCGTTTCCCAGGTTGGCGGAAGTATCTGCGCGACGTGCAGAACGGTCTCATGCACCACAGTCAGTGACATAAGACAGCCTTTCCTCACCTGGATGCCGGACTCTGGCTTGCAACGGACACGGCCGCCATGGCTCGTTTGTGGCTTGCGCTTGTCTCGGGTAGAGGGCGTTGTTTCTGGTAGCGAGGCCATGAGAGACATCTCGCGGCTAGCCATCGAGCACAAATCACCCTATCGCCGCACAACTCATCCGTTGTGTGCCGCCAAACGGGAGTGCTGGCAGGGTGCGAGTGGGGGCGAGTGCCTGCGCGTAGCCATCATGGGACACGACCACACACATGGCGTGTCCCAGGACGAGATGTGTGGTTGCGGTCCTGCTCCAGCGGGAAAAAGCATCGCAGCCTTGCACCCACTGTTTCAAGGTCGGGCCAGTCGCGCCCTCTGCCGCTGCCAGGCGGGCAATACAAGCCTCAAAAGCACTGTTGCGCTCCAACGTTGGTCTGTCCCACATCAAGCCCTGGAGTGAATGTGGAAATGTGGACCTCTGTGGGACCCTCGCTGCCCTGAAGCCGGTCGAGTAGCACTACACCTCGACTACCCTGGCCCTCATAGCGCTGCGTCAATACGCTAGCGCAGGCCTCTATTGACTGGAATCGTCGCGTCTGCTTCGAGCAGGTCCCTGGGCGAGCAAAACATACGGGCAGCCGGTTCTGTATGCGGTGCCGGCACCCTGGAGCAGTTCTCGCTCCGCTCTGTGCTACATCAAGCGGTTGCATTCCCATTTCGGCGTCTTCTCTCACAGACATGCATCACCCTGCTTGCTCAGGTGCACATTCGCTGGTCGTTGAAATTGGGTGTGGTTGACACTAGCTAGACAATGGCTTCATGCTGGCTCCGTGGCTGGTGCTCGCGTTGCTCAGAGGGGCACCTGCCGCGTCTACTATTACGCGAAGCCGCCATTCACCGTTCACCCTCACCGCCCGCCTCAGACATCCTTTGCCCTGGCATCGCCGGCGTGTAAACATCTCGCCGCTCGCCCAATCCCTAGACGTGTAGTCGCCCACTAGATAGGTTACCGTCGACAGTGCTGGGAGGCCAACCGAGGAAATCCTCCGCTCACGATCTGCACAGGACCCTCACACCCTCGGCAGCGCATTCAATGGCCACCACCTGGGGAAACTACACCGGTATATTTTCCTCTCTACCTGGATCGGTGAGCATCGTGTTTCGGGTTTCGCGTGGCTGCAGATGCATCATATTCAAATGCTTACGCTTATTATCCAGACTACACTGGTCCATCACGAGCTCCCGGATCAGCAACTCATACTCTCGACGCCCGTCTAAACCTGCTCACACGTCTAGTCCCGGGGATCGTCGCCGCGAAGACCTGCCTAGACGTTGGTTGCAACGCTGGAAATGTTGCGTGCCAGCTTGGTAAGTGGAAGGGTGCCCCTGCTTGGATTTTAAGCGACTATACCTCCCAGCTTCTGATATTGACTCATGTTGTAGCGTTCGAGTTTCATGCAGCATCAGTCACTGGCGTTGACATCGACTCCAAGCTAGTGGCCCAAGCCGAAAAACTTCTGGCACTCCGCTCTTCACGTGCTCGTCCGCCGACTGGCAGTTCACAACCTGTCGTGGATTTCTACCCTGTATCGGCAGTCCTTACTCATGGATACCGCGTCGAGCCGAAGAGCAAGGTCTCCCGCATCTCATCACCCGCGCCAACAGCCTCAGATTGGCCTTGTGTACAATTCGTCTCCGCAGATTGGGTTGCATCGGCAGACCGGGCAATTTCTGGTCCATACGACGTGATTCTGGCCCTCAGTGTCATCAAGTGGATACATCTGGAACATCTTGATGAGGGCGTGACGATCTTCTTCAGGAAATGTGCGACATGCCTCCAATCTGGCGGCCATCTTGTCATTGAGCTGCAGACCTGGGAATCGTACGAGAAAGCCGTCCGGCCAAACCACTCACCCCACTTCAGCGAGAATCTGAAGCAGCTGGTGTACCGTCCAGAAACGTCATTCGATGGTCTGTTGGCAGAGCAAAGTTTGAGGCTCATTGCTTCATCCACCGACTTGCCGCGGCGGATCAACGTCTATCGCAAAGATTGAATCTCGGGGCTTCCTTCCAATGGACGAAGCGCTTCTGTCCACATCGTAGACAGTCGCCCGGGGATCGCAAGCCGCTCGCATTATTCCGACCGCACACTATTTCCAATGCAATCCAGACACGGTCAAGTAAGATACTGGTTGCGTCAGCGCGGCGCAATCTATCCGAACCTATATCTTCATCAGATACGAACAAGCAGACCGTTGCACTCGAAACTTTATCGATCTGGTCCCGACGAAAGGTCAAGATGCCCTTCAGATGGCCCGTGTCGTGCATTCTGCCGTTTACCCAGTTGCATCATGTGGAGATTGAAAGCTCGGCATATAGGCGTTACGAATCGTGACTTACGATACAAGTTCCTGCCCGAGCACTCCGACCAATAACCAAAGACTCCCAGCGCAAGACTTGGCGATAAAGGTGACCATGCCTTACCAGGTCCATCGGACTCGGGTGGCTGCTAGAGAATGTGGCATGTCTTGAGTGGTTTCTGATTCGCTAGATTCAGATAAGGTTCCGTTCCCCTTTCTGACTAACAAAACGGGCAGGTACCCATAGGCAGGACCCGTTTCGGGCCTTTGCTTGCCGTTGCGAGGTCTTCCTAATTGCTATGCCTATCACATCAAACAATTGCGGGTTCATATGCCCAACACGGCTTGCAAATCGTACGATGTTATCAGCCGATACCCAATGAAGTAACAGTGCAAGAATTACGTGGATCAGCACTGCATTGTCACAGCAAACAGATAGGTCGTTAGTCTCGTTCTGATGCAATAGCGATCACGTTGGGAACACTCAGGACTCGACCTTTGCAAATTACAGAGCACGTCTATGCGACCATGCAACCATCCTGATTCGGGGTTGGTTACGACTCATGAATTTTTCGGGAATGCTCAACGATCTCCGCAATTCTTCGAGGTGGGTAATTGCCTTCCACGATGCGGTGGAGAACTGTCTGCGCTGATGTTCACATCACTGCATGATCATCAGCAGGTCACGAGATGAATCTCTTGGACACCGATCAGAATTTGCTCTCTGCTTATTGTTCCCCGCGTCTTAGCAATCTTTGAATCTGCGGAACTCTATAGGTCCGGTGCAGCCATGCCAGCAACTTTCGGTGCTTCAAACATAGCCGAGCACGCGTATGAGATCTCTGCGTGGAGTAGAGTCTCGTAATGAGTCGGAGGGCCGCAAACTAATTGTGCAAACAGACAAAGTTATTTGCACCTTTGCAGCGACATACTATGCTCTTTGCCTTTATTCACGATGATCAGGATTTGCTGCGCAGGTACCTACCCTTTCACGAGTCTCAGCGATCAGCCGCTTGTATGATAGCTCAAGTGTAAGATGATGTACAGCGCATGTACACAAGTCGAAGGACCAAACAGTATCTGGAGAGTAGCTTCAGTGCAGCTGTGGCCCATCAGGGGCAATCCAAGCGACAGCTGAAGCACTGATGTGGCTCGAACCGATGCAGCAGCATTTGACAATGCGAGGAATCCAAGCCACGCAGCTCGTTGGCAGCTCACCATCACAGCCCCACCGAGCTTTCGAGATCTAGTACGTTACCGCTAGGAGAGCGCCTCTCATCCCACCTGTGGTCTCGAACCTCTACTTTAGGCTCCCGACTTATCTCGACATCATCGGTACTACAGCCTCAGCCACAACAAGACTCTTGACAAAAACACAGGTAACCCTCAGCTCCAAGAGCGACCCTCGACTCGCCATGACTACACAACGAACGTCCGCGCCAAACGCTACATCGCAGCCAAACTGACCTACGATTCGACACTGTCATCGCTCGCCAGCGCCAATGAAGCCCAGCAATAGGTACTCGGGACACGACAGTGGGCATGTATGCGGCCTTACGGGGCGAAGCACGCCTTCTCCCAAACGATCGATATGGCAGTCAACAACGGTTCTTGTATGCACGTGGGAAGCGATCACCAGTAGTCTGATGCGCGCATCTAAGTCGTGATGGCATTCACCATAATATCATGTGGATACGAGGCTGCCATTGTATTACTCGCTCGACGATTTGTATGCGTTAAGCTGACTGACCGGAGGACAGGTACGTTCCTGAGACCCAACGAATGTAGCTCACGTTCACAGGAACGGTACGTTTGAGCCACCTTCGTCTCGTAGCATGAACGAGCAGTATCTTCAAGCCTTCTGGTAGTGCGGCCGCAATCGTCAATTGTCCGGAACTCGCATCATCTACGCGCCAACATTGTCAGTGTGCTGCTGGGCCCCTCACGAACGCGCACAGTCTCCGAAAGATCGTTCAGCCGTCCAGTAATCGTTGCCTAAGCAATGCAGTGGAAGCTCGCACACTTGCTTGTTGCATGAGTGTCTTATGACACGCACCTTGTGTCCCGTTGCTGCAGTTGCTCCAAAATCCACGGATATTGAACAAACGACCGGCACCCGTGGAGTTCGCTGTCCATCGTCATACGACGAAAAGATAGCCGAGAAGCATCACACTGATCCTTATTACTACGAGAAGCAAGTGGTGCAATGGTATCCAGCTTCTACGATTCAGCATGTAGTTGTACCAGTGGAGCAAATGTATATATCACTGCATCATAAGCCGTAGCAAGACCCCACTACCTCTATACATGGATGGTTTCTCAACTTCATGATCTTACAAAATCTCAAATTGTGGATCCGTCTTTCTTGCTAGCACAGAATATACTCAGAGAACGTTAAATTGCTCTCGCAAGCGCTCCGCGTTGAGCTAACCATACCGAGAGCCTTGCAAGCAGTTTGGAAATACAAAGATAGTGTCGCCATGGAGCATGCTTTTGGTGCAGATCTGCCTACAAGGACATCCGAAGCCAGTAGGCGAAGAGTTTACCTGGGATCTACGCATATGGCACAGCAGAAGACTGCATCTAAGACAAAGGCACAATGACGCCGTCTCATATTGTCGATATTTGTGCAGCATGCACATGCCTGAATCATGAACCGCATTCATCCTGCAAGCTGCGCTTTCCTCCATTACCGTATCAATCGTATAGGGTAACTGCAAGACGCATGATGCAGGCTTCGTCAAGGCCAAACTCGTGACAAGACTTATTGCCGTCAGCCACTTTTGTGATGTCTACGTCGATTTCCACGCGTCAACGTCGTCCTTGCCTTTTTAAGCGCCGAGAGAAGACAGAATTAAGAAGCGTGCAGGCGTGGCTCCAAAATAGGCAAAAGCCATTGCTGCACTGCTCAGAACCTTCCTTGCGCCTTTGTTACACGACGACAACTCATCAGCAACTATTCCATCTCGAGCGGTGTGAACCGCTCTCCTGATGCACAGCGTCGCGCCCTCGATCGAACCTCCTGCAGATAGCCTCGCACCCTGCGCGCACGATTACCAGCGGTCCTTGAGGCTGACAGTCGGGAAGACGGGCTTCTTTGACGTTGGATTGCGGCTGCCACGTAGCGGCTGAGCGGCAACGTGCGGTGACAAGTATTTTCTTGCTGACAGGATAGATTTCAGGGCCGTCGTCGCCTCACGGCACAGTCGCATCCCAGAGGCAGAGCTTCTCGCCCTCTCACAGGCTCACCAAAATTGCAGCCGCACAATGCTAGAAGCCGGCTTGTCGCCATGCCGCGAGGGCAATCCAGACCTATCGCCGCTAAATGAGTGGCGGGAGCGCTCAGCTGAAGACGTACGCCAGTAGCAACCAGGCCTGCAGCCAAGGACTGCATCGTCGAATCTCACAACAACAAATACTTGTATGAGTCGCAACGCGAAGTCCGTGAAGATGATCAAATCGCAGCTGTATATCTTCGCAGTTCGCGCTCTCCGTGTTGCAAGTCGGACCCCGAAAGCACAGCTGCTACGCCGCCAGCGCCGTCGGTCAGCCAGCCATACAATATTACTGCATGACCATATCTGTCCTGATGTAAGCATCAGCTATTTTACACGTATGTCAAAGTGCGCCTTATGCGGCGTCGAACATGGCAAACTGTGCCGTTGAGCGCCGGGCTGCACGGCGTGATGCGGCGTACGATGAGCTTCAGTATAAGAAGCCTCAGGGCTGACAACAAAATAGGCCTAACGAGATCCGCGCGGACCTTTCACGATCCTTCCTGCAGATCTGGTGCCCTGGTAATTTCGAAGTCAGCTTACATGTGGCCTTGCTGCAACCGTCCACAACAAAGGCGAATGACCAACAAGTCCAGGTGACACAGACCGAACTAAACGACCATTTCTGATCGACGCCATCCGTGTGCGGGGAGAGACTGCCTAAGCTCTCAAACGCATCTCATATACTTGCTACTATCAGTGCTGCAGGAGAGACCGATCGTCCACGGTGTGAGTGATTGCGCAGGCCCCTGGATCATCAAGGCTGCATAGGCAATATCTCAGTCGATCGCAATCCGGAGATGCCACCAGCAAGCTCGTCCTTCACAGCCCTCAACGTGCCAAGCGATGTCGTACCGGAATACATGGGGTCATTCACGCTTGCCGCCCCACCAAATACGGATCTGTGGAGGAAGCCACCTTCCCGAGACACATCTACAGCTCCTGTACTCTATACAGCCTTGCGCAATCCTTTCATTGCAGCCGAGGTCACTGTTTCCGCTGATTGGGAGCTAGAGTGGGATCAAGGAGGCCTGGTCATCTTTGCAGGCGCACCACCAGGCCAGACAGCGCCAATCATACCACCGCCAGAAGTACCTGCTGTCGTTTCTATAGCCCTCGATGATAGCATAACAACATCTATTACAGGGTCGAACATACAGCACAGACGAAGGGCTTCAAATTCGCGGATACCGATATCTGAGTCAGGCCACCCGCCCCCTCGATCCTGCAGCCCTCCGCCAGCGTACGTTGCGCCCGCACCAGCATCGAAGTGGGCCAAGGTCGGTCTCGAATTCTGCAACGGCGCATGCAACGCAACATCCGTAGTCGCCAATTCAGAGGGTGCGGACTGGGCTCTTACTTCTCTACCCGCTTACCATGCACGGCGACTGGATTTGCGTGTCAAGATTGAAAGGATAGGCTACGCCCTATGGATCTGGTACGAAGACGAGATGCTGGGGTGGAAGAAGCTGAGGGAGGTCACATGGTTCTTCTGGGGGGTTGAGGATAAGGCTGTAAGAGTTGGAGTTTATGCGAGTCGGCCGGCGAACTTTGGGATCAGTATGTTTGATAGCAGGAATGCTGCTTCTAACATTGGTATGAGAAACCTATGTGTGGATTTTGAGGGCTTGGAGATATTCTGAGCCGGCTGGAGACGAAGCTAGTGTTTCGTGCTTCTTCCTTGCTTTGAGTGGAGGAGTGTTTGTCTTTGTGTGCAATTATTTGCATTTCATACTTCTTAGTGTATCTATTCGGTATTCAGCAGCCTGCTTACAGTCCGACGACTGGTGGCTACATGTAATGTTTGTATTGGTACGCTTCGAGGACACCAACATATCGGTAATCAAGCCCGACCTTTTGAGAGCGCAAATTGTGTCAAATAAGACGCGAGGGCGATACGTGGACACCACTTCGCCACATCTGTTTCGTACATGTCGCCGTGAATCTGCAAACCTTACTCCTCTGTCATCTCCTCAACAGCGCTCTCTGCCGCAACTCCATCAGCGCCGTCGGAGAATTGACTGTCGTTCTGGACCTGAGTGTTGGATGCAAAATCCAGATTGAGCGAAGGGTCGAGAACTGTAGACCCGCTTTCGAAGCTTGGGAACCGAATCGGCTGAAGCTGCTGCGGCGCGTCCTCCTTTGGCTCACGGACAGCTTCACACTTCTTGATGAAGTCGTTGTTCGTGCGCTTCTGGGCCATCTCCTCATAGTAGCACCGCTCGTAGTACTCGGCAATTCGGTTGACCTTGCAAGGACCATGCTGCTGCACAGGCCGGTCGAGAGGAGCAGGGCGCTGATGGGCGACGCGGTCAGCTGTAGGCTCGGCCAGATTGGACTCTGCGACTTGCGGACCGGGAGCGGACTTGAATAGAGTAGGAGCCTCGCGCTGAACCATCTCACGGTATTCCTTGCTCATTTTCGTAACCTTGGCGAGGTAGTTGTTTAGGTCGATGTTTTTCTGATGCTCCACATCTATATCTTCCCTGAACTTGCCGATGATCAGCTGCATCTCCTGGAGTGAGGCACGTAGCTCAGTGTTGTGTTGATCGATTGCTTCGGTCCACTGGCGAGTGGTGTCGGGGTTTTGGAAGTACCTGGTCTCGCCATTCGTGATGTCGACGACGTGGTGGCTAACTTGTGGACTGGAAGATTGCACAGCACGGGCACCACCCATCTTGTGCTTGGCTCCGTCTGTTGCTGCTTTCTCGGCCTCCATGACGTATATGGTATCCGTCTTACGCATAACAATATCCGGGAAGCCATCAAACTTCACATCGGTCGGAGTCATATCCCATGTCAACGTTATCTGAACCGCGTGCCCGGGAGTTTCTTGGGTGCCGTTTTGGTAGCGGTAGACAAAAATCCAGTCTTTGCCGTACTCCTTACCTCGGTACGCACAGTAGGCATTGAGACGGGGTCCGAAAGCTTCGTCAGCGTGCATACGGAGGATAGAGAATATGGGCTGGCCATTTCTGTCATAGGTGTTACTGTGGATGCGTAAGTGTAAATCAGGGCGACTGGGACTGAGGTAGGTGAGATTCTGCGCTTGTAGAGATGGCTGCGCACGTATCAGCTATCAGTTCACCCAGGAGATCCTCGTTTACTCACTCTGCTGGGACGACCTTCAGACCGGTTGAAGCCGCAGTGCAATGGACCACTCGCGCCAAACGGTGGAGATGTTGGGGATGGGCCCATTCCGTTGTGTGGAGCAAACTGCCTTGCCATCCCAACCTGACGGGATCCGTTCTGCTGACGAAGTTTGTGCAAGTACACCTGATTGTACTGCATTGGTCCTCCAACCGTCATGGACGGCATACCAGCATATGTGGGTTGTCTTGAGAGGTTGACAAACCCTGGCGGTACTGTTGCACCGTAGTTGCTGATGCGTTGGAGACTTGGCAAATGTTGCTGATAGATAGGTGTCGACAATCGGTTGCCCTGGTGTGATGGGGGAAAAGATGGTAGAGTCGGAAAGTTGCCACCTGAGGGGTGCATCTGCTTGAATGACAAAGCAGGCTGGTGATGACCGAATCGAAGCGCGGACACCGAGCCGGTCTGGTTCGAATTCGATAGCTCATGGTGCGTCTGTGAGGAATTTGAGACCGCCAAAGCGGCTTTTCCAGCGAATTAGTACCTTCTCATTCTAATCACCAGATGACACGATCGCAACATCAAACAAAATCCAGTACATCAACCTACACTTGCCTGACTGTTCACTCAGCCAATTAGACACTGCTGCCTCCTTAATTTGCAGCGGAACGTGAGCCTGACCTCCCAAAGGGTCAACTACGCGGTTCTCCCCGTATTCAATCACTGGCTGACCGAATGTTGAGCGCTTCTTCTTGTGTGCACGCTCCGGGCTAGTCATTGGACTGCTGATGTTCTTGCGTTTCGCCGCGTTTTGGTCTGATGTAGACGCGTCTTCATCACGTGCGGTAAACTGCCAGTGTTGAGCTTCTGCTCCCGTCAATTCCACGGACCTCGTGCCTGGTACCGCCGATGTGTACTTGATGCAGGGTACGTCTTTGCCTTCGCAGGTCCTGCAAGGTCCGTTCGCCGTCGCGCTGTCGCAGCGTATCTTCCCCTGAGCGACGCATTCATCGCAGGCCCTCCAACACGAGTTGCCGATGTGGCGCTGAGTGCGATGTAAGTGAGATTTTCGTGCGGAGTGATAGTGTAGCCCACATCTACGGAAGGTTTCGTTGCGCACTGCTTGCCACAGCGAGAGCATGCCCATCTAGGTTTGGCTGGATGGGCTGTGACTTGACCATGAGTGATCACTTCGTGTTTACACGCGTTAGCGGTGCTGCCGAGGTGACGCTTAGAGAAGGTCAGTGTATAATCGATTCAAGACGAAACAAGATCATACTTGAAGGTTTTTCCTTGAAGAATAGGACTTGCCGCAGTCCATACACTGAAAGTTTAGCTTAGCCTCTACCGTATTGCCAGAAGAAGCATCTCCATGTGAGGGTGCGGCGTTCACGTGCTGTTGAACGGCGCCTGAAAAATCGTTGCTTATAGCGCTTAAGCCAATGTTAAAAAGGATATGCACAAAGTTGCAATTCACGGGCTTACTCAATGAGCGCTTGGCTGTCGTGGGGATCCATGGCGTGTAACCTCGAGGAGCTTGACTCCGGAGTTGATCAGTCATAGGAGGACAGCTGTTGATGTAATTTTGTATCAGGAGGGACCGTGCGTGTGTGGAGCTAAACCTAGTAGCGTCGTAACGTGATTGCCAGGTCGCGGTGAAGTGAAGAAACCCTGATACGGCAGCCCCCCAAGGCAGATGGTTTGTTTGCATCTAGTCCATCACGAAGTCTTTGATCAGACAAGAGTATTGAGACGAGATTTACGTGCAGTGTCAGTAGGAATCGCCCTACTAAGAAATAGAAGTTGATGCTGCCAGTGTTGATTCAAAGCATTCATCTTCACTCTTGTTAAACTTCATTCAAATTGTTTGCGAGTATTTTACTGATGGAGACGGTACCAGGTACATGACAGAGCTGATTGTAGCCCTCATAAGCATCATGACGTTGAGAATGACATACTGAACGACTTCGATTACCTCCCGAAACATGAGGAAAATTTCGATCCTGCGGGCTAGCTCCTTTCGTAATATGGAAGACATAGTCAGGCTTGCGTAAGCTTGCGTAAGCTTTCGCAAGTTTTTTTGTACTTCATGCAGCCTTGAGAGTAGTCCATAGTTATATCTGGTGCAAAAGAGCCCTAAGAACAAGCTTATCACTGCAGCCCAACGACAACCACCCATTTGTCTCTACAAAGAAACGCCACGAGTTCGCCACGCCCAGTCACGACATCACCAGCAACTCACCGTGAACAGGTCACTGGTTTCGAAATGCACGTGAATATGAAGCCGGAACTTTGGGAAGCTTGGGCACACATCCAAGGCGGTATAGCAATGTTAGACAACTTACACACCCAGTTCTTGTATGTTGCCCCAGCACGCCTGTGTTCAGTCAGCATTGGAAGGTACTTGATGCTTCTCGATGCTTTTCGTCAGCATGAAGTACCTCCCGATGTTGACTAGACAAAGGCGCGGTGGGCAATATACAAGAACTGGGTGTGTGAGTAGCCGAATGATATGCTCCATCATTTATAGGTTCCTTATCCCCTCCAGTTTCCACCGCCTCGCCCTCCTCTGAAGCCACCTCTCCCTCTGAAGCCACCTCTCCCTCTGAAGCCACCTCTACTACCTCTTAGGTCCTCTGCCCACGGCCCGCGGTCCTCCCCAGCTTCTACGATCCTGTCGTCCTCATCAAAGGTATACCTATACTTGAGCTCTTTTTGTATCCCTCTCCCCTTCCTCACGGCCTCAAGATTCCAGTCTCGACTTGTCTCCAGCTCGAACTCCTTCAGTCGCGCTTCGCTGAGCTCGTCGCTGACCGGGAGAAAGTATAGCATTGGTTTCGCTTTCGTGGACTCAAAAAGCTCGTCCAGTGTCTTGAAAGAGTCAGACGTCTCCTTCTTTAGTTCCTCCGTCGGCGCTGTGGGTAGCGGGGCAGGAACATTTGATGCTCGACGGTCGTCAATGCTGCCCCGCGGACCTCGTGGTGCGTTGGCAGGTGCACCAGAACCGATTTCCTGGTGTATGGCTTCAATGCCGTCTCCGCCTTCATTGTAAACGACCTCGAAACGCTTTGCAGCGACTGGGCGACCGGAGGCACGCGCTTCTTTCTCGGAGGCAAGCGCGTCTTCTTCAACCTTGATCCAATCTTCAACCTTGTCGTCGGGCACGAAGTCTACCCAGATCTCCTTCCTGTTACCCTCTGGCGGCCATATAGCGCCATGCAGGCTAGCTCGAACCCGGCTTGCAGCCGTCGGGGATGTGAACAGCGCGAGGGCGTGTGTCTTCATGTTGTCCAAGAACAATGCTGACACGATCGAGGCGTCTGGTGATGACGATGGCGGCGAAGCAAGAGAAACGAGATGGGCTCGGAGCGGCTCAGGGCGTAGTGGACGCATAAAGTTGCGGATGTAGAGAGCGGACGTTACTGGGTGCATGGCTGGTACTGTAGGTCGGTCGTTGGCGAAAGCTTCTGCTGGCTTGCTGGAGCTGGGTTGTAAAAGGTCTTTGTAGCGGCTGCCATTCTCCTTCCTGTCCGGTTTAGTGTTGGAGGAGGCTTCGTTTGGCCCCCTTTGCTCTATAATCACATCATCGTCCTCTTTGGAGCGAACATCTGACATGGGCTTTTGGCTCGGTCTGGGCTTTTTTGCCAGCACTTCTTTTGTTGTGAGATCTGGAGAATTGCTTCTCCGCTTCCTCTTCCTGGTATCTGCCTCCAGCTCTTCAGTGTTCAGTCTCGATGTCTCTGCGGTCGACCTCTCAGGTATTGGCAGCAGCTCTGGTTTCTCGACAGTATCGCGCTCGTTGGGCGCTGGCGAGGGTGTTTCGATCTCCATAGCCGCATCTTGTATGTCCCTTGATTTTTCTTGTTCTGGCTGTGCCAGCCTTAGCGCTTCAGCAGCCGGCCCTGGGGTTTCAGGGAGCTCGTCTTGTGCGACAGCTGTCTTCTCGTCCTTCACATCAACCTCAGCATCTTCATCTGTAGGTTCAGTGATGTGCGGTCCAACTTGGTCGTCTCCAAGTGCCGCAGGCGCAGCATTGAATACCTCAGCAGGCTGTAGTCCTCCGATCTCTTCCTCCGCTGTAGTATCTTCAGCCGTTTGTTCGATCGCTTTCGTATCGCTCGGTGGAGGTTTGTCGCTTTCTATGTGTGAGACGGTCTCTGGCGAGCGATCTGCTGTCGGTGCAGGGATAGGTCTCGGCTCTAATTCTGCTCTGGCTTCAACTGCAGTTTGCTTGGATTCTAAGCTTGAGTCAACACTTCCGTGAGCTTGAATGAGAGCCTCAACCTACCTCCAGCTTCCGCAAGTGGCGGCCCAGGTACAGCTTCTGGATGTGTGCTTTGATCTTCGGCCTGCTTAGAGCCTTGCGCAGCAGTCCCAGGCGTATTGCTTGTTTCAGAAGCCTCAGTACCAGCAGCGTCTAATTCCTCGAGCTTCTCGATAATTTGAGCCTTCCTTGTAAGTCCGGTGCTTGGTATGCCTCGGTCCTTCAGCAGCTGTCGCAGCTGCGCGACGGTTTGCTTGTTGTAATCCGCCATTGTGGGTCCAATTCGACCAGTACGACGCGCATGCAGTTTGCGAGATATCTAAAGCTCGAAAGCGTACAGAAAAACCGAGATGGGAGCATTGGGAGACCACTGATCCCAAGGCGAGTTCAGGGTAGGTGATTGCACCTTTGACGTTCGCAGCTCTCAGAGGAACACACACGCGACGAAATGACGCTATAGTGCTTGGCGTGCAGCCGTGCGCGCCAAGTGGGTGGAGATCATCAACGGCTGTGGGGCTTCAGCCCTGTCGGTTTGTCACGCAAGCACGAAGGATCGATATAAATCGCTTCAGTCTGAACAATAATGATATTCGCAAGATGCCGCTAACCCAAACACCTTGCTTTTGCAAGACAAAGCGCACAATACACTTACACAAACCACCCACGCTGTCGTCATATGTCAACTATCCTTTCCGGGTCTATATTTGGATCCATCAGCGCGGTCGACGCCGCCTGGTCGATGATATCCTTGATATGCAAATGCTGATTGAGTCCAGCAATCTCGTCCCTGACATACAGCAAATCAACTCTAGGCAATGTCAGCAAGAGCACGCTGAGAGGTAATCAGGACTCGATCAAGACCTCGCCTCCTCGAGCTCAAGCTCCAGTTGCCTAATGCGCTCATCCTTCTCGCGAGACGATGGGTCTTGGGATTGGGCTCCTCCCTTGGTCTTCAATTGGGTGACTTCGCGAATGAGCAGCGCGATCTGGTCAGACTGATCGGCCATGACCTTATTCTGGTGCTCGAGCTGGGCCTTGATGTCGCCAAGGGCGTCTCGGAGAGCCGAAGCTGGTCCTCCGGCACTCGGTGTGGATGAAGGCACAGGGGCAGGTGCAGACTCAGTCGGGGTAGTGGCGGACTTGGACTGTGCGGGGGCGGTTGTCGGTGCGGGTGTGAACTTGGGCTGCTCGGGCTCCTTGGTGATGACGGGGCCTCTAGTCTTCTCCTCCTGCTTTGCGGCAGTGACAGATGGGCGCTGGACTGGCTTTGGCACCTCCTCAAAGCTCGACTCGCTCTCCCTATCTGATTCTCCATCCTTCTCAGCGAATCTGTCGGCTTGCGAAGACAGGGATGCGTTGTCCTTGAGTTGCGGTGGCGGGCCACGCGAGATAGGGGCGGGTGTTGGCTCCGGTGCAGGCTTGGGTGCCTCGGCCTTGACAGGCGAAGGCTGAGCTGGCGCAGGTTGGGGCGGCTTGTAGTCAGAAGCAACCTCTACAGGCGCTTCGCCGTTGTAGATGCTCTCGAGCGAGATCTTCGGTGGCAGCGCTGTCTTACCGCCAAACCACTCGTCGGCAGTGACACCAGCCTTGAGACCGTTCGTAGGAGGGAAGATGTCGCTCTGGAACATCTCGGCGCGGCGGGGGACGATGAAGGAAACAGGCTCGATAAAGCTGTCATTAACAGTCTTGAAGCAGCGCAAGACCTCATTCTCGCGAAGGTTGATACCACGCTTGGGCATGAAGGCGACACCACGCTGCGGGTTGGGCGAGGAGTATTCGGATAGATACTCGAACTTATCATTCTCGTATTCGTAGTAACGGATATTGCCGTCACTGCTAGAGTCAGTACTGGAATCGCCATAAGATGCATCGTCTGCGCTTACCCCTTGCCTGCAAGATACAAGCACTGTGTGCCATCGTCCCAGAAAGGCATGCAAACACCGGAGATAGAGTCGAGGATCTGGAAGCCACCGATGGGCTCTGAGGGGTTGCGGGGGTCCCACAGGCCCAGCTGACGGTCACTCATGCGGGAGAAGCCAGTGGTCGCAATGCGGCCGGTCTCACCCATCCATACGGCACGGCTGTTCTTCGCACCAGGATGACCGAGAACTTCCTGAGCGGGCTTTTCCTGGCGAACATCCCACACGCGCAGCTTCTTGTCTCGGCAGGTGGTGACAAGCTGGGAGCCATCGGCGCTCCAGGAAAGGGATTGAACAATGTCGTTGTGCTTGAGAGTGAGCTTGGCCTGACCAGCTTCGACATCCCACAGCTTCACCGTATAGTCGCCAGAGGAACTGGCAAGAATGCTCTCGGCAGCGGGGTTGAACAGGACGTGTCCGACTTTCCTGTCAGCGCATTAGCGGCCTGTTGTGCTGAGGATTGCACCTCCCTACCTCATGTGCCCACTCAGTCTTGCTACGGGCGAAACGTCGGCCGGCTCCTCGCCATCACTCTGCAGAGTAAAGTTCTCTGGGACTTGCCAAATGAAGACCTGCGCTTCGTGAGCCTCGTTCTTAGTGTGGTGTGCGGTGGAGTCGCACCTTGCCATCGTCTGAGGCGGACGAGATCAGTCGGTCATTGAACGGACTCCTGGAGAACTATGAGCGTCTTTCCAGCTATCTTCTCGAGTATTTGAGCGTACCAGTCGGTGTCAAGGACGGCGGCAGTGTGTCCGCGGAAGAGGGGCATCAGCTCGGGGGCGCGGCCATTCTCGTTGATGGGGATGACGGCGAAAGCACCACCACCACTTGCTTCCCAGTTGACGGAGATGTAATCGGGATTGGCCTAGAGGATGTGAGCGGTCATCTTCGGAGGTCGCGTGCGAGGCTGAGCTGACCTTGATCAGGTTGGTGTCCCAAGCGTTCTTCGAGATGCGGAGGTTGTCGTAGCATTGTTCCTACAATATTGTCAGAATGACCTGCCGCGCTTGTAGGTGTTGGAACTATACCTTCTTCGTACCCTTGCCAAAGACGTGGCCTGGTTGCAATTATCAGTTCCATCCGCCATAAGCATAGCTGACCCCGGGGGCACTCACGATACTTGGAAGCTCTCACGAAGCGGCCAGCCATGGTTGCGCTATGTGCCTAGGCTGTGCGTTGTGGATGTAAGGGAAGATGTGCAGCCCCTGAGTTAACAATTCAGTAGGCGCCGGGGGTGATGAGAGGGTCGTTCGCTGCTTCCTTGCGACGTTTCGCGCCTGCTGCATCGCCGCGGAGAGCTTGGCGCGACCCACCGAGCCGGCGACAGCATCGTCAACGGTGCCTGGTCAAGCCTTCTGCTCTCCACCACCCTTCTGCGAACACCTGATCGTCCGCTTTTCAGCTCATGGACATGACGTAGGTTTGCATGAAGGTGTTGCATATACGTTACAAGGATGGAACCGACCGTCCACGATGCACGCGTCACTCACTCAGTCCAGTGCACAACGATATCCAAATACGGATCGTTGGTTATGACGAGAGTCCATCAGAAAAGGATCTGCGCATCATCTCGATCTCATTTCAAGCGTAGAAACCTCCTGATCTTACTAACCTTCTTGACAGGTGTTTCTTCTCGTCGGTCCTCTTCAACCACGGGCTGCTCTCTATACAAGTTCGTTCCATATATTATCTCGAGCTCGCTACATTGTTCCTGTAGCCACTTTCCCCAGTCGCCATCTTTGGCCTCCAAAATCGCGTTCGTTTCTGGCATTGTGCGCCAGTCGATATCTGAAAGGACGACTACCATGCCCTGGTTGAAGCACTGCGTCTCCTTCTCGCTCCATCCCAAGAACCTATCTTCGAACACTTCCAGAACGCAATACTTATATGCCGCCTCTATCATCACATTCATACCCCTCACGTAATGAAATTGCCTACGTCGCTCTGTGCAGTCGCTAGTGTGCCAAGTAGGTAACGCACTGTGCGTGCCGTGCCTACGCCTCATCCTCACAATGAGTTGATCAATAGCACCAACGAAAGCCGGAAAACCCACTTGATTGACGACGGGACTGTGGGAGCTAATGGGGTGGTCGAGATGCTGCCATACGAGTACGGGAATATGCAAAAGGAGCTGGGCGACAGCTGCACCCAGTCGAAAGGCTGACAAGGGCATCGAGCGCAAGAGTTCAAAGGCTTCAAGGAGATCACAGCCACTAGACATGGTGAGTTCGCTGATGATTGTATCAGGCAAGCACATGCAAAGTATTCCATTTGGAGCACAATTGCATTCGAAGGATCTTTGGACGTATCGAATGTATGCAAAATCGGAATCTCACAACGCAATGGACAATGTTTCCGTGACCGGTGCACTGTTCGGCGTTGGAGCTATCGGCCAGTGTTCTAGTATCTAGTGCGGCTGGAAACATTGTCAGGTCTGTCACAATGTGTCCTTACGAACCAACATTTTACACATCTGCGCCGCCAGCACCAATAACGGGTTATGGAAGAAGCATCAGCTCGCACCCTTCCGGCCTAGAGCAGACATCGAGCGTTAGAGCTCTTCGCTATATCATCGTTTCTACAAGAAATGAGCCAGACCAAAAGTCTGGAATTTGTCTTCAATCTCCCGGTCACAATTGCATACTGCTGGATAGAGTGTTGCGACGTTATTGTGTCATGCTTTGAACCTCCATCGAACGCAACAGGACCTCGTAAGTCTTTCTGGATTGCCTATGAGCATATTTACGCTAGAGCCGTGCCTAGGTTTTAAGTACATCATGGGTTCCAGATGAACGAAGAAGTCGAGCTCATGACGGCGTTTGTTCGCGGATTTGAACTTGTGCAAGACCGTGGAGAATGAGTTGGCTGTACTCCTACGCCCTTTCATCTCCAGAGGCAACAGTTCTTCATCCAGTTGCTCTGCAGAGTGCTCCAAGTAGTTCGCCATAGTGTTGAGGTAGTCTTCCGTAGTTTCCTCGTAGCCCCACTGGCTCGCAAGGCTGCGAATTTGGTGGCGAGATCGCGCAGGCGCGAGACTTGATCTCTCAATTTCACTAGTCAATCCCGCAAGTCCGTCAAACCGTTGTGAGCGCGTTGATAGCTTGCGAGTTGGTACAGACCGCCGATGAAAAGGACATAAGCAAAGGTGAGAATCGAAATAATGTTCGCAGTTGTTGATAGAGTGCTTTCACCATCTCCACACACGCAAGCGTAAGCTGCTGGAGGAGCCATCGGGCAGCTATTCGAGGCAAAAGGCAACGACAGAATGGAAACGATACAAGCTGGAAATGAACGCACAAGCCCATGATAGAATCATGGAAATACGGGGCGAGGCTGGGAGAATCAATTCCGGTGAGCTCACGTCTTCTGGTGTGCATGTGAAAGTACCTCGCTGGAAGCCATGCTCGTTTAGACGAGGTCAACGTGACCATTGTATGCAGATATTATGGTGGTTCGGAAATCTCGTCATGCTTTTAGGTCTACGACAAACAGACTGATTGAATCGAAGACGAGGTTTGTGAGATACACCGAGGCTACGCTATAACGGCTATTGACAAAAAGGGCCGACGATAGCTTCACCAATTATCTTGTGATTCTTAAGAAATGTGCACCTTTGGGCGAATCAGATGGCGCAAAAAGTATGGCCTATATCTCCACATAAAACGATGCCTCGGCTCAGCGGTTGTTGCGGAGAAGAGCTGACCCCCGCGCATCCCTTATCCTGATTCTGCCAAACCTTCCAGCGCTCTCTCATATCACTCAAATTGACCTGCAGCATGTCTGAGAAAGATACAAAGCCTGGTGCACCTGCAGCGGAGGAAGTCGCCGAAAAGGCCGAGCGCGTCGAAGATGCTGGTTCCGCGGTAGAGAAGAAGCTCGAGGCTATCGAGAAGAAGCTCGAACTCCCGATCAAGAAAGCTCCGGGTAGCGCACTGAAGCTGCTGAGCAATGTCGACAGGACAGCGCTGAGAATAAACAAGTATGGAACAATGCACCGTAAGGTTTATCAAGCTGACCATGAGGTCATAGGCTTCTTGCAGCGCCTGGCGGGCTTGCCTCATTCCTGTCGACTTTCAACTACACACTCTATATTCTCGCATACGTGCAGACGAAGTCACCCTCCCTCACGTCACTCATCGAGAAGCTCCTTTCCCTGGTCAGAACATCGAGCGCGATTTCGAAGCCTAGCACAGCAACCCTGGTCAATGCTGGCGCCGTTCCGCCCATCGCTGCGCTTGCAGTCTTGATATCGAAAGCGCGCACAACTCTGCGCCTGTTTGGCTGCTTTCCTCTGTACGCATGGCTACGCACTCTGCTTGCCGGCCCTAAGCCAGGCTCAGACCCCGTACTGCACCGCATCGCCATCCTGCAAGCTAGCAGCTACTTCACGTACCAGGCTCTCGAGAATATCTCGCTGCTTGCCGACTCCGGCGTTTTGGGACCTGCATTCATCTCCGCGATAAATCGAGGCGACTCGAAGACTGCACGCGTCTACCTCTGGGCATACCGTGCCTGGCTCGGTGGTGTATCCTGTGACTTCCTGCGCCTGGCGAGGGAATGGCAGCTCGAGAGCGGGAGGAGGGCGACAAGAGCGAGAATGCAGGCTGAAGGCAGGGCCGTCGCGGAATACCAGGATGATGAGGATGCCAGATTCGATAAGAGATGGTGGACTGATGCCATGATCGCAAGTGCATGGTTCCCCATGGCATTGCACTTCAGCAGCTCGACTGGTGGGCTGCCAGGCTGGAATCTTGGCTGGATGGGACTGTGTGGACTGGTCGCTGGAAGTACGAGAGTAACACAGCTGTGGGCAAGCACTGCATAAAGGTGATATCTTGATAATTTCTTCTCTGGGTCATGCCTGACACAGTATTGACTTCGGTCGGTGAGTCGATTCGGCAACTGTACATATATCCGCTCTCGGGTTTAGCAGGCGTACTTGAGTAATATGAGCGGTGATCAATATAACGTGGCTTTTGGACCAATCGAACACTCCAGACATCAATGCAGAACGCCAACATGAAATTTGAATGATTGAAGGTCCATACCAGATTCGTCCATTGGTTGGCTAACCATACACGACAAGTCCAGCCGACGATAAGCAAGCGGGGAAAGCATTACTTGGATAATGCCGACCACACCGAGTCCCGAGCACTTCTTCATGAAGTGAGACTGCATTATCGGAAGCGTGATACCCGACACATAGACGCCGCAAACGACGAGGGTACAAAAGAGCGCTCTGTGTTCTCCAGGACAAGCAGGCTTCAACTAGACCTCGAGAGGCTTATCAGAACACGGAGCTACGAAGCGTCATGGTTAGTTACTTACCCTCGTTTCTCTAAGTCCTAATGCTGAACACTTCCAGGGCTCAACATCCTCGCCAAAGGATAGCTTCAACATTGTTGAGGCAGACATCCAGTCACACCTAGAGGCACTTGCTTCCGGAGCGGTCACATCAATATCTCTTGTCACCAGCTACTTGAACCGGATAGCAGCATACGACATTTCCGGAAGCTTGAATGCATTCACAGTATTCAACGACAAAGTCTATGAAGAAGCAACAGCCTCAGATGCTCGGAGAGCTCAAGGACTAGCGCCTCGGTCATTGGAAGGCATCCCTTACACTATCAAGGACAGCTACAAGTACCTCGGTCTCACAGTCACGAATGGCTCACCTGGACTGGAGGGAGTCATGTCCAGCGAGGACTCAACATTAGCGGAACGATTACGAGATGCCGGGGCTGTGCTTTTGGGAAAGACGAATATGCCCCCAATGGCTGCTGGCGGCATGCAGCGAGGGCTTTATGGCCGGGCTGAGTCACCATACAATCCAAAGTATCTCACCGCTGCATTCTCCTCGGGCTCTTCGAATGGCGCCGCATCGTCACTAGCCGGCAGCATGGCAGTGTTTGCCTTGGGTAGCGAGACAGTGAGCAGTGGTAGAAGTCCGGCGTCAAACAACGCACTAGTATGCTATACTCCATCGAAAGGCGTATTGAGCTGCAGAGGTATATTTCCATTGTACGTAACTTGTGACGTACCCACACCGTATGCGCGATCGGTCAGCGATATGCTGGCCCTCCTCGACGTTATCGCTGTACCAGATGAAGAGACCAAAGGGGACTTCTACAGAGAACAGAACTTTGTACTTATCCCGGGGCTACCGAAGGTCGATTACTCGTCGTTGAAGAACACCAAAGCGCTGAAAGGAAAGAGGATAGGCGTGCCGAAAATGTACGTAGGCCAGCAAGACTCGGACCCACATGCAAAGCCCCCATACGTATCGCCTGAAGTCATTGCAGTGTGGATGCAGACTGCTCAAGACCTTGAGGCTCTCGGTGCTGAAGTAGTCTACACTGACTTTCCACTCGTCACAAACTACGAGAACGACTCAGTGTCACGCGAAGCCAACAACGTGATCGGCGAGCCTTCAAACTGGAGCCCCGTTGAACGCGGTGTCCTCATCGCCAAGGCATGGAACTCTTTCCTTGTGCAAAATGACGATGAAGACATCAAGGGTCTGAAAGACATAGAGGACGCTGGTATGCTGTTTCCCAAGCCCAAACCTTACATGCCGGACACCTTTCTCGAAGCGCACAATTGGATTGACTACTCTGGGCTACCCTCGCTCCTTGATAAAATCGAAGGCGAATCTGTCTTCGATGTTCCTGGACTCGAACAGACTCTTAAGGCGCTCGAGGCGCAACGTAAACGCGATCTCGAGGATTGGATGACACAGCTCGACCTCGACCTTATTGCATTCCCGGCTCAGGGCGATGTGGGTCTAGCAGATCTTGAATTCAACATGGAGAGCACGAAACATAGTCTGCGGAACGGTGTGAAGTATTCGAACGGCAACAGAGCAATCAGGCATCTCGGTGTGCCGACGGTCAGTGTGCCGATGGGTGTGCTCGAGGGTAAGGGTATGCCTCTCAACATTACGTTTGCGGGGAGAGCGTATGACGACCCGAAGCTATTGGAGTATGCGTATGCATTTGAGCAGGCAACCAGGAGAAGGATAAGTCCGCCGCTGGCACCGCTCGATACTGATATCGTGAGGCCTGGATCAAAGCAACAGCAGGACACTGCGAAATTGGACTTGTCAGTGGGCCTGAGAACGACAGGTATGGGAGGTGGCAAGACCAAGATTGATATAGGCGGCATGATATCGATCGATGGTACGGACAGAGAGGTTCAAATCTTCGTAGATGGAAAGGAGGCGTGGAAAGGCAAAGTGACCACTGAGTCGTGGAACGTACAGCTGGAACATGCGCCGATACGGAAAGATTGTTTGGGCTGGGATCTAATGCCAATGCCGCCGAAGAAAGCTATGGTCGTTGTGATCGCGAGAGGTCCGGACATGCAAGACGAGGCGAAGCTACTTCGGGCAGCCATACAGTAACTTGCCTATCTCAGGGACCAAGATTGCGCTGAATCTATACCGCCAGACCTTTAGAAGACTTGTGACGTACAACTAATCATTGTTTTGTAGGCAAACTATTGGTGGATTCGGTACGACTTGAGCGATAATGGTCCCGTGAATTACTCCCAAGAGACGAGAATCAACAGAAGAGGTGTGACTCGTATGGCCAGGAAGTGAATCCTCAGGTTTAGCCGGCTTCAATCTTGCTCTACAGCCAATCCAGACCTGAGAGATCGACAGCGTCCTCATCCTGCAGCATTGACCGAGTGACCCGCGGTCTGAACGAGTATCGGTTTTGCGTGACACCTCCGAGGCCCAACTTTGCTTCCCACCTAGTCAATCCTTCACGCCAATGCTCCATAGAGAGGCCTGGCTTTGCTGGCTTCGACATCCACGGTTCAGCAAAATCTGCTTTGACATACAGCAATCCCTTTACATACGCGAAGTATTCTGAATTGAATGCGTACGGCCACATGAAATGGGGGGGTTCCCAATCGTCCTCAAGCTCCTGGTCGTCTACGTGATGTGAGCAGAGTACAAGGGCATCGCTAATACTGATATCGAGAACTACAGAGCTCGTATGCTCCGCTATGTAGGCGTGAAACTTTGGCCAACGTTGACCGTCAAGAAGGATTGACATCATGTCATTATCTTCTCCGCCAGGATGCGTGAATTGAAGGTGCAGGTTCGGCGCACGATTGTGGAGTAAGATTGTGTCCTGGAGGTCGACACTACAGTCATACCCAACGTCTATGCTGATGTTTCCATGTACCAGTGAAACATCGTTTTGGTTCCACAGAATGACGTCTTTGACGTAATATGGGAGGTCGCGAATATCAACACGCACCACGACTTTCTCTCGATATAGAGGCAGCACTTCTTTACGAACCATATTGCTGACTTGCGTAAGACCGTACGCCTGCCGTTGAAGGGCACTCCAGTCTTCGATCTGGGGAGACGTTGACGCTCCAGTCGATCTTGGCCGATGTCTCAGACGTGGCATATCCCTCCTCTCATTGGAGACATCGTTCAGCAATACAGCCTCGAATATGCGGTTGCGGAGCTCTTGGAAGGTCGTCAGAATTGGGCTAGAACTGGTCATTGAATCTTACATGCCTCCAGGCATCGCGAGCAGCTTTGACTCAGCCGCTGGCAAAACATCGTCTACCTCCAGACCTTCTCTTTTCATGATTGTGTGAAGTGAATAGGATTGTTTACGATAACATTTCACACGAGAGACACAACGGAGTTGTGAGATGAGGTTGAAGAGGGGATGTTCAGGCACTCCGTCTTAACCGCTTTTGGAAAGTGCACGCTTGCTCAACCTAAGCAGTAGGTCACTCATACACTTCAGAGGAGCCAGTGGATTACAAACTTTGTATTCGCCGAAAGAAAAAGACCCAATGCGGGTCTCTATCGGCTTTGATTAAGCTACTGGAATATAAGTACTGCACTATCATATCGACCACTACTTTTACTCTGCTCCATGACAGCTAGGAAACCTTAGCTGTCAGAAAGTTTAGCTGTGAAACAGTTGAAGCGTATAGTCTAGCTGACAGTGCAACTGGAGACTGGGCACCGTTGTGAACACAAAGGTGAGGGGAATATACATCACTTGTTCTCAACTGATTGCCCAGCTGCACGTGCAACTATGACTGGAAGCACGGCTAGAAAGTCAGCCGTGGAGGTTCGGAGTTCAGCTGACAGTGCAGTTGAAGAAGAGCCATTGTAAATACAATGGTATAGAGATGGGAAAGATCAGCTGGAGAGTGGTTCCAAGACTTGGGACGGTTCGTGCTCCGTTCGACTTATCTTTCTGAACAAAACATCAAGGTGATGCTATATCCATAAGTATTGTTCAATACTGCACCATAAATCACAGGCCTTCATCCAGCCCTTCACCGAGTTATCCTGCCTGAGACTTACGACTGTTCGTGCAGCTCTACTCGAAACAACGTAGTGACAGAGGTGATTATAGAAGAGAATAGTATTAAGTCCTCAGATTAGCTCTCTCACTGTTCTCACGAGGCCCCACGCAGCGCCTTTCCTCTCGAAAGAAGTCCAGCACAACGGGTTCCTGATCGACTTTGGCTTTAATGCCCCATCGCGCGGTGGAACATCATCACAGGACCCTTTTCTCTTCCTCTGCCGCAGTCAGAGCTCAAGATCAGCAGAAGCCACCTCCACGCATCCCTTCCGGCGGCCCAGCAACAACGACCACGCATCCCCACGTTCGTCACCTGCGGTGAAGGCGCTCGGATTGAAAACTACTTTTGGTGTCATTAGCTGCGCAGCGCAGCCCTCGTCAGCACGAGGGAAGAGCAAGAGCCGCGCCGGCGCTTCGACTCTTTTACGATCTCCTCAATGCGCGTGGGAACGGCTGGGTCGCAGTTGGGGATCACGTGTTACCCAGAGGCTGCGAGGCTACTCTCCATCGCTGTACAATGATGGAGGAGTAGCATGCGATCAACATGCGAGATGATGCACTCCCTCCGCTTTCCGTTCTTGTGTCATGCAGTGGGACACCAGGGTTGATTAGACGCCTGGCATCCCCTTGTGACAGAGATTTGTCGTTCACCGGGATCTGTGGGTGATCAGCAACAGCTCAGTGTCTAGTTTGATCAACGATAGAAGCGTGACGGCCTACTTACTCGCAGCTCGGGTTGTGGTGATCTGGCGTGCAAGGCCGACGCGCGAAAGTTTGGGAAGGCGCGCGCGGTCACGGGACGCTAACGACCCACTCCGCTTCTCAAGGTCTCCTCCGCTCTTCTCTCATGCTCTCCGGAGGGGTACAATCACGTACCAACGCATCGCGCACATCATGACCGCCACCAGTGCCAACATGTAGCAGATCATCTAAAACGGATGCAAGACGGACGACGAAGTCCACCGTAAGAGGCAGTCTCCGTTCAATGCGTACAGAGACTGCCAAGTTGGTTGGATACAGAACGTTACCTGCCAGTCAATCAGGCTCCCTGCACGACAACAGACCCCTGTTCTACACTATCTGCTCTAGACAGATATAGGTTTCTACGGTAGCTTGGTTGCTTGAGTGTGGCTTGGTTCTGGCGCTTCCCGGCTTGCGGGACGGCACGCGGCACGCCCACACCAAGACTATCCCGGAGTGAACCTCATCAATCACGCGAGATGTACCAACAGAATCGACTGAAAGCGAGAGCTGACAGGACCACAGATCTCACGCACCACGCTTCGCGAGATACATCGCTGGATGCATGTGTAATCTTGCGCTGTCGCGGCGGCTGCGCATTTTGGCCCCCAACCTACTGCCAGCCTCAATTGAGCACTAACCCATCTTATGCAGTGATTGGCATGCAGGAACGCGCTACGCCGGGAACTGGACTTGAGGAATATCATATCTCATAGGTCCCCGCCATAAGGTTTCCCGTTCCGGCTTCCTCTACTTTCAGACTTTGTCTTCTGACGCCGTGCATGCTGGTATCCCGACACTTCCTCCACCAGCTCCCTACAATCCAAGATGTCGTCTCCAGACCTGGATACAAACCAATGGTACTACATCTACGTCGGCAACAGCGACGCTAACGCCCTCTGGAGCACAAACCTCTACAACAACCAAGGCACCTCGGGCGCCATCTTCCTCAACTCAACACAAACAAGCCTCAATACAATGCGCTGGCAAATCTACCCCATCAACAGCACCACCTACGTAATCCGCTCCAAGGAAGCCGGCGCAAACGCCTTCGTCGGCACACACTACGTCCCCGCCGAGGAATCCGAGGGGCACACCAGACCGCGCATGGTCCGCGGGGACATCGCAGACGACAGCGTGTTCTGGCGCTTCGGCGCCTGGGGCGACGACACGTGGTGGCTCACGAACGCGCAGAACGGGACGGCGTGGCATTTGAATCTGAAGGCGAACGGGCTGCTGTCGATGAGCAACAACATCTCAGCGCCGCAGAACGGGCAGCGGTGGAGCTTTGGCAGCATCGCCAAGATCGAGGATAAAGCGTATTCGAGCGTCGCGGTATGTGTGCACACGCAGGGAGCTGGGGTGCAACGCTAAAGTAACACAGCTACGACAGGTCACCGTCACGAGTCCCGGCGCGAGTTCGCTGCCCAGTGCTACAACCTCAAGCTCAACCTCAAGCACAACATCCACCTCCACATCCCCATCCACTTCAACCTCCGCACTCCCCCCAGCATCCCCAGCCCCATCCCCAGGCCTATCCACCGCCGGCAAAATCGGCCTCGGCGTCGCACTAGGCGCCGCAGCACTCATCGCGCTGGTCGCCCTGGGCCTATTCCTGCGCCGCAAGCGCAAGCTTACCCAGCGAAGCGCCCCGGCACCGCAAGAGCTAGCCTACGAGCCGTACCAGGGGCAAAGCGGCGCGGCACCAGCGCTGCCCGCGCAACGCGAGGAGGAGTACAAGCACGAAATGTATCATGATGGGGGCGCGGCTAAGTACGAGATGCCGGGCCAGATGGTGGCGGAGGTGGATGGGAGAGGGCAGGAGAGACCGGCGGAGTTGATGGGGGATGCGGAGAAGCGGTGATGTTGGGAGGGAGATGGGGGGTGGTGGAATTGCATTTTAGGCGTTGGAGCGTTAGTGATACCCAGTAGGAATGCAAGCACTCATCGACTTATCGAAAACGTTTGCGAAGCACATGATGAGGTGAGAGAGGAGAGGTCCGGGAGGGCGAAAGACGAAGGCACGAGTAAAACCACTTGCGTTCCCCGTCTATCCTAGCTCTTCACACCTGCGTCTGCTCGTCCGTAGGTAATAGCACGAAGGGCACGAGGATGTGCTGATGGAATGATACGAAATGGTATTTTGAGGTCCGCGGGAGAAAAAAAAAGCAACGCAAACCATGCTAGACGTCAACATTTACAACCCAGCGCAGCCACCTCAGCCCACTGCCTCGCACGCGTACATGTACACAACCACAGACTGGCTCCATACCCCGTAGACCCGCGGACCCAGCTGACGTGGTACGTGGGCGCGACCCTGCCCGGCGAGCGCACGCCGGCGATACCGAAGATCCTGCGGCGTTGTCCCACCACCTCCTCGAACCACGTCTGGTCGCGGAGATTGGTGCAGATCCAGACGCTGCCTCCGCCGCCGAGCACGCCCAGCGCCTTGAAGTCGAAGTGGCGCTGGTGGAACGCACTAGCGCGAGACGCTTCCTGTCCAGGATTCGTCTAGAACCTGTCGCGCTGCTTTGTGCGGTAGACGGTGTAGCCGACGTAGGCGCCGGTGAGGGCGAGACCGAAGAGGACAAACTTCATCAGGAACCACGTCCAGCTTCCAGCCTCCTGATCCCGCGACATGCTGCTCGCGGTCTTGCCTGGCTTGGTGGCGCCAGCGCCGACGGCCTGGCCGGGGTTGCGCTTGTACAGGTTCTGGGCCTTGACGGAGACGATGTCGAAGTTGTCGCTCAGCTCGCCTGTTTCGGCGCTGAAGCCGAGGTATGCGACGGGGGGGACTTTGAAGTTGGGGATCTCGAAGCAGTTTGTGTATTCGTCCTCGGACTTGTACTGGAGCTCGAGTTTGAGGAACTGGTCCTGGAAGTAGGTCAGGCGGGCTTTGGTGGGGACCTGGGAGTTGCGGATGCCGCGGGCCTGAAGGTTAGCTTTGCATTCTTCAGGAGGGGTTTGAACGTACCGAGCATCCGGCGACCTCGTTGGCCTTGCCGTCGTTGTCCTTGTCGTAGGCCGTCTGGCCGTCGCCGTTCATGGCCATGATGTAGGGGAAGACGGTGCCTGGGCGATTGTTCTTGTACGTGTCGACAAAGATACCCAGGCCCTCAAACTTGTCGGCGTGACCAAAGACGGGCCCTGGCTGGGCACGCTGCTTGGTGAGCCACATGGCGAAGCCGTCGCCGTAGAGGTTGCCCTGGCCGTGGACCTTGAACTCGACGGTGATCTCCCAGTTGGTGGCCGTCAGCGGGACGCGCGAGAACAGCCAGCCGTCGCGCGAGGGCTTGTCTGAGGCGAGGCGGATGTACTGGTCGGTGCGGATGATGGTGTCGCCGCCAAAGTCCCACCAGCGGCTCTGCATGTCCGAGTCGAGGTAGGGCGGCTCGAGGCTGTGAGTGCGCAGCGAGATGGCCTTGATGTCGGGGTCTTCACTCAGGCCGAGGCTGTGCACGCCGGAGAGGCCCGCCAGCAGGCACAGGCTGGCCCATGGTTTTGCGAACAGCATGTTGTCAAGTGTGTGTGGTGGGTATGAATAGTGGTGATAGCTCCTGTGGTGTCGAGCTATGGGCGTGGCCTGGGCGCTGTGAGTGACTGGGCGTGGGCGTGGGCGTGGGCGGGCGCAAGGAGGGAACGAAGCCGCAGCTCCAGCAATGGCGCAGAAAAGAAACGCGGAAGAAGAAAAGGCCTGGCGGCGGGCAGCTGGGTTGTTGCAGCGGTCGGTGGGAGCTGGTGAAGAGTGGCCTTTCCGCGGGAGAGCAGGGGTGCGGCGCTAGCGGTGGTTGACGTCGACTTTTTGGTGCGCCGTGTTTGACGCCTGCACGAGTGTTTCCTCCCAAATACACAAACTACGGTTTCACCCACGACCCCGTCTTCAGTCACGACCCTTGTCTGTCAATCGAATCGCCGAGATATACTCTACATCATGGACGACAGCAAGGTGCAGATCATGCGGCAGGTGCAGCAGGAGGCGGCGATGCAGAACGCGCGCATGCTGGTGGAGGTACGTTCTGTCTAGACTCTTCCTGATTCTATCCCCTGTCTCATGTCTGTGATTATGAGGGAGCGGAGATTGGTGATGAGAGAGATTGACAAGGGTAAGACGATATAATCGCACTCTCTTCTCGTCTCTCAAGGTCTTATTCTCTCCCTCAATCACTCTCACAATCACTCTACTCTTACCTGCACCCCTCAAGTCTATGTATTGACAAAGAGAATAGAAACTCAACGAACACTGCTTCGAGCGCTGCGTGCCCAAACCCGGTGCTAGTCTGTCGAGCGGCGAGGAGGGCTGCTTCAAGAGCTGCATGGAAAAGTACATGAGCGCGTGGAACACGGTCAGCAAGCAGTATGTGGCGCGGATACAGCGGGAGAGCGCGGCGGGCGGGCTGGGTGTGTGAGGAAGGAGGAGGGAAGGTATCCCTGTAAGCTGTGTCTTGTAACATGTATTCTGTACACTAGAAGAGTGATGTGCCCCAACACAATACCGCTATGCATACGCCAAGTGATTTGTATCCTCTGATCCTCGCTCAAATCATTCACGCCTTTGGAAACGCTTTCTGCTTCTGCGCAAACTCCCTCACAATCACCGAACAGCTGACCTCCTGACACAGCCTCTTCCTCCTCGCAGGATCCAGCTTGGTCGCAAACTCCAGCCCGCTAGCGCGCTCGACAGCCTCAACAGGCACCTCAAAGTCCGTCAGCGGCTTCTTGTTATCAATGCGCGCATTGGGCAGCACAAAGGCGCCGAGCGCGACTTTCCCCCCTGCGGTCCCGTCCTCGGCGAAGATGACCTTGTAAAAGTGCGTGGGGACGGCTACATTGGGCGGCGTGCCGATGACCTCGTAGCTGACGCGCCACTTGCCGTCCGGGTCGCGCTTGGGGAGGTACAGCGGGCCGGTGACGATGCGCACGCTGGGGTAGGTGCGGGTGAGGCGTCTGCAAAAGTCCTCGAAATGCGCCCAGTAGTCGCGGTTGAAGCCGTCGCCGACCTGGGGGCACATGTTGCTCAGCGCGAAGGTGTCGTCCATGGCTTCCTGGCTCCATTTGGCGTCGGCGGCGGGGACCTGGTGGCCGCGGTCGTAGCCGCTGCGGAAGTAGTCCTTGAGCTTGGCGCGGAACTTGTCGGGGATGGCGAGGTCCTCGACGAAGACGCTGTGCTTGCGGTCGGCGTTGCTGGCGGCCAGCGACGCGGGCGTGATGTGCTCGGCGACCCACGACGGGTTGCGGCGCTCGCGGTCGTACGAGGACGTGAGCGAGGCGGCGGGGCGCAGGTCGTTGACGGGGCCGGGGAAGCCGTACTGGAAGAGGCCGTTGGGGTCGACAATGGGCGTGCGGTGGGCGGCGGCGGGGACGGGCGCTGGTCGCGGGGGGCCGCTGATGGTCGTCGTCGTTGTGGTCGTCGTGACGGGCGTGGGCACGGGCGGCAGGCTGTCCTTCTTGGTCGAGTAGAAGGCGGCCGTGGCTGCTGCGCCCGCCGCCGCACCGCCAGCTGCAATCATGGCGAGCGTCACTTTCGACATGGTCGCGCTGGTCGACAATCAGGCTACGGGGTCTGAGACTCTGGGGAGAGGAGACGGACACTCGCTCTTATGGCCGACGACGCGTGCAGGAGCGATCAGGTGCCCAGACGACGCGTGCAGAATGTCTCAGGCGCGTCGAGCCGTGCCCCCGTCGTTCGCTGCCCGTTGTTGGAGGGAGGTCATCTGTAGAATTTCCCGGCCGCGCCTTGCCCTGTTCGCTCTAGTCCCACACCAGCATTGAGCCGCATCTTCTCCGTCATCAGCAGCGGATTCTAGCACACAATTACAGCACCTTGCATCGGCGCTGGGAAGAGATGGGATTGCAGCTGGAAGGCTAGAAGGCTGGAACTGTGGCTAGAAGAGTGGAATTATAGCTGGAGAGCTAGAATTATTGCTGAAGAGCTAGAATTATTGCTGAAGAGCTAGAATTATTGCTGAAGAGCTGGTCATACCAAGCCGCAACATCGTTCTGCACCGCAATGTCCTCGTGGATAGCCCGCGCGACCGAAAATCGCAATGCCCAGCTTGTCACCACCGCAGTCGTGTCAGGGGTCGTCGTTGCGAGCGCCATTCTCGGACTCCAAAAGGCGAAGCGCATGTACAGGGTCGCCGACCTCAAGGCTTCCATACCAGACATCACCGACGACCACCACGCAACAAGACTCACCGAGTACGGCGCTGCCTCGGCCGTCTTCAAACCCAGCAAGGAAGATGAACGATCCATGGCCCTGGCAGCACGTGCCCGCAAAGGCGACTACGACGACGATCTGATCCTGGAGCAGCTGGCCCGCAACCGCGTCTTCCTCGGGGACGAGGGCCTCGAAAAACTGCGCAAGGCCTTCATCATCGTCGTTGGATGCGGCGGCGTCGGTTCCCACGCAGCAGCCGCCCTGGCTCGCTCAGGATGCTCCCAACTCCGCCTCATCGACTTCGACCAAGTCACCCTCTCCTCGCTCAACCGCCACGCGCTGGCCACGCTCTCCGACGTCGGAACACCAAAGGTGCACTGCATCCGGCGGCACCTCGAAAAGATCACACCCTGGACACACTTCGAATGCCTCAACGCCCTCTTCTCCGCCCAAACCGCCCCCGCGCAACTCTCCCCCCTCGACTCCACAGGCCAAAAACCAGACTTCGTCATCGACGCAATCGACAACATCGACTCCAAAGTCGCCCTCCTGCACTACTGCCACACAAACAACATCCCCGTCATCTCCTCCATGGGCGCGGGCTGCAAATCCGACCCAACACGCCTCTTCATCGGCGACATCAGCACCTCAACCGACGACCCGCTCTCCAAATCCACACGCCGCAAACTGCGCCTCCTCGGTGTCAGCAGCGGGATCCCCGTCGTATACTCGACCGAGCGCCCCGGCCCAGGAAAAGCCACCCTGCAACCCCTCAACCCCTCCGAATACGAAAAGGGCAACGTCGGCGAACTAGGCGTCCTCGCAGACTTCCGCGTCAGGATTTTGCCCGTATTGGGCACCATGCCCGCTATCTTCGGCCTCGCCCTCGCAAACCACATCATCACCTCCCTCGCCGGCTACCCCACCGCGTACCTCCCCGCCAAATCACGGGACAAAATGTACGACGGCATCCTCGGCGCGCTGCAGGGCGCCGAAGAGCGACTCGCCCGCCACATCACAAACGCCCCCGCGCAGGGGCTCAAAATCCCCATCACCGTGGACGATGTGGGCTTTCTCGTTGAGGAGGTGTACGGTGCGAGGTCCGTTGTGTCTGGCCTGTCGACGCGGTTGTTTTTGACGAGGTGGCGGAGGCCTGGGGCGGGCATGCTGGATGGGTCTGTCGAGGGGCAGAGGGCGAGTACGCTGAAGATGGGGGAGTTGGTTGTTATGACCAAGGAAGAGGTTGCGAGGCATGAAGGGGAGGTGTTGAAGGGGGAGAAGAGTGTGGAGGAGGTGTGGGGGGAGGAGGTGGTGGGGAGGGTCGAGCGGAGGTTGGCCGAGGAAGAGAGGTATGAGAGGTTTAGGTGAGGGGGGGGAGTATGTAAAGGGCTGGGTGTCTGTAGGATGCGTGGGAGGGAGGATTTGTAGATTTACATCATGACAATTTTCGGCTATATTCTATCCGCTTACTGCTCGAGCGCGCGACACTGGCTTGCCTCGCGACCCCGACTTCTCTCGCTTCTTCCTCGTCGCTCGCATCCTCGTAGTACGCTGACCCTCTCTCGCTCTGCTCAGGAATCGGTGGGAGCTCCTTCTGGCTGACCGTAACCACACCTCTTGCCTTGTCGTCCTCTTTCGCAGATCGTACCCCAAAAACTTCCTCGCCGGGACTGATGCCTTTCTCTTTCTCCTCGCGGCTATCCATGCTCCCCATACTCCCGCTGTCCGCATACTTGGGCAGCGAGACCATGCTCGGCGTCATGGTGCGTTGCGGGTGTGCGGAACGAAAGAACAGACGGAACAGGGGCGACAAGCACGGCAGGCATGCCGTCAAGATGCCAATGTCGACTTCGATTTGCGACCACACGGGTACCCACGCCCACGTCCTGTTGCAGCGTCAGCTCCGGTCGACATGCATAGTTTCTGCAATCTGTGCGCTACTTACCAGCTCGAATCCGTCTGCTGCCACGCCATGCCCGTCTGGATTCCGTTCCCGCTCATGACGATTTCGCAGAGCCGCATGGTGCTCGCGACCACGGGGATCAGGCCGATGGAGAAGATGACGATGAGCGCCGCTGTCAAGCGTTAGTGTGAAACTACCTATATCGCAAGAAAGAGCCGTACTTCTCTGCCGCCTGTTGAACTTCAGCACTCGCAGCAGCGGGAGCGGGTACACCAACAACACGAGATCAGTGAACACATTGATCCCGCTCTGCGCATGCATAAACGACGCGCCGTCGATGCACATGAACGGGATCATTTCCACGTCCCAGGCCGCGGTGATGGGGACACAGGAGAAGATTTGGACCTGGGGAGTTAGAACGTAACTTATGTTGATGGAGGGGCACGTACGAGGATCACGGCGAGCGTGAAGGCCGAGAAGAATCCTGCGGTGGCCCAGATGGCGCGCGACTGCACGATCAAGGGTAGGCCGCGCTTGCCGGCGCCGATGCGGTGGTAGAGCGAGAGAATGGACATCTTCACTGCCCTAGTAGGCGTTAGGAATGCTACAAATTCGGTAATATGGACCCACCAGTTTGCTACGAAGTAGATCAACGTATTGATCCATTTGTACTGGTCGTGATTAGCCAGAGACGCAACCCGGAAGGACGAACATACCATCAACATGAGATCATAGTCGTCTTCGTGCAGCTCGGATGTGTGCCGGCCCCTGCCGTGATCAGACTGGAGAAGAATGGTAACAGTCTGGCCTAGTCCCAGAGTCTTTGTCTCAGTCAGCACGAGATGGAATGGTCAGCGTAAGGAGCTTACAATAGCGATGAGTATGAAAAGGTCGTCCAGGCCAAACTTTTTAACGATGAAGCCTCGCACGAAGAAGCTGAGCCTCGGTGTTAGTATCGCTTGCAAAATCGACCCTCACTCATACTGACCGAAGCAGCACGAAGACTACTGCAATCGAGTACTGCGCCATGCTCACTCGGTTCAGCAACGGCCCTTGATCGGCAGCTGCCGACATGATAATGTGCCCCATGTCAATCCGTATGCCGATATTTCCTGTGATTCGCGGTTCCAACAAAAAACATGGGGTACCACCAACTGTTCGCCCAACTCCGTCCCGGGCACTCGGACTGCAGAAATGAAGGGAGGTGTCAAGGTGTCAAGGTGTCACAACAGCCGACAGGTAATAGCGACAAAAGGCAGAAGAGATTAGAGGTGGAAGAGCGGGGTCGAGTGGATATAAGTGCTGCGGAACGACTGGGCCTGCGATGCTGCGGAGCGAGTTTGGAACTGCGTTCCCAAACGCGTTCGGCATGTTCAGCAACGCAATGCCGCCGCCCTGAAACCCATGCTTCTGGAATACGCCCAGACTGCCATGGTAGAGATGCGGCCGTACGCGGTTCCAACCTGCGTCGACTGACGTGGGTATGGTGCGGCATGGCCTGTAACAGACCGTGTATCGAAACCTTATTCTAACCCACCGACCTGGTTCAGGCGATCAATCGAACGCATGCCCAAGGCTTGGTGATCTCGACAGTTCGCAGTGGCTGTCTGTTCGTGCGAAGCAAGGCTGTGGCTGGCTTTACAGTGATCAGGTGACGCACGTAGTGAGCGATCATCCCAGGACTGCGGTTCAGATATGTATGAAATCCACTATCGCTCCCTGCCGACACAAGCCGCGGCATTTTTGGATATGGTTCGGCTTGGAGATCTGAGATATAGTTCTTTAGCAACGAGCGTTGACCGGACGTTGGGCCAAAGCAAGACCGGACGTTGGGCCAGAGCAAGACCGGTGGACACGGCATTGTGTGCCGCTCAGGAACAGCCGAACACTGAGCTAGGCGTGTAGCTGTCTTCACGGACGTCGACACTGTCTTTTCGATACGACAGCTTCAGATCAGAGCTCTTGCGTTGCGGAGATGCTGCCGCGAGATGTCGTTGAAACAGCCGTTGGCACATCGGAACATTTCAACAAACGTCTTCTTCCCCTGTTCGCAGGGATCTGTTCGGCACATGTGTCATAATACGGTCTGACGTCTCGCTTTCGTGTGCGTGACGTCCTCGAGCCCAGAGCTTTGTCATCTTGCCTCCACGTGCACGACACCAAGACCGAGGACATTAGTGCGAGGCAACCTGCCTCTAGTGGCCGGGAGCACTCGCGCAGTATTGTATGACCGCAGGAGGACAGGTGTTCCAACGGCGATAAGAGTTGAGAACACGATTGGGGCCGAGACGAGACGGAGGACGTCACTGCAGCATGCGGTTGTCACAGCTTCAGAATCGTGGAACACGGGAACACGAGAAGCATACACGTTCTGGAGAGATGTTAGTGTTGAGTATCTGGCGCTGTTCGAGGAAGTCAAGGCGCCAGTTGAGGCTGTTGATGGTCGCTGAACCCGTGGACAGGGCCGCTGAAGCATGTGAAATCCCCGCGGAGTAGCGCCACGCTATTGTTAGTCCAATTCCGGTTCGGCAGGCGCACCACAAGGTTCCAGTTCCACCTGCGTTGCCCTAACGTCATTTGCGAACAGCTTCGCCAGCATGGATGCAAAACTGCGGGGAGCGCATGCTTGTGCAGCCCTAGGAGAGGCACAGCCGCCGTGAACCGGGACAGGATAGTCAATCCAGCCAGAGCCTGGTGTTGAGCTCTCTCCTTCACCTTGAGTGTGTCAAGTGCGGGTCCAACAGAACGGGAAGCTGCAGCTGAGCTCCTGCCGTCTGCTTTCCACTCCCTCAACAGATCCCACGCACTTCCCTCGAGCGTCCCAAACGGTAGTCGCGTGAGAGGCAGCCTCAGTGGAGACTGCTGCTGTATTGGATGAACGTGCCGTGAAGAGCGCGCCGGTACGTCTGCTCTGCACATGCACTCACCCTGTGCGACCACCTAGATTCCCCTCCGCCGTTCTATGAGCATCCTTTCACACCCCAGACGCCATCACCTGCGCTCGCTATGGACGAGCAGCAGGCGTCCATCTTCAACCACTGACGACATCCCTCCCAGAACAGATCCTACCACCAAGAGCCTCGAATCCGTCCCCCAACTGACCCGGCACGCAAGCGACCCAGCCAAGCAGGACGTCTTTGGCATTTCGACACTTTCGACCGTATCAACCCATGACAAGATGCAGAGCGAGGCGACCATCACCTTCACGCAGCCGGGCGTGCAGCCTCCCGTGTACGTGGTGACGTCGCTCAGCACGCCACCGTGGGCAACCCTCAAACTCGAGCCGCGCAAGGAGAAGACGCCGTCGGGTGACCTCGTGTTTGAGCGCAAGTTTGGCAACGTCGCCGAGGGCCGCTACCAGTACAAGGTTCGCATTGGCGAAGGGAACTGGGTTGTGGATGAGTCCAAAGAATCCGGTAGGGAGAACGGCGTGTGCCAGGGATGCAGGCTAACATGCAGCAGCCACGGATGAAAATGGGAACCGCAACAACGTCCTGCGCGTCGACTGTTCCACCGCCAGCGCTACCCTTGACCGCCCATTCGCCAAGGACATACTTGATCGCAAAGACAGCACAATGGACACGGGCGATGTGGGTCCCGGGCCCGTTCCGTTTGTAGTGGTCGAGAAGGTTGAGAATACGGAACAGCCAGAGTATGGTGACGTAAAGCCTAAGAGCCTCTCTATGGACAAGTCCAAGCGCGCCGCCGACCCTGAACCAGACTTCGAAGAGACCAAGGCCGACACTCCTCTGGACACTAAGCCGCTCAGGTCAGATGTCCCGCTCGTTATGGTCGAGAGGGTTGACAGCGAACCAGCGCATGGAGACGACTTTGGCGAGCATGCTACTGACGGTCAAAAGCTCGCGCATGAGCTGCGATCGGCAGATGCATCGCCAGACAAGCTCATCGTTGCGCCCGATGGGCCTGACGAGCTCGAACCCTCAACTGCACGAGCGCCTTTGTTCCGACACGAGTCTTTCCAAGACTCTGAATCATCCTTGCCTGAGGCATCGATGGACACGATCGAGGAAGAGTCTGCGCAATCCTCAACAGACCACACTAGCTCAGGGGACATCATGAACACACCGTCTGCCGAGTCTCAGGATGAGCTGCAAGATGCTGATGAGCTAGGCCACGGGCCTCTTCTTTCTCACGAGACTGGTTTCGCAGATGAAAGCAGCGAATTTGGGAAAGCTCCGCTTCTCTCCCACGAGACAGGGTTTGCAGAGGAAGAGGACGATGAAGACGACATTTTTCAAGGCCCTCTCCTGCCACATGAGACTGGCTTCACTGGCCAGCCTAAGCGCAACAAGGAAGAGTACGAGGAAGACGAATATGACGCTGCGCCGCTGCTATCGCATGAAACTGGGTTCTCGACGTATAGGGGCAGCGAGGCCGCTAGTAAGGATAGCCGCCTCAGTAAGGATGAGTACAATTACGAGCCAGAACACTTCACTCGATACAGCGACCATTCAGACGACGAAGAAGGCTTCGGAGAGCTCGACCTCGCTCCTACATTCTCCCACGAACAGGTCTTCCAAGAAGAGGATTATGGTCAACCTCTACTTCCACACGAGCGAGGTTCCGCCGTTGAAAGCCACTCTGGTTCTGAGCGGTCCTTTAGCATAAGTCCGACAACGTACGAGAGTGCTTACCCTGCATTCGGGCAAGAGACAGAAAACGCAAAAGACCTTTTCGGCGCATCCATGCATCCCTCGTTCTTTAGGACACGTACCAGCAGTAGTACGCTGCCAAACAAGCTACCACGCTCGGACGCCGAGGATTTCGACCTGAATGATCCCGGCCTTGAAGCCTTCCCTGTGGGTCGTGATCAGATCCTCGAGCGTGTGGCAACAATTGGCCATAAGCTGCCTGAGGACGAGACGCATGGTGCGCCAACATCACCTCAACCGTCCGTCCTCTCGCAAGCCTGTTCGTCCGTTGACCTCATACCTGTCAAATCTTACCTATCTCTGGCATCCGTGCGCGAGGCTGAAGAAGAGGAAGAGGAGGACAACGCCGACGTCGAGTCGCTCGGCTCTCCTGTGATTATGAGTCACTCCGCCGCCAGATTCGCCCGCGATCCACTTGCGACACCGCATCCAGATGACAGTAAGCAGCTTGGCTTCATCCCAGAAGAAAAGTCTGAGACGCAAAGCACTCACACTGCCGAGTCTAGCGAGGCCAGCAGTGTTATCAAGACTGACGGTGCGGAGGACAGCTCGAGAAGCTTGAAGGGCCTGTCTGACCTCGTGGCTTCGAGCGCAACAGCCAATAACACCTTGACGCCTTCGCTCACACCGAAGGCACTCGGGAGGGAGAACGCGGCACATGTGCCAGAAGCCGAAATTCGTCAGCGTCGAGAAGCAAAGGAGGGCCCTGGGAGCTCTGCACGCACACCTGCTCCCGAAGAAAGCGAAAAGAAGGATACTTCTGCTGACAGGCCTCCCATGGTGACCGCGGCTGCTGAGACATTGACGCCTGCCAAGAGCTCTCCACGATTGATGAAAGGAGCTAGGTGAGTTTTGAACCATGTTAGTATTGTGTTGTATATTGTTATACTGACTGCATACAGCATCGGCATCTCGACTCTTGTTGCTGTCGCAGCGGTGTACTACTACATCGCAATCTTGCGCTAGCGGGACTTAAGAGCTGTTGGAGTATTGGCAGACTGTATGATACGATGGCGCATCGAAGGCGTATAATATGACTAACGAGACACGATCACTTGAGAGGCATTGTGTTGCTTTGGCGCACTGGGATACGTCGAGTTCTACCCATCCCCACTTCTACTGCTACTAAATTAATCAATCCCTTTGCTATTATCCAACGCTGTGCTGGTGACCGAGAAGATGAGTGAGTTTGTATGAAATGCAAGTGGGATCGTTGCACAAGTGACCGCTAATGCGTGTAGGGAGCTGGGAACATTTGTCGTGATTCGTATCGCCTCTCGGTCTGATACGACCTTTACTGACTAGTGGCTTGATCAAGCTCTCTTCATACCTCGACGTCGATGAGAGGCGTACAGCTGGGCATCGACAACAGAGACTTCCCTAAGTTCTGACGTTGTAGCTGTTCACACGGCACGATGGCTGTTCGTGCATCAGAATCGGAATCATTGTAGACAGGCCACAATCCAGATACAGTGCTCGTGAAGTATCTCTAGAGCGACGGATGGCTTCAGAGAGTGTAGCAGGGTGTCCAGAAAGTCAGGGAAACTGCGAAGTCAAGCACATGATCCTGGTACTGGCTCGTTCGCGAGCCTTCGCACCGAAGTGCGCGGTTCCAAGAGGGTCTGTGGTACAGTCGCAATTGATGGCTGTCCGGCATTGAATCTTGTTTGTTGGGATTCACGGATCAACAGTGTGTAGGATTCACTGACTAACAGTGTGGTTGTGGAATGCGAACCATGACTAGAGAGATGAGAGTAGCGTCTCTGAGCTGATAGATTGAGGATTCGATTGCAGCTATTGGATTTTACATTGGTATCTCTGATGCCCAAAGGAAACTTTCAAGATGGCAGGTGCAATGCTTTCTGCGTTTCTACCGGTATTGTTGATCGTCGCCCACATCGCATAGTATCTGCTACATAACAGCTGCTCGACCCTGGAAGCAAAACCAATCTACAAAGCTCTGTGTCCAGCCTCGCGCTTTCTTGGGCGACTACCTGGGGCCCACTGGATGCGGCTAGGAATCCCAGCATGCTGTTATCTTCTGAGATGATGTAGGTTGATTCTCGGGCAGACTTCTTGCCTCCTTCAATATGCAACGCGTTGGCGATCTTGGCGATAGCCTAACCCGTTTAGATAGCCTGGCGCTGGCAAGATGCAAGTAACCAGTGGCGAGTGGCGAGTGGCGAGTGGCGAGTGGCGAGTGGCGAGTGCAGCGGCTGTCTGACTCTCGAAGTTACTACATCGCGAGACGTGCCTAGCAATGCTGAGACGTATGCAAACGAGAACATGAAAGTAGTAGCTGCACGGGCTACACGTATCCATATAAGTGGCGACTTGAACTGCTGCAGTTTCAGAAGCAATTCGGCTCACCTGCATTGTGCGTATTTCACACGATCCTGTCCGTCCTTTTCCAGGAACCCTGAATTAAAGCCATCTTCATAATGATGCAGTTGGAAGGTGACCCACCGCTTGCTCCACTGGGAATTCGGCAGCGACGACGCTCTTGATCTCCACTATGTTGCCAGTTGCCGAGATGCATGCATGCATGTAAAACGAACGCGCATCGGAGGTGTGACTCGGCGAAAGCCCGTGTATGCACATTGATATATCTTCTGGAGACAGATAGCCCGTAAAGCCCCAGCTGATCTCCATCTCTTGTTTGATGTGGACCCCGGTTTATATGTAGCGGAAATGCTGATAGGCGGCCCTATAGTGCCATGTCTGCAAGTTGCCTATAAGGGATACCGAGGTGGTTCGGTTCAGGTGAGCTTCCCGAAAAAGGCCGCACGTGTGAGACTCTGGAGCCGATCAGCAGAAAGCCGCCCCGGTCAAACGGTAAAAGGGACGGGGGAGGTCGATGGTGAGGACGGATGTTGCCGAAAAAGCGACCGCGATGGCAAGAACAAGCGGCTGTCCGTTTGAGCATCTCAGATAGGCTGGTGGGATCTTGACCGAGCCCCACGCAATTGACCGCCGCGCAAGCAGACAGCCGTGCGCCGATATACTTGCAGCCGAAATGGTTTCTGAAGAATATCGATCAATATCGACTTTCCTTTGTAAGGGTTGACCCTTCCTCAACCGATGTTATCGCCGGCGATATAGATCGCTCGTATCGTGACTCGCTAGTCCTCGCGGCGAGGTGCAAAGAACACCTTACCTAAACCTCCGAACCGCACCACCACACGTAATGCGCGAAGGATTCGTAGGAAGCGTTGCAACGGCCCACAGAGCCATGTCAGGGATGCAAGTCAACTGCAGTGCCAAGCCAGAGACGTTCTTGTGTGAAGAAAAAACAAGTTCTAGGATAAAGCGCCGTGCCGCGACCAGGGGAACGGGTTCGACGGTCCTGGCGGCCCACAACGGTGAGGGCTCGTGAGTCCACGGGTGGGCAGTCGGGATGAGGTGATCATTTCCTGCTGGAAAGGAGGCCCGATGGCAAAGCAACAGCGGACGTGATTCGGCAGTTCAGGTGCCTTCTGTGTGGTGTGGACGCACTGCGGATGTTCGTACAAGCGGCTCTTGAGATGTTGCGAACACGCAATTCCGAGCATCCTCAGAATTCCACATTGCATCACAGCGACGTAAGTGTGCTTAGTGGTCGTTTTGACCCTGCATAAAGCCCAAAGTCGCTGGTTCCATCTTTTTCTCGAACACAACCAAAGACTCAGGGTTGGCGGAAATCAAGGTGGTTGGTGTGTACGCGGTACAGCGGTATAGTAGGTTCGTACGCCGTGTTTGCGCATCATTACAACGCCCCTGTCTTTGGATCCTGTTGTGTGCTTAGCTGTGGCTTGTGAACCGATGGGCCGCCTCGCCTCGGAATCCTTCGATATCCCTGTTCCACGAGCCAAACGCCTTTCGTGTGACTGTGTTGAGGACGAACGGCTAGATCTCTGCATCGGCCCATGGTGGAACAGTACATGGCAAACGGCGATTTCGTGTTTCACGGCGAATCCTTAAGCAGTAGCCGATATCACAGTCTGCTATTGAGGTCTCGACTCGTACTGTGCAATCGAACACGACTGCGTCAGGGGGTTTACGGTTGCTTTTCCCTAGCCCCGCTCCGGAAAGGTCCCCTTGTGCTGCAAAAGCAATGGCGAGACACCAATTGCGACTCGCGCATACCGTTCCGAGTGCAGGCAATGCAGTTCCAGCATCAGCAGCTGTGACACTGCAGACGCTCCGCGCCCAATAGTTGAGAGCTGACAGGTGGTGACAGCTGTAGCTGCCGTTCTCGCAGGCGGCAGATACAGGCGTGACTCAAAGAAGCGAGGTAGGTGTTTGAAGGTCACAAAAACTTCAAACTCGATACATTGGGCGCATCCGTCAATCTGGATTGACACTCGCGAGATGTCGGGATCGGATGTGGCATGGGCACGATGGGGGGTTGCTGGTTCACAGCCTCGTTGCTGCCATGGACTCTGCCGAATTGAGGATTGAGGGCTCACGACGCAAGCGAGCGGATTTGTGATGGAGTGATTCGTGGGTGCGAAGACTTGCTTTTGTTGTGGTTCCGACACTGAGAAAGGCTGAGGTGTGGTTGGTGTCACTACGTCACTAAGTGACGGTACCTGTCAGGTACAGGCAGTAGCGTTTCAGCCCTCCACCTTTCCACCCTTGCTTGTGAGGCACGCTCCGGTGACGGCTACGCCCGCTTTCGTACGACCTCATTCTGTTTACACTTCCTCATAGTAATACAAATTTGGGGAGTGCACTTGCTGGTCAAATGTGGGCGACGTGCCTGAGCCAGTGAGGACTGGCTGGAGTTGGTACGGAGATGAGCGCGTTCTGCATGTCAATGAGCGGTCTGAGCCTCTGCGCTGTTGTGATATTGTCAGCAGTGTTGTTCAGTGAGGTGCTGCCGTGTGACCGTCGATTCACTGTGGCTGACACGGAGGAAAAAAGCGATTGGCCTGGCGCAATTGCGATTTGCCGGCAATCAAGGCCTGTCACATCTGCACTCGTATCATATGCGCATATGCAGCTCGGATGGTAAAATCCCCAGTGGGCTGCAACAGCGAGTCCTTTTGCGGGTCCTCGCTGGCTGTAAGGGGCAGGCGCTGGAGATACTGTTGGTGTTCGCCTTATGCTCGGTCTGCGCGCATATCGAGTCTGCACTTGAACATATCAAGTGGGTGATAAGACATACTCAAACAATATAAGGTAGATTTCGAATTGAAAATGTTCATATATCTACGCGCTGAACAACGCAACGCTCGTGATGTCTAAGTATGGTGGACGAAGTGACGATGCTGGTATGTAACTTTTGGCCGGCCAGATGAACGTAAATGCAGACAGCCCAGTGGTATCCTTCATGAAGACAATGAAACCAATCCAAGTCGAGTCGAAGACCATATATCAATGGTCCGCTGATCCCTTCATAACCATAAACAAAGCCCAGATAGCCAATCGCCAGGGGTATAGTGTCCGATGAAAAGTAAAGCAATATGGGGTAGTCGAACGATGATGTAGTATGATACAGCATGTACAAGAAAGTCATAGAGCTCAAAGGAGGGAAGGGAAGAGTATTAGTTCTCCTCCATGAGAGCTTCTTGGTCGCCAGACTCACGCCAGTCGCGTGAGCGTTCGGAAAGGCGCTTAATGCCTGAGATGCGTGCGGCCCAGAGTGATTCAGATGGTGATCTGTACGTGTATGCTCGCTGCGAGGAGATAACCCCAATCGCCTGCAATACGGCCTTTCTCGAGTCGCGACCGAAAACGGCAGGGTGATTGATCCACTCTAGGCTCGACTCCAGTTCGGCATCGAGGGCATGCATCGTCCTGGCATCGATACCCGCCGCTGGAGTGAAGAGTGCATGTGGTGAAGGGGTGCGTGGCCGAGCATCTCCAATAGTGCTTTGTGTGGGCGACGACGTTCCGGTGCTGCCAGTCGTGCTGGGGGCATCGTGACGTCGCTGACCTGGGGGCGGCAGAGGGGGCAACCCTCCCTTGCCCAGCCCCTTTAGAATACTTCGAGTCTCTTTAAGAAGATGATGTGCCCGTTCGTGCTGGCCACGTGAGACTAGCGTCAGGGCTCGTGTCAACATGTCTGATGTCAGAAGCTCCATGCGGCGCTGCACAACGTGTGGGTGAGGAGGGATGGGAGGTGTCGGTGGGAATGCTGTCGAGGCCTTCTTAGGACTAGAGGGCAGCAGAGTGATGGCAAGTAACGATGGCCTTGCCAGGTGTGAGAGGGTACCTTCACGGAGGATGTCGCCATATGTGAGGTCGGCTTGGATCAGGGGCACTTCTTCAACGCTGAGTGTGCGCGAATCGTCTTGGTCCAGCGGGCCGCCCAATGCCTCCAGTCCGGAAACAATGGTCTCCCAAGGGTCTTGCGGAGACGGCTCCGGAGAACCTGAGTCTGGGGCGATAGCAAGCTGTACCAAAATATCTAGTGTTTGTTAGCAAAATGCGTGAACTCTAAAGACCGACGTCTTGCATACCTCGCTTGTCGCCGAAGCGCAAGTCGCCCAAAGCGGCTTCAGCGTCCCTGCCAGTAGCTCGTTTCGTAATCTGCAATGCTCCGCTGATCTTGACGAACTTGGCAGGTGAACCCTCAGGAAGACGTAGCTTGAGCTTGACGTTCTGATGCGATGTACTCTGGAGTGATCCGAGACATCCAGCCACACACTCACGCAACATCATCCAGTCCTTTACGTAAGTGTAAGACGCCTTAGTGCGAGTAGACAGCTCGATCATAGTGTCAGGCTTGTGTGTAAGACCGAGACCAAACGAATGGATTGAGACCCTGCGTATAGGTTAGCACGATGTGAAAAAGCGAAGTGTAGGTAACCTACTTTGCAGCCTCGGCGCGAGAAATTACAAAGTCGACGCTCTCAACATCAGAGGTAGATGAGTCACTGATAAGCAGAATGCTCGCCAACGGGTTGCTCGACTTGCGTTGCATCAGAAGATCCATGGCCACATTTGCGCCGTCAACAACATCAGCACGAAGGCTCTTCTGGCCTACAGGGCGGATCGAATCCAAGACTGTGGGCCAGTCTCTCCAAGCTTTGCCTGTCATGCCGACAATGGGGACGCCGCCACCACTCGAGCCGAATGTCACGAGCCCCATGCGGTCGCGCTCACCGAGGTTGTGGACCAGAAACCTCAAGGTATCCCGTAGCAAGTTGATCTTCAAGCCCTGCATCGACGACGAGACAGGAATGACTACAACAACGTCGATGGGCACGTGAATTGAGCCAGTCAGGCGTGGTTCTGGTGGGCTGGCACGGGAGCTAGTGTATTCGGTGGGAGCGGTCATAGTCGATCGAGCTGCGCCGTAAGATGAGTTGACAGATGAAACACGCTTCGGTCTTCGGTAGTCATCTTCCTCGGTTCCGGAGTGGTCCTGGTCATAGTCTGGCATGCCTCTGCTCATGGGGAAGTCCATACGAATGTCCATTAAGGCTCGTCGCCAGAGCTCCAGCGCGCCCCTGTCCGGGAATTGAAGATGGAATGATGGAAGCTCTGCTACCGATAGGCTCAAAGTGAGGATGAAATCGTCGGGTGAGTGCTCGACCTGGTTGAGATGCTTCTTGATCAGAATGGAGCCCTTCAATGTGCACTTTGTCTTTTTCGACCTAGACGCCTTAGAGTCGTCCCATTGTGGCTGGGCAGCGGCTTTCTTCTCTTTGACGCAGATGAGCATCTCCGAGAAAAGGTAGCATTCGAGCTCTTGCCACGACTGACGGTCCTTACCCACGCGGATCTGGCCATGCAGGCGCAGTTTGCCGAAGCGTGAGAAGTCAAGACCGTGCCAATTATCAACGCGAGAGTGCAGATCCTCGGTGATCTCGTCCAGAACCTCTTCGGATTCATAGGGGGTTTCGAAGTCGTAGACGGGTTGTCTGCTGCGTGCTGGTGACTTGGGGCGGCCGTAGGCGCTCTCGGTTGCGCTTGCTATCGATGGCAGGGGCGGGACGCCTCGCACATCTTCAGGGTCTGCGCGCCATTTTCCCTCCACGACCTCGACTGTCACCAAACACGTCAAACTTTGCTGCTGTCGCGATCTGCTGAGTGTGGGAAACTCGCTGCGAACAGTCACTGTCGGCGCCGGTATTGGGTTCTTCAGGAGTCCACGGGGGCTGCTGAGGCTTGTTTCCATTGACTGCACGTCGTAGTCATGCCGTCGACCATCCTGCGCCGCCGCATAGTCGTGGGATGAAGCCGCCCCAGTTGCACCACTATCACTCCGCAGATGCTGACGCGACATGGATCCGCCGCGATCAGAGCCGCGTTCTCGACTGTGGCTGCTGTCTCGCGGGCGAGTGTGATGTGAGGGTGCGAAACGAGCTGACGCGTCGCTGCCGTTGCGAGAGCGACCTTGTGTGTGTCCGCTGGCGGAGTGCATCGTCGACTGATTATCCCACGGCGTCGGTGTGGGCGCATTGCTTCTTTGGCTGCCATTCTGCGACGGCGACGCGTCAGGTGCTACTGAACGAACAATCTTCTCTGCAACCCGTTGTCAGCAAATTTCAGCAAGAAACACCCAGTCTGGGAACGCACCAAGGTCTATGTTGCCTCCTCGGCTGGTGTCGAGCCCCAGGGTTGCATTGCATGTTGGGCACTCTTTGGCCTCGAATTCGCGGATGTACTCGTAGAAGCAAGCTTCATGAGACACGTGCCCACACGACAGTTGCAAGATGCGTTCGCCTCGCAGTGTGTGCTCCAACGCCTCTTCACACACAGCACAGTCGCTGCCTATGAAGGTCCGCTCACGTCTGGTGCGGGACCTCTCGATGTCGAGCACAGCCGCCATACCTCTGGCACTGTGCAACGGTGCCTGGTTGTCGATGCTAGTGCTGTTGTTTCGATGCGAGTGGGAGGAAAAGGGTTTCGCAGTAGCGGTGGACGAGGTATTGTTGGAGCTGCGCGAGCCAGGACGCAATCCTCCTAGGAAAGTCATGAGCGGCCTGAGCTCCCAGACAAGGTCTCAATGGTTCAGGAAGCAGGTACCGTCGCTGTGATCTGCAGGGGATCTAAACTCGACAACCTTCTTCTTGTTGTTCTTCTTATGGTACTTGCGGCCCACCAGACCGAGTTCCAGCAGATTGGCTTCTATGATGTTATGTTTCTCTCGGTGGTGGGTGACACTTGGATGTCTGGAGCCAGACAAAGGAGCATGAAAACCGTTCGACATGGAAGGATCCCGGTCCGGAGCAAATCGCTTGTCTTTTGGTCGCTTCAAAGTCGTTTCAGCATCAACAGACACGCGGAGATCGCTGCGCAGAGCCCGCGGGCCAGGTGGGACTTTTAGGTTATAGGCAGGTACCGGCACGTTCTGCGACTTGCCGGGGTAGTGCGGACCGACACGAATCGAGTGAGGGGACCAGGGTTTGCGATAGAACTCGACTCGCAACCACGGCAGCAACGTTCTTCAACGACGTCAAAATGCAAAGGAAAAGGTGCGTGTGGGGACAGGCGGGATTGGCTTGCTATGGTTATATCTTCCGCCTGCGTTTACGACCGAGGCGGGCTGCAGCTACTGCGTTTGCTAGGAAGCCTAGCAGAGAACGGCATGGCTGCAGGCATCATGGTGCACTGTTTCGGGGCCCCTGTTATGGCACGACGCCGCCGGCGCTGATGCAGCAGGGTTGTTAGCTGGAGCACAGGGCAGTAGGAATTAGGGAGTAATGGCGAGGAGGTTCGACTGCGCCACAAGCACAACAATTGGCTTCAAAAATACACGCGACTCGCCACGGGCGTTGAACACCCAGCGTGGCGGGACGGCCGTTCCCTTGCAAATCGCACGCGGGCATTTGGTCCCTGTTCGGCTCTTCGACGAAAACCTCCAGGGCTGGGGATGGCCAGGAGAACTTTGTACATAACAAACGGCCTTGAAAAGACAACGGCCCATCGCGAAATTTCTATCCAAGGCCCGGCACAGCTTCCATGGCTAGGCACTGGCAGCTAAATGGCACCTCGCAGCATGCGCCTACGGCCGCTAGAAGCTGCTGCCGCCCTTCCATCCACGAGACGATTCAACGACGGACAGGTTGCAGCCCTCATTTGTACTGTTCTCACGCCGCGGCCCAATGCTGCCCTTCGTAGCGGACCGAGTCAGTCTTCTGGGACAAAGTTTGGGACCTACGGGGGCAATGCAGAGATTGCACAGGGCCACCTCTCAAATACTTGTATTTCTGCCTTAGCAGCACCCTGCTGTCGGAGTTCAATTGGAGCAGACTGCTCTGTGCCTCTGGAGCAATGTGAGGCGTCGTTCACGCGAGCGCGTGCTCCGCAGCAGGACGATCCTCGATTCAGGACTAGCCTTCGCAAACCTTATTCTTCGAATGGCAGAGAACTGAGGTCACGAGCAAGCATGCCCTTCAGCTGAATCTGGAAAGGTTCAGTTGCCCGCCTGAAAATGCTGAGTTCGGTGGAGCTCCAAGCTGGCAAATGGTGCATATATTTTGCAACTATGGTACGCAAATTCGAGTCGTTGCATTGCCACTTGCCACGCTCCTCGGCCCCGTGCGGGAACTTGCGCAGTCCACGCACATGGCTACCACGTGATTGTATAAAGCATGGCAAAATTGCTGACGTATCGTTACAAACTGGATCTTCGGTGCTCAACGCTGTGATCCAGCGGCCCAGAGATCTGCAAGCGGTGAGAGAGGGTTTACGGCTGCTGCACGGGGTTCCCGTACTCTTCTATGCCAGGCATCCCGACCGTCTCGACCTAGTAATTACTTTATGCAGAGCGACCTTGCATTCCGAAATGTTTCGCTTCCGAACACCTCTCAGCTGGTGTCATTCACCACCCATCCTTGCGACCTAACGTAGTTGACCGCAGCCACTTGTCTGTGAGGGGGTCTATACTTCTGGCAGACAGGATTCATCGTCATAACTCATAGGAGAAACGCCTGGCACTCGTCGGCTCTCGATGCCGTCAGGACCTGTGTTTGGACCAAAGTCAGGCCTTGCACGAGCGTGCAGCCACGTGCGTTACAGATGTCACGATGGGTCTCAATCCCAAGGGACAACTCTCAAACCGTTATTCGAACGAGTTTCTTCATTCTGTGTTTCGAAGTTCAGGATCAACCATGGAGCAACGCTGAGTTTCGGACGCTCATTCGGAGCACACGAGTTCTGATTTGCGGATATACGCGAACTTACAATCATTCTTCCCCACTTCCCGAACTTCCCTTGAGTGTCAGTCTGGCGGTCCCTCTTCACGCTTTTTGAGTCAAGCGTTCAATTCTTGTCTAAGTTCTTGAGTGTTGCAGCTGTTAGCGGGTAGGCCTCAATGCCCTGCCTAGATTGTGCTACCATGTATCCTGTGCGTTAGGCTTACGACTATCTCGCAGGGCTTCTATGTTTGGACTTCCCCTTTCGCGCGATTCACGGATATCAACCGGTAGCGTGTCGGACACTGTATACTCTGTACTGTGGTAAGACTACTCCGATCGTATCTCGCTTCGACCCCTGTACGACAATCTCGTTTCCGGTAAACAAATTTGTATCCTCAGTGCTTCAGCGTTGTCGTTTCAACGCTGGACAAATGCAGCCTCTCCAGGACCAAGCCGTCAGCAAGAGCACTCTTCGATCGCACATCACAGACTGCGTTTCGAACGCACCGTCATCTTCACGTGGCGCGAATACAGTATTTTAATGCGCCTACTGTCCCCGTCGGTAGTTGTTCCGCCTTGGTTGGCTTTCATTTAGCGCAGCCACACGAAACCACCAGTTTGACACCGTCAAAAAACGAGACAGCCACGCCGCGAACTCGTTCTGTTCTCCACCCTCTAGAAGACACGAAGACTTGTGCCGACCGCTCGATGACGCGACCCTTGAGGAGAGTCACCGTTTGATGGCCCTGCGCGTTCTCCACTTCTTCTTTAAAGACCCGATCGAAAACTAGCTTCGCCTGCCTTGCCCGCTTGCGCGCAGAGCTTTGCTTCAGGAGTGACGTAAGTCTTGGGAAGCAGTGCTTTGCGTTCCAAGGATAGGGGAAAGCCTCATGTGTCGAGCAAGGTGCAGCAATAGTCGAAAGTAATAGCACCAAGCTTTGTTCGCTAGCAGCAATCACCCGCGGCTCTTCAGCCGAATATCAGGAGGTATGTGACGATCATTGCTATCTCTGTGGTCTTGCAAGAGAGCCCAAGAGATCCGATCAGGCCGCTCGTATCTATGGCAGGCATTAGGTCGGAGTCTGCTCCGCAGCTGTCATGGTCATAGCTGGACTGATAAAGAAGTTCACAAGGTTTATAACACCTACGGCTGTGATGCCTTTGAATCTGATCCACTCTCTGCATCCCACCATCTCATCACTCGCTTTTGGGCAGCTTCAAGAGCTTACAGGGCATATATTCTACATCATCTTGACCTGCACCACTCCGAAACGACGCTTGCGCAAATCTGCCAATGTCCGTTGTCCAGAGTGCCGGGACGGGACGTGGCTCGTTACAATGGTATCGGAGAGGGCTCCGCTTCCTCTCGCAAATCTGATCTTTACACTGCAAAACTTGGGTCAACGTCTTCCTCCATCTCCTCGTGGTACGCTAGGAGAAGAAGCCGGATCTTGACTAGTAATTGAGACATGAAACGCTTGAAAAAAAAGTGTTAGAGACGTATCGAACTGAGCCAGCGCAATGAGATCGAACACCAACAACAGCGTTGGCATCGAGTTGGTGGGAGCGATCGACTGCGCAGGACATGGTCGGGGCGTCATCCTCCACCTACCGAAGGAGCTGTTCAGTTCATACATCATGACTTTCCCTAATGACCGACCCTCCAACGTAGAATCGAACGTAAATGCATCGATTTGCGGTGTGGACGCGCGTTGAAAAGCAAAAGGCCTGCACACATCGACACTCGGGAATGTATACAGTTGGATATGCGCGTAGCCTTCGATCGGCTTCTGCCATGGTGCACGGTGAAACCGAAAGGCTAGTTTACGGTGAAGTTACGAGTTGTGATCTGTCTCAACAGCGATCTGCGAACGACTTGTCATTCCATACCCCAGATTCGAGGTTGATTGAATGGAGATCTGTTACCCGTGGTCTAGCCGTTCAGACCAGCAGCGATCTCCCTTGGCACCCGGCGACAGTGACATTCCGTGAACGAGTTGTCTGCAGTCATGTGCAGCGTCAACGCCAAACTAAAATCTCCTCAATGGGTTGAGAAAAGACATGTTCAATCACATCTCTGGTGCTCCGGTCCCAAGAAGGAGCGATCTGCCCTGCCTGCAAGCCTCTCACGTGCCTCCATGCATGTGCACTGATTTCGTTGGGTTCTCGTACTTATGCATGCCCCAAACCGCATTAACTTGGCGCTACAGATGTTTGAATCGCTTCCTCCTGGAGCGAGGACACGCGGGGACAAAGAATGACAAGACGTTAGGTTCCAGGAACCTGTCAAAGGTGGAGATGAACATGAACCGACCATCACAACAGTTCACGGTCCCAAACGCCAAAGCTTGGACATTTTGCAGAAGTCCTATCGTGCACGGTCGCTTTACATGGTACACTACTGCCTGGGCATCAGGCTTAGCGGTTATTGTCTGCAGAGGCATCGAAAGAACAGCACATATGTATGAGTTTCCAAACTGTCGGGTCATCATACTTGGATCGACTGCAATCCATGGCCTCGGGACCCATCTCTTGAAACCGTAAGACAGCACCTGATCCATGCATCAAGTAAAACCAAAGGCAAGCCTGAGAGCATGGGGCCGTCTGTCCGCGTTGAGTGGCGGATCCTGGTAGGCGACAGGTAATACTCGTTCGCATTGCTCGTGCTTGTGAGTAGTCACACTCACTATATTCATCAGTAGGCTGCTTTTACATTTGGAGCAAGAGTTGTAGGTCGCGGCACTCGCTCCGTCCCCGCTCGGTGTGGGCGCCGTAACTTCCAGCGATCGTTCCAGAGCATTTTGCTGCTCTTTAGCTGGCCACTCACAGCGAGGTAAGTGGTTGTAGGCTGCGAGCACTAGCAGTACCATCTGCGTCTCGTTCGTGGCAGCTACATCGGCGGATCTTCGTTACGCAGCATCTACCAGATGCAACGAGATCAGACATTGGATTGAGGCATATTCGACCGTCAAACAATGTCGACTGTGGATCAAACCTGCGCGAAATCATGTCAGACGTGAGGTACTTCCTCGAGCCAAAGTGTGATCATAAGGCCTTTGCGCGTCATGTCTGATGCGAAGTCTCACCAGTCATTTCGGTCTACTTCCGTGATACTGTTATATCAATGCAAAATTTAAGGCCGTCTGGGGTGTCTTTATTTTCACAATGTTCAATGGCAATATGGGGCGATACTTCCCGTTTCACTGCTGCACGAACCACATCCGTGCAGATCCTCGGGAGACAATCAAGAGTGGGACACACTCATACCAGACTCTGGATCAACATGTGAGTTAGAGTTGGCGATGCGGCCGTTATGAAAAGCTTGGAATGATGGTGACATTCTCCGCGGATATTCCATCAAAGGATCAGGGCATAGAGCCATGAGTAACAAAGCGTCTGGTTGAACTTTTTACTCTGTAGAAAGCACCATACGAACTCATCACATGAGAAGTCAAATTCAGTGTATTCATACCTTGCAATATTGCGTGTGCATGCTTGGTAGTGGTGTACGTCTGTCGATACTCGGGTAGGGCGCCACCCTTTCAATTCACACAAGACTGTGGCGCAAGGCTTTGTGTCAAACCTTTTGCGGGATATGATGCTGCATAACAGAGGGTGCATATTTGTTCGACAGATGGACCATTATTGGAGTATATACCTGCCGTGCCCCGACACCAGGATCATCGAGTCTACTTCCAGAATGGTACCAAAACCTTTCCCGTGCTGAAGGACTCATGAAGACAGCGTGCCATAAAGCAACCGAGAACCTGATGCCTAAGTTTTCACAGAATTGAACATATCCACAAGACCGTTTCGATATCAAAGGAGACCTTTCGGCGAGCGAGGTGAACAAGGCAGCGACCAAAAGGTCTCAAGATACAAGACATGCTGCCTAAGTGAATCTGATTCTTGAACAGAACGGCACCTAAACGGGACTCAACACGCTCAACAGATGGTAATCACCTTCCACTGTATCATCATCTGAAATCCTGTCATATCCCTTTCTATTCGACTACTTCAATCTAGTCAACCTCTTACTCGTGATTTGTCTTGGTTGTGATGTGGTCCCACTCATCAAGCAGCTTTACTGTCTCTTCGATCTTCCCGCGAACGCCAGAGGAACAATCTGGGCCCAGGACCACACGAACCGGCACAATCTTTCCTTCAGCAGCGCCACTCTGTGTCAGAATATCAACTATGACCTTGGCACCCTTTATGACATCGCCGGGCTGATTGTTGTCCACTTGATCTAGCCTCGCTCTAACCGGGCCAACAGCTGTCTCATCATACTCTTTGATGGTCCTTGCGCTTTTGATCTGGGCACCAGCGTTGAGGAAGCCAGTTCGAAAGTATCCTGGCTCGATGACAGTCACAGCGATCCCCAGCGGCGCAAGTTCGCTACGCATTGACTCAGAGATACCACTGCAAGCCCACTTGGTGCCAGCATAAAGCCCGTAGCCCGCGCCGCCGCGCCAGGAGCCAATGCTGCCGAAGTTCGAGATTGTTCGGTGGCCGGATGTAGCGCGGAGGTAGGGCAGAAAAGCTTTCGACACGTTGAGCATGCCAAAGACATTCGTGTTGAACTGCTCGAAGTCCTCCTTGGGCCTACGGATTATCAATTCAAAGTCTCGGAAGTCTCGTAAAGATCTCAAGTGTGACTTACGAGGTCTCTTCGATTGCGCCAACAAGAATGTAACCAGCGGCGTTGACGAGGTGAGTGATGTAGCCATATTGATCATTGGCCTCTTTCGCTACGTTCTCGATATCTGCTTGAGGTGCTGTGACGTCGAGAGCCACAGTCACTGCACCCTTCTCTTTTAGATCGGCGATGCGCGACGTACTGCGTGCACTGGCGATGACCTTATGCCCGCGCGAGAGAGCCTCGAGGGCCAAATGCTTGCCAAAGCCGCTCGAAGCTGCTGTGATGAACCAGACTGGCGTTTGAGAAGACATGTTCGGTGTTCGTATACTATGGCCGAAGTTTGTGTTTGAGGTGGAAGGGGAGAAAGACTAGATGCGCTGTAGAGGGGTCGTGTGCTGTCAGGGAAAGTGCTCCCAGGTGCGTGTCTACCCACCTTTATAGCGAGACCTTGTTCGCTTTTACAGCCATTCGTGCATGCGACACTCGCAGACACCTAAGTCGGATTGCTCGCAGCATACTGAGCATCTCAGGCCTGGCCCACTGACGTCGTCCTCCATCGCTCGTAAGCACTTTAGCTTCATCGGTCGTAAGCACTCTAAATCCGATTGATACCCGATATTTTTTTAACCCGGTCCGCAGACTTTCGGAGCAGCTTCTTGGCTTTGCAAGAGTTGTGGTTGATGTTGGACCAGAGCTGCGTGAAAAGGCGGGGTTGGGATGCTCGTGACAGCCGATGGCCTTCGGTAATCCACCAAACCCTCGCAAACACCGTCATTGTACCTACAGGGACCTCTACCCACGACGTGCAATTGCGTTGCCTCCATCATCGCCACGCTGAGCGTATCTGCGCGTGCACTTTGTTACGCTCTCCAACGGTATCGGGCGACAGCAGGATGTTCGTTGTCACACCAATGACGGGTGACGTAGTAGTTCCAAATACAATACATCTTACCTAAATTGTACCTTCTTGTCGCACAATTCACCTTGAACGTCCAATTTGATCGGTACGGATCTTCCCATGGCTGAATACACGCAATCAGTCCTTCCTGCCTTGCAGGCCATGGCGCTTGTAGCGCCGAGTGTGTATACGGGTAAGCGTTCGTTCCACGCCTATGAGAGCTGCACTAATATATTCTCAGGACTTACATTTACCTATAGCCATGTTGTGATACCGCCAATGACCGCCCATGCGCCGCCGAAGCTACTAGCCAAGCAGTGGCTTCAAGCCTACCAGTTCGCTCCTGCCTTCGTTGCCCCTCTGGTCCTTCTAGGCACCTCGAGCAATGCGCTGCTATCCTACTTGACCCGCGAAGGGCCATCGTGTAGCTCGGCACTATACGCGACAGCAGCTGTGCTGACTGCGAGCATTGTACCCTACACGGCGCTATATATGGAACCTGGGGTCAATGGTGCCGGCAAGTGGAAAGCTCAGCAGTTGCTGCGAGGTGACTTCGAGCTTCGAGGTGCAGGTCACGGCACAGACAAAGATACCGCGAGGATCAGCTGGAAGAGCTGGGCAAATACAGTGGATATGAAAGCGATTGCAGAATTATGGGCGAAGACTAATGCCTGGCGGTACGTGGTTACCGGCGTGGCGACGCTGATCAGCGCAACTGCTACCATCGCCTTGGCCTGATACGTTGGTACTCTCATCACGACATATGTACATGTTTGGCCAAGCTTTGCAATAATTCGGCTAAAATGCGCCTTGGCCATGTCTGCCTGTAAGGCATCCACTGCATCTACAACCCCTGACTCTTTAGCGGCACTGTGTGCACTCTATAAGCTTAACTTTGCTGTATGTCTTCGAGGACATCGACAACTCGACCTTCAAACTGCTTTCATACAATGACGAATCCGCCCTGGCCGCGACTGAGCCGTGATGAACTGGTTACCATCATTGGTGACTACTACAAGTTCCTGGTTCAATTCTACATTCCAAAATCATCGCTCAAGTTTCCACCTCCAGGAGGATGGCCTAGCATTACTCCAGAGACCACCAGAGGCTTTCCGAGATCCCGGATGGTCATCGATCTCCTCAAGCATCTGCCCTACATCGATGAAGAGCATGCAGGACAGATGATCACCCACATAAATTACAAATGCGACGTCGAGGACTATTCAATAATGAGCCCCGGTCAATGGGCTAGAGACGATCAGTGGCAGGCGGACAATGTGAAGGAGTGGGTTGAAGAGATTCAAGAACGCAAGAAGGAGGAGTCTCAAGATGGGGACGAATGGGAGGAAGGCTATCTGTGGTACCGTGACGAAGACAGAGACAAGTCAGCAGACAAGGAAGAGAATTGGTTTGACGGCGATGAAGAGGCGGATATGAAGATGGAGAACATGATCGTTCTAGCCAATGGGTACGAAAGTGGTGGTCTGAATCTAATCCTAGACGTGTTCAAAGGAATCATCCACGAAGACCAGATACGAGGGAGTGGCCTGACAGGCGATACACCTGTCGAAGACTACTTTGGCGATCTGGGGTCTAAGCTCGAGAAATTGGAGATTGTGCCAATTCCTGGAGACGAGAGACACGAAGGAGATTTCTGGGAAGGCGCAACGGCGATACCAGTCGATGAAGTATCTGAAGAACTAATAACCTTCGACGAGGATGAGGACGTGCGAGAATGTCAAAAGATCTACAGAAGCTTTGGCTGGCCTCGGGAGGAGTATAGGAAAGAAGAAGCTGTGGCAGCGATAAAAGCGTACATGAGGCGCGCCAGGGCTTCGGAGGAAGTAGAATGAAATGCTGTGGCGTGATATTGCGATTCTTTAGCGTACTCTGGAGTTTCGATAATGTCGACGCTCTTTTACAAGTGCTCCATTTGCCAGCAATGTTCACTGCGCAGGGTCTGCGGGGAATCATGTCACACAACCCCGCAGTATGTCAGCCTGTGGTGGAAGGCACCAACCTGGATTCTCTGTGCATGCAGGGTGGCTCAGAATGGCAACAGCAGATTTATGTGACCTGACGTCCTCATCTGCAAGTTCCAGCGCCTCTCGTTTTTCTGATGCCACAATGACTTTGCCCTTGACTCTGGCTATCTTGCTCTGGGCACCATGGTTGACATGTACATTCGGTCAACGATACTCTTCACTGGAAATCCCTCTATACAATGATCTGGCCTACCAACGCTACAATATCAACATTGCAATAGGCACACCGCCACAGCCATTCGCGCTCTTATTCGACACCGGCTCGACAGACATATGGGTTCCTCAGGCCAACTCTACCGGTTGCGCCATTTCTTGTCCACCAGGCTTTTCCTTTGATCCAACCAATTCCTCCACTCTCCTCAAACCCAACATCCCTTTTGACGCGCGCTATGGTCTTACACCAGATCTTGCAGTCATCGGCCAATACTACAATGACACGGTTCTCATGGCGGGACTGCCGTCTCTCTCGGACGCCACGTTTGCCGTCGGTGACCTTCCTCCGCTCCTTTACAAGCAAGGAAATCGCGGTATCTTTGGTGCGGGCACAAGGTTTAGCGAGAGTGTGTACGGAAGTCCCACCTCTCCGTACCGCTGCGATCTGAGTAAGACATATACACCTCTATGGGAGAAACTCGCGTTGGCATCACCGCAAGGGAAAAGGAGATTCAGTCTCTGGCTCAATGCACAAGGTGCGAAGGCGGGCACTGTGAAATTCGGCGGCGAGAACGTTGCAAGGTACCAAGGCAAATTGGGAAGCGTTCCATTGAACCTAGGGCCGGACAAATCGGTGCGGGAATGGAATGTGAACTTGACGGGCCTGGTTAGAATACCTGGACGACCCCAAGAGCAGGCAGGTGGGCGTTTGACTCCAAAAAACTACAGCGTCGACTACACGCTCGATTCCGGAAGTCCGAACATGTACATTCCAACCGCACTGTACAAAGACGTCGCGAAAGGCCTCAATGCGACCGAGGTCATCAACGGTGCACCATATGTTCCCTGTTCACTACGGAGTGCTAGTACAGGATCACTGGTCTTTAAGTTTGCAACGCGCACAAGTGGAGTTGCGACGAAGATCATGGTGCCGTATAGCGAGATTATCTATCCTCCAGGTTTGCCTCTCACTGTACCGCCAGTCGAAGACAGGGATGGCGAGAGGATGTGTTATTTTGGCGTGGTGCCAAATGATAGGCCTGCGAGACTGTTGGGCGCAACGTTCTTGAGGAGTGCGTACGTGGTCTTTGATCTGGAAGAAAAAGAGTTGAAACTGGCGCAGTCAAACTCAGATGATTGCAGAGACACTACTGAGCTCTAGGAGCATGCTTTTTCCCGACGTGCTGTCATATCGTCCCTGAGAAGCCACAACACACCGACCAAGGGCGCATGACGATTATGGCATACCAATGCTTTTGACGCGCCGACGAACGAATGTGAAGACTCATATATTCCAGGACATTGCCAAGTGATACGCCGCAAGAGTAAAACTTCACCAGCCTTCGTTAGAACACACCTGAAGTGTTGCTGCAGCATCCAAAGCGGCTGGGTGATGAGACCAAGGCAATTGATATAGGCCTGCAGGTAGTTGACATCGACGACCAGGCGGACGCAGACTGTTGATACAATATGAGCTGAGAGGCTTGACATCTAAGAACACGGCAGCCATCACGGCCTTGGCACGATGAACTGCATGCACATTTTTGGGTACGACCGCATCATTCAGTGGCTCGCTGACAGGTTCGACTCGTGTGCATTGTGCCGGCGGAGGCTTCTCTGATGGCCCCACGGCATGAAAAAATGGCTGTTGGAATGTATTTGAGCTGAGAAGAGGCACTCAAGATGCTCGTGATGTGGTATTGTAACTATCTAACGTCGTCCCATGCCGTCGTCCGCACTGGCGCGATACGCATAGGTATGCTCGATGATAAACTTTTGTGAAAGCAACGCTGAATGCTGAGCTACGCCTGCATAGCAGTCCCTCAGGACGATGTATTAAGAAATCGTATTGTGAACGTTGAGGTTGTGAACCGAAGTAGTAGTCTACTGGCGGGGCGTCGAGCCAAGTAGACGACCAAGACTCCCGTTGGCAGGCAACAAGGATGGTACGGGTGATTTTGCGTACATTATCTCGCCTCCGATGGTGCTCATCGATGTCTGCGAGACAGGTGGCGCCTTGAAGCCATACGAGTATTTTGGACTCGATGCACCGGTCATAGGTGTGACGAGATCAATAGATTTGGATGCATATGAAGAGCCATGTGTCCTGGGTGGTAGCGGGCGATTGTTGGACGGCTGAGTGTACGGGGTGTACGGAAGTGAGAAGCTATACGATGACGCAGGGGTATGCGACAGGGAAGGTGCAGCACTGAAGTGCGCAGAGGACGTTGATGCGCGCTCATAGCGAGGTCGGATAGGTCGCACGGTGTCAGTACCACTGTTAACGAATTGGAACTGGCGAAGGTAGTTGGATGCGTCGGAGTCCGAGCGGTGGTAGTCATCGTCTACTGAGCCCTCTGAGGAAGCATACGAGTTACGCTTGGAGTGTGTCTGAGTAGGCGAGCGTTGCGGTATAATATCAGGGAAGTGTAGATCCTCAAATGTGAAGTTGGTGAAGGGCGTTGCCGGCGGTGAGTAGTCGTAGAACGTCAGGCTCTTCTCAGCGTCCTTCTTCTTGCAACTAAACACACGTTAACATGCGTGCATTGCGTATTGCAACATGGGTATTGCTTACCTCTCGGAACAGTACAACACCGAATTGCTTGGTACGATAATTTGCTTTTCGCAGACAGTGCTATGGCAACATCAGTGACCGTCCACAACGCCAATTAGATTCAACGTACCAGTAATTCAAGAAGCTCACGGCCATCGGGTCCTCGTCTTCGTCGTCGACTACTTCGCGGTGCTGGACGGCGTGCGAGCTGACTTTCCTTCCGTGGGATGCTGAGCGTTTGGACAACGGGGCAGGCTTTGAAGTCCTTGCGTGAGCCGGATGCGCCTTTTTGGAGTGTTGCGATGAGTGGCGGACGTGGTGAGTAGCCATGTTGAGGTGCGTTGTATATTTATTAAAAGCCTCACTTGACTCAAATCGCGCACGGTTCGTCGTGATGCGCAATTGCTACAAGCTGAGAATCACGAAGAAGCGGTAAGTGCACAGCCCTTGGAAGTGCAGATGACGGAAGGACGTGCGTCTTTGTTTAGAATCGTTATCTTCGATCTACCTGCAGCCTATGAGTTAGCCCAGGGCCAGATGTCGGTAACAGAATTTCGTAGATAAGACGAGGCATGCACGGTTCCTTCCCGCACTGGAGGAACCGTTGTGACACGAAGAATGTGTGAACGAGGCAGCAAACTTACAGTGACGGATGATAAGGGGTGCAACAGCGACCTCGGGAGTGCTTGAAAGGGAGGCTGTCGAGCGCAGGCAGGGTGCAGTAGCGTTGCCGGTCCGATTGTCGTGAGCGATAAGGATCTCGAGGGTGAGGAACAATGCCGAGGGTTGCCAGTTGAAGTACGGGTTTTGACGGCTATAACTATATGAGGAGATAACAACTATCGTGAATCAACAGCGGCAGGCGGTGGTGTTAAGTAGCTGAGGGAGCGTGTGGGTACCGAATTCTAGAACGCTGTTGACGACTACGGCCGACTAGATTTATGGAGTTATCGTACGCGTGGAGGTGATGATACGCGATTCGCACGCCATCTCCAAGCGTTCGGCTGACTCTTCGCTGCCTGCACCCCACATCACGTCCACCACGGTGCCTTGCCTGTTGCAGCAGGCCATTCAGAGTTTTTCCGCTGGAAGAAACCAGGCACATAAAGTTCACTTCATGGACGGATTCTGCAGACGAAGAGAACCCGATGGTGCGACAGGCCAATCGCAACCTTGAGCAACTCCACGGTGCAGCCCTGATCTGACAAGACCCACGTCCCGCTAGTCTGCTGCAAATCCGGTTGCATAGCACAACATGCTACGGGTACCAAGGTACCCTGTGTAGCTGTCCATTCAGGTGCCTGTGACTACTCGAAAACGATCACGTCTTGTATTACGATCTTTGCTGCGACAATGAGCATTGATGGCGAATGTGCCTGTGTCACCAACCCTCTTTGGGGTTACCGTATCCGAGCTTCCGCTGAGGTAATAGAAACCGGCTGCATATGCGAAAGTCAAAGAATGTGCTCACCGCGCAGGAGAGATCACCAGTCGGAAACACACGCCTCATCCGCGTGCTTGGGACGGTGTGCCTTCGCCGTCGCAGATGCATCTGCACATCTGCGTGGGCAAATCGCTGGACAATTCGAAGTCGCCTGGTCGAGGCATCGTCCTGCAATCTGACCAATGAAAAACCGCAATCGAGCCACATCGACATTTCATAATCCCGCATAAGTAACTTGAATACCCTTGACTTGAGACATTACTGCGTGCAGTATTATAGGTATGCTACAGGTCGTGAAGTGCGGTCTAGACCAACTCGATAAATGTATGCGCCGTGTCGATCAGACAGCAAATGGATCTCCATGAGCGGCCTCAGGTTTGGTGACGCGCCAGATTTGGATCGGTGTTGACATTGGGTAGAAGGGTCCTGCCTGTTCAGGCTCTGGCACTGGCGGGAAGCCGATCTGTTCAAACCTGAAACCATTCCGCCCTAGTTACCCCACAAGGTCAGCGACAACTCACTGATGACGAAGGAGGTTACCCACTACACGCGTTCAGAAAAGTCTCGAACGTTGCTTCGTTGCGAATCGTTGCTGATATGAGGATTTCAAGAGCTGGATTCAAGTCAAGAAATTCATTCATCGTAGACACTAGGCGTGGAATGACGGTCTTATCGTACGTCTGCTCATGTGTTAAGGTCAGGCTCCCCTGGAAAGCGGTCATGACGATGCACTTACGACGTCTGCACCGAGCAGCACATTCGGAACTTCCATTCCATAGTCCTCAGAGAATGCTGTTGCATCGACCGGCCAACCCCATTTGAGCGCTGCTGTTCGAACTTGACATATGTCCGAGTTGTCGACATCGAGGTCGTTGAGGAACAGATTGGTCTTGATCGTATCAATGACAGCTTCATCGCCGTCGGTAGCAACAACGCCAGCTGCTCCCAGGTGCTTTGCACATAGGATGGAGACGACACCAGTGCCTGCGCCAAGTTCAAACACCCTCTTCCCCTTGATGATCTTGCGGCCTTCTTCGCTGCTCAGATACGAGCCCAATAGTAGTGCTGCTTCCCAGGTCCGGAGTCCAGTGGTACCAGACCCTGAAATGACAGATCGAGCCTCAAGGAGCGTCACTGCCTCGTCCTCCGAGACGCTGTCGTCAGCTGAGTGGAGTGGATACGAGTATGTCACGAAGGCCTTTTGTTGAGCGGAGTCGGCCTCGGAGGGCACGTTGGACGTGAGTAACGTTGACATTGCGGACATGAGGTCATCTGAGATCTCCTGCACGTTGAAAAGGCAAGCTGTTAGCGACTGAAGATCATGAAAACCGAGCTTTGCTAAGGTGAAGTATCATATTTGAGTAGTATGAACAGTCCGGGTGATGCCGGTTCGCAAGCACGTGGAGTAAACAGCTCGAGGAAATAGGAAACCGTACATCCTCCTCGGGGTCGACAATCGACCGCTCCAGCTTGCCGATGAGAAGCTTCAACACTCTGAGCTGGTAACGTTCCGGCGGGGATGACTTGATACTACTCTCGTCAAACATGTGCAGGAAAATCCATGCCTGCACTTCAGGCCTCTTCAGGGTTTGTGCGTCAGGCCATCGCAGCTGGGATGGCTCTACCAGCTGGAGGTACTGACGCTGCAAGATTCGCAGCTGCACCAGAGCTGCTGATGCAATGCTCATTTTAGAGATAGCAGCAAGGTGTGTCCTGTGGAGAAAGTAAGAAAATTCACGCGGTTCTCAAAATGGTGTTCGTCGTGTTGATGTTGCGGGCGCGGGGCCTTCTCAAAGTCGTGGTTGCGGCTGCGGATTTTGGAATTTAGCGTGCCTTGGCAGTCGTAAGCGAGGAAGGCGCACCTCTGGTCGCAAATTCACACGATCTTGACTGTCTCGACAGCCGCCTGCGTTACTAACACAGCCCATCGACAACAGAAGGTTCGATTCGTCAAGTACGTCCCTGCCGAACCTCTGCGTCGCCGTCACTCTTTTCCCCCGGATACTAATAATCTCAGGTCGAAAGTCCAACCTCCAACATGGCCGATTCTCAGGTTACTCTGCGCACGCGCAAGTTCATCCGCAACCCCCTTCTCGGACGTCGCCAGATGGTCGTGTAAGTGCCGCGTGCACCGGAGAAACAATTGCGAAGGAAAGGCTCTGACATTGCTGTGTAGCGATGTCCTCCACCCCAACCGCGCCAACGTCTCCAAGGACGAGCTCCGTGGCAAGCTCGGTGAGCTCTACAAGGCCAAGAAGGACGATGTCTCCGTCTTCGGCTTCAAGACACACTTCGGTGGTGGCAAGAGCACCGGCTTCGCTCTCATCTACGACTCCGCCGAGGCCATGAAGAAGTTCGAGCCCCGCTACAGGCTCGTCAGATACGGCATGGCCACCAAGGTCGAGAAGGCCTCCAGGCAGCAGCGTACGTTCCGACTGATCAAGCACACACTGTCGTGCATCTGGCACAGGATCTGGATGGTGTGTATAGGACACATACTGACAGCAATACAGGCAAGCAGCGCAAGAACAGGATGAAGGAGTTCCGGGGCACAGCCAAGACCAAGGGTGGCGCGAAGAAGGACAAGAAATAAGCGGTTTTGCTACGACAATGATCACGACGAAGGTCATGTTCGGGGTGGAGCGGCGATTCTTCTGGGACTGGTTCGCCTGGTTCTTTGTCATGGTGAACATGGAGTTGCAGCGGGCATCGGCATCGTGTACAGCAACTACGAACGCCTGAAAATTACTTGCGGACAGGAACGGCACTACGGATGGCGTTTGAGATTCCTTGTCTGCTAACCATCAATGCATATCATGGATCTTTCGATTTTCAAACAACGCCACCAATCCAGACCTTCATCCTCCACAACCAGTCCGAACGGTTGTGATAGTCCACACATCCGACAATGCTTCACATCCATCCGTCGGAGTCAAATCCAAACACATGACATGAGTGCACCCCCGAGGCATTGCTAATTATTCTAGTGCTTGCACCAACCACCCAAACTATGTCGTTTCATGAGCCTAGTCTCTATGATTATAAAACCATACAGGCAGTCATTCAAGACCCAGTACTGGTATCTAGGCGAGCTTGGCGACATTGCTGTTCATCTCGCTAAGCGCGGTGCTGTCCTGCACGCCGTCGTGACAACACGCCCTCCGGGTTGGAAGCAATTGTCAGAGGCCCCATAAGACCAACATCTACCCGCTGTTTTCGTGTTGGACCCTCTTCTGACTATTCCAAATCAAGCTCCATGTCAGCATCTTCGCTGAGACCTCATTTGACGACCAGCTCGGATGCTCTGTCTGTACATGACATTGGTCGGGCACTCCATGATAATCTTGGTTCCGATCGGTTTGGCCGCTTGACACTTAGCCTGATTGACGTGAAAGCTCATCTCCTGTGCCAACGTCCATCGCACATGCAGAATGTACTTTGACCATTCTGCTAATCCTCCAGAGACTGCGATGACCATGCGCGTCCGTCGTGCCGCCTCTTCTTGCAGCCGAAGAAGCATTGTGACTAACAAAACAATAATAGCCATTGGGGCTTGTCGCTCTTTACCTGCTTTTGCTTTGCCACTGTTTCAAAATCTTCGAATTGCATTCTGTTCTGGCTGCCACACGAAAGCCGCCTACCTCGGACGTGCTTGCTTAGTCAGATATTTAGTGTGGTGAGCTCGACCTTTGGAAGCTTCGACCTCATCCCCGAGGAGGCTCGTTCCCGAACCAAAGCCACACTCAAGACAATAACTCGCCTGCTTCCTAGCGACATATAACAGTAACAGCCAGTACCCGTAACTTAACTTGCGGGACCACAGCAGTGCACAATAAGCAGCGTTCCATCAGAGACAGGATCGTAGAGAAGAAGCAGCGCGTTTCAACGCAGCACTCTTCGAGGTGCCCTCGCCACCTCTTTGCCAACATCCTTGCCCTCTACCGTCTGTAAACTGTTACACTGCTCATAATGCCGTCCTCCGTACCCGTGCATGCGCCTCCGCCGCAGATGCCTGGCAGCCTCGTTCCTAACGAGGATGCTCGAGGCCTTAAGGAAGAAGTCGCAAATCTTCTCGAGCGCGACAGGACGACGTTTCCTGGCGCACAACCGGTTTCCTTTGGCCGCGAACACTTGGTCGAGCTCCAGCAACGCGAATACTTCATGTGCGAAAAGACCGACGGTCTTAGAGTGCTCTTGTTCATGCACTGGTACGACGATGGCACAGGTCCCCAGCCGCTTACCTTTCTCATTGACCGCAAGAACAATTACTACAACATCGAGCCCGCTATACGAGTGCCATACTGGCAAGACCCAATGGATAGGGAGAAGTTCTTGTTTGGCACAATACTTGATGGAGAGCTTGTCAATGATCAATATCCTGGGGAACCAGCACCACGTCTGATCTACTACGTTTTCGATGCATTGGTCGTTGACGGCCAGAATGTCACACAAAAGGGCATGGATAAGCGTCTCGGTCGCATGAAGGAACATGTCCTGAAGCCGTACAACAAGTGGCTTGAGCAAAACCCCTCTCTCAACGTTTCGCATATGCAACCATTCCGTATCAAGGAGAAGATAATGCACCAGTCGTACCACCTCCAACACGTGCTCAGCACCATCCTCCCCACACTAAAGCACGGTAACGACGGCCTGATCTTCACATGCAAAGACACGAGGTATCAGTTTGGAACCGATCAGCACATCCTCAAATGGAAGCCACCGCACGAGAACACCATAGACTTTAAGTTGCGCCTAGGGGAGTTTCCTCTGATCGACCCTGAAGATGGCGAGGAGGGCCCTATTCCAGACTACGACGCGCTCCCTGCCCCTATGGCGCTCCTTGTACTACACAATAACAATGACTACCAAGCGTTCGCTCGTCTCGATGTCACACCTGACGAGTGGAAGGTTTTGAAGTCTCTCAATCAACGTCTCGATGGCCGCATTATCGAATGCTACCGCGCTGCTAATGGGCACTGGAAATTCAAAGCGGAAGCGGACGGTACGCCGCGATGGCGTGACGACAAAAAGGATGCAAACCATATCAGTACCGTTAAGAGCGTGCTTGCAAGCATCGAAAACCCTGTAACAGAGCTGGACCTCTTAGGGTACGAGCAGAGAATCAAGGAGGCCGTCTATCGCATTCAAGGCAGGCCATTGCCAGCACAAAGTGGTGAGGATGAGCGAGAGGCAAAGAAAAGAAAGTACAGTGAGGCGAATGGGCATCAATAGAGGATTTCTAAGATGGCGTTATTGTATGATTATAGAGTATGATACCCCAGGGCCTAGGTAGTCCTTTCGAAGTGCATAAAAGTGAGGGGAATCCTCGCTTACATCCTGTGCCCTACTAACTAACTTCACTGTTGCATGGAAGGTGACAAGCCGATAACGCAATTCTTAACTACGACTTCAGCTGGCAGTTGTCCTAAGCGCGTCCCTGATAGCGTTCCGAATGGACTTGCCTGTCTGCTTCCCTTCTGTGCGCCCAGCTTGTTGCACGGTCTCTTTCGTCTCCAAAAGCCCCATTTGCTCCAGCTTCCATATGTTCTTCACCAAGAGCTTCAGCGCCTGCTCCGGTCCGTTTCTCACTAGCGAGTCGTACTTCGTACCTGCGAAGCTTTGTGTAAGCAGTTTTTGTGCCAGTTCTGACGGGCTCTTTCTGAGCGAGTCGAGCTCAATATTTCTGAAGCCTTGTGCACGTGCCCAATCCTCGGCCAGTGATTGACTGATAGCTCTAGTGTCTGGCCTTGCAGCGACAAGATCCATCTTGTTCCCTGCGAGCACACATGCAAAGCTCTGCCTTATGTCTCTGGCGGTACCGACTCGTGTCTTTAGCCCCAGCCTCCGGCACCTCCATAGAAAATCGTATGCCTGTCCAGTGATGTACTCAAAGCTCTCCGCTTTCGTAACATCGTAAAGCAGCACAACCCCGTCTGCTTCCCTTAGCAGCTTCTCTGCCCACTCGGGATGTTGCGCTGCGATCTCCGGTTTGAGGAAGGAGGTGCTCAGGTCCATAAGCGTCATTTTGACCCTTCGTTCACCAATGACTACTTCCTGTATGGAAATGCTGTCACCCGGGACGTATGTGACAAAGGGTTTGCCATAACAGAATTGGTCGACGAAACAGGTCTTTCCTACACCTGGCTCACCGAAGACTATGATGTTGTAGCATGTGGAGGAAGTCATGATCTTATGATAGACCCAGAACCAGTGGTCGAATGGACAGCTGAGCTTGTGAGCACAGCTGCGCTCAGATGCTGATGGAAAGCTGTGAAAAGATAGGCTGGTTGACGATCAAGGCGTGAAAGCTTCGTGGTCACTGGTCATGCGCACTTGCATGCTTCACCTTAACCTCCAAAAAGTATGTTGCACAGGAGCGATCAGCCCACGAGCCACCACATCTTCTTTGATTTTCACATCGCATCGTCAACACAGTCAAGACGTTACAAGGAAGCAACAGCCTCATAACAGCCCCGAAGCAAGGCATCCGCCAAGTGTGGCACTGCCGAGGACTCCGAAAGGATCTGCGCCACCAACCGAGGGAGGCTAGGATGGCGTCGAAACTCCCCAGATCGCAGGGGCCACGCGCGCAAGATGGGCTTGCGCGTCAGCCAGGAGATGAAGAGCGACCGTCATAGGCCTTCGGTGCAAGTAGCAGCAGTCGCCTTGAACAACAACATTCTTTTTCGCAACGGGCGCAAACACAGGCAGGCGCGAACCACCCGTACATCGACGTAGCCGGCACTACCCAGCAGCGGCCAGCGCGAACGACTTCTCAATCACAAGCAACCTTTCTGCCGCGTACAAGCTCATTGCAATACAGTCAGAAGCACCCAGTACAATTATACGGCGGATTTGGTTACCCTTTTGCAGCGTCGTCTGCATCTGAAATGTCCTACCGCGATTACCCGCACGCGCAGCATCGCCCGCTGATCGACCTCATTCCCGCGCACCACGCTGACGTCGATGCCTCTGACGAAGAAGATGATTTCTACAGCAAAGAGGACGACCAACTCATACACCCAAAGTGGCAGGCCTTGATCACGCAGACATCGAATCGGGTTCCGCGCAAATTACAACGCTGTGTCGTCGTAGCCTTCGCCGTCGCATTCTTATTTATCATAAGCTGGGTGTCATACCTTGGACCGCGGCACTACGCGCAGCTACAAGAACTGAAGGACATGGACGAGACACCAGCGATGAGCTATGGGAGCAATGTGCGACCAGAGTTCAAGGATATGATTCAGGTCAGGGACATGGACAGCCAGCACCTGCCTAAGAAGGGGCACAGGCTCGTCTTTATCGGCGATGTCCATGGATGCAGAGAGGAGCTAGAGCATCTCTTGAAGAAGACCAACTTCGACAAGAAGCACGATCATCTCGTCCTGACCGGCGACATGATCGCAAAGGGTCCAGACTCGCCTGGTGTTATTTCGCTGGCTGAGAAGCTCGGCGCGTCCTGCGTGCGTGGCAACTGGGAGGACAAGCTGCTCCTGAGTATCGCTGAATCCGAACAACGACACCTCGAAACACTCCCGGGCCCAGACGAGTCTCCTGACCGCAAGGAGGACTTCCTCGATGAAGCCTCCCACAGCCACGGCGACTACACGCTTCGCAAACTCGCTAAATCCTTCTCCAAGCACAACATCGCATATCTCCAGCAATGCCCCGTCATCTTACGTATAGGAAAGGTACCAGACCTTGGCGAATTTGCAGTAGTCCACGCCGGCCTAGTCCCCAATGTTGCTCTCGAACAGCAAGATCCGTTCCACGTCATGAACATGCGCACCATCGATCTCAAAACACGCATACCGAGCTCGAAGCACGCCGGCACACCATGGGAGAAGTTCTGGAACCACCAACAGAAGAAGCTGGGCTCACACGAGCGGATGAGCGTCGTGTACGGACACAACAGGAAACGCGGCTTGAACCTGCAAGAGTTCACGCTCGGACTTGACAGCGGATGTGTTAGTGGAGGCAAATTGACAGCGCTGATCGTTGATCACAAGGGCAAGACGGAGATCGTGCAGGTCAAGTGCCATCAGGAGAATGGCTGGGATAAGGATTAGAGTACGGAGGACTTTCAAGGCGTTTGGGAGATGCTTAGTCTCAGCATGGCATTGCAGGCGTTGGAGCATTATTGCATGCACATCGAGTTCGGTGGCACTCATCGATGGGCATACGTAGAATTGATAACATATTTACAAATACCACTATTTGACTCCTAGATGTACCAGATTAATTGAAGAAAGTCGTCGTCCGTTAACCTACCAGATCTTGAAAATCGCATTGCCATGTCGCCTATTCATGGGTAAAAAGTAGGTACATACTAACTAACCACACACGAAGTGTAGAGCGATTTCGCATTTCTACTTGGAGGTATTGCCCATGCAAAAAGAGATGCCCTCTGCCAGAATCGAACTAGCGATCTTATCATTGCATACCGAGGTAGTACTAGTGATACGCTTTACCACTAAGCCAAGAGGGCCCGAAGTCGGGATTCCAACTCTGTTGGATTGACTTATTGACAGTTTAGCTCATTCAAACCATTATATCGTCAATGAAATTTGATAAGAGACGACCCGGCTCTTGCTATTTCAGGAAGAGCTGTGATCAATCTAGCTTACTACCTCATTAAAAGCCTGACCGCAAATGACTCAGCGACCCAGTCTCGAAGTTTGTCTACATTCGCACGTCCGCACCTTCACCCTAATGTGTCGAGAAGGGCAAAGTAGTGCCGTTCGCTGACTTCGATCGAAGGTGGGGCTTATTGTGGCTGTGTATGGTGCAGCAGCTTCAGAAGTGCTTCGAAACTAGCATTACGATCAGCTAAGCAGCTCCTTGTCATGCTTCAGGAGGTCACTGGGAACAGATACTACCAACAAAGAGTGACTATGAAGGACATTGACGCCAGCTCAATGACTGAGGCTGACAACGGCCGCTAAGCTTTCCAAGAGCCTTAAGCCTCCCTGACTGAGGCGTGGCGCAGAATGATGCACCGTTGATCTTGCAGCACCACCTTTCAACAGGCCCACAAGCGCTGCAGATGACGTCCAGTAACAATGCCAAACGGCCATTGTTGGTGCGAAGATGCTAATTGCAGGTCGCATGAGCGAGACGCCACCACACAAGCGTCGCCCGTTATGCAGGGACACACGCCGCGCTACCGCGCATCGTCGTCACCCTGCGGGTCGCTGAAACATTCATTCCTGACCAGCGCGCGGCGTTCAAAAGGATTGCAACGCCCGGCGCGATATTCCCTTTTCCTTTGATGCTGCCCGTATGGCGTCCTTGACCCCTCCAAATCCCGAACGAACATAGAAGGAACGCCCTCGCCCACGCTGCTGTCAACAGTCTTCACGCGCGCATCCCGTATATCCGCACCGCCAATCTCCGCCCTCGACCGATGCTTAACACTCACTCGACGCGCCATGGCTGCACACCTCTGGACCCGCGATGCACAGTACAATCCTCTACCGCACCTCAGCAGGAGAGCGGAGTGTGCCAGCGATGTCTACGAACACGAGACCAGTAGGCATGCATACATGGTGTCGGTATATCACTTACTGACGGCGGGCAGTTATTGAGAAACCGCTTTGGAAGGAGCTTACTTTTCACCACTTCGGTCTCATCCTCTCGGCAACATTTGGCACGATTGCAGTTGTCATTGCTTTCTTTCTGATAATGCGACATGCTACCCACTACTTGAAACCCTACGAGCAGAAGCAGTACGTCTGCAGAGCCATAGGCTTGGCTCATCAGCTGACAATAGCAGCATCATCCGGATCCTTGTCATGATTCCCATATACGCCGTCGTCTCGTTCTTAAGCTACCTCTACTACAAGAAAGCCATCTACTTCGAGGTCCTGCGAGACTGTTATGAGGCGTTTGCTATTGCCAGCTTCTTTACGCTCATGTGCCACTACATTGCGCCGAATCTACACGATCAGAAAGAGTATTTCAGGAACGTTCAGCCAAAGAACTGGGTCTGGCCAATTACATGGATGCAGAAGTGCTCGGGCGGCGAGGACAAGGGGTGGCTGAGAAGGCCCAGGAGCGGGCTGACGTGGTTCAACGTACGTACACATTCAAACCCCCGATTCATGTCATTGCTGATATGATCATAGGTCGTCTGGATAAGCATTTTTCAATACTGCTTCATTCGCCCGCTCTTCACTATCGTCGCCGTCATTACACAGCATTATGGCCGCTACTGCGCGAGTTCCAAAGATCCTCGCTATTCGTACATCTGGGTGGCAGGCTTCGAAGCTGTATCCGTCACCATCGCTATGTACTGCGTTGTACAATTCTATATACAATTGAAGGAGGACCTGGCGCCCCACCGACCCTTTTTGAAGGTGCTGTGCATCAAGCTTGTTATCTTTTTCTGCTTCTGGCAGAGCTGGATCATCTCGCTGTTGACAGCGGATGGTGGCCCTTTGAAACCAACCGAACAGATTGCTGGACCTGATCTGCGCATTGGTATTCCCTCGATGCTCACTTGTGTCGAAATGGCCATCTTCGCCGTTCTCCACCTCTTCGCCTTCCCGTGGAAGCCTTACGATCTCAAGAACCAAAGTCCTTTGGACACCACCATCGATGGATACTCTGCACAGCCCAAAAACTACGCGACCGGACCAGTACGCGCACTTTTGGATGCATTGAACCCCTGGGATATCATCAAAGCATGTGGTCGGGGTTTCCGTTGGCTGTTCTACGGCTCACGACACCGCACGAAAGATTCGTCGTATCAGACAAAGCTCGAGCCGGTCGCCACGAACCCCAGCTACAGTGGTCCAACATTTGCGGGCAACGGCGAGCCAGTCAATGTGCCTGCAGCTACAAAGAAGCATGGAGGGTCTGGCGACTCAGATACCACAGGTCTTCTGAGTGACACGCAAGCTAATCCATATGTGCAACAGGATTCGAGTCCGTACGACGGCGCATACGGACCCGGTGCAGCTGCCTACGGAAATCCTCCAAACCCAGACCGCCTTCCGCAAGCGCCGACGTCAGGGCAGGAATACGGCGTAGCTCACCAAAGTCACGGCGATGGACGATTCCAGAATTTCGAGGAACAAGACACATCGTATCACGGTGGTGCACCAGGGAACAGCTATTACGAACGACCGAGATACTATCGAGAAGAGAACGCGGTCAGGCCAAGTACAGAGTGGGATATGTTTGCCGGTGCAACAAGACCTGCACAACAACCACAGGGTGGTGGAAATCAATCATCAGGATGGATATAGGACTGCATTTCGAATTGCTTGCATAAAGGACAGATTCACATGATATCCCACGTCAGGCGTTTGGGTCGTTCACATTTTTAGTGGTTGTTCCGCCCGCTTGGGTGAGGAGAAACCATAGCCCGCAAAGCTCCAACGATATCTTCCGTTCCATTCGCGCCTTCAGCTTTTGCATCGTATGTATTCACTGTCATCATGCTAAACGTCATGCAGGGACAACTTCAGTGACTCGATGTCTCCGCCTCGCTCGGGAGAGGTCCGGTATATATCTGGCGGGGACGCCAAAGACAAGGCGGAGCCTGCATAGACTCGCGCCAGTGTCCGAGGATGCCAGCAGAGCGGGCCGTGATGGCAAGAGGTGTGAAAATGCGAATATCGAGGCCGCTGAGTGCTCGGTCAATCATGCTGAATAGGAAACCAAGTAAAACAGCGAGACTTACAGAGCAGCATAAACGAACGAACCGTAAAGATCAGCATTGATACTGAGTTTCCGGGACACAAAGTAATCATCATTGAACACCGCATCCTCAATCCCTTTGGCGACCTCGAGCAACGGATTCCCAGTACCCTGTGATCGGAACTTCGACATCATCTCTCGCAGGTAGCCAACGCGGGGATCGACAGTCCGATAAACACGATGGCCGACACCCATCAATCGCAGCTTCTTGGCCTTTGCATCTTCGATATGCTTCTCGAGGCCACCTTCAGTAGCATCAATCTCAGCGAATCGCTTGTACGCAAGGTCGATAGCGCCGGCGTGCAGAGGTCCAGCGCATGCAGAGATTGCACTCACCATACATGAAATAGGATCGGAAAGTGATGAAGCAGCGTGTAGATACGCAGCGGTGGAGTTCGTCATCTCATGGTCTGCGAATAGGATCCAGAGCTTGTTGATAGCGCTACTGATCCTTCTGTCGACGTTGCCAGAATGCTCAGTGTGTCCCATCATGAGTAGCATGTTGTCAATCAGGGAGAGATTAGGGTCTGCCTGCGCAATGAACACCCTCTTCTGTTGGTGGCATGACACCATCGCGACGACAGTCGCAAGTGCGGCCAGTGAACGGTATACACCAGCGTCAACAGCATCCATGTTTCCGAGATAGATCCGATCGCCTGCATGAACTGGAATCTTGTTCAGATCTGAAGCAGCCCATGCTGCAAGACCAGCCGAGATGATCAGGAAAGCCGGAGCAGCAGGATCGAAAGCTTGTATAGCACGCAACACAGATGCGTCCGGTACCATCCCTTTAGCAATATTGGCACGAAATCGGCGCTTCTGCTCCAGAGTAGGCAAGGATCCAAATATCAACAGGTGGCTGACTTCTTCGTAGTCGTGGTTTCGGAACAGATGGTCAATGGCGTAGCTGCGGTATGCAAGGGTCCCCCTATCACCATCGATATGGGTCATTTGAGACTGGACGACTGCAGTATTCTTGTATCCCGTGTCGAGGATAGTCAGGCCGGCTGAGAGATGCTCGATAGCTGATGCAGCTAAGGGGAGGGGAGAGATTTTGCGAAACTGCGTTGCGTCGATGGCGTTGTGTTCGATCTTGATTGCATAAGGGCGAAAGGTACGTAGATCGCATACCCATAGCGTGTTCCACGTAAGTCTAGGAAGAGAGCGAACGAGCTGGATCGCCTGAGCGAGAGAACCCGTTATACGCTCAGTGACGGCATTGAACGACAGGACAACTTTGTGGAATGGATTGAGGCTCTTTATGATCTTACACCAGTATACGCTGGACTTCTGTGATTGGGAGATGAGTCCAGAGAGAGACATTCTCTAATTTTGAGATGGCAGTGCGCAAATGAAGACGAGGAAGAGTTGCTATGGAAGCGGCTGCTTGGTACGTATGGTCGTAATTAGTTCCCTCGGAGCAAAACATTACTTTATATGTTCCCAATAGATCTTCTGGACGAAGGAGCATAACTTGCATACCTGTCACCATTTAGACCGGTATTGCACGCAGAGTCGCAGCACTTCACTTGCCGCAAGGCAGGTCAGCGTAGTGAACTGAATAGGGCCAACATGGCGCAGGCTTTGCGGATGAACAAGGGGCCATGAAATTCCCGATTATCGTCTTACGAAAATCTCACAGGTCAAGTTCGAGGTAATCGCCGTGGTCGTGTATTGAGGAAGGAGATAAGCACGTACGTGAGACCAAACAGGCGCAACAGCATTCGCTTCGCTTGGCGCTGCGATTCTCGTGAGTTCACGAGCAGAATTTCCTCGGACTCTAGTTCCGTTTCCTACCAGCGCCTCCTTGCTGCGTGGTGCGATCCTCTGCACTGGGCTCCGATAAACAGTTTGGTCTCACGTAGTATGATAACGGAGCAGACGCTCGATAAGTTTCGCGTGGCGCACGCACATGCATTGCGATAATCTCTGCCTGCATTATCGATCAAGTCAGCTTTCGCCGCTTGCAGTCATCGTTGAGCTGCCTGATCTAGGCTCCATCCTTGCATAGTTCCTTATACTGAGGTGTACGCGCATAGGTGGCCTGCGAAGAGATGTTGCAGAGGTGACAAGCGCTTCCTACAAGATGAGGCTGCGCCGTAAGCATTGCGAATCGGCCAGACCCTGGCAGCAGCTGCATCGCAGCCTAAGCTCTAAGACTCTACGGGAATCGGAGTGGCCGTCAGGATCAGATGTCAAATTCTTGGACAGAAGTAGTACCTATAGTAGACACAAGGCTTAAAGTATCTCACTACCCTATCTTAACAGTGGGCTTCGGCGCTTATTGTTGGCCCGCCTTAGGTTCCTGAGGCTGGCCGAGAGTCTTCTGCAAGGCCCCAAGTCTGACATTAGAACATTCGATGTATATTCCGACCGTAGTCATCGCTGTCGTACCAGGGGCGGCTGAACAGCGATGTCTTAAAACACAACAGGAAAACAATTCTACCCTCTACATTCACCCACTCGACAGAATGTCGAGTGCTCCAGCCGTGTCTCCAGGATACGCGCTTCAAGAGCGACTTGTGCTCGCTCAGAACCCCAGCGTCGCTCCGAAAGAGAAGACCACGCAAGCGGTGATAGTTGTGAGTACATCCTCACCATATTCACTTGGGTCGGTGAACTCACATCTCTGCATACATGGGAAGGCGAACGAGATCCTCTTAATCCAGTCAACTGGGCACCATCACGAAAATGGATCAGTGTACTCCTCATCGTAATGCAGGCTATTCTATCGCCAATTGCATCGACTATCTTGGCAATCGGAGCCGGTGGAATAGCAAAAGAATTTGAGCTAGAAAGCGCCAAACTGCCAGCATTACCGACTGCTCTATATGTTTTAGGAATTGGCAGTGGGCCGCTGGCATTAGCTCCGCTTTCAGAGATTTACGGAAGAAGATCTGTGTATCTCGTAAGCCTCACCTGCTTCACGGTACTCAACGTAGGGTGCGCCCTGTCGCCAAACATTGCTGTGCTGTCAACACTGCGGTTCTTCAGTGGAATTGCTGGCTCTGCTGGACCAAGTCTCAGCACTGGTAGCATTGGCGACATGTTCATCGTTGAGCAGCGAGGTAGACCACAAGCCCTCGCATCATTTGGCCCCATCTTTGGTCCTGTTCTTGGAGGTGTAGTCGGTGGCTATATCGTATATCATACGAGAGGCTGGCGCTGGTTGCTATGGACAGTCGCCATTGCTGCTGCATTTGTCACTATCGCGGCCACGATCTTTCTCCGAGAGACATATGGCCCATGTTTGCTCGCAAAGAAGGTGCGAGCTCTCAGGCGTACTACTCCCGACGTTGAATACCAGACCGACTCCATGAGATCAGACTTGAGTGCCACCCGCCTCCTTACAACTTCTCTTAGTCGGCCAACGAAGATGCTGTTAACGTCTCCTATCCTGGCCTGCATGGCTATCTATCAATCTTTGTGAGCTTCATATATGGCAACTTAAGAGGAAAGCTAACTGGAAGACAGGATCTATGGTATCCTTTACCTGCATTTAATCACTATCCTCTTACTCTTCGGCCCAGAACCACTCTACGGGCTATACACATACGGGTTCACATCAGGCAAGACTGGTCTCGCATACCTCGGTGCTGGCAGTGGTGCGATTCTCGGTATGATAATCACTGCGAAATTCATGAATCGTTCCTTTGCCGCCCAGCTTGCCACGCAAATTCGAAAGACCGGAGATTCAACACCGACGCCAGAGATGCGCATTCCATTCCTTCAGGTTGGCATGCTGGTTGTTCCATTTGGGCTCATCATCTTCGCTTGGACTGCTGGCAGAGTGCATTGGGCCGCTTGCCTTGCTGGTGCCTTCATTTTCGGGGTCGGCATGCTGATGGGTTACGTGTGCATACAATCCTACATTGTCGACTGCTTCGGCGAGTATTCAGCCAGTGCTTTGGCTGCTGTCATTGTAGTACGTTGCCCCATCACGTTCTTGTTCTGCTTGTTTGGATTCGAACTATACAAGAAGCTTGATTACGACTGGTTAGTATCCTGAGTCTGCTCTACATGAGAGAGCTCCGCTGATGCATTCAAGGGGATCCATGCTTCTTGCTTTTCTTTGCATAGCCATGATACCAGCGCCTTTCATGCTCAAAAGATACGGTCCTCTCTTACGGGCCCGCCAACTCGGGCATTAGCTCTGATCCGCTTCAAAATTAGATGGCATCGTCAATCTTCTGGACGAGCTCAAATTTGACGGTTCCACCGTGCTTTTGCTGCGATTTGAGAGCTGACATACACCCTGAGCACTGATTGGCATATTGGCGTGGTGGTCAATCAAAAGTCCCCTGTTGCAAGGCAACATCCAATACTATTTGTTGTGTTACCATATATCATTACCACCCGCTTTCCAATCCAGACCCTTGGAGGAGGTTAGTACGTGCTTGGACGTGCTGGTGTGTAACGAGACTGAAAGCTGCGTAATGCGAACTACGCTTATCTGATGGCAGACATCCGTAGAGTAGAACGAGACCTACCACCCGTTAACGTTGGTATTAGGGCAAGTGTCGAGGAACTCTATCCACGAAAGCCTTACCCTGACTCCTGCTATTCCCGGCATGGACCGCTCAAGATCGGCAATTCTACCGTTAAGCACATCGTGTCGGTAAAGACTTTGACGGACCAACAAGAGATATCTCGACCACTGACTCGCCTCAAATCGTCAACGAACTCGCTATATAATCATTCTAAATCTACAGGGCTATATGGTCAAATCCGTTATGGTCTAGGTAAGCACACTCGTCATCACTCCAAACGCAACAAGAACTAACAGAGCAAAGTGGCTAGGATACATCGCTCTCATTCGCAAGCGCCGATGTGGCCGGGGTTCGATTCCCCGTGACGGAATATCTTTTTTCGCCCCCGAAGCAGTCCAGTCAGTGGTTGGAAAAGTGCTTGAGTTGGGGTGTCAATTTTTCTCGCGTTGAGAGAAACACATGACCTAGCGCCGATTTCCCCACGCCGTAGCGTGCGGCTCACGTGGTCCACACCCACAGCATCATCGAAGAGTTCCTCTATATCTGATCCTGAGCCGTGGTAAAAGAACTTGCAAGTCATTACGAGCGTATGCCAGATGTCATTTCTACGCCTCGCGCTGCCCCCTTGCGCGACGGCAAGTGGCGATTTCCAGACATTAGTGCGCTGATAAGGATGTGGGAGTATTCGTAGGGTCATGGAACGGCGATTGAGTATCATGAGAATTATATTGCATATTTGGAGCATGTCGTACTTGATGGTCAGCTGTTCTTCTTTGATGTTAGGGAGGGCTGGGAGCCGTTGTGCAGGATCTTGGAGAGGGTGGTGCCTGAGAGATGGGCTGTGATCCTCGCTGGCCTGGCCGTTGGCACAGCCTTGTAGTATAGAAATTGATTCACTGCTATGTACAGTAGGTCGGTTGGACGAGTCTTATCTAATCGAACACGCTTTTCCTTGACCACTTGCTCCTACTTCGAATTCTTTTGCCGTAGACATAAAATACATATGGCACTGGTATTAGCAGCGCAGCAAACCCACCTGTAATGCTGCTCGCTGGGCCAACTCCAATGTTATGGTACCTGTTTCACGTCAGCGGGCACTTGATAACATGGACGAATAAGTACTTACATAGGCGTCACCACCAATGGGAAGGCACCGGCGAAGCAACTTCTCAGGAAAGTGTTCGCTGCAATGGCAGACGCAGCATATTCCGTGAACGTGTCAACCAGATAGTTCAGCGCCGCCTGAAAGATGGTAAAGAAACCTGTGCCCAGCATGACCAGACCGATGACCGGCGCGATCCAGTGGAACTGCGGGTCCGCCGTCCAACCCATGACGAATTGTCCAGAAGCGAATAGCACAGATCCAAGCATCATCGGCGGCAATCGTTTCTCTGGCACTGCACGGTCGCCAGCAGTATGGTACGCCTTGTTGTAAAGCGTTTGGTTATAACAATTGATACCCGCGCCAAAACACGCACCGAGGAAGATGGCCAGAAACGGCAGCGTCGAAGACACCGCAGACCAGCCTCGCAGCTCGCCGAAGATAAAGGGCACGCCACCGAGCATCATATACAGAATCCCAAAACAAAAGCTAGCGTACAAAGCCACTAGGAAGCAGATGGGTGTCATTAGCAACTGCACGGGGCGTATCAGGAATTTGCGACACAGCTGCGAGAAGCTGACGTCCCACTCTTCGAACTTGGCATGTAGAGCCCAATTGCCGGTTTCGTGGCGCAGGCGCCGTGATTTGTACACAAGGAGCTTGGGTGGGTAAGTTTCGTCGATAAAGACTATGTCGATGACAATGATGATGCCTTGGATTATGCCGGTGAAGTACTCGGTCCATCGCCAGCCGAGAGACGGGTTAGCCACGAATGCTGCAGATACAATTGGGCCTACATTTCATGTCAGTGATTGCTCTCAATTCTATATGGCAGGTTAACGGACCCAAACATGGACCAGCGACAACCGCCATGGCGTAGCCGGCAAGCGCAAGAGCTCTCCAAGCAGGACTGAATAGATCACCCAACACACCACCGGTATTGGTGACTGGTGCGCTCGCGAAGAAAGCGCCGAAGAAGCGCGTCAGCATCAGTGTCTGGAAGTCCTTCGCTGTCGCGCTTCCAAAGCTGAAGCACATAGCTACAAACATGGGTGACAGCACAGCCGTTTTTCTGCCATAAACCTCAGATAAAGGAGCCCAAAGAAGCGGACCTGTACCAAAGCCGAAGAGGAACAGCGACGTGCCCAGCACAGCGACTTGGTTCCCGACATGAAACTCTTCAGCAACCTGTCGTGTGCCAGCACTGTATGCAGATGATGCCCACGTGGCTGTCATTGTAGTCAGACCGTAAAGCGCAGTAGTAATAACTTTCTTCTTCGTGGGCCAATTCATCGGGCGGTACGGATCGTCCGGACCATCAAAGTCCACGAGCACATCCGCAGCAGTTTGCCGATGAGAAAGCGGGTGCGTAAATTGCTGTGTGTTCGTCCTCGTCCTCAGTCTCGACAACGCTGTATCGCGCCTCGACAATGACTTCGACAGGGGCGCCCCCGTACCAGTAGCTGTTGCGACAGGTTGTTGGAGTGGGCGAGAAAAGCTCGCTCTGCTGCGCGATCTAGAGATGCTTTCTCTGAGCTCTCGCTCCGATGGACGGTGGCCATCATGGTCCTTCTCGTCTTCCTCTAATTCGGAGTCTGATGGGCTGGTACTCGATCCAGCTCTTCTTCTGGTCCGGGGCTTCCGTTCGGGCTCGATTGCCTCTTCCCGCTCTTTTGATGAGACTCGTGGCCTATGTGTGTCTGGGACTGCCGATTTGGTATCTGGTGGGTTGGGCATATTGACAACTGCACACAGCTTCGCAGCGATACCGGGGGTGGGAGCAGGTCGTTGCAGTCGCCGCAAAAACACGTGTTTGATGAATCTTTATTCGCCTTGTGCTTTACAGATCCCCCAGCTCTTGCTCAAGGTTGCAGACGGCGTCGGCGCAATGTAGTAATTGGTATCTCGTCGGCCGAGTTCGGGTGTTTAACAGCGTCGCGAAACGCTGCTGAACGACCATCGAAACGGAGCAGCTATCAAACATCTTAAACTTTGGTTTCTGGATGGCTCCGGCGCCATTGAACCGCTTTGCAGGGCAAAGATGACGGTATCGTACGAATCTAGCCAGAGATGTCGCTAGCGCAAGCGGAACAAACGCCTGGTTGGCCAAAAGTTCGTCGACGTTTCCGGTCCGGAAAAGGGTTGTTCACCTCGGCGTGTGGCTTTCGCGGTAAACATGCCAGTAACTCCGTGGCGAGTGCTACTTGACAGGCAAATAGCCACTGAACGCGCGTTCTGATCGGCATGAAGAGCCATTCGCATTGAGCATGGTGATCTCTCCGCTGCTTGCGAGTTCGCAAGCTGACAGCCTCACTACAGCCCGAGGTTTGCGCCAGAACTTGTGGAAATCATTGCTGACACAGCAACGAACTGCTTAACGTGTCGGATCAGTAAGCGGGCCAGATCAGTGAGCGGGCCACCCCACCAAAACGCGTGAAGCTGCTCTCATCCCATCAGCCATGCCTCCACTACAATTGATCCAACTCTCTTAAAAAGAGGGTAGATCTCTTCTTGCTGTTCAAGCGCTTCAATTAAGACGCGTTAAAAGTCAACGTGAAGCTGCGCGGCTCTATGACGTCTCTCGTACAACAATTTCACGCCGTCTCCAAGGTATCCACCCCCGAGGTGAGACAACTCACGTCAATCTCAAGATGACGCCTACTGAGGAGCAGTCTCTCGTACAGTGGATCCTTGACCTTGATCGACGTGGATTTCCTCCCTATATCATTGATGTACGACGAATGGGAGACGTTCTCCTCGCGGCACGCGGCCAAGATCCTCCTCCTTAACCTCTTGGCCAGAAGTGGGTGTCACGCTTCGTCAAGCGCCAGGCAGAGCTTCAGACAAAGTGGAATAGGAAATTCCACTCACAAAGGGCAAAGTGTGAAGATCCTGTTAAGATTAAGGCCTGGTTCAAGCTTGTAGAGGACACACGCGTTAGGTACGGGATCGCTGATCAAGACGTGTTTAACTTTGACGAGACTGGCTTCATGATGGGAGTCGCCTCAACGTCTAAAGTTGTCACTAGCTCTAATACGATAGGCTGAGCTACTGTCGTTCAGCCAGGCAATCGTGAGTGGGTCACAACAATTAAGTGTGTCAACGCGTCTGGGTGGAGTATCCCGCCCTTCGTGATCCTGGCTGGCAAGCTTCACCAAGCCAGCTGGTATCATGAGCTCCCACCTGACTGGGTAGTCGGCCTAAGTCACAACGGCTGGACAGATGATGGCTTAGGCTTTGAGTGGGTCAAGCATTTCCACAGACATACAGAGTCTCGTACAACAGGCGCGTACAGACTACTTATCCTTAACGGGCACAGCAGCCACGCTACACCTGAGTTTGATCGGTTCTGTACAGAGAACAAGATCATCACTCTCTGTATGCCAGCTTATACCTCACACCTCCTCCAGCCTCTTAATGTAGGCTGCTTCTCTCCTCTTAAAGCTGCGTACGGACGTAAGGTAGCTAAGCTTGCCCGCCAAGGTGTCTTTCACGTAGACAAGCTTGACTTCCTCTGGATCTACTCACGTATTAGAGAGTCAGTTCTCTCAGATCAGAATATCAAGGCTGGCTTTCTAGCAACAGGGCTCATCCCAAACAATCTAGAACGAGTCCTGACGTGCCTTACGGTAGTCAGAACGCCGTCTCCACCACAGACAGCAGCAGGTGAATCAGCCTTATGGACAGCAGAGACTCCTCACACAACAGAGCAGCTCCAATATCAAGCTCGCCTCATACGAGACCTCCTTCGTCGCCAGTCCCAGAGTCCTACAAGCCGAGCAATCAGCCAGCTCGTTAAAGGTTGCCAGCTTGCTATGAACTCAGCCACAATACTAGCAGAGGAGAATCAGAAGCTACGTGCTTCAAGTCAACGCCAGAGACGTAAGCGTCAACAACGTAGACAGTATATAGCTCAAGGAGGTGTTCTCCAGGCTCAGGAAGGTCTGGCGCTGGTCACAGAGGCTCAAAGAGGTGTCCAGGCAGGTGACCAAGAAGGAGCTGCTCCTGTACGTATAAGGGCACCACCCACGTGCAGCAAATGCCACGTACAAGGTCACACTAGGGCACAATGTAGATAGATCTAATCTATCGTGATTTCAAACCTCATCAAATTTGATCATGTGGGTGGTGAGCTATCGTACGGAGAACCTCGCGCGTTTTGGTGGGGTGGCCCGCTCACTGATCTGGCCCGCTTACTGATCCGACACGTTACAAAGAGATTATGTCGGTGCTTCGCACCTTACTACAGCGCGACACAACATTCATCACTTGGCCCAACACATATTAGAGGAGCAGCTCTATGGAATCTGGTTTGGAAATGCTAGTCAAATTCTCTTCATCTTGAATATGTTCAAAGCCGAAGAGCTGTTTTACGACCTCAAGGCCATCCACTGACACCATCCTTGAACTTTCCGAAGATCTCCATGGGGAATTCATCGGCCAGATGCTGATACCCCGCAGGATTCGGGTGTAAATAATCCCCAGAATCATACTGAGGGGCAAGTTGACTCGGGATGGCTGGATCAGCCAGGAACTTATCAAAATCCGCAACGGCATCAAAAGTGCCCGAAGTGCGAATAAAGTCGTTGATTTTCTGCCTGCGCAATTGTCAACAGCCACCACGCACACTCTCAAACTCGACCTACCTCGTCGCCTCCCGGACCGGGCTCGAATACGGCTGGCCCGTGAAGTTGCTGGGCGCAGAAAACGGCGTAATAGTAGCGCCAAACACCGGAATACCATGTGCATGGATTAGACTAACCATCTGCTGATATGCCTGCACAAGGTTGTCATACACAGCAGTCTGCGCATCTGTCGTTGCCGCCGCGGTCCCGATGTCGTTCACGCCCTCGAAGATCATCGCGTACTGAACGCCCGGGTGCGCAAGTACATCGCGGTCAATGCGGCCGAACGCATTCGGACCCAAGCCATCAGCCAGAATGCGGTTGCCACCTGCAGCGAGGTTGCCGAAAGAGATGTGCTTTGTAGCACCATTCTTTTGCAGGCGAGCAAGCAATAGGTCCGGCCAGCGATTGTTTGCATTGGTAGTCGAGCCGCGGCCGTCGGTGATCGAGTCGCCTACGATTAGTAGGCTGCCGGTTTTCTTAGGTGCCCAGGCTTCAATGCTGGAGAGGAAGTACCAGTGTGCTGCGGACTGGGTGGTGGGGTCCGTGATTGCAAGTTGCGCGGCGTCAACGGCGTTGCCAAATTGCCACCAGCTTGTGGTCCTGCTGCCGGGGTGGCTGGTAATGGAGTTCGTCGTTTGGCCGGTTGCGAGATAAGCAGTGACTGTGATGATCTGCTGTGCCTTGATGGAGAAGTTGATGGGATCAGAGACTGCAAGAGCGCCGTTGGGAATACTGATGGAGCTCTTGCCGGAGAAGGTGACTTTCTGCAGTGTACTGGCCTGGATCTGGTGAATGCCTGCTGTCTGGTTGATGGGCAAAGCAACTGTAACGGCTGTGATGGGCAAGTTCGAGCCTCCAAAGACGTTCGAGATCTTGATTCGGATCTGCGAGGCCTCTGTTGTCATGTACAGGGTCTGTCGAATGGTAGAATTGACAAAGACCGCGCCGCTTTGATTCTGCGATCTTGATCAGCAGAGACAGCGTGAGCAGACTTTTTATTCTCACGAAAGGCGCTGGGGGCAGATTCGCAGGCTCTGTGAGCTGAGGCATGCTCGCCCATGCATCTACCCAGTGTCCATTGGAGGGGTTGGGGCGAATGCTTTTGCCAGTGTTGTACTGTCCTTGGACAATTGTGACAGCACCGGCCAGTACAGACAAGACCTTGGTGAACAACATCTCGAAACCCCGGTAGCAAAGTCAGTGGCCACCAGATGCAATAGGAGGGCGACTATTATATCGTAAGGGGGCAGCTTGCGGAGACACTGCGGAGAGATTGCGGAGAGAAGGACACTAATGTTGAAATTGGATGATGCAATTTGAATACGAGCTGGGATACTGGCTGAAGTTGCAACCTGTGCCTGACTTACGACTAGGATGCGGGGTGGACATCGTGGTCGGTTAAATTCGACCGGGTTTATTCTTGGTTGGTCGTCATAGAGAGCCGCATCCTTGTGCCCTACAGTGTGGTTTAGCCGCAATGATCGACGGGCAAACAAAACTATAAGCCGATTCGTGGGATGCGTCGAGTATAAGCTCCACGTTTTGCAGCACCAGATGCCAATCAGCCTGGTCAAGCCTTGGAACATTTGGCATGAGACGCTTGAGAAAAAGGGTCATTATGTTTCATTTGTATCGTCGCCGTAGAGACTTGACTGACAATAGCAGTCCAAGCCTATAAGGTTTTCTTCGTCGCAGGTCCGCAATCCTGCGATATGCCAACGCGCGAAATTTCGAATCGATCTGGCCATGCCTACGGTACCGTCTGTTGAGCCCTGCGCCGGTGCAAAAGCTATAGCTGAGCGCGACGTATAACTCCTTGGGCGAGGTGACTGGTAGCGACGACATGGAGGCGTAGAGATACGATCGGTGGACGCTCAGGATGCGCTGGCGCGTGTTGTTCGTAATCCCGCATTCCTCTGATCCCAGCAATCTTGCCGAGCGACGCGGCCATCGTCTCCGAATATATATATATATATATGTACTTGATGCTCATGGGAAACCTCAAAAGTCGTCATCATCGGCCTTCTTTCTCCTGCCACGAGTTGTCTTCTTCTTCTTGCCTTCGTCCATGGCATCAGACTCGCTCTTCTCTGGCGCGTCCGCGACCTTGGAAACAATGTCGTTGAGGAAGTCAAACTGCTCGTTCTTGGTAATGGCTTGCTTGAGGTGGACGGCGCCAACACGTTTCGAGTTGCGCTGCTTGGCTTCGGCGGCGGCTTTGGTGACGAGAGAGATCATGAAGAGTTCGAGAGCTTTTGCTGTTGCACATGAGCGACTGTAGAGGCGTAAACCACACTGCAAAGCCACTTACAGACAACGACAGGAGTGACCTGCGCGACTTTGCCGACGTCATCGTCAGCCTGCATAATACGCTTTATGCGCGCGACGGGAAAGTGGTTCTTGATGATGATGCTGTCGATGTTCGGCGGGAGCATGGAGCCCCCACTGGACCCATTGCCTATCTCAGGCATTTGCATCAGCATCTGAGGCGCGAGCGACGCGTCTGGGATGTAGTCTGCATCTTGCATGTTTACTTGCGTGGGCGCGGCGAACGACGCGTACGAGTATGGTGGCACGGGCTTGTTCTGGGCAGACGGACTTGACAGGGGGGGCGTGTCCTGGGGGATGGCGTGCGAGACTGATCCTCGGTAGCCGTGGTGCTGGGGGTGGATGGGCTCTTCGATGTCGGCGGAGTGGTAGGAACTCAGATCTGGCGATTGTGGGGCCCAGGAGGAGTCCATTGGCCGGGTATTTAACGACTGCGCGCGCAGCAGCAGCAGCGGTGCGTCAAAGCGCAAGGGTGGGTCTTCGTATGCAGAGTGATCAAATGTTTCTTGTAGCGCGTTTTTGAGGGGCGGTGAACCAGGGCAGAAGGCAGGAACAGGACTAAACGGAAGGCACGGTGCTTTCAAGCTTTGAAGCGGGGCTGATGCAGGTTTTATGCGGAAGGCACGCTCTGCCAAGTCTTCGACAACGAAAACACTCGCGCTTCGTCTTCCTTTCACCAGCTGCGCGTTTGCAGCAGTGGATGACGACACGAGCAACCCGGAGACTGCTGCGATGCACAACAGCATTCTCAGCACCTGCACCTCGGCGTACCGACGCAACCCGCCTCGCGGTCGTGGTTACGCTTTGCGACTTGGGTCAGGAGGTCGCTGACGGTTTTAACTTGATCTAATCTGACACGCCGCGCGCTGCTTGTCAAGCCTCTACCAGGACTTGACTTTCTCTATCCAATTCTCGGCCTCGATAGGCTCGACCTTCGCTACACATACAATTACAGAGCATATCCTACACTTGACTCATTCCTCTTTCGTGATGCTGCCGTCATCCTGGCGACCGTCTCTGCTCGGTCCTTCCCTGAGCCATGTGCTGGCGAGGTTGTTCTTAGGATCTTCATCTGAGTAGCCACGCTGCCGCCTGACGTTCAACACAGCCTCCCTGATGCGATTTGTGCATTCGATGCGTAGCCTGACAGCCTCGTCTGAGTACTTCAAGGCCTCGGGCACATCACCGATAGCCAACCTCCCGCTCTCCTGTGCTTCCTTGGCACATAACTGCTTCCACCTGGCGCGCAAGTCTCCAAAAACCTCTTCCATGTTCAACTTCTCGCCAAATGTCACTCTGACATTCTGAAAGGGTCGTGGGATAAATCGCGGAAACGTGCGCTCCTCGTTCATAATGTTGTCGAAACCCTCGATGAAGATAGGCACAACATCAGGCATAGGTTCGCTTTCTAGAACCATACGTGACACTCCCCACTTGAAATAGCGCATTATCCTCTGTTCCGACTGATGTATCATGCCCTCTGGAAATATGTGTACCCAGGCATGTCGTCTGCTGATATATTGCGAGGGCGCTGGGAATGTGTCCTCGCCGTTCGTGGAAAAGGTGAGGTGACCGCTACTGAAAGGGTCGATGAGGTCTGAGCCTTTCGGAGAGGTGGTGGGTTGCTCTGAGGCATCGTTGGCAGGAAGGAAAGGGCCGCGCGACAAGAGACGGATTGCCTGCGCTATTGTTGGTTGGAAGAGACCGCCAAATGGCGAGTGTGCGCTTCGATGGGTAGGTAAGGTCTGGCCGAAGGTGAAGAAGGTAGATAATCCCCTGTTGTGTTGTAAGCGTACGAGCACGTAAGTGTTTTTGCACAGCCGCATACTTGTTGGTAAAGCAAAGATCGTAGCTTGCAAGGCCCCAGCGCAGGTTGTCTGGTGTGAACATGTAGCTCAAGGGCAGAATGCCCCATAGTATAGGGTCATCCATTCTAAAGCGCGACTCTTGTTAGTCGCACTCGAACATTGCTATTGCGGCTCGTTACATACACAGAGATGTGATTCGATACTACTGCCCATTAGCCCTCACAGTACTTCTTTGTGCCAAGTCCGCAGCCGCATACCAGTGATCAGCCCTCTTTCTCTCTCCTTCGGTTCCCGCCTCTCATCCAGCAAGCGTAAGAAGCGCTCCATACCATGCGTCTCGATCTTGTTCAGCCCCAAGAAACCCTTGCACAGCAAGCCCACCGCGCCCATAGTGAAGACAGATGCTGCCCGCCATGGCGCGCTGGGAGCCTCGGGAGCCTCAGGAGCCTCAGGCCGCTCCTCTGGTTGCATCGCTCGAATTTGCGGTAAAGACAGACATGCAAGAGTATCTCGGATCAGAAGGTCGCTCCAAGATCGCTTGCTCATCCGAACAGGCAGGCTCCCCGGCCGGTGACGTGCGTGCCGCGGCGCAACAAAATCGGTTTGCGGCAGGGATCAGGGATGACGCGCTTGTACTGCCACGTGTGGCGCTCTTTCCTCGCGACTGGCTCCGTTTTCGTGACTTCACTCGTGATTTGGCGCACCTCAACATCAACCACCATAATGCCGCCGCCAAGCTCAGTATTCTCAGCCCACGAGCGCAATGCCCTGAAGGACCGGTGGGGATCGCAGGCAACGCGTCTGACACGCGACTCTTTCCTTCCGTTTGGATCTTGTCAATTATGTCTTCTGCCAGCCGTGGATCCAGTATGCTGCACAGCAGGCGATTTGTTCTGCAGGGAATGCGCTATGACGAATTTGCTGGCTCAACGCAAAGAGATCAAGCGTCTTGAAAAGCTTCATGAGCAACGGAAGCTGGAGGAGGTGGATGCACAGGAGCGAGAAGACGAGTTGGCGCGACTGCGCGCTGTCCAGGAGTTTGAGGATGTGCAGATGGGCCTCGAAGCGAAGGTCGGTGTTGGATCGAGGGTTATCGGGCGAGAAGGCGGGAAGGTCATGATTGAACATGAAGGTCCTGCAGGAAGCAAAGGGACTAAACGCAAATTCGAGATTGACGAAGAAGAGTTGAAGCGCATTGCATCTGAAGCACGCAATAAAGCGAAGAAGACGATCGAAGATGAGCGGAAGGCTGCGAAGAAAGAGTTGCCAAGTTTTTGGGTGCCAGGAGAGACACCGGAGACGCATCACAAAGGCACCGGCAAGACCAAGCATAACCCTACTTGTCCATCAAGCGATCCGGAGCACCCACACGGCTTCTCATTGAAGACATTGACGAGTGTCAACTTCCACGAGGAAAGATCAGCAGAGACTGGCAAGACGGCGTACACGTGCCCCAGTTGCCAGAAGGCATTATCAAACAGCACCAAGGCCATGCTTGCGATACCGTGTGGGCACGTCCTGTGCAAGCCTTGTGTGGAAAAGTTCCTGAAACCAGAGCACCGGCATCACAGAGACGCTCACGACGAAGGGCCGGATCCGGAGACTATACACTGTTATGTATGCGATGCAGATCTTACCACTGTGCCGGAGACGAAACAGAAAGATGGCAAGAAGAAGAAGAAAGACAAGGAGAGGGGACCGAAGCCAGGGTTGGTGGAGATCCAGAGTGAGGGCACAGGGTATGCAAGTGGAGGGAAAAGTCTGATCAAGAGAGAGGGCGTTGCATTTTCGGTATGATCAGGCTATCCAACGTAAACCAGACTTCCCGGAGAAGTGAGCATCTTGCTTATGCGACGGCATAGTCGCGAACCAAGCCACGGGAAGTTTTCCCTTCCTTGGGAGCCATCGCATTTGCTGCGAGAGCGCTGCGGTCTGGTTGACTGATACGGACGCTTGCATCATCCACATGCGCCCGCGTGCTTCGTAGATCTAGCAGCAAAAACGCCGCAAAGCTCTTTCCATTGAGATAATTGTGGCACATATACATCCGATGAGCGACTCTCTTAGCTATTTTGAGAGAGCCATTCTATGAGCGCAATTGGGAGACGATAGATAGTTCATTTAAATCTTCCGTGCTTATCTCTGTGGATGTAAGGCTTTCCCTCTTGTTCGACACCCCGAGCTGTGCTTTGACAGACCATGTCGACGTGCTGGCTTGGATAAAAGACTTGAGGCTCGAGGCTTGAGGCTTTAAGTGGAGCTTGTTGCCTGGTTAGTTCCAGGCTCCATAGGCTAGCGCGAATTCTTCAGGTGACCCTCGAACGAACAGCCTCGTGCAACACATGCTACGTTCACATAGAAGAATAATCTTGGGTCTCGGAGCAAGGAATTCCGCACAGTCCCATTGTTTATATGAAGTCCCGCATGAATTCTCTCTGGTCTTTTCAGCAGCCACTTCCACGACTGAAATGTTGCAACTTCCAGTAGAGCTCAGACGACTCTGCCTCCGTTTCCTCGACAATGTCACTGACGATCTGGAGGAGGCGGTTGATACGCTCAAGCAGTTACGGCTTGTCAACAAAGACATTGGAACCGTAGCAACCGAACTGCTCTTTGGCACAGCAGTGCTCAGATCAACCGACGACAGCGCAAGAGGATGGCAGCAGCTCGTGCAATCTAACTTCCGCCATCTCGTTCGACGCGTGCTTATCTATACAAACACGTATGAAGATGATCCCCAAGATGAATCCGAGCTTCTCGATACTTTCGCCGGGGCTGTTGACATGCTCTCTAGCCTCGAGAATTTACAAGAGCTGCAACTAAAGTTTGCAGTAGAGTGTGCAGCAGAACCGGACATCTGCTTCGGCGGGGGATTCTTCAACGACGTTTGCGAGACGCCTACGTACAGAAGTGCGGTGTTGACGGTCGTCTTGGAAGCGTTACAGGGCGTTAGCACACTGAGGGTGTTGTCCATTCGCAACCTGCAGGACCACATGGATAGGCAGATCCTCGATTCCCACGCATTTCGGTCTATACGACGCAGGCTCACTAGCTTGCATCTCCAGATCGCAATCGAGGAGCGAGAACAGCACGAACTGGACTGCGCGGCAATTCATTGAGGTTTTACGGTCGACCTACCCGAGCTGTGGTTGAACCCCACGGCACCACACCTGACACATCTCACTCTTTACTGTTACTCTGCCATGTGGGGCCTCTATCCATTTGTCGACTTTCGCCAAGTCCAAACCTTTCCCTGTCTCGAGTCCCTTAGCTTTGGCAACTGGACCATCGCCCACGACTGGCAAATCGACTGGATAGTATCACACGGAGCTACGCTCAAGCAGCTGCTACTCGATGACTGTCCTATCGTTGTGGCCTTGAGGATGGCGGGTGACGATAACATGAAGGAACTGAACTTCCCGGACCTGCAGCCGGTTCCAGGAGATGATTGGGCGCCCTACTTCACATTGGTCCGTCTTCGCTGGCATGAAGTCCTTGAACGGTTCCGGTCCAACCTCCATCATCTTGAACACTTCGCAATGTATGGAACAAGCCGCAACTATGACTGGTCGGAAGATGCTTTCGAATACCGGTACAATCTGGAGAATGCTTTAAGGGCGAACAGATATCACACCTTCGATCGTGGCTCAGCATCGCCCTGGTCAGATTGGGGAGATTTCAGACCAGAGGCACACATGTACCAAGAATTCTTCGGTGGATCACCCGATCGTCCAGATTCGAATCACAAACGGGTAAAGTATCCCGTATGCTTTGAGGAAGATCTGGAGGCTTTGGGAAAGTTGATGGAGGTGGTCAGAAGAAGGGGAGGCAATATGATGTAGCAGATCAGATGTACATTAATCCGTGGATCTCTTCGTAAGGAATGACTCGCTATCGTAAATGCTGGACCCATGCTATGCAACCCTTATTTAAGCAATAAACATTAATGACCGTTCGTCAGGCTTCATCTCCATAAACTGTACCACAGTGAAGTGCTCGTCAAGACTACGCTTAGAGGCCGCAGTTGCTGGTGGCTACCTGGGAGTACTGAGCATCGATGCGACCGAGCTGAGCAGCCTGACCGTTGGTGAGCTCGTCCAGGGCAGCCTTAGCGAGGTTGAAACCAGTGGCAGTGTGGTCGACAGCCAGGACGTAGATGGTCTTGCCGTTGTATGTGATGCCGTAACAAGTGCCGCACTGGGCCGAGTTCCACCCTTCAACACCCTGGTAGCCGCCGATACGGGGGAAAGAAGGAACATTGGCCTGAGTGCTCCATCCGTACTTGGTGACGAGGCCGTTGGCGCCATCCGAGCAAGAGAGAACGTTCAAAGAGCGGCTGCCGTCATCGTAACCAGTGTCGTAAGAGACTGTACTTATTAGCACTGCTGTCGATGGACATAGTATCGGAACGTACCAGAGATGGCGGAGGTGAGGCTGGCAAGGCCGAGAGCGATTGTGGAGGCTGAGAACTTCATGATGATTCTGATTTTGGTCGAGGAAGAAGGTTGATCCGAATTTGGAACCGGGCGATGATGTCTGTGAAGGCTGAGGGAGTTGTTGCTGGTTGTTGGCACTGGTGATGAATTCTAACGTCTGCGGTCACGACCGTCTTTATACTCACTTGCTTGGCTTACCGTATACAGCTTCATTCCATACTTCCGTCATAGCAACAGTCGTACACGGTAACGATGGGCAGTAAACGAGGGAGATCCATGGACTGGTAGACAATGCTGAGAGGCTAGCTACAACCGTCAGCGCAGGTGACTGTGCAGGTGGTGCTCAACAGGCGAATACAGCAGGTGAGCTCATAGCGTCGACGGATACGAGCGAGGTTGTGGAGGCGGGTGTATTTTTGGTATGATGAGAGTGGGTCCGCCTTGCTGGAGGTGGCAAGCGAACAAAATGTCCGAGGCTAAACGGCTAGCTGATGGCTGGTTACATCCGAATCGACCGCATCAAGTAATGTTAGACAACGGTCAATAAATATCGCAGTCTCCAGTTGCTTCTACGAGATGCGGGTCAGGTTATCCTGGGGTGGAGTTGTAAATGCCATTGTTGAAAGGGAAAATGCACGGTGGGCCCTGACGGCTGTGGCGGAAGTAGCGTCCACGTCAGGGTTGATGAAGTTTGATCAATGATCACATTGTGCTGGTAACGTTGTACCACCAAAGGCCAGTCAGCCGCTGCAGTGCGCGAGCTCAGCGAGCTGAATGTCAGTGAGGGTCGTCGACTCGTCACGAGATGAACCGAGAGACCGATGGGTAGGCGTGCAGCAATCGGATTCACCGCTCACATCTATCCAGCAACGGCGATGATCCGACAGTGCGTCTCCAGCGGACGGTTCTCGAAATCGGAAATGGATCCGAGCGTTCGGTCAATGTGAGCTAGCAGGCCGATGCATCTCCATAGATAGCACTGAGGTGTTATCGATGAAGGTGGGTCGCCAAAGACAGTGCGGACCTCGAGGCTGCTAATGAGTTGAAGAGGTCAGCGTGGATGTGTCGAGAGCACTGTGAGGTGCTCTTTAGGTATCAATGTGAAAGACACTGTCTGAGACACGCCAGCAGCTTGTCGACATATCGTGCCTTCCTGCCATAACGGCCAGCTGCCGTTGATGCCGGTGGGAGGGGAGGAAGGCTGGGGATCTCACGCGCCAACGCTGGAAGCGGCACGCTAGTAGGGAGCCCACACATTTTGCGTCTCCAACGACAGCGGCCGTCTAGTTTCATCCCTCGCGCAGAAACACAACAAACTTCAGATTCGCAATGTACGCGCCGAAATATCTTCAGCCACAGCGAAGGCTTTCCTTCAGGTTCTATCTGCCCAGAGACCTGTGGCTGCACTCAGGCGCTTGCCGTTACCGCCACCAATAGCATCGCTTCATTGCGTACCAAGTCGTCCCTAAAAATGCAATTTCAGGTATCAAGGCATCGTTTGTTTATGCCTTCGCGACGCCTGAAGTCTCGAAGCTGTCTTGCCATGGCCTGCTCAGGCCGACATTGCCATCTTTGCGATACTCAGCCGGGCGGCAACGTACATCTTATGCGATATAAAACTCCCTCAAATGCTCTCAAATGTAGAATCATCTCATCAGGCAGGCCCAATCTTCTCATCTCTACTAGTTTCACGTAATCTTCACGTTCCACCCACATTCACTACCAATACCCAAACGAGCTAGACTCTTACCTTCACAACCAACCATAATGCACTTCTCTACCATTTTCGCCGCCGCTACTGCCCTCGCGGGCTCTGCTTTTGCAGCTGACCACAAGGTCGCTGTTGGAAACAAGGCCGGCGAGCTGAAGTTCGTGCCTGACAGCATCACCGCTGCTGAGGGCGACACAGTCACTTTCCGCTTCTGGCCCAAGAACCACTCCATCGCACAGGCTGCCTTCAACTCTCCCTGCGCTCCATTGAACAACGGCTTCTGGTCCGGTTTCGTTCCCACATCAGACACAAACGCTGTCGCCAACTGGACTTTCACATACGAGGTCAAGAATGCCTCTGCTCCCGTCTGGTTCTACTGCACCCAGGGCAAGCATTGCCAGGCTGGCATGGTCGGTGTAATCAATCCTCCTGCTAGTGGTGCGAGGACTTTGGATGCGTTCAAGAACGCCTCTAAGGAGGTTTACAGCAATGTATCCCCCACTGTCAAGGCTGGCACTGGTGGCAACCTTACTGAGACCTCTGCTTCTTCGTCATCGCCTTCTAGCACCTCCTCTGGCACACCTTCATCTACCGGTGCTGCCGCGCACATGTCCGGCAGCGTTGCCTTTGCCGGTCTTGCAGGTGCTTTCGCCTACCTTCTCATGTAAAAGCTCGCGAGGAATGGACATTGATGATGATACCCAGGGTCGAAATTGGTAGTTGCAGGAATGATTCATAGAGAGTATGGAGAGCGCAAAGACAGAGAGCAGATAAGAGGGAAGAAACAACGTCTGGCATGAGGAATTGTAATCGATACTTTGACAGTAGCGGAAGATTGCGGTACATACTTTACGACACATACAATGACCGAATCGCATACAAACCAAAAGCATCTTGACATTGGCTATTACCTAAAGTGATGAGGAACGCTGGTATCTCTACTTCTTTGCTACGCGCCTCAGGCGGTGGCCAGTCCGTCTCTCGTCTTGGGTTCTGGTAGGCAGAGAATCAATTCACCTTCTTGCCACCGCTCACACGTTCAACGACACAGTATCTCATACCCTTTGTTTCCCTCTCTGCTTAGTTGGACTCCGCGACTTTGCTCGATATTTTACATATCTTGACTATTCCATCGACTCTCTTCAGGATCCTAACTGTGGGGACCCTTCGATTGGTGGAAGGGCTGCACTCGGTAGTGCTATACGCATCAACGTACCAAGAAATGTGTTCTAAGGCAGGTGTATCGCCACTGGAAGTCCATAGCTTCACACTTCCATAGTACCCCACAGGAGGTCCGACGCGGCCAGCCATACGGCCGGTCACATCATAGCGACGTTAAATATATCAATCAATCAATCTTCAGGATCCTATGCGTCTCTTCGGGAGGAAAACGCCACTGCTCCACCCCGAAGCCAGGTCTGATCGCATCGTCGACTGTAGACTTGAGTGCCATGTCAGCTCTGATGACAAGTCAGTACCAGTAGTCCTTGTTATTGCTGCCAGTTTGTTGGACTGCTGGTGAGGCAATGATAGAAGGCAAATTTTGCAACGGCCCAGGGTTATCAGTTGCGTTCTGGTCGGCTCTGTATCATACACAGACGATGTGCATTGCCTGCGGGTTATAGGGTCATCGGCCAGGGTCGGTGAGCTTGATATTAGTCCGTACCCTGCGTGGGAACCGGTCCATTGACAGCTCAGTCTTATTTCAGTGATTGTTTGTTATTCAGTCTGGGTTTGCCGAATTATTGGAAGCAACCTTAATTAAGACGTCCGATCAGACCTCGAAGACTGCATAAGATGCAAGTAGGTCGCAGACGCACACTGCCCAGGATCATCAAGGACTGGCAAATAAATGCACTCCGGAAAATGGCAGTGCACATTCATCTGGCGTTATGCTTGAAGTTGCCATCGCACCAACAACGATTCCACGTCCTCGAACCTGTCTGCAAATTTTCCGCTGCAATATTTCCTCAGAGGTACGATGACGGAGGTTCTCGGTATGTGGAGGCTTCAGTCCTTCAGCACAGACTTGCGGCTCTGTTACGTCGCGCGGCCGCCGGGTCTCGGGTGTTTTCGGCTCATGCGACGAGCATCGACTGAGTGGTCAGACCACGGTTGGGAGACAATTAACTTCGTGCAACGTAAGGGGACCAGTGCTGGTAAATGATTTGTGCTAGGGCAAACCTAGCATGACAGAGACGGAGAGGAATGGCGGCAGAGATCGAGGCAGGAAGACATATTGCGAGATTGTTTGAACATATGGGATTTTTCGCTATGTAAATTGATGTGGTTCGTGGCTTCGTAGCTGTCTCGTAGACAGGCTTGTTCTCCATTACTTCGTCTTTCTCCTCTTCGCATGTGGACCGCGTGGACTTTCTCCTTCACTTCTCAAAGGCTTACTATCGCGCGCCAGGTTGATGGCTGGGGCGATTTTTCCAGCCCTTACGGTGCGACCAGAAGCGTCCTGCGCGTACTATCACTCCTTCATGGTGCCTCGTGCCATACTCCTCAACGCGGAGCGGCGTGTTGTTGTCTTCAGTTCCAAACTGGTGGATGGGCTACTCCCATACTCCTTACAGCACTTGCTCACTGGACCTCGTAGATCTGCATGGCCCTCTCGAGGTCCTTGATACTGCTTCTGTCGCCGTAGGCTGCCTCCAAAGCTGCGTTTCGCTCCCTTTGACTTGTGGCGCGAGTCTCCAGGCCAGCAATGGCACGCTCCATATCCTCGAGACTAGAGCGCTCCCCGTAGAGGTCCATGAGTTGCTGGTTCTTCTGCTCCTGAGTGAGCTCGATGGGGACGTGGACGGCGCGATTGGAGTCGTTGAGGTCAGATCCAATGGTGTAGCCGATGTAGCGCCTGGCTGCATCCAGAGTGACAGAGCGAGGCTTTGGCTCGGCACGTGGCAAGTACAAACTAGCTGGGATGTACATCATGCCCACAGCAGCGACAGCCATTGAGGGAAGATACCATTTGGCGATTCTTCCCAGCTTTGGGACAGCCCTGGAGGCTGCTGCTAGCTCCTCGGCTGCGACATCGCCAATGGCAATAGCGTTACGAGACTTTGAGGATGTTGTGAAGAGCCTCTGGCGGAAGAGTGGTGTGAATCGAGAGAAAGGCATTTTGAGTGTTATCAACTTGATGGTGATGATGACAATCGTTGTCGTGGTTTCAGGCTGGTGCTTATATGTTGGACTTCGCTCTTGTTGGTGATTCGGGCTTTAGCCAAGAGCAAAGTCTGTGTGGATTGTCTGGAGTGTGGTGTCTGATGGGTTGCTTGAAACAGTTCGTACCTCAAATCCACCCAAGTAGCGGAGGTGTTTAGGAGTATATACTGCAGCCTTGTGCGGGGAAGCGTAGGTCACGAGTAGGCTGTGCGATGATCTCTCCACCTGAATTCATCTCCGCGTGCCAGAGTGTCAGGCCACGAATCACAACACACGACGTCAACGCGAGAATGGATCGGATTGGCCAGGACACCACATTTGGAACGCGGAGCGGCGTCACAGCCTCCACGCCCAGGCATCGCACGCTCTCGCGAGCACCTTTCCAGGCGCCTTGATGTATGGCCTCAATGTATGCATTGCTTCTCGGCCGCGCAGATGTTGCGGCTACCGCAGCGGCACCTGGCGGCTGCACTCAGAAAGCGTCTGGCTGACTCGGCAAGCACCGCGGCTTAACGGATTTGAGCATCGGAAAGTTGGAGGTATGCCTAGAGAGGCAAAGTGGGAATGGTAAGAGGTTAGCTGATCGTGGAGTGAGTGCGCGGCGGAAGAGGAAGGGATCGTTATGTCAGCCAACAGCTGCAGGGACTGGCCGGAAGCCTGCTTCGTCGCTCTGCAACACGGCATCGACATCATCGCAAGTTCTTCCGTCTCTACCATCGTCATTGCTCTCCACCTTGAATATATCAGTCTGAGAATTTTTGCACAGGGGAACTTCTTCATTTCTTGATGTTCACGATAAGCTGACGTCATGCCTGCGCTCTCCGCCGGATCTGCTCGGCAAGTCACATTGCTGATATCGTTCGCTCTTCCCCAGATTTTCTTCTGCGGGCCTCGCTAGTTCCTGCCCCGAACAACCGGCTTGTGTACTCGGCAGCGCTCCTTTCACATGTCTTGCCAGACAAGCTCCTAAGCAGTAACCTTTCTAACCTATGAAAAAGCGCAGGGGCCAAAACTCCGGAAGGTTGAGCAGCTCGATCGGCCGCAAACTAAATCCGAGCCAGATCACCGAGACTACAGGATTTAAATTGTTGCACAACCGCATCCGCGGCCTAAATTCGCACGGAGAGATAGAAATTGGTCTTCGACGTTCAACTTGAATCTCTGCTTTTCGTGGACGGAGGTTCTGATGCTTACGTTTAGACGCAACACAGTCTTTACTGACCTCTCGCATTGGTCAGAAGCATGGCCTTTGGGCTGCGGTCTATCGCCCCTCGTGGTCTTCGGTGCGACATTAAGCAAGAGGCCGAAGAAGGCATTTCTTTATAGAATTTGTCGATAGCTGTTTGAACTTCAGCGTCTGGTTTGATTCCCTTGGTCTTGTGACGACACCCCCGATATGGAGTATCTTACCCATTGCTCAAGCTCACTAGATAGACCTCCTGGGTCCAACCGACTCGGGATTATAAGCACATCTGTGGTGTACGAGAAGAGCTACTAGAACAGCGCGGGCTTCGCTTACTGGATTGGTGCACCGCCCTCATGAAGTTCCAACCCGAGGCCCTCGCCTTCATCTGCCAGCATCACCAAATGTGAAACGGCCCAGCAAACCTACGCCCCCTGTTCAACCGTGTAGCGAATATTGCAGAGACGAAGAGCGACTTTGCCCTGCGAAGGATGGGTGAGACGACATGGCAGGGCGAGGTGTCGTTGACAATGACGAGACCTCTTCTTCAAGCCCTACAGGACTTGAAACAATGGCGAGATGAAGAACGGTCTTTCTCGCTGACATGCGGTCAGGCCTTCAGAGTGATGGTGTTGGTAAGGACGGACGTGTTCAGGAGTCTAGATCAGCCGCCGGCCTCATGGCTATGTGAAACTCCATCTACCGAGTTGTTATGCGTACGTCCTGCAACTCTAAGGACTCTTATGTCGTCGTCCACAAGCGGACTCAGGAATGTTCTGAGCCATAGTGCCTGCGGTACACATGCAAGAATCCAGGGCTTCGTTGTCGCTCAAGAGGCATCTCAGGTTTGACTTTTCAGAGGACGGCCGGCTCTTTGCAGAGCTAGTTGCTCTGGAACACCTGTTGTCCAACGCTGCAGAAGACTGAAAGAGAAGGAATGTTCTTCGGAGCCCCTGACAATGTTTCCCGTACTTGCTCGTTTTGTGTCGATTTTTGCATATTTGGATTGTATTTCCCGCCGTGTCTTCTGCCGGAGTTCCACTCTGTCTGCGGGTCAATTTACAAATCGCTTGCTCGTGCTGATAAGGCGCAATCGCCAGGCGCACGAATGAGGCATCACTTCCAAGCTTTGGTGAGTACTCCCAGAACAAGCTGCCTCTTCTGTTTAAGCTCACACTTGGCATCTTCAGGATTCAAATCGGTACGGCCCGACAGGCTCACTTTTGTTAGCAAGTCGTACCTAAAATCATGTTTCTCGCCAATCGCGCTTTCCACAGAGCAGGAGACTCGGCCGCCAAGCCAGACACTAAAATGCAAATGGGACCCCCAAGACTTGCACGTCCCTCCTCTCCACCCATCGCTCCAATGCTTCCTTCAAACATCACCATCGTGATGCCTACGCCGAGTGGCATCATTGCTTAGCATTGTAGGATCAGCCATGACGTTACCGCATCGGATTACGAAAGAGAGCGCTACGGTGCCGAGCTTCTTGAAAGCGCTGGCTTTGCAATCTAACCTGAGCTAGGACGACGCTCTCGAACGCTGTGTCTGGAATACGAGACTTGGCTACTTGATCGAAGAGCCCCAAGTTTCCAGGGAGCCACTCGAAATGCTGGAACAGTAGGTGACTAGCACCTTGCGCCACAGGGCTGCCCCTCGCAATCTTGCTCAGCTCCGTAACGACAAGTAAAGCCTGCAAGTAATCCACTTGCAGGAAGCCACGAAGTTGATGGCTTCAACAGTCAGAGACCTCTGTCGTCACGTCACGTCCATAAGAAGGGGGCTGCATGACATTTTCGCTTAAGCGCTAAATCTCCTGCTGCGCAGATGGCTGCTCAGCAGCGTCAGGTACCGGTCCTCCATCTAACGCTCTCGCATCCCAACTTCCGAGTCAGAGATAACAGGCGAACGCTCCGGTATCCTAAATCCTCCGCTGCACGTACTCCACGGTCTCACGCATGATTGCTTGAAACAAACCAATGATCTCCCTTCTTACTTGATGGTCTTGTCCCGGTACTTGTGCTTGGCCCTGCGCTATCCCTGTTGATATCATATTAACTGTCTTCCGCATCCGGCAGGTGTCAGCCTGACCATCTGCGACACCATGCTCGACGTCGAAGCACGACAGCAAAGCCGCCATTGCAACACGGAGAATTTACCTTTCTATTGTCTTGGAGTTTGCGCTATAGTATTGGACAATTGCTCGAAACGACACCATGCGAGGATTGAGGCTGGTGATTCTTATCTACCTTCTGGATCAGGAAGGGCGCTGTGGCTCCGCAGTAGTTGTTGCGTGTATGGCATCATACAACAAGGAGATGATGGTCGCCATCTGAACATTTACGCTTGTATATAAGATGGGCTGAGAGCCTACTTACGGTCATCATCCCAACTACAGTCTCGGGTTCTCCAGTCACTTCTTCTACCAGTCTTCGTACGTTATACTCCTGGACACTCCAGTTTGATGGCATTTCGTAACATCCAAACTCACATTTCATAGGCTCAAGATGATCACCGTCCGTAATATCGCCGTCCTCCTCGGAGCACTGCTCCCAGCCGTTCTTGCAGCACCCGCTCCTATCACTAAGCGAGACGATGTCATCCCCGGAAAGTACATCGTCACCCTCAAGCCTGGTGTTGACGCTGCTGCCGCCGAGTCTCACTTGACCTGGGTCACCGACGTTCACAAGCGCAGCTTTGCCAAGCGCGAGACAGCTGGTATCGAGAAGAAGTACGACATTAAGGACTGGAAGGCCTACGCTGGAGAGTTCGACGAGGCTACTATCGCTGAGATCAAGGCCAGCGCTGATGTAAGTAGTGAGGAACAACCACATTGAAGCCCTCAATCATCAATTCTGTTCGACCACCTGTTCTTCTCAAGAACCTCTCGACTCCCGGCACAAAATTGATGTGGAGTAGCATGCTGACGACCTTTAGGTTGCGCTCGTCGAGCCTGACACTGTCGCTTACCTCCCCTTCACGGTTGAGGAGGTCTTCGACGGCAAGCTCGAGAAGAAGGCTTTGACCACTCAAAGTGGTGCTACCTGGGGTCTTGGCGCCATCAGCCACCGCTCTGGCGCATCTACCTCATACATCTACGACAGCACCGCTGGGGAGAACACCTACGCCTACGTCGTTGATTCCGGTATTCTCGTCGCTCACAACCAGTTTGGTGGCCGTGCTACTCTTGGCTACAACGCCGTCGGTGGAACTCACACTGACACTCTCGGCCACGGCACTCACGTCGCTGGTACCATCGGTGGCTCGACCTATGGTGTTGCCAAGAAGACCAACCTCATCTCCGTCAAGGTTTTCCAGGGCAACCAGGGTACTACCTCGACAATCCTTGCGGGTTTCAACTGGGCAGTCAACGACATCACCTCCAAGAGCCGCACCGCGCGCTCGGTCGTCAACCTCTCCCTCGGAGGCCGGGCCTCCACCACCTGGACCAACGCCATCCAAGCCGCCTACACCCAGGGTGTTCTCTCCATTGTCGCTGCCGGCAACGGCGACGAGGACGGCAACCCCCTCCCCGTCGCCGACCACTCCCCCGCCAACGCACCCAACGCTATCACCGTCGCAGCCGCTGACTCGAGCTTCCGCGTCGCCACATTCACTAACTACGGCCCCCTTGTCGACATCTTCGCCCCCGGTGTCAACGTCCTGTCGAGCTACATTGGTTCAAACTCTGCTACCGCAGCCTTGGCCGGTACATCCATGGCTACGCCCCACGTCGCCGGTCTTGCTGTGTACCTCCAGGCTCTGGAGGGCCTGACTACACCTGCGGCTGTGGCTTCCAGGATCAAGGCCCTTGGTGTTGCGAACAAGATCACTGGTACCCTGAGCGGCAGCCCCAACCTGTTCTTGTACAACGGCAACGGCGCGTAAGCTGTGAAAGTAGCAGTATGGATGGGATGGCCAGAGAAGCTGGAATGTATTTCGTAGCATAGCTTGGACAATTTCGTAGCAATCCCATTCTGTTCATGTAAATCTTTGATCTCGTTGCTGTAGCGCTGCACGCAAATCGCGTGCCCGTGTCGGCGATAGCTACTCTGCATTGAACGCTGCTCCAAAGGCTTAGCCCATGGTGCAAATTTTCAAGATATCGACTCAGAACCAAGCAGCAAAAGTAATAAGATGCAGAGCTATCCAATGATCAAGTACTCAGCTCAGCCAGCCAGCCTGCGTTGCTCGGCAAACTTTCCATCCCAAAGAGGAACAAGGAATGACAGCCTACTCACACACACAAACGCAGAATCTCTGATTCTCAGGATAGTCGACAGATGCAACTCAAACCGGCACATCTCGTGTATGAACCCTCTACTCCCAGTCCCTCGCATATCATCCTATCCATTCCCAACATCCTTTTCCAAATGGTGCCGTGAGATCCGCACAGTCAAGCCCATTCTAGCTAGATGCAGATACAGTACAGAGCAGCTACTCGGCAACAAAACGACTGCGTCTTTCTGGGGACTGCGTGGTTATCTGGGCAGGGCGCGTGTGAGCCGAGTAATGCTGGGGTAGAGCTGAGCGTGCTGGATTGGTGTGTTGGAGAGATGTATACGGTGTGTTTGTTATCGTGTTTTTTTTGGGTTAGTTGAGGGTAGACTTAGTTAAGGTTAGGGCCCTTGGGAGTGTATGAGATAAGATATTCTTATGATCAATCACAGCAGCTGTAAGTATCGAATTGTTACAGAGATAGCCAGCGTTCGGTCACCTCCGTCCCGCCGCTAGTCGGCTCATCCGCATCCCCCCATCTAACCACACCTCCCGCAGCATCCCCACCGAACGCCCCACCCAACCCCCGATGGCCCTCACCCCGCACCCCCCATCGTAACAGCTTTGGTAGCAACAGCATCAATCCTCTCCTTGTAAACCCGCATCTGATGCTTCAGCGGATCACCATACATGACCTTCCTCAGCATATCCTCCTCGACCGTCACAGCCTCGACGTCGCTTTCTCGTGCGCCCGGACGTGGTCTCAGCACGACGAGCCGGCCTGCGGGACTGAGTTCGCATGCTGGGACGGGCCATTCGATTGCGGGCGCGGGCGGTGCTGGTTTGGGGGTTGGGAGGGTGGATTTGCTGGGTCTGCGGAGGCGGAGGCGGGATTTGGGCGGGGTGAGGTCTGTTGGTTGGGCGAGGTTGAGGGTGCTCATGCTTGCTATTGTGCCGCCAAGGACGGAGGCGGAGGGCGCGGGGGAGGTGTAGAGTTTGATGAGGCTTTTGAAGAAGGATTTGTCTGCGCGGGGGACGGGGTCGCCTTCGTTGATGAAGCTGTAGAAGAGGCTTTTCTTGTGGCGCGGGTTTTCGGTCTTGCGCAGCGGCCAGCGCGAGATGGGCGGCGCGCCGAAGGTCACGCAGTGCACGCGTTTGAAGAAGTCGGTTAGGTAGCTGAGCTCGCTGTCTACGGATTTGCTCATCATGTGTGCGTAGAGGAGGGCTGCGACGGCCCCGCCGGCGGAGTGTCCGGTGATGAGGAGACTGCAGTGTTTGCGGGATGGGTTCTCTTGAATTAAGACTCTGAGGCGGTCGGCGACCGGCTTGACCATCTTGCGTGCCACGTATAGAAAGCCTCCATGGCAGAAGTTCGAAGGGTCGTCGAGGAAGCCTTCAGGGCTGGAGGGTGCTGAGTTGTAGTTCACCGCCCAATCCATGAAGGTCTGACTGCCGCGGATTGCAAACACAACGGTGTTCATATCATCGACTGGAATCGATTTGAGGACCATGGCTTTAGTACCGCTGCGCCAGTTTGCAGGGATATGATTCTCAACCTCCTTCGACTTCGGTACGGGAGGATCGTACACGCGTTCCGAGTACGTTGCAGCGAGACAGAGAAGGGGATAGGTCGGCAGGTAAACCTTGAAGGGCGGCAAGTGTGGCGGAAGACGTGAATTCGAGTAGAGCCAGACCTTTGCGAAGTGATTCGAGCCCTTATTGCCCCCGAGTGCCTCGTAGACCTGATCTTCTGCTGTGCCTTTTCGGCGTGCGGGTGGCGGGCTTGAGCCGCTTGGTCTTTGCTGCACTTCTTCGTACACTTTCAAGTCCTCCTCCTTTCCACTGAACTTGTCATCGTCGATGCTAGTAATGACTGCGTCGAACTTGGAGCTGATGACGTCGCACAAAGCAGCGCCTTGACACAGCGTCTGCATGCTTCTCATAGCGATTGCATGCGTCGGCCGCTCGATGTAGTTGGTAATTAACCTCGAAGCCCCCTGCCGCAGGTCTGCATTCGACTTCGCCGCTATCCGATCCAATCTATCCCATTGCGGCTGGAATGGCCCTTCTTCACGAGACGCCTTCCTCGGTTGCGGGACCTGCGGAGGCGAGGGAGTTCCCACACACGTAGTCGAAGAGCTGTACTGAGAAGGGACGGTTTGCAAGGACTGTGAAGCGTATGCTTGCATACGTTGTTGGGGATATTGTGGGACTGCACCGTACACGGGATGTTGCGGTGGGCTGCCTGGATAGAGTGGAGGCGGACCATGTGGATGTGCTGCATGCACTGGATAATTCAGATGCTGCGTTGATACTGCCTGGACTGCGTGCGGCTGCACATGCGCGTTGAATTGGAGGACTGATTGTGAAACAAGCGGCTGTTTTGATGTCGATCTGGAGCTGGAAGCTCGAGATGACGAGTGCGTGCGCTTCTTCCTCCTGCACTCGGTGTCGCTGTGTCCATGTGCCATGTTGCACGCCACGCGTGCAGCTTCGTTGAGATTGGTATCCTTTCGGAATCGTTCCCACCGGTGTTGATGTCCGGTCCTTTCAAGTCAGGTGCTATCGTGAATACAACAGTCGCTGTCTCCTGTTGGCCGTCGTGTAAATCGCGTTGTTCATCGCAACAGTTGCGTAATGTGACCGAGCGCAAGCATGACCCTGATGTTGCTTCTCTTTCAATACACGCGAAACGCGCTGACAGACTGCACAAAGAAACGCTGTAACGCGAGCATGGAGAAAAGAGATCGAGGATGAGAGTTTCAGATCACAAAAGAGCGACAAGGTCGAACTAAACATGTGCTCGCCTCACCTGCAGGAAGCCCTTCGTGGCTATGCGCGTTCCTGACTGGTGCAGCCTGCATGACGCTGTTTTCGCGGGAGCGGCGAAGCCGCGCCTTTGAATCGCGATCGGGTGGCGGGCAGCTTGGCGGTGTAGAGCTGCTGCGGATGACTGCGATGCATGGCTTGCGAAAGCAACTTTGACGATTGTGATAAGAGTACGATTCACCAAAAGACTCTGCGGGACGTTTGGGGACGATGTTGTGCGACCAGGCGGGAGGTGCCTCGTGACAGCCTGACGAGGCAGCGGGTCCCAACGGTCTGAGCCACACGGCAAAGGGTGTACAATTGCAACATTTCAAGTCAAACCGAATCTCACAAGACACGACGTGAAAGTCGAGAAGAGCAGGCGGTCTGTGATGTAACTATATAATTTCCATAACTCATAGCTATCTGCCTCCAAATTGTTGGCGTGGCTGTCTCTTCTCCGGTCCTACACTACCGACTACCTAGGTATCATTTGGGTGGCTATGGCTCTACAGCTCTATTTACGGGATCATTACTATCATTACTCGTCAGTGAACCGCGCTTTTTGTCTCTGAAACTAAAACGCAGTGGCGAACAGTCGGTACAAATAGCGCCAACGCAACAGAAAGATCACTCGCTTAAAGACGAGGCCTGCTCGAAACACTTGATGTGCCACTCACCGCTTTGGCCTTGACGTCGAAACGATCCAAATTCATAACCTTGTCCCATGCGGCGACGAAGTCCTTGATGAACTTGTCGGAGTTATCCGGCTGTGCGTAGATCTCGGCGATCGCACGCAGCTCAGGGTGCGAACCATAGATCAGGTCGTGACGGGTTCCTGTCCACTTCTTCTGGCCGGTCTTGCGGTCCTTGCCCTCGTACAGCTCGTGGGGGCTGTTGCTATCGGCGCCCTTCCACTCGACGCTGTTGTCAAGCAGGTTGACAAAGAAGTCGTTGGTAAGCTGCCCGGGGCGCTTGGTGAACACACCGTGAGAGGAGCCGTCCCAGTTAGCGTTCAACGAACGCAGACCACCGACAAGGACTGTCAACTCAGGTGCGGTCAACCTGAGGAGGTTGGCCTTGTCAACGTCCAACTGCTCGGTGCGAACGCGCTCGGTGCCCTTGCCGTAGTTGCGGAAGGGATCGGTGACAGGCTCCAGGTGCTCGAATGACTGAGCATCGGTCTGCTCCTGTGTAGCGTCGGTACGGCCGGGTGTGAAAGGAACGGAGACGCCGGAGGCCTTCTCGATAGCGGCGACACCAGCGAGGACGATCAAGTCAGCAATAGAGACGTTCTTGCTGGACTTGGACTTGACGCCCTCAAGAGCCTTGAGAACTTCCTGGAGCTCAGCAGGGTTGTTGACCTCCCAGTTCTTCTGGGGCTCGAGACGAATGCGGGCACCGTTGGCACCGCCACGCTTGTCAGAGCCTCGGAAAGAGGCAGCGGAGGCCCAGGCAACGCGGATGAGCTTGGAGGGCTCAACACCAGCGTTGAGGATCTCCTTCTTCAGCGCCGAGATGTCACTCTCGCCGATGACCTCGCCCTGTTGCTCAGGGACGGGGTCCTCCCAGATGAGGATCTCCTTGGGGACCTCAGGACCGAGCCACCTGGAACGGGGGCCCATGTCACGGTGGAGGAGCTTGAACCACGCACGAGTGAAAGCATCGTGGAGCTCCTCGGGGTGCTCCAACCAGCGGCGGGTGATCTTCTCGTAGGCGGGATCGAAGCGCATCGACAAGTCGGTAGTCAACATGCGAGGCTTGTGCTTCTTGTTGGAGTCGTATGCGTCAGGGATGATGGCATCGGCACCCTTGGCAACGTACTGGCTGGCGCCAGCAGGGGACTTCTCAAGCTCCCACTCGAACTTGTAGAGGTACTCGAGGTACTTGTTGCTCCACTTGGTGGGTGTGCCGGTCCAGGTGACCTCGAGGCCAGACGTGATGGTGTCAGGACCCTTGCCCGAGCCGTGCTTGTTCTCCCAGCCGAAGCCCTGCGCGGCAATGTCGGCGCCGTTGGGGTCTGTACCGGTGTTCTCGGAGGGAGCAGCACCGTGTGTCTTGCCGAAGGAGTGGCCACCGACGATCAGGGCAGCAGTCTCCTCGTCGTTCATGGCCATGCGGCCGAAGGTGGTGCGGATGTCGTGAGCAGCGGCAACCGGGTCAGGGACACCGTCAGGGCCCTCGGGGTTGACGTAGATCAGACCCATGTGTGCGGCGGCCAGAGGCTTCTCGAGGTCGCGCTGTGAGTGGATCTGGTCCTTGGACTCGACGTCGTTCTTGTGCTGGTCGCCGTCCACGACGCCATCGCCCTTGACGCCCTTGTTGCCGTCGTGGTAGCGGACGTCGTTGCCCAGCCACTCGGTCTCTCCGCCCCAGTAGACGTCCTCGGCGGACTGGTATGTGTCGGCGCGGCCACCAGCGAAGCCGAAGGTGGGGCAGTCCATGGACTCGAGGGCGACGTTGCCAGTGAGGAGCATCAGATCGGCCCAGGAGATCTTGTTGCCGTACTTCTGCTTGATGGGCCACAGCAGGCGACGGGCCTTGTCGAGCGAGACGTTGTCGGGCCAGGCGTTGAGGGGAGCGAAGCGCTGCTGGCCCTCTCCACCGCCACCGCGGCCGTCAGAGACACGGTAGGTTCCGGCGCTGTGCCAGGCCATGCGGATGCTGTCGGCAATCAGTACATGGCTCCACTACACTGAGACCAGAGGGCTTACAAGAGACCGCCGTAGTGGCCAAAGTCGGCCGGCCACCAGTCCTGCGAGTCGGTCATCAGGGCGGTGAGGTCCTTCTTCAGGGCCTGGTAGTCGAGCTTCTTGAACTCCTCGGCGTAGTTGAAGTCCTGGCCAAAGGGCACCTGGCGGGGGTCGTGCTGGCGGAGCACATTGAGCCTGAGCTCGTTGGGCCACCAGTCGCGCGTTTGTGTACCGCCGCCAGACACGTTGGCGGCTTTGACGGGACACTCGCCTGCAGACATGATTGTATGTGGGTCGAGATGTGGTGTGATGGTAAGGATGGATTGGGAAGCGCTGTCTCGGAGGGCGGCTTGGATATAAATGTGAGCCTCTGCAAGCGGCCAATTCGTAATCTCCAACGTCTGGCCATCCACTCGCACTTGCCCCTCACCTCTGATGCACGGGGCCGCGTCTGTTAGCTCGATTTCGCCTAGGATCACAACGACGTGAGCCCCACTTTCCGGTGTTTTCCTAGACTGCGCGCCCTGAGCAACGAGGCATTACTAACAGTCGAGGCGTCTGTCCTTGCATCGCTCTACGCTCTACCGCCAGGTGCTCTTGCCATGCCCTCGTCAATGAGGCTGTCTGGCTCCAGCGCACTTCAATGACCCGGTGGACCCGATTGCACCCCGCGGCGAGTCTATTGCGTCTTACAAGCCCTCGGAACCGCACCACTGTTGATCGACAACGGCCGCAGCGAATCAGCGGCTCTTGAATGCTAACTGGCGCGTCACACACGTGATGAACAGCTACCGAGGCCAGATCGAGGCGGATGACGGAAGCAACCTGAGCACCCTGTGGCGGGCATTCACGGTTCGGAATGACTTGCTACCTTGGCCGCAGATGCTTCGAGAAGGCCGACCTCGCAGCACGCCAGAGCCTTGCAGAGAGCATCACATGTGTTAGCGCATCTGGCGTGACGATGTCGCGACTTTTGTCTGCCTGATTGGCAAGGCTGTAGCAAATTTACCCCGACGCCACCCGTCAAAGTTTCCCCACGTACATCACCCCGCACCAAGCTTGCTCCACCCTGGCTGGGCCACCACACCTCGTGCAAGTACGAAGTCCCAGGACAGCAAACTGCGCGGGCCTTGTTAACCTGCAATGCGGAACATTACCGCCGGAGTTTCTGGTCAATCCCGACTCGCGCGCCCCGAGTCAAGCATTTCGACATGGTCGCCCTGCATGACTGAGTAACTCGCACATATGGATCTCCACGCAGCTGTAGAGGTGATGCAGCTCGGTCTTGAACGTGAGCCAACAGCTACACAGCTCGTCATGACGCAGAGGCATTCCAAGTGACTTGGGCGACGCCCCATTCCAGTAGACCCTCTTCCGTATGAGGGGTAACGACAGGACCGAGGCCTGCTCACCACTTCATCATTGCTATTTCAAGTCGATTCGTCATTTCTGTTGTTCAGCCTGTCGGTCTTCTCCGTAAAATTCACTCAATTCCTTTCAATTCAGTGCAAAACATTCCCTCATCATGGCCGACGAAAAGGTTCAGACATTCGATATCCCAAAGACGTGCAAGGGTGGTGTAGTAGTGAACGAGGGCCCAGACTTCTATGTCGAAGTGCAAAATATTCCCACGCCAGAGCCAGGTATGTGTGTGGCGTCGTTCTGGCATGAAGGTATCTGATGACGGTAGGCCCAACTGATGTCCTAATCAAGCTCAACGCGACTGGCATTTGCCATAGCGACATTCATTTCATGCTGAACGACTGGGCGCTGCCGAAGATGTCGGCCCTGGGCACAAAGTGCGCGGGCCACGAGGGTGCTGGTGTAATTGTCAAGGTTGGAGACCAGGTCAAGATGCTGAAGCCTGGCATGAGGGCTGGCTTCAAGGTAAGCTCCCTTCCAGAGCTTTGACAGGAACCGAGTTGATCTGATCCCCACAGCCAATCCAAGACACCTGTGGAGCGTGCGAGCTTTGCCGTGGTGGTCAAGAATGCTACTGCGCGAGTGCAGTCTTCACCGGCCTGATGTGCGACGGATCGTACAAGCAATATGTCGTCTCTCCTGAACGCTACACCACCATCATTCCCGACGGCGTCAACGACTACATTGCTGGGCCCATCATGTGCTCTGCCTCGACAATCTACACGTCGATCAAGGAGTCTAATCTGAAGCCCGGAGACTGGGCCGTCTTCCCAGGTGCAGGAGGTGGTGTAGGCATGCAAGGCGTTCAGCTCGCCAAAGCCATGGGTCTGCGTGCTGTTGCCATTGACACGGGCGACGACAAGGAGAAGCTGTGCAGGGAGGTTGGTGCGGAGGAGTTCATCGACTTCAAGAAAGTCGGCAATGTCGCTGACGAGATCATCCGCATCTGCGACGGCATCGGCGCGCACGGTGTCTTTGTCACCGCCGTACAGACATACCCATCGTCAGTTAGCTACCTCGGGGGCCGCGTCGGCGGAAAGGTCATGTGCATCGGTTTGCCGCCTGCGGGCACGCAGCACATCGATGTGGATCCGAACCAGATGTGCTTCAAGAAGCAGAGTATTCAGGGCACACTCGTCAGCAGCATGGCAGATGTCGACAAGACTCTGGACTTTGCCAAGAGGGGTCTGTTGAAGCCCATCTACACGGTGTACCCTCTGAGCAAGTTCAACGAGGCCGTGCAGAAGCTGAAGAGGGGCGAGATTGCTGGCAGAGCTGTTGTCGACTTCAACCAGGAGTAGGTGCGCGGCCGAGAGGATGGATTGTACAGGAGATGATGTACTGGGACGACGTATGAGTAACGACGGGCGTATGGCGTTCAATCATGATTGGAATGGGAGCATGTATTAAAGGATTTTTTCGTGACTTTGGAAGTGTCATGAACACAACGATGAACGACGATGTTTCTGCTGCCCCCAAAGTTGAGGATACACTTGCCCAAAGTTTCACATGTTCGTCGAGACCCTGGATCACGCACAGGCCACGGTCAGCCCTACGTCGGCGATACGACAGGGAGCTCCACGGCGACACCACGATGCGCCGGTGAAGAATGCCACGCCAGCCGTCACTGCACACTCGCCGATGGGATGTCCAGCTCGCCAGCAAGCCCATCTCCACGCGGCCATGCCGAGGCATCGTCAAGCCGCCCACTGAACGGCAAGCAGCCCGCCGTTGAAGACTCCCCCAGCGACGAGGAAGCCCTGCTGGCAGACGACCCTCTGGCCGGCAGTCTCTCAGACCCGTACGCACACTCCTGACTAACAGTGGCCCCATGCGCTAATACTTGTAGAATATCCTTCAAGCGCAAACCCAAACCCCCATCCGCGTCCGCGTCCTCGATCCTCCCACGCTTCCTCTCCGGCTCCTCGCCCTCCCCGCGCGCAACCCCCAGCCCACGCTCCCAATCCCGCCTGCAGCACCTCCGCAACACCAACACCACCGGCCCCAGCAGCAGCGACACGAACCTCATCCTCTCCTACCTCTCGACGCCCGCCGACGGCGGCCAGCACCAAGCCGATGCCAAAGACGCCGCGGGGCTAGACTGGTACGTCGAGGGCCCCGGCCGCCGCGTCGGCTACGACGACCGCTCGGCGATTGACTGGATCTTCGAGTACGCCAAGGAGCGGCAGCGTCTGCAGTACTTGTACGCCGGCGCTGGGGGGATCCTGGGCTCGTTGAAGCAGCTGGCCGACGCGAGCCAGGTATGGATTATACTCGTTGCGGCGGGGGTTCTGTCCGGTGGGATTGCGGCGTTTATCGATGTTGCGAGTGATTGGCTTGCGGATCTGAAGACGGGGTTCTGCAGTGGTGTGGAGGGCGATGGGCGGTTCTATTTGAATAGGGGGTTTTGCTGTTGGGGGATTAAGACGGGGGATCAGTGTGCCGACTGGCAGGATTGGGGCAGTGCGATGGGGATTGGGAGTAGGGGCGGGAAGTGGATTGTTGAGTACATCTTCTTCGTGCTTTTTTCGGTAAGTGCTGGTGAGTGCGGTTTTGACGAGTGTGGGCTTATGATGGACAGGTGCTGTTTGCAGCATGTGCGAGCCTGCTCGTCAGAGAGTTCTCGCCGTATGCTAAGCATAGCGGTATCCCAGAGATAAAGACTGTGTTGGGTGGGTTTGTCATAAGGCACTTTCTGGGCGGCTGGACGTTGGCAACAAAGACGCTTGGTCTCGTGAGTTTTCAAACGCGTGCGCTCGGTTCATACTGACAATTGCAGTGTCTTGCTGTGGCCTCGGGGTTGTGGCTGGGAAAAGAAGGTCCACTCGTCCATGTGGCGTGTTGTTCCGCCAATTTGTTCATGAAGCTCTTCAGCAATGTAAATGGCAACGAAGGTGAGTGCATCATGCTGCATGCCACACTGAGCCATGCTAATCTCAAGCAGCACGGAAGCGGGAGGTTCTCTCTGCTGCCGCAGCAGCAGGCATCTCTGTTGCCTTTGGCGCACCCGTTGGCGGTGTGCTATTCAGCCTTGAGCAGCTGTCATACTATTTCCCCGATAAGACCATGTGGAGCAGCTTTGTCTGCGCCATGGTCGCAGCTGTCACACTCCAAGCTTTCAATCCCTTCCGGACAGGCAAGCTCGTTCTCTACCAGGTCACCTACCACAGCGGCTGGCATGATTTCGAGATTGTTCCCTTCGCACTCCTCGGCATCATAGGCGGTCTTTACGGTGGCCTTTTTATCAAGCTCAATATGAGCATTGCTTCGTGGCGCAAAAACCGCACCTATCTCAAAGGCCCAGTGACCGAAGTCATCATTGTATCCTCCGTCACGGCGCTCGTCAACTATCCCATCAAGTTCATGCGCGCCCAAGCCTCCGAGTTGGTCTACATCCTCTTCGCCGAGTGCGCCGACTTGACAGAAGACACACTCGGTCTTTGCAAATCTGGAAAAGCCAACACCGGCGTCATCACGCTGCTCCTGATCTCTGCCCTTTTAGGCGTCTTGCTTGCAGCCTTCACGTTTGGCCTTCAAATCCCCGCGGGCATCATTCTGCCCTCGATGGCCATAGGCGGTCTCTACGGCCGTGCTGTCGGCCTCAGCGTCGAGGTCTTCCAATCCGCCTTCCCGCACCTCTTCATCTTCAGCTCCTGCGAGCCCGACGTACCCTGCGTCACGCCCGGCACCTACGCCATCGTAGGTGCCGCATCCGCACTCGCAGGCACAACACGCATGACCGTCTCCATCGTAGTCATCATGTTCGAGCTCACCGGGGCGCTGACCTACGTCCTCCCCATCATGATCGCCGTCATGATCTCGAAATGGATCGGCGACGCCCTCAGCCCCCGCGGCATCTACGAGTCCTGGATCCACTTCAACGCCTACCCATTCCTCGACAACCGCGACGACAACGCTGCAAGCATCCCCGACGTCCCCGCCGCACACGTCATGACCCGCACCGAGGACCTCACCGCCCTCACCGCAACAGGCCACACAATCCAATCCCTGCACGAAACCCTACAAGCCCACCACTACCGCGGCTTCCCCGTCATCTCCTCCCCCACCCACTCCCCCACCAACGCACTCCTGCTCGGCTACATATCCCGCACAGAACTCCTCTACGCCCTCTCCCTCCCAACCTCAAAATCCCTCCCGCCACACACAGAATGCCTCTTCCAGCACGCGCCCCTCTCAGACCCCAGCCACACCCTCGACATGCGCCCCTGGATGGACCAAACCCCCATAACCCTCAACGCGCGCGCCTCGTTCCAGCTCACCGTCAGCATGTTCCAGAAACTCGGGCTGCGATACGTGCTGTTCACTGAACAGGGGTTGTTGAGGGGCTTGCTGACCAAGAAGGATGTTTGGTATGTGTTGGATGGGATGGAGGATGAGGGGTGGGATGAGGCGGATGGGGAGGAGGATGATGGGGGGATGGGGAGGAGGGGCGCCGTGAGGGAGCAGAGGGATGATGTGGGGGAGGGGAGTGAGGAGAGGGGGTTGTTGGGGACGATGGTGGAGGAGGATGAGGATGGGTTTGTTGGGGATGGTGGTGGAGCGCGGAGAGGGGGGTGAGAGGGTAGGTGTAGATCGTTGAGCAGAGCTTTATGAATGTTGTTAGCGCTGCGCGGGACGAGTGTTAAGAGTTTAACCTACAGGTAAAACGAGCAGGCGCGAGGCTCGTAAGAGGTCCTTCGTACCATGAGACTAGCAAACGCCCCGCTGCTTGACTGACTCTTGCCATTCTGAAACGAGCCGTACGCCACACGTTGGCTCGACACTTCCACCACTTGATTATTCACACGACACATCTACACACGATGGCAGTAGATAGACTCACAATCACCACAACTTACCTCGGTATCCCCACCCAACCTCTAAACTTCCTCGCTCTGCATCGAGCTCATCGCAAGTACCTTGCATAAACCTACGTCCTACCATCCCGACGCAGCCACCGGAGCCCCAACACATCCTCCCCCATCTCTTCTCCCCCAAACCCTCCGATTTCACACACATCGTCCCACCACAACCGCCAAATCCTGAGCCTGCATGACACGACTCAATGATCAAGAGACTGGGTTTGATAGAAACTATTCTATCGAAATGGGGTCGGATGCGCGGGGGCTGGAGGTTGAAGGTATCGACGGGATCACGGGTTGTGAGGAATTTGCGGGGATAGCGGCGAGATGAAGCGGTTATGAGCGCGGCTTATGATGAAATGGTGGGCCGAGGGATTGATGGACTGGGTGGTGGCGCGGGGGTGGAGGTATAGGGGATGGGTGGATCACGTGCCTAGGTAATTATCGTGGTGTATCCATACATCTGAACTACGAGACTGTGTACTGCCTCTGCAACTTTTGATCCTCTTCAAGTCCATTATATGTCTCTTCTTCTCTATACATTATGGTTGTTGTTGTTTGAGCTGTAATGGGTATGATGGGTACTGGGTTTTGTATGGTTGGCTCCCATGCTTTGAAGCTTGGGTTGAAAATATATGAGACGATCGCCGTGGCAATGCAGATTTGCTCGATATGTTTTCGAAGCTGAGCCAGAAATAGATACGTGCTAGTCCTTGTGCTCTGAATAGAAGAAAATAATTACAGGAAAGAGGATGAATCGAGACAGACGTAATGCGTTTGGGATAGAGTGTGGAATTGAAGGAGGCAGTCTAAAGGTGCCCAGGCACTATTCATAAAAAGATAAGTCGCGGCGCAAAAAGATACGCCCGTGACATCAGATGAGCTTGATGCCACCCGGCTGTGAATGCTTGAAGATTGCCGCACTCACCCACCGAGCAAGTCCTATCCTCTGATACGTCTCACCTAGCTTCCGATCCTGGGTTCGAACGAGGACAACACCCATAACCATGTCCATGTCGACAGTCTCCTGTTGGCTCTTAAAGTCGTGGTGCCTCAAAGAGAAAAAGGGCTCCCCTCGAACGCGCAGACAAAATGTGTCCGTATCGGGGAACCGACCATCGTCGGCGCTGTCTCGCAAGAAGACGCCAACTATTTTCCCTTGTACTGTCAATGGCTCCCCCTCCCATGCTGCCTCCTCATTTGCTTGCGGCGAAATCCGGATATTCTTCATCAAGTTACTGACGAACGAGTCTTGCCTGCCTTTCTGGTTGTGGGCTTTCGCTGGGAATCCAGAAAACGGCTTGCTTGGTATTGTGCATTGCGCGAGGAGAGCATGACTCAAAAGTAGATGCGCCCCCTTCTCCACAGCTCCGTACTTGTCTCCGTTCGCTGGCTGTGCAAACATTGCCCCCCACTGCATACCGCCAAAATCGCAATCGGATAGCTCTTCTCGTACGCCATTGCGATCAAAACTGTTTCCGTGTGGTTCGATGCGTTGGCTGTCGTAAGAGATCCGACCCTTGACTGATGCCCAGGACCATGAGGGAGCCACGTAGTCATGGTACCTGCGGGCCCCTTTGTCCACCGAGTACCACAGAAGAGTGGCTATGCAGTGAGCTCCTACTGCGGTTTTCCCAGAATGCAGCTGGTATCTTCTATCATGGCGCATGTTCGGGAACTCATCGAGTCTGAAGAGAGGCACACGGGGCATGTGGGTTCCCCACATCCCGGCAACATAGTCAGCGCCGGCAAAGATCTTCTTGTAGTCCTTTGCTAGGCCGGCCAGGGCCGTAAGCTTGTCGCTATCATACGATAGCTTACGGAGTGAATAGTCTTCCACCAGCTTGTACCACCGCATGCGTGTATCGGCAAAATTGCCTTCGGTTTTGTCATCCTGAAGTCCGTCACAAAGAGGCCAAGGCTCCTGCTTGTGGCTTTCGTAGGGAAGTTGTTGAATCCACGGTAGTTCGGCTGTGCCCTTCAGTACGCGACATCTCCAGAGAAGTTGTCGTTCAGCGAAGAAAATCGTTCTTTGCGAAAGCTCGGCTTCTTGTAGTGTCCAGGCACGGTATCGAAGCGGATTTCGTACTGAACTTCGTTCTGGAACCGTCGGTTCTTCTCCATACTCAGCACCCCATGGCGTTGGCGGTCGGCGGTACATGCGCATGAAACCATAGTTTGTGCGTTCGAATTGGGGGTCGACGAATGAATTCCCAGTGCTCTTTCGTAGGTCACCAGTCATGTGGCACCCTTGGGTTCCATCCTCCGAGCTCAGGGCTGAAAGAGTGCAGAGAGCGCTTCCGTATACTTCCGCCATGCGTGCTGCCTCCCTTGCCCAGTCCTCGTTATCACGCTGAACTATGCAGAGGGAGTCGATCCAGAGATAGCGCTCACCGAGCTGACGCGTGACATTTACAGCATCAAAGAAAGTCTTTGATAGATCTTTTGCGAGTATCCGGGTCTGTCTTTTTCCCAAAGTTTCGCGAGTTGTTATAATTGGGCGCTTATCCTCCGGGCCCCAACAATGACTCAGAGCCAGATACTTGGGGTACGAGAGACGCCTCCTATCGCATGCAATTTTGAGGGGGGCAGAGTCCACAAGTCGAACGTCAGTAGTACCCGGGAACGCCCCAACGTCGATGAGGCGAGTTGGCAGGAAGGCGCTAGAGCTACTGGAACATGCCTTGTGGCTTGTCTGGCACTGGTGCAACCATGTTCTCATAACTGTTATGTTATCGACTGGACTGTCTAGAGATGCAGGATAATTGAATGATTTAGCGCCATGACTGTGGCATTCAGCTGGTGGAAGGGGCCCTGCAGTACTGTTAGAAGTTGTGTTTCAATTAGGATCTTAACTAACTCCACCACCAATCGGGTATTCGACGAAAGAATGTTTGCGTGACATAGCTCCGACCTTGCGGTCCTTCCCCTAGTCGTACAGCTCGTGCTGGAAAAGCTGGACACCTGCGTAGGAAGAGGGTCGCTTCTTCATCCTTGACCTTGACGGGCTGTGGATAATTCAGGAGGACAGAGCATAGCTGGCATCCCTTTGCAGCCTCATCACGCATGCGCCGATATGATTGCAGCTTTATGAAAGTGATTTGGCAATACTCCGGCTGGTCAAAGTCAAGAGACCAGAAATCCGAGCGTTTCGCGCAAACGGAAGAGCAGACTGCGCACAGTGGAGAAGGCATGATTTACAATGATTGAATAAAGAATCTAACATCGCCACATGAGAACAGTAGCAAGCTTCTTATATTCCGGGCTGGGTACGACCGAACGTCGCTGTGGTGCTGTAAGCGCCACCGAAGCGCCGTACCGTTGGCTGTGCCGCACACGGGCATGAACTCTGCGACGGGTTCCTGGCAGCTCGCATGTCGATGCAATCTTTTGGTTCAGCCCCAACGGATACCGGAGAGCGACGTTCGAACAGAATCGTCCAGGCTCCAGAAAGTCGCCGTTTGGCTTCCGTGACGCACCGAGTGTTTCGCGTGCCGCCGGAAGCGCGCAGCTGCACACGCAATCACATTGATCGACATCAGATGAGGCAATGGACAACGTTGGTTTATTTTCTGCGCACTTTCCGTCTAGCACTTTTAACGTATATGCATTCAGTTGTACAAGATGGCATCCTTGCGCCGGGTCGACGCATCATCGGTGGCTGTATCTTAGTTGGACAAATCTGGCATTGGCTGATATTCTCTTTGAGTGGTGCTGTGCACAGCTGGAGTAATCTTCCGTTAGGATCGAGCTGAGCCTGTGTATACGGCTGGGTGGAAGGGAGTCATAATAACTGAGCAGGCCGAGGTGGAGGAAGTGAGAACGTATGTGCGGTCTTGTCAAAGGAAATCCAGCGATTGAACTGGAACTTTAGTAAACCAAACATGGGGTGAGACCGACCAGACTTACAGATGAAAGGTGAGTCCCAAGTCTGAGAACTCGCTCGGTGCGACGTTTGGCCGTACTTGCGAGCTCGAGATATCTCTCTTCCTCGTCGTGTTCCTTCTCAAAATGCTTCGGAGGAAAGTACTCCTCGCTCCAGATCAAACCACGGACCAAATAGTCTTCGGGCAGGGGTGGCTCGTCGCGGTCGTTGTTGCTCTCCAGACCACCGACAAATACTGGCTGGGTAAGCAAAGCATTGAGGTCTTCTGATTGAGATTGTTGAGTCTCCGTCTTGACAAGCGTGTTGAGAAAAGGCACAAGATCAGCCCAGGGGGCTTGCTCAATGATATCGGCAACGTATTCGATCGAAGCAAGCACGGAAAGAAAAGCAAGCATGACGTGAACATGGGGAAGCACGTTCCTGTCGCCAGTGCGACGAAGAACCACGGCTAACGTTCTGTTGGCTAGGTTGACGGCCTCGCGGAAAGCTAGGTTTGTTGATAAAGCCTTCACGGCAGACGGAATGTCGGCTTCTGTGAGTTTTGGTTTGTCCTTCTGCGCACTCGGCTCAGCTAAGATCTGATCTTCGGTGAGATGCGAGCGTCTCCTTTCCCTTGCGCAGAACTCCAGAATCAGTCTGATGGTGTTGGTCTCCACGCCATAGTCGAGCCATGCAGCGATGTTAGAAACGGCCGTGTACACTCCCTGTTCCTTCCACTTCATTGTCACACGACCAATATGGTTGTCGAGCTGTCCAAGGTACTCGGCCTGAGCAGTTTCGAACTTCTCTGCGATCTCTCCTGCGAATATGTATGCGTGAGCTGTGACAAAGCTCGCATCCAATGGGGAGGAAGGGATGGAGTATCCAGGTTTGTTAAATTTCAAGACAAACCCCAAAAGAGTCATGATCGACTCGCGAGCGCTCGGGAATATCTCAACAGAGGCTAGGGACCTGCTGTAGTAGTACATCTGCTGAAGAGCATTCGGACGCGCTAATATCGCGAGATGATGATAAAGACGCCCAACGGTCGGGTTCTTATCAGCAGCCTTGGAATACCAAGATCTTGCAACACTGGCCCAGGTCTCCCGATCCCGAATATCCTCGTCCTCGATAGCCATACGATAACGACCCAGATCACCAAGACACTCGATCCAAGTATCCTCAAATGCGGGAACAGTCTCGTATAAGAGAGCCATCATCTGATACGCAAGGTATATGAAGGCCAGCATATAATCGAGACTCTGCGGTAGGCGTTGTCGAAGAAGCTCGAGGAAAGAGTGTATCCCATGTTTCCACATACGCGCTGGCATCGTGTATTTTGCCGCTAGCCGCCGAAGAGCTGGTGAAGCCGAAGGATGCTGACTTGCCAAAAAGAAATCGTGATGCTCGTGAAGCAGCGTACGATGCAATGCTATCAGCGCTTGCCAATGATCAGGAACGAGCGGCTTGTCATCTTTAGGTGCAGCTGCCTGCGCCCGATCAACATGCATGCATTTCGTCTCGACCATGGTTAAGCCTGCGTAAATCGATTTGACCTCCGAGGCGAGCTGCTCCTGAGAGATCGGTCGACTATCTGGCTGTAACAGAAGTCCAGGATAGCGTGGGTCATACTTTTGCAGCTCAATCAGACCAGGTCTGCGTGTAGTCACGGGCGCAGATGATTTGCTATGAAGCTGTTGAGGTGGCGTCGCTGAGTGCAACGACCTGGCAGCTGACAGGCTCTTCTTATGATTGAATAGACGTGAATCTTGAGACCGCTGGCCGGGCTTTTCGGGAGGATCCGCTTGAGGATTTGTGTATGGTATGTCTCTGGAAAACTCCGGATCAACCACCTCCACATGCGAAGGCACCTTGCCTCGGCGAGCTCGGAACTCGGACTCTGCTCTACGCTTCTTGCCTGAGGATGGCGACGTCTGACGCTCCTTGTCTGAGTCCAGATTCAGACTGCTGATATCCGGGGTCCCGGCAACACCTGTTGTAGCTTCTGGAGGCCCATCCATTCTCCTGATATGACGATCAGAAAAAAGTCGAGATTGTACCTCATAGAGCAACTGTTCTTACCTCTGCCTTATCACAGCCTCACGCAATGTTATTCGCGCTCGATCATCGTTTAAGCCCTCAATTGCAGTACTGTGCTCGATCTTAGTATGTCCCAAGAGCTGGTCAAAATCCTGAAATATTCTGCCGCTGTGTCCGAAGGGACAGGGCAAAGACCCAAGAAGTCGATGGTTCGGTTTGTGGCTTGGCTGAGTACGCAACGCTTTAACGAAGCGAGACTGGATGTCTATCGTGTCGGTTTCCATTCTGCTTGAGATGGATTCAAGTTCCACAATCCTGTCCGTATTCCAGATACCGAAGAGTTCGAATGCTGGGAGTGATCGATCGATTCGGCCAAATGGACAAATGGCGCAACATTTGTTGATTAGACTTCCTTGTGCTGACGCCCGAGCTTTGTTTTGCAGATGCAATAATAGGATATGGTGCTCTTATCGTCTAGAAGTGGTCGAGAAAAGAGGGGTCGTTTGTACACCGACTCCAATCACGAATGGCCACAACAGCAGTCCTGTTGTGGTTGCGAGTGTGCAGATATGCTGCCTTATCAGAAGCAACCACGACCTTACCTCAGGCTACTGCGATGTTCTTTAGTGAACAGCATGCGGCTCTCGAGCACTTAAATTGTTAGGGTGCGCAAAATTGCGAACCGCCATTTGCCTTTCGTGTTACTGCGTGTTAGGCAAACGTCCGTGCGTGCGCAGGGGTGCGCAGGGGTGCGCACGCCGCATGCATGCCTGGCAACTGCAGCCTTCTTTTGCGAATAAACGAAAGCAGGCAACGAAGTGGGCGTCGATCCTGTCTTATGGATGGATCAGCGAAGAGCCGCATCCAAATTTGGGACGTAGTCATTCCGTGACTCCAATGTCTGACTCTCGACTTCCTGCTATCACTCTGTAGGCACACTGCAAGTAAGTTAATGATGACACGACTTCATGCTTTGCGCGAACATGACATACCAGCTATATCAGCATCAGCAATGCCACCATTTGCCTCTCCAGTCGCTTACGTCGTCGCTGCGAGTCAATTTGACCTTTCAGACCTAATCACTTTTGGAAGAAGCCATCAACTGACCAGCTGAGAGGCGCCCCCTTCCCTCTGTGAAGCTGATACCCATCTGGTGGTATGTCCTCTGCGCTTGTCTCTCGCCTGGCGAACTTACTCGTTGCACAACTGTACGATGTATGGCAGAGGTGCGGCCGGGCAGTGGCTGCAAATGCGCACGCGCTCAGACCGAGAAACTCACTGTTTCGCGCTGCGCCTGATTCATGCTGTGGATATTACCGTTTGACGCGGCGCTGTTCAGGTAATACAATCTGAGATGACAGAACTCAAAGCAATCGCGCCTCTCATCGCAGTTGGACTCTACTGTGTGCTGTCGAAGCATACAGGTCCTTTCCATCCCTACCAATGGGCGGTTAGTGCGGTAATGCCTGATGGCCCCCACAATCATTTCGAACATCCCAGACATCACAAATGCACGCACACGTCGCAGGACCACTCGTGGCGCTTGCAACCCGACGGACAACAGCCTTGGACGTGAGGAGAATGCGACTCGCATAGCACGACACGTCCTCGTTTCGGAGCGACGCACATTGGGCTGTTGTCGGTCAATCTGAGCTTCCAGGGCTCAACGCAAAGCTCTGTGACCCGGGTCTAGATATGCAGAGTCCGGTAAGACGGTCTGCGAAGGATGCACTGGCGGCAGCTAGACGAAAGTCCTGCAGGCTGCCTTGAGCTGTAGGTTCCGGACGGTAATCCGTATACTGGTATGGTTGACCAATGGCATCAGAATACGCTTGATAAATGCAGCCTGATAATTACAGAACAAACAGAAGGAATGGTTATGCGGGCCTTGATTTATGCGCACTATTGCCAGGAGCACCATCTTGATCTCTACGAGCATGGCATGAGCACTCTGAGGCCTCCGAGCGTCTCAGAGGCAGATATCTCCGTCATAGTTTAGAGGGTCCTGGTTACTCAAATCTTGTTACCCGGTCGATCCTTGTACCACCCCTTCAAGACCTCACGCTGTTGTGAAAAGGCGCCAGGTACCTGCAGTATGTCGGTCCGGGCGGGGTCATGCGGGTGCAAGAGCACAGGAGCCGGATGTACTTAGGATGCATGCCATTCACTACACGCTGTCCAATCGTAACATGCTTTGATGCAGCCTTGCGTCGCATATCTTGGTCAAACGACTACACAAGCAACTGAAAGGGCAACAGGGCGAGAAATGGGCTTCAACACACAAGCCAATTGTACTCATTGCAATACGTTACGTGGCCCAATCAAGCGAGTTGTCAGTCATCTTGTCACAGGCCACTTCGTAGGGCTGACAGTCCCCAAACAATGAGAGATCACTATGAGGAGGGGTACTTCGCAAGGCTGAAGCCTTACTCTGATGGGATAACAACGACACTCATCAAGCATACTCACCTAGACACTATCAAGTTACCAAATTTCGAGATATCAGACGCTATTCCTAAGCTCAAGTTGTGGGCATGTACTCCTGCCAATAACTCGTCTCGGGCTTTTGTTTGACTTGCTCTTGGGTGTCCTGGAACCCTCACATACTGTAAGGCTTGTGGCTATATTCCGAGCCTGGATTTTCCCGGCTAGGAACCAGGGCCCACCAGAAAGTCCCGGACCATCGGTAGAAATGTAGGGTTCCTTTGAGACACAAGAAGGAAGAGATCATCATCGAGACATCAGTAGTGAGTGGTTTGTAAGAGGGCCTGTAATGTTAGTCAGCGTCAATGACATAATTATTCCGTCAATTCACGGTCGATCTTTCGTCCTCTGTATCACTATCGCGATCGCGGGATGAGAGACTCTCGATTCGATGATCTTCATCCATTTGGCAGTGCGATTGCCTTGTACATACAAAGTCTGTTCGATACGCTAAAAGCGGGAGAGTTGTCTGCCGCCACGATGCCCAGAACTGGTTTGTTGGGATATACAGGCAGCTAAAGACATCATGAACGAAGAATTGCAGCGGTACGTAAAGCTAGGATGGCTGCAATCCCATGTCAAACGTCAAGCAGGTTGAGGATCAACGCGGCTCGGCAGCGAGATATGCATGTTTGCCTCTTTTGCCTTTTCCCGCAGAACACATGTTCGTTCCTCGTTTAGCCGCACCAATCGTAGAAAATTGGTGGTATGCCCAGCGTTTCAACATGGGTGGTAATCTTGCATTTGATGAGGTTGTTTCTGCAGCTAACAGCCATAGCATAGAGTGCAATGTGACATCGAGCCAATGAGACTTGGTCTGGAGAAGAAGCCGTTGAACCTGACCGATGTAAAGGAAGCTAATACACCACGGAATCGTCGGACCGCAACCTTGGTGGACTCTTACAGCTACAGGTGCATGCTCATGCAAGCCTCTTGGAGGACTCTGCAATGTTCGAGGTGGGGGCTGACAATATGCCGCAAGACTGAGGATCTCGAACCCGCCATCTCTGCTCGAATCTCGAAATAGAAGAAGCGATTCTAAATAACAGCCCCGAAAAGAGTTGTCAGTGCTTTCAACACTGCCTTTTACAAGTAATATTCGCTATCTTGAACGGTGTACTGCATATTTTGGGAACCGAATGAACGCCCTTCGAGGGAACATCTCCCTTGTACGGTTATACGTAGCCTTCTCTCCAGACCCATAATAAATTCAACACTGTGGAGCAATCTGACAAGAGCCAGATATCAAGGCACAAAGCGTGTTTGTTGAGAGTTCTCTAGAACCACATAACGAGTCGTATTAGTACTTCAAGCTAAGACACATGGTCTGTTTCTGAGGAATGCTATCCCACAGAAGAAGGAATGTCGACACAAGTACCACATTGCAGCTTCATGAATTCCAACAACTCTAACTCCAGTATTCATTGATGAGCCTAAGCGACTTGACTCTAGACTAAAGCCCGTCTAACAAATCCAGAGTGAGATGCCGCTCCATCATGGTGGAAACAGTGACAGATGTGAGCGAGTGCACGTATCTTTCGGCTTTGTTCGATCAATTTCACAGCCAAACCGCGATCCCGAACATCGTGCAAAAGAATGTACGATCTTCCTTTGGCACAAGATGGTCTTCGGTCCCAGCCTTGTTCCAAAATGCCAGTCTCTTCTATCTGTATGAAGACAAAGAATACCTTTGGACTTCAGCCCCCCCACCCCGATATTGGCATTGCATCGTAGTCATAAGTTTGTCTTTGATCGATTGCAGAAGCCTGGGCCGCAAGCTTACAGTACACTGGAGCCTCTGTACCTACTCAGGCCAAACACCGTGTATTGACCGTACTGTCCCCACGGTGGTATACCCTGAGTCATACCTCCGGCCCACGATTAGCGTCGTCAGAGCCTCAGCTTAGTCCATCTGGCACTGTAAATGAAGACCATAGGTACGGGGAATAGGGGAATTCGAGAAGGCAAACATGCTAACGCCGATCAGGGAGCCAGATGCGATAGGTCCCACCTAGCAGCAGATACTGCGTAGCATCAAGACAAAGAGCCGGGACTTACGCATCGTCGGCCAGGATGTGGTGGTGAGAGAAGAGCCAGTTGGCAATACGGTCACCGACACTTCCCCGTGTGATCAAACAATAGTCCCAGGTCCCTCTCCAATGAGCCTGGAAGTTCGAGTTTCGTTGAGACATTGAGCCCCTCAATACCAGGCACAACGCTCATATCCTGCAGTCACGCCCTAGTTACATTACCCCTCACCGCCGAGTCACCGGACACTCGACCGTGCTTTTCCCTAATGCCTCGACATATGATATGGGCTCGAGAGATTGAGTTCGACTTTGGACGAACTGCAAATGTCACCTGCATGATCCTTCTGAGGCTTGCGAACGAATTGGATTGGTGCGCATGTGTTGAACGAGGACCAGGCGTCCACGTCAGATGTTTGACGGATCGTGGCTGTGCTCCAGCCGAAATGAAGCCGACCCATGCCAGCGTCCCAGCCCCTCTTACTGCATCATCTCGTTCGCGCAGGTCCTGACGCTTAGGCGTAGAGATCTGATAATGCCTCGTCATCAGAGACGTTTCCGTTATTTGTTGAGTATGTTCCAGGACTAAGACAGTCAGGCCAAGCGAGTTGAACCAATTGCTGGAGACGTGCTGCCTAAAAAGTCTGATCATGGCTTCGACTGAAACGATCTTTCGGGCTAGGCTTTCCCACCTTACCGGACAAGTTACTTCTCTCCCGTGTGGCATGTCCGATCAACGACGACAATTCAAGTGAGGATACAGGAGCATGAAAGCCTGTCCCAAGGAATTGGAACGGGTTGCCAACGGCCACGAAGACAGTCATATGCAGCATGTGAAGAGCCGCCTTGCAGTGGAGAGTTGCACGTGGTAGTCTGTGAAGACATGCCTCCACCATGTAGCCTCCACCATCAACTTCATACTTCTAATCGAGCAGGAAAGCGGACATGGTTGTTGTCTACTCGATTACCAAAATGCCAACTGCGCTGTGTGGTGTCACGTTGCCATCAGAGTGAGGAAGTTTTAGTTGGGGACCTTCTACGACTTCCTGCACCTTCTTCGCCATACCATAGGAAGTCTCCATGTACCAATCACAATCGACGATACATTCGCTGGCAGGAGATTCGCTAGGATGACGACAACGCCATTGAATCGGTGGTCAATGGGGCTGAAATCAGACTGGTCTGGACGAGAGGCCGAGGTGACCGCCTTTGGGACGTGTGATATAGCTGTATTACCGGCCAAGCGCGTTGCTGCTTGAGACGGTGAGTCGGTTGGCTCATATCCTGATCTGAGATATCAAGCTCCAAGATCGGGCGAGGACTGGACGACCCGGCAACAGGAACAAAATCCTTGATACCAGGAGAAAAACACCCATACACTTCCATAAGCCTCATCGGGAGCGATCTCTGCTAATCGCATCGATATAAAACAGCTACCGAAGATCCCAAGAGGCGCTAGAATGTCCTTTCCGAGGTCTTGACGCGAGAAATGACTTTGTCTCATCTCGTCTTTTCGCGGAATTCCGCGGAGAAGTTACAAAAATGCCACGGGCCGATTGAAGATTTCTCTTTCATATTTCCCTTGCTCAGGTTTCTGAGGCCAGGGACCCTATCAGGCAGGTGAAGCAGCCACACACGTCGCGGAAGTTGGGTATGGCGAAGCGTCCTCACATGAGCATGCAGGAGAACCCAACAGCCGAGGCCATTGTAAGTGAAGCGGCACCGACTTCATTATTGCGAGTGATCGTGCCAATTGTGGTCATGGTGGATTTGCCCGTATGACACCCTCTGACGTCTCGCGTAATGTGCCTGACGATATCAGATCGAAAATCACCCCCTCAATGCTTCAGACGAGTTAGCCAACCTTGCCAGACCTCTCTCGCCACTGGGAAGGTTGTTCGACTGTCCAAAAGTTCTGACAGAACACTGCCGATAACATTGTCCTGCGTTCACTCTCAGTCCCGTAGCTCTTGTAATCGACCCAACCGGCACCCACACGTTCGCACAGATCGTCCACCAGTTCACTCAGGGTCCTAACACGATTTTGACTATTTAAGCTAGTCTACATCAAATAATTAGGCAGCTATCTTGTTGCGCCTGCCACTGTTCTTGTTCGAAAGTCGTGGCTTTTGCAGATGGTCATCAACACCGACAGCGGGCTGGTAGAAACGCAAAAAGACCTCAACGGTGGTACAAACACTGCAGATGATTACAAACCCATTCTTTCGGTTATGTGCGCATTCTCATCGAGATGTGATAAACGCTTCGAGGCGTGAACACGAGCAACTCAGATAGAATTAGACATCAGCCCATCAGCCTGACGTCCTCTAGACCTGAAACTGGTGGGTCAACCAACGCCAGCGATCCAGAAAGTTTCTGATTGGAAATCCCTCATGTTCTTTGGAAGTTCGGTACGGGGCCGATATGTAGGTAGGACGTTCCCGAGAATGTAAACGCCAAGCGAGTAGGCAACCATGACTTTAACGGGAAAGATGACTCGATCCGGCTTACATGCGTGATGACATTGCGCAGGAACAATTGGTTCGAAAGCATATTACAGTAGCGGGTATTTACCTTCCAATCGGTACCTTCCTTCTGAGGCAAAGCACAGCAAATAAGCGAAACGTGGCTGCATGAGGCTAAGGCTTTGCCCCAATACGTCTGGTACACGAAGGCTTTGCACAGAACTGCTTTTCGTATCTCTGCGAGGACACGTCCAGAAGCTCAAGAGGGCAAAAGGCAACCAACTTTGTGGAGGATCAGACGTCGTACGCATCCGGAAGATTTTAGTGGGGGCCAACAGGTAACAGAGCATCGGAATGGCTGGTACCGATCGGTATACCCGCACGAGGCTGAACATTCCTCAATGCGAGCTATACCGTAGGTACTCAAAAAAGAGCAGGCAACGATCGAGGAATCTACTGGAGACACATAATAGCGCTCTGCGTGTGATACAGATTGAGAATAGACTTTGTCTGTCTCCTTTTGGATCAATACCCGCAGTGGTCATCATTGACTAAGATAGAGAATTGATGAGCGGCCATAACGGACTACATGGGTTTAGTATACCAGGCATAATGCTGCAAGCTATGTACAGGGCAATTAAGGTATGATTTCTTTTGCGAACTAGATCCACCGGTTGAGATGCTGCTGCCTTGAGATTCGCGCTCAAGTCCAGATGTCAACGCCATCTAAATTGACATCAAACCCATTCCGAACTATACATCTATTGAAAGTTTGCAGATTTAGCAAATTGAGTCGTTAGACTTATAAGCTTTCAAGCTTTCAACACAAATGATGGTAAATCAGTTTCGTATCGCTTTGATATAAAACACTATCAGATTACGCATCAGTGGCGTCAGCGCTATGACAAGTCAAGTTGTCCTGGTGTAATCGACACACAGCCATCACCACATAACGGAGATATCTCTCAGTCATACGATGCCACATGCAAACTGTGTGCCAGACGCTAGTGACATGCTCTGATCGGTCGGTCAGTGCACTCAACTCTGTCCACCTTTTTGCCTGACAGCCTCTAGTCTCACGGATTGGAAGGACGAGGTTGATCCGAGTACGTGCATTTGAAATGCAGTACCAATCTGCATCATCAATTGCCTCATGACTTGCTTGCTTGTTTTGGTGATCCAGTTTTTTTGAGGGGGGCTAGCTGCTTCCTATGCATAGGTCTATGCCGCAAAAGCAATCAGTCAGAATCGAGATCCGAACCCGAGAATAGATTGCACTGCATCCCTTAAAACGACCTAGTAACGCTCTGCAGACCATCTATTGGCAGCGTAAAGCAACAACCGGCAGAGCTGTGATGTAGTGGTGAAGTGTCAGTGGAGAACCATGCAATGCTCGTTATGGACGAGTAGAAAGTTGCAGGGCTGGATGTACAGCCGCGTAGGGAGTAAGGTATAGCGAGTCCATGGGCTCATTTGACAGGTGATCTGCTTAGAAGCACCACGATATCGCGTAGTCCTCGGGAATAGCCCACCAGAGCTTGCCAAGTCAAAAAAAGTCCTATGAGCTTTTATTCCCAAACCTTCATGTCCCCCCCATTAACCGTCCAGATTCGATCGCGTTAACAATTTGGCCTTGTTCTTTGCCCACTTGAAAGTCGATAAGCTAACAGAACACCATATCACAATATTCCGGAGGCTTTGGGTGGAGTCTAGTATGCAAAGATTGATGATGGGACGTCATCCTAACAACTGCACCTGCAAGGATTAAGATCCAACCCTTTCGAAACTATCTCTCTCAAGCATGTCATCCCAAAAACCCTACTCTTCCATCAACCTCTCGCTATGGCAGGTCCAGGCGTCACCTCAGGTCGGAGATCAGGAACGCATACGGGAAGTGCACCGAAGGCGCACCGAGTCCTGCGTCGTCGTAAAAGAGGGCAGATAAGAGTCTCGGTCGAAAAGGCTGCTAGATGGCTTAGAAAAGCCAAGTTATGACGGGAACTAACGTGATAGTCTTCGAAGCATAGATCTTTGGGCTTCATCGTGAGGCTGTTGTTGCGCGTGTGACCTGCCAGCGCAGACCGCTTGTGTAACCACACCACGCATTGCGCGCATCGAGCGCGTGCAACTATGCATAACATATACCAGATCTTGAGGCGGCCCGCTCCCGTGACTGACTTGTGGGTCAGATGTAGACCACGTTGTAAGCCACCTCGTTAGTTGCGCATGGCGCTTGGAACGCCTCACCGGATCGTCTGCATCTGCTGGCACGCATTGGTCGCTGCACCGACGCTCGTGCTGTAACAACGGGGTCTAGAAGCTGCGCAGTAGTATGCGCTCTGCCTATGCGTAGGTCCCAATGCTCTCCTGAGAGTTGGTCGATAGGAGGATGCACGAGGCTGAGAACGTGCGTACCGGTAACTGTGAGACGAGGCAAGTGGCTGAGTGCGGCCGTCCACTCGGTGCTTCTTGACTGCCGCCCGGTAATTGATATACGTCAGCAACAGCACTCGGTGAGCAAAGATAGATAGATTTGCGAGACAAGAATCAAAGGATGCCGCGGAGTGGCTCAGCTATTGCAAATCTACCCTGTCATGAAGATGTAGGGGTCTCCGAAGGTGGATATCTCTTCGTGTAAGCTTCGCGTTGCCTTGGATAAACATTGCGTTAGCTATTGAGGGACATAGTATTATGATCTTTGTTACGCAACAACATTGTACCCTTCGATTGCGCCAACTCTTGTTGTTGCCTGATCTTCTCTGCCCGATATGCAGTAGCTTGAAATGTGACTGATAATCGTACCGTTGACTGCAACCACTGTATGTTCTCTCTTGGGTATTCACGTAGCAGTGTAGCATCGGTGGGCTAATTGCTATCCAGAAGTGATTGAGGACAGTGTTGGCTGCATAGCAGTCTTCGGTTTCTAGACCATGCTATTCGTTGTACAGATCAAAAGGGGTGAACTTGTTGATCTAGAGGTTGTCGATCTTTTTGCAATGCTAGTACTCTCTCTGTTTCGTGTGGACCTTCAATGAAGAATCCTGTGCCAGCAAAGCAGTGGCAAGCAAAACAGTGCCATACCTCTTGATAATTTCTTTGAACCGCGTTATGCTGGTCTTAAAGCAAACTAGCAGTTGTTGTCTACTGCCTGTCTCACATTGTAAGCTGTGCATCGTGCTATCACGTAATGACTGCACAGCCTGGCCCCTGGACTGACAGCGTCGTTTATTCGGAGCAGTAAACCTGATGTAGAATCACGACTTCGATGCAATCTAGATTTTGGTGGCGAGCATAATGACAGCCGCGGTCGATCTCATTGGCAGTCGTCCGGCGGCTGAAAGTATTCGTGATAGCGCTGACCGGGTCAGACTTACGAGAGAGTATGGCAAAGAACCCAAGAGGTCCCCATGAGCATGGTGGTCAGAACCTAGCGTCCCTTCGTTTGCAGGCGATAGCGGTAGGGACCCGCATCTTCGTTGCCCACATCCTTCTCATTCTGACCTATGATCCTGGTGTCACCGAATGCGTGTCAGCATGATGGATCCTTGATCGTAGATTTACTTCTACCCACCGTGCACAGCTCTTCTGGAAGGCGACGATGCACCGAAAGTAAGCAAAGCTGGCCCACATCAGGTCCTGCAGCGCACATAGGCTGCAATTGATCGGGCGAGAGCTCTAGCTGTGGTAAGTGCACGAGTGGGCTCCTTATGCATGCTTTCTGAACCTACCTAGGTAGTCGTGCTCGACCGAGGTGTGGTCACCCACTAAGACGTTGAAGCTTCGTAGCTCGTAAGAAGTTGAGATCAATATCACAAGAGGCTGCTAGGGCAAGAGTCATACCTTCCGCGGCGACGGAACGCTCGGTGAGCGATAAGAGGCCCTCACAATCACGACCAAAGCCCGAGTCCTGCCAATGACTATTCCTCGCGAACGCACTTTTAGCGACCGATATACCGTTGCCCGTTTCGAAGCACTGCAGGAATCCGCATGAGAAAAGTTCTTCTTCGGCGATAGTATTACAACACTACAACAGATGAGGACAGCCATCCTGTATGGCTACGCAGAGAGCTGACAAACTTGTTAGCATGAGACAATCCATGCTATTGTAGGTAAAGAGGGACTCAGCTAGAGTAAAGGATCGAAATACTCGAAAGTAGTGGTAGGCTGGTAGCCACAAACCTGACATGCAACAAAGTCGTTCTGGAGCAAGTTCGACGAAGCTGAAGGCGGAAGTGCTACCCAAATTACAGTATAAAGTAATAGATAGCGCTCCCTTGGAGCTATGACATACTGCATAGAGGCTCAAGCTTGAAGCGCGCATACAGCTGGCTGGTGGGGACTCGATGTTGGCCTTGAATTCATCCTCCCCTAGAACGAGATTAGTCGGAAGCGAAGTAACCTGCATCCGCCTCAGCTCGTTCCTTATTTTCGCCCCAAGTGATGGCTTGGATTTGTCTCTGTCCTCATATGAAGGCGGTCAAAATCTTCATTTGTTGCTCTGTCCAAATCACCCTGAGCAGTGCGGACTGGCGCGTGGCAGACATGACACCAGGAGATTTCAGTCCGAACCGACGCAGCTTGTTCCGCATACAAGCGTCCAACAGTTCTCCTGGAATACGTGCTGAAGTCGAGGCTTGCTATCCGCCTGCTGGGGTAGAAGTGTCGCTCAGGAAGAAGCCTTGCAGTGTTGCAGATGACGAACGTGAGCTGCAGCCTAGAGCAGCTCTTTTCTCGAAAATCCCGGCATCGCTGCATCTTTTCTGCTCATTCCGCTTTCCACCATCTTCAAACTTGGAATTGCGCCCTCATCTCTAGCTTGCTCAACGCGACCCGCATTGCATGCAGCCAGACTGACTTTTTTCTGATCCAGCCGGGCGTTACAACCAAGCGGCATCGCCATGGTACAAATGGCAGTTCCAGCGCCCTTGAGTCGACATTCGTAGCAACGCATCTGCCTCTGCTGTGAAAAGGACCCCGTCCACGATAGAAGGGCAAGAGATGGACGCTTCAACCCCACGCAAAGTGGGTGCTACTCTCCTGTCTAGCGCCGGTGTTCAGACTGCGCCGGAACACCGACAATGGGGATCTTGAGGGAATCGCAACGTCATGATCTAAACGTTATCAATACTTCCACGCGAGAACCAACAAATCAGCGGCTGCTAGTGCTGTCAGACCAGGCAAGCGGACATGTCGCGGACAAAGCCTTGAAGCTTTCCTCGTCTCTCCTCATTCTCTTGTCTCCTTCTGTGCCTCAGCGCGAGCGTCAGGGCTGCGTTAGATCGCGTTATCTTGGTAAGCAGGATTGAGGCTGTACCCGAGCGCGGTTGAGATGACAATCAGCCCTCAGTCGCATTCCAGTGCTTGCTGCGTTCGTCTAGCGCTTTGCTTCAAAGAAACTCCTAACAGATGTATAGTAATACAGTAATGCACACGTAAACGTCTACAGACACGCACTGCAATACCTCAAGTGCCACCCTTACGCATACAGCAACACCGCAACAATGGCGGAGAGCACCGATGCTGCGTTCGCCGACGACAACGATGTCGATCGCACCTTTCGCCAGCGCCCCAACTCCTCCCGCTCAAATGAGAGGGTACCACTCCTTGTACATGGCAAGCCCAGCAAGTCTGGCGCGAGCTCGCCTGGACTCGATAGCGACGACGAGAACTCGAGACTCCTGAACCCTACGCCAATTGATTACCGCAGCTCAGACAATAGCGCGGACGAGAACGGGGAACCAGAATGGGTCCGTGATTTCGAGGGGCTTCCCTGGTGGAAACGACCCTCGATCTATTGGCTCCTGCCTCCTTTTCTGCTGTTTACGATAGCCTTCGGTGGCATTGTGGTGCCAAAGATCAACTTGATCATGGACCTGGTCTGTGAGGAGTACTACGCTCAACTAGACGGCAATGGCGACCCCATCTCGGGACCTATGGACCCCGGTACAGACAGGTGTCAGAACGATGCTGTATCGTCTCGATCCTCACTCTTCCTCCTGTATGGCAGCTTGTGTTCTGGTATACTCGCTGCAATCACAAGTCCCAAGCTTGGTGCGCTATCTGACCGATATGGACGGAAAACATTCATGGTGGTCAACACGGCTGGTGCTTTGTTTGGAGAAGTCCTAACAATCCTTGCCGCCAAGTTCCCCGAGACTGTCCACGTGAACTGGATCCTGGTCGGCTACGCATTGGAAGGTTTATCCGGCTCCTTCATCGTCGGCATGGCTCTTGCACATTCGTATGCTAGCGACTGCGTAGCACCACAGAAGAGGAATGTAGTGTTCGCCTACTTCCACGCTGCCCTGTTCAGCGGTATCGCAGTGGGACCTGTTGTGGCCGGATACATTATCAAGGCGCGCATGAAGTACGAGAGCAAGCTCGATGCCGTAGTCTTCATATTTTACCTGGCTCTCGCAGCGCACGGTGTCTTCATCGCCTTCCTTGTGTTCTGCATTCCTGAGTCGCTCAGCAAGTCCCGCCAGGAAGCAGCGCGCGAGAAGCACAGGGAAGAACTGGAACGCCTTGGGCCCTCAGCGGATTGGATCAATCAGCTACGACATATCAATCTGTTCAGCCCATTGAAGATCCTGTGGCCAACTGGTCCAGGTTCCTCTTCTGCCGTTCGCTGGAATCTGATTCTCCTTGCCGCCACCGACACTATCATGTTTGGTGTGGCTATGGGCGCAATGGGTGTTGTACTCGTCTACACTCGCCGTCAATTCGACTGGCAGTCCGTCGAGTCCGGGAAATTCGTTAGCATTGTCAATGCCTGCCGAGTCGTGGCTCTGCTTGGAGTGCTTCCGCTACTCACTCGCCTGGTGCGAGGCAAGGGCGGTGCCATGAAGCAACGCAAGTCTGGCACCGACTCGTTCGATCTGTCCATCATCCGCGCAGCTATATTCTTCGACACGCTGGGCTACATCGGGTATGCACTAGCCCCGACTGGGGCATTTTTCACTCTATCCGGAGTCGTCACTGCGGTCGGTGGTATTGGGTCGCCAGCACTCGGAGCAGCATTGACGAAGCATGTTCCAAACGACAAGGTTGGTCAACTACTTGGCGCGACTGGCCTACTGCACGCCATTGCCAGGGTAGTTGGTCCCACGATCTTCAACGGCATTTACAGTGCCACCGTGGCAGGTTACAGACAGACAGTGTTCGTCATACTTGCATCCACGTTCGGACTGGCTTTCTTATGCAGCTGGTTCGTACGTCCTCATGGTAGGTCACTTCAAATCTCAAAGCTGTTGGATTCAAAGTACTAATACGTCGCAGTCTACCTTGAGGATGACAACGAGCCTACTACGAATGTCAACCAGCCCAAAGACGCTTAGTATGCGTCTGTTTCCTTGGCTGAAATGCCTCAAATCTCTTTATTTGTCCCTTAGATATATCAATACACGAATAGCGATGGCGTTGGGCGGATTTTGGAACAGTTTGCAATCCACAGTATGGCTGATTTGAAGGCGTTCATAGTGTACGTATAGTATCGCATAGCACATAACCAGCATTGCTTCATCAACAGCACGTTACAGTAATGACCTGTGCAAGAAAGCAAAGCGCCATCTTTTAAGGAACATCGAAACCTCTTTTTGGGTTCGCAGCTGCAAAAAATGAAGGCCTACTAGATCTACGCTAAAGCTTTCTGTGGAAAGCTCGTAAGATAGTGTTTCAAACTGCATCCCTCGGTCTAAGGGAAATCTCAACTTGCAAAAAGTCGACACCTGTGTGATTCGAACACACGCTCCCGAAGGAAATGCCTAACTAAAGATAGCAGGGCATCGCGTTAACCACTCCGCCAAAGTGCCAGACGCTTTTAGTGAAGTCTCGAAAATTATATATCATATACTAATTTCATGTTTCAAACGCAACAATCGCCTAGCCGCCTTCAAGCCCAACTGGTCGCAGACAATGGGTCGTTGGGAGGGGAGCAATGTAATCTTGCCGGAACAAACACCAAGTCTGAACCTCGTATCTCAAGCATGTGTCAACACCATTATATACACAGTGTGCATCGTTGTGTCCTTCATCGTCGCATCGTTGAGACTTGTCAGCGATGACGCTCCGAAGTCGTCCGTAGGAAGTCTCCTGGGTCGCAATACTGTGGTAGGGGGCATAAGTACTGTAGGTGGGTCTTAGATGGGCTTGTAGACATATTCACGTATTAAACCCTTTATAGATTGCAATTTAACAGACAGCGTATAAGTTAGCTGTTCAAGCTACTTTATTAGATAGAAGAGTAAGCAACAAGCTCATTGGATTACCGCTAATGATCTTTAACTTGCTGCCATTCTCAGCGATCGTTTCGCTGTAGAGATTGCGCACCAGTACGAGCAGATCGAGGATAGTCGTCACTCGTCTTGGGACCAGCTCCCGATCTTCCTTAGTCAAGCTGTAATTATGACCGTGAATGTCGCCACCCCCGTAAACAGGACCCAGGAGACATTCCTACGTCAGCTCATCCTATCTCGACACAACCTGCAGAGTTAAATAGGCTTCACGTCACTGTGCGGAGAAACTTCACGTACCGCTTTTCGTCGCTGTGTGGAGGGACCTCGCATACCACTCTTCATCGAGCCGGATTCTGAGAGGTGGCGATGCGCGCCGCTTCATCGCACGCCGCCTCCTTACAATTATGCCACATAGCCAGGTTTCTTCTTCAACAAGGTCGTCTTCGATAGCAGGTTCGGTTGAATGGCTTTGCAATCTGTATGGGTTGCTAGGCTCGCTCGGGATGTGTTGAGAGATGGCAGGCTCCATTGCTCTGTTATGGTAGGCGAGATTAGTCTAGTAGGACTTCTAAGACGTGGTGGTTGAGCTTACACGACAGTCCACGTAGTGGATGAGCTTGCGATAAATGCCACGCGGTGATCAGACGGGGGATTGCTCAGTCAGAATGCTCGAACGAGGACTGCTGGGTGAGAATGTGGGGTGAAGTTAAGACGAAGAGACGCGCGGGGACTTTGTTTATTCTTCTGTGGTGTGCCTGCCTTCTGACCGTCCGCTGCTGGACCCGGACTGGGGAAGGAAGGAAGGAAGGGTACGAACCAGGCAGCGTCCGCGATGATATCTGGCAGCGGTGATGGGCCTCTCTTACTAGAATGATGGTGAGGGTTGTTCAGGGGTCAGAGTGAACGACAGCCATTGTCGACTAGTGTTAAGGAGCAAGGCTCTGTGAAGGTGGCAAGCTGCACTGCTGCCTGACTGCCTCCACGATACTGCAACATATTTTGGAGGTCTTGAGTGCTTTGCTCATTCGCAGCGAGATGAGCTCTATTCTTCATTCACACAACTATCTTCTCAGCATCCTCATTTCTTCCCCTTCCCCTTCTTCTGCTGCTTCTTCGGCGCCTCCTTCTTGACCTCCTTCTTCTCCTCGGCAACGGGCCCACCCTGCGTCAGTCCCTCCGCCCTCTTCTTCCCCTTCCTACCCTTGGGCCTGTAGTACGTGCGATCACGCATCGGCAACCACCTCTCAGCATCGATCTTCTTATTCGGGTCAAAGTCCTTCGGCATGCGGACCTTGCGTAATCGCTTGCTCCTCGGGGCTACCGCTTTTGTCGGAGCGATACTGCGCTTGCGCGCCTCGGAGACAAGGGCGGTTGTTGTGGGCACGCCGGCGGACTCGAGTGCCGCGGCGTCAATGTCGGCGACGAGACGGTTTGCTTCGGGGAGATAGGCGAGGAGGTCGGCGGGGATGCTGGTCGGGTCGTAGATGCTCTGTGCCGCGACGAGGCCAGCGATGGCGGCGCGGTCTTCGTCGTCTTGCTCGTAAAGACTCTGGAAGATGGCGCCCGCTGCTTTGGCGTTGGAAGGGTTGTGCGTGTCGAGGAGAGCTGTGCCGGCGGCGACCATGAGGGACTTGGACGGCGCTTCTGTCTTCGATTTGTGCGGTGTTCTCCAGTATTCTGCCGCTTTTGCGAGTTCGGATTTCGCTGCGCCTGGCCGCCCTTGCTGTGTGTAGAGCGAAACGAGCGAGGCGATCAGGCCAGGTGCGAATCGTACGTCGAGGTCTGATGCAGAGCCGCTCTGCTCGAGGCGCTTGAAGAATGACTCCAGCAGGTGGCTTGCTGCGGCGTGATTGTTAGTAATGATGTAAAGGTGCGCGATCGTGAGGACGAGGCCAACATCATTGGGCCTCTTCTCCAACAAAGGAACAATCTCTTTCAACGCAGCCTTGTCAGTCTCAGCGTTCCGTGTGTGAGCTGCTGCGTTTATAACACCAGCCATATTGACAGCTGGCGACAGAGACGGGGAAGGCGATGCCTGGATAACCTTTTCCGTTGTCGATGCAACGCCAGCTGTCTTCTGCGAGAGGAGCGAGATCACGTATTCATCTTGTTGCAAGAGGTTCTCCTGGAACGAAAAGTGCTTGTTTGTAACCGGCGGCTTCGGCGACGAATGGAAGAGACGGTGTGACAGATACGGATTCGAATGCTCTTTGGACGCGGCGATGCTGTTGACTTGGGCGATGTAGCGGACGGACAGGTCCTTGATACTGCGCGTTGTTAGTTTCCATTGGAGATTAGAGCAGACTCAACTCACTCAGCGAAAGGAATGGTCGTCACCAGCTGCTCAGCCTCGTCGATCTTGCCCGACTGCGTGAGCACGTAGACCTGCTGCACGGTGATGGGCAGGATCTCAGCCTTCTTCTCCTCCTCGGTGAAGTCCTCGATCGCATTGCAGAGGTCCTTGGCGCGCTTCAAACACACTTCTCCCTGTGCCAGCTCGCCGCGCGATATGCTCCCACAGGCAGCGTTGAACGCTGTCTCGAATGCCTCGAGGTCTTCCCTGGTTGGCTTCTTCTTCTGCGCCAGCTCGCCCTGCCCTGTCCATTCCAGCTGGGCGTCTACGGCGCCAGAGTTGATGTTGATATCGAATGCCTCGTGCTCGACGGGGTGGTTCGCAAGTTCCTTGTACACTTTTACTGCCTGTGCGAAGTTCTCTGACCGGTATGCCTGCGCGCATTAGCTCTCTAGCTTTCATAGCTGCTCGGGCCACATACAGCCTGGGCGAGAATATGCTGTGTCTTGCGATCAGACTTCGCGCCTGACCCCTGTGCAACCTGCACCGCCTTTGCCGCATCGCCAGTCTTGTACAGTGTGTAGGCGTATTCGAATTGCGCCTTCTGCTGCAGCTCCTTCACGTCTTCGAACGCCTTGAGCGCGCCCTCGAAGTCGTCCAAATGCAGCAGTGCAATCGCCTTGACATGCTGAGCGTCTACGTCGTTCTTGTTCTTCTTGATTTCGGCGTTGGCGGCCCGGAGAGTCTCGTTATGGTCCTCGATGGAGGCTTGCGCAAGGAGCGCTGCTAGTGATTTCGCCATGGTATAGTGTCCGGTTATCTGACATCCATAGGCGACGCAATTGTGTGTTCTGTGATTATGTAGTGGCGCTGGCGGGGTGGATGCGGAGGTTGCGTTGCAGCGCGCGGGGATGAGGTGGGATGTTCGTTAGCTGTCACTTTGGTGTGGCTTGTGCGCGGCGAGACTATGTAAGCTAAGCCATATACTTTCCGCGCACATATAGTTCCCGCGCACCCCACCACAACGCGTCACCTATCGCTCAACGTGCTCTATTATCAACTCCACCTACTCAAAATGGACCCCCATGAAGCTGCTATACAATCAGCTATCCGTGATCTTAATTCTGGTGTTTTTACAAGCCAACGGAAGGCTGCTGCTGCGTATGGCGTAGCTGAATCAACCCTACGAGGCCGGCTACGCGGTCAACAACCACACGCGATAGCTCATTCAAATCAACAACGATTGACTCCGGAGCAAGAGCGCTTCTTAGTAAAGTGGATTCTTGAAGAGGATACACGTGCTCAGCCCCCCTCCCACCCACGTGTACGAGAAATGGCCACCCGAATACTTCAGATGAATGGAGACTACGCGCCGCTCGGTCAACTATGGGTACCCCATTTCATCGCACGCAACCCACAGGTCGCCTCTGTCATTGGGCGTACGATTGAGACGGCAAGGACTACAGGAGCTCAATATGAGACTGTTCGTGCCTTTCTTGAGCTATTTGAGCGTACTAGAATTGAGCTGGGTATACAGTATGAGGATATATGGAATATGGATGAGACTGGCGTCGCCCTTGGGTATGTACAAACACTAGAGTCCTTGCTAGCTCGTCAAAGAAGAAGGCTTATATCAAATCCCCAGAGGATCGTGAGTGGGTATCGATAGTTGAGGTGGTCTCTGCCACAGGCGCTAAGCTTCAATGCCTCGTCATCTTCAAGGGCAAGCATCTACAATCCACGTGGTTTCCAGCCCAAGGAGCACCTAATTGGCTATATACAACGTCAGAGAATGGATGGACGTCAAACCAGATTGGATACGAGTGGTTACAGCGTATATTCATACCAAATACTACTCCACGCCAAGGCACATGGAGGCTTCTTATCCTGGATGGTCACGGCTCTCATATACCAATTGACTTCATGTGGACCTGTCGGGAGAACAATGGCTCCTCTACCTCCCTCACGCCTCACACGTGCTTCAGCCCCTGGATCTCGCTCCTTTCTCTGTTGTCAAGACCAAGTATAGATCTGAGATCCGAGCTCTCTCTGCCCTGGGTGACGCAGCACCTATCAAGAAAGAGCGCTTCGTGGTATCATAACAAGGCAAGAGAGGAAGGCCTAACTGAGCAAGTAATACGAGCTGGGTGGAGGGCGTCAGGCCTCTGCCCATACAACCCAGACCTTGTCTTGCTCTCATCCCAAGTCTCTGGGCGTCCAGCAACACCACCACGTGATACCCAGGCCTCAGAGGTCTCAGATATACTCCTTAGCACGCCTCAGAGCGCACAGGCTCTATATAGAGCTCAGCAGCAGCTTCTACAGTCAGAATCTCTCTCACGGAGCACTCGGGCAGTGCTCGGCAAGGCAGGCAAGGCTATTGCAAAAGCAAATACTCAAGCAGCTCAACTCCAAGCTGAGAATCAACGACTCAAATATCAACTAGAGAATACTAGAGTCACACGGAAGAGAAAGCGAGTTCAACAGGATTTAAATGAGCGCTTCAGCAACGTTGAGGCGATCAAGGCTGCTATTGAGCGAGCAGCAGCATCACAAGCCAAGCAGGCATTAATTACACCTGAGGAAGAAGCTGAAAAAGCAGCAGCAGCAGCAGCAGCACTCATGCTTCAGTCTATGTGTACAGAGTGGCAATTGTAAACGTTGACGTTGAAAAATCACGACTTCAATCCGAGTACTAGTGATGTGGCGGGTGCGCGGAAACTATATGTGCGCGGGAAGTATATAGCCGAGCTTACCATGAGAGGACTTGCTGCCAACTCTCAGCAGGTGCAATATGACTTTGGCTCACTCTAGCTTCAACCCTGTTATGATGAGAAGAAGAATTTGTATGGAAACTTTTTTATTCTTGGGAGACATGTCTTCTGCAGTCATTTTTTTAAACCAACGCCGAAACGTACGATGCAGTGATCCTCTACATCATCTCCAACCATGACGCCAACGCTATGCACAGACAATCATACATCCTCAAACTCGTCTTCTTCACTCTCTTCGCCGCCATTGCCGGAAGCAGGGGTCGCAACATTAGACGGCGTCGGTGCAGCAGACGACTCGACCTTGACTCGCTTGGCATCAGGGAGTCCACTTGGAGTACCAACGGCAACATCTTCAAACTCATCGTCGTCTTCGTCTTCATCCTCATCATCTTCTTCCTCCTGCTCTTTCTTGCGGCGCTCGGCCTCGATCTGAGCAAAGACATCGTCGAGGTTCTGCGTTGTGGTGATGCCATCGGCCTGCTCCGTCTTAATGGTGGAGCCACTCGTGCCGTTGGTCTCTCGCTTGACACCTGCCGCCGCTCCGCCAGCGTCCTTGATTACCGTGGATTCGGTGTGCCAAGAAGGTAGCTGGTTTTGTGCTGCAATCTTCTCCTGGCGAGCTCGGTCTGCGGCTGCCTGCTTCTCGTTCTCTTCCGCAGTAGATGCGATCTGGACGTTGATCTTCTCGCGCTCGGCGGCCAAGCCCTTGACGGCCGTAGGTCTGGTGTAGTTTGTATCAACAACCTCGAGCTTTGTGCCCGGGTCGATGACCTTGTCGCGAGGCAAGTCGATCTTGGTGTCAACTGCATCCTTGCCCTCGATTAACGGGATCTTGAGCTCGTCAATGACCTTCATCATATCCAGCAGCGGCTTGAATTGCTTGTTGAACCTGGCTGGAGTATCGTCTGCATCATGCTGGTTTCCCTCGTCGATCTCGTCCAGAGGAAAGTTGCACTTGATGCACAGAAACCCAGAGGCACGAGCTTGAGGATCAGGGTTGTCCAGCACATCCATCATGGTATACTGAGACTTGCAGCGCTTGCACGAGAGCTCAGCTTTTTCTGTGGTAGGTTTGGCGTCCTTGTTGATCCGCTCGTGCATCTTGTGGATGCGGTACTTGGTCGAGTCGATGGCGCGCCGATAGTCGATGTAGTACCACTCGCGGTTGGAGAGCTTGGTCGCACCGTCACGCTTGACCTGCTCGGTGTAGCTGTGTCTGTCAGCGCTGCAGGCTCGACTTTACCTCTCCAGACTCGACATACGTTGTGCACAAGCCTGCCTCCTTCAGCCTACCGATGAGCTTCCCGACGTATTTCGAGTTTTTGCCGGCGTCGAGGATTTGAACCATGTCTGACACGTGCAGGGCGCCGTGGTAGCAGAGGGCATCCATGAGGACGATGTGCTCTGTCTCGTAGAACATGCGGACGACTATCTTGACGAGCTGCTTCGCCGTCTCCAGAGGATCCTTGCCCATGACGGCGATGTACAGACGATGTGCGCACGATTGCGAGAGTGATGCCGTCTTCTCAGCACGAGAAGTCAAAAAAGTCCTTTATCTGCATGCGCCGGACTCGATCGCTGCTTCAGGTGGCGCAGGCGGGCCTTGGACTACAACTCAGAGCTCTATTAGTCCCTGGTTCACTGGAACACGGCTATCCGCGAGCGAGTTGACGTGACAGCGCGGTGGTGTGCGAGAGAGGCCGCTCTCATAGAGGCACCCATGATGTAGCGTTGCCGCGGGCGGTGAGGCGCGTACCTGCCGCGCTAGTTTTCAAAAGTCGCGAATTTCCATGCTCGGTTTCCCCACATTCCCTGCAGCTGCAGCTTCGCTTTTCACATGCTCTTCCTCTCCACGAGCAGACAAGTCGCACGCAGCCCCCGACCTCTACAATGGCTGACAACGGGTCGTCGAATCGCGACGGCAAGCGCAAATGGGACAACGGCGGCGACCGCAGGCGAGGCCGCGGAGGTGGCAGCATGCAGCACGGCAGCCGTCCGAATAAGAAGAGAAATATGGGCCGTAAGGAGCACGCGTAAGCAAAATTGGGGCTGTATTGTATGCCACTCTAACTAAGCAAGCAACGATCAATTAGATAGGCGAGGGCGCAATGCAGAACAGCAGGCCCGCAACAAGGAAGCCCAGGAGAAGGGCGAGAACGAGAAGCCTGCCCTGCCCGCCGCCTTCTCCGCGGAAGAGGTCGCGGCAGAGGAGCGCAGGCCAAAGCGCAAGGTCGCCGTCATGGTCGGCTACTCGGGCACGGGCTACAAGGGCATGCAGATCGACAACAAGCAGAAGACGATTGAGGGCGACCTCTTCAAGGCCTTCGTCGCTGCCGGCGCGATATCCAAAGCAAACGCTGACGACCCCAAGAAGTCTGCTCTCGTGCGCTGTGCCCGGACCGACAAGGGCGTGCACGCTGCTGGCAACGTCATCTCCCTGAAGCTCATCATCGAGGACGAGGACATTGTCGATAAGATCAACGCCAATCTGTCCGGGCAGATTCGCATTTGGGGCATCCAGCGGACGACGGGATCGTTCAGCTGCTACCAAGCATGCGACTCGCGATGGTACGAGTACCTCATCCCAACACACTCGTTTCTCCCGCCGCACCCGTCGAGCTACATGGGCAAGAAGCTGGTTGAGGAGGCCGAGAAGGCGGGCGACCTGGATGAGTACAACAAGAGACAAGCTGAGGTGGCAGACTTCTGGTCGGAAGTAGAGGAGAAGTCGATCAAGCCCATCCTCGAGACGCTCGACGACTCGATACGGCCGCTCGTCGAGGAAGCTCTGTACATTGCCGATTCTACTGATGCGCCTGAGAACCAGGATCCGGTCATAGAAGCGTCCATCGACGAAGCTCTAAAGGACGAGACAGATGCCAAAGCCGCCAAAGACGCCTCCGCAAAGGCCACCAGCGAGGAGGCAGCCGTCGAGACCGCCCAGCCAGACGTAGGTGAAAGCCTGCAAGTCGACGAGACCAGAGACGCCGTCGAAAAGATCGAAGCCCAGCACCCCACCACCACCTTCGACGACCAGACCGACGGCACCATCCCCCTCCCAGCAGGCATCGTCAACAAGTCCGCCCTAGAAGAAGCCGTCAAAGCCCTCAAGAAAGCCATCATGGACGCCAAACGCGCCTACCGCATCAGCCCCTCTCGACAAGCCCGCGTCCAAACCGCACTCAACAACTACCTCGGCACGCGCCGCTACCACAACTACACCATCCAAAAGAAATTCACCGACAGCAGCGCAAAGCGCTACATCAAGAGCTTCAAGATGGACCCCAAACCCATCCTCATTAACGACACGGAGTGGCTGTCACTGAAGGTACACGGCCAATCATTCATGATGCACCAAATCCGCAAAATGGTCTCCATGGCCGCGCTCACAGTGCGCTGCGGCACCAATCCGGATATCATGCTGCAAAGCTTCGAAAACAACGTGGTTCGCATCCCGAAAGCGCCGGGGCTGGGGCTGTTGCTTGAGCGCCCCGTGTTCGACAGCTACAACGACAAGATGGCCAAGGCGCACGGGCGGGAGAAGATTGATTTCTCGAGGTTCGAGGATAAGATCCAGGAGTTCAAGGAGCGGGAGATTTACCAGCGGATTTTCCGCGAGGAGGCCATGGGAAATCAGTGAGTCGTGTGCGTTTGAAATGGAAAGGGATGGCGGCTAATTTTGAGCAGGTTTAATACGTTCTTCACGCACCTGGATAACTACAAGGATACGACGTTTTTGTATTTGACGTCTGGTGGGATTGCGGCGACGAGGGAGGGGGGGAAGAAGAAGTCGACGCAGCCTAGGTTTGAGGAGGACTCGGATGGGGAGGGGTATGCGAGTGATAACTAGGTGTGGGTTAAGAGTGTGATGATGAGCTTTAGGCTCAGGCGTGCGATGAGTTTAGGAGTTAGACAATGCCAGGAAAAACATCCATCACAGGCCATCAAAGTTCAGAATTCGACATGTAATAAAAGCCAATCGTCACATGGCACAGTACTCATTCCATCCTAGAATTACACATATGCAAACGCTGATGTCACCGCATGCACGACGCCAAGTCTACCTCTCTACGAGGTCCTGGCAACGGGCTTCTTCTCGGCGCCCATATCGTGCTCGGTGTAGTAAAAGTTCTCCTCTGGGACACGGCCACGCAGGAACTCTGGCTCGGAGCCGCGGACGTAGATGTCCTCGAACAGGACCTTTGCGACGGGCTCGGGGGCGGGCATGGCCTCTGCCTCGGCGACCTCGGCGTCGACGTCGGAGCGGGCCTGCTTGTCGAGCGACTTGAGCTCCTCCTCGGTGGTGACGCCCCAGTCGAGCAGCTTCTGCTTGAGGCCGGCGATGGGGTCCTGGGTGGAGCGCATGCGCTGGATCTCCTCACGTGTCTGGGGGGGTTAGCTGGCGGCGTCAAAAAGGGAGAATGCAGGACTCACGCGGTAGGTTGTGCCGGGGTCGGACATGGAGTGGCCTCCGTAGCGGTAGGTGACGTATTCGTAGACGAGGGGACCCTTGCCGGCGGCGCAGTACTCCTTTCCGTACTTGACGGCGGCCTTGACGGCGAGGACGTCCATGCCGTTGATCTTCAGGCCGGGGATGTACTGGCCGCGCTTGTAGTACTCGGTGATGGCCGAGGAGCGGTTGGCGGCGGTGCCCATGCCGTACTTGTTGTTCTCGCAACCGAAGATGACGGGCAGCTTCCACAGGCTGGCCATGTTGTAGGCCTCGAAGACCTGGCCCTGGTTGGAGGCACCGTCACCGTAGAGGGCGAGAGTGACCTGCTTCTTGCCCTCGTACTGCTGGGCGAAGGCGATGCCAGCGCCGACGGGGACCTGGGCGCCGACAATGCCGTTGCCGCCGTAGAAGCCGGGCGAGAACATGTGCATAGAGCCACCCTTTCCGTAGGCGATGCCCTCGCGGCGGCCGAGCAGCTCGCCGATGATGCTCTTGACGGTGCCGCCGCGCATCAGGGCGAAGCCGTGGCAGCGGTAGGCGGTGATCAGGTGGTCGGCGCGCTCAATGGCGTGCTCGATGCCGACGGCGACGGCCTCCTGGCCGGTGGACAGATGGCAGAAGCCGCGGATCTTCTTCTCCTTGTACAGGCGGTCGGCGGCCATTTCCATGCGGCTGCGGGCTGTCAGCGAGATTCGCGGCATGGCGGGCTACGGGCAAGCGTACCGGACGGCGACCATGTCGTAGTACATCTGCTTCAGCTCCTTCTTGGTCGTCTCGAGCGTGTAGGGCGGCGGGTCGAGCTCGTACGTCTCGAAGGCCTCGTCGGAGAGGCGCACCTCGAAGGGCTGGTCATCGGCCTGCGCCTGTTAGCCATCGCTGTACACTCTAGGCGCGGGGCAGCTCCATAGCCGGAGCCACAGAGCCCCATCGCATATCGGGTGCCCACCTCAGGCACCTGGTCGCGGTCGGCGTGCGACGAGGCGGCGTCGGTCGTCACGAATCTGCTAAAGGCCGGGCGCGCGGCGGGAGCGACGAAGCGCTGGCGCAGCGGCGAGGCAATGCTCCGCCTGATGGACCTGGAAAGCATTCTGGCGCCGGCGGGTGTGACGGAGGGGGAGACGGGAGACGGGGAGGGCGGCGGAGGTGAGGTCGGACGTGGGTGTGGTTCTGTACACAGCAAAAAGGTTGAGGCCGCGCTAAGTCTGCAGCAGACCCACCCAGCAGCCCTGAGAGTCCGACCAGCGCAGGTAGCCAGCCCTACCGCTCAACAGATGCTTCAGGCCTCGCCAAGCATTCTGTTGTCAAATGCAAGTTCTCGTGCTCACGCTCCTGATTTACCGGTGCATTGCGAGTCACCAAAATATCCAGCGAAGCAGTGCAGCGCAGTCGTGCATTACCGTGTCATCCTGCTGCATCGGTGAGAGGGACGCCTCCGGGAAGCTCAGCTAGCTTCCTTGGACAGCTAGCAGCACGCTCACCCTCCGACTCCGACCACCAAACACACGCAGCAGGCAGATCGTGTACAAGGCAGAGCATCGTGTGAGATGAGACCAATTGAAACAACACCACATCGTCAAATATCATCCGCATGCATTATCCTGCGGCATCCTACACTATCATACACCCCCCCTACATCCCCCCCATCCCGTGTTTTCCCGACCTATGCCGCTGCCGCCTCCTGCTTGTCCTGTCCAGACTGCCTGGCAAAGAATTCCTTCTGCGCCAGACACCTCTCGCTCGTGCACCCCGGGCATCTGAGGATCATCTGCGGGCTGCACGCTTCGCCGCTCTTCAAATGCGAGGCTGCAAGGTCTGCGAGCGCCTTGATAAATGTGGGGCTGCCGTTCAAGCTGTCGACGCGCTTGACGCCCTCGTGTCCCTCGGCATCCTCGCCAATGACTTCCTTGTCCAACTCGTAAAGCGTCTCGATGTGGTCGCTGGTGAACGCGATAGGGATCAGCAGCATGTCGGTCTGGCCCTTTTTCATCAGGTTCTTGACCGTGTCCGACGTCTGCGCACCGAGCCATGGCTGGGGGCCGACCTGCGACTGCCAGACCAGACGGTACTTGTACTTCATACCTAGTCGCTGCATGACCGCGTAGACGGTCGCTGCGACCTCAGCAGGGTACGGATCGCCACGGTTGACGACCGACATGGGCAGACTGTGTGCTGAGAAGAGCAAGATGACGTTGTCCCTGCGATCCTCTGGGTACGTGGCCAGCTTCTTCTCGATCAGCTCTGCGAACGCCTCAACCAGACCAGGGTGCGCCGGCCAGCGGTCAATGACACTCCAGTTGATTGCGCCTTGGGGATCGACCTCACCTGAGCCCCTCTTGCCTTCCAGTCTGGTCCTCCACTTCCAAAGCTCGTTCAACGAGGATCCAGTAGTGGAGCACGAGTACTGCGGGTACTGTGTGAACGCCACAGCTCTGCCTCCGTTGCCACCACCAAAGCCATCTGCTAGCAGCTGCTTGTACGTGTCCTCTGTCAAGGGATTCGCGTAGCGGAAGGCGACATAGGGCTTGTGAGGGGCTGTCTCAGGCGAAGTCTGATCAAGAAGCTTGCACATCTCTGCGGCTTGGAGCTCCGACCACTTCCGGATGGGCGATCCTCCACCAATCTCAGCATACTGCTTCTGAATCTTCGGCGTCCGTCGTCGCGCAATCAGAGGTCCAATGTAGTTCTGGAGGCGGCCCAGGGGAATGAGATCAGCATCAGCCTGCGTGCATTAGCTCTTCGTCCAGTGATGACGTCTAGTCCAACTCACGAAGAGCGCGCTCAGAAAGCCACCAACTTCGTCTGTCGTCGACGGCCCTCCCATGTTCATGAAGACCATAGCAGTGCCCTTTTTCGGGCCGGTGCTCTGTGTGACGGGGGCAACAGTCGCATTTCCTCGCCTCCATTGCGCGCTGTATGCCGGAAGAGCGGGTGTGCCGGTCGTTGTCGACGTAGCACGCCTCGCAGCGCGCGTCAAAGGTGTTCGTAGAGCCATTGGGTTGTGTGCGAAGGAGTGAAGGGAAACCTCGGTCGAGCGAATGTACGGCAAGAGCAGTGTGGCCAGACAGCTGATATTATTCAAATGCACGCCTAGCTCTGACCAATAACGGCCCGCTTGAATGGTTGATGACGATCGAGCTCGCGGATCGAACCGCATCGAGTGTAACGGCGTTAGTGCGGCCGACTCGCGCTATCTCCCTCCCCGTGATAGCGCGCTTGCTTAACGCGTCTCCCGCTCTGTTGCCTCGACTAGCGCAAGGCAGCTTCATACCACAGCGGTCGCTGCGATATTCTCATAAGGTACGCAGTCTGTTGTGACTGCAAGGTGGGACCATATTCCTGAGCTCAGATAATCAACCATAACATTCCTCCCATACAACAAACACGACCAGAACAATTGAGCATGGCGGACGCGCAGGACCGCAAGCCAGGCGAAGAGGAGGAAGAGGAAGAGGAGCTTGATGACATAGTATGACATTCCCACACTGATGAGACGACCGGCGTTAATCTCCCGCAGAGCTACAAGTCGATCAAAGATGCCGTGCTGTTTGCTATTGATGTCAGCCCTACCATGCTGGAAAGCCCACCAGCGTCGGACGACAAGAAGGCAGATCGCGATTCGCCAACAACAGCTGCGCTTAAGTGCGCATATCAACTAATGCAGCAGCGCATAATTTCAAATCCCACGGACATGATGGGCATATTACTGCTCGGCACAGAGAAGACTGACCTCAGAGACGGCGACAGCACATTCCAGAACTGCTATCTGTTATCGGACCTGGACGTTCCATCAGCACAGGATGTGAAGAGATTGAGAGATTTGGTTGAAGACGAGGAGGAAGCTAGTAAGCTTCTGAAGCCAAACAAGGATGGCGCAAGCATAGCTACCGTCCTGTTTTGCGCAAATCAGATCTTCACCACAAAGGCACCAAACTTCTCGTCAAGACGACTTTTCTTGGTCACCGATAATGACTACCCCGTCAACGTGAAGCAAGATAAAGACGCTGCTGTAACCCGTGCCCGCGATTTGTACGACCTGGGGTGCACCATCGACTTGTTCCCAATCTCCCGCCAGGACCACAGCTTCGATCGATCACGTTTCTACGATGACCTTGTCTATCCAACCTCGCCATCAGATCCGGACGCACCAGTCGCTATCCCTTCGACCACCAAAGTCGCTAAGAGCGGCGAGGGTATCTCGTTGCTAAGGCAGCTCCTTTCGTCCATCAATTCCAAGGCCGCCGCACGACGAGCACTGTTCTCATTGCCTCTAGAGCTCGGTCCTGGCCTCAAGATCGGTGTTAAAGGGTACCTTCTACTCAAACGACAAGAGCACGCCAAGTCGTGCTATGTATGGGTCGGTGGCGAGAAAACACAGATTGTCCAACAATCAACATCACACATGGCTGACGACACAGCGCGAGTAGTAGAGAAGACTGAGCTTCGGAAAGCATACAAATTCGGCGGAGACGCCATCACATTCACGCCAGAAGAGATTACACGGATACGGCAATGCTTTGGCGACCCTATCATTCGTATCATTGGCTTCAAGCCCATATCATGCGCCCCGATCTGGGCGAATACAAACAAGGCGACCTTCATCTACCCTTCTGAAGCAGACTTCATCGGCTCAACGCGCGTCTTCTCAGCATTGCAGCAGAAACTACTCAAGTCGAAAAGGATGGGCCTTGTCTGGTTCATACCACGCCGCAACGCCTCACCAACTCTCTGCGCCCTCTTCCCCTCCGAGGAAAAAAACAACGAAGACGGCGACCAGCAAACACCCCCCGGCCTATGGCTCATCCCCCTCCCCTACGCAGACGACATCCGCCAACCCCCCTCCTACCCCGAAACCCACCTCACAACCACAGACGCCCTCACAGACAAAATGCGCATCATCATGGAACAACTCCAGCTCCCCGGCGGCACCTACGACCCAGCCAAATACCCCAACCCAGACCTCCAATGGTTCTACCGCATCCTCCAAGCCATGGCCCTCGACGAAGACCTCCCCACCCACCCCCTCGACAAAACAGTCCCGCGCTACAAGCAAATCGATAAACGATGCGGTGCGTACATCGAAGACTACGGGAGGACGTTTGACGAGGTCTTCGCGAAGCAGGCGCGTGGCTCGCTGGCTGTGCGTCCTGCTAAGCGGACTGCTGAGCCCGAGGATAAAGCGCAGCCGGTGAAGAAAGTCAAGGTTGAGGGGGGTGGAAAGACTGAGGCTGTCGGTGAGATGACAGACGAGGATATGGCGAAGTTGAATGGGCAGGGGAAGATGAGCAGGATGACTGTTGTCGTGCTGAAAGAGTTTCTGAGCCAACGAGGGCAGAGTACGGCGGGGAAGAAAGCAGATTTAGTCGAGAAGGTGCAGGAGTATCTCGAGAGCAAGGGCTTGTAACGAAATACAGGTATGGGATGGTGTTTCTGTCCACGAAAAATTCATCAGGCACGATGGAAAACAGCCTAAGACGAGCCCCATCAACCCACCCTCACACGAGTACTAAAACAACGCAAAAAATCCCAGATACTGCGTTAAACGCAGTGTTATCAAAGCGCCAGCACGTCAAGGCAACCCCACCACGTGAAACACATTATCATATTCAACGACCACAATACACTACAATTCCTAGCCGCGACGAGAGGCAGTCAGCAGCGAATCGCCAGGCAAACGGGTCATGCGATGCATATGCAGTCATATCCTAGGCATCGCTCCAGCCTGACGACCGGTGAAAAGACATTGGAACCTCGGCTCGGAGAATATCTAGGCTTTTGCACTGCAATTCCTAGCATCGACGAGAGCGGTGTCCGGGTGGAGATTCGACAGCCGGGTGCGGCTTGAAGAAAGCAATGGATGCCGCTGCACTGCAGTCTAGCGTAGACGGGGCGTGTGTGCAGCCTCCCTTGCGGGTTTGGTGGAGATGCTTAGTGTCTGGACGTTGTTGCTAGTTAAGGAACGTTGACGTGGGTTGGTATAGGTACTGTGTGTTTGGGGGCAGGCCCGGGCATGATTGTTTGCACAGCGATTTTAGTGTGAGGTGGCTAAAAGGTGGGGGCTTGTCTGGTGCATGGGGCTGTGAGGCTTGGGGGAAGCAGAGTGAAGAAGAGAGAGTGTCTGAGTGTGTCATGGATGTTTAAAATATTGGAGATTTGTGGGTGGTGGGTGGGTGATCTTGCTGTACAGTAGCGAGCTTCATGACTTCTACTAATCGACGGTGTAAATGCTGCATACTTTTAGTTTGTTAACACAACCTGACTACTTGGCAGGCTCTTCGCCAAAACGTGCTTCCTGCAAGCAGCTCGGTGTTATATGAACTTCTTGGTCCCCTGCTTCACAGTGGTCTGCACCTCCTTGAAGGGCTCCAATGCCACCGGCGCCTCCTGGTATAAGCCCGGTACTCGCGCCACGATGTACACCTTCGCGCACCACTGCTCTTTGGCTGCCATCATCGGCCCGGCGTTCTCGTAGAACTTGCGTGCGACCACCAACGGTGTCAAACAGCCGAATTTGGCTGTATATCCGGTCTGCGGTCGGCAGTGGAAGGGAATGCTCTTGCAGATGTTGTCGGCATAGCCGCTTAATTGCTGTCCCCACATCATTAGCTGCTTGGGCTCGAGCTGGCGGTGGGTGCGGAGAAGTTTGAATGTGTTTGACTGCATGATCAGCATGCTCATCCAGTAAATCATATAGCAGATGCCGGCGCCGAAGTAGTGGAAGTTGTACACGGGGTCGAAGACCTTCTCTGCGCAGATTGTCTCCAGGAAGGCTTCCATGGAGGCGATGTCGACTTTGTCATAGCGAGGCCCATATCGCTCGAAGTCCGACAGCCATTCAAAGGCTCGGTTGGCGAGCTTCTGTGAGTCTTCGATGACAGAATCGAGTTCTGTTGGAGGACAGTCAGGGTTGCCGATCTTGTCGGTGCGCTCGAGGAGCCGCGGAATACAGATGCAGATGTCGTTCAAGGCGACATACGGATCTGTCTTTGCAGCACGAGCTGTCACTGCGAGCCATTCAGAGTTGTCGAGGAGAGACGCTTTGCGCATGTGATAGCCGATACTCAGCTGACAGTCATTAGCACGGTCACTCCAATCGTTATCAGAATATCCTACCGAGTTGTAACGAATTGCATGGAAGATCTGCAAGCTCAATCTGGTAGTGAAAGATGCTGGGCCACGCTGTCGGACCAAATGTAGCAAACCCTGGACGTGGTAAAAGAAGCCATGTCCCTGAGTAACACCGACGAACACTTCGTACAAGGTGAGCATATAGGTTGACAGCAAAGTCTCGTCTTTCACTGCTAGTTCTGGATCCTGGATAGCTTTCAGCATCTGACTCAGTGCTGTCCCATACATCGATCTGGAGCGATTGACCAAAGATCGGTCACGGTCGTTGACAGCCAGTTGCGCTGCAGACAAAGCGTCAATTGCAGCGAGGAGTACCTGGCTGTTAGCAGGCATGGTCGGTAGCGCGAGCATCAGAGCTGATGGAGGCGGTAAGGCTGGACCATCAGCTCGTGGTAGGTACAGCCGGATGAAAGTGCCCAAATGCTGTATTCGGTCGACAGCTATGGCACTGACTTGCTTCGGCACATGGGGCTCAGTCGGTGTTTGCTCTTGCTGCACGACCAAAGTGCCGTAAGAATTGTTCCTCGATGGATTGGTCGAATTCGCAGTTGATACGGGCGATGTCTGATATGCATATCGGTAACGCTCTTCGTCCTCCTTGATCAAGTGCGGTCTTTCAGTCTCCTTGTCGAATTGATGAAGAATGAACGATTGCGCTGGCCTGTAACCTGGGCATTTGGTGCCTCTTCGTACACAAGTATTGCACTCTGGCTTCGTCTCATCGCAGCGAACTTTGCGCTGAAGATAATCTTCAGCCCTCGATCATGTGAAAGGCGAGCCGTTTTTAGCGTACCTTCCTGCACTCAAAGCATCCGGCAGATCTTTTGGGCATTGCGGCGGAGTGCGCGTGGCGTCTTTCGCATAGAATCTGTGGATTGTGTGCTTGGAGACGGTGGAAGAGTAAGTTACCGCGAAATAGTTTGGTGGAAATGTGTGGGGTAGCAAGCTGTCATTCTAATCTTGCGCAGAGGCGCAAGATGGGGACACGGCGAGTGGACGACCGCGGGGGCTAAGAGGGGCGGCAGGGGCTAAGCTTCCTGTATCCTTCACAACGGCGACCAATCGACGATGATGACCCTGCGGACATTCATATCCATCTTCCAAGATTATGCAGGCTTGGTCTCCTCCACATGCGGTGGAAAGGTGTGATTGCGAGAGGGGTCGAAAGTTTTGCTCCTCGATTCGATCAGCGAACCTCGGCTGTCTCGCCGCAAGGTCTGGGCTGGACGTGGTCGATATCGCTCTCGCTCTTTCGTCCAAAACGGTGCCACGGCAGCGTACATCACCGCTTTTGCTTGCAGGTGGTATGCTGATAGGTGTGGCCGGTATTCGTGGTACTCAAGAGACCCACCCGACGTCTATAAAACGCATGAGCTTTGAGGCAGCGCCACATTGTGAGAAAGCGAAAGCTGAGCGAGTCTGATCCATCAAAAGTTTCGATGGAAAGGGGTGTTGATAGTATGCGACCTATGCAATTGATGACGTCGGCCTCCAGATCGGAAGGCAGGAGCTATCGAGAAGCTTAAAACTGTATTGAGACTGACCGCTTGCTCAGTAAAGACCAGAAACTCCAGCAGATGAGGCGCGACACGCAAACTTATATTTTAGCACAACTATTCCCGCAAATCCTCATTGCAAATCCTCTAGCACGTGACGCTTCCCATTCCAGCAAGGTTCTGCGAGGTTGACAGCCAGTGAGCGAGCACCTCTGTGGAAGGGTCAGCGAATACGGGCCTCGAGTTTTACAAGATTTATCAATCAATGCATACCTGGATTCGTGCCCATCGAATGGGTTGCTACCTATATGTCACCCATCATCCTCCGCTCGCTACTTGTAACACTTATCCTAAGGCCAAATATCTGTCGGCTAGTCTACTTTATCGGGCCTCCATCTTGAAGGACTTCATTCCGATATCTTTGTACTCTTCGACAACCGTAACGCCGAGAAGTGTTCTCTGAGACGCACTATGAACCATTGCGACGCTGCAAATTCCGGAGCCTGCGGCGACTGAAACCCCGACTCATTAACATTGTTCCGTAACTATCGCTTCAGGAGCTCAAAGTTGGCGGACTGTAGGACTGTTATGCAATCATAATCTCCTCCACTTGAAGGTCGCCGTCAACAACATCCTGTATAGCTTTGCCTTGCATTAGACCATCGACATAGCACTCCCCAACGTACAAGTATCTGTCACCGTGCGGACGTAAGATGACAGGATAGTTGCAACCCACCAAGACAGCTATGGTATCGCCAGCCTGTACTTCATCCGGGGCAAGCCCAAGATAGCCAGTATCTGTCGTAATCAATCGCCGATTACGCAAGGCAACAGCTGCCAGCTTAAGATTGTAGGCATGGTCGTCAGTGTACTTGCGAACCTCGCTAATCTCGTGACGAAGCCGGCGCGCTATCTGTGGGTGGTCGGACCAATCGTATTCTTCCAAGAAGAATTCGTGTAGTGAGAACCCAAAGACATCGAAGAGCGCATTGCTCTGGCGAAAACAGTCGAAAATTCGCCAGGGATGGGACACCATCTGGTCGGTATCTAGACCATGTTCCCATTCTTTCGTGGTTCTGTGCCAATGGATCCAATGCAAGTCAAGCAGGCTGCCCTTCGAACGCCAGTACGGATGATCGTGGAAAAGAGTTCGCTCAAGAGCTCTACTCAACTCGTGCTTAGAGTCATATCGTCCGTAAGGACTACAAATCAAGCTTGGCTGGGACTCCTCGTCGGAGACTTCGCCATACGGAAGGATGTGAGAACAAGGTACACTCACACTGTTCACTCTGTCGATACGCATGCCCTTTTTGCCGCTATGCTCAAAAATCACCCCTCACTAACACCACCTTGCCACGGAATTGCAGAATTACGCATCCAAACCCATGGTAAATCGCTTCCTTCACAAATAAAGGACTTCACCAAACGCGAATGAAACGTAGCAAACTCCGTGAAAACTTGTTGCTTGGACTTGGAATACTCCGGCTCAATTTGGGTTGTCACTGCCTCTGGTAAGAGCCCTAGTAGAGCATAAATCTTGTCATGTGCTTCCTTGACTTTGGATTTATTGGCAAGGTCGAACATGCGGTCAAAATCGTCTTTCTCGCTGAACAGAGTGACGAGTGTCGAGACTTTATCTGCAGTCTGCCATACAGTGTCGGGGTTGGCGTAAATCGAATCGGTCTCATCGGAAAATTCCTGTCTGATCTCTTTTGAGATGATCGAAGCCTGTTGCTGAACCCACGAGCACGCTGCTAGTAAAGTAGCACGTGGAAATTGGCGTTGGCCACACGTAAAGAGCATCATGGACTTGTTGAGCGCCAGCTCCTGGATGATCCACATCCTTCCGAAGTAATCTCGAGACAAAAGATCCAGCAGTGCCTGCCAGTCTCGTCCAGAGACACGCCCTTTGGGTGCAGAAAAGCTCCAGCGCTCGTGCCCGTCTATGGATGAAAGATAGCCGCTATCTCGAGATATGTCTGTCAAGATGTCGATGGCACGGTCGCTGTCCTCTGTCCCTGGTCCAAGCCAGACCACAGTGCTCATGGCCTGTGAAAATATACGCTTCATCATCTTGATCTGATCTTCCTTCTCTGGAATGTTACTCTGGTTGATGCAGACCCCATCTGCCCAGAAACCCATGCCTGACTGCGCCTCCGCCAGGCATGACACATGTCGCAGGAGAGTTTCCAGATTGGTGGGCACAGTGAGAACACAATCGTCGATGAGGATTGTCTTGTCGCGAACATCAGATCCCCAACAGTACGACAGTGCCTCGAAATCGCCCCATGTAAAGCGAGAAGGTACTGGCACATTGCCTCCCTCTGGACGTTCTCCAGAATATGAATAATGTAACGCCTCGCTCTCTGCGCGAAACCTCGAAGCGTCAATCATGAACTGAGAGCCTTCAAGTTGAGGACACTCGTTATATTGAGGATGGTACTTTCGCAGCCAAGCTCTTGCAAGGTTTGTGGCGGGCAGAAAGTCCAGCTCCGCTTTGTGCTCCATATACGCAGGCAGGAGCTGATCCAGGGACACGTGCTGCAGTGTACAACGGACAAGCTCTCCTTTGCCCGCAGGAAGACCTAGGAATCGCAAGATCCTGATCTCGTTTTCTGAACGATCAAGCTCTTTGTAAACATATTGCGACATCGTTTCGTCCGAAGCACTGGATGCAGCTATGTCAAGTAGGCGCGGTCTTTTGGCTCGAGGATGTCGCTATGGTAGATTTGATGACCAGATCTGCCAATGTAGTACGCAGATTGGTGACTATCTGTTTGGCACGTTGGTGTAGCGATGAAGCGCGGAAGGCAGCAACGCCATCAGGCTGAGCCTAATGTCAGCCACACTGATAGGCGCCACCATTCGTCAAGCTACAGAGCTGAGCAAACAACACTCATGTGTACCCGCAATATCTGTCCATCACCTTTCATCGAGAAAAGGTGAATCGTGCAGCTGCAATGCGTCACTATGAAAGTCTCGATGTTAGAGGAGAGTTGCTATCTTTGAGCACCGTATTCCCTGCCCCACACAAGTACCAGTAGCCGGCGACTAGCAGACCCTAAACTCCGAAAGCGCAGAAACGAAGATACGCGATCCAAGCATCACCCTCCTCCATCTGGCCTGGCTGCACCCAAATCTGGACGTATTTGCTAATCATTAATTAAGCATCGCTGCCATATCCACATTTGCACATTCCACCCTTGGCGCGATTGTGCACACGCGATACAAACGTACCTACCCAGCTTCAGCAACTCAATGCTACGTCACACACTTCACAAGATGGCAATCTGTATGAAACCCTCCTCTCTGACCAAGGCAAACCAATAAAGCCCATGCCCATGCCCTGACACTATTTGGATGCTTGCACGCGGGTACGACAATTTGGCGTCTGCCGTGATCCGCGCTCCCGTCACGCTAGGCTGCAAGCAGGTCCCTTCACAATCGCGCACCAACGATGACTGCGAGGCTACCTTTTCGCTGCAGCTTCCCTGTTCACCGCGCTGGGGGTTAAGCTTTTACGAGCATCCGATACAACCGGTCTCGAACGAGCTCCGAAGTCAAAACACCGGGGCCGTGAGGCTTCGATCAATGACGTTGTCTTTCCGCGGAAGTCCGGAGCTAAGACTTGCCTGCGAATCAGTGTGTTGTGTCGCGAAAAGCAGATTCCATTTTCGAAAATTCGTATACTGATTCGTTCCTGTGCGCTATATTCACGGTGTATTGTTCAAGCTGAGCGAATGGGAGAAGCTGCTCGGCGAAGCACGGCCAGCACAGCAGTTTCTCAAGGTCACGTCAGGTCTTACCTTTGGATCGCGGAATATCCATATCAGCGCTGGCGCCCTTGCTTAGCAACTGCTTGCTTGCAAGCTCGCATACCTTTTGACTTGATTTGCTGCTCTCACGCCGCTGCATACTTCCACGATACCCATTTGCTTTACTGTTCAGCGTGCGCACATTTTGAAACTGAAGATGGAGCTGTCGAGGGAGCAGATACAGACTAGGTATGTATCCGGAGCTTCCGGAGGTGTGCGACCGCATCTTGAAGGGCAAGAAGGCGTCGTGAGGGCACAGAATGAAAGCTGACTATGTGAAGATTCCTAGCCATCGTTCTGCCAGCGCTCACGTTATCGACGCATTTGTTACTCTCGCTTTCCTTCGCATTACCTGGGGACGACAAGACATGGACTTTCTGGTCGCTGATATATAACGGGGTGGCTGCTTGGGCCAGCGTCCTGGGACTGATAGGCGCATTGAGGGTAAGCGATCACTTGGATATCACGGACGAGCAATCTCGGCTGTCAAGTTGAACCAGTGGTACATTCTGACACTAAAACACGACAACTGACGCAAGCACAGTTATTACCCAAGCTTGTGTCAGCTTACACCCTCGTCCACGCCACAACATTATCCTTCGTCACTCTCGCCCTACTCAACACCCTCCTGCCATTCGACATTCGTTATATGAACCCAGTGATTCCGAGTTGGCGAATAGACGAGGCAGCGGTCTGCCGAGACATCGATGCCGGCTTCGGTTGGGACGAGGAGTGGCTCATGCAATGCTCGAAGAGCTTCGGCATGGTGCAGATGGGCGTTTCGTGTGGCGGTCTTGTGCTTATGATCGCGCAGTGGTGGGCTTTGTTCGCCGTAAAAACCTGGAGCACCGAGTTGCAGACCCGGGGGCCGAGTAGGAACGATGTCGAGAAAGCAGGCTTTCTGACCGAAAATGAAAGCGCCGTGCTTGGAGAGAAGCACGGCTACTGAGAGGAAATAGCATGTAGCATAACGGCCGACACGACTATACGATCACCTTAATCCACGCTCAGCGTTCCTTGACGATTATCATCTCGATAGATAGATGCGGGCGAGTTGAAGGTGAATGGTGTGGATACGACACTTGTCGGACGGCTTGCTACTGTGCAAGTCTGGGCGTCTTAATTAGCTGGCGGTATATCCACATCGGTATGTAGGACCGGCAAGTGGATGACAGGGCTCGGATCGGCAGCGTCTGTCACTTTATTAGTTTGTAGTACGGCCATCACTCCACAGCCTTACCAAAGCACGTGCCTGGATCGAAACATGTCTCTCGTACAAACAACTGAGTCTTGGTGGAGTCCGACGGCGCGAAAGCGTTGCTGTCGGCCACCGTCTTCCTGTAGAATAGGAATCTTCTGCACTCAATCTTGTTGTTCAGATATCGAGTGTATGCTGTCACCGCTCTGAACGAGCAGCTATCGCACTTGCAGTCACACTTCGCCCAAGACTGAATAGCCCCACAGTGCATACACATCTGTTCCGAGCTGTCGAGCCACTCATTTCGGCCACCTGGTCCCGTATGGACGACTCTTGCCAATCGACCAACATGCCATGCGCACAATCTATGTGGCAGTTCAACAATCTCTGTATCCTCGACCTCGGCTGTGAACGAAACCGGTGCGCAAGCTGGGCTGCTCGATGATTGGAATGATTTGACAGGATAGACCGATTTGCAAAGAACGCATCGTAAGTGAGTTGGGTTGCGTGTTGATTTTGCAAGATAGCTGCGAATTGCGAGACGAGCGCAGCGTGTCAAAGTTTGATTTCGGAGTTGCGATGCCAGAGGTAACGAGTAGTTCAAGATTGGATGCGAGAATTTGAGTGCCAGTATTCCATCTGGAGGCAGGTAGTCTGCGATCTCGAGGACTAGCTCTGGAGGAAGACTGAGTAGAGATAGTGTCGATGAGGCCATGTTCGAGGGTCGATCTTGGATGAGCAAGTATAGATATCCCGGCTATTAGCTTTAGACTCGCTGCTGTAATATCACCAGGAGGCACTGTACAGGGTAAGTTCAAAGGCAAGTAGAGTTTCAACCTTGCGCAGGTACTGAGGTCAGAGATGGCCAGGGCTTTGCTTGTGCACCGGGCGCGGATCCAAAGCGACTTTGAGGAGAAACTCCCGTCGCATCAGCAGGACTTACCCCGGTCTGTGGCCCTTCTTGTTTGAGGTTGGGGCTAAAGGTGGTATAGCATCTGATGTCAGGATCGACTTCTCATGATGGCGCTTGACATCAGTTGGATGACATTAGAGTTTTTGGCTTCCGGTAGCATGTTTGGAAGCATGACCGCGCGTTTGATGTCTAGCTTGACAGCCTGGAACGTCAACAATGAATTTGGAAGTGCTGCCAGGTGGCGAGGTCATCTTGGAACACCGTGCAGAATTGCGCGTGACAAACAAAGCGTAACCAACAGAGCGTACCCTGTGTTGTAAGGGTCGACAGCCTAGTCGCACAAACAGGTGCAAAGGAATGCGATGCGATGACAGGTGAAAGGTGAAAGGCGAGACAAAGATGGAATTGAGCGAGAAATGGAGGGTTTCGTCCGTTGCAAGTGTGCTTCTAGAAACTATACTTGTTGTCGTGAGCGGGAAAGGGCTTTGCAGCCGTTGAAAGCGAGGAGTGGGCGAGAGCTTCACGGCAGGTCGTGCCGAGAACCGTTGGCAACCTTGTCTGCTCTTTTGGCACGGGCGCACTTCGCCAACGTCTACGTGCATCATTCTGGTCAGATGAGGCTCAGCAGCGCGCTGCATATTACGAATCGGACAGGTGGACACAGGCATAGTCAGGTTACCTACGCGGTGGAATCTTCTTATGGTGTTGCTGACGTTGGGAACGCCGGCAACAGGTTTCCGATAGCAGCAGTCCACGGTGAGCTCGGCGTTTACTGTGGTGGGCGTGTGCATGGTGCTGCAAGCTGTGCATGTGGTAAAGGCTTCGGTCTGCAGAAGCGCTGCAACCGCAGAGCAGATGGCGTGCATGCCCCCATACCCGCTCATCCTCATTTGGAAACAAGCCCGTTCTGCCGCTACAGTTCGATCAAAGAGAACCGACATGTCCCGTTGAGCCTGGCAAAGGCCCTCAGTGATCGTGATTGAGATGAACATCTTCACAAGCCACGCAGCTAGCAGAAGAGATCGTACCTCGATCTCTCACTGATGTACACCAGCAGCAGCCACAGCTGGCTGTCATGACTGACATGTGGTGCTGATTGGGCGGTATCAACAACATCGTGGCAGCCCCGCACCATAGTGGGCTTGCTGGCAAGTAGCTCACGATGAAGGAGGGTAGAGCTGATCACGTTGCCAGCTAACGATTGCATTCTGCTGCCGAAGACGGACGGCGTAGTCCTGTGCGGGTAGTGGTTGTGCCCGAGGGTGGGGTGTGCAGACTGGCATGGCATGCATCCCTTTTCGGACTTTTCTGCAGCCATGCAGCCGGTAGGGCAGAGTTGATCGTTGGGCTGCGAACACACAGGTGCAGCAGTTCGCAGACGTTGGATGCAGAGCACAACAGCTCGCTGCGCGTGGCTACCTAGGGCGCAGCGTCTACGAGCAGAGACGGAGAGGGTCTGAGCAAGGGTCCACGTGCGGGAAAAGGAGAGGCGGGAATTTATGTGGCCCGCGAGGTGCTCGTAACCGAAGAAGAATTGTCGGTTCAACTGGAAGACGCTCACCTCTGCTAGCGCACAACACGCTGCATCTCCCGCAGCATGGAGGACGGCCTGCAGCTGCCACAAACGTCATGTCCGCAAATTCTGCTCAGTCTCCTTGGCCGGCCACGGACAGACGCCGCGAACATGTCGAGGTCCAAGACGACAAGACGAAGGCCTCGTCGAGCGCGAGGCTATTCAACAGCGGGTCCTCCTGCGACGACATGAGCCGCTGCACAGCAACGGACGCAGGACCATCAGTTGATTGCGTGCGCGAACTGCCAGACTAACTGCTTTTTCCCATCTCCCTCCGCTTCACGACCCACGGGTCTGAGCGCTCGCCGCTTGGCCAGGGTTAGCGTACGACTAATATGTATGTGTGGAATATCCCCCTTCGAAACCGCTCCGCGAGTCTTCCCGTACCAACCCTTCCTTGACTACCGCTCAGCTGTGCTGCCCCTCGGTTACTTCGCCTGCGTGTCTGTAGAGTGAAGCCTTGAACCGCAGTCGCTCCTTATATCTGTGTCGAGTCTCTGGAGTTGCATTTCTCGGTAAGCGGCAGGACCCTATCTCACGCGCTCCGCAACTCAGCAAAATCTTTCCTCCGAGTCGACCTCATTTCCCGCCCCCATTCCGTGCATACTTACGTCCGCCGACCGTTCCCGCTCCTTTGCCCTGCAATTGACTGCCGCTCTCTGACACGGTGTGCAGTAGAGCTTCACTGCTCTCTCGAAACATCTCCATCCGTCCACAGCGACCGACCGCACGCACATTGACCGCCGAACCACAACTCTCAGCGCTGCACCCGAATCCACATTCCGCCGGCCATGTCTTACTACAACGACCCTTCATGGCCTGCGCCAGCTCCTGGCCGCCAATCGTCGTGGGAGCAGCCTCAACCGCCCTCCCGTTCAGGTACCGGACACAGTGTTTACAGCCGTGGCAGGACACCGAGTAACATGGAACCAGGCTCCAGCTCGACTGTGAACCGGGACGAGGCCAATGCCTTTGTCGCGCAATTCGATGGTACGTCTGGATGGGAACTGGTGGTCGAGGCCGTCAGTACCATGTTGGGCTGCACGCAGTGGACACATGGCTGCGGCAGATGCCAGACTGGGGACCATGAATCCGGCTAATATATCTTCCACAGAGGTCGAACGCGCTGCCGAGAATCTAGCCAAGGGTGGAAAGCCCTTCGGCGGATATCCACCAGCCACTCCTCAGGCCGGCAGCAGCAGCAGCAGCAGCAGCAGCAGCCGTCGCGAGTCGATGCCCATGATGGGCGGCGGCGGCCCTCGCCCGTACCCCGAGCAGCAAGGTACGCCAGCACCGCGACGTTGATACAAAGAAAATCACCGACTGACGGACACAGACGCTCGCTACGGTGGCCAGCAGCGCCACCACTCGATCAGCGAGTACGACGGCATCCGCTCACACTCGGCCTCGAACGCGCAAGGTTTCTACCAGAATCAGCGCTTTGCGCCCCGACCCAACGACGCGGACCAGATGGCGCAGGCGAAGCGACGGATGGCTGCTCAGCGCGAGCGTGAGCTGCGCAACTACCACCAGGAGCAGCAATATCACAGAAGTAAGGACTCAGAGTCAGGGCAACAATAGAGGAAGGACATTGGTTGACTAGGATAATAGACGTTTCGGGATCTGGATCCAAGTCGGACCGCTCCATGAGCCCTAATGCCTTGAATGAAGACGACCGCCGCGAACTCATCGCCCGGCAGCATCGTGCCCTGTACGGCGAGAACTCCACCCTCTACAATAACAACCCTACTTCCAGCCAGGACGTCCGGGTCCAGTCAGCCGGCGCAAACCGTGGAGCATCTCCTCTGGCTTTCGACCCCTTCGGCACACAGGCACAGAACATGTCCGGCGAGGCCGCTGTTCAGATGCCCCCGCGAGGAGACAAGGACGCTGCAAGCGGAGCCCAGGAGGCCCGTGTCAACAGCAACTCCTCTCCCTCGTCCCACCAGAACCCTTCCTTTGGTCTGTTTGATGCACAGCAGGCTAGCCGCACCTCCAACTCTTCTCCCGGTGGCTCTCCTCCTGTCCCCGGCCACAAGGCAAATGGATCTGGCGTTGCGCCTATCGGCACCCGTCCTGCACCTAACCAGCATCAGCAGGTTGGTGCTCCTCTTGGCAAGCGTGCGATTACACCTCTGCCCTCGCCGCTCAGCTACAACCAATACAACGCTAGCGAACAGAACAAGGTCGCTACTACTTCCTCTTCTTTGAACCCCTCGTCGACGGTTACCGACAAGGGTGCTGCTATCTGGAACAACGGTCCTTGGGGCAACACACCCAACCAGGGTGTTCAGGCCTCAGTCTGGGGCTAAAAATGGAGTTTTGATTAGGCGTCTTGATGCACATCCGGAGTTTCTGCATTTCAAGGTGTCCTAGGCATTCGTGTCGGCTTTCCAACGAATATCCACGGGCGGAACAGGTTATGGGTGGTCGGCGAACAATTACCCTGGGTTCCAGTCATGCTTCTACGGCGCGTTTGTCTGCATCTGGGTCTGGCTGGAGATGATATACCATTCACGTGTGGGTTACATGGGGTGTTTACTTGTGGGCAATGGTTGTCCTCGGTTCTTTCGCTTTATGGGTCGGTGGGGAGTCTTTGCGGATTTATTGTTTTACACGTCTCGTTTAAAGTCTTACGATCTGGTAGGATTTGGTTGGGAGCATTTGCGATATGGGCCGGTGGACTTGTTCCCGCTCCAGTAATGTTTGGGACTTTATATAGGTTGGCACATCTGAGCAATAATGCGAAAAGTGGTTTTGGGGGATTCTTGCATCTTAACATTTGCTGCGGTCTCAAGCTATAGGCGGCAACCGATCAAAGCTCCACCTGCTGTCTTATTCTGGGGTAATGTGAGGCTGCGTGTGAAAGGGACGTGAGTGTGCCTGTGCGGCTTGTCCTAGCCGCGGCGCGCTAGCTCACCCTGAACAACCCCGGTCGCGATTTCGAAGCGTGGCCTTTCGTTAGCTAAGACCCCCGACGACCAGCACCAGACCCATCATACGTACACCACCTCCATCCACGCTCCTTCGGTCTTCTCTCTCGGTCCCTGTAATCGTTCAAAAATATGGTGAGTCGACGCTGTCCTGACCCATCAATTGGCGGCAATCCCACCCGCACAGATGACAGTTGGTTGCTGTACGGAGCACATGCGGCTATACGTTCGCATGGCCAGGCACTAGGGAGATCGCAGTTTCGATTCCTGTCCTTCTTTGCTGCATGGAGAGACTTGAGCCCAACTGAGATACGGCCTTGTCTTGACAAGCTGCATGCCACGATCGAGCGAGTTACACCCACCATAGCCAGTGACTGACCTAGTGACAACAGTCTGCACCGCGCCCCACCTCCCCCGTCAACAATGCCGCGTCTGGCTCAACGACCGCGCGCCCTGCGTCTCCCAAGCCCCCGGGTGGTCCTGCCACCGTCATGCGCAGGAAGGCTGCCGCCGACCGCGCTGAGAAGGTCTCCAACCAGCGACCAAGCAGCACAAGGGCCGCCGGCGCCGGTGGTAGCTCAAGCACCATGCTGAGTAAGTCCTCATCCAGACGATCAAGGGCCCGGGAAAAGAAGGGGGAAAGTGGTACACACTTCAGGTGACGATGTGCCACGGGCAGTGTGAGGAAGAACATCGAGCGCAGCAGGGGCTTTCACATGACAGCTTGGGATTGGACAAGCGCTGACAACAAATCGCAGGGCTGTACACTGATGAGTCTCCCGGTCTCAAGGTCGACCCTGTCGTTGTCATGACTCTGTCCGTTGTGTTCATCTTCAGCGTCGTCGCTCTGCACGGTATGTTCATGACTGGCTTCGAGAAAACATGAGCTGCGACTAACAAACCATTCAGTCATGGCCAAGGTCGCTCGCCGCTTCACCGCATAATCGATTTACACCCATGAATCTTCCATACCGTTATAACCATCCTCCATCTTCGACTGAGAAGCGTTGGACATTAACCACGCTCGACACCGATTTACCGCGTCTCTTTTTCTTCCGTCGAACGGCTCATGCTTGGGAAGACTGGAAAAGCACATGATTTGATTACCTGATACCTGATGTGCGCATGGGGGCATTTGGGCTGCGCTCATCCCGGGATCTACATGCTGTATTATAGGTCTACAATGAACCAGATTTCGAACGATCGTCCGGGCATTGATGTCGTAGTGTATCTCAGGGATGACACTTTGCATTCTCGTCGGCATATAGAGACGTAGTGCGAAGGCTATTGGGTCGTGCAAAAAGTCAATGGCTGAGCTAGAAGGTCAATGCGAGTGAACGAAGAGCATGTCGGCTGCCATACTGCTTGCCCGTTATCCTGATTCATGGTTACGCGTCTTACTCAATCTTGAAAGAGGACGAGCGAGGGCGACATTGAAAGCATGGCAGGATATCGGTTGTTCTAGATACCAGACAAGCAGTGCTTCTCGAGAAGAAAGAGTTCCTTACCGTGTCTCACGCGCTTGATGCTACGCGAGGGGACTGCTTTGTCGCCGAACCCCGCTAGCGTGCAAAACCCGAGTCAATGACTTCAACCCCACCACGGATTTCTAACTCAAGACAGCTACCCCACCATTCTTTTGTCGTCACCGCTACCCCGATGGCCAGACCGAATCAATGTGATCTTGTCAGTCCCTGAGCAAGTAATGACACCGAGATACCACCTCAAAATATTCCGCTCGTCTCAATGCCTGGATGTTTGCGTCATGGTGACTAGCTACAAAGTCGCTGAAGCAGTGCTTCACAATGGCTTCTACTTCTCACGCACTGTGCTCCAGGGATACGAGATAAGCCGTTAATTGGACCCAAAAGTGCTCAAGACCTGTCCATCTAGCCATCGAGTCTACACCGTAGAAGCGTCCAGAAAAGTACCCACCCGTCTTCGCGTCTGGAAGCCGAGGTTCACCGCATCTCAAACGCTTGAGCCTCACTTACTGGCCGCATACAAGCTTCCGCTACGAGCTCATTGTCGCTTTGTAAGGAATTGCACTCTGATATAGATATACATCGTCCCCTCCTCTCCCGCCAGCTCTGCTTGACACGTCAAGGTACCCGTAATCACTTCGACAAACACATCAACATGTCTGGACAAACAGCAAAGCAATGGGTTCTGTCGAATCCTCCCCACGCAGACCCCGTCCTCGAGGGTGACAACGCGACCTTCAAGCTCGAGAATGTTACGCTTCCCGAGGTCGGCGCCGACCAAGTCCTCGTCAAGACCCTTTACCTCTCCAATGACCCTGCCCAGCGCGGATGGATCCAGAAGGGCATGGACCCCGAGCGTCTCTACGTTCCCCCGGTCAAGAAGGGCGAGGTTATGCGGGCGTACGCCATCGGCGAGGTTGTCGAGTCCAACTCCGACAGCTTGAAGAAGGGCACACTTGTTACCGGCTCACTTGGCTGGTCAGACTACGCTGTCGTCGGCGCAAATGAGGTCCGTCCCGTTGCTACTGACGAGAAGGCTGGTATCCGTGTTACCAACTACATCGGCTCTCTGGGTGGTCCCGGTCTCACAGCCTACTACGGTATTACCGACATCGCCCGTGCTACCAAGGACGATGTCGTCGTTGTCTCTGGTGCCGCTGGCGCCACCGGTAACATGGTCGTCCAGATCGCGAAGCACCTGATCGGCTGCAAGAAGGTCATTGGTATTGCTGGTGGCGACAAGAAGTGCAAGTGGGTCGAGTCGCTCGGCGCCGACGTATGCGTGGACTACAAGGCCGCTTCGTTCAAGGAGGATCTCAAGAAGGCCACCGAGGGCTTCGTTGATGTCTACTTCGACAACGTTGGTGGCGAGATTCTGGATCTGATGCTCTCGCGCATCAAGCGTCATGGCCGCGTTGCTGCTTGCGGCGCCATCGCGACGTACAATGACCCCAATGCTGGCGTCAAGAACTGGTTTGAGATCATCGCCAACAGGATCGAGGTCAAGGGCTTCATCGTCATCGACGCAATGACTTCGGGCAAGGCTGGAAACATGCTTGGTGCTATCACCCAGGGTATCAAGGATGGCAAGATCAAGATCGATCCTGAAAGCGAGACGGTTGTACCCACCAAGTTCGAGGACATTCCCAAGACATGGACAACACTGTTCTCAGGTGGCAATCAGGGCAAGCTGGTCACCGAGATCAAGGCCTAAGCCAAGGCGAAAAGTATGAAGTAATGAAACGTATTGTAATGGACCTTCGCCATCAGATGGGATTCTAAAACTTTTCCATGCTTCCATAATTATGCCCCGTGCACACCATTCACGCCGTTGCTCTTAGCAGTTGACTTCGTTTGTGTCGGCTGGGTCAACGCAGTCTTCAAATCCTGTGCCCAACCTAATGCGCCCTCTGCAAATATCTCCCCGCCAGCCTGTAGCTCATTACCGCCGTCCAAAAGCAGCGTCCGCACAATGACCTTCTCAGGCATCGCATCCTGATGATGATACACATGGCTCGTACACCTCTGACAGAAATAACAATGCACATCTTTCCCGCTGGCACCTTTATACGCATACTCCCCCAACCTCCCCTGCACAATCGTGATCGCCTCCCGCGGCACGATGTAGTTGCAGCTATACGGTCCGCCACCAAGCTTCTTACACGTATCGCAATGGCACACGATATGCTTCAGCTCTTCGTCTTCGCCGACCTGCACCTCCCACTTCACGTCGCCGCAATGACACGCGCCGTTCCACTTCCCCCCGCGACCAACAGGCTTCCGTGGCTTCGGCCCGAACAGCACTCCATCCCTGATATCGACAACCACCGAGTCTTGGACCAGCGGCGCTGCGTTCCGGCTGAACTCGAAGTGCACGGGGTCTTGGAGGAGGTAGTAGTCGAGATGTTCTTGCGACGCGAACTCGAGCACGAAACCGTGCGTCATGCCTTTGTTGTGAGGCTCCCAGGAGTTGTTCTGGCCCATGCGCAATGAAAGCATGTACGGTTTGCCGGTGGAGGGGTGTGTGCAGCGGGTTTGGAGCGCGCGGAAGGCGTCGAAGTGTGATTGGAAGTCGGTCCATGATATGTCGGGGCGATACTTGAACAGGACTATGTGGGTTATGGGAGATGAGGATGCCATCTTGGAGGCTACGCGCACGAAGGTGTGCGTTCTGTAATTGGGTTGTTTGACATTGTTCTGAAGTACAGCATCAATTGACGGCAGTTGATCGTTCGCAGGGTACTGTTGCATTCAGCTTTCGCTGATGAGTCTTGGATGCTCTGGAAAAACACGGGGAATCCGGGGTAGCACCCATTTTATACCACATCGTGACCGGCGTCAAGAGCTGGTCGCGGACGTGCTGATCAACTGCCATTGTTTGTGCGCCCAGGCTTCTTTACTACGTGCAGCGTAAGTCGTGCTTAAGTGTTGACAAGAAGAGGAGGAAGTTCTCTTGTTGGAAGGTACCACCGCTAGCGTACGGAATTGATTACTACGTCTGAGTGCACCCGCATCATTCTATTGACCGGTACACAGATTCTCGTGAAGACCAAAATGAAAAAGAGTGTTCCATAAGGGCTATCCAGTAGACACTATATGTACCTGACTACAATGACATCGGACGGCAACGGTGTTGCAGCACATTGCTCAATAAGGTGCTCACCCGGCTAGACTTGCCCGAGTTTGCTCTTCTCGGCAACAGCCGAGCGAATGTCACTGCGAGTCAGGCAGCTCTCCATCAAGATCATTGAGTTTGTTGAGTTGTCAAAGCATGTGTATACCCACCAGATAATGGATCACAGTAGCAATATTGGAGGCCTTGAAGCACAAGCCATGGACATGCAATGCGCGGTTCGAGCTTCGTCTCAAGATGCCACACAACATACGATTTGCGATGCCCCACGAAGCCCACACAAATCCCACACTGACGATCGCCATTTGATGTTCGCGGCCCGGACGACCGCAACCCACCACAACAACTGTTCGAAGCTCGATGCAAACTCTGAAACATCTTCTTGACAACCTCTGAACATCCGCGCGGTCCTCGCTGCTCTGATGCTGTCGACCGATGGATCAATGGTGAGCGAGTATTAGCCGGTGCTCCGACGCAGTTTAGCCGCCATCGTTGCAAGAAAGCAACCGCGGGGCAGCTCTGAGAAACAAGAAGCCCCACCATGAACAACAAACCCGGATTGAAGGTATCACTTCGTCAATATGCGCGCAATTGCGCCTGCAAGATGAGGCAGCCTCTCGGACGAAGCTGGACCTCAGGAAGACCAGATATCAAGCTATCTTACAACACCATGGAAGATCCACACGAGCAACTGCAGGTTCGCCTGGATGATGCGGGGTAGACGTAGGTACAGCCTCAAGTTCACAGCCCTGCGTGAAGAAGGGTAAATGCATGCGGAAGCTTAACCATCATGGGTAAAGAGCTCTCTAGCTACACGGTAGAAGTACGCAGCGCCGTGTTTGATTCGTGTTTAGCGCGCTGTATATACCGGCGTTTGCCCAAAATCTTGCAGGACCTAAGAACTTTTTACAGGTCATGCTCGCTGGACGTTTCTGCCGCGCGACTACATATACCCGTCGAGGCTCCTCTTCTGCTTCATTTTGTAGATTTTCCTCTATCCTCAGACCTTCAATCCCAGCTCTTACCTCAGCACTTCGACCTGCAATACGACGAATCCCTCAGCTTTCGAATAGCAGCTTTTTCGCAACAATGGCCACCAACGTGCCCTACGTCACGCTGAACGATGGCAACAAAATGCCCCAGGTTGGCTTTGGTCTTTGGAAAGTAGACAACGCCACCTGCGCGGACACTGTATACAATGCTATCAAGACTGGCTACAGGCTGTTCGATGGCGCATGCGGTACGTCATGGACTGTCTTGCTTGAACGAACAGGTGCTCTGTAGCAGACGGACCCGGCCATTGGATATTGTAAAACAAGTACTGACGCCTCAATGATTAGACTACGGTAACGAGAAGGAAGCCGGAGAGGGTGTCGCACGTGCCATCAAGGAGGGTCTTGTAAAGCGCGAGGATTTGTTCATTGTTTCCAAGCTCTGGCAGTCGTTCCACGACTACGATCAGGTTGAGCCCATCACAAGGAAGCAGCTCGCCGACTGGGGCCTCGACTACTTTGATCTGTGGGTGATTCACTTCCCCGTAGCTCTCAAGTATGTCGACCCCAAGGTTCGCTACCCCCCTGGCTGGTACAACGATGATGCTGGAACCAAGATTGAGCACAGCAACGCCAGGCTCGAGGATACATGGAGGGCAATGGAGGACGTCCAGAAGAAGGGTTTGGCGAAGAGCATTGGCATCTCAAACTACAATGGTGCTCTGCTCCTTGACATGTTCACATACGCAAAGGTCAAGCCTGCAACACTCCAGATCGAGCACCACCCATACTACGTCCAGCCGAATCTGCTCAAGCTTGCTAAGCAGCATAACATCGCTGTGACTGCGTACTCTTCATTCGGACCTCAGTCCTTCATTGAATGCGACATGAAGATTGCAGCCGACACACCTCTGCTGTTCGACCACCCAGTCATCACCAAGATCGCAGAGGCGCACGGCAAGACACCTGCACAGGTAATTTGAGCGACATGAACACAAAGCGACGTATGTCTGTTAACACGTAGAAACAGGTTCTCCTGCGCTGGTCAACACAGCGTGGTCTGTCTGTCATCCCCAAGAGCAACTCCCAGCACCGCCTGCAGCAGAACTTGGACGTCACAAGCTTCGACTTGAAGGAGGATGAGATCCAGTCGATCTCGGATCTGGACAAGAATCTGAAGTTCAACGTACCTACAAACGTACGTGGATGTTCCTTAAGCTTCTCTTTTGATCATTTGTCTAACGACCCGCCAGTACGGTATCCCCTGCTACGTTTTCGCGTAAGCTTTCGCGTAAGCATACCATCGGCGCAACGTTCGAGAGACGGGCCGAAGAGTATCACCGGCATCGCACCAGATGCAGGGACCTTATGGATGGCCTGACAGTGTTGGGCTGCGGGATTCGATGTATCCTTCTCGCAAGCATGTCTTGCAGAGAGAAAGGAAAGTGCTCACGCAGACCCGCAGACCTGCTACAGACACCATAACCCAATCAAGGAAGTACATAGACTACTGGCTCGTCATTGATTTGCTACCGTCTCTGGAAGATCTGCTTTCGCATCGAGTGTGGCTGACTGATGTTTGCATCGGAGGCAACCCAGCGACGCTAAGACTTGTGCATTTCAGATTTCCGACCTGTCACTCCCTGCCCTCTCGATCCTATTGCCCAGTTGTCATTTACGAGTTCCCACTGTGGATCGGAGCTCCGCTCCGCTCTCAAATCACAACCATCGAGCCTAAGGCTACACAACGGTTGGTAGTTGTCCCGTGTGTCTACAATTACTTGCTTGCTCCATGTTCCTTGCGCAGATGCGAAACACATAATTCTTCCGGACCTAGATCGACGCCACTCCACCGCCACATCATTAACTCGCATCTCTAACATCGTCTCGCACGTTTGTAACGCTTGAAACCGCTACAGCATGTCTCCAGCAATTTCCGTCAAGGCGGCAAGATACAGATCTACCCCCTGTCATGTCAGACCCAAAGAAGACGTTGCCGCCCCTGGTCGAGCTACCTCCCGAGGTACGGCAATTGCCAGAGCAGGGCCAGGTTAGCTGATCCAAACAGCCTCGACCGTCGACGAGTCATGACACGCGTGGCAGGGCTGGTGGAAGCATAATCGAACATGCCGTTGTGCCGCTCGGAAGAATTGGGATCACACGGGGATAAAATCACACGTGTGAATCGGTCCTTCAATGTCGACCTTGTCGGTGAACATCAACGTCTCTCATTGTCATAATTGTGTGCGTATCTATAATCTTAATGATAATCATACAACGAACGCTAAGTAAGGGGGTATCGATCCAGAGCAGAACTCCTGCAGAAACCTTGGAAGGGTTTGGCGATTATCGTGGCGCTGTGCCTGCGCTGTCGCTCTCTATTTTCATCTCCGTCTTTTTTGTGATGACCAGTCTAGTGTCGTCGCTCAAGTGTCTGTACACGTCATCTGCGTCACGTACACTTGATGTGCGGTTTCCCACCCAGACCTCGGCGTCGTGCCTGAGGCCTTCGTGAGGAGGGCGAAAGGTTGGAGGGTCTGCCGATCTGATGATAGATGTCTGTGAAGTGGGAGAGACCTGCCCTGGCTCTGGAGACGGGTTCTTGGACTCGTTTGGTACGCGGCTGCATTGGCGCATCTTGACTCGCGGGGCTCTGTTATCGTCACGGTCGAGCCGACTCATCTGATAGCTCGACGGCTGAGACCCTCCGGACTGAGATTCGATAACGTTGCCATTCCTTGCGTACCGTTTCGCTACGTAGCTCGTCATCAAATCGTTGTTGAAAGGGCGTAAGAAAGGGCCCATGCCGGTGATGGTAAGGGAAATGATGGCATAGCTCATCTGCCACTGATTGGCAACGAGATAGAAGCTGCTTGCGTATGTGACGTTCGTGTCGGAGATCGCTTGGTGGAAGTAGTGGAGTCGAATGGCCGCAATCAAGATAACGGGCAGTCGTGCGGAGAACGCGAAGATAACAAGGGCTTTAGCTCTCCATCGCATATGAAGTGTCCATACGAGCTGGATTGCGATACCAAAAATGAACCCTTCGGTGCAGATATCGAGTGCAGTAATAGCTTGCCATTTGGGCCACTGCAAGTGTACATGTTAGCACTGCACTACCAGGGACTAGGTGCATGACGCTACGAACCATATCACCGCAATCGCCAGCTCTACTTGTGTAAAACTGTGCTGGATTGCAAGGGATGCAAATCAAGATGACCGCAAGAAGTGCCCATCCGGCAGAGGTGGCGAGCATCGTCCAGGATGCAATCTTGTGCCCGCCGCTCGGCGACAATCGCATATACAAAAGCAACACAGAACACTTGGTTGTCCATAGTGTGAGAATGTAGAATATCTGTGAGGCAAACCCTTGCTGTTGTGGTTGTCAGACACGTCTTTGAAGTTGGACTGGTGGGTCGCGCGAGCGGGCGCTGGGGGAGCAGCCGAAACCTTGTGGAAACCTGACGCACCTGTCCGATGTTCTCCAGTCGCTCCAAAGGAATGTCTTCCTGAGGACCACCCAGGCCTAGATGAACGAGCTGGAATATCAGTCCAGTCTGAACAGTGTCCAAGAGCTGTACATGAGATCAGCACCGTGCCGCCGCCATGCATTTAACCTTAAACTCACTGTCGCTGCTGCGAGGAAGTAGTCGTCAGACCTCCACTCTCTGACTTGCAGGCGCAGCCAAACTCGAATGATAAAACACACCCAGACGAAAGCCAGAGTGCACCCAGCGGTAACGACGATCAGTCCACGTTTATCGTTTTCCGTAATTTGGAAGGGCGCTGGTATGACGTCTCCAGCCATGACTGGCGACGAGGGAGACTTGATGGTGTCAGCGAGGCGAGAGAACTCTCATCAGCTGGCGAGGGAGAGCTTGTGTTTGAGTAAGACCTCCAAGGTTGTAAATGTAAGACTGAGTAAGACGCAGGCTCACAAGCAGCAGCTCCACATCCTACTCTTTGCCCTGCGGCATACCCAGCCGGAACAACAACCAATTCCAGCGCAGGGGTACGCTGATACCCGATCTCGAGCATTGTCGGGTCGGACTCCACGAGCGACGGCGATTCATTGGTCTACCATGTCGTACGCGCAAGTACCAAGCGAGCCCATCACGATACAATTTACCCGTACCGAGCTGAATTTGCCATAATGGCGCCTTCTTCTTCGGACGAGTCCAAACGAGCCTATCCTGGCGGACGCGGCGGAAAGTTCTCCCACAAGCGTTGGTCGAAGTTGATCCAGCAGCAGCTCCAAGCGACACAGCAGCTCTTCCGCAGTCATTAGAGTAGTACGCCATACTACATGCACCGAACAATCAAGTGTCTTATCTTCATGTTGTTGACAGGTTGACGAAAATTTCGAGGCCCCCAAGAAAACCCCAAAGAGATCTGCCGACAGGAACCTGATCAGCAGCGCCCTGGTCGCACATAATGCACACTCGAAATCCAAATTTTCTTATCCCTGCAGGCCTCCTGGTATTTGTTAACCGCATGTGACGGACACGGCACGTACGCGAGTGCGTGGTCGCAGACGCGGGATGAACCTCAACCCTCATCCACTTTAAATCATACGCTCCGAGCGGCTCATGCATCTAGCCAAGGGTCCAGCCGTAGCAGCCCCAGCGAGGCTGCAGACGAGTGGCAGCGGGCCGCAGGGGCCGATTGGTCGGCAACCTATACCACCGCCTGAAACTCCCTGGTTCCATTTTGGCACCCCATCCGCGACGTCTCGTTGGCTGATGGCTGGTCGGCTCAAGTGCACATTGCTGGCATCTTGGCCGTTCGCGCATTTCGAATCGCCGGAGCGATGATTCTAGTGGCGGCATGGGTTGCACGGTGTTCAACCTCGACTTATCCCAAGAACAGAGGAGCTACTCCCGCATGACTTTTCACATCGAATTTGATCGAACGTTTCTTTTCCATCTTCCTTCCAATCGTGGCGCTCACCTGCACTCGCGCGCCTGCAAGTGATCGAACGATGGGTTCTTCGTACGACAGTTCGGTGGTTGTGCCCAAGGAGGCCAGCCCAACATCACACCGTCACCAGGACAGTTTGGACTACGCAGAGACCGGCGATGAGTACCACAGCTCTATCCAGGGCCACACACGGGCGGACAATCGCGACATGCAGCGCATGGGAAAGATCCAAGAGCTGAGGAGAAACTACCGCCCTTTATCAGCACTTGCATTTACGGTCATCCTCCAGGGTGTATGGGAGGTTCTCTTGACGTAAGTATCTGTCGCGTCTTGCGACTCGGTGCAACAGTCCTAACAGCTCGAAACAGTGCGACGTACCAAGGTCTTCTTGACGGAGGGCCAGCAGGTCTTATCTGGAGTTTCGTCTGGACATGGTTTGGCTTCAGCATGGTCATGCTGTCTCTCGCAGAGATGGCCTCGATGGCACCGACCGGTCAGTATTACTGGAGTAACACGGTTTTGTACCTTGATCATGCTGACATACCCTAGCCGGCGGTCAGTACCACTGGGTATCGGAGTTCGCCCCTGCATCTATGCAGAGGTCGCTGAGTTACTTCACCGGATGGATGTCAACCCTCTCATGGCAGGCTGGCACAGCCTCAGGTCCTTTCCTGGTTGGAACATTGATCCAGACTTCTGCCACTGTCATGTATCCTGACTACGTTGCCACCAGCTGGCAGGGTACTCTCATGGTCATCGCTGTGACCATCCTGGTATGGGCACTGAACGTTTACGGTTCCAAGGCTATGCCTCTGTTCCAAAACGTCATGTTGATGGTCCACGTCTTTGGTTTCCTGGCCATCATCATTGTCTTCTGGACCTTGAACCCCAGGAACACAGCTGAAGTTACCTTCACACAAATCACCAACGGTGGTGGCTGGAGCTCGACCGGTCTGTCTTTGATGGTTGGCCAGATCTCTGCCATTTACGCTTGTATCTGCTCTGATGGTGTTGCTCATTTGGCCGAAGAGGTCAAGGACGCTGGCAAAACTGTCCCCAGGGCTATGATCAACGCCTACCTCATGAACGGACTTCTCGGTCTCACCTTCCTGATCAGCTACATGTTCATGATCACCGACCTTGACGCCGCTCTTGAGGCTGACTACCCTCACATCTGGGTCTTCCAGCAAGCCGTCGGCCCCGGTGGTGTCGTTGCCCTGAACGCCATTCCCACAGTTCTCATCTTTGCCGGTACTCTCACTTACAACTTGTCTACTTCCCGTCAAACTTGGGCTTTCGCTCGTGACCACGGTCTGCCCTTCAGCAACTGGATTGGCAAGGTCGACAAGAAGCTCGATAACCCCGCCAACTCTGTTACGTTCACTTGCATCATCACAATTCTTCTTTCTCTCATCAACATTGGATCCGACACTGCTTTCAATGCCAGTAAGTTGTGTTCTTATCCCTGCAATATGCAGATGAGCTAACCCATGACAGTCATCTCCCTTAACGTCGTGTCTCTCATGATCACCTATGTCTTCTCCATTGGCTCGGTCCTCTACCGCCGTATCACCGCCCCCGCGACGCTCCCGGTCTGTGCCTGGTCACTTGGGAGGTGGGGTGTGCCCGTCAACCTCGCCGGTGTGCTGTACGCAATCCACGCGTTCTTCTGGTGTTTCTGGCCAGACAGCACACCCACGACTCTGGAGGGCTTCAACTGGGCGTCCGTCATGTTTATCGGCGTCGCTATTCTCAGCATGATTGACTATGTTCTGCGTGCTCGCAAACACTACAAGGGTCCTGTTGTGCTTGTTGAGGGCTGGAAGGGAGAGTGAAGGAAGAGATCGGGCGATTGTGCTGAAGAAGAGCAGTTAGAGCTGCTTGAAAGAACGTTCGTGGATGGTGATTGATTCACAGGTAACTTGTAAGACTTATAATAGATGTGCGACACGGCGATTTGCCGAATAAATACCCATGGCCTTTGAGCCTACTCCTGGAAACGCCTCTGCCGTATTCCTATCAAGTGAGAAATACAGAGATCTTAGTACTTGGAAACATCTCATACGACCGCTGTTTTGAACTCTGGAGATCCAACAATGTCCTCCTGTGGAATATCGAGGAGGAGCGGAGTCGAGTCGGTGTTGAGACCATGTGTCAGATCTCCCGCCTCGTCCAGCCCATCAAGCACTTCCAGGGGTTCTTTCTCATCCTCATTGCCGCTGATAAGACCATCCACCTTCATCTTCTTAACGGTCTCGTACGTAGCAACACCAAAGTTACTCGTTCTGCTCAGGATCGTCTTTGGGTTGATGTAGTCTAGATAGTGGCTCATGGAAATTCCATGCAGCAAATAAGTGGACGAAAAGTCCATCTCCCACTCCGCTCGTCTTCTTCTGTTCAGCACGACATTCTCGTATAGCTCCATTGGGTTTGTGGTGTTTACGAGCACGGGCTCGGGCGATGATTGGCCAGGTTGGGGCTTGAAGAGAAGATCGGCGCTGTCCTGGGACCAGTGCGTAGGTGCAAAGGAATTACGGTCGAGGATGAGGACTTCGTTGGGAATGGTGACAAGGTGTTCGGCGATTGTTGTCATGCTATGGAGGTTCAATGCCCATGCGCCGTTGAAGCCAGCATGTTGCTCCCGCACGATGATGCGTGCCATCAGGCTGTCGGGCTTCGTGAGGAACGCGCCATTGCTGATCGTACCATTCACCAAGTCGTCCTCAGCTGTACCTTCGTACTGACGGCTGCCAACGAAGGCAAAGCCAGCATTTAGGAGCGGAGTGAGAGGCCGAAGGGGCACGACGTCCCAGTCAAGGTAAATGCCACCGATCTTCGCAATTGTATCCCAGCGGATGAAGTCTGACTTGTGTTGGACAGCGCTGATGCGCTGATTCTCGTTGGGCCCGGCGAAGTTGGGAAAATAAACTTCGTTCCATCGCAAGACATCCGGGAATGTATTGATGACTGCGCGTGTCCATCGGTCGCCACGTACACTCGCGTTTCGGATTTCCGTCTCGCTGTAGTCGGTGTGGATGTATATCTGCATCGGCTTGATGTACATAACCGATGCAAAAAGGGTGAGGAAGCTTGCGAAGGGAAACCTCAAGGATGAACTATCATCTTTCTTGATGGTAACGAAATGGATAATGCTGGGTATGGGATCATCTTTCGACAGTGGACGGAACTTCAATATCCCGAAGCCTCTGCGCCCTTCAACTGGCTCAAGAGGAGCCATGGTTATAACAAATGTGATGAGAATGCATATTGCAATTGCAATCTTGAGGCCGACTCGCGAGCGTACCAGAGGTGGCAGTGGGCTGAGTGGCATGTAGTCATTAGACCTGTGAAAGATGCTTAGCGAGCGAATTTGGCTCAACATTGTGACAGGTAAAGATAAGCAATGTACGAGAGACTGTGGTGTGTCGTGGGGAAGAAGGTGGTGACAATAAGGAAGCCGAGGCAAGGGAGTGCAGTGGCTCAAGGAATGTCAGGCGCGTAGTCGATGGAATGAGACACTCACCAGGCTATACAAAGGGTTTTACCCCGAAGAACGAGATCACTTACATGATTCATCTTGACTTAATAGAGCTCCAAATGATTCCATTGATCCAGGCTTCTCTCTAAGAGGCGCTACAGATCAACAGCCTTCCTAGCGATGCACTTTCGAGAGTCAGAAGAACGCCACATTGCACGAGTGGTCCGGTCTAAGTCGATATAGTGTTGGAGTCAGCTAAGACTAGACGCAGCTATAGGGTGGATCTGGAGGGCTACATTGCTGCTTCCGCTCAGTAAAGATAGGATGCTGTCAGCCCTACCATGGCGGCAACAGCGACCGAAAGCTTGCCGCAAAACGATCTGTTGTAACCCAACATGGAAGCAGCTTCAAGTGGCTATTGCGACCCTGTCGCTGTCATACACCGTAAGTGTCTGAGCTGTCGTGATCTGCGGCCGTATTAAAGATCATTCTAAAAGACCCAAGCTCTTTTGACGTTTGTAGCGCACGACAACTGCCACAAAATGAAAGCCGCACCGTGAATACTTAGCTGTAAGCGTCTCCGTGTACCGAGTTTGGTTGGACAGATGTCATCTGGGTCGAAGGCGTCGATAGCAAGGGAACCAGCGGGATCGAAAGTTTGGGTGAGTAGCTTAAAAGCGAAGACAGTGTTACGCTCGGCCTCAGCTGCCGACTACCCAATTAAATACTTGCTCTTGAATTCTCACGCACCTTTCCCTGAGCTAATGCGATCTATGTTGTCGCCGAGGACTCTGAAGTGATCCTGCTTGATGTTGTCGAAGGTGAATTAACCAAGCGATAGGACACGTCAAACTGGTCTCTCGCACCTTTGCCTCGAAATTTAATGCAAATAAAGGGACATCATGGGATACTGGAAGCTTTCCATATGGTAGTGTTGTACACGACTTTCGCGTCTACAATTTGTATGTCCGTTTCAGGGTCATCATGAACGCTCCGTTACGCAGACACGATTTTGATCAAGTATATTCTGGAAATACATGCAACTCCCTAACAGTGACGGCACTGCGACTACTCCTTCAGCTCTAAGTGTGCGATCTTTCTTTCAAGAGCCCCAATATTCATGCCATCTGTGCCACTTCCCCGACCTTTGAGTAACAGCTGGTAGAGATGACGGGCTTTCATGTTCTGTCCAGCCCGATAATCACGCAGAAAATGCTTCACCTTCGCGATACGCTCCGCTTCTTCTTTCACGTTACCCTGGGAAGCAGCAGCTGGTGCCCTTTGCAGGAACTCGATTGCTGTACGAAGATTGTTCGTCTACGTAAGCGAAACCTGGCCGAGATCCGCGAGCATCTTGATGAAGCTGTCGCGTCCGACCGGCGGGGGGAGGCCTGGGAGACGATCTTGTGAGATCATGGAGAGATACCTATCCTCTGGTGCAAGCCCGCATGGAGCATTCTCCGGTTCGGCGATCCATGACATCTGCTCCAATGCATCTTCCTCGTCTAGTCTGAGAGCTTCAGCGATGCCGGAGTTCCACCACTCAGTATCCCCGACTATACGCATGAGTTCAAGTTGGCTGTAGTGTACTGATCGCGCCGTGGCTCTCTCTGCAATGACGTATCTCTCATTAAGTTCATGCTCGATTTCATTCATGATGCTCTGGAAACCGCTCTGGATTTCTTCAACGGACTGATACTGCATCTTGACCATGAGCTCACGGAGAGGTTCGAGAGCTTTGGCGGTAGAGGTTTCGTTGCAAAGTGGCAGCATTTGGAACGTGCTGTGAGATGAGGATATCACGATTGAAGTCCGAGATGTGGCGACCAGTTATACTTTACAAGCGCTGTACATTCCTTTGAGGAGCAAGCAGTACTGTTTGGTCACCCTTTCATGTTACATGATTGCTCTGTTGGTCTTTATGCATGCGGCAAGGAGGGCGTAGAAGTGTGTCGTTCAGGGTGGTTGCTACTAAAAGCGTCAACCGGTGCAAATATAACGAATCGTACGAGAGACTTGGAATCAAACTCCCGTGAAAAGAGCCCACATGATGAGAAGACCAGCACATCACGCTGGGAAACGAACAGGGGTCTGTGGAGAGGGGATTGAGGGATCCAAACAGAGTGTGAGGCAGCTCGGCACGGTCCACAGAGCTAAGCTTGCCCCGGAGACCAGACATCACCGCGTTCAACCACTGATTCTAGACGCATCTCCACCAGCACTCCCCACCACTTACACCTCCATTCCCCAAGCTTACCGCCCTCTGCTCTGAACTGCTCAAGCTCAACCAACCGCTGCACCGACACGAGCAGCTCTATCCTCCGCAAACATGCCTCAACAAGGTACGGCGCATTCGCAGCTCGGCGCGTCGCGCTCTCTCGAGACGGGCTTCACATGACTGACCAAGCTACAGGACCGAGAGCTTTCTCGCAGAAAGACTTGCCACCATCAGTTGAGTCCGCATACTACCGGAAATGCATCGAATTGCGCCGGCGCATAACCGACATTGAAGAGAACAACGATGGCACAAGACAGCGCATTCAGCGCTTGAATCGCGGCATTCAGAAGATGCGTCTTGAGCGCGCCTTCCTTCTTGATCAGCTGCAGAAGCACCAAGAATATAACATGGACGACTCGGACCGCAGCTCCAGCCCGCCGCCAACACCAACAGACAAGCCGCTCCGCAGCAAGCGCAGTCACAGGAAAGGCTCCCCAACAGCCGCAGGCGCTGATGTCACACCAGCAACAGCACGCACAGGAGCCCCCCATGCAGCCTCACCTGGCGAACACGGCACTCACCTCACCATCTCGCACCCTCACGCCGTAAACCCCATGTCAAGCGCTCAGAGCACGCCCGACCCTTCCCGACACACAAACCCTTTCTTCAGCTCCATCGGCGCATCAGGATCCCCACACGCCTCCCACGCCGTGAACGGGAACCAGAACGCGCTGCCGCCGCTGCACTCCCTGCCAGGCATGCAGCCACAGGCTCAGCAGACACCCACACCGCGCGCATACTTCGATCCAGCGTACGATACCGAGCGCCCGACACCCGCGCCCGCGGAAAGCGAGGGGGGGAGAGCGCGCGCGTACTCTGGAGCTCAGCCGCCACAGCACGGCGAGGCACCACAGAACGGAGATGCAGAGATGCGAGATGCTGGGTACCCGGCGCCAGGAACGAACCAGTAGATTTGGCAGGACCCCAGGATCACAATGGGATGGTTTTATGGTACAGCAACCGCTCATAGGCCAAGGGCTACCTCCTCAGGGAAGCGGTCATGGCAGCCGATCACGAGATCGCGGTGATCCATGAGCCATGTGTAGCCCATCTTCCCAGCGAAAGACGTGAACGAAATGCGGGCTTGTGCACGTCCGAGAGAGATTGCTTGAGTTGAGCATCTTCACAGGTCGATAGGTTCAGAGCGCGTACTCCTCTACAGTGAGTGCAGCAAGGCGTTCACAGGATGATAATTGGTCGTTTCAGGGCATGGCTACAGCGGCAGCGTGGCCTACATCTGTATCACTAAGCAATTGGGATAGATATGAGTAATGATTTCGAAGAGCCTTGCAATCATGTTTCGGTGCTTGCGCTGCGATAAGTGGCTGGCTTGTAAAAGTCCAGCACTGCCACTGGGCCCACAAGCTAGTGAAAGCTTGTCCTTTTGCACCGCCATACCCTGGGACCCTGCGGGATGGAAACAGATTAGCTCTGTGGATCTCCGTACCAATTATACAGACATCAGGTCGATCACCAGCGTGTGTACGCGTCGCAGACGAGTCAGTGTTGCATTCACGACTCATTTCAGACTGCCTGGAATTCAAGGCACAGGAGAAATGGATTGAGGATATAGAGTCGTCTCCCGGAGACGTTGGTAAGGAGTAAGCAAACTGGGTCTTGCGAGCAATCGAATTGGCCCCAAGATATGAAACCCGCTCAATTACTCGTTGCAATCAGATCTTGGCCGTGATACCGTCATGGTATGCGTAATCATCCAAACATGCGTTTCCGCCGCTTATTTCTGCATCATGAGCTGGACGAACTCGTTGTCTGTGGAATATTAGCCTGGTTTTGGGTCTTGCGGGACGGTAGTCCTACAGTCAATGCGACCATCACCGTCCTGATCAGCCTCCCTGATCATCTCATCGACCTCGTCGTCGGTGAGCTTCTCGCCAATGGAGGTCATGACGTGGCGCAGCTCAGCAGCGGAGATGAAGCCGTTGTTGTCGCGGTCAAAGACCTTGAAAGCTTCCCGGATCTCTTCCTCAGAGTCGGTGTCCTTCATCTTGCGGGCCATCATGGTGAGGAATTCTATTTGGGAATCAGTCCGGCGCCCCCAATTGACATAGTTGCGGCCATACCAGGGAAGTCGATGGTGCCGTTGTTGTCGGCGTCGACCTCGTTGATCATGTCCTGCAGCTCAGACTCGCTGGGGTTTTGGCCGAGCGAGCGCATGACGGTGCCGAGCTCCTTGGTGGTGATCTGACCTGTAGATCCACATTGTCAGCTATGCGCTGTTGAAGGCGTTGGTTCGGTGGTGGTGCTGCTCAGGGGCGCAGCAGCCCTCGATGCTAGCCTCACCACGCACTCGTGGCATTTGTCGTGCATGTGAAGAGGAGGCGCCGCGAAAAATCGGCCTCCGTCGTGCGATCGTGCTGTTTAGGGGGTACTAACCATCGCCATCCTTGTCCTGTTCGCAAAGTTATTAGCGGTGTGTTGTTGACAGAGGTGTAAGCTCCCAGGCCGCCAGGCAACGAGGCGCCGCACCAGGGTATGAAAATACTTACGAAGAGGGAGAATGCCTCCTTGAACTCGGAGACTTGCTCCTCGGTAAGAGAGTCAGCCTGCGATGTCGTGTTAGCACATTGTCTCGAGTCCTGCCAGCAGGCTGGCTCTGTGTTGATTTCCGAGGCGGGGTATGGAGCGGGAGGGCAGCGCGGGGCTCACACACCATGTTAATTGTGTGGGGTGATTTGTGGAGGGAGAGAGAAGTAAAGCGGGAAATAACCGGCAGATGCGTGCAGGCTACTGTATGGGTATATAAAGGCCCGGTGTTGTGTGAGGAGGAAGTCTGGTTTGCGGCTGGGAGAGTTGGCCTGGTGGAGCTGGAGCTGGATCTGACAGGGAGCAGATTGGCACTCCAGGGCTTAGCGGCACTTGTACGGAAGGAGCAGCCAGGCCAGCTCCATGGTGCGACATCGACCGTCAAGGCGACCATCACCATCTTCGAGATCCAGCTCGCTCGCGCGCTCTGTAAATTCCTTCGAGCTTGCCACTGCCATGACAGAGTCGCATTGAAGCTCGCCAATCCATCATGTGGCGGGACCGCACCAACCTGTACGCTGCGCAGCTGTGCACTCGATGTTTACGCGCTGACGTAGCCTGTATAGCTTTATATCTTACCGCCAATCCTACTCACATCACCCACAAAAGAAGACGCGCTATGGCGGTCCTAGCTCGAACGGCTTCGGCGACGGCAGGCGCATGTCTGAGGAGAGGCAGGGGCTTATGTCTAGTGGTGCCTACGAAGATGATGGCGATGCGGTGATCGAAATGGATCTGCTGCCTCCACGCTGGCTCGACGTGCAAGACGAAATCACAGACCATCTCGTCGAGATAGCAAAGCAAACGCGCAAACTCGACCAGCTGCACCAAAAGCATGTGCTCCCAGGCTTCGATGATGAAGATGTGAAGAAGAGGGAGGAGCGCGAGATCGAGCAGCTCACGCAGGAGATTACAAGAGGCTTCCAAAGATGTCAGCAGGCTATCAAACGAATCGAGATGATGGTGCGCGAAGCAAAACAGCAAGGCAACATCAATTCAGGCGAGGAGGTCATGGCTCAGAATCTGAAGATCTCTCTGGCTACCAGAGTTGGCGAAGTGAGCGCAATGTTCCGCAAGAAGCAGTCGGCGTACCTGAAGAGTAAGTGGGACACAAATGTACCTTCGATGTCTGTGTCAGCTAACTCGAGCAGAACTCAAAGACCTTGGGGGCTTCGCCTCTCCATTCCGGTCGGCGACGCCTGTTCAGAATCCCTACAACGACCCTGCAATGCAAGATGCAGATGCCGATCGATCCCTTGCCCAGTCCACCTCCCTTCAAACGAAGCAGCAGCGCATACGTCGGGACCCCAATGAAACGATGATCGCCCAGCGTGAACGCGAAATCGAGGACATTGCGCAAGGCATCATTGAGCTGGCCAACATCTTTCAGGAGCTTCAGACGATGGTCATCGACCAAGGCAGTATGCTGGACCGTATCGACTACAATGTGGAAAACATGAACAGAGACGTGAAGGAGGCAGACAAAGAACTAAAGGTAGCTTCCGGTTACCAGCAGAGGAGCATGAAAAGGAAAATCATGTTACTGCTGGCTATACTAATCGCGGGTGTGTTCATCTTGCTTTCTTTGAAGCTGGGCACCAGAAGCAGCTCACCGGCACCGGCTGCTCCAGCGGTGCCAGACGAAGAGCCACCGATGAAGGCATTTCTGATCAGACGTCAATCCTCGGCACCACCGACAAGTCGAAACTGGCGACGGAAAAGACGACTATGGAAAGGTCCGATGGACGATGCTTTTACCCATTGAGTTCTGACAAAGTCCTTGATATGTTCCAATACAGCGATCTACGTTCTTCTAGCCGTGCATATCTTGCTTGATGATCTGTCCAACTCTGATAATGCTTGCTACGAGATTGGAGATATGCCAAAAAAACCAGTACTGCGCCTCGTTCGGTACGCAGTCTTGTGCGCTTTTCGTACTGCTATTTTGAGCACAGCTCAGCTCTCTGTGCCACTCCACCCATACGACGGCAGCCGCTGACGATGCAGGGGTCTATGGACTATCGTTACAAACCATGAACCAGCGCACAGGGAACAGGACACGAGGACACGTTTGTTGTTGTTGAGCAAAAGTTTTGACAACTTGTCTGAACGATGATCAACGATGTCGGCTCTGGCTCACCTGACACAGGTCTATATAATGTTGAGACTACTAATGACTATCTTCACTTGAGGAGGAAGAAGCGCAGAGCTTTTGGCGAAAGGTGGTCTCAGCTTCGAGAGGTGGAGACTGACTTGGCGCTGGGCGCCGCAACGTAACGTCGAATGGGCTGCAGGCATCAGCAAATGCAATTGCGCGGCACAGTAACACTGGTGAAGTGCTCGAGGAGGCAGCGTGCAAAAACATCAGCGTCTGCGCGCATGAAGCTGCTGTGAAAGGCTCTCGGGCATTACCAGCTAGGACAGCGCCGCACTTCAGGTCTCCACGGTCGCGCTTGCTGCATGTTAGGCCAGGGTCGGCACTGCCTCACGAATGACAGCGTCCGAGCGTGCCTGCCTTCTGAGATCCCCAGCCCGCCAAAAGTCCCCGAAACGTTGAATTCGCTCATGAGACGTGGAGCCATTCGAACGTCTTGCCGCACCCTCATACCACTCTTTTAGAGATTGGAGTCGACAACAAACGCGCATTCCTCGCGAACCGCTACGCCGGCCAAGCGCATTACTATTCCAGGATAGCTGACGCAGCTCCGCAACACCTCCGCCCACGCCCGCAACTCGACGCAACGCGCATATTGAGGACGGTCCTCGGAAGAGCTGGAAGACCTGCAGGAGCTTGGACAGCAGCAGAGCTGCGCGCATAGAGCCTCACACAGTTCACGGCCGCAATGGCCGGCCGGCCTGGAGGTGGACAGCCGTCTCACAACGAGAACCTGATCGACTTCGATGAACCGCAACCGCAATATTACTCTGGCGCTCGGCCGCCCGTGAACGACGACGACCTTCTGGATCGCTTCGATATCGACCACTCGGACACTGCGCCGCAGGGGAGACCATCGGTGTCCTATGATGACTTTGTTGGTGGAGGCAGACCGAACACCTCGAACCTGCCAGGAGGGCCTGGCGCACCGGCAGGACAGGCGCCGTACTTGCAAGGAGGGAATCGAGCCTACTCGCAGACATCCGATCTGAACAACTACCAACGCTATTCTGACGCCGACATACCCATTGACGACGATGGCCGTTCAACGCAAGGCTACTATGCCACCGGCGGCGCGTTCGACCCAACATCTCCGGGGCTACAACGAGGCGCTTCCAAGAAGAACAACAACAGAAATAGTATTCTGAGTCTTGGTGGAGGCCTCACTGGTCGCGTTAAGAACATGTTAGGTCGGAACAATGAGTACTCGGAGATGGATCTGCCGTTGACAGAGCATGCGGCGCAACAGGGTCAGTCAGGCACAAGCACGTACGACGATGGGCAATCAGCGAAGACAAAAAAACGCACTTCAGGCACATTCAAGTTTGGATTTGGGAGAGGAGCGCCGGACCCATCGACTCTCGGACCCAGGATGATCCAGCTCAACAACCCCCCTGCCAACGCCGCTAACAAATACGTCGACAACCACATTTCCACAACCAAGTACAACGTTGTCACCTTCTTGCCCAAGTTCTTGTACGAACAATTTTCGAAATACGCCAATTTGTTTTTCTTGTTCACTGCCGTTCTGCAACAGATACCCGGAATCTCGCCAACATCGAGGTACACCACCATCGTTCCACTGTTTATTGTGTTGTTGGTTTCCGCAGTCAAAGAATACATCGAAGACTACAGGCGTAAACAGTCCGACTCGCAGCTCAACAATTCAAAAGCCCAGGTGCTTAGGGGGTCCTCGTTCGAAGATACCAAATGGATCAACGTTGCCGTCGGCGACATTATTCGAGTCCAGTCTGAATCGCCTTTCCCTGCTGATCTCGTCCTGCTGGCGTCGTCCGAGCCAGAAGGTCTTTGCTACATCGAGACAGCCAATCTCGACGGAGAGACCAACTTGAAGATCAAGCAAGCGATCCCAGAAACAGCTGACTATGTCAGCCCTTCTGATCTTGGTAGGCTCGGTGGCAAAATCCGGTCCGAGCAGCCGAACAGTAGTCTGTATACCTACGAAGCGACGTTGACAATTGCAGCTGGAGGCGGCGAGAAAGAGTTACCGCTACAACCTGATCAACTTTTACTACGTGGTGCTACGCTTCGAAACACGCAGTGGATCCATGGCGTAGTCGTCTTCACCGGCCACGAGACCAAACTTATGAGAAATGCTACGGCGACGCCTATCAAAACGACCGCGGTTGAGAGGATGGTCAACAAACAGATTCTGATGCTTGTGGTTATCCTTGTCGGTCTCAGCGTCGTCAGTTCCATTGGTGATGTGGTCATTCGTTCGACTCGAGCCAAGAATCTTGAGTACCTGCGTTTGGAAAACTTCAATGGTGCTAAGCAATTCTTCTCGGATCTGCTCACATACTGGGTCTTGTACTCGAATCTGGTGCCCATCTCGCTCTTCGTTACTATTGAGCTGGTCAAGTATTACTTGGGTTCGTTGATCGACTCTGATCTCGATATTTACTATGAGCCCTCGGATACACCCGCCAACTGCCGAACATCATCTCTCGTGGAGGAGCTTGGGCAGATCGAGTATATCTTCTCTGACAAGACGGGCACTCTGACGTGTAACGTGATGGAGTTTAAGCAAGCATCGATTGCTGGAATTCAGTACGCAGACGAAATACCTGAAGACAGGAGAGCTACGGTCGAAGACGGAGTTGAGGTTGGCATTCACGACTTCAAGCAACTCGAGAACAACCGTCAGACGCACCAGAACAGGTACATTATCGACCAATTCCTTACACTGCTCTCCACCTGCCACACTGTCATCCCAGAGCGGGGTGGCGAGAAGGACAAGATCAAGTATCAAGCCGCATCACCTGACGAGGGTGCCTTAGTCGAAGGCGCTGTAACACTTGGCTACAAATTCACAGCAAGGAAACCTCGCGCTGTCATCATGGAAGTCGATGGACGATCGAAAGAGTACGAGTTGCTGGCCGTATGTGAGTTCAACTCGACCAGGAAGCGTATGTCTACTATTTTCCGCACACCAGAAGGCAAGATCGTCTGCTACTGCAAGGGTGCAGACACTGTTATTCTCGAACGCTTGGCCAAGGAGAACAACCCGCATGTTGAAGTGACTTTGACTCATCTCGAGGAGTACGCTGCTGAAGGTCTCCGAACGCTTTGTCTAGCCATGCGTGAGGTCTCCGAGTCCGAATTCCAGGAATGGTGGCAGATTTTCAACACGGCACAGACCACTGTCAGCGGTAACCGCGCCGAGGAGCTTGACAAGGCCGCTGAGCTCATTGAGCACGACTTCACTCTTCTTGGAGCAACTGCAATTGAGGACAAGCTGCAAGACGGTGTACCAGATACGATCGCCACCCTGCAATCTGCGGGAATCAAGATCTGGGTTTTGACCGGCGACCGGCAGGAGACGGCCATCAACATCGGCATGAGTTGCAAACTGATCAGCGAAGACATGAGCTTGCTCATCATCAACGAGGAATCAAAGGAAGCAACAAGAGACAACATCCGTAAGAAGTACAACGCGATAATGAGTCAGGGCCATGGCGGCGCCGAGATGGACGTTTTGGCCTTGGTCATCGACGGCAAGTCTCTCACATATGCGCTCGAGCGTGACCTGGAGAAGGAATTTCTGGACCTGGCTGTCAGATGTAAGGCTGTCATCTGCTGTCGTGTCTCTCCACTTCAGAAAGCTCTCGTTGTCAAGCTCGTGAAGCGTCATCTCAAGGCCATTCTACTTGCCATTGGTGACGGCGCAAACGATGTTTCGATGATCCAAGCTGCCCATGTGGGTGTTGGTATCAGCGGTATGGAAGGTTTGCAGGCAGCAAGAAGCGCTGATATCTCTATCGGTCAATTCCGGTACTTGCGCAAGCTGCTTTTGGTCCATGGGGCCTGGAGCTACCAGCGTGTCAGCAAGGTCATTCTTTACTCCTTCTACAAGAACATCGCCATGTTCATGACGCAGTTTTGGTACTCGTTCCAGAATGCCTTCTCCGGTCAGATCATCTACGAGTCGTGGACACTTACGTTTTACAACGTCTTCTTCACCGCTGCGCCGCCCTTTGTACTCGGCATTTTCGACCAGTTTGTCAGCGCTCGACTGCTCGACCGCTACCCGCAGCTCTACCGCCTCAGCCAGTCGGGTGTGTTTTTCAAGATGCATTCCTTCTGGTCTTGGGTTGCAAACGGCTTCTACCACTCGCTCATTCTCTATTTTGGCGCTCAAGCCATCATCCTGAATGACTGGCCGCAATGGGACGGTCGAAACGCTGGTCACTGGACATGGGGCGCAGCTGCGTACACGGCCAACTTGGCCACTGTACTCCTCAAGGCCAGCCTGATCACCAACATCTGGACCAAGTACACCGTTCTCGCCATCCCCGGGTCTTTCCTTCTCTGGTTCATCCTCATGCCCCTCTACGCTACCGTGGCGCCCATGGTCAACATCTCCAACGAATACATCGGCGTCATTCAGCGTCTGTTCCCCGACCCCCGCTTCTGGGCCATGGTCCTCGTGCTGCCCCCGCTCTGTCTGATCCGCGACTTTGCCTGGAAATACGCTAAGCGCATGTACTTCCCGCAGAGCTACCACCACGTCCAGGAGATTCAAAAGTACAACATTCAGGATTACAGACCGAGGTATGTTGTCCGCTACTGATTACACGTAAAAAAGGTAGGCTAATGTTATTGTAGAATGGAGCAGTTCCAAAAAGCCATCCGCAAGGTCCGACAAGTCCAGCGCATGCGCAAGCAACGCGGGTACGCCTTCTCGCAGACAGACGAGAGCCAGGCCCGCGTGCTGCAGGCGTACGATACGACACAGCAGCGTGGCAGGTACGGCGAGATGGCGAGTTCGAGGAAGTAAGATGTTGCTTTTGTATTGGGGCGTTGGCTGCGACGACACGATGGAATGAATAACTTGTTTTGGGGTCCCAGTGAGCTAGCTGGGAACGGTAGCGTAGTGTGATTATTTACAGTAGGACATTTAGTCGCGAAAGGACAGCAACGGTGGTGGTGTCTTGGACGATGGTTCCGCCGTTTCTCAAGCGATGTCTTGATTCATGTCTGATATCTAATCGTCGCCTCTGAGAAACCCTCCACCGCCAAACTTGGCGCGATGCGTCTTCCCTATTCTCGGCTTCCCCTTGGCCTGCTGTCCCTGACGGCCCTTCAACCACGCCTCCCTCACACCCTTTGTGTTCCTGCTCACCTTGGGCGGCAGCACCCTATTCTGCTGGCCCAGGACAGCAACATGGTGCTTCCCCACCCTCTTATCCTTGGGCGCTTTGCCGCTCTGCTCGAGGAACTTGATGTGGCGATTCAGCTTCTGCCTCCTCAGCTCTTCCTCTGTCCTGCCGCGGGTCTCTGGCGGCGGGGTCGGGGGCCGCACGTCGCCTAGGGAAGCGAGCAGGGAGTCTGGGAGGAGAGACGGGAGGGATGTGCGGTCGATTGCCGTGGGGGTGGGGTCCTCGTCGATTTCAGCGACGGCGGAGAGGCGCGCGGCTTTCTTTGCGCGGGCGGCTGCTTTTTGTGCTTTGAGTAGGTCGCGCTCGCGCTTGGCGGCTTGTTCGGCGGCGATGCGTTGTTCGCGGGCGAGGCGCTTTTTGAGGTCTTTCGCGGACTGTGCGGCCAGGGCGCGCGAGGTGTCTGCGTGGGCGGCGGCGGCTTGGGAGGCGGCGGCTGAGGTGGTGACTATTTCTGGCGCCTCGTCCGAGTCGGAGCCCGAGTCTGCGTCGTCGTCGCCGTCATCGAGGGCGGGTGTGGGCGCGGGGACGGGTGCTTCGTAGCGCGTGTGGCCTTTGGCGTTCACGGTGGGCTCTTCGCTGCCGAAGCGGACGTGAGCCTTTGGTGCAGCAGCGGCCGTGGGCGAGGCGGCGGCGCTCTCTTGTGTGGAGGAGGGGATCTCGGCTGGGACAGTGTCCGTCTGCGTCTGCGTCTGCGTCTTCTTGGGGCGCCCGCGGGCCTTCTTTGCTGCGGCGGGCGTTGCGCTCTTGGCTGCGCTTGGTGGGGGCGAGCCGTCGAGGGCCTTCTTGCTTGTGAAGGGCGTCACGAAGGCGGCCTCGGACGAGGCGGGCTCTGGTGTGTGGAAGCCGTCTTCTTTTGCGGGCGACGAGGGCTCGACGACGACCTTGGGGCTCGAGCGGCGGCGGATCGCGAGCGGACTCGCCTTGTCTGCCGTGTCGTCGCCAGCCTCTTCGGCCGATTCCTGTGCATCGCCATCGCCATCGCCATCGCCATCGCCATCGCCGTCGCCGTCGCCGCCTTTCCGCGGCGTCGACCGCAGCGTCCGCGTGACCTCGACCGTCGTCTTCCGCTGCCGCTTCGCCTGCGTGGGCGTGTCCAGCGCCTCGAGCTCCCTCTTGCCGACCGTCTTCTTGGCAGAGCTGGCCGGCGTTGCAGCCATGCCAGGCGTCTCGGTTCCGCGGCGCGTTGTGACCATGGTGAGCGTCTCTGTGTGTGTGCGTGTCTCTGTGCCTGCGTCGGCGTCTGTGTCTGTGGGCGCCGGGTCGCTTGTCGGGACTTCAGGGACTTCCTCGCGTGCCTCGCTTGATCGTCCTTGGTACGACGGGGTCCGGCTTATGGCTCTCTTTGCAGCACCGAAAAGCTGCGCAAACATGATATGGGCGCGGGCGGACCCAGAAAAAGTTAGAGTAGCGCCGCTGCAGCAAAGCGGGCCTCCTCGGAAGAGCCAAGACTGACCCTAGCGCTGCTGACTAAGCTAATGCCTTCACCATGCGCCGTCTGTCTTGAAATGCATCATCGTGAACCTGATGTCTTCGTCTCGGGCATTGGCTCGTTCTGCGAGCCGCTTGTCTCGGTCGAATGTGTGTGCATTCTGCCGTGCGCGGCAGTTTGCCCCAGCTGCACGCAGTGGTGACTTCTCAATACCTGCAGTCACCTCACCGTCCAGCACGTTCAGACGAAACTATGCACAGAAGCTGGACGTGAAGAGACTACGCGAAGATGTGGACAAGAGGTCACGGCTGGGCTGGTACAAGATGACCAAAGGCCAAAAAATCCTCCTTCTCGAGCCTCACGTGGCAGAAGCCATCTACAACGACTTCGTAGCCCACAAAGACCGCAAAGACTACGGGAAGCTCGTCAGGCAGCTCATGACAAGTTGGTCCACAACAATCTTCCCATCCATCGTTGCTGATCCATCCAGAATACAACGTCACATCTGAGCACATCTCCGGCCTGGCCCTAATGACCTTCTCCATCCCCGACCTCTCAGACCCCCAGAAACGCGCCATGCTCCCACCCAGCCCGCACAAACCAAACGCAGGCCTCCTCCTCCAAGGCTGCGCAGAAATCGAGGACCCCCTAGCCATCAAACACACCCTAACCGCCGTCTACCTCAACACCCACACCACCTCCCCCAACGCCCGCGACGTGGCGCTCCTATTCCCCCGCTCCGAAATCACAAAATACAGAAAAACCCTCCCAACCCTCCAACTAGCAGGCCACCCAGACCCAGAAGCACTCACCCTCCACGCCCAGTTCCTCGAGCGCGAGAACCGCCCCACCGAAGCCCAGTCTCTCTACGAGCGCGCGCTAAACGTCCCCTGGGTATACGACTTCAACCTAAAAGCCCGTCACCCGGCACAACTCCCCATCATCGCTCCGTGGAACGCGCTCGGGTACTTGCTAAAAACCGCCCCCGAGGCCGCGGCGCGGGACCGCGCCAAGTGGGCGTTCGAACAGGGCGCGACGCGCGGCGACGATCCGCTGGCGTACTGGGAACTCTCTCGTTTCTGCGACGCGAAGAGCGTCGAGTGGCTCAAGTGCGTGAGCAAAGCTGCGGCGAGCGGGCACCGCGAGGCGATGTGCGAGGTTGCGCGGTTTTATCGGGATGTGAGTCTGGCTAACCCGCCTCTCGACCCTGCCGCGAGGGGCGGGTTGGGGAAGAGTCTGGGTTGGTTGCTGGGCTGGGGGGAGGGCGGCGCGGCGCGGTTGGCGGTTGAGTGGTTTGAGGCTGCGGGTAAAGCGGGGGATAAGCGTGCGTTGTTTGAGTTGGCGGAGTGGTATGAGGGGGATGGGAAGACGGAGGAGGCGAGGGAGGTGTTGAGGAGGATTGTTGAGAGCGGCAAGGACGATGAGTTTAGTGATGTTTTGCATAGGGCGAAAGGGAGGCTGAGTGGGGTTAGGACGAAGTAGCGGTGGTGTTGCTGAAGAGCGTGTACTAGTATATCTGTAATCTAGCAGGGAGCACTATTGTGGATGATCCCTTCTGTATAGCAGCGAGCTTGCTGCCCTGTCCTACGGATTCATGATACATACGGCAAGAGAAACAACAGTGTGCTCGTGTGCCTCGTTCGGATTTGAAGGCCCATCGATAGCAGCGTCTATGGCAGCAATGTACTATGACATCGATGCATAGAATGACTAAGCAGAAATGATCACATCACTAAGCCGTGAGTGAAGAAATGCGCGTGCAAAACGGAAGAAGAACTTGAGAGGAGTCATTCCGTTATACACGGTTGTCAAATAGGGTGTGATACTGCATCGCTAGAGAACCGCAATTCTAAATGGCTGCGGTAGTGAAGGGTGTGAGGACCGCACAGGGTACCTCGGAGAGCTGTCTCCAGAACCTGATCAGGGCAGTGGAATCCGTATCAAGCTCGTTGCTGGATTGTATGAGCTTAGTAGCAGTGGCGAGGGCAAGGGTTTTCAACTTCTAATTCCGTAGACGAGGCTTCATTGCCTGCTTTTCCGGCCAATTCATAGCCTCTCAATCTACCGCCTCCCCGGCCTCTTGGGCTTGCTGAAGCTCTGCTTGACCTCGGCCTTTTCGACCTTGAATTCATCGAGAATAATCTGCTCCGTAACCTCATCTGGATTCGTCGCCTCCAGCTTCTTCGCCACCTTCAAGCCGCCTTCGTTCTGCGCCAGACTAACCACGTTCCCTCGACTCGCAGCATACAGCATCCTCTCCTTGATCTTCGCACCGCTCGGACATGTGGAGATGAACACGATTGAAGCGTCCGCATCGTCGTGACGATAGAAGCTGTACGTCGGCTCCTTGGAATCGATAGACGCAGCAATTGTAGACGGCGTGGCAGACGACGAAGAAACCAGCTTCAGCGTCTCGGTCTGGGGGTCCATCCTCAACTGCACCAGATTATCGCCGCCCTGTCTCAATTTTTGCAACGCGCCAGCAATCTCGTCGTCGACTTTGAGTGCCAACCGTCCGCCCTGCGCCAAACTCTGCCCTCGTGTTCCACGGCTCTCGAGCGCCTCCGCGTCCTTAATATCCTGCAGCGACTGCTCCTCGGCGGTCAGCGGGTTGCTGGATTCGGTGTGCTGGACGTGCTTCTGCCAGCCCTCGGCGGTCAGCTCGGAGGCCTCGGTTGTGAATATGCTCTCGGGGAAGTGTTCGCCGCCTAGTTCGCGGACCAGCGTGAGTCTCGTAGACGCGAACAGCATTTTCTGCCGTACGGGGGCTGCATTTGGAACGTATGTCACTGCAACGAGCGACTTGTCAGGCGAGGAGAGCGAGTCGGAGCGGCGAAGGAGAATGTACAGGGCCTCGTTGGGCTGGACGTGGGAGCTGAGGTTGGATAGGTCGTCAAGAAAGCTCGAGGCGCTGGAAGAGATTGTAGCGCCCGGAACGATGGTCTCTTTGTCGATTCGGGCAATGAGGCCGCGCTGGGTAGAGGACACTATGAGCTCGCCCAATGCGGACTTGAGCTCCTGAGAGGCTATTTAGGTGATCAGCGCTGATGCCTCCTGAGCTTTCTGCCTCATGCCGCACCTGAAATACCAGACTGCATGATTCCAGAGTGGAGTGAGAGACAATGGCAGGATCTGGATGTTGTCCTAGGTTTTGAGGTGTAAGTGGTCTTGCGGGGAGACGGTGTTTACTGACGTATAACCGTGGTGGGGCGGCGTGGCTGAACTCGGCAGCGGCCATGCATGGGGTCCCTGCATGTGCTTTTCCAGCCTTGCGCGTCACCCTCACATGAAGATTGCCAGCTTGAAAATATGAACGTTTTTAGTTTGTAAGACAGTACAGCTCAGCCATGCTATGCGCAGCGACCAACGTCGTGGGTATCAACAGCGGCCCATGTTTCCCCGCATTACTCCTCGTACTGACCACCAGGGATCATTTCTCTTCCTCTTTCGAGGACGCCCTTGAGATATTCGTATACTGTGAATGTCACGGCCTGACCAGGGGCGACACGCATCACACGCGGTGTGATGCCCTTCCAGAAGCTCTTGGCACCCTCTTGTTTCCACATATCACTACATGCAAAGTCAGTCAGGTCTCCTACAGATACACTGCTCGTGACTTACCCTGCGATAGACTTGATCCTGGTCATTGCGCTGACTCCCGGCTCTGCAGGTGTCTTCTGCAGTCTTGTCTTGATGGTGTCAATAGGAGCGTTTGAGAACGGTCCACAAGCACCAGAAACGAGACCAATGCATGATGTCTGCCATCCTGGCAGATCTGTGGTGTTCTGGTACTTCTGCAAGGCCGCTCTCAGCTCCGAATAGGCCGTGAAGTTGGCAGCCTGGTTTGTTCCCTGTCGCAGCGCTGTAAGGGACACGCCGCGCCACAGCGCGCCCGCACCCTCCTCCTTTACGACCGTGTATAGAGCATGAGCAGCGTTCCTGTACTTCGGTACGTCGAGAGGATCAGCCATAGAGTGGTGTTGTGCTTGTAGACGGATCTTGACAACCTCCATTGGTGTGACGACGAGAACTGCTTCGGTGACACCGGCGGCGAGACCAGCTGTGATAATGTCAGTCCATGTCTCTACATGTGAACAGAGATGGCTCCTTTCGAGGAGTGGTTCCCAAACTCTTTGCATCTTGGATCATAACCTACCCACGAATGTTGATTTCGATGTGACCAGTCCATTCTGGTCCGCAAGCTTTTGCTTGTACCACTCGTACGAAGTAAAGCGAATGGCCATTTTGGGTACGATGCCCGTAAGGACAGCACCGAGACCCTTGTAGAGACCCAATGCTGTCTCACGCTTTACAATTTCGGTGCCAGTCTTGATAAACCCGCGCTTTGGCGCCTGCAGATGAACGTTAGAACTGCGTAGCATCTCGCGCCTTACTGGCTTTCCAATTAGGTAGAAAGACATACACCAGGCATGCGCGCCCGCTTAGAAAGCTGCATTCGAACTTTGATGGTGTCTGTGAGTTTAGTCAGCTACTCCGCCATTCGAAGGAGGTGGTTATTCGCGCGCATGACATACCCAGAGGATGGCAGATGAGCGCCTCCATCATGCCAGCACCACCACCAGCTGCAAGACCGTCAGTTTATCGCCTTGGAGCACAACGAGGCTCTCGGTCCTCAGCATGTACCCACCGATCAAATTGGTAGCTGCGGAAGCTGGCTTCTTGCCGCCAGGCCCTTGTGTTGATTTTGCGGACATTGTATGCGGATGTGAAGCCACTCGGCTTGGGGTTTGAGCGATTGCGTGTGAATGGACTATCAGAGGCCCTGAAGTTCAGAGATTGGGGAGTTGGCTGATTATGACGCTGCGCAACCTTCCTTCCCCAGTTCTTGGAGCTTTAGCTACCTAGGTAGCTCTCAAAGGCCTCGGCTCTTTCCTGGAACAAAGGGTCTTGCCAAATGCAGACTCGATGTCAACAGCGACAAAAGCTTCAGGTTTGAAGGGTAAGAAGAGAACAACAGCTTGTGAGAGCAAGGAAGGCCGTCACAGTCATATTCAGCTCTCTCTTTACCGCGGGTGTGAGGACATAAAACACACGCCGAGGCCTCGGCCTGTGCAGCGGCCCAGGCCCGCTGTTACCAAAGCGAGGGCACGCGTTCCGCCTGCAGCATCAGTGAGCTTGGCGCTAGCCATCGCGTTACCCCAGATCTGTGGTTAGGGCGAGCGGAACCCTGGGGAGCGGAGATATCTTTCGGCCGGGATCGGCTGGCAAAGGATTGGCTTTACCGAGCAACAGTACAGATCCTTCCAGCAACGAAATGCTGCTTCGTAACAGGACAAAACATCTGGAGTAAGAGAGCATTAGATGTGTCCTTACCGAGCCCGGTGTCAGACGTGCACGTGAATGTGTCTGTCCATGAGCTGAGGTGTAGCTCCCATGTGAAGATGACGTTCGTTGACAACCAGCGTCCGCGACTTCAGTTCCCGAGTAGACCCGCCTGCGCACGTGCACGAATATGTACCGGTTGGAGTGCGGAAGGTCGGTTGTTGTTCTCCCATTTTTCCGCAGCCCTGCAGGATATCATCTCCTGAGTGCCCCATCACGATGCCGTACTGCCTCAACATCATTGGTGGGAAATCCACGGGCAGGCAAAGTACAGACCTTAGACTGGCACTGAATTGCTTTGAAGAAGTCCTGTGAAACATTCCCACGGCTCGAAGATGTGCAAGATCTCGGACATTACTCGCTTGAAGGTGTACGTAAAGCCACGAACTAGGAAAGGGGTATATTCGCTATGCGGTCTAAAGTACATCCGGAAAAGGTCAAATTCGCTCAACCAACACCGGCTCATGCAAATTTGACCTCGTTAAACAAGCTCGCTCTGATCTGCATCAAAGCGACCAGCTCCAGTACGAATTCTTGGAGAATGACCACGTTGGTGATGATATGCAGAAGGCTGGCTTCACGTATGTCGTCCTGCTCTTCTGTCTCTGCGCCAGTGCTGGCATCGTCAGAAGGCTCTTTGGGTGGAGGCTGGTATTTCGATAGCATGACTTCGATCTTCTGCGAGCCAGTTGCTTTGCGGAAGCGTATCCGTCTCCTCAACAGATCTGAGTGTCTGAAGCCAGCAAGATTGGCATCGATATCTGAGAACAGAGTGGTCTGACGTTTACCACCCTGTGGTGCGGGTAGCGGCGAGGCACCTCTTGGGGGCGAGCCTACAAGTGTCTGGCCACCAAACCTTGAAGGCGCTGGCGAAGATCCCTGAGAGCTCACTTGTTCGGAAAGGGTCTCTTTGCGGCCCCTAGGTGACTGTGTCCTTGATGGAGTGGCCGAGTTATCGAGCACATGCTTTGGTATCTGAGGTGTCCAAGAAGCGGGTGCCTCTGGAAGCTGTTGAATTGTCCTGGGCTGCATTGCTGCTTGTTTCATAGCATCATGCATCTCCTCGTGAAACCTGAACGCGTTCTTGCGATTGACAACATGCTCGTCCCAGTCAGGGATATCACCGCGAAGCGCTGTTATCTGAGCATGAAGGTTTTGTACACAGTCGAGCAACTGCGGTGTTGCTGAAGCGTTCCATGTCGGCAGGCGGTTCGCCATGTAGACATCACGAAGGCTGTCGTTCGAGAATTGAATAGTCTCCGGGATGTTTTCGTCGAAGTGATAGTCCGCGGGATCGATTGAAAGCCAGCCTTCGAGACGGAGCTGTGAGCACGTCCCGAGGTTAATAATTGCTTCTGTCAAGGCCAAGTTGGTTTCAACATCGTTCGTCAAGAATCGGAGAAGATTGTCAGTCAATGATTTGAACAGTGGATCTTCCGGAATCAAGTAATGCTGATACACCTCTCGACCATTTACATCGACAGTATCGAAGTAGCCAGGACTTTGCGAAGAGTCCGGCGGTAGCGAGATGGTTTTCAGGGAACAGGGATGGCTCTCGAGCAGACTTTGAATGTCTTTTAAGTGAGTCTCGTAGGCTTCGTCCACCCCATCCTCACCCGCAAGGTCGATAGCCAGGTTAAGGTAGGTCTCAAGCTCGATGTTAAGGGCGCCTACGGTTCGATGCGGTTCTTTGTAATGGACATTCATGACTTTGATCAATGACCCCAGTCCGTAACTGTGGTTCTTGCCAAGTATGACAGTCGTAAGCTTCAATGCAGATGTGACAGTCTGTGAATTCCTGGAGTCGGTGCTGCCTAAGATCAAGTCGACGAGGTTGAATAAAGACGGGTTGAGTCGATCGTCTTCCTTGTCCAAGTGACTCATCAGCATGAGAGACTGCCGTTTTTTGACCGCCGCTGAAGAAGGAGGTATCTTGCCTGACAATGTGCGATCCGGGAGCGCAAGCAGGTATTGCAGGATCATATGGACGAGCTCTGGGTGATCGAGAGCATCAAGTATTCTTCGCAGATATGTGAGCACTGCCACAGAAGATCCGCCGTCTGCATCAGAAGATTCTAATAAAGAAGGGTATCTGCAAGTTGTCAGTATCGGGTCTTCACGTATTAGATATGTTCATGGCTTACAGAAGCTGTTGCAAAAACAGAACGTGGAAGTGATCGATCAGTGTATCCCTGACGTCTGTGGAACGACAGTGCTCTAACACATCCTGCCAGAAGGTGAGGTACGATAGGAAAGTACCAATGTGAGTCTGGAACTCGTCTGTGTGTAAATTCTCGGTGTCCTCGTTGGCTTGAGTCTCCACATAGTCAGAGAACGATAATATGAGCGGAAGGTTACCTTGTGGATGGAGGATAGAAAGCTTCCTATCTCTGGTTAGCAACGTCATCGTCCGGGGCCTATGGCTCCAAAACACTCACCTGCTGAGCTGGCTGTACAATGCCCCAAGACCAGATGCCATGAGTGTAGGCAGGTCACTGTTCACTATCCACTGCTCAAGAGTCATGGACTTCGAGGCAGACTCGAATACGTATAGCAGGCCGGTACGAGCAAAATCCCCGATTCGACCCTCATGATGGACGTGGTCGATGAGCTGGTAGCATAGTGGGAAATCCTCCTTCTGAGTCACACCAGCAAAGTCCTTGCCCTGGGCTTTGTGCCGGCTGATGGAGTCGCCAGTCGTGGTGAACCACACTGGCAGGATCTCTGGCTGCAACCTGATCTTGGCCGCAATTCCAAAGAGCAATTCGACGATGTCCGCTTCGATATCCTCCCCGACAGCCATAGTGCCAAAACCCACAGTCCTATTTATAAAGTTCATGAGGGATACCGCGAAGACATCGTTCTCCAGGAAGTCCTCCTCCTCGCTTTCGATGAGTGTGCTGTAAAAGTTGACGGCGTCTCGGACGACACCCTCATCGTACGAAGTCGCTGCAATCTTAGATATGCCAGTATATATTTGCTGTGCTGCAGCGAACTGAAGACAGAGGTGCGGTGCGGGCGATCGAGACTCATCGTTCAGTATGTTGGTCAGGGACTGAATTCCACGGCGGATATTCGTCAGCGCGTCGCCGTCGCTGGCGAGGGTTTGCGTCTTTTGCCATTGCGACTGATAACAGGGTCAGCTGTGAACTGTACGAGTGCTTGTGAGTTATTCATTGTACCAGGATCTGATTGTATCGCTGCCGAAAGCGTGCCAGACGCTGTTGGGGATTGTTTGGAGCGGCTTGTTTCTTCTGGGAAGAACCGCCGAGTAGCCTTACCCACTACATCCACAGGTCAGCAAAGGCAGCTCGGAGGACAACTTGTACGAACGAAGTCCATCTGATCTTCTAACAACCCCGCATTGGTGCGGTGCGTGCAAAGTGGGGTGCAAGGAATGAGAGATGCGTCGACGAGGGACGCGTCGAAGTGGCTCCTGCTGAAACTCCGGTGCAACCAATCACTGTCTGACTTCCCCGATGCCTGAGTCGGTCTTGTTGCCCAAGCCTGCACCACCTCACAACACACATCAGCCACATCTGCTTTGGATATTCAGCATGACGATGTCAGGATGATCGTCTGATTATTTCGAATGGAGTGCATGAAGGCACTCCGTCGTTGAATTGGCTAGCTCCAGTATGTCTATCACGCAAGACCACCTTGGCCTTTGGATGCAAAGGCTGTGATTCCAAAATGGCTTGGGGATAACCTTGGAGGTCTGCAGGTAAAATCGAGGCAGCTTCCACAACCACTGAGTCGTAGTGGTGAGGCACCATGTACCTTGCTCCTTGTCTTAGATCAACAATCCGCGTCAGCATCAGCAATATGGTACTCGGAATATAAATTATACACTCTACCACAACCCTCACATATGACTATAGTACTTTCAACACGAGTTCTGCTGCCCGAGTCGCTGTCTGTCAAGGTAGTGTTTTGGGGTTTCTGTATCCCGTTTTCGGGATACAGGAACCAGAACAATCTAAGCTAATTTGCTACTCAGAGCATAATGCCGTATGTGGGAAAAGCCTACAATTTGTACGTACTTAGGCAAGCCCTATCGGACTACAATCTTGTTACCAGACATACCCTTTCGCAATAGCAACATTCCAGGTCGCAAACCAACGCCCTGAGCCGCTTTTGCAGTTGCAATTGTTAGCTTGTGGATGCAGTAAGGTTGTAGAGTCTCTCTGGTTGGCAAGTTTGTGCATTCGAAATGCAGCAGTTGGTGCACAGGTTTCGGATAGGCATGTGAGAACACGTTCTGAGAAAGGGAGAATGTCTGTAGTCGCTATCGGAAGAAGATACATTGCGACTCAAGCCACGTCAACATCTTCATAGCAATCTAGGTAGAAGGTGATCTTTCTCTTGACTGAAGATAGCCCTGCCTTCCGTTTATACAACATCGCGATGTCGAGTTGAACAGTCAACAGCTCATCTAGTGTACAGTCCAATAAACGAAGCACTACAATGGATCTGAAAATGCGAACATCTAGCTGCTGGTCAGCACCGTTTGGTGCATCGATCTTGAGTCTCGCGTCCCGGTCAATGCCCAGAAGGCCAACTTGAGGGAGATTGAGAGTTTCCAAGGTTCAATAAGCGAGCAATGCGCGTGCCAACTGCGATCTAGCCCTGTCCTTGAGATCCTGCGGCAGCGAGACAAGCCATCTCTTGCAACATACACCCACCGAAGAATATCTGCAGAAGGGTTCTTGTGGCAGTAGCGCACCGACACCCCAGTTCAACCTATGAGACATACACGGTAGGGTTTTCTGGGCTCAAGTCGTAAGGCTCACCATCTCGTGCACCCAAAATTCTGTAGCTAGACTCTATGATGAGATGATATATTCTCGAAGAATCTCTCACAAAGTTAATGTGGGCTTGGACGCTATTCATGCTTTCAATTGTGATACCCTACATTTATCACTCTATTCATCCTCAATCTGTAGTGCTGTTTAACAGCCAAACTCTTTTACCCTGTTGCAACATTACTACCTAGGCAGTGATCTTTCTTGGTTGTTTAGTGATATGATGCTCTTCCTGTATATTTTAAGGGCTCTATCAGTCCCTGTGCGTAAATTACGTAGGCTGTCGGCCTTAAAGCATTCATATTAGGACGGCCTACAACTGTACCCTAGACATCTGCGCTTGCTTTGCTGAGGACATTCGACACATCGTCGACCGACATGAACACTTGTTGCAGAGCAAAATAGACCAATCTACCTGCTCTGCAAGCTAATAGATATATATAGGTGAATATTCTGCGACAACACTTAATTTCTTAGAGTTGGTTGACAGTACTCAGGTCTTGATATACACTCTGGTAGCTACATTATAGAACTGAGTGAATTATGCAGCGCTTTTGAAATCGGAATGGAGTTGATTTTGTGAAGTCCGATTTGGATGTGAGGTGAAGTGAGATGGAGTGAAGTGAGCACGTGGTGGGCCGTTCATACGCTAGCGCTGGGCCACGGAGTTTGGGGACCACTTTTTCAACTTGTGGTGTCGGGGCACGTACTTGGCACGACGTTATACAGAGACTCACATTCTCGCCATTTGTAGAATCTGATATCTTCCACTAGGACTGACGATGAGCTTCGACGACTACGTGATCGAGGAGGGGTATTGGCGGAACACTCTCGACTTGACCTTTTACATGACCCATCACGGACAATTATTCAAATACTTCCACCAGCACATTCACCAAAAGCCATCGATAGAGTCAAATGGATTCTTCCATCGATATGCTGAATTGCCAGCAGAGCTGCAGCTGCGCATCATGCAGCATTGCGATGCGCCCACACTCTTCCAACTAATGCAAACAACGCGCGACGTACGCATCGAAGCCAAGAAGCTCCTTTTCTCAGATCCAGCGATCTGGTACCGTCTTCAGGCGGATTCCTTACTCCAAAGTCCCTCAGCTGGTGAATCATTGTACGAACCTTGCTTCTTGACCAGTATCAAGCAGCTTGAAATTTATTCACCACATTTGTATTCTGGTGTTTGGAAGCCTGATCTGGAGGGGAAGACGTTTCAGTCTCGTGAGGAATGCTCTGAATATGTTAATGAGCACATCAAAGCAAACATTCAGGCTTTCTGGTGCACGGTACAACGGTTTTGTCCTCAAGTCAAACGCGTCATGTTCACGAAAGACGGAACGTCATTTCCAGACAAGAACGTGATGATCGACTGCTTCCAACGGATGGCCCAGTTATGTCCGCAAGATCTTGATGTCTTCTTCTATACGACCGAGCCAGCGGAAGAGGCTGTTTGTCACCGAAGGAAGAGGATATTATGGCGATTCAGGACCAGCGGTGATAACATGGCTATGGCAGCATATCCAACCCCTGAAAAGCACCTGAAGGCTCCTGGGCTGATCGTCATCCCGCCACAGAAGCCTCATCGCGGGCGCGTGGGAGAATTCATCAAAGCACAAACAATCTGGGAAATATATTGTAGTCAGAGCTTTGCAGCTGAGTTCTATCGAGCCGCAGCTGTAGAGCAGTACCATTTCCAAGGGCGCCACGAACCTTTTGACTGCTCAGTCGCTGATTGCGACGCATGGTTTGATCTGCCCGAGCAATACACCACGCACTTTCTTGCGACCCGCCATGGCAAGGGCAGGATACCGCCTGGACAAGCTGGAGCCTTGGTTACTGAGAACTTCAAGCTTCATCTTAAGTTGAAGCAACGAGCCCGAGAATTGTACCGAGTATTCTGGAATTGGTGGGGATTGGAAGACTCTCCCAGTGAGCAACGAACCATGGCCGAGGTGGAGGTGATGCATCAGTTGGAGCACGATGTGCTCTATGCACAGGATAAACCAGTCTCGGAACATGCGTTGTTACAAAGTATACACGAGGTCGCGAACGGTAATGCATTGTAGACGGCATAACAAAAGTTTGTGGGATGCTGCTTCAGCACAATCCTTAAATGAAAGTGTTCAGTAGCTAGATAACCATAAGCTCAGATGCTCACCTTGCGCGCCGCTGTCCCTGGTACAGGCCAATGCAACCCCATAACTAGGAAGACTTTCAAGCGAGCTTACGATGCTTGCAGGCAAATAACACAGAAAGGTACTGTGACAAAGCCCTGCGACAGATCGTGCGTGTTACAGTTCTTTTGTGCTTTGCGGAAGCCATATGGACGCCAACACCCAGCTAGAAGATTCCTGGAAGCCATCAGTCTCAGCATAAAGCTGGTGTTGGTCGCTTTGCAGAAGAGAGCATGGTGCCGCATACAGAATCTGAATTGAAACTGTTACGACACTTGCGTAAACCTTCTCGAGAGTGGGCAATCCAACGTAGTGACATCTGCACTTTGAATTCAAGACAAGGGTATCACATTTCTCGACCATTTTTGCACTTCTTCTACCCCTTCAACGCCTCCCTGATATTCGCCTCAATGCCCTTTAGCGCCTCCTGCACACCCGGACTGTAGTGTTTCCTTAGCAATTCACCCTCCCAGACCGTCGCCGCGAACGCATTACTGCCTTCAAACTCAGGTTTCAGCGCATCGAATACGCCATCTCCTCTTCGCTCCTCGGTGTTCCACAGCGGCGCAACCTTTTTGCCATGGGCTTTCGATACTCGGCTCAAGAGACCGAGCATCGCTGTGCAGCTCTTCTCCGGCAGCTGCAGCGAGATCGACATCAACTGCTTCGTAAAGGCTGCGACACGGATCGGTGGGACGCCGCGCAGCGCGGTGGCGGGTAAGAGGACCGAGGACAAAGAACGGATGAGCAGGACGATGGTGGTTTGCACATTGATCTTGTTCTGGCTGGGTGCCTGGTGTGTTTCCGGCGCGTTGGGATCGGGTAGATGCAGCGATTTGGACGATAGCTCGATATCGGCGTTTAGAGCAACGGGGTGGAGTGTACGGTACAAGTGGGTAATGAAGAAAGTAAGGTCGAGCTTGAGTGTCGAGGCTTGTTTGAGGACGTCTTGTCCTTCAAGAAGTGCAAAGGCTGTGATAACGCAGAGCAGGGACTCGCGCGACAAATTGCGCTCGGGAGCTTCGTTGTCGTCGTCCTCGTCTTCCTCGGCGTCTTCGTCTTCCGAGACGTCGGCTGCAGCGGAGAGCTCGGCAGTAGCGATGATGTCGCGCAGGGCTTCGAGGATATCGCCAAAGAAATCCTGGTTGATAAGATGGGCATAGCGTGCGAGACCTTCGAGGACGGCACCCATGAGCTTAGGTGAGCGCGCTTTGAGAATGCGGAAGTAGCACACAAAGACAAGCTTGAGAGTCTCAGCTTGCATCCGGTCACGCTCCTCGTGAGATACGGCAGCGTCAGCTTCCTTGAATTCCTTTTCGATCGCCTTCTTCTCCTTCAACTCTTTGCGTAACCGCTTTGTCCTGAACTCGCGCTTTTGCTTGATCTTCTTGCCGTTCATCTGGTCTTCATCTTTCTCGACGGTGTTGTATGAGGCTTTGCGGTGGAATTCGGAGAGGAGTCGTAGGTGTAGAAACGTATTTAGTACACTTTCGTCGAAGTTGTAGTGCTTTGCCTTCATCATCTTGGTCAACAGTGTGACTGCCTCCAGCGAGACATTGCCATCCTCATCTTCCTCGAAGAGCTTCTCCAATGCCTCTCTGCACCTTACAAAGTCGGCATCGACACGTCTTGTGCTCAGCTTGCCAATCATGATCTTGATCAGGTCGCCGCGGAAGTTGAAGTGAGGCACCGCAGTCAGCAGGTTGCATGCGCAGCTGATGGCGACGGTTGCCAGTCCGGCTTTCTGCTCATCACTCGAGCCACTCGCTTTGCACAACGATGCTAGCAGCTTGACGTACGTCTCGTATCCCGAGACAAGCTTCTGCTCGAAATGACGAAGCTTCTTGACCTCCTTTGACACCTTCTCGCCCATAGCCTCCTCCGCGATGGGACGAATCCTGTAACCAGGGATCAAATCCTTAAAGATGGTGACCGATGTAGCCAGAGCTAGCTTCTTGACGGTGCTGTTCTCCGACTCGGCGATCGCAGCCAGCGTCTTCAGCGCGCCGATGTGCTCTTCGGGATCCTCGTTGACCAGGCTCGCTATCCGCGCCAATTCCTCTTTAGCTTCAAGAATCTGTTGTCTTGCAGGGATCTTGGGCTTTTTTTCTTCCTGCTCAACTTCCATGTTCTCTGCTTCGCCCTCGCTGCCAGAGCCCAGGAAGCTGTCGGTCTCATCCTCACTCTTGACTTCCACTTCGACGGTCGGCGGTGCGATCCATCCTTCTGTTGTCCTCACAGGTAGTTTATCCTCGCCCTTCTTCTTTTTCTTGTCGAGTTTTCGCGGTCGGTTCTCGTAATCCTGCTCGAGGTCCCATTTCGCTGCGCTCTTCAGGAAGCTCTGCTTGTGGTTACCTGCTGGCGCATCTTCCCCAGGTGGTGACAGCTTTCTCCTCTTCTCGGGGCGTGACATGGTGCTATTGAGCTCTCGTAAGCGAACGTGAGATAGAAGCAGCGCTGAGCGTTACGGACATGCGCGCGCAAACTATGTTTCGAACTTTTTGGCGGCCCGCTGCGGCAGAATTCGCGCCCCACAAAAGTTTCAGGCGCAACTTTGGAAAGAGCGACTCGAACTTCTCGCAGCAGCCAAACCACACCAAACTACACAATGAGGCCGCTTACCGAACCCGAGACAAAAGTCCTCTTTGAGAAGCTCGCAACCTACTGCGGGAAAGGCATCTCGAACCTGATCGCCGACCCAGCTGGCGGTAACGACCGCAATGTCTTCCGCGTCCAGGTACATATCTTCACAAACTCTTCATACATGTATGCTAATAAATGCGCAGGGCTCAAGATGCTACTATGTTCGTGAATCTCTCGCCAACCTCGCCACCTCCGTAGCCCGTGACAACCTCCTCTCTCTGGGTATCTGCCTCGGAAAATTCACAAAGACCGGCAAATTCCGCCTCCACGTCACTGCGCTGTCCGTGATCGCACCACACGCACGCTACAAGGTCTGGGTTAAGGCGAATGGCGAGATGCCGTACTTGTACGGCGGAAACGTATTGAAGGCGCACGTGGGAAGGTGGAGTGAGGACTGCCCAGAGCACCAGGGTGTCGTGGTGCTGAGCATGAATGATACACCGCTTGGTTTCGGTGTGAGTGCGAGGAGTACGGCAGAGGCAAGGAAGCTGGATCCCACTGGTATCGTCACATTTAGACAGGCAGATATCGGAGAGTATCTGCGCGAGGAAGATACACTGTTCACAACTTGAGAACAGAGAAGGACGTGCAAGTAACCCCAAGAAAACGGCGTTCAGGAAAGGTGGTACCAAAGCATCGCGACAAGCTTGTTTATGGTGCAGCTAGGCGTATGTGCGCCCAGAATATGAGCTTTTCAGGTTCGAGAGCACAGATCACATACGCTTGTAGCCTATGCTGGCGTCGGCGAGACCACATGGAAAGGAGAAGACATCAAGAATAATATACCCAGCATTGAACTCTTTCATCCCTCAGGCATCACACGAATAAACTATATGTGCAAACAACACGACAACTGTGATATATGCCTAAGACCGTATCTAATGCTGGCAAAGGAAATATCCGCCATAGATACATACATACAGCATCAACGAAAAAGAAAAAAACATACAACAGCGGGTATTCGCTAGTGGTCACCCACCTAACTACTAATCCGCCGGTACGTTGCTTAAATAGGGCTGAGCGAACGGGAAGCCTTGTTTTCAACGTCCTATGGTCGTATGTGAAGGTAGTTCCAATAAGTTACTATTATTTCGTCAATTGATCACCCAGTACATCCGTCTATCACACATCTCCACCGTCCAATTTTCTGCAACAAGGAGTACAAGAAGAACACGGATCGACCTCTAAATCTGAGCGCTTGACGCAGCAGGCTTGTTCCTACAAGCAGCGGATTTCTTCTTAGACTGTTTCGGAGGCAAATCACATGCATCTTTCTCCCCAGCGATCTTTTCCTGCATGAACACCTGCTGCAGCCATGATAAGATACTCTCACGGTCCTCGGGGCTCCTATTATCATCTTCGCCATGAGTTTGGGCCAATGTCAGAGCGCTTCGACTCTCCTCGTCTTCGCAGGCAAGGTTTGCGCCGTGGTTCAGCAGCACACCTACGGCCCAGGACACTTCTGCGTTGACTGGGTAGAGCAGAGCGTGAGCGTAGAGCGTTCTGTTCTTTCACGCCTTTACGCCAGCTTTTTCGTTCACAAGGATGCTTTGAGCGTCAGAAGATGCAGTTGACTGGCACTGCATAAGAGCCTTCGCGCCGATCACATCATCTTATTTGGTTCCAAGGATGCAGCATCGGAAGACTTTCTGCAGAGTACTCCGTACCTCATCGGGTTTGGAAACGCCAGGCCGGGCACTGCCATAGCAGCTTTCACACAGCTTCCGGACGCGGAGCCTCTCAATGAGCTCTACAGGCGCCCACAAGCACGGGGTACCGGACGAGAATGCTATAGGAAACAGTTTGATGTCTATGCACGGGGGCATATCCTCCTGGAGATCGGTAGGTGGAAGCGGATTCCCAATGTCACAGAAGAATTCCTAGATGCTGGATTTGGAAAGGTGTTCGGGCTTTAAATACCACGACGTGCACTATGATGTCCCATCTTTGCTTGACATTGGACAGCAAGAACAGCTACTGACGCAGCTTCGCCATTCTGCCGGCGTTGCGTATGCGGACTCGCGGAGGCATGTATTGAGGTTGTCCTGAAGAAGTGGAATGGTCAATCAGGGTCTGATGTCTCATTGGATATCAGCTGTCCTCAGTCGTCTCCAGCAATGCGAATGCTGAGAGTTTGTGACGATTGGAAAGGTATCGAGACAAGATTTATCGTTCGGTCTCTTCCGGGTCGATCAATGCTTTGTGTTGTCTGGTGGAAATAAGTTTCATGTCTGTCTCGTGGATTCCATTGTGGCGCTGCGACGTGGCAAAAGTGAGCAATATGACTGAACCGCAAAGTCGACGCGCAGGTATTATGCCGCGTAGTGGGTCAGCTACAGCTCAATTTGAACATGAACTTGATATTCTCGTATGAATTGATGAAGGATAGAACGACACCTCGGCCGCCGGCGGTTCCTGGCATCAACGGGCGCTAGCGCGTGGCTTGGGGGAGCAAGTGCCACATGCAACCCACCTGCCATCTCGGTCTACGTCAGCAAACACGTTGCAACTTCGCAACACAATTGGCTGCGCGTACTAAAAGATCGCATTGATCCCTTCAATTGCTTACCTCACGTCAAGTTCTGCATGCTGAGCGTTTCGTCGATGTATACACGTGTTTCCCGGTAGTTCACGCTTTCTTCTGTCCGCTCGGGGCACCTTTACTCCACTATGTCGAACCGCGCCTTCGACACGTCGAAACTGGGTGCTGGGTATGGCTTCGAGAGCTTCCCTCAGAGAAAGATCGAAATGCCGCCTACTTGGGCTATTCTGTTTGGACTGGCCTTCTTGGTGTGTGCACTGATGTTCTGGGTGAGTATGGAATGCGACAGGTCCTACTCAGCAACGCTAACAAATGCGCAGACCTACATGGCCCTCACGCTATTCGCACCCTCACCCCGAAACCCGCGACCTTCTGAGAAGCAATATATTACCATACTACCGGATGGCACGAAGAGCGCGCCAAAGCAATTGCCATGTTGGCTCGACAAGTGGGCAGCAGAGAAGGAGCTTGCGAAGAAGGAGGCTGCGAAAGCACCAGGGACTAAGGTCGTAATCCCACCGCAGATGCCTATTGAAGAAGCAGAGCTCTTCATGACTGTTGTGGTTCCCGCTTTCAACGAAGAGGAGCGCATGGGCGGCATGCTTGAAGAAGCTGTAGACTATCTGCAGAGCGAGTATGGCTCGGCGCATGAAGGCGCAAAAGGTAGCGACAAGGAAAAGGGCTGGGAGATCCTGATTGTTAGCGACGGCAGCACAGACGGCACCGTTGACAAGGCGTTGGAATTCGCCAAGGAACATCAGTTGAGCGAGCACCCAGTACCAGTCGCTGGCCCATGGACGAAGAACGGCACTGAGATGACACTCCCCTCAACGCATATCCCTCACGGCAGTATCCGTGTCATTACCCTGGAAGAGAATCGGGGCAAGGGCGGGGCGGTTACACATGGCATGAGACACGCCAGAGGACAGTACATCGTCTTTGCGGACGCAGACGGCGCGAGTCGATTCAGCGACCTTGGTAAGCTGGTGGAAGGCTGCAAGAAGGTCGAGGATACCGATGGGCGCGGTGTTGCCATTGGTAGCCGAGCCCATTTGGTCGGCAGCGAGGCTGTCGTCAAGGTACGTTGCACAATTGCTGGCATGATGCACCTGCTGACGTCTTCAGCGCTCCAAGCTTCGCAACTTCCTCATGTACTCCTTCCACCTCCTGCTCCGCGTCATGACACCAGCCGCGACCGCGCGCATCAAGGATACGCAGTGTGGCTTCAAACTCTTTTCTAGACCGGCGCTACCCTACATTGTACCATATATGCACTCTGAAGGTTGGATCTTCGATGTCGAAATGCTCATGCTGGCCGAGAGCGCTGATATCGCTATGATCGAGGTTGCCATAGGGTGGAAGGAGGTTATGGGAAGTAAGCTGAATGTTATCTGGGATAGCATTGGCATGGCTTGGGGGTTGGCGCTGTTGAGGGTGTGCTGGCTTGTTGGCATATGGCAGAGAGACTAGAGCATGACGCAGAGAATGGAGAGACAGTATGTAACAAGCCCTCCGGCCTCGATTTCAACCTCAGACACTCGCACAACTAGTATCGAGTCACCGAGTCACTGACTGTCGAATACACCAAACACGTGATGAGGCTCAACAGTAAACATCCATTGGGAAAACGATGCGAGCGATACGAGACAACGCACTCCGCAATCGAAATACCGCGAACAGATTTCTCATTCCAGCTCAGCTTGTGCGGCGAGCATGCGCTGACCGGTTCACTGTACGCCTGCACGCCAGCGCAGAGTGCAGGGAAGCTGCATTTGCACCAATGAAAGACGTGGTGGCTGGTGGAGGAACTGTCAGCAAGGATACGTGAACACCACGCCCGAACCCTTGGCCCCGGCTCGCACATAGCGAGCTAGGTCTCCTGCGTCGCGCTTATTGCAGGATTTGTGAAAATCGAGCATCCACACGTCTGTCCTGGGTCTCGAAGGTGTCGTGATTATTCGGAGTTGCGCGCTGCAACAGACTTCATCGAATTCATCGACAGTGTTCCGATCACGTCAACCTCTGGGGAGCAGGTCAGACTCGCTCCGGGCGCAAAAGTATGGAGCCAAATCTGGTAAGTGCATTCGTACCGGATCTACGTACACTTCACCATCGCCTTTCCCGATCGAGATCCACAGTACCGGGATGCTATCTTTTGAATGGTAATGCTTGCCGTTAGCCCTTATTCAGTTGGCATCTCGAGACCCAGCACTGTAGTTCTGCCGTCCTTCAGCAGACGGGGGTTGGTGCTACCTTACGCGATCAGACACACACACACCCACACACCTTGATCGGGCGCTGAGACGAGCACAAACGCATCAAAATGCCACGCAGGCATGGCAGGTCCTTCATATTATGTCAATATTGAGGTGTACGCATCTCGCCGGCGACTTCAACACTCATCACGTCTACTTCACGACTTCTTCACAAAACGTTGCATATTTGATCACGCTGGCCAATCAAGCCCTTGCCCGCATACATCATGCCTGTACCCATGTACAGTTTCACTCCCGCGAGCCTGCAGCCGCAAGATCTCGCCTCTGCCTCAGCCACAGACTGTGCCGAAACAATCTCGTACGTTCAAACCTCGTGAGCCTTCCCCAGACTTCAACTAAATGGGAGCCAGCAGCACAAAAGTGGACTGCTCTTGCTCCCAGACGAGTGGTCATCCCAGAACAGTCCCGAGGTCGAGCGGAAAATCATCGCAATCAACATCGAAGACTCACAATACCGCCATGCGGCAAGTAGACTTTGCGTACATCGGCGCGCAATTCGAGGTCGCGACCTGAGTGGTTTACGGATGACAACGATATCGGTGTACCCTTTGTCATGGCCCAACTGTCTGTTTATTAAACAAACAATCAAGAATCACATAATTTCTCAGCCGCATACGTCATATCAAGCGACGCAGTGACTGCCCGCTGTTGGCCAATGAGTGGTGTGTGGCTTGCCTTATTTGGACCCGAGCCTCTTCAGTTCCTCAGATTACCCTGTCCTCTTTTCCGTTGCGCTCGTGATAACCAACTCTCGTGTTCCGAAAACAACCATGCAAACGCTGATCCAAGAATTGCCTGATGTGAGGGAACTTTGCAAAGCTTACATCCACGTTTTCGGGGAATACTGGAAGCTTCGCTACACCGAAGTACCTGTCGTTGTCTTCTTACGAGACGACTACAAACTCAGTACCCTCGAAGACGGCTTTAATCAGATACACTGACCTGTCAGCAATATGGCTTGGGCGAAGAATTTATGCATCCAGATCGACCAATCGTCCATTGCTTGTGTTCAATCCAATTTAGAAACGTATCGACCGGCTCGGATACACACGTATTAGGCACAATGGTAGACAGGTGTTCGACCTCCACTGTTCCCTACCACCAAACCCTCTACACGCTAGACGAATTGAGCTGAAATACCACTGGAAGGGTACCAACAGGGCACATCAACTCTTCCACGCTCTTTACAACGGTAGTGATCATCTCTGTAATCTCTTCTCCATATGACCAGGTAGAAATCTGACTGACACTATCCCAGCCCCCACTGTCATTCTTCGCGGCGTAGTCCGGCCAGGATGTATCAGAGATCACTGACGATGATAGCAGTCAAGTTCAAGCATATCTATGGCACCACCAGAGACTCATCGTACGTTCGTCTCATGTTACTCGACCGTAAGAATGAAAGAAGCTCATGGGCATTCCGCGTGAATGCCAATTGCTCATGTGCCCAAGGCGCCAAACACCGAATCGAGAGAAGAGCCGTAAATTGACACCATTTTTACCAAACGGCAGTCTTCTCAGAAATTCACAATGCTGAGCTTGGGCATATTGGCGCTCAGTTCAATGCCAAGCAGCAGAGTCGCGACGCTACTCAGTAGGTCATAATCAGCATATTCATATCTTGTTGCTTGGACTTGAAACCAACATAACGGAATCGAAAAAGGACATCATGTGATACTGCGGTCTCTGAGAGAATATACCATCGGCCATCTACTCCAGCCTTATGATCCACCCATCTCCAACTCTTTCTCCCTTTGCATCCACCCCGCCCCAGAATGCTATGCTCTTCTCATCTTGCATGACATCCGCGCCAAAAAATGCTCTTGGTCCTGGATGAAGCTTTCCGTCCGTACCTTCGAGTTCCTTGTCAGACGGTACTTGTACAACTACCTCGCCCCACGACAGCTCGTGCGTTTCTGCACCAAGGGCAGACCTGATAGCATCCTTAATCTTTGCTGGCTTGATGGCCTCCTTGAAATTCGTTGATGCCTTCATTTGAAGATCACTGGAAGGTATTTGCAGTGCCCACGTATCGCTCCACTGCGTTGTGTCGGCGGCATGCTTGGGATCCTCCGGGGCGTCAGCCGTGGTAGCAGCAGAGGTGTCCGCGCGAGCACCGAGTAGGTAGATAAGATAGTTGCGACCATATCCAGTGTGTATAGGGAGTAGCGCTCCATCCTTGCGAGCTCTCGGTCCAGGCGCCATTGGGTTTGTGGGGAACGTGAAGGAGTCCCATATCATATCATTCTTGGGTGACGAAATGTCAAGGTGGTGAAGCTGGTTGCTCATCGGATCTGTGCCTGAAATCAACCAGAGCTGGTTATTAGCAAGAGCGACATTGGTGGTCGCGACCGGCGCGGTGGGTAGTTGCCACCACACTCTGGAGGCGATATCGAACTGCCAGATGTCGCTAGCCTGGTCGCCTGAGCCATCATAACCACCAAATAAAACGACACATTTGTCTTGCGCGAAGAGCCTTGCATTTCTTCGTGGGCCGGGAGAAAGGTCGAGAGTTGAAGGCGCCAGGTGCTCCCACGTCTTGCGCTCTGGACTGAACATCCAGAGCGCTGACTTCTCATCGATCAAGTCTTCCTTCTCATTGCGACCACCATACACAACCACATTACCATGGAACGCACAGGCTGAGTGACTTGCTCTTGCATCTGGAATCTGCCCACCTTCTGCGGATGGTATGGCAGGTATCAAGTAATAGTCCATCTCAGGCTCGCCAGAGTGCTCAAGGGTGATGCCGTGTATGTCATTGCTCGCCATCTTGTTTTCAGATGTGATGCCACCGAATATGTAAGCCTTGTTGTTGACTACCGTCAACGTGTGGTGTGACCTCTCCAGCGATCGTCTGGGAACGTCAGCGGGGTTGGGAAGGGCATCCGAGGAAGAAGCACGAACCCTGTGTGATCGCCAGATGTTGTTGCTATCCGACTGAAAGTAGCTTTCAAAGGTAGTGTGGGCTTCGAAACGATGTACGCTGCGTATCCAGCTTCGGCCGTGTGCTCAATCGCCTCTGCGGCGATGTACGCTCCGGCTGCAACTTCGGCGGCCATGTTTGCTGTTCTCTTATGGTTGTTGTCACGACCTAAGATTGATGAGAGATGCGTCAGGTATGGTCGGAGCTACGGATGGAAAAGCAGCGTTGGGTAGGGCGATGTGTTTACTGCAGGTACATATGCACCATGACGTCAGTGTCTCACGGCTCCCTTTTTTGTGTCGATCGCAACCAACGTTAAAAGTGAGACTTTCTGATCTATCAATACGCAGACTTTTGAGCTGATTGCACATCACCTTGCTGTGGCTATGACGCTCGTGTACTTTCACTTGCATGTACTAAAATAGTGTCCAGGCAAATTGACCCACTCAATGAATCCGGCAACCGTCCCATATGTGCAGCATCCCCCACTGTTCCACCTGGTCCTAGGCATCAGACACGATAAGTGTTGTCTTCGTTGCTGTCAGACATACCCGGATCCACAGCAGCTTTTCTGGAGTCCTTACTCGAAACGCTTGACGCCCGTCGACTCCTCGACGACCTTGTCCTTCTTTTTGCGGTCATCATTGATGGAATCGGTGTCCTCGATATCTGCCGAATTCTTCGACTGACGCAGAAGTGTACGCTGTAAGAGCCATGCGAGCGTGATGAGCAAGCTGGCAACAGTCAGGCCGTAGACTGCGGCCATCGACGTGGCTGGGTAACTCTTCCAGTGCATGGAGCGACGGCCGACGTTGGCAGAGAAGTCCCGAGAGGACATTGCGAGGTCTGTGGAACCTGCGTCGCCAAATCTGCCAACACTGAAGATGGCGTCATCGACCGCAGGGAAGGTGCTTATGTCGAAGCTGCAGCCAGCAGCGGACCACGTGCCGTTGTGAGTGTAGCACTTCTTGAAGTCCTCGTACTGCTCTTGGCTATCGAATAAGAGTAGATCATCACGGTCTGTGTAAGTAATCCTCCGTTATGATGTCTGTTGCTGAATACCTTGGGCCACCTGCAAGGCCATCGCTCGCGGCGCCATGCCCCGTTTGGCATTTCTCCTATGGCTGACAGTACTCTGGGAGCGGCAGTGGATCGAACTGAATGTTGTGATGCTTGCAGATCGAGGGCATTCTTCCGCAGAAGCAGTCCTGCTCTTTGTAGTAAACATTTCCACAGGTTCAGCAAAGTGGGACAGGGCCGAGTCTACACCAGAAGTATCTGGCTGTGCCGGTAGACTTAAGTGTACCACCCATACTCTGTTAGCAATAGCGATTGTGTAGGGTTAGAGTTGGACAGGCGATGAAGAGTTGTTTCAAGTTCAGGTCAGCAGCGGTAGGGACATTGGTTTATGAGTAATCCACTCATATGCGTACTGCCGCAGGTAAAGGCAGCAAACAAACGCCTACAGGATATCGGAGTAAAAGGCGCTAGCACGGCATTTCCAGTGCTGGTACTCGTTTGCTACAGCCACATTGGCTCGTCGCTGCCCAATGGCTTTGGTATGTGCTCCCAGCCGACATCCAAACCGTGAATTTCAGCCGCATGTCTCACAGCTCGAAGCTCCCCAAAACCCGTCTGCCTTGTTTCGAGATACTCCTTTACATCGTCAGGTCGTTTGAAGTCCTGGCGGTCAAACCCAACTCTGCCTTCGTATTGACCCAATGATCGTAGATACTGCACCACGCCTGCAAGGGAGACCTTCACTTCGTATGAAACACCTTCGGTTTCCCGTTTATACAAGGCTGCCATGATACCTGTCGCCAGGAGGTAGCCAGAGCCATGATCGAGGGCTTGGCATGGCAATATTCTGGCTGCTTCACCGGCACCATACCGCTGAGCATCAGCAACGTTGATACCAGAACAGGTCTGCACAAGAGAGTCAAAGCCACGTCGATGCGACCATGGACCGTCTTGACCGTATGCGTTTAAGCTCGCAATGACAAGCCTTGGGTTTAAGGCGAGCAGCTCTTCGTTCGACAGTCCATGCGCGGCCAGACTACCTGGTCGATAACTCTGTATGAACACATCAGCCGTACGGAGGAGTTCCAGCAGTTTTGTTTTGTCATCGGCAATTTTGATATCAAGCTGTATGGTGCGCTTGCCCCTTGAGACATCAACATCGGTGTCCGGAAGATCTGGTAAAGAGGGCGAAGTTATCCACAATACATCCTGAGGTCGGTCAGCCAAGTTTGTGCATGTAACTTATCGAACCTGATCTTACCGCTCCGTGAGCTGCTAGAGTCCTACCCGCGACTGGAGCTGCTATGACGCGTGACATTTCCACTACACGAAGACCTCGCAGGCATTTGGTACCCTGTCCTGGTGTGACAGCCTTAGACAAATACAGTGGGCGCTCTGATATTTTCTGGAGATGAATGGGAAAGTCACTAACTGCCCCGGCTTGCGGAAGCGCGTCCCATTCCTCGAAAGATCGAAGTGCCGCCATCACAGCGCCCTCCTCGATGGCTTTGGTCTCGAGATCAAGCGACTTCCATTCTAGTATCTTTCGAGAAACATCTTCTCTTTTCGCACCGACCTTCAGACCTAAGATCTTGAGCGCGTTTTCGCGATGGTTTGGAAAGCCATCGTGCATTCTAATGTAGCCGTCCTGAGACTTATGCAGTCCGCCAATCGTGCCAAATTCCGACGGTGCAGCCTTTCCATTGAGTATGTAGAGTCGTTCAGATTTAAACTCGATGCAAGCATGCTGGGCGGGTACCGTGACCTGGGGTACTCGCTGGTTATTTCGAAGCGACCAGACAATCGCAGCCGAAAGTGCTGAGAGGCCAATTGAGGCTTGGGCCAGATGGCTGACTTTGAATGAGGATGGACAGCATTCAGCATCAATCGGAAGATGTATGGACTTCAAAGCATGCTCTGGAAGCCCCAGTGATGTCCAGATGTGGGAGACGGTGTCCAGAGGTACGAACATGTGTCGATTCATAACGCTAAATCGAAGGTTCATTGATATTCAAAGGTGAGAGCATACGGTGCACAAGAACGACTTCGGATGCTCGCAAGATGACTCCCATCGTGATTGCGTCGGGCTCACGGCGTTTTGGAAAGTGCGTGATCTGGGTAGAGTCGGGATTGGATCGCCGCAAGGTCGGCATTCCGTTGCCCACCCCGGCGCTAAATTACCTAGCGCGGACGCGTCGCGTTGAATGCATTGGTCTTCATCTCGATCGCGAACATACACGCCCTGCTTGTGTACTTCGAAAATTGAGGAGGTGGCTTTGCGGAACACGCAGGTGTTTTGATCAGGCCTTCCGTGATGACGGTTTGCCCTCATTCGAGACTTGGCTTACGCAGACCCCGCATGGTGGCATGATGCCAAAAGAAGATCCCCAGGTCAATATATAAACTTGTAAGTAAGCGTTACGAGCGGTCAACGCAGGTCCAGGGTCTCCAAATACAGTACGGCCTCATCATACCCATGATTATCCATGATGTTCCATGTTCTCAATGTTATCACAAGCTACACGGCGTTAGTGCTTGTACTGGTCAGTCAAGTCGCACGCACGCAGGCCTTTGAAGTACTGACAACCGGAAGGTGGCTGCGAGAGTCCTGTACAATCTCTACCTTCATCCACTCCGCCATTACCCCGGACCAAAGCGATGGGCGGCGTCCCGTATAACGTGGGCGCTTGCAATGCAATCTGGCAACTATCACCTTAGGCTCAGTGCTATGCATGAACGCTACGGGCCGGTAGTGAGAGTCGCCCCAAATGAGCTCTCATACATCGATCCTGAGGCCTGGAAGGATATCTACAGCAACCGCAACATCCACAAAGACGCTACCTGGACCGGCAATGAAGAGAAGGATCATCCAATAAGCATTGTGAGCACCGATGAAGCTACTCATCTAAGGAATAGGCGGGCACTCGCTGGGGCATTCACTGAGCATGCAATCGTTGAGCACGCCGTCATTCTTGAAGCTCTGGTTGGAACCATGATCCAGCGCTTCAAGGAAGCGACTGAAAGTGCTAACAATCGTGCTACACTGAACGTCGTGGACTGGCTTAATTGGTTGACCTTTGACATCTCCGGCGCACTCTCGTTTGGGGAGCCGTTCGACAGCGTCAAGTCCGGCTGCGCCCATCCATGGGTAGAGATCTCTTGCAACTTCGGCAAAGGCATCGCGTTGATGGCCTCGATCAACTTCTTCTCCCCTCTGAACAGGATTTTGAAACTTGCTATGCCCAGGACAGTTATGGAGAAGATGCAATACCATAAGCAGCTTGTACATGAGAAATTCCACCAACGGCTAGGCATGGAGCATAAGGCCAAAGCCCAAGACTATGTTGGATCTATCGTGGCTTACAACGAAGAGAAAGGCGAGATCAAGATACCAAAGGAGGAGATTGAGGCGAATATGACGCTACTGATCTTTGCGGGTAGCGAGACTACTAGTTCGGCCATGGCAGCTATCCTGACGGAGCTCCTGCGCAATCCAAGTGTACTGGAGAAGGCGACAAAAGAAATTCGTTCCGCATTTAGGTCAGAGAAAGATATCACCGTTGCTAGTGTGTCAAAGTTGGAGTATCTCGCTGCTGTTATCCAGGAAGGCATTCGGATGGGCCCACCAGCTGGTATTGGGGTCCCACGTGTGACGCCGAAGGAAGGCGCGAAAATACTGGGTCAAGTTGTACCTGGTGGTGTAAGCTTCACACTCTGTTTGGTCTGTACTTCGACTAAATGTCTTTAGACTTTTGTTGCTGTTAACCAATACCCTGCTTTCCGGTCAACAAGCAATTTCACGGACCCCGGCTCCTTCGTACCAGAGCGCTTCCTTACGAGTTCTCCCTTCCAGGCTGATCGACTGGAAGCATTCGAACCTTTTCTCCAAGGACGTCATAAATGCATAGGACAAAAGCTTGCATGGGCGATCATGAGGCTCACACTTGCAAAACTGCTATACTCCTTCGACTTGAAGGCAGCCGAGGCGGTGGAAGACTTTGGCTTGCAAAAGACGTACATCTTTTGGGAGAAAAGACAAATAAGGGTCATAATTTCTGCCAAGGTTAATTAGCTATTCAGTAGTCTCTGGTGACGCCACCACTGTTCGAGTCCGATATGTGCAGATCTCACGTGCTGGGCATGCGGAGGCATTTCCAATGACTGTTGAGCGCCAGTGACACCACCCGTCCATGAATCAGCCTGGCAGTATCAGGCACTACCGCCATCAGGCAAATGCATACTGTCCGCAAGAACGCGAACCAGGGCAGCTGGCAAAGGTCTGTGCATGAGGTACCGCGCGCCATCGACTCTATCGTCCGCATCACTCCCCGCATAACACGCCGTCCATGTGCTGCTGTGCTCGCCGGTGCCAGGCCCTGTAACTGGCAGTTTGGCGCTTGCATTCCAGGGATCTTCCCGTTTCGAGTGCAACAGTCTAACGCAGTGTCACCGCGCATGAAAAGTCGAGTCTGCTACGAAGATTCAATGCTCAGCGCGTTGATAGTTGTGAGCTGCCATACTGAGACTCGATTCGCCTCAAGGATATCAGCGCCTCTTCTCGTCGAGTTCTGAAGCATTCAAGCCATTATCAGATCCCGAAGCAATTTGTAGTGTTGCTTTCGTCACAGATCCGCTGCAATCGATTGTTTGAATGGGGCAACTATTCGCATTATACACAGAACGTCCGCCATTTGGTGTGGTAAATAGAGAACCTGTGGGCCGCATCAGAGCATCGACATGAGACGCCTGGGGGAAGCGGAGCGGGAGCAAGGTGCGGGAGCAAGGTGCGGGAGCGCTAAGCGGGCGGACCCATTTGCCTTGTCTTGCAAGGTTGCCTTGTGCGCACATTTGCGGACCTCGAAGAGGTATCAGAAAGAAGTCGTCGTCAAAAACTGAGTCTATAAAGATGACTGCCATGGCATTGCACAATACACTCCAACATCCTGTCCACTTGCACCTTCACGCTGCCTTAGGCCCACACAGGCTTCGACTGTGGCCCTGCGCGCATCATTAAGCTCCAAGCATGTCGACCCGCAAGTTAACAACATTAACAGGCAAGAGTAAAAACGTCGGGCAAGAGTAAAAACGTCGGGCAAGAGTAAAAACGTCGGGCAAGAGTAAAAACGTCGGGCAAGAGTAAAAACGTTGACAGGCAGGTCAACCCGCAGGAAAACGTCGACGGGGCAGGTCGGCCCGCAGGAAACGTCGACGTTCCCATACCTTCCAGCCAATGAACTTCCACAAACGTGTATACATTAACATGGCCCAGGAAACCATTCGCACAAGACTTTCGGTGTAAGTCTAATTTCCCACTTGGGTACGAGCCTTCTATTTTCCTGGCTCGCCCCTCATTGGTATGCGTTAATCTCACTGTGGCCGCACTGGCCCTTAACACGGCGCACTACAGCAAGGACCATTACGTCCACGATAATATTTCACGCGCAATTACAGTGCAGGATGCAGCTCGTTCACTGAAAATATCTCTGACTCTGTCGAGGTTTGAGCCAGACGAATGGGAACTCAAGGAATGGTTGGCTGTACAGAGCTTCGCTATAAGGCAGGGGTGATCTCATGTCAAGTCGCAGCTTCCCTGGTACACATCACCATCGTGCGTTTGTTCACGCACTAGATAGCTCTCTGATGAATGCATAAAAGCGACATAGTGAGCCATGACTGCGGGATTCTTGATCTGCCATATTATGCTGCACAAACGTATAAGCATCACGCTAACAAATTACGAGCGCCGTGCTCGTTCTTGCACAGCACGGTTTTGCGCTAGCTCAGCCGTGTCCCGGATAACGTCACGAACGTCCAACGTCGATCTATGTCATAGCGTCAGAGGACGCATGATAGTGCACACTCTCATTGAATTATAGTCCTCAGTCACAAACATTTGGTTGGAATTGCAAGATGGCAGGGCAAGCTGCAAGCCGCAGGGACGCGACTTGCTCTAAATGTGTTTTGATTGAACATAATTCTAGTTTGCAATCGCCCCTCCAGCACCATTGACCTTCTCGCAGTAGTGGGTGATCTCATCACCACCAAGGTGCCATCCATCAGAGTGGCATAGGTTCAAGTTTCCAATCACCTTCTGTTCTTGGTTAGTCTTCAACCTCCGCAGGTGTTGAAGATGGGCACTCACCATTTGGCAATCTGGGCATTGATCCCATTGTTCGTTACCAGTGTTTCGTGCTTTGTAGTTTCCGCAGGCTGCCTTGGTTGCAGCCTCGTTATAAACAGCAACTCCGCCCTTGTAGTCGACACAGACTGCATCAGAGTGCAGATCGGCAGCTACGAAGGGCGTAACAAGAGCTGTGAGGAGGAGAATAGCTGAGGTGGAGTGCATCTTGATGTTTTGAAAGAGTGTATATGCCTGAGGCGAGAAGTGAAGGATGTACAAGCGAATGGATTTGGAGAATGAATGTCTGAGGTTTGGTGACTTTACTCCAAGGTCAAGTGGGATACTTATTCACTCAAGCTCGCGATAGTCATCATCAACGAGGTGTCCCTATCCACTATCGCCAAGCTGCACACGGAAGTTGCGAGATTAGCCCGGCGTCAAGAGCGGAAAAGTGGCGAACGTCATGGCGGTAAAACAACAGCCATACCATAACGGGATGCGTTCAACCGGCCTGAACTGCTGTCATTTCGGTTGTTCAGGCACAAACACGAGGCTGTCAGCCCTGTAGACCCTCAGCGTGGAGTTTCGGTACTCATTTGTCAAGGGGATCTCGCCAAACACTGTGGTCGTGAAACGTCATGCGCATCGGTCCGAAAGGTCTAATCTTGCACAGCCAATGATGCACCGCACCCTGATCATACATCGAGAAAAGGGAAGGTAAACCTTCAACGTGGGATTCGTGGGCAGAAAGTTGGTTGTTAGCATGATCACTAAGGTACGAGCTTTAGCCCCAAGGTTATTTCGAGAATCCACACTCACTTCATCGACACTCGGGCCGATGCTATTCATCACCCCACTTAAGGTACTGCCAAGGGCTAGCTCTATGACGAGGCCGTATACAATGATACAGAGTATGGACTCGAAGACCTCCTTGAAAAGGCTTGCTCCGTATAAGTACAGCAGTCGCTTCAGAGACAAGCAGAAGTATACCAAACACAATCGCTCATATACCGACAACTCCTTTCGCCTTTCGCAATCCAGTCATTCTTTTTTCAACCTTTCCTCATGCATTTCTCACAAGTCCTTGCTCTCGCCTCCGGCGCTGCTCTGGTCGCAGCTGCCCCCGCGCCCATCACCGTCGGTGTGGATGATGTTATCCTCTACAACAAAGACGGTCGTTTCACGATGATGAAGCGCGATGAGTTCGACGAGCTCAAGAAGCTCCGCGAGAGTGGTGTTGCGCCTCCCAAGCCCGGCTACCTCGATGATAGCCTTATCACTATTCCTACCAACGAGTCCGCTCCCAGCAAGTCTGAAGGCAGTCTCAAGAAGCGCGCTACCAGTCTCATCATCCCCAACCCACACTCCCGCTTCCTCGGTTGGGACGTTCAAACTAGTCAGGTGGTCAAAGGTACAGAGGAATATGGCCCCTTAGATATAAAGTACTAACAACACCGAAGGTGCACCAACAACAATCTCGATCTCCACCGGTTACTCCATCACAAACTCGATCACCGTCAGCCAAGGCGCTACATTCAGCCTGATCAAGGACTACCTCCAAGCCTCTGTATCGATCGACTACAGCACTTCTTGGCAGACAACCGAGACACAGCAATTCAGTGCCGCCGTGCCCGAGGGCAAGTACGGTGCATTCGTCACCAACGCCTGGACCAACCGTGAAAGCGGAAACATCTGGGAGGGTACGCTTGGTGGCGAGGGCAGCCTGACCTACTATCAGGCCGACTCGTTCGAGAGCAAGTCCTATGGCGATTTGACCTGGGTCGATGGCGTTATTTCGCTCTGCACGGGCGACAGCTTCCCGCTCAAGAGGTGTGTCGGTGAAGGCACTTTGTGAAGACTGCACGTGGCACGGAGACGTGAATAAGAAATGTACATGTGTTGGACACGAGGCCTCGAAGAACGTTGGACTGTGCAGTGGGTGGCTTGTTTTTAGAAAATGCGAAGTTTTTACAACGACTCAATAGACTTACGGGACTGGAAACAGTACTCTTTCTGAAAATTTGATTACATTCTTGACACCTGTGAGAGTATTTGTAAAAGTCTTGCATGTTACATAAGAGCTCAGGTGAACCGAGCATCAGTGTATTCAATGACATTATCAATACCGAAATGAACAATATGTTACTGGTCTATTTTCATTCCCACGTAACCTCAGGGTCTGTCTCGGATTGCTCATGGCGTCTTCCTCCCAAGACTTTCGATTGGAACCATGGGGTAGACCTGATCAATAGCTTTTATTTCAGCAGGCTGTCCTCAATCCTTTGTGCGACCGTCACTACCATCAACACGTTATTCTGTCACTCTATGATTTGCCCAATCGGTACCTGACTATTCGCGCGATTTTGCGTTGGAACAGACTTACCTCGTCCTTACAATAAGTTTCAGAAGCCCACTCCTCCAAGAGTATAGGAGGTCCCTCAATTTTCCGATAACATAAGAAGGCGTGGTTGAGAACGTCTCGCGATCGTTGTGAAAGGCCAACTTCTTGGATTTGAGTTGATAGACTGGGCTTATCGTAAAGAGAGGTAGTCACCCCTCGCGAGTCGTCGCTAATTGTAAGCCTCTCAGTCACCAAAGGATCTGCAGTTATTCGGCGTCTCCATGTGAGAGTGAACGCGGAGTCCGGCCATACTTGAAGCGTGGCGCGCAGCTACCAAAGATATAGACAATCTTGTATTCAGTAGCGGTCCAAAGCCTGCTGATGTTCACAGTCGGATCGTGGGTCGGCCATATTGTGCATGGCCCACGCCTCTTGCTGCAAATTTGCGCACGGCCATAAGTCATTGACCTCATCGAGAGTCCAGTGCGCCTCTCGATCCGCATGGCTCCTTTTATGTACGAGACAAATGATCTTGGCAACAGTAAGCTGCTATTCAGCATCGGTCTGGATATGACATTATGCTTGCTTGCATTCTTTTAGCAAGAAATTTCGGCTCTTCGAACTGTCAGATTCCTCGAGTAGTGCCGCTCCCAGGGGCGGTACGAATGCAGCAAAAACGGGCCTGCAGGTGTGATAAAATTGGCGAAGCTGCGTGAGAGCACCTCGTTGCTGGAAGGATCTTTATCCCTTATTGCAATCTTCAAGTTCGAGATCGAGGGCAAAGCCGTGCTGCGGCAGTCCGTAATCCAAGCGAATCGACCGCAGAACCACTCTTTTCCGGAAGCATACTAAGGGTATCGAGACGTAGGCATGCCGTGCGCTGGAGAGTCTGTATGGCATCCCTGTACTCATGGTAGAGCTTGGAATGGGATAAAAAGTAGATTGAGGTGAGGCGCAATCTCTAATGTAACCTAGACCACATTGCCACACTTTGGGTGTGCCCCGTATGGGTCTGCACCCGTGACGAATGCATGCCTGTATCTGACATCTTCCACAACGAATGCGTAGATCAGATAGCGCACCTCGCGTGGAAAAAGAAGAAATTTAAAGCACATCAATCTCACAGAGGAAAGTGTGCAGAAGCGATGCGGTGTTGACGATATTTCGATGTGCAGACGACAGCCTTATAGGATCGGTGATGCAACCAGGCAGCAGCTCCGTACGCGGAGTTGGTCGCAACTCGCGACCGTAGGACCTCCATTCGTCGCCAAGTGAATCTGACAAGCATTAAAGTAGCTGTTGTGCGATGCGCATGGAGGGAAATGAAATCAGACATAGAGTCCTAGTATTCCATGCAGAGGGTAATCCTCTATATAGGCCTATAAAAAGGCCTGCTAAGATGAGTACGAGATCTGGGTATCGAAGATAAGAAACGGTAAAGTGCGAGAAGGTTCCACGCATCGTAATACCGTACAAGAAGTTGCGCCATGATCAGCGGAAGCAAGGCGCCGTAGCACCAACGCGCCCAAAACGTGCGAACCATAGAGATAGTCGTAAATAACGTGGCGAAGCAGTAACAGTGAACAAACGAGCCGCTCAGTACCATTGAGCACCACCGGTGTCCTCCTCTTGCTCGCGATGCGGTATGAGCGGAGTGCGTATGCAGTACGCGTCGATGAACATCTTCCAAGTTGGGTAGTCAATACTGAAAACAGCCTGATGTTTTTGCGCGCCCTGATCCCGTTGTTCAGATACACCTCGGGGTGCAGCAGGGGTGAGCAACGGTAATCCGTCGTCATCTTTGACAATGCGCGCATTGCCTTCTCGCACCAGAAAACTGATATAGAAGAGGTTCTCGACTGTCTGACCAAAATCCCTTGGATTAATAGCAAAGTCGAACAGATGGACTGCAGCTTCGTCGTCAGGTGTCTGGGCGACGCGATGCCGGGCAAATGCAGCAGAGTAGTCCTCATCTGTTCTCTCGTCTTCAGGAATTGCCTCGATCTCCTCACTAGCGGCGTCCGCTGCGGTTTCAATGTGTTTTGCCAGCTTGGACATGATGCCTTTGACCAAGTGTGTGAGGTTGGAGTTTTCTGATTGAGTGATGTCGCCCTCTTTGATTTCCTGTGGCCTTGTCGCAGGTCCCACAGGCGCTCTTCGCTGTGTAGCACGCCGTTGAATCGTTCTGATTTTCTTCTGGACAGACAATGGTCCAAGGAGGAAACTTGCTGTAGGTGGACGTTTGTTACTGGGGAAAGAAGCCTGTCGTCCGAACAGAGCCCAGTTGAGACCGTCACCGGTATCGTCTTCCTCGTCTTCTGCAACACCTATTGCCGGCGCATCTTCCTCTCCGTGTCTGTATCCGCCCGATCTCATAAAATATATGCATTTAGAGACGAACTGGTCAAGATCCACACCTGCACCACCGCTACCGTGCAGGCTGTTCTGGAGCTTCTTGTTCGCGAGATCTGTCGCAGTGGAAAGGAACCTCGAGTCTACTGTCGCATCTGCTGTTTGCCGCACCTTGGTGAACGTGGAGTCATTCCTTAGGAGCAGCTGATATAAGCCTTTGTCGCCCGGTTTGACAAGTTCGTTGCGGTTATCTGAAATTTGTTAGCCTTGCACACTGCACAAGAATAGCTGCAATGCTGACCCTCCAATTGACGGTTGTTCTCGCGCAACTGATAGCGGACATCTCGACGCTTGATTGGATCCTGATTGGGATCGTATAGCTTGCTCTGGCTGTCCTCTTCTTCCTCGGGCTGTGTGGTTGCCATCCTCCGTCGCTGGGGCTGTCCAGGCTCCTCTGCCTGCTCTTCTTCTTCGTCATCATCTTCGTACAATCCTGATGCGCCATTCATATCGTAACCGTCTGTATGTCTCCTTTTGTTGCTGCCGCTGCCCGTAGTAGAGCCTGTGTCCGGTGTAGGGATGCGTCCCGATGCGCTGCCAAGTCCTCTTCGTTTCGCGGGCTGAGGCGTGCCTCCACGTGGTTCTGAGCCCATGTTCTCCTTATCAGAGGATTGCGAGGGACTCAAGACCGAGTATGTTGTTCCGCGCGCACTGCTTGCATTGCGCGGCGCGACTGAGGGGTCGCGATAAAGCGAATCGACCGTCGAGGACCGTGTCTGAGGAGGCGTCGCAGAATGATGTGTGTTCAGACGCGCCATTATGGCGTATCTTGTTTTGGGGCAGAGAAAGAAAGAGAGGTTTTGATATTTGATGTTGAGACACAACAAGCGGAGGTGACGCCCAGGACGCGGCTGCCCGTTTGCCTAGCGCGCTTTCGCGAGGAAAGTGCAAGCCAGGGCGGATCGTCATTGGTCACGTGGATACGAGTCGCGCTTCCTCTGGAGCGCGTACCCCTGTCGGTCAGTGGAGCTGTGCGCCCAAGCTCAAGCCTCACCCCACGTCCCACCCATCTGATCGACTGTCACCAAGAGTTGCACAACGCACTGCTCACGTGCAAACGAACCCGTGAGGAGGCTTGATGCTGCGTGCCCATGGCCAGCGGTAGTGCGCCGCTTCCTCACCGCTCACGATGGAAGCCTTCAACTTTGCGACGTCACTCGACCTGACGGAGCTGTCAGTGCATGTGAAGATGTGAGTGCTTGTCGTGCTTCAAGAGACATCAGCTAAGTGATGATAGAGACCGTCTTGATGGGAATCAGAGGCAGATACCTTATTCTGTGCTGCTAAGGCGGCCCGATCTTAGGCACCGAGCGTCGAATATCAAGTAAGTGAGACGCAGGTCAGAGACGCAAGTGCTGATGACCATGATGTAGCCCACACTTCGAGCTTTACGTGACAGCTCAGATATGGGCTGACAGTAAGCCGCTCACTATTCCTGTCCAAACCGCCTACAAATCGTTCAAGAATGCGCGCGTATGGAACGAATGGCTCGAGCTCCCTGTCTCATACGCCAGTCTGCCTGCCTCGGCGCAACTCGCCATAACGTTGTGGGATCTTTCGCCGCTCGAAGATGCCGATTCCAACATGCACGCAGTGCCCTTCGGTGGCACTACGATCCCGCTGTTTGACAAGGACAACACACTGGAAAAAGGCAGACAACGGTGCAGGGTTCACCGCCATAAGGCTGCCGATGGGCTGTCCAACACAACGACGCCATCAGTGATACCGCCCGCGCGGAGAAATCGGAAGGCTCTGGCAGTTGAAGATACTGTCAATGAGCAGGTTGCCGAGATGCAGAGGCTGGAAGAACTGCTGAAAAAGCAGGAGATGGGTGACCTGCCGACCAATGCGTGGCTTGACAATCTTGTCTACAAAAAAATGACAAAGATCCGCAGTGATGCGCTCAAGGCAGAGGCAGCTGCGCTGAATCGGCGAAACGATACTACCAGCAACGGCAATGGCACTAGTGACACTGAACAGGATGTGGAGCTGTTTTATCTCGACATCGAATTCCCGCGCTTCGATCATGCCATCGTCTTTACCGACATCGAGTACCCACCGCCTCCGATCTCCGATCTGCGACTGCCCGCAGAATCAGACATTCGACTGCGCCCTCCACCAGAAGTGTCATTCGGCCCTGGCATCGATATAGATGGAATTGGCTACGGCGACGCTGATGCTGGCAGGCTCATCAAGATATACGACCCTGAGATTGGAAGAAGAGTCAACCCTGCGGAGGACAAACATCGCGAACTGATGCGCAGTCAACAGACAGACTCGCTGGACCGTGACAGGAAGCCCAATGTGCATGTGCGCGACAAGCTGACTCTATTGATGGCGAAGGGCCCGCTCGAAGAAATCACATCGCACGAGAGAGATGACATATGGAAGTTCAGATACTTCCTGCTCCGCGACAAGCGTGCGTTGACAAAGTTTGTCAAATGCGTGAACTGGAAGAATCCACGAGAAGCCCGGCAAGCCGCGCCCTTGCTTGAGAAGTGGGCCGAGATTGACGTAGATGATGCGCTCGAGCTACTCGGCCCTCACTTTGACCACCCGGTCGTGCGATCATATGCTGTCGAACGCCTTAAGAAGGCCGACGATGAGGAGCTACAGCTATACCTTTTGCAGCTCGTGCAGGCACTGAAGTACGAAGCAGCTGGAGAAGGCGACGACTCTTCCCTGGCAAGATTCTTAGTCACGCGAGCTGCAAGCAGCTTTGCCTTAGGTAATTTCTTTCACTGGTATCTTATGGTCGAGATCAGCGACATGAGCACCGATCAAGAGCCAGAGCACCGCGATCTCTTTGCCAAAGTCGAATATGACTTTATGGTCGAGCTCGAGAAGACACCTGAGGGTGTCGAAACACGCAACACATTTCGCCGTCAAGGTGAGCTGCTCACCATCCTGGCCAAAATCTCCAAAGACGTACGCTTTGGTGGCGGCGATCGAACTGCAAAGCTCGGTCGTCTCAAGAAGGCCCTGGCTGATCCAAAGAATGAGCTCACCAACTTCGAGCCGCTGCCTTTGCCACTCGACCCCTCAGTATATATCACAGGCATCGATCCCGACAACTGCAACGTGCTCAAGTCCTCTCTCTTGCCTATCGTCCTTAACTTCCGAACCAGTCACTCACAGAACTACCCCATCATCTTCAAATTCGGCGATGACTTGCGCCAAGACCAGCTTGTCATTCAAATCATCACCCTCATGGACCGGTTATTGCGCAAAGAAAACCTTGATTTGAGGCTAACACCCTATCGTATCCTGGCCACATCAACCTCTGCCGGCGCTTTTCAGTTCGTGCCTTCCATGAGCATCGCCGCCGCCTGCCAGAAACACAAAGGCTCCCTGCTCGCGTACTTACGTGCCAACAACCCGGATCCCACCGCCGAATTGGGCGTAAAGAAAGAAGCAATGGATACATATATCAAGTCTTGCGCCGGCTACTGCGTGATCACATACCTCCTTGGCGTTGGCGACAGACACCTGGACAATCTTCTGATCGCCCCTACGGGTGCTTTCTTCCACGTCGACTTCGGTTACATCCTCGGAAGAGACCCTAAACCTTTTGCCCCACAGATGAAGCTCTGTCGCGAAATGATCGAGGGTATGGGCGGCGCCACGCATCCCAACTATCTCTCCTTCAAGGAATATGCGTTCACGGCCTGGAGCACCCTGCGCAAGAGCAGTAATTTGCTGCTAAATTTGTTCGCGCTGATGCAGGGTGCCAACATCCCAGATATCAAAGTCGAGCGCGAGGGCTCGGTGCGCAAAGTCCAGGAAAGGATGTGGATGGGCAAGAGCGAAGGCGAGGCAGCCGAAATGTTCGAGCGCCTCGTCGAAGAGAGCATGGGCGACTGGAAAGCAGGTGTTATCGACTGGGCGCATGAGTTCGTGCAGACGTACTGGCGGAAGTAACCTGCGGACAGCGCAGGCTGATCTAGGAGAGGACTAATAGAACCCCACTTGAGCGTCGCACGGTTCGAATAACTGGCCTCCGCCTTCTAAGGCTCAACCTGCCCGGTTTCCCGACTGTACTATTGTTCCTGTATCTTGCTGACAGCTTGCACCTTTTTTCGATATCCCAGTTATGATGCTATGTAGCTCATAATCGATCCTCTAGTCTTCTGTTGGAAACCGCTCATACATCCAGTCTGTGCGCCGCTCCTCGGCCACTGCCTATTGACAGTGCGTAGGGAAGGTTAGCTCCAAGTACCCGAGTAATTTTCAAAGTATTGAAGATGTTCAATTGTGTCAAACTCGCCCAGGTAGGTTACCGCATCGATTACTTGTAGGACTGTGGGGGTATTGTCCGCTATAATATGTCAGTTATTTAAGACAATAGAGTGCGAGAGCTGGTGCAACGGAATAGATACAGTACACCCTGGAAGCACCTCTTATGGGCAGTGCTCACAGTGTCTCAGTGGCAGGAGTAAGCTGGACTTATGACTAGGCCGGTGCGGCAAGAGTGTACGGGACGCAGCATCAATGATCACGCCCTGATAACAGCATGTAAAGAATCTTGGACTGACAATGAGGCATTGTAATTTAGTCATTGGTGGACATGGCTTTAGAGCCTTTTATACATTAGCCCGCACCCGTACTTCGGACAAGACACATGGCACGAAATTCTTGTCAGTCTACACAAACTCAAGGCATCCGTTCCTGTTGCCAATCCTCTCGTCGAGGTTGAGTGTCCTTGTGTGCCACTGAGGGCCAAGCTCAGCAACAAGCTCCTGTCCACCACGCTCCAGCCTGACGTTCCTGGCTGAAGCACCAAAGTTGCCTCCGCCACGGCTACCGCCTCCGGGCACCTGCAGATTCTGGCCGGGCCAAATCTGATCAGGATTGGAGATATTGTTGTGTCTGGCGAGGTCCTCGAAGGAGCAATGCGAGAATCTGGCTGCGATAGCACGAAGTGTGTCGCCCTGCTGGACGGTGTATGTCTGCGCACCGTTGCTGCTACCGCCTGACCAGCGGAAGCTGCCGTTATCGTTCTCGATGAACTGGTTCAGGCTGATGGTGCTCGAGGAGTATGAGCCGTCTGTCCGAGAACACTGGGCGTGGAGGTTGAAGTCGCCGTGAGCGTCGAGGCGGATGTCCCGGGACGAGGCAGTGAAGTTGCCGCCGAAGTCGCCACGAGATCGCTCGTCGTTGCTGTCGCGACGGTGGTGCTGGGCTGGAGGGCTGCCTTGGTATTGCTGGTTGTGCTTCTGCTGCTCTTCTTGCTGCTTCTCCCACTTCTTCTTCTCATCACGCTCATCCTTCCAGTCACCGACAGCATCCTGTGCCTTGTGTCCTGCGAAAGCACCGGAGATGGCACCGATGATGGTACCTGCGGTCCCATGGCCCGCTTGTCCACCTAGCTTGTGACCACCGAAGGCACCCGCAGCACCACCAGCGATGCCTCCCATGACGCCACGGTCGCCTTCTGGGTCGCCCTCACCGTTGTACTGGTTCTGATACCCCTGGTTGTGGGAATTGCGGCCTGAGTTCGAGGAATGTGCTGCAGCAGAAGGAAGCTGCTGGTACTGAGGAGGCTCCTGGCTGTAGTCACCCTGACCTCCATACTGCTGTTGCTGGCCGTAACCGTTATTGCCGCTCTGGCCGTAAAACTCAGCAGCCTCACTGCGCTGCTGCTGACTGTAGCCGCCTTGGTTGTAAGACATATTGATAAAATTGGAAATTGTGAATTTGTAGGAAAGACAAGAGATCTGCAAAAAGCAGCGAAACTCCCCTCAGCTGCGCATCTCTTTTATACAACCCCTCATACCCCTCCATGCTGTCATCATAGTCGTTGTCATCATACGCACCACAGGAAAGTTGTCTCAGCAACAGACGACACCGCCACTTTCTGCGGGGACTTTGTGGGGTCGACCTGCGCTGCTTCGTCACTTCGAATCCACACCAGCCACACCTTGGCCAATGGCGCAAAGGATCTGAGACAAAGGTCGCGTTCTGTGGTCAAAGCTGCGGAAGTTCGGCGTGTGTGTCGTGGTCGAGAACCGAGGCGAGGCAGGCCACGTACTGTAGCGGCTGCAGGGCTCGATATGCAGGGTCCAGGGAGGTGGAGCCTAGCGCCGTTCTTATTTTGGCCGATGTGTGAAGCCTTACTGCGTCAATCCTGCCTCTTACCTCTCTTCCAGTTCCACGAGGAACTCGCAACTCGCAACATTCACCATCGATCGTGGAATAGTGGATTCGATCGCACGAATGACGTCTTATGATAGGCACTGCAATCCTATTTGTGTCATGGGTAGGCGCAAGGGTACCTAGGTATGTGGAACGACACGTGAGCGCGGGAACATCACCGTTGATACCGGTCGAAGGACGCGCCAGGGTCTGGGGTCCGGAGGAAGCAAAGAAGGTCAGCGTGTTGCTTGGAGGATGCGCTATTACTTTTGTGTCCTCCATGACCTCTCTAGCCATTGTGCTTGTCGATCCGCGACAACTCCGTCCTCAGCGAAGTCCTCTCGTCCCCTCTTTTCCTATCGTTCCATTGCGATGATATTGCCATTATTTGATGGAGCCGTTAGCCGTTCAGCTCTTCTCAGGGAAACGAAGCTCGTATGTTTTCTGCCGTGGTGCAGATCATACGTAACTTGAGGCAGTGCGGCCTTGTTATTCTGTAGATAACCTTGGATTCTTGACATCCCGGCGGCCTCGTCCAGGGAATTAGCCGGTTTTCGGCTCTGTATCGCTGCTCGGATCATCGAATGGGATTGCAGTGAGGTTTCAGAGCCGTATTGTATCCGTCTCGGCAACGCTCTGGACTGTTAAGGTAAAGTATAGCGAGCGTGCACGCACGTTTCCGCAAATGAAAGCTTCACCGCCTATCCTGTTCCGAACGTCACGTGACTTCTGTCTTATCTTGAGTCAACTGCGCACTTTCGCTTTTTCCAACATTCTGCAGAAGACAATGGATTCAGATGCTGGGAATCTGGTCGGCGTAAAGCCCACCTTTGCGCGAATGGACTCGCATCAGGATGTCATGGAGTATCGCAACTTTAGCCTTCCACTGGCCTCCACCCTCGTCAAAACCTCAAACGTGACCGAAACCGGCGCTCTCCAGCTGATCGATCTACCACGAGAGATCAGGGACCATATCTACTCCTATCTTTATCAGCCACGTCGAGTCAGATGGGAAGTTGACAAACACGACGTCCACTGCGTCTCGATACACGTTCCAAGAGCTCCAATTTCGGCTGTATTCCAGACATGCACGCGGATACATGAGGAATACAGACAATCACGTGGCCTTCGAACGCTTGCTGCAACAATCTCGACAACACGTGCGACCAACCATGAGACTGCTGCTGCAACCGATCTACAGTGTCATGCAGTGGAAGAATCAGTCATCATGCACGCCGAGCCAGCACCGATCGAGCACGTAGCCCATCTCTTAGCGTCCGTTAAGAATCTTACCATCTTGATGGACAATAAACGCTCCATGAACGAAGATACTCCCGTATGGAACGAGTTGCAAACCCTCGAATCACTATTATTACCCTTCCACCAGACCCTGTCCACCGTTCGCATCGGCATTCACCAGTGGCAAGACCCAAATCCGCTACAAATGAACTCCAGGCTCGAGACCAAGGCCTACACCGACCCGAACCTCGGTACATCGAAGTTCATGCCAACTCCAATTCCCACGTTCATGGACAAGCCTCTCATCCAGCAAGCAGCTGGTTATCGTCTCCAGCTCGTACTCCTGCAACTGCATCCATCGGATCAAAAGGACCTTCTCGAGCGCTTTCACCGCCACAGGACTGGGGTTTATGTCTACAGCAACGAAGCGCCTCTGCGACTTGCCAAGAATTCCCTATATTGGCAGCAAGAGGAAGTCGTCGAGTCATTCCCTACGAATTGCAGTTGGTTCAATATGCAGCGGTCAATGAACTTGAATCTGCGAGACCGATTCGATGCGTTTGGTGTCACCGATGCGTGGATCCAGACGGAGTATGGGCCTAATGCAATGAAGATGATGGAGTGGCGGGAGAAGAAGGGTGCAGATGCTGTTGAGTGGGAGTCTTGATTTTCGACATGAAATTAGCGAGGCGTTTGGGATTCTTCGTTGTGGGGCGTAAGACCATTAATTAGTGGGTTGTAATGTTTTGATCATAGACTTTTTGTACTAGACTAGATTGACTAGATGTTGTTCTTAACCTGCGGAATCATGACCATCATGGGTCTTTGCTAGACTGCCCTCTGCGCCTTTTCTTTTCCGAGGACCCAATTCTTCGCAGATGTAGCTCGCCACCAGCGTCGAACGCCACACTGACTTACCTCCATTGCGTCTTTGGGACCACCGCGTAGACTGGAGTTTGAGGCTCCAAAATCTGAATCCGCGCACTTTTTTTTACTGAGACCTCACTCGTATCCATCAATGAACGCTCGAGCTGCGACTAAAATAATCTTCATCGGTACGGTCGTCGCCTTGTTGCTCACTTGTGACTGCCTCCCCGCTACCTCGAAGACCAAATTAGCAGTCGCCCGAGGCCACCATTGATCTCGACCTTCACAAAATGCGCCAAGAAATGTGAGTAAATTAGGGGGTGTTGCGTGGCGATATACAATGCTTTGTTGCTTCTCGACAGGATCCCTTTTGCGGCAGAGAAGATAAACGTTAGGAGTTTACACGCAATGTAGCGGCCATGACGTCTGGTTGAGCGCATAGATCAACAGAATTGAGCTGTCCAGATGGTATTTTCTGTCCTAAGCTGTATCTATGTGCATGCTGTGTGGAGTATAGAACATTCTATTAGGGTGGACTTGTACCACATCAGTCCTAGTAAAGTACCCTCAACACTCTCTAGCAGTTCAATCTCACGCTTATTTTTGCTCGAATGAATTCCACGCGGCAGCGCCTGGATGCTATGCAAGTCGCAAGGATCTCGATCGAGTGCATCTGCAAGCCGGCCGATCGAGTCTCAGATACTAGGGAGGTGGCCTGTGGTGTTGACCATCAGAGTGACACTGCAGGCCTCCACCGGAAACATCCTTATGTAACGTTGGGTGTGGCCCCCAGATTTCTTCCGCCCAGTGATGAAATCGAGCCTCACTTTCGCGGCAATGTAATGGTTCCGGACGTGATTGACCCAACGATACTCCTTGGACAGACCAGGACAGGTCAAAAAAACAGTCGTGGATTGGCGCGTGCTCAACGTATGCTGATGTTGCTTCATATGAAACTTTAGCATATCTCCACCGTTATTCGAAGTAGACAGAATTGCAAAGACACTGTTCAATGCTGTCAGGAATCTTCCTCACGACGGTGAGCAAGTGTGGTACCTTAATGCGTGGGCCACTTTAAGCCAGGTCGATCGGCCTCTTGCGCAGTCGTGACCAGCGCTGAAGGTAGCCGCTGGCTTTGCGCACGCGGTTGTTGAGGCGGCTTCTTGTATCGGAACTTCGAAGGCAGACTGACAGTGGAAAGCTTTGGGCAGGAGTGGACTGCGGGATGGAAAAGATTGTATGGTTGAGGAAATAGGAAGGAGTGCTATGGCCCAGTCCAGACAAGCGAGTCTCGTGCCAAGTGGAAGTGACAGTGAACGTTGAGGCTAAAATAACTCGCGTCACAGAACATCTCCATCTGTACTCAGTGGCGCGCATCGGCGCTGATATTTGGTTAAGGAACTGCTGACAGAAGCCCTTAGGCAAACAGTCAGAGTACAAGTTTAATGTAATATTGAAAAAGATGGAAGCGCGAGCTAAAATGTGAATCACGGTCGTGAAAGTGAACGTTGCATGACTTGCTTGAATTACAATTATGACATAGCCTTACTGCGCATTCATTGACAAAGGAAAATTGGTTGCCAAAAACCCGGGGACTAATTCTCTCTGCGCACCTGCACATGAACGCCTCCAATGTTCGCTAACGATCAACGTCTAAGCCTGGAACTGCAATATCGTTAATTTTGTTTGATAATGACAGCACGCTTGCACTGACCTTCACCACCTTCTCACAATGTGATGTCAGGCAGCTCAATGTCAGGCAGCTCAACGCTAGGGCTAACATCAGGACTCACGTTGACCGTATTGCCGTTTCCTGCCTGGTTGTTCGAGCCCGCCGTGTTGCCATTGCCGCTATTGTCGCCTGCTGAGTTTCTGAAATGGGATGAGTGAAGAAACATAAAGAATATTCAACAGGATTCTCACCCATTACCTGAACCTGATCCGTCATTGTTACCATTGCCCAGAAAGCGGTTTCCACTACCCGCAGATGGGTTGGTGACAGATCCAATCGTGTTCGTGATCCCCGAAAGCGAACTGCCCAAATCGCGACCCTTCAGGATGGAGGGAAATGTCACAGTGTTTCCATTGCCCGCCGAATTACCTGTACCTGCCTGGTTGTTGTTGCCGCTGTTGCTTCCTGCCGAATTCCTAAGAAACAATTAGCAAAGCCTTCTCAGCTACGGTTGCTGATGTGTGCAGCAGATTCTTATTCATGGTCATTTAGCTCCTGCAGACTAAGCTGCGGCGTGTCTGACCAGAATCTAGAGCGGGCTGAAGGCCGCTCTATGAGTTGCTCATGGATGTAGGGAAGCGTAGGACTGCGGACTACGGACTAAACTCACCCGTTGCCCGAGTTTGAGCCATCGTTGTTGCCATTGCCCTCAAAAACGTTGTTGTTCCCGGCGGAGGGGTTGGTGATCGATCCAAGAATGTTGCTAAGCTGCGCGGTGGGGGCAGCAAGAACTGTAGACGCGAGCGAAATGAGAGAGACGGTGATGAAAGTTGAGGTCTTCATGATGAATGTGTATGATGTACGACAAGCAGGACTGCTTAAAGTGAAGAGGTGAAGTGGTAAGTGTGAAAGAGTTGGATGAGGGAGGTTTTACCAGACTTGTACCACTCCTATATACTCGAGAACTAAAATTGAGTGACGCGAAGTCATGCTCGGTCTATGCTTTTCATGACTCTCGCTGCTCCACTTGTGAGCTTTCTCCTAGCTGCGTCCGTCATTGTGGAGGTGGAGAAGCGCAAAATCGCATCTTGCGCAGTGCTAAGATGGTACTACCATCATGGCGTATTTTCGATCATTAACGGGGAATTACAAGATCCGTCCAATGACCAATGGAGCTGATGAGCACACATTGCTACATGTGGTTGGCAGCTAGGAGATTTTATTGCTGTAGCCTCGCCCAAGTATGGTATTTCCGAATACTAGTGCGCCATCTTCGGTTGTCAAGCTCCCGAAGCAAGGCTTGAGTCGGCGGGCGCCACCTATGTTTGCGTGATGTCAGATCCGCCGACGCTCTGAAGTCATTCTTCTGGATGTACATGCTTCTGGATGTAGGAGGGCCGGCTGGTGCGCCTTTTCATTGGCACTCTGATGTCGCGGTGCGAAGAAAGTTTCCTTGAATGCGCATGCTTCTCGTGCAACATGCAAGCTCCTGACGATCGTTGCTTGAAATCACGGCAAAGAGATGGGAATTGCAATGTCGATCAGGTCTTTGATTCTCGGCTTCCCCCAGTGTTCTCTTTTCGGATGCGTCATCGATCCGAAGGAGCTAGCACATCCTCTTTGAGAAGGCATGATCGGCGGCTAGTCGCTGTCTAGCGCAAGAGGCGACCGGGAATGTTGATCAGGTACGCCTCAACTGAATCGATCGCAACAATAATCCAGTCCGTTCTCTTGGGCAAAGTTGAACTTGCAATTCGTATTGGAAGCGGCACACATATCGCTTAGCTTGAACTTCGAGCGTATGATGACGATCGCTCAAATGTCGCGAAGCAGAACACCAATCGAGCTTCGGAAGACGACCACATTGTCCGGGACAGAAGTCTACTGCGACACCATAACCTGGTCTCCCTTTATTTGCTTGAGCACATGTTGTCTTCACTCACCTACATGCTTGGTGAGACGTAGGGATCATGAAAGGGCCCCTGGGAATGTGGACGCATTCAAGGGTGTTCTACCTCAATGTCTGGCAAGACGAACGGATGATGAACCAAGCATTGAAGACCGCTGCATCGGCACCTCGGCAGTACAAGCCGCAAGCCGATAAGCACTATCTTCGGAATCCACAAAGAAAGGTTTGCGAGCCAAGTCCTGCAAGAATATTGATTTCAGTCTTAGGCTTGCTTGACCCGTGTGTCTGTTTCTGAGATGGACTCGCGAAGCATTCCGGTAAGACTGTCTTAGGTAGTACAGCTTGAATGCCCTCAATGCTGCTTTGAGTATACCGGGATGCGATCACAGTAATTTCCCCGTACCAGTAGCAAAGGAAAAGACATCGAAAGCGCCTGATCAAGCTTTTGCCGACAATGGCCCAAGCAAGCGACTCGCCTTGCTCGATATCTCGGCTGAGCTGGAAGTCGCGAATATTGAGCGTGTGGACATGATTCCTATTCTTATAATGCACTAATACAATGCAGATATCTATCTGTCTGTTCTGCAGATCGATAGGCTTCTGCTCGCTACAGGCACAACGGTCCCGTTCGTGAGCTACAACAGCGCAAAGACACTGCTGCTCGCTCATTTTAAAATAATATCGGCGGCGGGAATGAGGATACACTCGACGCTCTGGGCCTGGGCTCTACCTGTCCCTGCTTTAGCCTCAATGTCGATCGACAGCATCGAGCTGCGCTCAGGCAAGTGCCTCCCGCGAAACACTTCATACTAGTCCGACAGCAACGGCGGACCTTACGCAAACTCAAAATAGATTATGGCGCCTGATCCTATCATAGGACCGGGTTTGTACTCAAGGGCCATGATTGCAGCGGTCAAGACCGCATCTGACCATTGTACTCTTTTGACTTTTGGACCAATGTTGTCAACTAGCTGGTCGTATCGAAGGGTACCACGACTGGCCATTGTCAGTGAGACTCATTCTTCTTCAACGAAACGGCTGCTGCTGCGCAGTTCCGAGCGGGCGACGTGCCTTTGGGATCTGCAGCGAGCGGTGCCAGCCTTGTTGAGGATACCTTGCAGTGTAAGTATGAGGACCTGCATGGTTCTCTGCTTGTACACAAAATGGCGCTCACAGCACAAGAATGCAAAGATTTAATGTAGAGCCACGGAGATCTTCAAGCTTTGACGCGGCGCGATGAAAGTGGTCAATGGTGGTACTCTGGAGAGTCGATGTGGAAACGTGCTGCATCTGCGAGGGAGCTTCAGGCTCGATCGCGAATCGAGGCAGTGCGAATGCGGCTAGTCTCTTATCCCGTGCCAACCCTCTTGCCCCAAAGACTTAGACTTGGAGCTGTCACGGCTACACAAGAGAGTTCCCGGAGATTCACTTCGACCAGCAGCGACTCCCGTGACGATGGCACGATACAGAAATCAGAAGCTTTGTGTGGCCGACTGCGGACGAAAGATCTCGCTTGCACTGTCCCCCGCTGCCCCACCAACAACCACGGGCTGACAGTCCAACGCACCCTGTTCATCCCCATTCTACGCGCATGCCTGGGATAACAATCCTGCTCGACTAGATGTCCGAAAGTCAACACCAACATCGAGCATGAAAGTCAGCAACATTCGACCAACGTTATTGCCCAGAAACACTGCAGGCCAATGATACTGTCTCGTCAATCGTCAACTGTTCGTAATTCGAACCGCGAGATTCGTCTACTGGACCTGTTGCCTGGCAAAAAAGATGACCATATCCGATGCGCTACTCGTGTAGTCAGCCTTGATCAACATCCAGATTTCGAGACCGTATCGTATGTGTGGGGAGATCGGAAAGGAGAAAGTGCCATCGAAGTATCTGGCCAGTCCATATTAATTACGAAGAACCTTTACACCGGCTTATTACGGCTTCGAAGTGCCGTAGAAAGACGAACACTGTGGATTGACCAGATCTGTATCAATCAATGGGACGTGGAAGAGAAAGCGGCCCAAGTAGCCTTGATGAGGGACATCTACCGACAATGCACACGGTGTGTTACATGGATGGGCGAACTCACAAGAGATGGTCATGAGGTTCCAATACGCGACGCTGAAGCTGTTTTTCATTTCTTGCGACAAGTCGCAGCAGCAAAGATCGCACCGCTGAGTGATATGCCGGTGCTCTTCGAGCAGTCAAAGAGAGGCTCAGCAGCACACAAAGCTTTCGAAGCCTTCTCCATGTATGGCAATCCGTGGTGGTCACGCATCTGGACGGTTCAAGAAGCCATCATTCCTTCTTCTGGCATACTAATGTGGGGCCCACTTTCGATCTCACGCAGAGAAGTGCTTACTGCTGCACTTAATCTGCGCGACTTGTCCAAAATACCTTCACTTCCTGAAAGGTTCACGTTTTGCCGACATACCTACACGGAACTTCTAAGAAGGCTTCTCTACCCAGTACATGGCTTCAACCATTCGAAGACTGACAATGCGCTCAATCTGCTCATGCGCTGGCGCCACCGGGAGTTTACCGACCCTCGCGACAAGGTCTACGCATTACTCGGCATGATCACACCAAGTGCGCTCCCTAGCGCGCAGTCTTGCGACTACACCATATCGGTGGCCAGACTTTTTGCCCAGGTCACTCTAGATCTGATCAACCATGAGGGTAGCCTTAGGCCACTTTTGGGCGCATGCGAGATGATGCAACAGTCAGCAGACATCGCTTCTTGGGCTATCGACTTTGCATGTGTCAATCGCATCGGCAAACGTCAGTTGAGATGGTGGGGCCATTCGCACCGATATAGAGTCTTCTCAGCATGGGGGGAGAATAGCCTGGCACTTCCTCATACTGTTGATAAACAAGTTCTGGGATTACAAGGTGTTCTCGTCGACGAAGTAATTGGCACAGTCGAGCTTCTGCGCATCAGTGCTCAGGACTCCGTGGAACTTGATGAACTCAAAGAGCCGCTGATGAAATGTTACGAGCTGATCAAGCGTTTTCGTACCGTCGAAGCCGCCCCAAATAGGTACATAGACGGCTTCACCTGGGAGTCTGCATTCTGTCGAACTCTGGTGGGCGACCTTATCATGGATGAGTTGCCTGTCAACAGGATCGCATCATACGGCAGGGCCAGACTCGAAGCCGATTTCGAACAGCTGTTCGATAAACTACAGATCTCGCTCGACAGTAAGCTTCAACTAGACTTTGCGGCTCGCCTCGACTCATATTCACCGGCCTACTCGCCTACATCGCCTACATCGCCCACTTATTCGGGAGCTGGCTCCACTTACTCACCGTCTCTTTCGGCACATCCCGAAACACTTGCTACTTACTCGCCAACCTCGCCTGTCTATACCGGAACTACATTCATGGAAGGCATTCCTGACAGCCAAGATCGCAGCGCGAAGCCCAGGAGTCAACGACCAGTCTCATGAACCCGTCATACCAGTGCGAAAGGTACTGAAGAGACTGGATTCGAATGAGTCATTAGAATGGGATCAAGACGTCAGCCAAAACCATCCTACGTCTCCCAACTCTACCGGACGCAGAACCTCCGTCAACTTCCTAGAAAGCGCGAAAGACGTACCATACCCTGAAGAGCCAGGCTCACCACTTCCACCAAACCCCCTTAACAACAACTCTCCAGAAGCATTATTCGTTGACACCAGCATACCCAACCCCCATCCCCAACCCCCCAGATCCCCACAAAGCTCCTCCGCAAGCTCTACCTCGCGCTTCAGCGCATACTCCGAAACCCACTGGACACCCCTACCTCACCCCTCCGAAGACTCTCTCAGAACCTCGCGAATCCGCCGCCTACGAGACGAGTTCCTCTCAAACTCGCGTACTTTGCCGGACAACTCACACAGATCTGCTTCTGGCGCGTTTACAAACCTCCATGAGTCCCTCATCGGGATGATGGAGAACCAGACGTTTTTCATTACGAAGGCGGGATATATCGGGATCGGCCCGGAGGCGACAAGGAGGGGTGATCAAGTCTGGGTTTTTGATGGGGGGAATGTGCCGTTTGTCATGAGGGGCTTGTGTGGCGATAAGGAGGGTTGTAAGAGGTTGGGGTTGGTGGGCGATGCGTATGTGCATGGTGTTATGGATGGGGAGGCTGTGGATGGGAGTCCGGTCGTACGGGTTGTGAATGTGCACTGAAAGTGGCACATGCAGCAAACGAAGGCACCTCCGAGACTTGTGCAGTGAAGGGACTTGGGTTCAATATGTCTTCTATAATGATGGAGGCGGTAGGAAGGGCTACACGACCAGCCTAAGACCCTGAATATCATGCGATGGGAACAATTATGTAGAACTAGTTTGGGAAAGGAAGTAGCTATGCCGCCTTTGAAAGCAGAAGGACGGCGCGGACAGATCCGGATATGCTCTTCTTTCCTCTTTTCAACCTCATTTTCGTGGTCGTGCAGAGTTGCCAAACTATTTGGCTTCCAGAAGAGGCAGGAAAGTGATAGATGAGAGCTGCCAGAGAGAGCTATGTAGCTAACAACACTCGAGCGCAATAGGGCAACGCACACCCAGCGTGTGCTGTCTTGTGGGTGTTTGGCGCGAAGTGGAAGTACCGAATCCGCCCCGACCGACAATATGTAAAGCAAAGTTCCATCGAACAGGCTCAAAGATTTGCAATTCCTCATATCTCAGTAAGGACCTCAAATAATGGCACACCTTGTAGCAGCGTTACCAATGCATTAACAACATGATCAGCGTCCAACAGTTTTTAGGATTTTCCGTCTACGTGCTACAAAGCCTGGTGAACTATCCAACGACCAAGAAGAATTTGACTCCGGCCGTATAGTCAGGCCGAATTTGTCTAATGCCATATTGCTTGCCATATCATATTGCGCGATGAAGGGAAGCGGACATCCTAAGAGAACAATGCTATGCTAGAAGGCGAAAGAAGGGGCCGCACGAGCGACAAAAGGTGAAGCCAAAGGTGCAAGTATTGGATATCAGAAGGTGGGAGGAAGAAGCAGATGAAGGGAAATAATGTAATGTGTCGAGCATCCTCGAAGTTGTTGGTGTGGGATCGCCAGGACCGGGTATATTGTCGTTGCTCATGTCGTGGTCCCGACCCCCTGCCTTGTATCCCTAGCTCTTGTGAATCAGATGAACGGTAGGAAAGGTGTTGTTACAGTGCAATGGCACATGGTGAAGTGTTGAGGGCGAGCTCACTCTGGTCGCTTCACTAGCGACTACCTCGCGGGAAGTTCAGGCGTTGTGTCCGGGCCGTCTTCGATCTCGACTCTCATCTTCAGCCCGCCCTCGACCTGGATGCCTTGCTGCACCCAGTCCATCTTCTCGATGTCCTCGAGGCTCTTGCGCCCGCGAGACACCTTCTTCAGCAGGCTCTCGACGACCTCCCGGGCATTGGCCCACTCCTTACCCTTCTCAATGTCCCACTCACCATCCTCGTCGCCGAACTTGATCCAATCCCAGTCGCATCTGGCAATTCGATGCGAGGCTCTAGTGCGGCCTGCTTTGCCTGGCGGCGGGTCGAATGGTAGGCGCCCTTCCATGAGGGCATACAATAAGACACCGAGAGCCCAAGCATCAGTCGAGCGACCGTCATATGGCTGGCCTAGAAGGATCTCGGGAGCAGCATAGTCTTCACTACCACATCGTGTTGTCAAGAGGGGAGACTCTGGAGGTGCAGGGATACGACGAGAGAGGCCAAGATCCGTAAGTGTCGCAATGGGGTACGGATGTGACTGGGGATGTTTGAGAAGAGGTACGGACGAGATGGGAATGTTGAGGAGGACGTCTGCCATGCATTAGTACAAGACCGCTGTAAACGCACTGACCATGTTAAGGCTGATGTCGAAGACTGGAGAGATCTACTTTCTAGCTTGATGTCGCGATGTACAATCAGCTTCTCATGCAGATAGCGTACGGCGCTGACCATCTCAGCGAACACACGTTGGACGATGTCTATGCTCAAGATGTCGCGGTGATCGCTGGCGACATCGAACAGATCACCGCCTGGGCAGTATGTCAAGACCAGCAGAGCCTGGGCCTCATTGTGATCAAAGGCACGCAGATGAACGAGAGAGGGATGCGAGACGGAGCGGAGCATCTCCACTTCTCGCTTGAGACTTAGTTCGACACGCTCCTCATCGGCGCCGCCGGCAGGACCGTGCTCAACGACCTTGATAGCGACGAGCTTGCGAAGGTCCAGAGTCTTCTCGTCCAATGGGTCCGTGGCTGCGGTCCTTTCGCACGTGGCCAGGTAAACTTTGCTGAAAGTACCCTGGCCAAGCTGCCGGACCGGCCGCCACAGCTTCTTCGTGTGGGACCCATGGCGAACGGCAATGTACTTGGTAGTATCGTCTTCTGCGACGTGGTCTTCTTCATCGGTAGCGCTTCTGTTACTCGCGTTGCTAGCCGGGGGTGTCGGCAAACTGGCGGGGACTTGCGCAGGGACAATGCCGCGCTGCGATGCAAAATACTGCTCGCGACGCAGGCGTTGCTGCACGGTTGCGTCACCTTCGGCAGCGACATTGCCGATGGTAACATTTCGAGGCCGAGGGTTGTGCAGGGAATCGGGGGTGTACTCGCTGATACTGCGGTTCCTCTCGCGAGTACTCTCGCTGTTGCGGTGTGCTTGTATACGCGCTTCCGTGGCTCCTTCGCTAGTGTTTCCCAGTCTTTGGTAACCCTTCTTCTTCAACGAGGGCGAGGGAGAAAGGGTTGATCTGTTGGTGGGGAGGTAGTTGTCGTCGCGTGAGCTGGTGGAGGCTCCTCTCGATCGCGTGATTGCTCGTTGCCATGGTCCAGGGGAATCGCCCATGACCAGCGGCGAGGGCAGAGGGGTAAGGTCGCCGAGCGCGTTGAGTGCTGGCGACGATATGGCCGACGAAGGTGACAAGGACCCAGCCAGACTGTTGCTCGACCGCGCAGTCCTCAGATATTTCTCGTCGATCATAATTGGCGCAGTGGCCGACTGGTGCAGGCCGTCGCTCCCTGTGGCCGCTAGATTGGTGGTGTTGTGGGGTGTGTTGCGCGCGGTCGACGTGGTGGAGGGAGGGAGATCGGTGACGAGCGTCAGGCCGCTGCTCGGCGCGCGGACGTGCCAGCGGGGAAGCAAGAGGTTGGATGCGGAGTTGGCGGGCGCGTCAAGTGCACTGAAGGACGGGAGACTGGCGTTTGCTTGCGCTGCGGTCAACGTTACGTGCGCGGGCGCAGCAGTGGCTTCGCTAGCCGTCGTGAGGGCTCTGCTCAATTCGCTCACGGGGGCAGCGCATTGGGGGCCGGAGACACGGTTGCGCTGGCCCTGGGTTGACTCGGGGCCTTCCATGGTGGTTTGGAGACTGCTTGGGACGAGGCGGGGGCCGATGCCGACTATGTCTGGCTGGTTGAAGGCTTGTGCACTCTTTCCGGTCATCAACTCCAATCTAGCGTCACAGCCTGTGGAGACATCCCGGGATTACCTGATAGAGCGCGTCTGCGACCGGAATAGCGCTCGACTAGAACGAGCCGCAGCGACGCTTAACAAACGATTCAATAGCCATGCAAAGACCGTCGTCGCCGAGAATTGCATCTCGCGAGCTGAGCACACCGATACTGCTCGCCCCGTCGCCATGGCCCCCGCAAACACTCAGACTCTGGCTAGAGCCAAATATAGAAAAGCAGGACTGAACGCTCGACGCGTCCAGCCTATCAGAATGGCGCCTGGAAGCACGAAGGCGTCGAGGGCTAGATTGCTTGGAGTAAGCCTACATGCATCATGCAAGGTTCGCGCATCCCCAGTTTCTGAGTGGAGCTACCTGCAATCCTTCAGCGGCCCTTGATGTGCATTTCTGCACCCATCATTCAACCCCCCCGAAGTGCTGAGCGCGTTCTTGCAGGATGAGCTCGCAACGAAGTGCCAAATCAGGCAGCTCGGAGCGTTGGCTCTAGACCCACTAGTGAGTACGAGCAGTTAGGGAACCCAGATCAACAGCACGTCACTGCATAAGGCGCCTAGTCGTTGTAAACGTCTTCCATTACCTAGTCACTTGAACCATCAAACCGTAGTACATGCGAGAAGCTTTCTCGCGTCTGAAAGCAATTGCTCACGCCCAAAATATTCGCTGCATCAAGGTCTTCATTATGCAGAAACCGCACCAAAGGCTGGTTCAATCGAAGAGCCGGGACTCGACTTATCAGCACCACCGCCGCTATTACTGAGCTGGCTTCTGACCATAAGCATACGGCTGCTCATGGCTGGTAGGTGAGTAGTAGTTTGACGGGTAGCCGTTCATGTAGTTGCTGTTGTACTGTCCGCCGTTGCCGAATTGGTACGGGTTGGTTCCTGTGTATGAAGATGTCTCCCCTTTGTTACGGCCATGGTGCGTAGAGCGCCCGTTCCATGCTTGCGACTGCCAATTGGTGCCGTAGTTGCCACGTTGGTCGCCGTGGGAGTCGAAGTTGTCAGAGACATTGCGGTGTTGAAGAGATGGCATCGGCGCGTGATCATCGCGGCTTGCATCGTAGTAGTTGTTCAGGGCGGGCTGTGAGTGATGGGTGGGTGTCGCGTGGGCAACTGGGGCGGGCAAAGCGTTACTAGCTGGAAGTTGCGAAGGAGCCTTGGTCTCACCAAGCTTCTCTACTGTCTGCTGCAGATGCGCCATCGCCATCTGCATTTCCTTCAGGCTTGACTCCACTTCTGCAGCCTTCTTTGCCTGCTGTTTCATGTAGCCAATGACCTCGTCTTTGAGAAACTCATCGAGTTGGTCCAGCTTCAGACCGACGCTGTGCATCTGGTTGGACGCGTTCTCAGCCTTATCGTTGACCAAACCGATTTGAGTCTGGAGGCCTTCAACGTGCTTGTCAATGGCAACTACCAGCTGATCGTGCTTCGTAATTGCTGCGCTGATCTGTCGTCGAGTAAACACATCCAGAGCGTCGTAGGTAGTCTTACCGACCACATCCAGATGCTCGTTGGTCATGAAGAAGTGGTCCTCAATGGTCTTGTGTGGCGTTCGTGGGGAGATGAAGGGCCCGGCGATAGGAGTACCACTTCCGCCGCGCAGCATTGGTACTGGCTGCACTGTTACATGAGGTCCAACCAGCTTATGCAGAGGGCTCGGAACAGCACTGGGGCAAAAGGCGCGGGGTTCGCCGTGTGGATCGGTCCATGGTGATGCTCCGTTCAGCATATCTGTGAGTCTCGAGGAAGAGTTGTCTGTTTCCAGATGAGTGCGGCCTGCATTTGCATTAGTCGTTGGCTGCTCGCCGATGCGAAGCTCCTGCCTGACGCTGGCTGCAAGCTCGTTGTCAACGCCTTGCTGATGGACCTGTGTTAAAGTAAACAATCAGTACACGACCCTTATGATTGTCAAGTCACTTACGGTCAGTGTCTGCTCCTCCTGCGTCTTCAAATCACTGCTGTTGGCTGCTTGCGCCTCCGATGATTCAGACTTGGCAGCCTTCATGCTGCCTTGGTACACCATCTCGATCGAACCGTTGTTAGAGTCTTCGCGGAGATGAAGGAGGCTGGTTATGGGCACGGGTGGTGTAAAGAGCATACGCGTGGTGTCCGTCTATTATGTGTCAGAGTGGTGGAGAAAGGTTGCAAAAGTGTGCAAGCAGAGAAGTCGCAGTGAAGGCAGATGAGGCAGGTCACATGTGCGGACCCACTCCTGGGAAGGAGCGTTTGCCACTTACATTCTGCGATGGGCTTTCGCCTTCTTTGAACAGCTGCACGGAGCGATTGGAAGGCGAATAGAAGCGCGGAGGAAGAGGACTCAATCGTCGACTGAGTCGTTCACTGTAGTGGTCGTCGTCACCGTGGCTCGATAGTGGCAGCTGCAACAGCTCATGACAGTCTTTGACAGGATAACCACTGAAATTGCCCTCTTTCACCACACTGTCCCCTTCATCGTTTGAGAATCGCCAACCAAGTGCTTTGCCATCGATGAGCTTGGTGTAGTCTTCAGCAGTAAATGTCTGGAACTTGCTCGGGCTCTCGCCACCAGTACCCTGAACAGCAGTTTTAGGCGGCGAAGGGCTGAGAGCAAACATCGGGAACGGCAATTGTACCTGTATGCCTCTATCAGGTGCTGTACCGTAGCTTTCGCGTAGATTGTCGCGTGAGGGTGCTCGTCGCAGTGGACTTGGCGGACCCGCAGGAAGGCGATATTCAGGAGGAGTATCTTTCGCTGGGGGCGTCGGTGGTGGCATGGATTCGAATGACGAGTTCGCTGTCGCCTGCGCCCGCTGTTGCGGTGGCGTATTCTCTTTCCCTGGAGACTGACGTCCAGTAGTGCAAATGCGGCAAGTGGTGGCGCTGAGGTTGGTCTCGGTGTAGCTGCTCCCACGTACCTTCGCAGGCAACGTCTTGCCTACGGTGCCTGATCTAGACATCTTCGTAGGCGTCTTGAGAACCTGCGCAGATTTGATAGGGCGTGGCTGAATGCGTCGAGGCTTTTGTCCAGATACTCCGTCTGCTCCTAGAAGTTTGGCGGCTTTGGTCGGCATGTCTGGCACCGTACTAATCGCAGATGCTCTAGTGAAAGTGGGCAGACTGACACCAAACAGCTTCTTCTTGGGACTCTTGGTGGGCTCATCGCTCTCAGCCTGTTTCTCGCCGCTGGCAGCCCTGCACTGAGCACGTAGATCTTCTGTTCGGATGAAGATTCTGTCTGGATCGAGGGCGCCTGTTATTGTCAGATAGGTCTGGATAGATGAAGCAAGATGCTGCTCACCTGTTGTAGGAGTAGGAGGGATCTGTCCTGTCATTTTGAACAGCTGCTTCTCCGTACGTGACTCGATTCGCGACCGGAGCGTTGTCTCATCCTCGTCTAGAGCCTCAAGCCGTGCTTGAGCTGCTGTCGCGCTACGTTGACTCCGTTCAGACTGCCTAGAGCGTGCAGTCGAGTTGTGTCGACTGGCTATAGAGCCATAGTCTGATTTGCGCGGTGAACCACGCGCTTGATCCACAAGATCAGTCAGATTAGTCATTGCTGACGACCGGTGCCTGCTGGCTTGAGAACCAGACTTTGGAAATACAAGGCGAGATTCATCGAAATCCAAAGGAGACGTCAGTGGGGTGTTCGCTCCAGACCGCCTGCCGTGTTGTGTTGAAGAGGAGGCAATGCGCTGCGCATACTGACCGCTGCCCATTGTCTGAGAGGGCGGATGGTTTGTAGCATGTGGAACAGGAACCGCTCGAGAGGAGGGCAAATGTGGAATAGCGATTGGCGGTGGCCTTCTCTTGTGATCGGGAGTCGGGGAAGACATCCCAAAGAGCGCTTGTGTAGAGTACGCGTTAGCTGTCTGGACGCACAGAGATCAGGGCACGCTCACGAGCACTGCCGAAACTCAATTGCTTCACAGTTGAACTGGTTCCTTTCTCCGACCTAGGTCTGCGTACACAAACAGGCCAAGAAGTTCTGACGCGGGCCGCGACTTTGTTGTTGTTGGTGTCGAGGTAATTTGCAGGCTGCAGTGAGAGGACCCTTCAGCAGCGCAATTGGTTGAGACGGGCAGCGTCAACAAACAAACGAGCTTTCACCTCGTCTGATCTCACTTCAGATGAGAGAAAGTGAAGCCAATTTCAAGGGATCGAAGCCGCTCCTTCGCTGAGCTTCAAGTGGTGTTCACCTACTTGACCTACGAGTCTGAGGATGTACCGTAGACGTTACGTTCGAAAGGTCAAGTGTGCACGTTTCTCTTTTCGGACTTGCTCCAATCGAGTGATTGCAAGTACCGCGTCAATCGTTCGACAGTCTGTGGAGCTATTGCTAGGGCGATCAGTTTGGGCAGAGGCGAGATGTAGTGAAAGGGGAGCATGGGCAAATTCATAGCTTAGAAGAAAAACCGCTACCCACGATGGCGCCAAAGAGGTATCCAAAAATTCACGCCCAGTCAAAAGTCCTGCCACCAAAGCTCCCCAAGCTCTTGACCCTGCCCTATCATTGCGGTCTTGCTCTAAAGGATGACACAGCTCTTCTTCTTCGTCTTCGCTCCCTTGCCCTCTTTCCTTGTTGCTGGTGGCTCGAGAGCTGCTACAATCGCCTGTGATCATGTCAGTGTCGCTTTTTTTTCTCAATCTTCACAATTGACCTTACCTCATCGAAAACATCCTTGAGCTTGTACTGTGTCAAGGCTGAGCACTCGACGTACTTAACGGCGCCAAGCTCTCGTGCCATCCGCTCTCCGTCCTCCCGCTTGACGGGCGCCATCCTCTGTTTCGACAGCTTGTCCTTGACAGCATTGTCTTCCCTCAAATCAACCTGTGTACCAACAATCAAGCATGGCACGCCAGGGCAGTGGTGGTGAACTTCCGGGAACCACTTCTCGCGTACGTTTTCGAAAGATGCGGGCGATGTGACGGAGAAGCAGACGAGGAAGACGTCTGTCTGGGGGTATGAGAGAGGTCGAAGTCGGTCGTAATCCTCCTGTCCGGCAGTATCGAAGAGACCGAGGGTGTATGGCTCGTCACCGATCCTTTGCAATGTTAACCATAGCTCTCGTTGGCAGACCAATCCCGCCAAAAGTCGCAACGCATGCTACTTGTCGGCGCACGCAGGAAGAGAAGAGTTGGAAGGCTCACATTACAGTGACGGCGTAGTTGTCGAAAACCGTGGGAACATATTCGGAGGGGAACTTGTTCGTAGTGTAGCTGATGAGAAGACATGTCTTGCCGACGGCACCGTCACCGACGACAACGCACCTGTTGAAGAGAGTTGTTAACGACTGTCTGCAGGATACGCACAGCACAGGCAGAATAAGAGATGATGGGCGTACTTGATGGTAGCAACTACCATGGCTGATGAGTGAGCGGTGTGCTAGGTATGCAGTAGGGTATATGTGATCGGTGAATAGCAATGCTCGGTGTGGGCGGCGCAATGCGACAGCGAGATGCAGGGTCGTGTGATGGCGGCCAGAAAGTGCGGAGATAAAGCTAGTGGAATAGAACTACTGCTTGATGTCCAACAATCGAGGGGTTGAAATGAGTGGAGAGCGCCTAGAGCACACCAGTCAGTGTGCCTATTCACGACTGTTTTACGGATGACAGAGCCGCTCCCGCGTACCTCTTGAGTCGTCCTGCGGTTTGGCGGCGGATGCGTGCTACGCTGGCTTTGGTAGCTTGAAACCTAACGTTTCGTGTTTCAGTGCGGCCGGCGAGGGTGACAATGGAGCGGGCGAGCCGGAGAGGTTGGCGGCGCAGCGGGCGGACAACAAAGACACTGCGAGCGCAGTGGGCGGCCAGCGATTTCGCGTGAAGCTGAGGGCGTGGAGCGTGGAGCGCGGAGAGTAGGGTTGAGGTCGGTACGTCCAGCTTGCCAGCGGAGGTCGAGCTATCCTATCAATGGATGCGGTTTAGTGGGCTATCATAAACCCTGCATGGGCCCCGTTGGAAGATCAGCACAATTTGGTGCCTTTTGCACGGCATCGGCTGGCCAGACCTGTTGCTGCAGCCAGATTGAGTTCAACGCGTGGCAGGCCCGGTTTTCTGCAATTTTTACCCGACGCGCCGCCTGCGGACATGCACAAAACACCACGCCTAAGATCGTATGTACGCTCGCGGCTCGCATTCCAGCAACGCTGCCGCGGACCGAGTCTTCACGGCGAGCGTTGCGGCAGCCGTGCGCCGCCATGTGGCTCTAGCTGCATTCTATGGTCGAGCTGAGAGGGCTCTCGAGGACGTTTCGACAGTTTGTTCAAGCAAAAGCAATGACAATTTGAATCAGGGCAGACAGGGACCTCAAGCGTATCTATAAAGGGTCTGCTGCCCCATAGACATTGTTGCAGACAGAGCGTTGGGGTCATTGCCCTACTGCCCCTGCGCACGCTCCGTGACCAAGTCCTGTGCGCTCGCACCTTATGAACGTGCAGTGCGTAGTGTTGACGGCAACTCATGCGACATTGCAAGAACAATAAGCAAGCCTTGCGTTCCAGGCCGATAGCCGTGCTGCGAGCGACGGGAGGTCTCAGATCTCGCTCACCTGCAAGATGGCTCAGCAGGCTGATTCGAGAAGCCCGGCCCGTCTCTAGTCCGAAGCAAAAAGAGCTACGGCCCTTGCCGTCGAAACAACGCTGCCCCGAGCTACACGCGCATGCGCCAGCGTGTTATGAAGGCTGCATCCTTTATCAACCACTACTTGCGGGCTGCTTGTCAACTGTGTCATAATGGATGACCTTGATGACGAGCTAGATCTGCGCTACCACCACGGTGCAAAGCCTGATGTTTACTACCGGGTGCCAGCCACAGAGGTGAAGACGCCTTCTTACCTGCAGGTACCCTAGCTAAGATGTTCTTGATGTAGTCCTTGGATGGTGCTCTTCGAAACGAATTGGAAAGAAACGCATCGAGCTTGATCCCCTCAGATATAGTGACCGAATTCGTTTTTGCAGCCACCTCGACCGTCACCCTCCCCGTGATACAGCAAGCCAACCTCGACACCCTGATTGAGCCCCAGGATTATGCGCAGAGTATCCAAGTCGAGTATGCACTGTGTCGGGACGTTGACGGCAAGGACAGGCTGAAGATTCAAAGGGCTATCTCGAAGCAGGTAATGTGACCTCGCGACCATTATCGTCAACTAACGGCTGATAGGTCTATAGTTGCGGCCATCGAAGAAGCGGATGGTTTTAAATACTCTGAGCGTCACGCCTTCAATCCGAAGACTCGCGGCGATGGTGCTCGGCTGAACTATGTCTGCCAAGACAGCCTGCAGAACAAGGACCGCAAAACCAATAAGAAGAAGAAGGAAGGCGCAGAGAATGGCGATCACAGTGTCAAAGATCTGACACCAACCTACGATTGCGGAGGCGCGATTCATGTGAAGTTCTCGATCAAGCGCGAAGCCATCAACGTTGTGTACAAACACAATCCCATCCACCGGGACGTTGAAAGTCGGCGAAGTGGCGATGAGTATGTAGAACTCGGTTACACACTTCTCCCAGCCTTACTGACACTTCACAGCTATTTAGTTGTACTAGAAGCGAATGAAAGCGCCATAGCCAAGGGCACAAAGACACCCAACGGAGCCGCTAAGAAGAGGAAACGCAGCAAGAAAGACCACAACATTGTGGTCGATGATGAGTTTCATGCGTTCGACCTTGGGCTGTCGGCCTCACCGGAGGCATCCAAATCTCCAGCCAGACAGAAGCGTAAGAGCAATGACACAGAAGCAGGCCCTTCGAAAAAAAAAGAGCAAGGCAGTTAATGTTGGCGCCACCTCATCGCTAGTGAAGTCGAGGAAGCAAGAAGCAACACCAAGAGAGCCATTACCGACCAAGCTTGGCAAGAACAAAGCATGCATCCGGTGTCGCGAGAAGAAGATCAAGTGCAACGAGGCAAAGTCGGCTTGCAATCAGTGCAAAAGGGGCCTGTGGACGTGTAACTACGAGGTCGTGGGACCAAAGCAGCGCTCGAAGAACGGCTGTATCAGCTGCAAGCAGCGCAGACGCAAGTGCACGGAAGAGAAGCCTTACTGTGCATATTGCTTGAAGATGGACGATATTTGTGAATACGCCGAGTGTGCTTGACGGCGCTATTGCAATCGTTGGTCAACTTCAAGACGTCGCGTTGCGAATGAACGTGGCATGATGTCAGAGATAGCGGCTGGATATGTCTTGACGGGGGTTCGTTGCTGATGTTCGCCATCGTCGAGTCACTGGCAGCAATCTGCAACCTGACATCTATGAGCCCAAAGTCAATCGTCCACATGGGACGAATAGCCAAGACGCTTATATGCAGCGGACCATTCGCGCTCACACAGGATTGCACAGTGTACTCGAACAGGGGCAAAGCATGACGAACGCCACCGCCGATGCGCTGTAAATATCCCGACTATCATGAGGGTATACGCGTATGATATGAGAAGAGCATGATTTAACGTAGCACAAAGGATCCTGACTTGGTATGGAGGAGTCGGGGTGGCTAACACGCACCACGCCTCTGAAATACAGGCACAAATTATCGGAGATGTGCGTTCGACAAAGAACACGCACCAAGTGATACAAGTATAGGAAAATGAAAGCAACATATCTTTAGTCGCTCGAATGTCTGGCATATCGTTGAACGTGTGCTTCATGTGATGATCAAGCCTCAGGAATGAGTGCCAGAGTGAATACGCTCATCTATAGCATGCCTATCAGAAACACTCACGATGGCCGATATCGGACAGGCGTGTGACTGCAGGCGTTGGCGTGTAGACGCGACCCACCGCAGAATTCTACTGTTTCTGCCGCACGCCTTGCGGCTGACAGCGGTCCCCGCTAGCGCTCTTCGCATCTCCAGCACATTTTCCTGTTGTGGCTACAGTAGCCTTGCAGCGGCGTGCTGTCAAGAGGGCCGATCTCAGATAAGGCCAGTTGCTATGAGCAAACAATTGTGCGTCACGCCCGAGCATCGCCAACTTGACGCCGAAGTGCACCGAGCGAGCTTTGAGGCTGCGCGGCTCTGAATGGTTCAGGAGCCGTACAGTGGGTCGGCAAGGGGCCCTCGAGCTTCCCCGGACGCGTTTGGATTCTGTGATGTGCTTGGAATTGCCCAATCGTCGGTCGTGTCATTGGAAATTTTGTCATTCGCGTCATTGGGCGTACCCTGGAAGAGCTAGCGCACGAAGAGGGGAACCCACCGCCGGCCACCTCGCGATAACCCTTCAAGACTCACAAAATCCACCGCCTTTCGCAGCTTGGTTCCATCACTCATACATCTCCAAAGGGTTCTTCTAGCCCGCCCTGTACTGACCTCGCCGGCTCGTCACCCGTTGCGCTTATGCGTGCTGTTCAAACAACCTTTACTTCCCAGGTACGTAACATTGCCCTACCTTTCCGTGGTTCCTTATCTGTGAACGCACACCGTCGATTCACCGCTTCAACCTTGGGCGGCTGCATTGCATGTTATAACATCGCTCTTGAATATCTCAAATGCTTGACTCTTGCTGACTGACCTCGACAGGACTACATCTCAGGTATGCTGCTGCCCGATATTCGGCTTGTCATGAGCGTCACGCTCACACTGCTGTAGACCACCTGTGGAAGGCCTCAGTAAACTGAAAGCCTACCCATTCTACCAACTACACATCTACCGCTACCCGTCACTTACTCCAACACTATGCTGTCGCAAATCTTCAAGCCTTCCGCTATGCGGTCTGTCAATGTCCTGGGACAAGTAACAAAGAACCGCGTTCAGGCGCGTACCCTGGCTACCGTCCAGTCCAACACCGAACGCAGGATTCCCTCGCCTCACCGAAAGCCTACAGAGATCTCCACCGAGAGGGCTACTTTCACAATCAAGGTAAGCACGACGTAGCAGTGGTGGGAGTGAAGCTCACAAGTGTAGAATGGCCCTATCTTCTCCGGAAAGTCTTTCGGTGCCAAGGCCAACATCTCTGGTGAAGCCGTCTTCACCACCTCTCTTGTTGGATACCCCGAGTCTATGACCGATCCTTCGTACCGTGGACAGATTCTCGTCTTCACCCAGCCCTTGATCGGTAACTACGGTGTTCCGTCCGCTGCTCGCGATGAGCACGGTCTGCTCCGTTACTTCGAGTCCCCCTACATTCAGGCCTCGGGTATCGTCGTCCAGGACTACGCTCTGAAGCACAGCCACTGGACCGCTGTCGAGTCGCTTGCTCAATGGTGCGCTCGCGAAGGCGTCCCCGCTATCTCTGGTGTCGACACGCGTGAGGTCGTCACATACCTCCGTGAGCAGGGTTCCTCGCTCGCTCGCATCACCATTGGCGAGGAGTACGATGCGGATGAGGACGAGGCTTTCATCGATCCCGAGGCCATCAACCTGGTCCGCCGTGTCTCGACCAAGGCGCCTTTCCACGTCAGCTCGTCCCTCGGCGACATGCACGTTGCTCTGATCGACTGTGGTGTGAAGGAGAACATCCTCCGCAGCCTTGTCTCCCGAGGAGCCAGCGTGACGTGCTTCCCGTACGACTACCCCATCCACAAGGTCGCCCACCACTTCGACGGTGTCTTCATCTCCAACGGCCCCGGCGACCCAACGCACTGCACACAGACGGTGTTCAACCTGCGCAAGCTGTTCGAGACATCCCAGGTCCCCGTCATGGGCATCTGCATGGGCCACCAGCTGATCGCACTGGCCGCCGGCGCCAAGACAATCAAGCTCAAGTACGGAAACCGGGCGCACAACATCCCAGCCCTCGACCTGAGCACGGGCAAGTGCCACATCACATCGCAGAACCACGGGTACGCCGTGGATCCGACGACGCTCAGCAGCGAGTGGAGAGAGTACTTTACGAACCTCAACGACCAGTCCAACGAGGGCCTGATCCACAACTCGCGCCCGATTTTCAGCGCGCAGTTCCACCCCGAGGCCAAGGGCGGCCCGCTGGACTCTGCGTACCTGTTCGACAAGTATATTGAGAACGTGCAGGGTTACAAGCAGCTGCAGTCGCAGTTTTCGAACAAGGACAACAAGCCCAGCGCGGTGCTTGTGGATCTGATGAGCAAGGAGCGGGTGGGTGTGCACCCTGACCAGCCCGACTTTGACGTGTCGAACAACCCAGCAGTTGTTGTGGGAGGGGCAGTGCCGTCGTACCAGCCGATTACGTCGGCGTAGTGGGGTATTTTGATTGCAGACGCGGTTGCAGACGCGGTAGAGTATATAGTGAACTTTGGAGTTTATGTGGAGTTTTGATTATTTGGGTTGGGAGAGGCGAGCCATGGCCTGGAGTAGGAATACAATGAACAATGGCCAAGCTCATTTATTACACAGCAAGTCTAGTAATCTATGTCGTGGTTTTGGTTGATGTGAAATCAAAGCCTTCCAGAATCAACCTCGCTCTCGTCCTCGGCTATGGCGTCCCCATCCCCACTCTCACCATCTTTTTCACCATCTTTCTCACCGTCTCTATGTTTAATCCCCACCCTCTCCTTCCTCTCCATCTCCTTCCTCCTCGCGCCCGCCTTGAGCTTCTCCCACTGCTCCCTATAGCGCGCAATAACGGCGGTATCCCTCTCCGTCTGGCGCACGAGCTTCGCATTGACATGGCCCAACTGCTCCAATCGCATCGCTTGCGCATTCATCCTCGCCTCGAGGTCTTTGACCCTTGTCGCAGACTCGGCATCCGCAGCGAGAGCGGGATGCAGTGGGAGAGGCGGGGAATGCAGGGCAGGGGGGTGGTCGGTGGGCAAGCGCTGGGGCCGGGCGCGAAACGACTGGGCGAGGGCGTTGAATTGGTTCTGGGAGTTTGTTTCCCACATCTGGATGCGCTTTGCCTGGTTGTCGACGAGGGATTTGAGGGTTTCGTTTTCGAGGGCGAGCTCCTCGTGTGTCTTTTGGGCGGTGCCGCGGCCGGCGGGCATGGTGCGGGTGGAGGAGCTGTGGGAGCGTGGGCGGCGGGAGGTGGTTGGGGAGGGCGGGCCGACGCTTTCTTGGGCGTCGACGAATTCGTCGTGGCTGCCTTTGAGGGAGTTGGAGGCTTCGTCGATGGGGTTTAGGTGGTGGGGCTGGGCACTAGGGCCTTGAAGCATGCTGGCGTAGGTGACTGTGCCGCCGGACGTGGGGACGAGGTAGAAGGACTCGTTTGGGTTGAGCGGAATGCCGGCATCGCTGCGGAGGGCGCGGAGGGCGGGTTTGCTGATGAGGGCGGCGAGGTCTGGGACGGAGGACTTGACGGTGCGCGAGGCTTCTGGCGAGGCGTTGCGCGACTTGGACGGCGAAGACTTTTCGGTTTTGTGTGGCTCAGGGGCGGGCGTGGGGGGTGAAGGGTTGAGGGGCAGCGAGGTGAAAGCCAGCGGGGCTGAGATGGCGGATATGACACCACCAAAGGCCGAGTAGAAGCGGCGGAAGTTGTCTTCTGGCGGGGGAGAGTCGGGCTGGGGTGCTTCCTTTGGCCTGGCGAGCTCTCTCGATTTGCTCTGATCTGCCTTGCGCGCCTGCCTCTCCAGCAGGTCTCTGACGGGTGTAGCCTGGGCGTCGCGGGCTGCGTTGGCGCCGGCGGCTGTGACTGCGGTGCCGCTCGTGGTGCGCCTCGCGCTGGGTATGCCGCGCTTCTCGGCGAGGTTGCTGGCGATGGACGACTGCGGCAGGCGGCGGTGGGTTCTCGGAGCCGAGGCCGAGGGCGAGCTGGTGCGGGCGGCGGCGGGCTGAGAGGATGCAGTCGTGGTGGTGCCGTCGGAGAGCTTGGCGGTGGTGCTGGCCGTCTTCCTGTCGGGCTTGCGCGGGGCTTCCTTGATCAGGCCGGCGAGCTTGCGGTGGTGGTCTTCGAGCAGGCCGAGGATGCGCAGGGCCTGTGACGACTGTCAGCGCGACGGGGAGAAGCGCGGCGCGGCGGTGCTCACCTCGTCGTTGTGCGTGTCCTGGGCGGCATCGTGGAAGAAGGCGGCGGCGTGGTCGTGCTCGTCGCCGGCGGTCGCGATGCTGCTGCTCAGCGTGGCCGTCTGGGCGTTGCGCACATGCTCGTGGGCTTTGGTGAGGTGCGCCGACTCCATGATGGTGTGCTGGGCATGTTTGTGTGTGTTTGTGTGTGTTTGTGTGTGTGTGTTGGCGAGGCCTGGTGGTTGTGGTCAGGCTGGGGGAGCCTTCCGCGGAGAGGGCGGGCAGGGATGTTCGGGCCATCACACGGAGCTGCGGCCAGGAGCCAGTCACTTGTCGGTCATGACGAGCGCGCACCGCAGCGGCAGGTTTCAAGAGCTGACCGCGAAAGCTGAAAGCAATGGCAGCCAGCTCGAGTCTTCCCATCCAACATCTCTTTGGCATGCCCGTCGCGACTCTGCCATAGCATAGTGCGCGCGCTCTGAACTGTGCAGCGACCTCGTCCGCGGCTACGCAATCGAGCCAGCACCCCCGCAACCGCGAGACGGCCGCCTGAGGCACTCAACCCGCCGCCCGCCTCTGCCTCGCCCGCCCACCAGCGCACACAACACCCGGCATGGCGACCGTCGGGCGCAGGAGGAGCATCACCTCGTCGCTGGGCCGCTCGAGTCGCGATCAGTCGCTGGCCGCCCCGCCGGACAAGGCCCTCGACAAGGCCCGCGACAAGGCCCGCGACAATGCCCGCGACAAGGCCCGCGACAATGCCCGCGACCAGACCCTCTCCAAGAGCACGAGCACCTCCGCCCTGTCCGTGGCCAGCGACACGCCCGCCGACTCGCACGACGGCGCCCTCGACCGCCTGCGCAGCCGCAACTCCGACGACGCCCGCAGCGACAGCTCCTCCCACAACCACAAGCGCCGCCTGTCCGGCCTGTTCAAGCGCAGGAAGCGCTCCGACACGGCAAAGCCCGCCGACAGCAGAGACGACCTCTCGCAGCTCGACCCTGACAAGCAGCTGCCCGCCGCAGAGCCGCGCAACTACAGCGACGACTCGCTGGGCCTGCACAAGAGCGTCGCCAGCAGCCTGCTCACCGACGACTCCGACTCGGAGCCCTCGTAAGTCGTATCCCGTATCCTGCCGTATCCTGCCGCATCCCACCGCAGCCCACTGCGCACTGCGTATTTCATTCTGTCAGACCCCGACGCTTCCCTGCCTTCCAAATCCGCCGTGTCCGTGTCAGCGCACTCGAGCGGGTCGTGTTGCGGCCCTCGACCCGTGCAGGGACGCCCGGGCGAACACCAGAAGCTGTCCAGAGCCCACCGCCTTCGCCTTCCCCACTGCACCACATGCCATCCCACCCCGTATTGCTTGCCTGGTGCCCTCTTTTTGCCTGCGACTTTGCCCGCTCCTCTCGTTGTCTACTACTTTTTAGTCCATTACTTTTTTGTCCATTACTTTTTTGCCCATTACTTCGCCCGCTCCTCTTCTCGTCTATTGTTTCACCACACACCCACTTAGACCACGCGTTCTCTTCCCACTAACTCCCCCCCCCCCCCCAGTAGCTCGCCGGCACCTCCACGCCGCCCAGGCATTTCACCCCACGCCTCCCACGCCGGACTGCTGACACTGTCCTCGCCCCTGATCACCTCGGAGACGATTGACTCGCTCGACGCCACCACCACAACCGCCGATGCCCCCCTCGACTCGCTGACGTCCACCGAAGGAGCCTCCCTACGCACCGCCAGCACCATCGACCTCACGCCGAACAAGCGTGGAGTCTCCCCAGTCGGCAAGCTGAAGGAAGCCTTCACGCCCACCCGACGAGCCACCTCGCCCAAGCCTCCCGCCGACACGGACAGCGCCCGCCCAGGCCCCAGCGCTGGAGGCATCGGTGCCCTCTTTGGCGGGAAGAAGCGCGAGCAGCGCGAGCAGCGCGAGCAGCGCGTCCTGGACGGCCCCGTCGTCGCCTCGCCACCACAGATCCACACAGGCTCCGCCACACAGTCGACAGCGTCTCTGCGCTCGCTAGGTCCGAAGCCCATCATCACCCAGATTCCCGCAACCCCGCCGAACACGGTCGATGCCCCCACCACCTTCGTTACCCCGCCCACCCCCGTAGACGGGCCTGCACCCTCGCCCACCGAATCCACCCACTCGAAGAACGGCGCCAAACACAGCCCTTCGCAGTCGAACCCCAACGTCGTCGTCTCCCCCTCGGGGAACATGATAAGTCACAGACGCGTGCGCTCAGCCTCCAACGCCCCCAGCAAGCTCTCCAACTACATCTCCGCCCCACTCACCCCTCACCCGGAGGAAGCGAAGACCCCTGGAGGGACCGCCGTCCTCAACTCACCCAGCACAAGCTTCTTCTCGTCTGTCTTTTCCGCCGCACAAAACGCCGCAAACCAGTTCAGCAACACCATCACGCAAAACACCGCACCCAAGAACAAGCCAGAAAAGCAGCAAAAGGAAGCAGACACACCGCAAGACGGAGGAGAAGAGGTCATTGGACCCGCCAACGTGGAAGCACAAGCAGAGGGAGCAGAGAAGCCTCGCCCAGCGATCGAGACCCTGGGATCGGGAAATCTGAGTCTAGCCCACCTCGGCATTGCAGAGAGCAGCGACGTCAGCCCCATGTCTTCTGCGACAAACGTCGCCATGAAGGCCGACGAAGCCTCGGCCAAGGTCGAAGACGCCGCTGCTGCAGAGGCCGTGTCAGCAGCTTACGCGGCCAAGCCACCCTCCATCACCAGCGAACGACCACGCTCGCTCACGGTCGAGTCGGGAGGGCCCGGTGCAGCCTCCCCTAAGAAGGAAGGCGACATGACAGACTCTCCAGCAGCCGGCTCCATACAGCGACAGGGCAGCATCCGCAGTCGCATCAGCGGCGGACGTCGGAGACGACACAGAGGGAGCTCAGCTGCCACCGGGAATACCATTGCTGCTGCCGTGGGAGCAAGCACCTCGACGCTGGCACCTGCTGCTGCGTCACTGCAAGGCCACCGATTGAACGGCACCGGCTTTGCTGTGGCTCCACCCAAGCGCAACAAGGACTTCCACGCCCTTTTCAAGAGCGTCCCCGAGGACGATTATCTCATCGAAGACTACAGCGCGGCTCTGCAGAAAGAGATCCTGCTCCACGGCCGACTGTACGTCTCAGAGGGCCACCTCTGTTTCTCTAGCAACATTCTAGGCTGGGTCACCAACCTTGTCATCAGCTTTGATGAAGTCGTGTCGGTCGAGAAAAAGTCAACCGCAGTACTGTTTCCCAACGCCATCGTCATCCAGACGCTGCACGCGCGCAACGTCTTTGCCTCGTTCTTGGCCCGTGACTCTACCTACGATCTGATCATTGGCATCTGGAAGATGTCGCACCCCAATCTCAAGTCATCGCTGAACGGTGTGACGCTCGATGGTTCTGCTGGCACTGGCGACAAGACCGAGAAGGCTGAATCCCTTGGCAGCGATGTATCTAGCGATTCCGACGATGAGGTCTACGATGAGGATGCCGACGACGATGACGGCATTGGCAGCTTTACGGAAGCTGGGGAAGGAAGCGTGGCTGGTAGCGACCTCGGTTCTACGGCAGGCGATGCACCCGCTACGCGCAAGGTCAGTGCTGCTGTCGCACAAGCTGTTGGCAGTGGTGGCCAGACTACCGAGGCGGCAAAAGCTGTCGCAAGCGGTGCAGCAACTACAACGAATGACTTCCCCGGCTCCGCGGCACATGCACCATCAGATTGCGCCGATGCTGACAAGCATTACGACAAGCTCTTGATCGACACGACCATCCCGGCGCCCTTGGGCAAGGTCTACAGTCTGATGTTTGGTCCCGCAGCTGATGTCTTCATGCGGAAGTGGTTGATCGAGGACCAAAAATCACTTGACCTGCAGATGGAGCACGACAAGGATGGCCTGGGCGAGAAGAAGACTTCGTTCAACTTTGCATACACCAAGCCACTGTCTGCGCCCGTCGGACCCAAGCAGACAAGGTGCAACATTGAGATGACACTCGAGCAGTACGATCTCGAAAGAGCCGTCAGCGTCAACTGCAGCACGCAAACACCAGACGTACCGAGTGGCAACATCTTCCTTACCAAGACAAGATACTGCTTGATGTGGGGACCTGGCAACAGCACACGACTGATCATGACCTTTACGGTCGAATGGAGCGGCAAGAGCTGGCTGAGAGGTATGTGGTTTACTCGCCAAGTGTCATTGATGCTAACACAGACCAGGACCCATAGAGAAAGGAGCCAACGACGGTCAGATGTCGTATGCAACCTCCCTCACAGCCGCATTGCGCACTGCCGTAGCCGCCAAGATCAGCACCGGGCCCAAGACACCAGGCCGCAACGGAAAGTCTAAGAAGCGATCCAGAACCGCAGCACTGGAGGAAGCGCCCGTGATCGCTGCGCCCACAGCCCCCCAGCCCAAGCAAAGCAACTGGGGCCTTCTGGAGCCCATCCGCCTCATCATCCCATTCTCAGACACAATCGAGCTGCTCTTCACACCACAGATCCTCATCACTGTCCTCGGCGCACTGCTCATCTACTCCTGGTTCTTCCGCGGCGCAGCCCCCGGCGCCACCGGCCCGCACCACTGGAACACCCACCAGCGCCACGTCGCCTACGACGAAATCTGGCGCCACGAAGAGAGCGAGCTGTGGAACTGGCTCGAGCAGCGCGTCGCTATCGACCGCGTCCAGCACGAAGCCCTCGGCAAACTCTCCCCCGACGACACCCCGCGCGAAGTGCCGCGGAATATGAAGGACAGGGATGTCGACGAGGCTATTCGCGTTACTGAGCAGAAACTCGCACAGCTTAAACAGTCGGTGGGTAAGGAGAGGGAGAGGAGTAGGACGAAGAGTCCAACGGAGAAGGCTACGTAGGTGGTTGAAGCAAGTCTTGTTGTATATTACGCATGGCGAAGGCGTTTTCATCTTTTTTCTTACCTTTTTTTTTTTTTTTTTTTTTTTTTTTTTGAGTTTGTCGTTTCGTACGCACCGTATCGTTTGCATCCAGCCAGCGTGATCAGCCAGCATTTCTTAGCGTTTATACCGGAAGAGGTAGAATGTACATGCATCATCCATCATCCACACTCGATCCTTCTTCTCCAACCCTCCAAATCACACACCCCAGTATCCCCACACCCAACACGCAGCCTTCATTACCCCCGCCCTCGTTTAAGGGAACCTCACCGCACCACACACTTCCATCGTTCGTTCATGCTGCAACGGCGACTACCCTCTCTACACCTCCCACCCCCTCGCGCAGCTCCTGCTCCAAAAGTTATCAAAAACACGCTTTTGATAATACAAGAGATGTGCGGAGCCGGATCCAGACGCTGGAGGCTCGCTGTGCAATGTTCGTGAGTGGTAGGTAGGTCTGTCGTATTAAGGTTGGTGTGTTCGTTCATAGCTTGGGGAGGGTGGAGAGTGCTCGAGTCTGGGGGCTCGTTGGTGGGGTATGTGGTGTTGCGCTTGTTTTTGATGCTGTTATCTTCACCCGCGGCTTGCTTGGGCATGGAGATCGCTCTGATCACCGGTCGCAAGCAGTGATTTCGGTGTTACCACTGTGGGTCGAGTGGGAGGGAGGTTCCTCGTTCTTGCTTTGCGCCTAATACACCTTATAGCATTGAGGTGATGAGTGGATTATTTTGCCTGGTGCTGGAGCGTTAGATTCGCTGTGATCGAGGGTCCTTCACCGCAGCACTGCTGTGAGCTCCATATACATTTCCTTCGCAAACCCCCTCTGCAACCTACACCCCACCTTCTCAACTCAACTGCCTAGTTCCCTCACCAACTCGCCGACATGCGTCTCGTTCATATCTGGCTTTGGCGCTCTGCCTCTATCCCTCTGATACTCGCGCATTGCATTTCATCAGGCCGTGGCCACATGACACACATCGAGCCCCCCGAACAGCACAAGCGCTCAGCCACCCCTTTCCTATGGGCCTACGGCACAGACAAACAGCCTAAAGTCTACCCCTGGCCGATCTACGTCCGCAACGGCGTCCACCTCCGCGTCATAAGATACTGCTTCGCCCGCTCGGAGGTCAAGCAGATGCACTGCAAGACCATGCAAGACGCTTTCCAGATCTGGGCCGACGCACTCGGGTACCCTGCCGGCCCATTGACCGGACACAACATAGCCTGGGAGGAAGCTCACGACAGTGGTCCTCCTGGACTTCGCAGCAACTTGTTCTGTCACCTGCCCGGTACTCGCGCGTGGAATCCTAATGTGCCCAAGGACACTTTGATGATCGATGTTGATACTGCGATGGGTGTCGCGGGGCACTCTTCTGTTGGTTGGAGGCCCTCTACGGGGAACGACGCAGTCGATGCAGGCCGGCACAGTGTGGTACTTGGTGTTGCTGTGCCCGTTCATCTAGTTGTGCATGAGGTGTGTCGGCCTTTTGTTCTTCTGCAGAAATCGACTAATACTCTGATAGCTTGGACATGGTAGGTAGCGAGACTTATCTCCCAGACTCGACTGATGAATTTGTAGTCTTGGGGATGGAGCATGAGGTTACACGTCACGATCGTACGTCAAATCAGCACAACCCCCATAGAGAACTAACATCTCCCAGGCGACAACTTCGTTCTCTACCAGTGCAAAAACGTCAAAGGCTACCAGGCAGCTTTCCAGCGCGCCCGCGTCGCCGAATCCACAATGTCCGATCTCGAAATCGACCATTCGCTATGCGAAGACGTCGAGTTTGCGGATGAGTTCGACTTCTTGGGCGCCGAATTCACAAAGAGCCCGTACCCGACCTTCAACGTCGATGACTCTCCGACTTTTGATTCAGACTCCATTATGCTCTACCCCTCGAGGCTGTTCTCCAATTCCCCCCAGTGCCCACGGGATATAAACGCCTGCCCGCTTCTGAAGTACGATCCACCAGGACAGTATCAGACCAAGGCGCTGATTATTCTTAATGTCGTGCCTTCCGCTGGAGATGTGGCTTTTGTGAAGAAGTGGTATCCTCACGTAGGATGAGCATCGAAAGGGGTGGGCACATTAGAGATCATGGGGTGCAATTGGGACTCGGCAGTTGTTGATTAAGGATACGGAGCATACCAAGATTGAGCGCTTACGATATGAGACCATGTTCCGCTCACAGATTACTTGTCACTTGTAAAGCCTGCATTGTCAATCTACACCTGGGGGCTTTTCACCGTGTTCATGCTGTACTGCTTCTGTCTTGTCACTGTCACTTTACCTCAGAAATCACAGTGTATGGAGATCAGGCGCGCAATGTTCCGCGCCTTTCACTTACCGCGTGCCTTCAGGAAGAAAGACCATGTTGACCTCCGTTACGCCTCAGTCGCTCAACTACACCATCAACTAGCCCCACTCTCACCATGTTCCACACCCTGTGGACCATACTCAACATCCTTCTCTGGCACCAGCCCTTTGCTTCAGCCCGATCCCAATGTTACACCGGCTCCAAAAGCACAACAGTCTACTCTACCCATAACGTCGACCGCGCCCCTCTCATCCCTCGCGCCGCCAGCGCCCTGCAAGCTCAACTCGTGCAACCCTGGCCCCTTGTCACCGTCGGCACGGAAAACTTGCGCGTCGTAAAGTACTGCTACGCCACGAAACTCTACCGCGACTACCTCCACTGCTCCCGCATCAACCCAGCACTCAAGATGTGGGCCGACAAGCTCGGCGCACCGGCCTCCCAACACGGACACAGCGTTGCTTTCAAAGAAGCAGGGTATGTAGGCAAAGACGGCAAGCGGAAGAGGGCGTACTGCTATACCAACTATGAGCACGGTAAGGGCGGTAAGTGGAATGAGAATGTGGACAAGGATACGCTGGCGATTTATCTCGATCCGACGTTTGATGGTGCGCGGGCGACGACGGGGTGGGATGGGGGTAGTGAGGAGGCGGGGCGACATGAGATGGTGCTTGGTGTGGATGCGGATCCGATTGAAATCGCGCACGAGGTGAGCAGAGCTTCTACGTGCTCGAGGGACCGAGGGTAGGTATCGGCTAACAAACGCAGTTTGGTCATGTCTTCGGCATGGTCCACGAACAAACCCGCAACGACCGCGATGAGCACGTCAAGTACGAATGCCGCAATGTGCAAGGGTACACGGAGGCACTGTCGAGAGCCAGAGCCGTAGAGAACCTCCCCGAAGCAGATGCACATCGCCGCCTATGCGAGGACCGCGGGTTCGCGCTTGAGTATTGGGTTTATGGGGAGTCAGTTCAGCAAGAATCCGCAGGGGAAGGTACACGATGAGCCAGGCGGGTTCGATCTGAGCTCGATCATGCTGTATGACTCTGATGTGTTTGCGGGTCCGGATTGCGATCAAGATGCGAGTAAATGTCCGCTGTTGAAGTATGTGAATGTCAATGGGGAGATGGTTGGGATGAATCGGATTTTGGTGAATACGGAGCCGAGTGCGGGCGATGTTGCGTGGGTGAAGATGCGGTATCCTGCCGTTGGTGGAGGGCCAAGTGGGTCATAGGTGGTATTTGAGAGGTTTGGTAGTGGACAGATGTACCTGATATCAAGAGATGTGGGAATGACAGTGGCCGCTTGCGACGAAGTTTCCATACACTTGCCCAACTATCGTGGTGCAAGACCCCTGAAGTCTTTGGACGTTGCCGCTTGCCATATGTTGCCCGCATCCTCTTTCTGATTGTCAATTGAGGCAGGTTCGACTGATGCTACCTGCACTCAATTAGGTAGCGAGTGAAGGGGGGCAGGTGCGATTCCGATCTCATACGGGGGCTTCCTCTTTCACGTCCCGCAAAACCAACTGACTCTCTTCAGAGTTTTCACATCCAAATACTGCTACATTAAACCAACCAACTTCTTCGAATCAACCTCCTCTAATCCCTACCGATGATCATCTTCACAAATGAGTGTCGCGTTGCTCTGTGCACTTTTCTTCTTCTACTACTCACCTTTGCGGATCCGTTACAGGCGCTTACGAGAGAGCAAAAGCGCTGGGGGTGCTCAGTACCTGCCAACACCACTCTGGTTCCAAGTATTGCAGATGTAGTTCAAACCGGAAGCGCCTCCTTCATCCGTGGCGATCTTGCAGAGCGTTGGCCGCCTTTCACTGTTCGCAACGGGAAACGCTATCGTGGCTTCCGCTACTGTTTCGAGAACGCAGAAACCAAAGAGGCCCTCACCTGCAACGGCGGTCAGTTCTACGGTGCTCAGGCACTGTGGATCCGGGCGCTTGGCCTTCCGAGCGAGGCAAGTGGACACTCGTTCGCCTGGCAGGAGGCCAACAACGGCGAGACGGATCGTGCAAAGTACGAGACATATTTCTGCTACAACGAGGTGGTACGCGAAGGTTCTCCCAGAACGTGGAATGAAAAGGTTCCGGACGATACACTCATCATCAGCGGCGTTGCGGACTCGACGCAGGGTAGAGCCACTGTTGGTTACAAGGGTGTGAATCAGGGAAAACGGCCTCATGAAATGACCCTAGGGCTGAAAGCGTCGGCTGTCATTATTGCACACGAGGTATTTAACCAGTCAAGCTTGATTGATTGAACACTTACAATTGCAGATGGGCCATGGTTCGTAACACAGCACATCTCGCATTTAGCACGCTAACATCTCTAGTCATGGGTATGGTTCATGAGCACAACCGCAACGATCGTAAGTACGATACTCAATGTTGCGTCGAGAGTACTGACTACGTTTAGGGGACGACCATGTGCGCTTCAACTGCCACAGCATCGCGGGCTTCTACGACGCCCTGGGCCGAGCTATGAGTATGGGAAACCCCGTAGCCGAAGCTCGAAGGAGACTATGCGAGGATCGCGACTTCGCTGCGCAGTACGGTTTCAACGGCCTAGCCTTCCTTAAAAATGAAATCTTGAGCGGCGACCCAGGCAAATGGGGCGCTCTTGACGAACCTGGCGGCTACGATATTGACTCCATCATGCACTACTCATCATTCACATTCATCGACAGCATCGATGCATGCGGCAAGTCTCACGACCATTGTACGCTGGTTAGAATCGAGAGGGACGCTCACGGCAACGAGGTCGGGACTCGTCTTATTGGCAGGCCTAAAAAGCCATCAAAAGGCGATGTTGCATGGGTGAAGAGGAACTATTGTTGGCCAGCAGATGCAGACTGTACCTGAAAGGAGGCAATAAGGTCCATGCTGAACGCACGAGACAAGTTGCTACTATAAACATGTAATAAATGTATCCGAGAGGAGCCGGATGAGCTTAGGCTTCAAGACAATGAAATAGAAGGTCTAGAACTAATTAATTGTCCTTCGGTGAAATCGTTATTGATTTAGGTCGGGATGCGGAGTCAGAACCATACATCCACACACAGGTTGCAGGGCTAAGGGATCTTCAAAGGGTTTGAACAGAATGTTCCAATAATGATCACTGATTGCATGACCTTATCGTTGCGGTGAAGTAGAGTAAGGTTGCTATCCCGACATTGGACGACGATAGGATCGAGGATTTGGACTAGCATCTCCGCCTCTAGGCGGACCACGGAGGTATATCACCAGTCAATAGGGAAAGAGATTCATCGTGCTAAGATACGTGGATATTGTTGTCATGAACATGTTTGTCTGTCGTCCGCGATTACGAGGAAGAAGTGTCGAACAACGACATACGGTATTCGGCCGTAAGCGACCTCGTATACATCATGAACAAGGCCGCAAAGGCTCAAGCCAAGGTCATACGTGTCGGACACGGAAAGGATGCACAACGCTCCTATATGGACAGGATCGACATGATTGTGAAAGACGAGTTCGCTGAGTCTTAGGTGTGGAAGTCACGATCTAAACACTACGCTAAGAATACGTTTAAGTGGTGTCAACGAGTCAATGGCCCTCATGAGGTCCGTGGTTTCCCCGATAGAGACTGAATGTCTTGAATGCTGAATGGGTACCGCACCCAGAAGCCTCTGAGCGCCTACAGCGGATACCTCAAACCGCCCAGTGCGGTGATAGTGGGACGGTGAAAACTGAAACATGCCAATCTGGTTTCGCACCCGCATTCGCATGCTATGAGACAAATATTGCCAGGCAGTGAATCCTGAGCCAAGAAGATGTTGATGCACAGATCGAAATGCAGACCTCAAAAAGTTCCAGCTGCTATTCTCGGTGGTCTTGGCTCAACAGTACAGAGCAGGAGGCGGCGCAAACGTTCGGCTGGCCCACCGGGCCATGTGTATCGTGGCGCTAGTGGGTTTGAAACATTTCGATCAGCCCCAGGCGTTCTTCCTCCTCTTGTTCGGCGTAGACACTGTATTTCTCTGTCGCATTGAGGTTTGTATTGGTGCAGTTCGTCGCCGTGGAGATGCCGTCCAGTCGGCCCTTCGTGAAGTGCGCCCGACACCGGTTCGGGAAGCTGATCATAGTCTGAGATAGTCAAAACTACGGTGCATGACACAAAATCCCCGCCAAGGCCACTAATTCTCCGTTGCCAAGCGCTCTTGACAGCTTCCAAGACTCGGTTCACTTGTTTCCAAACAGCCACAATGAAGGAAACAAATGAGCCAGGGGGAATATGTAGGGCATCGTGTAATGCTATACGGGGGTTTCCTCCACCGATCAGAAGATCTATAAAGTAATCAGCCACACTCTCTGACTTTCATTTGATTCTTCCGTTGAATCTTTCCATTCGCTTTACATATCTTGGTGCCGGCACCTTTCATTCCTTCGAGGACCGTATCATTAAGACAGCCATTCTCTACCCACCTTCACAATGAAGTCTACTCTCGCTATCTCGACACTTGTCGCTTCTGCCATCGCCGGTGCTATCCCTGGCGATGTGCACACGCACATCCATCGCCGTACCGCTGCTCCAGTCTGCGCTTTTGACGAGAAGAACTTCTCGTTCGACGACTCCACCGCGTGGAACACCACTCCGGCGAAGCGCGACCTGAGCCAGAAGACCTGGAACCCGCCTTCGAACCTGAAGACTGGACTCGACCAGGTCTGGAAGCACCAGATCGAGACCTACTCTAACCCACTCGGCTTCAAGAACTATGGCTACGACCAAGTCATCGCCGGCAAGGGCAAGATCAACTACTGCGTACGCTGGGAGGGTGACAAGACCGTCAGTGCCGCGCAGCGAACCGACATCGAGGCCGCGCTCAAGAAGCAGTACAACAAGTGGATCAGCATTCTCGCGGGCTTCGAAGGCTTCCCGTACAACACCGTTGATGTGAACGTTGTCGGTTGGGCGGTCAAGAACAAAAACCAGCTCCAGGGCGACGTTAGCGGCATCCAGGTCTACACCGATGTCGACGGTGAGGGTATTCCCCAGTGCGCTGAGTCTTGCGGCCGTTTCTTCAACCAGGACGGCAACTATGCTGGCTGCGAGGCTGGCGCGGACCGCCACTACGACAACTCGCTCTGGCTTACACCTGGCTTCAGCGGTGGTGCTGGTGGTGACTGGGGCCAGCGCGTCGCGCAGGAGTACTTCATGGAGAGCCTCAATGCCGAGGACATCCACATCTTCCTCCACGAGGTTGGCCACACCTTCGCGCTTGATGACTTCTATGACTGGACACCTTCCGGTATTTCCAACTTCGTCATGTTGGCTGGTAGCGCCCAGGAGATCACGGAGTTCGATGCTTGGATGGCGAGGGACTGGTGGAGGAACCTCAAGTCGCGCTACAACTTGTAAGCGGCCTGGTTAATTGGCTTTCATATACTTAAACACTTGGTAGCCATGAGCGTTGAGGCGTAGGTTTGGGGTTGGTGTTGTCGCCGCGAGCTGTCATGCGGCACTTTTCTGTGAATATTTTTTACCTTTGAATATACTGGATTTCCAAATTTGAGATCTCGAATACGTTCTTACATCTGGATTGAGCGCTCCTGATCATCTACAGAATCCTGAGCTTGACCGTGCAGCAGTGTGGCCTTCCTACGCATTCCTGATCAAGCCTATAACTCTTATCGACGACATAATGTCAGTTTATTGGTGTCGAGGAAGGGTCGTTGATCGGGTTCACGACGAACGTACGTACAGCGGTGGTGGCAGACGAGTCCTGCTAATTACGTCAGCATCCCCCCTTGGTCTTTGCGTTATCATCAACTTCCTCGCACGTACAGCTTCGCACATCCATTGCACCTATCCTTGCAGGATCGTTATTCAATATCGCTTTCGCGTCATCTTTGACCGATTGTGCTGCACGCTCTTGCTGTCGACATGACCCAGGATCGTGCGCCATACCCAAACAGCCTTGGGAATAATTAGTCTTAATCGCCATGCTAACATGTAGCGCAGGCTGTTGCGCTTCCAACCTCGGTGTCGGAATTTCGGAAAGAGTTTGCATACCGCTGGCTCATGGTTGTCTCATCGACTCCCAGTCGCGCACATTCGCCTTGGACGATAATGCCCGCAATTTCGAACCATGGCCACTGTGCAGTAAATGCGGCCTCAAAATTGTTGCTGATTGAATGACATCGACGCGTCGGCTGGGCTGCGCCGAATGACACTGGCGTTCGTGGATGAGATGATGAGGTCGCAGCAAGCCGCACCCAAGCTTTCTGATGAAGCTTGGTGTGCGGCAGGCGCTCCCGGCCGCCACAACGTCCAGCAACGCTTCCCAAACGTCGAAGGTGCAGATTCACCACCAATAGACTCTGCGTAGACTGCTGATTGATCAGAACGGAAAAGATAGCCACCGCACGAATGATCAAGTGCCGAAAGTCATTGCCAGTCTGCCGCGACCCACCTAGGAGCTCGCCTGTGAAGCAACATGGGCGGCTCAACAAATAAGCATGGCCCAGAGATCTCTTCCGTATGTAGCTGCCGTCATCCGCGTCTAGGATGGTTGGCAAGATTGCAGAAGCTAGCGATGCCATTGTGACGAAAGCCCACAATTTTCCCTGCCGCAATCCCCATGGACCACGCCATCGTTGTCTGGGGACTCCACTTTGGGACTCCGCAGCAACCCTGTTACCCCGTGTGCTCCAAAATATCGGTACAAGAGGGTGGCAGCGCTGTCGTTCTGATCTCTATCGAGTCATCCTTTCCTGACATTTGCACCTTGCGGTATTGGACGGTCATGGCTACTGCAGCTGAGCGTGTCTCTAACGACAAGGAGTTCGTCTCTGAAGTGCCTCAATACAACGAGGATCTCGAGCCCGCCAACACTCATGGGACTTACCTCGATCCTGTCGAGGCTTCCCATCTGTCGGAGGAGCATCGTCAGTACCTGCTTCAGAGACATGGCACCCTCGAACTCGACCCAATGCCTACCATGGGCGATGCGGATCCGTACAACTGGCCGACCTGGAAGGTAATGAAGGTCTCGATGCCGTGATAGTGTCTTCATTAGCTGACTCGTCCGAACAGAAAGTACTAAACCTCGTCTTCGTCGCGTTTCATGCTTGTATGTGTGCTTTCGCAGCCTCGGCTATCATTCCGGCATACGAGAATATAGCAGAAGATCTCGGTGTAAGCCTGCAGAGGACTTCGTACCTGACGTCTCTCCAAATCATGATTCTTGGAGCTGCGCCATTATTTTGGAGGCCTCTTTCGACCCGCTTTGGCCGCAGGCCGATCTTCATCATCTCCTTGATCGGCAGTCTAGCGTTCAACATTGGCTGCGCAAAGAGCCAGACTTATGCTGCTATGGCTGCTTGTCGTGCGCTCCAGTCGTTCTTCATTTCACCACCAAACGCCATTGGCAGTGCTGTCGTGGTCGAGACGTTCTTCAAGAAAGAAAGAGCCAGGTACATGGGTGTGTGGACCGTGATGATTACGGTTGGTATACCGCTTGCGCCACTCATCTTTGGCTTCGTTACATACTACGAGGGCTATCGTTGGATTTACTGGATTTTGGCAATCGTAGGTCTCTCCAAGTCTTTGAACATTTGATCCATACTAATGCGATCGCAGATCAATGGTGTACAGCTAGTCCTTTACACTCTCTTCGGCCCGGAGACACGCTTCATTCGCCATGACAATGCCGAGCATGCCATTTCTGGATTCGCAGCTTTCAAGGAGTCATACCTCAAATTCCGCCGCATTGATCCCACGCCTATCACTGCCCTAGAATTTATCTCGCCTTTGCGACTGGCGAAGTACCCTTGCGTCATGATCCCAGCATGCGCATACGCAATGGTATTTCTCTTCGCCTCAGTCCTCACTACCGTTGAGATTCCTCAGTTGTTTGGCGAGAAGTTCCACTTGAACTCCAAGCAACTTGGGTTGCAATTTCTAGGCCTCATCATTGGATCTATTATCGGAGAACAAATCGGTGGATACTCGAGTGATATATGGATGCGCGCTCGTGCAAAGAAGACCGCACCTAGGAAGCCTGAGCCTGAATTCAGGCTGTGGCTCAGCTACTTTGGCATCTTGCTCGCAATCTGCGGTCTTGTAGTCTTCCTGGTCCGTATTGAACAGGCTCCCAATGGCCGCTGGAACGTCACGCCCATTGTCGGTGCTGGTATCGCTGCAGCTGGCAACCAGATCGTCACAACTGTTCTCATCACGTATGCTATCGACTGCTATCCGGAGGAAGCTGGTAGTATTGGTGTCTTCATCACGTTGGTCAGGCAGACTTGGGGCTTCATTGGACCATTCTGGTTCCCTGACATGTTCACCAATGTAGGCTTGGCTCCCAGCGCGGGCATTGTAGTTGCAATGTTGGTAGTGGGCTCACTGATACCCATGGCATTCTGCCACTGGAAAGGAAGGTCACTCCACGGCACTATGAGCAACAGGCTGTAGAGCTATCGGTTCATGCAGTCAGACAAAATAGGAACAGCCGACATGCTGATGGCTAAGTCCTTTTCCAGACCAATGATACGATGACATCTTTCAACTTGGTTTATTGTTTGTGTGAGCTGCGAAACGTGATGCGTACAAATGCAGACAGGTAACGGAGGCCTGCTCAAAGCTTCGCCACAAGCCCCTCTTCTTGACACAGCTCCTCGGCCTGCTTGACCACGTCGGTTCCGTAGACCATGGCCTGGACATCGGCGTCCGCCCACTTATCTGGAACCTTGCCTCCTCCAAGTTTAATCGCTGCAAACTGCTTGTCACGTTCCTCCTTTGCCTTTCCGGAACCAAGGTGCATGCTACGTCCATTTTCCGCGGCAAGCTCAACAAGCGCCTCCGCTCTCGGCTTTCTCAGCTTTTCGTACAGCTTCAACGCCTTGTTGATCGTCTCTGGGCTCGCGTCGCCCAGTCTCGAAGGGGCTAGGACAACACCGAGTACTGCACCGTCTTCGATAGCTTGCGCCGCACCCTGTGCCATGTGCGGTAGTGTCGGGTGGCATGCATCACCGACCAACGCCATACTGTCGCTGACCCAGGTAGGCAGAGGATCATGAACCCTCAACTTCCATTCAACAACCTCGTCTTGCGGCACGAGGTTGAGCATGTCCTGAATCATTGGGCAAAAGTCCTCGTACACTTTCAACATTGCGCTCTTACTTCCCTTCGTCGTATACTGCGCATCCGGCGCACCCGCAAAGTTGACGTCCGGCTGCGCCGTTGACAGGTTGTAGATCTGTTTGTTGTGGATACTGTACGCGATGATATGCTTCTTCTCGCCGATCCAGCGCGTGACAGTATCGCTGTCAATGAGCTTCAGTAGTTCAGGGTACGGCGACATCTGCTCGCGGGTGAGCATTATGCGGTATGCCGCCTGGCCCGAGTCTTTGACCGTCGCTGTCTCGCCCAGCTCTTTCAGCATGGCAACCCGTGTGTTGCTTTTGACACCGTCGGCACCGATGAGCACGTCGCATTCCACGATCTCTGTCTCGCCTGTCTTGTTGTTCGTCGCTTTGAAGCTAGGCTTCGCGCCGAAACGGGCATCTGAGATGGTATTGCCGAGTTTGAACGTAATGGCGCTCTCTTTCTGGCACCCTTCATACAGGCCGCCTGCGAGAGATGCGCGGTGGCCGACCATGTGTGGGTATCCGTACTTCTCCTTGACATAGCCCAAGTTGACGTACCCGAGCTCCTGATCTGTAGAACCTTGACGGATAGATGTATTCGCGCATTGAACAGCCTCAGCCTCGATCTTCTTCCATACGCCCAGCTTGTCGAGAATGGTGGCCATATTGGGCGCGAGCTGAATGCCTGCGCCAACGAAGCCGAGGTTTGCGGCATGTTCGTAGACTGTGATGCTTTTATGACCGGCTTTCGCGAGGGACAGAGCTGTGGCAAGGCCACCCATGCCTGCACCGATGATAGCTATCCTCAAGTTGTCTGCCATTGTGTATACCAGCTATTGTCAGGCAGTGCTGGTGATGATGTTTTAAGCTTGGTCCGGGGTTTTGCAGGGAAATTTGGAGCTCAATATCGGTTGTTGAAGTCGGGAAAGCAATGCACGGTATGTCGAGGTTGGACACACTCAAAAGCAGTTTCCTGGTGGCATCTATATCTTTGCGACAGGTTCCTCGACATCCGCTATTCTTTCGGCTTTCGTAAAGCTCTCAACCTCCGGTACTCAACTGCCACCGAGTTCTGGATGAACGCTTACCCGCTCACTGTGCACGCAGTTGCGTACGTCAGCGATGCGTGATTGGATAGAGTCAGCTTCAAAGAACGTGACTTTGAATTCCGGGCTCCCGAGGTCGGATTCAGGAGATGCCACGTGAATTTTGAAGACGCTCGATAAAAAGGCCTTGGCGAGGATGTTGTTCTTTCGCATCTGCCGCAGACCCTCCCACAGACCCCCGGCACCGGTGGCTTGTTTTTGCCACTACGCAGTAGGCTAATTGTCGGCTGCGCGCCCCTGCCGTTCCTGCATCGCAGGCATGTTTGCCATCGCCTCTGGTTGCAAAGTCAATGCCATTTTTGCCAGCATCACCATCATCGTCGACTTCATGAGCGGCCTGGGGGAAATGATGGGCTTATGTAGAGCCGGCAACACGGGCGGGTAGAGCCGTTCGCCGCTTGTCATCGATTGCGGGCAAGTCGCGATTCATCCGCGATTCATCAAGCTTCGTTCAACAGTCTCCCTGTGCGTCACGTCGGGGCAAGATGCACCGTGGCACCTTGCTCCACAGGCTGGACCAGCAGATTACAGGCTGCAAGACCGAGCCGCGCATAGACGTCGCCAAAGATGACTTTGAGCCTGTCGATCCTCCGCTCTGGTCAAATTAGCTGCCCTAAGGGCCTGTTAGGCAATTCGAACTTAAAGCATGACAGCGACGAAGTTTCGTAGATCAGGAAACCTCACTTTCCCACACTTTCCCCCTCTATCGTTCTGATTGTCGCCGTAGTCCTCCGTCAAGATGAGACAAGCGCTGATCAATAGCGCTGCACTCGTGGGAGCCACGCACGCGCTCAACTACACATGCACACCGAGCGCGATTCAAGCTGCTCTTCCAGAGGGCGCCAACGTGAACTTTGCATATCCAGTCCTAGCAAACGGTACCTTCGAGACCCCAAAGGGTGATACTGGCTACCCTGCTAGCCCTCCCAACCTGCCAGCTTTGTGCGCCGCGTCCGTTCAGGTCAAGTCGATTGGCAACACTACCTTTGGTTTTGGTATCTTCCTTCCAGAAGAATGGAATGGCAGATTCTTAGCTGTTGGCAATGGCGGGTTCGCAGGAGGCATCAACTATGCTGATATGGTGAGTTGCGCACCCGGATTTTCGATAATTGTAACTCACGAACCACAAGGCTGCGGGAGTTCGTTATGGCTTTGCTGCGATTTCGACAGATACGGGTCATAATTCGACCAGCAGTGATGGAACTTGGGCCTACAAGCAACCGAACAAAGTCGAGAACTGGGGACATCTTGCCATGCACGGGTCTGTGGTCATTGGAAAGGAGATCACAGCTGCGTATTACAAGCAGAATGCGACATACAGCTACTATTCCGGCTGTTCTACTGGTGGTCGCCAAAGTCTGAAAGAGGCCGAATTCTATCCTGAGGATTTTGACGGCATCGTTGCGGGTGCTCCTGCTTGGTGGACCAGCCACCTCCAGCCTTGGACTGTGCGTATCGCGCTTTACAACCTTCCTACAACGGCCGACTACCACATCCCTGCGCCATTGTTCTCAACTCTCAATGCAGAGGTCATCAAGCAGTGCGATCCTCAGGATGGACTTGTCGACAACATCATCTCAGATCCCACAGGCTGCAACTTCCAGCCCATCACCTTGCTCTGCGGATCAAACAGCACCGCCAATGCTACATCTTGCCTGACAGGACCTCAACTAGGTACTGTATACAATCTCTTCAGCGACTACGTCGGTGAGAACAACACCATCCTCTTCCCGTCGTACTACCTTGGTAGCGAAGGCCAGCCTATCCTTATCTCGGGCAATGCTCCCAATGCGCTTGGTACTGGCTATGTTCAGTACTTCCTCAACAAAGGGCCTCAATGGAACTTTACCGATTATAACGACGAGATCATCGCTCTTTCCGAGGCAGTCAACCCTGGAAATGCAACAGTAGGCTTCGATCTGTCCCGCTTCCAAGCAAAGGGTGGCAAGATTCTGTCATACCATGGCATGGCTGATCCGCTTATCCCGACTGGATCAACTCCTTACTTTTACGATCACCTGACACGTACCCTGAAGCCGAAGGGTATTGACGTCGATGACTTCTTTAAGTACTTCTTAGTTCCTGGTATGAGCCACTGCTCTGGCACACAGGCTAGCATGAATGCGCCCTGGTATTTTGCAGGCGGTAACCAGCAGGTCGCCTTGGCACCCGATGTCTACAGTGTTCCTGGCTTCGAAGATGAGGAGCATGATGTGCTGAAAGCCGTCATGGCTTGGGTCGAGGAAGGCAGGGTGCCTGAGTACATCATTGCCACCAAGTATGTTAACGACACCACTCACGATGAGGTGCTGCGACAGAGACCGATCTGCATCTACCCCAAGCAAGCCAAGTACACCGGTGAGGGCGACGTAAACAATGCCACCAACTGGGAGTGCAAGGGCCTATACTAAGATTTGTTACTCCATATCCACAATCAAGACCATACACGCGCGATCTTGCACAATTGTCTGCTTCTAATGTCGCTGAGTACCTTGCCTGTTGATGATATGCCACGTTCTGCAAACATGTGTGATGGCCCAGTCAGATTCCCAGTCGCGCATGACGAACATCGTACAATAATCACCAGATAAAATGCTGATCAGTGCAATTGACTTCTGCATCGTCGCTGTTCCTCCTGGAGATTGTACGAAGCTGTCATAGCCCTGGTTGTACGGCGGTACTTCTGCAGCCGTGAGCCAACCGAATGTCAATTCCGTGGGGCACGCGGAACCCCGCGCTAGCAAATGAGACTGGATGTGGGGTACCTTAAGACGCGTCGTCGGCCATAACTCGAACTTGGAAGGAAGGTCGAATCGCGCAGCAGTTTCTGAGGAAGAAGTCATTATTATTATACCGCCCTACATCTGATTGGGCACGCGGGGTCACATCTCGGTCGAGCGTCATTGACTGAGGGGAAGAGCTTTCACGTCTTCCTGAACATCGAACCTACCTACCGAGCATCTGAACGTCACACCGGAGGACTCGGGATCAGAATCTACGCTGCACCGTTTGGATTGGTACCTGATTGCACTTTTGAGTTGTGCAAAGCCATCACCAGCTCACATATCAGCTGCGTCTGAGAACACGATCTTGCAAACCCTTACCTGGACGCTGCTTGCCACAGTCAAGAAATTAAAATGGCGAGGAGAAACTCGTTCGATGAAGCATCTGTTGCATTTAGGCAACATCTGCACGATCTGAGCACACCACGTTTCACAACAGCTGCAAAGCAGACTCCCTACGAATATGTAAAGGACATGCAAGACAACCGGCGACCACCCTGGCTATACGATCTGACAAAAGTGTGGGAACAGTTACTGGCTGAGCCGTACAAAGGTGTGTCCAATGACGGCAAGATAAGAGATGGGTTGTTTGAGGCCAAAGATGAGGGGTTCCCAACTGAGAGTGTGGTCAACAAGGCGGAGAGGCTATTCGAGGAGTTGAGCGAGGAGCAAAAGAAGAAGCTATCGTATCCTATCAATGCACGGGAATGGAGAGCTTGGAGTAATCCAGAGTTTTTGCTGCGGCCTTTTGGTATCAGGCTCGAAGAGGGTACGTCTTTGTCCTTGACAACTTGGCATGACTTCGTACTTATTTGAAGCAGTTCCGGAATCAATCGCTCAGTCTATACTGAAGGTGATCAGAGCATCACTTTCCGAAGAAGGATTCGACAAAGCCCTTTCTGCTATGCGCGTCAACCACTTTCTTGGCGAAGTTGTCAAGCTTCCAAACATCATGAACAAATACTCGTACAACTTCCTTATCTTCGGCACACCTTCATCCTCCCCATCATCGCCGTGGGGATGGCTGCTATATGGTCACCATCTCGACATCGCATGCTTCTTCAAAGGAAATCAGATCATCCTCAGCCCCTCGTTCACCGGTGCCGAACCGAACGTCATCGATGATGGCGAGTGGAAAGGCACCGAGATCCTGCACAAGGAGGGCAATCTTGGTCTGGAGCTCATGCAGAGCCTGACTCCTGAGCAGCAAAGTACTGCTCAAATTTTCAAGAGCCTCCGAGACCCGGCCATGAAGCAAGTCTACGGGAACTCTGATAATGATGAATCACAACGCGATGAGCTCATTACCGATACCTGGGGCCCTGACGACCAGCGCCACCGCTGCGGTGCTTTCCGCGATAACCGCGTTGTACCATATGAGGGCGTGGTTGCCTCTGATCTTACATCCAGACAGCAAGGTCTTATTCTGGACATCTGCAACGAGTTCCTTCTCTACCACCCTAAAGGTCCACGGGAGCTCAAGCTTCAGCAAGTTAAGAAACACTTGGCTGAGACGTATTTCTGCTGGATCGGCGGCTATGGTAATGACGATGCATACTACTTCCGCATTCAAAGCCCAGTCATTCTGGTTGAGTTTGATCATCACTCAGGTGTGTTTTTGGCTAACAAGGAGCCTGCCAAGTTCCACACACATACTATCCTGAGAACACCGAATGCGGGTGACTATGGGCAAGCTATCAGGGAAGGGGACGAGAGGCTGCAGTGATTGTAACGTGTTGGATCCTATCTGTAGATAGACATGCAAAGCAAACTGAGTTGTTATACTCGTGCTAGAGTGTTGTCAAGGGTGTACCATGTCTTTGTAGACAGGAATCCCAATGTCCGTTTACGCGCCAGAGAAACCACTTCGCAATTATCGTTTCGCCCGTTGCTGGCGTTCTCTTGTTCTCTTGTTCTCTTGTTCTCTTGTTCTCTTGTTCTCTTGTTCTCTTGTTCTCTTGTTCTCTTGCTGACGTATCGCAAAAGGTGACTCATGACAGGATGCCTAGGAGGAAGCTTGTCTCCCTTCCGTCTCACGTATGACGAAACGCTCATGCAGGAAAAGAGGCACCTTGCTCTTGTTCTGGCATTATACGGCCGTACGCCATTCAAGCTTTCGCGTGGCTGGCGAACTTTAGGGGTTGGGATGTTGCGCCTCTAGTGCACTGATCTAGCGCGCAGGAATTTCATAGACAAGCAGCTTTGACGATACCATAGGCATCGTGATACTGTTGCTGCCAATCATTACTGTGGTATGTGCCATAAGTTTTGTAGGTGGGGAACAGCGTCCAGGGATGCGGGCCGAAATCTCAAGCTAACCAGAGCTGTTTCAGCAGCTGACTACAATTATTACATTGCAATTCATCAAATCACAAGCTGCAAACCTTTCATTACATTAGCCTCGCACTAGAACCCACCTACAACACTTATGGCACATACCACAGTAATGGTGTGTGGATGCTGGTATCGCTGTTGCAAAGTCTGTTCAGGCACAATCGAGGCAGCCGAGGGTGCAATCACTCCTTCAGTCGTAACACTTGCCTGATGCGGAGGATGTCCCGATTCTAGCGAGTGGACCTCCGATCGAACATCCAATTAACCTACACTATGACATACTCCACGCTAGAACCCACTCGGAGGTTACGCTCTTGGTGTTTGCCAGCAACCCCGCACCATTCAACGATGGCTCCAAGCAGCAGCTGCATGGCTGTAAGAAGCAGTCACGCCGCTGACATCCGTAACATCTTACACACCGCTGTCGAGTCGCAACGCCAACCAAAAGTAGTCTGACAGCAGAGGAAGGGCGCTTCTGATATTGTTCGCGAACCGAGTGGCCGACAGAGCACATATAACTCACATCCGTCCTCCTTCTACAAGGCACATCAGAAGCAAGCTGAGGACGACACATGATGGACGCCTTTCAAAAAAAGACACTGAAAACATCTCGTGGATACACGTACATTTACTACGTGGCTGAGGGCGATCGTTCACTACCCACACTCATCTTTCACCATGGGTGGCCGGACCATGCGACGATGTGGAAAGATGTAGCAACTGGCCTGCGCTCACTAAACCACCCCATGATCATACCAGACATGCTCGGATACGATGGCACAGACAAGCCAATTGATCCTGCCGAGTACCAATTCAAGAAGATGACCAAAGATGTTATTGAGATCGCCGACGCTGAGGCAGCTCAGAATATTGTTTCCATAGGCCACGATTGGGGATCCAGCGCGGCTTCGCGCCTGTACAACCACTACCCGGACAGGGTCGTTGGTCTTGTCAACCTAAACGTCGTCTACATGCCGCCTACTGGCGACGAGTTCAACCTAGACAAGTTCAACGCCATGACCAAGGAACGCTTAGGCGCGCCAATTTTCTCCTACTGGCAAGTCAACGCCGACAAGGACGGCCACAAGCTGCTCTATGACAACGTCGAGCGTGTTTTTCGCGTTCTGCACGGTGCAGGCCCGATCATGGCAAAAATCCTCACAAGCCCTGGTGCGTTCAAGGACTATCTTATCAACGGTGGCCAGGACTTCGAACTTCGCAAATACGCCCAGGATCCGGAGTTCAAGAAGACGTTTATTGATCGCATGACACGTGACGGATTCGAAGGGCCGCAGTGCTGGTATCGCGCCACTTGTGAGAACTATCAGAGCGCGAGCGATAAGGAGCTGCCAAGGGACAGAATGGTGGTCAAGGTGCCGGCGCTGTACCTTGGAGCAAAGGATGATCCAGTATGTCCGCCGGAGATCATGATTGCGTACAAGCAGCAGCTTTTGCCGCAGCTCGAGGAGGCGGAACTTATTGATGCGGCGCACTTCATTCCGTATGAGGCGCCGGATGAGGTTGTGAAGAGAATTGCACCGTGGTTGAAAAAGACATTTGGAAAACAGTAGGATGCTCTTGGTCAGCACACAGATTTAATGTAAACTATATGGGATACCTTCGGACGAATAACGATAAATTTTAACAATCACAGTGAAAATGTAAGCGGCGCAGAGCTCAAAGTTTACGCAAGTCCGCGTGTGTCTTCGGATCTACATTCGTTCTCCGGTCAATGGCCGAGTCTGGCATGCAGCAAAATTGTACTATGTACATGAGACGTTGGCGATCATCATCAGCGCCTTGGACGTGGTCAATGCCCGAAGCAGTGCCTTGATATCAGAGTAACAACAATCTGATAGCTGCACTCGTTCCAACCATGGTATACTTGCCTTATGGTCAGACGAAACACTCTGTCGCGGAGGAGAATGATCAGACTGTCGGCAAGATCAAGGTATTGGATCCATTCCTCGATTTGATCTCGTAGTTGACAACGTTTTAGCGTAGAGACGGCGCAACCACGTACTAACGTATGGAGGAAGTTAATGAATAGCTTTTGCTCTACTTTGCTAGGGTTTTGGCGGAAGCGATGAGCTTATTTGTGTTGATCAGTTCTCTCTTAAGCGTTAGCTAGACTGTCGGAGTAGTGAGCGACTAGCCTCTATTCCATCTACACCTACACCTTAACCATGTACCGCTGCTGCCCTAATGCAGCCAAGGCGGGTACTGCGGCTGTCGTAGAATCAAGTAATGGGATGGTGATCCGGAGAGTGGACGGTGGTTGGTCGGACCAAATCTCGTTCGCTACTTGTATATACACAGTAATTAATCAGGTATCCGGACTGATCCGTTCATCAGAGGAATCTCATCATCCCCTGCTCAATACTGTTTAATCTGGTCTATATCTCTCAGCTTTCACACACTCGGATACTTGAAAATCGCGAGAAACCTATAAATACTCGTGAAAAGCATAGCAGGCAAGAAACATAGCTAGAGTCACCACCTCTCAACAGTACATGCACTTTGCCCACAACATGATGCGATCCGCAATCCAGATTCTCTTCACCTTCCTCTCCGTTCCGCTCACGCCCACCCTCAGCTATCCCACTCACCCCCCTTCTTGGACACCCCTCGCCTCGCTCCCCCTCCCGCGTCAAGAACACACCACCGTCTTTCTTCCACCCAACACCATCGGCGTCCTCGGCGGCATCACTTCGCCTAATGAAAACTCTTCGCTCTCCATCACAACAACATCTCTCGTGCAATTCTACTCGATCTCGAACAACACATGGCGTACCGCGGCACCCCTGCCGCGTGCAATGAACCACATCAACGCCGTTGTGGTCGACGGACTTATCTACGCCCTCGGTGGTCTTGCAGACCTAGGCGAGGTCGAGCCAGCGTGGCGCGGCGTCGGTGATTCTTTTGTGTACTCGCCATACACGAACAGCTGGACACGACTACCGAGCATACCTGCTGGCGAAGCAAGAGGGAGCGCAGCGGTGGGCGTGTATGGATCCAGGATTGTGCTTGCGGGCGGTATGACGGACCTCGAGCGCTCGGGTGATAGGAGGCAAAACACAGTGGCCGTCGTCAGTGTGTTTGACACGGAGAGTGGGGAGTGGGAGACTGTGAACGAAGCAGCGAAGTATCTGCCTGAGGGAAGAGATCATGCAGCTTCTGCGGTCGTGGAGAGCAAGATGTATGTACTTGGTGGCCGTGAGCGAGGGCAGGACAATGTCAAGGACACTGTGTTCATCATCGATATTGACGATCTTAAGGCTGGCTGGGAAGTGAGCGAGGCGAGAATGCTAACGCCGAGAGGCGGTGTTGCGGCAGGTCTTGTAGGGGGAAAGGTGTACGTTCTGGGCGGCGAAGGGAATGTGGACTCAGAGACTGGGGTGTTCGATGAAGTGGAGGTATATGATACGAAGGTGAACAGTTGGAAAAGCGCGGGATCCATGAGGCTTCCGAGGCATGGGTCTTATGCTGTGGGTGTGGGAAACAAGGTGTACGTGCCTGGTGGAGGATTGAGACAGAGCGCCGCGCCCGTGTCAGACTTCGATGTCTTCGAGCCTTAAGCCACTGGTCGTAGAGTCGAGTCGTACGCGCGCGTTCGACCACGCTAGCTATGACACATGAGCGGTGGTTGTTAGGTGTAACCTCTAATTGATTTTACATGTTGCACCGCGCACACTACAGCTTGGCAAGTACCCGCTCCCTCTCGTGTATCCTCTTTACATACTCGTCCTTTAACTCTAATACTCGAAACCCCTTCTTCATCCACTCGTCTTCCCACCGTGGCAGGTCGTACGCTTGCGAACCCTCCGCCGGCGGCCCGGCAATGGCCCTGAGAGCATTGAAATACTCCTCAAAATCCGGCGCGATAGTGTGGAAGATGTGCGTTGGACCAAGTCTTGTAACCCTTTCGCCCTCCCACTTCTTCTGCTCAGCTGTAGAAGGCAAGGCTCCGCGGCCAGCAAGTACTCGGGCCACAGCGACAGCCTGATACTCATATGCGCGGAAGCTCAGAGCTGCGCGGATCTGGCCTACCACTGCGAGCGAAGGATCCGCGATGTTGAAAGTGTGCTGGTAAAAGCCTGATAGTCTGTTCCGTGGGGTCACCGGATTTGGCTCAAGGAACGGGTAACTCAATCTGTATCCTGTGGCAAAGTAGACAACATCGACATCGGAGCCAGACACCCAGCCTCCATCGCTGAACTCGACAGTGCCCCCGTTGTCAAGTGTGAAGCGTGAGATCGTGGGTTTCTTCGCGACGCCTGGGAGCTTCCACACATTGTCGAGCGCAGGATTCGCGTTCTCGCCGCGTTGCGCGACGATCAGTGGCCCACGAACGGATGTGTACGTGTCCAGGACGAAGTCGGAGGCTGATACGCTACCACCAACCACAACCACCGATTTATCGACGTATGCGTCCCGGTTGCGATACTGCTTCGAGTGCTGGAGACGCTCTGGCCAGCGCTTGTACCATTCCTCGATGCCGGGAATCTTAGGGATGTAGGGCACACTGTAGTGACCACTTGCGACAACTACAGCATCGAAGCTTTCTATCCACCAATAGTCGAGATCCTCGCCTTTGGAGCGAACGCCAGATCGACGTAGTGTGATGTCCCATTTCCCCGTCTTCGAGTTCTTCCGTACACTTTCGACGGTGGTGCTAAATGAGACTAAGGAAAGATATTTCGAGAAAATGTCCTCGAGATAGTCGGCAACAACTTTCCAAGGTCGTGTAGGATTGGCGTGACCGAAACGTCGCACTGAAAGCGAAGAATTCACCTTTGGGATCGAAGCATAGGTAAATTCCATCACAGCAGCGCCAACATTGCTGTCGAGATAATGATACAGACCGGTCCTCGATGTTTTATCTTCTGGGACAGGAATGTCGAATGTAGGGAGCTGAGACGGGATGGCATTTCGTTGGGGCGTGACCAAGGCTGAATTGAACGTGTCGGGACTTTCATCGTACAACCTGCATCCGATCAGATAATGCTATGAAAATCATTGGCCGCCTCCTGACGACTTACCATGTACCACCGACCCTATCTCTTCGCTCGAATACGCGGATGGTGTCGAACGCCTTCTCTTCGTCCAAGGCCTTCACGGCTGACAACCCCGACGGCCCTGCTCCGATAACAGCCACAGTCTTGATCGTCGTACTCGAAACCATGTTTATCGCGTCAGCCCCAAAGCACAAGAGCACTTCGTGAATATCTTTCATTGTACAGATCAGCTGCTAGAGGGCAATTTAAAGCCCTCGATGCTGCGCGATAAGAGACTGACGCCATTCTGCAAACCATCGCGTATTTACGGTTTTGGTGCAGAGATTGGATGTGGTGGATACGCAGTGCGAGGAACGGGGTTGTGTTGTTCGCTGCTGCGATAAGGGAAGCTGTCACGACATCGTGGGAAGGGATGCGCTCATCACCGAAGTCGGTGTCTTGACTGCGGACGCGGGCAAGCGCTGGACACCGATCGCTCCGTACAAGAGCTCGCGCACCTATACAATGACCGATGGGCCTGTGGAGCAGTTAGGCCTAGCTTCGTATTCATTTCTCGTCGGAGATGGCCAGAAGATGATCAATGATTTCGTATGTTAATTGGGACCTCGAAGGGAGCATCTCCGTCTCCTGGCAAAAGAGACGGGACCACCTGTAGCCACATGAAGACTTGTGAGGGAGTTGCAAATGGCCAACCTGCTGGCGTTGTGACTTGCAATGCAGCGTTGGTTAGGGAGTGAGCTCCTGGCAGTCTGTGTTTTCATGTTTGAGTTGATTTGTGCCAATTGATATCGTTGCCGGTTGCAGGACAGCTGCTTCACTCAGGTTCTCGTGCATGTCGACCAGGCACAATGAAGCGGCTGAGGCTGATGGAAGAGAAACTAGCATTGGATACAGCGACAGAGACGGTAGTATAGAAAGTGCAAACATGGTGTTGATGTTGCCGTCCAGCTGAAGAGCAGCGTAGACTCCAAGAGGCAGGCACGGATTTGTTCCACCCCATGTGACCACGCGCTACCGCGCGCATCGTCAATCCCTTCATTGCGTGTCGCCCTAGCACGATCAAAAGACGCCGTAAAGAGTCGCCCTGTGCATACGCTCCCGACCTTGCAGATCGCTATGACGAATCTTACTTGGTTCGCTGCATGGAGTTCTCAGCTCTGCTGCATGTCATCCCCGCACCCGAGCCCTGCCGACACAGGAGGGTGCGCAACCGACACAACCACGTAGCCCGGTACCTGGGGTCCAAACGCTCTCAAGGTGATACGGACCGTTGTGTGTGACGCTGCCGGCCCGTTGGAGGCACGTAGGGATGCCGGCAGGTTGCTGTGTTCCGCGAACTGTCTTGCACCTTCCTCATCGGGAAGCGCCGCATATACTGTCTAAATACCGAGGCCATATCTCCAACAACCGATCTGTCCACCGAGAAGTACCAGATACAGCGCTATCTAGGGTCGTGATGCCTGCTACAGCTACCCGATCATCCCTATGGATATGGTGCTAGCTATGCTGATGTCACGTTGCCACGCACCTTCCAAAGTTGGCGGATGAGCGACCGGCCGTTTCGTCTGGACTCAGTTCATGCCTCGATAGTGAGGAGAAACGGCTGGTGAAATGGAGCTATGAGACATATAATGTGTGCCTTGGCTCCCTTACTTCGCGCGCGCGGCGCCCAGCATAAGGCCATACGCTGAAAGGGTGAACGAGTAAACTCGATTTGACTAAACAGCCCAGCATTCAAAAGGTCGCTTGAGTCAGGGTGGAAACAGTCAGCCTCGGACGACAACATGAAGGTCGGATTTTTGGCTCGCCTCGTGGGCAGTATTGGCGTTGCAGCGCATGCTTTCCATGTCGATGATGCTTCGTGCGGCGTAACGTACAGAGGTATCGAACGCGACGGGCTCCAGCACTTTTACGGCATCCCATATGGACGGGACACAAGCGGAGAGAACAGATTCAGGCCACCTCGTCTGTACGTACCGGCGCCGGGGTCTGTCATCGATGCAACAAAGCCTGGAGTTGCTTGTCCACAGCCACTCGGAAAATCGTCTCCGCCTTTAGGTCAAGGGAACATCACCAAGGTGTCAGAGGACTGCTTAAACCTCAACGTCGTCAGACCGAAGCTTAATGCAGCTCGTGAATATAGAAACCTCCCGGTCATGGTGTGGATCCACGGCGGTATGTTGCAAGCATGTTTTCGATAGACTTCACTGATAAGCCACTAGGGAGCTTCTGGTGGGGTTCGAATGTGGAACCAACTTTCAAGCCTGATGGACTGGTTCGGCAGTCAGTTGAGGGCGGTAACCCTGTCATACACGTTGCCATGAATTATCGCTTGGGATTCTTCGGATTCACCCAGTCGGATTCCCTCAAAGAGGAGGGGAGTGAGAATGCTGGGCTTCGAGACCAACGTCTCGCTATTGAATGGGTTCGCGATAACATCGAGATCTTCGGTGGTGATCCAGAGAACATCACCATCTTTGGGCAGTCGTCGGGTGGCCTCGCGATTGGCATGCACATCCTTGCGTATGGAGGCACCAAACCACTGCCGTTCCAGAGAGGCATTGCTGAGTCGCAGTCGCTTGAGCCTGGTATCACTGGCAATTTCTCAAGGGATGCTCTGTCTGCAGTCGTAGACTATGTTGGGTGCAACATCACTGACTTGCAGACAGCAGACACCATATCCTGTCTGCGCGGGTTGAATACAGAGACTTTGTTGAACGCATCCATTACAACGTATGCAAGCGACATCGGCCACAACGTCGGAGATATCTGGCTGCCTGTCGTCGACGGCGATTTCCTCCCTGCGCCACCAAGCCAATTGATCAATGAGGGCCGTTTCGGCAAGGCTTCCTTTATGACAGGATGGACGCAAGATGATCTAAACTTCTACACAAACGTCAGCATTGCGACTTCGTATGATACATACGACTTCGTGCGATCTTACCTTCCAGCAATGCCTGAGGAGTCATTAGACGACCTTCTTGGTCTCTACCCTGTGGCAGAGTTTGCTCCTCCCTCTGGCACGAATCTGACGGCAGAATTCTATCGATCAGCACGAATCTTCAGGGACATCTTGATGGTGTGTCCGTCGCTCTACCTCGGCGCTGCCATGCACAAAACATACGATACACCGGTATATCATTATGACTTTAACCAAACCATTCTCGAATCGATTTTGGAGCACACAATCAACGTGTCACACTTAGGAGTGGTGCATACGTCTGAGTTCGCGTATGTGTTCGGTAACGTTGAGGCGTACAACAACTCCGGTAACCCAATCAACTTGACAGCATCCGACTATGCGCTACAGGAGCGTGCGAGTCGATCGTGGAGCGCTTTTGCCAGCGCTGGCAACCCAACTAGATCAGGCGAGGTGACTGTGCAGGGCTGGCTGGATGCGTACAGCAGTCCGAACCAGACTCATGTCGAAGTAGTCGGTGGGCCGTGGGAGGGATGGTGGCCTTTGAGCGGGGCAGGATCACCAGACGTGGTTTCGAAGCAGAAGTTGGTTGAGAGATGCGCGTTTCTGAACAGCCCAAGAATCATCACAGGTCTTCAATTCTGAGCACGACCTGGATAGGATGACAGGCTGCTCAAAAGTTTGTTTTCGCTTCGTCCTTGGGCCTTGCTTTACTCTCAGCCATGTTAATTATACACTCCCATTCCTCCTTGCGCACACGGCAGACACTCAGCCGACCGTTGGTGATGAGTTGCATGTCTTTCAGTTTGCCGCCCGCTGCCGCGTCGTCTTTGATGCTTTTGAGATCCACGACGTCGTCGAACTTCTTGACATACTCGACTCCGACGCAGTACCATTTTGGCTTGGCTCGGTCGCTCTTGGGGTCGTAGTATGGGTCTTTGCTGTCGAAAGCAGTCTCATCGACCTTCGCTTCCTCGACGACCCTCAGAATTCCAACGACGCCTGAAGGCTTCGCATTACTATGATAGAAAAAGCCCAAATCACCCTTGCGCATTGCCTGCATGTTGTTGCGTGCTTGTGGATTGCGTACGCCGCCCCAGGGTTCAGGCTTTGTGCATGCGGCCAAGTCGTCGATGGAGAAGGCCACATTGACGCCGTTCTCGAAGCGTGGCAGAGGCTCAGCTTTCATTAGCCAGAAGACCTTTTGCTTGCCGTCTGCATCGCGGTTCGAGTCGTTTGAGGGAGTCGCTGGTGGCACGGGCATTTTTGCGGGCTTCGGTTCAATTGGGACAGCCTTCGACTTGTGCTTCTTGCTGACGTTCTTTTTGGCTGAACGCTGATCACTTCAGCGCATTAGATTGGACGATTTAGGTCCCCCTACTGGAAACACACCTATCGTCCTTGACTTCCTCGTCAGCGTCTTCCTCACGAGCGCGTTTCTGACGCGTCGACTTTTTGGCATTGCGCGTCGGTGCTACCTTCTCAGAGGCGGACGAGCTGTCGTTATTGTATTTCGGGGCTGCTGCAGTTGTCTGACGCGTCGATCGACGTGTTCCAGCCATTGTAGATGTGTTGCGGCGGAGTATCGTGGAATCGAAGGAAAGAGTAATTGGAGGTTGCGATGATGTGATTGGTTGGGATTTTGGGCCCGCGCTTGGTGCCTTCCTGGACACCCGCTCGCTCCTTCTTCCCGCAACATCACATGTCGACAGACAAGCACTCCGCTATCATACTGTTCGCTCATTCGGCTATGGGATTGCTGAGTCTTTACCTTGTGGATGCAGAACACCGCTCCGGTCCTGTGCCCACATGTACTCCTCCATCGTGGTGTATTTGACCTCAACAGGCAGATCCCATGGATAGACTACTTCCTTCTCATCATCACCACAGTATCCATACTCGTCAAAGAATCGGTACATATCTGCGATCTCTCGTCCAATAACCCCGGCTGCATCTTCTATTACCTGACGGTCCTGCCTCTCAAACGTACACTCTACCCCGTTCACGCGGCCCCAGACGTTGCACCATTCACCCCAGGAGATGAGGGACCCAGCGCCTACTAGATTCGTACCAGGTGGGAGATCAAGCAGCATTCTGACAAAAGGGCCTATAATAACATAAGCATCGTGGACTACTCAAGGAAAGGGGCCTCTTACCAGTATCCGCATTAGGCTCCACGAAAGGCAGAGGCGCTTCTCCTCATTCATGGGCAGGCGAACTTTATACACGCCATCCTTCACTTTTTCTGGACGGCCAGCGCCGTCCTTATACAGCTTCCAATTACCAGCATAGCAACCCAACGTTAGAAGACTTGTCTTCGCCCACAGCTCTGGGTACTGGCTTTTCAGATGCTTCATTCAGCATCTCCGCTTTTGAGTCGAAATGGAAATTAAAATCAATCGCGCCTTTACTTGCGTCTCGAGCGGATGAGAGGGTCGAGAAGACGAAGCGCTTGAGAGAGGGAAGCGTTGCCGCTACTGCATCAATGAGTGCCTATCCAGGGCTTAGCTATTGACACATCAAAAAGTGCCTGCACATACCCGACCTTGCACGATCTCACGCTTGTAAGCAAGTGCATTGATCGGATCGCCACTCTCAGCCGCCTGGCGCTGTAATTGCATATCTTTGAGGTGCTGCCAGAAGTCTGTCATACCAAATACAACAGTCGCATCTTGCATCGCCTTGCATAAAGAATCTGGATCATCCATGTCGCCGTAAACGTTCTCGACACCTGCTTTCTGCCATCGCAGAGCAGCCGGACTGGATGGCCGTCTGGTAATACCGCGCAACTTCCATTCGGGCTGCTCCAGAAAAGCCGTTGCCACCGATGAGCCCTGGTGGGTTCAATCGTCAATATACGTCTATGTGAGGTGCCACGTCGGCTTGAAGATTGGCTACCTGAGTACCGGTGATGCCAAAAATGACAATGATTTTTGAAGTAACGTTTCCTACGGTCATGTTCTTAGGTTGTAAAAACATGAAGGTCCTCTAACATCTGCCCCGATGGCAAGCAGTCTGGCTTTATATTTGATGATCCTGATAGGGGGTTTCCACGCCGCGCAAGAGCTTCGTGCCGCACTATCGCCCCGATACCAAGAAACAGAGGAGATGCTCTCGGATCCGGATGGTTCACGAAGGGCAACCCTTTGCAAAATCATGACTGGGGCTTTTGCTTCGGATTCATGTCATCAGTGTTGGCAAAATTTTGTGTTAAATCTTGTGTCTCTTTGCAGAAGGTGAGAGCTGTTCTATTGTTTCCGCGTCACGTTTGCGATGCAGCGCGTCATTCAGACCCTGCCCTCAAACTGACCTAACACTCAACAGATCTGCTCGCTCCTACTCTCTTACTTCGGGTTCATCAGCGTCGGGAATTAAACGTTCAGTTGATGACCAGTCTCGCTATTCGGGAACAGACCCGACACGAACCAGCCTTGAATCTGCTGCTCCCTAGCACTGATCACCGTATCCAAGTCGTGATACTGCTTTGTCTCAGCCTTGCCCTCGCGAACAAGATCTGCCATGATCTTCCGAGCTGCGACATTTTGAGTGTGCCAGATAGACATTTGCTGAGCCTGGCGCCTATTGGCATGAGCAACCTGAGGGTTGCGGCTTGTAACGTCACCGAGAGACAGGTGGGGAGCCCGAGCAGCAGGGGCAGGGGCGAGTTCTCTTGACTGCACCTGCGGCGACTCTACCCTAGTCCGCTTCGCCCCGTGCTGCGATTGGTCCTTATAGTGTGTACCAGGCTCTTGGGTCATTTGTTCCTGCATGCGCTTCAATGAACGCAACCTACCAGCTTCTTGCTTGTTCATTGCGATTCGCTTCGCCAGCACCGCCAGATGACCTCGGCACCAGGGCATGGTCGGAATCCTGGGTTCGACAACACCGAGAAGGCCGCTTGCCTCAAGCATAAGTATAGCGAGTGACACCAAGGCCAGGAGATCTTCCAGCATGTCCACTTCGCGAAACTCCGGTAACCACTGCACTGCGGGCATGATGGCACCCACAGCTTTTCCCTGAGCAATCTCGAGCGGATGAACATCCGCTTCGTTATTCAACGTAAGCAGCATTGGTGCCGAGTATTGGTTGCAGGATCCAGGAGCGATGAACGCGAAGACTTTTTGTGGGTATTGACTGTTACTCGCCAGGCTTCCAACCTGGATGCCTACAGGGCAGAATGCCTGATCAGATGGCTGGTAGCCAAGGACAAATCCCCACGTTGTAGAGAGCATCTCCAAAGACTCTTCTCCAATAGCATGTTTCAGTGCAGCAAATGATTCGACCTCGATAGGTGCTGTCGTGTGAGCGACAGCGTTGTGACCATCAGGATGCTGTGTAGGACGGACTTGGTTCTTTCGAGAAACATCAAACAGGGCCTGCGCAGTCTCCGCTTGATGTCGCGGCTGAGCGTCGCTAGTCTGATCCGACTTGGCTTCTTTATTCCCTTGAAGCGCACCGCTCTCTTGGAGCCTGATCTCAGGGTGGCTGGTAGTCCGTGCTTCCGTTAGATCTCTGCTCATTTCGATCAAACGTCCTCGACAATAATGAGCAATCGGAATGCTGTGACTATATGGGCCACCGAACCATCGTTGTGACTCCATGATGACAACAAGACACAAGAGAGCCAAGAAGTCCTCCTCTCCTCTCGATTGGAACATGGGAGAGAGATAGATTTCGGCAATCAAACGCTCATGTGATTGATCAGGAGGATTCCATACTACCGGAGTACCGCTGGCCACGCTAAAAGCATACCAGGTCTTTGCCACCGGGGCTGCAGGATGTTGTGGCAGCATCACATGAAATGCAATTGCCACTCCGGCGTTCTGGTGTAGCACTCCCACCACGACGCCTAGTGGTATAACAAACATCGGCCAGTCACGTCGCATCCGTACAGTAGCTTGTTGGTAGCAAAGAAGAGACAGCAGAGCTTTATCGCCCAGGATCTGGCGGAGAGCGGCAATTGACTCAACGTTAGAAGAAAAATTATCCTGCGACGGTAATCGAATGGGCCGGTTCCGTGGAGTCTGGACGGGTAGTTGGTAGAATGCTTGAGCAGGCTGCTGTATCGGCTCTAGAGTCTGTGGCTGCATCGTAGCGTGACTGAACGCCTGCACACGATCCTGAGCCGAAGACCGCTGAGACTCTTGGGAGGGCGACTGTCTTGGAAGTTGCGTGTGCAGCATGCGCGAAGTCAATTGCTGATCTTCAGCGGATATGTTCGGCTCAAGCTCACCTTCCACGTAACAAAGAGCAGCTCGCCGCTTTAGCTCACCCGCGGCGGTCCTCATGTCCTCGTTCCAGTTGCCATCATCCTGTATTTCACCCGATGTATAATGTGTGAGGACTTCATCTGGGTATTCTCTAACGTTGCGACTACGAAGCATTACTGGGCCTGGAACGATCTGCAATCGAGCAGTGCGCTCTGCTAGTATGCGCTGCGCGAGTGGCACGCGGCCGGGCCATTCCAAGGTGTCCGTTTTGCCTTCGGCTACCAGTTGAAGGTACTCCGTTGGCATACCCTCAAGTGGTACAATCCCAACATGTGTGATCTGATACTGCTTCCAGCGGGCAGCTGTATTCGAGTCATGCTCAACGACTGGAGCCTCCACCCTCGAGCGCACATTGCCGCCTAAGCCTTTCCGGTGTTCATTGCGTACACCTGTCGCGCTTTGACGACCGGTGTTGTCTGCCTTCTGCTGTCGTGTTGGTGTTTGTGCTGCTGCCTGGAAGGCCACGCGCTCAATCGAGCCTCCGTGAGCGTCTTGGAGAGGCCTGAGGTAGGATTTTCGTTGTGCCCTGGAGTTCAGCTCAGCATCCATGTTGGCTTCACGATGAGCCTCAGTCTCACTGCATGGCTCGCTCGGTGCGATTGGATGGCTTTGATAGGTATTCTCATTCGATTCCGAAGCGTCGACGATCTCGATGTCAGTCTCGTCGTCGTAGCCAGTTGTTCCTTCATCACTCACCGCAGGCTGAGATTCCGTTTGCTCTTCAGCGAATCCGACGGCTTTGCCCGCATTTCCGGTTCGTCGATCATCGGGAGGCTTCGACTTGTCTTGGAAGTCCTTGCGGTACGAAACGATGAAACGTCCAGTATCGGTCTCGGAAACTTCATCAGCGACAGAGATCTGCTTGTGGTTAGACCGGGTGTGGCCTGGTCCGCTGATGGAGAAGACATCCTTCAATGGAGTATGAAGAGCAGGTCCATGGATGGAACCTCCAGTCTCGTCGTCATGTTCGGACATGAGTTCGTGGCATTTTCCTCCTGATATGAAGTTGTTTGGGGAATTATCAACGTTTTCAAGCTCAATGTCTGAACCTTCATGAGCAAGGACAGTCACAAGATCAGAAGCGCGGGTGGGTGAGGGGATAGGTACCAGGAAACAAGCATTGGTGGAAGGCAGCTTGCTGATACTAGTCAGGGAGTGCTGTCGTGAAAGACTGCCTGAACTGAATTCGTGTGGGGCATGGTTGGAGCTGCTTGGATTGATGTTCTGGTCGTATGTTTGCACGTGGACAAAGATACTTGGGTCGTCATCGGATGCAGCTGGCTGATCGACAAGATGCGCTGCCGTGGTAGGCGCGTCGGGCGTCAGCGTATGCGATTCTGATAGATGCGTCATGTTTGCGCGCTGAGGTAAGGAGACAGAGGCAGCATCAGGCCCATCGACTGAGCCTGGCGGTGGAGCAACGACTGCTTTTCGATGCCTACCTTGATGCAACATCATCAGTGCCACCTTGAGATCTTCAAAATCGACAGGCAGACCAAGATTCTTGTCCGGGCCGCCCTCATTTACATGGAGTAGAAACAAGTACTTCAAGATTGCGCGGAACTCTCGGCTCAGGTTGCCGCCGCCGCTCATCTCGGATTTCCATTCATCGACACAGTCGAGCGGTGCCACGAGTTGAACGTCTTCTAGCGTTTCGTAGCTGTTGTTGATTGATGCGAGGTCCGGTGTTTTGCCAGCCGCAACTGTGCAGAAAGCATCTCTGGTTGAGAAGGCGTAGACAGGCTGACCGTTGCGCACGCCGATCTGGACATGTGGAAAGATCGATGCCAAGGACCAGTCCGACTTGAGGAAGCTATTGAAAGTAAGGTGTGTGACTGCAAATTTGCTGGTGGTGTGTAGCACTGGATCGTCCGAAGCAAGTTGTGCCTGGATGGTCGCTAGCTGGACAAGCTCCTGGCTGGGTACGACCATGGCGATCAGATGGAACTGGACGCAAGCTGTTGTGGTGTAGGGGTACTTTGTAATGGTGGTGTCGAAGGTATGGACAGGTTCGTGGGAGATTTTCGCATTTTTGACTGGTGTGGGCGGCGTCAAAGTGAAAGTAGCACTTCACGTCGCGCTCAATATTGACATTACGCACAAAGCGTGGTTGCTGTGGAATTTCAACTTCCTGTGTACACATCTCACGTAACCCTGCGATTTATTTCACCGCTGCAAGTGTATTCGCGTCTATTCACATCAGTGCGAAATGTGTCTATCCCTTGAATCTCTCTTGCCATGCGAAGAATCTATCTTGCCGTGGGAATACCAGGGTGTTCGAAACATGTTTAGGCCTTCAATCTATGCATGCGCTGTCGATAATAGAATAGCAGCGACTGAGCAAGTACATCCATGCTAAAAGTGAATCAGATGAAAGGCTGGGGCGTTTGCGGGGCTTTCACTTTCGTACATTGCCGGGAATTTCTCACTTGATTGTTTACTCTTCGCGCGTCCAAGGTCCACTGCTCGTCTCCGCGTTGAAGGGCCAACCACTGTACTGTGAGTAGTGCCCATCACTAGCTCCCTAATACTGATTGTTCTCCCAGCTTGTTCAAGAAATCATGGCGCCTCACTTGCTCACACTCCCACGTGAGATCCGTAATCGAATCTATGAACTCCTCCACCACGATATAGCGATACCAATGGAAACCTGTCTGCAAATAAATGGGAGAGACCTGCACGGCTATCATGCTTGACAGTTCGCGTGCAGCAAGCGCCTCTCGTCTCTTTAATGCTATCTCATTCGCGTCTGCTGGACTAGTACACTGAATCGAGATTCTACCGGCATGTTTCCGCGACGTTCGAGTGAAAAGGCCGTTCTTACTGCACTCAGCCCCACCTCCATCTCACTACCAAAAAGCTCATCCCACTTTTGACGCGCTTGCGTTATGCAACAGTCACTGTGGGCTCCATACACTGGTACAGCTCAATATTTGCAGATGTCATCTCGCTCTGCGAAAAGCTCCAAGAGCGGTCGCTGTGCCTCACCTCGATAGAGATCGCTCTAAGATGCGGCAACGAGTTCCACAGTGAAGACAGCACCAGGACTTGGGAAGACGCTGTCACAACTGGCATACCATCTAAATTGCCTCGCAACGTGTATTGGTACGCTACGGACGAAACTACCAAGCTACCCGTGTTGCCAAAGGCTATCGCTGGATATCAGCTCGTTCAAAATTGTACAGGCTGGACCATTGATCCATTTGGAGCACCGGACAAAGGTAGCGACGCCTACAGTGAAGTTATTCACTGCGTACACATAGTCGCCCTCTGTCTCTATATCCGCGATTCAGCGTGTGGGCGCTTCTGGACACGGGACAATTACTTCAGTTACTAGAAGCCGCGAGCTTATCCGGAAGATCTGCAGATGCACTTCAATAGAAAAGATGTGGACAGGATTTAGGCTCGACTCGGTGTCATCATGGGCTTCGCAGAGGTACGCAGCTGAGTGCTTGGACAAGAGTGTGGACAGAGGCGAACGAGTTCAGGAAACAGTAGATCACATTTTTCGTTCAACCAAGGTATTTAGTTTCACTTCAAGCTACCAAAGCCATCCTTTAAGTGAGCTCTATTCGTAGCTCTTGATCTCTGTGACTCCTGCTCGGGTGGTCTCGCTTGGCCCGCGTCTCATCCAGTCCACTACCCAGCTGCAGATAAGTCCAATCCGATGAGATTCATGACATTGTCGTAGAAAACCCGAGCAAAGTCCTTGTATTGTTGAGCAGCGGCGCGCTTGATGAGAGAGTGGATCTGACCCGGGTATGCGGAAGCATCGCCGTCGTCGTGACGAGACCAACACGTTTTGAAATCTTCTTCGCGACTGCAGAGTCCAACTGGTATTCCAATGGCAATGGTATAAGCAAGAATGGAGAGGAAAATGACTACCCAGATACGCCTACCCCAGCGTCGACGCGGACTTGAGCTGGCCAGGTTTTGGCTTGCTGGGGTAGGACGAGCCGCTTCGATGTCTAGATTTGCGAGAGTAGATCCAGACCAGATAGAAGCAGATTCAGAAGGCTCCCTGGTAGGGTAAGATGGAAGTGCTGAGGCTGAGTACGGGGGCGGTGGCGGCAAGCGTGTATGAGCACGCTCGGGAACCTCGATTTCGGCCATGGAGTGGGACTGGACATATGATGTCCAAGTAAGCGCGTTGCTTGCCATATCTGCTGTGGCTAACTTCACGAAAGCTCTGTTTATTTTCGATGGACTTTTGGGATTCTGAGTGGGAGGATCAGGTTGGGGATAGTACTGATGGTTCTATAGAACTGTGTAGCGTTCTTTTGTATGCCAGGCGGATTATTCACAAGCACATCCAGCAAAGCACAGACATGAGTCGACCACGGTTCCGCACTGACGAAAGCTACAGCACGAAGCGTTTCGAATATTAAATTACATTGGTAAGCATGCGAAAAGAAGACGGGCTGGAGAAGACACTGGGCAAGTGGAACCAAATTGGGTGGAAGTAGAGGGACGAGCAAGTTTCTTAGCAGTGGTATGGCATGTTCGCTGCGTTATTAGACTCAGTTTTTGATGCTATGGTGACTTAGATGAGAGCTGCAACTTTTCACCTACGACAAGGGACTTTGTTCTTGTCAAATTCAGGACGCTGCGCCGTGGCGACAATGGAATGAGGTGCAGATTGCAGGGATACCCAATTATCTCAGCAGAAGCAGGCGAATATTATCGCATACTTAATTGGACAACATGTATTTTGAAGACCGGGTCAGGGACAGCAGGGAAATGTCGATCAATGCAGAATATTGGTAGCAAATGTGTTGATGAACAACCCTGAACCAACGCCACGACGATACTGGAATGCTTCATTCCGGTTACAGCCTTCGCAAAACCATCGACTATTTTCACTTGGAAGTCACGTAATTTGCTCCCTTCTCCACAATAGGGTCCTAGGAGAATATTGACAGCCTCTACATGTTGGAACTGCAAAAATGACTAATCAAGAATTGCGGCGTATTGAGAAGTTCTTATCTTCAACACTTTATTCTCCTAGAAGCAATGACTTCACAACAGAAGACACGACCTAGAAAAAGCCCCAAAAGCTCAAGATAACACATTCGAGTCTAACAGACCCAGGCACTAACTCACTCCATTCTTAAAGGCTTCTTTCTTCATACTCGGACCTATAATCAGGAGCATCATCGTCGCCATCGTCTGCACGTACATCCCCATCACCTTAAATCCTAGATCCAGAGTCGTAATCATGTCAGATGCTGTCATCACTCCTCGGTGTGATTATACCTATCAAATGTCAAGAATCACGCAATACGAGCATGAGAAGGTGAAACAGGGAGTCATCAGGAGCTGGAAGGAGAAAGACAAGTCATTGATTAGTAGAACGGACAGACCTCCGGGAGCAGGGCTAAGATGTAAAGATTTGAAGGCGCAACAGAAGTCATCTTTGTATGAACGTCTTCACGCACGGGGGCGCATGGTGTGATTCGTGAAGACTCCAACGAAAATCTATGTCTGTGAGGTCCTCCAGACTGGGTTTGCTTTGCCTTTAGTACACCGACTACCGATTGCGAAGCGTGTATGACTGAGTGTGGGCATGCAAGAGTACGCAATGATACCTCTAAGTCATCCCTGTTGCCCATTTGGAAAACGAAGTCGACCATACCATCTTGACTCGGAGTAGCACCGATGGACTGACAAGTCTTCCTCGGTATCCAGCCGGTAAGTGGGGGAGCATCAGAGTTATGCACCATGGGACAAGTAGTAGCGAAGTGTTGAGTGATGAGATCCAAAGACTCACCCGCGACACCATTTCTTCCTTTCTATCTTTTTTAGCTGCATTTATGCACCCAGTCCCACAGTAAGCTCTCTATCTAATCAGCGGATCCAAGCATTAGCTGACGGTTCGCCAGCTTCCACCAATCTAAGGGCGGGTCAGGGCAGATGGATGTAAGAAGCCGTGGGGTGGTATCAGTACGAGCCACGGACACAGAACGGGCTATAGAGTCTTCACAAAGCAGATAGGGGTATGTTGGTATCGGGCGGACAGAATTATCGTAGCCCTCATTTGAATGTCGCCGATTCGCCGCGCTATGCTCATCATGGATCCACGTGTCAAATACCCACCACTATCTCCTAACCTTCTGCCTCTTTCGTGCAGATCATGAGGAAACATGTCTAGTCGTCCTTCTTGCCCAGATATTGGACAAGATCGACCATCTCAGCTTGACTCATACCAGCGCTAATTGATCGGTATGCCTCCCACAAGATCCAGCCTGGGAACACAACCCAAAGGCCGTTGAAAAAGAGGAGGTACAGGTACCTGCAACGGGATCGTCAGTCTCATGTCAATAGCCAGCAAGACAACACGGAATGCTGGTAGCTATGAGAGCAAGATGGGGATTGGTCGACGAGTTGTGCCGGCGGTGGCAGACTTCGGTGAGAATCGCCACCGAGAAGTGGATAAGTGGATCCACGGGATATAGCGTACCCGGCCACGATCCGAATGCAGGGCGCTGTGGATCATGTTCCGCCGAAAGACCCCTCGCGATGTCATGTGAAGACGAGAGTTGTGCAAGCTGACGCGAAGCAAGTGGCAGCCGAGCATCGGTGCACAAGCCGCCGACTTAGTGGTGCAACGACAACACTGTGAAGACAGGAGATATTGTAAAGGAACTTCCACTTACAAATACATCCAGTTTGACGTGTCGAGATTTGGACTTCCAGTCAGCCATTCAGGAGCGAAGGTCATCCAGCCTGTGGAGCGGTGCACCACGTGTCAGCCTCACAATCTCCCAATGCCAACGCACGCAACGCAACAACTTCGCAACACCGGCGGCCCCACATACTCGCCTCACCAAATCAGAATGCATTGCACAAAACGCGCGCTCCACCGACTCTTTCAGGGGAAAAGAGGGAAAAGTTGACTCACCTCCGTATATCTCTCCTGTCGCCAGGACAATCATCCAGAACCACTTCTTCAGTCCCCCTTTCTTCTCATCTTTGCTCAGCAAATAGCATATCCACAGCGCCAATGGCCCCGCCACGAACACCGTCAACAGTTCCAGACTGATGACCGTCAAGTCTGTCCCGCCCCATCGCTTGTCCGCCTTTGCGTACTCCTGCCACAGCTTGCTGAAAGGCGTTGTCCCGTAGTTCGCTCCGTACAGCAAGTCCTGCTTGCCCAGCCAGTACACATCCGGTGGCGTGAACAGCGTCACCTTCTTCGCCTGGGCCTGCGCGGTGAAGGATGTGGGCAGAGCGTAGGACACAAAGAAGCAGTTCCACAAGAAGCTACCCTCGAAGACAAAGTGTATGAGCGCGTCGAAGAGGTGCCAGATGAACAAGACGCGCGTCTTGATGGTCGTTGTCCTCAGCAAAACCTTGATGCTGGCGCCATAAGCTCCTCCGAGAAGTACCAGGACTCCGAGCAGCGAGACAATTGTTGTTGCATCGATTTGCGGCCCGACAGCAGTGACGACCGGCGGCGGCGGAGGTGGAGGAGGCGGTGGAGCCGGTTTGCTGCCCCAGAAAGACATGGTTCGTATCGTCGACGTTGGCGGGTGCTCGTACGGGGTTTGTTTCTCCGCGCTCCTTTCGAAGCTCGACGGAAGGAACTCAAATGAGGCCCCAAAGAAGTTGGTGTAAGAAGTCACGATGTCTCAGGGTCCAATCGCTGTGTTTACGTGGGGCGAAGCTGGCCAAAAGAGGAAGGCGGTGGGCGGGACACGGACCTGTCATTGCTGTCAGCCGACCGGAACTCACGATCCAGACCGCAATGCTTCAGAAGAGAAAGGTGCTCACGAGACTCCACTGTGGGGTCAGCTCACGATGCGGTACAAGTATATATGGGGTATCTTCCATGTTTTGTTATTTGTGTCGGTATATGAGTTGCTGATGCCATTCTCCGCCATACTAGGACCACCGCAAACTCCAGTAATCTGTACAAATACACCACAAGGAACGTACTGGATATCCTCACAACGCAACCATACCGACGACAACGACAATTTGCAACGACTGGTAGCAACAACTTGATTGCATTCTCTGCCACATCTGCACCTGCCGCCTGTATACCAAGACTCGAAGGTCTGTAAGAATGAGGGAATCGCTACAAAATGCAATGCAAGCCAGACTTTTCCGTTCCATCCATTGGAAACGACTGACGAAAACTCCATGGTAAGAGTAGGGCCGCTGAAACGATAGCGCGATTGAAACCAAACTATGGTTCAACGAGAACGCACAAAAGATGGGAACCCAGGAAACGCCTTGATGGTCCTTGTAACGCCAGAGTGAAGGGCATGAGATGAGGTCGACCGGAAAATGCAGCAAGGGAAGCCGTCCGGAGATAATGCTGGAAAACCGACTGCCCTGACGAAGGACCAGAGAAAAACAAAGATCACCAGGCTCGCAACGACGATTCAACCTGAAAAGAACAAGACTCGTGAGCGCTCGGTCGCTGGAGGTGCAACAACGTCCGCTCCACGCATCGTCATCAGTCAGGTCATAGCGAAGCTTCGTGCCCAAGGAGATTCGTAAGGCATGAGGGACTGCCCTTACTGCCTGCGAAGATGTGAGCCAAAGCTCAGACGCATGCTTGAGGTGTGTGGCTTCGTTCTGGGAAGATGCCGCCATGCATGTTGTACCCATATTGATACTGGGAGGCAACAAGATCCTCAGGAGCGGAGCCCGTGACGGGACCGGGAGATGTAGAGCGGTTCAGGAAAGGCGAGGGTGTTCGAGAAGGTTTGATGTCGTTCGCACCATCCACCATGACGGGCATGGCAGGCGAGGGCGGGCTGCTAGTGGCAGACGATTGAGCGCTGTTGACATACTCTGTCGCACCGTCGCTGTGGCCGTTCTTGACCAAGGGTGTGGTAGCCTTAGGTGAACCTTTGCCAGTAGGTGTACCGAACTGAAGCCGTATTAGTATCCGTCTAGGCTAAGTTGCCGGGTTGTTGAGGTTGAGAACGTACAAAACAAAACTTCTGGATCAACTCGTTGTACTCTGCAGACTGGAGATCAGGCTTGCTATCAGAGGACATGACATCCGGACGAGCCCCGGGAACAGGGGCGCCAGTGGTGTGGGACCTGGGGAGAGGTGCGGGACGATCGAAGTAGCCCTTGTTGCCAATGCTGCCAGTATTGACCTTGAGACCACTGCGGTCACCGAGGGTAGTCTGGGCAGTCGTCAAGGCGGCTGAAAGCGAGGCACCGAAGTCATAGCGAGACGAAAACGCCTGGCCACCCTGAGAGCGACGAGCACCCTGATCGGGGTAGATCTGGGCACGCTGTTTGCTCTTGGGCTTTAGGCGGATTGCTGAAGATGGAACATCGCCAGTGATGCGTCCGGAGCTGCCGAACTGGAACTTGTTCTCGAAGTCGTGACCGAAGTCATCGTCAATAGGGACAGCTGAGCGTGGGCGAGACGATAGAGGTGAGTGGCGGCTGCGAGGGATCGCGCCAAGACCACCACTATTGGATCGCCTCGGTTTGGGTGGCTGCTGCTGCTGCTTGACCTTCTTGGAGAAATCGACCTGGTAGTTCATCGAGTTGTTGTTGTCCCAGTACTCCCGGCCATTGCACGAGTAACGCACACAGAGTAACAGGGTTTTTGTCTCAAGGTTGGCTTGATCAGCGAGCTTGATGTTGAAGTTGAAGCGGTCGTAGCCGTCGTCTGCCTGTTTACGAACGTCATGGTTGAACTCAGCAACGACTTCAGATGTTGTCTTCCAGTAGTCAAGAGTGAATCGAGCCACGACGAGCTTCTGAAAGGAGATGTTGGCACAAGCAATGTTGCCAACAAGAGTCTGGTTGTCCGAGGCGAGAGCAATACGCTCGACTCGTACTGGTGCAGTCTGTCGCTCGTAAGACTCAGTCGCAGGCCAGTTGGCCAGTTTGATCTCCCACTCCGGTGTCTTAGACTTGGAGTCGTCCTCGAAGGGGTACTCATTCTCGCTTTCATAAGCAGTCTCAACGGGCGACGAGCCAGCACTGACTGCAATCGGTCGGTCGACCGATAAGAAGTGTCGTACCTGTTCAATCTCCTCGTCGAAGTGAACAGCCTTGGAGTAGGTGGGGGTGCCGGGCATGCTGGAGGGCCTGCGTCGTGATGCGGGGCGAAGGGCGGGCTTGACAAGCTCACCTGACTTCTTGCGAAGGAGCGGTGGCTTCATCCGTAACCCGTCGTCTTCCGCGTCGCTGTCGTCCGAGGATGTGGTGATAATGGGACAGGTATCAAGTGGCTCGACATTGTGCTTGGAGAGCATGATCTCGCTTGATGAGCGAGAGTGAGCAATTTTGCGTGCTTCAGCTGACAGTGATCGCGCCGCGGTCATGGGTGGAGGTGTGTTCAACGGCATTGTAGGAGCCTTGGTTCGCTCCGGAGAAGAGACTCTCTTTACGTGGATGTGCTGTAGGGCATCTTCGAGGTCCTTCAAGTCGCCTACGCTGCGGCCCCGTTCCTCATCGTCCGATGAATCAGGAGGCGTGGTGATGGCACCTGACGGTATCAGAGAATCGTTCACAGGGAGAGGAGACGGGCGGATGCTACCATTAGTCTTCGCAGAGCCGCGGCTTCGACGGACGTCCGTCGGCGACTCTACTGTGCTGCCGTCAACCGGGTTTCCATTGGAGACAGTGTTGGCCGTGGGAAACGAGGGCGAACGGCGGTGCTTGTGGAGGTATGAGGTCGAGGAGACCGAGCGCGGGAGCGCTGGCCGTTGTGAGGGCCTAGGCGACGAGGCGGTCTGTGTGTCGACGTAGGAATGGTTGCGAGAGAGGGTTGGGCTGGTCGGCTTGGACGAAGCTGGCGACCGCTGGGAGGGCGGTGTGTAAGGCATTCGGTCGGCTTCGTGGGGACGAGAGAAGCAGAACGAATGAAGGTGTGCAGGGTATTAGGGTTGCAGGCACATTAGAAGAATGGAGCTATTACGGGGGTGGATCGTCTGGGGTTATATTAGCGACTGTTTGATAGCAGACAGCACCAGGCGCAGCAAGATGACAAAACAATCAACGATGTCGTTGCCTCTTTTTCGTTGGGTGTCGTCGTCACCTGCTGCACAGCTGGCACACAAACACTCACAGGTTTAGGTGAAAGAACGGCTCGGCGCTCGTTCCAGGAGGATTAGTCGCGGCGCGGGTGGTCACAGCTAGTCAAAGCTGCAATGACGTCGAGATAATCGCGGATGTGCTTGGACCTGAGAAGGGAATGCGAGACTCGTGGTGCTGCACTTTTTCTGTGGTTGAAAGACTGCGATGCGGGAGGGCCGGTGGCTTCCGTGGGCTGATAGCGGACGGGGAAAGCACGACTCGAGGGCGAGGCTGCCAAATTGTGGAGAGACAAGACCAGAGGGTCGCAAATGTCGAAGCCGTTCAATGACTGCAGGTGGGCCAGTTTAAAGGGTCCTGAGGCTGGCAGAGGCCTAGAAAAGTGTTGGAGATAAACACGGGGGGAGGAGAGAGTGTTGAGGAGCGGTAGCGTAGGTGAGGTGCAGGGCCGCGACTATTGGGGCAGTCGCAGAACCGGGATGTGCTCGAAAATCGCTGGACCCAGACTATCCAGGCCACCGAAAGCCACCAAGGATTTGCCGCACGGCCTTGACCAGGGCAGCTGCAGCACCAGTGCACAAGCGAGTTGATAGCGTGCAGCACGATCCACCCCTCAACAGACCAAAGGATTTGCGCGCTGCGCTGCAAGCCAAGCGGCAGCAACCGGTCGAGCAGACAAGCGTGCAGGTCTCCAGGCGGCGGGAGCGGAGGCTTTCCAGCTGCGGTCGTGAGCAAATGGTCAATCACTGCGCCGTCGGCGGGGTCGTCCACAGTGCGTGCAAAGGGCCAACAAAGGACTGCGAGTGACTCCACGGTACCGGATCGGAGATGGCCAGCGGCGGCGGTGGCGCCATCAGATTACACGGCCTCACGTTCTTTATCAGTCCAAGGCACACACCGAGCCGAATTCCTCCCAATCTCCCGAGTACAGCGGATGCGGCACGTCTGGCACGGCCGCAACTCGAAACAGTGGAACAGGACCTCGTCGTCCAAAGCAGCGCAGCGGCGAGCAGGTTCGCATGAAGCTGTCTGCAAGCACTGTTCATTCCATCTCCCATCACCGCTGCCTGCCTGTTCGCCCGGACTGCGGCGCCGGCTTCAGCGTGTCCGCGCACTATGCGAGTGCAGCCCACATGGGCTCAAAGGCCACCGCCGCGGGGGTTAGTAGGATGGGGGCATCGACATCACTTTGCACGGTTTATTTTCAAGTTTCCCGTCACTGCTGTGCTGGCCGTGCAAATTTGCAAGCGTGCGCAATGCGTGTAGGCGCCACAGAGCCTCATCGCCGACTGGAGACTGCTGCAGCTTGCTTCTGCGCACAAGCCACGCACGCGAACTGATGAGCGTTGTAAGAGTTTCGCCTGTGTACACGCACGCGCCAGCTGGTGATGTCATCTAAAGTCCGTGGGCTGATGCAAACGGCGGCATTCCCCCGCCCTCCACTCCAGCTGGGCTTGCGCCGGAAATGCTAGCTTTTGGTGAAGTTTTCGAGAGAAGCTTTTACGGTACCTGAATGATCGGAGCCATAGTGCGGCTTTGTGCTCGCAGCCACACCTCTTTTGAGCAACTCGTAGTAGAGCTGTTCAGATGAGGGTGAGATCGTCGGTCCTGCCGCTTGCAAAAGGCCATGTCGGCTAGCAGCCAATCATTCGCCAGAATATAACCGCGCTAAAGCCACACCTGCTTTGACCCCTACTGTCAAGAAGCGAGCCGTCAGAGAACTCTAACGACAGCTTCCCAGCTTCTCAACGCTCCACAGCAACCCCGTCCTAACCTCCACGGGGCGTGGAGAATCCTCACGGAGTGGACGCGGGCATGTCGAGCGCTCAGGCGCACAAATAAAACTGCAACCTCGCATGGACATGCTTTGCTGACACGCCTCGCTTGCTCACAGCAGTCTTGAACTGCAACTCTAGAGATCCGTTATTGGCCCAGCAAAGCGCCAGTGCGAGCGGCTTCATCAGTTTCCCCGCACTATTAGGCGTCGCTCTCGTCCGGTGTGCACTGCACTAGCAAACCTTGCGACACGCTCTTGATAAGCCATGTATGGAAAGGTGGTCACGTCTGTTCCTGTTCCAGGCTGCTACCAAAGGGTTTCTTTGACTGCTTCAGTAACATAACCTGTTCCGTGGAACATGTTTGAGTCGCGCGCGCGTCTACGCACATCCGAGTCTAGTCGTGGACTCACCGGCCTGCGGGTTAATGCATTGCTGATTGACACCTGAATTTACCTTCAAATCTACCTCCTGCGACTGCCAGTAAGCTGACAAGGACCGCAATCACCATCGCACTACTATGGTACACCCTTATCACCGGTGTTTTGCGAGGTAGCTGATAACGACACACTTTGACCCACCGCTCACGAATCGAACTGACCCCGACTGCGAAATCACAGGTGCACGCTTTGTCATGTCTGTCCTGAAAGACGATCAAACACGGTGAAAGAGTTTCAACAAATTCAACCCTATCACAACGTGAAACTGCCTCTCGTCGGCAGGTTCTCTAACTTCTTCATGTTGGCCAGACCAAGCTTCCAAGCATCGCTATCCCGCATTCTGGTCGGCGTCCCGAACCTGCCCCACTCGCTGAAGCCATTAGTAAGCTTTTGTCCGGCAGAACAAGACAATTTGAGCCACTCATTTTGCTGTAATGACCATACCGCTTGACCGCCCGCGGCCCCGTCGAGGCCACCGTTGCTCACCTTCGATACCCACCAGATGGCCGATCCACGATGCAAGCTTTGACTCGAGCGTAACGGGAGCTATACCCGTTACAGAACCCCTCCGCGTCTCGCACCGCAAGAACAACACGGCACAGAGGGCGTCAATACGGAGACAGTGTCATACAAGCGCGCACCTCGCAGATGACGAAGTCAAGAGCAGTGGGTTTTTGATATGAAATTTGCTATATCCCCACTGTCGAGCTGCAGTCAGACCCATTCAACTTTCAACAAATTGTGCGCCGCACACCAACAGACCGCACTTACAAATACAACCTCAAGCTACTTGCGAACGCAAACTACCTTGACTCCTTCTGGACTGGGACAAGTTGGACGACCAGCAGGCTTGTTCTATCCCCTGTGTGATTGGACTGATGGAACCATGACCACAATATTGCCCAAAAATGCCCCAAAAAGCAGGGAATCTGCAAGTGACTGGAGGTTCGCTTACGTCCAGAGCGCAACCGCACGAACACCTGGACCGCGCAAGATACGTGATCCTCATCTCCGCGAGGGTTCCTTGTAACTTGGGGATGTTTCTGATAACAGACGACGTCAGGCCACGTTGCTCGAGGTGGTCCTTGCATCAATGACATCTCCACACGGACAGTAATTTCCTGTGCGGATGTGGGGTTGCGGACACTCTATTTTGGTTCTCACGATCCATGATGTCACACGGCGCCTGGATTCCAAAGGTAACCCCCATCAATTCGAATCACGATGTGTCGCAATGCGCAGAACTGCATAAGGATTTTCTTTTTGTCCGAAATCACCGGAGATGCAGCGTTGCCTGGCCCTTGTGATCTACACCGCACACACCGCTCTTCAAGAGCCTCATCGTGCGATTGCACAATACCTAACCAAGTACAGCAATCCTATCAGAGTTTTCTACGGATACGGAAACCCTCCTCCCCGAGTCCCCGTCCTTCATCGAGTCAGAGATACAAGGGAATCGCCGCCGCAATCGCGATGTTGAACTTGAATGATGTTCACACCAAAGCCCCCACACGAAAATCATGGTTCTAACGGTCCGAACACGACTGTGATCTAGCAAAGCTCTACGACAGCATTGAGTCAATTCCAGCTCTTTGCTTTTCGACCAAAGCCTTGGATGTCAGAATATGCTAGGTGTATCATGCCCTGATTCGAGACATTTCGGCGTCGTTGAGGGCGCGACTGTTTGGAATAATCAAGGCGTTCGAGAATGGTGATTCGGCGACTGTGTTGCGCCCGTTATGGACATGCGTCACGATGCAACTCCAAGAAATCCCCCAGATTGAATTCGTCCTCACAGCAAATGAATGCCGACAAGATTTGCAGTCCAATAGTTTCCTCGCGACAATGCCAAATGCATCGCAATACCATACCAAGCTTCTTGCACTGTGCACAGTTGGCTTGTGCGCCAACTCGAGGCTCTGGAGAGTTTGTCCGAATGTCGAGCGCCGGTCCCAGCCATCTGATCGGCGCTGCAGCATTTGATGTCCCCTGTCGATGTATTGGCTATTTTTTTGAACCATGGTCATTCAGAATCGCACCTCTTCGCTGTCATGCTAATATCTGGGCCGGGACAGCCGTAACCGGGGGTCAGCACCAGCATCCGGCGCCTCGACTGCCTGCAATGTTCGGCGGTTCTTGTTCGGGCCGGTGAACTCGGCTTCACCCACGCGGCAAGCTCTTCAAAGCCTATCGCTATTTGTCCATCTTACGTGCAATGACGACCGTAAACCCAGCCTCGAACTCGTTCGTATCTTTTCGCTAGAGTTACCTCAATGTCCATCTGGTCAATCGCCTCACTAAGAGATATCCAAGCTCAGCCTCCCCTGGGGTCAATCTATCTTCCGCCGCGTTGTCAACCATGTCTTTGGATTGGTAACAGTGTCTATCACGGATCAGACGCGATTGATAGGACTAACACAAGGATACATCACGCAACACCTGCCCCAGTGCACGTTATCAGGTCTACTATGGTAGGTAAGGTCTCACTGCGGGGTAATGGTCAATTCACCACGAACTGAACGGTATGGACGACGGCATGGACCGGACCGCTCACAGCCCTCGAGCGAATCTGCGAAGGCTGCTGACGCAAGCTTGCCAAACCGTCAAGTCAGATATTTGGAGTAAAGATGGTGATCATGTTTATTTTGGACCCAGTACGACACTCGCCTGCCGTGTGGCAATGTTTGCAGGCGGCTACTGGAGGAACTATCAAGGTAAAAGTCGTATTATCAACGTCCTCAAGCTAAGCTCGTCTTGGTACAGTTGCAGTAATCGAGTAAGTGTACAGAGCCGTTACATGCACGACAGCTTAAGAGAACACTCGGCCAAACACTCGTTCGCTTCGGCACATCCTCACCGCTTGCAATGAGCTCAGGCGTCACGCCTTCTCTGCAGATGTTTCATGCATGCTCTTCTCAACAAAACACCAGGGCCCCACTCGCTCATATCCAGCTCGCTGCTAAGAGGCAGGCACAGTTTGCAACACTACCCACGAAATGATCTTGTCGAGTGATAAGCGACACATGGGTGCGCTGTACTCAAAGCGCGACAAGGTAAGGCGACATCGGGGAGGTGAGGTGAGACGGGAGGTTGAGGGGGCCTTGCACCACCACGCTTCGTGTTACGCAAGTGGCAGTTCGGCAAGAGTCCGATATCAACTGGCTCGGCATACTGCCAAATAGACTACCATTCGACATGTAAACTTCATCTGATAGGCAAGGAGAACATTCACCGTCGGACCAGACGCCCACACATGGGATACGCATGCGACATGCATAATTAATGCACCCCGTATCCCTACTTCTCCGCAGATAGGACTCGCTTATCGCTTTTGTATGCAGGCAAGCCGTGACAGCTCATAGCAACTTGCTCCGCACCACCTCACTGATGAACGAACATGAGGCATGTGACAGGGCAAGTGTTTTGTACGACCTCTGTATGCCATCAGCATACGACCGCCTAATCTCCGAGCACCCTGCGTAACCGCGCACATCAGCGCATATCTGCGCCTGTCGTCTGTTTGGGAAGACCACTGAGCTCAACGAGCAAGGCCCCTGGCAGGTTCTCGACCATCGGGATCTCAACACCTCAAACGCTGATGGTGACATCCAAGGCGGTTTGGCCTGTTTACTGAGCAAACCGCCTCGCGTTGTCGAAGTCTGACACAACACTGGCGAACATCAGCCTCGAAAACATGGAGGCTATGATGGACGAAGTCGCAGCGCTTCGGGACACCTATCCAGGAACCCTGCCTCAAAGTGGACGAACAGGTGGCACTTGCCCGCAATCCAGCCTAGCGCTTCGGTTGCAGGCACGCGCTTATGAGCTTCTCTTGGCATAGCTGCCCCACCAGCGAGAACCACACCTCTCAAACTCACTGCATCAGTGCATACGGATGCGACATGCAGGCAGCGGCAAGCAACGATAGCAACTTGACATGTCCATCACTTATGACGACATGGGTAGCATCGCACATAGCCCACGAAGAACGCGTATGATGGCGATTTCTGGTGTTTGTTGGGTGCGCAGCAGCGGAGTGGCAATATCCCAACAAACAAACACTGGCCGAAACAACGAGCCACACATCACACAGACGCCACTGCTCTGTGTCGTGCATGATAAGCGCTGCTCAGGGTCTGCCAAATCTTCGAAGCCACAGCCTACTTTGGGATGTGTTGAGCCCTGGACCCGAGAAGAGGTGGGGCGGGCCGTTGAAGGAGTTGAAATTATAGGTGAGGATGTGTTGATGTGACAGCAGGTTGGAAGAGGATGCGATGTGATGCGCAGATGCATGTCGCGGCATGCAAGCGGCGGATGGGGTTTCGTGTGCAACCTGGGGCAGACCGCGGAGGCGACTCAACAATGGGGTGTCAGGATGCGGATTGCAGGCACACGAGCAGTCGGTTTTGCTGTCGACTACGAAATAGAAGAGACCTTGGACGGTTGCATGCAGCTCAGGGTCTTCCAAGACGGGACGAGAAGCACTACGGGTCGGAGTTGAAGCCTTCCAACACCAGACGGGATCTGTACCATGGGACAGCAAGGCAGATCGAACAGCGATTGCTTGAGCATACGCCAGATGTGCAAGTCCAAGAGTCTTCTCGCCTACAGCTACGGTATACTCTGGTAGAGGTTTCCAGGCGTGCTTCCCCGCTCTCCACAGCCAGCTAGGCCAGACTCCATCGTCAGCGGCGCCATATCGTCTCAACACCACCCGCCCTCGCACCTCCTCACTTAAACCCTCAAAACTGGAGACTAACACCCATCTCCGGACTCCACATCCCCGATCCTTCATCCTCGACCCCACCTTCACCACCGTGCATACCATAGTACACACACGGCCACTACCCTCAGGTGCCTGCCTAGCTTCGGCCGTGAAGCACTTGTTGAGAGTGGGTCAGCGACTCGTACGCTCCCCCGAGCTCTTGGACTGGGAGGCTCAAGGAGCCGCTGGCCTCGTCCTGCTTATGCGAGGCATAACCTCCCTGTGAGGGACTGTGGGCCCTGCATAAGCACGGCAACCCGTCTGCGCAGGAGAGCAGCGGCCGTTTCGTGGTCTGGAGGCCGGTGACGGGATGCTAGGCGCTAGACGGTAGTTACAGGTAGGCGAGGTCCGGCGAGGGTGATTGGGCAGGGAGAAAGTGAATGAAGGGTTCGAGGTGCATTAGGCGCGGAAAGTATGTCTGTGGGCGGGTATGTATACCAGAGGTAGAGTTGTGGCAGAGATGATTTCTGGACGACACCGTCAGATCTGCGCCCCAGAAAGGGACCGCCAGGAGGTTTGATTCACGATAGGCCAATGAACAGCCGATATGAGTAGAGCATCTTTGACTTCTAAAGACCATGAAGTGCTGCGAATACTCTGTGTTGAAGATGTTGTCGCAAATCGAACGCCCTCACGCTCGCGCAATCGATCTCAAACATGACGTCTCCAGAAAAGGTACAAGATGCGAGTTCAAGGGATGATCCGGCAGGCAAGCAAACGCAGGGCGATTTCGTCGTGTCAAGTTGCAGATAGCGGTCAATGGAGTCCGTGAGGCGCTTGTCGAATGTGGCAATTGTTACAGTCATGATGGCCGTTGCATCCTATTGACGTACCCAGATGTGTACGGATTAGTCAAGAATCAGGGTATCAAGATGGGCAACAGAACTGGACCCGTTGATGCCAGTCCCAACAATTCGAGGCTGCAAGCATCTCGCCCTCTACGTCCAAATGCTTCCGACGTCGCCATGTCCGTTCTCTATCACGAACTGTTAGTAAATCTGATCGACCAGCCTTGCAGATGATCGCCTCGTTGGGAGTCCGTCGGTCCGCAAGATCGCACCACCATGTCACCCTCTGCAGTATTACGACAGCGCTCACGACTTTTCTTGCGTGCCACCTCCAGCGATAACACTACCACGGAACCCTCTGCACATCGCACTCTCCAGCAGTGCAGATCTTGCGGCTCTCAAACCTGCGGCGTCTTAGCGCTGGGAGGGCACGGAGGGGTCCCCGGTGACCTACAGCTTGGACCCTGAAGTTTTCATGTGAAAGCAGACCCTAGCCACGGTGCCGATCGTTCTGGGCTGCCGTCTTGGAAATGAGGGGTCCAACCTCTGAGCTGGGCTGTGTCGATCAAAAGCGTGACATGGTGAGATGGGCCCATGGTGTGAGAAGTTCAGGCTGACAGACTCGACTGCACCACGCCGTCGATGTCACGCGGGGAAAAACTTGTGGGCAGCGGGCGGCTAAGCTCCAGACCGTACTGCCGGCGTGCCGAACGGGTCGCTGCGTTCATCGGTGGTGCTGGACTCTTCTGTTGGGTCATGCAGATTTGTTGGAATTCGTTATCAGGGTCCAAACCAGCGGGGCCGAGAGCGGAGTGCGGAGAGGTACGCCCATGTACTTGGAGGTACATGTTACAGATCCGGCGGTGAGCGATGCGCCTACTCCTCAATTTGTAAACCTTCTGCACCCCGGAGATGCATGCATCTGTACCAATAGCGCGTGTCCAGAGTTTCGTAGTGCGATACGTCGACTGCACTTTCTGTTGAGATCGTGAGCATCATTTGTTGTAATAATGAAGATGGGGAGTTTGACTTCGCGGCATTCAACAGCGGGGTCTTCTTCGGTGATGGTTTGAAGATGGCTCGGAAATGAATTAATCGGCATCGAAGCGTCAATGGTAATTACGACACGTGATTGGGCGCTAGAGCAGTATGAAGCTATGACGAAGTTTCGCGACTTCTGTCTGCGTTTACCAAACTCCAGACGTAAACAGTCGCGTGCTCACCGTAAGCTTGAATGAGTTGTCGATTGAAGCATGCACCCCGCAATGTGCTCACACCTATGCAGTACACAATGGCGCCTTCCAGAGCAATCCTCATTCGCCGCATGGCCTTCGCATACGTACAACCCCAGAGTTCCATGCGCACTGGCACGCGTCTCCTCTCGACATCAGCTATAGCAGTGAGACCTCGATGCATACGTGTGACTGCAGTACCTCGACCCCAGACCGCATACACAGCTAGGCGAGCGTTCAGCGCAGAAGCAAGTGGCGCGCCAGAACCACCGGATTTCCTGAACGAGGCAGAATTACATATCTTCAATAAGATCAGGGGAGAACTGGAGCCTACCAAACTCGAGGTGCGTGGACTTGCTGCTTAGAGGGAGGCCTGAGTGCCGGCGAACGGTGTACGCGAAACTGTTGAGACGCACGTCATCTATCACGGAGTGCTTGCGGCCATGGCTATGTCCGTTGTCAAACTCGGAACGACAGTCGACGGCTTCTCAGCGGCATGCCGAAGTTGTTGCGTTGCTGAAGCGACACCTGCGACGGTAGCGGCAGTGACGGCACAGAGTGTTGTGCGAATGGCCTGCTGACTCCACTCCTAGGTACAAGACATCAGCGGCGGCTGCGGATCTATGTACGCGATCGAGGTTGAGTCGCCTAAGTTCAAGGGCTTGACGGTGATTAAGCAACACAAGCTGGTCAACCAGGTGTTGAAGGAGGAGATCGCACAGTGGCATGGCGTTCAGTTGAGGACGAGGGCCGCATGAGAGGGGATGACGACTTATGTACATGTTGTAAGATCACTGTAACAATTCTTGTATACGACCAAAGGCAAGGCTCCATTCATTGATGAGCTAATACTAGAATATACACGTTATTTCCTAATTTCGATACTGCTGGACCAGTGTTTCGACCGAAGGGTTTCTTTCGCAAAGGCAATATCTTGTGAAAGGAGGCGTACAACATGTTGCTCATGAGGAAGTGGGCAACGTGTTGGAAGCTTCGATGACTACATCCTTCCTAAACTCGTCAAACGGCCGCACTTTGGGCTGCTTTGTTGCGCGGAAGGCAATGGCCATCTCGGGCTACCTCCCTTCGAGAGCCGGGAGATAGTCATGTGTTACTTGCGAGATACCCACGACCGTACAAGACCCTTGGAATGCTCCAACAATGCTCATCTCTGGACTGATGCACCTTCCCGGTCTGGCCACCCCGGAGTACGCGATGGTTCTGTAGTGGTGAGGAAGATGAAGGCAAAGCTTTGCAGTGCAGTCAAAACCAAATTGTGGATACAGAGGAGCCTGAGGTGGCGGTTGATGAAGCCCTTGAGGCGCCTAAGAAACGGATCAAGAAACAGAAGGGCGCGCTAGCAACCCAGCGAGATCAAGGGAACGAAGATGGAGACTATGAGGCGAGCATCATCAAGAAGTTTTGTCATGTCCAAGATACTGTTGCAATTTCTTACAGACTCTACAATGGCACGAACGAATCCGAGTCCGACGACCCTTACAACGATGCTACAGAAGACAACGAGGGACCATCTGAGTCTCAATCAGAAGAGCTGGAGAATGAGAGCGAGTTTGATGAAAACGGCTTGTGCTGGATGAGAACTATTCCCAGTCAAAGAGATGTCATCTTGCAGGCCGTGAAGGAAGATGATGATCCGGAGTGAAGTGATGCGTGTTTCTACGCACTCATGGACGAAGAGGTCGATATCACAGTGTCAATTCTGATCCTCTGCGCATCAGTCGAGACAAACAGTGATTGGGTTAAGCAAGGAGATAATTAACCAAGAGAAAATCCATCTCCAGCTGTCCTTACTAACTATCTGACGTATACTAAAGCATTGCCTGACGTCCTACGATGACTCACACCCACGCATATGCTGTACTATGACAGGAAGATTACGATCACCCACCACACTGCATGCCGTCTTGTGCCAGCGTAGAAGCTCAACATCGTGCAGGACACCGCCTATGTGGGTAGCTATGTGTTGTTCTTGTTTATGGCTTGAACTATCCCAGAGCTCTTTTCGACAGACCACGCAGACGAACATCTCGCCTCTGGAAGGGCTTTGGCAAAGGACACGAGAGACTGCAAATGTGTTCACAGCGCTCGCAGGTCGGGAGTACTTTGTATGACTTCTGCGGGGACTGGACGGGTGAATACCTCATGATGGTTTACTTGTACACAAATAAGTACGCTGCTGTGGCTGCGACTGTCACTTGACACGCACTATTACCGATAGACTGTCGATGGAGGTGCCCTTCGATGGCTGTGACGAGATCCGCATCAGTTGTAAAGGCCGTGAGAAAACGGATGAGCTCTCCTGTGTCGAAGCACTGATGGACAACCTGCGTACCATTGTACAAAATTGGCACCTGAGTGGTGACCGGTCGCTACTTCCGGCACGCTGAGCATCCTTGGCAGATCTGACAGCAAAGCGCGCTCTGTTGAAAGCTGAGAGCACTGAGACTCTTCCTGTTGACTCTTGGTTGGACTATGTCGTTCAACCGTGTCCGTGGAGCACTCGTTAGCGCGCGGTTGTTGGGCGAAGGTCCCAGCCTCACTCTTGGCTTTCTGCGACTTGGCTAAGAGAGTCGCCATTCGATCGTGCCGCGCGCGGAGCCGAGGATGTCTCCATGCTCATCAACGCCATCCTCATACGACGACGGAGATCTTTTAGCTGCCCATACCCTAGCTTGTCGAGATCTATCGAGTTGCATCGATTGTACAGCAACTCCTCGAAGCTGGCTTCCATGTCTCGCTCGGCTCGTCCTTGGGCTGACCCACGCTTCTCGATGAACGACACCATGGCGAGGGCCTGGTTTTTGGCAGCGACATCTGTAGCACCATCAGAGCGAGAGCAACATAAGACATAGTCTGGAGACCTTTGATTGTTCTTACCAAAACAGCGCTGTGGACAATCCGCAGCACGGTGCGGCTGCTGGGACTGATACGGCGGAGGGAGCTGCGAATACATGCTGCAAGAAGATGCTGGTCAGGTTACACTGGGCTGTGGTACGTCAAAAACCACGCACAGACGAAGGAAGACGCCTATTGTGGTCAGAGAGAAGACGCGGCTAGCCCGTGGTCGCGGTTGAAGTCTTAGGCTAGTGTCAGCATCGTAACTTCCGCATTGTGCTTGTCAATAGTCGTGCCATAAGAAAACAAGGCGTGTGTGGCAGGGTCGAATCTGTGTCTCGTAGGAGCCTTGCGCATCTGTTCGAAAGACGTTCCCCAAGCCTTCCCACCGGTGTAAATGCGAGCAAAAGAGCTGCGGATACTGTGAGCGGTCAGACTGTGCCATGCACGGGAAATCGCGCTAGGAGACTTACCGCGCTTCTGTCTTTGCTGCTACTCTATGGCCAGGTGGACTTAGTTCCTTGTACTTCCGAAGCAGGTCTTCTGCAGAGGCGCCACTGTAGTCAGCCGGGCAGTCCAACAATTTCTGACCCTCCAGGCTCCAGACAGACACATCCCAGGCTACAGCACACAGCCCTGGGAAGGTTGAAAATTCTGCGTCAACAATCCCGTTGAAGTAGGCCATTAGCGCAATGGACACTTGATTTTCCGACTCTGAGGTGCGGTGAAATGTGGAATAATTGCAGAAATAGTAAACAGGATGTACTTGCAGGACCACAACACTGGCCATCTCTTCGGTGGTAATTGTATCGCCTATTGAACCGGCTGCTGTCGTGTGAACGCACCGCACGTCGTTGTTGTGATTTTGATGCTTTTCGACCGAATAGTGTGGAGTGGAAGGAGGAGTGTGTAGAGTGAAAGGAAAAGTCCGTCCGAGAAGAAGGAAAGATGCTACGGGAGGGTGAGTAGTGGAGCAGGTCCTGGCATTTGTTTAGGGAATGGCCCACTTAAATTGTACTAGACGCCTCGATTGGTCCCGTCACTTGCGCTTTCTATATTCGGTCCAAGCCAAGACCCAATCTCTCCAACAAGCATACATACTGTTGTCTGAGATTGAGCTCATACGTACGTGGCTTGACCAAAACTTCTTCCACACTATCTACACTCTCAAAAACCTACTGATCAATGAACATGCTGCTTGAAAAGTGAGGTTGAGCCTTACAACCCAGGTAGTACACTGGCGGCGCCTGCAGGCGGGTCACAATACTGGTGGATACGACGTTAGTTGGACCAGGACATCCTTCCTGAGCGTCGTAAGGCATGGAAAGCCCGACCAGAGCTCCTGAAGTGAATATGTGGAAACTATGTTTTTTCGTCATATTTGGTCCCGGAAAAATGGCGAATACCTCCCAAAAGTCATCTCCTTGACCAAGTCGACTACTAAAGCTCAGTGAACTGGAGGGTTCTCAGAATCTTCACGCTCTCTTTAGCTGTCACACAACCTCCCACTGAGAGATCGTGACTCAGATTTACCAGGAAATTGCAAGCGACTACGACCTACTCGTCTCTGTGACTCAGGACATCAGACGCTATCCTTGCTATACCAAGCATGTTCCAATATCGCATAGAAACCAGACCTAGTATGACATTGCTTGGGAAACGGGAAGTAATCAGTGGCTATCAGAGATATATTTGTAGTACAGAAGAAACTATGGAGGATACAACGACTTTTTCTGCAAGATGGATGTAGTCACGAGTACATACGATCAGAAATACTGTCAACACATCTAGCACTTATGTTGGCCATGTCTGGCTATTTGGTGACCTTTCTCTCTCCTGTTAGGGGTGTCCTGCTTTGATATGGTTGGGAGAAGGTCCGCCATCGAACAAGAAACCAGCCTCTAGGATTCTCCAAAGGATTCCTTCAAAAAAGGAAGGTTATCACTTCTGTTATTCTCTGTCTTGCGCTGATTGAAAAGCAGCATTCAATACAACTGGTCTTTGAGACGACTGCCGCAATGATACCAACCTTCCATCACCTCCATTTCGTCAGCCTCTCTCATACTATGTTGGACAATCTCCCAAGCGTATTTTGGATCTGAAGCAATCTATAGGCATGAACGTCAAAGCTATGGCGCCCAATCGTGCTCAGGCTGCAGCAGAAAGAGCAATAAATAGGGCTTCTGTTAGTACACGTCTAGCTCACATGAGATGTCCCATACAGTGAAGGCTGGTTGCACACGATATAGTCTATCTATGATGATGATACATTCACCGCTACATAAAAAGCTCTTCATCTTCTCCAATCTATCACTATCTAAGCCACATCATCGGTGTGCACTCGGTCTTGCTAGACTCGTTGCAAAAGCTTGAAGATTAGCAATGGACCCACCGTCTGGAAAACGACGAATGAATGTGTTAGGCCTTATACTATATTCATACCTATTTCACTACCCTTGTAGTTTTGATAGTAGTCTGGCTTGCATCCTTAGAGCGGCCGGTCTAATGTACGAGCGACTGGGCCGGGCGCTTAGGGGGAATATCTGCAAAGATGTCGAGCGTGCTGCTTGTAAGGAGTTCGTGAAAGGCATTCATTGTGTTTAGTAACATCTAGATTAATCCAAAATAGGGATCCGAAGTGCATGGCTTAGGCAAAGAGAGTGTGTGGGCAAATTCTCATCACTGCAATGTTCCACGGGTTTCCAGCATGCCCACCACGGGCTAGACACGACAAAAAACCACGTGAGCGCCACTTTCTTGCAACGCTTAATCGAGAACTGGTCAACCATTCGAATATACTTACAGAAACTGCCGGTCGATTTCCAAACTCTCAAGTGTCTTGTTGAAATGTCACATGCGTCTCGGTACACGTGCCTGATACCAAAGATGAGCCGCTCTGCGTAACACCCGTGCTGAAATCCGCGAGAAAAATGATCATCTGGCCGAGAGTCAAGGGCCTTGGATATGCGTTTCCAGCGTTTGATATGTGTGTGGAGTGATTGAGTGGGACAGCGAGCCATGGTTCGTGAAGTTCCCATGCTTCTACCTTGTGAAAACCCACTTCTGGCTGTCTTTTAGACTCAAGATTTGCGCACATGTTCGATATATCATGATTCCTGTAGGTGTCTAAAGATCAAACTACAATACATTGGAATGAATCTCAACGAATTCCAAAGAAGCGCCGTTCCTGATGCATCCTTTTCACTCAGCTGGACAATCCAACGCCACCATCACACTTGCCCACACAACCCCAATCCGGGACTAATCTACAAAGAATCTGCATTTGAGTATCTGTTACCTTCTCTATGCAGCCAAAGAATCCAGTGCCAGCAGGTGCAAATCTGCGACATGCCATCGTCTGAAATTGCAATCGCAATGCCGCAACAATGAAGGCGGAAAGTCGTCACAGAGCAAAGAGTCAGTCAGATAGCATCCCTGAACTCATACGTGACCCGACCATGTGTTCTCAGCTCCTGCGAGTCCGTGTTTGAGCCGGGGTTCAGGGGTGTCTCGAAACGCCAAGCTCAAACCTTCTTGAGACGCAGCTCCCCCAGGCTCCAACGTCACTTCAATGCTGACACCCAACGTACAGAGCGTACACCGACGCGATGAGCAGATTTCACGAGAGAGCAGAATGCGAAAGACTAAGGTAGGCTATGCCTCATTTGACTAACTATCCAGCATCTTGTGTGTTTTCGCTTCCTCCCTATGCATCTCCATTAAGCAACTTGCATACGCATACATATAAGCATTACCGTCATTTTCGTCGTGCAACGGAAGTAATCCGTGAGCCAGTCACATCGCTCTCACTCCCCAGCGAGCATCATAAAGATGCTTAGTTGTTCTTGTTGGCCTTGCCCTTGCCCTTGCCCTTGCCCGCAGCCTTGCCGCCGGCAGCTCCAGCGGCAGCACCGTTAGCAGAGCCTTGGGTGGCACCGCCCGCAGCAGCATTACCAGCTGCTGTGTTGCCAGAAGCTGCTTGGCCCCTGGAAGCACCGGACTGAGAGTTCTGACCGTTTTGAGCGCCTGACTGAGAATTCTGGCCAGTTTGAGCACCGGACTGAGAGTTCTGACCGTTTTGAGCGCCGGTCTGAGAGTTCTGACCGTTTTGAGCGCCGGTCTGAGAGTTCTGACCGTTTTGAGCGCCGGTCTGAGAGTTCTGACCGTTTTGAGCGCCGGTCTGAGAGTTCTGACCGTTTTGAGCGCCGGTCTGAGAGTTCTGGCCAGTTTGAGCACCAGTCTGAGAGTTCTGGCCATTTTGAGCGCCTGACTGAGAGTTCTGGCCAGTTTGAGCGCCGGTCTGAGAGTTCTGGCCAGTTTGAGCACCGGTCTGAGAGTTCTGGCCAGTTTGAGCACCGGTCTGAGAGTTCTGACCAGTTTGAGCGCCTGGTAGAAGTTAGCTACGTACTTGAAATCATAGCACGTCTACATACCTGTGTTGCTTTGACCGGTGGCGGATTGCTGTCCTGTAGTCGACTGAGACTGACCTGCGGTAGATTGTTGGCCCGATGCGGACTGCTGGCCAGCTTTGAGCGAGTTAGCAGATGCGACGATGACTTTAGACATCAAACTTACTAGTTCCCGAGTTCTGCGCTCCCGCGTTTTGCGTCTGATTTCCCGAAGCCTGGTTACCATTGGCCTGGTTACCATTGGCCTGGTTACCATTGCCCTGATTTCCTGTGGCCTGGTTTGCATTGCCCTGGTTCTGGTTTCCTGTGGCCTGGTTTGCATTGCCCTGGTTACCATTGGCTTGGTTACCATTGCCCTGGTTCTGGTTTCCTGTGCTTTGAGTTCCTGCACCTTGAGCGCCCGTACCCTGTCCGAGCTGAAGCTGGCCATTGCCCTGGCCCGAGGCAAGAGCCTGTGCGGCAGTGAAAGCAGCTTGGGGAGTACCGGGGGTCTGGCCGGGGAGAGTGGGACCGGGGCCTTGGACGCCTCCGGCAACACCAGTCTGGTCGCAGACCTGGGGACGGACGGCCTGGGAGGTGGAGCCAGTGGAAGCCATGTAGGCATCGATGTTGGGAAGGACATTGGTGCAGCGGTTCTGGTTGATCAGATCGATGTTGTTAGCCGCGGCCTTGCCCTGGACGGACATGATCTGGAGCTTGTTGACGACATCCTGGAAAGCACCGCCGGTGGCGAGGGTGGAGTTGGCGGCCTGGACATTAGGTTGCTGGCCGTTGGCGGCGTCGATGATGGCCTTGTGGTTAAGCTCATCGACCTCAGCGTTGTAGGCAACGAGAGCAGCCTGCTTGAAAGCAGCGTTGTTCTGGATGCTGGCACCGGTGTTCAAGAAGTTGGAGACCATCGACGTATCGGCCATCCAGTTGGAGACAGCAGTGGCGAGATCGCCAGCAGTAGGAGTCTGTCCATTGGTCGCGCCATTTGCACCGAGACCAGTAGGAGTATTCTGGGTTCCTTGCTGCTGCTGAGTTTGGCCATTTCCTCCCTGTTGAGTAGCACCGCCCTGCTGTTGCTGACCCTGCTGTTGTTGACCCTGCTGTTGCTGACCTTGCTGGTTGCCGCCGCGGTTGTTACCATTTCCCTGCTGGGCAAAGGGAGCAGCAAGGACTGCGGAGGAGAGAAGAGAGGCGACGAGAATGTACTTCATGGTGAAAGAATATTCCGGATCAACCGAATTGAATTAGGGATAATCAGGTAGAGAGTGACTGAAAAGTAAGGAAGCTGGAAGATGCTGAATAGAAAGTATTAAGTTGATAAAGAATGAGGAACCTGTCCGATGATGAGATGGGGGGTGCAGGGCGGCGAGGTATTTGTATTCGCTAAAGTCTGGGTCCGGCACCGTTGCTCAAACGCATAAACACTGTAGACGCGCACCCGTCGTAACAGCCTGAGCAGCGATCTGGAACAGAATCGTTTTCAAGAACTTGGCATCTTTTCAGGAGACAGACGATTGCTTGACTGACGGCAACGTCATGTGCCAGGCAACGTCCCAAGCGACCTCCGTGATGCCGATGTGTAGCGGTCATTGTGTGCTGAGGCTGAATCACCGACACTCTCTAGGTGTCTCGCTGGGGACAACCCAGCACAGGTAGTAATTCCATCTGCCGAAGAGGCCTGGTGTTCCGATGTCATTGTTTTGGTGGCGTCTGAGGATTAGTTTCGTCGGTCTTGGCGCGCGAAGCTTGCCGGAGATCATCAAGTCTTGTCTCGAACCTTAGCCGCACCTGATTACCAGTGCGCATTGTAAAACGAATTGCTCGGTTTTGCCCTCCGAGGAGTCATTGGGATTCGCTCACGATCTTGAGATGTCATTGCAAACGTCGCACGCTGCACAATGCGCAGGGACTAAACTTTATCGTGTGAGGCGAAAACACCAGAGCCTGCGAAGAACCTCAGGATCGTTTCATACGCTCCGCGGTGCCAGTCAGTCACAGAACAGGACCTCTGGGAGGCCTGGAAGCATTTGCGAGAATGACGAGAATGTTCAAGTGCGGCGTGACCGAGTTACAGTGCGTGCAAGGTAGCGAAGTTGGCACAGTATTTGTTAGTGTCGAGTGCAACAACAACTGCGATGTTTGGGATATTTCCCCGCACTCATGCTTGCCAATGAGAACAAGCCATGCGATACGAGGTGTCAATCATCGCCCAGCAAAACGTCACCCCTCAACACGATCGGAGATCAGACGAGGCGCATGGAGTGGTGACAGACCCCGAACATAATGAGATCGAAGAGAGAATATCGCATAGCAGCCCAACTTGTTGTGCTGACAGAAAAATCGCCGCGGAATAAAGCCTGGTGCTCTACATGGACCCCTTCTTGGTTCGTAAGTGTAGATTCGATCTGATAACATGTCTGTCTCTGGCATCTGCGACACGAACAGCTTCGCATCCTCGAGTCGGTTCGGGCGAAACGCTTCATTTGACAACGCTCTGTGTGGGGTCCATTAGGGTTTCAATCTTGCGTATGAAGCGAGCCGGGTTGCCTGCCACAACCATGAAATCAGGAACGTTCTTCGTGACAACGCTTCCAGCACCAACAACACAGCCTCGGCCTATCGTGACACCAGGCAGAATCATCGCGTTCCCTCCGATCCAACAGTCTTGTCCAACGTGGATCTCCTTGCCGAGTTCAGGACCACGAGTCCCCTGGCGAATGGCTGGATCAAGCGGATGTGTGCCAGAATAGAATGAAACATTTGGACCGACAAGTGTACGGTCCCCAACGGTAATCAAACAAGTGTCTAGAAAGACCGAGTTGAAGTTGATGAAGACATTCTTGCCGAGACGGACATTGTAGCCGTAGTCCATAGCCAGCGGAGGTTCAATCCAAGGGTCGTCTTCAAATAGCACATCGTCTTCCTCCTGTGTTGCAGCTGGTGATGGCAGTGGTGTCTTGTCTTGGATAATGCTGTTGGAATATCAGAAAGAGCAATTCCTGCGAGACGTGATGTGTTGTGGACTTACTCTCTGAACAGCTCGGTCAACCTTCGGCGTGGGACCTCTCCAGCGTTGGTGTAACGGGCACATGCATGTTTGCAACGCGCTCGTTCCGCAACGAGCTCCGGGGTAAACGCTGTGTAAAGCTCACCACGAGCCATGCGCTGCTTGTTCTCTGAGAGGGCCATACTGAGTGGACGACGGTTTCAAGCGCCTCGATGTGGGGTTGAGGTATGGGGATGACTTGTTTATAAGGCTCATAGTGGAAGCCATCGGTCCGAGAACTTGCCTATCAGATGCAGTCTGAGGTTCCACATGGTGAACGTAGCACACGCGGACGGCGCAAGGGCAGCCGCGGCTACCTCGTGTCTTACGTAAGACAGCTATGACCGTTGCAGTTAGCCGCCATGAGCTCATGCGCGTTGTTTGCGAGCGCGTTGCGAACAATGGCGGGACAGCGCTTGCGCTCTTGATATTGTTCAACATAGGTTGCGTATATCTGCGCTTCTCTCCTGTGCTTCTGCATCGTACTCTGAGCATGCCGTAGGCGTCCACTTTCTCCCCCGCTGCTCTATTCTCAAATCCTCAAACTCTCCGTAAACATGGCCTCGAACGGTTCAGCAACAGCACATGCAACACATGACAACATTTCGCTGCCTGGCAACCGCCCAGCACGACAGGGCGAGTGGACACCAGAACTCGATGCCAGCGTCCGCGCACAGGAAGCCTCGCACATCCAGGTCAAGCCTGCGAACTACGTGCCGCCCGAGTACCTCCCGAATGGAAAGCGCTCGCTAGCAGGCATAGGGCTGCGTGCCTTCTTCCTAGGCAACGCTGCAGTCGCTGGCTTCTTCTTTGCGGCACAGCTCGTGTACTACGGAAGCCACCTCTGGCGGCCTTTCCTCTTCCTCGGCACGCTTTCCGTGTTCCACTTTCTCGAGTTCTACACGACTGCGGCGTACAACACCCCGGATGCAAAGATCAGCTCGTTCCTGCTTACGAATGGCGCTCACTACCGTATCGCACACACCGTCGCCTTTGTCGAGACCATCGCCACGTCATATTTCTACCCTAGCTGGCAGACGAAGGTGCACACCCCGGTTGTGGTACTAGCAGGCATCGTTCTGGTGCTGGTGGGCCAGGTAGTGAGAAGCACTGCCATGGCGCAGGCAGGCACAAACTTCAACCACCAGGTCCAGTCGAAGAAGAACGACGGTCACGAGCTCGTCACTCGCGGCTTGTACTCTTACTTCCGTCACCCATCGTACTTTGGGTTCTTCTGGTGGGGCATTGGGACTCAGTTGATGATTGGCAACTCCGTGTGCACTCTCGCCTACGCTTGTATTCTGTGGTACTTCTTCAAGAAGAGGATTACTCGTATGTACACGAGACTCGATCTGGCAGCGCTTTGCTAACATTACGCAGATGAAGAAGGACACCTTGTTCAGTTCTTCGGTAAGGACTACGAGACATATCGAGCGAACACACGAACGTGGATACCCTTCATATAAAAGCACACTAGGCAAGGGGCATAGTCCTGGCTCGGAAGCAAGACTACAAGTCCGGCCCACGAAGCCTTATCTACACAATCTATCAATCCAAGACTGACCCTCCGTGTTCTTCCACCTCTCACTTCTAGACCCCCTGTGCTCGAGATTCCATTTTCTCACCTCTGATCTGTTACCTCTGTTGTATTGCCAGAGGCCCCGCCGACCTCATCTGTTAGATATTTCCGAAGGGAAACCCATCAACCCCTCCGCCTGCGCCATTGCACGGCCTGCCAACTACGAAATGCTTCCACCAGGCAATTCGAAGATTAATAACAAGGGCGTGTACACGCCAGCGACCAAGCGACCAAGCGGTGATTGAGAAAATGTATTACACTGGAGAGAGTTGAATGTGGTGTTGACGATGAGTGTGCAGTCTTATCGGTGGTGAGTCGCGGGGTTGACGGTGAGATGATGAATGAGATATGAGGTTTGAGGGTATGTATGGAGGAGCTGTGGCTAGGGGCATGGCATAGCAGCGATACACGTTGGATCAACCAGATTTCAGGCCTGCAACGACGAGGAGAGGAAGATGTGGTTCGATTCAGCACGTTAGTACACTGCGCGGTAGTTTCGACAGCAGGTGGATTTACACACAACTCTCGCGTTTCTCACCAGCATCACCCCTATAACATACATATACTCTTCATCGTGCGCTCAGACAGCGACGAGCCTGAATTTCCGGCCTAACCCGCTACTCAGCACCGGCGTGGTATATGTCTTTGCCTTGTTTTCTCTCTCCTTCTTGTACAAACGCAACCACACCGCATCCGCATTCGCAGCGTCCAGCGCAGATCTGACGTCCGGCCGCGCGAGGACAGGGTCTAGCATGTCCATTATTACTTCTAGATGCGCGTCGCGCAGCGCTACGTGCGAGGCCAGGGTGCATAAACATGATATGAGCGCGGACCGGATCGTGAGGGTGGGTGTTGCGGTGTACAAGCGTGGGGTCTCCAACGATAGAGAGGGAGAGGGTGAGATGCTGAGGTCCTCGAATCGGTCTTCCACGTCTCTGGTCTCCAGACCGCCTTGGAGTAAGTTGGCGCTTTGAGGCCCGGCCCTGCTTTGGGTATGTGGAGCGCTGCGCGCCTGTGTTCGCGCGTGTATGAGTTTGAGGACGGGGAACGCGGCTTCGATTCGGCTTCGCATGAAGCTGCCCGCGTACTCGCACATCACGCTGATGACGTCCAGTGTGCCTGCTACAATGTACGCTTCGGTGTCGTGCAGGCGCGGTAGGAGGATTGGCCATAGAGTGTTGATCAGCGGCAGGAAACTGTTCTCATGGCTGGCAAGTGCTGGGATGGTGGTACGTAGCAGCGCGAGCAGGGAGGTACGCAGCGAGGGTGACTGCGAAGGGAGATAATGCTGTGTGAGTTCTGCTATCTTCAGGAGGACGGCGAAAGTGCGGGGTGCTGGTGGAGGGGGGTCGGGGTTTTCAGGTGCCGGCTGTTCGTCTCTGTTGTCCTTGTCGTTGTCTTCGACCCAGGGCTTCTCTGGGAACGGCGTTGGGACCTCGTTGGCGGCTTCATGGGCGCGGCGCGCTTTGTCTGCTTTCATCTGGGTGAGAGTCGTAACGACGGCGGACATTGAGTCGTGAGGCGCTCCGATTGCTTGCTTGGTCCTCGACTGTTCGAGAAGTTGCGGCGCTTTGACGCCTTCTTCTGCCATGCCTTTGAGCACAGAGAAGAGCAATTCAACGAGCGAAGGATAGCCATGGTACCGCTCCAACGCTTCGAAGATGCTGCCGACGAGATCATCGAGGTAGGGAAGGAGCGACGGGCCGCACAGCCGCATCATCATGAGCAGGACTTGGGGTGCCTGGGGTGAGACGTCGCCCACTGCGAGCTTCAGACCTACAGCGTTGACGATGTAGTCGACGTTGTCGACGACGAGATCACGGGCGTTGGAGTAGCCCGATGCGGAAGATGCGATGTTCAAACATGTGATTGCGTGTTCGCGGAGAGCTGGGTTAGGACTGCCGAGCTGATGCAGGATGGGGTATAGGACTTCGCCCAGCTCGGCACGGAACTCTGTGCGATAGCGCCCTGCTTGCAGAGCCACTGTCTCCAGGGCCAGCGCATAGAAATGCCAGGGAAGGGCGGGATGAGGATCTCGTTCGGTCAGAAGCGTGACAGAATGCGAGTAGAGGTCATCCAAGAGCTCCTCCCGTGGATTTGAAGAGCCGGTATCGATAAAGTCATCGAACGATGGGTTGTTGATAGTCAGATCTCTGATAAGATTGACAGATATCCAGTAGCTTGCCAGTTGCGTTTCCTCGGTACCCGTATTGATGCTTCGCATTAGGTCTTGCACCACATTTAGCGCCGAATCTGATTTCGCCAGCTGCGACAACAGCAACGTGAACTCTGCCATGAGATCCTGTTGACCTTTGAGCCGCAGCTGCAAGGGCTGGAAAGATGACTGCCGACCAGGACCCAATATCAGGCCAGTCTCCATCGATGTGCCCACACCGCCAGATCCGAGGTCCTCCAGGCCCTTTGAATCAGCAATAACCGCGGAGACACCATCTCTCAGGCCGTCTGCCAGGCGATCGTCAATGACCGATGGGTCTTGTCCGAGTAGTCGTAGGGTGACTGAGATCTGATGGATGATGAGACGGCGTTTGCTATCATCTTTCGACTGCATGATCCGGGGAAATGAGATTACCCAGTCGTGGAGGCTCTCGCGAAGTAAATCAGCGAGCTTTTGATCGGCGAAAAGTATGATCTTCAGGTCGTATTCCACAGTATCGTTGGCCCCGTCTCGACCGGCGAGGCTGATGACTGTTTCGATGCTCATGCTGATGCTCTCTGCAAGTGACAGACGGCAGTCTTGTATGACGCACAGGCATAATTTGAGGAGCGCTCTTCGCACCTCTGACTTGTCGTGGTTGCGCATCTTGAAGATGTTTGCGAGGGCGATCTTGATCTGAGAGGCTGTGGCATGCAGCCATGACTTGGAGCGCAGCACTTGCTTGTCATTATCCGCGTCTTCCTTGATGATGGTCTCAGGAAGTTCCGCAGTATTGCGATCGCCCAAGAGACGCGTAAGGAGCTGTGTCAGCACCTCGAGGCTTTGCTCGATGGTTCGATAGCTAGCCTTGTTGGTGCTGGCAGGCGTCAGGACCTTGGTGAGTGAAGACACCAATTTAGGAAGGAAGCTAGCCAATGCATCATCGTCAGCAATGGCAGAGCTCAAAGCCTTGACTACGTGGACGGCTGCAAGCTTGACGTTGTTCGAGCTACTTTCAACAAGGCTGTCTAATGTGACCAGGACGGCTTCGCCGAGGGCTGGTATGTTGTTGGTGGCAGTGAGCGCTTCTCTGCCAGATTTTGTGCGTGCGCCTTCGCTGAGGAGCTCGCCCATACACTTGAACGCCAGTGTTTGCAATTCTTCTGACGTGGCAGCAATGCCGTTCTCTGCAGACGAGTGCTTGGCCAAGAAAGTGAAGAGTATCATGAGCTGACCAGATAGTGCAGGCTCAAGTCCACCGCCCCAGCCTGAGCGTAGCAGTACTGAGACACAGTCCAGACAGAGCTCGAGGGCGCGCACAGAGACCTGTCGCGAGAGCCTGAGGACCTGGGAGATGGGCACGAAGGCATACTCGGCAAGCTTAGCATCGAGTGCGCGAGGCTTTGCGGTGATGTCAATCAGAGTTTTGAGTAGATTAGTGAGAGCATGGACAAGTTCTCGCTTCCCGTCTGGCCGCTGGGCTAGGGTCGCTGTCACTTGCAGTACCTCGACACATGGCTGCTTCAGCTGATGGAGATGATGAGTTTGGTGGTGGATCATAGTGAATTACACAAGGCACTCACTCGTTGAAACGTCTGTTGTCTCTCCATCTTGCCGCTTTCCGGTGTATACTGCGGCCAGCCTGTAGAAGCATGGAGGAGTATTGAGCGGGGCTGAATGTCAAGTCCGAGGCTGCAAGACGACGCTGCTGCTCGAGGTGAGGTGAGGGAAAGGTCGGAGCTTGGCTCGAGCTCCGAGTGGAGCTCTGGCGGGCAGGCGCGTCCATGTGGTTGCTAGCGCGTCACCTCTCACCGAGCAAAGGCGGCATCATCATCAGCGTGCGCGCCGGGGAATCAGTCAAGGCGCGTCGCCGATTGTCCGCCCTGTTCGCCCTGCAGCCAGCCAAGTCAATCACACCACAGTGGCGCACCGCAGCGCACCGCAATCCGCACATTGCACTCGCAACTCACGCGCAACACGCGACATGGCTCGACGCAGCCGGCGCAGCGCTGCCACGGCGGTCGAGGAGGCAGAGGAGGCGGCGCCCGAAGTCGCGCAGGAGGAGGACGAAGAGGCCGCGGCAGAGTCAGAAGAAGCACAGGCGGGCGTGCGGCCGCTGAAGTTCAAGCAGCCGCTGGTCGGGCGGCCGGGCAAGCAGCTCAGCGTGGGCGAGCTGCTGGCGCGTCTCGAGGCGCTGCTGGACGAGCTGCGCACAATCGACCAGGAGGAGGCGCATCGCGAGTCGCTCGAGCCCGTCGCGGCCGAGCTGGTCAGCCCGAGCCTGCTGCAGCACAAGGACGTGGGCGTGCGCGCGTGGACGTGCTGCTGTCTGGTCGACATGCTCAAGCTGTTCGCCCCCGATGCGCCGTATCCCGCGAAGAACCTGAAGGTACTGCCACCATACGCGTCCGACTGCGTAGCCAATGCTGATCTAAGCCCCCAGGAAATCTTCTCCGTCATCATCACCAAGCTCCTCCCCCTCCTCGCCGACCCCTCGCACCCCTACAACAGCCAGCACATGTACGTCCTGCGCTCGCTCGCCGAGTGGAAGAGCATTCTGCTCATCAACGACCTCCCCGGCGCCGATGCCCTCACCACCGCCCTCTTCACCACATGCTTCGACGTCCTCTCGGGCCCGTCCAAGAGCGACAGCGCCGAGGAGCTGAGCAAGAACGTCGAGCACAACATGACCGAGGTCCTGTCCACCATCATCGACGAGGCCGGCGCCGTGCCGCACGACGTCGTCGACATCATCGTCGCCCAGTTCCTCTGGGCAGACCCCATCACGCTCGGCAGCTCCAAGGGCAAGAAGAGCGCCCCCGTCGACGCCAAACAGACAACGTTGCGTCGAAAAGAAGCGCCGCCCGCGTACAACATGGCCAAGAGCGTGTGCAACAACAACCAGGACAAGATGGCCCGACTGGTTGGCAACTACTTCAGCTCGGTCATCGTCGACTTCACAAACTCTGGCCCCTCGTTCAAACGTCGAGCAGGCAGCGAGGACCCTGACGACGACGGTGTCAAGGGGCCGTCTGACGACGACATCCACGAGGCAAGGAAGGCACACAGGCTGTTGCGCGAGCTGTGGAAGTGCGCTCCAGGCGTGTTGCAGGACATCATCCAGCATCTCGTCGACGAGCTCGGCACAGAGAACGTGCAACTTCGCCAGCTGGCGACCGAGACGCTGGGGGACATGATCTCAGGAATCGGTGCAGCAGGGCCTCCTCCACCGCCGCAGCTGGACCCAGTTGCATACCCATCGCAGAGTCTCTCGCGCTCTGACGCAGACCGCCCGTTCGACTTCCTCACCACGCCGGCCTCCATCAACTCCTTCCCGACACAGCACCCTGTCGCCTACCACTCTTTCTTGCAGCGCAAAAACGACAAGTCTCCCATCATTCGGGCTTCTTGGACGACTGCTATTGGCCGCATCCTGACAACGTCCGCTGGCGGCATTGGCCTGGACCCTGAAGAGGAGCAAAGTTTGCTCAAGTCGTTTGCCGAGTGTTTGATTGACAGCGATGAGAGAGTGCGACTGGCTGCGGTCAAGGTTGTCGAGCTGTTCAGTTTCGACGACATTATTCGCAAGCTCGGTAGCAATGGAAGCATGTCAGACAGCGGTTCAATTTTGGCTAATCTCGCAGATCGAATCAAAGACAAAAAGAGCATCATTCACTCGGCAACAATGGGGCTGCTCGGACGCATCTGGGGCGTAGCTTCTGGGGCCATTGCAGAGGGAGACGAATCTGTCACCAACCTCCTAGGCTCGATCCCCTCAAGAATACTCGAGGGTCGCTATGTCAACGACAAGGACATCAATCTCCAAATTGACCTAGCGCTGTACGAGTCCCTGCTACCAATTGGGTACCCGCCGATGAAGCCGCGAGCGGCGACAAATGGTGCGTCGCAAGTAGTCAAGGACAGTCAAACGAACGCCGATCAGGGCTACACCGAAGCTGAGCTGGACAGACTCCGCACCGAACGGCTGCTCGTCCTGGTTCGCGGTCTCAGCGCAAAAGCCAAGGCTGTCTTCAACGCAAAGCAGCAAAGTCAGGCCAAGAACGTGGAATACATGGAGCGTTTCCTTCAACTGTGCGAGCAGTATAACGGCGGTGTTGCTAGCAAAGAGGGTAAGGACGCCAAACAAACATTGGCCAAGTTCATTGCCTTCTATGCCGCACAGTCTCCCGAACCGACAAAGACCACTGAAGATCTGTGGAAGTTCGCTAAGACGCACGATCGTCGTGCGTATGCCTTAATACGCTTCTGTATCGACCCAGGGAGCGACTATCGCAGAGTCTTCAAGTCGATCGTAAGTCAGCCCGTCCAGTCTAGTAGTCATTCTAATAATCAAGCAGAAAGAGCTGCGCAAACGCATCGAGGATGGGCCTGGAGCTACGCTATTAGAGGTATTGAACCCTCTATTGTATAATTGCGCATTCTTGTTCTACAACAAGAGCCATGTCTCCGCCGTCATCGAATACACGCGAACAGACGACAAAGGCCTTGGCGCTACGGCCCATGAGTTGCTGAAGTCGATCTCCCTCACGCACCCGAAAGTGTTCTCCACCCATGTGAAGGATCTCTGCAAGACCCTCGAGAATGAGGCACCCACAGCGAAGACACCAAACCCTCCGGGTGCTGTGGAGGATCTGAAAGCATGTGCGGCTTTTGCGAAGAAGTTCCCAAGTGACATACCAATAAACGCGAAAGACGGACGCAAGCTGGTGCAAAGCTTCCTCAACTTCGCGCAATACGGTACACCGGCGCCGGCAGCGAAACACGCTGTCACCATCATCATGCACAGCGACAACAAGAAAGAATTGCACGCCAAGGAGATACTGGACAAGAGCATCAAAGGCTTCAAGTACAACGGCGATCACTGGCTGACGAAGCTTGCAGCGCTCAGTCAGCTGGTGTTACTTGCTCAGACCGAGTGCGAGGATAACATGGATGCTATCATCGAGATCGCAATCGGCAGGGTCCTTCATGAACCACATCTGGCTACTGAGGAAGCCGATGCTGAATGGATGGAGACACCAGACGACGACATTGTGGGTAGGACGTGGGCGTTGAAGATTCTCATCAACCGCCTGCGCTCTCTTCCGTCCGAAGCCGATCTCGATGAGGCTGCGACAAGCACATACGCCTTGCTCAATCGTCTCGTCAGGGACAACGGTGAAGCAGCAGAGTCCAATGATACTCCTGCGGGACACAAATCGCGCCAAAGACTCCTGGCCGCAAACGCATTACTCAAGTTGTCAACCAACAAGCGCTTAGATGCCCTCCTAAAGCCCGCAGATTTCGTACAGCTGGCCCTTGTCACCCATGACCCCTGCGCTCAGGTCCGGAGACTCTTTGCTGAGAAGCTGATGAAGTACCTTGGGCAGAATCGACTCCCACCCCGGTTCTACACGATCCTGTTCTTCTTTGCTCACGAGCCTGAGCGAAGCGTCAGGGACAGCACACTCACATGGATCCGTTCTCGCCGCGCAGCCTTCGCAGCTCGAAAAGAGACGGTCCTCGAGATGGTGTTCTCTCGACTCCTCAGCCTGCTAGCCCATCATCCCGACTTTGACACGGAGCCAGAGACTCTCAAACTCATGTCTGAGTATATACTGTACTACCTCAAATGCGTCGCCACAGAAGAGAACCTTTCCCTCATCTTCCACGTCGCCCAGCGCGTCAAGGGCGTGGCCGACAACATCGCCCCTTCGAAGCAAGCAGACGAGAACCTGTACGTCCTGTCGGACCTCTCCCAGGCACTCATCCGCTCGTGGGAAGAGCAGAACAACTGGACCATGCAATCCTGGCCCGGCAAGGTGCGACTGCCCTCTGGCATTTTCCGCGCCCTCGAGTCGCACGAACGCGCCCAGGAGATCGCTAAGAGGACGTGGATCGACGAAGATCTCGTCGAGGAACTAGACCCATTGGTGCGCAAAGCGATTCGTAACAAGAAGCGGAAAGCCACCGATGGTGCCGAGAGCGCTCGCAAGAAGAAGCCAAAGAGCGACAGAAAGAAGGACAAGAAGGAAAGACCCATCAAGACGCCGCGGAAGAAGCGTATCAGCGACGATGAGGAGAGCGACGACGGGCAGCTCCGACCCGAGACCGAGCCCAAGAGGAAGAGCGGACGCAAGAGTAATGTCAGCAAGAGCTACATCGAAGTCAGCAGCGACGACGAAGCTGCGGATCTCGTAGGGGAAGACGAGGCGAACGACGACGAGGAAGACGACTCGGCTTCCGAGGACGTCGACATGGCAGACGCGGAGGCAGAGCCCGACGCAAAATCTCCAGATGACGCAGCCCCCGAACCCACCGAACCATCCCCAGCGCCCACGCCGCCCAGGAGGGGCGCACGCAGCCGCGCCAAACCAACAGACGTCGAGAAGCCCTCCCCCGCGAAACCCACACCACCCAAACCCTCCCCCGTCAAGACTACGCCCGCGAAGCCTACACCAGCGAAGCCCGTCGCTAAAAGTCAAACTAAAGCTGATCCTAAACCCAACGGCAAAGTGAAACCGAAAGACACAAGCAGTCCCGCGGCGAATGGTACCACGAGACGCAGCGCGAGGACGAGGAGTTGAGTGAGGAAGGTGCGGCGCGGGGAAGAAGGGGGGTAGGAGGATGGGGATGTGGATGTGGATATGAAGGGATATCGATATGGATACGGATATAGATGTATGTAGATGATGATGTATTGAGCGTGTTGTCGAATCTCCAGCTTTCACTTTCCAACTTGATCCTTCTCCACCAGATACATCGCGCGTGGGGGACTTTTCGCGCTGCATTGCACTGCCTTGATCGCTGCGTCGTCTTGGTCTTGCTTTTATATCAGCCGCCGAATATGCGGGACAACTAATTAGCAACGCCCCCCCCCCCGTCTCCCTATCTCTATACCAAACACCGCAACGGACGCACACCCCCCTTCTTAACATCGTCACAGTCACAGGGTAGGCGTACTTCCCAAGTCCTCAGTCTACTACTGCTGGGTAAACATATCAGTCGATACCAAACCTTCCATCCTGAACCACGTCAACATGCTGCTGCTCACTTGGTATCGCACCCAGACTCAGACCCGACTCGCATCCATATCCCAGGCCGTGGAGCGTGGTCCGGACTCAGACACCGAGAAGTCTAGCCCTAGCGTGGTTATATAGCTGCGATTTTATATTGGTATTCTGGCATCATGGCTTATTCCTACTCTGAGTGTAAAGATGATATCTAATACGTGGTTAGTAACGTGTTGGATCACTCAGCGGGCCAGATCACTTAGCGGGCCACCCCACCAAACCTAACACGACGCTCTGCACAATAACAACCATGACACCACTAAAACGTCCTCTATCGCCTTAAAAAGAGGGTAGAACTCTTCTTGCTGCTCAAGCGCTTTAATTAAACTAAGTTAAAAGCCAGCGTAGAGCCTTACGGCTGTATAGTGTGCCTTGTACAACTCTTCAACGCCGCCTCTAAGGTATCCAGCCTCAAGCTATTACCAACGCCTAAAAACGTAAGCTTAGTCCTGTTAAGGAGCAGGTCCTCGTTTAATGGATTCTAGACCTTGATCGACGAGGCTTTCCACCCCAGGTTATTGACGTACGACGCATGGCAGACGTTCTTCTCGCTGCGCGTGGCCAAGATCCACCTCCACAACCTGTTGGCCAAAAGTGGGTATCGCGCTTTGTCAACAGCCAGTCTGAGCTACAGACTAAGTGGAATAGAAAGTTCCACAGCCAGCGCGCTCGCTGCGAGGATCCTGCTACAATTACAGCGTGGTTTAAGCTAGTAGAGGAGACGCGCCAGGCGTACGGGATACTAGACAACGACGTCTATAACTTTAATGAGACTGGCTTTATGATGGGCGTCGCAGCGACGTCTAAGGTAGTCACTAGCTCTGATACTGTAGGTCGGGCAGTCACAGTACAACCAGGGAACAGAGACTGGGTCACGACAATTGAGTGTATCAACGCGTCTGGCTGGTGTCTTCCGCCGTTCCTGATCCTGTCTAGGAAGCTCCACCAGGCTAGCTGGTACCACCACATCCCACCAGACTAGGTAGTCGCAGTATCCAACAACGGCTGGACAACAGATAAGCTCGGCGTAGAGTGGGTAAAGCACTTCAACAGACATACAGCGTCTCGTACGCGTGGAGCCTACCGTCTCCTTATCCTAGATGGCCATAGCAGCCACACAACGCCCGAGTTTGACCAGTACTGTACAGAGAACAAAATTATTACCCTCTGTATGCCAGCCCATACCTCTCATCTCCTCCAGCCACTTAATGTAGGCTGCTTCTCCCCGCTTAAGCGAGCGTACGGTCACGAGATCCAGGAGCTAGCTCGCCAAGGCGTCTACCATATTGACAAGATAGACTTCCTTACTACCTACATACGGATCCAGCCAGCAGTACTTACGCAGCAGAACATTCAGGCTGGCTTCCAGGCGACAGGGCTTATCCCTCCCTGTCCAGACCGCGTTCTATCGTCGCTTACCGTCGTCCGGACGCCGTCTCCACCAGCGACAACAGCAGACAACAACGTCGCATGGACAGCAGAGACACCGCGTACAGTAGCGCAGCTTTAGCAGCAGGCTCGTTACGTACAGGATCTACTTCGTCGCCAGTCACAGAGCCTAACAAGCCAGGCTATCCGCCAGCTTGTTAAAGGTTGTCAGCTTGCTATGAACTCAGCGACTATACTAGCAGAAGAGAATAGAAAGCTACGTATAGCCACTCAGCGTCAGCAACGTAAGAAAGACCAGCAGCGTCAATATATAGCTCGTGGAGGAGCGCTACAGGCTCAGCAAGGCCAGCAGCTCGCTGCAGAGGCAGAAAAGGTAGTCGCAGAGGTTGAACAAGCTCAGGCTACTCAGGGACGTCGGCGCGCACCACCAACGTGTACAAAGTGCCATGTCTAAGGACACACAAGGACTCAGTGTAGACAGTAATAGACTACCTATCTATAAAAATTATATGCCATTCTTTTTTATTGTTGTGGAGCTATCGTGCAAAACGCTGTATTAGGTTTAGTAGGGCGGCCCGCTGAGTGATCCAACACGTTAAGACTACGAAGTCTGACCTAAGCGAGCGAGCGAGTTCCTCTGTTGTTAAAGGCGAGTTGCTGGCAATAGTAGGGGGAGTAGACTGTACTCTAGAATAGAGTAGCATACAGTGGAAAGTAGATAGTGTATGGGGTTTGGAATATTGGTGGGGGTGTAGATGACTTCGTTGGTTATTCAGGGGATAGATTGGGGGATAGGGTGCACGTGTAGGTCCTGCTGAAGGCGAGGAATTGGTGTTAGATAGGTGTGGTGTGTCTATGTTAGAACACCAAAGAGATGTATGGATATGTGCGAGTCTAACCCACACGCATTCGACCCCCCAAAGCTAGTAACCCAGCGAATAAAGTCTTGCACTTATACATTAACGTATTTTTTTGCTTCGCACGTCCATCACAATCTCACACCGTCCCCCGCCACAAACATCCCTCATCACCAATACTCCTTCCGCCGCTCAACAGCCTCATGCAGCACTGCCGGGCTAGGAGACCCGCGCATCGACGAGCTCGCCGAGCTCGCTGCTGCCGCAGGAATCGGTGTCCTGAGCACGGCGGGGGAGTGCATCGAAGACGGCGGAAGGGGAGAAGCCCAGGTTGTATGTTCCAACCCCTCCTTCGCTTCACTAAGAATCGACAGAACAGCGTATATCGGGGCTGCGGATGGACTTCCTCCAGGCGGGGGACACGCGGGTAGTTGTATTGCGGGCGGCACACACGACACCCTCGGGTTTAAAACCACCGGGATGTTGTTTTTTATCACGGCGGCGATGCTGATGGCGAGGCAGATTGTGTCACCTTCTTTTGCGCAGGTTGGTGGGGGCGTTGGTGCGGGATTCCAGGTGCATGTGTTTGTGAAAGAGCAGGGGACGGGGTTGCCGTTTCGTGTGATGGTGTTGGCGTGGTTGGAGGATATTTCGGCCCAGAAGCTTGTGCCGGATGCTGGTAAGCATACTAGAGCGCCGTTGGGGCAGGGGGGTTGAGGGGTGGGGGTGGGGAGGGGGGTTGGGGACGGTGAAGGCGAGTGGGATGCGAACATGCTCCATGCGAGGGAATGGCTGAAAGTGGGAGATGAGGAGGAAGCAAGAGACACAGGGTTTGTTGGAGCTGGGATAGTAATTGTCGAGAACGTCGTCCCTGACGACGCGCTCAAGAACGAAGAGAAAATCCAGCTGGCAGACGAAGACATCCGAGACGTGATTGCTGCGGGCGTCACTGGAATCGACGCGTTCACAATCAGCGCGGGAGCCGACCCTTCATCAGAAGGACACGGCATCGTCAACCCACCCGTATACGTATGACCATGTAGAACCACACCTCCATAGGTCCTACCCGCCGAGGTGACGCAGACAGGACCATTCGGCTGGACTGCTGTACACGCCTTCTGCGCCGGAGCAGTCGAATTCGCATACAAATCGAACAAAGACTTCTGGTCTATCGACTGAGGTACAGACGTAGGGCCAGCGATTATCGTAAACGGTGCGCCTGTGAACACCGGTGGAGGAGCGCATGTCGATATATCCCTGGCGTACGTGGCGACTGGAGTGAAGGTGCCGTCGCCCGTGAGGTCCATCATTGCAATGCATACTGTGAGTTTGTCGTCACTGGCTGTGTTGTTGGTGGAAGGCAGGGTTGTGTTTGGGGTTGGCGGTGCAGATACGTAGGAAGTGGTGGTCAGATGCACAGTCGTGTGTGTCTGTGTAATGTGTACGGTTCTGGTTTGCGAGATAGGGAGGATAGCTGACGAACTCGGTGCGCCAGATGACGATGTGGAATTTGCAACATGGACCTTCGGAAGGGTCGTCGGCACCAGCTTGCCCGAGAAGTCTTGAGGATTTCCCGTGGCAGACGCAGTCACATTACTTCTACCAGGACAACTCAAATCTCTGATCCGCGGCTGATAAGTCTTGGTGTCCAAAAGCCCCCAGTCCGGCTGTTCAGGCGTAGAGTCTCGAAGCAACTCAAACCAAAACGTATTATACTTGCCGAAAACCTGACAACCTACCTCGTTCCAGTATCTTTGGTAGTTGTCTGCGCTGGCAACAGCCTGGTTGATACTCGACCCGTTGATCGGCCAGCCAACCTCGGAGATCCAGACCGGAGTATTGCCTGCGCGTTTCTGTGTGTCTTTCAGAGCGGCTATGAATGACGCGTTTGCCTCGTCAATGGACTTGCCTCTCCAGTAGGGATACGCTGTCATGCCGATGAAGTCGCTGTCGGACATGACGGCGTATGCGGAGGTGTCAGTGTGTCCGATAGGCTTACCTTGCATGAACTTGCCCCATGGGGCCGCTTCGATCTTCTCTCGAACCGTTTGGATTGTCAGTCGGAGGTTGTCAGGACCGACACCGGCCTGTTCATTTGTGAAGCGATAGACGTCTTCGTTACCTACAGAGAGGCCGATTACGAGATCTGAAAGCGACTGGCCGTGCTTGTCAAAGGCCTTGCCCAGTGCAGTAAGCTCGTTGTCTACTAGGACGTCGTTCGGCTGGCCTGTGGTGCCGGGCGACACCCACATGCCGAGGAGCAGGTTGGTGCCGGTGTCGATGGCTGCTTGGAATGCCTCTGTGGGGTCATCCTTTGTGCCGGCAGTGATGCATGTGTACAAGCGCGCGCTGTCGAAAGATACGGGAGTGTTGGTGAGGTTTTTGGCCAGCTCAAAGCCATGGTGGAAGTCGGCGTATCTTTTGACGTTGGCTTGCTCGGTCCAGAAGGCGCCATAGTTGAAGCCTGTGTAGACTTTGGCGGCAGCAAACTCTGGGATACCCACCAGAAGAAAGAGAGATGAGCACTTCATGTTAATATCAGTTCTGCAGATCAAGACCGAGCAGCGTTGTATCATAGCTTATATGCCGCTCGTGCATTAGGACACCATCACACTCCTGGACGTGAAGACTCGACGTGACGTTGTAAAACGCTGACACTAGAGTGACGGCCATAGTATTGAAGGTGGAGTGACGGTTTTAGTATTGAAGAGTTTGGCAGTAGTGAAGGTTGGCACGTGCTGTTCAGGCGTGGAGAGCAGTGAGGAGATGATGATGATGGCCGAGGCTCTGATTGGCTGCACACCTCCCGGAGACACTGCACAGCTCCCCGACCGGAGCGCTGTGCGATGATCGGACTAGGCCAGCGTCATGTAAATAAAAAGTGCCGGCGAGCCGCGACGAGGCACCACGCCCGCCAACATGTCTCTCGCCCGCCGTCTTGGAGGAGCGCTCTCGCGCGCAAAGTGCTCGCCCCGCCCGCAATGGCCGGCTGCGTATGACGGTCCCCTCAATTGACATGCATGGCAGACCGCTGACTGCTGCAGACGCGCCCTCTCGACCTCGACCCTCCGTGCCGCCAAAGCCGACACTGAGCTCAACTCGGTCTCGAAGCACATCACGCAGCCCAAGTCGCAGGGCGCCTCGCAGGCGATGCTGTACGCAACGGGCATGAGCGAGTCGGACATGGACAAGGCCCAGGTCGGCATCAGCTCCGTCTGGTACAGCGGCAACCCGTGCAACATGCACCTCATGGACCTCAACCACAAGGTCAAGGAGGGCGTCGAGCGCGCGGGCCTGCTGGGCATGCAGTTCAACACCATCGGCGTGAGCGACGGCATCTCCATGGGCACAAAGGGCATGCGCTACTCGCTGCAGTCGCGCGAGATCATCGCCGACTCGATCGAGACGGTCATGGGCGGCCAGTGGTACGACGCCAACATCTCCATCCCTGGCTGCGACAAGAACATGCCCGGCGTCATCATGGCCATGGGCCGCGTCAACCGCCCCTCGCTGATGGTCTACGGCGGCACCATCCAGCCCGGCTGCGCCAAGACGCTCGACGACCAGAGCATCGACATCGTCTCGGCCTTCCAGGCGTACGGCCAGTTCATCACCGGCGAGATCACAGAGGACCAGCGCTTCGACATCATCCGCCACGCCTGCAACGGCCAGGGCGCCTGTGGCGGCATGTACACGGCCAACACCATGGCCACCGCCATCGAGACCATGGGCATGTCGCTGCCCGGCTCGTCCTCGAACCCCGCCAACTCAAAGGCCAAGATGCTCGAGTGTCTTGCCGCTGGAGGCGCCATCAAGAACCTGCTCAAGGAGGACATCCGCCCCTCGGACATCCTGACCCGCCAGGCCTTTGAGAACGCCATGGTCGTCATCTCCATCACCGGTGGCTCCACCAACGCCGTGCTCCACTTGATCGCCATCGCCGACAGCGTCGGCATCAACCTGACCATCGACGACTTCCAAAGCGTCTCCGACCGCATCCCCCTGCTCGCCGACCTGAAGCCCTCGGGCAAGTACGTCATGGCCGACATCCACGACATCGGCGGCACCCCCTCGCTGCTCAAATTCCTGCTCAGAGAGGGCCTCCTCGACGGCAGCCAAATGACCGTCACCGGCCAGACCCTCAAACACAACCTCGAAAAAGTAAACGACTTCCCCGCCTCCCAGAAAATTATCCGCCCGCTCTCCAACCCCCTCAAATCCACCGGCCACCTCCAGATCCTCCGCGGCTCCCTCGCCCCCGGCGGCTGCGTCGGCAAAATCACCGGCAAAGAAGGCACAGTCTTCACCGGCAAAGCAAAATGCTACGAAGCCGAAGACGACTTCATCTCCGCCCTCGAACGCGGCGAAATCAAAAAGGGCGAAAAGACCGTCGTAGTCATCCGCTACGAGGGCCCCAAGGGCGGTCCCGGCATGCCCGAAATGCTCAAACCCTCCTCCGCCATCATGGGCGCAGGGCTCGGCAAGGACGTCGCGCTCATCACCGACGGTCGGTTTTCAGGCGGCTCGCACGGCTTCTTGATCGGTCACATCGTCCCTGAAGCCCAGGAAGGCGGTCCCATCGGCCTTGTCCGCGACGGCGATGAGATTACGATTGACTCCGAGAAGAACGAGCTTAATGTCGATGTCAGCGAGGCGGACATGGCCGAGAGGAAGAAGAGCTGGAGTGCGCCCCCGCTCAAGTATAGCAAAGGCACGTTATTCAAGTATGCGAGGTTTGTCAAGGACGCGTCGCAGGGTTGTGTTACGGATTCTGCGTAAACGCCAGATCCTGTCTTGTCTCCTTCTGCCATGTTGCTTGTAAGCGTACTGTCATATTATAAAAAGCGGCTGGGCACTTTTGTCCGCATTTGCGAATATAAATCATTCAACCTAAGCATTCCCAATCGAAATACTCTCGTCGTCAAACAGATGAGTCAGCCTGCCACTCTCATAACCTACTACTACTACTACTACCACCCTTCTCGCATCGCGTCCACAATCTCTCAACATCTCCCCTACCACTCGAAGCAGTCAGACTCTCCTTCCACTCTACCTTCGGATCTCCATACAATCCGCTCTCTTTTTCTTTTCTTTCTTGCGCAACCGGCCCCAGAGAAGGGGCGACCATCTGGGTGGATCTCTTTAGGTATGGACAGTCTTGGAATCTTCAACGAGGCTGTAAGAACACGTGTAAACGTGGACAGTGAACTCGACCTCGTATTTACGCATGCTCGAGATCCTGGATCTCAGGATTTGCGAAACATCGACAGAGGTAGGTGATATACACCTAGCTAACTCGGCGATTCTTGCTCTCTCCTTTGAGGTGTCAGTTGTCTGTGTGGCTGTGCATTTGCACTTTCAGGTCTCTACCGCGGTTAACGAATTGACCTGAGGTACTTGACTACGAACGTTATGCCCGAACTTATTACTATGTTTGGTATACAATGACTCTCCATGCACTGCTACTACCTACTCAACTCTCCTTTTTCCCTCTAGCGAATCACATTTGGAAATTGCGTATTGCTTATTTGTAGACCAGGAAGATCGGGACCTTGAAAGATACAAGCAACACCGTAGAGACCATGGGCTGCAGGTCCTCCTGTGGAGCAAGAGAGCGAAGGTTACCTACTGGTTCTGGTCATAGGTTTGTCGTTGCGGGCAGACATATGTTCACGTCTCCAAGCCGTTCCAGTAGTCTCAATGTTTATGGAGCTTCGACGAAGTAAAAGCAGTATTATCACCAAATAGTAGCCAGGCAGACATTTCAGCGTTTGCTCTTGTGCCACTCCTACCTTCACCTTGGGCCGCTCTTGGCGTTTCTACACAGCGCTTATTATAAAAGCCTTCCTTGTACAGAAAAGCCTTCGATCACACGATTACTCAACCTCATCGGGAACATATTTTTAGAGCTCACGAGATCGGACTCAGTCGCAGTAATGGCTGCTCCAGCTCCCTCCAACACCCGCAATGTAAGTGCATCGTCATTGAGTCCGGTGCAACGCTGACCAACCCTGGAGAAGGTCACCCAGGCAGCAAGAGCATTTACGACTGCTGACCAATACGAGAAGCGTATTTTCGTAGGCTACAGCCATCCAGTTAAGCATGGTGGAAGGCACGCACCCGTTGCGATGTGGTATACATGGTACTGGGACGGGAACTCGGTGAAGACCCAACTATACGATGGATCAGAACCCACGGCAAAACTACTGCGGCCTCAGACGAAGTTCCCGCCCAATCTCAGGACCCTTCCAACTATCCTCCTACGGCTCGGCGAAAAGCGCTGGAAAGAGTGTGCTCGAAAACTCTACACCGCACAATTCGGCCCGTCTACCTGCGTGTACATACGTGGTAATGGTACGTTCGTTCCTCGCACAATCGAGACCTGGAACGAGCGTATGCCCTCCATATACGGCGCTGGTCTATCAGGCCACGTCTGGATCTCTGATGCTGAATGCGAAGCTCGTTACTACGATTTTTCCGTCGAATGTCCCATGTCTGTGCTGGAACGTATGAATTCCATCGATTGCGCTCGCTCCCCCGGAAGTTGGAAATATTACGGCAATAAAACGAAAGATGACTTGCAGAGATCTCGTTATTTTTGCTTCGACAGACTTGTCAGCGACACTATTGTCGCAGTTGAGCAGATCCTGAAGAAGATGGGAACGGAGCCGGATGGAGTTGAAGATGCCGACACACTCGAAACAGCATTGGCACAACTTCAGATTGAGAGGCAGCTCGACAAGTACGGCCCATCGACATGGAAGCAAGTCCAGCACATCCGCGCGGTCATTGGTACGTCTGACGTGGAGGCTAAACATTACCGATGTGGTATGATCTGGTACGACAAGTTGTGGGTGCGCTGCTATGGCAAAGATCGCTGAATCTTGAAAGTTCGACCGGGACGTTCAAAAACGCGACACTATCATGAATATTAATCCAGCCTTCGTGGCTCAACTCCTTGATCTCAATGCACGCCGAATCGACTCGGTGTAACTCCGCGGACAGAATCAATGGTCCAAGGAACCCTACCTACAGGTGTGTCAGGGTGGCATGAGATGGGCACATCACCAGCTACAACGATACCGCGGACTCGACAGGATGCGTTCCTAGCCTCGATCCTAACCCGATGTCAGACCGGTCCTCTCTCCACACCAATGTTGCTCTTATTGTATTCCTGCGTTGCGGTTCTGGTTGCCTTTGTAGAGCGAGACAGGCATATAACAAAAGCATGTAATTCATCAAAATTAGAACTGACATACGGAAGAACCAACCACACAATACTAAGTTTTGGAATGAGACAAAAACCTCGCGAGTCTGCTCAACTGCCCACCAACTGCGGCCCATAGAACACCTTTCCAGGATCATACTTCGACTTGATCCCGACAAGCTTCTCATAGTGACTTCCCCAATACCTCGCATGCGCCTCAGAATTAGTCAACTGCGTATCCGCATAATTTATATACATCCCAAACTTCTCTCCCGGACTCGCGTCCGTAATGGCTTTAACCCAGTTATCCAAAAACTTGTACCAATCCGGATTGTAACTCCCACTCCACGCAACATCATAGAACTGCATCTTAAATACCGCGTTGCGATGCGCATAGCTCGTCGCATCAGCCGCGACCTGCGATACCGCACTACTGCTTCCGCCGTGCATGTCGATCAGAAGATAATAAAAGCGCCCGACGTTACGCGCGGTGCTGAAGAAGTAGTTTGATAGCGCGGTGAGTGCAGCGGGAGACAGGCGGTCGGGCATCAGACTCTTCGCATACTGGGTTTCGTGGTAGTCATAGGGCTCGGGCTGTTTGAGGTCGCCGTTTGAGAAGGCGAGGAGCGTGTCTGTCCATGATTTGGCGGACACGGCGCTACCTGTGGGGGTTATTTTGAGTTTGGAGAGGAGAGGTAGCATGATCGCGTCGTAGGAAGTTCTGTTGCCGTAGTAGACGCCAGTCAGTGACCCGCTGTTGAGGAAGAGGCGCATATTTAGTTCGGATGGCTGGTCGTAGAGTGTGAAATTTTGGAGGGTGGCGAGCTGGTTGGCCATGTCCGCGGCGTTGGAAGACTGCATTGTGTATGAGTACACCAAGTTGTTTTCTGGTGCATCGAAGGTCTTGAAAGTGAAGGATGTTACGATGCCAAATGCTGCGCCTGCTCCTCGAAGGGACCAGAAGAGATCGGTGTTCTCTGTTGCAGATGCAGTGACTGCAGTTCCGTTTGCCAGAACGACTTGCGCAGAGATGAGGTTGTCCAAAGTCAGTCCTTTCTGACGAGCGATTAAACCATATCCGCCATGCAGAGTAAGACCGCCAATACCGACCCTGTTTGTCTGTCAGAATTATCGCGGTAAGAATGTTTTAACTTACCCGGGACATGTTCCATGACTCATTGCTTGCTTTCCTTGACCGTACAACGCAAGTGCAATGTTGCCGAGTCTACTTCCCGCGCCCACTACAGCTGTGTGCGCTTTGGCGTCAACAGTGACGTTGTTTAGACGTCTCAAGTCGACGATCAGATGGCCATTCTCTCCACCCAGCCCATGAGAGCCATAGCTATGGCCTCCACTTTTCGCAGTCACCTTGATATTGTTCTTGACGCCGCAAGCAACCGCATCTTGTACATGCTTGACTGTCTGTGGCACAGCATATGCCGTAGGCGTAAAAGGGACTCGAAGATTGAAGGGTTTGATGGCCTGTGTGCGGTCGGAAGACCCAGAGGTAAAGACAGGTACCTTTGCGGCAGTCAAGCAGTCATCTATGACAGCTCTCTTGTCAAGTCCTGCTGCAGCAGCAGAAGAGATGACAGCGCTGGCTGCGAGCAACAAAGAACAAGACAGCTTCATGATAGGTTTTCAGCGATGTGTCTCTCGCCAAGATCCGAGACCACCTGGTTGCTAAATACTCGCGTTTCAATCCTACACGACCTCATCAATCATGTTGCAATGAACTTAGGTTTAGGCGCCTCTGATTGAAGCCGACTTGGCGATGTCTTTGTCCAGAGTATATATTCTCACAGCATTCCAGTTCTTGACGGCATTGGTTCTTGGCGTTTCGAAACTTTCTGGATACATTGCTATATGCCCAGGATGAGGACTGAGGCTGCACGCGGACTATACAAGCAGATTCCTGATAACCACAATGGTGGTTCAACGATAGATTGACTCCAATGAATAAGACCTGTATGAGTAGACATCATCAAAAGGCAGCTCTGACGTTGCAAATGGACCCATTTTAGGCTCCTCGACTGCCGGTCGAAGATTGTGGCGTTGCTTCCCCGCTCCGAATTGAAAGTGCCGGGTGATTTTCAGGTGGTGGCTTTCAGTCATGTTGCTCAAGAAACATGAGGCTGATCTAATCTCCCAGCATTATTGCAACCCATGCTCCCACCGGTTGAATCACCATCTGAAACGAGCACTCCAATTTCAATAAATTGTTTCAAACACGCATTATTATCCGCTTACGGCTTGGCTGCCGAACAGTCCGCTATGAAATTCACAGCCGCAGTCTGATGCAAGACTCTGCTAAATGCTTGTGCTTAAGCCTCTTGGAAGCTTGTTTCATCGTCGCTACCAAGGCCGTTCGGGTACGCCTGTGTAATTGAAGGCCACTACCGCGGTAGAAATAGAAAGCATGAACACGAAGTATACATACCTTAGTCTCCTCGATAGGTTCACAGTCGTCAATCATATACGTCCCAATCATGTTGTGCTCAATCCCCCTCCTGTTGCCGCTGTTTGGTAGCGCAGTGAATGCAGCCAACCTCTGGGCGACTCACTACTCGGGAACCGTCAACTATCTAACATTCAACGGTAACTCTTTGGCACTGAGCAGCTCTACCAAGACGAACAATGCGATGCCAAGTTGGATCACATACGACAATGCGACTAAGGCATTGTATATTCCCGACGAGCAGTTTTATGGGTCAAGTGGAGGATCGCTGGTGTCTTTCTCAATTGGCAGCAATGGAGCATTGGCCTCGACAGGCAAAGGCAGCACTCCGCAATCCGCAGTCGCAACTGCACTCTACGGAGGATCTGATGGCAAGGGGTTCATCGCCAACGTCCATTAGTAAGTTGCTGCAAGTAAACGCAACTACTCCGCCCTGACCCATTCATAGCGGATCATCGACATTGACGATTTTCAAACTTCCTCTTAGCTCCAGTGGTGGTCAGCCGCTCCAGACGATCAAGTATACAATGGCTCAGAAGGGCCCAAATTCGCGCCAAGACGCACCTCACCCTCACCACGCCTTTGTGGATCCCACCGGTGACTTCCTGCTTGTTCCAGATCTAGGCGCAGATTTAATCCGCATCAACAAAATCGACAAGTCCAGCGGCAAGCTGACCGAATGCGGCTCCGGCAAAGCTTCCCCAGGCAGCGGACCGCGCCACGGAACGTTTTGGTCCTCCTCCAGTGCTTCATCACGCATCGCACGCCAGGCAGCATCATCCTATCTCTTCATTGCGAACGAGCTGGGTAACTCTGTTGGAACCTGGGCGGTCTCGTACTCCGGTGGCTGCATGGCGCTGTCGCTAAAGCAAACCATCACGCCCTACCAAGGTAACGCAACAGCCGTGCAAGGCACCAAGGTTGGTGAGATCAAGGCCAAGGGCAACTTCCTCTACACGTCAAACCGCAACGACAAGAAGTTCGGTAGTCAGAACGATTCCATTACCCAGTATACCATTGCTTCCGATGGTACGCTTTCTTGGACTGCACTTACACCCTCGTATGGTTGGTATCCGCGTACGTTCGATATCAATAAGGCTGGTGATTTCGTGGCTATTGGCGATCAGACTACGTCGAACGTCGCGATTGTGTCCCGCGACAAGACCACTGGAAAGCTGGGTGCCAAGGTGGCTGATTTGAGGCTTGCCTCAACCGGTACGCCGGAGAACGAAGATGGCACAAGTGCCGTTGTGTGGGCAGAGTAGATTGGAGCCAGGGATGCTTTTAGCAACAGCAGACTTTCTTGTGAATACACGTGTAGAATGAACAACATTGAAAGTGTAACAAATGGAAGCCCTCAAGTTTACTGTTGATGTTTAGTTCTTTGCTTCGGTCAGCTGCTCTGTAAAGGGGCTGACCTTGGCTAAACGCACTTACAGGGTGTTAGTCAGAAGGGGGGGCTTGGATGTTGGTGCAAGCGCTAGCGCAAACTCGCGTGTGAGAAAGGCATTGGACAGCGAATTGGAGGTAAATTCGACTTAGTTCTTACTGTCATGAATCGTCAGATCCTCGTAACATGGCTAGCAGGGAACAATGCCGCCGTTCCACAGTACACCCCCCAATACCATTCGCCATTAACATCCGCCGCCTCTCTAATCTCTGCAATCTTTGGGAAAGCTAGCTCATCTCTAACGCCCTCCTCAGGCCAGTAGCCCCATCTTGCCTGCAGCTTAAGACCAGTGCCGCCGTCTGGTGGATATCTCTGTGGCCCTCTCGAGGTAGGCGATCGCGCTTCCTCATCTTCCTTGAACGCATACCCGCCAACCAACTCTTTGACAACGATGCGCAACTGTCCGCCATCACGGTCTTCGAACCCCACAATGGCCATGCGGTGACCACGGAAGCACTTGCGCCAGCCATTGACGCCGTTTTCTTTGCTGATGCGGTTTGATACAACAAGTTTATGGTAGCAAGCCATGCAGACATCGTAATCGCCAGCGTTACACTTCAGGCAATGATATCGGGTGTTGGAAGGTGGAATGGGGTATCTGCAGACATTGCATAATGTCGTGAAAGTAAGCGGGCGGAAAGTAAGATTTGCTATCGTGAAGAGGATAGGTCCACGCATCAATGACGCGGTCTTCGGCGTCAAAGGAGGCGTCGTCGCTTCGTAGTCGTGATCAGGTGGCGCGAGTGTATCACCAGTCTGATGAGGGGTTGAGGGCGCTGAGATCTCCGAACTGTCTGTGTCGTCTGACGGGGACCTGTGCGCAACGGGAAGGAGCGGATGTGTACAGTGCCGACCTTGATTGACACAGTCGTTGCAGAAACCCCATTCGCCCTCGTTGCAATAGTCGCACTTCCAGTAGCAAGCGTTGGCGAAAGCTTTGCAGATGTCGCAAAATACGCCAACTTCGCTTCGGTGATCAGGATTATGCTCGCTCATCAGAACGTGTGGAGGTGTTGAAGATTCTAAGAGTTGGGCGAGTGGCCTTCGGTACCGATGCCCAGTCAACACATGTGGGCGTTCACTGCCAAGAGGATACCCGCCAGGAGGAGCTTGTCGTTCGTAACGTAGCCATGACGCCCAACCGAATCCAAACCAGTGTCTACACCCTTTTCCAAAACGGAAGCAGCGCAGACAGAGATTATAGTTGCCATCGTCACATGCTCGGCAATTATAGTGTAACTCGTACTCGATGTGATCTTTGCCACATGAATTACAGGATACATGCGGCTCAGCGTAGAGAATTTGTGCCGATGATGCCGGGGTAGATGTTTGCTGCAAGCGGCTTTCATTGACGTTTGGATCAGTGGTCGAGCGCAAGAACGATGGCGGCGCCACTAGCGGGGGAGTGTTCGAGACACGTGGAGGTCTTGCTGGGTCAGTGATTCGCCGAAGGGACGGTGCACGTATAGGAACATCGGCGGGCGTCGAAGAAGATGACGAGAGCAACGGTGCAGCGATATTTGCCAGTGTGCTCGTAGGGCTGCCACTTATGGGCATGTTGAACCCTGATGTAAGGGGCGAGACGGGGCTGCCGGCAGGCATGCCTTCATAGATGCTACGACGGAACTGTTGTCGTGTGTCAACCGAGCTGGATTGCTGATTATCAGACTGTCTTCGTCTCGCGGCAGGCGCGTAGTCCGAGGTCGAAGGTCGCTCCTGCCCGCTGCTGCTCTGTCTTCCGGATGGTGCCGCAAGAGGCGGTGGCCGATCCGCTCGTCTCGCTGATCTCGAGCTGCCTTGGCTCGAAGAGCGTCTGTGATTTCGCCCACCATCATTCGCTGCATCAATGAGGGAAGGTCGTGAAATTGGCGGTCCGTGCCTCGTGCCGTTCTGCGGCGTTGAGGTTCTACTCTCAGAGCGTCCATGACCTCGCCGCCGTGATGTATCATCCTGGAGGGGCGCGCTCCGCGGGGGCTGTGGCAACGACGTCTGCGATGAGCTCATGAGACCTTCTCTAGCTAGTCTTTCTCGCCGTTCTCGTCTTTCGCGCTGCCGTTCAGAATGCCGTTCAGCTTGCCGTCTACGCACAGCTTCTGCAATCCTTTCTGTGATCTCTTCTTCTTGCGTGGTACCGATATCGTTGAGATCAACACCCTCGGCAAGCAGCTCCTCCAACACGTGTCGCACAAGATCCTCGTCGACCTCATCTGCACCCAGGTCTGACGCACTGAGCAGTGACCGCAAGCTAGCTTGATGTTCGATAGTCCTGACTGGGGCAACGACTCTCGCGGGCGAGGTATGTCGACTTGTTTCGGAGCGCCTATCGTCTCGACTTCTTCGTGACTCTCGGCTACCCTCACGGCTTCGCCCATGCCGTCTTCTGTCGTTGGGTGGAACAAGATTGTTGCTGCTCCCGCTAGGTAGGCCTGCCTCCCTGAGGCTCAACTGCTGCACTTCGTCAAGCACCCTGCGATCACCCTCATCTTCTGGTTCTCTCCGCCGCAACCTGGGCAGCACGTTGTCGCCAGGCCTGTATTTTTCTTTGTCTGCCTTCTTCTCTTCATCATTTTTTCCTCTTCCTGGGTTCGCTTTCAGGAAGATATCGAGTAGAGTAGTGACGGTCGCATTCGGCTGAGTAGAGCGCACCGATGCGCGGCATGAAGGACACGTGTAGGGGTGAATAGAGGTCGCAGCAGATGCCTGGAAGGCGAACCACTCCTTCAAGCAAGCCCCGCAGAAGGTATGGAGGCAGTCGAGGAGTGTGAGGGGCTGGTAGAGGAGATCGGTGCAGATCTGAGCATTGTTAGCAGGCGCATCCCGGTTCTGCAGAGAAAAAGCACCGCAAATGAAGCGATAATAAGCATGATATGTCGCTCTGCCTTTCTAGTCCATCGTTTGTTCTATTACATTGTTTTGCGCCTCCCCTTCGCAGCTTCCCCGCCTCTTCTGCACCACCAACCTCGAAGAACAGACTTCAACTCACCGAACATGTCAATTCCCTCTCTAGATCACCCTGCACGCCGCTGTTCCGTTCGCCCTCTGCCATTGCGATGCAACTCTCGCAGCAGCCTGACCAAAAGCGTTGTATATCAGTTCTCTAGTTGGCGGTGACAAGCTAGCTGCTCGTATGTAGTCAGCGACTCAGGCGCTTGGCGGCTTCAGCTGGGGCGGCGTCATGAGCTGCCAGCTCATCACCAGCATGCGTCCGGGCTTCCTCGCATCGCTCACCAGGCTTCGGTGAGACAGCGCAAGTGAGGCTCCAACCATGGAGCTTGTTGACGTGGGCTGCACGGTTACGTGAGGGGCACGCACTGGCCGCCAGGCGCGTCACGCGATCTAGGGCGTATGCAGGGAGCCGATCTCGACCTTGCCTCCTTCACAGGAACACGGACAACCCAAACTTAGAGCTAACATCTTGCTATCCGCGCGACTCCTCTGGGAGGGAAGATCGGATCTTACCAGCTTCATAATGTTCACGAAGCTTATAGTCAGCTGCAAATGTTTGTTCCTCAGATGTAACGCAAGCGTTCTGACATTTTTTCGAAGCGTTTTGCAACCGCAATATTGGGGAAGATCCCTTGCAGTCCACTCGCAACAATCTCAATCAAGTGACTACAAGGATCATATAGCGATCCGTTGTGAGCAGACGCGCCAATCGGACGCTAATGCTCTTAAAGCAGCAAGAGCGTGGAGATCCGTTTCATACTTGTCACACGCATGCAATCGATTTCCACCCCGGCCGCATCAACTCTGGGACTCGCAGCGGAGGATATCATGAGCTCTGAACCCAGAAGGATAGGCAATGTCACAACATCCCCAGCAGCGAGATGGTCACGACAAAACCGAGATGCCCACGCCCAATCTCGCTCTTAAGATCACTGCCATACTCGAGGATCATTTGAGCGGATGCCTCAAGTACCATACAGATAAAGCGACCTGACTCGGTTCCAAACAAGGAGCGAAGAACGAGTCCAATTGCAAGCACGCTTCAGGCCTGTCATGAGGCTATACTAATGACACCAAAACCTCTAAATTGTTCATTGTACTCACTGGTCTCACTGTAGATTCTCGGTGTACTAGTTGTAACATCAAAAGCACAAACTTTGGTTAGGTGTTATCATGCTGGCCCTTATGAACAACTCGCTAGATTGTGTGTCACTTGTATAGTAAAAGCAGACAGGACAGGTGGAACGGTAGGAGGGAATGCCAACGGACGACAATTGCAGCAAGGTCTGAAGATTCGTAGGTAGAGCAAGCAAGAGCATTGCACATGTGATCAAGCAAACACGTCTGCCGAATGAACACTGTCTGATTCAGGGGTTGCTCGCTTCCGTTTCTGCACGAAACTTCGTTGTGATCAATCACTCGTCTTAAGTCTTCAAGTTTGCAGTGCTGCTGTAGAAACGGGCCCAAGAAAATATACCAGTACTCATAGCAGCATGAACAGTAAGGCCTTAGCAATTGCACATAATCCTTAGCAATTGCACATGATGTACAGCTGAGCTTACACCCAGCTCTTAAAAGCTGCATATCCTCTGTATTCACCACTGAACGTCCAACAGTCTGTACAATTGTTGTTCAGATTTGTATATATTTCCCTCGAATTTTGTCTGTCTCGCTATTTGTCCTCTCTGCTGTCGCTCTGTATTCGTTATTGTGAAAAAGAAAGCCACAAACGTCCCGTCCATTATTCATCCAAGCGCACCCATTATCCTGCTTAGCGGTCATCAACCTCGGCCTTCGTCTCGTTGACTTCACCTGTGGACTCGGGCATCTCGGAATCGAGCTTGGCCTTCTTGTAAGCCAAGTACTCCTCAAATGTCATAGACTTTCGAGGGCGCACGCTCTGCGTTGCTGAAGTCTCACCCTTGGCTTGTTCGGCAAACGGAGAAGTAGCCTCATCACCAGCCTCCTCGTCCACGGCTTTCCGTTTGCGAAAGTTGAGGCTGCCATCGTGCACTGTGGATGCATCTTCGGCACTTTGAACATCTGGATTAGCGACAAACGTCTCGGTCGCAGAATCTTTGGCTTCAGAAGCTATCGGGCTCTCATCTTGTCTCGGGGTTGGCCTATCCTCGTATTTTGACGACGATCGCGTTGCTGCTCCACTTACTCCTCGATGTGACTGCATCTGTAGCCTAGCGTCGGCTGTCTGGATCGCTTGTGGAGCAGCAGCGTCACCGGAATCGGAACTTACTCCCAGAAGTGACAGAGTAGCGGCGCTATCGATAGGCACAGGTGGCAGAAGCATTGCCGAAGTTGGTGATAGCCAAGGCGAGATTGGCTCGTAACTTGGCCGGGGTGGAGTTGGTGCTCGATCTTCTGGACGTCGATACTGTGGCTTGAAGCTTCGAATCCTCTTAATCACATCAGGGTCGGGTACAGTATCGTGTGTTCGCGTGGTATTCATAGTCGCAGTGTGCTGTTGCACTTCCAAGAGCTGAGTCGCGGACGGCTCTTCGACAGTCTCCTTGGTCTCGCTCTGCAGAGCTTGTCGCTTCCGAGCCCCGTAGCTAATAGAGTTGGTTTTCCTACGGTTGATGGCTGCCAGTACGTGAGCGCTAGGACGTATAGTTAAACGATCCGCTACCTCACGTGGGAGAGAGTAAGGTTTCTCAGTAGCGTTCCCGTTCCGACCTGTGGCAGTCCCCTGTCGACGGTCGATAGGTGTTGCATCGGACGGCAAAGAGGCATCACCTCTATCATTACTGTAGCCCTCGTCATAGCTGCTGTTGTCGTAGTTGGCATCGCGATCTTTCTTCTTTGGATTCAGTCGGCACAGATCTTCCAGAATATCGGCGATGTCGATGCGAGTCGGGATTGGATTCCAGACGGTGGGCTGCTCCATCTCCCAAACCAGCAGAAGACAGTAAGTTACCATGTCCTTGAGATCATCCCAGCAATGCGGTATCAAAAAAACCCTATGGAGGTATACGTTCTCCCTGAAAATCTCCCAGTCTTGGAAGAAATTCGTTGACTCAACACCCTCAACGTCTGCAAATTCTCGGGAGATGATGTCTGTCAAATTCCGCGATGGTGTAAAGAAGACACCGAGAGGCGCCTGACCTCGTGTGCCAATTGTAGCAAAGATCAGGATCAATAAGTTTGGCGAATTGGGGGCAACCAAAGCTCCAATCTCAATGGCCAGAGGGCATAAGTCGGATCGTTGGATTTGGCGCACCGGTCTCGAACTCAGCTCAGCAAGCGCGGGCAGTCGTGATAGAAGCTCTGGGCCAAGTGCCCTACGTATGCCTGATAGCAACATCGAATTATCAACAATATGGTAACGAACGAGAGACGATGCTTGAGATATATTAAGGTCACTGCCGTTGGCCGTGGGTTGAGCTCGCGACCCCTTTGCAGGTTTCGGAGCTGGTGGTTCAGGGGCGTCGAGGCGGGCCCTACCGTCGTACCCTCTTAGCCCGAAATTCTCCATTGTTGTTGAGTCTCGTCGTGTTTGTCTGGTGGAGTGGTGTGCGTATGCAAGGATGTTGATAGCGGGAGGAGGAGCAGGAGCAGCGCACATGAATCTTAAATGTATTGTGCAGACAGCTCCCCCAATACTGAATCACTACAACCTTGGTGAAAGTATCCTCTCAAGGCACACATGCTGGTTTCACTGTGTTGATATGATAATGCTGGTGACCAATCAGCATGTTGTTGTTCCAGTGAAGACCCACAGCGCCCTATTTGAATGATTCGCAAGCCAACATTGTGCCTATCTTCGTTGCCCCTGAGCACGAGACTTCCCACTCCTGTTGAGTGAAATGGCCCAACCTCGATGGGGAAAATGTCCGGACCCCGATGGGTGAAAACAAAAAAGCTCTCGCCAGGTTGGTGTGAGTTACGGAAGGGCTATATAAGCCGATTATGAAGTTGAAGCACCGAGTATATAGAAGCTATTTCAGGTGGAAGTCAAAGGACGGAAGGCAGGGACCCTCACCTAGATATAACCTTAACAGCATGTTCAGAGAATGAACAAGCGGACAGGCAAACATAACGGACTTAGCACAATCAAGAAATACGTTGCGCCATGCCTACATCTCCAAACCACGGGAGAAAGAAGCTTCATATCCGACACAGTTACGCAGCGCTCTGTCTATCAGCTTACAATAACAGTAGCAGAATACCCTTCCGTGTTTGGGACAGGCACAGGCACAGAAAAATCACTCAAGCCAATGCAGTCCATTCAGATTAGCCGACAGAAAAGACTGACGATATAAGAAGACACGGGTATCTCCATCGACTGCCGCTACCTATGACTTCAGCCATTTTGCTCCAGTCGACTATCGCTTTCCATCGTCCCAAACTTGCACCTAAACCAGGAATGCATCTCTGTAAGAGCTCAGCCGTCCAATCATCTCCGCCTGGTCTTCGAAACTATCGGTCAAATATGCGTTTGCGCTCTAGAAATATGATATGGTGCCTCAAGTCAATAAATTTTATCCACTTAGGTCGCGGACCTGCGTTAGACTATCACCAATCTTCCGCGTAGGGTGATCTGCATATCTAAGAACTAAGACTTTACGGAAAGTCAGTGTAGAGCGCAGAAGAGGCTTTGTTTCTGGATCGATGAGCATGGGTGAATTTTGTAGTTTCGGTCGAAATAGGGAACTACTGCTTCGAATGCCAGTACATACAATTCCACGCTCATTCCGACCAGAGTCCCAATCCTCACCCTCATGTCGATATCTCAATATTACACAAATTAATGAATTCACGAGCTACATATCTAAGTCCTATCTCATCCCGCGGTCTCATCACAAACCCTCGCATCTCAAGCTTACCAAGCAGCTAGACCCTCGCCCCATACCACCCATCCAACCACTATTGTTATTACCATGCGACCCTTACCCCAACCTCACTCCCCTCCCCGCTCACCGATTCTTCTTCTTCCCCTTGTAACCCCCGGTCCATACCGTATGGCAGTCCATGCACTTCGTCTGCGTGTCGTCGTACTCGCTGCGATGAATCTCCCCCTTGCAATCGCTTTTGCACTGCTTGATGTAGATTTTGGTGCGGGGCGGGTGGCCGCATTTGAAGTGGCGGTACTTGAACTCGCACATGTCTGGTTTGCACTGTAAGCTAGTTTCTTTGGATGCATGTGGGTTTGCTGGGTTGTGGTAGGGATTGAGGAGGGTGAGGCGTGCTTTATGGGGGGTATATGTGATTGGGGACTGTGGATGAGAGGTTTGTGATTTTTGGGAGCGAAGAATTGGTGCGTGAATTTGAGTTCGCGATAGTACGGGGTGTGTTGTTTTGGGAAGGATAGGATTTGGGTTCCTGTCAGTGTGAAGGCTTGCTCGTATTCACTGGCAAGTATGAAGGGGGTGTCGGATTATGGACGTAGATTCACACATATGGTCAGTGACTTATGCATCGCTGTCTGATGTACGCGTACTGCAGATTGGTTCTGCGTGAGATATGTCAGACACAGAGGTAAGAATCATGCCTCTCGCGAACGACCCAACAGACACGTGAGGCGAAAGCATCAAAGACCCCAAGCACGCAGCCCTGCCCTGCAAGAACACAACTGGACAGGACTCATCAGTTCAATCCTCTAGCCTTGAACACCAGGACGTGCTAGACTGCAACCATCCCGTTCAGAGCTTCAACACTCAACATCACACCGCTCTCTCATCCTACACTGACGATCCGTCAAGGCATGCCACATACTCCGATCTGACACATCCACACCCCATCAAGAAAAGCCAGTATCCCGGTGAAGTCGACGCTGCTACAAGCTCTCCACGAAACAACCCATCACAACAACACCAGACTTCACATCCAACCCCATCTCCCTTTCGCACCACAGACACACTTCACCCTCCACTTCCCATCACCCACCCCCATCGAACCATGCCACAGAAAAGCCCACCTCTGGGGCTCCCATCATTACAACCAGCCCCTACTTTCAAACCTCCGTTACAGAAATCATGTGCCAATACCGTGTCCGCCACTTCAACTGCGGCTGCGATCCCATCCGCGCATACTGCCGCACCAAATGCAAAGTTGCAAAGGAATTGGGTGTCCGGCCGAATCGGTGCCCGGAGCTGAAGCATGATAATAGTGATGCTGCTATTCAGGAGTAGTGTCCGGGGTGTCTGAGGAGGCTGGGGAGGCCGGTTAGTCGGTGAGGGGGTGGTTTTTTTGCGTCTGTTGTCTGATGGAGGGAGAGCTCGAATGGGGGTTAGTAATGTGATGTTTGTGGCTGGGTGCTTTTCGACGAAGTTGCTATGAATTGAAATTGGATTCTTGGATTTGACCTGTGTTTTGCTAAGAAGTCGTTGGTCAAGTCCAAGTCCAGTGTTTTATCAAACCCCTTGAATAGAGAAAGCTGGAGGTACAGCTGCAACTGCCCCTCAAAACAAGCAAACTAGGAGGTATAAATTCGTAGCTTCGTAATAGTATCTCATCAACAATCCTCCATCATGTTATGTACCCACCGCGTCTCTCCCCGGCGGTCTCCAATCGAACAGATCCCCCGCCTCGGTGCTCCACGGCCCAACGTCCTTATCCACCGTTGGACTTACTGCAGGCGACTCGATCGCCGCGGGGCGAGGAGGGGAAGTTTCCACAGTCAGGCTCTGCGTGCGGATAAATTTCTTCCTTGGATCCGTTTTTTTGATCAGCGCTGCGAGGCCGGACTTTTTTCTTGCAACGACTGCGGGGGTCTCGTGTGGTTCTACTGTGCTCGCGGAAATTGAGACTGATGTAGTGGCTGCGGACACGGTCGCGGGGGTTTCGGGCTTGGGCAGGTTTCTCTGCTCCCAGTCCTCGCTCGTGCTCGGTATTGGGGCGTCGTTTTCGCTTCTTACTCGCCTGAACTTGCGGTTTAGTGATGTCCCCGCTGCATCGTCTCCTTGCTCGATTGGATCGGCTGGCGCCTTTGGTTTCTTCTTCGGCTTCTGCAACATGGCCGCTAATTCGGTGGTGGTCATGAGGGGACCTTTCTTGTTGGCGCGCAATGGATGAGGCGGTAGGGCGACAGTCTCGTTGCGAGGTGCTGGTGCTGGTGCTTCTGGCGCTGGGCTTAGCTGGGGCGTTGCGCGCTTGACAATTTTGCGGAAGCCACCAGTCGATAGAGCCGCAGGTTTGCGTGGTGAGGTTGATGTGGTGCGCGGGCGGGACTCTGAGACGACACTGAGGGCGGGGGAGGCTGCTCTAGCCGCAGCTTGAGCGGCTTTGATAACCCCAGTGGCCGGCGGTGACGACTTGCAAACAAGCTGGGGTTTCTGGGATTGCTTCTTCGTAGAGTCCCTAGTAGCAGACGGCTCCTGAGGAGGCGATCGTGGCCTCACAGACTTGTTAGATCTTTGTGGTATGACACCTCGAGCAGGGCGTGCCGTTATTGCTGCTTTTGGTATCGGCAGCACTGGTTCGGGGCTGTCAGGTACCAGTATAGGTTGGTCAGCTGGTGCTAGGTTCCTTGACGTTAGAAGTGTTTGGTCCATCAGGCCATGCATCACTTCCTGGTCTGCCTCAAAATTGCCCACACCATCCTCGGGAGGTGTTCGACTAGCTCTAGCTGGCTTCACTGCTCTGCGATCCGCGACCGTTCTCTGCTCATTCCCGAGCGGTGGTAGAGGCTGACAGATCATGAGCGTACCTCTCTTGACGCCCTTGGACAGCCGCAAAGACTTCGCCTTGGGCTTCCGAGGGGGCGATACAAATGGCTCTACCACCCGTGGAGGCGATGCACATCGTTCTACTGACCGTGGAGACGAAGGCTGTGACGTCGGTCTTCGAACTGGGCCTTTCGCGGGTGTTGGCTGAATGGCAAAGTCGATATTAGTCAGTCTGTTCGAAGCACTGACGGGCGGAGAGGAGGGGGTTGCCGGAGCCTTGGGCGTCTCGAGTGCTTTCACACTTGGTACTGGTACTTTTCCTCGGGGGATCCTGGGCGTCTGCAGTACAGCTGGTCTGCCTATTTTGGTAGTCTGTGGAGGGGTGCTCGGTAGGAGGCTATCTGAAGATGCCTGGGCGGCTGCATCAAGTTCGTCCAAAGTAACAACGGACGCTTCTGGGGGTATACGGTCTGCAGGACTAGACAGCCTCAGGGTGGCTGGGCTCGTGGTGCCGTGGGCTGTCTTCTGCCTCTTTGCCGCCCTGTGCACGACAAAGTCGTTCTCCTTCTCCTTCTCCTGCCGCGCATCGTATGGCGACTGAACGGGCAGCGACTTCCCGATGGGCCCCTTTGGCGTGCCAAGCAGCGTGTTCAGCGACTTGTGGCGTAGCTGCTGTGCGGTGGCGCGGGCACTGTTGGAAGATGGTGCAGGGTGCGGGCGGGCGACGTGCGAGGGCGGTTGGAAGCGTGGCGGGGGTGCAGGCGGCTTCTTCTCGAACAGCAGCGTCAGGTCGGTCTGGGTGACGCCTATCGCGTCGGCGACCTCGACCATGACGCCCTTGTCGAGCGTCAGCTCATCGCCCTCGTGCAGCTCGTTGCTGTCCTTGTAGTATGTGTCACCGAGGAAGTTGCGGGCGTGATCGTAGACCATGACGCGGTTGTTGAAGGCATGGAACTTGAGGAAGCCATCCTGCCACTTCTTCTGCTTCTTGCGCACGTCGGGCGTGTAGAGGCAGCGGAACTCGGCGACGGGGGCCGTCTGCGAAGCGGGCAGCTGGGCGGCGGGCAGCTGCGAGTGTGAGTGCGGCGTGCTGCGGAGGGGCGCCGTCATGGCTGCAGCGAAGATGAGCGGCCCTCTTCGCGCGTCATGGGCGGTGACGCTGGAGCTGTTGCTGGGGCTGTCGCCGAGTGATGGCGGGCAGTCCAAGTCGTCGCGGTATGACGCCGACGCGTAGGGGAAGCGCGCCCGCGTCGAATCGCACGTGACCTGTACACTAGAGACGCCAGGCATCAATCCCCTCCCTCACCGGTCTGTTCCTAAGATGCCTGCAACTGGCGCTCCATTGTTGATGATGTGCGCCAGCCATGGCTTCTGTTCTGTTCACGCCAGCTGCCTGGCCTGCAGCGTGCAAGCCGTCCCACCGACAGCTCCAGGTCCCCGTGTGCTGAGCTGACGAAACATCGGACCCCTCTCCCACGCTGATTCAGTGATCCACCCAACCTGCCGCGAACCGTTGGCCCACACAGCCACACCTGGCGCAGTCGTCGTTGACATCCCCGCCCTGAGCTTGGAATCCCTCCCCTCATATTCTATACACATTCTTTTGCTGCAGCATCCCCTGTAGCACCAATTGCCTGCCTGCACGATGCAGCGCATGCAGCGGCTCACTGGGCGGTTCCTCACCCGGACCCCCAATGAAGCCGACATAGAGGCCATGCTGACCGACTTCAAGGACGCCGAGGTCATGTTGACAAAGGTATGCGCCAAACAACCAACATGCTGTCCGTTCCATGGTGTAGTTTGCATGTGGCTAGCTCATCACTAACCCCACCAGCTCGAAGAGTCGTCCAAACAATGGCGCGACGCCTGGACCAACATCCTCAACCACCAGCTGGCCACTGTCGAGCACCTCTACACCATCTTCAAGCCATTGGGCGCCGAAAAGGCCGGACTGAGCTCCCATGTCGCCGTCGAGACGCCCCAGGCCACGCTGGAGCGCATCGCGGCCCTGCAGGAGGCCTTCACAGAGCTCAAGATGGACATGATGGAGGAGGTCAAGGACATTGACCGCAAGCTCATCATCCCGGCCAAGCTCGCCAAAGACGCGCTGAAGCCCATGCACAAGACAATGAAGAAGCGCGAGGATGCAAAGGTCAGCACCTTCGATCTAAACACAGTCCTTTTAGGCTAACCTATGCCAGGTCGACTACGAGCGCTACAAGAGCCGCTGTGACGCCCTGCAGAAGAAGAAGACGCGCTCTGACCGCGAAAACGTCGCTTTGGCCAAGCACGAAGCTGACCTCGAGCGCTCACAACAAGCCTACTGGAGCGCCGACGAGACGCTGCGCAACTCGCTGCCGCGCCTCAACGAAGCCACCTTCTCCATTCTGCCTCACCTTCTGGCCAACCAGATTGTGCTACAGAACAACCTCATTGGCAACCTGTACACGGTGCTACACCAGTACTCACACGAGCAAGGATATCCAGACCCTCCGCCGGAGCCCGAGGAGGTGATACCTGAGTGGGAAGGGGCTTTTACGCCGCTGCGCAAGGAGCTAGAGACCGAATTTACGCTCATTCGAACGGGCAAGGCGGTCCACCAGCCCATGCGCTTGCCTGATAAGGGTGACACTTTGACTGGCTTGGGCATCAGGAACAAGGTGATGCCTGGGAGGAGAGCGGGCAGCAATGACAGCCTACCGACTGTCTCGGGTGGCGGGCGAGCGTCAAGACCGTCGACGACCCTAACCTCGCCCGACGAAGACGGGCCGCCTCCGCCATCGTACAATCTGGCCACGAAGCCCTCGATCCAGTCTCTCAACGCATCCAAGCCCAAGATCTCCGGCGGCTCTCCCATGCTCACACCCTCCAATGGCGATCACTACGGCCGACGCGCCTCATCGAGTTCGCATCTGTCAACGTACTCGAACGGTACCACACCAGGCGCAGAGAACGGCACGGGGCGTGACTACTTCGGCAAGATCCCATCTCGCGGCTCCACTGCCTCCAACCCAGCCTACACACCCAGCAGCCTATCGCCAAACCCAGCAGCGGGCAAGAAAAAGCCACCCCCGCCACCCCCACCGAAGAAGATCGGCTCGTTTCAGGCACAGTATGTCACAGCCATGTACGACTTTGACAGCCACACAGCAGGAGACCTGTCCTTCAGAGAGGGTGACCGCATCCGCGTCATCAAGAAGACGGATAGCTCGCAGGACTGGTGGGAAGGCGAGGTAAATGGGCAAAAAGGGAGCTTCCCAGCAAACTACTGCAAGTAGGGTTGAGCATGGCGATATGATACCAAAACTGCATTAGAGGAGGCGTTTGGGCTTAGCTGTCAATAAAGCATTGCATTCTTTTGACAGGTGTCGAGTCCACACACATGCTCACTGTCAAGCCAATTGAAGCTGCAACACATCACCCCAAAATCCCCTCAGCTGTCAAAACAATTTGCAACATCACACACTTCCTGACATCTATTCTTAGCTCGTTTTCGCCCCACACCGCGGTCGGTGCCTGTCTGATTAGCGCCCGCGTGTGTGTGGGGTCAAGTGAACCGCTCAGGTGCACCAGCCTCAGTCTCAGCCTCAGCCTCCAGTGCTCAGCTAAAGAAGGCTGCCTCGCCTAACATGTTTGATGTCAGGGACTCGCGTGCTAATCTGCTCGTTCTGACCTTCCATGTCTCTTGTTCTGAACTTCGATGTCTCTCAGTGACGGAGCGAGTATGACGGATAAGACCACTTACTCTACTGTAGGACAATGTGCGAAGGGCGAGGGAGGGCCCGCTGACGGACTGCAGGCGCTTGGTCTGGAGCCTCCGTTTGCTCCACAGCCGCGTGCGGATGGAGGAGCGGCGCTGATTGCTGCTTCGCCGACATCTTCGCAGCATGTCAGCACGAACGGTAACCAACAGGTCGTTGTCGACACAATAGCACTCTCACCGCTCGAATCGCTGCCCACCATACTCGGCCATACGAAGAAAGCCTTCCTTGCAAACAGCAACATCGCCGATTTCCTACAGGAAGACCTCAACCTCGAACGGCTGAACAAGATACACTCACATCTATGGATGTGCGGGCGACCAATGAGGGCACGACCTCTGCACCGTTACAAGATGTACGGGTATGAGATTCTTGGCACGCAACAGATGGACTTGCATTTACTACAGTATTCGAACAAGTTACTAGTCAAGCCTCTGCCTGAGTATATCCTCGACGCTACCTTCTGGAAAGAGCACATCTGCACGAACAGAGCCTTGCACGAAAGCGCGACAGGCTGGCTGCTCAGCTATGTCTGGCTCATCACCTCACCACTAGATCTCAAGCTCGCCCACGACAATACTCTGCTGCCAGGCGCAATCACCTGGACATGGTGGAAAACGTTCGCCACTTCTTTCGTAGACACCGTGGGCATTGACGCTCTTGACAAAGCAAACAAGCGCTACGATTTTGGCGATCTTCGCCTCTCGCGCATCAACACCATCTACCGCACTCGATTCTTCACCACCCATTTTGTCCGTGGCTATCTGTACGGCTATAATCGCTACGTAGCCTTCTTCGAGCGCAATTTCTCGTGGATCCTTATTCTCTTTGTCTTCCTCAGCCTTGTGCTGGGCGCTATGCAAGTCGGTACCGCTCTTGATTCGCTGAACACCAACACAGTGTTCTTGAAAGGGAGCTATGGTGTTGTTGTAGTCAGTATGATCAGCGTGGCAGCTGTGCTCGGCATTGTGGGTTTGTTCTTTGCGGGTGTCTTCTTGTTCAACATGGGAGCTGCGATCCACCACGCTACGCGCAAACAGAAAGAACGACATCGAGCGAAGAAATTGAAGGAGCGAAATACAAAAGATGTCTAATGGATGTTTTGAGACCTTCGACTTGGAAAGGACCCCTCAGCTTCTACCCATTGCGCCGGCAATGCAATCATCTACACACCTCCACCGCTCCTCACAACTCGCTCCTCTCACCTCCAGCCGTCAGCGAAACCCGCAACGCCTCCACTGTGAACTCAACCTCGCCCTTCCCGCTCTCCTTATGGCTAATCTTCCCAATCGTCTTCCCATCCGCCGGCTCATTCGAATACGCATCTAACCCGTCAAACACACCTGCACTTATCAGCAATTGTCCATCTAGTAGAACCAAATTCACTTACCCTCACACCCCTCCTCCTCGCCCTCCACCCACAACGGCAAAATCGGATACATCGCGCCCGGCGCAAAAAACACCACATCGTCATGCACACTGTAGTGCCGCTGCGTACTCTCCTTCTTAATCCACTCGCGCACTTTCCACGGCACATCCGCCATATCCATCTTCAGCAGCTCGCGGTCGTTGCCGTGCTTGTCGATCCCGGACCAGGACCCCGGGTAGAGCTGCTTGTTGTAGAAGACTTTGAGCTGCGGAGCAAAGATCTCGAGATCAGGGTACAGTTGCGCGAGCGTGTAGATGGCGGCTTTGTAGGTGGATTTTGTGGCGCAGGATGGCGTATACGGTGCCAGCGTCGACGCGTTCCATGTCGCTGTCCAGAGTGCACCCGCGGGGGTGGGGTCTGCTGCTTCTACTTGCTCATCTTTACCATCCGTCGCTGCGAACGCGGTCGCTGCGAGGAACGGGAGGAGCGCGAGGATCTTCATGATGAGGCTCGTCGTGCGGAGAATCAAGATCACGCGTGTACTCTCAACGGGCGCAAAGAAGATACTAATCCATCACCTTCCCACCCGCAGGATATATACACTCCCCGCCGTCAAAACGCAATGTTGTCCTCTTCCCCATATCCGGCGTCCCCGCGTCGAACCTCCGCGTCCCATATTACCCGCAGGGATCTCGCGACCCGCATAGATTAAAAGGCCAGAGTAGCTTCATGCTCGCGCAGATCAGGTACACATGTCATCAGACGGGATTTATGCGTTTTTAATGCGCTTTTGGAGGGGGTTTGAGCGCTTTTGTTGGTGGGGAAGAGGGTATGCGAACGACGGACGTGGAGGGTGCGGGGTGGTAAGAGAGCGCGCTAGGGAGTTTTGGTGTTGGTGTGTTTGTTGCAGAACTAATGGGGTGGGTTTCAATCGCACGGAACGGGAGCACTGAGGGATTGGGTCATGCTCGGTGGGATACAATTGTGCTGGGTTGAATGGCTTACGTTTAGCATGGCTGTAATGGAAAATTTGTCGCGGTGAGATTAGATGGGGCGGATAGTCGAGTATCTACGTCGGCATACGGTGAAGAGATCTACAGCTGATCTAGGTGAGAAATCACTTTACTGCTCTGAAATAATCGATACTTAACATCTGCTTGAGACTACGTGCGCATTGGATTGGTGGTTTACACGTCTGCGCCTACGTACCGGTACATGGCGTTACAGATGTACATGGCAAGCAAGTTGCTGGCATCGTTCATAGTTGGAGCAAGTGGTCAAGACTCAGCCATAGTCGAGCGGACTGCGGTCGAAAGGGTCTGCTCAAACGTCTGACGATGCTGCAAATACGTTCAGTAGCCACTAACTATTGTCACAGGAAAGCAGTCAGACTCAGCCATTGGCCACCACGCTGGAACAAGACCTTGTGCTTTAGCCCTGTGGTGACCAATTTTGGCTCGGCTGAGCATTGAGATAAGCCTACAGCTGTAACATCTTCATGCGCAACCTCCCCTTCAACGAGACTGCAATCTTGATGTGGGAAAAGACGTGCTGATGAGGGAAGAGGACTGTTGTCGCCCTGCTTCGCTGCGCAATGACGCAACTGCGATCGGCAATCATGGCCCCCTGCTTCGGTACACCCTGCCGACGTCCAACGCTCTCCAACCTGCCAACGACTATCTGGGAATAACCCTTACTGTCGTCGACTGAGCCTGTAGCGGCCGCTGTCAGATGTGCGCCACGTTGTGGAGGATCCGCGTGGGCTAGGAACAGGTTTTTGTACCTGGCGATGTGCTTATCGCCCGGCAGCACGGCGTAGAAGTACAATATGTGGTGAGCTCGTGCGCGAACTCGAAGTTTGGTTTTGGATAACTTTCAAGTGCGTTCGGACTTTGGATACCATCGCTCTCTTCTCGTGAATGAATGCGAAAATGTCTCGTCCCAAGAGTACACGCAAACCATCCATCGACGAAAAACCACTCACTAGCACCACAAAATCCAGCCGCCATCCCTCAAAGCGCTCAACACCAACGCCCATCACAGAACCCATCACAGCCCCAGCACCACTCCACACACGCAATGCACTTCCACCCCCCACCCCACAACGACCCGGCCTCCAGCGCCGCCGCACAACCGCCCGCACACGCTACATCGACATGCTCCTCGGCCTCGACACCGTCTCGCCCCTCCACAACATCCTCGCCTCGCTCTTCGTCTGGATCCTGCTCGCCGGCTACATCGTATTCCCTGCCACCTTCAACTCGCTGCAAAAAGCGTCGTACGACGCGAAAGCCAACACGGCGCTGAAAGCCGAAGCGCTCAAGACGGCGCGGAATCTGCCGCTGCTGTATGTCGCGGCGGTGGCCTGCGGCGTGGGGATTGTGGGGTGTGTGTGGCTGTGATGGAAGCACCGTGGGAACTATGTGTGGGTGATTAATCGTATTTTTTTGCCGAGTCTGTTGAATAGTGTTGCGGGGCTGGTGAGCACGCTTGTGAATGTGTGTTCGGCGCAGAATGGTAGGTTGTTGCGAGATGGGCTGGGAGGGATTTGCGAGGCGCGGCTGACGATTGTGCAGGACAGTACCCGGTCACGGCTAAGGTGACAATCGTTGTGACTGCGGCGTGCTCTGTTGTTGCGGCCGCGCTGTTCTTGCTGTATAATACTGTCATGTTGAAGCTGGTTAAGCGGAAACATGAGAAGGAGATCAAAGCTGCAGAGAGAGATGGCGAAGGCACTGTTGTGTAGGTATGGGTTAATTCTTGTCGATATTCTGGGGCGTTGGAGCACATAGATACATATGGCGGACGATGGAGTTACGTAAACTAATGACCAACTTTTGTACAGAGATGCTGAAATGAAAGATAACAGAGCGTGAGCTCACCGTGTACAGCGCCAAGCAATGCAAATGTAGATTCAAACGACAAACAAGCGGAGAGACCAGACGTAATCATTCAACTCGAGTGATCTCTAGCGCAGGCTCCTTCTTCCCACCAGCCACCGGGACTTGGCTTTGTTGGTCCTTCTCAGTGGTCATCTCAACAGCTGCCTGTTGTTGCAGGCTTATTTGAGATGCAGTTGCACTGACTGCTCCCGGAGCCAGAAGACCAGTCTCAGCACCAGAACTGGTCGATGTCACCACAGTCTCCTCGTCCTGGACAGCTGGTCTGTCATAATTTCGAAAGATAATGTAGAAAATGACTGTGGTAACAACCATCGCGCCGGTCAAGCCACCGTAGAAGCCAACCATCAGCGGGTCGCGCGCAGCTGGAGTAAGGGCCATGGCTACAGCAGAGCCAACACCAGCAATGAGGAGACTGACTGCTTGAACTATAGCCTTCATGCGTTGAGGCGAGTTGTCGTATGCGTACTCCATGGCGGTGACCATGGCGAAGACCTCACCGATGGCCATGAGGATGTAGAGAGGAGCTTGGATCCAGACATTGACCTTGGCGTCAGAGGAGGCGTAGATGAAGTGCTGGATGATAGTCGCGTACAGCATCGATAATGCAATAAAGCAAAAGCCAATGGTGATGCGCGTGACCGGGCGCAGGTAGATGCGGCGTCGGTGCAGGAAAGGATAGAGGACTTCTTGAATCAGCGGCGCGAAGACAATGCAACCAACTTGGTTCATGGCTGGGACAAGGTCGTTGGGGGTTCCATTGGTTTCCATCTCGGCGGCCTGGGAGATGAGATTGTTCTGCATTTGGTCGAAACAGACGTAGAAAACGACAAAGGCAACGAGCACACGGCAAGCTTGCAGACCCCGGGTCACCTCTGTTACAAGCTCACTGCTCCACAACACTGTGTGCTGTCGGTGTTCGGGTTGGTATCGAGGCTGTGCGTGTGCCATCTTGAAGCCATTACGGCAAGCGCATGTGATGATCTTGGTAGCTGCAGGAAGAACGTTTTCTTCATGTGGGGTCTTGATGTACCATCGCTGTCCGGCAACGATCGTGATGATAGCAACCACCATACAGCCAAGACAGAGGGCGTATGCCGAAGTGAAACCCTTGTGCAGCTCAAGCCAGACGGTCAGGAACCAAGACAAAGATCCCAGGTTGCCAATCCAAAAGTATAAGTTGTAGATGTACTGCAAAGTAAGTTGTCGATCAGTGATGACTTCCTCGCCGGACTTGAGCGTCTTGACTATTGCCTTGCCTTCCGTGTACTGATCAGCAATAAATGGTACCATGATGGCGCGAAAGCCTCCGCCACCCAAAGCAATCAAGCCCATGGCAAGAACGAGTCCAGGCAAGCCCCAACCTTTATCGAGCTGACTTGGTATCGAGCTGACTGTCAGTGCTGCACATCCGAGGCAGTAGATGATGGCGCTGATGACCAATGTTGTGAAGTGGCCAAGCCAGCTGTCAGCGATAACCGCGAACAAGGTCGGTGAGACGTAATAGAGGATAAAGAAAGCGCAATAGATGCGGGTGGCCATCGACTGCCCGAGACCAAGAGCTCCAGGTGTATCGCCGTCCCTGTAGTGAGGGGGGTGTTGCATGTAGTTTTCTGTGAGGTGATTGTTAGTGAGTGGAAGATTTGATCAGGGAGTTTCAACCTACGCCATGGACCTGTGATGCCCCAGAACGCCGCTCTCTCCCAAAAGGCAACGACAGCTACGACCCATAGTTGCCATGGCACATCATCTCGAACGCGTCGCATATCGCTGGTCTGGACAAACGTTCTTGAAGATCTTGAGCTTGTGGTTATCGATTGACTGCTGTAGTCTTAGTACATGATTTGACTTATAGTAGCATTGCAGCGATAACATACCTACTGCAGTATGTGGTGTTTGGTGTTAGTGTGGGCTTGCGGTCTTTACGATTGAGAACCATGTTTGAAACTGGGGGTTTTTCCTCAAAGCTCATCAGGTTAGTGGAAGGCTGGCTGAAGAAGGGGACCCAGTTTGCGAGTTTGGCTTTGTATTAGTCGAGATGGTCCGGCGGAAGGTACTTGAGGTTTGATCCAGCGGTGAGGGTACCTGCAATTAGAGTACGGCAACAGAAATGTGCAAAACAAATGTCATGCACCCAGGCGCCTTGCATCAAACGCACAGGCAAACTTGGTCTTGTATCTGATAGACAAGCTTAGAGAATCGATGGCTGTGTTGAACTTGTGACGATAGCTCTGCTTTCGATGCGGCGCTTCCGAATTAGTGCAACGAAAGTCTGGTCGACGCTCTTCCTGTGCACTGCAACATCCGTTCAAGACTCCCTACAGGAAGCGGGTAACGGATACCACCCAATATGGTGTGCTACGCAGATGCATAGCTAGGCACTTCCAATACGGACTGCGCCCACGTTGCACAGGAGACGTTTTCGCGGCGCCTAGACCTATCGGCCAGCCCTATTACGTGAAATTTAGGCTCCGAATAGCCAGTATGCATGCTTATGTTCGAAACACTGACTGTAACCAGGCGTATGGGCTGGAAAAGCGGCTGAAGTGGCAGCTGAAGCGAGCCATGAGGCTTGACCCTAACCACGGGATTGGGAGCGAAATACAACTGCTTTGCGGACGCGCCAGTACATGGGGGTCTTGGTGCATATCGTCAAGCCTACACACGTTGTATAGCAGGAGCGCGCGGGCGAGTCGACGGTCAACGGGATGCGGCAGTGACGCGCAAAGACCAATCGCACCGTACAGGTCGTGTCGGTGGCTTTCTTAGAGCCTCACCGCCAGCTGAGTGACGAAGGTGGTCCTGCTGCGCGATGCATGAAAGAGCGCCAGTCTTGCAGGAAAGCTACTGTAGGGCTGATGAGTGCAGCTGATCAATGGCCCAGCTCGATGGGTACCAGTCTGCAGGCCATGATGCTGTGCGGTCCGCAAACAATACATGGTCACATGTGGCAATGAATCTCGCCATAGTTGATGACGAGGCACACGAAAGACGCATATCAAGGGCCAAGTCACTGGAGTTGTATGAAGTTTGGGCGGTCTGAGGCATGGCGATTGAGGCCGTGAGCTATATTTTGTGGAGCCTGGGCTCTGTTTGAGGCAGCTGGGGAAGGTGCGCTAGCGAAATTGGCGTCATCGTTTCGCGGCAGCCGACACCACTGATCTTGGAAACATTCCCAACCACTCACCTCAATCTCACCTCGAATCGCAAGTCACGCATCGTCAGTCTCCTTGTGGCGCTGCTGAATCGCTCGCTGAGCAGGATACCCCAAGATGCCCACGATCCCACAAGTTTCAAATCTCAACCATGATCAGATCTAAAGGCCTTGCCGATACGCCCCAAACAGCCTCGCACTCTACATCCAGCCTCATGATCTACATGCACATGCAGCGCCTGTCGAAAAACCCAGTGAGCGTCGCACAAGATCTACCGATGGGTGTGCGGCTGGAACAGAAACACAATACCGGTATATGAGTTACACAGCCGGCCGTTGTAACGCGCCACCCAGAAAAGATGCCCTCGCCGTACCGGCAGTCAACTGTGCCATCTTTGAGAAAATGATATATCGACTCTCTCTAGACGCATGTCGTAGCGCACCGGGTCAGGCGGAGGTCGTTTCTGTATCATGAACTACCCGGATGTAACCGCTATGTATCTTCTCGCGACATTGCTGCCGTGTAGGTATTTACATCATCTCGGTACCGTCACAGCAAATAACACAAGTGTGGGGAGATCTGTCGTAGACCGTTACCCCAATGCCGGAAGTCATCCACATTACAGCATAGTGAAGGAGCGTCGCCAATCACTGGACTCGCAAGTGCGAGTATCTGTCCATTAGGCCTGACGCAAGCAAATCGTATACAACTGTCAAGAGCTAGGGTCTACATTCCTTGCGAGAATTTGTTCGCTCTCTCATGTACCCACGATCTCTCCATAGGTAACACGACCGGGGAGTTTAGCTATTGAGAAAAGCCCAGAAGGCTGTTATGACACCAGCACAGATGGCTCCCGCCTTCTTCGTTGTAAACACTGTAACTTCGAAGACCATCTGCAGCAAACCATGGCCTACGGGCAACAGAGGGCTCGATGAAGCACATGGCGGTATTTTAGCGATTCAGCTCGGTGTTGAGATCCGGCCGACTGACCGAGTCACGCTAGAACCCACTTTTTCTCCTTGTTTTCCGCGAGGCGCGCCTTGCGATGCCATTAGGCGGCACTTAAATGACCTCCCGCTGTAAGGTTTTACCCAAAGTCGCAATTCTACTTTGGAAGTTCTCATGTCTCCAATAGTCTATTAAGTGTCCCATGGATATCGATCAGTTCGAGAAGCTGCGACCTTGCGGCCGGCTCGAGACATACAGTACCGCTCGATACCACCTCGGCTTCTACAACAGCGTCGGCCTCACTGCAACCTATACAACATCGGGTAACTCGGGAATCCCTATACAACACCTGGTCTTCATCGCGCTCCACCACGTTATAGCGGAGCATCCTAACCTCAGCGCAATCCCTGTTAATGAGGACAAGTCCTATCCTGATGTCTGTTTGGTCCGTTTGCCGTATGTTGACCTGGGCACATGTGTGGAGTTTCACATACGCAGCCGCCCGATCTCTCAAGACGGTGGATTGGACACTGAGCTGGAAGACGTCTTAAGTCGACAGCACTGCCTCAATTTCAAGTCGCACGTCCCTGGGCCATACTGGCGGCTTATTGTAACCACTTCTCCTGATGATCGTCAAACGTTCACAGCAAGTTGGTTCTTCCATCATGCGTTGGCGGACGGTACAAGTGCGATGATTTTCCATGAAGCTTTCCTTGAAGGTCTCAATAGATCGATACGAGCGCCGACAAAAGACGCCGAGAGACTCGTCCGCAGTCCTTCAACTTCACTTGCGCCAGCTCTCGAAGAGCTACACGCGATGAACATATCGTGGCCATTCTTCTTGAGCGCTATCGCGGGCTCGCTGGTGCCGGGGTACTTCAAGCGCGCACCTTGGACCGGAGCGCCTATCGCACAATCCCCTCCCCGATTGATGACCAGAACAGTCGTCCTCTCGGCTGAGAACACGAGTAAATTTGTGGCATGGTGCCGCAAGCAGAAAACAAGCGTCACGGCCGCACTCAGCACGTTGCTCGCACTCACCATATTCTCGGTCGTTGATCACCAGGTTCACGAGATCAACATCGGTATGCCCATCTCTCTGCGACCTGTGCTGGACTTTGCAGACAATTTGATGGTGGACGCTATAACCAATTACACATCGACTTTTCGGCGCCGTGACGTTTTGGACGAAGACGGAGACGCGGTTATTGGACAAGTCGCACGCCGCGTCAAAGCCGAGCTTGCGCACGAAGTAGGCAAAAAGGGCGCAGACAACCCTATTGCCCTTCTCAAGTATGTGTCCAACATTCACAGTTTCTTCACTGAAAAGATCGGCACACCTCGTGACACAACAGCAGAAGTGTCGAACCTCGGCGTCTACCGCCGGAAGGTCTGTGGATCGGGCGAAGCTCACGCAGCGCCTAAGCAGTCGCTTCAGCTAGAAGATAAGGCAAAGACATGGTCGATCGGTAGAATGGTTTTCAGCCAAAGTGCGAACCACACCGGGCCGCTGGTCAATCTTAGTGCTGTGACAGGGGGCGACGAGTGTCTAGTCATGAATTTCAACTGGCCACAGAATTTGCCGGAGGGACCAGAAAGCAACACGAAGTTTCTAAAACTCGTGCCTGGCTTGGTGGAGCAGTTTGTGTTTTCGTTAATTCGCCAAAGCGAAAGCAAAGTAGATCAGATCTCGGGGGTACAGGCTCTGGTGGCTAAAGTTGTTAAGACTGAAGTAAAGGAGGAGGAAAGAACCGTCACAGAAATAAGCTCATAAAGCGATGACTGACACAGTACAAAATAATCTGTAATGGTATAATACAGTTTAGAAATAGGAACGGGAGGCTTTTCAAGAAACAGAACACAAGCTACGACCGTCCGTATACGCCCCGCTCATACGTCCATACTGCCTGCGTCTGTCCGACGCGAGATCCCCGAGACTCTCCATCCATGGCCCGAACGCCCCCAGGCCACCCATACGTGTTTGCATACACTGCGTTCACGCTTTCGTGGTGCTCACGTGCGTGCCGTTTGACAGAAGCCCATAGGCTTGACTTTGTGCTCTTCCTTGCTGGCTCAGTACTCGATGAGGCAAAAGAAGCGGTCTCAATCTTGTACTGTTCTTTGACGAACTCGACGGATGTGCGCGGTGTGCTCGCTCCTGATGCGAAAGAGGATGTAGATGTCATTGTGCTATGTAACTCCTTTTGCGGAGTGACCGTGTCGTTGGCTATCGTTGGAGCCGAGTCTACAGTTGAGCGAGAACGGGGTGCTGACGTGGTCAGGCCTGAGATATAGCAATCGGATCCGCGTACAATGCAGGATATAGGTTTACAATCGTCCGTTGTGGATTGGTGGGTTCGCGTAGATTGAGGCTGTTGTTGTTACGAAGGCTGGGTGGTTCTTTGATGGTCGTTCATTTGCGTGATTTATGGTAGAATTGTAGTCTGGGAAAGTAGTCGCGCTCTGCTGGATGCGCAGGCAGGTGGCTTTTAGAGGCTATGTTCAAGGCTGACGTTTCGACTGAATGCCAATTATTGTCTAGTCGTGTTCTCTTGTGTTATACGTACTCACTATTGCAACATCAAGTCATGACTACATAAATCACATGAATCTCACGCGTTGGTTTTTACCAATCCACTTTTGCGCCCTACGCAGTTTGACTACATTCGCGCCTTGTGCTTGTCATCTCTAGTAATGACGTAATCTCTGAGCTGACGGCAGAGCCAATAAGGGACAACGACAACCGAAACTAACCTTACTTTGCGCCTAACGAGCGCAAACGCTGTGCACCTGAGAATTTATGCCGGAGCCAGAATATCGTGAATAGGTGAGTCAGACACACTCCACAAGCCGAGTAAGGCAACTGTGCTAGTGTCTGTTCGTCATGTCGGTGTTCGAAGACGCGAGAATTCCGTTGCTCTACATGCCACGCGCCCTGCGCTTGGGCCAGATGTCTCGCGGTAATACCCGTGTCAAGCGCGCCCTGTTTATGTCAAAGGAGCGACATCCGGTCCAAAGTCCTCACTGACTGTTCTCGCAGTGGATCTCGAACGGCCGAGCTTCCGGAACTATACAATCCCTTTATTCATCACCTGAGCGTGATCAGGGTGCGTCCTTACTGGCATCACGGACTTAACAAGCGAAGGGAGTGAGAAAACCATTATTACGACTATTGACCCAGCTACTTTGACTGGAATGTAGACAAGAGATTCACACTCGTTCAAGGCTTGACCACAATCTGCCACGGTAAAGTATCGTCCCTGAAGAACGTCGCACTTGGCCTCGCAGCGAAGCTCCCATCGGTCGTGTTGCAGATCTTAGTAAAATCACCAACGGCATCGATCTTGCTCTCGACGATGGTCTGATACTGCGACAAGGGGCAAGAGGACCCAGGACCACTCGTGCAATTTGCAACCGGATACACAACATCGTTCAAAAGGATACGCATGTACGCCTGGCCCGTCGGGTGACTTGTCGCGTAGCTCCATGTGGCCGGGCAGGACAAGCGTTCGAACGCAACAGTGCCGCGCATGGGCACGATACGACTGGCTCTGAATCTACGGTTTGGCAGAGTCCTATTAGCAGGGAGCTGAGGTTCGTTGTCGAAGACGCCAAGCGCGGCAACGAGCTGGTTGATCTGGCCGTCATTGGAGAACGATGCCATGATCTTAGGAGGAACGAACGTGCCGTTACCGGTCTGGTATGTTGCATTGGGACCGTCGACGAAGCGCTGGACCAAACCACTCAGCACAGGGAGCATGTTGTATCTCTCGATATCTGTTCCCAAGCCAGTGCCATACCAGTAGCGAAGGTCTTGAGCGTACTCGTACTGAAGGATTTCTTCTTCAGTAAACACGTCGCAGAAGGGGCTTCGGCGGCCGGTGATCTGGGTCTCGAAGCCACACAGATAGGGTATGATCGAGACGTCGGATTGGGTAAGATTGAAGTTACCATGGATGCCAGCATTGAGTCGAGCGCGGATCGGCGGCAGATAGAAGTTGGCCCAAGCGTCCGTGTAGGGGCTGCCGCCATTGTCGTTGTACGCCGTGCACAGGTCGCTAGTAGCCAGGGAATTACCCCATGACCTTGGATCGCTTGCGTTCAAAGCATAAATGGTACCCAGTTCAGTCGCGTTCGGTCCTAAGAAACCATGCGCAAACATACGTGCACTGTCACGGACCCTGGGGCCAGACTTGTAGTAGTTGGCCCATATGGTGAACGGCGTGTTGTAGTCGTACAAGTTAGGGTAACGGAGGCGCCAGTCTGCGCCCATGGAAGTGAGTTCTCTGTAGCCAGTAGTCGAGATCTGGCCGATCTGGTTCGATGGGTCCGACAGCACTGGTTTCCAGGTCTCCAAAAAGGCAAGACTCCCGTCACTAATCGTCATGTTTGACGCTGCTTGAATGCGATTGTAGAGATCTTTCCACTCGTTATAAGCGCCATTGTCGGGATATCTAGAGCCGTGACGAGAGAAAAAGGCTACCAGGTCGACGCTGCACCCGGCTGGCACATCAGACGAAATGCCTGTCACCTCAGGTCCTGTGGTACTATTAGCGTCACTACAGGCAAGCCAGGCATGTTCATAGCACACCAGGAAACCATTGGCCGTTCCCTCCAACATGTTGAAGGATGTTGAAGTCGTCAGCGGCTGTAACTGCGATCGCTGAAGTGGCCGCAATTGCAGCGGTGAACCCTTTCATTGCACAAGCTGGGATGTATGATTTCGAGTAGCGCGGTCATATTGTTCGACGTCGTACGAACCCTTTATATTCATCCTCGATGCCCACTCCTGCGAAGGTGTTCGGAGATGAGTTTTGGCATTGTTGCCCAAGTGGGAAGCTCGACCTAGATGTTTTGTGGGGCAGCTTGAACACGTGGGCCGAGCCCGTCGCAGCAAAGGTCATCCTGTATCATCGACTCCAACAGCCAAGTTGAGGCAGCGGAAGGATGCATCCATCGTGCCTCCTGTCCCGAGACAGTCGAGTTGGAAGTTCATGCAGGACAATGAGGATAGAGTTTGTTCGGAGTAAACCTCTCATTGAGAAGGACCGATTAGTCCGTGCCACGTGAGCTTATCGGCCTTTGGAGGAAAGCGCATCTTCGCTTCCAAACCCTGACTCCTCCACTTCTACGCTTTCCAATAACGTCCGGGTGGTGATGCACGCATGCTCGCCCATGGATTATTGACTATCCGACCATTGCCGGGAAGAGGTTTTCCAATTGCCTGCCGAGTATGGTTGAGCCGAAGCCGCGCCAGCGAAAATTCGCCCCACGCTCCCGGACAGGATGCTTGACATGCCGCGCCAGACGGAAGCGCTGCGACAGTCGCCGTCCAACATGCGAGAACTGCACGCGCCTGAATTTATCTTGCAAATGGCAAGCGCAAAGGAAGCTGATCCAGGAGAATACGTCTGGCTCCAGCTCGAGTCCTGAGGAGATTACCGAGAGCGTTCCTGATTCCTTGGGTTGCTGGGATCTGCTTCCCGGCGATGCCGGTGCTGAGAGGCAGCATCTTCTTCAATACTACATTGAAAAATTTGTACCCAGCGTATCAGTAGCGACAACGCCAAGCAGCTTCTATACAGCGCTGTACATGCCATGGGCCTTTCAAACGGATGGTATGTTGGATGCAATACTTGCTTTGTCATCAGCACAGCTCGCACGGCGCACAGAGGATAAGGACCGCGAAGCGCATCTTCGAGCTGTGTCTTTGCGACATCAACGCAAATGTAGCGGTTTTATCAAAGAGCGTCTTTCTCCGACTGGTCAACCACTGAGGGACACCTACCAAGTCGTCGCCATTATCCTGTTGTTGGTGGGTCTAGAAGCACTCAAGGGCAACAAAAGCACTACATGGATTCAGCAACTCAAGTGTGTGCGCAACATCCTGGATACTTTGTCTCCGGAGCAGAGTATCGTCGATTGTATTGAGGTTGATTCGCTCCATCGCCACTTCACCTACCACTACGCTATGGCTTCAGTCATGTCTCAGGTGTCCGTGTCAGCTACGAAGCCGGCACCTACCCTAGAGCGAGATCTACTGCCGATGATGAATCTCGCCATGCCTTTGACCATCGATCCATTGATGGGTATCGCATATCAGCTATGCGACTTGATCAGTAAGATCCAATACGTCGTTAACCCAGATCCAGCCTTCCCGCAGCTCACGGAGGCGACCTTTAACGCCATCGAGAGTGGAATCCAGACTTGGACATACGAAAGCCCCTTCTCTTCTGGTGTGGACCTTCCTGTTGCTCTAGACCTTATTGCATTAGCAGAATCCTACCGTCTGTCTGCCTTGATCCAGCTGTACCGCAACTCACATGCACATACGTCGCTCGTGCCAGGGTGCGCTGCTCGCGCTATGGAGTTCATCATGAGGATACCTCCAGGCAGTCCTGCGGAATCGAGCCTTCTCTATCCCATCTTCATGGCAGGTGCCGAGCTTGACAACGAGGTAGCCATCGACCGTCTGACGAAGAGACTCAAAGACATTTCAGATCGTAACCGCTACGAGAACATCGACAGTGTCCAGAAAGTACTAAAGGAAGTTTGGCGACCAAAGCTAGAGGGCGGTACGCGAAGATGCTGGGAGGACGTCCTCAGAGAGTGGGAATGGTCGTTCACGCTTGGATGAAACACGCTGGCAGCCGACAGGGAAGGACGCCGTCACAAATTTTGCGCAGGACGCAAGTTGTCGTACGACCAGTACTATCGTATCGTGTCACCCAGGCACGCACAGTTGTTGTTGTGAACGCTTCGGACACTTTCCGAATCTCGCTGAGCTGAGGCAAAGTGGTACCCCGCATCTTCTGTCGCATCTCCACCAGTCACACGATAAGCTACCCCACAGGACCTAGCGGACTCGGATGAACCGACTCTCTAGGTAATACTTGGAAAACCATCGATTGGTTGGCAGCCGCATCAAGATCAAAGTCAATTGGATCTCACCACCTCTTTCGAGGCTGGCGTCGGCTTCAGCATGGGGGAAGAGGGGTAGGGGGCTCCAGGTACTTATATTCGCATAATGACCTCCGCAAGGCTTCTAAGGATCTAACATCTTTTTTAGGACAAAATCACCAAAGCACAATGGCAGCACCGACCGAGAGCTCTCCGCTTACATCTGTGGCACTCGAGTTCAGCCTGACCCTGGACCTCTCGAAGCTCCAGGGACGAACGGCGTTAGTCACCGGCTCCGCAAGAGGCATAGGCCTCGTATGTGCCACCAAGCTGGCCGAAGCTGGGGCAATTGTCACTTTATTAGATGTTCGGTCTGTAGCGGGCGAAGAGGCCGTGCGAGAGCTGACATCGAGGGGCATTTAAGTGCAATTTGTGCAGACTGATGTCACCTCTTGTTCTTCGCAAGTGAATCTTTTCAAAAGTGCGATCGCTTTCGGCGAGGACAGACTCGACATTGTTGTGCCAAACTCAGGCAGTTGTACAGAGCAGAACCTGTTCGACATGATATCGACTGGAGCTCTAAACCATAAGGACGAGCTACCAGAGCAGGGCTAAAGTACAATGGATGTTAACCTCAAGGGCGTGTACTACACCTCCTATCTCGCCTTACGCTACTTCCGCCTACATCGAGAGTCTTACTTCGCCCCGTCACTTGTCCTTATTGCCTCGCTCGCGGGTTATGTTGGCTTCCCTTCCAGCGCGACCTACAGCATGTCCAAATTTGGCGTCCGTGGACTGTTCTTTGGCACGTGAGATCGCGCTGCTACCGCTATATCTCCAGTGCGCGTGAACTTGGTAGCGCCCTGGTTTATCCGGACTGCTATGACGGCCGATCCAGCGTTCATAGCTAGCGAAGCTGGTGCTTTGATTACGGCTATGGGCTCAGCACAGCTTGATGGTGTCGTTCAGGCCGTGGTGCACTTCAGTGCTGATGAGGCTGCACACGGACGTGCTGCTGGGGTTTTCCCGCAGGGACTCTTCGACCTGGGTGACGATCTCGAGGGTGGGTTCGCTGGGCAAAGGACACAGCAGGGTATGCTCGATATCGTGGCGGCAATGATAGGTGCAACAACAAAGCAGGGAGAGGAGCTTACCAGACAGGATAGCGCTACTGGAACAGAGGCTGGTAACTTCTTGGGCCTGGAAAGATGAAGAACAGAGGGACTACATGCTGAGTAGTCGTATGCCCGCTATCAACGCAACCGCCATTCGTCGTTGTTTTGGGTAGCAATGAACATCACTTCGAGCCTTGTAGACTCCCGATGCTAATGTCGCAATACTGAGGCTGATTTCAATCACGGCCAGCCACGCACTAAGCTTGCAATAACATCGCAATGGAGCAACAATTTTGTAAGAACAAGCACGCAATCCAAAAAACAAGCAAGGTCAGCTCAAAGTTGACCCAATTTGCCAGCGACTGCATTGTGACTTCTTCCCACATTTCCATACACCCCAAAACCATACAGCGCCGATGCTATGGGACGTGATCGCCGTCGTCCACTACGTCGGTACCGCATCGAATCAAGTGCGGCCCCGACCACACTGTCGACCCACGAGCTGAATCTCGACCCTGCGAATTCTTGACCCCACGTTGAGCCTCGCAACAAGCCACTCGAATTGCGACATTCTGTCATGCTAAGATGTGCTCTACAAAGTAACTCATTGTGCGCCCGCATAGCACGCAAACAGCAACCATGATGTCAAGGTATATATAATTGGGATTTACATCCCGTGGTGACGTGCACAACAAATCTCGAAGCGACGATCTGGTAACCGAGATGCGTACCTCTTTCCTCCAGAGTCTGGTTGTTGTCGCGGCTGCCACTAAAGCGGTCCATGCACAATCGTCGAATGGCAACGTGTGTGCCTCGTCAACTTCTTCGGCTACAACATTCTCGTCAGCGACCGCGACTTCTTTTCCAACGGCTGTTGCAAACTTCGCCATTAATGGCCGGCCCTCTGGAGCTTTGAATGCTACAGCTTCGAGTCTGATAGTGGGTCTGTCTATTTGAGGCGATAATGACCCTACTCACACCTCGTAGTATTCATATCCACTTTACATCTTTGGCAACTTCGCCGGCGCTGTTCTGAGGAATGTCTCGGTAACCCAGATTCTCAATCAGCGATCCCTTGCTGCAACTGGAAGCTCGGCAGTCATTAAGCCCAATATCGACACTGTATACTCTCGTGCTGTGCTCGATCTTTCCACCCATGACGTCGCCTTGACTATCCCGGAGATCAGTGACAGGTACTGGGTATATCCAATCTACGACTCTTTTGGAAATACGATTGCTACGATCGGTATCGTCAACAATGACACAGCTGGCTCATATCTCATCAGACGCGCAGACGATGTCAACGCAAAGCCTGGCTATTTCAACGATACTTCTCTCGTGCAGTTGAGTATCAATAATCTACAGGAAACTACGACATACAAGGTATCGTCAACCTTCCGACCACCCACGGCACGATATTGATACGCTTCTTGGTGCTGCAGAACACTACGTCAGATCTGAACATCATTCAGCGATATCAAAATGCCACATCATTGGTCGAGATCCTGCGCAAAGCTTCTTATGCACCCTCGCCGCCCAACAACGCATCGCTTTCTAGCATCGCTCCTAATGGATCGTTACTTGGCATCGGAACGCCCGCCAAACTCCTGGACTTTGCCTCCCGCTTCATTCTGTACAATCAGCCTGACATCGCGTCAGAACGCCAGTGAGTCGCCGGCATCCTTGGTCAAGCAGGCATCTATGTTGGCCAGCTCTCTCTATCATCTGGCGTGAATTTGACCCAAGCCGCACGTATCGCAAATTTGTCGATCATTGCGGATGTCACTAACCCTGCGAACATCCGCAAGCAGACCAACGACTGGCAAGTGTCCACTGAAGCCTACCAAGGCAACTTTGGTAATAACTATGCCGGCCGGGCCTCGGTTGCCATAGCAGGCTACCAGCAATTATCCGCTCAACAAGTCTTGTACCCTGGCTACCGTAGCACAGGGTTCACAAGCCAGTTTTCTCTTGCCCCAAATAAGTCATTGCTATGGACATTCAGCGGCAAGCCGACTGTTCACCAAGACTATGGCTTCTGGCCTGTCACCGTGTATGGAGATGACCAGTACTTAATTCCTAACCCTATCGGCCGCAGCTCAGTCAGCGGTAGGACTTGGAACCTGACCTATCAAGGTACAAATCAGACCATCTACGGTCCTAATGCGAATAAGACCAGGAACGGTCCATTTCAGGTGCTGTTGCAGCCTGCGGACATCCCACCGCCAGCGAATTGGACAAGTAATTGGTTGCCTGTCACGAGAAATTTTTCTTTTATCAGTATGTATATTCAACTCTCCGGTGAACAGTAACTGACCATTCACAGCTCGGGGGTATGTTCCGTACCAGACCTTGACGAATGGCTCGTACGTCTACCCAAAAATCGAGTCGATCGACGCCATCCGATGAATACTCTTCCTAGAACCCTTAGATTGAAGTGCCAGCGTTTGAGTTTTCACCTCGTCTGGGGTCATTGCGATCATGTCATTAGCACATTCGCACTTATCCTAATCCTTGTATGCATGAACAAGCCTACACACCCTGTGAAAGTGTCATTGCCAAATCCATCTTTATGAAATTCGAATCGGTATACATCATTCTTACTACGCATTCCTAGAGCAGAAAATAGTTTTACTATGACACCCTCTATCTAACAAGAATAACCAGATTGCAGTAAATATCTAAATAGATCTACGCTCTAATTTCTCAGGGCTCTCTTTAAAGTTCGCTCCAGCCTCTGCTCCAGTTTCCCACATTGAATTGTTTCCCTAGCTACCTCCTCTCTGTGGCTATCTAGATGAATTACTGGCACTTCCTCGCGCGCCACTCGGCACCCTTAGCCTTGCAGAACTGGACTACTTGCCTGTGTCCCGCATCAGACTTCCCACCAGCGGCAATGCAGGCCTTGTTCGCAGCCTCTCGCTTCTGTGTGCACCTATAGAATCATAAGCTGCTGTATGGCAATCGGACCCTGCAGCTACTCACATAGTGTAGTGGTCCATGCACTTTGTCTTCAAGGTCTTTTTTGCCTTCTTGTCCCTGCCCTTCTTTTTAAAAGTGGTCAAAGCGTTGGCTGTACATTGCTTCTTGGCAGCATGGTACTCTCTGGTGAATACTCTTATCTTCTCGAGCTGAGTCATTTGTTCCACCTTTCTTGTGGGTCCGTAGAGAACGTGGGGTTGCAAGAGACATCTTATTGGGCCAAGACGTTGTCAATAGCGCTGGCAGTATTGCTGTCGGCGATGGGTGCAGATGTGCCGACCGCGGAGTTGGACAGTAGTCAGGTCACAAGGAGTGATGTGAGCTGCATGGCGGCCCGTAGGTGTTAGAACGCATGTGATCTGAGGTTCGAAGTGTGGTATACTCGAAAGAAGCACCTAGCAAAGAAGGGTGATGGAAGTACGAAACTCATGGTGCCAAAATTGTGGCTTACATTTCAAGCTTGAATGTTCATCCGAGATTCCTTGCGGTTGCAGCTGCGAACGTCCAATGCAGAAGCCGGTTACATTCCCAGATTCTTTCTTGTTTGTACTTGTACTCAGCGCTTCGATCCGGCGTAACCGCCGTTCGGGGCTCAGTAGAATGCGACAAGATGCGCAGCACTTCACGTCGCAGATATACAAGCCATTATGCCGAGTCGTGTCTCCTAGAACTAGCTACCGTGCTGCCCGGCGTAACGCGCGGCCCGGCGTAACGCGCGCTCCGAACACCAAAATCGACACCATAACATGAAGCTATTAAGCCACGTGCGATGGCTATAATCGCGATATTTTTTAGAGTTAAGCTCTATAGACCTTAATCGATATATATAGCTATCTGTATTTTGCTGGGAGCTTGATTGCTCGGCCGTGTCGTGATTGAGATGGTGGTAGGCCTGCTGCAGCACCTGAGGGCTCACCACCACTCTGAGGCTGCGCAGCTGCTCTCTTTTTTGAATCTGCCTTGATAGAAGCCTTAAGGCTACGTTTCTTGCCCTTTTGGGAAGTTTTTTGAGCTTGTTGGAGTAGATGTTGAGCCTTGCGAGCTGCCTGTCGTGAGGCTCGATCAGCAGCCTCACGAGCCTTCTTCTCCTGCCTTATTATTTGAGCTTCTACTCTTGCTGCACGCCTCTGTTAAGCTGCCTGAAGCTTTTCCTGCCTCCTCTCCTGGCGTAGGTGAGCTGCCTCAGCTCTCTGGTGTTGTAGTTGCTCTTCTTCAAGCCCTTGTTGGAGCTGGCGATCACGTGCCTCCTTCACCTTCCTTAGGGACCAGAATACAGTCCCACCATGATACGCCTCCTCTGCCTCTAGAGGCAGAGCCTTGCCTCGCTTTCTGCGCTTCTTCTCGTTGATAAGAGCCTCCTTGAGTCTTATATTCTCCTGCTCAGCGAGTACTGATCTAATCGAGAGTTGGTGGATCGTTTGGTTAAGCTTTAACGTGTTCCACCACCGAGCCGCGCACCCCACCGAGCCGCGCACCTCTGCCAAGACCTCATCATATTCTACTACTATCATGATGCCTCAACAACGTGATATTGAATTGCTTCCTGTTGAAGATAGAATTATCCTTGCTATCCAAGCCCTCAGATCTGACGCGTTACTAAGCCAGCGACACGCTGCTGCCATCTACAACGTGCCTGAAACCACCCTCCGCAACCGACGCGCTGGAATAACCTCACGACGCGATATCCAAGCCAACTCATCAAGGCTTCACAAGCATGAAGAGGAGGTGGTTATACAGTACATTAGGAAGCTTGATGCTAGAGGCTTTGCCCCTACGCTTAGCTACGTACGTGAGATGGCCAACCAGCTACTAGCTAAGCGTGGTGGTACTCACGTTGGAGAGAACTGGGCCTACAGGCTAATCCAACGCCGACCTGAGGTTAAATCTCAAGTAACTCGAACTCGTGATCACCAGCGAGTCCTCTGTAGCAATCCAGCTATTATAGGCCCCTGGTTTGATCTTGTACGCAACGTCAAAGCCAAGTATGGCATCCTGGATGAAGACACGTACAACTTTGATGAGACTGGCTTCCAGATAGGGGTTAGGGGGTCAGTGAAGGTAGTAACAGCCTCTGAGCGGCGCCTCAAGCCACTTGGAGTTCAGCCTGGTGATAGGGAGTGGGTGACGTTAATTGCCGCTATCAACGCCGTAGGGTGGGTTATCCCACCCTTCATCATCTTCAAAGCCAAGAACCACGACCAGGCCTGGTATCACAACCCTTGGGATTGGAGAATAGGAGTCAGTGATAATGGATGGACGACAAATGAGCTTGGGCTTGCCTGGCTACAGCACTTTATTAAGCATACAGAGGCTAAGAAAGTGGGTAGTCATAGGCTGCTAATACTTGATGGCCACGAGAGCCACAAGTCACTTGCCTTCCAAGATCTGTGTGAGGAGAACAAGATTATCACCCTCTGTATGCCCCCCCATACCTCACATATCCTTCAGCCGCTTGATGTGGGTTGCTTTGCCCCCCTAAAGCGTGCGTACAAGGAGGAGATCCAAGTCTTGGCAAACTGCCATATCAACCATATTGATAAGAAAGCCTTCCTGGCTGCATTTACCCTAGTATTCAACCAGGCCTTCTCAAAGGGCAATATCCTATCAAGCTTCAGAGCAACTGGCTTAGTCCCAGATAACCCAGAGGTAGTACTATCAAGGCTTGAAGTGAAGCCTCGTACACCAACACCACCTATACCTTGGAGTACCCCTTGGCAGCCTAAAACACCAAGCAACGCCTGGGAAATAGAGGCTCAAACAACGCTGATTCTTAAGAGGATAAGAGACCATAAGAGCTCCTCACCTGAGTCTATTCTTGAGATGGTGCTGCAGGTTCAAAAGGGGTCAACTTTAAAGGTACACTCACACACGTTGCTTGAAGCTAGAATAGCTAAACTTGAAGAAGCAAATCAGGCTGCCTCAGAGCGTAAAAAGCGTAAGAAGAAGCGGATTCAGAAGGGAGGGACTCTATCACAGGCAGAGGCAGAAGCAATAGTTACCCAACGGGATGCTAAGGTTCAACTTGAGGCCGAGAGGCGTGAGGAGAGAGTGCAGGCAGGTGCTAGCAGCAGGGGTATTCCCCACTGCAGAAGGTGTGGCAACACAGGACACAACAAGCGTACATGCAAGAAAGATGCAGTAGAATTAGGCAATTAATTTAAGCCATTGCGCACTATTATACCTTGTCGTAGCGTTGAGTTATTGAAGTTTAAATGTAGATAGTTGCATTTAGTGCGCGGCTCGGTGGGGTGCGCGGCTCGGTGGTGGAACACGTTAAGATCTTTTTCTTGTCTCTATCAGCTACAGCGTGATCAACCAGCTGCCTAATCTTCCTCCAATCAGAGGCGCTTAAGGCTGAGGAGTCGCTATCGCTTGATTGGCCTGATTGAGCTGGCTGATTGAATCGTTTAAGTATCACCTCTGGCTGAAAAGGTGAGAGGCTAGTTGCCTCAAAGGCCTTGAGGATAGTATCCTTCTTGAACAAGGCCTCCCACGCAGCTATAAACATGGGATAGAAGTCTCTTTTGCTCATAGATGTGAGCCCTTAGCACCTCTCCATGAACGCAGCTACCTAGTTTGAGTAGGCTGATGAGAATGGCTTAAACATGACGACATCAAGCGGCTAGAGGGTGTGAGTTGAATGAGGTGGGTATACTGCAAGGAGTATTCTATTCCGATCGCAGTACTCGATAAAATCCATCGTGAGATGAGATCTATGGCCATTAAGGATAAGTAATTGATAGTTCCGCCCTGCCTTCTCCTTCGTAGATCGATTAAACACTTGTTTGAGCCATGCTAGTCCTATATCGTTGTTCGTCCAGCCAGAAGGTGAGGAGGATATATATACTCCATCCTCGGGCCTCAGGGCCTGTAGCCAGGTATCCTGTATCGAGCCAGAGGCTGACTGATATATCAGCGCAGGCGCGAGGGCTAATCCATCAGCGCATATGCAGGCCAGCAGCGTTATCCACTCCCGATTACCATCCTGGATGTGAGCCTTGATCTTCCCCTCCTTATATAGCCTCCTGCTAAACACCCGCTTTGAGCGAGTAAGTATTCCTAGCATGCAGCCCTTCTCATCTATATTGTACATATTGCAAGGCTCTATATCGTATTGGCTGAGCTTACTGCGTAGAAGCTCGAAGTAGAGGCTATACTTTGACTGAGAGTCAGCCTAGTGGCGCTCGCGATTGATTCCAGTCGCCCAGCGTGAGACTAGATCAACCTGGTGTCGCTCAATATATCGATCAACCCAGCCTTTTCCAAGCTCTTTTTTCGCGATATCTGAGGCAAAGCGTCGTATCATAGGCCGTGTAGGAGGTAGACCTTGCCTTGTAAGGCGCTCAATATAGCGTAGGAGCTCTAGCTCCTGCTGGGGGTGGAGCGCTTGCTGGTTTTGAGCCTTAGTATCGCGTGAGGCTAAGACGCGTTGGTGCCTCCGCGTGAGTGTAGATCGTACAACACCATAAGTTTGAGCAATTTGCGTGTAGTTAGGCTTTTCTCCAGGTTCCAGCGATTCTATAGCTGCAAGCGCAGCCTCGATTGGCTCCATATTGGGTGAGTTATACGGTGTTGAAGGTGGGGTAGCATTCTGATGGGGTGCGCGTTACGCCGGGCCGCGCGTTACGCCGGGCAGCACGGTACCATATGTCCGTTGTCGACTCCGAAAACAGCACCCAGAAATACCATTGAGATGCAGCATTTCTCCTCATCCGCCAACAGTCCAGACAGCAACAACAGGATACTCCATGCGCCGCAAGAAGGACATCTCGCACCCGAAACTGAGGCGTAGGCAGTCATTCATACGCTGGCGAGGAGTCAAATCGCGAGATCCCAGAGGCTGCGCCTCATTTCGGCGGCGTAGGTGGGTAAGGCCGAGAAGCGTCGTCCGCGTTTTGTCTTGTAACTCCTTACATCTGCAACGCCGAGCGCCTGTCGCATCGGCCGTACTTTTGTCTCTGTATCTTAACAAACGCCGTAGTCTACCATTGATTGTGTACGTCTCATTCGGCCTGTCGGCATGACGTTTGTCCGATCGGTAATATCTATCGCATTTGATGCAGTTCTGGGCTACAAGGGGCCGAACTACAACGGTTTCGGCCGAACCCTAACTCGTACCTCCCTTGGCATTTCACTTATCCTTGGTGCCAACCTCCCAAGGATCTTTCGGTCGCATCAGATAGATGCTTCATAGGCGCTGTGACCTTCCTCTTTTGATAGATCCGCATACGTCAAGACAGCCGAAGAGCTTATTTACCCACAGTGAACACCACATGTACCATGGAACCCGATGACAAGCATGGCTGCTTCTACTATCCTCTCTTTTCTAGGAAGTCTGAGCTCAGCCCTCGCAACAGCTACGGTTCTTGTCTTTCACTTTCTTTTCCAGAAGCAGAGGCACTTTCGTCATGCTCTCATCGTCAATCTTCTTGTAGCAGGTACGCCAGCAGCTTCGCTGTGCTTGAGTCCATTCCGTAGTAAGCGTCTGACACGTCAAGATTTCTTGAACGCCCTCAACAATACCGTTTCTGGCATCTTTGTCCTCGCTCGCCGTGATCACAAACTGCCACCTGGCCCTGCTTGCAATTTCAACGGCTGGTTTGGTCAGATCACCGTGCAGACCGTAGATTTCTCCATTTTAGCGATAGCGATCGTCGTCCTTCTCACCATCAAGAAGACGTATATCGTTGTGCAGCCCAAGGCGTGGAAAGCGGTCGTACTCTGTGTGCTTGTCTGGCTGCCGGGAACTACGACGAGTACGTACAACTGTAACTTCCTCGCAAGATCTTGTTCTGGAGACGCGGTGGAGGCAATACTAGCTGACTGGAATTTTCACTGACTTGGGCAGGTTTCATCGCTCTTAAGTTGTCGTACTATGGCCCTGTCAGTGGCAACTGGTGTTGGGTCAAGCCCTCGTTGCTGCGTGAGCGGTACCTTTTGACACACATCTGGAGGATAGTGATATTTTTTTCCACTATCATCATCTACGTGGTCGTCCACGTATTGCTCTATCGCATTTATGGAACACCGGCCGTCGGCTACGATCCATCGACGGGTTATCAAAGTGGTTCCGGTCTGACAGCTCCAAGTATCTCCCTCCATCACGAGCTCCCTCCCCGACAGGTTTCAGGTGGTGCCGCACTTGTGGGCACTGAGCCGAAAGCTCCACAAGTGATCGAGGCACAGCAGGTCACGCCATCCAGAAGCTTGGAGATGTCGAGAAAGAAAGAAGTCCAGCGCATCTTGCTCCTCAATGGCTACCCCTTTGTCTATATCATCCTTTGGATACCGGGGTTGACGAATCGCCTCATAGAGTCAATAAGGGGATCATCGCCACCTTGGTTAGTTGTCTTGCAGTCGTCGACGCAATACGTAGGCTTGGCCAATGCGCTCATATACGGATGGAAAGAAGACATGTGGCACCAAGCATGTAGCTATAGGAGGAGCAGGAAAGCTGCAAGATATATCCGAACTACAAACTAACAGACCTTGCTTTCATAGTACATAAGAAAATATCTTAAAGCTAGGAGTAGTATACTTGATGTATAAAACTAAGACTAAAGCTTAATTAATGGAAGGAAATACTACTTTTAGATAATACCTCAGCCTTAATAATATTCACAGCTTTCATCCTATAATAGATTACGACTAGCTCAAAGCCTTTCTTTCGAAATATGAGGCCAGTGCTACTGATGACACCGTGCATACAAGAAGTAGACTATAGCAATCGAGAAACCGTGCTTATCTAACCCCATGTCAAGCAAACGCGAAAATCTACGAAGCGATGTTGATTTTAAGGCATCTAAGAATGTCTGGGCGGTGTCTACATTCTTTCGGTATGGGTTCACGCCGTGGATGGCGGCTGTACCGATTTTCCTGTAAGTTTGCCGTAGTGGGAGATGACTGCCGAGAAGAGTTATAATCTTGCAGATGCACAGAATAAACTCTAATTGGAGTGGTTCTGTGCTTGGACCGGCTTTGTCTTTTAGCAAGAGGTAAAATACGATGTTATGAGTTCAAGCAGCCATCCGAAGCGCTGCGAGCCTCCCTGATGACTTCTCCACAACAAACATTGTCGCTGCTAGCCCGACTGCAGCCTGTCTTCAAATGCTCATCCAAGGCCATGAGTCAGGATCATCCTCCGACTGCGGAATAACAGTTGATCGCTGAACGAAGTTTCACGTGGTGATCTTGAAACATGTGACAATCATTGTCAACGCTGGAGCAATTGACAATGCTTGGAATGATGCAGGATGTACACTACTTCGCCGTGCAGCCGACACGGTGAATTGCGACGCAGTCTGGTAACTGTAGTACCTGGGTACTGATGCTCCTTTGGAAGCGGGTCACGCATCAGAATAGCCATGGTAGTCGACGAGATAAGAGGATAAGAAGACAGCGGAGCGCAGAGATGAAGTGAGGAAGAGTCAAGACGACAACGGCAACGAGAATGGTGAGGGAAGTGGCAGGGAGTCTTCCTCGTGATTTGGCGCGCTACAGATTCTGATATCAAAGCTCTAACTGTGGCGTGTGGCGCGCTGCGGGGATGAGCCGTTTCCTCAAGCCGTCCACCATACTCACAGACCTGAACGTATAATGCCTAGCAAGAAGCCAAATCGAGCAATATTGAGGCATCTTCGCCGTTTTCAGGGCGACGAATGACCAGTCTGCATTAGCAAACATTCTGACTGACGCCATGCGCTGTATCTACTTCGTGTTGAGAGCTGCTTCTGCGCTATCCCATAAGTAGTTCTGCTGCTGCACATGCTCGTATGTAAGCCCCTTCAGCTCTGCCCGCTCCGTTCCTCATATGGTAATATGTTTGCTCGCCCTCTATCACAAGCTCACGGCCACCGGCGTTCGAAGTCGCGAATCGCCGATGCCTTCCTACACCCGCCCAATTCCTCTAGTAATGGGCCGTCTCCTCGCGGAAGATGTCGCTGGACTTGTACCTAGGTACCAACCACTAATATCGCCCAGGTGAAGTTCACTACTCGATCGCCACAGTACTGTAGCAAGATCAAAGCGAGATCAGTATGAAATCCCGCCCAAAACTCAAACAAAATCAACATGCACAACTGAAGACAGAGAGAGTCGGGGCGTTTTGATGGTGGCGCTAATCAACGCGATAATCAGCGCGTTAACTCAAGTTGGTTATTTGGAAAGCGACGTTCGCTCCTCTTTTTTTGTGATTAATCATCGTTCAATAGTAAACATTCCGACGCATATGTCCGACTCGAAAACTAGCAAATCCGGCGGACGAGACCACTCGCATGCTTAATGATCAGCTGCTGATTAGGAAGAACGCAGTGAACATATAAGAATGAGGACCGCATCTTCGGCGGTGATAAAGATACCAACTTGACGTCTCGCAGCTTTTCTTAGGTATCGATTGACGCTTCAGATACGTCATTGCCCCAACCATTAGTCCCGTAGGCTTCTTCCATCAGCAAGTAGCAGCAACAGTAACCAGCTGCTGGTAGACCCATTTCCACCGTGACTGCGCATATGGCACCGTCCAAACAATCAGTCCTGATTACAGGGTATGTCTCGACAGAGTACAGGGGCAGAAAAGCTGCAATTGACTAAGCTGCCTGACAATAGATGTACCACAGGAAGCGCCGGCCACGCACTTGCTCGCGAATTTGCCGCTAAAGGCATGCGGGTCTTTGCGACTGCCCGCTCTACGAAGTCTCTGGCTGGACTCAAAGAAAAGGGCGTTGAGGTTCTGACCCTAGATGTCACCAATTCTGAGAGCATTGCCGCTCTCAAGGCAGAGATAGGAATGCGCACAGGAGGCAAGCTGGATATGTTGTTCAACAATGCAGGGATGAGTAGGGAACATCTTCGCCATCTCGACCGGGACTTTGCTTACTGTACGAAGTGTATGAGGCACCTGCAATCGAGGCCGATCCCAAAAGCGTTCACCAGATGTTCAACGCCAACGTCTTCGGCGTCTTCGACATGGTGTCTGCGTTCACACCCCTTCTTCTGGCCGCGGTCTCTGACCCGTCCCGGCCACCGACGATCATCAACACCGCTTCGGTGCTAGCCAAGGTTCCCTACCCATTCTCATCGGCCTACAATGCAAGCAAGGCCGCAATTGCATCCTACTCGGACACGCTACGAGTAGAGCTTGCACCGTTAGGCATCAAAGTAGTGACCCTGTTCATGGGTGTTGTCTCTACAGGCATATCTAGTCCTGAAGCGATTCGGTTCGGTCCAAACAGCATCTACGCTGATGTAGAAGCCGGAGTGAAGAAGAGAAGTCAAGAGCACCAAGTGAATGGAATGAAAGCCGAGCGGTTTGCAAGAGAGGTGGTAGCCGAGCTTGCGAACAAGAAGCGCGGACCCGGACAAGGCGAGCATGTGTGGAAGGGCGCCAACGCTACTCTAATTTGGTTGTTAAGTTTTCTAGGAGGGAAGAAGGTATTCGACAGGTCCAACGAGAAAGAGATCGGATTTGATGAGACAATCAAGAGGGCTGTAGCTAAGAAAGCGCGGGACACGATCCCTAAGTAGGAGTAATGTTAACAAGTTTTATAAAAGGATTTAGAATTATTGACTTCGACCTTTCAGTACAGCTATTGATTGATATGCGTTCGTTGCTAAACTAGAGCATCACTACAGTTGGTATGTATACCTGCACATATGGAAGAATCTAGGCATGACGTTCTCCACATACGCAGTAAAGTTAAGGTACGCGCAAATATCTTTCATAAAAGTCTCGCACTACATCATCTTCCTCGATGCTAGACTCGCAACCGGGACCGTTAAGGTGTCGCAAATGCTCTGCACCACCATATGGCACAAACGGGAATAAAACCCGCATGAGAGGAACCCAAGCCAAAACTAAATTGATCCGAAATGAGCCGGCGACTGAGTATTTGTAGTAGATACCGAATACATGTCGTCACTGCCCTTCTGTTTGCCCTCACGAGTAAGCTAGCCTAACAAATACGCACTACGGTGTATAAAGCTCTCGTTTTTGCTGCAGAACGATTATGAAATACAGATTCACGGTATCCGTGACGTGAACGTTCCACACACAATGCGGCCCGATCTTCGGACTGGCATCAGCTCATGTGCATCCGATGTGAGCGGCCTTCAAACCTAAACCCAATTGGAGCCGAATCCCGTTCGTGAAAAGTAACCCAAATTCGATAGCCTTGCCACTGTGATCTATAATACAGACAAACATCCTGCTCTTGAGCTCCCCACGTTTATGGGCAAGAACACCAACGTTCAAGCGCCACCTCTCTTCCTTAGCGCATGGCTTTGGGGTGAGAAGTCCGCCTGCCACTAGAATCATCCGAGCTTCACATAGTGAAGCAAGCAAGGTAACGGTTCGTCGGTCGAGACGTTAGTCTGTGAGTTCCCTCGTTTAACTCGTGAGTTCATTCGACCACCGATGTGGCGTTGATGAATACCCGAGGATGCAACTAAGATATTGGTTTATGCTATGATTGTAAAGAGGTCTGTCAGTTGAAAGAGGGCATTACCGGAGGTGGAGTTCGATTCCAGTGGGACTGCAGTACCATGTGCAGTGTAGCGGTGCCGTGTATTCTATTTGTTTATGCCCCAAGCAGGTAAAAGCTCTGCAAATAGCGTTCAAGGTGATAGCAAGACTAGTGCATTCAATTTGGAGAGGGAAACGAACTGTTGAAGGATTCGCTTGCATGTTCGTGTCGATGAGAACAGCTGTGCCGTGAAGAGGCAGCCCAATCAGACACCTAGGCGACGGTATCTTTACTAAGGGGTTTTGTAGGCGTAATCGTGTAGCAACAATTCTGTTTGTCCCAATAGTTCTGCTCTTGCACTCCAGAGAGAGCTAAAACCAATCTTAGATGCATGGCAAAACAAGTGGTCATCTCAATTCTCTGTAGATTATTTAGCGTAATGAGGTCCCGTGTTGGCTACGATAGTTTCACTGTTGTTTTGGGCATCTCTCGCGGTACAAGAACCTGGAGCTTTTACTACAGCGGCTCTCAGAAGAATAAGTGGCTTTCAAGTATCTGTAAAATGTTGTCCAGAGCTCGAAAAAGCACGTGTCGGCGCGAATACCATGAGGGAGCATGACCAATGAGCGCGGGCGTCGCGGGCCGCTGCGTGATACAGTATTGGTGTCGACAGCGGAATCAGCCGTAGTACGCTTGCGCAATAGCCTTAAGGCAGTTGGCGATATTTCTCGCGGCGACATTTCTCGGCCGGTGAAGTTCGGCGGCCGAGATCGTCGTCGCGAGAGAGTCGTGTCGCGCCTTGTGTTGATGTTGTTAGCTTACTGTACAGTCGTGGGGGAGGGTCCACGCTGATTTGCTGGACCCTTGTAGTTAAGGCGTTGGTCACGGCGAGCAAATACAATCCACGTGCTATTCCCCTTCACATTCACCTTTGAATCTGCCAACAGCGAACTGGTGGCAGTCGCACCAAGTACGTCGCTTTCTGGCATAGTTGTGTTGAAAACTTGATTGCGACAGTCAAGGCCAACATGGTGACTACTGCATGTGACTGATGTTTGTTATGCATGCGTGTGTTGATGCGGTGTAGATCAGTGGAGTCGGTTTGGTGGAGTTAACAATAGTGTTCCTGCACGTTCGAGGGACCGCATGCCTGTACGCACTTACCCCGCTCGGGTGCAGGATTGCAAGCCTCATCACGGAGCACGATGCGGCATGGTGAAATCGTGCTTCAGAAACTGAATCGCTGCCTACCGTACCGATAACGGGTGTCACGTCTGTCATGGCCATACCCATGCAGGGCTTACGCTTGTAGTGGTCGCCGTGCCTTTTGATGAACCAGTACGTCGCAGAAAATACTGAAAGGACCATAGCGCAAATGTTGAAGCCAGCAGCATAGCTATTGGTGTACCAACGTGGCTTAATTTGCCATTGAATTCCTCCCGATCTTCACAATATTCCAATAGAGACCTCTGCTTGTTTTGAGCAAAGGTTCCGTCAGATCGCTGTGAGATTTATGGAACTGGAAGTAAGAAATATGAAGTTATTCATGGATCTCATTCCTATGTCGTGTATATCTTTGATCGTATCCATGCAATGCGCTTGCTCATGCTCGCTCGTTATGCCCATCATCGTCAATCATAAAACTCAAGAATCGAAAATAGCTCCATATGCTGGGATGCCCCGCCTCTCCATATCAAACACGATTTGCTGGGTGAACCGCTTATTACTAATGACCAGCACCGCCTCAGCACCGCTCTCTTTGTAAAGCCTGTAGGTAAGAAGGCTCATGTCAGGCTTGCCTGACTCTCGCGTGTTGTAAATCACGGCGTTAGGATCGCGCCTGCGCACATCCTCAACGATTGACTTTCCAAATGTTTTTTGGTGGTTTGGTGCTGTCCATAGAATGCGCATTGCGATATTGTGGTAGGGGAAGATTGATAAACACGGTCCAATGCCAGACCCTGTTGCGACAACAACTACGCTTTTGAACAAGGTAGCAATCCGTAGAACACCGCAGGTGGGAATGCCGCGTCTCCAGATATGAGTGGGCGGCTCGTCTATGCAACGGCCAGTGAAGTCACCAGCACGGCTGACGATGACGGAGTATCCTTTTCCATCGCTGTTGAGGTTGTTGCCGAGTCTGTTGGTTATCGTCGCAAATCCATGCCAGTCGCGGAGTGGGCTCTCTGCAAGGCGAACACCTTGGCCAGGCGCGACTTCGGCGTCGAAGTGGAGACGAACAGCATGTGAGGAGAGTACTTCAGATCGAACCGGAACGCGGCGAAGGAATAGCCAGGGGAAGACTATCGCGCATGTAGCCGCCGCAATCAGCCATATGGATGGGTTTCGCAAAAAGGCTTCCGAGGTCGACATGCCAGAGCCGCGGCTCAGGTCTTTGGTTGAGAGTCCAGCGAGTATCCAATATAAGCCAAGGATCATCCAGCCGCCGAAACGATGTAGATTCTCCCAGGAGTCATGGTACTTGTTACGGAGCGTGGGTTGAGAATGGACGGTCATCGACAACAGAAGCGCGAGAATGATGTAGGTGAGAACATTTGGTGCCAGCGACAGCGCGCGCACATCAGCATTCTTTGCTAGATCAATGCTCGTCCCAACAGCGAAGATGATGAACCAAATCACTGCAGCAATGGCGCATCCAACGTGGATACCACCGATATGGTATACGTTCGCGCAGATTCGCCGTATCGTGAGAGGCATCCAGGTGGGTACTGAAGAGAACATTGTAAAGAGTAGGTTGATCACTGGCTCCGATCGTATCAGAATCGATGCGCAGAGGTTGGCCGCCGTAGCTGTGGCGACGTGAGACAGCGGGCACTGTTGACTTTTGATACCCCTGTTCAGTATCCAACAGGCGACCCCAATGTTGACGGCCACGATTGGAATCAAGAACCAGCGGTAAGCGATCATTCCACGGTGACGCAGCCAGTGTCCCTTCGGAGATCCGGTAGGCACTGGCATAACGGCAAGAGTGTCGTCTGGATTCGTACTGACTGTTGACGAGCTCAGATGCTTCGTATGGCAACGTAGGCCTTTTTCGAGATCGACGTCCCGATTTGAGGTGCGCGACGACTCTTGTGTAATGGCAGGTAGCGGCACGACGACTTCTCGTGCAGCGACCACATCATCGAATGCCGAGTCGACTCTCTGGTGGCCCGGCTTCTTGGGTATAACATCGGTGGTGGGAATGCTGGTCTCCGCTGCCAAAGCCTTCAGTCGGACTTTGTCAACCTTACCATTTGCATTCAAAGGTATTGTCTTGACATGGATCCAGCGCTCGGGAACTGAGTAGTAAGGAAGCTGCTTCCGCATGAACGTATCGAGTGCTCTCTCGTCGACGGATTCAGCAGACGTGTAATAGGCGTGGAGAACCCCGTCCATGACGAGCGAGGTGGCACGCACAACGCCATCGAATTGCTCGATGACGGCCGTAACACCTTCAAGTTCGACCCGGAAGCCTTTGATCTTGACCTGATCATCCATTCGACCGAAGGACTCGAGCGATCCGTCGGCTCTCCAGCACACGATATTGCCGAAGTTGTACATAGTCGTGCCATTGTTGGCGAACGGATCAGGCTGGAACTTCTCGGCGCTTGTGAGCGGAAGATTTATATAGCCTTTTGATACTCCTTTGCCGCCGACCCATAGTGTACCTCTCTGACCGACAGGCACGGGCTGGTTGGCCTCGTTAAGAATGTAACAGAGGGTGTTGGGAAGCGGGCGACCAATCGTTAGGGGTTCACCAATGATATGCTTGTGGGCAGAGAATAAAAAGACTTCTGTCGAACCAAGAAGGTTGTAAAAGCAACGGCCACGTGCCCAATCATCAGCGAGCCTACATCTTGAGTCAGCAACAAATCACTTGATTGGAGAGAGTATTACTCACGATTGTGAGCAAGCTTCTCCAGCGACAACTATTGTCTTGATGTTTCGATAGTCTTGTTGTTCGTATTTCGAGAGAATCGATGGCGTGCAAACAAGAGTGTCAATCTGATGACGAATCAGTATACTGTCCTATATCGAAAGGGTTCAAGAGTTTACCTTTCCCAAAGTGGCGTTCCAGTCAGATCCTCGAAGATATAGCGTACCGCCATTGACGAGGGATCCTAGCATCTCCCAAGCGCCTGTTATATCCGTCAGCACCGTATTATATGTTCGACGATTGGCTGATTACCCATTGCAAAGGATATGCTCAGCACCTGGGCAACCTTCGAACCGACGGTGATCCCAAGCCGGCCTGGCTCGAGCAACAGAGCGTTAGTCATTGTACTATGCTTGACATCAACACCTTTGGGTACACCAGTACTTCCTGTATATACATTAGCTCAAATTACACGTACTATCCTAATACGTACCTGATGTGTACATCGCGTAGACACCATCGTTACCGGAGACCTTAATGCAGGGTCTAAGGGGAGAGTAGAAAGCACCCGTGTCCATACCCACTTCAAGTACGATAGCGTCCTTGCGAACGAATTGTCTGACCTTGTCCCAGTACTTCGGCAAGCAGAGGATGAAACGGGACTCTGTGTCCTCGAAGATGTGCTGGAGTGCCTGGTCGGAGGCGACACCACCATCAATGGGTACATACTGGCACCCAGCTTTTAGGATGGCCAGTATGCCGATGAGCATCTCCAAAGAGCGCTGAACTACGATACATACTCGCTGCCTTGGACGTAGACCAGAGTTGATGAGATGATGTGCGAGGCGATTAGCGGCCAGATCCAGTTGGTGGTATGTGATTTTGCGATCGCCATGTACTGCGGCAACGACGATAGGATGGGTATCTACGATGCTCTCGAAAGCCTCATGTACGGTGTCATGAGGTACTGTTAGCCGTGGGCCGCGACCAAATGTAGAGACGAAGGCCTGGTCTTCCGTCGACAACCCAGACATATTGTCAAACCGTGTCCATTTCTCCATGACGCAAAGACAACAATGCGGGGCTATGGCGACAAAGCGAAAGTGTGAAGGGTTGCTTGCAGTAGCACTGCTGCTTCTTTATACAGCGTGCATGCCGAACCGAGACGCTTGGCTTCACACAGCAGTACTACCGTAGTGCGCGGTAGAACAAGGAATACTGCATCCACATCTGCAACGCCACCACATTTGACAGATCGAATAGGCTTCCCCATAAACACTTGATCGGTCCCAAGGTCGATTGACCAGTAGACTATGGACGGATATGTCAGACCCTCGTCTTGGAATCCAACAGCCTGGACATGGCTGGCGTGTCAGTGTACTGCATGCAGACCATCCCATGTCTCAATCCATCAGCAACCCTGCCTCATTAGGACAAGAAAGTCTGCCGGATGAATGACCCACCGATCTTGACATGCGATCTGATGATGTTGAACCAACCTAGGCAGGCTCTGTGCGTAATGTAGTCACATCAGCACTCGTGTTTTTCTTCGTGAAGGGTCAACATTGGTGATGCACGATAAATATGGGGTGACAATGCAGCTGGGTCGCCGATTACGAGTCTGCTTGTCGGACTAGAGCAACGCGGAGTGTCTGATCATGGTATTCAGCACCGAAGATCAGGTCAAGGTCCCCAGGGCCACCAATCGTGCGAGGATGATTGACTCAGGTGGTTACATATCGTGCCGGACGTCTTGTAGAGGCATGACAAGATACGCTGGCGGTGGCATGTTGCACCAATACGGCCACTATGTTGGTGACGTTAGTCGGATTTGTGCATTCAGTCCTCAAACAAGGATGGTCTCTTCCAGGACGGCGGATGTTTATCGATCGTGGCATGGCGGTGGACGGCCCGCGGATCATCTATGCAAGTGCAATTCGAACGAGCATGTCTATGGGTTACTCCAAAGATTGCTTGGTGGGTCGCCAGGCAATTGCCAGAACGGCTGGGGCTTTGAGAGCAGAAACTACTCGCCCGTGAATGAAGCAAACAGGAATTCTGGAGCTTGGGGTCTTTCAACATCGCTTTGCTGTAGGCGTGCTGGCCAGTTTAGATCTTGTTGTGTACCATACGTGCTGTGCCGCGTGCGCGGACAGTGGGGCAGCGCTGGGTTACACCTTAATCGCACATGGTCGCTGCTTGGCAACCGCGAATTATTGCCGCTGGTCGAGAAGCTGTGGGGCATGCGAACGAGTCTTGGATGGGAAGGCGTGCAGGATCGGAGCCACAACAGCGCAGGTCTGTCGCGCGCTGGGTTGTTGAAGCCGCGCTTTCGGAGAAGCTGATTTGCACGCAGACGCAGACCCTTGCAAGCATGCGCATATTACCCACCTACCCACCTCGCTCCCCCACGAACGCCGAACACTTGATCTTCGCACGTCGATCAGATCCTGCCGTCTCGTATGCAGCATCGCCCCCATTGGTGTGCTGAACAATCCGCGTGTCTTGCTGTCTTCTTTGTTCGCGATGGGACATTGGGGAAGCGCAATTGTTCGTGCCAATCCCGATTGGAAGTATCTACCGCAAGGACGGTGGCTGCTTGTCCTTGAAAGCGCCATGTAATCGCTCCGAATGGTATGCACACTAGGAAGCTCTAGCCCGTAGGACCGCTCGATCGCTTGGCCCAGGTGGGAAAGACTCTGTTGCGTTGTCGACGCAGGTCGAGTACGAGGTTGGAATTATCGATAAGTCGTTTGTCTTTTACCGTCCTGGACCGAGCCGCAGACGCGAGTGTAATGGCGCCAGTCGATGTCACTCGTGGCGCAGACTACCTAGTGGCCCGAAACGCTGCAAAAGCTGACCGCTTCTTCTTCCGAGCGCGCGATCTGAATTGCACATTCCGCCCTGCAGAGGCTTGCGCAGGCATTTGTGCCGAGGTGGACCGGTTCGACAGCCACGTGTGAGCAGTGTCAATCGGTGTCGCCAAAGGTTGCACGCGCAACGCAGGTACGTGCTCCACGATCTGCCATTCCCAGCCACTATCGCCTGCCAAATGTCCAGCATCTAGACATATTCGGAGATCGAACAAAGAGAAGAGGAAACCCCTGGCATGGTTGGACAAGCACAAAGGTCAGGACGGCGATGTGCTGAGATTGACGAATAGGTTGAAAACCCCAACGACACAAGTGGCGGCGCAGCTGGCATGGATTCGACGACGTCCACCTCAGCGGCGAGGTAAGCGCCACACGGGAGGTCGTCCGTTGACGCCGAAGCATTCCCTGAAGTCTAGGAGAGGCGAGGTTGGGAGCCACGCGGCGTGCGCGGAGCAAGGTGACACCTGGTGTTGACTGTTGCGATGATGACGGTGTTGTTGGCTCCGTGAGGTGTGAGTTTACCCCTCCAAAATACGCACCACGTGGCTGCACCTTCAGAGATGGAAAGAGCCCTCAACCAGGTCCTGCTATCATCATGAGATCAGCAATTAGATATCCCATCACTCGTCTCCAGTGCAGGATCACTGTTTCCAAATTCTGAAGGCTGTAGGTTGTATCGACACTATACGATACTTGGAGCTTACTTGCAGCATGAACACCTGATGAGTAGCACTCTTCACAGCCTATATCGCGAAGAGAAGAAGGGAGTATGGGAACACTATAAAATCATTCAAGCTTGCTCATCCGAGGCATCTCCTACGGCCGCCAGGCGTTCGCGATGATTGCTACCTATGGTTTGCATCAATTTCAGATTTCAGCTTTGGAGCATCGGATCTGGAGGACGACTAACCTCGCCGTCCAGAATCCAAAGGACGATCTGAAGGATGAGCAATCGCCTTGGCGACGATACGCGACAGCGCCAACATGATTCCACCTGGTTCCTTGCAACTGGAGCTATTGGAGGCTGCGGCACAGTCAGAGGATTGCGAAGGATGCAAGGCTAACCCACGTTTGTGTGCTGTTCCGGAGAACTTTACTAATCGGTTGAATCTCCATTGAACCTGCAGTAGGGCATACTTTTTTGGACAAGGGTGCAATCAGGTACACAGCTGGTGCAGAGAAGAAGAGTTGAATGATTTTCAAGGTTTGATGGTACAGAGACTTGTGCGTAACCAAGTGCATCTGTTTGCAACATCCCACATACAGGACTGCCATTGGGTTGGCATCATGGATTTCAACTTCTCTGGGCGAAATTGCTGGTCGAAACTAGTCATCTCAGCCGCAGACTGGGCGCGAAGAGCACGGTCATCCAGGTTTTGGCGCATGTACAATAACCCCAAAGAATAACCAGGGCTTGTAGAGCTGAGTGGACTATCGTCAGCGCGATGTTTCCGGCGAATCTGTTCGGGTTGAAGATCGTCACCGCACAGCGGCATTATACCTGTTCTGCCTCGATGAGGACTATTGTGATAAGTTTTCTTTGACTCCTCTATAGCGTGCAGCCCTTCATTGGTTCCCCAGATCATCATTCTTCGGGAAGCAACGTGCTCAAACTGCCATGTTGATGTAGCCGTAGTCCATGTAGTTTAGGGTCTCGACACTCATTGGGTACGGGGGTAAATAAGCTAGGAACGCATCTCCATCTTGGAAGGTCAAGGTCCCCACATGACTCTTGAGCGCCGCAGCATTGAGACGACGGTCTTCCCAGCTTGTGCTCGGTATTTACCATAATTTCTCTCTGGTGACAGGCGCATCGCTCGCGCTGGTGTCACAAAGGCAAAGCTGCCGCCGCAACGAGAGTAATGCAATAGTCAAACCCCAAAGATAGTTGACGAAAGCATGCTACCGTGTCCGTGCGCGCAACGACCGGAGTCGCGCAACGACCGATCCCTCAAATCTGCCCCAAACTTCAACGCGTCACAACTTAACGACCATAGCAGCTATTGACAAAGCGCTTAAAGCGATTGCTGCGCGCAATCTAGAAGAAAAACTTGTGTATTAAACTTATGCAGATTAACATAACGTTAATCGTACTACGTTGATGCAGAGGCACAAGCAGATTCAGGTGGCCTAGGGAGTTAAGGACGTTAATTAACAACAACTTAACCCACAACAGGAATTAGAGCTCGTTAAGTATATAGGAGAGTTAACAACTCGCTGGATCCCTCCTACGCGAGAGATAATACGTAACTTTGCCTCACTAATAGCCCAAAATCTAGTCAGCGATAGCTAGGTTACTTACTTCATTAACAAGTATTTAATCGAGCTTATATCTAAGTACTTAACAGGGATGGACGCTAAACGTCACAACGCTAACTTATATAGCAAATACAAGCTGTATTTTGACCTGCTACGCCTTAAAATTAAAGAGTACTCTATTAACGCTTATCACACATACAATATAGATGAAAAGGGGTTTATAATTAGAGCTACTACAAGGACAAAACACGTGTTTAGTAGGCGTATGTGGGAGAAGAAAGAGGTCACTACATCACTTTTAGATAGTAATTAAGCTTAGATAACGCTGCTGGCTTGTGTGTGTGGGGATGGGACAGCGTTGCCGCCTGGGCTCGTATATTAGTCAGCCAACAACACCATACAAGAGAGCTAGGTGGAGGCAATTAAGTCAGGGGAACACTCTGTTTTAGTGACGTTGTCGCTAACAGGGTGGACAAACAACAATATAGGCCTTGCCTGGCTTGAACAGGTGTTTGATCGCTTCACTAAGGAGAAGGCTAGGCGTTAATGGCGGCTCCTGATTGTTAACGGCTATGGATCCTATCTATCTAAGGATTTTATTAACTATTGTGACAAAAACAGGATACTCCTAGCTGTATTTCCTCCACATTTAACTCATACTCTCCAGCCACTTAACGTAGTGCTGTTCAAGCCTCTCTCCACAGCATACTCAAAAGAGCTTACCACGTACCTTCACAATAGCTAGGGGCTATCTATTGTTAAGAAGAGCGACTTCTTTCATCTGTTCTAGAAAGCCTAGGTTAATATTATGACCCCTGAGTTAATACTTAAGTCTTTTGAGGCAACGGGTATCTCACCCCTCTAACCCCTACTAAACACTAATCTTTTAATTTTTAGGTTTCCTTTATAGAAGCCCTAAAAATCCTAGTAACTAATCTAGCTTACTGCGGCCACTCTAGGAGTACCTCTAGCGTCTGCCTAGGCCCCCCGCGCGACGCGCAAGGGAGCTTAATAGGATGGCAGAGCCTCCCCCTTCCCATCATACGGGGTCCCCAGACCCTGAGTCCCCTCAGCAGCTTGATACCCGCGCCTCAAGACGGCTTCAGAGGGATGTGCATCACCAGGCACCCCCGCTGAGCCGCCAGAACCCCGGTGGGGGCGCTCCTAAACCTTAAGTCTCTGATGCTGTCCAACGCCACATCACCGAGACTCAGCAGATCACCCAGCTATGGAACACCATCACCGCTGCCTTCGCAGCGGCCGTAGATTAACACGCGCAGAGCTACACTAACCCCAAAGAAGCTAGGGTCGCAGAGGCGCTGCAGCAGAAAGTCATCCACGCCCTGACCTCTCTCTCTCCAAGCAACTCTCCTAGCAGCTCCTGCTGGAGCAGCGACGCCGGCTACAACAACCCCAGGAGCCAGGACTCAGGTCGACGCTCCTGGGCGGACGTAGCCAGAGACCCCCAAATATCAGATAGGGGTGCCAGCCGGCCCCTGATCCCTACTAGATCGCGGCCTGCCCTAGCAGCTAAGCCAAAAGAAGACAGTCAAATCTTCATTACTATCTCCAACCCAGCAATGCGACTGCAACAACCCTTGCCTTTCGCAGTACGGCAGGCAATCTGTAAGAGCATAGGCGGAATCACCCTTAAAGACGTACCTAGTGCGTCACCTATTAACACAGGCTGGGCAATTACCCCAGCCAACTAGACCGTCCGGGAGCGACTGCTGTCCCTAGAGAACCGGGAACTTCTAATACAAGCCCTAGACGGAGATGCTGTTAGAACCCTAGAGCGCTGGATCAACTATGCGGTACAAGGGGTGCCCAGCTCCTTCCGGACCCTCAACGGCACTGAAATACCTACCACCACCCAGCTAGTGGAAGAAGAGGTCTGCTCACAAACAGGCAAGCAGCCCCTCAGCTGTAGAACCTCACGGCACGGGCCGAACCAGAATGGCCTCACTACCTAGATTGTCTTATATAAGGAGCTAGTCTGCTTGTTTTAGCTCTTTAGCACTAGCTAGTTTTTAAAGGAAATCTACAAGCATCTAGCCATACAGCGACATGACCTAGGCTGCTAGGGATATTGTAATGCTGCCCGCTGCACCTAAGCAGCCCGCTGTGTGCAATGCGGTGATCGTACGGACCGACACTAAGGACAATATGGGGAGAGCTGCCCTCACAAAGCTATGTGTGCCAACTGTCACGGCCCTCACCCAGCTAGCCACTCTAACTGCCCTGCAGCCCCACGCAGGGTTCATGGACACGTTAGCAAGCCCACGAAGACTGAGCTCAAAGCCATTCGGCGTGCCGGTAAGATAGCACAGCAGCACCTCTACAGAACAGTCGAAGAGACCCTTAGACACGCCCTATCTCAGACTGAGGCTTCCCGACCGGAGGCCCCTCAGGAGCTAACCCCATCCCACTCTACTACTCAGGAAAACGCAGTATAAGAAAACAGCAGGACCAGGCGCACTAGAGCGATTAGTTCCACCCACGCATCCTCATCTGCTACCAGCGGAGAGAAGAGACCAAGACGGGCAGCCACAGGCCGTGGAAACCTCAACGTACGACAACTGTCTGCCAACAGCCTGCACCTGCGACCGACTATCTACACTAATCCGTCTACTTCAGAGAGAGAAGACGCCAGCATGAGTGATAACCCACCATTGACATGTTAGAACACCCTTATAGCACCCCAGCCTATCACAGGCAACAACAGCCCAGCCTATCAAGCAAAGAGCTACAAGTATGCTAGGCAAATGTTGGCAGGAGCTCTCCATGTTACATCACAATACTAGAAGTGGCTTTCTAGAAGAACATAGACGTTGTATGCGTCTAAGAGCCCTTTACGTGTGCTAACTTAAGGACCTCTACCCACCCTAGCTATAGACACCTTGCGCCGATCAGCACCTGGGACACTCCCAGCGCACCAGGCTCAGCCCGCCTAAGGGTAATGACGTATATCCGCAAAGGGCACCACGTGAAACTGCAGACTAGAGAGAGTCTTAACTATTAAGACCTGCTATAGACTGTTGTGAACGGAGTGGCCATACTTAACTACTACAGACAGCCACTTACCCCTAACGTACTGCAATACGTCACGCACCTTGCGCCTCCCCAACAATGCCTTGTTAGGGGAGACTTTAACGTCAGGCACGAATCCTTTGAACCAAATGTCACCATAGCCCACAGGGGCATAGAGCTCGCAAATTGGGCTGCTGCCGCCTCTATAGACTATATCGGCGTGCTAGGGCAGCTAACACACTGTGCTGGCTATGTTATTAATTTGACCTTCTCTAACGTCCTATTCGCCCAGTCTGCTGTAGACGCCAGCATGCACAGCGGATTAGACCACAAGATAATAGTGACCTCTATCCCCACTCGGACATCAGGCGCTTCACACCTAGAACAGTACCACTACAGAGTCCCAGAGGCGAGCCTCCTGAAGTTTACTAGGCTAATAGAGATGGGCGCGCATAGCATCCCAGACCCGCTTGCGGCACAGGATGCCGCACAGCTTGACAATTGCGTGACGCTGCTAACAGAGACAATGCAGCACTCTGTGCAAACCGCAGGCAAGCCTAACCGCAAAGAAGGACGCGCTGCGCTATAGTAGACCACAGAGTGCAAGACTGCCTATTAAGCCTACAAGCACGCTAGACAGCTATGCTCTGGCATTCTCCTATCGCAAGAAACGCAAGCCTTTAAGACTGTAGTTAGACAGGCTAAGAGGTAATACTAGAGGCATGTTATTAACAACGCGAAAGATAGCAAAGACCTCTTTAAGGTTATTGCCTAGCACAAACTTACGCTAGTAAACTAGGACACTCCTCTAATAGTCGACAAGACGCTTATTACTGATCTGCTAGAGAAGGCAGAGGCGCTTTAACAGGAAGTGCTCAACCGGTACACTGCAGAAGACGACCTCAGACACTGTCCGGAGCAGGAAGTTGCAGCCACCCTCCCGTGGAGTACGTACATCTCACTAGAGGAAGCTGAACGAAATACAATAGGGGTCTCTAGCACCTCGCCAGGTACTGACCGCTCTACCGTACGCCTACTCCGCGCCTGCTAGGCTCAGATTAGAGAGCTCATACGAAGGATCTTCCAGCGGTGCCTTAAACTTAACCACTTCCTAGCACAATAGAAGCTTGCAGAGGTGGCGATAATACTAAAGGCAGGGAAGACAGACTAGACGTCGCCCCAATCCTGGCGACCTATCGCACTCCTCTCCTGTATCAGAAAAGGACTCGAACGAACAGTAGCAAGAAGGATTGCGTGGACAGCTATGACCCATAAGGTCCTTAGCCCCTAGCATAGGGGAGCCCTCCTAAAACGCTCTGTAGCTAACTTAACCGCAGCGTTTGTCTACAACACTAAAGCCGCGTAGGCGCTTAATTAACACGTTACTATAGTCACCCTAGACGTGCAAGGAGCTTTTAACGCTCTCCTTAAGAATCGCCTGCTACACTAAATAGCTAAACAGGGATAGCTGCAAGGGACTATCCTCTTTGTAGACTTATTCCTCACAGATTAAAGGGTACAAGTCCGCCTTAGCTAGGTTATCACGCCTAGCTACCTAGTCGCCTGTGGCATGCCCTAAGGCTCACTGCTCTCCCTAGTTCTGTACACACTATATCTAGCAGAGCTGCTTTCTATAGACACTAAACAGAGGTTTAGATATGCAGACAACATATGCCTATACTAAGCCTTGCACTTAATAGAGACTAACGTTAAGCTCCTTGCGGCAGATCTAAGGCACATTAGAGCTTAGGGCGCTGCTAATAAAGTTATCTTTGCTCTAGAGAAGTAGGAAATGATACACCTAACTAGACAGCAGAGCAGCTATGCCCTGCCCTGTGTAGTAGACGAGCAGCTCACTATCTACCCTATCCCTCTAGGTGGAGAACACAGTCAGCCTGCCCTGCGCTAGCTAGGCGTGTGGTTTAACTGCAGACTTACCTTTAGACAGTATGTAGCAACGCGCACTGCAAAAGCTGCTAAGGTAGCCTAACATATCTGCAGTCTTACAAAGACCACGTGTAGACTACTAGCTAGCTCCCTGCGTAAGGCTACTATTACCTGTGTGTACCTGTCCCTCCTATATGGCGCTAAGTGTTAGTATAGAGGCCGCACTAAACTGCCTTACTTACTTAAACCTAGCTAGCTATTAGAGGTCAGCGCCTACATAGGATGGCACGTAGCCGCTATTAACAAGATACTCGCTATAGCCGCAAGAGGCATCCTACTAGTGTGGAGAACGACCCCTACAGCTACGCTCTTCTAAGACGCTAGACTGCCGTCTGTAGCAGTAGCGCTAGAGGAAGTTAAACTCTAATTTGCAGCCTATCTACGCACTGTAGACGCAGAACACCCTCTAGCTAGCCGTACTGCCATCCCTAAGGTGAACAGAGGCAAGGGAGCAGGTTAACCTTAGCAAGTCTAGACTAGAGTCTAGCACATAGGGTCTCTTCTGCTAGAAACCCCAAGGACGACACTAACAGTCCCTTACTACTTGCCTAGCTGCTAAGCTAAGCTAACGCTTAGCATAGACAAGAAGGCTGCAGCTATAGCCTTTAAGGAATAGTGGGCTTAGCTCCCGCCCTTAGACGTTACTATCTTCTTAGATAGCTCTAAGCAGTACACAAAGGAAGGGGGGAAGAGGGTTACGTACGGCTTTGCAGTGTATTAGAACAGAGAGCAGCTACAGAGCGGCTACAGATTACTCTATCTAACATCACACGTCCTTAACGCTAAGGCAGTAGGAGCATGGAGAGGCCTCTAGTATACCGTGCGGCAACTAGATCTCAGCATTTAGCGGATCTAGCTGTGCATTAACAGCACCTTAGTGATCTAGTGCCTTAGGGGCGCTGCCCCTCCCACCTCACAGTAGGCATTTATAGAGTGCTACGGCGCAATAGAGACCTACAACGTCTCTATTAAGTGGGCCCCTAGACACTAGGGTATTAAAGGCAATAAGACAGCTAACAGGCTAGCTAATCTAGAAGCCTAACACCTATCGCCCCTAACTAGCAAGGCCGCTATGCCTACACTATTAGGCATTAAGTTAGTTGCACGCAACGCACTGCGCAGCACACAACAGACCTAGTAGTTAGATAAGAAGACTAAACTCTTAAAATAGTATAAGCAATAGGACTTAGACTACGCGCCCTGCCGCAGACTAAGAGAGCTAGACCTACTAAGAGCCACACTAGCTAGACTCCTCTCTATCTAATCTATGCATAGGGACTTTGCCTAGTACTATTAGAAGTTCTATTATAAGGACGTAAACCTTACCTGCTTATGCAGACGCAATAAGACGCTAGAGCACCTTGTGCTATGCTACAAGACCTAGGGGGCCTTTAGCTAATAGCCACTCTGACCACCTATACCCCCCTCTAGCCGGGCGGACAGCCTTGCCTACATCGCAGCACTAACAAGGGATCTAGAGGCTTTTAAAGCTTTTGCTTAGCTCACGCAGTACTACACTAAGATCTGCCCTTAGTAGCCTTCCCTACCCTATAGTAGCATGGCGGTGAAGGAAGCTATCTTACTAGGCTTAAGGGCAGCACCTAACAACACTAGGCGCAACAGTACAATAGCTACAACACTCCTACCCTTTTACCCCTATCCTTACTCTCTCCCTCCTATTATCTTTCTCTTTTCTTCTTATATAGCATGTAGATGCCTCTAAATGTAAGAGACTTTCTCTAATGTATATACACGGCTTAGTCTCCCTAACTAGAAAGGGAGCTGTAGTTTAAAACAGTAGCAATACTTACGCAGGCAAGAAATGCTTTCTAAGGTAGTGTGTTAGCACTGTAATTCTATAGCTTAGCATGTCATACATGCCCTTTAGGAGGCGAGATAGTGGACTTAATCCTTATCACTAGACGTAAAATAAATACTAACTAACTAACTAACCCCTTTAGCCTAACGTCATCCTCCAACGCTTCGCTAAGGATACCCCTAAGGCCTCTAACGGCAGCACAAGCTCTTCTTTAGTATATTCTGGCAAGGACTGGCTTAAAATTAAGACTCTATTGCGGAAAGTTGCAAAGGATAAGAGCAGTAAGGAGCTAAGGAAGATTAGCTAATTACTCTACCACATCTTAGTTTAGAATTAGCTCCTCCACCATGAGATAGTAGGCCTTAAGGAGGTGCTTAAGACTTAGAAGAAGCACAAGAATAAGAGCAAAGCTCTTGAGTTCCAGGCTCGCAAGGAGTATCATGGTGGAGCTGAGTTCTACTCTCCTCATAGAGTAGAGAAAGCACGAGCTGATGAGAGGACAAAACAACAGAATCAGGAGGCAGAAGAACTTAGAAAAGCTGAGATGTTAAAGCTTAAGCAGGCTAATAAGCTGTACAATGAGAAGATTGCTGAGGAGAGGCGTGAACAGCGGGCAAGAGAGAAGGAGGAACGTGAGCGACTCAGAGCTAAGAAGGCTAAGGAAGCAGCTGAACGCAAAGCTCAAAGAGAGCGTGATAAGCAAGCTCGCGACTCTCAAAAAGCTATACAATTATCCCAAAGAGGCAAGCGAAAGGTATCACAGTCTGCAGCACCAAGAAAGAAGCAGAAATGTGGTGCAGTAGCTGCGCAGCCAAGTATTGTTGCTGCAGAGCCTCCTGCAGCACCTCGCACCCACACTACGCGCAGCGGCAGAACAGCAACTCTATATAATTAGATTATATGAGAGAATATTGTCCCATAGGCCTATAGAACAATACACCAGAAAATCTCATGATACTAGCTATTGTACGTGGCTCTATAACCTCATTTCTGCAGGTGCCTATTGAGGTGGTTCGGCGCATTGCGCGCACGGACACGGTATCGCTTCGGGCAAGGAACTTTCTTCAGTGCGATTGCATACTGACTGAACCACATCGCAGCTCGCAGCGCGCAGCGCTAAAACGTGTTAGTCGTCTTTGATCCCCAATCAAGCCTTTGCTAGAGACCTTACCGTCACTGCCGAGTGTGAACACACAGCTATCAGCTTGCAATAATATAGACGCGCTATGTTGTGGCCAGTAAGCAACAGCTCGATCACCGCCCTTTGTGCAGCTCAACTGACGTCGTACGTCGGACTGGCTGTGCTACTGATTGGCTGAACGCTGCACAGCCACACAGATACGAGCTAAATTTGCTCTCGCAGCCTTGCGCTAGCCGGTCGCGCCGTTAGGCGCATCACTGGGACGAGAGGCGGGAAGTTCACATTTCCCCTTAAGAAAGTCGGTTGGACAGGGCTTATAGAATTCACTCTTGAATCTCGACCAATTGCTGCCTGGGGAGAACCTTGATCATTAAATCGCTGCCGCAGCAAGCTGTTGCGGCAGCAAGTTCAGATCTTTGTGGCGTTCATTTTCCGAGGTCCTTCGCCACACACCAGCTCGATTGCTTCTACAATACTGTGTCCCAAGGACCTGCACCTTTCTCAAACATCGTCAAGTTTGCAAGCATGGATTTCTCCCGGCTGCAAAGCTTGCAGTACGACCTGAACGCTACAACTACCACAGCTGCAAATCTACCATCGACGCTTCTTGAGCTCGTGGTCCCCGGCTACAGCACCGTTTCTCAGTTGGCATTTCGACTGTTCGGTATCGATATCGGGGTGCTCGTCGCCGGGTGGGCACTGATCTTCGGTTGTCACACGGCATGGCGGTACCTCTACGACTTGATACAGGGGTACTTTGACGAGTACTACACTTCCTCCATCCAAGTCGACGATGATGATGGTCTCTTTGACGATGTCAAGGCTTGGCTCTCTGAACAGCAAAACAAAAAGTCCAGTAGGAAGCTGAAAGCAGTCACTGACTACGAGGACAACAAGAAAGACGACAATGTGCACGACGAGCAAGGTATCTACAAATACGAGGTTCCCATGCCTCGATATGAACCAAGTTATGGCAGCGACGATTTTTTCCACAGTGGACGGCGTTTCAAAGTCGTTCGTTCGAGCGTCAAAGACGAAGGCGGCTCCTACATGAAGGAGACGTTGGAAATCTTCTGTTACGCTCGAACAGCACAGCCAGTCAAGGATCTTCTTGCTCACATAAGACAGTGGAAAATCAAGCAAGAGACTGCCATGACCAGTGTCTACCGTTCACTAAACAGTGGCGGCCGCTACTGGAGTCGACAGTCATGTCGTCCTTCACGTCCACTTCATACAGTGTCTCTTGACCAGCAACAGAAAGACGACATTGTCGAAGATATCAATGAATACCTCCACCCTGCGACAGCTCGATGGTATGCAGCACGCGGTATTCCCCACCGTCGCGGATACCTGTTTCACGGCCCTCCCGGAACTGGCAAGAGCTCACTCTCGTTTGCACTTGCCGGAGTGTTTGGGCTGGAAGTCTACTGCATTTCGCTTAATGATAAAGACCTCACAGAGTCCGATCTCTGCCAGCTCTTTGACACCCTTCCTGACCGCTGCATTGTTTTGCTCGAAGACATCGACAGCGCTGGTCTCAAACGTGAGGAGGAAACCGTCCTAGTCGAAGCCCTCGAAAATGGCGATTCGAGCCCGAAGCCCGTGAAAGATGCCACCAAGCCTGTGGAGACCAAGACAGATACCTCTGCCGGATCGATCAGTCTGAGTGCTCTGCTGAATGTCATTGACGGTGCTGCATCGCACGAGGGACACGTTCTGATCATGACCACCAACACGCCAGAACAGCTAGATGCTGCGTTGATCAGGCCTGGTCGCGTTGATCTTCAAGTTGCATTTACACTTGCCACGCAGGACCAGATCCGCGAGACCTTCATGCGCATGTACAGTCAAACGGCGGAGGAGCAAACTACAGGTGGACGTCTGCCAAGTAGCAAAGCACGACCTGTTTCGAAGATCACGGATCCCCAGAAGCTCGGAGAGATGGCCACAAACTTCTCCAGACAGCTGCCTGCAGACAAATTCTCTCCTGCAGAGATCCAGGGATACCTCCTGATGAGGAAGAAGGACCCGCAGCGGGCGCTTAACGATCTGGATAAATGGAGAGATGAGATGCTAGAATCAAAGAAGAAAGGCAAGAAGCTCGTAGGCGCGCAATAGATAGTTACGGACTAGGAATGAATAACATGCAGAACGAAGACTCTCGAGACCATTTTTAAAGATACGAAATCGCAGACTTCGGGGCAAACGCTCCTGCTGCCAGGAAAGAACGCGGTCAGTCGCAGAGCTGGCAGATAAGGAAGATCTGTAGGTGAACACTTTCAAGTAGCCGGCTCGGCTACATTTCAAACGGCTGTGCCCGGTGATGTCGGACTTGACACGGACGTGCCGGACATCCTCCGTCAGCCAATTGCCAAACACGCTCCCCGCCCTCGCGCGCCCTTCCCGTCATCTCAGCTGCGCGGATTCTTGGTAAAAATACCATATATGGACTTGTTAAGTCTGGTTCTGGAGTGCCTCGCAACATGTGGAGGCCTGAACACTCTTCAGCTGAACGGCTTATAAGAAGTCAGACCGCACGACGGTCTTGAGATCGAGGCCAGCACAACTCACATGTCCAGACTTTCATTTTATAATCCTAAGTTCCAATCACGAGCTCTTCACAAATTCAACATGCCACCTTTCAAACTCTACGGTGCTCGTGGCTCCACCAACACTGATCGTGTCCGTTTGACGCTTGCCGAGGGGGGGTTCACGGACTACGAACTCATACTTTTCGACCTTTTCAAAGGTGAACAAAAGGTCAGATAAGCGGCTTTAGCGACATAGTTACATCATCACTTACCGTGTCCCAGTCTGAAGAGCACAGCAAACGTCATCCGTGGGGCAAAGTACCAGTTGTTGTGTTTCAGACTGGATTTACACTGCACGAAAGCCGTGTAATTTGCGCCTACCTTGCAAAGAAGTACAACTTCCCACTCTTGCCTCCAAGTTCCGATGACGAGGCCACTGCGATTTCCAACCAAGCGCAGGCCGTCGAGATGTCCTACTTTGCAGAGCCGGCCGGTCGACTCACTTTCGAGAAGTTCGTCAAGACCAAGTTACGCCTACCTCCTAACTATGCTGTGGTCACGGAGGCACTGAAGTCGCTCGAGACATTCTTTGATGTAGCTGAACAGGCCCTGCAATGACAAGACTTCATGGCAGGGGACGATTTCACCCTCGTGGACATCTTCTACATCCCGCTAGTTCAAAGGCTATTTGTAATTGGTCATGGTGACTTGGTGTCTCGTCGCGAAGCCGTAAGTGGTTGGTGGGAACGTTGCATGAGCAGGTCTGCTATCAGCAAGTTGGTCCAAGGTGACAGGACAGAGGGAGCTACAGGCGGCCAGTAAGTCTGGAACGTTCGAGACATTGAAGTATTTGTTCTGGGTTGTAGATTATCGTTTCGGTGGTTACGTTTAATACCGCCAGGGACCTTTCAACTCACACGCAAACCGTATGAGATACCTGGGTAGGAAATCACGGGTCTCTGGATGGATTTCTTACAGAAATGGTTACCAATGGAGGGGACTCTGTAGAATGGAACGCGCATAGGTGTAGACTATGTAGCTAGAAGATGAAGTCGTAGATTTGGTTTAGAACCTCTTATCCTCAATGAACAGCTGGTAACGCTAAAGATTTCAACTAGGCTTATCACTCAGTAGTCTACAGAATAGGAATGGTGCATTTTGAACAGTGTTTGCGCCAGCGTGAGGCGCCTCGCAAGCACATCTTGCGTGTGTTGACAGTCCGAGCGAGTCAAGCATTCAGATACACTGCTCGGACTGGTAAAGACGGCGGTGTCAACTGATCACATTTTCGAAGTCAGTTGCACGGCACGAATTCTGGGCGGTGCTGCGGTTCAACAGTTGCAGGATGGGGGGATCTGAGGGTCTCCGCTTTCGTGTATGGTGAGGTCCTTGGTTTGCAGTGAAGGCGAGATAGGCTCCAAGGACCCAATAGCATTGTCGTATGGCTGGCTCGGCGATGTCGCTGTGGAATAACACCAGTGCATATCCATCCATAATCTTCATGCTACAAGCTCGAAAACTGTCCGCCGGTAAAGACCTGACATACAGAACAGAAGCACTTGAAATGGGTTGTCGGCAGTACACAGACCACTATCGTGTGGAGCAATGTATACATCCGCATTCAGCTACACATCTCGATCAGCCAGCGCTGATACTAGTAATACCCGCAAAACTCACTCATTTATCCAGTCCAGCTAGCGCTCGGACCATGTATGCACACTACCAAAATTCGAAGCGACAACGCGTCGCGATCGCTCCAGAGCATATCCATTCAGCATACGTCGAACATCTACGGAAGCACATATCCTCCGTCAATCAAGTAGTCACTCCCGGTGACGTAACTTGACGCGTCGCTTGCCAGGAACAGGAACACCCCCTTGATCTCCCTCACATCGCCCTGCCGCCCCAGAGGAATCATCCTGAGTCCTTCTGTAATGACCTTTGGCCCGGCACCCATCTTGGTATCAAAGAAGCCTGGGCTCACGATGTTAACACGCGCAAAGTCTCTCCATTCCCGTGCCAAGCTCTTGCCCATGTGCGTAATGAAAGCCTTGCTGCCATTGTAGATAGGTTGGTCAACGGGGACGTTGACAATGTGACTCGAAATAGACCCGGTGAGAATGAGGTTGCCGAAACCCTGCTTTTTGAAGATTTGACCAGCGTACTTGGCGCAATAGACAGGGCCATCGACATTGACGGCCATTAAATTACGGTACGCGTCCAGAGACTGCTCGAGAAGGGGTTGCGAGTCGCCCGTCCCTGCGTTGGCGACGAAAACATCGACCTTGCCGAACTCGGCGACGACGTTGTCGAGATTAGACTTCACGGCCTCTGGATCTGTAATGTTGACGCTGTAGGCTTTTGTTTTGACGGAATGCGTCTTTGCAAGACGCTCTGCGCGTCTCTCCGCTTCCGGATTGCTGTACTTGTCAGCATGCATTGGACATGTAGTTGGGATGGTATTGAATACGCACGAGTTGTACCACAGCGCAACATCTCCACCGGCCTCTGCAATAGCATCAGCAACTGCACCGCCGATGCCCTCCGCAGCTCCTGTAACGATCACGACCTTGCCCTTCATGCTGAATTGATCCAAGACGTTCGATGGGCCTTCAGGTACCGGCTTAGGGAAGCCGGTACGTGGCGTCTGGCATTCTTCGATTGACATAGACATGTTTGCGGTGATAAAAGGTTCAACGAGGAAGACGACTTTGGCTTGATACAATTGCAACAGCTGAGGGCTGTTATGTACTTGAATGCCTTGGAAGTGCAGGGAAAGTGCAGCGAGCTCGGGTTCTTGAAGTCCAAGACATGAGGCTCTTAAGGATATAGCCAGCCCCGCGGGTCGGCGACGTCACCGACACGATGCTCGCTTGGTGTTGCGGGCGGTTGTCGCCCGATGATGGCGGGGCGAGTGCCGTTTCGAGGGTTGAGGTGGGGTGGTGTGGGGTGTTCGGCTCACCTTCCAGTTCTGCCATTCGCCCGATCTCCATCAGTCGTGTCTGCATGAGTACCTCTTCTCGATAATGGTCTCTTTGGTCAAAGACACTTCTTCTGCTGGTGAATGCTGTTTCAATACGACTTGTGGAATGGAAATCGCAGCTTTTGCTATTCAACATCGTCGCCAAGCAGGCCTGCAAATAGAGGGGGACCGGTTGTAACATGTAGGATCGAGGCCATAGAAGCATAAGGGAACTTGTAGCCGCATCAGCGTCGTTACCAGGAAGATGAAGGTTCATAATGGGTTGATGTATGAATTATCGACTGTATGCGTCCTTCCATCTCAATCGTTCTTGTTTCTCTCTTTTTCTGCCTCTATTTCTCGCCGGCTATTACCATTACCGTTCATGCTGCTCTCTTCACTCCCTGCGCTCTCCTCGTCTCTCTTCTTATCTTGTTGAATATCCGGTGCGGGAGCAAACTTACTCTTCGCCCTGATCTTCTTGCCATACAGGTAGAAGAATATCGGCATCGGCGCCAGCACAACTGCCACACAGCCAATAAGCGTTGACGCCCACTGTATGCCCATTCCGTTAAACATGTACGTCGCAAACAAGGGAAAGATACCACCAAAGATGGACCGCATGAACGTATTGGCTGCGATCGCACTTGCCGCAAACATCAAATATGCATCGACGATGTAGTTCAGCAGGGACAAGAAGATGCTGAAGATGCCGAATCCTGTGAACAAGCCGCTGAGAACAGGTACGATCCAGAGCACGTTGCCACTGTAGCCAGTCCAGCCGAACCAGAACAAGCCACCAGAGAATAAGACGCCGCCAACCATGCTGATGGGAAGCCGCCATTCCGGGACGGGGATGTTGTTGTTGGCTTTAAGCTTCGCAACGTAGCGTGGGTTGGTCAGGACAACGACGACGAAAGCGATAAGTTCGCCGGTTATCATACCGAAGTAGGCGAGACCGGCGACGCCGGGGGACCAGCCGTAGACACCTTGGAAGACGAGGGCATATGCTGTCAGAACTGTTTGATGTCAGCAAGTATTCCCTAAATGTTTAAGGTATTCGAAGGAATTCCGTTGATATCAAGAGATATTCCGTAGGTGGTAGAAGGTATTTTGTTGGGTGAAAAGAGACGATAGAGCTTACACAGATAGAGAAGTCCGTAGATGAAGGACATGTAAATCGTGATGAGTAAGACGATGGGTTCGGTGAAGAGAATGCGCATGGGCCTGCTGACGTTCTTGATAATCAACTCCTTAAAGTCAACCTCGATTTCTTCTTGCTTGGCGTGGATGCCCCAATTCTTAGTTCGTCGACGCAGCTCAGCGGCTTTGTTGATCAATACAACAGGTGGGTAAGTTTCCTCAAGGAAGAATAGTAAGAGCCCGAAAGTCAGGAAACCCATAAAGGAGCTGATGTACATGGTCCACCGCCAGCCAAGGTACGAATCCGTAATGAAGCCGCCGATTACCGGCGCAGTGAGTGGACCCATGAACACGCATGCAGAGAAGACGGCGACCGCGAGGCCTCGAACTTCGTTGCTAAACATGTCTGCAAACACAGCTGCGACAATGGCGAGAGGCGAGGAGCCGCAGAGACCAGCGAAAAAGCGGCAGATCATGACGGTTTGTATATCCTTGGCTACGGCGACAGCAATAGTGAAGATAGAAAACCCGAGAGCAGCGATAACGAGCGGTGGACGGCGGCCGTACAGCTCAGAGATAGGAGCCCACATGACTGCATTTTTTTCTGTTAGTGAACACTTCATGTGCAGCGGAGAATTGAACACTTACGGGGTCCAAACGCATAACCAAACACAAACAGGCTGGTGCCCAATGTGCCAACTTCTCTGCCAACGCCAAACTCGGTAGCGACCGGTGCAGTTGCGCTGGCAAAGACCGAAGAGCCCATGGAGGCACTCAGGGCATCGAAGGCAAGCATGACACCCATGGTCAATTTCTTCTTTGTCGTCCAGTTCTGCGCATGCAGTGGGTCATCATGACCATCAAATTCGACAACGTATTCCTCGCGATCTGGGAGCAGCGGGGGAAAAGGCTTGCCTGCGCCTAAGCTGGGCAGTGGCTTCTCGGTCTTACGGCGGGTGATTGTTCGTGAAAGGCGGGATGGTACCTGGGAGGCGCCCACAGTACCTGCATGCTGACTACGATGGGTATCGATTCGTGTAAGGGCAACTGGGTGTCGCTCGGTAGGGTGCCTTTGCAAGATTGTCCCGCTGGACTGTTGCGTCGAGTCGGTGTAGCCTCGAGGACGTGTATTTGTGTTCGTCGACCGTGCGGTGCGGATTTCTTCGAGGCGTGCGCCCTCTGCTGTGCTGCGCGAGCTGGTAGAGCTGGTGGACGATGAAGTTGTCTGGCGAGACAGTGGAGCTTCTTCCTCCTCAACCTTCCTGCTCGTAGTCGATGTGAGCGGCTCTTCATGAGACTCCGTTGCGCCTGCTACGCGCTCTTCGTGCACAGAACGCCCATTTGCCTCTGCGTTGCGCAGAATCTCCTCGTATGTTGGGTCGCGGCCGTGGCGCTCGTAGTACTCGCGGCGGAACTGGAGATTGGGATCCCATCGTGTGAAGCGGTCTGGTGATGCATTTGCCTCGTTGCGCAGCACCACAAGATCAGAATCCTGCATTGTGCATGCGTGAAGTCCTTCCAATTGCTGTTACGATTACAAGAGGAAACGCTGATCTCGAAGAAATAAACAACGCCTTGACCAATTCTGTGGTTCTGATGCGGGCGCTGACGTCGCTGATCGGTGGATGCGAGGGGACTAACGCGCACCGATGTGCCGTAGTGTAGAGCTTGTCGGTATATAAATGCGGTAAATTTAGGCAGTTACTGATGCTGCTCTCAACAGCCCTTCTCTTGGGCTGTGCGGTCATAGCTGTTCTTATTCGTGGGCTATCGGCCGCGCTTTGTGTCGGCTCCGCAATTTCTTCTTTGTGTTTGCGACCGAACGTGCGCCCAACAACTCGATCTTCGCTGCATACCTGCAGGTCCACTATCGTCACCTTGCCGAATCCCGTACATAAGCATTTCACAGCCGTCGATAGCGCTGGTCGGCGAGCAATCCTGACGTTGCAATTGGCGCATTGGTTGGATAAGATAAAAGGGTTCAACGCAAAAACATAACCGCCGATTACGTCATGCCGCTAAGGCGCTAGGGAAGCAAGCCATAGAATCAATCGTCATAGTCTTTGTACGAAGAGTCTCGGGGTGAGTGCGAAAGAGCGAGTAGATACGGCAGTACGAGGATTGAGGTGCGTACCTATGGGTGACACCGCATCCGAGGATCCTGAGCAGCCAATCAGCACGACGAATTGTAGAGCTGGTTGTCAGACTCGCCTGTCGACTTGGGAGTCGATGCCTTTTGTGAAGCATGGTGCAACCTGGTGCGCACTCTGATGGCTACAGTAAGGTTGCAAATAGATGCACTTGTTGTGTTGACAGCATGGGAAACAAGGACGGAGAATTTGGGAGCTCTCGGGTGCGGTACATTGATAGAGCTGTATATAGCAGGCGCACAAGGCCGTGCAATGGGGGGAGACTCATACCCTGAATCTATCAACCATCGCTTTTTGGAACATTTTCTGGAGGTGGACAGACTTTGGCTCCCCAGGAGGAATTAATTGCGTGGCGTAGAAACCGCATGTGCCGCCGTTTCTGTCAATCCACCGTTTGAGGTTTGGGCCTCCAACCCACTGCAACCACGGAGACTGGAATCCATCATCGCTCGTATGAAGACCCAGGAGGCCTCCGAATGAGTGATCCCATTCACACACAACAGTTTCACCAGGTGTGAAGAGCTGTGCCAGTTCAGGTACAGAACAATTTGCTTCCAGAGACGCCTTCGACGGAGCTGACAAGGAGGATGTAAACATCATGTCCACGCTTTGGCTCGTTAATATTTTGCCGTCATCACGAAGGATGGACTTGAGCAGCTTCAGAAAGTCTACAGCCGTACTAAAGATTACTGCGCCGCCGTAGTCATCCTTTGCATCCACCGGTGGCTTCAGGATGACATTGGAGGGATCGCTGTCCATCAGAGGCGCATCAGGTGAAGGCCGAACTGACATTGACATCAACCTCTCGCGAATGCTGTTGTGGGAGACATCGAAGGAGCTATCCTGCATACCGAGGGTGTTGAAAATGTTTCGCCGCATATACGATTCGAGGCTACATTTATTGGCGCGAGCGATCATGAGTCCAGCAACATCAAGACCAGGGCCGTATGCAAATGCTGAGCCAGGCTCAAAGATGAGTGGATGTACGAAACACTCTGCAATTGGACTGCGCATCGACTGCCACGCTTCACCACGTGATTGACGCCATTGTAGAAGTGGAGGCATGAAGTCGTAGGCAAGGCCGCTTGTGTGGGTCAGGAGACGACGAACAGTGATCTTCTCTTTGGCTGGTATCAATATGGGGCTGCCACCCTCGCTGAAGGAGAGAACCTCCAGTTTCGCCCACTCCGGCAGGAGCCGTTCAACGTCAGCAGTTGAATCGAGCGCAAACAGCCCACGCTCGACGCATTGTAGTTCTGCGATAGTTGTTGCCAGTTTGGCGCATGAAGCAACCCACATGACATTGTCTGCTGACACTGCCGGTGAAGAGTCGATCTGGAGTGTTCCATAGTAGGCTAAGTAGTCGTCTACATCTGCAGTCAAGTCAGCGAAATTACTCCACCGTTTCAGTCTCTCGGGTTGCTAGACCAAATAAAAATCGTCGCAGTCGATAGAATATCTATCTACGATCAACAATAGCGGTGATGGACAGAAGGCGACTGCCTTCAACATGTCTAGATTAGAGGCCGGTTTGCTTGCGTCCAATTTCCCGTGCAAAGGAGGGTGCGCGTATTACTTACCTTCTTTGATCGAAGCTGCTGCAAGAACGATACCCGGTAGAAGGCGCTCAGGCCCTGGTTGCACAGCTTGCCGGATGGCTTTCTCGAAGTACCTCGAGGGCATGTTTTCTTTCCTTCGTTGCAAATGAGATTAGAGGAGTGATGGATCCTGTGGTTGGGCGAGTTGGAACACCCGTCGCTCGGCAAGAGAAGCAATCGTGATAAGCCAGTCATCGTGTGGCTGTGGGTCGAGCTGCTGAGGTGAGAAGCTTATCCTGCTGAAGTGGTGAGCGGAGCGGCCGTGTGAGGCAAGAGCGAAGGGGCGCTTTCAGGTTCCTGCTAACATCGCACGGTGACTACTTACAACGACCACTTCAAAGACGCGACATCATCGCTTGACTTTGGTGTCTGTAATGTATATCAAGCTTACCATATGCAGGTTTTATTCTTTCAAACCTCGTGCCCTTGGCCAGGCCACATGAGTCTCCACGTTACCGTGAGCTTTAGATCCACCACACGTATGAAGTCAACGAGAACATTGCGATCCGCTTGCACTTACGTCCAGCCGGCTTTTCTCCTCTTGGGTGTAAAGGGTACTTTTGACAATCTCACATTCCCTCAGAATGCACGACAACGAGCTTTTTCCGGAAATTAAGTGCTACAAGTCATCTCGAAAGACCAGCTTTCCACAAGGACGACGAAGCACTTGAACCTGGCAATCCCAGTCACTTTGTCCAGACTCCAGACTTGGTATGACGAATGCCAACTCAACGATGCCTATACGCACACGTCAACGTTATTACCACAACGCAGCAACGGGGCCCAGGGTGACCCAGCCGGTATGCACAAACCGCATGATCTTACATGCGCAACGCTCCGAAAGGAAGCGGATAATACCGTGTCCGTGCGCGTACCGTGTCCGTGCGCGTGATGCGCGGATTCGCGTGACGCGCGGGCAACACCAAAACACCTCAGCTAAAAATGAGGCTATTGAGCCACGCACAACAGCTGTATATAGATAGTATTATGGTGTTGTAGTAATTAAGCCCTTGCGATTAATTTGTGCTACTTATATTTACTTGGGAGAGTCACGTTGCGGCCGCGGCGTGTGGTTTTAGGTAGGGGAGCTGGGAGAGTCTCTGCAGCGTCGGCACTACGAACATCACGAGTATACACCCGTTTTTGACGCTTGCTTGGCTGAGGAGCTTGTGAAGCTGTTCTCTTGCCTCTTTGGGACAGTTGTAGAGCTTTTGCAGCGTTGCGCTCTTGTTGTTGACGCTCATGTTCAGCCTTACGTTCAGCTATTTTTTGAGCCTTCTCTGCCTTCTCCTTCTCCCGGGCTGCCTTGGCTACTACTGCCGCCTCACGCTTCTCCTGAGCTATCTTCTCCTTCTATAGCTTGTTGGCGTGCCTAAGCTCAGCCATCTCAACTTTTTTAAGCTCCTCTTCCTTCTCTGCTTGTTCCTTTGCCTTCTGGTCTTGGCGTGCTTTTTCTACTCTCTTTGGAGAGTAGAATTTAGCTCCCCCATGGTTATTTTTGCAAGCCTCAATTGGGAGAGCCTTGCTCTTCTTCTTGTGCTTCTTCTAAGTCTTAAGAACCTCCTTGAGGCCTAATATCTCATGGTGGAGGACTGAGTTTTAAACTGATATATGGTGCAGCGATTGTCTGATCTTCTTCACATCCTTACTGCCTTAATCCTTGGCCACCTTACGGATGAGAGTCTCTATTTTGAGCCAATCCTCGCCAGAGAGTACTGAATCAGAGCTTCCGTCGGTATTAGAGTGCTTAGGGGTCTCCTTCTTGAATTAATTGAGTATGACGTTGGGTTCAAGGGGTGATATGCCTGTGGCTTGGAAGGACTTGAGAATCAACTCTAGAGTAGATATATTAATCCAGGCCTTCTAGAACAGATGAAAGAAGTCTCCCTTCTTAATTAGGGCTAGTCTCTAGCCGTTGTGAAGGTACGTTGTGAGCTCCTTTGAATATGCAGTTGATTGAGGCTTAAACAGCACTACGTCCAGGGGTTGGAGCGTCTGAGTTAAGTGAGGAGGAAGAATAGCCAGGAGTATCTTATTGTTGTCACAATAATCCAGGAAATCCATCGATGTATGAGACCCGTGGCCGTTAAGGATAAGGAGGCGCCATTTTCTCTAAGCTTTTGTCTTAGTGTAGCGATTAAACACCTGTTCAAGCTAGGCAATGGCTAGATTGTTGTTTGTCTATCCTGAGGGTGATGAGCTAACTAGAACAGAGTGTACCCCTGGCTTGATTTCCTCCACCCAGCTCTCTTGGATGGTGTTATTAGCCGACTCATATATAAGCCCGGGCGGCAGCGCTGATCCATCAGCACACACACAAGCTAGGAGCGTCACCTAGGCACGATTGCCATCTTAGAGAGATGCTCTAACCTCCTTCTTCTCCCACATACGTCTGCTAAACACGTGCTTTGTTCTGGTGGTGACTCTAATCATAAAGCCCTTCTCATCTATATTGTACGTATGACGTGGCTCAACGTTATACTCAGCAACCTTATGCTGCAGAAGGTTAAAGTATAACTCATATTTAGTATATGAATCAGCGTTGTGACGTTTGCTGTCCATCCCCGTTGAATATTGACAGATGAGTTTGTTGGAATACTTGTTGATGAAGCGCGTAACCCAGCTCTCAGAGACCTCATTTTGAGCGACAGATGAGGCAAAATTTCGTATCATTTCCCTTGTAGGAGGCAGACGACGAGTATTAAGTATCTCTATATACTTAAGAAGCTCCTGCTCTTGTTGTGGGGTGAGCTGTTGTTGGTTGATGTTCTTAGTAGCTGCATCTGTAGATATTGCCTTGTGCCGCCGCGTTAACGTTGATCGTACAACACTATACTTTTTTGCAATTGCAGTATAGCTAAACTGTTCCCCAGGCTTCAAAGCAGCCAGCTCTTTAAGCGCAGCCTCTAGCGACATCGTGGTGTTGAGTTATGGTGTTGTGAAGTATAACGCGTATTGGTGTTGCCCGCGCGTCACGCGAATCCGCGCATCACGCGCACGGACACGGTACTCGGTTGGGCACATCCTTGCAATCGTTCCATGCAGCTCGACGCGCTCCCAGCGTCGCCGAACATGACCATTCGACTGGAACTGCTCAAAACAATACCTGAGAATTCTCAATGGAGACCTGACCAGATCTGCATGGCCTACAAGCAGTCGAGTATGACCCGCTCTTTGAATGCAACGATACACATTACGTTCGAGGACGCAAAATCCGTGACGAGCAGTTGCTTTTTTCTCGGGTGGGCCGGGCGACGTCCAATGGGGAATGTTCTCATCGCCGTTAGCAGTGACAGGTCACTCGGCAAATCGTTACTGTGAATACAGCCGACTGTACATGTAATGAGAAGAGACGAATTCAAGGCGACTTGCGACTTTTCTGATCGCCATCGTACCAGATTAGACAAATAACTCCGGCAAAGTGGACCTGCAAAAAAGGTCCTTCGACCACTGAGTATAAGTATGAACCATAACATCAAAATTGTATTCTGGTTGCCGCACATCAGGGGTCCGTGGTGCCGCTTTGGTGGCCTGAGCAAGGCGGTCCTTCCTTCAGTGCACGAGTTTAAGGTTCCGGACCCGTTTCAAGCGAATCTAATGCGGCATAGCGTCCGCTGTATCCCTCGTGGAATCTCCTGCAGTTCCCGGAAAGAGAAATCTTGCATCGACAACCGCTCAAGTCAAGACGTTGAATCAGAAGCAAATATTTCCTGGTGGTGGTGGCCCACAGGGTGCTCGCCAATGCACGACCGGCAGATGTGCAACCCCTGGCCCTGTCCTACAAACCATCCCGCGCACATCGAATTTCTAACATCACCGTGAGTGCGACCCAGACAACACGGACAAACCCAGCAAAGCTAAAAGACTGGCAGGAAGAAGGCTCGCTCAAATAGCAACTCCAAACAGTGTTTCTGAGTCGCTTGCCGTTCTCAGATTCATACATTACCTTCCACCAATCGAGATGATCCCGATCGGGACGCTAGGCTTTCTCACTTACAACGGCGCGAACTCTACCTGCCAAGCGGGCGCCCTGCATGCTCGGGTGACGGCCCATGCATAGAATCCTACGAGGATGCAGCCGCACGCATTCGAACAATATCTTGCAGCAAAGATGCAGACTTCAGCTGTCACGATCGAATTTGTCTCACCGTTGCATCGAGTCTGTATCGGACCTGTCGTTTTTCGTACTGACGCAACGAGCCATAGTTGGTGATTACGGAGATTTCTCGAAGTACATTGGCTGAAACGACCGGTTTCTTTTGGCAGAAGAAAGGGCCGTCGTTACCTCGAGATCGTTCGCCCCCACAGGCCCACGTTCACACCACGGCTATCTCCACCAGCCACGATGCACTTATGGCAGGCATCCCCTACACTGTTACCCACGACGCCGGGCTTTTCTGCCCTTTTCTCGTCGTGCAAGCATACGCTGTATCATCAAAACATCATTGTTCATCGAGATGCCTGGAGGGATTCACGCACCTATTGAGGTGATACTCAAATGGCCCCAACCGGACTATGACAACCCAACGACACGTCCAAACACGATGCTCCTGATTGCCAGCATATGTGGTCCTATTACGTTCGCTATGTTGATGGCTCGCCTTTGGGTCCGTGTCTTTCATCAGCACAACCCTGGTTGGGATGACTGGCTGGCTGTTGCGGGTACCGTGAGTATGCCAATCATATCAAATCAATAAGCCTTTATGCTCACCAAATCCAGATGACTACACTGGCCGCTACATGTCTCTTAACCCTAGGTCAGTCCAAATTCAAGCTTTCCAAATGTGACTGACAGTAAGTAGCAACCAAAAGCGGCTTCGACCGCCACATATGGGATCTCGATCTGCTCATGGAGCCCTGGGTCGTGGTCACCGCACGCAAATATGTACTTGCCATCCTGTGTACTTTTTGCCTTGCCTCTGGCCTGATCAAGATCTCGATCTTACTTTTCTACCGACGCCTGTCCTCTCGCGTTGTCTCGAATCGATTTCGCTGGGCCACATGGATCACGATTGCTTTCATCGCTTCCACCTCGATCGTTCTCGCACTTGTCCCTATATTTGGATGTGACCCCATCTCCGCATTCTGGGATCAATCCAATGCTCAGCTCTTGCTTAGTGGATACAAATACCGGTGCTTCAACGAAGGCGCCGATGTATTCTCCGCCAGTGTTATATCTACGGTTCAAGACTTCATCACTGCAATCTTGCCTACCTTCCTTTACTGGAATTTGCGCATCCCGGTACGACAGAAGGTCGCGCTCTTTGGCATTTTCGCCATTGGGTATGGAGTGGCTGCACTTGGTATTATGCGGGCCTACTACAGCTGGCAGATTTACTTCGGAACTTACGATGTCACTTGGGTCACCTGGGATCTCTTCATTGTCACCATGCTGGAGCTCCATGTTGGCTGTTTCTGCGCCAATGCACCCACCTTCAAGGTGTTCTTCAAGCACTTCTTCCACGAAAAGCTTACATCAAGTGCTAAGCGATCTCGACCCTCGGGTCAGAACGGTCAGCTCTCTGGTACGCAGTCCAGCAAGTCCTCTGCGGGCATCCTCAAAGAGAAAGTATCCGACTTCTTTGCGAAGGGCAATAATACACATAGCCGGGATGGTTATCTGTCCGAACCACATGCGGACGTCACAGTCGACGCACACGGTGGAGTGCATGTGCAACGGGAGGTGCTCGTCACAGTGCCCCCGCCACCTACAGCTATCGTCCAGTCGACCCGTCGCAATCTGCGGGAATCCACAGACACAACAGATATGATCTGCGCACATTACTACGATGATATCGAACTTGGAAGTTTCAACACAGGCCGCAACTCGCATCTGTCAAGCCTAGAAGATGCAGATATGGAGGCGTTGCCTTCTTTGCCGCAAACACCCAAATCGCCACGCTCGATAAGATCGTTCATGTCTTTCCAGCGCCAATCTAAATCGCCACGAATGTCGGCCCACCCAGATTGGCCATTTCCCGCCACTATAGCGGAAGAGAGACACGATGACGGACCGCGCCAAAGCTCACACTTTCCACAAAGCGCTAGCCAAAAGAAACCCGACTGGCAGACCTGGACTTGACGTTGGACCTTGCATAGGTAAACTTTATTTCGACGAAACGACGGGAACAAAGGATGAGGTACGAAGTACAGAATTTGGCAGACCCTGCGACATCAAGCATGATGACGCCACACCCCTTTTCCGGGTGTGTTTTTCCGGGACGCCTGTGTCGCACGATTCAACGGCACACTAAGGCCCACCAATCCCAGCTACGATCCAGGACAAGGGAAACGACACCTTCACGGCAGTACCGATGCGCAGCTCACTTCTCTTCCCGTGTTGTTTGCGTGGCTCCCGTTGCGACTCATTTTGGAAATTGTGCCCACCGCAACGGCCAGGCAGAAACGCTCAATACAATAGTGTCGAACGCAGCGCGAGAGAATAGTTTAATATGGGTTAGACTTGACATCTCTAATTAGGAAGGACCTTCAGGCTTTCGTCCAGCCTCTTGTTCTACCATTGCCTCTTTCTACCAACGCTCGGTGTCGACACACAATGTCCTTCTACTTCACTGATATGTCAATTTCTGTTGACGGTGTATCTTTGGGTTTTGGAGAATTAGTTGCAAACATGCAAAAGGATTGTGCCCTGTAAGGGAGAAGACGTATTCGGTCTTGATATTGAGCTAGTGCCTTTGAATATAGATCGTTACGAAAGTAGTCGTAACAACAAGAAGAACATATCTTGCCTCTAATTCGGGTCACCTAGAGGACTAACTCTACCTCTTTTCTGATATTTCCTGCCGAGAATCCGGCAAGAAAGCCGTACTCGCTGTGTACAAAATCCCAATCTCCTTTCTGCTCGGACCAAATCCTCAAACCATCCATGGCTACGTGCAGCGAAACACGCGTGCTTGCGCCTGGCGCAAGGGGAGCTTTGGCAAAAGCTTCGAGCAGCTTCGGTGGCTCCCTAGCTGTCTCCAGATTTTTGACGTGGAGTTCTGAGGCAGCGATGCGCCCAGTGTTTGTCAACGTGACTTCACACGCAACCATCTCACCACCAGCAACGGCAGTAAAGCTGAGACTTCAAGTATGTAAGTCTATTTCCAAACGAGAATAGTGGCTCAATCCCCAGTCCGTCGTACCACCGATACCCGACATTCAGCCCATCTTCGTAACGTACATTGAGGTCTGCCTTGATTCTGCTGGCGTCTTCCAATGCCATGGGAATGTCACGGGTAACTTGCGGATTGGACTCATGTCGCCGAACAGCAGTCTTTCCAGTGACAGGCCGATATGCTGGCCTCCATACCAGGACTGTACTACAGCGTCCACTTGATCGATCCAGTGCATGAGAATGGCGGAGTTGATGTTCAGGATGATGACAGTTCTTTTCGAATATCAGGCGATTCGGGATATTATTGCGTCTTGGTCGCTGGGGAGAAAAAAGCTAACGTTATTGTCAACACCTTCGGAGTGCCGGTCGGACGCAAAGATGATGCTGAGATCCGCTTTCTCTGCTACTGTAATTGCCTTCAGGTCCCTTGATTCGTCGCCTACGGAGACTCCCATTATGGCTTCATATGCGCCAGTAGAGAGAGAGTAGCGCATAGAGTAGTTGAGGGAGAAGGAAACTTCGTCCCCTGCTTTCAAATCTGCGACGCCCTGGATTGTGTTTCCGATATTCACTTTCGGAATGTTCGCTATAATGTTTCCATCGACAGAAACAAAGGTGCCTTCTTGGACCCGCTCGTATTGGCTTGGAGACTACATTTGTAAACGGAAGAGAACTCTTGAGGCCGTGACGTCCAGAGTCCTCAGGAAAAGGGGCGGACATGATGTTGGGTACAGCACCGGTCTGGTTGACTGCCCAGAGTGGTGTGTCAAGGTACAGTGTGTTACATTGAGACCACCGTTGACAAAAATAATGGATGGTGCAGTTGGAATCCCGGTGCCAGGGTAAGCCTCTGTGTAAGTGACTGTCAAATTACTAACCTTGCTAGCTCGTCGTTTCAGTGCATCTAGAGCCGACTGCACTATCATCGTGTCGACCACAAAACCTCCGTGATTCTCTGTGACTTGACTTTGGTTGGTTGTGTCTACACCAAACACCGCAACATGGTTGTGTGCTTGTGGTGAGGGAGGCAGCGCATTCTCGAGAAGAACGCATCCTTCCCCAGCCATCCTTTGAGCCAGGTTAAGATACGCTTGAGTCCTTGCCACAGATTCCGCATCTACAGTCACCGGGTTGTCGACCTGTTCAAGCTTGAACATGTATTGCTACACTCTCGCAACCATGTGGCCAATGCGTAAAGCTAAGATCGTACCATTGTCGACGACTTCAACCAAAAGGTCTCTGTAGTACGCTGGGAACCCATGTACATCCTCAAGCGATCCCCCAGGCATACCGTTACTGATATCTAGACCAGCCATGACAGCGTCCACAGTACTGCGCGTAAAGATACCAATCAGCAAGGACAAAACCTTGATAACCCCCACTCTTTTCTCAGCATCGAGCTTTGGCCATGTGCTCTGGGGTAAATGCTTAGCCGTAAGCACATTCAAGAAAGGTATTCCATGATGCAGCGGCGAAGAACGGGGCGGGGAAGGCGGCGAAATTGTTCAGGTTGTTTCAAATCCTAGCTGAGCCGTCTCCCATGCAGATCGAGGGTACCCCAAGCGTCTCATTGCCTGATATGTGCCCTATGCATGGGTTGACACCTGTTCCGTTATCGTCAAGCTTGGTGTCTCCCTGTACCACGGCATACTTTTGGGTGCTATTTAGTTGCTCCAGGAACAGTTGAAGTCGTTTTTTGTTCCTTAGTGTTCGATTCAGTCATGGTAGATCTGTCAAGACCGGTGACGACGCATGTACCTGCGCCAAGGTGCAGAGTAAGCTTGCCCCAACCGGAGTGGAGAAGTACATCTTGGAGAAGACAAAGGCCTCTAAGATGGGTTGGATAGACACGCGGATCATGAGCTTCAAAACCACCATTATATCTCCGGATCACAATACAAATCCTTCCCATCATCAGGTAAGGAGCCGATGGATAAGCTGGGATGCCGGTATCAACGTTGATCATTCCTCCGGCCGGGACCTGCTGATTCCGGATTGCCGGTCTGTAAATCCGTCAGCGAATAGACGCTGATAGGAATGACACGTTGGCGATATGTGCTAGTCACGAACGAAGGCGTTTAGATCTGAAATCGAGCGATCATCATACGTATGGTTGCTGCTTACGCCAAGAGTGCAATCCATGAGTTCCAAAGGATCCGCTAGCAGGAGTGCATGGCTCGGGAGGACCCGGAGATCCTTTTGAACGCCGACAGGGGCATGGCAACCGCTCATCTTGGTACGGACTGAGCAGCCAGGAGTTAAGCGTTTGCACACGGCCTGTATGTCCTCACGGCATCGGTCCTATTTGCGGACCATAACGGGTGATGTCCAATCTCAGAAGCACATGTCCTGTACTTGGGTGTGCTTGATGCGGCAGATCTTCAAGGCGGTTTCAATCCGCTAAATGGAGTCAGCGCGTCATTCGCCCAGGCCAAAGACTTGCGTACCTAATGTGCTCTGCGATTAGGTTTAAGCCTTAAGTACTCAATCAGATCGCCGCTCCGTGTAAAGCGTGGTCACATAGAAGCTGACGTTATGTTAGCTTCATTCAGACGCTCCGCCAAGTGCTGCGCTACTCTAGCGTGGCAGCCAATCAGAGATGGTTTTCGCGACGCAGCGCAAAGTTCGGCGGAGCGTCTGCGAGTTTTTAGTTCTAGGCTTAACGTACCCCACGGGCGAGTCGCTCACTTTTGCCAAGCCCCCACTAAAACCTGACCCATTATGGCCTATAACACCACACTTTAGCACTCTATAGTAGACTATAGCATATAGTATTATTTAGAGACCTCTTCTACATTAATCTTGCATGTTTACGCATTGTGCCTAGTCTAATTGCACCTTCTACAGCGCCTTTAGCTTAGCTTACCCTCTTAAGCGCGCACCTGCTTCTTTGCCCTCTTCCTATTACTACGCGCCCTAAACTCCTTTAGAGCTACTAGTTACTGCCTATCTTTAACTATTAGGGTCCCTTCCTTCTAAACCTACTTTCTTTTATGTAATTTTTGTTGCATAGTGGCCTTGTTAGCCGCTTAAAGCTCCTTAATTTCCTGTTAAGCTAAAACTAGCTTATAGAATAAGATTACTCCCCCCTTTGCGTAGTGCTTAAGCGCGCTAAGCACAGAGTTTAGTGAGCTACCTTGCTGCTTCTTATACTTCTCTTAAATTAGAGTAGATTGCGACCCAAATTCTAGGGTATTGCTAGGGGTTTAGGACTGCTAGGGCACGTTATTAGCGGGAAGTGGTGGTGATAGAGTCTAAAGCTTCACATAAAGGGCTAATATGACCTGTTCTAGGTTAAAGGGGACTAATCTAGCACCTTAGAACCCTCCCTAGATGTTGCTGGCAGTAAATACTGCATTATAGGCTGCTTTAAAGCATAGTAGGAACTCTGTCTTTATAAGGTGGGTGATCTAGTTGCGTATAAGCATTTTAGCTTAGCGCCCATACGCTGTCTTTAAAGGGGCAAAACAGCCTACATTAAGTGGCTGCAGGAGGTGTGATAAGTGCAGAGGCATATATAAGGTAATAATCTTGTTATCCTTGCAGTATTGCTAGAACTAGAGCAAGTTGTGGCTCTTGTGGCTGTTAATAACCAGCAGTTGGTAGGTACTAACAGTACGCTCCTTTATATGCGCGTTAAAGTGCTTTAACTACTTAAGACTAAGCTTATTAGTAGCCTAGCTGTTACTAGAGACTCTAATAACCTAGTCCTAGGGCAGGTCTTCCTCCTTATACTAGCTAGAGAGGTAGTAGCGCGCCTTAAAGATAACAAAGGGTAGGATAGCCTATCCTTTCGCATTAATGCCCTGTATGACTGTTGTCTACTCCTAGTTGCCTAGCTAGACTGCCTTTAGCCTTCCTTGTCTCTCTAAAGCTGTAATAACTGCTCCTTAGGAGATCTAGCCTATTATAAAGCCTGTCTTATTAAAGTTATACGTGTTGTCATCCTAGATACCATACTTAGCTTTGACGTTGGCTACTAGGCTAAACCAGCCCTGCACAATCCTAGAATCCTCACAGAGGGCTCGCTTGTAGTTGTACCTGCGATTAAACTTTACTTTAAGCTCTAGTTAACGCTTTACGAACGTACTAGGCCAGTTTGTGCTAACAGGGCCTAGATTGCGCTTAGCGCGCAGAGAATTAGCCATTGCAGCCACGTCTGCTAGCTAAGGGCTAAATCCTTAGGTGTCTAGCTTAAGTATGTAATTAACAATTACCTGCTCCTCTAGATTATCTAGCCCTTGTGAGTTAGGCATAGTATTAGCTTATAAAGGTTGTCCTGCGCGTCAGTCGCTTAGTGTGCTTTAAGGCACCCTATAGATAGCTGCAGCGCGTCATTGTAAGAGATTCGCGTCTTGTTTAAGAGCTTAAAGCGCAAGCTATACTTGCGCTTCCTAAGGCGCGTTAATATTGTGTTGTTGTTAAGGCATTAGTGTAGGAAGGGTACTTTAGTGGGGGCTTGGCAAAAGTGACCGACTCGCCCGTTGAGCGACTCGCCCGTGGGGTACGTTAGCGTGTCACAATTTTACTTTAGTGAGGGGATTTCCTGCCTTTAGCACTGTACTTGTCCCCCTCCCCTTCCTCTCCTTATCTAAAATGCATTGCGCGGCGTTTCTATAGGCAGCTCTCTAGCATTTAAGTATGTATCTGCATCCTCTAGAAGGGTGCTTTGTCAGGGCCAGAGAGGAGGCAATAGAAGAGAGAGGTCTTAGCGCTACCCTCCTCCTACCCTCTGCATTCTACTTTACCCCCTTCTATTCCTCTCCTTATCTAAGATGCATTGCGCGCTGTTTCTATATGCAGATCTCTAGCACCTTAGCTAGTATTTGCATCCTTTAGAAGGGTAGTGTTGCTATACTAGAGGGGAGGCAGTTAGAGGGTGTGCCTGCAATTGTAAGCTAGGTTTAACTCCTCCTCTTACAGCATGTACTTTTCACTATTAGAAGGGCGCGCGTCGCAATTTACTAGTATTTTCCTATAGTAAATTAGACAATCTAACTAATAAGCTAGTCTGGAGGCCTTAGAGGTAATACTGACAGAGGTGTGTTGAAAAAAGGAGGTTTCCTTGGTACAGCCTCTCTGCCTCGCAATTGAGTGGGTACAGAGTGTGGAAACGCATTAGGTGTGCACTCTCGGTGTACTGTGTGTGAAAATCATCATCGTGCTGTGACAAACCAGATTGTCCACCGCTGAAGAGATGATGGTAGGTTGAAGCCGGAACGATATTATATTAGCAATAGCCATGAGTGTCAACCCCAAACCCCTCCCCAATTATTGAAACTGTGATATGTAAAGCATACAAGTCCAATCAAGAATCGAAAGAAGGACGAGCACCCATTGCTCGAGCGCCTGCATCCAAGCTCATTGAGCCTCGCGAAATGTCCGGTCCAACTTCCTCACGGTACATATGGGGGTGGAGGATCCCGCTCACCCAGCTGCGTGCTTGCCTCTGTTGGCGCATGCATCGAGTGCCCCTGCGCTCCATGACCATACGTTTCCCAATTGTCATCCACCGAGTGGCCACCTTCATTGACAGTTACCGGCGACATATTCGATCCTCCAAATGCCGGTGAGCTCACCGCGAAAGCCGCGTTGCCGTACGGCAACTGGTGAATCGGCTCGAGGTTGCTCGTTGCATGTGATGGGTTCAATCCACCCTGATTGCTCGGCCGGTACCCATTGGCGATGGGCATGCGGCTCAGCGTAGCCATTGAGTCTGCACGCTGCAGACTAGGCTGAATGACGATGTCGGGTTTGCGCTGCGGTACGGGCTGGGGTAAGGGGCGCCTCGGGATGGTAAAGGACTGTGTATGGCTCGGTTTGGGTCTCAGCTGCTGCCTGCCTTGGTCCTGTCCTTCGCAATATGGCATTGGCGCATGACAGGCATACTTTTGTGGTGGTTGTTGTGGGCGCTGCTCCTGGTGTTGGAACTGCGGTTGTAGCGGGTAGCTAGGCGTCCTGTTGCTAGCTGGCCTGTTGCTGGGAAACGTATTATTCCTTCGATGGATCGCCTCTTCTTCCAGCCTTCTCTTTTCATTCTTGTTCTTGTAGTATTTGTGCGCAAAGTAGCCGCCGGCTACTATCTCCAGGCCACCGAAGATCATGATGTCACACAAGCCGTTGCGTGTCGACCAGCGCAAGTTGAACGCAACAGAATGTCAAGAACGGAGGGTTATTGTTAGTTGGCAGATTCTGTTCGCAAGAGCGAGGTGGGCTGAGGCAGTCATTTTGAAAATGGCTCAGCCTCTCTTGTCAAACATGTGAGGGAAGTGTTATTGGACCCGGATCCTCCGCTCGTGGTGGCGGAGTCGCGCATGCCAGCATTACTGATTGGCTGTAGCCACGGCGGTCCACCTCGGCTAACCCACCAATAGACCCGGCTCATCGCCAGATATGGTCAAGTTGCGGCGGGAGAGACGACTGAATGCTTTAGCGTGCCGATTATCCATGGTATACCATTCAACTTTCCTTTCGCGATAAGAGAAGTTCGAAGGGACGACACTGCTGAGATACTACCGCAAATCACGCAGAACGACTAGTGTTAGAACGGCTTCAACATAACGAACACAGCGCTTGAAATTCAGATAAACCTACAGATACACCTACAGATGCCTCTATCGAACCATCCTAATCCGCAACGGCGACTACATATTAAAGTGCCTATGCACTGACGGATGCACGCTCTGGGGACCGGTTAATCTTCTCATGTTGACTACCAGCAACACTTAGGCGACGACTCCTCGTAATCTCTCCAAACACGATCGAGACGAGGTAAGCAAGCCCGATGACTCCAGCAACGATACTATACGCGATCACATATCGTGTCTCAACTCCACCCAGCTCTAGTCCGAGTCCACCATTGATCATACCAAGAATGATCGCAACGCGACCAATCCAGATATGACTGTGGGAGACAGCACTGCGCTGACCGCTGCGCAAGAACTGGCGGTGGTGCAGCCAGCCAGCCAGTGGCTGCACAAGCAGCATTGCGAGCAAGACGAGGCCGATGATGGGGTGGGTCTCAGACATGTAGTCGCCAGTGATGCCGTAGTACAAGCCGAGTCCGAACGCGGTGATGTAAAGCAGCCAGGCAAAGATCTGAGTCGCGACGTGTACTGCGACGACATTGTTAAACATGCCCAGGCGCATGACGATGGCTCCAATAGGGAAGAAGACGAGGAAAGCTAGAGAGGCAAAGATGCCGTGGACAAGGAGGATGTTTCCTCGCATGGACCTGCCGCCGCCGCCGCTAGAAATTGCAGGCGCTGAGCTGGAGACGATCGCGTCTGTAGCTGTAAAGGGGTTTGCACTGGCACCGCCAACCGCGTCGGCATACTGCCACGTGAAAAAGCCCACAGTGTCGTGCTCTGAGAATCCGGCTTGAGCGTCTGTGGTGTCCAGGGCTTCTCCGCTCTTCCGAGCATGGATCCAACTTCCACTCTGGGCACCAAATTCTCCACTGCTCGAACAACCTCCGCAACGGAAGTTCGCTGTCATAACACCGTTCGCAACACCGGAACCGCTGAGCAGCTCAACGTCAAGGGTGTCAACGTACTGTGGCAATGAATATCCTTCCGAGAAGCGTGGCGAAAGTGTAACATTCCCGTTGCCATCAGTGTACATGATGAACATGTTCGTATTCTTCATGCTCGATCCCATTCCGAGGGCGACCCAGGTGTACGTTGTGGGTGCACTGAGCGAGAGGTATACATTCCCGCTGTTGCCAGTCTGAGCAGTGGCTTCGGGGATATTGAGCTTGTAACAGATGTCATTGGTCACACATGTCTGCCCAATCCTTGTCTGTGCAAGAGCGCCTGAAACTGTCAGTCTTCGTAACAGTCTACTAACAGTGTCACCTACCAAGGCCCAAGCTTCCAACCAACGCTGCTGTAGTCTGATAGTGCATTGCGGATGCGTTGTAAAACTGAGGTTGAAGTAACGTGGTAGAGGTGTCGGAGGGTTGTCAAATTGATGCAGATATGATACAGAAGCCACTTCTATCAATTGCCTGTTGAGGAATGAGGGATCTTATATTCCGAATGCGGACTGACCCTCGGCGCAAATAAAGAGGTGTCCTACTGTGGTACATTGTCAACACCGTCCATGGCGGGGCTGAGCAAAGACGCATCACCATCGGCAGTGCCCAGACGGAGCGTTGTCCTACAGCATTGGCGCCGTTGATCGGCAATTTTGAGACTCTCCGGGTCAAGCCATCGCTGAAAAGCAATCCCAGATACAAGATCTACAGCAGAAACGCTTGAAGTCTTGCATCTGATAGAGAACACGCGCGTAATGCATAGCTCTTTGTAAGCCGTCGTCGTACACAGTATGCTATTATACAATTGCCGTCTGCGGTGCTGCAAGCGGAGTCAAGACGTGCGCACAAGCCAGCGCACATCACAGAAGCAGCGATCCTAAGACGATATGAGGCTCGATATGTAAATGCATCGATCCGATTGGGTATTGTGCCCATGAGGTTATGATGAAAGCAGTCAACGCCGCACAAAGTCTACGGGGCTGTAGCGGCGGCATGGCACGTTTGCGTGCGTCATCGGGCTCTGTACGCGTGTACACGGATTCAACAGCGTGCTGGATATGCGCGTGGGCAGTCTTGGCATCATTCTGAAATCTTGACATCAGCGGGGATTAGCTTGTGACATGGTGTTGTGGTGTCTGGTGTCGTTAATGGTCGATGACCGTGGGCGGGATGGGGGTGAGGCCAGACTCGCTCGTAGATCCGTGAAGCTAGCATAGGAACGCCCGAGGAAACACCCTCAAGTTCCAAGACCGCGACAATTTCCGAACGGTGATTAATAACAGCCTCGTCTAACAGCAATTCGGTCGTTTTCCCCAGAGCCACAGAGCCTGGGCCTTCTTCATCTTTGGTCCTGTGGAGGCGAAGCTGCTCGATGTACCATTACTCCAGGCCTGATCGCTGGAGAGGGAAGGAGGTGTTGCTGGCTTTGGAACTGCTCTATTCGCCGCCCCAGATTTTCGTATTTCTCGACCTGGGTTTGGAGGTAGTCATTGTGTCCTGCAAGTTATTTGCTTTCACCCTTGTCGCGACTGTCGTTGCGATGAACCTGCAATTCAAAATATACGAGTTGCAGCGGTCAGCTGTAGGGACCGGATAGTTTGGTGCACCTGAGAGATGTCTGCGATTACTAATAACATGATGGGAATATACCTAGCAGATATGAACGAAGAAACAATCGGATAAAGAGGCATCAGATAGTGCGACGCGGGGCAAGAGTGACAAAGGCTCAGACACTCTAACGTGTTCCACCGGTAAGCTGGCCACACCAGTAAGCTGGCCACCCCACCGAACTTAATGCGACTCTTAACGCGATAGCTCTACAATAATATAAGATAATAGCGTGTAATTTTATAGATAGCTAGTCTAACACTGTCTATATTAAGTCTGCTTGTGTCCTTAGATATAACATTTTGTACATGTTGGCGGAGCGCGCTAACGTCCTTAAGTTGTCTAACTCTTGTTACCCTCTACAACTACCCTTTGTGCCTCTACAGCAAGCTAATGCCCTAGCTACGCCTAGAGAGCGCCCCTACAAGCTATATATTAACGCTACTAGTCTCTCTTACGTTATAAGTACTAACTAGCTATATATAGCTTTCTATTCTCTTCTATAAGTATATTTACTAAGTTTATTATAAGCTATAATAAGCTTATAACGTACCCACGGGCGAGCCAGTCAACGGGCGAGTTAGTCACTTTTGCCAAGCCCCCACTAAAACCTGACCCATTATGGCCTATAACACCACACTTTAGCACTCTATAGTAGACTATAGCATATAGTATTATTTAGAGACCTCTTCTACATTAATCTTGCATGTTTACGCATTGTGCCTAGTCTAATTGCACCTTCTACAGCGCCTTTAGCTTAGCTTACCCTCTTAAGCGCGCACCTGCTTCTTTGCCCTCTTCCTATTACTACGCGCCCTAAACTCCTTTAGAGCTACTAGTTACTGCCTATCTTTAACTATTAGGGTCCCTTCCTTCTAAACCTACTTTCTTTTATGTAATTTTTGTTGCATAGTGGCCTTGTTAGCCGCTTAAAGCTCCTTAATTTCCTGTTAAGCTAAAACTAGCTTATAGAATAAGATTACTCCCCCCTTTGCGTAGTGCTTAAGCGCGCTAAGCACAGAGTTTAGTGAGCTACCTTGCTGCTTCTTATACTTCTCTTAAATTAGAGTAGATTGCGACCCAAATTCTAGGGTATTGCTAGGGGTTTAGGACTGCTAGGGCACGTTATTAGCGGGAAGTGGTGGTGATAGAGTCTAAAGCTTCACATAAAGGGCTAATATGACCTGTTCTAGGTTAAAGGGGACTAATCTAGCACCTTAGAACCCTCCCTAGATGTTGCTGGCAGTAAATACTGCATTATAGGCTGCTTTAAAGCATAGTAGGAACTCTGTCTTTATAAGGTGGGTGATCTAGTTGCGTATAAGCATTTTAGCTTAGCGCCCATACGCTGTCTTTAAAGGGGCAAAACAGCCTACATTAAGTGGCTGCAGGAGGTGTGATAAGTGCAGAGGCATATATAAGGTAATAATCTTGTTATCCTTGCAGTATTGCTAGAACTAGAGCAAGTTGTGGCTCTTGTGGCTGTTAATAACCAGCAGTTGGTAGGTGTTACGATCTTGAAGGATGAGCGCGGGCTTGGTGGCTTATGACCAACAGGACGCGAGGGATCGTCGGCACTGGGCTAAGCGGTCACGTGATGTCCCACGATTCTCACGAAGGGTCTCGCGCTAAGACCGTGAGACAGAGTGTAGGACACCATCACGGGACGTCCCACACTTCCCACGTATATCTCACAGTTCCTATAAGGCCCCCTGCGGGATAGTGCGAGACTGTGTAGGACATGTAGGACACTCTTTAGTATATAGTACATAGGAACACAACTCTTATGGTTCGTGTTTAACCTAGTCAATTAAGTTTGTCTTTGGATCTCAACCTTCAACCTTCAAGCTAGACAGTCTACTCTGTACTACTTATCGTTACCCCTGCCTTTAAGACTGACAGATCGTATCTGTACACCTCACTGCAAACCAACCCCCTCGACGTCCTGTTACCGTACTCATCCTCGAGAACCAATAGAACACGTGCTTACGAGCTTTGCTTAAAGTACAACTTCAACATTTTAAACACCCCCAAAGATGAGTACTACCTCAGGACCTCGTGCTACCCCTAGCAGCACTCGCTCAAACGATACGGACATGACCGACGCTGGTACTACGACCAACAGCGTTATGAACGTCAACAAGCCCGACCTCTACTATGGAGATCGCGCGAAGTTGGACGACTGGATCATGCAATGGGATCTCTTCTTCACTTTCCAAGGTGATAAGGTACCCATGGACAAACGAGTCATCCTCGTATCAAGCTACATGCGTGGCAACGCATTCAAATGGATCAAGCCCTTTATCCAACAATTCCAGGCGGGAACCGCCCTGGAAGAAGTGGACGAATGGGTCGGAAATTTCGACAACTTTAAAGAGAAGATTAAACCTGTCTTTGGTATCTCTAACGAACCCTCGATTGCACGACGCGAGATTCAGCGTGTACGCCAAACCAAGTCAGCCGCTGACTACGCTGCGGAGTTTCAGCAGCTAGCTGCCAACACTGACTGGGACAACACTGCGCTGATGACCATGTTCAAACAAGGCCTCAAACCTTCAGTCAAGACCGAGCTGATGCGCACTGGCGCCAGCACTGATAGTCTGGACGACCTCATCAACACTGCAATCGACATCGACGTCAAGCTCTACGAGCTACAGCAAGAGCTTCGAGACGATCCACGGGCGCGCGTGCTCTTAAATGAGAAACGCTCGCCGCCACGCAGCCCATGGCGCAACAACCTCGCCAACCGCGGACAGCGCGGAGGCCACTATCAATCCAACTCCGGACAACGTATCCACAACAACACGCGAAGTGGATACTACGGACCAGCCGCCATGGACCTATCCAATATTAACAAAGGACCTGATAGGTGGAACAAGAAAGAGCAGAGCAAGGGTAGTAACAACCGCGGTGATAAGTCATTAGTGACTTGTTACAGCTGTGGCAAGACAGGCTACTACGCTCGCGATTGTCGCATAAAGAACAAAGTAGTCCGACAGCTTAACATGCTGACCACTGGCGACAACGAGACCAGTGGAGAATGGGAAGTTCTCACTAAAGACATGGGCCGTCTTATAGAAGATAACCATGATGAAGAATTGGACGAATACACGTCAAACGAACTAGTGCGAGCACTAACGCCTCACCCGCATACTCAATAGATCCATAACGATCCCCAAAAGCACTATGCGGTGGAATGCGACACCCAGGATGGCACTATCATTGTTGGCAAACGATACTACGGACCCTTCTACCAGAAAGACAACTAATACTATTCACAGGAAGGAAAACGTCTGCTCGTATGCGACAGACCACAAGAGTTTGACACGCCGGTCTCGCGCGACCGAGCAACCTAGACTCCTGCCTCCCCGGCACCTCAAGTACCTACGATCAACCTGACCATTGTTAACAACATTCCCGAACATAAGGAAGAAACGCCAAACGTCACCATTCAGTCACCTACTTCGCAGAGTGCCGAGAGCACTCGCGACTGGATGATGGACGAAGACATTGTGCGATTAAAACAGTATTTGCTCGGTGACATTGACGCACTTGAGAAGTTCGATCAACAATTAATCAACGTAAAGAGGACCAATAAGGATTAGCACACAGAAGATTTCAACCAATAGAAGAAAGACAATACTGCGACACAACGGCAGCTGGACGCTTACAACTCATACGCTCGAAGCCGAGACGAACCCGACTTCGACCGACGACCCGCTATGCCAGCGCAGAGCTACACATCGCAGCTACACCAGGACATTAGAAACCCGTGTCACCCTCAGTTACCAGCCATGCAGTGCTACCACGAAGCCTGCGACGACCATTTGCAGTTCAAGATCAACAGCCAGTGGTTCCCAAGCAAGCCCGATGGCTGCGAAGACTACTGGTGGGAGTGTGCCGAGACATACTGCGCGGAGCACCTCTAGGACAAGCGTACGAACCTACACTTCCCAGGAATCACTAGCGTAGATGAAGTTCTGGACATGCACTTAGTACAGAACGAAGAATGCTACGGTCCCAAGTAGGTTAAGTGCCTTAACCTAAAGTGTCAGAAACACTTGTCACTTAAACGCCTAAGCGGCTTACTGCCCCAGGACGAGTCTTTTTTAGACGAATGGCGAACGAACGCCACAGAGGAGCTGGACGGAAGCGTTTTCTCAACAACGTCCAGGGCTCCCGGAATCGACGTAAGGATTCCGATGAGACCCATCCCCTTATCAAATTCCCTGTCGTGCTAGAAGGCACTAGGATGACGGCATTGTTGGACTTAGGAGCATAAAGCAACTACGTGTCTCAATCCGCTATTACGCAAGCAGGCTTGCAGAAGCGAAGAAAGGAGGAACCATACCCTTTACGAGTAGCCAACGGAGAACTAATGCTAGGAGAATCGTTTGTAACCCACAAAGTGGTACAACAACATCTTAAAGTATTTAACCACGAGGAATTAATAGACCTAGATGTTCTAGGAACAGCCGCCCACGATATCATATTAGGACTTCCTTAGTTAAGAGAGCACAATCCATAGATCGACTAGAAGAACCAGCGAATAACGCTTAAGTGTCACGGATCAGGTACACCAAGACAACGACCCGCGCAGCTCACGACGCAGCTGGTGGATGAGAAGGAGATCAACAATATCTCTTCGAACAAGACGCGCCAAGTTAGAGCGGTCGACCGTGCAGATGCCAACCAGCCCCAGGATCACAAAGCAACGGTTAAGGAGGACAGTACAACCCCTGACATCCCAGACGCATATAGAGAGTTTATAGACCTCTTCCGCGATAAGAAGACTGCGAAGGCATTACCGCAGCACCAGGAATGGGACCACGAGATCAAGCTCGAGGAAGGAAAGAAACCCCCATTCGGGCCCATATATCAAATGTCAGAAAAGGAACTTAAGGAACTACGCAAGTACCTCAAGGAGAATCTCAACAAAGGATTCATCAGAGAATCAGAATCCCTAGCAGGATTTCCCGTTCTATTCGTACTAAAGAAAGATGGCAAGCTACGACCTTGCATCAACTACCGGAAGCTCAACGATATTACAATTAAGAACCGGTACCCGCTACCGAACATCAGCGAACTACAAGATCGGTTAGCCGGAGCACAGTACTTCACTGCGTTAGACCTAAGAGGAGCGTATAACCTCATCCGCATGAAGGAAGGCGAAGAATGGAAGACGGCGTTTAGAACCTGTTATGGTCATTACGAGTATTTAGTTATGCCGTTTAGGCTTACCAATGCACCAGCGACATGTCAAGCACTTATCAACAACGTGTTAAGAGCACACTTGGACATCACTGTGGTGGCGTACCTCAATAACATCCTAGTGTACAGCAAAACGCTAGAAGAGCATGTCAAACATGTACGACAAGTGCTTACCTGCCTAGGAGCAGCACATCTACGTCTGAAACCCGAAAAGTGCGAGTGGCACAAGGAGGAAGTTGAATTCCTAGGGTTTGTCGTAGGAAGATACGGAGTCAAGATAAGCAAGGACAAGATTTAGGTTGTGAAAGATTGGCCAACACCTAAAACTGTTAAGAACATTTAAGAGTTCCTTAGGTTTGTCAACTTCAACCGACGCTTCATCAAGGATTACTCCACGAAGGCCTTGCCGCTCACGAGACTTACGCGGAAGGACACACCTTTCAGATAGGACAAGGACTAAGACTAAGCCTTTGAAACGTTGAAGCAAGCTTATGTGGATCCACCCACTCTAGTCACATTCAGAAGCGGAGAACCGCTGCGAATGGAAACAGATGCCTTAGACCTGGCATTGGGAGCATGCATCACGCAGGAGCGAGATGGCCAGTGGCACCTGATCGCGTATTACTCACGCAAGTTCTCAGGACCAGAAGAACGATACGACGTACACGACAAAGAGTTACTAGCGATCGTATCCGCCTTAGAACATTGGCGAGTCTACGCCAAAAGTTGTTTAGAACTCACGATCTACACAGATCACAAGAATCTGGTACATTTTACAACAACAAAGGTATTAAACAGAAGACAAGTACGATGGTCTGAGACCCTCAGACAGTACAAGTTCAAGATCCTCTATACTCCAGGAAAGGACAACGGTAGAGCAGATGCGCTCAGTCGACGACACGACCTCGCGGGATCTAAGACAATCAATGAATTAGCAATCCTTGGCATTAATAGCAACGGATCGTTAGGACCATTACAGCAGCTCAACAATCTAATGTTAGTCCGACAAGAACAGCAGATACCAGCCCACGTTCCTGAAGAATTGGAACAAGAGATCATCAGCAGTCACCATGATGACCCGCTGCACGGACACCCTGGCATCACAAGGACAATAGAACTCATCAAGAGACATTACGAGTTCCTGAACATGCGCGACAAGGTCGGCAAGTTTATCAAGAATTGCGTAAGCTGTCAGCAAAATAAACACAGCACGCACGCCAAGTATGGAGAAGCACAGGCAATGGAGCCACTAACGGCACCATGGACGAATATCACGATGGATTTCGTCACCCAGCTACCTGTCTCCAAGGATCCTGTGACAGAATACACCTACGACTCAATCTTCGTCGTAGTAGACAGATTTACCAAGTACGCTGAGATGATACCGTTCAGACACAGCTATACCGCAGAGCAGCTGGCACATGTCTTCAAGGATCGGATCGTCCGCTACCACGGTATCCCCGAATCAATCATTAGCGATAGAGATAAGCTCTTCACGTCAAACTATTGGACCACGCTACTAGCAGCGATAGGCACCAAGAAGAAGTTATCTACGGCATACCATCCGCAGACAGACGGACAGACAGAAAGAGTGAACCAGACAATGGAGACGTACCTCCAGATTCACTGCAACCAGCAGCAAGACAACTGGGTCTCACTCTTACCTGTGGCACAAATCGCATACAACAACAAGCTTTCGGAAGCAACAGGCTATTCGCCGTTCTTCTCGAACCACGGCAGACACCCAAATCTCTTTACTAGGTCATTGGACAGTAACATTCAAACAGAATCAGCGATCACCTCAGTCGAAGCACTGAAGGAGGTACATCGGAAATCGCTCGATAACATCGCCAAAGCTCAGTTACAGAGCATTTCTTATATCAACAAGAAACGAAAAACGGCACCTCTGCTAAAGGAGGGGGATAAAGTCTATCTCCTCACAAAAAATCTACGCACACGGCGACCAACGAAAAAACTGGACAAAGTCAAGGTCGGACCATTTTTCATTTCTAAGCAGATCAGCCTAGTTAACTATCGACTCGCGCTGCCTAAGGATGCAAAGATCCATCCTGTGTTCCACATCTCGCTGTTGGAACCAGCCGACCCCAGAACGCCAATCCAGAAAGACTTTCACTACCAGGCAGACGGCCAGGACGAGTGGGAAGTTGAAAAAATAATAACACATCAGAAGAAAGGACGCGGTATCGAATACCTAGTCAAATGGTTAGGATATCCCGACTCGGAAAACACATGGGAACCAGCAACGAACCTCACGAACTGCCCACAGTTGTTGTACCAGTATCAGCAGCATCGGGGTCCAGTGGAGGTGGGTACGCCGACCAATCAAGCGCCAAGGTCCCGGGCATCAACCCGTTCTTAAGCGAAGTGACGTCATCCAACAACGCAGCTTGCTGCTCCAACGGCTTAATTTCCTCAACGAATTGAGTGGTAGCGTTGAACCATTGTTGTTCACGACGCTGAAGGAATTTCTTTTGTTTCCTCACCCGGCTTAATTTGGCACGCGCGGCCTGAAGGGCAGCCATTGCCTCTTCCTCGGCCTCAGCGGCCTCGTCTTCCATCTGTTCCAGCCGCGACATCTCGTTGTCGATCTTCGAGAAATCAGGGACAGGAATATCGACCGGCTCGCATTTTCGAATTCTGTTGTATTCGCAATTTCCACACTTCTTGCTCAAAGAGGTCAACTTGCATGGCAAGCTCTTCTTTGCGCAGTACTTGCAGGCAACCATGGCAAGGTATCCGATCGCGTTTATTCGGGTTCTAGTTATGTGTCGAGCTTAGGTACTTCAGGAAACCATTTATTAGCTCATGAGGACATGAACTATGGGAGGGGAGGATAGTGTTACGATCTTGAAGGATGAGCGCGGGCTTGGTGGCTTATGACCAACAGGACGCGAGGGATCGTCGGCACTGGGCTAAGCGGTCACGTGATGTCCCACGATTCTCACGAAGGGTCTCGCGCTAAGACCGTGAGACAGAGTGTAGGACACCATCACAGGACGTCCCACACTTCCCACGTATATCTCACAGTTCCCATAAGGCCCCCTGCGGGATAGTGCAAGACTGTGTAGGACATGTAGGACACTCTTTAGTATATAGTACATAGGAACACAACTCTTATGGTTCGTGTTTAACCTAGTCAATTAAGTTTGTCTTTGGATCTCAACCTTCAACCTTTAAGCTAGACAGTCTACTCTGTACTACTTATCGTTACCCCTGCCTTTGAGACTAACAGATCGTATCTGTACACCTCACTGCAAACCAACCCCCTCGACGTCCTGTTACCGTACTCATCCTCGAGAACCAATAGAACACGTGCTTACGAGCTTTGCTTAAAGTACAACTTCAACAGTAGGTACTAACAGTACGCTCCTTTATATGCGCGTTAAAGTGCTTTAACTACTTAAGACTAAGCTTATTAGTAGCCTAGCTGTTACTAGAGACTCTAATAACCTAGTCCTAGGGCAGGTCTTCCTCCTTATACTAGCTAGAGAGGTAGTAGCGCGCCTTAAAGATAACAAAGGGTAGGATAGCCTATCCTTTCGCATTAATGCCCTGTATGACTGTTGTCTACTCCTAGTTGCCTAGCTAGACTGCCTTTAGCCTTCCTTGTCTCTCTAAAGCTGTAATAACTGCTCCTTAGGAGATCTAGCCTATTATAAAGCCTGTCTTATTAAAGTTATACGTGTTGTCATCCTAGATACCATACTTAGCTTTGACGTTGGCTACTAGGCTAAACCAGCCCTGCACAATCCTAGAATCCTCACAGAGGGCTCGCTTGTAGTTGTACCTGCGATTAAACTTTACTTTAAGCTCTAGTTAACGCTTTACGAACGTACTAGGCCAGTTTGTGTGTTACGAACATGAGTAAGAAGGGGGGACTGCTAGGTTTTGTATGTCGGAAGAATTACAGGAAGGATGGCGACCCTCTGGCAGGCCATCACCCCGCATAGGAATGACACGACACTCGTGACGACACTATCACCAGTTAGGTATAGCGTCTCATGAGACTTGTGCCAAGCCGCTCTGAGACTCTGAGACTACAGACCAATAGCAGCAGCCTATAGTCCTAGAGATCCCACAGTCTCATGAGACTCACAGTCGCTGAGACTCTGAGACCTCTGAGACTCCCGAGTATATAGCAAGTAGGAACACAACCCTTATGGTTCGTGTTTAACCTAGTCAATCAAGTTTGTCTTTGGATCTCAACCTTCAACCTTCGAGCTAGACAGTCTATTCTGTACTACTTATCGTTACCCCTGCCTTTAAGACTGACAGATCATATCTGTACACCTCATCGCAACTCACCCCTCGGACTCCTGTCACCGTACTCATCCTTAAGAACTAATAGAACACGTGCTTACGAGCTTTGCTTAAAGTACAACTTCAACATTGTGCTAACAGGGCCTAGATTGCGCTTAGCGCGCAGAGAATTAGCCATTGCAGCCACGTCTGCTAGCTAAGGGCTAAATCCTTAGGTGTCTAGCTTAAGTATGTAATTAACAATTACCTGCTCCTCTAGATTATCTAGCCCTTGTGAGTTAGGCATAGTATTAGCTTATAAAGGTTGTCCTGCGCGTCAGTCGCTTAGTGTGCTTTAAGGCACCCTATAGATAGCTGCAGCGCGTCATTGTAAGAGATTCGCGTCTTGTTTAAGAGCTTAAAGCGCAAGCTATACTTGCGCTTCCTAAGGCGCGTTAATATTGTGTTGTTGTTAAGGCATTAGTGTAGGAAGGGTACTTTAGTGGGGGCTTGGCAAAAGTGACCGACTCGCCCGTTGAGCGACTCGCCCGTGGGGTACGTTATATAGTTTCACTTAAATTCTAGATAATAGAGCCGCTATATACTTAGTTAATAGCGTAAACCTATTAATCTCTAGATCTTTTAGACTATCTAATACTACTAATATAGTAGAGGTAGGTACTTAAGCGTTCCTAGTTAGTAGATAAAGCGCTTAATTATTTAAGAACGCTTTCTATATGTTACAATCTCCGCGAGAACAGGTACTAATAGGAAGCAGGGCACCGCTAAGGATAACAGCGTGTCACAGGTCACGTGATAAACTACCTCGCCAAGCACAACTACCTCTAGATATGCAAGGTAGCAGACTATCATAAGGTGGTTACACTACCTCTAGCATTACAGATAGTCTAAGTACTGCGTGATGGCAGTAACAGATCTCTTTAGTATATATCTTAGTAGGAACACAACTCTTACAGTTTGTGTTTAACCTTTAAGCTAGACAGTCTACGCTGTACTACTCTGTTACGAACCCACATTCGGACCTTAAACGACAGATCCCAGGAACGGCTGGTTCCTAGGATACTAGTGGAGCCTAGGAATGCAGAGTGATCCTAGGACTAGTGTGGTTCCTAGGAACGAAGGATCCGAGGACTAAGTGGTTCCTAGGACCTAAGCACGGACTACTAAGCATGACATGTCACGTGACGTGATTAGTGATTAGTGCTCAGCAGTGCTTAGTGGTACTAAGCATGGTGATCACTACTAAGCATCACGTATCTCCTTAGTATATAGCAAGTAGGAACACAACTCTTACAGTTCGTGTTCAACCTAGTTAATTAAGTTTGTCTTTAGATCTCAACTAACCTTCAAGCTAGACAGTCTACTCTGTACTACTTATCGTTACCCTGCACTTAAGACTAACAGTACCCTCTGTACACCTCATTGCAAACCCAACCCCCTTCAGAATCCTGTGACTGTATTCATCCCCAAGAACCAACGAATCAGTGCTTACGAGCTTTGCTTAAAGTACGACTTCAACATACTCATTGTTACCCTCTGCCTTTAAGACTAACAGATTATATCTATACACCTCACTGCAACTAACCCCTTATGTCCCTGTTACTATATTCATCCCTAAGAACTAATAGAATTAGTGCTTACGAGCTTTGCTTAAAGTACGACTTCAACACTATAGTAAGCGTAGTCTATTTATAGAAGACCTACTCTTCTAGGATATTATAGCTATAGTGTGAGGGCTTCGGCTCGAACCCACCTTAGCCATACGGACCAAAAAGGTACAGTAACCCAACAGATGTAGGGACTAGGGTTCGAACAGTATATACCCGTGACAGTATTATATAGCTACTATAGCTATTAAGGATAAGAAGATAGTAGACTCTATATATATAAGATACTATATATCTATTAAAGTATTTTACCTACTCTATACTAAGCTTATCTATTATCTAGCTATTATATAATATAGTAACTACCTAGTCTAGTAGGAGGTATTAATACTAGTTAGCCTAGTAGATTTTACTAGATAGAATTATAAATAGTCGAAGATACTAGCTAGATATATTAATATATTTAATTATTATAACCTAGTCTCTATTACCTAGCTATATAATAGTAGTATAACCTACTATATCCAGGCTTATAACTACTTTAAATGTTACTATAACGCCTATTATAAAGCTAGTCTTATTAAAGTTATATATATCTATATCTAGTATCCTATAGATCTACTATATCTTATCTATAAGCTTAAACTACACTATAATAGCAATAGGATTGTTATAGTAAGTGTACTAACTATAGAACTTTCTATCCTACTATTAGGCCCTGCCTGCCCGGCAACGTCCGGTAGAGGCTCGGCTGACGATATAGTACTGTTCCGGCCAGGCTCACTTATTAGAGTAAGTCGTGATACCTTTTGGTTTGCTTGTCTTAGTAGGCCGGGCTAGGGCTTAACATCTACTTTGTTTATAGCTTAGGCTAGAAATTAATAAAGCGTAATACCTAGTTCTTACCTATAGGTAGAGAAAGAAGATCTTAGCTATAGCTAGTAAGTAGAGTATCTACTATATATTATATATTAATAATCTAGGGTAGAAATCCTTATTAATAAAGTCTAGGATCTACTATATAAGAGACTACTCTTTAGTAGTTAATAGATTATAGTTAATAGAGACTATCTCTATGTAAGGTCGCTGTAGGCAGGCAATCGGACTCAAGGTAGATGGGATGGCTTCAAGGCCAAATTGGGGTTGTATTTGGATATCAGACGAATCCTTAAGGTGTGAGCCTCTGGATTCGATAGGAGTATATATACGGAGAGCCCGTGCGTGGCCCGGCCCTTGCCCTGGGTGTTCCCGAGGTAGGGCCGAGGGGTGTCAGAGAGGAATCCCGTGACACTCTAGTTGTAGCTAGATACTATAAAGACGTATCTGTTACGATCTCCGAAGAGACGAGTACTGATAGGAAGCGGGGCATCGCTAAGGATGACAGCGTGTCACGGGTCACGTGACAAACCACCTCGCCAAGCACGACCACCGCTGGATATGCAAGGTGGCAGACCATCGCAAGGTGGTTAAACCACCTCTAGGATTACAGGTAGACAGGTTACTGCGCGATGGCAGTAACAAATCTCCTTAGTATATATCTTAGTAGGAACACAACTCTTACAGTTCGTGTTTAACCTTAGTTAATTAAGTTACTTCTTAGAATCTTAACCCTTAACAATAACGAGCCGTATTGCACGTTGCTTATACCTTTGTTACCCTAAGCTGTTATATTAGACTTCGTCTAGACGCAGTTCACCCTACTGTTCTAGAGCCAGTACTCATCCCTTAAGAACCAACTAGAACTAGTACTATATTGGACTTCGTCCAGGTACGACTTCAACAGTATCTATAGAGTTAATCTTAGGACCTTATACGCTATTGCAAGCCTATAGAGTAATTAACGTAGGTTATTCTAATAAGAGACTATTGCAAGACTTAATCTACCTTTACAAGAGGTCTGCTTAGGACGTTGTTGTTAGGTTATAATTGTTGGCGCAAGCTAAGTCGCGTTAAGTTGGGTGGTGTGGCCAGCTTACTGGTGGAACACGTTACCTGCTGACGTAATACTCCGGGCCCCACCTTCACCAACCTTCCAACATCACTGCATGACTGCATGGCAAGAACAGGGCATAAAGAGTCTGCTTTGCTGGCGTCCAATACCCAAGGCTCGTGCCGAAATTCAATCTACAGAATTGAAGCTCCCGTAGGTCGCTCATTCTCACAACATCGGTGAGTATGTCGCAGAGGGCCTGCCCGAGGCCAAAACTGTTGAAGTATGATTGATTGAAGCTATGAGAGAGAGGGGATCCACGAGATATCCCTTCGCTAGCGTCAATCAATAGCGCTAGTTAATAAGCCCATGTGGAAGGAAACCACAACCAATAAAAACAACTCCGCCTGCTCAACTCCCCTCTTCCAGACTACCAAGCCCAGCCGAGATCATACTACTCGCCCTTCCCCTGCTTTCCATAAAATGCCTCTTCACCCTAAAGCTCCTTGAGCGCCTGTCTAGACTTCTCTTTGCTCGCTTCGCTTGCATCTATGTCGTCAGTGCTCGCCAAAACGCCTTGCGCAACGCCTCGCGCAAGGTTTCGGAGAACGTGTCATAGAACGAAATTCGAACTGGTGGTCCTTACTTGGGTTGCTCAAATTGGCCTTGTGGCCATGTACCTTGTTGCTGATGTCCTCTGTGGTGTTGTCGATGTTCTGCTCGGCTGGGGTGTAGCCGGGCGCAGTGATGCCCTGGTGTCCTGGTTTGTCGGCCATTGTGATTGGAGATGTGTGTAAGTTTGATCCTGTGTGAAAGGTAGGGAATACGAGTTCGTGGTGCAACCCTGTACGTCGCGGGTAGATCGAGCATTTATGTACACTGCTGTTATCTCATGCTTGTTGTGGCTCTCTGGGTATGTCATCGTGCCTCTGCAAGATGTGAGATCCTGTTTGTTGACTTTGATCTCCCAATGAGAGGGCTGGAGAGATGGACAGTGTAGTCTGGATGCGTGGCCATAGTACGGACGGCACGAATAGCGGGGCCCCGTTCATCGATCTGAGATGCATCGCGATGCTGCGATGCTGCGAAGATTGTTGGATTGAGATTCAGCCTATTACGCCTGTAAGAAAGACCGCATTGGACGCCTCTGCCATCGGGCGAACAGCGACTCTTGGTCAGACATGCCGCTGTCCTAACCAATGGACATATCCCCTATAGAACTCACTCTCCTTTACCCTGGATTCCATGGAAAACACCGTCCTCGCCTAGTTCCTTCAAGATCTTCGCAGACTTCTCTTTTGAAGCCTGACTTGTATCTACTACTTATTAGCTAATCCCTAGCATCTTCCTCCTCTGAACACAGTGTCGGAGAAACTGCTTCGAAAAAACCTACTTGGATTGCTGAGATTCGCCTTGTGGCCTCTCGCCTCGTGACTCCTGTCCTCCTCCGTGTTGTTGATGTTCTGATCAACCTGCGACAAGCCAGCCGCGGTGACGTCGGCGATGGTTTGCGATGTGGACATGATGCTGGTGACTGAGTAGTAGCGCGGCAGTCTGTTGCGAATCATAAAGATGTATTGTTCGAATGCTTGATTGAACGTCGTCTAGACCTGACTGAAGTACATCATGGGATGGCTGCCTGATATCCTGTTTATGTCGGGCCGTGGTTAGCGTGAATCTGTTGACGAAGGTGGCAAGCGAGCTGCGCACCCCACTAAACTTGCCCACCTCTCTAGACGTATATCTCAACAACGCAACAGTATAATATATTAGCTATATCACGTACAGCTGCGTACGTGGGCGCAAACCCACGCAAGTCAAGGTTAAGTATATAGGTAACAAACACCTCCTCTTCTACCTGAGTGAGCTTCCTTGAGTTAGGCGGGCAATCGCGTCGGGCAGGTACACCAGCGCGTCGGCTGCGCAGTGTAGACTCAGCAACGTTGTAGGTATTAGCAGCGCGTCGATTAGCGTGTAATTGACCAGAAGTAATAGACAAGATAGCAAGCTGAATATCTGCTTTATTTGAGATTATCTGAGTAGCACTGCGTTTAGCCATTGTACGTTAAGATGAAAGGGGTGGGCAAGTTTGGTAGGGTGCGAATACAATTCATGGATTTGCGGGGTTAGAACTTGAAGTCACGGGCTGATCAGATAGACGCTCCTGTGCCCAACCGCTTGATGTGTCGATGTTTGATCGTTCTTCATTGTCGTGATTATTGCTTCCAGGTGAGATCGCTTACATTGAAATCGACCCTTCACGGAGCTTTTCAGTCGTCACCTCCTCCGCCAATGGGCCCGCTGGCCTGCTTTGCCGCCTTTGCAGCGACAATGTCGTCAACTCGCAGCAGCAAGCACGCGCTCTCGATGGCGGTCTTGATGCTCTGCTCCTTGACCGCGAGAGGCTCCCAGACGCCATATGTGCGCATGTCAACAACCTTTCCTGCATCGCCGTCGATACCCCATGTGCTCCCAGTAGCTTTACCATCCTCGTAGCCTTCTGCGTGCTTTGCGCGAAGCTGTGTGAGAACCTTGATAGGGCTGTTTCCAGAGTTCTGGATGATGGTACGGGGGATGACCTCCATAGACTCTGCGATCGCCTTGTAAGGCCACTGTGCAACACCCTCGATAAGCTTCGCTCTCCTTTCCAACCCAATAGCGATAGCCATCTCAGTAGCACCACCTCCTGGGCACAGCTTGGGGTTCCAAATGACGTTCCTGGCGACACCCATGGCATCGTGCAGGTTCCGCTCGATCTCGTTCAGGATGTCCTTGGAGGGACCGCGGAGCAGGATGGTGCAGGCCTTGGGGTCCTTGCACTTTGTGAGGTAGGTGAAGTACTCGTCACCAAGCTTGGAGATCTGAAACAGACCGCACTGCGTACCGATGTCAGACGGCTGTGCAGCGAAGACGGAATTGACGATGGTGGCACCGGTCGCTCGTGCGATACGGTTGTTGTCTGTCTTGCGGACACGGCGGATGGCTGTGATGTCTGCCTTGACAAGGAAGTGCTGGGCGAGGTCTGTGAATCATTAGCAAACAACATTCGTAAACGGGCCAAGTCCACCTACCGCTGACGCCCTTCTCTGTGATGACGAGATCGGGCTTCAGGGCAATGATTGCGTCGCACATGGCCTTGACCTGCTCTTCCTCGATCTGCAGTATCCTGTTCCAGTCCTCCTCCTTGCTGACCTCGATGTTCGTTTGGCTCTCGCCCTTCTTGTACTCGAGTGTGCAGTCCAACAGCAGAACCTTGGGGTTCTCGATTCTCCGCCTCATCTTGGGATGTGTAATGTCCTTGTTGACCATGACGCCGTCCAGCACCTCGCTGTCCTCGATTTCGCCTCCGGGGATCTTCTCGATGCGTGCATAGCGCTTGATGTCGACCTCCTTCTTGCCGTTCATGTCGGTGGAGACGGTGCGGACGGCCTTGAGCGCAAGACCGCACATCAGCTTCGACCATCTGGAGACGAATTTTGTGCCAATCGACGAGTTGATGATTCTGTACATCTCCTCGTCGTCGTTCACGTTGACTTCGGTCGCGATTTCGCTGACAATCTCGAGGGCGTCGGCCAGAGCCTTCTTGAAAGCCTGAATGACCACAACAGGGTGGATGTTGCGCTCCAGCTGGGGCAGGGCCTGTGCGAGAATCTCACCAGCTACGATAGTCAGTCACTGCCTAAATCTGTCGTGCAGATGTCTCCACATACCCAGAATAATGACAGTTGTGGTGCCGTCACCAACTTCCTCGTCCTGTGTCCGGCTGAGCTCGATCATGCTCTTCGCAGCGGGGTGTGCGACTTCGATTTCACGGAGGATGGCGTGGCCGTCGTTGGTGAGGACAATGCCGCCCATGGGGTCCAGCAACATCTTCAGCATGGCCTTGGGGCCCAGACATGACCGGATGATGTCTGCAACCGTCTTGGCTGCTGTGATGTTTGAAATCTGAGCTTTGCGACCAAACTGGCGCTCCCCACCAGGGGTCTGCGTATCTGCGGGGGTTGGCTTCGAGATGATTTGTTCGTAGAGGGGTACTTACTCATAACGACCACCGGCGCCTGCATCTTGAATGAAGGATCTAGAGTATTGGTACAAGAAAGAGGGACGTGAGGCTAGGCACGCGTGGGGTATCTGTTGCTGTGCGCGTCCTGAACTTCACCAAACAAAAAACGGCCCAGATGTCGGCGATAGCTTCGCCAGTCCCCGCGATGAGTAAGCAGTCACGTGGTAAAATGGAGCCAACGTCATGTGAGGGACGACACGCATAAATCTTTGGACAATCTCTGCCCTGTCAACTCTCGAGATAGCAGTCAGGTATTTGCCCTGACAATACTGTTTCTTCAGGTACACCCTCGTACCATAATCGTTCTTTTCCTGTTACCCGTCGACCATATCCATCTACCTTCTGCCTCCGACCGAGCGTGCCTTGTGCCGTGCAATGCATAGCAACAACCTGACAGCTTTCCGTCCAACAACCAACTCTGCCCTTTGATACAGGCCAAAGCACAACGATGAGCAGAGTCATGCGATTCTCAGCTACCATCACGTGCAAGCACCCATTCGGCTGCCAAGATCGGTTCACCCAAAAACAGCCAAACGAACCGTTCGGGCAAAGCGAAGATGATAAAGGCCAGCCCACTCGGCGCCAGTCCGATTGCGTCCCGGTATGGATGTGGAGATGTTCAGGGCAGGTCGGGCACGATTGGCTCGCTGCGCATTGAGTGGGGCTTGCTCGAGTTCTGCCAATGAGGTTAGTCCACTTTCTTCGGTGGTGCTACCCTGCCGGAGACTCCAGCCTCTCACGGGACGACCTGCGCGAAGGCTTACAAGAAGCGCCCTGGGCCCTCAAACCCTCATTCCTCCACCTCTGACCTCTTGCTCTCACACCGCGTCGCGCCTTCCCTCTGCGAACATTTCTCCTACTTTGGTAGTCGCCCACCTGACCTGCACTATCTATCAACTCCACTCTCCTCTCCCATCCATCATCACGACCACCACACCTCTTAGCCGAACATAATCTCGCCGTCGCTATCGGTCACCTAGCTGCACTTGTCGCATGCTCTGCTGTCTGCTCAATTGCTAGACACTTCTGTATCTTTGAACTGCATCTCACTTCTGATCTACTAAACAAGCAGTCACCATGAGTCTCAACTACTATGCCTCGTCGCCCACCGTCGTTCTGCAGCCTCAACAGCCGCAGGGCTTCTTTTCACCGCACCAACGCGCCCACTCGCCGTCAACAATGGGTAAATTCCGCCCAAAGCATCCTACTCCGCCCTCGCTCAATTATCTAGCTGCTGTATCCAATGCCACAGCTGGGCGCAAACGATCCATTGCCGACGTCGACGACCCCGAGGAGAACCAACCAACTGGATCTGTTGCCATCCCTGCCCCAGCCAAGGCTCGGGGTGAGCCCGTCTACGGCCCAGGGATGACGCTCATCTACGCCGATGACCCTGGCTACAGCATCGCAGCCGAGTCGCAATCCGGCACGTGGTACGAAGAGAAGAAGGAAGCTGAAGAGAAGGCTGCAGCTCGGCCAATTGCAGTCTCACGCAAGTCGCAACGCGTCAGTCCATCGCGCGATGTTGTTGTCCCGTCCCTCAACGACATGGAGTCTCAAATCAGCGAGGCCATCATCGATGACAACGGCAACACTATCAACACGCTCATCACCTCGCTTGGTGTAGGCTGGAAGAACATCATGACCAATCCCAACCTGCGCGATCAGGCCCGCGCGTACGCCCGCTTCATCGAGCGTCACTTCGACTTCACTGATGTCATCGTCATGCTCGAGAAGGAGTCGTTGAACGCATATCTTGTGCGAGCGAAGGAACATGGTGTCCAGGGTTACTGGCTATTTGCAGACACTCTCAAGTGGTGTCAGCTTGTCGGCTGGTCCCTCGAGCGTGCCGTTTCCAACCTTATGTCCGGACCTGTACCTCAATGCGAGGGCGACCGCATCAACGCCCGCGAATCTTCCCCTTCAGAACCCGCAATTGCATCCCCTCGGGCTGTCTTCGCGCCCACCGCTGCCGCTGGTGACGCGATGGAGTTGTGATGGTCGCTGAATTGCACCTTCTTTTTCCTTTTTGGCTCTTCAAAGCATGTACGGACGTGTCTCGGTTTCACTTTGCATGTCTTTATTCACGCTTCACGATCTACTGGTTTTTCCTGCTCGGCAACTCGGCGTTTGGCAACGGATTGGATGGGCTCACTGTGGCGGATTATTCCTATGCGCTGTACATTATCATGCTTACTGTTCGTGCTGCGACAGCTGGATCGTCATCACTCGATCGCGTCGCAGACGTTGCCACTAAAAGTTACAGGCACCATAAATGAACATCATCATCCTTATCATGACCACAAGCACTTCAAGCATCGCGCCCTGCTGAACTCACAAACGCAGCTCGTAATAGTTGCGACACATGCCCGATGTCCATGGCATTGCCATTGCCGATCTGCTTCACTTTCAAGCAACCAAGCGCGCAGGATTTTCTTGGCCGCCCCATCAGCCTTCGTCATTTTCCCGGCGCGTTTCGGAGGATTCTTTCGTCATGCTCAGCCGAAAGCGCAAACGTGCGCAAAAGGATTGAGCGATAAAACAATAGTCCATCGCGTCGAATGGGCAACGCGTTCCTGTTCCGTTGCGCTGCCGGGGTTGCGCAATAGCGCGACAATCTCGCGTCGCAGCACAACCCTCCCCTTGAGCCCAGCTTGACCACAGGATGAGAACAGCTCGTTTGTGCATTGCCTGGGAAACTGCTATTATTGGGAATGCCATGCTGACAGACTATGGTACCTGCGAGGTTGCTTCTCAGCGTAGAGTGCCCGCCTCGCGGTTAGACTGGACTGAGAGCTGAGACACGCCTGCAGCGTACCTGCTGCAATCAAGACCTCTTTGCTCTGCTTCAAAGTCTAGCGGCAGGGAATGTGTCTGTGTCAAACGTTATGACTGATGATGTGGTCTCAACGGTAGTAGGATGTCGCCCGCTGCGAGCAGGGCCCTATTTCCGTTTGACTGCGTGGTTAACCGCCGCGGCTATCGGATGCGTCGAGAGCCGAAAGCGAAGGACTCACTCACAAGAAGCCTTGGAGACAAATATAGCCCAGTGATACACGCAGCGGAGGCACTGCAATGGAGTATGCGCTGTGGCGCCTGGTTCTTCATACATATATAAGCGTAGAGCTGTGTTCTCTTGGCGCTCTTCCCCCGTCTTAAAACCATATCAAGGCTCCTTGACGAACTGTTTCTGACAGTTTTGCGCTTTCCAGCAGAGGCGGTAAGTAGTGCTTGATTTGCTACTTCATCCCTCAGCTGCGTGAGACCAGACTTTCTGGCCCTTCGAGTACTGTCAAGAAGTTTTGTCGAGACGCCAATGGTGCTTGAGACACTGCTCGACGTTTGGGCGCCACGGTAACTTTTCCACCCTTTGCAGCGGCTGCGCATTGACACTGAACGGTATTGACCTCGGTCTTCGTACGAGCCGTGATAGCACTCCTCGTCTGTCTGTCAGGACTTTGTTCACGCTCAAGTACCGCGCAGGCGCACAGCCACGCCCACTGTGTCTTCGCTCGTTGCCCGCGGGTTCGCTCCGAATGGCCCGCTTCTCAGCTGGCCTCTAAGCCTCGCAGATTGGCGCACGACCGCAACCGGACTGGCCGAGTCTGTATCGCACGCTGCAGATCGCCAGTAAGCAACAGGCACTTTGTTCGCTCAACAGTACTCGATGAAGCATGAGATCTACGGCTCATCAGCTTTCGCACGCCTTGGTGCATGGCTGTGCGCGATTCACAAGCTCATAAGCCTCGCCAAGCTCAGATGAGAGATCCACCTGCAGTGCTTACTTCGCTGTTCCACCCCAAAGCAGCTACCAGGGCGGGCTAATGGCGATCGGGCCGCCCCTCACAGGGCCTGAGAACGAACCGTCTGCACATATTCGGTGGCTATGACATGGCGCGTACGAGCGGAGTGCCTCCGGCGGAGGGTATTTAGCAACATAGAGTCTCCTCCGAGTGACATTGACTGAGGTCATCGCTCAACGCTTTCCAGCGATATTTCTGTGTCTTACTTGGTCCATCTGATCAATCGCGAAGTCTTGCGCCTACTCTATGAGCCATGGAGGCCTTCGACATTACCCTCGTCGCGAGGAAGAACCTTATCAATAAGGCATCCATCATCGACTCCGCAACTTCCCACGTCTGCCCGGCTGAGATCGAAGGTCCCCAAATTGTTCCCATCATTGGCAAATACACGTTCCATGAAGTCGCTACAATCGCTTCGGGTGCCTGCGGCCTTTTTAGCGTGCTCCTCTGCGCCTTCGTCATTGCCGGCCATGCAACCAGCTACTCGTTCCCCGTGCAGCAGCGCCAAATCATCCGCATCGTGCTGCTGATTCCCTGGGTCAGCCTGTTCTCATTCCTTATCGTGCTAGAGGAGAAGGCGGGCGTGTATATCGTTGAGAGTTTGGATTTCGGTTGCGCGATTGCGCTGAGTGCGTTTCTGCTGCTCATGTGCGATTTTGTGCTGGAGCATCCTGGGGGCTTTGAAGCGTTGTTTGGTGCCGGCGCAAGCGGGCGGGGGGCGCTGCAGACCAAGGGACCGGCTTGGTTGAAGGTACGTTCTTCCTGATGCAACTCACATAAAATGCAGATTGTATTGTTACTAGCATGTGCGCGACTGACACTACAACAGCGCATCTGGTACGGCGTCCTGCAATTCATTCCCTCCTCGATCATCATCTGGATCGGCTCCGTCGTCGCGCTCGCTGTTGGTCAGTACTGCAGGCAGTCTAATAGCGTGCACTTTGCACACCTGTGGATCACGATCTTCAAATTTATCGTCACTACCGTGTCGATTCTGTGCTGTTTGCGGTTCTACAGCCGCATGAAGACGCAGTTGCTACAGCATAGGATTTTGCTCAAGCTCTTCACATTCAAGAGTATCATTGGGCTGAGTGTGGCGCAGACGGTACATTAACCCGAACTCCTATCAGTATCTGAGTATCACTCCGTTGGTACTTGGAGGTATTGGCAAGATGAAACTGCTGTATAGGTGGTTTGGAAGTTGCTAACACAACAACAGTTCATAGTCAACATCCTCGCCGGGCACGGCACTCTCACACCCAACAAATACATGACGTACCACGACATTAATGACGGCCTCGCCTCCCTCATTCTCGCCTGCGAAATGCCTTTCTTCGCCATCCTCATGCTCTTCGCCTTCCCCTCCAAGCCTTACAAGAACAGCAACAAAGTGGCGCCTGTGGGCCCCGTCATAGCGATCGTTCAGGCGCTGGATATTAGGGACCTTCTTGGTGCGATTGTCAGGGGTTCAATGAGGTTGGTGAGGGAGCAGGAGAGGGAAATCAGGAGGGAGGGGAGTATGAAGATGGAGATGCAGGGGAGGAACGAGGGGCTGGAGGAGATGCGGGATGAGGAGACGGCGTATAAGGGGGGTGACGGGAGAATTGGGGTGGCTGAGTGAGTGTGCATACAACATAGTCTATAAATTTCATTTCATACATCGAGGGAGGTGTGTCGCTGTGTGCAGTGAAATTTGGTTCCAAAGCAGCTGACAGGGAACAAGAGCAGCTTCAGCAAAGATGATTGGCACACATGCATTGCGCTCACGTCTGAGTCAATATGTTGGCGCGCACAGAATCGCTTTCAAGCCCAGGTCAACGACCGCCAGGCGGTTGCCACGCAAACTGGCTTCCTTCACAAATACCGCGATGGTTTCCTGCATGGCTACCTATCAGAGTGAGACAAGGTGTGGGAGCCTGGAGCGTGCGGCACCTGTGGCTGAGAACATAACAGACGATAAGACCAGCATGGAAAGAAACAGTTGGAGAGAAAATGGAATATTGGCCAAGATTGGTACGTTCGTACTCTACCCTGTAGATGCCTCTCTGACCATGTACTAGCAGTCACGGCTTCTTGAGTCCTTGCTCTATGGCGAGCTTTTGTCGGTATTCTCTGCAGTCGAAACATCGCTCCAACGCCACGCCGGTGCCTGAGCAGGCTGTACACGCAACTCGTGGGTCACTGACAATGCGTGAGCTCTGAGGTTCATACCTACGGTAAAGCACTTCTCGACTTACGGATTGCCACCACAGCCAATGCAGGTGGTGATCTTTAATATGTGAGGGTGTTCCAAGTAACACGAGGGTGGTGTTGGCGACATTGATACGACGCTGCTGTGGTGGTGAAGGGACATGATGGGTTTTGGAATATCGGGTGATGAAACTAGGTGACGTTGGCAATATATTATGTCATGTGAAGAGAATGCAGCGGGAAGTACAGCGATGATCATGTCGAAAGACAGAGGATGGCAGTGTGCCTTTTGTAGGCTGGAAATGATGATGACATTGATCAGTTCCAACGCCCTTTCCAAGGCAGCGAAATGATGTTGTGTGCCTGGTGTGTTTCCTCGAAGAAAACTTGGATCATTCCAGCGTGCTTCTTTTCGCCATTTGGTGGAAGGCCAGGAAGTGTGACATCTTGGATAGGTTCGGGACGGAGCATCCGTCGCCGCACCTCTGGATACGATGTCTACTGGAAGAGATCCGTTGTGGGCGATCAATCCGAGAGGTAGTACCGAGACTTGGCGCGCTAATTTCCATTGTCGGGATCAGATCAGGTCCAAGCGAGTAAAGTACTGGCAGGGAGCTCTGCCGGAATCTTCTACCAGTAAAGATTGGTGCATGCCGGCCGAACGTGGGTTCGTTGCACGATTTCTGATGGACAGGGTCCCTTCGACATCGGTACCCTACAGTGAAGGAAAGCCAGGGACTCGTGGCAGCCGTTTGTGGGTCCCAGAGAGCAAGGGCGCGTCGATGAAGGCAAGCCTACTCTGGATGCGTGACTTGCTGCATGCGAAGCATCTGCTTCTGGCCGAACTGGCATACTGTCATCTCGTTTCCGATTTGACATGTGCCTTACCAGCTAAGGCAGAACGTTTGAAGACATGCTTTTTGCAGGACTGCCGAACGCGCAGCTCGTGAGACGACTTCCCATCGGGAAGGCTCGTGGTCCATCGGTGAGCTGAGCCGCCTTCCGCGGGCCAGGTACTTGCGGCTACGAACCTACGGCGGTATCGTCTGAAAGTTCCCCGATAGATCTGATTAGTCCGGGACACTCTCCCTAATTTCGTTGGGGTTCCATCTAGTCTCAAGGATGCATCTCAAACGTGCTGATCGTTGTACAATTGCTGTTGTGGCACACCTAACCACCGGAGAGGCACTTCTGCAGACTGAGTACGTAGGACCACCAGAACAAAAGGGATTCTGACTTCCGTTTGGCACGCATACCGTAGCCTGCGGGTTGCACTAGCAATCCTGCGGTCCGAATCGTCGAGACAGCGCTTGCAGTGACCTAGAGGTGACCAAGTACAGAACTGATGCCGCCAAGGGATGACTGGTCCTACATTTCGCGTAAAGCGACACTACGTCAATGTTCGCTTTCATGAGTACAGTGTAAGCGCGTGACCTAATATCGATGAGGTGCACAGAGAGAACGGGCGCTACTGGAGATGAGAAGAAGGATGCGTAGAATGCTGTGCAGCCAGCAAGTGCTTTGACAGGCGGTGTGTCCTAATGTCGGAGCAAGTACAACCCTCCGTGCGTGCTTGCAAGCGTTTCGAATCATCGCGATCAAGGTTTTCGATTCCACAAACGCGCAGAGGTTGTCACGGTCACACAGATTGGGCAGCGAGTCGTGAGTATGCTCCAGTACCAATAGCTGCAGTAATGCTTTGCGAAGACGAAAATGACCGTGTTGTGCAGGCTGCGCCCAAGATGCAAGCGAAGGGTATGAGGGATGGTGATGAGACGACGCTGGCTGATGAAGCAAATGACCCTGACCAGCTAAGCGAACGCTCTAGTGCATTTCAGACGCCATGAACTCTTCCGGGATGTCCGTTAATACCCACCTAGAGTTTCCATAACTGCCTTCAAAAAGGAAAGAAACCAGGATGTGTAGAGAATGACGAATTATGTTTAGCGATCGAATAATTGCAAAAAGATGTGTCAAAAGAGCTACATATCCACAAAGCACTACCGCATGAGGATAGAGAGGAAGCATGGTGGTTCGGGACGTAACGCTAGCAAGCAGTGATAGATGGTAAAAAGAAAATGTCGTAAATGACCTAACCAGGGGTCGCTAGAAACCTATTAGAATCGAACGCTGGGCCGCTTGTGGGGACAATATACTTACAACCTGGAATCTCTTGATTACCGAGTGATCGTAGTCAAGCGCCTTGCCATTGGGCCATTAGGCCAGATATTAATCTGATTGATGGTAGTTTTATTTCTATTAATCAATATAATTCACACAGAACTTGGCCATAAGTTTGAAAAGTCCTGTTTTGCAAAACTGGGACGTCAGAATTTTCTGCAAGCGGGTGAGCCGGCTAGCGTTTGGCAAAGTGGGGTGATTCACTAGCCTAAACTTTCAAGTCACAGATAACCCAGCCATGACACCGCAGTATTGCACCCTGCAAATTTGCTGTTCCATTATGAATTGGACGCAGGGGAACTTCAATCACCTCCCGATCTTTCAGAGATCCTTAGGTACAAGGCCATATATATTCGTAACTCAACATGCCTCTTTGACTCTCATGCTCGCAGCTCCCAGACAGCTAGGAGAGCCACGTGCCATTGCCCGAAAAGGTCATCGTGTCAGACTGTGTGCTATCGCTTGGTAAGTATGGTAAGTACCTATGTAGGTCGAGAGACGTCATACCGCTACTCTATCAGGCGCTTGTAGCCCCGGACTGCTTGTTGAACTCCACGGTATGCTCAGATCGATGCTGATTATCTGTGGAAACCGGAACGTTCTCAGAGTGCTCGCAAGACCTATGCACTCACTGCCGATTAGTCGACAAGCAACGAAGCTCTACACTTTCAAGTATATAAGCAGGGCCAACCAGCAGGTTGTAACTCGGAGGTCAAGAAAACATACGCGCCTTTGGCAACAAGGCCTACAAGGCCAACAGCGTGTTCGCGTATCAGCGCTACATTGAGAAAACAAAGCGCCGGAGGCATGTGCGTCAGAATCATTGCTTCCCCATCTTTGACTGCCTCGCACTTGCATGTGTTCGCACATCTACCGCAGGCGACTCACGACCAGATACTTGCTCTGCACAGCTCGGCCGGAACGATGCGGAGCTCATCCCATCGACCACATTTAAGTGCTGTCAGTATCAGTCTACCTATCTCAGGATATCAGCAGCAATGTGACAGATCCTCGCTAACGCATGTGTTAAGGAGATCTAACGGGACTGGGACTAGCTCTCGTAGCATCGCAGCCCCTTACAAAGGACATGAGAGCGGCACTACTACGCGTAGTGTTGCAAAAACGTTGAACCACCTTTGTATCAATTTCTGCACTCTTGTAGAACCAGGCAAGATCCCGGATCATCCCTTGACTACGTTCAGAACTTTCGGTATAGGCCACAAGAGCGATGGTTCAGGCAAAGAGGCGACTGTAAAGCAAACCTAGAGGTCATGCAACACGTACTCTTCCCTGCGTTGCTAAGTTACGGAAGAATCCTTCTGGCACTACTGTCGCACAAAGCTCAGTGGCCTCGGACTGTTAAAAATCCCGATCGCAGAGACTTGCAGTGCTTCAAATAGATGGAAAAAGACGCTCGATGTTGCGTGGCAAGAAAGGCTCTCAGATGACAACACTTATTCGGTCCACATCAACCCATGAAGATATCATTCTGCATCATGATCGTGAGTCATTACATTAGGCTACAAGAGTACTATGCTACATATCACTCAAGTCCAGCACTTATGTCTTCGAGCTAGGCTGAGATAGTGTGTTACCACCGTCAGGATACAGGATCTGCTCGTTGTAGAACACACCACCTGGGCCAGCCAGCATGAGAATCGAAGCTGCCATGTCGGAGTCTTTGCCAGGTCTGCCAGCGGGGTTGGACATACCGCCTTCGATGACGCTCTTGTTGTCCTCGTCAGATGAGCCAGTAGTCATCTCAGATGGGAAGACACCAGGCGCGATGACGTTGACGCGGACCTTGGTGCCGATGAATGTTGTGGCGAGCATTTTCGATAGGTGTGTTGCAGAGGCCTTTGAGCTGGCGTACGCGAATTGACCAGAACTGGAGCCCTTCATGGCACCGGAGATGGATGTGACATTGACAACTGAGGATGTGTACCCAGGAGTCTTGTTACCACCCTTGGCGAGGAGAGGCAAGAATGTCATAGACATATAGAAGATGCTGCCAACGTTGGTTTTGAAGGTGTCGGCCCAAGACTGTGGGGGCGACTTCAAGAAGTGGTCTGAGACGGACTGTGCGTCATCCCACTTAGGCTCGCCATTGCTGGAGAACTTGGTGTTGTCGTCACGTGCAATACCGGCGTTGTTCACAAGCAACTGAATTCCCTGAGGCTCCTTCTCACTGATCTCCTTGTACAAACGCTTAACATCCTTGGGATCGCTGCACCGACTTAGTCAAAGCTTGTGGCAATTCTTCAATACGACATACCTGACATCTGCCACAATAGGGATGATATGGCCATTATCGTGGTCGTGCAGCTCTTTTGTCTTCTTCAAGACCTCCTCACGTCGGCTGGTAATATAAACTTTAGCACCATTGGCGACCAACGCCTGGGTGATCATAAGACCAATGCCAGTACCTCCACCAGTAACGATAGCTGTGACATGAGATACATCGAACAGCTTGCTGTTCTTGAGCTCATCGGTGTTTGCTTTTCCGGGTGCCATGTTGCTCGCAAATTGGTACGTTGTTTTGGGTTGAAATTGAGAGCGTAGTACGTTCGGGGTTCTTGGGAGGGTACGTGAGAATAGGCGAAGCATATTGACTCTTGTTTGTTGCGTGTTGTGGGTCTTATATGGACTAAGCTGATGGTGTTGTTGACGTAGCAAGGGACAATATTGTCATGACGTCCTCACGACGCATCGGTAAAGGCGACCCATGACATCGATGCGGGACGACAGGAGATGGACCGCTTAACCTTTCCGTGAATGAATTCGTACCCCTGGCTTGATCACAGCCGTCAAACGATGGGATCTGAGTGGAGCTCACAGAACGGAGAAGTGTTCTCATTACTGCTGGTCAAAAGGCATTTGCGTATCGGCTCAGGACGGAGCTCATCAGACAGTGTGTAATTGAATGAATACAGCCATTACGACACGTAATAGGCACACTTCAGCATCTCTAGCGATTGTTTCATGGATCGCGTGTGAGCGCGAAGAAAGGCCCTGGGGGGCTTTCTGAGTTTTGCGATATTACACGACTCGCCACCGACCAAATGTGGAAGACGGTGGTGCTGTGTCTGACTTTGTGATATGATTGAGTGTGAAGTATCGGATGGGTCTCGGCCACGATTTTTGTTTACTTTGAGGCTGATGGTCTGCAAATGCAGAGTCGAGAAGGTCGACAGCGTTTGATGGATGAGCATGACGAATGCCAAGACTGTGTTCACCGAGCTTCTTCCGAGAGGACGCGTTCCTTTCGCGTTTCTCACTTCTAATGCTCGACCAGCATCCACCATAGTCAAATCCGACATGTTGGAATCAGAATTATCTTTCCAAATGATTCCAAGGGCGATTGCTAATGATCACGCCATGAACACCTTTGTCAGCGGATATTGCTAGCAAAGCAAAATGCATTACTAACACCCCAGCGGGAATAACCGATGTCATCATCGCCGCTTTCCCCCGCGTTAAGCCAACCTCGACGGGTGGAAGGCTGACCTTGTCGAATCACCGAAATAGCCTGCTTGAGCATTTCTAATCTTAAGCTTCACCTAGTCGTATATAACAGCCTTGGATGCTGTCCTTGATCGCCTCTTAAGTACATCGAATCTCACATTAACGTCCGACTAGACACATGACTATTAGCTGCCTTGCCACAATCAGCAGCATCACACCCTCACTTCCACCATCTCTCGCACGCACCGACTTAGACACAAAAACAGCCGACTCGATCGATCTCCTCTCCGCCGAAATGACAACCGCAGCATCACGACCGACGCCAGCTCACCAGCTGTCAGGAGCATCCACTCCGGCCATAACTCAGGCAAGGCCAGAGGATGTAAACTTTCAGGGTTTGCGCATCCCTCGTGGACCTGTAAATGCCAAATTGTCTTTCTACAAGGCTCCCGAAGATGGCTCCCCACCACACAACTACGTAGAGCCGCTCCCAGGCGTTCCCCAGCGGAATTGGGGTGATGGTTGGGAAGAAGTAAGGTTGGATGATTTGCGTGGTCAGGAGCAAAATTTCAACCTTGAACACAATGCTTTCGAGACGTATCAGAATATCAGGAGTGATGAAACGGAGTTCAAAGACGATGAGCGGATACGCAACGTCTACTACCCTGAGGTTGAGAAGCTGCTGTTGGACAATATTCCCGGTACAAATAGAGTCATTCTGTTTGATCACACAATTCGGAGACCAATCGGAAACCGCAACCCTGTGCAGCGAGTGCACGTTGACCAGACACCAATGTCTGCCGCCGAGCGGGTCAGACTTCATGCGCCAGAGGATGCCGAGCAGCTGCTTCAGGGCCGCTACCGTATTGTGAATGTGTGGCGTCCACTCAATGGACCAGTAATGGGCTTCTCTCTGGCTGTTGCCGATAGCCAAAGCGTCCAGGACGAGGACCTTGTGCCCATCGAGCACCGTTACCCTCATCGTAACGGGCAAACTGCAGCAGTCCGCCACAATCCTGGTCAGAAATGGTACTACTGGTCTGGCATGAAGAATGAAGATCGTCTATTGCTCAAGTGTTTCGACAGCGATGAGAAAGTGGGCCAGTATGGAAGGGTACCTCACACTGCTTTTGTGGATCCAAGGACTCCTGAAGGAGCCGTTGGCCGTGAGAGTATTGAGGTCAGAGCCCTGATCTTTGGTTAGAGCTTACTATGCACTGTAGATAATACGAATCATGAATTTACGACCTTCAAACATGCTTCTTCACGAGGCCACTTCATTCCCATTGTCCATCCGTGCCAATGCCCATTCTCAAGGAAGAGCTCCAAGAGATCAGACCTGGAGATCGTTACGAGGTCGCGATTTATGCACAGAAGCTGGGCCGTTGCAGCAACCTGCCTTGTGCCGTTGAGCGCGGATACACAAGATCGTCATCGGTGCTTAGCCGAGCGCCTTTCACAGCTTGGCAACGCCTTCTTCCACGCTTCAATCCAGAAACTCTGAGCGCGGATTTGTGGGGAGCAGCATCACGTCTGCCATTCGTCTTTGCTCGCAGATAACCAGCTCGGACCTGCTGCTATCGTGAGTGTTTTGCGCGGGCCAAGCGCGCGGCGGTCTTGGTAGGTTGTCCCAATCAGGAAGGAGGTCGCCCATATTGACCAGAATCATGGCGGTCGCTCTCCACCTACACGGAGCCATGAAAAAACAAGAGACCTCTTGTCATGTATAAAGCCTCTTCGAAGGCACTCATTTGTGCTACGCAGGCCTTACCTACCCACTTCAGCCAAATATCGTCATGAAGGTCTCCACGATTCTTGGGTTGTTGCCCACTGCAGCCCTCGCACACGACCTATTGAGTGTTACATTCCTTGCGAAAGAGAAGAGTCAACTGTTGGAGTTTGTCTCAGACAACAACCACATTGACTATGGCTGTCACCCTCTTGTCATTCCCACCAAGGATGAACATAAGCTTCACGCTCTGCTCACCGAGGAGGAACTTCACCATTACAGGAGGAACCTAGGCGCTGGTGCAATCCGTGTTGAGGCGCTCGACCACCTGAACAAGCGTCAGGCTGCAACTGCACCCATCGGAAAGGGCGACCGCTTCAAGGGTGGCAAAGTTGCTCCTCGCGGTCTTGGTAGCCAGAAGCCAGACGTCTACGGCTCTTACCAGAGCGCTGGGATCCTGAACGCCGATGAAGTTTACACAGCATTGAAAGGTCTCGAGAAGGAGTATGGTCTTGAGCTGTTCAAAGCACCCTACACCACCTTCGAGGGCAACACAGTCTGGGGTGGTGTAGCCAACAAGGCGGAGAAGATCAAGAAAGACAATCAGTACATCTATTTCACCTCAGGTATCCACGCCCGTGAGCGTGGCGGTCCAGACAACCTGATCTACTTCATTTCGGATCTACTGTACGCCAACAAGCACCGCAAGGGTTTGACTTATGGTAACAAGACCTACACGAACTCCGACGTTAAGAAGGCACTTGGCGCTGGAATTGTCTTCATTCCCATGACCAATCCTGACGGCGTTCGCCACGACCAGGCCAACAGCAACCTCTGGCGCAAGAACCGCAATTCTGTCTCTGCAATCGCGAACAATAGCCTCAGCGTGGGCGCGGATCTCAACAGAAATTTCGACTTCCTATGGAACTTCACTAAGCACTTCGATCCATCGACTTCACCCGCATCTGCCGATCCAGCCTCCCAGGCTTTCTACGGCACTGCACCTTTCTCTGAACCGGAAACCCGCAACATGGCATGGGTGTACGATATCTTTCCAAAGATCCGCTGGTTCATCGATGTGCACTCTGCAGCAGGCACACTTCTCTACTCTTGGGGCGATGACATCAACCAATCCAATGATCCCAAGCAGAGTCAGTTCAACCCTGCTTATGATGGTGTGCGTGGTGTTGTTAATGACACTCTCTACCGTGAGTTCATTGAGGAAGAAGACTGGTACAACATTGAGCTACAGGCAAACAAGACCACTGCTGCTATGCAAGCTGTGGGGGGCCGAGACTATGTCCCTCAGCAGGCCGTAGGTTTATACCCCACCAGTGGCGCGTCCGATGACTGGGCCTCCAGCCGATGGTATGGAAACAAGGAGCTGAACAAGGTTCATGGGTACACTCTAGAGTTCGGCTACCCTACAAACTTCTACCCGACCGCGGAAGAGTATGTTCAGAACATCATCGACACCAACGCGGGGTTCATGGAGTTCATTCTTACTGCAGATGAGATCGGCCTGAAGGGTTAAGTGCAGTTCAAAGCTTGGGGCTGACCATTGACGAGAACTGTGGTGGTGAAGGTGTAGAGATAGTTGTGGCTGTCTGAGTACTGCTCAAAAAGCAAACGGGTATCTCCGAAACTCCGAACAATTTCAATCATAATTAATTCCAATCGTCTATCCAAGCATCATAAATTGCTCAAGCAGCTACCTTTCGTCGGGTGACTGGCTTCTGAGGAGGCTGTGGAGGCCCGTTACTCGTTGCATCACCTTCAACTTCATCTTGCTCCTCCTTGTCAAATTTATTGGTATCCTCCCTCTCTTTGAGCTCCTGTTCCGCTCTCAATTCATTACCAAAAGTCTTCCAGGTCAACTTGACCTTCTTCTTGACCGGCGTAGAGGCACGTAAGGCATCATGCCAGCCTTTATGCTCTCGGTTCGCGCCTCTCACAGTACGTGTCTTGAGGCCCTTCTCAGCGTATCCAACGAGATCGAAAACCTTTCGTGAATCGTCGGGCTTGACATCTGCTTGCAAATTCCAGTTACCGTCTGCGCAAACAATCTGAGATAGGAAACTCTCGTCAATCGGCCCACTGAAGACATACCACTCCACGGCATCTGAGCTCAGGTCTGTGCCCACGCGCAGCGCAAGTGCGGATCCATGTCCATGAAGGACGCTGGGCATGTAAGCTGCTTCGATGCATCCGGATGGCACTTCATCACCTTCGATGACAGGAAAATAGCGTAGAGGGTCGTAGCTAATAAGTCGATCGCGGTAACCTGACTGACTCTGCAAGGCTTTGTGAATATCTGCAATTGGGAGAAAATGCGTGCGTACGTGGTAGATGAAGATGTCGCGTTGGTAGGAACGGTATTGGATGACGTGTAGGCTTGCGGCGGAGTCGTGTGAGTGACCGTAGCCATAGGCCTTAGCGTATGGCGATCGGTTGCGTGTCGACATGTTGCAGATGAAAGCTTGTGATTGGCCGTAATCGATGTCGTAATCAGGAAATTGGTCGAAGGAGACGATTGGAGAGAAGAAAGAATGCAGGGTCCGCCGTTTGAAAAGTATACATATCTGCAGCGCTGAGTCAACGAGTGAAGGTGAAAGTGCGCCTTCACCGTGAGCAGGGTCGGCCGCGCAATTTATGTATAGTGAGTGACGTTCCTTACTGCGAGACGCTGCACCTCTACCACGCTTTTCCTTGTCTTTCACTCTCCAAGCCTGAGTTATTCCAGATGATGTCGTCCGACGCACATTGTCCTCCAAGTCCTTCTCAGATTCATCTTTGGACACACTTGAGCGTACGGTGATATTTCCAGAGTCCGAAGGCAGGTCGAAGTCTTCGTTGACATCAGCTGACCAGAATGGATGTCCAGAATCAAGGGCAAGTGCGACTCATTTCGAGCTGCCGATGTTTGCCAGAACCGCATAGCACTTGCTTCGACCTCGCTGAACAAGTCTCTTTCGAGTCGCTCATTCTGGCTCCATTCATTCGCGTATCTTCCCTCTTCGTCATGCGATGACTGATCCTCGGGGAATACACAAATGAGTAAGGAATCGCGAAGATGAAGGCGGTCCCCTCCTTCTCGTAACGTTTCGGTATCAGCTCTTACACAACTTTAGCAGCAGAATGTCTGCATTAGAATCCTTTTTCTACGGGACTCTCATCCAAGAGCAGTAGATTGACGTAACTGAACTCCTCTCACCAGGTGTCAGAGCTCTTGGAACGCTTTTTCCACACAATGTTGAGAGATATAGCGGTCGAAGTGCATATCTGTAGGCTCTTGCGAGCAGCTGTCGAGCTCCTCGTAGAACCTATCGATGAAACCTGCTCTGCGGATCGTCTTAGCATCGCAGCAAGCCAGCTCGATGTCTTGAATGGTCGCTGCAACATGAATTTTCTGAATGCTTCTAAACTCACCACTGTCAGAGCTCGCGTCCCGCTTCTAAGCCAACCATATGCTTTCTTTCAGAAGCTCAACGCCTTCTTTTACTGTCATTGGAAGACACTCTCACCTGTGATTTTGAACGGTCAAGGATTTTCCTCTTACGCTCAAGCTCGACCTCCTTAACTCGCTTTTCCGTTGATTCCGTTTGTCCATGACTTCCACCGTCTTTTTTAGGCGGGGCGAAAACTTATACTTAAATTTGGATGCATTGGAGGACTGCTGATCGGTAGTAAGTTATTATCTCTTGTTCTTACGTTGAGCTCCTTCTGCTTCCTCTCGCTTGAAAGTACCTATCGCGGAGCTATTCTCAGCCCTCTTACGCGAGGCAGAATGGTTATCGCGACGCTCTCCGGAGGATCTCTCGAATCCGTGGTATTGTTTTGTGCAGTGATCAAGAAGACTTGTGGGCAGCGTCGACGTGCGGAGCTAGTCTAAATTTAGTTAGACCGATGACGTTTGACGCAGCTGCGGCAAGAGCACAAGACCGAAGAAAACATCAATTTCCAAACACAAAGAGAACCCGACATGTATCAGATCAGACTGTAAAGTCCTGCTTGAACGCCTCAGACACTTGTGGATGCACCTGGCGCTCTGGTCTGATGACGACACGAGCTACGGTAGCGGGCGCTAAGGTTAACCTGCTGCAGTAGCAGCGAGCTGAAAGATGGGTCAGCAAGCGGCATCTTGTTTCCTCCTGATATGATTGTAGCCCTCGCTCATAGGCAGTTGAACTACCAATCCTGCGTCCTGATGTCGATGCCTTTTTGCTCAACTCGGGATTTCGTTGTTATACCCGTCCTGGTTCCAGCTCATTCTCTGCGCAAAGGAAGGATACCATAAAAATTAATTGCTCAGAGAACACCCTCACAAGTCCCAGCAGCCTCCACAACTTCGCACTATGAGCGCGAAGCACCATCTGCACATCGCAGCATCAATACCGGCGCATCTCACGCCCGCAGAAGTCATCGCCGCGCTCCAAGACCACAGCACTACACTGTCCCTCCAAGCCCTCACGACGAAGCACGAAAAGCTACCGAGCACAGCACCAGATGTATTAAAGGACACATATTGGTACCCCACCGACCTCAATCCCGTCGATACATACAGTGTCACCGAAGTTGTCACAGTCCTCCCTGGCGTAGGTCAAATGGGGAAGAAGAACCTCACTTTCCCCAGCTGCTACCAGAACATACCCACAGGCATCAAGACGCGTGCAGACGTGTCTGGTGTCACCTTACGGGCTGACTATCGTGTCATCAGAGGCGGTACTGACGCTGAGATCGACGGCGAAGGCCAGGGTATTGGAGATGCCGAGTGGGTGCTCGTTGAGGACGTGGAGGTCAGCTGCTCGTGGTGGCTGATGCCGTTCGTCAAGGGCAAGATGGAACAAGCACATCGCGACATTTGTCGCAAAGTTATCGAGAAAGTGGAGATGCACAGGCGGCAGACCGATCTTGCACAGTCTGTTGGGAGAGGGCAGAAGCTTTCATGTGCACCAGCCGCAAGTGCAGCTGCGTTGCGCGTCGAGGCTGACGTGGATGAGTCTCAGAGAGTCGAGCTGGATGCCCCAGGTTCGCATAAGATTTTCTACGCCTGAAGCGCGCCCACCAATCCAATGACTCGGCCAAAGTCTCGTGTCGTAAGCTGACACCGAAGCTTAATATTCTAGCGGGCAGGGGTGCTTTCACCGGCGGTTCAAGCACCCCGCCATCGGCAGTGTTTGGGCATCGCAAACCCATGATCCAACTCCCAGACAATGCGCATTCGATAAGGGGCGCTTTACGTAGCTATCGTACGCTCATGCCATGCTTTGCGACATCTGCAAGCTGTTCTTCAGCCATACCTACTGGCAAAGCGAGGCCGCGAAAGACGACTTTGGGCATGAGGGCAGTCCGAAGACTTTGCTGCCTCACCATCGAACATTCCGTGATCTGCATACTTCGGCCTCGCTTTCTTGTTATGTTTGTTATCGCCTTCTGCAAGCCGTGCTCCGGTGGCATCCGCAATTTGAGGAACCCGCCCTTCTGCCGTCATCTCACTTGATCGTGGTTTGGACGCGTGGACGATCCGGCGTCAACCATATCCTCCAGTTCCAGGTCTCTTCAGATTGGAAAAAGTATTCAGAAGGTGATCCGTCAATAGTACATCTTGATGAGTTTAAGATCTGCCCTCGTCCAACAAAGACTCGACAAATCGATTATGAAGCAACAACTTCGACTACCGACATCACGTCGAACGCATCAATCGGGCGACAATGGATTGATGGCTGCATGAGGACGCATCCGAAATGCGAAAAACTAATGAGCAAAGGGTGGTATCCTACTCGCTCGTTGGACGTAAGCGATCAAACCCATCTCCGCGTAGTAGAATCGAAAGCTCTGAACATTGTCACCCCGTATATGACATTAAGCCACTGCTGGGGTATCGCCGACATACCGAGACTGACTGTAAATAATTACGCTACCTTCACAAAGGGGTTCTCGATCGCTGATCTCCCACAAACGTTCGTGGATGCTGTCGCAGTGGCGCGAACGTTCAACATCCAGTACATTTGGATTGACTCCCTGTGCATCATCCAAGACTCAGCTTCAGACTGGGCAAAAGAAGCAACAGCAATGTCTGAAGTCTACCGAAACTCTATCTGCAATATTGGAGCAGCTGCGGCCTCGAACAGTGCAAGTGGCTTGTTCTACGCGCGAGATTTCGAAGTGTTTCGTCCTCCACGCCTCATTCACAAGGACTTAGAGTACGACGTCGCTTGGATGACCATGTTTTATCAAGGCATTGGCAAAGCACCCTTGTACAAGAGAGGTTGGGTTGCCCAAGAGAGATGGCTTTGTCCCCGAATGTTACACTTTGGTGCAGAACAACTTTTCTGGGAATGTCGCACTGCCACTGCAACTGAAGCACAACCAGAATTTGCCAGCCATGAGGACCGCCTCATCTCCGGCAAGATCGGCGAAGGGCGACCCCTGCCAGAAGATGCCTATGGTCTTGAACGAGACGGTGTGATGGCTAGTACGCTAGGAGTTCCCTGGAACAGCCTCGTAAACATCTACTCTGGAGCGGATCTAACTCTCCAGACCGACAAAATGGTTGCGCTCTCGGGTCTCATCAATGCTTTTAGTATGCTGCATCCCAATGATCAGTATCTTGCAGGACTTTGGAAGCGTAATTTCATTGCGCAGCTGCCATGGCGCGTTCTAAGAGCAAAAAAATACCCGATCTACATTGCGCCCTCATGGTCGTGGTTGTCCGTCAAGGGCAGTATCGCGACATTCCTCTCTTGGGACAATGAGCGCTACTCTGTCAAACAGATCTCCACTTTCATCGGATGCCACCTCGAGTTCCACGATCCACGTCAGATGAGCCATCTAAAAGCCGGTTGGGTACAAATCCAGGGACCTTTGACGAAAGTGAGGATTGACCAAGCAATTAGGGGTATGCGTGGAAACGCAAGCCTATATGTTTTAGAAGATGCCACCAGTACCGAGGGTATTCCTCGACCAGAACACGCGACCTGGCTTGACTTCGGGCTGACAGATGCTATCCGAGAGACGAGGTTATACTATCTCTCGCTGGCACTGACGCCCAGGAGGCATCGAGAGGATGACCAAGAACTTCATGGCGTGCTTCTACAGCCCACATCTCCGGACGGTCACACCTTCCTCCGTGTGGGGTACAGTGTGGTTTACGACATAGAATGGATCCGAAAGTTTCAAACGCCTTCGAAGATCGCCGCAGTCTCAACCCTGCCTTTTGACGCAATAGGTGGTTATACAATCAGGCTTGTTTGACAGGGAGATACAAAATAGATTTAAGGTCGCGTAACATCGATAGAATGAGCCTCCACATTCACCTCAATTATAAGTTCAAGCCCGGCTTGTCAGAGTGTCCGAAGACGTGGCAATGCGGGCAAAGCTACGCCTACATTGGATGTACTGTAATCAACTGTTGCACAGCAGTCTCCGGATCGAGCACCAAGAGCCTATGGGGTCTAAGAGACTTTGGATATGGTCTCAATCGCAGTCCTCTTCCTGTATGTGAGCGGCCGTTTGCACAGCCCACCGAACCAGTCGTCAGTTGCGCTCTTGCTGCTGCGCTTGTCAAGACACGCTCAGGGTGCTCACCAATGGCTTCGGGGGACGGCGTCTTTCCAGAGACTTCAATGAAAATTATGTCTATGCAGGTCAGGATACGCTAGAAAATTGTACGCAGCACAATCTCCATATTATCCCCAAGGCTTTCCCTCCTACGCACGTATGTCGACCAGATGCAAAGACCATACCCCTGCAATAAGAGGTGCCTTACTGTCTGCCCTTGGCAGTGGCATCTGGTGAGAAATCACTGGATCCTCATGAGAAAGTCCATGGGATTCCTCTTCGACCAAGACTAAGCCTGGGTGAGAATCTTTGTTTGCCTGGGCCACTTAATGCGATCAACCAGGTTTGAGTACAAAAGGCTATCACCCCTTCCGCGCCTTCAATTCGACTTTGAATCAACGAAATCGCTCAGGATTATGTGAGTGAAATAGGAGGAAGACATTTGTTATTTCTTCCGTATTTCACATCTTAGCTCTCGCCGGTACTTTACCAGCTATAACATAAACCGCCGATGGAAACGTCTCATCTTCCGCTGTCCAAAACCCTTCTCCGGTCACCGCTTTTCCCCGATACCTTGTCAGCCCATGCTTCAGCAACCCCTCAACTTGCGCTCGCTCAGCGCTGCGCTTCGGCCACTTCTGCAGCAATGCATTGAAGTTGTCCCCGAGCAGATACTGCACCGGTATCGCTGTTCTTCGAAACAGCTGCTCATATGCCTCCAGCGTCAGGAACGGTGAATAGACTAATGTCGTCGATGATATGACCGATGCAGCTTCACCAATATCTGACCCTGATGATGTGCGCAATATGCTTATGCCGAAGGATAAGAGGAGGGCCTCGTCCAGGCGCGTGAACGTAGGGTCTTGCGCGTACACCTCTATCGATTCTTGACGTGCTTTCTGGAGTTTGTCTCGGATGGCAAGGAGGATGGCGAGCTGTTTGAGTCGCCTCGACTGGCCTTTGGTGACAAGAAGACTGCCAAGTCCGAGTGAGACAATGCGGGTGATAGGCTGACCGGACCTAGAGATTGTGTGTAATTGTCGGCTGATCGATTGTGACAATTGCGACTGTGCGTATAGCTCTTGCAGGTCGAGCAATTGATATGTGAGCTGATGAAGCTCGCGTGGTAGTGCTTTACTCTTTGGACGCCGACGCGCTTTGTTCTGAGGCAAGCTCACTTCGACGTCTTGCACAGCATGAGGCATGTTGAAAATGGTACTTGAACGTAAGGCTGTTCGAACCGTGATATGGGTATATACATTTTACTTGAGACTTAAACGCTATCTTATACAACTAGATGCTGCTGCAAAACAGATGTTGTCTGCTCGCTCAATCTGTGTGGTCTTGCAAAGCCAGCGCCGTAAGCACGTAAACACCGAGATGAATAATCTGCTTGCTGAGAAATCGACGTCATCTCGCACAACCGCAGTACGTCCGAGTTCCCAAACAGACATGTACAGATGGAATGACTCATTTTCTGTCATTGTCTCAGTCAATACGAGGAGGGTATGGGTTAGGAGTGAAGAAGAGGAAGGAGCAAAGGCTTTGGTGGGTGATTCTCGATCTGGTTAGCTCGCTTGAACCCCTGTGGCAGGATCATGGAGTCATCCTTTAGGCGTACTTTCTGCACTTTGTTGCTGCACTGAGACAACAACTTTCGGTCTCGCGCCTCGTACAACAATCTTCTTGTAGCTCTGGATGTATGCGCAGCAACCACAGGTTCCCGTCTTCGTACAATGCTCGGAGATGCATACCGTGGCTACGCTTTTCGTAATCCTTGATATCAAAGGACTCGCCATGTTTGTCTGTCACAGCAGTCACATACTGCTGAAAGCAAACTTATACCGGTCTATAGACGCACGAAATCGTCTCAGACTTGAACATTCGGTTTCTTCACTATCGAGTTCCAGACGTCAACCCTGCCGCACATCGCCATCACACCTACAGCGCCCATTTTTACCGGTTTACCTCGTGAAACTCTACACATAATATATGTAGATATTTGTGCTCTAGAGGGGCATAATGATCGCAGAGCCCACATTGTGCAAATCAGGTTATACATAGGATGGCTGACAATATTCGTAACTTGGCTGCCACCAATACTCAGATCCTCAGCGAACTGCTTGAAACTTGCTGCAGACACCACAAATGGCGAGCAACGATCGCGATCGACGATTTTGCCGGCAAATAGGTCATAACAAGAGCAAAACTTGAGCTTGCGAGGGTGACATACGGGAAGAGCGCTGCTGATATATAGCAGATCCATGTTGCTGCATCGGCGCAGTGTACTATCAGAGCTGAATGCAACACCACTGATGATATTATAGGTTACTTGAGGCGTATTGCTTCATTATGAGTAGCCCTGGAGCCCGACATGTACATCAAGGTGACAAGGATAGTACAAGCCAAACCCGCGTACAATACTGATCACTGGTCCGTCTGGACCGTTCCAGACTGGAGGCATATCTTCACTTTCGTCCTGGGTTCATGTTCGAAGTAAATTTGGGTTAGTCGTAACGGCTGGGGTTCTCTAGAAGAAACACTGTGGACTATTTCAAGCTATGTGAATAATCAGGAAACGTAAGATGGGTCAGCCATTCTAAAGCAATCGGCAAGTACAATTTTTGGTTCCATCACACATAATCCTACTGTTTAGCTCTGTTCATAATACATATGACAGACCCTGCATATGATGAAATCTCATAGCCGTCACACTCACCGTGTGGTGACAAGATTATCGGGACCTCGTTAGCTATGGCAGCACGCTTTGCTCAACTCCATAACGAGCTCAGGAGTACCAGTCTCCTCCACCGCCGCCGCCACCCGATGGTCGTCCACCACCACGACGGCCTCCACCGCGACGCCCATCTCCACCGTAACGCTCTTCTCCACGTCTTCCTCCATCACCCATCGCCCGCTCCCCTCGAGCCATCCCAGAAAACCTCAGCGCCCACGTGCCTGGATCGGCCTCCGGGTGGGTAGCCGGCCGAACCTGACAAGAACCACGAGGATACCCAGCGCACTGGACAGCGCACTGCAAAGCGGCCTCGGCAGCACGTCGAGAGTCGAACTATGCCTCATGCTCGCCACAGCGACCGATCATGTGATCGTCGACAGCGCCGTGCCTACCGTTCATGCACGACCATCGCATGCTTGGGTCGTTATCGTCACTATCATCGTCGTCGTCGTCTTCGTCGTCGTCATCTTCGTCGTCGTGACCTTCCTCGCCGTAACGGGACAGCTGCGCACGAGAGCCCTGTCGACCGCACGATGGAGGTGCTTGTCGCGTACGGCCATATTCAGATGGATCGTCCGTCCAAGACTGGTAGCCACCTTGGGTAGACCGAGATGACCGAGACGGGCGTGATGGGGGATGACCACCACCATAGCTGCCGTAGTTTGATCGAGGGCGACTTTCACCGTAGGTGCTGTAGTTGGAACCACCTTGATCGGAGCTCGATGAACGTGAAGAGCGAGAGCGTGGACTGTATTCGTCCTCGTTGTCCCAGGGGTCGTCGCTGTAGTTTCGTGACATCTTGAAGGTTGCAGATGGTATACTAGTAGATGTTGCAGTGGAAAAGGACTGATGGTTTAGAGAGTGTAAGACTGAGATATGTGAGTACTGTGATATGATATGGAAATCATTCCAGGCATGTTATATCATATCGAGGCCCGTGGAATCTTGGATTCAATGGTGAAAGCTAATCGAAGCTATTGGTGAACAACGTGCTGGATAAGCACAAGAAACCAGTCGTGGCGATGCTTGTAAAAGGCTCCCTCTAGCTGGTGGGCTGTGACCTGGGTGTATCAGCTTAGTGGGTAGCGTAGAATGTGGCTGTGAGCGGCAGGTGCTAGAGAAATGATAGGTATCCGACGAACCATTCTTCTCTGTTTGAATCCATATCATCCATATGGAGTCTCTCTGCGCACGAAGAGCTGGAGAAGGATGAAGTGATGAAGTGATGATGTTTCCTCTGCTCATATATCTGGTTCTTACTGATGGTGGTTTATCGCTGCTGCGTATGTTCAGCTACTTCCTTACTTTTCCCGTGCTTACCCGAGCACTTGCTCCTATCTCTGCAGTGAATAACACCACAATGCTACTTCCTAAATTCTTCAACGCCAAATCCCTCTGTAATTCCGCCTACTTCTTCACTGCACGCTCGTATCCTGAATTGACACCGGCTGCAGGAAGCTCCAATGGTGGTTCTATATATAAGCCCAACTGGACTGGAGGTCGTCATTGTACTGGAATCGAGTGTCGGAGTTAGATGTGAAGGCCAGACGTCGATGTCATTCACTTGATCAAGTCTTCGTTTGGAATACTGTTGAGCGGTGGAAATGACGACGAAGAAGTAATGTTTACAAGCGAGACATTTCACACCACTGACAGAGAGTGACAAGCCGACATCGGGAAAGCTTCTTTGAAGCTGGCCTTGTGTTTGAAGAGTGTGGAGGTATCACAGCAACAGTGCCAGCATATCAGATTTCACCAGAGACCTACCTTTAGTTGAGTGTGTTGGTCTACGCAATGGAGTAGATATGCCATGAGCCTGATTGAAGCTGTAATCTGAGCATCGTGTCTCTGCAGTTCAAGCCCCTGGACGGAGGGATCGAACATGAAGGAGAGGCGGCCAGCGAGCACTAGATAACAGGACGACTACTTAGAAGATGTTACCTTGTGCTCTTGATGCTCGTTGTTCCTGCTGAACGCCCAAAGCTCTGGACGGCCCGGATAAACAGGCGTTAGGAATCGTCGATCGTCAACGGCTGGCTGCCGCAGCGGAGCCACGCTGTACGTTTCAGAGGTGCAGCCGGTGAACGTGGAGGGGCGGGCTCTGCAGATCACAATGCCTAGACGTTTCGCGTAAGTTGACCTTATCGTTAGGTCAGTAACCGCAGTCCCAAGAGACTCTGTGCAGGTTTATTAGTTGCTGTGCCACGACAAGCAAGAGAGGCATGTCTCAGCGCCTGCGCCTACACCTGACAAAAAGCAGCTGCTGTGCAACTAGCACATAGCGAATTTCGGGGACAGAACCACGGGCAGGCACATTGTTGGGCATTGACCCACAGATCATCAGCGGCGCTGGAGTCTAGAATTCTCCGACCGCAAGGGAGATCCTGTGGGCGGACAGTGTGGTACGAAAGGCCGTGGTAATTAGCCGTCCTGGCCATGCTACTGGCTGAGATGGAAAAATTGCACAGGATTACAACAGCATTTTGACGGCCTCGACAGGCACAGAAATCTCCGGTATGAACTGTGGTGAGTTTTGGCGCGCTGACGAAGGCGTGCCTGGCTGATCGTGTCCATGACAGGTGGTGAACCGTTCATGGAGTGGGGTGGAGCCGATGTTCCTTCCAGACCCGGATGGATTGCTGCTGTTGAGTTTGGCAGGCTGTCGTGGCTGTCCAAGAGCTCAGCTGTACACTCATGACACTGTGTCGGTGATCCAATTGCACTCTGGCGACGCTCTCTGGAATGTGGGAGGGCGCAGCAAGACACTGCGGGAAGCTGCACGTGGTAAGCAACAAAGACTGCTCGATATTCGATATATTGGCTGCGCTGCAAGAGGCCCCACACGCCAGGCTGACAAGCCTTGCGACGCAGGGCGGTGTTCGATGCTCAACACAGGCGGCAATGGGTTGATCGAGCAGTACGACATGTCTGCAGGCACAGATGAAAGGCTGCTGCTGCACGGCGACAGTTGGGGTGGTGCAGGGCGCTGAGGTTTCTTTGTGTGCTGCAGCAGTTCGCCAGGCACGGCTTGGGGTGCATGCAGGAATAGATTAAGTTCTGCGCCACGAGCCGGGATGGGGTCAGTCAGCTCGGAAGAGGCAAGAGGGTGCAGACGGGCTCCAGTACGCAAAGACCCCTCTGTCCGCCCACGCGCTGATCGTCTGCGTTCGACACTGTCCTCTGACTGCAACACCATCATCACCAAGCGAGCAGAAGAGTGTTTGAGCGCCGTCCTTGTGTTCGCTGCTGCATCCTTCATCCGCGAGCACGACGCTGTCCCTGGCCAAAGCGGGGCGTGACGAAACACGCGCGGCTTCCAGCCTTCCACAGTGTGAACCAGGGCCTGGCTCAACAGCGCCCGGCATCTCATCTCCCACGCCCGTCCTGTGGCCGTCCCCTTCTCCACACGGGCGTCTTCGCTGCTCTTTGTCGCTGTTTCTGCTTCTTCGTACCACACCTTCCGTCACTCGCTGTTTACATACTACCTTGGATTGCCTCATCAGGCTCCGTTGGCCGTCGCCGCTTCCTCCTTGCGCTTGCTCTTGAGGCGCACCTTCCTCCTCGACCACCGTTCCTTCCTTTTTGTCCGTCCTCGATCAGCACCACGGACCGCCGTCGCACAACCGCTCTTATCCCTTCGCCAGCCAGCCAGCCGTGCCAAATCGCCGGGTCGGTGTGCCTGTCTGCTGCCTCTTTGACCGACTGCACCTGCCAATCTGCTGGACCATCACCTCACCACCGCAACCATGAAGCTCGACGCTCGCAGAGGTGCGCCTACCGCGACTGATGACGGTCGATTCTTGCTGACATGAATACAGAGCTCGAGCATGTTCTCTTCAAGCGGTGTGTTGAGTGCCCGGCCGGCGTTACGCCGTCTTGTGCAAATATGAACTGTCCGTCAGGGAAAGTCTGTGTATTGACACCAAAGAGTTGCGATGCTTGTGCGAGTGTCGACTGCCTGGTCGACCCAACTGCACCACAGTCAGCGCCCAACAAGCCTAATGTCGGTGCCATTGCTGGCGGTGTCATTGGTGGTATTGCTGTGATCGCCATACTTGTATTCGTCATCTGGAAGTACTTCTTGAAGGGCAAGAGGCGGCCGATATCCGAGATGCAATGGGAGCAGGAGGAGCTGGAGCAGCAAGAGAAGGCAGAGAACGACTTTGCCTCACGGCGCAGCGCGCGAGCATCCACCCACACCGTTGCCTCGATGGCCTCGTCCGTCCTCACGCGCGCCTCCAACATCATCCAAATCGCATACATCCCCGGTGTCACGAATCGCTCGGGACCTGGATCGCCCGACCTTCTTGTCCCTCCCGTACCGCCGATTCCTGCCATGTCTCCTTCTTCTGGCATGAGCAGCCCATACTCCAACGCCGACCAGCACTTCTTCGTCCCCGACTTCCGCGACTCTATGGCTTCAGACAGCACCCGCCAGAGTATTGCACCCAGTCTCGCCCGTAATAGTGTCGCTTCGACCATGTACCGCCAGAACGCTATTGTATCTCCCCTGCCGGCTCAGACGATCGTGCGTGGAAAGGCTGCTGTTGTTAGCGTCAAGTCGAACGGTTCCAACACGCCTGATGATGCGCAAAGCATGATGAGCACACCGCCAGTACCGCAGATCGATCCCAAGCACGGCCAGCAGGTGAAACCTATTCGTATCCAGATGCCTGGTCTCAGCTCGAAGAGCTCTGTTCAGAGCACTGCAACACTAGGACCGGTGCGCGCCTTGAACATCACAAAGAAGAAGAGCTCGGACACCACACCAACGAAGAGCTCATCGAGCTCATTCACCGGCGGTGACAGGACAGCAGTAGCAACACCCGAGGCTCTTGTCCCCCCTCCTCGGCCAGTCACTGGCTACTCGATTGCGTCTACCGATTCGGGCGTCTCACATGCACGCGCACGCCAGGCCATGAGCTTAGCAGATTCAGACTCAGAGTCTGATGAGGACGAAGATCACCAGCGCTCCCGCCAGAGCTTGTTGCACAACTCGGGCGTGACTGAGATCCAGGATGCCTCACCAACCGGTCTCGTCGATCTTCGCAGTCCCTTCAGCGATAGCTTGGCCGTTGATCGAACCGACCGCCCAGCAATTGGGTCACGCATCACATCGTACGACACTGACCGCTCTCGCATGCCGATGACACCCATCGTTGAAGAGAGCGAGCGCCGTGCAAGCGCAATGTCAAAGCGGGACCAGAGCCCGTTTGCTGACAATTTCAGGAGCGACCTGAAGTAGACGCTGGTCGTGATCGTCAGGGTTGGACAGGTTTGGTTTTGGCAAGGCGTTTGGTGCATAGCCCCCAAGTCTAGCGGACTGGGTGAGCAATCTGTTTGCGTTTTACTCGCGAGATATCACGGTTCTACCACAGCCAGCTACGGCATGTTTCTCTTTTGCGACCTTCGATTCAGGAACTGGATAACTTTTATATGTGCCACAAGCAGCACGATTTAGCTTCAATGTATGTACGTATTGACTCTTATGAGCGTATACCTCTATTTGCGCATGACTATGTCACATCAACAAGATTGCTGCATCTGCAACTTTTCTCTTGGCTTGTGCTTGAGATCGAGCTCAGGCTCGATGTTTGTTTCAACTTGTACTGGCGTGACAGACGATCATGCGTTTCAATACTCTGCAATTAGAACTCATCACTACCGAGGCAAGAGTTGAAACAAACATAATTCCTCTGCCGGAATTGTGCCTCCCGAGCTAACGGTCATTGTGCACACTTGTGCAAAACGCTCAACATGCTTTTGGCTGTGGTCTGTGAGGCCGTGCAACGGTGATCGGCGCGTGGAGCCTCGGAGCAGACCGATGTGGGGTGTGGAGGGGCAGGCGCAACCGTAAGACGTGCAATTGCGAGCCACTTTTGTTCAATTGAGCTCCTCTCTGATAAACAGCGTCTCTCGTTCACATCTAGTCCTCCTGTACCAATACGCTTCGTCAGATCACCGCTCAAAGCAACCCCGAGGTCACCGTACAAAGCTCGCCTAAGCTATCTTCAGATTCAGAGCTACATCGAGAGCTGAACCCAAACTGAACAACACAACACAACACCTCAACGCGCTTTCTCAACCTGACTCGAATCACTCGTCCACAGCCTCAACATTGACCCCACGACCTCGCATGCCCTCTTCAGCAACAAGCCGCATCGAAGCGTTATCAAACCACCTCTCTACAACAGCTTCAACACCCACAAACCAGTCCACGATGTCGACGGAGAAGAAGCCCCCAATCACATGCCACGTCCTTGACACCACCATCGGGCGCCCCGGGTCCTCAATCCCCGTCGTCCTAACCCTCCTCAACCCCTCCGCCTCATCCACACCGCTCAAATTCAGCGCCACAACGAACAGCGACGGGCGAGTCACGGCGTGGGCGCCCGCAAGCCCATTTGAGAGCAAGGGGTTGGAGGAGGTTTTCCATGAGAAAGGGGATAGGAAATATAGTCTGACGTTCGACACGGAAAAGTACTTTGGCGACAGGGGTATCAAGACGTTTTTTCCAGAGGTCGAGGTCAAGTTTGTGGTCAGGGAGGGGCAGAAGGGCGAGCATTTTCATGTGCCGGTGTTGTTGGGGCCGTTTGGGTATACCACGTATAGGGGGTCGTAGACGGTGAGATGAGGGTTGTGGGCGGTAGGCCCCGTGTTGATATGCATTTACCCTGCAAGCTGCGATTCTAGACAATTCTGTAGTTGCCCGTGAGGTATTAGTGCAAGAATTTCGAAGTGGGTGTTCAAATTTGAGTGCAACGCAAATACTGTGTGTACATCTTGTTCTGTGCTTACTTGCCTAGACAGTTGTGGTTTCTTGATCCAGCTATTTGTTAGGTCACCTGCAGCTGACGCCTCTACGCACCAACTTCTCGAAGTGCAGATGCAACCAACATCACCGACCACAAGACACACTTGCTCGACGATTTCGAAGACTTGGCGAGTGGAAGCTGATCGAGAATTGTTCAGACTGCTGCTGCATGCGCCTCGTTCATGTTTAAGACCATCCGTAGACAGTCCTGCTGCCTCCCAGCACGAAATAACACCTGTAACCTGCCCATTTACTACGCCATATATCACGCCTAACCATATCCGTTTCTGCGATACTAGAGATATTCGGAAGACACGAAGGATCAAGCACAAGACAACCCCTACATCGAGCGGACGATGGCACGTTAGGCCTTGCAGTGACGACAGTATACCCACATACTCTATTCTTTCGAACAGATAGAGCTGGTCCAAGTTCATGAGACATGATATGCTGACGATGAAAGGCACTTGAAAAGTCAGTCATGACGAGATATTGTTCTGCTTGGCAAAGGCCGCAGCTGACGGTCTCAAGTGTTTTTAGAGCGATAACTGCGGTGTGAACAATGTAGACAGTACTGCTAAATTCGAGTGCATCCATTCCATGTTTCGGCGGTATCAGAATGAAGAGCAATGCTACGTCTATCCGAAAAATATTGATGGAGATCAGCAAAAGGACGAAGATAATGCTGGAGGACCAGACTGGGAGACTACCTTGAAGGCAAGCAACCGCTTTGCTCAAGGACGCGATTTGCAAGAACTATCGGCCCCTCGCAATCTAGAGTTCTATCCAGTGAAGGGTGGCCTCCTCGATGCAAAGCGAACCGTTTGGTAGGTTATTCATCTAGCGAGTAGGATACCGACAGAGGTGGTGTTGGGTCGACTCTTGCATGCGTTAAGCGTCAGAGAAATTCTCATGGCTGCATAATACCTGACGCCACAGCCAGGAGACAAGGCATGCAGCCCCCACGGTATCTCTGAAGCTCAATTGCCACTTCTCTACGGCAAGGCAGAAGCAAGTATCTCGAATTGTCTGAGGATTATTGCCGAAATTACTGGATTTTACCAACAACTTTGTGCTAGAGCAGAGGCTCTCTGAGCAGCAGCAGTGATCACAGTGGCCCATTCAGCTACAGCTCCGGAGAAATGCATATGCTAACGCCAGTATGGAATCGATTGCAGAGATCTTGGACCTCAACAGTGAGCGTTATCTCAAAATGGCAAAATACCCTAGTATCAATACTCTGGGTATACGGCAAACTGAGTACCAGCAAAATCAAGCACTCTACTTCAATGCTCCGGATCTGCCACAGAGCTGTGCTCATGACCTGGCGGCGCAACAGCATATCGTTATTTCGACCTCAGAGCGTCGGAGAGATTACCGGTGACGCCAATGTTGCATCAGTTATTGGTCAATTGTCGCAATATCGCACTCATGTGTCACCAAGCTTTGGGTCGCTTTCTCTCTTCGCCACTGCACTCATCCGGCTCTGGCATCCTCCATCTATCAGCTTTCATTGCGGCTTGTCATAGTGAGACCCCCACAAATATTTTCCATCATTGAAGGGTTCGACACATGTCGGTACAACCGTATGAAATCTCAGCCAGCGAATGTTCGCATGGCTTAGTGGAAGCTCCCAGATCTGTACCTCCGCGTAACAAGGCGCGATATAGAGTCTGTCAGAAATCTATTGGAGGCGTTTCTGGCTGAGGAAGACATGTATGGCGGTGATCTCGGGGGGCTCTCTGCTGGCGTAAAGGGCATCATTCACAAGTGAAATAATGCAGAGTGTTACGACTCCCTATTTGCAATGCACAGTGCTGAGGAGTGAGTGTCATATTATGGGAGATTCGAATAGTGCCATGGTTTTATTTCATAACCAATGTTAAACGTCTAGGCACCCGATTCTCTGCAACGTTATCTCAAGCCAAACCCTTTTCGAAATTCGCATGGAGCTGCAGAGTATCGGTATCAGTACTATCTTATTCACTAAATCGTAACGTGTTCCACCACCGAGCCGCGCACCCCACCGAGCCGCGCACTAAATGCAACTATCTACATTTAAACTTCAATAACTCAACGCTACGACAAGGTATAATAGTGCGCAATGGCTTAAATTAATTGCCTAATTCTACTGCATCTTTCTTGCATGTACGCTTGTTGTGTCCTGTGTTGCCACACCTTCTGCAGTGGGGAATACCCCTGCTGCTAGCACCTGCCTGCACTCTCTCCTCACGCCTCTCGGCCTCAAGTTGAACCTTAGCATCCCGTTGGGTAACTATTGCTTCTGCCTCTGCCTGTGATAGAGTCCCTCCCTTCTGAATCCGCTTCTTCTTACGCTTTTTACGCTCTGAGGCAGCCTGATTTGCTTCTTCAAGTTTAGCTATTCTAGCTTCAAGCAACGTGTGTGAGTGTACCTTTAAAGTTGACCCCTTTTGAACCTGCAGCACCATCTCAAGAATAGACTCAGGTGAGGAGCTCTTATGGTCTCTTATCCTCTTAAGAATCAGCGTTGTTTGAGCCTCTATTTCCCAGGCGTTGCTTGGTGTTTTAGGCTGCCAAGGGGTACTCTAAGGTATAGGTGGTGTTGGTGTACGAGGCTTCACTTCAAGCCTTGATAGTACTACCTCTGGGTTATCTGGGACTAAGCCAGTTGCTCTGAAGCTTGATAGGATATTGCCCTTTGAGAAGGCCTGGTTGAATACTAGGGTAAATGCAGCCAGGAAGGCTTTCTTATTAATATGGTTGATATGGCAGTTTGCCAAGACTCGGATCTCCTCCTTGTACGCACGCTTTAGGGGGCAAAGCAACCCACATCAAGCGGCTGAAGGATATGTGAGGTATGGGGGGCATACAGAGGGTGATAATCTTGTTCTCCTCACACAGATCTTGGAAGGCAAGTGACTTGTGGCTCTCGTGGCCATCAAGTATTAGCAGCCTATGACTACCCACTTTCTTAGCCTCTGTATGCTTAATAAAGTGCTGTAGCCAGGCAAGCCCAAGCTCATTTGTCGTCCATCCATTATCACTGACTCCTATTCTCCAATCCCAAGGGTTGTGATACCAGGCCTGGTCGTGGTTCTTGGCTTTGAAGATGATGAAGGGTGGGATAACCCACCCTACGGCGTTGATAGCGGCAATTAACGTCACCCACTCCCTATCACCAGGCTGAACATCTTGAGGCGCCGCTTAGACTGTTACTACCTTCCTTATCAGACAAGCCCAGGAAAGTATGTGTACTGTCTCATCCAGGATGCCATACTTGGCTTTGACGTTGCGTACAAGATCAAACCAGGGGCCTATAATAGCTGGATTGCTACAGAGGACTCGCTGGTGATCACGAGTTCGAGTTACTTGAGATTTAACCTCAGGTCGGCGTTGGATTAGCCTGTAGGCCCAGTTCTCTCCAACGTGAGTACCACCACGCTTAGCTAGTAGCTGGTTGGCCATCTCACGTACGTAGCTAAGCGTAGGGGCAAAGCCTCTAGCATCAAGCTTCCTAATGTACTGTATAACCACCTCCTCTTCATGCTTGTGAAGCCTTGATGAGTTAGCTTGGATATCGCGTCGTGAGGTTATTCCAGCGCGTCGGTTGCGGAGGGTGGTTTCAGGCACGTTGTAGATGGCAGCAGCGTGTCGCTGGCTTAGTAACGCGTCAGATCTGAGGGCTTGGATAGCAAGGATAATTCTATCTTCAACAGGAAGCAATTCAATATCACGTTGTTGAGGCATCATGATAGTAGTAGAATATGATGAGGTCTTGGCAGAGGTGCGCGGCTCGGTGGGGTGCGCGGCTCGGTGGTGGAACACGTTATTGCATTGATCACACTAGGTTTTACTCGACAAAGCTACCGTTGGTTGGAATTTCCCATTCTAATTTGGATCTGGACCGCAGTGCTGCTACAGGACGTGGTCATTTAAACGTCATTTGCACGTCTTGACACGTCTGTGTGGATCAACACCTTAGCTGAGCCCAACTCAACAAACCTTGCTGTAACTTAGTTGAGATTATCAGGAACACAATGTAGCTGGAGCTTGGCGCATGAAGCCCTTCTCCTCGGTCTGATCGACAGTCGCTATTGACATTGTCTTGGGTGTTACTACGCTCGAGTCTTTTAGGGAACATTTTGAGATACCACAAGGCTTCTCTGATGATGGAAGTTTCGAATCAATACTGCAAGGATCTATTCTTGTCCAGTTTCAATATCTTCATTTGTTCCAGTGGGTGCAATTTGGTCTGCCTCAGCTGAACTTTTGATAGTGAAAGTGACAGCGAAAGGTGCTTTTGCACATGTCGATTTAGCTACTAGACTGACGGAACTGCACTGGAGGAAACTGCGAAATGAGATAAGCACATTGATCTCAATGTTTAGCCCGACTTATCATGCCGGACCTTCGGTCACCTTTGAAGTTATCTTGGGTGTCAGTACTGCGGTCAAGTTCCTTATGCCAGAGTGAAGCACCCTGAGGGTTCTGTGATGATGTTAAGTTCTAAACCAAAACTGTGAGTGTTCATAGCCTGAATATTCGCATGTTTCTGCACGACTCTAGTCTCGTCCTCTCGCTCTGTACGCGCAAGCTGGTCTGAAGGGCGCCCAACGGTGTCCTCTGATCTGCGTTCCTCAGCCTCAGGCTCGAAGTGCACCTGTGCCCTCCGCGACATCTCCTCGCCTGCCATCACCCGCCTCACTGTGCTCAAGACACCCGGCACATCTGGCTGCTTTGAAATCAGCACCCTTTGCAAACACCTCGTCCGCTTACGGTTGAAACTACGCTAGAGAGTATGGATGAGTCCCAATTGGCGGAATCGCTGACGCTATTGACCACTATCGAGAGCCAGTCAGAGTGCGGATGCTGTCGTCGATCGAAATCGATGCCATGGATGCACTGCGATCGAGATGCAGTCGGCTGCGGCACCGATGTCGATTGCGCAACGGTTCAACGACGCGCCCGTGGGTAGCGACCGCGCACCCCTTTTTGCTCTGTGCCTTTGCAGCCTCAAGGAAGTGTGCTCTTTACTGCATTCTAGACGTCTATTCCAAGGGATGATACCACGAGATAATCCTGCAGGAACGGAATGCCGACCAAATCGAAGAGGTCGCACAAGTCTGCGCTGGGGATCCAGCGGGCCTCTCGTGGCAGGCGAGGCGAAAGGGGCAGTGATCAGCATAGGCATGAGGCGGTCAGCGGTCCCTTGGCTGTGAATGGCCACGCCCGCGGATGCGACGAATCTAGCCCGGAAGACGCTTGATCACGTTATCAGCTTGGCACAAAGCTGCGTCACTTCCAGAAATTGCTCGCTGTCCTGCCCTCTGACCTCATCGCGAACGCCTCCATTGTCATCGTCACCACGAGCAACAATCCCCGTCGCCGTCTAGGGAAGAGCCTCTTTGGGATCCTTGTGAACAGAATCTCTCTCGAACCAAGCTGCCGGGAATTGCTTGGGTCTGTAGAACATCGCGCAACCAAGTGACCGCAGACTGCAACGGCTGGGAGCGTCTTCATAGGGGCTTGACGTCACCGTCGAAATTCCTCGAGATCTCTCAGACAATCACATCCTCGCCGGCTGCGCTTCTTATTATCGATATTGAGATCGCAGCGACTTACCCCGCACTTGTGCGCTCTGCTGTCTCCCTGAAGGTACGTAGCTGCGCTGTTGTTGCTCTACTGCTGTTGCGCGCGCCGCATGCCTCGCGTCGCCCGCAGGCCTTGCAACCACCCTCTCGCCGCCAGCCAGCATCCATCGGTGCGTCCTGCGCAGCTGCATCGCCAAACCTGCCAGCATGCGTGCTAACGTTGAGTGATAAAGATCTAGGACTAAGAGTATTGCGACTGCTTAACCACCGCGCGCGCTGGTGCTTTCTCGAGACACGTTGTGTGTTGAGAGTGAAGTGTGAGCATAGGCCCGAGTACCACCAAGCCGATCGTCCCCTGCCCTCGACTGCTACGTCACCATCCCCGAACATGGCTGCTGCAACTCAAACTGCACGCACCTCCCCCCCGAACCCGAAGATGACCTCCCCCAAGGATAGCAAAAGTGCCCTTCCTGTCGTGACTAAGACCGAAGGTGAGTGTCCCCGTCTCCAGTGCAGCGCGAGTGCAGCTCTGCGGCGTGTCGCCACTTCCTCTTCACTTACCCTCAATGGCACGTTGCTGCCGCCGTTATTATTCGTTGCGCGCGCATCACGTCATCTATTGAACGTTGCTACCATGGGCGCACCGCTGACCACATCGTCTCCAGAGCCCGCCGAGGACAAGACAGTGACCAAAGACATCCGTAAGTGCACTTCCGCTCGACGCGACCGACCATCTTCACGTCGCGCGTCGTCATCGCCATCAGCAATGCACCTGGCTAACGCGTCGTCCAGCTACTGTCTCTGAGCCGGCCAACACAGACGCGAAGCCTGCAACGACCAATGCTGCGCCGCTGGCACCTCCCCCAAAGCCCACAACAACAGGCGACACGCCCGACTACTTCAACACAGTCCACAACCCCTTCTCGCTGGAGCCCAACGTCTTCGAGCAGTCGTTCGGTGGAAACGGCTCTGTAGAAACACCCGGCGGCCGTACCGTCCTGCCGCCTGTCGCGAACATCACGTCGCCCTCTCCATTGCCTGGCATCACACCCGGCTGGCAGTCGTTACGCGCTGGTCCCTTGAGTCCTGCTATGCTCAGTGGTCCCACCGGCCAGACCGACTACTTCAGCGAATCATTCAGAGGGTTCCCAACGCCCAACGAGTCCTCCCTGCGCACTGGTCTGACACCCGGCGGCGGTGGGTCTATGTTCCCTGCCCCCAGCCCCAACACCCAGGCCATCTTCAACCTCCAAAGTGCTGGTGTCACCCCTGGAACTGGTGATTTCCAGCAGGCCGCTCTGCGCGCAGCCGCCCAGGCTAACCAAAATAAGACTTCTGCAGCACCTACCTCACAGCCGGAAACGGCAACCGCAGGAATGGATCGTCAAAACAACTATCAACAGGCCCAGCAACAGCAGCAGAGGTCCCAAAATGATCCATACGCTAATCATGACGTCAGCAGCGCCGCTAACGACTTGCTCTCATTCGCAAGTCAAAACGGTGGTGGTGCAAGGAATAACCAGCCACCCTTCTCTATGGCGCCAAACAACCAGTCGGTAAACGCTGGTCACATGCCTGTGCAGCCTGTTGGCGCCGACCACAACCGTCGCAACACTAAGGGTTCTATCAATAGCATGGCTTCGGCCGATACTGGTGACTTCTCGGAGTCTGGTCAAAGTGAGCAGAACAAGGGCTCTCGTACACGAGGCAAGAAAGGTGCTGCTAACGGCAAGCAAGCCGCTGGTACCAAGCGCAAGGCCGATGATGCTCCCAAGGGTGGCCGCAAGAAGGGTGCCGCTGCCTCCATGGACGACGAGTCTGATGAGGACCAAGACATGGACATGAAAGAGGAGGAATTCGACAGCAAGGGTCGCAAGATGACCGACGAGGAGAAGCGTAAGAATTTTCTCGAAAGGAATCGGTATGTTCAAATCGTCTTCCATTCATGACCACATGCTAACGACGCATAGTGTCGCTGCCCTCAAGTGTCGTCAAAGAAAGAAGCAGTGGCTTGCCAACCTGCAGGCTAAGGTCGAGCTCTTTAGCACAGAGAATGATGCTCTCAGTGCGACCGTCACTCAACTGCGCGAGGAGATCGTCAACCTCAAAACGCTTCTGCTGGCTCACAAAGACTGCCCGGTCTCGCAAGCTCAAGGTCTTCATGGCAACGCCATGAACAATTTCCTTGGCAGCGACGTGAGCCACCAAAACCCCTATGGCATCGCCCAGCTGCAACACAACGGCGTCCACCATATGGGGATGCCGATGCAGGGACAGATGATGAACCGGTACGCATACCAGTCAGGTGCGGATGATCAACAGAACGCACGTTATCATCCTGTCTCTCGAGACTAGCTACTTACAGGGTCCAGGTAAACATGTCTCAGATGGCTAGGTAGAACTTTAGCCTGCTCGGTTCTTCTCCAGTCGTCCGACCAACGATGCTACCGAGGCCTGATTCACCGTCTCTCTCCCCCTCAACTCCTCATACGAACTTGTAATTTCTATGCACCTTCCCCTTCCTCTCCTTCCTGGTGTAGCGCCAGTGCATGGTCTGGCGCTTGGCGTACGTCATGCTGGCATTCACAACAAGGAATCCAACATATTCCTGGTCACCAAAAGACCCCTCCTACTCTACTGGGTCGACGGGTAGTCGGCACCCAAAATTCGATCACGATCTTGTCGATGTTCGGCGGTCCTTCTCTCCTTCGCACACGCACATACACGGTGGATTTGATTCATTTCTTGGTGTTGCGGCGCATTTACACGGTCTTTCTCTGCTTTTCTTCACGCACGACTGGTGCAACCAGGCGGTTTGGCTTGGCGTTACCGGTGTGTGGTATTCTTTTGGCCTCGAGCTCTCCTTCGGTGGCGGTGTACTTCAAGATGATTGATGTCTTGCATCAGCGGTTTCCCCTCGTGCCCTGTTGCCAGTCTAAGCAATAAGGTTGGGAATGGCGGCGTACAGTAAGGCCGGGTTGGTATGAATACATGTTAGCCGTAGCTGGCGCTGTGGATGCATACTGTCGAGGATGATGTGTACGTATACGCGAGCAATGGAAATCTTTAAGTTGAACATCTGTTCCTCATTCCAAGATGACACCATATAAAGATGCAGTCGATATGTACTTTGTGACAGAATTCGGCCAACTGACAGCTTGATTGGCATATTCACCGTACTCGGTGAATGGGCAAGATGAGAAGCTGATGAGTCTCACAACTACCACAATGCCATTTCACAGGCCCAACGTACCGTTCTTTATCACATTTTTCCCTTCACACCCAACATGGGGCAGTTCACATAACATACATACAAAAGACTCCTGCACGCCTTCCTTCGATTCGCATATTATACTATACCACGACAACTGCCTGCAACCACTTTAGATACGCACAAACAGCATCAACCTAACCCAGTCTCTAAACCAGTCTTTAGATCCCAACAATGTTTCCCCGCTACACAACACGCTACCACGTCTACAACGACGGCAACAACGTAAGGGTCAGCCGCCACGACGCCGATGAGTTCTCCACCTACAGCCGCTCCCGTGACCCATCTTCAGGCTCCTTCTCTGACGACCGCCCATCTGCGTCGCGCCAGTCCCGTCAAGATACATGCGGCTACCCCTTGCAGGGCGGCTACGCAGAATACGGCCACCCCATGCAGGGCGGGTACTTGGGCGGTCCCGACCTGCGCCGCCGGCTCGCTCGCGATACTGGTTATTCGTCCTCGTTGTATGTCGATCTAAGGGCTCCTCTGGGTCGCTCTGCGGGTGCATATGGGGCCCAAGATGGTTATGTGCGCCGCTCCGGGCTGAGCGAGGAGCCCGAGGTGTATGGACCGGCCTGGCGTCAGGAGACCCGGGAGCAGCTCAAGGGTATCCAACAGGAGTTCCAGGAGGCGATCGACCGTGGTCGTGCAGCTGGTGATGACAGTGAGGACGACCGCCGCGAGCAGCAGCACGAGCGTCGTCGTGCAGCTCATGATGAGGGCCGCCGCGAGCAGTCGCGTAAGCGGAAGGTGGGTACTTGGAAAATTGTGTGTGATGATGGGCATGTGTCTTACCCCCCTTTTGAGTGGCGCTAGGAAGTAAGGCGGGGGTTTTGGTATGTGGTGATTGTTGCTGAGATTGGCTCGATGGTGGTTTTCCATGGAAGTACCTTGTCGGTAGGAAGGGGAGATTTGTGCGTATCACACATACGTAGATAGTTCTCCGTTTATGGGGATTTAATGCGAGGTAACTTGAATAACTTCTTTCCACTTCCACCGAGACTGGTCGTATTTTAACATGTAAATTGGGTATACAGTACTTAGCCAAAAGTCTGTTCGCCCGAAACGCACAGGCCATAACCACCCCACAATCCTCAAGAGCAGCACCTTCTTTAACACCCTAATACTCCATCCAAATGAGATCTTTTGGCACTGAAATTTCGGGCAATCGTATACGCGGGGGTGAATTATCAGAGGCGCAGCGAGTATATTGCTTAGCGCAGGTTGAGGCTGGTGTGTCAACGTCTAAAGTTGCAGAAGCACTTTCCTGCACCCAACGCTGCGTGCAGAAAACAGTTGCTCGATGGAAAGCCACCTCCAGCACCACGTCGCAAGCAAGGACAGGCCGGCCACCTATCTTAAGTAGTAGAGATTATCGCCAGCTACGACGATGTGCTCGCAAAAACCCTCAAATAGAGTACTCCAAGCTCATAGAGGAAGCCGGCCTACAAGACGTCCGGGCCACCCACCCACGAGTATCACGTCGTACTGTTCAACGCGCCTTAGCCAATGAAGGCCTACGCAAGTTCAGAGCAAAGCGTAGACCAAAAATCAGTACGCGTACAGCCAAATCTCGTCTAGCTCTTGCTCATGCGTGGCAGGGGTTCAACTGGGGCAGGCAAGTCTTTAGGTTTAGCGACGAGTGCAGCGTTGCTCGTGGGTCTGGCCACAATACCACCTGGGTATGGCGATTACCCGAGGAGAAATGGTCTCACGAGATGGTGGAGGAGGTGAATACTGCTCGCCAACCTGCTCGTATGGTGTGGGCATCGATATCGTTGACTCCAGGGGTCGCGTTTGGCGTAGTCCTCTAGTGATTATGACTAGGGGTGAGGCAGCTGCACGGCGTGGGTATACGGCTCAAAGCTACATGTGGGCATTGGAAGAAGGACTCCTGCCCTACTACGGGCCCGGTGAGTGGTTTATGCAGGATAACGCACCTATCCATACTGCGCGTGCCTGTACGGAATGGTTAGAGATTCACGGGATTGCCACAGTCGACTGGCCACCATACTCTCCAGACCTCAACCCAATTGAACACCTCTGGTGGGCGCTCAAGCAGAAGCTTCATAAGCTCCATCCCGAGTTTGACTATATGAGCGACTCTCAAGCTAGTTGGGAGGCATTTGAATTGGGTTTGCACGAGGCATGGGCTGCAATACCCGACTCACTGATCCGGCGACTAATTACGTCAATGCCACGACGCCTAGACGCTGTAAGACAGGCAAAGGGATATCAGACTCGATATTAAGTGTATTTTTATTTCCTTAATACGTATTATCTAAATTAGTCTACGTTGTGTAGGGTTATTCTACTTCAAAGTTGAGCTCGCAATGTTGGTGTTGTGGCTCGTGCGCCCGCGCGAACAGACTTTTGGCACCCGACTGTATGTCACGAGACCAGCTAGTGTTCTAGTGCATGTTATCAAACGGCATTCTTCGTTACATTAGTCTGTCACCTCTAGAGCTCCCGATGTCTCACCCCTGACGTATACCTTCATTGGACTCCTCGGAGCTCTCCTTCTCCCCCATCACGACCTTCCATACCCCCTGCTGCATTCCGACAACCACCGGCTTCACCTCCCAGGTCCCTTTCCCACCTTCATATGCACACCCTTTCTGATTGCTGACGACTAGCTTCTGTCTCGTACCCGCATCATCTGCTTCAGTAAATTGACAGCTAAAATGCGTATGTCCAAACGCCCAAACTTTCACAACAGGACTCGTCCAGCACCTTTCTCCACTCAGATCCGTGCGAAATGCGCTGTTCATCGCGCGCTCAGGCGGAAAGCGTTTACTGTTCGCCCTTCTATCTACCGTCGGAGAGTGATGCGTCAATACCACTACCTCCCGCTCGGGCTCATTCTTCTCAATAGAAGCGATGTTGCTGTTCAGCCAGGCGAGATCGCCAGCGTGGTCCGCGTTGTGGTCCAACAAGCTGCGGTCCCGGATTCCGTGCGCTTCGTCGAGGTCTTTGAGCGCAACGGCGACTTCGAGTTGGTGGGCGGGAGGCACGTGTGACCAGAGGGTGCAGCCGAGGAGAGTTAGGGTGGGGGAGATGTCGATGCGGGAGCGGTTTAGGATGTGGAAGCGGGGTCCGAATTCGGAGGTGAGCGTGGAGGACCAGGTCTGTATCTTGGCTTGCGCGTTCTCGATCGTCATGCGGTAGGCCTCGTGGTTGCCGGGGACGTAAAAGATTCTCAGTCGAGGATTTCTGCGGAGGAGGGAGCGCAGGAAGCTAAGCAGAGGTTGGGTGTCTGCTATCAGTCCTATGTCGCCGAGTAGAAAGATGTTGTCTGCTTCGAGAGGAAAGTTGGATGGTTCAGAGAAGTGCAATTATGCAGGCTTTGATAGAGGTGTCTCGAGATGCAGATCGCTTATGATCTGAAAACGTGGGCTGGCCATTGCTGGAGGCGCAGGGTTCGAGATTGGATTGTTAACTCTGGTGTTTTTTCGGAAGCGTCGCCGAGCTGCTATGAGATTCAAAGCATTCGCTGTAGCGCTGCAAGTTTTAGGATGAATTTTGAGGCTCGTGGAGGTATTCACAGGTTCTGAGATTACTGTGAGATGGAAGAAGTGTCGATGTGGAATTGGCTTGAGCATCTTATGTTTTAGCGTGCTCTGCGTAACGCGCTGAGGTGACGTATCGTGAGCTATTTTTCGAGGAAGGAGGGCTGTTCTTGGAGAGGCGCATGGTAGGAAAACCTTGGTAGAGGGATGGCAAGACGACTGTGCTGATGTTTCACATCGCTTTCGAACATTCGATGTTAAAGATTATGGTCATACTGCAGAAGAAGTATACGACTGGGCCACTAGAGCTCTTGAGGGCGCTCAAGGCATCCTGGGAATGTCATGAGGCGCCGAAGGCTTCCAGGGTCGCCGTGAAATTATCGTGATGTTGATGGATGTAGCCGCCAGGACAAGATCTAAGGCGCGCAAGCCTCACAGAGACCCTTCGACTGCCACCTAAATTTCGACAGCCTCAATCATGAGAAATTTGAACCCATTGCATCTTCGCCACGGCCACCACTCGTGAACACCCACTTTCCTGTGACTTCGAAGTCTCCCATGACCCCATAATGATCACTTGCCCACTCTGCCTGGCCGGCATGCCTAATTCCCTCACGCAAATCCTCGGCAACCTTAACACCAGCACCGATCCGCTCAAACGATCGGACTTCTACATCGCCACAGAGCAATATCTTGTCCATTCGACTGCATCCAAATCTGTCTCTCACCGGCGCTGGAGCCTGATAACCCCAGGTATACCCCTCTTCACTATCCTCCCTGCCGCCAACGCTCAAATATGCATCATCAAGCTCGTTCTCAGAATGCAATTTCCGATCGAAGGGCTCGATGGCATTCAGATCTCCGGCGAGCAAGGCACATGCGACCTCGGGTGCGTGGAGGTAGACAGCTGCAGCGGAGAGCTGATGTGGTCGGACCGGTGGATTGGCAACGAGGGATTCGAGGTGCACGTTACAGAGCCGCAAAACTTTCGCTGGAGTGCCGTGGGGGATTGCAGATTTGGGGGTGGAGAGCGCGACATCTACGTACAATCCGTCCCTGTCAAATTTACTGAAGAATGGTACACGGAAGACCGATGAGATGCTCAAACGGGCGTCGATCAGTGTCACCGTGCCATAGTATGGTGATAGCCCGGAGGACCTGTCAACGTCCGTCATGTTGAAGCGGTCTTGTATCCAAGCTGAGGAACGGATAAGACGTAGATCTGAGGGCGTCATTTCCTGCAAACAGATTACGATGGCGATGTCTGGTAGCGTTGAGGCAACGAGTGTGTCAAGATACTGAAGAGCGGCAGTCATGCGTTCCTCGCCAAAGGGGACAAGCATGTCGATGTTCCAAGACATAAGACGAATCATCTTGGGGTTGACAACAGCTCTTGGAGTTGAGTGGGCCTGCGTGGATGGTGCCGGTCTCCATATACGATCATGGCCATAGGCGAAATAATCTTGCTGCCTTGGTCTGTAGAAGTCGTCATCACGTTCCTGCGCTAACGCTGACTTTATTGTAGTTGTGAGTGCTTCCAGTATTGGTGTTTGCCTTGAAGTTGACATCTTGCGGGCCGCTAGAACGGGTGTAGGCAGAAGTGCGAATGGAAACAGGGGCAAAGATGAGCGCAGTGATATGGTTCGGGCTTTGTATGAGATGTTGAGACTTCTAGTCAGCATTCTCGACAAGTGTCGTGACATCTCACCTGTGGACAACTGCTGATGCGGGGTGTCATGAGCTTAACATCAAAGGATGGTCAAGCACGATGCGACTTCATCGCTTAGAGTATACTGAGAAATTACGTCACCCGTTCCAATACTTTCGCACTGGCACAATGATCATGGAAGGGTGAGTAATATAGTGAGAAGTGAGCCTCGCTCGCGTACACGTGACAGCTGGCTAGCGTGCCGGACCCCTGTCAATAATTCGCGACCCGTGTTGTGGCAGTCGCGCCTCGAGGAAGCTACGATACCGAATGCATTCAAGACCATAACGACACTGCTCACGATAGCGTTCCCGTCTCCTCCCTCATCACTCCCTCACCGCGCATTTCTACTATCAGCCACTACTCTCGCCCCACACAATGGGCTCACGACTTCACAATGCCACCATCGTTATCGACAACGGCAGCGGTACGATAAGAGCTGGCTTTGCAGGCGAGGATGTGCCCAAAATATACATTCCTTCGTACGTGGGGCGGCCGAAGCACGTTCGAACAATGGCAGGCGCATTGGAGGGTGATGTGTTCATCGGGCCGCCAGCGAAAGAGAACCAGGGGCTTTTCAAGATCAACTACCCATTGGAGCACGGCATTGTTACAGACTGGGATGACATGGAGCGGATATGGCAGTATGTCTACAACGAGGGTTTGAAGACAATGAGCGAGGACGTAAGTGGAATGGATGCGTTACACATTTCAAAGCTCGCTTGGTGGGGTATAATGCTGACTATCGTTCGCTCTATAGCACCCGGTACTTCTCACAGAACCACCGTTGAACCCTCGGGAAAACCGCGAGGTTGCCGCCCAGATACTGTTCGAGACATTCAATGTCCCCGCGCTATATACCTCCGTCCAAGCCGTGCTCTCGTTGTATGCCTCGGGAAAGACAACAGGTCTCGTCCTGGACTCCGGAGACGGTGTGTCGCACGCGGTTCCAGTATACCAAGGTTTCGCCATACCCAACAGCATCAGAAGGATAGACGTGGCTGGACGAGATGTAACAGAGCAATTGCAACTGCAATTACGGAAAGGAGGGCATATCTTCCACACAAGCGCGGAGAAAGAGATTGTTAAGGCAATGAAGGAGGCAACAAGCTACGTTGCCCTCGACATAGCGAAGGAGGAGAAAGATTGGTCTGGCAGCAGGTCAGAGGGCAAGGCTATCGACTACACGTTACCCGATGGGCAGAAGCTGAAGGTAAGCTGAATGCTGTATCACAGCTAACCATATGCTGATGGATTCTAGATTGGCGCCGAACGCTTTCGCGCACCCGAAATCCTCTTCAACCCCGAGCTCATTGGTCTGGAGTACCCAGGTGTGCACCAGATTGTCGTGGAGGCTATCCAGAGAACGGACATGGATCTGCGCAAGTCGCTTTATGGCAATATTGTGCTTTCTGGCGGCTCCACATTGACAAAGGGGTTCGGTAACAGACTACTCCATGAAGTGCAGAGACTGGCGGTGAAGGACATGAGGATCAAGATCCTCGCACCACCAGAGCGCATTTACACTACATGGACCGGCGGCAGCATTCTCGCCGGTCTGAGTACCTTCAAGAAGGTTGGTTCCTGACACTGGGCAAGGGGTACGAGCTTAGACTGACACGTGTTGCAGATGTGGGTCGAGAAGGACGAGTGGCAGGAGAATCCGGACATCATCCACTCTAGATTCGCCTAGAGGATGCGTTATGATCTCGGTCGCAGACAAATCGCCGTCCTGCGCGTCTGCACTTCCCCACAGCGCCTGCCGCCTCCGCAAAAAGGCTCGTCCAAGGTTCCAGAGAGCTGCATGACGCTTGTGCATCGGAATGTTAGTCATGGAAACCGGGACTGCACAACCGACGTCTACAGAACATCACAGGACCCTGCGCGCCTGGCTTCGCCCGGATCAACGTGTCAGCCGGTTCGTGACGGGAGTGCTACCGTAGTGTGTTTCCCCGCATTTGCCAGCGAGTTTCCAATTTGGGCGTGTTTCTGTTACTTAACCCTGACATGGGCATCGCATAGCTTTGAGGGATTTGTGAAGGAGTGGTGCATCATGCATGGCGTTTGTGTGAGCGCAGAGCGATACCCATATGATTTCAAGATGAGAGCCAATACAACATACAGCGTGGCCAAGCTCGCAATGGCAGGTGCTGCAAACTCAAGGTGTGCGAAGCTGCAACGCGCGTTGCTGGTCGACCAGATCGCAAACGCAAACGCCAAGTATCGTGACCTCTTGTCTGCCATGGTGTGACAGTGTGACTCTAGAGCTATGCGCGGCTGTTATTGCACAAAATTGCGCAATGACAACGTGGAGTGTCGACGATCTGGCCGTGGCGCCTCAGTCACGATGTAGAAAGGGGAAATGAGCACACCGCTGAGTCGCTGATGGCGAGAATACGTATTGTCCTTGTCTCGTGGTCGGTACCTGAGCGCAGATTACGCCTCAAGCTGTCTGGACTCACGATATCCGGCGTCATGTGCAGCGCTTTGTCCGGGGAGAGCTGAGCGCGGAACTGGAGGGAAATTGCGCATCGTGACAACAGCGGCAAGGCTGTCGTCAGGGGGACTCATCATTGAAACACGGTGAATCACGATCGTGAGCTTCAGATTTTGCAGCGCGGCCTCCCTCCGGAACAGGCACCACGATGCAATGACGGCGGTTGCGCGGGAAGGAAGGAAGGAAAACTCTGCCGCCTCCACACTCTGCCAGATCGCGACAGACGCTGCCTCACATCATCTTACGCACGGCTCCCCAGTGATGGCGTCTTCGTCTCATTCAAGGTCTGTTAAAATTCTGCTGCGGTGTTCGAAGTTTTCCATTACCCCCGTGAAATATTCTCATTGGCCAAATCAAAGTCAGGTGCACCTCAAACATGGCGCGCCCAAGCTATTACGCTATCGAATGCAAGGCCAAGCTGGCTTCCGACGCCTTTCGCTGAGCACCGATGGTGACCGTGCTGCTTTGTTTGCGTGTGCGTGGCCCGCATGACTGAGAGACTGCCGTTAACTGCAAAGTGCTGGTTCATTTCCAAGCATGCTGGTGCTCGTGCGATGCAATTGTGTCTCGATCCGTGGGTCAGAGAATTTTGACGCCCCCTTGCGTGAGCACCTGAGCTGCCACCTCTTGCATCTCCATATAAGAGAGCCACCCCAGTGTCTCGTCTTGCCCATCATTGACGATCCATCAAAGTACTGCACATCAGCCTTACCCCAGACTCCATTAGCAAGAGCTACATAAATCGCCACTCGACTTTACCGTCAAAGACTATCCAAACAAGTTGTTTTTCCACATTCATACCAATCACCAACAATCAAAATGGTCAACTTCCACATCACCGAGCCTCACCCGTCCGCCAAGTCCTACCTCTACTCTGGCCGTGGAGGTGCTGGCAACGTCACCCGCGTCAATGCTTCCGAGCTCACCGACGGCCGTACAGCGTCTGGCCCAGCATCCCGCGTTAAGCTCACTCCTCCTCCTACCACTGGCTACTTCACCTCTGGTCGTGGCGGCGCCGGAAATATGCGCGCACACAAGGAGCGCGCCATGTTCAGTTTCGACGAGGAACTTGCGCAGCAGGAGCGTCTCCGCAGCCAGCAAGCCCCCGTCTACCACATCGGCCGTGGCGGTGCCGGCAACCTCATCGACGAGATGAAGCCCAGGAGCCAGCGTCAGAACTCCGCATCGTCGAGCAGCTCCGTTGAGAGCGAGAAGGACGGCGTCCGCCGCAGTCTGGAGAGGTGGGGCAGCCGTCTGTCCCGCAAGGTGTCCAACATCTAGACAACGCGCTCTCCATCTTCTCTTCACCAGTTCCTATTTCTGGGTCAATGCGGGTGAGGGCTGGTCCTGATTCCCTCCCCTAACAACCCAATATCTTATCCACACCTTCTCCATTCAACAGCATCAGCACGGCGTTTCGGACTGTAACAGTACCACCAAAAGTTCATCATCATTTTCACAACGAGCGAGTCGAGCCGGTCTCAGCAAAAGCATGACACCAAGCGAATCTCGGAAGAGGGCTACTATTGCGTTTTTCTACACAACCAGCGGCGAAGGATATACCCCAGTTGCCGGCGAGGGCTACGGACAGAGAGTCCATTGCGTAGGGTCGAAGACCATCAATCAACCAATCAATCTAAACAATTCAAACATTTCAACAAACACTTCACTCACAGAACCTGTTCGTCTTTGTCTGTTCAAACGTAAAACATAACTATGTCATCACAACCCGAAATTCGAATGCCAGTGCCATCGCATCAAGTTCACAAATGGCAGTGACAGCACCCCTGAGCCAAACACAAGCTATGTTGGTAGCGGTACCCCATACTCCGTCAAGCAATGATGTTCTCCGTCGGACTTGGCGCGACTCGCTAGCAGCCTTCCCCGGATTCCATTGACCGGATTTGCGTGGCTTGGCTGGAGATCTGGTGCTCTCGAGCTTGCCGCTGCTTTAGCGCCCTCGGCGGCCTCCGAACCCGAGCTGAGTCCAGCTGCGAGGGGCGACATTGTGTTTTCTGGTTCGAGATCGAGGCTGCAGCTCTTGGGTGGAAAGGAGGCAAGCCACAAGTGCGCGGCGAGTGCAGGAGTCAGCCCTGCAGGGTTGGCGTTACCAGCGTGTAGTGAGCGGTATGATGTCGCGTTTAGCTCCAGGGCTGCAAATCTAGAAGCGACTCAGCGATTTAGAAGCATGGTTGGATTTTCAATCAGGTTTTGTGTGGACTTTTGAAAAATGTGAACAAGTTTTGCGCAAAACTTGAGAGCATGTGGGCTGTGAATCGAGGAGGGCCCTGGAGTGGTGGCGTTGCTGCTGCGCCAGGTCGAATCCGGCATAGTGGGAAAAGAATCAGATCTCCGCTCAGACTTCACATCTCACAGCATTCTCGACACCATCGTATGCTCACCTCGACGACACCATATCTGTAGTCGCATACGTAAAGGCATTCAGATAAATGCAATGCTGGCAATCGTAAGGGTCTCCTTGACGATAGACTCAGATGATGCTGCGCCTTACTGCTGCGCCTCGCTACATACCCTTTACTGTCATTTCACCCAAAGAAAGACAGAAAGTAGGAAACGACTCAACTCTCAACTTCGCCAGCCTCTGCAATTTATTCCACATCTAGTGTTTCCTCGATCTTGCTCTGATCATCGTCGCCCCAAGAGCTGAGTCTAATCTGGCACTTGGTATCCCTTCTACGCGTTCCGATCAGGACGGCGACCGAGTCGATATCCGATTCCGCATAACCAGTGCTTTGTACAAGCTTCGTGGCTCTGACTGGTCCATTGTCAAGTCCAAGATAAGAGCTTCACAGTCATACACTCTGTTGATTGTAGTGTAGGTTGTATCTGCATAGGTATTGCTCGCCGTCTCACACGATGTTACGCACGATGCCGATCGCGCATGCCGCATACGACCTCTTCATATTTGCGGCAAGTCCTGAACTCCCTACATCATCACTGCACCGGCCACGTTTCTGTCAAGTATCTGCGACAGAGTGCACTTGCTGCAATACAGCTCAGTGTATCGGCACTCAACAGCTGATGTTTCGCCTTTGGAATGGCCTTGTCGTGGATGTTCGTACGCTTGCGCGCACTGGGCCACTTCTGTCGGCGAGTGAATGTGAAGGAGCGCAACAGCAATACCACAACAGCCACCAGTATACAGTACAGGGAGGCACCTCTGCGCCGCTTGTGCGTGTACGCTATAGCAGGAGTATCAAAATTTCATGAGCTATAGAGTTCTGGAACTTTGCGGATTGTTAACAAAGGTCCGTATCACCCGTCTCTTTCACTGAATACAGCAGTTTGCTTATGTCGCTGGGCTCATAAATTTGCACTCAGCATAGAGCTCTTTCTTCCGTTGGAGCGTTCTCTTTTGACATCTCCAAGATGCCTGTGTTGGGCGGACGCATTGTCGTCCTTTGCCATGTAGCCGCTAACAGGTGCACTTCATATCCATGACGCCTACTTGTAGAGTATAAAGTTGTTGCATAATGTGCAACATGCGTTGCCTGACATCGCCTCTACTTAAACAGCTGCGTAGGTATTATCTTACTTAGCAACACGGTGGTCTCTTGAAATAGTGCCGCAATCTCTGCGGGAAGGCGTGATCCATGCCTAAACAGGCAGGTACTAGTGTTTAGCTTTGATATCTCAAGAGCGTGAGTCAATGACGTGCGCGTACAAGAACATCGCAAAAGCATGATGTCGCTCTAAATCCTCATTGCATCTTAGAAGGCATCGCTGGCAAACAGAGTACACAGGCCCGTCTACCATAGGTATCTTACCTGAAGCTTCTCAACAGCACCATCATGGCCACTACTCCGGTGTTCTCTGGACCTACCTTGTACACGGTCTCGGATCTGGAGTCTGATCCAAGTTTGGTCTCGCAAATCACCGATCTCATCAACGATGCCTTCTCGCGCTCCAAGAAGGTGGATCCTGTAAAATGGAGGCAGGGCGAGCGGAGGAGACTTCCAAACGACGACCTCTACTTTGAGATGCTTGGTATCGATGGTATAGCGGCCGTGATCTTTGACATCACCGAGGAGAAGCACAAAGTCGTCGCTGTCGCAGCTGCAGTGCCGTGGCAGGGCGGTTGGACGAAGGAGGCGGCTGGCGTTGAGGAAGGTTGGGAGATTAAAGCCGTGGCAGTCGATGCCGACGCGAGGTACTTGCGCCGCGGTCTCGCTGTGCAACTGTATGCGTTTCTTGAGCAGCAGCTCATCCTCAAGTCGAGGCAGCTGGGCCGCTCGACAACAGGGAGAGAGTTTCATTCGACGGATCGTCTCACCTTCTGGATCCTGGCCGCAGAGTGCATCAACGGCCCCTACTGGAGAAAGAGAGGATATGAGGTTGTCCGGCAGAAGACCGCCGAACCACCTACCTGGGGTGTTCTGACTAGTTTTGACATGATTGTGCTACGGAAGGATGTACCATTCGAGCTCTCGGAGACGAGCGCTTCCTCTGTCACCGTCGATGAGCCAACGAGCCAAGAAGTTGCGGTCAACTGAAATGACTGCAATAATCAGCTTACTGCACAGCCAGAGAGTCGAGGGCGAAAGTAACACTTATTGCACCGCATGCAAATATCCTGGCGTAGTGGTGATCTCGCTGCTATGGACTGAGTCACAGGGTAGCCATTTGAGGTGTAACTTAACGCTGGCGAATCAGAGAGTTCCGGCGCCCACGCGTTGCCATCGATCAGTGTGGCGGTGCACCGTTGCTTAGACCAGCACAACCACCGCGACTGGCTATGTCCCCTTGTGCGAAACTCTACAGTACTCAAATGCTGCATTACGCTGCTACTCGATGTGCCGCCCTTCTTAGATCGGACATCGGCCGTCCATGAGTCATCTCTCATCATCTTTCCCTGCAGCACTGAAGCCTAGACGTCAGAAACTCCCTGCATAGCGCTTACCGCAGAATCAGTAGCAGAGTACATATACAACGAGCAATGACACGCTTTCAGGTCACTACATCCATTTTAAGCCATCATGCCACTCCAGTTCTGGCGACCTCCCGGAAAGGGCGCCGAAGACACGGACCCTCTTCTCGAGGCAGCCACCCCTACACCTATCGATGATAACTTCTCCAAGAACCCAGAGGATGACAGTAACAGCGACAGTGAGAGCGACGACGAGAACCAGGACATGAAAGATGCACGAGCTCAGCGGCTCCGTGAGACAGGAGGATGGTACGGCTATCTGAAAGATTTCAGCATCTTTCTACCCTACGTTATCCCTCGTCGAGATGTCAAGGTTCAATTCTGCCTTCTCGTTTGCATCCTGGCGCTGGCTTTCGAACGCCTTCTAACGGTCGCAATCCCTTACCTCTTGGGTGTGATTGCTGATAAAGTAACTCACGGTCCGACACCAATTCGCGAGCTGCTGGTCTTCCTTGCGCTCGACATCCTCAATAGTGGATCCGGCGTCACGTTCATTCAGGATCTGGCCAAAATACCAATAAAACAATTCTCGTACAGGGAGCTCACTAATCACGCCTTCACACATGTCATGAGCCAGTCAATCAATTTCCATTCCACACAAGACTCCGCCGAAGTCATGAAGGCAGTCGAGCAGGGCGAGGCTCTTGGTAACGTGCTGGAATCAGTGGTGATTGACATCGCGCCGACCTTTGTAGATGCAACCGTTACTTGCATTATGTTCTATCGCAAGTTCAATCCCGCCATCGCGATGGTGTTAGCCGGCGCATCGATCCTCTACCTGATCGCAGAAGCGGCATCTACGCGGCTCACAACAGGTGACAGACGCAACTTGACCAAGACCCAAAGAGTCGAGACACGAAAGATGCATCAAGCCATTCAGAGATGGCAAACGGTCACCTACTTCAACCAATTCAAGCGCGAAGCCCGAACCCTGTCGAATGCAGTCGCTCAACACATGAAGGCAAAAACCCGATTCGAAGCTCGGCAAGCTTTAGTCGCGCTTTCGTGGAGCTTCTGCCACCCACCACGTTCTTCATCTTGGCATACCTTATCCTTCAGCGTATTACTGCCGGAAGCGCGTCACCTGGAGATTTTGTGTTCTTTTTGACCTACTGGGACTCAATCATCTATCCGCTCAAGTTTCTGACTAACCATGTGCGCTGGCTCGTCAGCGACTTCGTTGACGCCGAACGACTACTTCTACTACTCAAGACCAAGCCTTCGGTTGTCGACTCCGCAGATTCATATCCGCTTGCAGTGCACGACGGCGAGGTTCGATTCCAGAACGTTTCCTTCAGGTACGAAGAGGGCCGTTACGCACTTCACGATGTATCTTTTACTGCATCTCCAGGGCAGACTGTGGCATTGGTGGGTGAGACAGGCGCTGGGAAGTCCTCAATCCTCAAGCTTCTGCTGCGTCTGCACGACGTAACAGCTGGCAGCATCACCATCTCGGAGCAAGACATCCGTGACATAACACTGAGCTCTCTCCGCGATGCAGTAAGTGTGGTGCCTCAGACACCAATGTTCTTCAACACCTCGATACTGGAGAACGTACGCTATGCAAGCAGCTCAGCGACAAACGAGGAAGTGCATGACGCATGTCGCGCAGCTGCTATCCACGATACTATCATGCGCTACCCGGTCGGCTACAGCACACAAGTTGGAGAGCGCGGCGTCAAGCTGTCTGGTGGTGAGGCGCAGCGACTGGCCATCGCAAGGGCGCTGCTGAAGGATGCGCCGATTGTGTTGCTGGATGAGGCGACAAGTGCGGTTGACACAGTCACCGAGTGTAAGATCAAGGAAGCAATTGGGGAACTGAGGCAGGGGCGCGTTGTCATTGTCATCGCGCACAGACTGAGCACTATTGTGGATGCAGACCAGATAGTAGTGCTGCACGAGGGGAGGATAGTAGAACGCGGAAGTCATGAGGAGCTTTGTGCGAAGCAAGGGAGGTACTGGAAGCTCTGGGAGCAGTCTTAGTAAATCGTTGAAGATTCCTGCTATTGTTGAATGTCAATGAAATTATGGAAGCGGGCCGAACGGCATTCGCAATACGTCGAGGGAATAGTTGACAGCTATTGCACATTGGCGACTACGGGCGAAAGTATCGAGCTTTGACGAAATCGCGATAGGGCTGTGTGGATGGAAGTATCTGTGAAGTACCCGGCTATATACGCCTTGGTCAGGGTCTTGACTCTGTCTTTTGATTGCTCCGAGGCATTGGTGGCACTAACTCAGCAAGAACTCATGCTGACACTGTTTACGAGACTAGGAAGGGTCTCCCATGGCGACGAACGAGTCGGTGAAGTTGCCATAAAATCTTGCTCTACTCAAGACCTTGCGAGGGTTTAGTACTGTCTTAAAATCGCAAGCATGACCTCGCTACAGACGACCATTTTCTCTGAACTGCCTGCTGAGATTCGATTTATCATCCTCCAGAACTCGGAATCACCGCACTCCCCTAAGCTTACCGCCGAACTCTTGACACTGTTTCACGATGAAGTCGGTACCATCTTGCTCACGCGATGTACAATCGCTTACCATGTGTCACTTGGAGCTGATCATATCATCTTTCACAAAAACACCGATTTCGGCTTCTTGTGTATCCTCTCATCGATTCCGAGTATTCTTCACACCAACAGAGCGTGGAACCGCTATACTCGCTCAGACGCATCGTGCTACCTAAAACATACGACGTCGGGATAAATCACACAGCATCTGCTATATATTGAACCATTGGTCTCCCGTGTTCAAGGTCACCGAGACTATTGTGAAAATTATCAACTGGTATTTGCAGATTTCATTCTGATCGGTACCGTATGGCCACTTCTTTGAGATGATAGAATCATCCAGTTTTCCGTTTTTCATATCTCCTCCACCTCATATTGACTATGCATACTCGCGATGTTATCAACGCATTCATTCGCTCCGGTCATTCCAACTGAGATATGAGTGATGATACCCGAAGAGATCGGCAACGCGTTCGTCTACACGGGATGTTACCCGATCTTCTCCTTCTGGTGTTTGCGCGCAGAAACCAAGACGCTTTTTCGTAGCTGGATAATCAGGGAAGGGGAAAGGATTTGGCGCGTCGCGCACGATGTAGCGCGGCCGTCCAGTGCGGATGCACGGTCTAGTATTTCTCGCGCTGGGGTGGTGTAATACAAGTGAGATATATGGACTGGGAATATATTTTTGTATATGTTTCGAAGGTTCAGCGCGTAAACACTGATGATTTGATTGACATGTTGCTGGGCCATGGTTGGCTTACTTATGGGCACAAATCTCACAAACGGCAAGCATCAGAATGGACACACAGTATGAAGTGGTCAACATTATTTATTAACACGAAAAGTCATCAGCGCTATATACAACAACTCTAGCTTGCTGAGCGGCACGTAAACGGGCTATGCGCACTCCCATTCGTAGTGAGCTTGATGATATCCGCGACCGTCGCATACGATCCCGCACCCAGCGTAACAATACCGATAACAAACGCCAACAAGCATGCCGCGCTAGTCGCCAGATTCTCCTTCGCAAACGGGCTCCCAACACGGAGCAGGCAGAACCACATGACAGCCGGGATCCAGAAGGAGAAGCCCGACACGAAGAGCGCCGAGGCCAGCGATAGCAGGTCAGAGAAAATGGGGATTGCTTCGGCGATGATCCAGGCGATGATTGTGAAGATGACGACGAGCACGATCCAAGACGTCCAGCCGGCGACGGTGTTAATGTATCGCAGGACCGAGTTCTTGAACATGCGGCCGTGGATGTAGCGCAGCGCGACGGTGGTGTTGATGGAGCCGGAGATGAAGATGACAGGCAGCGCGATTCCGAATGCGATCTTGGAGATCAGAGGGCCGGCAGATAGCAGCGCAGGCGACTGGACGTCTTTGCCGATGAAAGCGTAGCACAGCGCGCCGGTGAGCGTGTAGATGCAGATCTGGATTGTTCCCGAGGCCCAGATAGACTTCATGTACTCCTGGGGAGAGTGCATTTCGTCCATGAACGAGAACTGGCCAATGGCGAAGCTGAACGCGAAGATGATGTTGGACACGGCGACGAAAGCTTCAGAGAAGCTGAGATCCTCCTTGGGCCAGGCAGACCAGTCGACGGCAGACATTCCGCCTGTCTGGTCACCGGCTTGGATACCTGTGGCGATGATGGTGATGCCGATGGCAATCAGGATAGAAGCAAAGTCAATGTAACCCAGGATCGCGACTTCCGAGAAGGATGGCGGGATGGCGAGGATCAGGAGAATGACGGCGGAAACAGCGGAGAAGGCAATCGAGCAGACATGGCCGCCGTTGATATTGATAAGCGCGATACTGCCAGTCAGGGCATGCGAACCAACGACCATGACAAGCTCGAGAACAAGGGCGGCACCGAAGAGTTCGTAGCCAACACGGCCGAGGAGGAGACGACCAGCATCAGCGTAGGAAGCGATTTCAGGGTGCTTCAGCTTGACCTGACCGACAATGTAACTCGTGAAGATGGCGACGGCGCCGAGGCCGACTGTGAGGAGGACACCAGGGAACATGCCGAGAACCGCGTATGCCTGGGGCAGGGAAAGTGCACCGAGGGCAATGGCCTCAACGATTGTGACGACTGCGAGGCGCTTCCAGCCCAGACGGTGGAAGTGAGCATCGCCGTCTTTGGCGATCTGCTTCGCGCGCGCTGTCTGCTCGACCTCGCCCTCGCCGAAGACCTGGTCGTCAGACATGTTGGAGCCCTCGTACTTTTCGTGCTTGGGCGCTCCAGTGATTTGGTCGTTCATGGTGGATGTGTGGAGGGATGACAGTGTGACGGGAGACCTCGAGTCTGGGGACTTGAGGGTGTATTAGGGTCCTTTGTTGGCCGGTAACGGGGACCGAGGAATGGGATCGAGAGGATGTAGAGACTTCAACGAAACAGTCTATCTCCCTCCACACATTACAGGTGCCCCATGGTACATATACAGTTGCGCAATCTATCCCCGCAACCTACCGGAGTAATGGAATTGACATAACAGATTCCGTTATCTCAGCCCGTGGAGACGAGCGCACAGGTCGGCAATCCGGGCTCGCATTGCTGAGTCTGAGCGTCGCATGGTCGGCCTCACTTGCTGCTCGCGATGATTTCAGTATTGTAAGGAGAATTCTAAGAGAGGCATTGGGCCTGACTAGACATGCAAACCCTTGTGATGAGACGCGGCAGCCTTTCCCCAAGAGGCCAATTAGACGAGCTCACCAGACCTGAGATGGAAAGGTCGACCCGCCCAACGGCTGCGCTATCGGCTAGCTTGCTTGGAAGAAAACTCTTAGCAAATTCGACGCTTGGAAGGTGGATTTTGTTTGTCGTTGGTTCTTTATTTAATTGCTTGCTTAACCTGTCGAAGCATAAGCTTGGCCGTTCTTGGCCGCAGCGTCGCACTTCTGGCGTCCATGTTACGTACCATCCTCCGAGGTGCGACCTTGGATGTGTGGCAGCATGGAGTGGCTAGGTGGTTTGATTGAGGCGATTGATCATTCGACCCTGCATGATTGGATCTGAAGGTTGACCGACGGAAACGGCTTCGGTCTGGAGCGGTTTACTGCGGGTTACAGCGTATAGATGCCGCATTCGGCACGCGTGTGTCGGGCACTTTGACGTCGCTAAGGGTGGATTGCAGGTTTGTTGATCGTAGGGCGCAGCATTGACAAGGACGACTGCAGCGTGGGTGATCCGGGTCTCTCTCGCCGTCACCACGGGGAATCCCATCACCGCCAGGAACGCCGACTGTCGGTGACTGGTCACCGTTGTTCACGTCATTGTTAGGTTCATCAGCGAAACTCAAGGTCCTCTTAATGCTGATCACCAATGGAGACTTCGATTCGTCCTGAGTACAGGCTTGCCCATGTCGTGTCAGATTGGGAAGTCCGACTGGGACGGAAAGAAATGTGCCTCAAGTGACTGAAGGTCGTTTTGCCTTTGTTTCTGGCCGGAGCCTCTCACGATAACAACCACCTTCTAAGATTCTAAGAAGTCATCATGATCACTCAGCAGCTCCCACAGAAACTCGACCGGTTGGAACAAAGAGATTTATTCTGGAATAATGGGTGTAGAGCGAGATGACGGTGCGAGGTGAGGACACGGCATGACCGGAGCCAGGACTACAACATAACACGTTACCACCACCTGGCTTGATGAATACGGCGACTAGGCCGAATCAATAAAGACCCTCAATCCCCCCCCCCCCAAACAAATCCCTCCTCTTGGCAGATATCTGCGCGAACCTATACTCCGTAACCCTCTTCTTCATATCCGCCACATCGTCGACACTCGGCATACCCTCCAGCACAGCCAACGGATCCTTCCCCGCGTGTCTCCTCAACACCATGTGAACGATTAACTGCTTGAACCAAGAGTGCGCCGATTCAGGAAACGAAGCGCGGAAGCGTTCCAAGCAGGCTTTTTCGTGTGCTAGTCTTGTTTTGTTGTTTTCGCTGAGGGGAGGGTGCGTGGTGTAGATGAATTCGATGGCGTGCCAGATTTGTGGGAGGTGGGTGTGGATGTATGCAGGGAGGTCGGCGTGGTTGGTTACTGCGAAGTTTTTGGACTCGGAAGTGTGATCGTCTTGCGGTGTGTTATGCTGTTGGGGATGCTGAGCCGTGGTCGTCGGCTGCTAGCCGAGTCTGCGCTCGAGATCGGACGAAGCTGATCTGTATTCGTCGACCTTGGCGGCTGCGCTGCGGGACATGTTCTTGATGAAGTCCATGGCTGACGCTTTCTGCTGCGGGGAGACGTCGCTGTTAACTACGTCCCATGCCTGTGTGATCAGCTTGTTGATCTCCATGCACCGGTCTTGGGGAAGGACCGAGTATAGAGGGTTGGTTATGATCTCATCCGGGTAGAGCAATTTCGTTAGGCCCCAGGTTGGCTGAGCGAGTGGCAACAACTGTGCCTGAGGCTGCGAAGAACCCTCATATAGTATTGGTACGTGTGATGGGCCAAACTTGTAGAAAGGCTGGGGCTGTAAGCCGGAGACAAGCGACCCATGTGGTGCTAGAGACGGCGTGGGTTGCAGCGAGGACCCCATAGACGAGCCCTGTCTCGATATCGGTGGTCCAGGCATGGCATGCGTAGGGAGCTGAACCCAGGCAGGCAACTGACGTGGCGTAGGGGTTGGCGTATTCTGCACCGACTCGAAGGAGGACTCCTGCCTCAGCAGCGTTGGTCTAGGTGTAGTCTGCGCATGTGGCTGGAAGTGTTGTTGGTATTGCGGATCGGGATCGTGGAGCGGACGTGGCGCGAGTGTGGGCGTAGGCTGCGTGGATGTCAAGGATGACTGCTGTCTCATTATCGGTGATCCAGACACAGCATGCGTATGGTGCTGAGCGAAAGCAGGCAACTGACGCGGCGCTGGTGTCGGCGTATTCTGCATCGTCTCCAATCCAGACTCCCGCCTCAGCATCTCACCACCTCGCCAGCCAGAAGCGTGTGCGCCCGGAGCACCAGTTCCAGGGAGAAGTGCCTGACTACCTCCACGCCCTAGATCACAAGCCGCGGCGTACTGCACGAGCGGGAGACCATACAGGCGTTGCGGCCGCGTCTGCGTCTGGCACCGCGCGTCGAATATCTGCGGGTGCAGGCCCGGCTCGTCATCCACCTCCGGCCGCGTATCGATGCCGAAGACGTAGTCGGTGTACGCAGGGAAGAAAGCGCAGTCGCGCTGGAAATCCTCCCACTCGCAGTCGCGAAACGGCATGATGAAGTTGACAGCGCAGAGTCACACGTCGGTGTTGTACGCGAGGAAGTGAGAGAGAAACGCGCCAGGACTTCTCCCACGGCAGGAGCAAACGCTCAGCCCAGCTCCTCCACCATCTTCACTCGCCACTGCGCGCCCCACTTCCTCATCGCGCCAAGGGCCATATACCCCGTGACGATGCTCCAGAGTCCCAGGATAGTCATGAGCCAGCCGTTGCCGATGGCGCTTAGAACGGGTTCCGCGACCATGGCGCCGGTGAAGGAGCAGATGTTGCGCAGGAAGTTGTTCAGCGCGATGCCGGACGCGGCGCGCTTGGGCATGAACTCGGTGAGCATGGTGGACACGAGGGAGAAGATGAGCATGGAGCCGACGCCGAAAAAGACTAGGGGGAGTCAGTGATGGTGATAAAACAGAGGCAGAGAACGTACAGTTTGCAGTCATGGGAACGATCCAAATAACGCCCTTCTCAGCAGTCCATCCATACCAGATCAGGGCGCCAGGCCAGAGAATCGCTGCTATCCACGCATTCTCCTGCATGCGGTCTTCAGGCCGCAGCACCAGCTTCCCCTTCTCGTCGTACCGGCCTGCCTTCCGCGCCTCACGGTGCATGATATTGTCGATCCAGCGCCCCCCGAAGATACTCGCCAGGAGGTATCCCGCGCTGTTGGGGATGTACAGCAGCCCGACGATGAGCGTGGAGAAGCCGTAGGGCTGCGCTGAGAAGGTGGCCTGCACGGAGATGTTGAGGATGTACAAGGCGCCGAATGTGATGCTGGCGTAGTACACGGAGAGCAGGACTGGCGGGTAGCGCAGCCACGCGAGGATGGTGAGCGGCTGGATGAAGATCTGGTGGAGGTGCGTGAGGACCGACTTTGTCTTTGCGACAGTCGACGCGCGGGTCGATGTGCGTGTGAGGTCTGGCCGTGCGTCTGGCTTGGTCGCGAGCGGCTTTTCCAGCGTCTCCGGCAGCGCAAAGACGATGGCGACAACGGTCAGCACGCCGTAGATGACGAGAAACCACTGCGTGCTTCTCCACCCCAGCCCCTGACCGAGCGCGCCTCCAACGATAGGAGCAAAAAGCGGTCCACACAGTGGCCCAAGGTAGAAGATCCCCATCGCCTTGCCACGCTCGCGCACCTCCCAGATATCCGCAATCGTCCCCGCGCCCACAGCCTGAACAGACGCCGCCGCACCACCAGAGAAAACGCGCATGATAATCAGCATAGCAATGTTCGTCGACACCGCCGACAAAACACCAAACACAACAAACAGTATAAAACTAATAATATAAATCGTGCGCCGCCCAAGCCGCTCACTGAAACTCGACCACCACAGCGGGAAAATAGCCATGCTGAGCATGTACACGGCAACGCTCATATTCGTGATCTCGGGATCCGCATCGAATGCCCCGCCGATGTCCTGCAGCACCGGCATCACAATCGCACTCCCCATCGGCCCGGCCATGGCGCAAAACGCTACAATGGTAGTCAGGAACCATTTCGTCCCGCGCGAGTAGTGGTACGGATTCTGGACCTCTGGGATGAGTGCGAAGCGCGCCAGGAGGCCGCGACGCTCGGATTTGGGCACGATAACGGCATCCGGGGTGACGGACGTGGTCCGCGTCAGTGTCGCTGGACGTACGGGCTTCTCGTCTTGGGGGATGGTCGGGGTGGTCGAGGCGTGCGAGTGTATGGAATCGGAGTCCGATGAGCTCTCGTGGAGGGATCCAGTCGGGCCTATTTCTGATTCCTTCTCTTTCTCGTTGTGGGCTCCGATGTGTGTGGTGGGTTGTTCTGGAGCATAGCCGTCCTGCAGTGCCTGTTCAGGCGAAGAGGGCCTTGGGTCTGGCATGCTTCATTGAAGGTGAGGGTTCAGCTGCTGAGAATTTGCGTACACAGATGACGCGCACTTTTCCCAGGCAGGTGTCGTTATCCGTCGAGATGCCTCGGTCGTTGGACGCGTTACTCCGAGCTCCGAGAAGAACTGGCACAGGTCCTCCAGGGGAGATGCAAAGAGAGCGACAGAAGAGGGGAAGCACAATCTAACAACGCCATGCTGCGCACGCGAGCTCGTCTGCTAACGAAACGAGGACCGTTTGGTGCCTCGATACGTGCTGAAGCGGTTTGGCAGCGGAAGCAGCACCGCTCGTATACGTTATTTCCGGTGCTAGGACCCACAGCGGAAGCATGTTTGCGAGTGCGATTGCGAGGGAGTTGATGGCGACATGTTGACTGTTGAGATGTTGACATCGTGGTGTTGTCCACCTATGAAGGATTCGAGGCGGGACTGTCTCCCTGGCGAATGCCATTTAGAAGAGCGCCATCCAAGTCGCAGGCGGCGTAAAGTCAAGTCACCGGGGCGCCTATGAAGCATTGGATAGGCAGATCCTACCAGGTCGGCGACCATCCACACTCCCAAACACCCTCGATGCCCAGCCTGCACCAACCTTTGAAAACACTCCCTCCATTCCTGCACTGCCCATCCCGCCCAAACCAAGCACCGCCATCCACCTCGCCGTCCAAACGCCGAACACGAAGCGATGAAACTATGAAGCGATGATGCAAGCGGGGCCCTCGTCCCCTCCCCACACCAACCTCCGTCACACCTCACCACCCAGCCATTGACCCCTCTCTGTCCACCTCACACATCACCTCGACGCTCTCCCATCCACCACAATGGCAACCCAAAACCAAGACAAACTCCGCACGCACTTCCTCTCCCTCCCCTCCACCCCCAGCGCGCAGGGCACAGCCTGGCACTCGCTATGGCAAACCGGCACATTCCTCCCCTGGGACCGCGGCGTCCCAAACCCCGCCCTTACCTCCCTCCTCTCGTCCTCTTTCGCCTCGCCACCCATCGCACCGCCCGTCAGCTCGACACCGAACCCGACGCCCGCCGCGCCGAATACACCTCCCCCGGCTGCTATCGCGCTCCCAGAGGCAGTGGAAGGGGGGAGGCGAGGGAGGGTACTTGTGCCCGGGTGCGGGAAGGGGTATGATGTAGCGCTGTTCGCCGCGTATGGGTACGATGCGTGGGGGTTGGAGGTTAGTTCTAGTGCTGTTGCTGCTGCGGAGGAGTTTCTTAAGAGCGCGGGCGGGTACGAGGGGGGAGATGGCGGGAAGGGGAGGGGGAGTGCGGTGTGTATCGAGGGGGATTTTTTCGAGGAGGAGTGGGTGGAAAGGGTGGGGGGTGGGGGGTTTGATGTTATATACGACAACACGGTATGTCTTTATTTTCATTTCAAAGGGACGAGTGAGGAGGGCTGATGAAGAGTTACAGTTTCTCTGCGCGCTGCCCCCGGCGCTGCGTCCGCGGTGGGCGCGCCGCGTTGTGGAGTTGCTTGCGCCTGGCGGCGTGCTCATCTGTCTCGAGTTCCCGACGCACAAGCCTGCGTCTTCGGGCGGGCCGCCGTGGTCGCTGCCGCCGACGGTGCATGCGGAGCTGCTGAAGCGGCCCGGGGAGGAGATATTGTATGATGAGGCGGGGGTGGTGGTGGCTACGGAGCGGGAGGTGGGTGAGGGCGCGCTGGAGCGGGTCGCGCATTATGTTCCTGCGCAGACGCACGATGTGGGCGTGGTTAGGGGCGTGGTGCGCGACTGCGTGAGCGTGTGGCGGCATAGATAGAATGATCAGGCGCAGATAGCCAGCCACCGGATGCTCCCACTCTCAGCCCACGCCAAACCCCTCAAACCCCTCAAGCACCCTCCTCTCCTCCAGCCTTCACCCTCCTCAGACTATTATAATGCTCCCCCAACCCATGACTATGCCTATAATACCCCAACCACACCTCCCCCCTCCCCTCACCCCCCTCATCCACCCCCTCAATCCGATCCACCCGCCCATCCCCATGCAACACACAAACCCTCACCCCATACCCCCTCGCCAACGCAAGCAACTCCAAATGCCCGCCCCACTCCCCCGTCTCGCGAATCTTGCGCACATGCTCCTCCACAGTGTCCTCCATAAACGGTGAAAAATCGTCCGCGTGAGACTCGATCCATGCCGCGGCCGCGTGGCGCGTTGCTTTGTATGGTGTTAGTGCGGTGTCGGAGGGGAGGGTGTGGAGAGGCGTGAGCTCCAGGCCGAGCGAGCTGAGCTGGTCGGCAACGGCGGCGTAGAGACAGTGGCCGTCTGCGCGGATTTCGTGGAGTTGCAGATTATGTGCGGTGAGGAGGGGAGTGAATTGGAGTCTTTCTATTTCGCGGGGCGAGGGCGCGTTGAGGGCTTCTTGTTCTGCCTGCGCGATGGCGTGTTGCTGGTCTGCTTTGCGGCGGGCGAGGCGCTCTTTTTGCCTGTTTTTCTTTTTGGGCGCGGTGGTGTTGGCTGTAGGGGGTGGGGTGCTGGGCGCTGTGCTGGTGCATGTGCCGTTTATGCTTAGTCCTTCGATGTTGATGTCCACGACCGACGCCGTGTCGTCTTCCGGCTCGCTCTCGGCGACATGTTCCTCCCCGTCACCGTTGAGAACCCGGACTTCCTCTACCTGCCGCTCCTGTAGCTCCCACTCCAGCCGCTCGCATTCGTCGTTGACGCCTTTGCGTGTCTTCTTGGTTGCTTGCTTCTTCTTCTGCGTTATGCGCGAGACGAGGTCGCGCTGCTCTTTGCGGTGCCGCTGCTGCAGCGCTTCTAGCGGCGTTGGTGTGTCTGACGAGGGCGCAGTGAGGTCGGTCGACATTTTGAGTTGTCGTTGAGGTCTTTTCTGGCGGACGCGCTGGAGAGGCGTGACGTGGGGGGGTAGTGGGGCAGCTAGTGTGATCCTCCAGGGCTGTTCTGTAGATCTAATGGCAGGATGCAAGTCGGGGGCATGTAAGTATCAATTCTTATAAAAAGTCATTTATCCCTCACTGTAGATGAAAGACAGTCACTGAAATGTATGCACCTCGCAAAACATCTTCTCAATCTCGAACTCTATTCTTCTCTTCTCTTTCTTATGGGTATCTTCTTCGTCTATGCAATGCTAAATATGCTGGGATATCATGTTTTCCACCTCCAATACTACAACATCTCTATTCCTCTCATCAGACATTACTATTACGTCACCGTTCTACTTGTACAAGTCATCGTTCGTCTCGCTCTTGGCTGGTGCTGCATGTGTGGGCTGCGGTTGCGTCGGTGCTGGCGCTGGAGCTGTTTCTGTCTTTGGGGCTGATTCTGTTGTGGGAGCCTCTCGTACTTGCTCAGCAGGTGCCTCGCTCACATTCGCTAGTGGCGCGGGTGCAGGTACTGAGGGAGCGGGTGCTGAGGGAGCGGGTGCTGAGGGAGCAGACGAAGGGGTGGGTGCTGGAGGGGCTGCCGCCGCGGGCACAGACAGAGGCGCCCGCTGTGGCAGCGTGGGCAACTGAGTGTTTGCTGGTGGCGACGTAGGAGGCTGGTATGTCGGCTGGGGAGCATGTGGAGGTGTCGCTGTACCGGAAATCGACTGCGAGCCGACCATCACACCATCCTTCGGCACATTAGCAGCGTAGTAGCCACCCTGCTGCGGATAGCCTTGAGGCACCGCGTATCCCGGCGCACCGCCATCAGGACCCTGCTGCCACCCCAGCGCGCCAGGAGGAGGACCGTAGTAAAACACCTGTCCAGCCGGCGCCTGAGCCATAGCAGGATGCAGCGGCTGGCCCTCTGGCACAATCCCCACCGTCTGTCTCGAAAACTGTCCGAGAATAGGAACAGGATACCTGCGTCTGAATCCCCAGGACCAGTTCTTGAACTTCTTGCCCGCGGGCATGTCTTTCCACTGCTGCAACAGCACTGTCTGGTCCTCTTTGCTGCGCGCATCCTGCATGCGCGTGAAGCACAGCACCCACAGCGAGAGCAAGATCCAGCACACTGTGCCGCCGCGCATCGCCGACTTGCCTTTCATCAGGCGCGTGTACCAGAACCAGGACTCGAGGAAGCCGAGCAGGAAGATGCCCGGCAGCACCGTGGCGAGCACGATGATCCATGTCTTGACGCTTGTGCACCCGCTGAAGTAGCACATGCGGTAGTCGTACCAGGAGTCGTCATCGCCGGAGCCGGAGCCGGAGCCAGAGCCAGAGCCAGACCCTCCTCCGCTGCGAGATCCGCTCGTTGACCGGGCTGGCGGCGGTGTGCAGGATGCGATGTAGTAGCTGTAGTAGATATCGTCGGTGCTTGTGAACGGCGCTGCACCCTCAGTAAGATACCATGTCTGGATCTCGTAGTCGTATGAGCGGCCGCTGCTGACGCTGACCTCTGTCGATGCGGGCTTCAGCTGGGGCGCGACGATGGAAGGAATGTCTGTGATCTGGGCTTGTGTAGCAACCGTGAAGATGGTTGAGCAGCTCGCGGGCGCTGTCATGGTCACTGGCATGTAGTACTCGGTCGAGCTATAAGTCGACTTGGTCGATGCCGTCCTAGTGGAGGAGTAGTCATCGCCATATCGATCGTAGGTGCTGATGTCAGAAGCCGCAACCGCACCGGTTGGGTAGTACTCTTCGACGACGGCGACGTTCGAGTAGTAGTAACTGGTGAAGTACGTCGATGTCGGTGTTACTGTTGGCGTCACTGTCGGTTTGATCGTTGCGACGTCGGTGTACTTGTAGGTCGTCGTCGATGCCGACGTTGTTGGATAGGTGTAGGTGTAAGTGTAAGGCTCTTCCGAGACGTAAGGCACATAACGGATAGTCGCTGTCCAGAACATCGATGCCCTCGACGAAGTCCTCGTAGTGCCATAGTAGTAGTCATCCGTGAGTGAGTAAAAGTTCGAGCCGCCGTCAGTAGTCTGCGCATTCACGCCAGCACCAACAGCGAGAGCCGCAAGGGCGTACTTGAGAGCCATGCTCGATATTGACAATCGAACACGCGAGTGTCAAGTCGAGAGGCAAATGTCGTGAGATCAGTGCCGCACAGCGTCAGGGTGTCAAGAATACTTTAAGCTCCCCAAGCTTCACGCCGTCCTACCATCGAGCCGCCTCTAGACAAAAAAAGCGTTGACCGGTCGCAGAGTCACATCTCCTTCTCTCTTGGCATCCTGCTATTAGCCTTGCACAAACTGATTGTTCACCCTCTACACAACCAATAGAGCAAGCTTCGCGACGCCTTTACAACGCAACTCACCCAATCGCGCGGTCCGTCCGACCGTGAGCCAGCAAAAGGGGCCGTGCAAGCTTGCCGCAGGCAGATGTTGTCAGGGAAGCGTCTTCCACGCTCCTACGCGACTCTACAAAGCGCCAGATCCGGCGACGTCGGCAGGGGTAAGCGGAATTGAACAGATTATTTTAGGGCTACACGACTCGTATCGCCTGCGATCCATGCAGGGGTCGTGGGATGCCTAAGCGGGCTCGAGGAAATTTTGAGGGCGCTGCGCCCCTAACATAACTCCAGGCCTGTCCAGCGAGTATCGAAAAACGGTGCAGCTTTCGTGAAGGTCTTCGTAATGCTATTCATCTGCATCAGCATAGCTGCAACGAGATTGATAAGAGCTGTCGCTGCACTGCAACATCGTTCGGTCTGCGCGATGCAGCACCTCAGTGACGGGGTGAGTGGAGGAGTTCGCGGGTGACAAAGAAATTGGAGGCCGGAAGTGGCGTTCGAGATTCGCTCGATTCGGGTGGCTTTCAAACGTGCCGCGGAAGGAAGGTCAGCCCTAAAAGCCTCAAGGCCAGGCATCATCGCCAGGCATCCACGGCCTCATTTCACGATGCACTGGAGTCATCGCGGGTAAATGTCAGTACAGGCTACCTTCTTCATGCAGCATCGTTGCCGTCAAGATGTGATGCTTGGCTGTGACATGTCGCGGCTGCTGTCAAGGCAGCAAGATCACATGTCTATGATAGACGAAATGGTAGTCATGACTTGCTTGTGGTTGTGCAAGTCATCTGTGAATACACATTAGGCTATATGCGGTATACTGCTCGCCGAAACATACTTTGCGGTGCGCAAAAGGGCGGCGCACAAATGCACGACACCAAACTCTGTGCAGAGCAATCCATGCACATCATCGGTGCTGCCAATACCCAAAGTCATGCCATGCCAACAATGCTGCTCCCTGAATGCCTGATGAAATGCAAAACCGACTCATGAGCGCGTAGACCGCCGCGTTCATAGAAGCAGCCATCCCGCACAAAACATCGCACCGAATAAAATGCTGAGAGGCACATGCATCGTCGACGCTGCTCCCTGTCGCGAGCTTGTCGGTGCTGCCGGCTTGTTTCCACTCTGCCCTTCACTCGCACTCGCGCTTTGGGATGTTATGTCTCCTCTCGTTGTCGTAGCTGGAAACAAAGTAGTAGAGGTGCTACGCCCAGAGCTACCATATATAAGCTCAGTAGCTTGTGGCGAGAAGATAATTGTCGTTCCATCGACAATGATAGTGCCGCCAGGTGTTAGTGTCTGCCCATCGATGACAAACGCCGTGCCAGTGCCGGGCGCAGCAGTGTATGTTCGACTTCCAATCGTCAATAGCGGAGGATTGGTGATCACGGCCTGTACATCAGCTGCCAATGCTGTGGTCACCCCGTTTATGACGAGTGCAGTGGCGCCGGCAGCGAGCGAGATGGTGGTGCCTGCGACGACGACACTGCCACCGGGTGTGAGTATCGCCGTTCCGATCTGGTATGTGGTTCCAGATCTTGGCAAAGGTCTGAAGACGCCATTGCCGATCGTCAGCGGGGGCGGAGTGATATGTGCCGCTACGGCTGCTGCTGTTGATGCAGCTAGTGTCGTTATTAACCCATCAATGACCAAGAAAAGCCCAGAGGGTGCCAGCGAGAGTGTTGACCCGGAGACTGTAATAGGTACGCCACCTGGCGAAAGTGTCTGTCCTGCGATGACAAAGACTGGGCCTAATTCATCCTGATTCCCTATTTCTTGTGCTTGTTGGTTGCCAGGCGCAGTCGGTCTGTTGCCGGGAGCGGTATCTGGCGGCCTACTTGATGGCCGTGCTGTGAACGTCGTTCCATCAAGGACTAGCTCCGCTTGTGCGTTCACGGACTGGACAGATGCGGCACCTGGTGTTGGTAGCATAAGAGTAGAGCTGCCTATCACCACGAAAGCAGCCGAAGAATCGAGGCTGACTTTAACACCATCGATGACGGCAGTGCCTCCCGGTATGAGTGTCTGACCGGGCTCGATGAAGAATTGCGTGGCAGCATTTGGGATTAGAGTGATGGAGCCGACTGTTAAGATAGGTGGTGCTGCAGCATGGGGTGCAAAACTCGATACCTGCGGAAAGACCGACGTAATCCCGCCAACAATGAGCGCGGTGGCGGAAGGAGGCAAGGATATGACCGTCCCAGGTCCAAGGGTAATCGCAGGACCTCCAGGCTGTAGTATCTGCGTGCCAATGGACACTACAGACGAATGGCCAATGACCACAGGGTTACTTCCAAGATTACCAATCGTGTGTTGTTGCCCGGGTCGCACATTCTGCTGGGGAAGCGGCAGTGAAGTGCCTCCTACGATGATTGCAGTCGCTGACGGAGCTAGAGCAACAGCTGTGCCTCCTACAGTCACTGAAGGTCCTCCAGGCCTCAAAGTCCGAGTTCCCACAACGACAACAGACGAGGGACCGACGATAACAGGAGCTGAGCCTACTGTGCCAACAGTCTGCGACGATGGTACCCGCGTCTCTTTAGTCAAGCCGCTAGCCGCTTCGGGTCTTGTCATTGACTTTGTGCTGCGTCCCTGTGTAGTCTTCGACTTTGCGGCCTCTATAGTCTGTCCTGTAATATCCCAGTCTGTTATGAAAAGTGGTTGTGTATTAGTCAGGGTCTGACCCTCAACACCCACAGTTTCGTCCTCCCAGCCGTCGGCGGGGATTTCCCAGTGTACGTCACCAATACCAATGTCTGGTCTGTTGTGGTAGTAGTACTCAACGAAGATGATTACGGTTACAATGGCTTGGAGAACTCCGACCCCGCATGCTGATTCTGGGAGTTGAGCGGTAAAACTGTCCGGAATCTTGCCGTTCGCTGTTGGCCCTGCTTCGATGTTCTTTTGCCAGTATGGCTGCACGTAAACGGAGCTCAGTTGCACAGTCTTAGTGCTGTTTCTGTATTCGACTTCATATGCCGTAAAGTGGACGAATGGCGTTGGCATTACTTCCTCTGTGGTAGCATTCGGGGCAATCGAGATTGTTGTAGTCATCGAAGGGAGGTTGGCGAGATCCAGATCCCATTGCCATACAGATTCCATTGGCATTACTGCCGGGGTGGGGAACGGTGGAGCGGCGGATCTGTAAATGAATGATGTAGTGGCGGCAGTTGGTTTCACTGCGTAGGGCAGACAATCCCACACTGTGTAGTTCCACTCTGGGTAGGTCGTCCATCCGGAAGTGCATACATCCTGGGTTTGAACAGCATTTGCGGTGTCAAAGGAAGTTGTGACCGGTACAAATGTATATGAAGCGCCCTCTGAAAAATTGCCCCACGAACTTGTGATGGTTGCTACTGCATGAGTGTAAGTCGCTGGATACCACCACTCAATACGGGCGCTCGGAACGTTGATTGTACACGATGCATTTCGTGCTTGTGTGACATTTTTCGGACTCAGATCAACGGCCGCGGGTGCGGCATGAGTAGAATTAGATTCTACGAAGCCACTTGGCAATGCTATTCCGGACGCTGGTTCACCGTAGCGGGCTGACGTTGGTTCTGAAGGAAGCAGTTGTGAAGCAGTCGTGCTTGTAAAGATCGAAGACTCAGCCTGTGAAGTGCTATTAGAGTAAGGAACAGCTGGAGGGCTTGATTAGTAAATACGAGAACGGGTCGAGAGAAATGATCTTACACGTATGGTTTGCGCCACTGCGGCCTTGGAAACTGATGGCTGTTGACAGCTGCGCTAAACATAACGCAAAGAACGAATGCTGAGAGACCATGTCTTCGTGGCGTGCAGCTCATTCAGACATGCTGCACAAAAATCGCGAAGTCGTAGCGAGAGGGCTGACTCGAATGAACGAAAGGGTCGTCTACCGGTAGTTCAGAAGGAACGCGGGCCAATGTGTTTTGGAATTGACCGGTCTGTCGCCTGTGGAAGACGGGATCGACATGGGTTTTGACTAGCTTCCAGCCACAGATGTGGTGACGGGCATCGTCCATGAATTTCAGCTTCCCGGCCAGTAAACCGCCGTCGAGTAATATCCCGTGACAATGCTCCGCGAGTGAAACACACCCATACCTCTTTCATGCTTTCCAGGACTTACATTCTCCGCTATTGCTTTTGTGATTGAGCAGATGTGCAAACCACTTCGTGTTCGTTAACACGCGTAGTTCTGGGGTACAAGCCACTAAAGAGCCGGCTGTGCCTTTCCCGACATGGTTGATTGCTCGTATTTGTGCGCCCCAGCCAGGCGCTCGCCATGTAAATTGCATGACCAGTGAACGCTCCCTTGCCGATTGTCGACGCTGGGCAATGCTAGTGAGATTACAATTTATGCTCTTGTGAGGCACGGCTCAGCTATGCTATGCTGCGGCTCTGGCAACCATGACACGCACGTTTGGAGACGCATGTGAGCTGGCAAGGCGGTTTTGGGGGAAGCTTGCAGACTTTGCCCTGCCGAGCGCGCGGATCAAATGGAGGGTCGGTGTAGCATTGGCAAACCCGAGTCTCGCACTGGAGACCACCAAGAACAGCCAAGAGAGGGGTTCCAGAGTGCGTCTGTCGCGCCTGGAGCATTGTGGCTTCGAGCTGCCGAACGTGCGGAGGTGAGCGACTGCGGCAGCGCCATCTGGGAGCCTCTAGGTGCACAGAGCTCTCAAACAGCGAGGATGCGCAGCGAGTGTTGCTTCTTGGTCATCTGCAACTGTAGAGCACCCAGGATCCTTGGAGTACGAATTGCTTGCACAAGACCGGGTGTTCCTTGAGCTTTCATGTAGACTGCAGCATCCAGTGTCCAGCATCTGGGAAGAGTGGTCGAGCAAAGCCGCGGAAGGAAGGTGGTTATCGGAGCAGGGCCTGATATCGCAGTCAGCGAATCGCATCATGCTAGGCGTGCTGGAGAGAGCCCAGCGTCCGTCCCAGGGGTGCCTAACAGCGTTAGAACAGCGCGCTGGCCGCGAAGGATCCCTTGACTGCCGGCTGAGGTCTTGGGGTCAGTCCAGCCCTATTGAGGGTCTGCGCGCTGCCTCCGCAGTTCTTACTCTCTTCCTTCGCTGCCCTCCTTGGAGTCAACGATGTTGGAGTGGTAGGACGTTACTGCTGTCGAGGTTGCAGATGTTCAGCAAATCGCGCCCGCCCCCGCTCGTTCACTAGCGCCCGCCATCATGCGTTGCCGTTGCGCGTTCCTGACTACGATCCTGTTGTGGACGTCTCTTTCGCTTTGTTCGGCCGCTTATGTGCAGAAGAACACCACCAACACTCCAGGCTATACACTGCTGCAAGGGATCTCGAGTGTGCCGGCGCCTTTGGTAGTTGCGCCGGATCAGGGTTGGGCAGGCATCGATGGCTCCTGGAACACCTTCAGTCTAAGAGTAGGATCACAGCAGACAATCATTCGAGTCCTACCGTCAACATCCAGTCAGCAAATTTGGGTGGTAGACCTGGCAGGGTGTACCGGCACGTTCGAAGATGTTCTCACTAACACGAATATGACAAAAGTCGATGAGGCCTGCAGAGACAGTCGCGGTCAACTGTTCAACGTCACAAACTCAGCCTCATGGCATGACCAGGGCTTTTGGGACCTTTGGGTTGGCCGCGACAATTTCGGCCTGACTGGACATGGCCACTACGGTTATGACACCGTCGCTCTTGGGATACCCGGAGAAGAGGGCCCCTCTATCGACAACACCACGATTGGCACCTTGAAGAACCCCAACTTCTGGCTAGGTCACTTGGGTCTGCATCCAAAATCAACTAACTGGTCAACCGATGTGACGACAACACCGCCTGTCCCAAGCTATATGACAATGCTGTACGAACAAGGCAGCATTCCCGGTCGTTCATATGGCTTCACAGCAGGCTCTCAGTATCGTATGTCACCAAGCCTCGATTGATATGCGGTCATGCTAATAAGCACAGATGATGCAACATTTCTGAGCAGCTTGACTCTTGGTGGTTACGATGCCTCACGCTACATTTCAAACAACCTCTCATTCATCTTCGCAGCGGATAATGAACGCGAACTGGTGGTAGAACTTGCGGGGCTGACCGCGAACACTACGACCCAGTCCAACATCAACCTCTTCCCTGCCTCAACCGGTAACATAACGCTCTCCATCGATACGATTGTCGCCGAACTCTACCTGCCGCAGACAATCTGTGATGCTTTTGAAGAGGCATTCGGTCTCACGCTTGACAACCAGACAGGGCTCTACCTTGTGGACGACCTTCTTCACGAGACCTTGTTAGCACAGAACCCTAGCGTCACTTTTAGCTTACGACAATCACGCACATCCAATGAGACAGTCCAAATCACACTACCATATGGTGCATTCGACCTGCAAGCTCACAGGCCGTACAGAGGTCTGAACGACACGACACGATACTTTCCTCTGAGACCTGGAAAAGATGAAAACCAATGGGCGCTAGGCAGGATGTTCTTGCAGGAAGCTTACATTACCGTCGACCACGATCGCTCTCGCTTCAGTGTGTACCAGTGCGACTGGACTTACGGCAAGCCACAGGAAGTCGTTCCTCTTGTCTCTCCAGACTACGCAAGACTGTCACCTGTCACTTCTAAAAACGATGGCAGCTCCGATTCGAATACAGGAGTGACCGTTGGAGTTGTGGTGGGCTGCGTCTTCCTCGTGGTCTTTCTGGGAACTGCCGTTGCTGGATACTTCTGGCGTCAACGTTGCAATACACTGTCAGCGCAGCACGCAAAAGAAGCAGCAAATGCAGAGGCCGCGAGAAAGGCGTCACCCACTGACACAGATGAGCCTCCGTCTTCATCCACAACTGAAAACGGACCGAACGTGTTCCCTAAGGCCGAGTTACCGGGACAGACGAACGTCTACAGGCACGAGATGGGTATAGACGAGAAAGAGAAAGGTTTTGTGGAAGTGCTCGAAGTAGACAACACCGAACGACCGGTGTACGAGATGATGGGAGACATTCCTACGCCGCAGGAAGCTGCTAGCCGCCAGCTTTCGGAGAAGGAGTCGATGATGGTGCGGGAGAAGAACATCAATGGTGTTGATGCACACGCAGCAACAGAGGCCACGACGTTGCCCAGAGCTCGACCTGCGCCGTTGGCCTCTCTCGACGAGATTGCCATGGTGAACACCAGGCTGCCCACTGCTGGGGTGTCGCCTGTCACACCACGAGCGCCCAGAGACGGAGCGTTGTTGGAAGCAGGTGATACGTTCTACCAGTTGCCGGCTTATCGCGCCCAGCAAGATGATCGCTCGTTAGAAGACTTGCGCTCTCCCATCTCCCCTCTGGATGTACCTTCGTCACAAGAGAACGGGCGACGACGCTTCTCCTACGAGTCATGATTGGAGTGGTGTGGACTCACATACGAGAACAGCTGATGTCTGTGTAGTCGGCGCCATGGGTGGATATCTGGACCATGGTTAGCGGCGTACGGAGCGACCGGGGCAGCGGGTATGGCGTTCACGGTTTCAATATCTCGATCATCAGGCTGAAGTTCTGGTGACGGCACTTGTTCTTTCTTTGCGAATACCCTTTCCTGTCCATACTGGCAGACGATTTCCATCAATGTCAGTGTCAATTGTAGCATTCCTCAACCAACCCCACCCCACTTCGTAACCTGATACGTAGTCTGAAGAGAGACGGGTCAACCTTCTAGTTCCAGCCGTGGGAATGTCAATCTGCGGATGCCCAACGCCAATCCTGGAATCCACCGGGCAGCCGAACGTTGCGAACGGTCACCAACGGTGAAGTCGCTCGAATGGGCATCAGCCCTGTGGCCGCACGTCAGTGTTTCGCGTTGCGCACCAGGCTCTGCTCGTGCTGAGTGGCTGAGAGCATGGAATCAGCGGTGTACTAGGCCGCTTCGAGGTCGCCATCAGCTGCACGACCCCCGTTCACCCCTCCAAGCTTACGGGCAGCGCGAAAGGCACGACCGCTTTTTGTGGTGGGCATCATAGTTAATCGCTTCTCCATATCTTCTCGTGTTCCCTGTGCAGTGCGGTGAAGATTCTGTACCCGCCTTTGTTCTCAATATAGTCGTTGAATTCCTCCAGGACTCCTGTTTCGAGTTGTGCCCCGCCTTGTCATCCATCACACTCGAATCTCCGCCGCAGCGCCTAGCTGTCCTCCAAACCGCAGCCTTTGCCATATATCGCAACTGCCGTCTGCTGGAGCCTGCAGGCCAATTTACCCTCCTGCGCCCGTTGATCCTGCCTGTTCTGCGACCTCGCTTGTCTACGTGCCTGCCGCGACAGCCTCTCCCCACGCGCCGCCCCGACCCCACCTGCACTGCCTGCGCAACATCGAGCTCGCGCTCTGAACACTCGCAGCAGCTGCCACGTCCGCCGCCATGTCCGACCTCGCGAATCGCAAGGTCTTCAAAGTCTTCAACCAAGAATTTGTCGTCGATGAGCGGTACAACGTGACCAAGGAGCTGGGCCAGGGCGCCTACGGCATTGTCTGCGCCGCAACCAACAACCAGACGGGCGAGGGTGTCGCCATTAAGAAGGTCACCAATGTGTTCAGCAAGAAGATTCTCGCCAAGCGCGCCCTGCGCGAGATCAAGCTGCTGCAGCACTTTAGGGGACACCGCAATGTATGCACACAGCACGTACAATGAGGGACGCACATGCTGATGCAGTACAGATCACATGTCTCTACGATATGGACATCCCCCGCCCAGACAACTTCAACGAGTGCTATCTCTACGAGGGTATGAGCCTCTCCAGCAAGCTCGATTCAGAGTACACTCCATGCTAACAAGCCTCAGAGCTCATGGAGTGCGATCTGGCAGCCATCATTCGCTCTGGCCAGCCCCTCACCGACGCCCACTTTCAGTCCTTCATCTACCAGATCCTGTGCGGTCTGAAGTACATCCACTCTGCGAACGTCCTCCACCGCGACCTGAAGCCCGGCAACTTGCTTGTCAACGCCGACTGCGAGCTCAAGATCTGCGATTTTGGTCTGGCAAGAGGTTTCTCCATGGATCCCGAGGAGAACGCTGGATACATGACCGAGTACGTTGCGACTCGATGGTACAGGGCTCCTGAGATCATGTTGAGTTTCCAGAGCTACACAAAAGCCAGTATGTACAATACCGCTCCACTTTCACTGGCAACAAAGCGCGTGGACGCTCAGGGTCCAGAGCCGCTTTAAGCGGCTACCCCACATTTAACTCCGGGCATCCCAGCTAACATACTACATAGTCGATGTATGGTCAGTAGGTTGTATCCTGGCTGAGCTGCTCGGCGGCAAGCCCTTCTTCAAGGGCCGTGACTATGTCGACCAGCTGAACCAGATCCTGCACTACCTCGGAACTCCCAACGAAGAGACACTTTCTCGCATCGGCTCGCCCCGCGCCCAAGACTACGTCCGTAACCTCCCCCGCATGCAGAAGATCTCCTTCCAATCGCTCTTCCGCAACGCCAACCCAGATGCTCTGGACTTGCTCGATCGCCTCCTCGCCTTCGATCCCAGCAGCCGCATCAGCGTCGAAGAAGCACTGGAGCACCGCTACCTGCAGATCTGGCACGATGCGTCCGACGAGCCCTCATGCCCAACAACATTCGACTTCCAGTTCGAAGTCGTCGACGAGATCCCCGAGATGAAGCTCATGATCCTCGACGAGGTCAACCGCTTCCGCCAGATGGTGCGCGTACAGCCCAGTGCAGGCGCAGGGCAGCAGCAGCCTAGCCAGCAGGTCCCCATCCCGAATAACTATGATCGTGCGGGCTACGAGGACCCCAGGCCGCAGGAGGCGTTCCAGCAGCAGGGGCAGTGGAATGATCTCGAGAGGGACTTGCAGGGCTTGGATGGGAGGATGAGATAGGACTCTGCTCTCACGGTCTGCAAGGTTAGTGATGTGTACTGGGTGGTTGGATCTAATAGGTTCTAGATTGGATCTTGGTAGCGATTGAAGTAAATGAAGGCATGTGACATGATTGAAGTGCTGTTATCTTGATGCCGTTGTCGAACGAACCTTTTTAGGATAAATCCATTGTTCACGTGTGGTTCGTGCTGCGAGCGACGCTGATGGCCTCTCTGCTCGCTTGACGCGTTCTTGTTTGTTGGTGGCGTTGCAGCCTCGATCCTTGGGCACTGCGCTGTCCATATTCGGGCTGCTGCCTAACTGCCACAGCAGGAGCGCATCAGAGCACGTGTGGCTGAGCGAGGAACCCCGCACCAGGCTGCAGTGTGCGTTGTGCACTTCGCTGAACCCACGGAAGCTGGAACTCGTTGTCATCTACACTCTACAGCCTTCACGCCCGCCTCGCTCGTCTCAGCTTCTTTCAAATCCCTGAGTTGTTAGTATGTCAGACGACGAGGTACCTTATCTTGACATCTTGCCATTCCTCAAGATTGGCCAGCGACGAACAACAGCAGCTGAGACTTGTGATGATCCGCCAAGTACCAGCGACCTTCTGGCAACTGATTCTTGTACTTGCGGCACACTGGATCAGGTGGAGATTGTCGATATTACCCCCAATCATGACTTCGGTCTACCAAGCGCATTACGAAGTGTCAAGCCCCGCTTGACGATCGTGATCATGTATGACATGCCTTTCGGGGGTTCAAAGCGGCAGAAGATGATGGAGTGCCCGTTGTGTCGAGTCATCCTCATTGATATCGCTGTAGGACATTATCTGCCCAGATCATTGAGAAGGTCAATAAACTTGACCCTCAGGGACTTCTGGCTGAAGCACTCTGCCTGCGCTCGGGTGAAAGAGATTCTCTCGAAGATCGACTCGTCGAAAAGTAGAACACGGTTGTACGGGTGCTTCACGAACGGTGCAAGTATCTACGAGCCTCGAATAGTCTCAAGATTTTGCGACCTCGCTATCATGAAGTCCTGGATACACAATTGTATGACACAGCATGAGCACTGTAGGATCAAAGATCAAGTTGTTGAAGGAATGCGACTCATCGATTGCCAACTAGAGAGAGTCGTTAGAGCTGAACCTCATGTACGCTGGGTCGCACTGAGTTACGTCTGGGGCAAATCAGCATCCTCGGAACCACGACGCTCGGAATCCCTCCTGGATGCACCTCAGACGGTCAAAGACGCCATGACCGTAGCTGTCGAGCTTGGCTACCAATATCTGTGGGTTGATGCATACTGTATCAACCAAGCGCACGGGGCTCATAAGGCAGACCAGATTAGCAAAATGGACAAAATATATCGTGGTGCCGAGCTTACAATTGTAGCTCTGGGACCCGATCAAAATACTGGCTTGTATGGAATCAGACATGAACGGAAGACTGGTCAAAATCGTATCCGCATGCAAGAGAGAGATATTTTGGCGGGCGAAAATCCTTTAAATGGTATAGAATCTTCTGCGTGGTGGTCCAGAGGCTGGTAAGTAATCCTGTTTAGACAGAAGTATCCAATAGTGCTGATTTGCGGCTCAATTTTTAGGACCTTGCAAGAAGGCTACCTGTCCAGAAGACTCCTGGTCTTCGGAGAACAACAGGTGACCTTCTACTGCAAGACGAGCTGTTGGACGGAGTCTTTGAGCGGTCCGGAGACAGTGAAAGAACAAAACAATGTAGACTGGGATAAATTGGGTTCTGGCGAGTCTCTGTACGAATATAAAAGAGAGGAACCCACACCATTACGCAGCGTACTGAACTTCAGGAAATTGGTTGAGCAATATACCAAGCGTACTTTGACCTTCGACTCAGATATACTGAACGCTTTCATTGGAATTGCACGTCAGCTCTCAACGTCTGATCCGCCGACATACAATTTCGCAGGTCTCCCGTATGTACCGTGGACCGATGCAGTTTCGAGAGAGAAATGTATCGCGCTTGCTTTGACTTTTCAACATTCCTCAAATAACGGGGTTCCGATACGAAGACCAGGTTTCCCTTCTTGGACGTGGACCGGTTGGAAAGGGTTAGCATATTGGAGACTTGTCTTCCTGGGAATGGACGAGGTTCTACTTACCATGTACAACATACGATTCGAATCCGCCGATTCTCCGGGACACGAAGAGTCTATTACTTCTGAACTCACACAATCCTTTCTCGAGAGTGTCATTGCAATCTCTTTCGATGCACGACTGGTACCGATGGACTACATGGTATTCGACGAAGACTGGTCTTACAGGGATGATTCAGAGAAACCACTGTTCTTAAAAGACAGTGTCTATCCAATTTGTAAGGGAATCCCGATGTCGACGATCGCGGAGAAGCTAGCAAAAGGCCTATGGTCTTGCATGATCCTTGCATCCATCGTGCCGCCCCGAAACGAGTCACTGTGCATGGTGTTAGTATACCTCATCGAATGGCAGGATGAAACCACCGCGGTCAGGCTGGGCTCAACGGACCGTCAACTGGGACTATCAGTATTTGAAAAACTGGAGCAAAGAAGGGTTCGATTAGTATAATGCACTGCGAGACCTTGCTCTAGAAGATTCCATCCGAAAGTTCTATAGAACGATCATTACAATCGCGGACACTACCGACGTCTTCAACAGCGGGAGACATTAGTAGCGACGCGTACCTCCACGTACTCTGATCGCCGCTATCTGTCATCCAGCCGGGCTCTACTCCTCCGTAGCCAACTGTGCGCCCGTCACCTCACCAGCGCTCATCTTCAAATATCCTCATTCCCAACGACAGCATCCAGCACCCCGCGAAATCCTCGTCTTACCAGAACATCCCCTGACTCGCCACATCTCCTCGCACCAAAGCTACTCCTGCCTTGGCAACGGCTGCTGTGACCACAGACGGGCCTTCCACCTGCTTCTGGATCAACTCGATCTCCCCAAAAGGAAACGCGACATACACGCCGATGCAGTTAGCTGCACGGTGCATCATCCTCTGATCGCTACAGTCCATGTAGACAGATACCAGGATGCTCTTTACTGTTTGGCAGAGGTCGTCATCTATGTCAGTGTTAGCAGACGGTTTGAGTCGAATCGATGTGGGGAAGCATACTGGATACCTCCTCGCTAGACTCAGAGATGACAACAGGGAGATCGAGGTACTTCGCAGCTCGCAGTAGGCTCTCTCTGCTAAGATCGAGGTGGTTGGACCTCAGCATTGCTTGGTTAGACCATATGCGCATAAACGTCCAGAAGCTCGGTTCTGCCGCGCCGAGGGCGTGGAGCAAGTGCGACTTGTTTTTGAAGACAAAGTTCAACTTTGTCTCGATATCGGTGATTATCTTGTCGGAGACAGCAGGCGTGCTCGGAGGAGGAAGTAGCGAGGTAGTGGATGAGAATGACATGCTTTCGTTGATGTGGTTGAGTGTCTGTGTGGGGGACTCCGGAGGTTGAAGGAGATTATGCTGTGACGTTCTTATGGCTGGGTGGGGCAGTGAAAGATAGTAGACATTGTGAATGGTCAGAGTACCTTGGTAGTAATGAAATTCTTGGTCCGAATACCTCCAGGGTCTACTCCAAATTGGTTACTCTCTGGACATATCAGGGCCTATTGAGTACCTCCAGAGTCCGTAATATGCGCAAGTGAACCATGGTTACCAGAGACATTCACCGAAAATTGATCCTGTCTACAACTGTGATCTATGGATCTAAGCGAGTGTGATCTGAGGGAGTGTGATCTGAGGGAGTGTGATCTGAGGGAGTGTGATCTGATCCACGACTCAAAGCCAGCACCCTTAGTACAGTGTGATCTCTTACATCTAGGAAGGTATAAAGACTGTCTTCTGCACCTGTTTCACTTTCCATCACAAATTCACAATTTTCAACGAAATATTAACTTTTACAAGAATACCACCAAATATTCAAAATGCAGCACTACAAGACTCAAGTCAGGGTTTAATTTGAACAGAATTTGTATCAGCATACTGACATATCCTTCAGCCAGCATCTCTGCCCACCATGGACACCCTCATCATAAAAGTCGAGGAAATACTCGAATACGAATTCGAGTCGTCTTCATTGTGCCGCGACGCCCTCGTAGCTAGCAAGGAGCAGACTTGTCTAGCTACGACGTCTTCGCTCCCTATATTTGGCGGCCAAGATATTCTTGTCAAAGCAGCAAGAGATAGCGGCATTGCTTCGCTCTTCAGGACTAGCAAGAAGGGTAGTGTTGTTTCTGGTGAGCAATTGTTTCATGCAGTGTTTTGATATTCGTGCTAATTCTGTACAGACGAACAACTCGCCACCACTGTCAAGGCGCTCCTTGGGGCTATTCTAGAAGAAACCCAAGACGATAACTATGTGTATCAAGCTGCTTTCTGCTTGGGTCTGGAGGAGGTCAGTGAGAGCACGGAGTTGGCCAAGACTTCTGATCGCGTCGGGGATCTGCTTGGTGTGGACGAATTCGCGTTCGTGAAATGTGGCAGGGTCTCGGTACCAGTCATTGAGTCGCTGCTCTGAGCGTCGGGAAGGCCTCCCGCCTGCATCAAAAGACACCAGTCTGCTGCATTCATCGCCGATATCACCAATGACAGGGGGGAACATATCACATTAGACACTGCACAGGATTATGTAGTAGCAACGCATTTCGAAATCCATTCGTTATTGATATTTACAGAAGAAATGCTACTCAGTAGCCATCAAAGAAGGGGAAGAGGCGGGGCTTGATCTTTCCAAGACTTTGCTACACGCTCTCTAAAAGCGACCAATGAAGATGCTAACGTGGCGCCTGGCTATGCAGATGACATGTCATGGAAGTAGTCTTACACTATCCTCACCAAAGGTGTGAGAAAACGCTTAGAAGAAAGAGCGGGCGTGGCGGCGGGCCTTCGCGGCACCGGTGGCGCCAGTGGTCTCCTTGAGCCAGGCAATGAACTCGGTGAGGGTGAACTCCTCGGGGAGAGTGGAGGAGCCGGAACCGGAGCCGGAGCCAGATGTGGGGGCAGGGGCAGCAGATGTGGCCTCAGCAGCCGCGGAAGTGGCAGCAGGAGAAGAAGCAGCGGCAGAAGTGGGAGCGGCAGAAGTGGCAGCGGCAGAAGTGGCAGCAGCGGAGGTAGCGGCGGCAGAGGAGGCTGAGGGAGCAGCGGTCTTGGTAGGGGCGGGGCTGGAGCCAGAGCCAGAGGCACCGTCCCAGACCTTGGGGCCGGGGATCTGGTAGGTGGTAGCACCAGAGTAGATGTCGAATAGGACACCGGGGTCCTCAGCAGAGTAAGCCTTGGTCATGTCGACACCAGTGGCGGGGAGAGCGGCCGAGCCGGAGCCAGTGACCTTGATCTGACCGCAGCCGTTGTAGAACTGGGCACCAGCCTTGCGGTTACCCTCGTGGAGGGCGATGATCTCGGGACGGATCAGGTAGTCCCCAGCAGCGAGGTCAGGAAGGGTGATGGTGATCTGACCCTTGTTGGCGATGAACTTCTCAACGGCCCACTTGCCGCCGGAGAGACCGTCCTCGAAGAGCTTAGTCCAGACAGCACCCTCACCGTTGGAGTCGGCAGGAGCAATGTAGACCATGACGGGGCCCTTGTGGGAAGCAGCGATGGGCTCGTCAGCGTCACCAGAAGTGGTAGCGGGGTCGTTGTGGTGCCACTGGAAGGTGATCTCAGAGCCAGCGGCAACCTCGACAGTGTCAGCAGCAGCGGAACCGCCGTTGCAGACCATGGCAGAAGATGTGACATCGAGGATGGGGTTGTTGCCGTTGGAAGGAGTACGGACACCGGTGTGGTGGCCCTGGTCCTTGCCGTCGATGACGAAGGACTGGAAGGTGGTGTGGGCAGCAGCCAGCTGGGCAGCGGCGAGAGCGAAAGCGTAGGAGTACTTCATGTTGATGGTGGTAGATTGGTCGTTTGTTTGGAGAAAATCGGTATAGTCAAAGAATTGAAAACTGAACAAAGTTCAAATGGATAGTCGTCGAAAGTGAGCGAATGCTAAAGAGCGTGTGAAAGAGTGTGAGCGTCAAGCCTGCCTTTCCACCAGATGCGAGCTCGGAGTCTCTTATACAGATGCCACTTTGTCGGCACAGCACTACCAAGACAGTCGTAGCGCAGTTCTGACATTGCCATCCTCCGGTTTGCCGTTTTCGCCAAGCTCATGTCATCACTGTTGAACGTACTCTAGCGCCAGATCTGGTTACGTGGCGCCGCCTAGTTGCCGCAGGACATTGGATTAAGGCTGGCGGAATCCTACGACCCATAGAAGCTCATCTTTGTGTGATCGTGGGAGATTGCCTGGATGTCGGTTCGGAGCATGCTCTTGGATCCTCACTGACCAGCAAATGACGTTCGAGACGACGACCAATGTGAAACTTCACAAAATGCTTGGGCGGTAGAAGCCCGGCAAACTGTCAGAGGCGTCGGCGGAACGTCAATGCCATCGTCGTGCTTCGATGATTGTCTTGCTCGTTCTACCGCTTCGTAGTGAGGAAATTACGCTGAATCCTTCATGTGGTCGCGAAATTGCTCGGTGAGGTGGCTGCAAGAGGTTCCAACACGTAATGAAACGGCGTCTCGTCTGACCTGTTCGCCCTTCTTCTGTGGACCTCGATCGTCTCTCTGAGATCTAGAAGCTGTGGACCGAGCGAGATGAAGTGGAGAGAGCCATGACCAGCCTGACCGCGGTTGCAGTGCAGATTCTCCGTTTGACTGGGGTGGGTCCAATTCTTGGCACTTGTCTATTTGGTGTTTCAAACATGTTCATCAAACAAACAATCGATATTTCTCTTTCATGCTGTGGCTCGTGAACTTGGCTCCCATCTTGGCTCTTCTACACAGTACGCCCTTGATCGCAGGCTGTGACTCTCTGTGGCAGTGTGTCCGATGTCATCGTTAGTCTGTCGCGTTGTTTCAACGTCTTGGCATCGGCGAGTCGTCCAAGTCATTCATCTCTTTGGGCGGACGCGTTTCGAGCGGCACGTAAGTATTGACTCGCGCAGGAGCGCGGCGTGACGCTGAACGGATGCATGCTTATGGGGGGGTTCGTCCTGCACTCCTGCCGCCCGGCTAAAGTGGTGAGATGAGGCTTAGTCATGACCCGAGCCGCTGGGCAGCCCAGCCGACGATGGTCTCAATCCTCCCGTCTGTCAACATCCACAAGAGGAGGAAGTCTGCGCGGCATTAGAAGATTGAACTACTTACTACTCGTCATTGGCCAGACAGTTGCTCTCTCAGATCGATACGCCCAAGTCTACCGGATGATTGGAGACCAATGACACTTACGAAAACTCAGTCAAAGCGGAGAAACATCGAAACGCAACATCGTGCGAAGCTACGAGCAGCAGGTCTGCGAGTATGATTATATCTAGAGAAGCGGCTCTTGGGGTCCTTTAAGAAATCGAGGTGCGGCCGTATTTCGCAAGTGACAATTTAGATTTTCTTTATGAGCTCGTTTGAGCGTTTTTGCAGTTCCGTATTTTCATATTACAGCGACCCGCGCTATGACACCGTAATGTAACTACACACCATTATCAACATTTAAGTTTGCCTATAGCTTCAATTGTCAAACTCTGGCCCAGTACTGTATCATTCTTGTCATGCTCATTATGCTCATAATTATGGTATCATTACACTCTCAAGGCTTGCCAGTCTGACCCTGTCCTTGTCTGACGGGCGCATCCGCATCAGGCTCACCACCGTGGTTCCTTGCGTAGCTCGCATCTCTGACTTCAGGTGCGCCGACGCCCTTCTCGAAATCGCCTGCCTTATACAGCTGGCCGGTCGCGGGGTTGATGTCACCACCCTCGGAGAGAGGAATATCACGGTTGTTACCGGCGCCTGATGCGCCAGAACCTACTGTGACTGTGGCACCGGGGAACTTGTTCACTGCGGATTCATCGATACCAGACTCGCGTGCTAGAGAGGATTAGTGGGTGGGTCACGAACATGGAGATGAGCGGCGACGTACCAGAATCGCTGACGGGAGCACCGTGCTTGGGGTTCGCTGTGTTAGGGTCGCGGCCCTGGATGTTTGCGCGTGAGTTGAGGTCTGCCTCAGCCTGCTTGGCGATGTCGAGGGGATTCTGGCCTTTGTACTCGGCGGACATGATCGATACGTGTGGTTGTTGATATAGGGAGAATTTAGAGGTATAGCGCAGGACTTGGTATATTACGAAGACGTGGTATATGCTTGTGTGTGAATGGGAATAGCTAGAGCGAGCTTGCTGAGGTTTATATTGCTTCCATCGTTGCGATGATGCACATCATCTTAGCTCGACGCTGCCCGCGATGATGAAATAACAGCGGACCCTAACGCATGATGTCACGACGACCTCATGTCAAAAAGTCTCAGACGAGAGCACCACAGTAAACAGACCATTGACAAGGAGATACGTTGCAGAATAAATGGACTCAAGAGGGGCGTTGGGTTCAGCTGCTGAGTTAGGATGATCTGATCGTGTGCTCGAGATATACATTGGCACGTGCTCCCAGCCTTGTGAAGGCGAGGCTGCGAGCACCGTGATGACCGAAGGAGATTTGTGGGGAGAAACGACAACTCTAGGAATTGAGGCCAGAAAAGAAGGGGTGAGTGTGAGAGCGAACAAAGTTTTGACGTGTACGATTGTATTACAACTAGTTATAGGATGAAGCGCAAATCTGGATATCTCTGCTTCGCTGTTGTTCGTGCGATCAATAGCTCTTCGGCATCGTACACTTGCATCATAACTGAAAGACATTCAAAGAGAAAGACCAAAATGTAGTATGTGGTTAGGGATCGGAAAACCTGATGGTCTTCGAGGGGTATCGTTAGATTCCGACTTCAACTCAGCCTGGTAGGGCAAAAAGTGGGTAGAACGAGAAGCATCAATGCACGCCTACCACTAGTAGAGAATACGCTCATCGTAGACCGGAGCCTCTCGGGCGTGGCCGTCATCAACACCCTTCCAGTAGACCTTACCCTTCGCATCGAAGGTAGCCTGCTCGTCTGTCATCTGCAACTCAGGGCATGCCTTCTTCGTGTCCCTGATCTCACGCTCGCTGATGCCCATGTCGTCGCGCACGATCCATATAACTGGTGTGGGTGATGTGACGGCAGGGTTGAAGAAAGCACGCTTCTGGATCTCGACAGGGAGAGGTTCCTGAGGCTGGTGGTAGTACTTATCGAGCGTGCCGTACAGTGTGCTCAGCGAGTTCCGCTCAGGATTGATGATCTTCCTCAGGAAGCCAGGGATGCGAGAGGCCTTGGGAGCGTAGTTTGTGGTGGCACCACCGGTCAATGGTGCAGATTCAGTCTTCTCACGGCTCTCATCGCGGTGGCCATCCTCGACGTGCCCATTGTGGGGTGTGGGGTCAGTGTAAGCCAGGCGAGCCTCCTCGTGTTTGATGGCTGTGCCGAGCGACACAGTGAAGATGATAGTGATCGCAAGCATAACGCACATGATAGCCAAAGGACCAGCAACGTATGTGTTCTTAGCTGTTGTGATGGCAAAGAGGCCAATCAAACAGATCTCGCAGAGGAATACACCGGTGAGCAGCTGCTTCAGTGCCTTCTGATAAGCAGCACCCTTGGTATCGATGTTGGTTTCGTACACGTAGAGGAAGTTGTAACGGTAGGCAACGTAGACGAGAGCGAAGCCAACAGTGGAGAAGCCCAAAATCAGTGGGGCGATACCAGCATAGGTGATGGCAATGACACCCAAGTTGCACCACTTCGGGAACTCAGAGCCCCACGCAGGAGCAGAGAGCTTGGTGAGCTGGTCGAAAACTTTGCGAGGGGTCTTTCCTGGAAGGATTTTGCCAAGGAGAATAACGACAACAAAGCCGCCGATGTTGAGCAGCGTTCCGGCAGCTGACGATAGACCCAGCAAGACGAAGTAGCTGATGTAAAAGTTGGAGGCTTTTGGAAGGTTCTCTGCGAGAAGAGTGAGAACTGATCCGGGATTGTCCAGGATCTGATTGATAGCCGAAGTGATGGCACTGGAAAGTGTGGCGACCAGGAAGACCTGAACAACCTGAAATACGAAATACCAGCTCTGAGTCTTCAGTTCGATCTGGCTCCAGGTAACGTATCCGGCAAGCTTAGCCATCAGACGGCAGAAAATTGGTACCAAGGCCATCAAGACAGCAAGCATGACTGTGGGCAAGAGACCAGTGACAACACCAAGAATGACCTTGGGGATATCAAGAATCCATGACAGCCATGAGAATCGAGAAGCCAGGTAGTTGATGTTCGAGATCAGACCAACGAAAGCGACAGGGATGGCGAAGAAAATGATCGTAACAGCAATGATGGCGGTAGCAATAGCCCATCGAATAGCGTGCTGGGATGTGCCAATCTTGAGGTTTTGCCAGACAACCTCTTGCGGCATGACACCGAGCTGACGAGCCGCCATTTTCGAATTAGGCTTGGTCTTGCGATTCTGCATCATTTGCCACGCATCCTGAGCGCGTCTCTGGGTATCAAACTCAATGAAAACGGCACCAACGAGCTTGCCCTGGCCGTTCCATTGCTTATCCTGCTCTGCAGTGATCTTAGGAATGAGCTCAGCCAAGTGCTGACGTCCATATTCGATGGTGTCGACCTTCTTGCCAATGAGAAACTTGAGCTTATGTATCGGGCGGTCCTTGGGGTTGATCCACTTGGTACCGTCCTGCGCGTTCTCGTTGACGAAGTGCTTCTTTCCCTTTTCAGCTTTCATCCTCTCTTTGTTTGCGTTGGTCAGGAGCTTGACTTCGCCGATCTCGAATTTGAGGGCAGTCTTGTCGCGGTCCTCGACAAGATCTTCCAGCTCCTTGGTGTCGGATGCAACCCAAGCGTGCTTGACGCCAGGAAACATCTCGAATAAGGCGTTCTGGGAAAGTGTCGTGGGCACATTGGTAAATAGGATCGTGCGAGCAGACAGACGGCTAGCGCCCCAAGGCGAGCGGCGGTAGGCTTGACGAAGGTTGACAGTGTAGAAAGATTCGCGCGCAATGATCAACATGACGAAACCTATCACTGTATTAGCCTTGCACCGCGCCCGTGTCTCTCCAAGCTGACTTACTGAGGAAGACAGCTGCTATGATAGCGTGGGCATAGAAGCGGTTGGCGTTGACGCCATCAGGGTTGACATTGCTGAAGGAGAGCAGATCGAACTGCTTTTGTCCGTTGCCGCCAGTTGCGTTGACCGGGAAGAGAACAGGCCATGTGATGACCGCGCCCAAGAAACTCATAACGATCATCATCTTGAAGAAGCGCACGAAGAGGTAACCGTCGATCGACTGGTGATCAAGGATATACTCATCCTTGAGGTTTTTGAAGTCTGCAATCCATCCAAAAAAGCCCGCCTTCGGAGCTGGCGTCTGTCGCTGCTCTCCCAGGTGATTGAGATAGGTCCTGGGCGCATACACTCGGCGGAAGGACTTGCGGAAGATGATGAATGCTGTTATGAAGGCACCGGCGAGGATTGCGGTAGGTACCAAGGTCGACAGGAAAGACGACAAACTGTTCGACGCATCTCTAGCCTCGCCAGTTTGTCCACCCTGTTGTGCTAGATTAGTGCATGTTCACGGGTTTGTTTACATTAGCAATCACTTACAGTGGACGACATGATGTGCGCGTAGACGGTTGTCTAGGCCTCGAGGACGATCAAGAGGTGATATCAACGCGACAGGCGACTGTGCGATACGAAAAATGAGGAGGTCGTCGCCGCGCAAGATAATCAAACAGGATGCGGGAGCTACAAGTAGTAGTCCCTAATGACGTGGGGCCCCTGCTCTAATCGGCCCAGTGGTTCAGACAAGGGCAAGTGCGATCGTCCGCCATCGCGTGATTGGCCAATGGTCCCATTCAGTTTTCCTCCAATCCTCCAACATCCAGACCCTCATAGAGCTCGTCCCCACTGCACCAGCCTCAAGTTGCGGCGTAATGTCGCTGGCATGTGAACGCTTGCACCTCGGAATGCCCGTCGAAGGGGCTGTACCTATATCTGCGCCCAACACTAGACAGACGTGACTCGAAGTCGTCTGCACCTTGTCGCGATCTCAAATCCTAACACTCACCGTTTGACGCACATCATGATCGCTAGGGGGACGTAGCCGAGCTGGGCTTGCCAAAAGCAAGGCATTGATTCGCGGATTCAGGGGTCACGGCACTCTCCCGCGTTAAGAACAGCAAAGTGCCTTGCAAATCTTGTGCACGCGGCACTGAAGGCACACATTCGATCCCGCTGTGAGCAGATCGCCTACAAAGAGCGGCTGCATGACGTTGTTGAGCAGAGAGAGGCATTGCGATGGCTCCTTTCCGCCCATCTTAGGATTGTCCTGGTTGGAAACAAGGCTTCATTGCTGCCAACAGTGCCAAGGTACGCTGCGGCGATCCCACGGTGACACCGTACAAAGCTGTGCAATGACTTCATCGTACCATTGACGCCAGCAACAACACCTGAGCAACGACGCCGTTACGTGTGCAACAGCGCACTACTGCATGCATACAGTGCCGCGATAGCAACCACTTCATCGACACAACCCTCGTTATCAACAGTGCTGCGAAAACAATAATCACACGCCCCTGCCCGCGGCGATCTAGAGCTGGCGCCACGGGGTGGTCGCACTGGAAGTTTTTTCCAATGGCACCTGCTTTCAGCAAATTTCCTAACCGCCCAACCTGCGACACATGTCACGCGCTTCCCTTTCCACGCCCAGTTTCAGCTCGTGTCCCATGGCGGCTGCAGAGCCTCGTGTCCTGAGCCTAGCGCATGTGATTTGAGATCGCGGGCGGCAGAACGATTCGTTGTTTGTTGATGCACAGCCACAGCTTCTCGGCTTTGTCCGAGAGGGGCTGTCGTCGCCTAGAGGCTGTGGCATCAACGTGAGTATGAGGGCGGCATCAATAACGACGCTGGCGGTTTTGACGATAGTTTAATTTTGCAAGATTACGAAACTCGCAGCGATAAGAGCGGACGATGATTGTTGCGTGACTTCGTGCTGCTCCGCATTAGCTGATCACCAAGCTTTCTCCGCGGACAACACAACGCGTTAAGCCTCAAACATGTTGGTATCGCCAGATGCGCAACTCTAATGATCAAGACAATACTTCATATATCCCACGGGGATGTAAGAGGGCCGCTGACCGCTGGATTGATGGTCAATCGGAGCGTGTCCTTGATTCTTCCCTTCGCAACGCGTAAGAAAGACCGAGGGATGCCGTGAACTCTATTTGGTTTCATTTACATGGTCTCAACCTTCGCAATGTAGCTGTCGTGACACGCAGCAGTAGTGTCTGCGTCGAGCGAGCCGCATCTGCAGTGCTACGGTTGTCTGGTCGAACCTTAACGCAAGCCGCTTTCCGGCCAACAAAAAATGGTTGTGGAACTGCTGGTATCGAAGTAAAGCGTTCTTTCCAAGTGTGCGGCTCTGCTTCGCTGCCTGAGCGCCGAGTGATGGGTTGTCAATTCAGTTTATTTGTCCACGTATCGACGACACGTATGACCAAATAAAATACTGCTGCATGCGCCCTCCATCCAAATAAACCAAAAGAAGGCGTTGAGATTCAAATTAGCATTTCATATCTAGACTGTCCTTGACTTGGCTGCCCTTCTTTCCACGTATCCACTATGTAGCCTGCGCATAGAGATGCTAGCCCTGGAGTACTTAGGACGTGAGCTGGTACCAAATAGAATGGTATGATAGGCACACGCCGGTAGTTGCCAATACCGCTCACACAGTTTTTAGCACGATGCGTCTTGAAAGACCATAATGAGAGATATCGACGTACAATCAAGGGTGAAGTAGTGGTATATGCACACGTCAGCACGCACAGCAACACATCAAACAATACAATGTCGGCAACCAGTGCGGTGGTTTGGGAAAACTCTAATAGTAAGATTCAAGATCAATTAGTTCGTAGCCCAGCACTTCCAGAACGCCATGCTACTACTTTGCTATTCCATTGGACCCCATCCTGAACACCAAACGCAAAAATGTTTGCCTTAACTAATGCGCTCTGCCGGACTCCCGAGGTTCCAACCGCATGGCACTCGCACTTCCACTGCTCAGCCTTCTTTCAACACTCCTCTCCACACTCCCATCCCTCAGATCCTCAACAATGCCGTCGGGGAGATACATCTCTCGCCCACTTGCTGTCCTGTGCAGACCCCGTCGGACATCGCCATCCAGCCTCCCAGGATAACTCATTGAGTTGAAGGATTCAGTCTCGATGTGTGCATCGACTGTGATGGTATGATGCTCTGAGTCATCATCTACGAAGAAGCTGCGTTGGGTGTCTGCAGTCGTGGGGCGTGAGCGCTGCTGGCGACCACGGGATGTGGGCCGTAGATCGCGAACTTCGTAGCGGCCTGGGAATGGTGGAGAAGATGAGTTGCTGCGAGAACGTGTGCGATGTACAATGGGTGGTACTGCTTGAGCTGTGTCGGCATTATGCCTCGTTGGGGTCCCGATTGCTACTGCCGATGCGAGTGATTCTTTGCTTTGGTACCAGGTGTCTCGCTCGCTCTTGTTGCAGTGAATTGGCGGTGGGTCGGCGCTGTTCTGTGAGTCGTGGTGGATGAGTGTAGGCTCGCTGCTGATGGAATCCTTATGCTGTCTTCCTCTGTGCTTCTTGCGTGTCTTCTGACTCTCCATGGTCGAGGTCGGAGAGTTGTCGTCCGATCTAGGGGACAGCCGAGGATCAATCGGTGACTCAGGGCTTCCAGGTCTGTAGCCGTTGTTTTGACCTGCGTAGCAATTTGCGGTGACAGTACCGAAGCCAGCTTCCGTCGGGGGTTGGAGAGAGCGGTTGAAGTCCCCAGCCGCCAGATCCTTCTCGTTTATGCCCCTGTTGCTACCATTCCCACTGCTGCCACTGCTACCCATGAGCCTCTTATGCCATGAGGTGTTCTGATACTCGAAGTCCGAGCGCTTCTCGCCGCGCTTGCCGAACCAAAGTGGTTCGTTCTTGCTAATTCTAACTACGCTAAACCAGGGGTTGCCAAGCTCATCGTCAGCGAGAGCGAAGATCACGTCCACCTCCTCGAGCGATCGGAATGCAGTTTCGGGGTAGAAGAAGTAGATGATGGGGATGATGGCAAAGTTCGTCGCTGCGAAGATGACCCAGGTACGGTAGCCGATCTTGTTGAACGCGATTGGTGTAATGAAGACAACACTGGAAGGCAGTCAGTATGGCTCATTTGAACCTTCGCACAGGACGTACATAAAATTAAACATCCAGTTGGCACTGGTACTGATCGCGTTTGCGGGTCCACGAATCCTCAAAGGAACAATCTCGACCTGGTAGAGCCATGCCATTCCTTGCCAACCGATGGCGAAGAACATTGAAAAGGCGAACAAGAAGACTGTACTGGCGATGCGTCCGCCGGAAACATTACGCTCAGTCCACAGGTATTGCATGATGGTGATGAGAATCAAGCAACCACTCATACCGGATGCTCCGAACATCATCAAGGACCGGCGACCCCAGAAGCGATCAATACCGACGACAGCAACAAAACTTGCCAGGAAGTATGTTGAAGCAGAACATCCGGCAAGAAGACGCGCAAGCCATCCGGTATAGCTCATACGCGTGAAGAAAATCCAACTCAAGTATTGCAGAGCAAGGTTGATACCGGTCCCCTGCTGAAACACCTGGACGAAGTAGGCGAGAATGACGCGATGGAAGCCACGACGCTCTTTGTTCGAGAACACACTCGCTGTTGATCCCTGGGCCATGATCAAGATGGCATCCTTGATCTGCAAAAATTCGTCCTTGATCTCGAAATCGTCAACATCGGCGTCGTTCAGGGCACTCAGAACGTTTAGCGCTTCCTGCTCTCGACCTGTAAGGATAAGCCATCGGGGGGACTGAAGCTTCATATTAGCCAATTTACCAAGATGGGCAACGCACTTGACCTTACCTCAGGTAGAAAGAACAACAAAGCGATCGCAGGTAAAGAAAAGATGATCTGGAAAGCCACCGGGACACGCCACGCTGCCGAAGAGTCGACATAAGCAAACGCGAACGTGAGCCAGTACGACAAAGCATAGCCAGCCGCGACAAAAGTGCCGGCACTAATCATGAGAATTGTTCCTTTACGGTGGGACTTGACACATTCGGCTTGGTATGCGGGTGCTGTTGAGGTGGTGAAGCCATTGCCTTTGCGACTTTGTTAGTGATGGCCCTTTCGTTTCAGGGTATATACAGTGCACATACCGAATCCGGCGATAGCTCGTCCCACAATGAATTGCGCGAAACTGTACGAAGAGGTCTGGATGATCTCTCCAATTGTCCATATGGTGATTCCGAGAAGAAGTGTACGCCTACGACCCAGAGAATCGCTGACGAGGATACAAAGGATGGCAGACACGAGACATCCCAGGTTCCACGCTCCGACAACGAGCCCTGATCAATGTTAACAACAAGATCCATACAATCGCGCCGGGTGGGACTTACCTGTCACCCAAGCATTGTGGAATGATGTCGTCGCGGGATCCAATGTGTCAAGTTGAGGGAAACGCTCCAAAAACCGAGGGACGGTCAAGAGACCGCCCATAACACCCTGCGCATAACCGAAACATCTGTCAAGCTGTCAGCCCACTAGCCTAACGTTCCAAACACCTCAACTTACAGGAAGCACAGTCCACAAACGGCACTGATTGTGGTCGCGAGACTTCCGCCTCTGAGACCAAGGTACCTCGCCATAGAGTTCTTCAAGCGGCGAGCACGAGGTAACAACGACACAGCTAGAAGGAAGCTCAACGCTTAACGAGAGATCGGAGCGCGGAGAGGGGTCAACGATTATCGGAGCAGCTGTCTAAACCATGCTTTCGGATCCCCAGACGTTGTCTGGCACCTGTGGGTTTGACAGATTCTTCAGACTTTCGTCATGACCAACTCCAACATGGATGTCCCCCAACGCTGGTACGCGGCAACGGCAAGAGCAGTGCGACCATACTGGAATAGGAAGAAAGCAGCATCTTGACATCGTCGAGGCGTGTCGATGTAAGGTACCGGGGTGCGGAGATGAGACCGGCACGGCTTGGGAACTCTTAGGTGCTGATGTCATTGGTTCTGTTGGCCATTTAGCGTCGATACGTGGTTCCTGCAGTTTGTCGATCAGATCATGAACAATCGACATGAGCCAGAGTCCTCTCTAGCATTGTCATAAAGGGCTCGCAAAAGCTCTCACGATCTTTATGGAGCCTAACGTTGTTATGATCATCAAAAAGCAAAGACTTTCCGGACGTTGTACGACTTCGCCTTTACAGCCGAGCTCTTCTTGCAGGGGTTTGATCCTGCGAGATGAGCGTTGGTTCGCGATTATCATTTGTATCCACTCGGCGAAACAGATCGCAGGAGGTTATCCTCGCAATGGCTGCCCCTTGGGTTTGCAAGTTCCCTAGCGGAATACGCAGGCGCGGCCATCCAATCGGCTGAAGGCCATCTGATGAAGCCACCAAAGTCATCTCTTGAGATCCTGCTCCTCGCGGCCGCTTCGAAACTCAATGCACGCTCGATAACTGGCGTGTTGCCATTCCCTTTTCCGCGGAAATGGTACTGACATCAGGCGCAAAGCTGAGTAGAAGGAGTGCTGCATCTGCTGCCTTACGGAATGTAGAGCTCATATTGACGTTCATCACGCATACCCGATGCAGCAATGCGTATACCCTTGTCCATTGACAATGCAACTGGGGTCATTCGTTAATCGTGCATGTAAATCTGCGAGCTGAGAGCGACAGTGAAGCGACTTTCGGGTCACTAAGCCAGCCAGCCTCAGCCGCGCGCCGCTCACAACGTGCGGGTCTGCGGAGCTGCCGTGCCTTAGAGCACAAGTGGGCGAGGATCCCGAACGCGAAGCAAGATATGTACAAGGGCTACTATGTGTAGACAGGTGGGCGGTCAAGGGCGTCGACAGTTTTGAAAGTTGGCGTGACGACTCTTGCAACATTCCGGCTGAGCCTACCTCAGCCACAAGGGTGCACTGCCACCGCTGAAGCGGGCGCCCTTTCCTCCATCGTTCATGGACGCAGCCTCCCCTCACAACAACGATGAGTTCGTTGACGATGAGGGTTTAGGACGGACCCTCCAATCGCTTTCGAGCTTGACCAAACCTACTTCCGGAAGTGCGGTCACTGTTTACTGCGCGAATGCCAAACAACAATGTCTTAGATGGCTCACAGCAAAGAACGACAAACATCACTTTCAACATGCTGATGATCACGAACCACTGACACATCCGTGTAAAGGTTGCTTTCTGTATGTCTAGGTTTTGACAAGGATAAGGTCGATGTGACTGACGATCAACACTTGTAATAATAACGCCCCAGTCCGCCCTTTTGACAGAGCTGCCTTGCAGCTCAAGGGCGCTGCACAGCCTCAGGCAAACATCACGGTCATGCTACTACACATCGACTCAGAACCATAAGAGAGATATCTAGCTTGCACCCGCATAATACAGTCTTAAAGCAACAGCCAGTCCAGTATTCGCAGTCTTCTTCACTGAGTGCACTGCTTTAACATCCGCCACTTTGTTGGTCCACCTATCTTGCCCATTCGAAGATCAACGCAGTCCTCTTGATTGAGTGCACTGCAACTTCATTTTGAGCTCACAGAGCTGACACTGGGCCTGCACTACATACATATCTTCATCACATCACCACCGCACCCATGTGCGATCCCACCTACGTCCTCCGCCGCTGGCCCCAGCTCGACTTCCCAAGCAACACGCCATCCCTCTCCGAACAAGTGCTCGAGAATGACTTCTCAGACATGAACCTGAACAGCATCTCCGCACTCTACGCCGACTCCCGCTCGCCCTCCCGCTCAGCGCAGCGTGACCTGTGGAAACGCAAAAAGCAGCGTATACTCAACCCCATGTTCCGCACCAAGCACTGCCCTTACCACCGCGACTGCCTCGCCTTCTCAAAACCGCAGATAGCGAGCCGTCAATGTCGCTGGCGGGATGTGAGAGCTGAGTGTACAAGTGAGGCGTACTGGGACAGAGAGAGTGCGGAGCTCGATGTTCGAGAGAAGATGGAATGCACAGACCTAGTAACGCTGTATTACAACCATGGCCACAACGCTGCGGTGATCGAGACCCTCCTTCCTCAACCCCTCGAAAGCGCGCAGAGCGAGGAAGAAGACGAAGATGAGAACGCAGACGAATGGGTATCCATCCCCCTTCCATCCGACACACTCTCATCCTCAGAATCCCCATCAGACCTTCACCCACAAATCGAGTCCTCAATCAAAACCCCCCAAAACTGGACAATCTCCCTCTTATCCCCCATCTCCACCCCAACCGGCTCCCCCCAACCCTCCACTCATACCCCCGAAACAACATTCACATACCACCGCAACATCACCGGCCTCTGGGAACTCGGTTTCTCCAACCCTGACCCCTCCTTCCCGACCGATCCATACGGATGCACACAGCGCCCCCTCCCGCTCTCCTGCAACTGCTGCCCCGCGAACGCCGGTTTCTTCGCGTGCTCGTGTGCAGATTTCCCCCTGGACTGGCGGTCGCCGGAGGAGCCCTGGCGAGGTAGTTTTATTGCATGGGCGGGTGGGAATGTGGTGCAGCGGATGCGGGGTGCGGATGAGGTGTATGCGGTGAAGACACGCAAGTTTTTGTCTTCAGAGCGGGGTAGTGGTGGGGAGGGAGGCGGAGATGGGGTTGTGCAAAAGGAGGGGAGTGAGGAGTGGACGTTTATCCGCGCGGCGCGGGCGAAGAAAGGGAGTGAGGGGGGTTGGGATGTTGTGTCTGAGTTGAGTTCGACGGGGAGTTGGAGGGTTGTGGATGTAGCCTAGCTTACAATCTACAGTGTGGACTCACCACGCCCTGTTGTGTTCTACGAGAGAATAGGACTCGTGTTTCGTTGGATGGATCGTGTACATTTGTGCGTGTGGCGACGAATATATCTCTCAGACGACGGGACTGCTGGCTACCCACCAACGCATGTCGACCTCCCTCTACTCCTCCGAACCATGGTGATTGAGGCTGCTCCTCAATTGACCAACACTCTTCCCTCCCCTACATATCAAACCCTATCAAATCCACCAACCGCACCCCCGAGAACCTACAATCCATTAACCCAAACACAACATTAGGAATGCAGCCAGTCCTCACCCCCCTCATCAACATCCCCAACTAGAAACTTCAGCGCCGCTACACCCCCTTCCCGCTCCATACCCATCCATCCAAACACCCAACCAAACCCTCCCATCTCCCACTTCCCACCACCCACGTCTCTCCCCCCTAAACCCAACCTCCGTCTCGCCGCATCCTCCTCATCCTCACGCTTCCCCAGAACCCCTCCATCGCCGTCTCCTCAAACATCCGGACGTACAAACCACTTTTTACCACCCCTGTGTCTCACACGAGAACCCGCCACGTCCCCGTCCTCGTTCTTTAGAGGTAGACTGTATTAATGGACGTATACTCGACGAATCGCTTGTGCGAGGGGAGAGTCGTTTAGGAGGGTGTTCTGGGCGTTGGGAGTAGATAGTGGGGGTTATGCGAGAGGATGGGGAGGGAGGGAAGGGTTGGATTGAGGGAATTAGGGGTGGGTGGGAATTAGATACCGAGATGGTTGGTTGTACGTCGTGGTCAAGTGTTGTGGGGTATAGGTGAAGGTTCTGGAGAAGGTTGTACGGTGGTTCTGCTACCTGTGGAGAGTGGGGATTTGAATAGAAGGGAGGTGGGGATAGAAAGTGGCGCACCGAGGGTGGCTTCATCGATTTGATATATACACTACTATACACTCTGTACTCTAGCCCCCCTACTTTGCCAAGAACTTCTGAAACGCCTCTTGCTCCACAACCACATTCCCTACAGCCCTCAGCTTCTTCCGCCCCTCCTTCTGCTTCTCGAGCAGCTTGCGTCTGCGACTGAGATCGCTGGCGTGCAGCTTAGCCAGGACATCTTTGCGAAAGGGCTTGATAGTTGCTCGGGCGACGATGCGTCGGCCAGCCGCGGCCTGGATGATGACCTCGAACATCTGCCTCTCGACATGCTCTTTGAACTTTTCGACCCACTGGCGGCCGACGCGGTCGACCTGGGAGGTGTGCAGGACGCGGCTGACAGCGTCGACGGGCTGGCCGTTTACGAGAAGGTTGAGTTTGGTGATGGAGGATTTGTGGAAGCCGGCGTCTTCGTAGTCGAGGGATGCGTAGCCCTTTGTGCTGCCCTTGAGCTTGCCGAAGAAGTCGTCGACGAGATGGGAGAGCGGGAGGTCGTACTTGAGGATGACTTGGGTGGCGGTGAAGAAGGTGAGTTCGCGCTGAATGCCGCGGTTGCCCTCGCATAGCTTGATGACTTCGCCGAGGTACTCTTGCGGTAGGGTGACGGTGGCGAGGACATATGGCTCGTGGATTTCCTGCACTTTCATGTGGACCTCGTCGGCGTCGGGGAAGTCGTTGGGGTTCGTGATGATGCTCTCTGTGCCGTTGCGCCAGATGACTTTGAAAGGGACCGAGGGTGGTGTGATGATGATGTTTGCGCCGTGCTCCTGGCGCAGACGGTCTTCGAAGACGGAGCAGTGCAGGGTGCCGAGGAAGCCGAGACGCCAGCCTGCGCCGAGGGCGTCGGAAGACTCCTTCTGCAGGGTGACGGAGCGGTCGTTGAGAATAATCTGATTGATGCTGTCCTCGAGGTGCTCGAAGTTGTCCTGGTCGGTGGGGAAGGCGGCGACGAAGACCATGGACTTGGGCTCCTCGAAGCCAGGGTAGGGCTCGACGAGCTTCTCGCTGCCGACGGTGGTGTACGTGTCGCCGACCTTTGCTTCCTGCGAGCGCTTCATGCCCGGGTTGAAGTGGATGTAGCCGACCTGGCCGGCCTTGAGGACCGTCTGCGGGGTCTGGTCCGGGTACATGATGCCGACCTCGCCGACGATGTACTTGAGGCCTGTGGCAAAGGAGCGGACCGTGTCGCCAGGGCGGACCTGGCCGTCGAAGACTCGCACCAGCAGGATGACGCCCTTGTAGACGTCGTACCACGAGTCGACGAGCAGCAGGCGCAGGGGCTTGGCGAGGTCGCCGACGGGGGCGGGGATCTTGTCGATGACGGCGGGCAGCAGGGCGGGCACGTTCAGGCCCGTCTTGGCGGAGACCAGCACGGCGTCGTCGGGGTGCAGCTCGAACGTCTCCTGCATCTGCTCGAGCACGCGCGGCGAGTCGGCGTGGGGCAGGTCGACCTTGTTCAGGACGGGCAGCAGCGTCAGGCCCTGGGAGAAGGCGAGGTAGAAGTTGGCGACCGTCTGGGCCTGGACGCCCTGGCTGGCGTCGACGAGCAGCAGGGCGCCGCCGCACGAGGCGTAGCTGCGCGAGACCTCTGCGCGGAAGTCGACGTGGCCGGGCGTGTCGACGAGGTGCAGCAGGTAGTCGAGCCCGTCGGTGTGGCGGTGGATCATGGTGCACGTCTGCGCCTTGACCGTGATGCCGCGCTCGCGCTCGACGTCGAGGCGGTCGAGGATCTGCTTGTTGCCGCCGGGCGCGATGGTGCCCGTGAGCTCGAGCAGGCGGTCCGAGAGGGTGCTCTTGCCATGGTCGACGTGGGCGACGATGCAGAAGTTGCGGTAGCGCTCGATGGGGATTGCGCCGATGCGCCTCTCGAGGTCGGACGGCGCGCGGTAGGCCTGGGCGTAGCTGCGAGCAAGTGATGGGAGGCGTTCAAGGGCGCGGCGGGCAGGCGAGCTTGTGCTGGGTGTGCCTGGGCGTGTGCCGGTGAGTGTGCCTACGAGCGAACGACGCGACTGCGCCCGCCAGCCCTGCAGAAGGCTGCTCGCGGTCCGAGTGGCGCATGGTCGCATGAGTGGGCATGCGAGCGAGGGACGGTGCGGTGCTGCGGGCAAGATGCTGCCAGCGTCGCTGGAAAATGTCTGGCCCTTATCTAATCAGCAGCTCCAGCAGCTCCCGTCGCCCACAGCTGCTGCGCAACGCCGCGCCTCTCTCACTGTGCCCCACACGCCACTACGCCGCATCCGTCTTCCAGCGCGGTCTCACGTGCCTTGCATCTTGCTGCGACACACTGCCTGTCTTGCTGCACTGTGCATACAGCCGTTGTGTGCTGCAGACGCCTGACAGCAGCCTCGGCCCCAGTTGCCGCGTCGACAGCCTCGCCATCAACACACCACCACAAACACGCCCCGCCAGCCATTGAGACCACCACAAGCCCGCCATTGAGACCACCACAAGCCCGCCATTGAGACCACCACAAGCCCGCCATTGAGACCACCACAACACCCGCCATGTCTGAGCCCAGGACCACACGGACCTCCAAGTCCTCCTCGTCCACATCAAAGTCTGCGCCAGCATCAAAATCAACATCGACCTCAAAATCGGGCTCCTCAAAGTCAAAGTCAAAGTCGTCCAAGAGCGACGAGTCCAAGGTCCACAAGCTCGCCCTCAAAGGCTCCTCAAAGATCGTCAACGAATTTGTGCGTACCTCGCTCCTGCACTTCCAGCAAACCACGTGGAATCGAAACTGACTTCGCCGCACTAGTTCGAGTATTCTATCAATACCATCCTGTAAGACTGATCCTTGAATCAAAGGTCCGGTCTGGCAGCACTAACCCATGCAGGTTCCAGCGAGGCGTCTACCCTGCCGAGGACTTCACGGCGTGAGTCGATCGTCCAAGTCTACGGCTGTGGCACTACTGACAGTGCGCAGAGTCAAGAAGTATGGGCTGACGATGATGGGTGTGTACCGTCAATCAATGCCGCTGACAGCACCACTGACGCACGCAGTTACCGCCGACGACCAGGTCAAGGCCTACATCAAGAAGATCATGTCGCAGCTCAAAGAGTGGATGTATGGCGGCAAGATCACCAAGCTTGTCGTTGTCATCACCAGCAAAGAAACCGGCGAGCATGTTGAGCGATGGCAATTCGATGTACGTCCGGCGCAAGGCTTATAGTGGATCGCCGGGCAAAGCTGACAGGTAACAGGTCCAGATCTTCGGAAAGAACGCAAAGCTCAAGTCGTCCAAAGTTTCGACAGACCAAGAGAACTCGGTTCCAGAGTAGGTCACCACCGGCGACAAAGGGAACGTCACCGACCGTGCGCTAACATTTAGCGCCAAGCAGTAGCGAGGTTCCAGAAGAGAAGACTGAGGCTGAGATCCAGGCTGAGATACAGTCTGTCTTTCGACAAATTACCGCATCGGTTACTTTCCTGCCCATGCTCGATGGCAATTGCACATTCAACGTGCTGGTGTACGCCGATGCGGATTCTGACGTCCCGCTCGAGTGGGGCGACAGCGACGCCAAAGAAATCGAGAATGGCGAAAAAGTGCAATTGAGATCCTTCAGCTCTAGCAACCACCGAGTAGATACGCTAGTTAGCTACAGGTATGTTGAGCCCAATAATGTCCTACATGTGTTGGGACTGACAATTCCAGGCTTGGTGACTAGCCTGCAATCTACATCCCATCTTACACGCATCCGCTGGCACTTGTTGGCAAACCACTATCTGTGCAAATTCCTGTTTCTACCCTGTTCATCCTTCCCTACAGGCGCATGCAGTAACGGCAGCGACGGGCCCTGCTCCGCCCGTGCGTCGACCGTGTAACACCAAACCACAGATTCTAGTCGCTTGCAACGCTGTCGCTCAATTACTCAGTCAGTCCGAGGGCAACAACATTGAACCGGCGAAATTGTGACCTGGCGGGCATGGTCCCTCTTTTCATACACGTTCAGCTCTCTCGGCAAGGCGAGGCGCACGTGGCGTTCACTACAGAGTGTCGCGCCTGTCCAAAGGCCGGGCCCAAGGTTCAATATATGCCCTAAACGGTCTTACCATATACAGCATTCTTCGTCCTGACAAGGCGACTATCATGACACGTTTGTCGACACTAGCACTTCGTTGTCAGCGTTGGGACATTGGCGTGAACCTAAAGCGGCGCCCTTGCCGCATGGACCCTATCAGCCTCAGCTGGCTATCCCTTATCGCACCAAATACGGGTTCTCGAACACAACCAGACGCCCTATCTGCAGTGCCAATATTTTTCTGCAGGTTCTCGAATGCAGGGCTGCACGAGGCTGCACCCGAACCGCCGACTGTAGAAGGTCCGAGTGGACTCTATACAGTGCTAATCTATCGTGCAGCATTCTGTCGGGGTCGCACGACTACCTGGCCTGCGAAACGCCTGAGGCTGGCTTGGAAGTCGATAACACTATCGATTTGAGATTTCCCGCGTACCTTGCAAAAGTCTGCTATTAATACGCGAGGGAGACTATCAGGCGGGAGAGCAGCCCCTAGCAGAGGTCTAGTCAGGGGTACTAGCCTGTCGTGGCGCTGGCGACTGCCGAACGCTGGTTTGACCATCGCCAGCCATACGGAACACCACACCGCGCCACTGCTACCTGGTCGACCATTTCTGTTCCAAGTTGTTCAGAAAATCCAGCCGCTTTAGCTGCGCCCCTAGATTGCCCATAGCGATATTTTCAGGCTGACAGCTGCAGCCGCATTACCATGATGTCAAGCCGTTGCTGCGAGTGCCCTACTTAGTTAGTACAACAAAGGATTTGGTTCGTTGATGCCGAACTCGGGATAACCTCTCAGACCGGACCGTGATCGTCGCTGGAAGGATTTGTTGAAATCGCTTTGTACCTGGTCCAGCTCAGTCTCTGGAGGACTCCACTGTTGATCTGCCGCGGCCTTTCAGCTCTTTGCTGCGACGCCTACCCGAAGTGTGATTGACCCACATTTACGATAAGCTTCTGGCGATTCTCCTACTTGCGGCCTAGCGCCCGCCTCGTGCCTGTCTTTGGTTTGATCTGGACCCGCAAACGAGTTCAGCGTGTCGCTACTGTAGTGACTACTAGTCTGCAATACGGTCACCTTGGCCTAAGCTGCCCCTACATATGGCTGAAGGCTCACCCATCGTCGCGGGCATCCGATTTTCAGCGCCTCACCAGGTACTGATTCATCACCACTTTCGTTCAACATCATATCATTGATGACAACACGACCCTGAATACCCACTTTCGCTACCAGTCACGCACATACCACACAACGTTGCATACTATCAAAAGTCAAGGCAAGTGTGCTATCAGCACACTTTTGAGCACGGAGGCGGGATGGGATTTTTCAAGCTTGGGAAGAAGAAGACTGGAGATGTTGAAATGACAGAGAAAAAGGCAGACGCCACCCTTCCCCCACAATGGACACCCGACGCACCTGTGTGGCCTGGCAGTTTGGCATCAGCACGCGGCTCGACCGCAGATCTCTCCCACTCACTCGGTGGCCTGACTGGCGCGACTTACCTCGATGTGAAGTGCGAGGTCATGGCGCAATGGCTGCACTCGAAGCAAGAGGAGAAGATCTGGACGAGCGGCGAACCTGGCGAGGGTGTACTGGTCAAGAAGCAGAAGGGATCGTATGCGTTCTCTCCTCCCACTCTTATCGAGGACGGCAGTGGCCTGTATGAGTCTGTAAATCAACTGAACGCGAGGGTATGTTGAAAACATCAATTTCGCCCCGAAAACAACCACTGACTGTGATGCTAGTGCGCGATGACTGTCAACACACGAGTCCTGCAGCTCTTCATGAGCGCCAGGCCCGACCGTCACTTCATTCAGATCCACCGAACACTCCGACTTCAAGTCATTCCCTCGTTGAACGAACTGAAGCACGCCCAAAGACATCAGTCTGCTGCATTCATCGCCGATACCGCCACACTTCTCGTCTGGGAAGACGAGCCCACAAGGCTGTTGGAGCGTGCAGAGTACATTCAGGAAGCTCTGATGACGATGTCATGGAAACCTGAGCCTGCCGAGGAGGGCACGGAAAAGGACCCCAAAAAGCCCTTCGTCCAGATCGAGGAGTACGACGACATGCCAGAGGAGGAGGCTGCAGAGGAGGGTCCCCGCAAGACGATGCTATGGCAGTGCATCTACGAGTCTGCCACACTTGCACTCGTTATCATATGTCTTGGTGCCGGTTGGAGGTGGATTGCGATCGAGCAGATCCAGGATCCCAACCCCATGCGCTACCTATTTATCCTTGCGTTGCCTGCACAGATATGGCTCGCTCTCTTCTTCTTCCAGGCTGTCGTATCTGACATCGCTCAAATTGTCGGTCCTGTCGGGCAGATGGAGAGGAACACAAAGTACTATTCCGGAAAAGCCCCTCGCCGTCTACATCGCGATACCTTCGGTCCCCTGCCTCACGTCACCATCCAAATGCCTGTCTACAAGGAAGGTTTACGCGCTGTCATCGAGCCCACAGTCCGATCGATCAAGCAAGCTATTTCTACATACGAACTCCAGGGCGGTACAGCCAACATCTTTGTCAACGACGACGGAATGCAACTGATCTCCCCTGAGGAAGCCAAGGCTAGACAAGACTACTACGACGAGAACTCGATTGGCTGGGTAGCGCGTCCCAAGCATAACCCCAAACCTGCAGAAGGCGAGAAGGAGTTCTTGCGTCGCGGAAAGTTTAAGAAGGCTTCCAACATGAACTACGCCATGCGTTTCTCTGTTCAGATCGAGGAAAGGATGGCCGATCTTCCCCGACACGCTGCATGGAACAACAATGACGAAACAAATGCCTATTACAGAGCCCTTCAGCAGCTCATTGAAGAACGCGAAGGCGAAACATGGGCAGATGGCAACGTCCGCATTGGCGACTACATCCTCATCATTGATTCTGATACACGTGTTCCCAACGACTGCTTCCTCGAGGCTGTCTCTGAGATGGAGCAATCGCCCGAAGTCGCGATTCTTCAGTACGCCTCCGGTGTCATGAACGTCACAAACTCCTTCTTCGAGAACGGCATCACGTTCTTCACAAACCTTATCTATACCATGATTCGATTTGCCGTTGCCAACGGTGACGTTGCTCCCTTCGTCGGCCACAACGCTATTCTCCGCTGGGCTGCCTTGCAGAACATTGGCTACGAGTGCGAGCTGGACGGATGGGAGAAGTGGTGGTCTGAAGCTACTGTGTCTGAAGACTTCGACATGGCTCTCCGCCTGCAAGCCGATAACTACATCGTCCGTCTTGGTGCCTACAAGAACGGTGGCTACGAAGAGGGTGTCTCCCTCACAGTGTACGACGAGCTGGCCCGTTGGGAGAAGTACGCCTATGGCTGTAACGAGCTGCTCTTCCACCCCTTGAAGGATTGGATATTCAAGGGGCCCTTCACCAAACTCTTCCGCACTTTCATTGGCTCTAACATGCCTATCCACTCGAAACTTACCATCATGGCCTACATCGGAACCTACTACGCGCTCGGCAGCTCTTGGATGCTCACCCTCATGAACTACGTCATTCTTGGTCTCTGGAACGGACATCTCGATCACTACTACGTCGACTCCTTCAAAGTCTACTTCGCCATCGTTGTTGTCTTCTCCGCCGTTGGCAACGTCGCACTCGCAGTCCTGCGTTACAGAATCGGCGAATCCGGCCTCATCCGCGCTCTCTTCACCAACCTCAAATGGGTCCTCCTCCTAACCATCTTCCTCGGCGGCGTCTCCCTCCACATCTCCCAAGCGCTCGCCTGCCACTTCTTCAGCATCGACATGCAATGGGGCGCCACCTCCAAGGAACTCGAAGACATATCCTTCTGGCAAGCCATCTCCGACGTCATCAAGAAATTCAAATACACCTTCGCCTTCTGCTTCTCCATGACCGCCGCCATGGTCGTCATGGCCTACGTCGTCCCCGCAGACTGGCAGATTCGCCTCCTCACCGCCGTGTTCCCCATGGCGCTCGTCGTCGTAAACCACTTTTTGCTCCCTATTGTGCTTAATCCGCAGCTCATGACGTTTACGTGGTAGAGGCGCTGTCTCAGGGGATACTTCTATCGAAAATACTGCCGTACGCTCATTATAAGCACTGAGACGGCGGCAGATAATGTTAATGGGCGTTTGGCGTTTGAAAGGTTAGATCAACGACTGGTTATAGCGTGCGGAAGATTTAGCAGTAATTTTAAGCATGTAGCTAGCGCTCGCCATACTATATATTCCCGCCCAGCGAATGTTAACTTGACAGAGAAAGACCTGGTTCCATAAAGAAGATGTTATGCGTTGAGTGAGCAGTCAAGACCTAAAATTTACGCAAATCTCTCGTTCATCGACTACGCACCGTGCCCTGATTCACACACCCTGAACTGCGGCATTGACATATCTGACATACCGGTACGCGCCCACCCAACCAGGTCCCAGTACTGCGCTCATCAACACACACACTGGTCCGCCCCGCCCGAGGAACCACGGACCACGGTGCTCTACCTACCCATGGATCTTGGATCTCCCTCCATCCATGGAACTTTACTCTAATGGATCCAGAGGATAGAGGGGGAAAAGGTCCAAGAAGTCTGGATGTTGAGAATTGAGGATTGAGGAATGAGAAATGGGAAATGAGAAATAAGAGACAAGGAATGAGAATCGAGGATTGGGAATCGAGAACTGAGATCAGCGCAGAGAAGTTGCGTTTTGGATAACGATGCGGTATGGTCGGGTTAATACCCAGTCACTTCATATCTGTCTATATGCTTTGCGCCGGTGGTGATGTCCGCTCCGCTTCGCTCATGTCGCATCTACCAAGAAGCTCGTTTTTTTTCGAGGAATCACTAGGCAGAACATCAACCAACTCACACTATTACACACGCTATAGCAACAACACGCGTAATTATATCTACCAAAAAAATATCTAGGTAGATAAGGAATTGTTCCTTCTATATTACCATGTAACTCTGATTCATTAAACGCGTTGTGGCGTTAAGCTGCTACAAGATTACGTAGGGGGTCTGTTGTGGTGTTCCTGCGAGTGATCGTTGCAAAGAAAGGAGCTTCTTCGTGCCTCTCGTTTAATCCTCGTGCACGCTTCCATTCGCGCCGTCGCATCGCGACACAGCGGACGATGCAGACTCGAGGAGTCAAGGGTCGGATGCTATGCACCACCCCCTGGACGCTCCGAGTCAGGCGGGTTGAATTGACGCGCTACCTTGTGTTGAGGATAGCGCGGCGGTAGGGAGGAGGGCGGTGGAGATGACGACAGGGGAAGGGCGGGATACGAATGTGGCGTGCTGAGGGCGGTTGGGGGATGAGTGTTGAGGAGCGTGAGTGCGGATAAGGTCGTACCGACATGCAAAAGATACGGAAGCGCAATGTATTAATAATTCCAGCGGCTAGATTCTGTCTTTGCCTCGCCTGTTTATGGCTTAACGACCGCATATATGCATCTCCACCCTAGACCTCTAGCTCTTTCTTCTCCCCGATCTCATCCACCTCGCGTCTTGCCAGCTTCTCAGCCGCTTTCCTCTTCTTGCCGTCCAGCTTGTCGCGGTCGTCACGCATCTGCCGGATCAGAGCGCTCTTCTCGCGGATCTTGTGGCCGTAGCGGTAGAAGACGACGGGGATGGGTATCATGGCGAATTCGATGAGGGAGAGCATTGTTGCGGACCAGTTTGGGCCGAGGGTTGCGTACCTGGGAGTGTTAGTTGTGCTTGAGGAGGATTGAAAAGGTGGTGGACGTACATTTTGGGTCCGGCGAGAGGTAGGGCACCGCCCATGACGCTCCTCAGGACTGCGTTTCCGGCCAGTGCGGAGGCAGCGTAGATGCCGTATGAGTGGACGAGGTAGTTTGACGCGTAGATGAACACTGCGCAGTTCCCGGCGCCGAATGGAATGCCTGCCAGAATGGGTGCGATCCAATGCACGTTCGGTGTACATGTCCATGCGAAGATCATCTCGCCGACCGGCACCGACACAGCGGCAAGACACACCACGCTGACCATGGCTTCTGGGTATACCTTGCCAGTCTCTGGATCTTTGGGGTGCGCGTTGATCATCTTGCGCAGTAGAGGCTCGCTGAGGATTACGCACATGCCGCCGACGCCGATGCCAATGTATGATAGCCCGGTCATGCCGGGTGACCAGCCGCGCAGCTCTGAGAAGACGATGGGGTATGAGACAAAGCAGAGATACAGCACGCCATAGACGAGCGCGATGTAAACGTTCCAGAAGATGCAGATAGGTTCGTTGACAGCCATGGAGAGGGGTCGGTACAAGTTCTCACGCAGCATGGGTAAGAAGGACTTTTTATCGTCGTAGCGCGAGTGCCATCGCGGGTCGTCTTCTTCTTTGCGCTTCTTCGCGGATTTGGCGCGGAGGATGGCTGGCGCGTAGGTCTCTGGGATCAAGAACACCATGAACCACGATGTGCCGGAGCCGATCATGACTACCCAATTGGTCCATCGCCAGCCGAGAGCCTGGAAGACGAAACCTCCCACCAAGGGACCAACCACAGCTGTTTGTAACTGTCAGTCAGTGGGTGATGAAACGATGCTGAGAACTTACGGCCGTTCATGGGACCAATGGACCAAATCGAAAATGCGAGCGCCCTGTAATCGTCGCTAACGATGTCGGACACTGTGCCAGGGGCATTCGAGATCATTGCTGCACCGGCAATTGCTCCAAAGAAGCGCAGGACAAGGATCTGGGGAAGGTTGTTGGCTAGTGCGCAGGGTATAACGAGGACCGTGAACATGGCGACGGCAATGAGATAGACTGGTCTGCGGCCGTACATCTCACTCAAAGGCGCCAGGAGGAGCGATCCGATTGCAAGTCCAGCTAGGTACGTGGTGATGCCGAGAACAACGAGGGTCTTCGATTTGATGCCGAAAGTGGCCATCATGCCAGGGATGCCGCTGGTGTAGCTTGTCGAATACATGACTACGACGAGGGTCGAGTAACTCATGAAGAAGATGGTGAGCGCTTTCCTCCACATGGGCCAATCTTGAGGGCTTTCGCCGTTGTCCTCGAAGTCGATCTCGAAGCGCGGTTCTGTGGTCATGTTTGTCGTGGTTGTAGTGATGTGCGCCATGGACTTGTCGCCTGGCTCTTCGAGGCCGGCATTGCGACTGAGAGATTGGTGAATTGACTGAACGTCGTCTGTGTCGCTGAGAGAGTCTGTTGATGCTGATGATATTGATGAGTGATCATCATTGTGGTGAGGCTCAATTATCCGCGATGTATCGGTGGTATGCGATCCAACCGACGGCGAAACTGTCTCCTTGGCAGTTGGTGAAGCCATGACCGCCTCTTTCCCACTGACGCCCATGATGTCTTGGAATAATTTGACCCAACTTTATGGCTCAATATCCGACTAATGGTTGATAGATGCCAGCAACACCAGTCCTCAATAGATGGGCACTCACTCCAAATGACTGCTGGAATGAAAGGGTGTTCACTGGCGACGTAAGAAAAAGCTTCGTCGCAGCGTGGCGCCAGTGCGACATGAGCCAGTGGCAGAATCCTTCGGCAAAGCAAACAAGGGACGGCTGGGCTGCGGCATGCTTCCGCGTCCAATGTAGCATCAACCTCGCCACGGGAATAACGGGCCATTGCGGTGTTATCGCAGCGAGATGGCAAGCCACAGTTTTCTCTGGTCGCGTTGCGCCGTTTGCGGTCGCACCTTCCTTAGAGAGACATCGCACAAGATGTCAGGGATCAGCATGACTCGGTGTTAAGGTGCTCCGAGATTCGGAGTTGCGAACTCCGGAGTGGATGTGATCATCACGCTGACAGAATACGTGAAGGGGTGGTCAGCCGCGTCAGGTGAGTGGATTAAGAAAATCGAGTTTCCAGTTGCGAGAATCAAGTGAGATGACGTTATGGTTGGCTTATGGGGGGGTACTGTGTACAGATGGAGAGCATGTGTGGGGAGTGTGCTAGCGTGGCACGAGCGCGACTCACGCGTCGCGTCCCAACCTCAGACCTCACCTTGTCCACAGACCAGCATGCGCAGCATCTCAACACCAACTGCATCATCAGTGACCATTGATCTTTTTGACAGACAGACATTCTAAATCTGGTTCTTGCGACGCGGGTTCCTACACGAATCCCTCAGGTTGAGGCCAAGCGTTGAACGAGCGCGACTCGACTTCAGGAAGTCGATCCTGCATCCATTCAAGGTGAGAAGCATTGTTCCCAGACGGTGTCAAGAGCATGCTTTAGAGCTATAGGTAGGAGGCGAAAACTGTGCGTCAAGATCCTTAGTAGTATTGCCACGAGCAGGGCTTCCTTGACACCTCCATCAAACAACTACGGCTACACGCATCGTCAAGTCACCACAATCATCCGCATTGTTTGTTCTAGATCTGTTCACTACAATTGTCTCTGATCTCTCTCGGAATATCCCCAAGTCCACTGCGACCTACGTACGAATGGCCAAAGATCGCTACACAGTCGCCTCGATCTACACAGAGGCAAGTCACTGACAGTCCAGCATAGTATGTTCAGGGCGCTCGATTAAGGGCTCTGCCTGTTAGCAAGAGATGGGTGCACACGCGTACTGATAATGGAGGTACGATGAAGTGAGAGGGGCTTTCAGCCGGAGATGCATGCGGCAGGAGGCAGGTGCGCGTGTTTGTACACGGTACGACCACTCTTGCGACGAGCGTGAAGGCATCTGACAAAGTGAAAGATGGTATTCACGGTGAAGGGGAGCTGTACGTTCCCGTCGCTGTGCTTGGCGGCTTCCGGACTAACGTGTTGCCTGCTCCCATGTACTTTCATTTCATTCGCCTATTGCCACCAAGCGAGCGCCCACCAACCTCACGAAAACTACCAGCACATACCTCGTTCAAGCTATGATAACGTGTTTTTAAGCTCTTGAGAGCGCTAGTCTCGGAAATGGCGACCTCTGGTCGTCCGCCGCCAGTTCACGTGCCGTTCAACCAGCAGCTCTTCAACCATATTGCGTTGCCTCGCGACGTGCCAGGTCGAGAGGACCGGAACCTGCCAAGTATAGAAGCTATCCTACTCTCACGCCTGACCGATGCAACGCGTCTTTTAAGCTCGCATGTGGTTCTCGCCGATCGACAAGATATCCATCAACTAGTCGACTCGCTTGCAGCATGCCAATCACTGCATGTAGACAGAGCAATAACTAAGCCTGCTCTAATTCGAGAGCTCCGAGCACTACAGTCTACAAAGACCATCATCCTACACGTTGGGGCTCAGAATTGTGGTCTGCTCATCTACAAAGACCCAAGGCAAGTATCACCTTCAGAATCGCGTAGCTCTATACTGACACCAGAAGCGTGAGCCATGATCACCGACTGATCTTCGAGGCTTTCGAGGTCACACCCACTTGCGAGCAAGTACTTGCCACAAAGAACGCCCTGATACGGGATTTCCCTGGCTGCGCAGTATCTGTCCCAGGCGCCGTCGTCGTCGAGCCGTCTTTCTTGGACAGCCTCTCGGCTTTCCTGCAACAAGCCTCGGCCGAGAACGTAAACAAATTCTCGGCTGTCACCTACAAAGCCGCAGCACCGCTGCCTGAAGTCCGCGATACCAGTGATCCTGCAGTCATTACAGGGCTGCTCATGACAATCCTGGAAGCCAACGGAGCCACCGCGGATGTGCCGCTACTTCGGAAGCGTGTGCGCGACACAGTGATGTTCGATCAGGCTTACAAGCCGTGGAGGCGGTCACCATTCTACCTCACTGCACGCGTCGCAATCCAACGCATCCTATACAAACAGTTCGGAGTCGTTGTCGGCAGACTGTACTACAAAACGCTGATGTGCTTGATGCTTCGACAGTTTTTGGAAGATGTCCTCAAGCGAGTACCATTCGAATCAGTCTCGTTCTTGCGCCAGAAGCTTGGACGTCGTCTTGCTAAGCTTGCGAGTGACCGCGCTGCAGCTGCTAGATCCGCCAGTGCTACCACGATCTCTTGCCTGTCGCCTCTCGAATCAATGTTCGAAGCTACACTTCAAACTACGGGCAATTGGTTGAAGGCAACATGGCGCAATTACAAGCGCACGCACGAGCGGATCGTCCCTCTACTCAACACCCGCATCCCCGCTGGGGCGTTTGACTTTGGCCTTTCGAACGCCTACCCAGTGCTCAGTCATATTCTTGCGAACCAGGCTTTCCAAGTCGAACATGTGAAGCGTACACCAGAACAACTACTGACGCAGTACGATGAGTCCGCTGCCTCCGTGAAGCCATACATGTATGCGGCCCGTTCGCAGATACAGATCTCGCAGTACCATGCTACTATCATTACTCCAGCCAAAGAGGATGACAGCTTCGGACATACTCGTATCCTAGGACTAGAGGAAGTGATACGAAACTATGTTCATCAAATTAAGACTCTGCCAGAAGAATATCCAGATGAGAAGAGCCAAATGCTGCTCCACCTCATGGAGCTCTGGGTATTGATGGACGTGGAGGCCGTGACCTGCTATCCTCTGCTAGAGGACTACCATTCGGGATTTCCTGATGATCTCCTGGACCCTATTCAGCTTCTCTCCCTGGATGACATGACCCGGGCGAAGGACGTTCGTGACTATTTGAGCAACCGATCCCGCGCTCACCGAGGCATGCAACCCCGTACCATCTTCGACGACCCCTCCGATCATTGCTTCGCAGCCCGGTATTTTGACGAATGCGATGAGGATGAGGATCTTCATGAGCTTCGTCGCCAAATTGAAGATGATGCCGATGCGCAACGCACTTTGAAAGAAATCGAATGGGAGGAGAAGAGCGAGCTCCATGCGAAGACTGTCCAAGAGCGAGACGAGACGGCCTGTTTCTATGACGAGGTACCTCATCATTGGATCCCTGGCGTTACTGAGACTAAGCACCGCCACCCTTGTAAGTGGCACGACCTTCGAAATGCTGCTCGCAACATCAGGATACGTATCTTTGAGCATCCTCTACCAAGCTATGAGCCCGCTGCTAAGGCAGCGATGTTTGAGATCACCTGTCCGCAATCCTTTGCCGCGTATCGAAACGCCACTTGGTCCATTCTGTCCATGATTTGCTCGCATGAGCCAGCCGTCCAACCCCAGAGAGCTTCCGTTCTCGAGGAGTTTCCTCCACTTGCACCACACGTTGCAGAACCGACCCGTGGAATAACCCTGGCCTCTGAGAAGAAGGCGTTCCTTGAGACTCATTACGCAGAGTGGGGCTTTCCAGTCGATCTGGACGATGTCATCCGCACTTGCGGGATGAAACTGAAATACTACGATCAGTCTAGTCAGTCATGGACCAGCGGGCACACGAAGGCGTCCTTGTGGCATCATTTCCCCGTGATGCTCGCAGTTGATTCCCCCTTCCGAGTCCTCCAGCCATCCTACGCCAATTGGCCATCCTCAAATGAGATTCAAGTTAGTCAAGCAGACTGCCCTGCAGATGTCAGTACGCACGAATTCATGGCCTGGCAGGGCCTCTTGGTGGGAACACATTCGAGATGGCTGGATCTTGTTCGTGAACTGGGCTCAGCTAATTTGAACTTCTCTACTGATCACACGTGGGTTCTGGTCACACGTATGATCCTCCAGATTGGTCCGGCTGCAACAACCTCGAACGCGAGGGGAGACGTTCATTCTGCTCTTCTTGATCAAACTTTGTGCTCCAGGTTACTACAACAGGTGCAGCAGCGTCTCGACGCGATTCGCCTCAATTGGCGCGAGCCGATCCAAATGGACCTGTTGATTGCCATCCTCTTGAAGGTCAACTCGATATCGACATCAGATGACACATGTCGACAAGCCTCAGCGCTTCTGCTGCAAGCTCGTGAATCGACTAATCAATGGCGCGTTGAACTTCAATCGGTCGTTACCAACGACGCCAAAGTCCGGCCTTTTGCGGTCTCGGCCGCACTGTTGTGCAAGCGCACTTTGCACATAGATCCAGGGACCTTACTGGAGCCGACTTCTCTCCAGCATTATATCGGGGCTTCCATTTCGCTGAACTACAATCTTGTCGATGACTTCACGTTCCTGCCATGGAAGGACCGGACCGCAATCATCAGGGATGTCATGTATTCGTTCGAGTATCGTGATATACTGAAGCAGTCAATACTATCTAACCCCGAAGCTTTCCTGGAAGCAGTCAACAGGCTCTGGCAGACTCCCGTGGGCTACGAGCCTCATGTTTCGGTTTCACTCACTGGCACTTGGTGGATCCTGCTGGAGCTGAAATGTGCAAACAGCGATTACGACCACTCCTACTTCCTGCATTACAATTACGTCTACGGAACTCTCCTCATAGACGGGCAAGAGATGTGTACTCTCCCACTGACATACCGACGAAATCCACTCTATCGGCAGATCTTTGGCGATCGAAACCCCATCGTCTTCCCCTCCCCACTCCAGGGAATGTCATGGGCAGTATCTGAGCCTATGAAAGGCGGGCAGCGCGTACACCTTGGATTCCGTCAGCGAACACTCGTCGTTCGCGCGATCCAGCACGATCAGCTCTATGAGTATGTCCCTGCTGAGGTTTTTGGAGTGACGTCACTCGATCTCCCAGCTCCTCTCATTTACGAGTGCCATCACTGGCTGAACGTCCGCAAAGGCGACCTCGAGATACGACAGCAGGATATGTGGGTTTCCAAAACCCGAAATTGGTGGATACATGACATCGCGTACGGACGATGTCAGATCATGAGGCGAAACAGTCACCAGCGAGTCGCCACATTGCTGAACTCATCAAACGAGACTGTTCAGCATATTGGCGTCATATTCAGGTCCTTTGTCGAATTGAACCAGGTTCTTGTGTATGCCTCTCCAGAGGGCAAAATCACTGTTGAACTTAAGCCGTTGGAGCTCAGCTTCTTCATCAACGACGCAGGGTTGTTGCAGTCTCGGCGACTTGGTGCTATAATCACACAACATCAGGATGCTGGCACCTTCTACGGGTTGAAAAGCAAAATCGTTGTTACATCGACTGCCAATCGCCGCCAGAAGAGCATCCTCGTACCGTACAACAGCGATAAACAAACAATACGAGATGGCATCCACCTCTCTGTCACGGTTGGTACTGGTACGGACAAGTATCTCAAGTACGACGTCAACGAGACACTGGGCCGTCTTGATTGTCCTCCAGAGGCGAGTCTTCTCTATACGAAGGCCCTGCTCCACGCACTCACATCGCACGTAATTCCAGATCCTCTTACCTCACGAACTGGTGTGGAGGAGTCACTGCGTCTGCTTCAAACTGGTCTTTTCCAGCCCTGGAGCCCGCTAGGACCTAGTCATGTAGAGATCCTGATCCGCTTGGCCGAGTTGTCTCCAATACGAGGCTACTATCCTGTGGAGTCGCAGTTCATGGAGACTTTGTTGTGGCGTGATGATCTGACGCGACACATCCAGGATGATCGATTCAGACCATATGCTGAAAAGATACTTCGCCGACACTTTGTATTGAGTGAATTTGGCACCGACGCTTCAAAGGCAGACAAGACGGCGTCGGTCAAACCGAACCCGCATCTGGCGACACGCGCCCTTTCACGCTTACATGCGCAACGACGCCCGGGAGACGACACTCTGTACATTGGTAGGGATAGACGTATACCGAGCAAATCGCGAGCGAACACCTTCAGTATTACAGCACAGCTTCTGACGGAGCAACTCGCCCCTGACGACTCGCCAAGTCTCCTTACCCTGTTACACGATGCGTCGCTAATCGGTGGTTATGACAAGTGCTTCCAGAAGGCACTGATATCGGATTTACTTGCTGTTGACGTCAGGGCAGAATGGGGCGCACTCACTCAACGGGCAATGAGATGCGACACAGAGGACCGATATAAGCTCATGTTCCTTCTTGGACCGATGGCGTTTTCGAATGACGCAAACTTGGATCTCCTTCGCAAACTCGTCTCTTTTGTGATGTCTCCTGACATCAAGAACACTCAGCCGCCTCTACACGCCGCATACTTCCACTTCCGCAATGACGGAGCGCCACCGTCTGCTTATCTTGTCTCATTCATGGACAAAGCGCGGATGCCTTTTGTCGCATTTGGATACAAGAAGCGTTCTCAGCTCGTGGTTGCAGAAAATCATCATGACAACTTCGTCAAGAAGAGCTGCGAAGCCCTGGCCGTCTCTATCCAGACTCAATGGCCCCAATCAGAGATCGATGTCACGAAGTTGGCAGCCGTGGATCCTGCCCACATGGACGTCAAGAGAGCACTTGAGGATTTGACCCCAGAGTGGCAACGGCTGACACGCAACCACGAGCTTGCAGTGTATCTTGAGGGTGTTCAGATATTGCTAGATCGTGCAAGAGGAATTCTTGAACAGACAGCGAAGCCGACAATCAGCTGCAGCTCACTACACACTGGCAATTACACACAGCTCAAACCCCCTTCGCGATATCCCTCTCGCATCCGATGTGGGGATGATCTATCTCTGCCTAGGCTCCTGGAGCACCCGATTCGCCGCACCCACTACCAGCTCGGAGGTCTGCCGGTCACCGTTGGCATGCTCCTTCCGAAGCCTATCAACACGCTCCCTCGCGCACCCAACGCTGGTGGCACGCTATCACTGCCTGCAAACAGAAAGCCACTCCTAGTGCCGGAAACTAATCATGTTCCCGAACTTTTAAAGCTTCGAGCTGTTGTAAGAGAGTTCCGGGCTAAGACTTCACATGTTTATTCTCGCTACGCGGACGAGATGGAGACCAGTATCAACGCTTTGCAAATACACTTGAAGTGTCAGCAGAAGACAGTTCAGAGCATAGCTCGCTGGATTAACACTGATGATCTTCAACCCGCGAAAGACAACATCAAGTTGATCTTGGATGAGATCAGGTGTGCATTGGCTAGTCATGACCCGCAGGCAAAGTGGCTTCAGATGGTAGACCTCTGGCCCAGGATGACGGCTACAGAGTTGCTTACGGAGCTCCGAACGACATCTGGAAATAGCTTCGGCATGGGCACCAAGGAGACCCTCGTGTCATTGGGCATAGCCGTGACCAAGTTTCAGCAGCTTTTGCGTATACAAGACGCCCAAAAGAGAGGCAAGGATCAGCAGCAGCGTGACGAGTTGGCTAACAGTGGCCACACAAACTGGAATCCTGTAGAATTCCCTGATTGGCTCCTCTTAGAGATTGATGGCGATGTCATGCTCCGTGAGGAACAGGTCCAGGTTGCTCTGGCGACGATAGCACCAGCATCTGGCGGGAACTCTGTCCTCCAGCTGCTAATGGGCAAGGGCAAGACATCATGTATCCTTCGTAAGTGGGTGCCCTCCAGATTGAGAGTCCGTACTGATCAAGTATAGCTATGGTGGCAGCCGTATTAGCAAACAAGGAGGAGCTGGCGCGTGTGATTGTTCCGCGACCACTGTTGCTGCAGTCTGCCCAGGTCTTACATGCCAAGCTCGGGACACTCGTCAACCGCCAGATCATGCACATTCCCTTCTCACGCAAGACCCCTACAAACATGCGTCTGATAACATTGTACCGGCAGCTACAGGCACGGATGTGCGAGCTTGGCGGTGTCCTGATCACACTTCCTGAGCATCTTATGTCCTTCAAGCTGAGTGGGATACAACAGCTGGCCGATGGCCAGGTCGGAGTCGCTACCGCCATGGTACAAGCCCAGGACTGGCTCGACAGGCACACTCGGGATGTGTTGGACGAATGCGATGTCTCGTTGGCAATTCGCATGCAGCTCATCTACCCTTCAGGCTCCCAGACATCGGTGGATGGTCATCCCATTCGTTGGCAGGTCATCCAGCTCCTGCTGCATCGCACACAGAACTTCATCACCGCTGTTCGATCACGTTTCCGCAATAGTGTCGAAGTCGTCCAACGAATCGGTGGCGGATTCCCTCTCATTTATTTCTTACGCAAAGATGCTGAAGACTACCTTATCGAGCTGCTCGTCCGCGACATCTGCAAAGGCAATTGTCAATTCCTTCCCTGTGCAGAATTCCCAACCACAATGCAAGAGGATGTCTCGACCTATATATCCAGCACTTCGGTGCGTAGCGACCTGGTGCGGAGGATTGCTGCGTTCTTCAAAGACAAGCAACAGCTTATGAAAGTCACGAACCTTCTGCGTGGACTGTTCGTGCATCGTATTCTGATCTCGAGCCTGAAGAAGCGCTGGAACGTCCAGTATGGGCTGCACGCCACACGAGCCCCAATTGCGGTTCCATACCTTGCAAAGGGCGTGCCTTCCGTGGCTGCCGAATGGGGTCATCCAGATGTTGCAATCATTCTGACCTGTCTCTCATTCTACTATCAGGGCCTGGACCCTCATCAGTTCAAACAAGCCCTTGAGCAGCTTGGTAAGATGGACGATCCCAGCGTTGAGTACGCGAAATGGGTCTTCCCTCGTGCACCTCTTGGCCTTGAGGACCACAGTGCTGTCAATGCCGAAGACGGCTGGCAAATCAACAAGCTTTTCCAGCACATTCGGTAAGCTCTATGGCATCTTTACTGTAGTGCTTAGAAGGATGCTAACAACAGGTAGCCTAAACGCCGACCTCGCCAACTTCTATCTGAACAACTTCGTGTTCCCGCAGTTTGCGAAGACATTTAGTGTAAAGCTCCAAGCTTCTGGATGGAACCTGTTTCCTACTCAGCGAAGTGGCATCTGTGTGACAGGATTCTCTGGCACCAATGACACTAGGCATCAACTTCCCATGCTCATCAAGCAGGCTGACCTTGCCGCACTTGCTCATACGAATGCGGAGGTGCCATACTACCTGATGGCTCAGCGAAATCGAGCGTATGTGCGCATGAACCATGGTACTGGGCAGCGTTGGTCCGAACTGGATCTCATCAAACATTTGGTATATCCTCGGGATGTACCGAGGACTGCCATGCGTTGTTCAAACAGCATAAGAATCCTCATTGATGCGGGAGCTCAGGTCCTGGAGCATTCCAATAAAGACTTTGCGAAAGCATGGCTTGAGGAAGATACAGATGCAGCTGCAGCAGTCTACTTTGATGACGATCATCGAACATGGGTCCTGTATCGTTCGGGCAACCAAACCCCACTCTCCGCATCACCTTTCGCTGATACCCTTGATGGATGCGTTGTCTACTTGGATGAGAGCCATTGTAGAGGGACGGATCTCAAATTGCCGGTAAACGGCAAAGCTGCATTGACTCTCGGACAGCACCTCACCAAAGACGCGTTGGTACAAGCAGCCATGAGGTTACGCTTACTTGGTCAGTCACAGTCTGTGACTTTCCTCTCCCCTTCGGAAGTTCACCAGAGTATCTTGGATCGTCTCAATAAGAACGAAACGTTCCGTCCGGACTCAGCCGCTGTGCTGCTTTGGGTTTTCGGACAGACCTGCGACATTCTTGAGCAGCAAGAGCCTTCCTACTTTGCGCAAGCCTTGCAGTACATGCAACAGAAGCAAGCTAGGATTAGTTATCCTTTCTTCCTCGAAAATGAGCATGCCAAATCCGAATTCCTGAATGCTATGTTGCAAAAGGAGGCTCTTACCATCAAGGAAATGTACCAGCCTGGGAGCATCCGACGTACCGGGTTCAGCAAGCTCTCTACATGGGATGAGTCTCTGCAAGTCGATGTCAAGCTACTCCAGGACCGACAAAAACATTTTCAGGACAATGGCTCTGCTGTACACGCATCGGTACTAGAAGAAGTCGAGATCGAACAAGAACGCGAGCTCGAAATCGAAGTTGAACATGAAGTCGAGAACGTTCGTGAAGCTCAACAGCCACCGAGATTCCGCGCTCTCCTGACTTGTAAGCTTCACCCGGATATTGAGCACTTTGTTGAGTTTGGTAGGCTTGTCGCCGGCAGCAGCGCTTACTCTCCTATGTTTTCCATGCTGAGCCGCACCGCCCTTGGCCTCAAGCGTAGTGTCTCTTTCTCGATGCCATCCAACCTCTGGATCACGGAACAGTTCATTCGAACGGTCGATGCCTGTTACCCGAATGACGTATACGTACGTCCAAGTCAGTGGGTACTTTGGAGCTCAATTAGCCAGAAGGCCATACTCGTCAGTCCAGAGGAAGCCGATTCTCTCATACCCACCTTGAAGTCCATGGGCGAGGTCGGTGTCCATCTCATCGTGTACGCTGCGCCAACCACTCGCCGCATGCTGCACTTCAACGGCCTCGCATATCATGCGACGCCCCCTCTTCCCGTCGATTTTCAGCCTCCCACTTGGCTTACCGTGGAGCTGGGTATCTTCTCCGGCCGTCTGTACTTTGACTGGCATGAATACACTGAGCTGCTCGGCTACCTTGGCCTGACGCAAGATCTTACAAAGGACCCGGAAGCGCAATCGTTTGCGGCGAAGCCTCTCACATTCCTTCATGAGTGGATTGACGTTCGTCGCAAGGGCCAAGACTTCGAGCACACTCCAATGGGCTTCATCACCACTGGCAAGCCTCTCACCGAGAACCACGCTTTCTTCCAGACCTCAGACAACGAAACCCATGCGGAGATTCGGCCCCACATCGCGCGTGTTGGATCTGGCGAAGATGAGGAGGATGGCAAAGAGGTCGACCGTGATCACGACGACGACGAAGACTTTGCACCTGTCGTTGAGCACGTGGATGACTCAGAGTCTGAAGTGGAAAACTCCGACGAGGAAGAGGATTTCGTGGATGCGCAGGAGAATCTTGAGGGTAAAGAGGAGTAGACTAGTTTTCCGTAAGGTCTTGGGCTAGCCAACGGATGCAGACAATATATCAAATGACTACTCCATATATTTCTGCCTCTGGTCGACGTGGTGCTGCTCATCAACTCGTGCAAGGCGGGTCTCTGCGCCACGCTTGCCCACACGCCGCGGGACGAGCACACCCTTCATCTACAACGACCCTGACTCGTAGCTCCACTCTTCTGGCTGGTAATAGCGAGCTGGGTGCATATGGTGACGATTGAAGACTTGAGGCGCTAGTCCACATGGCCCAGATGTTCCTCTTCTATCTGAGCTCAGAGCCCGCAGATCAATCTCGAACAATTAAGCCTGTCAGCACCATTATACAGATTCGTCCGGTCAAGCTTCGGTAGGACTTCCAAATGGCTAAGGCTGCAATGCTTATCCTTCCCTACTAGCGCGACATGGACATCAAAGCCCACATCACGGTCGTATTCATCCGGCATACTGCGAAAATATCCCACTTCACGACAGCGACATCTCATTTGCCAATAGTCCATCTCTAGTCGCAGTACCCGCCCTTTTGCTGTGCGACACCGAGTGCGAGACAAGATGTGCGACTTGAAACACTGCTAGCCTTATCGTCGCACAAGATTCAAGTGCGCGGAGCTGAGTGGTCGAAAGCTATCTTGCAGATCCGCTGCCAGCTGAATCCTGGCTTGAACTCGGCTGATATATGCCTCCCCAGATGATGATAGGTGGCGCGATATGCAGAGCCCTCCCTGTTGTTTTCGAGTTGCATGCAACTTTCAACACCAACCCATTGGAGCGGGGTACTGGCAAGTCGCAAGGGCGGCGAGGCTGTAACTCATAAAACGAAATCAGCCCACATCTCGTTCTTCTTCCTTCGGTGATCTGGTGTTTCATCTAGAATTCTGACTTTAGCATCACGACCGTCCACAACCTTTTAGCTGCGCTTCTCGATCGCACGGGCAGCTTACCATTCCACACCTACAGTCAGCATGAACACATCAGATCAGCAAGAAAAAGATAACGTTGTCTCCGATGTTTCTTCTGATGATGATGCGCGAGAGCTTGCCAATCTGGGGAAGAAGCCAGTCTTGCGCGTACGTATCATCCCTCCGCTCCCTAACTGGTCGTCCACTAATTAACACCTACAGCGGAACTTCTCACTTATAGCCATCCTTGGACTTTCCTGCACATTGATGGTCACTTGGGAGGGCTTGCTCAGTGTCTTCGTCTTCGGACTCCAGAATGGAGGACCGGCAGGCCTCATTTATGGGTTTCTATTTGTGTGGGTTGGTTATGGCTGCGTTGTTGCCACGATGGGTGAGCTGGTCAGCATGTGGCCGACAGCCGGGTAAGTCATCTAGTCTCGAGTGCTACTCGTTGAAGTAACAACCCGTTGATCTTGACAGCGGACAATACCACTGGTACACATGCTTGCTCCTGATCGATGGAAGAGTACATTAAGCTATATCACCGGTTGGTAAGTTTGCCCTCGGAACGTCAAAGCAGGACTTGAACGTTATCATAGGCAAAGTGTCATTGCGTGGCAGGCGATCTCGGCTTCCGACGGAGTCCTCATGGCGACCGCAATCCAAGGTCTTGTTATCAACTCTCAACCAAGCTATGAGTCCATGAGATGGCATGGTACACTTATGGCCATGGCTGTGGTTGTGATCTGTCTCATCTTCAACAGCCTTTGGTCTAGGGGACTGCCACACGTAGAGACGGCGACCTTTGGTCTCCACGTAGTACTCTTTGTCATTGTATTGGTGATCATCACGGTCATGTCGCCGGAGAAGAGCTCGCATCGTGAGGTCTGGACCTTGTTCTTGAAAGACGGCGGTTACGAGAGTAAAGGCCTGAGTTTCTTCGTGGGTCTCATTACGCCCGTCTTCGCTTTTACCGGTGTCGACGGAGCTGTACATATGAGCGAGGAGGTCCGAAACTCAAGTCGAGTAGTTCCATGGGCCATGCTGGGTAAGTGATGGCATCTTCGATTCTAAATGGAACTGATAAATGGCTTAAGGCTCACTCTTCATCAACGGAGTGACTGGACTCGCTATGCTTATTGCAATTCTGTACTGCATCGGCGACATTGGAGAAGCCCTTTCTACACCCACAGGATTTCCATTCATCGAGATCTTCACTTACGCCACTCGATCAGTCAGCGGTGGTACCGCAGTCTCTGCACTCATAATCACTATGTTCGGGGCCTGTGCCATCTCAACACTCGCTTCTGCCTCGCGACAGCTTTGGGCATTTTCGCGCGACAACGCAGTTCCCAATGCGCGCATGGTAGCTTATGTTCATCCCAGGATGAAGGTCCCGGTTGTCAGCATTGGTATCACCTGTCTCATCTCGGCCCTTCTCAGCATCATCAACGTTGGCAGTACGACTGTTTTCAACGCAGTTGTCAGTTTGACCGTATCAGGCTTTTTTGGCAGCTATATCCTTCCTTTCTCCCTCCTACTGCACAAGCGCATCACAAATCCAGAGCAGCTTCCCAAAGCGCCATACAGCCTAGGCAAGTGGGGCTTACTCGTCAACGCGTGGGCAATTGCCTGGAGCTTTCTTGTTTTGTTCTTCAGCTTTTGGCCGCAGAACATCCCTGTAACTCCAGTAAATATGAACTGGAGTCCGCTGCTGTGGGGAGCTGTGAATATCTTCGCGCTTGTGTTCTGGGTAGTACATGGGAGGAAGTTCTACAAGGGGCCGATTGTGGAGACGCATCTCGAGAGGACTGAGATAGGAACTGTCATTGTGAAGGATGTTTAGGCGTAGTACGGGAGATATGTGTCGACATCCACTCCTTCTTATGCATGGCTAAAGACAATCGCGGGATCATTCCCAGCTTTAGTAATTTCAACGCCTCCGAAGTGACTTTCGTTTGTCCTCACCAACAGTTATCTTTTTGAAGATCAAGTCCGGTAGTAGCATGGAGTATGTGTTGCTTCAGTGCCGTAGGGAACAGCGATATGGCCGTCAGTACGCAGAAAGTCTCTCCGAAGATAGGCTTCAGCTCTCATATCTGTTGATTGAAGCCCGCTTGAAACAGCGCTTTGTTTTTTGATAGCTATCGCAACATGTGCGAGTTTGCAGCTAACAGTCAGGCGGTCACGTCAGCGCCTCATAGCAGCTGCAACAGTAGATCAAGCAGATAGAGAAGAGAGCGGCCGACACCAAGGACGGTGAGGTCCGAGAGTCCAGCCGCGGGGACGCATCGTTTGCTGGCTGACTGTACCGAGTTCTGCGATCCATCTTCAAAGGCAATTTGGGGAACCAAGGCATGTTGGTCGACCAGACTTCTGGTGCGACAACAAGCATCTCTACGGGGACGGTAGCCAGTAGCAACGCTGGGACCGACCTGGGAAATATACTAGCTAATGGCGGCAGACGTACAATTTCAAGGGCCAGCTCGACGCCGAATTCACGAGGAAGTCTCCGTAGGTCGAGTGGCAAGCTCCGCCCCAGAATTGAGCTACGGCTCTGTGTACCATAGAGAACAACAAATCAATTTACAACAACTAAGCGGCTGTCTATAAAGCGCTGTTATCCGCGCATGTAAAAGCACCATTTACCTGCTGATTTGGATCTGCAAAGATCCCCAACAAAGTCTCGATACTAGCGTACATCCCCGGAATCATGAGGAAGAAAACAAGCAGCAAGATGAAAACGTTAAGCCCCGCAACTGCCAGCTTCTTCCTGCTGCTGCGCCACTTGCCGTGCCAGTTGAGGTGGAACCAGAAGAACACCGTGACACCCCACGTGAACCACGAGAGTAGCAGCGATGATGAGATGTTGAGCAGCGAGTTGAAGACTGGGATAGCGTTGGCTAGGATCCAGACCACAATCCAGAACAGGCTGACGCTGAAGATCCAGATACCCCAGTCCATCTTCTTGCTGACGGGTGGTAGAGCAATGGATGAGCGAGGGCCGCGGCTAGAGTCTGAGGCGATGATAGTGCGTCGCTCGGGAGAGTCTTTGCGGTGGAGGAAGGTGTTGATGTGGCGCAGGAAGACGACATGTAGATAACGCGCGGAGGTCATGCCGAAGATGAGTCCTGTGCCCAGAAGTCCGATGAAGGAAACGGCGAAAGCGACCTTGGCCATTGTTGGCTGTAGTGATCCAATAGCAGGGGATGCGACTTGCTCGCCAGAGAGAGCGTAGACAGTGGAAGCAACGATGACGTAGATAGTGGTCGTGATGCACTTCTCGATGGTGACGGCGCGAGGAAAGTCGCGGGAAGGGTTCTCCATCTCGGCAAGTACAGTAGGGAAAGCCTGGTTGCCAGCAAATGCGAACGCAATGTTGAGGAAGGCCGAGACAGCTTGGACAAAGTTCGGACTACCGATAGCCTTCAGGTTAAGAGGAGCGTTGATATCGCGCGGGCCCTGAACACCGAGCGTGATCATGACGAGCAACACCGTGATGATGATACTGGCTGTGCACGGCCAGGACGCCCAAGACACAAAGCGCATCGAGCGCGGGACGCAAAGTGCCCACATTGCGACGGCTGAGACAACAGTGAACGCAACTGTGCAGGTCGCGTGCTCCGAGACGGCGTTGAGACCAATAGTGAGGGTGACAAGTGCCGAGGCAGAGATCAGAGCCATGTTGATGAGGAAGCCCACAGCGAAGATCACCTCGACCCAAGGACCACCGAGGACGCGACCGTAGTCGACGATATTGAGCATATACGGGTACTTGCGCCAGTACTGAATGAGGTTGTAGGCGGTGTACAACGAAAGAGCGCCGAGGACAATGATGCAAAGGACCCCTGGGAAGAAACCCAGGACATTCAGAGCCGAAGGTAACGAAAGCATACCGATGCCTACTTCGTTTGTGACAAAGATGATCACAGCTTGTGTGGTTGTAAGTTTCCGCGCTGGAGCATCACCAGATGGGCGGGAGTTCTGAACGTCAGAAACATCGCCAAGTTGTGCTTCGCTATCGGAGAATGAATCGCACTTTTCGTCCTTGATGCGTAGAGGGTCTTCGGGTTCGTGTGTTGCGTCTGCTGCAAAGGGGATCATTGGTCGATCGGCCGAGACGGGTTTGCTGCTGGGCTTATCGCTTGGTGCTACCGGTTTTGCGCTGGCATCTTGGGGGTGTAGCTTGGGATTGTTGCTGAGGGAAGCTTCGGTGTCACCATTTTTGTCCATGCTGCACGCGTCAGTGGCTCACGCCTATATTTTGTTGATATGACAGCGTTGTGTTTGGTGATGTTGTGGTGGAGATGATCAAGGTTTTGGAGATAACCCTTCAGCGCTGAGAAGGAGACACGCTTAAGAAGGGCACACGAGCGATTAAAAGAAATTGCTGCGGAGCCGCAAGTATCTGTGAAGGTGGAGTATAGAGGCAAGTGTACAATTACGTAGGGTTACGCTGCTTGAAACCCAGTCTCTGTAGCGCAGATGCGCATCCGTAGAGACGCACCCGGTAGGCCGGTCTCGAGGCGCCAAGCGTAACTTGCGAAGGGTCTCAAAGCTCAGTCCCGGGTGCATGAGGCCATGGCAAACTTTCCCACAGGAATGTGGACCTTGTCGAGGCTTCGTGTACCTTAACTGTGGTGTCACTGCTCCCAACTCAGTAATGTGCAAAAAGGATGGACGAAGGGTTGCGATCCAGTCTGTCACTTCAGACGCAGGCATGCTCCACCTCCACACGTTGTCGCTGCGTGTGTCTCTCGTGGACGTGGAGGTAAAGGGTCTGATATGACGTCGATGGTGTTCGGGAGTGGCCGTGCTAGCGAGAGCCGCACCAGGTCGTGCGCAGGCCGAGCCATACAGGGCGCTTCATGTTACGTCCGGCGGCACTCGGCACATCCTCTCTTTCGCGAAGTCTTGGTATCAGGAACTCTGTCGACGTGTTCGTGCTGATCTGACCAGATTATCAGGGACTTGCAAACAGCTGGGCCCCCAGGTGCTCTGTTCCTCAAAAATTACCTCATTAAATTGCTGCGGAATGCGAAAGTGAAGCGTACGATTTGTGTTAGGCGGCCTGGAGATGGAAGAGGGGACGTGCGACGAAGGTGGAACTCTTTGGTAATGGATTGAGAACGGCCGATCCGAAGTAGGTACGTGCTCTTCGACCGCCTGGTGAGGCATAGGAATGCTGCTGGGAAGGGCACGTTGAGAAGGAGTTCTGGGCAGAAGCCGATGTCACACCGTAGCTGTCCGTCTTGGCTCCTTGAAAATTATTTGTCAATAGTGCAGCTGTACGGCAATGGAAACACCCACCTATACACGAAGTGGGAGCCAGACCAGATGCGGTATGCTTCTCGATCCCTGCCAACTTGGGATGGAGAAGCGGCGCAGTGGATCAGATCATGGTCTCGAAGGGGAGACCTAGTGACAGGTACAAGCCCTGTTCCTGCATGACTTCAGATCGCGAGCATAAGAAGGTTCAGATCAGCTTCCTGGAATAACTGCAGCAGGACGGGGTAGTTCTCGGAGGCAGCAGCTGCGCACAACATGAATGAGATTACCTCACATTGTAATGGCTTGGAAGTTGGTCGTCCAGCATCGTTATCAGTAGTCCGTGATATGCTGCTGCTGCTAGGTGCATGGAGCCCTGAGGTAGACTGGCTCCGTGGGATCGTTCGTCGCATTCGTAGCATCCATATATGCATGTCGACCTGCTTGTATACGCTCATGGTATCGGAAAGTCTTCCCTTATGGGAAGGAAGGCTTCGTCGAAGCGGGCCCGGGTTTTGAATCTATAGAACGTTCGAGCGTTTTGCTCCAAGAAACCCAAGAAAACGAGCTCTGGAGATAGCTCTTCAAGCTGGGTTCACGAAATGGTGCCTCGAGGTTTGTGAGGGTACATGACGGCTGTCCCAGCTGTCCAGATTTCCTGTGTCGTACAGTCGGTAGGATCAATTCCTTTGAGGTTGCTTTGGTATTATGGATATTGCCGCTCTGGATGTAAAACCATGGTCACTCTGAGGTGTCTGGAATTGTCGCTCGGGGGCAGGACTCAGTGATGCAGTTGTCAACCTGCGCGTTGTAGAATGTCACTCGAGACCGTTGAAAGAGCAGCATGAGCCTCAGGGACAACGCCATGTGTTCGTTTTTCCGAACTCGACAGTCGACATAACAGTAGTGTGGTCGGGAGACCGCCAACCTTCAAGCGGGTAGTTGATAATATATCGAGTCAGACCATCAGACGTCGAAGACGGCAAGGAGTTACATGACGCGCGGCTTCTCCAAGCTCAAGGTATGAACTCCTGCTCCGTCTCGTACCTCCAACCGCGCCAGATGGTAAACTCAAGACGACATTGAAGACATTGTCAGTCTGTGCAACAACGAGCAGCCTGATTAGAGGTTTCAACAGCACTGGCGAAGCGTTTTGACGTGTGGCAGTGAAGATCGAAGGTGACACGGCAAGTGGCTGACGTGGCTGACTCCCGCCAGCCTCCACGCTAGTCGCCGTTTAACCGAATACGTGGCTTGGCCTACGACAATCGTCACCAAAGCGCGACCACTTAGGAAAGACAATCATGCAGCAAACACTCTTGGCGGGAAGTACCGTGTCCGCAGTCCCGGCGATGTGAAACTCCACCTCGAAACGCTGCCTCGCCTTGAGTGCAGAGTGTCCCCACACCAAACCAGAGTAGGCCGGTACCACTCTGACAACCCACATCCCTTTCGCGCTGCCCCTTCGCTTTCGTGCTCGGATTTGCTGCATTGCATAGCGTTTGACTTTCTGATATCGCCCGTCCTGCATTTACAGGTGTACTTCTTTTGGAGTCCTCCACTCCAGTCTCTACAAAGATCACTACGTCCATAATCGATCCACACAGAGGAACGCAATGATCACCCGGACTCTCGTCCTCGCCGGGCTCTACGCCTCGACAGCACTTGCGGTCTGCACCAAGCTTGAGGACTGCCCCCAGTACGAGACGCTGAAGACGAACGACTGTCAACAATACCACCACTTCCTTCTCCGCGGCTCGACCTCACCATACCCCGGCCATGTGATCTCGACTGTAGCCAAGGTATGCGACCAGTTCAACACTGAGAGCACACCACATGCTTGCGGGTATGAGGACATTGAGTATGCAGCGATGAACGGCGGAGACCGGTGGTGCAAGAGCGCACACGAGGGTGCCCTGAACGGCGCAGCGCAAGTGCTCAACTACACAGAGCGCTGCCCTGACAGCCACCTTATCCTGATGGGCTTCAGCCAAGGCGGCAGCGTTGGCCTCGATATCATTGGTGGCGGAGGTGGTGAGCTCTGGGGCTGCATGCAGGAGAGCAACCCAGCAATGGACATTTCGACCGCACCTGGATCAAAGAGTAGGCAAAGTCGTCGGTTTGTGACTTTTCTTAACTAACATTACACAGTCGCAGCAGCCCTCATGTACGGTCCCACACGCCGCTCAGCGAACCAGACATGGACGGTCGGCGGCGGTGAGATCAGCGACGGCAGTGCTCCTCGAACTGCCGAACAGAATGCAGGCCTGAAGCCCTACGCCGACGCTGGCATCCTGCGCGAGTACTGCCAGCCCCGTGATCCTATTTGCGCGCCGCACACCGAGAACACCCAAATGTCATTCCATCTGGACTACTTCGACAAATACAGCGACGAGGCCTCAGCTTGGGTAGCAGATCTTGCGAAGAAGGCCGCCAACAAGAACACAAGCAACGATGAGAACCATGGCGATGGCGATCAGCCAAGTGCCGGTGGCAGGCTGAAGGCTGGAATCAAGCACCCAATTGGCAACTTCGTCGTTGGCTTTGCTGTGGTTGTTGCGCTATTGTGAGTGCTTTTCAACTTTCAGGAGGGGCAGGCAGGTGTCTGGTCGTCCTTCAGAATAACCCATATCGACACGACTACATCTACAAACTAGAAGCTCATTCATCTCAGCTTCCTTGTCCGCCGTATTATGGTGTCGAGAGCCTCGTCGTCTCGCCTGTCCTCGTATCAACCTGTCAACACCGCTGAGACGGTTTGAGCCGCACGGCTACGCCCGATACACAAGGCGAGCTGCGCCACGGGCAACTAAGACCCGCCACTCTTGGGAGCAGCTTGGCATGATTGCCGGTAACCGAGGTGTGGCCCCCAGCGCCTGGAAGATGGACTTGCCTCACATAGGTATCGGCACGGCACAGCATCGGAAAGCATAGCGACAACAGCAGATATTAGCGACTGCTGGCGCTGACATTGCTATTGCAGCCATATATGCAAAGATACCATTCTACAATTCCTATTACAGCATATAGACTTTAGCAGTCGACGGGATCGACTGGCAGATGCCGCTACATTCTAAGCACATTCTTTTTGCTCGATACATGCATCAATTGGCTACACATATATGCCACAGAGTTACAGTGCCACAATACAGACTTCTTTTAATCAAGCTGTACTCATCCGTTGTATCTATCCATCCCAGCTGCCAACGCCCCGTATGTTCGACTTTGTCAACCATCTACTTGGTATGTCTAATGGGGAAATGCCCCCTCATACCGCTGATCTACGTGTGAGAGTTTCGGAATGCTGTAATACCGGATGATGCCACACTCAACTTGATCTAAGTCGCTGCATTCAACCGAGAGTCTGTCAACATCTACTTCTTTATAATCACGCTACCTGATCGCATCGCCGAACTCGTCACGGGAGCACAGAGAGAGTGCGGGAACTGCTGCAGGACCAGGGTCAGGGAGATTGAGATGATAACATTTTGTGAGGCCCGTCTAGGATGATGGTGAAAGAGCTAGCGGTTCAATAGTGGGCGGTATTACCCTCTACTGATGTTGATCATCTGTCACTTTGGTTTGCTCGAACGGAATGTCCCAGGCCTAATTGCAAGGGCACGTGGAGAGTACGCATTCGCGGAGTAAGTAATGCTACGTGATGGCAACATTTAGCAACCCGGCTCTCACGTCATACCAACTTTCACTTCGAGGCTCCGAAAGCAACGACGCTAATCGCCCCTTGCGCCTAGAAATAAAACACAGAGCGACAATTGAGCAACCGTACACAGTCGTTCAGCAGTACATCCACCATGATCCTGCACAACCAGGAGATTGGACCACAACTATGCCCCTTTGTCAGGAAGGGGACTTTCGAATTCCTCCACCTTCCAGCTGGTACGTATCATTGAATAGTAAACCTTGAACCGCCCTGTTCATTCTCTTACAGAAATACGCAACGCCATCTACAAAGTCATCTGCGACCGTCCTCGGCCAAGGCTGACCTACCAGCACCGTTACCTTCTTAACAGAACATTGCTGAAGTTTCTTCAACTTGCTCATGTCAACAAACAGCTCCGTCGAGAGTTTCTGCCGCTCTACCAGAGTGTCGTGTTGGGATACCCAAGCGTCGATGAAGTATCACTTGGCAGACTGTGCACCATACGGTTTCGCGACGCCTCCTACTTCCTTCGAGACTTCATATACTCCTCGAAAGCTCAGGTTGTTCTCCCTAAACTATTCCTCGACGTGAGCTGCTGGTACGACATCAATGGAACATCACCTGACATCCTCCCCTTGATCTACTTCTATGTGTCAAACCCGGGCATCGAAGCAGTCTACTGTTACCACCAGGGGCATGATGGCAGTGTGCGCATCCTGGATCATCTGATTCATGATCTCATCGCGGTAACAGACACGGCTGCACGAATGAGGTGGGCTGCGTACATGGATGAGCATGTCGATAAGATAAACCTTACGTATGGAGAGGTACTACACGTTGAGGTAGTTGTGAAACAAGCTGCTGCGAAGCCTTGGATGGGCAGAGATCGGGGCAAGGTCCCGCGAAATTCTTGGCTAGAGGAGACAGGTTTTCCAGTGTCTGTTCCCCGTGGTCCCTTATTTCCTGCTCTTGAATGGACCGTGGGAGTTGTGGGATTATCAAGGTGATGCTGGTCATTGTTGCAGGAACACTTACGATCGCTGAGACTGGACCTCGTTGCGTACCTGAAAATTTATTTGCTAAAATGGTGACGGTCCTATTTCATGCATGGCGTCACTTTTGCTTGACAGAGCGCGAAGTGGGAAACCAACGTCGAAGGCGCAAGATCAGTATTGAGAGGCGTACGATGAAGATAATCAATCATCCTAATTCACTCTAGTATCTTAACGAAATAACTACTGCAATTGCTTGCGACTCATCGTGCATAGGCCTGCGAGCGCAGTCTTCGCGTGCCTGTCAACTACATCAATAACAAAGTGACCTATCTGCGATATGAAAGTATGGGGACACACCACCATGGGTGATACGTTTTGATTGCTGTATCTGCTAGCTGGTACCCAAATGAACAATCCCTACATCCGGGAGCAGATTACTGGCAATGACCTCAGGAGTACGCAGTATAATATACAAGACCATCCGCGACGATCCTCCATTCAAGCCATTATGGGCCCTGCGACCAAGGGATCACGCGCCCTCCTACAACTTGCACACGTCAACGAGCAGCTTCGCCGGGAGTTCTTGCGTATATGTTTTGAAGGTAACCGTGATTATCAAAGTCAATAGTGACTGTCCATTCATTACACCGGCAGCACGTTTTCTGATTTGTTTTGACTTTAACATTGCTGCTTCGTTTACTTTCCTATAATTTGCGTGTATATGTCTAGCTTCGCGCAACTCCTAACATTCCTCCAGCCTGACGAAAGTAACGAAACCGCCGGTCTTCGTTCCTAATACTACGATGCCAGCGACACGAGCTTCCAAAGCAAGGCAGCAAAGATCAAGTGCCAGACCTTCGAGTTCCTTGATCTCCCACCTGGTATGTGCCACTCACTGTAGTAAGACAGGTAAAGCTGACGTCGAACCTGAACAGAGCTCCGCAGTCATATCAACTACACGAGACACGCCACAACATCTGCCGTCTTCACGGGTCGCGCCACCAGCGCCACCTCCAGTCACACTGTTCCAGCCTGAACTCAAGGCATTCCTACAGCCACGCACGTGACCGGCTTATTCGACGCGAATTGCTGTTTGTGGACTAAGCCTAGGCGATGAGGAGGTTGCTGCTTCCTGTAAGGCGATGAATGACAGGCTTCAAGGCGGGTCTGATTGAACATATGCTCACTGGATCCTGGCGTTCCGTCGAAGAGGGATCGCGCACAAGATCTGATGGATACTGGTCTGGGCTTGGCGCTCGACGAGTTTGTTGCAAGGTCGCGATGAAGGGAGCGGCACGGCTGCCTCTAACGTGTGGTAGAGACGTTCTGCGTACAGGCAAGCGCTAGTGGGAGGAACTCCCGGAGGACGGCTCATAGGACCTGAGATGCCAGAAACTTATGGCCATAAAAGCAAGAAGGAAGAAGACCTCAGCCTTGTTAGGCGTGAGCAAGGTCGCGACAATTGAAGAATGCATGACAGACAACGACAGCAGAACGGATGAATTTCGTTGTTTTGTTTACAAGCAATAAGAAGAAAATGAGGGGCATATATCTACCTAAGGCATCCTGTGGTCGGTGTATATCATACTGCTGAGCTGAAGAAGGGCTGAGCAAGGACCTGCGGCCAATGACAAGTCCTGGAGGCGTTCTTTAGCTGTCGCGCTGTCCGAAGGATTCAATAGCAGCGCATCCAGTTCGTCAGCTTCGAGAAGTCGCGGCGAGACGTTGAGGGCGTGAGCTGTCGCTCACAGCGTCAGCTGACTCAACTGGCTAGCGCACATGGAATGCGCCTATGAGGCGTTTGTGTGGCGCCTCTGGATCGCTGCTGATGCACAGCTGCAGACACGGCGTTTTCAGTTGGACTAAAGCTCCCTTGTCACGGACAGACAAAGAACAGCTGTGTCTTCAGCGACGCCAGAGAAGTCAGTCGAGAGGTATCACCAAACGCCAAAGGCAGGCGAAGCGTGAAGGACGAGGTGGGGCTGGGAGGCGCTTGCCTCTTTCCGGCCTCCGAAGGTCCTTTTGCGCAACGTCATTTTACGGTTTGCACTCCCAAGCCGTCAACGTTTCACCGAAATTAACGATCAGATTATCACAATCGTAACCTCGGAGGCACTTGCACTCTTGAGACCCCCACAGTGGTCATCGTCGTGATCTCAGAATGCTATCCGCGCCGGTACCCGCTGGCCAGACTCACCGTTCACTCCCAAGGTGCTGACGACCCTAGGCGGTTTCGTCTGCTACATGGCTTGCAACCCACCTTGAAGGCATTGAGATCTGCATAAGATACCTGCCGGTCGATCCCGAATCCATTGATTACCCCACATTTCAGCCTTCATCTCTTAGCTGCTCATGACCTCACCCGTTGTTATCGCAGGGCTCGCTCTCATGCGTTCGACAGCACGAAGAAACAAACAAAGCGTTTCAAACATGCCTGAGGCTCCCATACAAGGTGAAGCGGCCGAGGCTACTGCCTCACTGAAACTCCATCCTCAAGTCGATAGCACAGCCCATGGTATTCTTCATTATGGTCCCCGGGAGCCACGGAAGTCTGGTAAAATTAAAACAAATACGACTTTCCGATTCCAGTCTCGCTGAGGTTGCCGTTGTACCTGGACCCAACGTATCCAGCCTTAGTCGCAATTAGACACTGGGACATGCTGGTTGAGAGCCTTGATGAAAGGATCTTAGCTTCTCGGTACCTTGCGGGGTGTACGTATATGTTGTGTGACGTCGCGAGCTCACATTTTGCACGTAGATCTATACTGTGTATGCCCTGACGGTCTGCCGTAGCTGATCTACTCACAGGTTCCTTACCCCACAAGTTACAGCACCCAGCTCCACCAGTGTATCCTCTGCTGGCAAGCTTGCATCCTCGTTCGCAGACAACAAACACTGATTGAACACCATCAGCAACGGCTTCACAATGTACCGCGGCCTCTTCCTTAGCACACTATGCGCGGCAGCCCTCGCAGCGCCACTCACACAAATCATTGAGAACCGTGCTTATGTCACACCGACATGGCAACCGGCACAAGGTTCGAAGTCGTCGTGCGACAAGTCATCTGACAAGATCATCGGCTTCTACGTTGGTCCGCAAATGGAAGATGTGCTCACCAACGCCTGCGCTGCCATGATGCCCGCATGCGCGTATCCAAATCGTCTTCCCAACGATACAGTATGCGCACAGGTGATTGATTGGCGGCTCGATGGGCCGAAGAACAGCACACAGTCTGCGAACGTGGAGACAGCTGAGGGCAATAAGATCAGTGGGTGGGACGTCAAGTGTAGGTTGCATCCAATGTTTCCAGTCTCCAGACAGATGCTGACAGCAACAGTCTCGGTCACTCCTGCAGCGCAGCCAGAGACTTCAGCAGGTGTCTTTTGGACAGCGCAAGATTGCTACGGGTACTTCGCGTATATGTTAGAGAAGTGGGAGCCTCAAGGCTGTCACACTCAGCAAGGCTTTGGCATTGGGAATATCACGGTTGGTGGGGATAGTTCACTGGCAGGTACGGTGTTCAAGGTCGATATTGTTGCTGAAGCGTAGTTGATAGATGCGGCCCGAGGCTGCTTTTGTCATGCGCTTCTTTGGTGGATACCTCATCTGCTTGCGCTTTCGTATGTATGTGCAGGCACTTACAAGCTTTACTTTCTTGATATGAGTATATACTTCACGTTTGTTCCACATTTTGATATCAACTCTACAAATGCTTTCGTGAAGATCTGTCCACATCTGTAGAGGCACTCTGAGTCGTCAAGATACTGAAGGAAGTTTCACCGTTATGGCCTTTCACCACAGACTTTAGTCGGCAAAAGTGAAAGGCTGTTCGAGATGCTTCTGTGCTCTAAAGACTGTTCCTCACACGGTTCGCAGTAACCTTCGCAAATTAACCAAGTCCTTGAATATCAACCATGTCGTTTACCAGCCTGTATTCGATATTCGATGAACCGCTACCACAGTGCTCTATCGAGCCATCGAGCTCTGCGAAGCGACAAACGAAGGAGTCTTCAGCCAAAGTCAAAGAGGAAGATCCTCCTCAGACTCTCATCGCATCAGACGTGGCCCAGTACTACAACAAAGGTCGAGAGTACCTGGAAAAGCACCGAAACGTCCTCTCAAGTATGTATGCGCCAACGCCAGAATCAAATCGCGTTCTGAGAAACGAGAGCGATGTAGTCTGTCATGGTCATCTTGCTCTAGTGAGTATTCTGACACCAGTATTCGAACAGAACAATCTCTTCTGCGGCAAGGTCCATGTGCATGCTGAAGTTGGTACATCCGGTCTGTGGTCAGATCTCAGCATTCAGTACGAGGCAAAGGGGAAGAAGAAGTACATCGTCATGGAATTCCTCAAGGAGTCTGAGCTCAGAAATCTCTTGTATCAAGAGCACGAGCTCAAGCCCGGTACCTTACACCCAAAGATGCCGATTTACGAAAAGGAACTTGATCACCACGACGACGTCAGCATCGTCATGCAGATTAAGCAGATCAAAGCCTATGCTGCGGGCTCAACGTGTAGATACATTGCACTCTGCGACTATCTCAGCCTCTTTTTGTTCAAGTTCAGCGAAGACTTGGAAGTCGCCTGGGTTACGGTAGTCCAGCCCAAGGACTTTCGTAAGGCTTTCCTCAGCTTCTGTCTCAAGGCAATCGAAGACAGCTGAAGACTGGGAATGTTTCTGGAACTGAAGATGGTTCGTTGGAGTCAGTCAGTAGCGCAAGATAGGCGTGTACTCATGAGGTTTCTTGGTAATATCAGAGAAAATATCGTTCGGAATTGTTTAGACCAGTCTCGTGGCTCATGCAGTTGTTATGCATGATCCAGAAATGTCGGTGAATCAAAGCCTGATCAAGCTTTGAGAGTGCTCATCGCCTTGACTTGAATCATGACAACATACCCACGACAGTGGCGCTGTCAATAGTCTCCACAACCGTATAGCTCCAGCCAAACTCAGAGAGTATATGTATTAGTTTGTACGAAAACGACCATATTCAAGGTGTAGATAAAGAACTCTCATTTGCCCAAGAAATCAAACCACTTTCATAAGAGACCACTACTCAATAGCAACTCATTTGCGGGTATACCGGACGTCCGAAGGCATCATTTATGTTCCGCTCAACTTTCATGTACTTCTTTTCCTTGCCGCCGTCACCCCACATCTGCCACATCCACTCCATTGCCTCTTCTTTGGGGGCAAGCCATCCATATTCGCAGTAAGCTTCCCTGCCGGCCCAAAAGAACAAAAGGCTCCGCAACTGGCACTCTGCTTCTGACCACCGGTCTACTCGACCTGCCAGCTTATACAGATACGAGCGCCCGTAGTCGATGATACAGACGCGGAGGTCCGGATCGGCAAGAGAGAAGTTCTGCTGCTCCGATTCGTCCTTCTGCTTACATCGAGTTGGTAATGAGAGCATGATATTGCGGGGTTCGAAGTCGTTGTGTGCAAGACCAGCCAGCTTGAGATCTGTTCTCGCTTCGATGACCTTGTACATGACGTTCTCCCTCTCCTCGTGTGTGAGATCTCCGGGATCGATGTCCATCATCATTTTACCGTCTACGTGTTCCATAAGGATCAGACGCACTTCTCGCAGACGTTCCTGACCATCAACGCTGGTGCAGATGTCTGTAGTCCATGACCCGTGGTAGACTGGCATAAGAGTACCTCGAAGGTCCGTGTTGAGAAGTAATGAGTATGCATGCGCTTGGATAGTGTAGTCTTGATCCGCCGCAGTCGTTACATTAATCTTTTCGTCTGGCAAATCTTCGTCGAAGAATGCATAGTGGAGTGGGTCGTAGAGCTTCGCGACAAGCCCTTGTTCCGTCAATAGGACTTGTGCGCCGCAGCGACCTCCGGTGCGGATTGATTTTGTGAACTTGATGTCGCGCACGTCGGTCTCGTCCGTGTCACCTGGGCGCGGTGGGTGTAACAAACACCAGTCGAGCTGGGAAACATCTTCAGGGACGTCCTGCACAAACACGTCTGAGTCGCGGTATTTCCTCCCGACTGGGCGGGGCGGGGTATGGCGTTTGAGAGTAAGAGTTCGGCCTGGTTGGTACGGACTGCACTCTTGTTGTAAAGACGATGGAGCTGAGGAGACCTCAGACAAGCTGCTGGAGCGGCTAGACGAGGAGCTTGGCATTACGCGTTTGAGTTGACGGGTTGAGTGGATGTGGTTGTGGCGGGATGGCGAATGTTGGAAGAAACGCTAGTAAATTTACACTTCAGTGACCAGGTAACAAAGTGAAACGCTGTGAAAGGGCGACTGCGCTTAACCTAATCGGGGGTCCTTCGGTATCAACAATGTCGCAGCATGTAGGAGAGGATGAAAGCAAAGATTGTATTTTGCATGCTCAACATCCATGCAGACAGCTTTACATAGATACTCGACTATGCGAAAGACTACGTTAAGTGCGGGTCAGCAGGCATGTGTCCGCACGAGCTGATTGCACAAGCTGTGGAAGGCAAGTTGAGCATAGGGTAGGTAGCCACTTGCACGTCGACCTGAGACATACAAAGCGAGAAAGGGTCTAAGAGAGTGACAGGCAACTACCAAACTCTGTGTGCAGATGGGTGAGTAGGTATGATGCACGAGTCGCACATGCTGCGGCGTAGAGAAGTCAGTGCCAAGCCGGAAGCTACGTCATCACACAACGTCGCCGATCGCGTACCTGATCGTCACGACTTCGTCGAAACGCTCAGAGAGGGTGCTCGCAGCGCCGCGCGATAGTGTTAGGAAATTTATTCGCCTACATTTCCGGTGGTCTCCGCTGCCACAATTGCTGCTCAGATCCCGCTGTTTGGCGGCTGCGCCTCTCCTTCCTGGAAGTCTCTGCTAAGATCTCGAGCAGGAAGTTGGCACTACATCCCATGGCGTTGTATTCACTCACGAAGATGTTGGATCTACAAGCGGAGTGGCTTACCGAGACGTGAAGTACGGATGACGTCGATGCTGGGTAAAGGTTCACCAGCCACTTTGCAACTCGCGCTTCGCTCCGCTTTAGGAAATTGGGGCATGTGTGGGGTAATAGTGTGCTCTGGGCAAACCCTGAACAGATCTTGGACGATTTACATAGATCCCTGACGTCGGCTACATATGTTCTCCTTAAGCCGCATTGTGTCTTCACGGCATCTCATCCCATAAACTCAGATCTAGCTTCACCAATACTACCATGCGCGTCCCGACTACCATCGCAGCCTTGACTTCGGTCGCATCAGGTATCTTGATGCCCCGTCAGTCCAATGACACTGCTCTTGCAACTCCGAATGTCGCAGCTGCGCAATATGACGGGTAAGGAAAACATCAGACTCCATATTTATGTCGATCTAACGTTTTCAAGCTCGTGTTTCTACCCCGTGCCAGACCCCAAATTCAACCTTGAAGCCTACCTTGGAACCTGGTATCAAGTAGCAGGTACTCCTTTTGGCCCAACGGCAGGAGCCAGCTGTGTAACTGCGAATTACCAGCTCAACGTACGCGAATCCTCACTATACTAGTCCAAAGGTATCCAAGAAGCTCTAACAAGGCTACAGGACAACGGTACTGTTCGCGTTCTCAACACAGCAAAAGTTGGCCCAAGATCCGTCGACATTGTTGGCACAGCGACTCCTGTAGATCCAGCCTACGGTGCTGGTGGAGCATTTGTCGTCAGCTTCCCGGGCACATCCGGTGCTGAATGCCCTGGGCCAAATTACATCGTCCAAGGTGAGACTCCTTAACCGCAGCATGCAAACATTGTGAGCTAACAATAAGGTCAGACTATGCCATCGATTGGGCCATTGTTCAGACTCAAAACTGGAGTACCCTGTACATCCTCAATAGGGAGCGTCAGCCTGCTCCAGCAAGCATTGATGTAAGTGCTCCCTATGCTTCGATTAGTGCGAGTTATGCTAATCGCGTATATAGGCTTGGGTCGACCGTGCCGTTGCTTTTGGCTCTAATGCATCAGCGATTTCGAAGTTCAATCAGACTGGTTGCGACACGTGAAGCCGCGTATAACCTCGGGTACAGTCACGAGATAGTAGAAATTAGATTCCGATCAGGGTATTGGACGATCCAAAGACACTGTTTCGGACATCTCAACCCGTACGCTTACTTCAATAAAAATCTAGTCAGGGTCCAAGTACTCAATTGTTTCCTCGTCACCACATGTCGCATGCTAGACCCACTACAACTTTAGATGAACTCATCATTTTATCAAGATCTAATTCTATCGGAAAATCTCTAAATGTATGAGCTCCCGGTAGGTAACGACAAAGTTCTGTAGATGTAAAAGATGATGCCCACCTGAATTGTCGAAGTCTCCGAAAAGCAAGAAGGAGATATCGAATTTGCCCATGCAAGGTTTTCTTCGGATGGCTTCTGCATGCATTCGACGAAGAGCTCGGTCACCAACATGTGTCAACGGCCATACCACAGCGAGGGCCAACGAAGATCAAAAGCTGACTAACGCATAAAGCATTTGTTTCCGCAGGTCCAATTGGTGTAAAGCAAAGTAGAGAGGTCAACGAAGGATAAGACTGCTTTCGGATGACAATCAGATGTCGAGGAGACTTTCTAAAACTATAATGAGGTCGTTGACTTTGTCACTTATCTGAAAACCGGCCTTTCATCAGTCGTAACGCCCATCTTCTGCACCTGAGGCACTACTGAAGGTGTTGGTACTACTGGAAGTGCTGGTGGCAGTCCCCCTTGCTGCACTGGCTGCATAGAGTAGTAAGGCTGCGGAGCCCACTGCCGCGGTCCTTGAGCATACGGCGCTGGCGCATAAGGTCCCTGAGGCGCGCTCTGCTGGAGCTCATATGCACTGTCAAAGCCGGCGTATCGGCCCTTGCCACCACATAGCCACTTCCATCCACCTCGTTGCTGTATGATGACCCAGAGGTTGCCGAGAACGAGGAGCGCAAAGATGGCCATGGGTAGAAGCAGGAACCTTGTTGCTTTCTGCATATCATCAATATTGCGACTTCGAGAGCTCAGATTGCACTGTTGACTTACCGCTGTCCCGCACGCAGCACCTGCCCAGCCCTCGTTGGGATAGAAATGCTCAATCTGACATGACCATGTTTCCCGAGTATATTCCTGGTCCCGTTGCACATCCGCGTAGCTCTGTCAGCCTTCACTGTTTTGGACCGAAGTCGACCACCCAAAGATAGCAAGACTCAGCCCAAACAAGAAGACATTGCTAACCGAAGCTGTCCATGCCCAGGCCCTCTGAGACCCATATGTGCCCTCCACCTTCCTCAGCTCCCACACACCGAACGCGTCGACTGCGCAGACAAGGTACGCCGCCGCGCATACGCCTAGTATAGCCAACGAGGGTCCATTATTTATGTCCATGTTCACGAGGGTTCGCGCAGTCGAGGAAGGGTCGGTCGCATTGGGGCCATTTAGGTAGATCAGGTATTCGCCGCCTCGCCAGTCGCGGCCGGTCTGCTCGAGCAGGAGAGATTTGGATATACGCTCAAGGATAGTGACTATGACAGTTACTGGGAGGAGCAGCAGTAAGGTCGGCGCAAGCAGGAGAATGGTATGCATTGGGCCTGTGGGAGCGCCGCTGCGCCGTGTGAATAGCTTAGTAAGATCAATTTATCGTGCAAGAAACCTACACTCAATATGAGTGCGACATGGTGGCAATGTCATGCCGCTTTACAGGATCGCCCAGGTCCCAGGCGTTGAGTGCACCCTATTCTTAGTTTCATTGTGGACGAATGCGCGGGAGGCCTGAACGGCGCGCAAAATCGATACACTCGACAGGACTGCATTGCGCTTGGCGTGTATTGAACGAATGAGAACGAATGGACATGGTTGGGGCACATCAACCGCGAGGTCTAGGTTTACATCAGAATAACTCCTTCGAGATGGGAAGACGATCACAGCCCCATTGAGACGCGAAATAATAGGGCGCGTTGATGACGTAAGGGCCATGGCAAAGCGCTCCAGGACTTCATTCCGCAACTTCTCACGGCTCCATGGAGATGACTACAGACCCGTTCATCCTAGAAGTGTGTATGGGTCACATCTATACCCCAGATCTGTCTACTCATCGCCCTCCGAATTAAGCACTCACACACGAGGTTGTGCCATTCGTTCGAAGATAGTCCAGGCACCGTTGCGCCAGCGGAGATCGAGCACAAATCTTCACTCTCAACCAGGTTCCAGGACGCCGCGCTTAGCTTCCCATCACGTGTCTGGAACAGTGTCTTATCCAATACGCACGTGTCGAACTTGTCTATCGCGATGAGAGCACGCTCAACATCTCCGTCCGGGAGACTTGCCGGGTTTTTATTAAGTACAGGGCGTTCAAGACAGTCCCCACGCACAAGTGTGCAGCAGCTCTCGAAGACTTCACATAGGGTTTCTTAGGAAAATACTTCCAGGATCTCCGCTGCTTTCTAGGTCTCGTGGAACTCGTCTCGACCGACATAAACCGCAAGCTGCGGCCCGTCCACTGTTTCAGTCACATCTCTCCATGCCTTGTCGAATGCAGGCTCACGTTCGTTGTTCGGCCACATCCCCTTCTCATGGTGTTTCTTGCAGTGCAAGTAGCTCTTTTACAAAGGATCAGACAGCGAGACGATCTGATCGATCACATACAAAGTAATGTCCAGGGTTGTGTCCAACTGACGTGTTGCTGAGAAAATGCTAATCAAATCCACAGCTCGATTCTCTTTGGCTGGATCTACTCAATCACGATAGTCGTGGTCTCGAACTGGCCCAAAAGCTCCCCGCCCATCACACCATGAATGTAGCACTGCTCAATGAGTCTATATCGACCTTCGTTGCCTGACGTCAAAAGAAATGGCACGCTGCCGCCCATGACGATTGAACACAAGTCGCCGACCTCGGTCACCGTACTTGGACCGAGGCCAATCCGTCCGCCTCGTGTCAAGAACAGACACATCCTCAAGGTGCGAGCGTGCAACATTTCCGAGACCTCCACCGCTTCCGTAAGATCCTTGTTTGTAATCAGCTTCTCCGAGAAAAGATCTTTCTTATCGAGCAATGCCTGGGCGACCTTACGATATGCGTGTATGCGTTGTTGATGCTCGACGCTGGAGTTTAGAAGGCATCCTAAGTAATTTCTCAGCAAAGCGAGTGTGAGATCATCATGGCCAATTTCAAGTCGTAGCTCTTGGGTAGTCAATGCGACGGCTCGCCACAATCTATCCAAATACGGCTCGCACTTGTCTGCAGACTGCGTCCACCGCTGGGGAATAAGCAGAAAACTCGAGCTCTCTAGCTCTACAGACTTCCAAATTATCTTATCGAAAACGAACCCCTCGACTTCCAGGTATCGGCCTTCCGCGATCTCTGCAGAGAAAGACGATGAGGGACCTCCAGCGTGGGAAGTGTATCCCGCTGATCCTGAGATTCTCGAGGAACAGTGCCATTGCGGGACCCATGTGGGGTGCTGAGGGCCATGCAGACGATCCCTGGAATCTAGTGACACAGCGTTCAGGACCAGTGGCCCTTCAACTTGAGAAAGGACTAGAGCTGATGCAAGATCGTAGTTCACGCTTTCAATTGACGCAGTGTAGTTGACATTCACCAGGGGCTGCCCATGCTCGTTCTTGGCATACATACAACCGAGGAACGCATAGACGTGGTCCGCTCATCTGTTGCTCTCAAAATGCTGGTATAGTTCAGAAGGTCGACGAGGCTCGTTTGTCGAAATGTTTGTGCCATACTCTGAAGGGCAGGACGACTCTGTTGCCACGACAAATGCTCGAAGTGACAATATGTGTTCGCAAACAGGAGAGCTGGCTTCCTTAACGCTCCGAAATCGTATACATCTAGCGATGCTCCCAAACTCTGATGCATTACACGCCAGAGCGAGTTCGCGACTACGTCCGCAATGTCGATGTTTGCCAACCCCCAGAAAATACGGCAGCGCACTGCCAGGGAACATTCTTGTACGGTCCAAACGCGTTCGAACCAAGGTTGGGCCATAAGACTGTCAATTGGAGCCCAGTATTCATAGTCCACGCGTATCGGAAATGGCGGTCTCCAGAATGGGAGATTCCGAAAACCCCGTCCATTTTGTATGAACACTGGCTCAAAATAGTCGTTAATTGCCCTAATCCGTCGAAAACATTCTTCAGCAATATTATCATCATCAGGACCGAGCCACACCAGTACACAAGCAGCATTCTCGTAAACCTTGCCCATGTGGGTAACCTGGTGGCCCTTCTCCTCAGCATCGTCTTGGTTGATACACAACGCATCTGCCCATAACCTCTTGATTTTGTGCGGGCTCCGGAATCGCCGGAGAGCGTCGGCAAGGCTCTTCGTTATCGTCACAGGCTGGGCGTTGCACCGTGTCTGATCAACGACACTGCGATCGCTCCAGACGTACGATATCGCTGAGTACTTCTTGGGGGAATCATACGATTGCGGTTCAAGATGGCAACCGATCTCATCGTGGTAGCTGCCTGGCTGAAGAACGAGGACTCTGATGTAGCCGCCTTCGGGAAGCGGTTCGTATATTGACGGCAACGGCTCCTTCTCTTTCGGCTTGGTAGACTTTCGATTTTTGCGCTTGCCCATTTCAGCTGAATAGAGCGGTGTTGAGGATGGATGTCTGATTGCAGAGGCTACAGTTGACCTGAAGATTGACTATTGGAAGTGATCAGGCTGAACCTTGGCCAGCGCATGCATGTCAGCAGCGTCTGCTCGCTTACGCCACGCTCGGCTGCCACCCATGCTCCCTCTACATCACCTCACCTACGGCAACCACGCGTACAGCCACGGAAACGCATAGCACAGCAGCCCTTTGCTCAATAACACCGGCGCCCACCACTCGATCTTCGCCTTCCTCCCCTCTTCCAGCACAACACTAACATGCTTCCCTTCCCACCGCGCATCCACATCAGCGACCTCAATCATACCGGCCGCGAGATCCAGAAAACTGATGAACGTCTGCTGCCTCTCAGCACTCAACTCATGTCCCTGCCGCACATCATGCGACAGCCCTCCTGGCATCACGAACGTCATGTCGAGCCAGTCTTCATGTTGTCGCAAGTAGGTCTCGGCGCGCGCGAGATCGTCGTAGATGTATGAGTTGGCTGCGTACATGACATTGTGTACAAAAGAAGGTACGGTGGACCAAAACCTGTTGTCAAGGCTGGCAGAACTGAGGACGACGAGGCGTGGCGGCTTGAATGCGCGGTCCCGTGACTGCAGCGACTGCAGGGCTTTGATGACGGCCTGCGCGGTGTCGATGGAGATGCTGACGTCTGGTGCATTTTCCGTGACGGCTACGCACAGGAACACTGCGCGGGCATCCTTGAGGCAGGATGTGAGTGTTTGGGTGTCTGAGACGGGCCCTTCGAAGACGTGGATGTTCTTGTTCGAGACGACGGGTGGGTAGGAATGCTCCAACTTGGAGCGTGAGCGGACGAGGACGTTAATTTTGTTGTCTGGGTTCTCGCCGAGGACTTGCAAGATGCTGCCACCAACTTGGCCTGTGGCTCCCAGAATCACGTATGCTGACATTGTGAACGAAGGGTTAACCTCAAACTCTGGCTAGCTGACGAAACTGCAGGCAGGATCAGCCCGCATTAAGTACCTCAAAGCATTGCAAGCGCGTACTGCCTGGATCTACGTCCGGTCTAGGGGAGATCTCATCCTGTTCAGCAAGCAGGTTCACGGGCGCCTTGGGCAGCGAAGCGGAGCAACAGGCTGAAGTTAGCTCCTCTCCACTAGCCACATCGCAAACATCAGGTTTCCGTCGACACCGAGATGTCAAGAATGGTGGTGGAGGAACAGTCGCGAATCGGAGAAGACCCGCGCGTTCCCTTCACAGATACACTACGTCATGGCGGCGTGTATTTGAACCTTACTCCGACAACGCGCTTCACGGAACCCGTCTCAACACCACGGGCGTAAATATTAATGTGTAACGATGACCGAGCCGTCAGCACTGCGACCCGGCGTCGAATCGACTCGACGGCGTAACTGTCACCGGCGTTTCGAACCAGGTCGCCATAGTCTTGGACATCTTAGACACTGGTCCAGATACAAGACTGTAGTCCTGCACAGATGCAATTGATCAAATTTGTAACCGCCACTCCTTAGACACCTTGACCCACAACCACATCACCCGACCCTTCCACAACCCTCGTGCAAGAACTCCGAATCACACTAGCAACCCCCCTCATCTCCCTCAGCGATACGCACATCCTGCACCATCGTCCCCCTCAACCCTTCAAATCGACCCACACCATTACCTCCGCCAACCCGACGTCTCTGCCGGCACACTTCAGACTCGGACCCTCGGACCCTTGGACTCAGATTCCCCAACCCCCCGGACACTGAGACGTGCACACCCATCCTCCAAGCGACACAACATCTCCGAGTACGAAGCACTGTGTTATCTACCTACAATCTACGCGGTATTCGCGCTAGCTAGGGATGTGTTAGTCAAGTACGTATAAAAACGCACTGGATGGATGAGTAAGTTAGGGTAGGTAGCTATAGTAGGAGATGGTGCAGCGGGCATGAATCTATCAACCGCTCCCTACATCGGGCTAAATATACCAGGTTCCCCCGCGGATAAGTAATGAATAATACGGTGTATAAGATGGTCTGCGACGAGTGCGGGTTGGAGGCTTGTGCGGTGTGTGTGGAGTCTTGAACCGCGAGTCGGAAGACTGAAGACTGAAGACTGGAGACTGGGGATTAGATAGAAGGGATAAGACGGTAGACATATTTATATCTAACATTTGCGTTTCCATGATATGGTTAGAAGATGATATCGGTGTGGTGTGGTGTATAGGGGGTGTCTATTATACTATCCTATCCTACTAGATGCTATGGTTGACAACACAGCTGGGTTACTTCTATTCTCCTACTGTCCTTCCGCTACGCTTTGCTCGCTCTGCTGACTCTGCTCACTGCGCTCGCCACGGTCGCTACGCTCTCCTCAACGCCTCCAACCTCTCCACCTCCCGTCTCAGCATAACCACCGCGCCCAAACTCACCGTCCTCAACCCATCGCGCTCGCCTTCCTCAGCCGTGCTACTGCGCTGCACAACGTCCTTTGCGGCATCGATAGCTTTATCAAGCAAACGCGGAGCCTCGGGTGCATCACTGCGGTACAGAAACGCTAGTTCCCGGGCGAAGGGCTCAACAGGATTGCTAAGCGCGTGGTGTATAAACGCGCGGGCGCGGAAATACGCGCGTTCGGTGTAGAGCGCGGAGCTGAGTCGTGTTTCGGGCGCAGCGCGTTGGACATCGTACCCGGCCTCGTTGTAGTAAGGGTCCTTGACGAGAACAAGCCCCATGATAGACACTAGTACCTGCAACAACGTACTCTTCGCGGGGCTCCAGCCCTCGTTGCGCTCGTCGGTGTGCCACGTACCCAACAAACTCAAGCAGATCTTGCCGTCTTCGTAGAGGTTGGGGTTGACGGGGCCGGTGTTGTTTGTCCAGCTGTGGAAGAAGGCGGAAGGGGGGGATTGTGGGTAGGACGAGTCGAGGTGGAAGTCGATGAGGAAGGGGGCGTGTTCGTAGGGGGTGTCGGAGGGGCCGATGATGAGGACGCGGAGGAGGTCGAGGCGCGAGTCCCAGGTGCGGACGAAGATGTTGGGGGGGAGGGAGGTGTGGAGGATTTTGTGCTCTTTGGCGATGCGGCGCAGGAAGGCTGCTGAGGAGGTTGTTGTGTGGGATAGGTAGTGGTGGGTGGAGGGCGGTGGGGTGTCGAGGATGAGGAATGGTGCGGGGCCTTCTGAGAGTGGTTCTGCGTTGTCTTGCCCCTCGGCTGTTGCTTCGTGGGAGCTTGCGATGGGGTCAGGTGTTGTTTTCGATGTATCAACACCGTCGACAGGTTCGAGGTCGGGCATGGATGTATCGTCATCCTCTTCCTCTGCCTCGTCCTCGTCCTCCTCCGTTGACCAGTCTGCCTCGTCTCCGATCGGCGGCTCGCCTTCCATGCCTTCGTACTCGATCCACATCTCGTTGAACGAGGCCGAGTCAAAGTCAGACAGGTCTTCTTCCGAGTCTTCGATCGAGTCGCCGTCCAGCTCTTGCATGTTGAGGAACTCGTTGTCCATGTCGGTGCTGTAGGCCAGGGTGACATCCTCGTACACCACCTGGATGTCGATGACAGGCTTGGCTGCGCCCAGACGGATAGTGACCCTGCCGTCGAGGCCCAGATCCACCACCTCGCCAAACCAGTTGGGGCCGGTTGAGGAGAAGTTGGCTGGCAGACTCCTCGGGTGGACGAGAACAAAGTCGCCTCTCCGCCGTGTCAGCGCTGGCGACGAGTAGATGTCGTACAGGCTGACGTCCTCGGGAGTCTCGGTGAGCTCGCCCGTTGTCGCGGGCCGCAGCAGATCAGCGCCGAAGAACTTGATGTCGTGATTTTTAAACCATCGGACTCTCGCTATCCGGTCTCGTGATTTTACTTGTTGAACCACACCCACCCTGGCAGGCTCCTTCATCCACTGGCCGATGTGCTGGTCTGTGCTGTTGCTTTTGTCTTCCTTGCTGCAGATGATCTCGGCCGGCCAGACTTCGTCATCGTCCTCGACGTTTGGATCAGGGATGAGCGACGAGCTGACGTCTTCGGTGACGGTCAGGTCCTGCCACTGTACTGTGACCTGAGTGTGTGTCTGCATGACGAGGAAGACGTTCATGTCGTATCCTAGCGTCTCGGTGCGCGGGAGTTTGCTGACCTTGCCTTGGGGATATCCGTTTGGTAGGGTGTGTGTTCCGTCATACTTGACCGTGGCGCCTGAGAGATCCTTGAAGCGCACGCGGTCGCCGACAGCTACGTCGGTGATGTGGTATGTGCGTTCTGTTCCATTCGCTAGCAGCGGCAGGGTCGAGGCGGCGCCGGCAGTGGCATCGTAGCGGTAGAAGCTGGGGCTCTCGAAGTCGTCTCGGCCCAGGTTGGCCGGGGGCTCCTCGGCGGCGTAGTGTGTGTCCTGGGCGCCGATGCTCCGTGCCAGCCACTGGACGTCGATCTCGACGGGCCTCGTCTCGACGACGATGCCTTCTGGCTTGATGTTGGGGTCGAAGGCGCCATATCTCCAGAGCCCACGCCGCAGGTTGCCCTTTTTGGTGCGCACGGTGTCGCCGACGCTGAGACGCTCGACGGTGACCTCTTCGTGCTCGAGCTCGGCCGGGTCTTCGACGACGACGACCGAGTTGTTGGACAGCTTGACGGCGACCTCGTCGTAGACGTTCTCGATGCGGCCGACCCAGTCGCTGTAGACGACGATGGCGCCCTCGACAAACTCGTGGACGTGGAGCAGCTCGGTGTCGGGGACGTTGCGGATGGAGAGGTCGTCGGTGGTGGCCTGTGTGGTGTGGCGGGCGTGGAAGTGGGTGGCGGGGAAGAGGGTGCAGAGGGTGTTTGTGCCGATGACGGTGCCGCTCATGTGGTCGTCGGCGCGGCGCTTGACGACATCGCCGACGTACAGGGCGCGGTCGAGCAGCTGCAGGTGGGCCTCCGGGATCAGCTCCGTCTTGAGCTGCGTCTGCCACGAGACGAGGACGGTGCCGCGCGGGGGGATGCCCGTCTTCATGAAGGCGTGGAAGTCGGGCAGGGGGACGTCGGGGTGGCGCTCAATGTCCTCGCCATAGTCGCGCTGGGGGCGGGGCTCGTGGGTGTCGATGTCGGTGAAGGAGCGGTCGACGACGCCGACGCTGTATTTGTCGTCGCGGAGGCCGACGGTGTCTTCGACGCAGAACACGACGTCCGGGGTGCGCTGCATGGGTGGCGTGGGGGCGGCGGGGGAGTCGCGGGCGGGCTGGGCGGGCTGGTGCGAGGCAAAGACGCTGTGGGCTGTGAAGAAGGGCACGAGATTGTTTGCCAGCGGCGGTGGGGCGGTCGCGGCGGCTGCGGGGCTGGCGGTGGTCAGGAAGCGGTCCTGGAAGAGGCGCGACAGGAAGGCCTCGACGACGCCGGAGTCGCTGGGATGCGGGTGCGGGTGCGGGTACGGGTGCGGGTGCGGGTGCGGGTGCGGGTGCGGGTGTCTGTCGTCTCGGTCGTCGTCGTCCCCATCCATGGCAGGCAGCGAGACGACATGTGAAGAGTCGCGTCGCCTGCGGGCCACTGGCGTAGGGCTTAGCGCTGCAGGGATGGCGCCCGTCTGCTCACTCCCGTCTTGCCCGCAAACAGAGGACCGTGATACGCGGGGGATGCCCAGGGACACTTTCTCGCCGGACTGCCATTGACACCTCGCCAGCATGGCCGACCCCCTCTACGAGCTGCTCGTCCCCTACTTTGACGACGACGCCCACCGGCCCTCGCCCTCGCCCTCGCCCTCGGACCCAGCCACCACCGCCTACCTCGCCCGCCTCACCACCCTCCCGCTCGACGCCCTCGCCTCGTCGGAGCAGCAGTCGCTGGCCCAGAGCTCGCAATCCGTCCTGCGCTCGCTGCAGGCCCTCTCGAAGCGCTCCCACAAGCCCATCATCGCCTCGGCCGCCCACCTGCTGCACCTGCGCGACGCCCTGCCGCAACTTGCCCACCATGCCCGCGCCCTACAGACGGAGCTGCCCCAGCTGGAGACGGCCGCCCACACCTTCGCCGACAAGTACAGCAAGACGGCCGACAACGCCATCCTCGACAGCCGGCGCAAGGCCATGCTGCTGTCGCGCAACATCGACCGCGTAGCCGACGTCCTGGACCTGCCCACCCTGCTCTCGTCAGCCATCTCCTCGTCTGCCGCTTCCAACCAGAGCACTGCCGCAGCCACCCCCCACGCCAACTATGCCTCGGCCCTCGACCTCCACGCCCACATCAAGCGCCTGCACACCCTGTACCCGGACTCGCAGCTCATCTCCTCCCTCACCGCCCAGGCCGAGCACGAGATGAAGACCATGACCACCAACCTCATCGCCTCCCTGCAGTCACAGGGCATCAAGCTGGCCGGCGCCATGCGCACCATCGGCTGGCTGAGACGCGTGGCACCCGACCTCGACGAGGCATGGTCCACCAAGCAAACCGGCCTGGGCAGCAACGACGGCAGCCTCGGCGCCCTCTTCCTCGTCTGCAGACTATCCTGCCTCGAGACCATGCTCGCCGCACTCGACCCCCTGCGCGAGCTCGCCGACCAAGAAACCGAGCGCCGCCACACCACCACCACCCCCGACGGCGCCTGGTCCGCCGGCCAGCAAACTGAAAAATACCTCAAAAAATACCTCGAGATCTTCCGCGAGCAGAGCTTCGCCATAGTTTCAATGTACAAAAGCATATTCCCCTCTGCCCTGCCTGCACCCAGCCACGACGAACCCGCCCCCGCACCTCCCGCCACCTCGTCCAACCCCCTCCACCCCGTCCCCTCGGCGCTATCCACATTCCCCCTCCACCTCATCGACATCCTCTTCTCCACCCTCTCCTCCTACCTCCCCAACATCCGCGACCGCGCAGCCCGAGACTCGCTCCTCACACAAGTCCTGTACTGCGCGGGCTCGCTCGGCCGGCTGGGCGCTGATTTTAGCTTGATGATTGCGCTGCTGGAAGAAGATGTCAATAGTAAACTGGAGCAGGATAATAAGCAGCAGGAGTGGACCGAAGTCATGAAAAAGCACCGCGTCCAGGCGTCTAGGCTGGAGTTGCTGGCTTCGGGGGTGGGTGCTAGGACGGGGACGGTCGAGAGGAACGCTAGTCCTGTGAAATGAGATGAGGTAGTTTGTGTGGATTTACATACACAATGCCGTGTCTGAGCGGAAGCAGGAACAGAACAAGGGACACGGTGCGCGTTTAGCACCTGGATAGCATGCAGTGCGAGCGAGGCATGTCAGAGAACCCTGCGTGTTCTCGTGCCAAGAAACAGCACGCCTAGCCACACACCCCCGGCTCGCGAGACAACAGGACAGCGCATCCATAACGACACTCAAGCACCTTCCGAGTCGAGCGCGTTTTCCCTCCTCCGACGTACGAGGAAATACTCCCTACGGAGATTTAATCACAGACCGAGGCTATCATCACACGGGCGAACAGCCCGGTGGTACTCACTTGCGAACTCGAGCCGTGATAGCGATTTAGCAACCTGATGATGATGATGAATGAATGAGGAAGTGAGCGGGTGAAACAGTAAGAATCATCACGTAGCACATGGCTCACTCATCGAGCGACATGTTGCATGAGAACCCGCCTACCACCATTGCAAACACACCCAGCGAGACTAATCTTCAAACACCAAACGCCCCCATGCACTATTCCCATCCCCACCCACACCTCTCCCCAAGACGTCTTCCCCTAGACCTTCCTCCCCGGCCTCATCGGCCTCCGCCCCTGCTGCGGCTGACTCCCATACGCCCGCCTCCCCTCGACCTTCTTGTCCCGGCCCAGACTCGCACCAAGAGTGATGTCGATGCGCGGCGGTGTGCTGAAGCCGAAGCTCTTGGCCACTTTGACCAAATCCAATTTATGCACGTCGAAGACAGACCGCAGGCTGTGGGATGCGTAGGCCTGCAGGTACGAGCGGTATCCGTCTTTGGCGGATTTGTTGAGGTAGTAGTTTTTGGTGATGAGGGATTCGAGTTGGGATTGGATGTCTGGGGATTAGGAATTAGAATGGGTGGGGCAAAAGAGGGGGACATGATTGGCTTACTGAGGATCTTGTTGGCGGGCAGTTCGAATTCAACGAGCGGGACGCGAGCCTCTTTCAGCAGCTTGAGGAAGCCGATCTCGCTGGGGAGCAAGAACATCAAACTACGCCCTTTGCCTTGGCTTCCCCTTGCGGTGCGGCCTACGCGGTGGATGTAGTCCCTCGGATCGTCCGGGGGATCGAATTGAATCACCCAGTCGACCTCTGGGATATCCAGACCGCGGGCCGCGACATCCGTGCAGATGAGCGTGCCCGAAGACGCGTTGCAGAACTCGAAGAAGCGGTTTGTGCGGGCTTGCTGCTTGAGCTTGCCGTGGAGTTCGAGGACGGGGAGGTCGATGTAGTTGAGGAGTTCGGCGTAGAATTTGACGCTGTTGCAGGAGCTGAAGAAGACGATTACTTTTTTCTTCTGGTGCTTTTTCAAAAAGGAGAAGAGCAGGCGGAAGCGCGTGTCGCTGTCGCAGATGACGTAGCCCTGCTCCAGCCCCTCGACGGTAGAGTGCTCCTTGCGGTAGTCGACGTTGATGTACAGCGGCCCCGGCTTGAGCGAGATGCGCGCCAGGTCCTCGACCTTTGTCGTCTGCGTGGCGGAGAACAGCATCGTCTGGCGGTCCGTGGGCAGGATCTTGATGATGCTGCGCATTTCGTCCTCGAAGCCGACCTCGAGGATGCGGTCGGCCTCGTCGATGATCAGGCTCTTGAGGTTCTTGAAGACGAAGCCGGGCGTGTTGTGCAGGTGGTCGAGCAGGCGGCCGGGCGTGGCGATGAGCAGGTTGACGCCCTTGACGAGCTTCTCGGCCTCTGCGCGGCGGTTGGCGCCGCCGATGACGATGCCGAATGTCTGCGAGTGCTTCTCCATGAGCTCGCGGGCGACGCCGAAGATCTGCAGGGCGAGCTCGCGCGTGGGCGACACGACGATGACGCCGGTGCCGTTGCGCGGTTTGAAGCGCATCGCCGAGAGCATCTCGATGGCGGGGATGAGGAACGCGAGCGTCTTTCCGCTGCCCGTCTTGGCTGCGCCGAGGACGTCCTTGCCGCTGTCATATTGTTAGCATGTACGCCAGGTCGCGGGGTCGGGGGCGGTCGCACCTCAGCAGCGGCGGGATCGTCTTCTGCTGGATCTCCGTCATGGCCTCGAAGCCCATGGACGCGATGGCCTCCATTGTGCGGTCCGACAGGTTGAGCTCCGAGAACAGCTTGGGGTCCTCGACCGTCGGCATCGACGTGCCCAGCGGCAGGTCGTTCGGGTTGGCGCTCGCCTTCTGCTCGCCCGACTCGTCGCCCGACTCGTCTGCTTCGGCCGTCTTGCTCTTCTTCGCCTTCTTCGCTTGCTTTGCAATCTGCTTCAGCTCGGCGTTGAGCTGCGCCTCGCCCTCGTCTTCCTCCTGTCTCTCCTCGCCAGACGCCTCTGCGACATCCTCCTCCTCCTCAGGCTCGGGCGTGTGCTCCTTCTTCGCCTTCTTGCGGGGCTTCTCAACCTTCTCTACGCCGTTGCTGTGTCGTTTCGGAGCCGCCGCATCGTCTGTCTTCTTGCTGCTGTGCTTGCGCTTGCGCTTCTTGGCCTCGATTTCCTGGGCGCCCATGGTGGATGTGCTGGTCGTGAGGGCTCGAGCGGTGCGGCCGTCGCGAACTTTTCGAGGCCAGGCGCGCTAAGAAAAAAGTTGTGGAGACGGCGAGCGACCCTCAATCGCCGACGCGCTTGCAGGGGTGTGACGCGGCCAGCCAATCATGTCTTGGCTGTCTTTACACCACCGACTGGCAGGAAGATGCTCCTCCACACTCGCGAGATTTTATCGCCTACCTGCAATGCATTGATAGCTGGGACACGAGCTGCAGATAGTACTCATATTGAGTGGGCAGGTAGTAGCAAAGCACATTGAATCGAGCTAGACACGGTCATTGATTATTGCCATTATACAATCTAATTCAAGCACGTCCTGTGCTCGTCTTTTGCTCAGATATCTCTTCAAGTCTAAGTCTAAGTATACAACAGCAACTCCTTGCTGCAAAATTAAACCACCCACTACATGACGACCGGGTAGCGACTCCTGGCACGAATCGCCGGTCCCCACTTGTAGAACACCCACGGGATGGGCAGCATGAGAACGGACAAGAACCCCAGCAACGAGGTCGCCCACCCAATGCCGAGTTTCGAGTACACTACCGACATGTCAGCCATCGCGTCGCTACTGACCCTGGCCAGGGTGGCAAGAACTTACTCTGTACTGTGAACAAGGGAAAAACAGCCCCCAGTGTGTATCTGAGGATGCCGTTCGCCGCGATAGCACTCGCGCCGTTCAGCGGGCCATACACGTCCATCATATACAGTCCGGCACTGGTCTACTTTCATCAGCCTCATCACTTCAGGACAACACGGATCACTTACAAACACACACAGATTCCCCCACGCAAACGGAATACTGCCCACCAGCACAATAGCCCAATGCGCGCCCCGGTCCGCAGCCCACCCCACCCAAAACAAACCCACCAAGATCCCCCAACTCCCCATCATCGCGTTGTACAAGCGGTGCTCCGGTGCGGCGTTCTTCTCGCCCTTGCTCAGGGCCAGTCGGTACTTGGCTTGGTACATGAAGATGTCGATCAGCACGCCAGTCACACCTCCGATAACGACTCCGAGGCCGATGGCGAGGAAGGTGAGGCCACCGTGCGACGTGGTGAAGCTGTACGGCGGGCGCGAGAAGATGTAAGGGAACGCGGCGAAGAGGAGGAAGAGGACGCCAAATGCAAAGGCGGTGTAGAGTGACAGGAAGAACACGACGGGCTGTCTGGAGTTAGCGAGTGGCTGCACAGAAGGGGGGAGGTAGGACCTCGGTGACGAGCATGTGCATTGGGCGGAAGAGGCCGGTCACGATGGCACGCTTCACTGCTGCGGCGCTTTGACTGCCGCTCGGTTTCGTGGCCAAGCCGAGTTTCTTCGCGTGGCGGGCGAGGATGATGGGCTTGTATGTCTCTCTCATCGTCAGGGAGGCAATGTATATAGCCAGTGTGACGAAAATCATGCACCACTGTGTCCAGCGCCAGCTCTTGTACTGCGCTACAAAGCCGCCGACAACTGGTCTGAAAGATGTCAGTAACACCCTACATAGCTCCATCTTAACTCACCCCAAGGACGGCCCCATGAACGGCGCCATCAGGAACAACGCAGTGACTTTCGCACGCTGGTGCGGCAGGAATAGGTCTGCATTGCTGCCCGCACCCACAGCCAGGGCCGGACTACCAGTAATCCCCGCGAAGAAACGACAGACAACCAAGCTCGCGAAGCTTTTGCTGAACCCTGCACCGAGCGTGAACAGCATGAAGACCGGCGACGAGGCCACGTATACGATTTTCCTGCCGTACTTCTCGCTCAGAGGCGCGCTCATGATGGGTCCGAAGCCAAGACCGAGTGTATACACAGTGATGCCTAAAAGTGCCACAGTGCGAGAGATGTTGAAGTCGGCCATCACGTTTCCCAGGGCTGGGGTGTACACTGATGTGCCAAAAGTACTGCAGTAGGTCAGTCTTGTCTAACGAAGCAAATTGCAAGGCTAATATGTACACCGCGAATCCAAAGAGGCCTGGGATTACGCAATGGTAGAGGCGCAGATAAAAAGGCCAGTTGTGAGGGTTGGCTGGGTCGTCTGGTCCATCCCAGTCCAGCGCCTGCGTTGCTTGTGGTGTTGGCTGTTCAATCTGCTTTTCCGAATCTGCCATGTCGGTGGACAACGATGCGGCATCTTTGATCTCGAGCCCTTCTTCTGGTGTCTCTGTACCGTTGTGCATGTTTCCAGAGGTGATTTGACCGTGTAGAGCTGGTGTCACGGTATATAGATCAGCTTTGCGTGTGCAGTACCCACGCTATGTGTGACTGAATTTAATACACAAGATCAACGGCTGTAAGAAGAGGGCCTGCTTGATAACAGTTGAAACAGTGTGTTGTGAGCTAAGTTTCCGGCCAACCGTGTGTGAATACTTTCGGCCGTAGCAAAAGACGTGTTCATTTACGTCCCCAAGAAGCGGCGGCTACGTGCATTCAGACGCGCATTCGGGACATATTCTCGGTTGATCAGTCATCGGTTAAATTTCCAGAGAGTGCTTATGGTCGCTTCAGAGAGACGCATGTTGATGAAACGAGCGCTATCCGAGGTGAACGCTTGTGTATAGTAATCAGCTCTCGACAGTCCGATGCGCCGCCATGGGTGTCCATGGATAAGTACTCTTCAGCATGGCCTCGTTGATAGATATCATGACATTCTGATACGTCAATGAGCATGGTTCAACAGTTCGAGGTGGTAGTTGTCGGGTCAGAAGTGTGTACTGTGTAAGTGAAAGAGTCGTCCTCGGCCGAGTTGTGATGACATCATCTGCGCCGAACTAGATTGGTAACGACGACAATCACTCTGCTTTCCATTTCCCCCCACAAACTAATTATGAGATACTAATCACAGCCATTTGCGCGAGAGCTGCCCGTCGTGCTCTCAAACAATCGGTAATGACCATAAGCTGAACTTGCAGGCTTGCAACATGGAGGTCTTCAGGACTTCTTTTGCGTACTGTGTACACAGCTCACGCTTGCTTCCGAAATTAAATCTTTCGAGCCCGCAGCTTTGTTGTCGATCCAAGACACCGCTGGTCAATCGACGTCCTCCAAGCTGTTGCCAGCTTCCTTTCGCACGCATGAGGCTGCATTGCACTTTCGTGATACGCGGTCAGACCATTGATCACTAAAGCCTTAAGCAACAGCAAGACTTCGGTAAGACAGCAGGGACATGTAGCGTCCTCACCTCTCGCAGCTTTAAAAGATCCTTCAGTGCGGATGGTCAATGTCGGCGATCCTCTTGCCACCTCCTCACAACCTGGAGAAGCGGATCGCTGCGTGGACAAGACAAGGTACAAACATGTAGGAGAGCATCACATACAGTTCGCTTATCATGTCTGATTGGCGCAAAGGGCTAACTGTGGTCCGTCCTATTGGCTGGGGTATCTCTAGCCCACTGAACACACTAGGTGCCTACAACTGATTAAGCTGCATGAACCGAGTAACTCTCAACTTCAGTTTGAGCTGGTGTCTTCCCAGACATAATTTAACGACCACATAATCTGTCAGGATGCCATAGCTACGCAAGACGGAGTCTGCTCTCGAAGCTGAATGCGCACCCAGCGGCTGATCCCTTACCATAACCCGGAGCCAAGATGACGTTGTGACGCGCACATCTCGTATAGTCCCCATTCAACACTTTCCCAGGGCGTTGCCCATGGTTCTAGAACTCCCTGATGAGACTTTAAATCTTCTTTACCTGTATCCGAGGTAAGTGAAAGTAGCACCGCTCGATACCCTCCTCGCCCACCCCATAGATAGAAAAGCCACGGCAAGTGAAACTGAAGCAAAAAATCAACAACTGTCCACATCAAACCCAGAGCCTCATCGAGCCCAAAACCTCATCAAAGGCAAAAACATCCAACACCACCGATCGTCTCGTGGAGTGACTTATGCCAGCCACTCTCAGTCGTCCGTCATGGTAGTTATTTGTTAAACAAAATTACACTAAATCTTCATATTTATATACATCCACAATAAAACTATCATCGAATACAGATCGAATCACGGCTGTAGTGCTCAGATACATTAACACATCCCTGTAGTAGGCCCAGCACCGAGAACCGATGGGATAGGACATATCAAGTCATACCGCCAAATCTTGCAAATCCCTTGCCTTTATACGATGTAGTCGATTCACCCAGACGCCAGCTAGATAAATGCAGGTTCCCGCCAACACTTCTTTGCGCGGTACCTGCGTCACTGCTCTTGCAACCGAGCCGCTCGATCAGGATCAATGGATACAGCGCGGGAGACTGGCGTCCACAGTGTGGAAATTGGTTTCGTTTGTTGGAATGGATACATTCATGGCCTTGATGGGTTTTGACTTAACACGGGACCAAGACTGGGATGTAGAAGAATGGTCAGGCTAGATACCGGAATGATTCGTACAGCCACAGCACGACTGTGAGCGTCGGGAGAGCAGCGCGAATGCTTTGCTTTCAGACTCACGTTCGGAGTCTGTCTCCATGTGTTGGATATTCGCTAGTTTGCGGGCTCCAGGTTGTGGCTAGTTTTGAAGCAGGGTGGTGTGGTTGGGAAACGGGGTATTGCCGCTGCAAGAGACCTGTCTTCCGTGTTTATCTGTTGTCTGGGCAGGTGTAGAGGTTATTCGAATGCGCAGTCATGCGGAGCATCGTGGCGTCACGTCTGCGATGATGGTTTGTGACGAATGGTTGCGAATCCTGGGGCTTTTTTGGAAGGGGGATTGTAGATCGAGGATATGGAAGTGTTGACGAGACGCGAATACCACTTATGCAAAGGCCGAGCAAAGGTATAGCCGTCAGATGGCTTGTAGAGTTAAGTACATCCTCTGCAATAGGGGCAACCGAGACTTATAACTAATGTACACCCTTTTGGTGCCTTCTCAGGAGCGCTGCGCCCCCACACGCTGGTTTCCTCAAACGAACAACGGCTTCGATTCACTGGCCATGTGGCATTGCACACGAGTTGCTATCTCACTGACGCTCGACTGTACTCCTCGATGTATGCGTTTGGGGCTGCACTCTAAGGCCTTGACTGTTAGCCCCTACTGACATACCTTCCTTCGCACCGTTCATGCCTGTCTTGTCTCTTATTACCCTGAAGTTTTCTCGTCTCCACCATCACCATTGTCTCACAGCCGGGCTTTACAGTTCGTTGTCTGCTCTGCAACAGAATACGGTTTCAACATCTGACATACCAGCGTTCACAGCGAAATTGCGCCTGCACTGCTACACAGACGCGTGGTCAACGAAAGGACGCGTTGACCAATTGTCTTCAAAACGCCTAGCGTCAGTCGTCTTGTCGAGCGCGTCTTCGCTAGACGCGTCTTTCAGCTCGTTAACGGCAGTCTCGATTCACACATCGACAGCCTCAGAAACACCGGTGAGCAGTGGCTGGGTACGCGGCTCTCTAGCTCCCCTCAGCTCGACCATTCAGCTGCCAGAAGTCCGAGGTCTCGGCGCCCACGATTTGACAACTCAGCTCCCGCCTCGGCTCTCCAAATCCTTCAGACCAAGGCTCTGCAAGCAGCGATGTCATAGGCAGGGCCTCTGGAGGTGCGGCTCATCTCACGCAGATATGTCACTCTGTGAAGGGTTTGCGGGAGGTTGAGTGGTGATGCGTTGTCAAGTGCAAACGGAAGTGTGCAGCAGCGAATGAGCGCGAGTCGGCTGCTCCCGCGCTGGTTCCGCCACGGAAACTAGGCGTCATGATCGGAGAGCTCAGAGCAGCGCGGCGTCCATTCACCAGCACGCGCCCAATGCTGGACTCCATGGCAACGCGAATGTGGGGAGATTGTGTAGGCAATTAAGGTGCTGGCTCTCAAATGAGGAGCATCAGAAGTAATTAGTGAGTCGCTGGGACAGTTGGGGGCGATAAAGCTTCTCCCAGCCACACCTCGAATTGCTGGGCTGGGCTGCGCGGGCGCCAACGGGGTTGAGTTAGTGCGAGGTTGTGCGCAAGGGACATTGGCCACGAGGGCTGCTGCTTGGGTGCAAACGTGTGGAGGGGCTGGGAATGCCTAAACTTGGATATTGCAGCAAAGTGCGCGGGCGTCACTGCTGTGCGCGCGGTATAGCGCTGAACGAGGACCTTTCTTACCGAAGACATCTCTTGTGCAGGTGTTCACTGTAACGGCTCTTCGTCAGTGTTTGGTGTGACGAGTCCCAAGTCGACCCTGGACGTCGAGTTTGGTTGGTGGTAGTGAGCTGCTAGTGCAGAGCCGCCCCAGTGCAGCCAACTTCTCCACCCTGCGACCAACATCGAGAGCGCACCACCGCAAGACGACCGCGACCGCGAGTGCTGCGGCCACTCATTCTTACACAGTGCGCGTTGCTGTGTCTCAGGTACGTGGGTTTACTCAATGCTGGTAGTCATATCTATTCCAGCTTGTACAAACGCCGCGCATGTGTTGCGCGCAATGCACCGTCGCCAGTCTGATACTAACAAAGCCTCCAGCTCGAGCTCACTACACTCGCTGCACGCGAGGCACTGCCAGTGCAAGACCCGCTGACTAAGGTCTTCCTGCGCACTCACTGCACAACCGTTCATTGCAACAAATTCCCTCACGACCACGCTGCGCATGACGCCTCCTCTCACCGCACCGCCAACCCACCCGCCCTCCAGACCATGTCCGCGCCCGGCACCCCCTCCCTCGTTTTGTAGAGATGGGTTATGAAGCCCGTCCACCTCTCCCGGCCCCGACAGAACCTTCGACTCTCAGTTCCACTGACCACGACGACATCCCCCTCCGCGACGACGTCGACACCAACGTCTCCGCGCGCACCGACAAGACCTCGTATAGCATCCCCGAGGACGGCACGCCCATCACCATCAACACCACCCACCCGACCGCGACCAAGACGTCGCTGCACAAAAAGTACCCCAGCCAGACGAGCCTGCTGATTGAGTACTTTGAGGCCGGCAAAGAGAACGGCAAGACCCGCTCGCGCCCCAGCGTCCGCGTCCGCGTCACCCCCAGCTCGCGCAAGAAGAACCGCCAGGGCATCGACCAGGTCCACCTGACCCAGACCACCAAGAGCAGCACCAAGCCGGCCTACACGCGCCGCATCTCTCTGCAACAGAACAATCCTAGCAGCGCGCACACCCAGGAATACTCGGACGGCTCCACCGTCTCCTCGCTGCCGCCCGTTGATATCGAGGTGCTGCACCACGCCAGCGACCTGTCCAGCGACCGCCACTTTGTGCCCATGGCAATGACCTCGGACATTTCTTCCATGCCCGCCGACAGCATGCTCGAGGGCACACCGCAGATACTAGCACCAGAACGCAGGAGGAGCAGGAGTCTCGAGAGGGAGACAGTGCTCACAGACTCCAACATCGCCGAGTCTTCCGATCTGCTCAAGGCGCCAAAGCACCAGAGAAGCAGGAGCATGAGTAAAGACCGCATCACCCAGCGCGTCATGGAGAAGCTGCAGCAGCAGCAGCAGGCGCAGGCCGAATCCTCGTCCAGCAGAACCCGCAAGACCGAAAAGACCGGCAGGGATGAGCTGAGTTCGCCCCGCAAGTCGTCCCGGCGACACAGCAGAGATGTTCGAGGAGAGGAGATTAGTACCATCAGTGGGACCGACTCCAGCTTGCTTTCCTCCAATGCCGACCGCAAGTCGGCCGTTCCATCCGTGCGGTCAGGCGTTTCTACGACGTCCTCCATCAACAACCCAAAGCTGCTCGCTACGGTCGAAGATGCCATTCGGCGGCTTATTTTGCCTGAGCTGAACGCGCTGAAGGAAGAGAACCGCACATCTAAGAACAGAGATAAGTTTGAGCGGATGTCTCGTGACAGCGGCGCCACGTTCGAGACGGTCGAGACAACAAGCTTCCGCGATCCGTCTACGTCGCGACGACGCGTGTCCAAGTCTTCGAGCACACCAAACATCACTGGTGGCAAGCCCAAGGTTGTCGTGGATCGCGATGACAAGCCTTCCGAGATCGTCTCGGACAAGTCGAGCCGCAAGGAACGCAGATCGAGTCGCGGATCAACTTCTGACCGTACCGAACGCAGCTTCGCAGACTCAACCTCGAAGACAGCTACACGAGCAGACTCGCACAAGAGGAGGAGCGGTCGTGCTGCACGTGAGGCCGAGATTGCTGCGCTGGTTGGATCTGGACTCACTGCTGCGGCACTGAAAAAGCACACGTCTCGCGAGGAAGCAGCTGAGGACCGCAAGCACAAGAAGAAGCATTCTTCGCGAAGCAGTCGCAGTCGCTCTGCAAGTGTGGCGGAAAGCATGGAGCAGGAGGAATTCGTCAAGGACGTACCGCCTCTGCCGTTCATTCAAAGTGAGCTCCACGGCTCTGAGCTGACTCGAGACTCCATATTGTCTGCCGAGACTGAGACGAAGAATCGTTCGAGGTCTACTTCGAAGTCGTCGACTACTACGGGCCTAGAGACGCCGCTGCGAGAAGTGCCGCGCGGTTTTCCTGCGTCAGGATCGCACACGCCGACAAGAACTACGTCGACTGCACTTCAGCGCACGATTGGCACCTCACATGGCAACCAATCCATCGAAGATCTCCGTCTGAAGTCGCCCATGAGCGATCGAAGTTACGGCTCCAAATCACGGGGCATGGGATCTGCTAGCCTCGAAGCTGCAGCTGCGGCCAAGGCCCGTGCCATTGAGCGCTCTGAGACGCAGGCATCACACTATGAGATTATTGGTACAACACCAACTCGAGGCCTCAGCCCAATCCAGAGCGAGGCCAGCTACCGTGAGGAAGTTCACACAAGTGGTTCGCCTAGACATCTGCGGACATCTCAGAGTGCTGCATCGGTGTCCTCCCTGGGACGGCAGGTTGAGCGGCAGCCTTCCAACCTGTCTATCGGTACACTGGAATCGACAGCGAGCACAAAAGCGGCACGCACGCGCAAGCGCCCACAAGGCGTCAACCTCGAGAGTGTGAGATCCACCATGGGCTCCCCTCAAACACCCAAGACGCCCCGCGATGCCGAGCTCTTCTTCGAACAGAACCATGAGCAGAACGAGATCTACCGAAGAGAACTTGAGGAAAGCTCTCAGCTTTCGGAAAACTTCCCAGTCAACTACAACCGTCTGACTAACTATACCGACGACAGCGAAGGTGTGCAGTATCTCGATCACGAGCAGAAGTTGGACCTCACACACCAGGATATTCGCAGAGTTGGTGCCAGCCCGGAATACGTCCACACGCCTGTTGCAGTGGAGTCTGCTGTGGCTTCGCTGCATGAGCCATCTTCCGTTAGTGTACGTTCCTCAGCCGTTTCGAGCCCGCTGAGAGAGCCCATATCGAGTCCTATCAAGAAGAGTCGTTTGTCACAAGTCAGCCCTGCTCCGAGCGAGGACCACATCTTGCACATTGAGGAGCATGAGATCCCCACTGGAGAGCGATGGGGTGCGCTGCGTGACAAGGCTGAGGCTTTGGCGTATCAGCAGCACCCCCAGGACAACTCGCCTCGGCAAAGCATTGCTCAGTCGATAGATGAGCAGCCTGAAATGCACCATAGTGCTTTCCCTGTTCAAGACCACATGATGCCTGAGATTGGATATGGTCTAGACAACGAGTCTGAGATCTCTACAAACCCTTCCATCATCCAGGGGCCTCTCAACGGCGGCGATGGCTACTACGACCACACTCAGGACTACGAGCAGCGCGACCATACTTCTACTCGTCAATCAAGCAAGCACTCGTTTAACAAGGGCGCTGCGCTCGGCGCGGGTGCTGGTGCTGCAGCCATTGCCGCTGCCGCTGCTCATCAACTCCACAACCGCAGTCCTTCGATCGACGAAAAGCACCAGGCCACTGTGGAGGATGACCTAGAGTCCTACACGGGTGAATCATTCGCTGGTTACGAGGGACAGCCTGATTACGCTCAAAGCAACCGCACACCTGTGTCCGGTACGACTGGATGGAGAGACGAAGGCTACCAATCAGCTAACCAACGTGAAGGCTACACGCCTCAGAACCGCAATCACTCAAAGGTCTTTGACGACGAGTTTGCTGACGACTACGATGAGACACCGCTCGGCGGTGAGGACATGTTTGCTTCAAATGCCAAACATGGCCGTCAGTTCAGCGGCAATTCTCACGGCATGGCTTCACCTCTTTACGACGCAGCAACTGGAAAGGGCATCGATCGCATTCAGTCCAAAGACATAGTCGCTCTGATGGACCACCTTACTGTGCGAGATGCGCAGCGTAATGCAAGAGACACAGAGATTCTAGTTACGCTCGTTCGCTCCGCGGCGGAGATGCGCAATCAGCTTGATGAGCTCAAGGGGTTCATCAAGGTGCAGGACAACATGATCATGAATACTACGGAAAAGCGAGTCGATGTCGCTGAACAGCGTATCCTGGGCGGCCCGCGACCACAGCCTCAGCCTTTTGGATCACCGCGCGGTGCCCGGTCAGCGTCCGACGACTTGGAAGCCGAGACGAAGAAGAAGAACGTGTTCAAACGTGCGCTCAAGGGTCTGAGCATGAAGGGCGATAGTGATATCAAAAACATTGAGGCTATGCTTATGCAGCTTCTCGGAGATGTGGAAGGCCTTAAGCACGTCCAGCAGATACAGCTGGAGCAAAGTAACCGCACTAATAGCCTTACGTCTTACGAGAACCTGAGAGCTAGCGGAGATCCTGGCTACGAGCCAGAGGGTCGCGCCAACACTGACAACTCGCCGCACCAGTCCGGATACCTTTCGAACCCGGCCTCTTCGTCGCGTCGCATCAACGATCTGCACTCTGGTTATGATGTCGTGCAGACAAACCGCATAAGCACGGTCCACGAAGATGATGAGGAGTACCTAGAGCGTGAACCTCGATACGAGAACACGGAGCGCATGAGTACTCCCACGCAAGAAGCGTACCACAGCAGGAGCCTATCGCAGGAGAAGGTGTCTCCACCGGCAGCGAGGACCAGCCAGAGCCAGAGTCAGGAAGGCACACCGAAGAAGAACAAGCACAAGTCAGGTTCTTCTTCCATCTTTGGCATCCCCAAGATCTCCCGCTGGTCCAAAACTACCTCCTCAACCGAGCCGCGCAACAGCGTAGAAAAGCGGCCGTACTCCTCGCACTCGCGCTCCTCATCCCAGAAGAGCTTCGACTCTTACGACGACGAGTATTCTGTCAACGGCGACCGCCCCCGCACCGCCGACGACCGCTCTCTGCGCTCAAGAGAAAGCAGAGATGACCGCTCTTTCCGCTCGTCCGTGCGCTCGCCCTCCCCCCTCATTCCCGAAGATCCCTACGAGGAAGAGGACCCCAAATACCACGCCCACCGCAACAGCCTCAACCTGCAGCACCCGCAGCCGCGCGCAGGCCCGACAGGTCGCCACCAGAACCACCTCGAGACTGAGGCGCAGCTGTACATTCCGGATAATGTGAGCGGTGTTAGTGGCGTTAGTGGCAGTGGTGTGCAGAGCCCGGATTATGACCAGTGGGGTAGCATGCCCAGTCTTGCGAGGAACCGCATGAGCGCTGGTAACGCCAGCACAAACTACAATCCGGGTAATCTCAGCCCGATCTCGAGTGATGGCGGGTACTCGGGGCATTCGGCTAGTGAGCAGACTGGACGCCTTGCGACCGGTTCCAATGGGTATGCTACCCAAGGTCAGCAACAGCAGAAGGCTGTAGACGACGGCCCGCTCATCCCGCCTAACAGCGGTGTCCTGGCTGGCTACGGTCAGGCGAGGAGTATGTACTCCAGCCCGAACGAGTTCGGGTCCCAGGGCGTTCTGACGCCGTTGGCGCCTATTGCGGAGGTCAGGTACAGCCTCGAGACGGACAGAGGACACTATAGGGTAAGTTCACTGAGGAAATGTTGCGATCTGAGCGAGCGCGAGCTTTCTCGTTGCAAGCTCCCTTCACAAACAGACAATTCATTTACTAACATCCCCTCCAGGGCTCCCCCACACCCTCCCCCCGCCCAAGCAGCGCACACCTCCGCGCCTCCGCGCAGACTCCGCAGCGCAAACCAACCGGGCCCAGGCCCATGGGCGCACGGAGTCCCGCCCCCGGCGCGAGTCCCCTCAGGCAATCCCAGCAACAAGGCTACGGCAACGATCTAAGCCGCGATGACACAGTCATTCGCCGCAAGCCAATGAGCCACGCCGACACCGAGTCGCTGCTGAGCTACACCACCACCCGCGACGGCAGCGACGACGAGACCTTCTAGACGAGGGTCAGATGCATGGAAGAGGGTGTATATTCGTCGGCGAGGCATGTGAGAGCGTTGGATAGAGCGCTGGAAGGGAGTCAGCTCGCTGTGTAGATGATAACGTTGTGGATGTCGCATTCGCTCACTGAGCATTCAAATATCAAACCAAAACGCTTGTGTCACGGGTCGGGCGTTGTATATCAGGGCTGGAGCAGTCGCGAAGGAGATCAGCGTGCGGATGTGGGATCCATTTCCAGCATCGGTGTTTAGGACGCTGGTCTTTTTTATTTTCAGCGGAGTGAAGGGTGTATAGGATAGGATAGGATACCAGGGGTGTGGATAATGCATTGCGTACAGGAGACTGTTCTACTTTCACGTTCGGCATACCTAACGCGGTTGTGCGAATGGATGAAGGTAGCGAGAAAGGGTGATACTTTTACTAAGATCTCTCGTCAGCATTGGCATGGCTATTGCTCGTTAGGGGGCCTATGCTGTGAGGGTCTAAAGACAATGGTGTTTGGTATAGCAGGATTCGAGTCGCCGGCTTGTATGTCCCACTACCCGCGTGTCCCAAGCTCGCTCTGGCGCTAATGCGGATTCCTCGGTTGATGTTGAGTACTTAGGCATACGAGACCTCACACGATTAGGAGGGAAATGTCACACTGCCGTGGTCGACTATGTTACACGGCACAGGCAAAGATACTATCTAACAATGTGAATCTTTGTCCAGGCAGACTGATCGGAGAGACCAGCAACTCGCCCCATGAAGCGAAGCGTGCGAGTGGAGTAGCGGCGTTAGGGGAGGGTGGTTCGAGTCGGACTACGGTTTGGTGTGGTGCAAAGGTGGGAAGAAGGGAAGAAGGGGATTTTGTGCTTAGACGCCGATCATGCTGCGCGAGATACATCGTCGTATTTGGTAATGGCGTCGCGATTTCTCTAGAGGCGCTGGAGATGTTGAGGGGGATGGTGTGTATGCGTGATGTGGCTGTGTGGGAGCAGGGGTTTGAAGAGTCGCTGGTAGGTTTGGGGGCTTCTGCTTGACGGAAATGGTGTCTCCGCTTGGAGATAATCACGTATGATCCCTCTTGATCATATGAGCAGGCCCTTGAAGTATTGAGAAAGCAAGCTGATCACGATCAGCGTTTCATTTGCGTCGGTGGCTATCTACGCGTTGACGGCAATTACATAACAGCCAGACCTTGTTATGAACGTACTCAAGAAATACCTCGTGCAAGCTTGATCGCATCCTTGACGACATCTTCTAGCCAAACTGTTGGCAAGCCCAATCGTTCGTTCCACAGCTCTTGCTCGGTCTCAAAGTCATACCCAACATCCACATCGGCACTAAAGCTCAACGCTAGCAGTCCATACGTGGCGTTGAAGTCCCCCGCATTGAACTGCTCTCGCAACTTCGCTATCTCCGCCGCGCTGTCTTTCCATTCCAGATCCCACTTCCGACCTGTCTGCCGCTCTAACTCCTCAATGACCGCCAGCGTGGACGTAGTGAAGTCAGACAGAAACACCTGCTTATTAGCCGTGCGCTCTCCATCCAGCAGAACCCTCGCAACAGCCAATCCAGTATTAGCAGATGTAGTAACACCGAACCTCGCCCGTCCCGAGTCATACACCCGCGCAGTATGCCCCGCAACATCAATCCCCAGGAAATTCCCAGACACTTTCGGGTCGAGGGCCCAGTCGAGCCATGAGCCGCAGGAGATAGACGTCCATGTCATGCCGCGCGTGTTGACTGCAGAAGAACACGCAGCAATCAGGTACTCTAGCATTGCGCCTTTGCGGTCGTATACAGGCACGAGACTGCGTGGGCGCGGGTCGAGATTGTCTGCGCCGAATTCGGAGGGGATGAAGCGCTGCACTCCTGCTGTTAATGCGGCGTCGATTAGCCGGTATGCGAGGCCAGTGGTTCCTTCGTCGCGCGTGACGGGTGTTGTGCTCAGTGCGGAGATTACGGCGTCTTGGTTTTTGAAAGCTAAGGTGAGCTCTGGAAGGGTGTAGGCGTTTGAGATCTTGATGATTGATACGTTGGGGGGGAATGTTGCGGATGAGGTCTCGCGCGAGAGGATGGTGACTTTGAATGTGGGTTCTGAAAGTAAAGCAGTGAGAATTGGTGCACCCACTGAGCCTGTTGCTCCAGCTATGAGGACGTTGTGGATTGCAGAGGGCATCGTGATGATTGGGCTTGGTGCACGATGTAATGGTTGCAGATTTGTTGGCCTTGTCATCTGTCTCCTGGAGTTTTCAATTAATATTTATACTGTTACAATGCTGTCAAGTAAGCGGAGTCTGTCGAGGCTGGAGCATCGTGTGGACCAGATCATCAACGATATGCCGACCTGCTTCACGTTCGACCCTCAGGGTTCGAAGTAATTCGCTGACGAGGCTGTATTTGAGCTTACTAAGGACCGCTGCATCGGCCGTTGCAGACAACGTGTAAGCGAAGTCGCAGTACGCAATCGTAGACACCTCGCTTGCTCCATCACCTGCAATTACAAATGCTGACTGAGCACCAGAACATGTTTGTCTGACTCCAAGATACCACCTCGAGCTGTTGATCAGTCTCGAGAACTGTTTATTGAGATCAGATACGCTTCTCGTCAATTTGACGAGGTGTTCATGATGCGGACCCGGGACAAACCCATGGCGAGGATCCAGCTACAACTCGGACCTTTGCTTCTTGAGCTTCACTGCAAGCGTTTGGTATGGCCCGATGAATGAGCTCCACTCGAATACTGCGCTTCGAAATGGCGATTGCCCGGCTGAACGGTATTGTCTGGATCTGGAGATGAAACGGTCTGTTTGGGGGACGAAAGGCATGTGACCCGAGCGGCGGTTCGGCCCGCGCCTTCCTTTGCAATTCGCATCCACTGACAGTCTCCATCACAGCTATCATATTTACCTCTTCCTGTCGGTGTTCATCAATCACACCGGGCAATTATGCAACCCCTTAAAACGATGGTCACTTAACCACTTGCTTGGCCGCTCGGGGCGATGGTACTTCAATCTGGTGTCAACCCTACATCATGGTTACTTTGTAGTACGATCTTGTCAAAGCAAGCGAAGCGCCACGAGAACCGGGACTGGTTTCGAAAACGAGACGAGGGACAAGCGACGGGACGACTGCAATGTCTCGGTCTGACACCACGCGATGAGCATGTCTCAGAGAGCCTTCGTTCCGCTCCTACCACTTGCCACGGTGTAAGACATCGCCGCCATCGCCCCGCAAACGTTCTCTTCCGCCGAACTATGTCTCGCGTTATCAGCTGGCTTATTTTCGACTCGGATCTTGACATAGCCGCCTTCAAGTCGTGACTCGGGGAATAGCACTGCCTTTGAGGATTTGGCGGTTAGTGCTCCCGGTCAAGCCACGCACTCACAAAGCAGGTCTATCTCAGTAACCCGAATCGAGCATTGGTTCTCAGCCCCGAAAGACCTAGTTCCAGCATGGACTCATGCATTGATTGGTCCGCTGAACTCCGGTCCCGCTTGTTACGACTGTTTTTGGGCTCGTCAGCCCTAAATTCGCAAGCTTCTTTGCGCCCATCTCCAGAGCTTCACCAAACAGGAATCAGATCCCAGCGCCTGCGTCCCGGGGCCGCTAGGAACTGTTGGTAGCCGCTGGCCAGGGTCTACGCGAGAGCAGGTTGTACGGATGATCTTCACGAACATGCTTGCTGTCCGTGGACGGCGACCTCGAGGCTCCGGCAAGCGGGTACCTTATTGCGGCACGTTTCTCAGCATTGAGTACTCGAACGTGGAGAAGCGGTGAGATGATTGCGTTACGGGACAAGACGAGCTCACGAGGGCCGGTTCTTGCAACTCCGGAATACCCTTCATTTTCTTCACTGAATGTCGGGGTAAACAAGGCTCGAACACGAGGGAATATCATCTGGCCCTCTCACACCTGTTCGTCTTATAAGTCAATGTTCTCTGTCGCAATGCCGATGATTGCGGGACCAACTCGGCCGGATTGAGAGTTACACAACATGCAAAGACAGGGGCGCCGCATGGCCCACTACCGAGGAATCGAATGATCATTGCGTCTGCTGCTGCACTCTTACAGGCCCGTCTTGATGTGATAAAACAATTCTGTCATGGCATCTGCTGGTTCCCGTGGCCATCAAGGCTATCAACCCAGAGGGCAACGACCCCTCACGACAGCATCCACACGTTCTTCGTCCGCGACCATGTTCGTGCATCGAGAACTCAACGTGCAGAATTGGTACGACCACACCCCTACTGTTTCCTTCTAGATGAAGCGAAAGACTCGCCACTGCGTGGCGATGCAGGGCAACATCATTTTATCACAAGCCATTGCATTTGTGCCGCTTTTGCATGACTCAAGGGCAGGCAGAGTCTTTTCTTAGGGCTTTGCTGACCACCGAATCTCTTCCACAGCCACACAGTATTCAGTCAGTGTAGGCCATGTCGAAAGTGGTTGGAGGTGGCTGATGAGACACCGCCTGACAGTTGAGGCTGAATGACCCGCGCCTCGAGTAAGTGCCCGAGTTTGTGCAATGTTCATGATCAGATCGACCGTGAGACACTGAAGACTGAGCCTCGAATTAGGTTACACGGCAGCAGCAGTTCCGCGAGCCTGCACGCGGGTGAGGTTCGTAACTTGCGTCATGGGATTGCCTTCACGCTGATCCATGCTGTTCCTACGGCTCGTGCCCTGTGCATTAGTCTCAGGTTCATTTATGGTCATTCGGGTCATCGAAGGTTTTCATCATCGTACAAGTGCTGTTCTACCGCAGCGACCTCGAGCCGCAGGTACGACATCTGGCCTGCACCTGTGTAGCCCGCATCACACCCTGCTTCTCCGCCGAGTTTACTTCGATCAGGCCTTTCTGCACCGAGGAAATATGTTAAACATCGCCAAACGCTTGATTGGTTCTGATAACCATTGCCGACAAGGTCATGACCGACGTCCTGCAGGTTGCCGAACGGACTTCACCCTTGGAGGGGCCAAATCTAAGAGCCCTCCAAACACCTCCGCACTTGAATAATGTTGATTGAAAGTCATGCCTCGCTGCTGCGTTGGGCTGTCAAAGGTGTTCGGCGGCACTAGTATAAGCCACAGGATTAGTAGACAAGAACGTGCGAACACTGGATTGGGTCTCAGGGAAATCCTTACGTACCAATCTATTTCTGCCTATGGGGTAGAAAGTCTCTGCACACTATTCTGGGGAACTATCTGCAGCTTCGCAGCAGGGTTGTGTATACAAGGGTTGTCCAGAGCTCCATTCGTCCTCACTGGTCCTCAGGTCTTAGTCTGCATAAGCGTCCATGCAACACAGAAGCCCCGGGATAGTTCCGGTGCTCAGCTACGACTATCATTTTAGTAAGTCCGGAGTGAAGGTGGGTCAGTATTGGCCTGAGGCAAATATTACTATAAACCAGGTTGCGTCGCTGCTGCAGCAACGAACGTGAGGTAGGAACTCTGCTCACACCTACAACGCACATTCGAGACTTTAGTCTCATATTACCTACGTATCCTCTACCCTTTTGGTGCTGCAATACTTATTGCAGTCACCGCAGTTCCCCTGCTTCACCACACATTTACGTCATGGAGCAAACGGACTCGACAACCTCCACGACGGACTTTGCTTCGTCTCATGCCCCAATATTAGGACCAAAACATGCTGGAAGCTCAGCCATGCCATCAGACATGTCATCAAGGCATACCTCTCTTACTCTCGACTCAGCTACTAGTATCGTCAAGGCGTCTGTTCTACCAGACGGTGCAGAAAAGTCTTCAGCGTCATCGATCAGCCAACATCATGTCACGAGTACCGCGATGGCTAGCTCACGGCCTGCTCTTTCCGTTTTGCTCGCATACTCGGCACTATGTACATCCATCTTTCTGGTCGCACTCGACACAGTCCTGATACCCACCGCACTGCCAACCATTTCTGAGAGTTTCCACATTCCGGATACACTATATGCTTGGACTGGCTCAGCCTATCTTCTCGCCAACGCCTCATCGATCCCCTTCTGGGGAACACTGGCTGATGTCTTCGGTCGTAAACCGGTTCTCCTCCTGGCAAACGCCATCTTTCTAGTAGGCAGCGTCATATGTGCACTGAGCATCAATGCCTCCATGCTGGTGGGTGGAAGAACAGTCCAAGGTCTTGGAGGTGGTGGTGTAAACTGTTTGGTATACGTGTGCGTTAGCGACCTGTTCACCATTCGGTAAGTTGTCTTTGCACTGTCGAGGAGCTTTCACATAATCTGACGGCTACTTCTAGCAACCGCTCCTTTTATCTTGGACTTGTGGGCGCCGTCTGGGCTGTTGCATCGGCCCTTGGACCAGTGCTTGGCGGCGTCTTCGCAGAGAAACTCAACTGGCGCTGGTGCTTTTACATCAATCTGCCCATTGTTTCATTCGCAATCGTCTTGCTCTACTTCACCCTGCATCTGCGTACCCCACGCACCTCTTTCTGGGCCAGCATGCGTTCGATCGATTGGCTTGGTACGTTTACCATCCTGGCTGCCACCATCTTCCTACTGGTCGGTCTCCAAACAGGAAGCACAACATCATACACTTCGCCCATGGTAATCGCATTCTTATTCCTCGGCTCTCTGGCGTACTTGGTCTTTCCAGTCACTCAGTGGTGGGAGGACAAGACCGGAGGTACGCCGATCATGCCCCTTCGCATCTTCCGCGACACCAGCAATCTTAGCGCCCTGGCCGTCTGTGGCTTCGACGCGCTGGTCTTCAATTCCGTTGCCTATTTTGTGCCTCTGTATTTTCAGATTGTCGCCGGCCAGACTCCTTCAACAACAGGGGTGCTAATGCTCGCACTTGCCATACCGCTGACTATTGTCTCCTTCGCATCGGGCGTCGTCATCGAGAAGACGGGCCGCTTCATGGACTGGCTGCAAGCTGGTCTGTTTCTCACGACTGTGGGCACTGGCGCGCTGATTAGCCTCACTGAGACTTTTGATCTCGGCAAGGCAGTTGGGTTCCTGGTCCTGATAGGGGCAGGGTTTGGCCCGACTTTTCACACGCCCCTCATTGCGCTGCAGACGCGCATCAAAGACTCCGACATGGCCGTCGGAACCGCAACCTTTGGGTTCGTGCGCATGCTGTCCGGGGCTATCGGCGTTGTCATCGGTCAGGTCATCTTCCAGGCACTCATGAGAGATAGACTCGATGGCATTATTGATGCGGGTGTGTCGAAGACGTTTGCGGAACAGCTCGCGGGAGGCGAGGCGGTAAGTCAGGCCAGTGCTGTTGCGTTGCTCGCTGAAACACAGAGGTTCGTTGTAAGGGAAGGCTTTTTGGGCGCACTGAGGGGCACATTCATATGCTATACCATCGTTGCCGCGCTGGGACTGCTGACGACTTTCGGAATTAAGACGGTTACCTTGAAGCGAGAAGTGGAAAGCTCCACCCAGTCCGAGCCGGTGCAGTGCGTTAAGGATGTGGAGACGGGACAGATGAACTCCCAGGGCGATGTTCGAGAGAAATAGAGCACGAGCAATCTCAGATTCAGTACACCTTTCGCAGCTCGCGACCGTTCTTTTTTGCTGACAATACATTTAAGTAAGCCGTCTCAGATCTTGTGACATGTTGTCATACCAAGTCTTCATTCGCGATGATTTCTACCGACTAAGCATGCTCCAACGCCTTCGCGTTCTTCGAGTTATTGTGGATATTTACGTCCTTTCCAAGACCGATGAATATTACAGGCCTGGTTGAACTAGATCGTGAAGCCATGGAACCATCGCTTATCTCATAATCGCGTCCAAATTTGACCAACCCAACATGCTACGCAGGGGCTACCACCTTCTGCCCAGCACCAAAGAACCTTCCCTTATTCTCCGACTCGTTCTCCCACTCCACGTCATGCGCAAACACAATCTCCACACCCTTCTCCTCCAGGTGCCTGATCCGCCGGATCGTCTCCTCAGCCGCCTTGCGGTCGACATGGATACAGCAAACATGCCCTTCCGCATCAGTCCACTCGCCAATCTGCTTCTCGCCTGTCAATAAGCGCCGGTCATGACACGCGTCACCACCGAGATACATGTAATGCCGCTCAGATGTGCGAGCGAGGAGGTTGATGTGCCCAGGCAGATGCCCAGGCGCGTCGCCAATGAGAACGGAGCCATCGCTGAAGATATCGAGGGTACATGGGAGGGAGAAGGGGAGATGTAGACGCCATGGAGTGGAGAAGTTGGGGCTCTCTGGTTCTGCCTTGGGCTCCCACGTTTCGAATATATCGCGTGATAGATCGGACAGCTCCACAGTTCGTTCTGGGGGCAGCAGATCTGCCTCGAAGAACGAGTGACCGCCCCGAGGACGAGCAGTTGTTGCGGCAAGCAGTGCGAGCGAACCATGGCCCACGACAAATGTCGATGTTGAGAAGTCACGCGGCTCACCGATGTGGTCCCAGTGCACCTGTTATTCCAAACTCAGCTACCAGACAACTGATAATAACCGTGTTACGCACGTGAGAGTAAATGACGTAGTCGATATCATCTGGTGTTAAACCGCCTTTAGCGAGGTTCTGAACGACGTCTGGGCTTGTCTCTATTGGGCGTCTGTTCTCAATGTGGTTCTGAATTGGCAGCGAATATCTCTTCAGATCCTTTCTGAGCCCGAGATCGAACAGAATACGCGTTACAATTCCTATCTGATTTTTGTGTTGGATGAGGAAGGCCAACGAGGGGACAGTTCTGCGCGCTTCGAGATTCGAAGGCTTGACGAACTGGTGTTCAGGCAGAGTGAAGTGACCGCATGACAGAGCATGCACAGATACAGTCGTGAGTGAGCTATCGTTGAGAGCTTGAGCCATATTGGACATTATTTGTTTTCCAGTGTCCGAGGAGATATTGGTACTAAATGACAATGAACAGAAACGTCGAGAGGTAGAGCTGACTGACAAAGAGAAGCTATGATAGATATGCCTGAAGATGTGCTGACCCACATATATCTTGGGTGTCAGTACATTGGTCAAGCTGTATTGCCGAATCTGTTACCCCGCTCACTAGCCTGCCGTGTATGCTTTCGTAAGAAATGGCGCCGCTTCACTCGTCATTGCACTGCTCTGTCACATACTTCTTTACAAGGGAGATCTGACCGGATATCTCCAGCGAATTCCACCTATACGAACGATGGCGGACTTACTGGATTTCGAAACTGTGGGCTTTATCGGCCTTGGAGCGATGGGCAAGCCAATGCTAGAGCATCTTGCAAACAAGTTGCCGGAAAAGTCACGTCTATGGGTCTACGACGTCGTCGAGGAAGTTCTGGATGAAGTCTGCGCAGCGTTTCCAGGCCGAGTGTCCAAAGGAACAAGTGCAGCAGATGTTGCACAACACGTCGTATGCTAGACTGCAACGAGGGACATATCTTGTGATGCTGACGGAACCAGGAAACCATCCTGACCATGGTCCCGGAGGGCTCGCATGTCCGCTCGGTGTATCTACATCCTAAGAACGGCATCTGCACGACCGACATTTCCAAGAAGCTCCTCATCGATTGTTCAACAATCGACATAGCAACCAATCTGGAAGTGAAAGACCACATTGCGAAAAACTTCCCATCAGCTTCTTCTACGACTCGCCAGTCAGTGGCGGCGTTGTCGGCGCAATCAAAGGCACGATCGCAATCTTCCTGGGCTGCGCGGAGACAGACCCTAACTTTCCCCAGCTGACGCAGTTGATGGAGCTGATGGGCAAGCAAGTAATTCGTGCGGTGGACCATCTCTCGGCCTTGCTGCGAAGCTGTCAAACAACTACCTTTCTGGGATCATCGCGATTGCATGCTCAGAGGCGTTCGACATGGGAATGCGATCTGGTCTCGACCCAAGAACACTGGCGAAAGTGTACGCAGCCGGCACGGCGCAGAATACGATCTGTGACAAGTTTTGTCCGGTGCCTCACGTGTACCCCGATGCGCCTTCGTCTGGTGGCTGGAAACAAGGCTTCAAGGTGCAATTGATGCGGAAGGACTTTGGTTTGGCAGTTGAGATGGCGAAACGAGTCGGTTCGAGGAATGTTCTGGGAGACATCGGCCTGGAAACATATGATGGCGCTGCGAACGACCCTCGGTGTCGAGACCTAGACTCTCGTGTGGTGTATAGATATCTCGGTGGTCAGGAGGACTGGCGGTGAGAGGCTGAAGACTTGTAGGATACAACGTTCTGCGAGACCTATATGTGTAATTAAGGGAAGACAACGCGGTGGTAGTTCTTGCCTGTTCGTAATGACGTAGACGTCAGGCTGGGATAGTGGGGTATGGGGTAGTCCGAGGTCGGATTGCGGGGTGGTCTCCGGGTATAGCTCGTGTACCATAAGAACAGCATGAGCGTTGCTTCGCTTTCGGACAAAGCCTGGATCCACCGCTCAACAATCAATCTGAGTCAACGAAATTCACCGCTCACGTTTGGCTACTAGGCACACGGCACATATCAGCATGCCTTCGAACGATCCCAAATACGACGAGATGCACCAGCAGCTCTTCGAAGAAGGCCTGAAGATGCGGAGAAGCGTGGTAGGAGACTCCTACGTCAACACTGCGCTGGAGAATGGATCGACAGAATTCTCGCGTGCGGGTCAAGAGCTTGTAACAGAGTGGTGTTGGGGCTACGCGTGGACGCGCCCCGGGCTTGATAAGAAGCAGCGCAGCTTGATCAACATTGGCATGCTGATGGCGCTCAACCGTGTGCCTGAGCTTGCGGTGCATATCCGAGGCGCAAGAAACAACGGTCTGACTGAGCTGGAGATCCGCGAGGCTATCATTCACGCGACGACGTATTGCGGCGTTCCGGCTGGCGTGGACGCAATGAAGACTGCCGAGAAGGTGCTCAATGACATGGCGGAGAAGGGGGAGATGCCGCGAGAGTTGGGGAACAGAAGCGATCGAGCCGACAAGAATGGGCAATGAATATCACCTGAGAGTGGATGGTGATATGACAAGAATCAAGTTAAACTGGTCCGAGAACGGAAGGCGCGTTTAAAGTAACTTGCTTTCATGAGCCATCGCGAAAGCCTTACTGCGGGTTTGGAACATTTATCAGTATGTCTCTCTCACTTGCCTTCTTAGGTGTTGACTGTCGCGACCAATGTGCGTTTGCCTGTTCACAAAGCCCTGACTATGTACTCATTCAACAAGCATGAACACAGACTTCTGTCATGTATCCCCTGCGTGTCCATAAGGTGTGATACTATCACCTTCTGTCATGAACCTCTCTTTGGAGGCGGAGAAGAAGTACCGTGAGGTTTACAAACAGCATCTGGAAATGTGACTAAGGTCAAAGAACTCGTCGGCAAGATCATGCAGGTCCGAGTTGAGCAAACTCGAAATACGGGCAGAATTAGATTTTTCGAAGAACCGTAGCGGCAATCTTCATTTCACGCGAACGTAAATCGATATTGAGCGCCAGCTTCGAGACCGGCTGCAGTAAGCCCTAGAGAAAAAGGAAACACTGTAGAATTCGATCAGCGGCATGACTGCCACCAGTGCCTTCCAATATCCGGAGCAGGTTGAGATCCAGAGACAGTACGTGGAAGATCTCGAAACGCAGCTGGAGCGAGAGCTTGAGTCCAAGCAGACGACGTTCGAGAGCCGATACGGGAAACTGAAGAGTGATCTGCGACTGACTGGGGTATGTTTGGTATATCCTGAGACTCAGATTCTGATATATGACATCTGGAAGGCCGCGGGCTCTTTGGAGGAGTAGAGAGATTGTGTGGCTTTGACGAGACGAAGTCCTGCAAGGGAGACAACGACGGGTGGGGATGGCTAAGAAGCCTAGAAAGAAAAGGATAAGTCGCCAATTAAGTGATAGTCCATATCAACTACAGCCACCCTGCAGCACTGGTGCAAAGAGCCGACCTAAACATGAAGAATGTTGTTTTCTATAAGACCGGTGGCCATGCGCAAGCACGTGATACACATGGTCGTGAGCGTGGTGTCACGTGGCCTCCACTTCGCAACAGAAAACTTGCTTCACGATACGACGCCCACGTTGGTAAAACGAAATGCGTTCATCACTCGCGTATCGCGTGGTGATCCACAAGCGCACGCACTAAGATCCACGCTGAGCCGCATCACGTGCTTCACCACCACCGACAAAAACTTTGCACAAGTCCAACAGATGACCTACACAACCCTCAGGACTGCGAAAAAGAATGTTTCCGTCACGGGGAATCGAACCCCGGCCACATCGGCACTTGCTAATGAGAGCGATGTATCCTAGCCACTTTTCTTTGTTAGTTGGAGTTGGTTGTGAGGGAGGTGGTTGAGCTTACCTAGACCATAACGGATGACTTGTTGATATGAGCTCCTGAATTAGAAGCAATATAATCTTGTATTTCTAGGAAAATCCGGGAAAACGCTGCGATTTGGGTGTGTTGGAGTGCAAAAGTTTCGGAAGTGTGCAATGCAAATGACTCAGTTCCGAAGCGTGGAAAGCTAGCCAGGACCAACCCTTACTGGAGTGCAGAGACGGTAGCGATGATCCTACTGATCACAACCACAAGGTAATTTCAAAGTCGACTCAAAAACGAACTATTTCTACCCTCGACTCCGTTGAAATGGACACACTCCACGCAAGAGAGACGAGTCTCTTGTCTCGTACCCCAGGATCAGAAATTCGATTCTTCTTAGTCTCGTAGTTCTTGGCGCAGTGAGAACAGCAATTCCTCGAGGTAGCAGTACCTAGTAGCTGTCAGACGATGTACTCCTCCGCCCGAGCTCCTCAAAGCTATACCACTCCAAGGGTCTGCGACAGATCTACTCGGCTTATGGCAGCAAACTATGAATCCACTTGACTGTGGCCGAGCACCGTGGGCACTCTCCGGGAAACATGTCTGGATGTTAGATCGAGGGAATTATCGAGAAGAGCAATGTGATGAAAAACGCCGTCGAACAACCCAGCGCTCTCCGACAGGTGCGGGACATTCGCAGCACGCATTGCAATCTCCTCGACACCCATCCTTTGAACTACGCGAGACATAGTCCAAAGTCATGACGTAAACCCAGGCAGCGAGAATGATCACGCATCACTTGCAAACCGTGCAGGGTCGTCTGCTGACACTTCGCAATCGGACCCAACCTCCCGCTGAGCATGGATCTTAAGTGCGGAAAGCCCGCCAACTGCGTACGTAGCACAGCACAAACATCTCGACTACCAGTAAATGAGGGTCCCCAGCCTCGATACTCATTACCTAGAGGGAGCGGGTGGATCCCCGGGTCTCGCGACCACTGCAGAGATTCTGCAGCAGCAAGGACAGTCGATATTGGACCGAAACCGAAATGCTGCACAGCACGCCGGCGGTTGTGAACAGCAACAACCAGCCGCTTTCTGGCGCGTATGGGAGGCAGTGAGGCAGTATCTTGGGGAGCTGGTACGTCCCGACGGCACTGAGGGGAATGAAATGGAAGTCGTGAACGCGATGCCGTAGAAGATTAAAGAACAAATGATATGAATATGATTGTTCTCATTGTGAGCCATCTTTTGAGCGGGCTCTGTAGTATGCTACCTATGCATCCCTGTGTTGAATATCGCTACAATGTCGTGTCCCAGTCCATGAACGCCATATGCTAAGTTGTTGAAAACATCGTCTCTCTACATTTCACCTGCGCCTGTTCCCCGCCGAGGCGCTGCGGCAGAGCTCGCGGGGCTCGCTTAGAACATGCCGTCGATCTCGCCGGTTTCGGTGTCGACATCGATGTTGAGGTAGCCAGGCGCAGTGGGCAGACCAGGGATGGTCTGGATATCCGCTGCCAGCGCGTACAGATAGCCGGCACCCGCAGCCATGCGGACATCCCTGATGGGCACCGTGAAGCCCTCGGGGGCACCCTTGAGCGCCGGGTCGTGCGAGAGTGAGTACTGCGTCTTGGCTACGCAAATGGGCAGATTGCCGAGACCCTGCTTGGTGTACGTATCGACCTTTTTCTGCGCGAGCTCACTGAACTCGACCGCGCTGGCGCCGTACATCTTCTTCGCAATCTCCTCCATGCGCTCCTGCACGGTGTTGTCGAGGCTGTAAAGCAGCTTGAAGTCCTTAGGCTGTGCGCTCGCCTTAACGATGCCTTCAGCGAGATCCTTGGCGCCCTTTCCGCCCTCGGCGAAGTGGTTCGCTGGGATCGCGTCTTCGGCACCCGCAGCGAGGGACTCCTCCTTGATGACCTGGATCTCGGCCTCGGTGTCGGTGGCGAACTTGTTGATGGCGACAACGACGGGGACGCCATAGGAGCGCGCGTTGGCGATGTGCTTCTTGAGGTTGACGCAGCCGCGGCGCAGCATCTCGATGTCTTCGGTGCGGTAGCATTCTTGCAGCTGTGCGCCGGGCTTGATTTCAGGGCCGCCGCCGTGCACCTTGAGAGCGCGCACTGTTGCGACGATAACGACAGTGTCAGGGACGAGGCCAGACGAGCGGCACTTGATGTTGAAGAAGCGCTCGCCGCCCATGGTGAAGTCGAAGCCGGCTTCGGTGACAACGAATCCGGTCTTCTCCTCGTGGTTCTCGCCAGCCTCGGTACCAGCCAGCTTGAGTGCCAGCTTGTCAGCGAGTACAGATGACGCTCCGATGGAGATGTTGGCGAAGGGACCAGCGTGGACAAAGACGGGGGTTCCCTCAAGAGTCTGCATCATGTTGGGCTTGATGGCGTCGCGGAGGAGGGCGGTCAAGGCTCCACCAGCACCAATGTCGTCGCAGGTGACGGGCTCGCCGCCGCGGGAGCTGGCGACGACCATGCGGCCGAGGCGCTCGCGGAGGTCTGCGAGGTCGTTGCTGAGTGCGAGGATGGCCATGCACTCACTGGCGACGGAGATGTCGAAGCCGGTCTCGCGGGTCTGGCCCTTCTCGGTGGGTGCTTGGCCGATGGTGATGCCTCGCAGATGCCTGTCGTTGACGTCCAGAACGCGTCGCCATGTGATGGTCTCAGGATCGATGTCCAGGCGAGCGAACCTTGTGATCTCCTCCTCGGTCAGGTCGTCTGGGTTGGTCTTGTTGATGCCCAGCTTCTTCAAGCGGCGGAACATGACAGGTGCGAACTCGCGTCCGCCCTTCTTTGCAGGCACCAGTCGCTTGTACAGGGCAGCATCCTTTTGTGTGTTCTCGTGGAAGATGCGGGTCTCGATAGCGGCCGCGAGCAGGTTGTTGGCGGCAGTGATGGCATGGATGTCACCGGTCAAGTGCAGGTTAAACTCGTCCATGGGGATGACCTGGCTGTAACCTCCACCCGCAGCTCCACCCTTGATGCCAAAGGTAGGGCCCATGCTGGGCTGGCGGACGTTGGCGAAGCATATCCTGCCGAGGTGGGCACCCAGCGCCTGTGCGACACCAATGGTGGTTGTGGACTTGCCCTCGCCGAGGGGCGTGGGGGTGATGCCGGCGATGAGGACGTAGCGGCCGTTCTTGCGGTGCTCGAGGCGCTTCAGCAGCGACAGGTCGACCTTGGCCTTGGTGGCGCCGTAGGGCTCCAGCTCGTGGGGCAGGATGCCGACCTCCTTGGCGACCTGGGTGATCTGCTTGGGGTGTTGCGCGCGCGAGATGGCGATGTCCGAGGGGATAGGGTCCAGGGGCTTGATGGATAGCGGCGTGATCTTGCGCTTCGTCTGGCGGTCGAAGGTGGCATCGGCCGAGTCGACGAGGTTCTGCAGCAGCATGGCGATGGTCATGGGCCCCACGCCGCCGGGCACAGGCGTGATCTGCGAGGCGACCTCGGCGGCCGACTCGAAGTCGACGTCTCCGACCAGGCGCTGGCCACTCTTCTTGGTCGCGTCGGGGATGAAGTTGGTGCCGACATCGATGACGACGGCGCCGGGCTTCAGCCAGTCGCCCTTGACGAACTGGGCCTTGCCAATGGCAGCAACGACAATGTCGGCCTGGCGCACGACATCAGGCAGGTTCTTGGTGCGCGAGTGGCACACGGTCACGGTCGCGTCGGCGTTCTTCAGCAGGTAGCTCGCGGGGCTGCCCACAATGTCGCTGCGGCCGAGCACGACGGCGTTCTTGCCTGCAATCTCGACGCCGGCCTCCTGCAGCAGCACCATGACGCCCTTGGGGGTGCACGGCGTGAACAGCGGCTTGCCGCCGCGCTTGGCCAGCTCGCCGATGCTGGCGGCGCCGAAGCCATCGACGTCCTTCTCGTCGGCGACGGCGCTGGTGATCTCGTACTCGCTGATGTGCTTGGGCAGCGGCAGCTGCACGAGGATGCCGTGCACCGCTGGGTCGTTGTTGTAGGCGTACACGCGGTGCAGCAGGTCGCTCTCGCTCGTGTCCTCGGGCAGCTGCACGAGCTCGCAGTCGATGTTGGCCTCCTCGGCCGCCTTGAGCTTCATGCGCACATAGGTCGACGAGTCGGAGCGGTCGCCGACTGTCCATGGTCAGCATGCATCTTCACTCAACGGCCACACACAACAACAGTACCCTGCACAATCTTCAGACTCGGGCGGTACCGCGGGTTGCTCGCCTGCTTCTCCTGGATGTACCCGCCGAGCCTCTCGCGGATGCTCTTCGCAATCGCCGTGCCGTCGATCTTGGTCGCCGTCATGATGGCCCTGGTGCTGCTGAAGTGCCGGACAGCGCGCGCAATCGAAGGGGTATAAAAAGGTTGGCGGGGTCTATGAGCACGCTGCAGCCCATGTGAATTTTGTGATCGCGGGGTAGCTGTATGCGGCAATCCACGGCCTCGCAGCACACGTCCTGCGCCGCACATCGGATTCATCGTCCTTCCAAACTAGGCCAAGCCAGCGTATCGCAGCCAGACTAGGCAGAGGGCAACAGGATCCGCGGGGATGGGGTAGATACACAAAAGACATTACCTGAAAGACATGACTCAAATTTTCTTCATCAAAAGTAAACGCGTCCTCTTTGTGTCAATGCGTCCGACGCGAAAGTTCCAAACTTTTGCCGCGCCGGTCTCGCATTACGTACTAACCCAGGATGGGCGACCCTGACCACGGTTGGGGGGAACGCCAACGTCCACGAGAACAACTCTGCGTTTTGCTATCGTAAGCCAATCGACGATGCAATCATCTGCCAAAATAAAGTTTCCAGGAGCACCTGCGGCTCCTACTTCTCCTAGCGGGTCCGCATCATTCTCTTACTCCTTGCACGTATCCATGAGCACACCATACAGGACGAAGACCTCTTGTGCAGAGGCCTTGAGATGCTCCTTGTGTGACGGGCGGCAGTATCGAGCAAACTTGTCCGGATGCCACACGTTTCGCTCTTCCTTGAGCCAATCGAAGGCGTACTGGCCGGATCCGTCCAATAATGTGTGCAGTTCGTGGACGCAGATACCAGTCTGAGTCGTAGCCTTCATGGGTTGGCAGACAGCGCTCTCACACTCGTTCATGTAAGTCCGGAGAGAAGGGAAGTCGAGGAGCTGACCGGGTACCAACAGCTTCCGCATGTCCTCCTGGAACTGTGTATAGGTGCTGCGGGGGTCTTTGTGCACCCTGCTGCCACAGAATGCGAGCCACGCGCCATGTACCCAACCCTTGATCCCCTCACCATCTTCAGCCATGTACCAATCCCTTCCCAAATGCTTCCAGACCTTGACCTTCCGGCCCTTCTTGAGTTCCAGCTCCCATGAGTCCTTGAGGTGCGGGCGTCCGGTATGCTTGCTGATGGCCCAACGGAAGGACTTGCGCCTCTCTGGCTCGCGCTTAATATGCTGCAGGCCAGTAGCTTGGACTGTCTGAACTGAAGGTGCGGGTTCGAGTGCCTTTGCTGTATGTGTAGTATCGTCATGAAAGTGGAGGACGAACGGCGCCTCATGGGCATCGTGCTGCTTCTTAATAAACACGAAAGTCTCTGCCATAGGCGCATGAGGATCCAGAGCAACAAGCTGCTTTACATTAGTCTTCAGTAAAGGCACCCATAACGAAATGGCTTACCACCAGCTCAGACAGCTCTGTGAGAGACGGTGCTGTAGTATCGTCTGACCAGAGCTTCACCCAGGCGCTGTGGATGGTACTTGAGTCGAAATTCCAAAAGCATTCCTGCTGAGCTTTGATGAAGTAGGTGCCGTCAGCATGCCATACAACCTGACTCAATTCACTCTTGAGGCTGCCACGAGTGCTGGAGCTAGACCTCATGTGCGCGCTGCTTAGCTTGCACAGCTCAGCCTCTACTGCTGCTGGCGCGCCGTTGCATACCCATGATGTCTTCGCCCATGAAACAAATGAGTCGTTGTCGCCGAGCTGGACGCGAAGGGCTGAGCGTAGGTCGTTGACTGACGCAATGCGCTCGATGAATCGTTGCAATGCAAACGGTATGCCTGCGCCGACCTGAATGGTAGAAGATCCGTCTTGCAGTTCGAATGCGAAGAACCAAGAGTCAGGATGAGAGCCATATGTAGCCCAGGTGACCTTCTTCACAGGTGTGGTGAGGATGTACTTGAGCACTGCCATAGGTAGCTGCACACTGTTTTTGGTAAGTAGTTGTCTAACAATAAGTGTGGAGATATTCACGCAGTGTAGCCGTTGGGAGTTGCAAAGAACTGTCTGCCATCGGGACCGAAGACTATAACATACTGGTCAGTATGAAGTTTCTCTAGACGGTCAAGTGCGGTCGAAGCCATCACATCGTCTGGTAAAGGGTTAGTCATGATCGCACGTCGCTGCGACTGCCTCCAAAACTGTTGCTCTGCTTCTAGACTCGCGGACTGTTTTTACTGTGTTCAGTAAGTGCAGTGAGCGAAGCTGTATGTTGTGGTTAGAACTGTCGCGTAGACAACGCGTAACATGCTACGAAGGCAAGAGCGTTTGCGCCAAGCAAACACGTCCACCTCAAGTGCCTTTCACCTTCAACATTCGATCGGCATGCGTCCTCGAAGCCATCTACAGGCGTTGTCTCCAGACGAGTACCGTAAAAATACTATGATGAGTGACTTGAGATGCTACAATGACTACCTCCTGAGGTGCCGAGACGTGATGCTCAGCTAGAACCAATTTTATAGTGCAGCTTTCGAATTCGGACGTCCCAGCTTTGTGACTTGCACGAACTTGACATTCATTCGCCGCCGGCACATGAATCACCACTCAGTATCGGGGTGAGACATGATGGAAGCAACGCTCGCGAAGAAAGTATTGTCGTCAAAGAAATCAGTGGTACCATCGAAGAATCCATCTGTCTGCAAGATGCAGATGGAAGGGACACTGAAGACCCTTTGTTTCCTCGACTAAGGCTGGCGTCCGAGATTCTCAACACGACAGCCAAGGTCGGTATGTCGTTCACTATGAGTCACACGTCACCTGGGTGGCCTTAAGTCTCTACTGCCACATCGCTGTGAGTCAGAAAGCGCCTGCGGTGTCCCTAGCTATGTGGAAGCGCAGATAGCTGTGGCAAAAGACATAGACCCGCAAGGATGAAGTGTTTGTAATCGAAATTACACAAAAAAGGTATTCTAGTTCCGGACAGTCCTCAGGCAGCTCTTCGGTGGGAGGATTGCATCGACGAATCCTGATAAGCTTAAGTCTGGAGATATGAGGTGAGGTGTGGTGGAGGCCCAGAGGTTCACAAGCTGGAATGGAACCTTGATATGCGGGGCACGCTAGCGCGAGTTCGAATTTCGACTTCGAACATTCGACAGGGCACTGCGAGAGTCACCGCAACTACAAAGGCCACCCATCCCCCGAACCGCCCCCGCTTCTACACACACCGCAGACATGAGGCCGATTCTTCTTTCTGGGCACGAGCGCGCGCTCACGCAGGTCAAATTCAACCCCGACGGCGACATCATTTTCTCCGTCTCCAAGGACCATGTTGTGTGCGCATGGTGTCAGTAGCCCGACAACGCGGTTATGAAGCGAACCAGCGCTGACAGATGCAGATTCACACAATGGCGAGCGACTAGGAACATACCACGGCCACGTCGGTGCGCTGTGGACCGTCGACGTCAACCCCTCCTCGGAACTGCTCGCGACCGGTGGCGCCGACAACACGATGCGCCTGTGGGAGGTTAAGACCGGCAAGCTGCTGAAGACATGGGAGTTTGGCTCGTCCATCAAGCGCGTCGAGTTCTCGCCTGACGGCAGGCAGCTGCTCGGTGTCACAGAGAAGCGCGCCGGACACCTGTCGACCATCGTCGTGTACGAGATCAACCCCGACGTCGAGGCCACTCAGAGCGACGAGCAGATCCTGCGGATAGTCTGTGACGAGAGCAAGGCCACCGTTGCCGGCTTCTCCTACCTCGCCAAGTACATCATCTCCGGCCACGAGGACGGCTCCATCACACAGTGGGACGGCAAGACCGGTGAGCTGCTCACCAGCAACTACGACGCACACGAGGCAGATATGCAGAGTACGTAAAACTCTTGGGGATCAGAAAAACAACGCTAACTTAAGCAGTCACTGACCTGCAGTGGGCGCCCGACCGCACATACTTCATCACCGCATCCAAGGACAAGACCGCAAAGCTCGTCGATGTCGAGACCCTCGATGTCCTCAAGTCCTACGTCGCCGACACGCCCCTTAACAGTGCCGCCATCACCCCCGTAAAAGACTACGTCATTCTCGGTGGAGGACAGGCCGCCATGGACGTCACAACGACCTCTGCCCGCCAGGGTAAATTCGAAGCGCGCTTCTACCACAAGATCTTCGCCGAGGAAATCGGTCGCGTCCGTGGCCACTTTGGTCCTCTGAACTACGTCGCTGTGCACCCCCAGGGCACTTCGTACTGCTCCGGTGGTGAGGACGGTTACGTGCGTGTGCACCACTTCGACAAGCCGTACTTTGACTTCAAGTACGAGGTGGAGAGGGAGGCAGACCAGCAGCAGGCGAACCTGTGAGCAGCGAGTGAGCGAGCGAGTGCGAGCCTACGAGCAAGCGTGAACTTGGGAGCATGCGGAGGAATCGTGCGAGCAGAGTAGGCGCTTGTAGTGTACCACGAGATATTATGAGGAATGTCTGGAATGGTGCGTGCATGCAATGGCGTTCCGGATCCGGTTGGGTTGAAGGTTCTCAAAAGTTCTTGAGAGCGACCTGAGATAGACGATATCAGAGCGATGCACCCGAAATGAACATCAGTACCAAAGCACATATCGAGACTGTTGGAGGTGTACATGCCATATTGACGCAGGAATGCCTTCTTAGAGCCCGCACGCTGGAGCCTTTCTTTCTCACTAAGTAATATATGAAGCTCACGAGTCACGACGTGTGGAGCGGAGCACACTGCATTATCCATGCTGCACTGATCCCACTCGCGTGTTGTAAATCCTGTCGCGACTGACAGACATGGTCAACAATTGTAATTCGCAGTATACCAACATCAAATGCCATCATCATGATCGCCCTCCACCTCCGGCGGCCCATCACACATCGGCGGCGCATCACTGGGCTCCTTGGCCGGCACCTCCCTCTCCCCACGCACCCTCTCCACCTTCAAAAACACCGGAATCACGCCCCCAGTCTCCAGCCTGAACGCCCGATGCCCAACCGCCTCGAGCAAACTCGCAATCGCCCCAGAGTGGCTCGTCAAGCTGAGGAACGTATTATCGTCGTCCGCGAAGATGGAGTCTAGAAGCATTGCGAGCCGGTAGCGACGCGCTGACGCGGGCTCGCGGTAGTCTGGTTCCCAGAGGGTGTCGGCTTCGGTGAACCCGGGCTCGAATGTGGCGTGCGGGAAGGCGGATTTGAGGAAGGTAGCTGTGCTGCGCCGGTCGCATGTGTGGACGCCAAGCGCCTCTCTCAGTAATTCTACAACGTATGGCGCGTACGGTTTGTCCGCTGGCAAGGAGAGGTTCTGGAACGAGAAGTCGGCGGTCTGAAGTGTGCGTGTGAGCGGCGAGACGTAGTATTTTTCGGGTGCGGGGAGGCCTTCGGCGAGTTGAGTAGACCACAGATCGTTCACGTCTTTAGCTTGTTGTTCGCCGAGGGGGGTTAGATGTGCATCAGCCCACACCAAGCCGTCATAGCCGTCAAGGAAGGAGTAGTAGCAGTCCCATGCTTTGGTGCCGTATTTAGCCTCTGCGACGTTGTGCCAGCCCTGGCCGTGGCGCCCGAGGAAGAGGACCTTGAAGCTCTCATCTTTCTTCGCAGAAGCAACAACAGAACGTACGTATTGCTCGAAGCGTGGCCATATCTTGGAGGACGAGTCTGGGCTGTCCGTAGGGTAGGACCGGTCTATGAGGCCAAAGTTTTGCTTCCTCTGCGCAAGGTTAGATACTCCAGAAGTACTGGACTGAATCAGACTAACAAAGTCGAACGTTGTGTCGTCAGTCGATTCTTCAGACTGTAGGAACACGCCTTTCTGCACCGTGTATCTATAGTGAAAATCACGTGACGGAGGAGTCGGGGCTGGGACGCTGTGGGAGTCGTTCGAGGACATGATGTATAATAAGAAGACGAAGACAACGGAGAGGAGGAAACAGGGTCTGTGTTGTGTCAGCATGTGGTAGAGATCTCTGAGAAGAAAGCAATCTGTTACGCAGAGATGCCAATGCCGAGAATCCTGAATTTGTAGGGGCTGGAAGGTATCAGCATCACACTCGAGAATTTGGCCAAGATGATGACAGAATCGTGGACTGGCGAGTCACTGTGGGCGTAAGTGATTGAGTGGGTGGTGGTGAGCGTTGATGTGAGGCTATGCGCTAGTGACTGGAACCAATCACAGTTCTACACCAAGAAACGATCGCTAATGCTCGAAGGTGAGGTGTTGACGCAGCATGGCTCATAAATCATAGATTCGTAGTCGTATCTAGTGAGAACCCAATGCCCATGTAGAGCAAGGCTGATGTGGCAGTCTAACCTTATGCCTCGGCAATCCAGCCTAGCATGCCATTTTGATATTCCTCCGCCGAGATATCCATCTAACGCCCGCTAATCCAAAGACAAGACAAGATGTACGCTTTCGCGCAGCTTTTCGCAGTTTGCTCTACGTTCGCACGCACTCCCCGCACGCTCGTCGAGCAAGCCGACCAAAGCCGCGTAGGCGCGACCTTGGCCTGGCTGCGTGGAGCTTATTTCTTCTTGGGGAACTTAGGCTGGCCCATCTTCTCACCGCGCAAAATCACGTTGAGCACACGCTCCATGTTGCCTAGAAGCTTCTGGTCAGGCGTCGCAGTACCGCGCTCAAAGTCGGCGATGATGGTGGGTGTGCTGTTGCACTTTGTTGCCAGGTCTTTCTGCGTCATCGTCGTGCCTTTGTCATTCTTGGCTTCAGAGCGCGCTTTGCTGATCGCTTGCCCCACTGCAACACCCACTGTCTTCGGCTTGATGATGTCGTCTGACCTGTCGACCTTGGTCAGGCGCTGACCTTCTGTGTTACCGGACTAGAGTTTGTTAGTACGTAATAGAGGGAACTGCTGCTGGAACAATGCTTAGAACTACTTACAGCGGTGTTGGCGGTCGTGAACTGCTTCTTGTCTGTGGAGATGACGGCGCCGCTGCGCTGAGCGGCATTTAGTGCGCTCTTGCCCTTGACAACAGCCTCGCGAGGTCCGGCGGCGCCACCGCGAGTGCGGCTGCCAATCTTGGTAACGGAGTTCCAGTCGTCAGACATCTTGATTGTGTATGGGTATTCGTGGATGTGGGTGTCGTGTGAGAAGGCTGAGTGATGATCTGGAGGCGGGGTGAGCTTTTGGTATGATAGGCGCTTGCTCCTGTACTTGTCGGGCAAGGAAAGTCGAAGGGGGCGTAAGAGAGATGTGAATGGGCATTTCCGAGTGTGGCAACACTTACATTTTATCCTGAATGTGTGGTGGTCTCGATCTGAGGCGGCAATGATTCACAATGTTGGGCAGTGAGGTCACTGCCACATTTGTCGCTTCGTGGTCCGTGCGTGACGAGTTTCGAGCACCTTCCATTACGGTCTTCGCCCTTGCGCCCTTCATCTCACCCATCACGAACAACGACAGTGTGTGGCTGAGGTAGTGTCGCGTCCGTTCTGACGCGACCCTTTCGGGTTGTAGAAAAGGTCCAGCGTAATGGCCAAATTCCGGAAGAAGCAGAGGTAGTCAGTGCTTATGTACGCTCATCCTGTGGTCCCCACATGCGTGAATGGCCATTCGTGGATGGCTTTGAGGATCAGTAAGAGGACCTTACGCAAGCTTGCTACACGTATGGCAGAGCACTCGAGTTGGGACGAACACCCCCATCTCAACCACCCTCACCGGTGAACGTCGTCTTCCTCACAATGCCAGACTCGTTCAGCACTTCTCAGAGGCAGAGCAATCGCGTTCGAAGCATTCCATGTACTATTGACCTAATGCTTGGGTGCTTGTTCCTCTTCAGAGATCACATGGGCAAGCACTGGTGCTTTGAACTGAACAAATACCATTATGCATGTCGAAAGTTTGAAGTCAAGGCTGAAAGCACATCAATACTGACAGGTCGGCAAGCTGAAAGCCACACGCAGCCCGCGCATGCACGCCATCTCTCTTCAGAGAAGAAGTCGGCCCTGCCTCAACTTTGGCCTGCTTCTCGCAGCACGTTGAGTCACGACGTTGATACTAACCTCGGTAGTGCATGTGGCCTTGTACTGTACGAGAACGATACACAAGCCCCCTAAATTCTCATGAAGGACGAGTACATCTTATCGACCTTTTCCTTGGATTGGTTTACGACAGACTCATCGTATGCGTGCACGTAACCTCTCTTTGGAATCGAGAAAGAGGTGCTAGCTTATGAGGCATTATCTCATCATTCTCATGTCTGGGGTACTGACTCTTGTACAACACGGGTCAATACAAAGTATGACAACAGGCTCCACGTCCCACTGAGCGCGAACTTTGAAACAATCCGGGACACCATCGGGAATCCTGCCCGGAAGCTCGAACGAATAGAGCGGCCTTGGACGTCTCTACCTGCGTACATTGGCCCCGGAATCGCAGGAGGAAGATTACGATATCTCAGTGGACACGATGAGGCCAAATTCCGGGCAGTCGGGCAATTCCTGAACGCGGCAGAGACAATAGCCAGGCCTATATTGCCCTCTTCGTTCCTCAGGAATCAAAAAAGAATCGCCGCGTACCGCACTGGGTCAATCCAGTGCAGACACTCGTGAGTATAATCAGTCTCGAAACCGAATCGTTGCCTTCACTGACACCAACTTCGTCGGTCATGTCCGGCATCAATTTTCTTCTCATTCTCCACCAACCTGGCCAATGTCGTCAATTACAAACGGGCCATATTAGTCGAGCCATACTTGCGTGCATCAGAGGCAAAAACGCAGATGTAAACGACGTTTTCCAGTACTTCCCTAGTTGAAGCCTTCCATGATTGGTTTCTCGAATTATTCAATGCAGAGGTCAGATCCGAATGCCCGACAGTATCGTCTGGCGACGGTGCCACATCTATTGACAAGGCTGAGTGGAGCGCGATACTCTCGGATCCAGGTGAATATACCATGTCGTCAGCGTTCTCAGTTTGCCGTGCGTTTGAGGTCTCCAAGAGGGCTCTAAGATGCGTCGAATCTAGAACGAACATTGCATCTAGCGGGTCCAGGGCCACAAGCGTCTCCAAGGACGAGATCAGCTTCTCGACATAGCGATCTACTTCGTTTCTTCTCAATACATGACGATTTATCGTGTCGCTTCGCTTCCGATGTTAGTTCATAATGCCCGTCAGCAGCCACATGACAAAGTCGGCATAGAGACATCATCGCATCAGAACTCTGAAACGATTCCTAAAAGAGCGTATGTCTTGTCTTGTGGATCCGTTGCAGTTAGCGAGTTGCTTGCAGTAATGGCAGACAAAAGGTCCGTCAAATGACCGCTAGCAACCTTTTGCTGGAGATTGCCGGTGAGCACGAATTTCTGTGTCGAGTTAAATACTTTCTCGGATAGAACAGACGATGCAAAATGTGCATACAATCTCAGCGCGGCGTACGCAGTTTTAGCGAAGCTGTAATCCCGACCATATACACACTCGACATTTGCAGCGTGCAGAATCAACTGCAAGCAGCTTGAAATGACCGGGCGAGGATCGATATTCGGGCTTGGATCTCCCCACGTATATGACAGCGCCGTGTAAGGAGAACAAGTGCTAAGTGGAGACAAGAAGAAGTGGATTTTCCAGCTGTTGACCGATTTCACTCGCATCTGTGGCATTTCCGACAGCCACGAGACGTATCCACTCATCTTGTAAGGGAGAATAATCGAAGTATGGTGAATTTGGTTGGGCTCAAAATGCCGCATGTCAATTTGACTTAAACCTAGATCACTGCTCTGATATTTGGATTTGGATTCGTACATTTGTATCGTTGATCATTACCGTATGCACGCAGAGGATGAGAAGCGCGTATACCGCTTGAATGATATGTACATATAGCCATATATCCTCAGTAGTTTGCCAAGTCGTCCGGCGGCCAGTGACCAGTCCAATTTCCGATGTTGCCTGGGTATAGTGGGGCGATCAAAGGCAGCAAGGCGCGTAAGGCAACTGTTTTCGAAGTTCTTGGTCGTACGTGGCACAACAAGGTGACAAAAAACATGGAGCTGCATCGGTGAAGGTGGCGGCGTCTGAAGCGGCGTCGATACTACGGAACGCAGTACTTGATGTCTCCCGGACCGTGATCATCTCCAACCTATGTTGCTTGGTACTTTTGGATGGCCACACTTGAGACCGTCGGTGCGTCTATGTTCTTGGTGGCGTTGAGCCAGACGTGCATGTGCGTGGTTTGTTGGAGACGTAAGGTGATCTCAGCGCAACATCGTGCGTTCTTCTCAGCGTAACGATTACGCTCTTATGCTCTACCTATTTGTATACCGCTCGCTGAAGGATCGTATCCGTAACGCTGCGTATCCCTATAATGATCGACAGGAACAAAGTCACAGGCGGTGGTTAGGGGTTTGGTATGTGGAGATCAGAGGCTGTGCAAGTGGATCTGGCACTCAGTGTGGTCGCCCTCAGAATCGTGGGATAGCGGCTGCTTAGCGCAGGTTTGTGTTTCAGATTGCCGTGTGGCCGTCTCGCGTTCGAGAGAGATGAAGCCACTGCCTACGTGTGTCGAGTAGATCAGCGAGTTTGAGCTGCTCGTTGTACATCACGTGACACATGCTGAAGGATCAAACCCTCGGGTGGTCTTGCTTCAAGACGCTGTCCCTGTGCACAGAGCCATTGAATCTAGAAGATACTGCCACAGCCTTGTTTACGGTGTTGTGCGTGCGACAAGAAGAGATGGTTGGCGAGGCTGCACCGTTTGGAATGCACGCAATGGATGACGACGCAGATGTTGATGATGTCGGTCGGCTTGGGACCTAAGAGCGCTAACGAAGATCTCAATGTCAATGAGACGTCGATTTTACCGGCCCAGCGACTTGCGTTTTTCTCGTATTGTCACACCGCGAAAAAATTGATTGGTACGAGGCGGGCTCATGATGCTGCTTGCGGGCGTCCATGCTGAGCTTAGAGCCAGAGACACACGGTGTGCGAGAGAGCTCCCAGACAAGGAGCGCTTCAGAATGCAAAACAGAGCGGACAAGCATTCGCAAGCCGTGTATGACAGGAGATGACATTGTTACTGTGTACAGCGCGCTGCACAGCTGCAACGGCGACGATGCGATTAAGATGGTGTGGTCATCTGCAGCGAGTGAGATTGGAGTTGGTCAAGGCGGGGCGTATTCGCAGCGAGAGGCCGGACTCCGCAAATTGTTGGAGTAGGCATGCGCTGGGCGCGAGTCACCAACGGTCAGCAAGACACCGGTCGCAAATAGCGCCGTGATTTGTTGGCGACAGGGCTGGAAATTATTAGAATGCCTGGAGTACTGGCAACGCTGAATTGCTTCGTGTTGAGTGTGGCGGAGCATCGTGTTCGGAGCGCCTCCCCTGCACCTGCCGTTTGCAGCATCTCCAGAACCTCAAAGGGTCGCCTGTTTTTAGCAGCGTTCAGCATACGAGCTGGGACTCTCGCGCAGAGAACGCCGCCCACGGTTTGCGCAAACAGCAGACGCACGCGGTACGCAGTTAGAACGAGACCGCAAGATTAGCGGCTGGCAAGAGGATCCTGATCCTCTCCTTCGAGCTGGGCGCTGGGCCGGAAGCCGCGCACTTCCTCAAAAGCGGCCAATCATTTCACCCGTCCACTGTCGCAGCGCCCCTGAGGGCACCGCTGCATTGAACACTCCTGGTGCCCCCACCGGGATCTTACTGCTGTCGCTGTCTCGACTCATCTCTTCCCTCAGGTACTTCAAACCCTTCGGAGAGGCCCTGTGACGACAGTTTTAATCCATCAATCTGGTGTATCGACGGTCTGTCAAAGGAGCCGCTGATCGCCTGCCACTCGTTTCCCGTTCAACGCCTTAGCCTCGCCCCCTGCCACCCTCACGCCAACTACCCGGTTTCCCAGGTGCGCCTTCCAACTTCGACACCACTACACCACCACCACCGACCCACATCACTCGTTCACCGCACCCGCCTTCACATTCACCTCGACATACCTACGCGCCCCGGCCCAGGTCACCTCGACGATCGCTCTGGAATCACCGCCGCTGGATTGGTCGACATCCTGACCTTCGCTCTCCTGGAGAGTCGCCTGCACTCAACCTAATACCTACCAGCAGCGCCCAACATGCGTCTGTCCCTCTTGAAGTCGCTGCTTGCGCTGGCAGCGGCCGCTCTTCCTTTCGTCGCCGCTGCCGATGAGCGCCGCATTGAATCGAGGTCGCTCAACCCGTGCATGAGCAACTCGTCCTTCTCAGCGACCTTGTTCAACGTCGTCTTCACGCCGAACAACAGGAGTTTGGCCTTTAACATTGAAGGAATCTCGAACATCGCAGGAAAGGTCGAGGCTGATCTCGAACTCCTCGTCTATGGCTACAGCGCTATGAACCAAGTATTGGATCCCTGTGGCAACGAGGACCTCTCGGGCATGTGCCCCATGAATGCCGGTCCCCTCACGATCAAATCGAACTTGGACATCAGCCAGGACATCATGGGCTCCATTCCCGGAATTGCATACACGGTACCTGACCTGGACGCCGTTGTGCGCATCAAGATCAAGGATTCAGAGACCCATGTCCAGCTTGCTTGCGTCGAAGCTGAGCTCTCCAACGGGCACTCTGTTGAGCAGAAGGCCGTTGCGTGGGTGACTGCCGTGATCGCTGGTCTCGGTCTTGTGGCCTCCGCTGTCACCTCTGGTCTGGGACATTCCAATACCGCCGCTCACGTTGCCGCCAATGCCATGTCGCTCTTCGGTTACATGCAGGCCCAGGCCTTCATCGGTATGACCGCAGTTCCTCTGCCCCCTATTGTCGCAGCCTGGACACAAAACTTCCAATGGTCCATGGGTATCATCCGGGTCACATTTCTCCAGAAGCTGGCCACCTGGTACCAGCGCGCCACTGGCGGCACGCCGACCACCTACCTCTCCCAGCTGGCTTACATCTCCGTTGAGGTCCAGAAGAAGCTGAGGATGAAGCGTGCAGTCGATACAATCCAGTACACCACCCGCGCTGTCGCACGTCTCATGAACCGCAGCAACGCTGCTGCTACCGAAGCTCAAGCCGGTGGTGAGCGCATTGTCCTCCATGGTATCGAGCGTGTTGGCTTTAAGGCTCGCATTGAGACCACCAACATCTTCTTCACCGGCTACACATTCTTCATGATCTTCATTCTGTTTACCATCATTGGTGTGGTCGCCTTCAAGTTCATCTGTGAAGGGCTCACCAAGGCTGGAAGAATGAAGGGCGACAAATTCATCGACTTCCGTAACGGATGGCGCACCGTGCTCAAGGGCATATTGTTCCGCGTTGTTCTCATTGGATTCCCCCAAATGATGATGCTTGGCCTGTGGGAGCTTACCCAGCGCGACTCCGCTGGAGAGGTCGTTCTGGCTGTTCTGACCATGATCACCATGGTTGGTGTCCTCGGGTGGGCTTCCTCAAAGGTTGTGCGTATTGCGCAGCGCTCCATCGCCATGCACAAAAACCCTGCCTACATCCTGTACTCTGACCCAGTTGCCCTCAACAAGTGGGGTTTCCTGTACGTCCAGTTCAAGGCCGCCGCTTACTGGTTCATCATCCCATGGCTCGCCTACCTGTTCATCAAGGCCATGTTTGTTGGTCTCTCTCAGTCTGCTAGCACCGTTCAGGCTATCGCGCTTGTCATCATCGAGGCTGCTCTGCTCATCGGTGTCTCTGTCCTTCGACCCTGGATGGACAAGAAGACCAACGGTTTCAACATTGCCATTGCTGCTGTCAACTTCCTCAGCGCCATCTTCTTGCTGATGTTCACTGAGGTGTTCAAGCAGCCCGGTATTGTGACTGGAGTCATGGGAGTCATCTTCTTCGTCTTCAACGCCGCCTTCGCGCTGATCTTGCTCCTCATGCTCCTCGTTTCCTCTGGTTTCGCCGTCTTCACCAAGAACCCCGACACCCGCTACCAGCCCATGCGTGACGACCGGGGCTCTTTCATCAAGTCGCAGACTCAGCTCACCACCGAGCTTGATGCGCTCGGTGCTACCGCACGCGGCGAAGGTAAGGGCACCCACGGATCTCGCAGCCGTATCGACGACGACGATGACTATTCCTCGGAGGAGCAGCGCCAAATCGCTTCTAAGGAGGGTGGCTTCAACGAGCACTATGCTGCCGCCCCTCCTCGCAGCCCAGGAGCTAGCACAACGCACACACAACACGCCCCACCTTCGTTCTATGACCGCAGTACCGCCAGCCCAGCACCGTCATACGGCCGCGAGGGTAGTCTGCGAAATGACGTACAAAACGGGCCAGCCAACAACTCAAGCCCGTGGCAGCGGGGAGCTGGCTATGACAATCACTGACGCCAGGAGCACGAGGAGCAGGTGGGCAAGATCATAGACATGTATGGACATGGTAATGGTCGCTCCTCTGTGCAGAACAGGATTTGAAATATTAATGGGAAGCATATTGTGTGCATATATCCTGTAACAAATACATACTTCCACGATATGGCTTTGAGCATTGGAACATGGCCATGAACGAAGGCGTTTACTTGACAGCCCCATATTGCCGATTGGAAGAAGGAGGCTCGGTCTTCACTTCATAGAGGGTTGCAGAGCCCCAATTTCCTATCTTGTCTTGTCTTTTTCCTTAGTGTTTCAGTGCAATGCACTCATCCTTCCTTTGTCAAACGGCGTATTTGGAACGGTCAGCTATTGTTTTCATACCAGGCGTGCGCAGCATAGCCAGCTCGAAAGAGCAACAGGGAGTCGAGAGTAGCCTGCAGAAGCTCTAGCTTAGGCAATGTATAGAAATCATAGTCAAGCGCTACCCGCAACTGAGATTGAAGTCCTCGACCGAATCCCTTGTGCGTCCTGTGTCTCGTAAGCTGATTATTGCAGTAGAGCGGTAGCTGTGACCAGCTCTAGCTTAGGCACTCTTTCCTGTTCAAAAAATCCAGTGCTTGCCATCAACACAACATCATGCACGCAACTTTGCGTATTTAATACGACATCACCTCCATCAGGCCTACCAGCTTCGTAGCTCGTGATCTCGATCTTCCAGTGACACCGCCAACCGTGCCGGACTCCGCATTCGCAAAATACCAATTTCCCCAGATCAGCCTTGCCGCAATGTTATCCGGGCGTTGCGCGACCTTACTTAAAGCTCCCAAGCTCCCGGTTGGCGTGTTGAATGGACGAACGTGAAGACGTCAAGATGCAGCGTTTGCGGAGTAGACCAGGCCACTCGGAATTACCGGTTAACTTGCTTGACGGGTGGGGATTGGCCCGACCAGAGCCCCAGAAAAACGAAGGCATGACACAACGTGCGTGAAGATTATCGCAAGAGCAGCGAGGAGACGAGTCCCCTTATCTGCAGTGGGACTGGAAATTGCTGATATCGCATCGAGGATCGGACTACACGATAACGCCAGCCGCAGTCCTCAACACGCCTCTCCAATGCTCCGGCACGATGAATACCGGCGGCGATGGCTCTATCGATTTCGATAGCTCCACTCGAACATCAGCTGGCCTCAGAATCTTGCAAAGGTCACTAACCGACGTCACATAACAACGATCTCACAGATGACGGTCGAGTTACGCCGAAGCTTCGGCAGAGGTTGCATCTCTGTCCAGACAGATCTCGCACCGTGGCACGCGTAGCAGCGTGTTACACACGTCGAACCAGATGCAGCTGTCAGAGTAATTCCAGACTTCGCAGGAGCCAATCAAGTCACGCACGTTGATACGAGCTTTGGTCTTGATTGGGGATCCGCTGAACCAAGGATCCGCTTTTCTGTGCGATGGCACCAGCCCGACAGCCCGACCGGGAAACTCGAGTGAAAGGGTTCTAGGGTTCTGGATGCACGCGCGCTTCCCTTTCGATCCAAAATTGCAGATACCAACCGCAGCCTAATTTCCAAGCGCGCAGCCCTGCGCCCATGTGTCACCCGCGCGAGATTGGCGGCTTTTAACGGAACACAGCCGTAGGTGCCTTTAACAGGCACTGGCCGTCCGGATCAGTAGAGGCTGCACGCATCACCTTTCCTTCGTGGGCACTCCGCGTGCCGCTCTTACCAACCCGAAGAATGTGTCTTTTCGACTGAGTGGCCCATGCGACCAACGGCCCTGGATTCATTGTACCAATAACTGTAATTTTGTTCCCTTTTGCTCGGTTCGATTGCCGGGCCATCCCTTGGTAGAGGTCCAGACAAAAAGTTATCCAGGCGACCCTTTGACGTTTCCGGCTTTAACGTACTCTCCAAAGGCTCTGGTCAGGGTTTCGTATTTTCCCACTGAACTCTCGAACCGTCTGGCTTTACTGCATTGCGTTTCGCAAGTCAAGGACACCTTTCACACGTCCTCTTGCGGAGCCACTTCCTAAACTCGATCCTCATCACAAGGACAACTTTGCAACATGGCCATCTTATACAACCTTACTGTCCCGTCAGAGGGCTCACAGTCAACGTTGGACCCGAATAATAACAAATTAGCGAGAGAGGTCGCACCGTACAATCACTTGGACGTCAGCGGCTGCACACCAGAGTCATTCAACGAGGCTTCAAAAAAGCAGCTAGCACCAGTAAGCTCGCAGTCGTTAGCCACGCCACCAGAGTCGCCGACACGTTTGCGTCCTGCCAGAATGGAAATGCAACATGCGAATGCTCCAAGCTACGCCGTAACCCCTCCAGCAACTCCAACATCGCCCGCGCACTTCAGATCCAGTTCCATGTCAAACGGTCAGGGCACACATATCAGCATTGCTCGCCAAGGGTCGACAGCCTCGACAGCTTCCGTTCCTCGTTCGCCGTCGATACACTCTCATCCCGTGCCACTTCAGCTTTTCGATCATGAGGTCTTGGAGTACGTGGTACTGGTGGACGACGAGCACAAAAAGCGGCCTATCGGCTCAGGTGTGTGGAGTGATGTGTACCTGGCAAAGCCAAGCGAGCCGGAATCCGTGGACCAATCTCATTTGATGCTCCCTGCCGCCGTCAGGTCGCCTCCTGCCACTCCGATGAAGTCAAACGATTCAGCGATAGGTTTGTTTGTCTCTGCCAAGGTACCGGAACTGTACGCAATCAAGGCTCCCGCCTCTACCAGCTCGCGCAAGGTCTTGAGAGAGGAAGCAAAGATTTTGTCGTACTTGTCTCAGTTCCCGGACTCGGATAACCACATTGTACAGTTCTTTGGTCAGGACCTACGAAACGAGGCACTTGTCCTGAAAGCCATGGATGGCACCCTGGAGGATTGGATCAAAAAGCATCTTAACAACCTTGACGATGCTCTTCGCGCAAAGAAGCTTGCGACTATATTCCCACGGATAGCGCTATCCCTCATTGACAGTCTGTCATGGATGCAAAACAAGAACTGCATCCATGCTGACATCAAGCCCTCCAATATTCTCATTTCAGAAGACCCTGAAGATTCCACATCGATACCTGCGACCGTGTATTCGGACTTTTCCTCAACAATACTGGTCGCTCCAGAAATTGAAGTACATAACGCCTCCCCGCTCGGCGCCGGAACGTGGGACTACCTCGACCCTTCCTTACTACGTAGCATCGATGCCCCAGAAGCCTCCGCTGCGACGGACCTCTGGTCACTCGCTATTACTCTCCTCTTCCTCATTATTGGTGCCTCGCCATTCGACAGCTTCAAGCACAATAAATATCAACAACGCGAAATGATCAAATCTGGCCAGCCGCTTCAGTGCCTGGCCTACGACGACACAGGCATCAAGAACATGCGCAGGATAAAGGACCTTTCCAAAGGCCTTGGGCTAGATCTGCACGAGTGGTTCGCCAAGGTGCTGGTCAAGGATGTGAGCAAGCGCATTGATGTGGCTGACTGGAGGGACGAACTGGCACGCGCTACTACGAAAGTGGAGACGATGATCTAGCTTGATCATGCGTTGCAGGTGCGTGCAACACAACGGCGATGACTGCAAACGTCGCCATGTATACCGATTCTTTATGTTTTCATGTGTTATATCGCGGCGCAAGGAGTTTAGAGAAGACATGGACATTCGCTAGATACCCAGGCTTTCATTGCATTAGATTTGCGGTGCAAGCTTTCACAACATGGTTAGATTCATTTCATAATCACAAACACTCTTCGTGTCGCACGTCTTTGCTATGACTCTTTACGCCTGTACACGACCCTTTCTCGAACATGATTGGTGTCAGGTGTCGCAGCGTTAGCGTTCGATCTTGATCCAGACTCCGGTGCGCCATGACTCGCAACACCCGTCTCCCACGTGGCCTCCGCATTGTACCTGCATCCAGAACCTGACAGGCGATCACCGAAATTAGACACAGCCAGGCATACAATGCATACACTCAGCCTTGCAAAGACCTTCTCTTTTACCTGCTCGCCGCTTCAGGCCTCGTGCTTATCGATCAGAAACCCCCGCACCAACACGGGCAGAAGATCCCTTGGCATCGACACCGTTGACCGCTGTCCTCAGATCACACACAATTGCCGGTCGAGGATGAGGTGGCGAAGGTGTGTGCTATCTAGCAATCGGAGCCGGGAGTGGCGCATGGAGTGCATCGAGCAGCTCATTCGCCTTTGCTCGGAGCTGCACGTTCGCATCCTCTCCTCCCCCTCGCCGCGTGTGGTGGCGAGACTGAACATCTCGAGTAAGCGCTCTCAAAGCGCGCTGCAAGAATTTTCTTCGCCTGAGACTGTGAATCGCGAAGTGACCAAATCTGCACTTTCGCTAGGGCGCGATAAAAGCGTCTTGCCTCTCGAATCGCGTGGGTAAGTTGTGATGCTCCCAACACAACCGAGAGGCAGGCAGTGACGAAGCGTAGAGCTGCGGATGAGAGCTCAAGTATCCTGTTTGTTTCGCTGCTGTCAGTGTTGCTACTCGCGAGCAATCTATTTTTCGACAGCGTGTGTTGTGTCAGCAGCGCAGTGTAGATTGCGAGATTCCACTGCACCGCATCGTAGTAGCGCTGGGGTTGGTGCAAGGCTGAGAGGCGGTGGTATCACGCCGCTCTTACCGCGTTTTCATCGATACTTAATTCGTTTTCACCTCCACCCCTGTTCTGCATACCTGTACGAATGTATCTGATGGCTTGCGCCCGCTTCCGAAGGAACCAGGCCAGGTCAACGTCCAGAGGGATATGAGTGAGGAGCGATTGACGTGTGCGCTGCAGGACATCGCTCGATTCGAAGGAGAAGGTGGCCTGTGGGTATACGTTGGAGCCTGAATATCAGGACATTCGAGCTGCTCTTGATTTTGGGGCGAGAGCTCGTGGGGTGGTGAGTGCATTGGGTGTTGTGACGCAGTCACTCGTAGAAACGCAGTCAGATGGTGTCGGCACAGAGAACGGGAGGCGATATGGTGTGCGGCATATTTGCGACTCATGTGCTGGTCTATCCGAGCGGTCGGGCAAGCGAGCCACTGGACTCGTCGGAATCGATAGAAGCAGCGTGTGTGTCGACCTCCCTGATATGACCGAGCGTAGTTGTATGCCGTTTGGCTCTCCGCGCTAAGATCGCTCTGGATGAAGGAGATGAAGAAAGGTTTGTGGCAGGTGGGGTACCGAAAGGCGTGATGGTTGGTGAGGCGTACGCTAAGCTGTGAGAAGACCATACAGGCGAAGAGCAAGAATTGTCGTGAACCTTCAGCTCCTCACTCGGGGGAAACGGCACTTGTTTTCGTCTTCCAACTCTTATGGAGTTGGTAGGTACGGCGTGCAAATGCAAGGCTTCGTCGCCAGACACGGAGAATGAGGCTTCCGTGGCAGTGGTGGTGCTGCTGCAAGCGGTGTATGGCCACAGCCGTCGTCCTCGCACCACAAACCCTTAGCATAGAGTCCAGTGGTACTCTCAGGAGTACTGTAACGGACGGTGTTAACAATGGAAGGCCATGGATTAGGTGGCGGCCTGCGTCCCCAAGCAGCGAAGTTGCCAGAGTCAAGAGAGTGAGGAAGATCTGGGCGATCATCATCAAAACGTATTTCTATACGCAGACTTGATCCGCGATACTCCTGCTGGCGCACCATTGCTAGATTGCGGTTGGTGGTAGTTTTCGATTGTAATCGTGGACGTCAGTGTTGCAGTTGCAGTGGGTCGTTTCTCTCATCTTGCTCATCTTGCGGTGTGAATGCTGATGTATTAAAGGAGGGAGGTGTCTTTGGTGCTAGAAGATTTGGAGAACGCGGCTCAACCGGTGTGGATGACGTGCTATGGTAATCACAAGTGCTGATAGCAGGTGTTGAACTTAGGGTGTCTGGGCTACCTGGGTAATTTTCCAGTTCTACGGACAGCTGCTTGATGGCTTCAATTATTATTTTATTGGCCTTGAGATTCTTAGGTGGAGGCTTAAACGTGGAAAGCTAAGATCGATAGTCAATTACTGTCTTGTGATTTCGCAGCATCTATTGGGCAAGCTAGCAGCATAAGTAGAGACGTCGATGACAAAGCGTGAGAACGACTCACTAGATTGATGTTAGGGGTACGAGTGTGTCTTAGTAATACTCAGTCGACAATTCTCATCTGCCTTGCATCTTAATCCTGAGAAGTCATAGCCGCTGCTCGAGTCCGTGGAGGTAGCAGGTGTCAACACCAACGCTCAATGCAGGATGATTTACCGATGCAGTTCCTAGAGAGCTCATACGATTTCCACTGCTGTCGAATTCAGACAGTGTACGGCTGGTGTCACCGCCTCCAGCAGTATAGCGCTGTTTTCCAGCCTTGACAGCTCCTCATACTGCCAGAAGAAAGAGAGAGATTGGTAGACTGGTTGAGCCCAGAGGCAGAGGATTCATGGCCTCCACATTCAAGAGAAGGTCCTTGCTAAGATTCGCTTCGATGGAAATCGATACTGCAGTCTTGGGATCCTCTTAATGTGGTTCTTGAGCCTTCAACGATGGTAACACTTCTTGGAACATAGACTTTTTACGTGCCCGGTTTAGAAAAGCGTCTACCCAAATAGCTTGTCTCGCTATCGTTAAATATCGGACAGTGTCGCTGCAGAGTCTGACCCCTTCGGGACTTCGTTGGGAGCCATTCAACTCTGCGTGGTACGCGCATTGTCTGTGCAAATGAGTCGGGTTGTCTATTCTCACCTCCGACCAGTCTCTCTCGAGTCAAGCTGCAGGTCGCAAGTTGTTGATCCCATATGTTCAAGGTCTTTGACCCTTTGCAAAGGCCGACCCAAACTCAGCTTCTCGCCGGCTGCCCTACGGGCCGCACAGATGTCAAAAATACCCGCGGTTAATACCAAAGAGCTAGAAGGGCGAGTTTAGCGATAGTTCGGGTTACCATACTGGAGTATTAGTTGAGGGGTGACAAGCGTCTGCGAGAGCGGTGAACAGTTTCTCTCGAGTTCGAGTTGATGTTTCAATGTTTCTGTGAAGCCGTGCCCTTGCAAACAGAAAGCAGTAAAACAATTGGCGAGACCTTCACACGGTACAGGGAGCGATTGAACCGTAGCAGTACTGCAAGCCTCAGTTCACTCACTTTTGTGCTCCCGTTTCACGCCATCTTCTCAGCCATGACGCCTTGTATCCAGCAACCTCACCGCCGGATCAGCCCATGTTGTACAGCACCTGTGATCGCAGATCATAGAACACAGCCAAAAGCACAGGACTCATCTCCACCTTCTGACACGAGTCAAGTCTGTATCCCCAATACTTAATATGCCGAATTGTACCTGTTTCTCCCACGTCACTCTTACCGCCCGTCTGTGCATGCGCGGGTGTATCGTTATCCGAACCCACATCACCGGAGAGGCGGGGTTGGTAGCCTTGTTCTCATAAGTATGTCGGCGAGGCGTGTGGGTATGGAATGGACTTTGTGATCCTTTGTGCAAACCAGCATCTATTTCCGTGTCCTGTACCGTGTGAACGGCCCTACTAGTGCTCAAGATGAGATCCTTCCGGCGATTATTAGACACGGCGAGGAGATATGACCAGGGTGATTCTGAGATGATTAGTCTTCTTATATGAGTTGGGTAGGGGTTGGAGAAGTGGGCCGGCGCCAGAGGAGTGGTTTGTGAACACGATGCGGCACGACCAGATGAGATGGTAAATCGGTGATGCCGTCAGAACGACAGGCCCCTGTCGAACCCCTGTTCTTGATCTCCAGGAACCCGAAAACGAGGCTGCGACGGGCTGCGACGGGCTGCGACGGGCTGCGACCAAGGCTGCGGACACGGACAAGGCTGTGCGATGTGCCAGATCTACCTGCCAGAGTGTTGGTTCGCCGTTCAGATGTGCGCTATGGATGCAGGTGACCTCACCAAGGAGTGTTTCGGCTCTTGCAGGGGCGTCAATGGACCGCGATGACCTCTTGCCAATACACCTGTTTTTCCATTGCTCACGCACAGTTGCTTGTCTATGTTCGCCGTTCAGAAGACGTTGCTTGCAGGTGACCTCACAGTGGAGAGCTTGGAGAGCTTGGAGAGTAATTGGGCTCATTGGGCTCACAGGGCTCAAGTCTAGGTTAGGAAAAGCACTGCGGGCTTCGTGCAGTGGTGCAGGTGACATGGAAGCCCTCTCATGGACGACCAATTGACGACTATTCATCCACTAGCCTCTGCAGCTCAAAAGTTGCTGCTGAGATTGTTGCTGTCGCGTGGTCTGGAGTGTGCGCATGAACCGCGACCCCAGCAAAGCAATAGCGTGTTCTAGGTACCGTTCAGCAAACAGAAACGCCGCCGATTGAAAAGTCCGACCGCGTGAACGCACGACGAGTCATCAAGAGCCACTGGCGCCGGCACGGTCTCCGCGGAAACAAGCGAATGCTGCTGCTGTTGGGCGGAAGACGATAGCTAGACGTGGAGACAGGAGCCGGGAGTAGCGAGACTGACAACGCCTAGCGAAAGTCGTTTCTCTGGCTGAGCTGACCCATCGTGGACTCCGAAAGCACCATAGCATCCCGATTTCTGTCAAGATAGGTCGAAATGCACTATGTCGTCTTCCTTCCTCATTGTAATTGTTCGCAAGTTTGCAGGAAAACAAAGAATAACAAAGAAGCTGCACGAAAAAGGAGGTGCTACATATGATTTGCGATGATTGCCAGCCATGTGTTACTGTGGAAGCAGTCGCACGGGCCGGAAAAGTAGCTCCTGTGTCACAGCCAAATGAAGGATAGATCCCTGCATGCAAGCTGTCAGGAACGCTTTCCTTGCATCGCCGTGAGATTGGTGAACTTCTCGATCCTTCAGCCTTGGGATTTGTGTCGGGTGTTTCGCTTGCCGCAGACAGCGCATAGCTTGATGCTTTTTTTGCGCACCATGGAATGACCTGCAGACAATCGCCGGGGTCTGCAGCTAGGCAAACCACCAATGATTGCCGCAAGGTTCAATTTGCAATTCCCAAGATGCAGCAGGATGTAGGTTGACATGGGGTCGCGATGCACAAGGAGCTCGGGGTCTGCGACGCGCTGTTTCAAGATGTTTGATTGCAAGTTGTGCAATCTGCGCAACGCTGGCGACCGCCATAGTATACCACAGTAATGCATGAAACGAGGAAACATGATGCCTGAGGCATTGATATTGACCGCACACGCGAATGAGCAGAGTATTGAGAGGACGATTCGGCATGAGCTACCGCAAAAGCAACTCCACGGAGTGATCGGAGTAGCCGACCACGTGTCCCACTTGAGGCTTGCGTCTATGGTTTTGGGGGCCAGAATTGCTTGTCCCCAGATCCGTAGTCATCTCCCATGATTGGATCAGCAAGCCACTGATCTCCAGGTTTGGCAAAGGCACAGGTTCCTGAGCTCGGGCCCAAGGGATCAGCCATGGGATCCCTGCTCTGAAAGCGGCCAAAAGCGGGCAAGCGCTGATCTAGGCCGAGAAGCGACAACAGGAATGCGATGTGGCCGGTCGTGTTGGCGTGTACCACGTTACTGGCGCTCTAGTGGTGGGTAAGAATCCTTGAAGATGAAGCCGCAGGCGGCGCCGTAGCGTCCGTTCGCGGAAAGACGCGTTGTTCGCCAGCTGAGATGCCTTTCGGTACGCTTGTATAAGATACTCGGGAAGGCACCGCACCTTAGGCTGCTCACAACCATCAACAGCTCAACTGACTCCAGCAAACATCGACCCACCACAAGCCTCCAGGTGGTCTCCGCAAAGAACTTGACCGAGTCAGAATCCTCCGCATCAACATCACCGCATCCCAAAAGTCAACAATGGTTGGCCGTCTCAGCGTAAAGATGAACAAGACAGCCCAGTCCGGACCGAGCCTCACAGAGGAGAACCTCAGAATTCACAGCTCCACATACACCAAGGTGCGTTGCCCGTCTGCCAGTTGTTTGTGACTGTTGCTGACACTCTCTGTAGCGCTCAGTTTTCCAAAACCATTTATGCGAGGAAGACCGAACATGGGCAGAGTCATCTGAGCTGTACCGCTTCGAGGATGACTTGAGCGAGTCCGATGACGAGGATCTTGACGCAAGGAGGTACAACATCGCTCTGAGAAAGGCTGCATCGTTGGAAGCCCTGAAGATTTATGGCGGTTGCTTTACATCCGGCTTCCTCGCTATGACACACGGAGACCTTGACAACCGCCAACAGTCGTTCCATGATACCGAGGGTATCGATGTACAGAGGTTCGCTGTCGAGATGGGTCGCGTCGACACAGGCAGTATCGAAACTGTGTCGAGATCCTCGGATAGCTGGGGCAGCCCACGACCAGATTCGGACACCTTGAGTCGACTCGATGTACGAGAGAGGAGCGAGAAGAAGTGGAGCTGGAGAAGTCTTGGGAAGAAGAGGCGAAGCGAGAAGAACGCAGCATAAGCTCAAGTGTTGAGCATGTTCGCCGTTTGCTGACTTCGGTCGATTATACTTAGCGTTGGTGTTTTGGGTTTCGATTTCATTGTCTGCATAGCGCTGCTGTTTTTTTGTCCCCAAATCCCAAGAGATCCTTGGAAGACACGATGCATGATCACGTGTTGTATAATAGTGGCCGCGAAAAGAGCCACGATCGACGAGAAGGGAAGAGAATGAACAATATGACATCTCATACATATTCAAACTGTGTAATATCACGGTGCTTTGGGAGAGCCGAGATTATTGACATCTCCTGCAGCCTCGCAGACTTGAAAGGCACACTGAAGCAGTTACTCGCACGCACATACCTCCAGGGCCTTGCTTGCGGGAGTCAGCTTTCCTAAAAATGGCTCTTCTTAATCGTGCAGACTGCCTGTGAGGGCATCTTCTGCGCTGCTGCTAATCTCACAAGATGTGTTGGTTGCTAATCGTGTAGCTCCTTGGATTGGAGGCTCCATAGCTAGCGTGGGGTGATGCTGCACGCCCACGCACCAGAGCCAGCTGGCCAATAGCCGAGCCAGTGACAATGGTCGAGCTGGAGCCGGTGCTCCTGCAATCGCGCCGAAGTGCATGCGCAAGAGAAAAACGAAACAGGAGTGACAGGGTACCAAGAGCAATTGAAGGGCAACGGCAATGTTGGAGCAGACGCTGATGGGACGAATGTGGGGAGCTGTGACGTCTCGGTGGGCCTCCAGAATTTGACAGGCAGAGGTGACGCTTGCTTCCGAGATTTAAGAGGAATCGACTGATGTGGGAGAAAGGGCAGGTGAACGAGACATTGCGGCTTCGTCTGGTTGACTCCTCGGCCTGCCTGGGTCAAACGATCCACTTGCCATTGCCGTCAGCTGGCGATTGGTGTTCGCCATTGCCTTTCAGCTGCCCGTGACTGCACCTGCATGCTGCGAAGTGGTAACATCGTGAAGTCTGCACCTACTACTAGCCTTTGCCTCACCGACATTCCCATTCCTGTACTCTGTTCACCCTCCGCATTGCACGTTCGCCCTCGTGTGACAGTCTTGGATCCTAGAATCATCTCTCGCAGCGTATGCCCCACCATTCGTCCCCACCAGTGTGTCGGCGTGCTAACACACTAGGTCATAGCCTACGCCATAGCTACAGTATCTTCAGCGCTCACCATTATACACAACCACTCCGCCTGAGAGCAGCACCAGCCTGTCCGCCCTCCGTAGCATGAGCTCGCAATCCCCAAAGCCCCGCCGTGCCTCAACCGTCGCGCACGATCCCTTGGCAACACCTCAGGTCTACTACGGAGAGAGCCACTCGCGCAAGCATCCCAGAGCACGCACCTACTCGGCTGTGAGTGGCCTGCGCCTCAGCCAGCGCGTACGAGTACTAATGGACAGCAGAACGTAGACCGCTCTGCCCGCAATGGCTCGTTGTCCGAGGGCGTCACCCAGGGCCGCCGTATCAGCCATGGTCAGCCATCAATGCCTCTGTGCGAGTGCCCATGCTGACAGCCGCAGACGAACAATCGCTCCAGCCCCGCCGCTTCCTTGTTCAGGTCGACGAGACCTTGAAGACACTCCTTTCTCGTGAGGACTCGGATGGCAACTACCAAATCACAATCGACGATAAGGGACCAAAGGTAAATGCGACGAATGGAAGACGCGTTTACACATCATGCTGACATAGACAGGTGCTGTCGCTCGGCACCCTTGCGTCCAATGCACACAACAAGTTCGATGTGCGCGGCACATACATGCTCTCCAATCTGCTGCAAGAACTCACCCTCGCTAAAGACTATGGCCGCAAGACCATTGTCCTCGATGAAGCGCGTCTGAACGAGAACCCTGTAAATCGCCTGTCACGACTTATCCAATTCTCTTTTTGGGATGGCCTCACGCGCCGCATTGATGGCTCCAACATTGCAAAGGTCGGCGTCGATCCCAAGGATTGGACGGATGATCCACGACCCCGTATCTACATTCCGCCCGGTGCTCCCGAGCAGTACGAATACTACACTCGCATCGCAAGAGAACATCCAGATATGCGCCTTGACGTTCAATGGCTGAAGGAGCCTGTCGACGACGAGATGTATGTGCGCGATCTGAACAAGGCACCAGGTCTGCTCGCTATTGCCATGGAGAAGTGGATTGATCCTGAGACTGGGAAGGAAGACCTGAGAGGCCTTCCCTTTGTTGTGCCCGGCGGCCGTTTCAACGAGCTCTACGGCTGGGACAGCTACATGGAGTCACTTGGTCTTCTGGTCAACGACCGTGTCGATTTGGTGAAGTCGATGGTTATCCACTTCTGCTTCTGCATCAAGCACTACAACAAGATTTTGAACGCCAACCGAACGTACTACCTCTGCCGGTCACAACCTCCATTCCTGACAGACATGGCCCTGCGGGTCTACGAACGCATCAAACACGAGGATGGCGCGTTGGACTTCCTCAAAGAGGCCGTCCTCGCAGCCATCAAGGAGTACCATTCGGTATGGATGCACGCCCCTCGACTGGATCCGGAGACTGGTCTTACACGCTACCGGCCTACAGGTAAGGGCGTGCCACCGGAGACCGAGGCCTCGCATTTTGAACACGTTCTTGAGCCGTACGCCCAGAAGCACAACATGAGCTTCAAGGAATTCGTCGAGGCCTACAACTACCGTCAGGGTGTCGACGAAGAGACTCTCAAGGAGCTTGACGAGTACTTCCTGCATGATCGCGCTGTGCGTGAGTCTGGACACGACACATCCTACCGTCTCGAGACCGTCGCTGCTGATCTGGCATGTGTCGATATCAACGCCCTGCTTTACAAGTACGAGGTCGACATTGGTCGTGTGATCCGCAACCACTTCAAAGACAAGCTCGAGGTCCCAGAGGGTTTCTTGTGTGCTGATATGAAGCCTGGCCACATCGAGCACTCCGCGGTCTGGGAGCGCCGTGCCAAAGAGCGACGCAGGAGAGTTGACAAATATCTCTGGGACGATGAAGCTGGTTTGTACTTTGATTATAACACTAAGAAGAAGGAACGTACCAACTATGAATCCGCGACGACTTTCTGGCCCATGTGGTCAGGTCTCGCGACACCACGCCAAGCCCAGACTCTTGTCGATAAGGCTTTGCCGCTCTTCGAGGTCTTCGGCGGGTTGGTCTCAGGCACCGAGAAGTCCCGTGGCAAGGTCGGCCTTGATCGCCCTAACCGTCAGTGGGATTACCCCTTCGGCTGGGCACCACAGCAGATCCTGGCATGGGTCGGTCTGCAACGTTATGGCTTCGATGAGGAAGCTCAGCGACTGTCTTACAGATGGTTGTACATGGTCACAAAGGCTTTCGTCGACTTCAACGGAGTGGTCGTCGAGAAGTACGATGTCACAAGACAGATCGATCCCCACAGGGTTGAGGCTGAGTACGGCAACCAGGGCAGTGACTTCAAGGGCGTGCCTCGTGAAGGGTAAGTAGCTAACAAACCCGACCCTACCCTCAGTATAGCTTGCTAACCACAAATAGTTTCGGTTGGGTCAACGCCAGTTACATCTACGGTATGACACTTCTAAGTGCACATCAGCGTCGTGCGCTTGGCGCCCTTACTAAATGGCATGACTACGAAAAGGCCATGTCTAACCTTGGTTTGTCTTGAGCGCTCATACGTTTGATCTCCGAGATGTGCTTGCTTAGCGGCGTTGGAGATACTGCATGTTTGCCTGCACGGAAGAGCGTTGCTTTGATGTAGACTTAGAAGCCCTATGATCAACGAACAGTATTGATGACACCTTGTAAACCTGCGAGTAGTTCGCAAACTTCATTCAGGTCTCTTTAGAATGATCTTTTTGTCTCTCCGTGGTCATCCATGAAGGATTTATCACTCCTCATACCAAATCAAAGTTAATCATCCTGTTCCCGTCCACTCGATAATCACTAATCGACCACTATTATTTCAGTTGCACCTTTTTAAGCTCAAAGCTCAATGATTGGCAAGACGCATCTGATTGAACCGCCCAGAAGCAGATCGAACTGGAGGAGTTTCGCCGGACCGGAACACCATGCATCGAGAGTTCGGTTCCAGAGACCTATCATTGCTGAAGACGACAAATATCATCTCCTGCACAGCAGCAATGCCAAGGCGAGCTTGTTAAACGCAAATTTGTTATCGGGGCTTCGGGCTGCGTATACGCTGTTCAGAGGCTCTAGGATGGCTATGTGTTGGATGGCAAAGCCAGTGCAGTGTTCCCAAACGTCGAGGCGTACATCCATCGATGCAGATGGGAGCAATGCGGAGGTCAACGTGAAGGCAGTCGCGACTAGTGACAAAATGACTGATCTGCGTCCTCACATATTCCCAAGCAGTAAAGCAGAGCGCTCATCGATGCAGATCACCTCGGTTCAGTCCTTCCTATGTCGACAGAGGAGGGACGACCGCGGTTTTGGTTCGAGCACTCCCGGCAGCTACCTGTGCCTCAGACGGAGACAGGACCTCTGAGGGATGGTGATGGAGTAAAACCCGTTGGTATCATTGGGGAAGAGCGAGAGCTGTGTGTCAGAGCAAAATCGTTGGAGGAGCAGATGTAGAGGTGCGCGATGTAGTGCAGGAATTGATGTCAGCCAAAGGGTGATTACTGGATAGTGAGTACGGTAAGATAGAGTCGAATCCGTACAGAGATTGATTGCAGCTCTCCCACATCAAGCTTGCTTTCGATGTAGCACATGGCAAGTACGCGTCGTCATACGTTTAGTAGGATTTCGTACCACGCAAATGCGGCAAGGCCCACAGACTAGCGAAGTCGAAGATACGCATTGCAGCCTATGAAACATAGCCATAGCTCGGGTGCTCCCGTACAAAGCGCAGCCATATCGGCGTGGTTTACCATGTCTGGGTTCGGTGCTAGAACTGATGGCCATCTTGCGTGAGTCCGATGCAAGGCCTCAGGTGCACGGACTAGATTGGGATAAAGTCTCTTCCGGTACGCAGGCTCACCACCAAGAAACATCTGAGCCCCCGGACATCTTGCGCGTCCATTGCGTCTGTTCATACCTCTCAAATCAAAATTGCAGTCATTGCGTCGCGTTTGTCCAGCCACGAGATCCAGATCCTTGCTTCGCAAAAATTGCAATTGGAGGCATACGTTGACAGTGGCTCGAAGATGAACCGATATAAGCTGGCTGGAAATGCTGGACATAATTGCCATCAAATTACTTGAGCAATCATTCACTTTATCTCTCCTGTAGATAACTGGTCTCAAGATGTCGCTCTCAACACTCTGCACTGTCTCAAATGTGCAGGCGGCTCTCCCTATCGATGGCACCCTCCTCGGCCTCAACCTGCTCTCTGACACGGTCACTGCGGCCCCTGTCTACAATGCTTCGGTCGGAGGCGGCATGGCAGGCGCGTCCACTGGTGGCTCAACCTACAACTACTGCAACGTCACGGTCAGCTACTCACACACTGGCAAGAACGACACCATCGCGCTCAAGTATGCCTTCCCTGAGCCTTCCAATTTCAAGAACCGTTTTTATCTCAGTGGTGGCGGCGGTTTCTCTTTGTCGTCTGATGCCACCGGTGGATTGACCAACGGCGCTGCGTCCGGAGCTACTGCAGCTGGGTACGACGCCTTCGACTATAGCTACGATGAGAAGGTCCTGCATGGCAATGGTACCATAAATTGGGATGCTACATATGCTTTCGCATACACTGCTCTAGGAGGTATGTAGTATTCTCCGCTTCCTATTACACACGCTAACATGCTGCAGAATTGACCAAGATCGGCAAGCCCCTGACACAGGCCTTTTACGGGCTCAACAACACCAAGCTATACACCTACTTCGAAGGCTGTTCTGATGGAGGTCGTGAAGGCATGTCTCAGGTCCAGCGCTGGGGCGAGGAGTACGACGGCGTTGTCGCAGGTGCGCCTGCCTTCCGCTTTGCCCAGCAGCAGGTTCACCATGTCTACCCAGCGACAGTCGAGCAGGTCATGGGTTACTTCCCTCCCCCTTGTGCTCTGGACAAGATTGTCAACGCTACCATCGCCGCTTGCGATCCTCTCGACGGCCGCACCGATGGAGTCATATCTCGTACCGATTTGTGCCAACTGAACTTCAATCTCAGCTCTCTAATTGGCGAATCTTACTACTGTGCGGCTGAGACCAGTAGCTCGCTTGGATTTGGTTTCAGCAAGCGGCAGATGGGAGGTGGTGCTGCCGGAAGTCAGTCGTCTACCAAGCCTGAGCAGAACGGTACCATCACTGCCAACGACATCGCTGTCGCACAGGCTGTCTACGATGGCCTTCACTCGTCCAATGGCAAGCGTGCATACCTCTCGTGGCAAATTGGTTCTGATCTCAGTGACGCTGATCCGACCTACGACAACACCACCGGATCCTGGAAGTTGAACATCCCCTCCACAGGCGGTGAATATGTCACAAAATTTGTCCAGCTCCTCGACATCGACAACCTTGTAGATCTTGATGGCGTGACCTACGACACCCTCGTGGAGTAAGCGCGCATCGATATCTCCTCCTCTTCACACAGCACTGACATCTTACAGCTGGATGAACACGGGCATGATTCGCTACCTCGACTCCCTGCAGACCACGCTGCCCGACCTGACGCCCTTCCAATCCTCGGGCGCAAAGCTGCTGCACTACCACGGCGAATCCGATCCTTCTATCCCTGCCGCCTCGTCAGTGCACTACTGGCAATCCGTCCGATCGACCATGTACCCGAACCTGACGGATGCTGAAGCCCTAGAGGCCATGAACAAGTGGTATCAGTTCTACTTGATCCCTGGCGCGGCTCACTGCGGCAGCAACAGTCTGCAGCCCGGCCCCTATCCGCAGGATAATATGGCAACGATTATCGATTGGGTCGAGAATGGAGTCAAGCCTAGCAGGTTGAATGCGACAGTTAGCTTGGGTGATCATGCTGGTGAGGTTCAGCAGCTGTGTCAGTGGCCGCAACGCCCGCTTTGGGCGGGTAATAGCTCGGCTTTCGAGTGCGTAGATGATGAAAAGAGCGTTGAGAGCTGGACATACACTTTCGATGCGTTTCAGCTCCAGCCAATTTGGTAGGTATGCTTATGCAGTTACAACAAGGCAGGCAACAATTTGCTCTCACGGCAGCAGAATATCACTTGCCGCGGGATGAGGGGGTCGGGCGTAGAGTGGCCGCCGCGGCAGGTTGTCACACACTTTCGTTCAGTATCTGTCTCATAGACTGTTTCAGGGTTAGGAGCATTAATTGGTGTATACATGGCTGTGTGACTACTATACGTTTGCGAGAATATTATAAGATTTGTTCCATGATCATGTCTATTAGTCTATTTGCATAGGGCGCTCAGCGCCACACCCTCTGATGATACGCTAAACCCAGCTCATTAAAGATTTCTGCTCGCCGCCCGCTATCTACTGGGGCTTGAGAACACCACGGTACCTCATCTTGCCATCCCTCAGTGTGGACATAGCATCGGTGATGCCTTCCTCGGTCATGGGGAACTCCATAACGATAGGCTTGATTTCGTGCAGAGCAGCGAACTCAAGCATGTGGCGATGAACCGATCGCGCAGCAACGACAGAGCCTTGGATAGTAAGACCGCCGCCAACGAGACCCATGTGGGGGATCTTGAAATCGCCCTCATCAACAGTAAGGGGGAAGATCTTGCCCGTGGGTGCCATGACGGGGAGCATAAGGTTCCAATCGGGGCTGACGGAGGTGGTGACGAGGAGCGCATCGACCTTGCGGCCGATATCAATCTTGTCCTTGCCCTTCATGGCGATGAACTCCTTGGCTCCCAATTTAGTGGCCTCCTCCTTCTTGCTCTCGGTTCCAGAGAAGACAACGACGTCGCAGCCCATGCGGGCAGCGAACTGGATGGCCAAGTGGCCGAGACCACCGACACCCATGACACCAACGCGGTCGGTGGGCTTGATGCCGTATGTGTAGAGGGCGTTGAAGACGGTGGCTCCACCGCACATGAGAGGGGCAGCATCGATGTCGCTCAGACCCTCGGGGATCTTGAAAAGGAAGGCCTCTTTCCAGACGGCGTGGGAAGCGAAAGAACCCTGGTCAAGATCGGCATAACCATACATCTGGCGTCCGGGGCAGTAGGTCTCGCGGCCAGTCAAGCAGTACTCGCAGTCGCCGCAGGAGTCGTGCTGGTACCCCCATCCGACGCGGTCGCCCTTCTTCAGGTTCTTGACGTTGGGCCCTGTCTCCTCGACGACACCGGCGCCTTCGTGACCGAGGGCCATGTCGGCGTGCTTGTAGTGCTCATCTGTACCGCAAAGACCGGAGGCAGTGACCTTGATCAGGACGAGGTCGTTCTCGAGCTCCTTCTTGGTCTCGCTCTTGACGATCTTGCCCTCCTTGGAGCCCTTGAACACTGTGAAAGTAGGCATGATGTGATGTAATGTGATGCTTTTTGGGTATCGAAACAAAGAAACTTTTGATGTGTAGTCGAGTGGTATTGGGTATCTGAGATGAAGTTGAACGGGAACGAGCAGAAGCTGCTATATATGAGGGTCAACGCACGTCTCTACAATCGAAAGTTCCGCTTTGAGCATTGCAAAGCTCCACTACAACCATGACGTCGCAGCAGTCAGGGTCTCGGGTTTAGCCACTGTGTATGTCCAGATCTTCACAAATCCGGGTGCATCGGCCGCCGCTAAAAGTTACCTTCGCACGAGCTGGTCCAATCGCCGAGATCGTGGTTTTGGATTGTGAGCTTATGGCGGCCTGAACGTCTGCAATCTAGCAAACAAGGCTGCAGATGTATTGATCAGTAGGCATATTTGACCAACGAAGTCATCATTGATGGTTTCCCATTGTATCGGGCCTCGTGTAGGACTACAGATGCATCGTGAGACCTCGAAGTGGAGACTGGAGACGCCGGGGGGTGTCGGCCGATCGTTGTTGTTGGACCGGGAGTCGCGGCCGGAAATTCGAAGCAGTTCTAGCCCTCGATGTTTTGCCCAATTGAAGACTACGATTCAGGTGGTGCATTGACTGTTATCGATGATGTTGAGGTGTTATCGTTGTGTGGTGATTGCGTGGTGATTGCAACAAATCGGTTCATTACATCATCAGGTGCCTCGCACGGACCTTTTCAGAATGCCGCGACTCCGCGACGAAAATCGGTCATATGGGTTTTCTCTCAGAGAGCCTCAAAGCTTGGAAAACGGTCGCAGAATTTTCTCCTCCAGCACGGACATCGACCTATTCGGCATGCGGGATGTTCGATCTGCCTACACCGCGGGAGGGCTTCAGCCCTATCTCATGGTCATTTTGTCATCACTGTCCGTCGTAAAACTGGAGCTGTCTTAACCCCGTGTTTTCGGTCAAAAAATTAACATCTCAAACGCTCATTTTGGACATCCGTCCTTGTCGTCTGCAGCTGCAGCGGCCGATGCAGCACGAGTACGCAACGAGTACGCAAAGCTGCTTACGCAGGAAAGGCCCTGCAGATACGTCCACAAGGGATTCAATGATTGGTCTGTAAAACCTTGGCATCAACACCACAACAACGTCCGCGATGACACGATCGCCCCGCCCCTTGCGACCCGCGAAATGTCGCAAGCCTCTCTGAGTGCTTACTCAACTAGATCGTTCCTAACAGGACCAACTCGTCGAGCTCATTTACGGTATGGATAGACAATACCAATAACCTTGGAACTACAATGTCTGCATGGTCATGTACCCTTGACAGACATCCGGACAATGGACCCCATACCACTTCCCGCTATGGTCGCCTCTCGATTACATGTCGTGCGGATGTCCCCTGTAGTACTGGAGACACAAGCGACATGCCCAGCCGCATACCTTAACTTTTGGACCTAGGAAGACCGCAGTCCCATTCACCTGAATGCCAAAGCAAACTCAACATATTCCGTCAGATATCATGGACTCGTGTAAGCACTGTGGGCAACGGCCAGTCTGTGGGGCTGCGAAGCTGCGGTTATCAGTCACACCATGGCTCAACCTACAGCAGATTCAAGCTTGGAGTCCTGACTATCAAGATCAGCATGCGTTTAAAAGAAAAGCCCACGGGACTTAAGATAAGATGTGCTTTGTCCAGGCTTGCTGCCGTTCCGGTCGTGAATTGGCAACCGGTACTCCTAGTGGCATCTTTGCCTGGACATGCCATCTTGCGCGCCGGCAACAGAGCATGTGGATTCCGCGAGGTAATACAACATGCTGAAATCTTTCTCTTCTACCCAGTGTGACTCCATCACATTTTATGCACTGTGACTATATCCGGTATCACATATGCTGGGTATCGAGACTCTGCTAGATCCCATAGCACCTAAGTCTTCTTTTCGCGTTTCTCTTATCTCTGAAGATTCGGGACCATGTCCGTTATGTTCATTGCCTTGATTGAAACGGCCATTAAGTATGCTTCAAACGTGCGCCAGTGATATGAAACAATGTAGAAGGTCGTGATGATTTGCTTTCTTGGGTCATCTACATGCATTTCTCAACAACTCCGAGTTTGCACGTTCTCAGCAGAACTGATCGACCAGAAGGCTATCAGGGTCACGTACGGTCGTGGATAGAGAGAATGAAGATGGAGGCGCAGAGGGACCATCAAAGCAGCTCAGCGGCCAAGAGTATGAGGAGGTTAGGCATGATACACGACATTCGTCACAAGCTGCGAGGCCATCTCGAATACGTCGATACATATGCTGGCCCCACGGCTGTGGAGAATCTTAGGTGGCGCTAATGTCGGTGGCGTCCCCGGATGGTGTGTAATTGGGCGCCTACAGCCGCAATGATGATGCGCCCCCTGCCGCAGATTGGCGAACGGGAGACGGGATGATGAGTGGAGAAAGACGGTCAAGATTGCGGAGACGAGCAAGGAAAGAAGGTTAGCATCCGCGGCCTAACTGCGCAGGTGGTCCACCAGTTGGCTCGCTTTTCTGCGTTGTGTCCATCAGAGACTTGCATGATATCGACGCCGTCATCTCGCAGATTGCGACACTTTATCTGACTTCACAATGGTCCTGGGGCTCATCTCATTGGCGGCCACAGTGCCAATGGTGGCAACATCAGTTCTGAACCTTCAGAGCCAAGCCGAAAACACAAAAAGCCGTGATATCGATGCGGAATGGAAGACCGATAAAGGCCACATGAGATGTCGACCCTCAGGGAGAACACAAGATGACCGCAAAAAGCTGTTCCAAGATGGCAAAGTTGTGCTTAATGACGGAAAGCGGTATTTGCAGCTGTCATCGTACCAAGGCGAACGATTGCACCCTTTCTCAGGTTACTTCCTCCCCTATCCGGATTCGAACTTTGAGGGTCTTGTTTCCACGATATCGGACGAGCCACCACAGCTGAATTAGATTAACATAGACACTGGCTCGAAGATCTTTCAAATCTGTCACGGTCTGCGAGCTGAAGCAGAGGAAGGTCTGACGGGCCCTTGGGGTGCGCGCGTGTTCGCTGACGGCGACATACATTTCCTACTGGAGAGTTGGGAAGGCTCCCTCGCTGTCGAGTCAGAGATATCGGAGCTGTGGAGCCTTTGTTTCGATCGACATGACAATGGGTTGGAAGGGAAGCTGGAGGAGGAGCAGAAGACTGTAGAACTGGAGGTCGTACGCGAGGCAATCAACCTGTGACCGATAAGCTGAGACAGAGATCTCGGCTCTATGTCACATTGCAAAGCTACGGCCAGCAGTCTTGGTGCAAGGATATGGCTGCGTAGAGGCAGCTTTGTGCTGCAAAGAGGTGTACACTCAGGCGAGAGGTCGCGTTGTACTACTGCGGCCTCTTCGGGAAGGAACCGAGAGCCTCAACAGAACGCGGACAAGCGAGCATCCTGGACTCCTGGAGCAGCCATCGCGATCTTCGCAGGCTTCAAGAAGTCGATAAACGAACGTGGTCCAACCAATGCGCATGGAACTGGCCTTCCGCTGCGGATATAATAGTTGGCGCGAGCTGACGCGCAATGGTCGCGGTTGCCGTCAAGATGGTATGACGTAGTTCACACTTGACTTCAGCCTCTTCAATTGTCCAAACATTTTACCTCTCCCGACCCAACGCATCGGCATTGCTTGTGTTCATCAGTCCCAGAAGCCTACTGAGGATATCTCTGCTTGCACAACCTCCACATCTTTTCCCACCAGCCTCTCTCCAAGATGTGCGACTTTGTGCCACTTCCCATCGTTTGCTTCCAGTGCGGGACGTACGGATATCGATTCCCATCTGTTTCAGATATGTGTTAACCCGTTCCAGCGACCAAAACCCTTGCCATTGCAAAGTCATTGGTCCCACGATCGGTTTTGTGATCACGGTGTGCATGGCTGTATGTCAACGCCGTCAGAGAAGGGAAGCTTGGAGTGTTAACAACATATACAGATCGTTTGCTGGCCAGCCTCCCTGCTCTGTTGCTGCTGTGCAACTGATGCAGGCAAAAAGTAGGTTTCAGTAAAGGCACAGGTTCAGAGACAGTACTGATACCACTAGGGTCCTTGCATTACCGGTGGATACAGGTAATGCTGTCAGTAATGCCATACCGATATGACATCCTCGCATGAATACCACGAGGCGCATACCCGCCATGCCGTCCCCGCGATCCTGCACTCTCGGCTCAAGAGGTGGTACCGGTCTTCTTTTCTCCGTAATTATGGCTTTGGCGTTTGGCTCTAATACTTTTTCGGTCTGCCCAATACTTACGGGCGGCGTGTCCTGGAATCCCTACGACTTATGACGTCATTCGACAGCTGCGGTGAATGCGGTGCAGCAATTTTGGTATCTACAGCAGGGCACGCAGGCCGTTTAGCGGGCCGCATCGACCCCAAGTAATACCTAATACATTTCTGATATCAACATATCAAGCACACTCGCACTTTGGAGAACAGCTAATGGAATGAGAGCAGTATCCTAGAGATCCCGGCATTCAAACTTCACTTCAGTCACGTGGGAACGCGTTCACCCAAGACAACCTAGCTGCGTCGGGAGGTACCGCAGTGATGGCGCCAGTCGCACGCTGTCTAAACAGTTGCGCTCTACTCCACACCCTGGACGCATATTCTTATAACGTGCATCTTGACCTCAATTCTGCTGCTCAGCTGCTACCTATCTTTTAAGAGCAACAAAGCACGGTAGGTGAAGGTGTCCACTGTCTAGACAACAACCCCACGTCACCGTTTGTATATCCGCCTTAATGGAAAGACGCGAAGACGCGCTCTACCCAAACAACTCCGCGCGAGATGTCGACTCACCCTCCAGCTCACAACACTGATGCGGTGCCAGACGATTCCCAAAGTCTCGAACCCATCTACACGGATTTCTTGATACAAAACGACGAAGCGTTCGCTACCGATTACGCAGAAACACAACTTTTTGGATGTCGAGCACCTGACAGCGTGTTCAATATGGCACAAGGTTCCGTTGTTGCGTCAGAGCAGCCCTTCTCCACGTACAACAGCTGGGACAAGTGTGTTGACGTGGACACGTACTCATGGGAAGAATGCCTCGAACTCATTGAGGATCACGACTGGTCTGTGTCGAACTCGGAACATGAGAGGTCTGTCTCGTCTCATGGCGTGTAAGTAGCAGATCACTCTCCGAGCACAGTGACTAATGTTGTCAGGCACTGCGCCAGCGCCTCTCTTGAGCTCGCTGCAACATCACAATATGATTCTTTTAATCAAGCAACCCCCGCTCCAGACGAAGCTCACGGTGCCAAAGCATCAATGCAGCTTGCCGAGGCCAGTGGACGTTGCGACTTCGCAGACACAGGCCGAGATCCTGCAGCAAGTCCCACCGCCTCTCAAAACAATGTCACGAGCGACAACGCAACGATTTCTATTGCTAGTCTAGCACCAGCATTACATAACGCTCCCGAGAGCACTCCGGCAACAACAGAGCAAGAAATTACGCCAGTTGAGAAGAACATGGTCATCGACTACCCATTAACGCCCGCTATGAGCGTCACAGACTTCCAAACCACATGCGAAGAAGCGTACATAAAGCCATCACCAACCGCGGAATCCGAGCCTGCTGAGGTGTCCCACTGTGAGATCGAACCCCGGACCGCCACCGCACCCGTATCGGTGCGCACGACGTCACACTACCGTCCACCTAGCATCACCACCCACCCCACCTCCACCGACGATGAATCCCCCAAGCCATCTCCTTCTGCGCCCACAGCGTCAACCTTTCAGGCAACTGATGTCCAACTCATCCTCCGGCCCCCGCAGGACTTCTATCGAACGTACATTGCGGAGAAACTCGCGAATAGAGGACTACTGTCTGGAAACGACATCCAAGCTTCTGCGCGAGCGCATGCAGTAGGCGCTAGGCCAGTGAGGGCATTGGAGACAAAATCTGCCCCAATTGTATTTACGACTGGGCCGGATACACCGCCAGCCAGCCCAAATGCAGAGTTGCAAGAAAATGACCTGAGTTCCGTCATGGCAGCGCTAGCATCGTATCTGCTGTCGACCCATGATCTCAAGCGCCCTTTTCTCAGCGCAGAAGTCGTCGACGGTATCGAGGAGCGTGCGACGAAGAAACAGAGACTCGCAGAAAACCCCGTATTGGAGGATGTTCTCACCAGCCTGAATTCGTTGAGCGTGCAAAGCACCGAGACCCTCGCAGGCTCGACAACGCAGGACACTTCCGCCAACGCACTGACCGACCCGACTCTTGAGCTCACACCTGATTACCAGATCAACACAGCAACGCTTCCCCAACACTTCGGCGGGGCGTACACACAACCCCCCGATCTGGACTCGGTGGAACGACTCACCACAGCGTCGGGGTCGCCTAGTCCGGCATCAGCATCTGCGTGCAACAGACCTCCACCTGTATCTGCAACCCGACCCGCGCCTCGCACCAGCGAGGCTCTCGCTCAAACCACGCACATGGGTGACACCGAAGAAGAAGAGCAGATGGATTCAGACGAGCTCAGCGAAGCCTCAGATGAGGAAATCAGTCTGCTCGCGAATGAAGTATTTTTTCCTTCTGGAGAGAATCACGGTTCAACACAACCTATCCCCGTTCTTCCCGCAAATACTGCTGATGCAGAGCGGCCGGTGAAGCGGCGCAAGATGAATGGGAAGACCGATGGGGATGGGTTGGGTGTGCGGACGACGCGGGGCGCGGCTAGGTTGGCGGAAGAGAGGAGGAGGGCTGTTGAGAGGGAGGGGTGTATTAAGAGGAGGTTGAGGGGGAGGGGTGGTTTGTGAGCGGGTAAGATGGAGAGGCTTGGAGTGCTGTGTTTGCATTTTGGATACCCGGATTAGCGTACAGCGATTAGGGGAGTGAGTTTGAGCGAGTTTGGCTGCCCGTGCTAGATACGCGGATTTGTATGATGAAGAGTAGTGTGTGAGAAGTTTGGTTTCTGGGTGGTGCTATATCTTACTTCCTCTCCTGTCTGCATGCGCGCTGCACTCTTCTTTCGCGAGGAGATCGCATATCCAGGCCGTTGCCTTGTCGACCATGGCCGGTGGAAACGCATGCCCGACGCCGTCGAAGAGTACATCTTCCAGGGTAATGTCCAGGCTCGGATCGCGTTGCAGGACTGTCTTGAAGACGTCCAGGAACGGCTTCCCCGCTGCGTACGGCACCAGCTTATCCGCGCGCCCGCTCAGGTTCAGTATCTTCTTCCCTTGCAGCCGCTCCCTCGCCAGGTTGTTGAACCTCTCGAGCGTTTCGGGCGAAGGCTCTGTATCGGCGCCTACTGGGTCGAAACACCCCGGCATCATCAAGCCCGCGGGATCGTAGCGCTTCACCGCGTCCATCAGGGCGGGCGGGAAGTCGGGCGAGCCAAGGAACGCGGCGCCGGGGGGCGATGTGGATGTGTAGCTCGGGCGCTTGGACAGGCGAGCGCGGTCGGTCAGCAGGCGTGTGTAGTCTGGACAGCCGATGCCGACGACGCCGGCTGTGATGCGTGGGTCGGAGAGGAGACAGTGCCATGTGGAGTGGCCGCCGAGGGAGATGCCGAGGGCGAAGTGGGATGTTATGGTTGGGTTTGACGCTTCTGAAGGCTTGTCTGAGGAGCTTGGGGTGTGAAAGAGGTAGCTCCCCAGATGATCGATCAACTGCGAACAGTCCGTGGCCGTACCGTGGTAGCACCCAAACATGTCCTGCGCATGTGTGTCGTTTCCCTGGCGCCAGGCCTCGTTGTGTAGCTTGTCCACGAGTCGGGATCCATGGTTGCGCTGGTCGAAGGCTGCGGCTATCAGGCCGTGGGATTGGGGGTGGGTGCTGTTCCAGCCCGAGACGATGGAGGCGGCGATGGGCGCCATTGTTTCTTTGGTCTGGAGGCGCGGGTTCAGCAGCCAGAGACACGTGACGGTCGATGCGGCGGAGGGGAGCTCAGCGAGACCATGGAGGACGACGTGGATGCCGGCGATAGTGATGGTGCGTTGGGAGATGGAGGGGCTGGAGGAAGTGCCCTCGAGAGGGTTGTTTGTGGCGGCCATTGTGAGCAGATCAGTGAGGGAGTTGAAGTTTGCTGCAAGATCTAGCTGGAGGTCAATTGAGTGGTTGCGTTAGTTGTGAGCAGAGCGCCAGCAGATGGATAAAGTGATGCGGTGGGGCTGAAGCATCTCCGGCCGAGGTTGACGTTCGCCGCGGGAGAGACCCATCAGACAGGCGTCAAGATCTGTGGGAGATACAGGCAGGGCAAGTGTGGAAAATACAGGCAGGACATGTACGAGAGGCAGACAGAAAGCCCATTGTTAGCTTGCACGGTCGGAGAGGGCGGAGGCCTAGCAGCCATGTTTGGACGCAGGTCAGGCGTTATTGTGGGGGAAACAAGAAAGCGGAGAGATGCTTGGTATGCTTGGGAGCTGCACTAGACTGCGGTGCACGCGGGGTACGGTATATGGACATCAGAGGCTGTGCAGGTTGTGTTGATCCAGCCAGAGAACATTCAAGGATAAACCAGCTGGAGTTCGTCTTGCAGCTTCAGAGCGAGGACTGGAGCCCAAGTAAAGGCGGTACGCAAGGCGGTGGAGCGGGCAGGCCAGGGGGTTCACGGCCTAGCGCGCTTTTGCAACGACACTTTTGGTGCGGGAGATTGCTGATGGACCGACTCTTGGCTGGACTGGCCAGCGCCTGCTACGTGTACACGCGCGTTGACGACGCCGTATAGGAGCTAACAAGTAATCTGCATCGCTTGCATTTCCTCCCTCTTCCCCTGTTCCCATCTCGTGACAGCAACGTGAACTCGTGAACTCTGGAACCACCGACGTATGCGCGCCATGTCCACATAACGACTCAGGGCACGGCGGAACCAAACAACGCCCGCAAGCACCGCAGCCCTCACCTCCCGGAGCGCCTCCACCATGGCCGCGCCCGCTGACAAGCCCCCTGCGACCTTCCTCGACTACCGCGGCCTGGCTGAGCACTCTGCCAACGGCGCCCCCAAAATCATGCGCACCGCAGCCACGGGCTCGCCCTTGTCGGGCGACGAGCCCAAAGAGTTCCCATTCCTCAGCACTCCCTCGGGCGCCCACAACGGCACGGCCGCCGACAGCATCGAGGCCATCGACTACGCTCCGCCCCGCGTGCCCAAGCCCTCGTCGCACGCCTCCAATGGCTCTACCGCCTCGACCTACTACCCACCCTTCGCCCCGGTCTCGCGCATCCCCACCGCCGAGGGCGAGCCTGTCGAGCCAAACGCCCCCAAGGAGCGCAAGAGCGTCCAATTCGCCCGCTCCGCCACGTACGGCTCCGACACCGCCGCCGCGAGCTCGCGCCAGCAGTCGTGGGAGGTCGACGAGGGCGGCAAAGGCAAGGCCAAGGGCAAGGACGACCAGTCGCTGATGGGCAAGCTGCGCGCACTCGCCGCGCCGATGCAGGGCCACGGCAGGAGCCACAGCCAGAACACTGCGGACGCCGTCTCGCCGCATTCCCAGTCGCCCTACGGCCCCTTGTCCCCCGCCAACGAGCGCGACGAGTTCCGCTTCGACGGGAACCACGACAGCGAAGCCGACGCCGACGCCGAGTCGAGCGCCGGCGAGGGCGCCCCGCGACCAGTCCACAAGCGCAAGAGGAGCCGCCGATGGCTGGAGGCCCTGGAAGGACGCGACGGCGGCGGCGAGGCCGGCACCCAGACAGCGCCCACCACGCCCCGGCAGACCAGCTACTTCTCACGAGACTCACCCACCGGCACGCCCACCTCATCGAGCCGCCCCACGTTCCTGCGGAGAGGCACCATGAGCGACATCCCCGAGAACGAGCGCCAGGGCTACTCCGAAGACGAGGGCCGCTCGCGCCTGGGCAACAAGGAGAGCGCGTGGACCCGTGGCCTGCACAGCGCGCGCGGCCTGTCCTACGGCGGCCTGCGCAGACACGACCCCAACGCAGAGGAGGGCGATCCCTCGAGCGACCGTCGTCCAGCGTGGCGCATGCGCAGCGAGCGCACATCGAGTCTGAGCGCCCAGAAATGGAAGTCGATCAAGAACAGCTTGAAGCTGCTCGGCAACCGCGCAAAGGCAGAACGACAGGTCGACCACGCCAAGTCGGCCGAACTGATGGCTGAGCTGCTGGCCGGTGCGCCTGCGGCCCTCTTCTTGGCCTCCATGTTCCAGCGTGACGAACATGGCCACAAGCGGATTCCTGTTCTCCTCGAGCAGCTGAAAGTCAGCATCACCGATGCCGACAAGTCGCGTGACAAAGAAGGCGACAGACACACACCCTTGCGCATCGAACTCGAATACGGTAGCGGTCTCACTCGCATGAAGTGGGTTGTCTACCGCACCGTGGCTGATTTCGCCAATCTGCACCTCAAGTTCAAAGTTCAGGAAAAGCAAGACTCCTTCCGCAGCCGTGTTGGCACCCTCGAAAAGGACGACCCTCGCGGCAGGCTGCCCCGCTTCCCAAGAAGTGTCGTACCCTACCTACGAGGCATCAGAGGGTACGGTGCTTTGGACGAGGAAGGAGAGGAGGAAGAAGAAGTCGTAGCGGGAGGTGCAGCCACTGATGGTGACGCGAGTGCCACCGACCGCCCGTCCAGGGGCAAACGGCGCAAGTCCTCCTTCACAATGCATCGCAGGAAGTCGAGCATAGGCAGCCCGGATCCACCCACAGGCGTCATTGGTCAGCTTGCTGCGCGGCAGGGTAGCTTTGCTGGCGCTGTGGGCCAACCGCTCAATTCGAAGCAGAACCATCACGAGCGACAGCGGAAGAAGCTCGAAGCATACGTCAAGGGCCTCATTCAATATCTCATGTTTCGTGTCGACAGCAACCGCTTGTGCAAATTCTTGGAGCTGTCTGCGTTGGGTGTGCGCCTAGCTGCCGAGGGCGGCTACCACGGCAAGGAAGGTCACTTGATGATCAGGTCCTCTAATGGAGTCGATGCCCGCAAGAGATGGACCCCAATGCCCATGATCACCCGCCATTGGCCAAAGTGGTTCCTGGTCAGACACAGCTACATTGTTTGCGTCGACTCGCCAGAAGAGATGAATGTCTACGACGTCTTCTTGGTAGACGAAGACTTCAGCCTCGAATCCAAGACGACCGGCAAGAACAAGGACAAGAAGGCCCGTCAGGTCGCAAGCGAAGCGAAAGCATCAGCCACAGGTCACCATCAACTCAAGCTGAAGAACTCGGAACGGAAGATGAAGCTCTTGGCTAGGAACGACAAGATGCTGCAACAGTTCGAGGAGTCGATCACTTTTATGATGACCAACACAATGTGGTCAAAACAGCAAAGATTCGACAGTTTCGCGCCCGTTCGGAAGAAGATCTACGCACAGTGGCTTGTCGACGGCCGTGACTACATGTGGAATGTTTCCCGTGCAATCAGCATGGCTCGCGACGTCATCTACATTCATGACTGGTGGCTCAGTCCCGAGCTGTATCTGCGCCGCCCCGCTGCAATCAGTCAGAAGTGGAGGCTCGACAGGCTGCTTCAGCGCAAGGCACAGGAAGGCGTCAAGATCTTCGTCATCATGTACCGCAACATCGGTGCCGCTATTCCCATTGACTCCGAGTACTCGAAATTCTCTCTGCTTGACCTCCACCCCAATGTCTTCGTCCAGCGATCACCGAACCAGATCCGCCAGAATACTTTCTTTTGGTCTCACCACGAGAAGATATGTGTCATCGATCACACAATCGCTTTCTGTGGTGGTGTTGATCTCTGCTTCGGTCGATGGGATACGCCACAGCACGTGGTTGTGGACGACAAGCTCACAGGTTTCGAGCTGGACAATAACGCCCCCAAGGACGCGGACCATTGCCAGCTATGGCCTGGAAAGGATTACTCTAACCCCAGAGTGCAGGACTTCTTCAATCTCGACAAGCCATACGAGGAGATGTATGACCGAAGCAAGGTGCCCAGAATGCCATGGCACGACATTGGCATGCAGATCGTCGGCCAGCCCGCTCGTGACTTGACCCGTCACTTCGTGCAGCGATGGAACTATCTGCTCCGCCAACGCAAGCCGTCTCGGCCGACTCCGTTCTTGCTCCCCCCTCCCGACTTCAACCCTGCTGACATTGAGGCCCTTGGCCTCGAGGGTACTTGTGAAGTACAGATCCTGCGCTCTGCTTGCGCTTGGTCTCTCGGAACACCGAACAAAGTTGAGCACAGTATCATGAACGCATACGTCCAGATGATTGCAACTTCTGAGCATTTTGTCTACATCGAGAATCAGTTCTACATCAGTAGCAGCGAGGTCCTGGGCACCAAGATCGAGAACAGGATCAGTGATGCTCTGGTTGACCGTATCAAGCGCGCACATGCCAACGACGAAGACTGGCGAGCCTGTATCATTCTGCCGCTCATGCCCGGGTACCAGAACACTGTCGATGAGCAAGATGGTAGCAGTGTCCGTCTCATCATGACCTGCCAGTATCACAGCATCTGTCGCGGAGAGACCTCAATCTTTGGACGTTTACGGGCTGCCGGCATTGAACCAGAGGACTATATACAGTTCTATGCTCTGCGATCCTGGGGTGAGATCGGTGCCAACAAGATGATTGTCACAGAGCAGCTGTACATCCACGCCAAAATCATGGTGGTTGACGACCGCGTCGCCATCATCGGATCCGCAAATATCAACGAGCGTTCCATGCTTGGCTCGCGCGACTCTGAGATTGCTGCCATTGTGCGAGACACCGAAGTGCTCGACTCGTACATGGCTGGCCAACCCTACAAGGTCGGCAAGTTCCCCCACACTCTTCGCATGCGCTTGATGCGGGAGCACTTGGGCGTCGACGTGGATCACATCTCTGAAGAAGAGTGGGCGAGCCAGATGTCTGACGCCGATAGTACTGCCTTCCAGACTGAGTCGTCAGGTCCTGGTTCCCCGACTGCTGATCGCGCTACTGAGCAGAAGCTTTCGGAGAACCATGCGCGTGCGCAGGAAGAGCTGCTTGAGCGTGCAGAGAGGTTACACAGCTTCAATCACGACTTCGATTGGGCACAAGACAAGAACCCTCATCTCCAAAGCAACAAGAAGCAATCTTCTGATCCTCGCGTGACCAAGAACGAAGTGCACGAGAAGGATGTTCGTGGCGAAGGAGCTGATCATTATCGAGAGGTTGAGGCGCGAGAGCCAAGTCTGACTCGCGGCCGTGACACTTTCCTTGACCCTCACGGCAACGAGAAGCTTCTCAACTCTGATGTGGCACCAGAAGGTCTCGCCAACAAGGACAACGTCAAGAGACATTCAACCGTCCGAGGCCGAGGCCGCAGCAACACTGTCGGCACGAAAGCCAGCGCAAGCAGCGGCGGACCAAATGAAGGCTACGCCGGCCTGCCACCTCCAAAGCTGCCTCGTATGGACACGCAAAAGCTCGGTCTGACCCAACTGAGCCAGCTCCCCGCCCTCCCCATCATGGACGACACCGATATTGGCGGCCCTCCACTGCAACGAACATATAGCGGCGCCTCCTCAAACGTCATCAACCCTCTGCTCGCAGAAATGCGCCGCCCCATCGTCACCGAAGACTGCATGCGCGACCCAATCAACGACTCTTTCTTCCTCGACACCTGGCACCAAGTCGCCGAGAACAACACCAAGCTCTTCCGCCAAGTATTCCGGTGTCAGCCCGACAACGAAGTCAAGACGTGGAAAGAATACCAGGAGTACACCGCCTTCGCCGCGCGCTTCACACAGATGCAGGGCGGCGGCAAGCCCACAAACCAGCGAAGCCACGAAGCTCCCGCCAAAACAGGACCCCCCGGCACCGGCGTGACAGAGAAGATGGGCACCATGGGCAAGCAAGCCAGCGCCCTAGGCGACAAACTCAACGAGAAGCTCGCCCCCCCATTGGACTCTCCCAGCAAAACCGGCGCCGTCGAGCAATGGGCCCACGACCAAGAAACCCACCTCAAACACTCCCTAAAACTCGACACCACCACCCCCTCCTCCCAGGACTCTACCCACCCCCCGGCCCGCCCAGCAGAAGACTCCATCGTCTCCCCCCTCGCCCCCCTCCCAGACCGCACATACACCTTCCCCGCCGCCCCGCCCATCCCAGACTCATCCCCCTACCAACACGACCCGCCCCGCCACAGAAACGTAACCATCACCGAGCCGCCCCGAACATCCCCCCAAACACCCTCCTCGTTCCCGCACCGCTCGTCCACGCGCCGCAGCCGCCGGCGCGCCACGACAAAGAGCTCTACCCGCGCGTTCCACGCGAGCGATTCTGATGCGATGCTCGGGAGGGAGGATGCGAAGAGTTTGATGGATTTGGTGCAGGGGCATTTGGTGCTGTGGCCGTATGAGTGGCTCGAGAAGGAGGAGATGGGGGGTGGGTGGTTGTATAATGTTGATCAGATTGCGCCGTTGGAGATTTATAATTAAGGTGGTGGGAGATGCTGGGTTGGGATGGGAGATGGGAGTGTGCAGAGAGCATTTGTGGCGTTCTTGGGGGGTTTTGTCGCATGAGCATAAGCGTTTTTTCGTTTCAGGTAATTCCAGACAGTGTGAGATTGTGTGTATGCATGCAGTACTTGATCATCCGACTACACACGCTCGTGTACTCAAGTGCATCCTCGCCCATCTTCTCCGCCAGGGCAGCAACGGCTGGCGGAGAAGATAGTGACCATGCTTGTCGCAGACACGGACAACCTCCCCCAACTTCGTCGTCGACTCCTCCACAATGTCAAACCAGACAAACGCAGACACGCCCCCGTCCATACCTCTCGCTTTGACTCTCGACACGACCGGCACTCGCCCGACCACCCACAACACTACTGCAGTTTCCAACAGAAACCCAGAAGACTGGTATTATTGGCGTTCGCCAATTCTCGTTCGCTGTACAAAAGACCAGCGGAGCAGCAAGCTCAGCCCGAGACGACCTCGTCGCTTACATCCGGCGCGGACACCCAAGGACACCGGCGTGGATCTGAATTGCGGATTGCGCCGCGGTGATGATCTGCGGGGACTCCTTGTGTAACGTGGAGTGTAGACGGGCGGCGTATATTCGCAGCGGATCCTGCAGTCTTGTGGGTTATTAGTACCGGGGTACCGCGTAGTGACTGATTCCTCGGCTTACTTGGTGGTCGCCGGGGCGAAGCATAGCTCGAGACCGTGAGTAGCGGCGGGGCAAGCTACCAGATCAGATCGCTCATGAGGATAGCAAAGTACGCCGTGGCATATGCGATGAGGAGGGTGGCGGTGGGTGTCGCCATGAGGAAAGCGAGCATGTCCAGCATCTGGATGAAGCACAACCCGGGCGCGTTTGGAATAAAGAATGGTTGTATTGTTTTTCTTTTACTGTAATACACGGTTTGCATAGGCTTTATGGCAATCTGGAGAGTGTTGGTCGTGGTGGTGTCCGCATTAGGCAAGTTGTCACACGACCACTTCTCGTGGTCGATTGCGCGTAAGCCCCGCCGTACGCTCGGCGCAAGGTGATCAAGTGTGGCATGACGGGTGCGGGGATTTTCTGTTTCGTCGGTGGTTCGCGAAGGGTGAGTGTCGTGTGCTCGGTTGCTGTATTTGATGGTGTTGCTGCGGTGTAGTCTGCCGGAGGTGGCCGCGGTTGAGAGCGCTCTTTGCGCAGGTGATGACGTGCATAAGAGCGGGAGGCGATGCGCAGCTGGCAGTTTTAGTCTATACGGGGTCAGCTTGGTCAAGAATGTCATGTCGTGTGCTCTGCTTCCGTGGAGAGCTGTTGCTCTCGTCGAGCATCGCTGGCTCCTGGAGTCGTACAGACTTGGTAACGTGCTCCGTCACAGACGTGAGACGTCGCTCAATGTGCAGCCTCCGACGGTAAGCGAATGTCTTCAGTACAATAATTGGTAAATCGTTGACAGAAGTGGTGTGATGTGAAGATGGTGCTCCTTTGAATTGCTCCAAGCATACTCCCTTCTATGTCTCAATCCGCCACAAATTGCCAATTCGAATGTGTACATGCAGTACATGCGTAAAGAACCCCAGAAATGCCAGCACTATCCAAAATGAGCGAAAAAAGGTGTCCTCGAAGATATCACTTGGACAAAGAAGAGTTGACTATTGCACGTCGCTGTACATCCTCCGCGGTGCAGGGGGCAGGCCACCGTTGAGCGGCGGCCCTCTCGACTGGGGCCTCGAATTTGAGCCGTTCGACGCTGGCGGCGCGGGTCGCATAGGTAGGGACATCTGACCACCCACACTCGACTGGCTGTTGGACTGGCTGTGTTGACTGATGCTGCTTGATGTGCGCTGAGGGTATGCTGGGCGTGGCGGTGCCGAGCCGTCTTGCCTAACATCAGCAGAGCCTCTTCTCGACAAAGACTCTTGGTGCCTAACGTCCGCAGAGCCTCGCCTTGGTGTGGGCTCCTGGTTCTGCAGTTTCTCGCGTATGTTGCCGGAGGGCACGGACGGAGCGAGGTGTGATTTGCGCTTATTGTGTTCGAGCATGCTTGTCGCCCATGCTTCAAGATCGACCGGTGTGCGCTTCGCAGCTTGAAGGAATGCATCGTGATCCTATATAAGATTAGCGTCAAGATCGGCAGACATACAAGAGTAACATACGTAGAGCTCTTTAGGTGTTGGCCGCTCCTTGGGATCCTTCAGTAAGCACTTGGCGACCATGTCTTCCAAGATGGAGGGAAAGGCGTCGCTCTTAGGCAGCTTCGGCGCGGGCTCAAGGACAATCTGCTGGAGAAGGTCGAGAATACCCTGGGGGCCTCCAGCTTCGTCGTCATCGGCGCTTCCGGAGAACGGGAACTTGCCGATAGCCAGCTCCATGATGGAGAGGCCAACACTCCACACGTCTGACTTGACGGTGTACGGTGAGCCCTGGATACGCTCTGGTGCCATGTATGTGCCTGTTCCTACGAATGTCTCGGCAATAGATCCGTCAAGCTCGCTGGAGACACCAAAATCACAGAGCTTGATCTGGCCCTTGGAGTTTACGAGAATGTTCGAAGGCTTCAAGTCGCGGTGCATGATGCGGTGGGCGCTGTATAGGTAGCTGAGACCGCCGAGCACAGCTTCCGCAATCTTTCCGAGGACATCGACGCGCACAGGGCCAAATTGGCGGGACACCCAGTCCAGTGCACTATCAGACCATGTCAGTTGCTTCCTTTCTTTTGTTTTGTGGGGCAGTGGCTTACCCCACATCCATGTACTCCATGCACATAATAACGTCTCCAGAGTCATTCTGGAAGGCGCCGTAGAAATCGACAATGTACGGCGAGTTGCACTCGTGCATGATGCGCAGCTCGCGCACGATGCGTTTCCGTACTTCGTTCTTTGCTTCGACGTGTATGACCTGCAGCTGTCAGCGCCCCTCCCAGGAAACTATTGCCCCACTCGACACTCCAACGCACCTTCCTTGCCATGATCACTTTGGTAGCTGCATGTTGGACCTTGCTGACTGTGCCTCCGTTTCCTGAGCCTAATTCCCGCAGAACGATCAAATCCTCGGCCTTCAAGTCCAACTGGAACTCCACGCCGATTTCAAGCGTCTCCTCCTTAGCAGTGCCCAGGCCGCCTGGCGCCTGAGCATCGCTCTCCGAAGGTACCGGCTTTGGTGGGGGTGCGCTCAGAGCAAGGCCCTTCTTGTTCTTCCTCTTCATCGTCTTGGGTGCAAACGGGTCAGCCATGGTGGGCTATGTGCAGTGCTTTCCACGCTGTACAGAACGGAATAAGGAGGTCGACGGTCGATGACGGTAGGTAGTTTCAGGCGGAAGTGAGCGTGGCAGTATGTGGTTTCGAGTTGCCGCCTAAGGATGGGTCGACTGATGGGTCGCCAATCACGGCAGTGTCCCAAAGGAGGACAGCGTCTATTGGCTTGCCGGTTGCGGCGAGCTGTAGCGAGCACTGCAAGCCTGATTGGAAGGCGATCGCAGTGTGATATAGGGAGCGTGTGTCTGGTCGACCACTGGGCGGAGGGCTCAGGAGAACGTGAAGTTGTGTCAGTTGTCGAATAGCGGGGCGGAGTGTTTGCATGCGGCGCCAAAAACGATCCGCAATGCGCGACAGCACCAGGTTAGCTTGCTGGCGGACGCGGAGCAACTTCAAGCGAGTACCAATGCGAAAATGGCATCGAGCAGAGGGTGAGTCTCTGATATATAGACACGACCGACTGCGTGTTTCAGTTCAGGCACCATGCTTCACCTGTCGTTCTAGTGCTCCATGCAGGCCTCAGGGCGAAGACATGTGAGGTCCATTGCCGCTGCAGACAGCGCAGAACGAAACCAATACCTTGACTGTAGCACACAAATCGCGTACACAACGCGTGACTCCAATTTGCAATTCGTGTGATTCTGAATGCACCGATGCCGTCCAGGGTCTAGCAAGGGAGATGAACAAGCTCCGGCTCACGTGACCTGCAACGTTAGCGGCACCTGCTCATTATGTCAGCAATGCTTTGCTTTGAGGACGCGCTGGCGACCCTTTTGCCTCGTTCGCGCCCTTTACCTCCACCTTCTTTATTTCCCTTCCGCTCGAATCGCCGTGTCTCACTTCCCGCGTCGGCCTTTCAAACAGTTGGAAACCGCCTCGTTGACGCACGGAGACGCATTCGCGCATCTCCTTTACATCACCGTACACAATGTCTACGAGGGACCTGTTCGACACAATCGCCGATGTGGGCAGCGACGAAGAGGAAGATGAAGACTTTGACGATGAGGGCGGCGAAGTACGGCCCAAGAAGTCAAATGGCGTCAATGGACTCGAAGACTCCAGTGAGGAAGAAGACGACGACGACGAAGAACAGCTGGCGAAGGCAAGACCAAGCGCGCCAAAGCTTGCTGTTTAGCTGCTGACCGATGGTTAGGAAGGCGCCGGCTTCATCGCCGACGAAGATGAGGACGAGGATGAGGCCGAAGCACGGAGAGAACGACGCCGCAGGAAGAAGCGCAAGAACCGCGAAGCCGAGGAAGACCTCGACGAGGACGACCTCGACCTGATCGGTATTGAACGACCTGAACGGGAAGACGACACAGCGGTAGGACATGACCTAGGACTCGTTGCTTCAGCCAATGTATCTGAGAGTGTACTGACAAATGCCAGCCCAAGTACAAGCGTCTTAAGCGCGGCCACAAAGAAAAGCGCAAATCCCGCGGTGTGGACGACATTTTTTCCGACGACGAAGCAGTTGACGACGTCGACGAACCTCGAAGACTCGGAGGGGAGTTCGACGACTTCATCGAAGAAGACCAATTCGAGGACGAGATCGAAGACGACCGCGACGTCACACAACCAGGCATCAACCTTATCACACAAGGACTTCAGGCTGCTGGACTGGACGAAGGTGCTGAGGAAGACTACAGGGCCGCGTTCGGCGATGGCACCGACTATGACTGGGCGCTGGAGATGCAGGAAGCTGAGGAGGAAGAACAAACTGGCGAAGGACGGGAGCTTCAGCTAAAGGATGTATTCGAGCCGTCACAACTGCAGGAGCGCATGTTGACAGACGAGGACAACATCATCCGCGAGACAGATGTTCCTGAGCGCCTGCAGCTTGCACGCAAGCCGTTCAAGGAGCTCGAGCTGACACCTGAGGCTATGCAAGAACGACTAGAAGAGGAGGCACTGTGGATCTCGAAGCTACTCTGGCCGAAGAAGGGGCTCCCGAACTACTTCCAAACGCCGTTCCAAAACGCTGTTCGCAAGGTCCTCGAGTTCATCAACATTGAGGACTATGAAGTACCCTTCATCTTCAACCACCGCAAAGATTACCTTATTCACGCACCTGGTGATAATGATGACCAGGATGACTTCGGCGCGCCACCTCCCGACGCTCGCCCAGAACGTCTTCTGAACCAGAGCGACTTGTGGGAGGTCTTCGATCTCGACCTGAAGTTTAGAGCATTCGCCGAGAAGCGCGACTCTTTGCGTCAAATCTACGAGAACGTAAAGGCTGTACAGTCAGATGTCGTCGACACTGAACTCGAGGATCTCATGGACAAGGCTGTCACCATCGAAGAGATCCAGGAGTTGCAAGACTACCTGCACTACCAGTACTCGGCCGAGATCAACGAGATACGAAACGAATCCAACGGCACTCAGAAGCGTGCCAACAATGCTCGCAACTTCTTCGACAAGCTTCGAAGCAGCAAGGCGCATTTGTTCGTCAAAGCCATCGGTATCAGCGCAGAAGAATTTGCCAAGAAGGTTGAAGGATCAAGCAGAGGACCTCAGGTCATCGAAGATCCTCCATACAGGGTCATGGAGCTTGCTGAGCAAATGGCCGAGGGTCCTGAGACTGCCTATTCGCTCGTCAGGAACGCCAAGCTGCTGTTCACCCAAGATCTGCAGCAAAGTTCGCGCCTGCGCAGATTCCTACGAGGAAGCTTCTACCAGAACGCTTTGATCGACTGCATACGGACGGACAAGGGCATGCGCAAGATCAACGAAGACCACCCATACTATGAGTTCAAGTACTTGCGTGGACAGACCTTCCTTGATCTGAATGGCAGACCTGACTTGTTTTTGAAGATGCTGAAAGCAGAGCAGGAAGGTCTTGTACATGTCCGCATATCGATGGGCAACTACGAGAGCTTTAAGTTGAGGCTGCATGATAAGATTGTCTCTGACAACGTCAGTGAAGTGTCCGAAACGTGGAACAACCTCCGAAAAGAGATGCTTGACTCCGCTCTCGAGAAGCTACAGGGCATCATCGCCAACGGTGTCAAGGAGACACTGAGGGCTCGTTGCGAGGACGAACTCGCTAGTCGAGCCAGGGAGAACTATTATAACAAGCTGGATCAAGCGCCGTTCAAGCTCAAGAACGCTGTTCTTGGCTCAGTCCCGAATGTACTGTGTCTCTCGAACGGCAAGGGCGAACGCGGCACTGCAACACTATGGGCGTACATCGAGAATGACGGTCGAGTGATGGAGCATGGCAAGCTTGTAGACATGAGGCTCGGCAATCAGGAACGCGGTATTCCCGATGGCGCTGACATCCCCAAACTCGTCGATGCCATTCAACGCAGACGTCCGGATGTCATCGGCGTCAGTGGGTGGTCCGTTGAAACACGGCGACTCTACAAGGATATCCAAGATATTGTGGCTCAACATGGTCTCACTGGTCCCAGCTTCGAGGACGAACAGACGGGTCAAGACAGGAGCGATCCACTGGAGGTGGTATTGGTCAACGATGAGGTCGCAAGACTTTATCATAACAGTGCCCGTGCTGCTGCCGAGTTCCCGAAGCTCGCACCGCTAACCAGATACTGCGTTGCTCTGGGAAGGTACCTGCAGAACCCACTGGCGGAGTATGCTTCTCTTGGCAAGGATATTGTATCAATACCGTTTGTCAAGGACCAGACACTCATTCCCCAGGACAAGCTCATGGACCGCCTCGAGACTGCCATGGTAGACATGGTCAACCTGGTCGGTATTGATCTCCCTGAGACGTACGACGACAAGTACATGTCAAAGTTGTTGCCATACGTTTGTGGTCTGGGACCTCGAAAGGCAGACAGGATGATCAAGGCCATTCAGGCGAACGGAGACGAAATTCTAGCTCGCTATGACTTGATCGGTGTGTCGGAGAACGGTCGAGACCTGAAGCCAGCTATGGGACCCAAGGTTTTCCAAAACTGCGCCAGTTTCTTGTACATTCCATACGACTCCACAGAAGAAGCTTCTGACTACCTGGACTACACCCGAGTTCACCCCGAAGATTACGACCTCGCGCGCAAGATGGTCGCTGACGCTCTCAACATGGATGAGGAAGACGTTAAAGCAGAAGTCGACGATGGTGGCCCTAGCGCGGTCATCCGAAAGATGGTTAGGGAAGACACAACAGACCTGGTCAACGATCTGGCGCTCGAGGATTACGCAGCAGAGATTGAGAAGAACTTCGGTCAAAGGAAACGTGCTACCCTCGAGACCATCCGTGCCGAGCTGGAGAATCCCTACGAGGAAATCAGGCAGATCTTTGCTTTGATGACCGGTGACGAGATTTTTACAATGCTCACCGGTGAGACCAAGGAGTCTCTGTACGAGAACATGGTTGTACCAGTGCAGATCAAGCGCACTTTCCCCGACCACATCGAAGTCAGACTCGAGAACGGCATTGAGGGCGGTGTGTCCGAGTCCGAGTTTCCCGAAGGCATTGGCAATGGCGGACAAGAGCCTCGTCACGTCTACCAGACACATCAGACTGTCCGTGCTCGAATCGTCTACCTCAATCGCAAGGCCCTTACCGCACAGCTCTCGTTGCGGGAGGACCTCATCCGACAGCCCGTACCGAAAGCCTTCGATCGCATTGCTGGTGAGTGGGATGACGCACAGGAGCGCGCCGACAAGCAAGCTGCCGAGAAAGAGAAGGAAGTTGCGTCTGGTCGACCCAATCGTGTCATCAACCATCCCCTGTTCTTCAGCATGAATTCCGCTCAGGCAGAGGAGTATCTTGGTAGCAAAGAGCCAGGAGAGTTGGTCATCCGCCCATCATCGAAGGGCTTCGATCATCTTGTTGTTACATGGAAGGTCTCTAACAGTGCTTACCAACATCTTGACGTTCTCGAGTTGGGCAAGGAGAGCGAGTATTCGCTCGGCAAGCAACTCAGGGTCGGCAAGGCTACGTATACCGATCTCGACGAGTTGATCGTCAATCACGTCGAAGCAATGGCACGCAAGGTCGCCGAGCTGACACGAGACGAGCGTTTCCAGCCCGGCACAAGAGAAGACACAGGTACGTTCATCAATGCCTCTCTTTCCTCAACAAATGACTGACCACGTGACAGAACTCTGGCTCGAAAATTATTGCAAAGCCAACCCCAATCGCTCCATGTATGCCTTCTGCAGCATGCCCAAGCACCCCGGCTACTTTTGGATCTGCTTCCAGATGGGCGAAAACAAACCCAAGGGCGCTTGGGGCATTAAGGTCGTTCCCAATGCGTTTGAGTTGCAGAAGAACGCATATCCGGACATGGTTGCGCTTAAGAACGGTTTCAAGCTGCTGATACAGAGTGGCGCTGGCGCGCGTGGTGCTGTACCCAGGCGGTAGGCTGTGAAGGGTCACAGCTTTCGTAGATTTGAGTTGGAGACGAAGTTGCATTTGTAATCATACATGGGTCACCGTTCATTGCGCGACTCGAGCGAGCAGAGGCGGAGGTATAGGAAGATATCATTGATCATTGGGATCTGGCGCAAATTACTCTCGCCCGTTGACCCGGGCATCAAAATTAGCGTAGTATCGCGCAAAAATGACATTATTGAAATCTCCGTGATCCGGCTTTGGTTGCTGTTACCATTGCTCCTGCTCCCTCTAATCCAAGCACAGCGCGCCTTTCCGTTTGTGCTAATCCTCACGTCGCCTTGAGTACCTTACGAACGCCCTCCCCCCATGTACTGCCTTCGACATCTACTCGGACGACATAATTGCATACTTCGAGTTTAGTTATTCAAAGTCCCACATCTCTCGTCCCGAATTCTGCAGCCTAGCTGTACGAAGTACCTTCGCGAAGATGGCGACCAATCGCTTCTGCTCCGCCTGATCAGCTGCGTGAGATTGCGCAGCCTCACTCACCTCGGGGCAAAGCCCGCAACAAAGGGTCAGCACTTCGCGTGATACACTTGCATTGAACGAATTTAAATCTCTGTGAAACATCGAGCATACCGAAGGCTGGACCCACATCCTGCGCCTTCTCCAGCTTATGGACGATGGTGACGTCGAGTTCACTGAATACGTGGGCAAAGATACGCCACCTTACGCAATTCTCTCGCACAGATGGGGTGAAAGAGGCGACGAAGTCTCTTACGCTGACGTCGTCGGAGCGATACACAGGAGGAAAGTCGGTTACGCAAAGATCCACTCCTGTGGAGAACAAGCGAAGGAGGACGGATTGCTGCACTTCTGGGTGGACACGTGCTGCATCAACAAAGATTCGAGCGCGGAACTGTCGGAAGCCATCAACTCCATATATGCATGGTATCAGAACGCAGACATCTGCTACGCGTACTTGAGTGATGTACACGACAGCAAAGAGTATGGCGGAAGTGTCTGGTTTGAAAGAGGCTGGACACTCCAAGAGCTACTGGCGCCTGCCGATGTACTCTTTTTCAGCTCAGCCTGGGTTCCGATAGGATTCAAGACTTCTTTGTCACTGCCGATCTCGCAATGTACCGGCATCAGAGAATCTGTCTTACTAGACGGAAGCGCCCTAAACGAGTGCAGTGTCGCCGAAAGAATATCTTGGGCAGCCAATTGACAAACCTCGCAAGTCGAAGACGAAGCCTACTGTCTCTTGGGTTTGTTTGGCGTCAGTATGCCTTTGATCTACAGAGAAGGTAGAAAGGCTTTTATCCGATTACAAGAAGAGCTGTTGAGACTTTCGGACGACGTCTCCGTATTTGCGTACTTCTCCAATCGACCGTCAGCTCCCACGGGCCCGAGTACCCTGCGTGTGGCTGTTCGGGAAGGCGACTTCACCGTGACTGAATCACATGGCCGTGATGTGGTCGCCTGCACAGATGAAGAGCCTTGGCTTGGTACAGTCGGGCTCTTTGCTCCGTCTCCTGCCTACTTTTGCGGCACAGCGAAGTATGCGCCGTATCCCATGATCCACCGCATGGTTAGCTACCACCATCTTCCCGTACAGGCAAGGTTGCGCGTTCGAAGATGGGGCCATCGCATAAAGCTCGAAGCAGTATTATGAAACGTACCAGTCAAAGAATTGTCGGTCGGCTGGATGACCAGCGATGTTTCGGTCCAGGAAATTGTACTCAGAGTTCACGGGGTCGAGTTGAGCTTATTGGGTGTTCAGAAGCTCCGGACATGCTCGCTAGCATCTCCATCTGACATGAGTAACTGGTATGTTGCGTTTCTGGACTGCTGTTACTTGGACGGTGGAATAGTGGGCATACTACTGCGTGAGTCGGTTGACCCGAAAGTGTACATTCGACAACACTTCCCATCGATCATCGAGACCAAACACGCGAAGCTATTTCGTGACCTCAACAGAGTCGATATCCGAACAATTCACGCCGAAGCAGATTACCTCAAGGCCACGTACACCAGCTACACACGTCAGACTTTGTTACAACCACCAAGCTTCCTTAAAGAACGCCACGCTGAGAAGGGCACGTTGCTTCGAACAGTCAACTTTGACAAATTTAAATTAACGCTCGACGGCTGGGTCCGCAACGGAATGCTCGACACCGTCTTGTACGATTCTTCGCAAGCAGCGATCCCACGCATTGCTCTTATCCCGCAGGAGAGAGACCGTCGATTACTCTCGCCTGCAAAACAATGCTCTAAGCAGGGCATCACTTGCATACTTCTTCCTCCGCAACAAGACAAATTGACTCGTCATGACCAGCTTGACTTTCTGGAGAGGGACCTCCGGCTCGATACTGTGGTCTCGGTGTTCCTGCCCACTGATCGGGGACAAATGGCTTCTCTAAGTTTGAACGACAACCCTTCGACTTACGCTGAGGACTCAGATGCAGTGGCATCGCAACACAGATTGGCACTCGCACGAGGACATCGAGAAGAGATATCTGTTGACGCTGACAATTGTCGAGTTGGATCCAACAGCTACGCTGAGTGCTCAAGAAGAACACTAAGATTTGCGCCGGTAGAAGACTAATCGCATCAGGAGTTGGACTACTGTGAATATAGCGTCGTTTACTGCAAAATGATGACTTGGGTCGAAACGCGCGTTGCCTGATCGCGCGTAACCGAGCACAAGACCAAGACGAGATGTCGATTGCTGATGAGAATTTGCTAGAATATTTGTCAAATTGACCTTCCTCTGGCGTCATGCCGTGCTTTCATTTTTGTGGAGACTGATCTTTGGTGGGGCGCCTCCTTCGGTTGGTTTCGTCTCTTCAGGGCTCGGACAAGAAGTGAGCGCGAGGATAAATAGACGATCGCCAGGAACCCCTGGGTGATGGAACTAATATAGTAGGTCGGGCTCGGCCGTACATTGCAACACCATGCAGGGTCCTGCGCTATAAGAACAACGACATCGTCCAGTCAACTCGTGTGCCATCACAATCTCGAGCATGTCAGCATCACGACGCTCGATCAACGATTCGAGTGGCTGTGGGGGCGCCCCTTAACAGCCAAGGCCACAGAGCTTCCCGTGTTCCGGGCCGTGCTCTGACACTCAGACTCGCGATGGGCTGTCGCGAGTTTTCTAGCGTGCCAAAGAACAACGCTCAGTGTCTCATGGTCAACAAAGGAATTGCGTGCAGCGCTCCTTGTACAATGGGGATACGTTTCAGTGTTTGCGGGGGAAACACTTCAGGCGTCTAGTTTGCGCGACTTTGATTTGCTGCACAGCCTTCGAACAGTATTGATTTCTGATGTGCTGCAGGGCTGACTGCGTCGCACGTTGATGGCGCCTCTCAGCTTTAAAGGCTAGACGCTTAGTCTTATTGAATACCGTGCGCATCCCTCGCACCTGCAACTCCCACGAGTCTCCTTCACGTTCCTGTCGCAATGACGACCGTCTCAGTTGTAGGCATCGTTGGCGATGTGCTTCATCGGAACGACAGCGCCGCAGACTTCACTAAGGACAAGCACATTCAGATATCGATTGCCCCTGTCGACGATGACGAGATCAGTACAACAGGGAAAAATAGTGTCGACAGTTTAAACTCGGAAAGATCACGGCAAAGCATCGAGGAACAAGTCGCCAAACTTCGAGAGGAGATCGCCGTTACAAATAATGTTCTGGAGCTCTGCATCCGCGAGGCTGTCACAGCGAGCACCGTTCTCGAGAAGAAAAGGTTGCAGGAGAGGACGAACGCTGCCTATACGGCCTGGGCAGCAAAGGAGCTCATGTTGAGCGATTTGTTGGTGTGTGTTCGAACATTGAATTTCTACGATGCCTTTGCTTACACATAACAGAACTCCATGCAAGACTCAGATGACAGCTCAACCTACAGCTCTTCGACAACAAATACTCGGAAACTAAGTGTTCAGCCCTACCCAACAACCAGGATGCACGTGCGCAAGAGTTCACAGGTCCCACCAGAAGAATCAGCATCAGCGACAGCATTCATGAAGCAGATTGGTTGGGTGAGCCCAGAATCACTTATTCAGTACCTGCACAGCGGCATCGATGTGAACGGTCTGGGTCAATTTCCTGGCTACCCACAGCACCCAATCACCCCACTCATGGCTATCATTCGTTCACCCTTTGTTACAGAGTCTACAAAGATCATCGAGCTGTTGCTCGAACAGGATGCTGACCCTTGCATCCGCGATAGCCAAGGCCTTTCTTCATTCGCACACGCCATCTATGCCCGTCGGAAAGATGTCATCAAGATTTTCATCCAGACTCACCTCTCCTATGAACGCTCAGGCTCTCCTACAGGCAACGCGTCTATCAATTTGGACACCGCCTGGACCGGTGCCAAGCACCTTCGCTGGGAGGCCGCAGAGGCCATTGTCAACAACGATTTGCCCGCGCTTACCACCTTCCTGAGCGATGCCTCAGCCCACAACACCATTCTCCATACCGCGTGCCTTCCCCTCGCCATCCTCTTCGACAACATGCCTGCTGTGCAAGCGCTGCTAGCGTACGGCATGAATTCGTTCCAACTCTTCCGCCGCTCACCTGCGCATCCCAGCCGGCCCTTCACATCACCCATGAGCATGGCAATCTACACACAAAATCTACACATGTTACAGACCATGCTTTTTCATGATCTCGAAACAAGCGAGCGCCGGGGCCGCATATGGTATGCGCAGCTTTTCGCCACGATGCCATCGACCTACCCTGATACCGAGATCATCGACTTCATCCTTGACAATGTTCCGCTGGTAGAAGCCTTTGACTGCGCGATACGCTGCGAGGACACGGTGTGGATACACCGCATCATCATCCGGACCGTAAGCTTGCTTCTCACACCGAGCGACGACCAGACTGGGGCACGGAATATGGCCGCCGAAGCATTTGCGAATTTGTTCGATCGTGCGTGGAATCTGAAGCTGTGCGAGAAGAGAAGTTTGGCGGTGGAGATAGTGGATATGGTTGAGCGCAGCACAGAAAGAGATTTTACCTTCGTTGCTTGTGGTGGCACACTAGGCATCAGCCCGAAAATGGTCGACAAGTTACTCATTGCTGCGAAGGGATGAGAGTAATATTTCGGGCAACCTCAAGGCGTATTTGGGTGCAGAACGACATGGGCGGAGTTTGGCGCAGATGCTGAAGCGTACAGCATCGAGATGTTCATTAGATAATGTGTGTTTAGTTTGTAATGTATATAGCTAAGATAAGACATTATCTTGACAAAAGATGATAGCCAGGACGAAATGGAAGTCGCTCCAAATTATGCCGGACCACTGCCATAGTCGAAGTACGGTAATGACCATACTTCGAATGCACGTTGTCTTAGCTATCAATCTTTCAATAATGGCCGCGTAGATGTCAACTCCTCGCAGCAAAGTGATCAGAGTGTGATTGGATTGACATATCCAAGTTCAGGTATTCTCGAATGAAGGAGTGGTATTAGCCAATTAGATTCTACTTGCCGTGAAGGAGTTTGCTCGAACGCCTCAAATAAAAATGCTGTGAAAACCCAAATCGCTATGCAAAAGGACCGCAATTCTTCAACTGAACTTCTCTCTCATCCCGTCTCTCCTCATAGCCCTGTTGTCCTGTATCGCCTACAAAGGGTTGCACTTGATAGTGAAGGCAGAAACATCAGTCTCGACGGCCTTGTCAGTACCATCGAGATCCAAGAAAGTGAACTGGTTGTTGATGTTGCCAAGGAAGCTTCCGTCTGCCTTGTTGACGACGCAGTTGATAGCAGCGCCGCCGGGAGCGACGTTCTGCAGGCTGGTGGCTTTGATGGCGCCGTCCTTCACAAGGACGGTGTTGGCGAACACGTTAAGAAATGTGTTCGCGACACCGACGGCGGGCACTGAGCGGATGGCGTTACCGCCGCTGATGTCGTTGGCGAGTTGGATGGTGAAGAGAGGCGCGGGAGGTGCGGCGCTGGGGTAGGCCAGGGCGGAGCTGGCGAGGGCAAGGGTGGATGCGATGATTGAGGCCTTCATTGTGATTGTGGAGTGGGGTGTTGTGATGAGTAGGGTAGTGACTGCTGTAAGGTAGATCGAAGATGGGGGTATTGGAAACTGTAGATGCTGGTTTGGATGTTTGGCTGCTGTGTGATGATACTCTGTACTGTGTGGAGTGCTTGGTCCTTTATACTGGAGGTCTGTCAAGACGTCGCTAAACACATCAACAACCTAGGCCAACCTAGCATCACGATCTTTCGTGTTGCTCTGCCTCAATGCTACATTGAGCGGCGATGAACTTGAGATCGCGTTGCACAGCCATAGTTGCATGTCTGTTCGCGTTGGTGGATCCGACTTCCAAATCGACTTGCGGCTACTCGCTACCAAATGCGAGTGGATCGAACAATCAGCCTGCGGTCAAAATAGCGGCCAAACAAGCGGATGGTGGCTGTGAACTCCAGCTGAGCGGTTGATAATAGTGGTCAGACCAGTACGATTGTCCAAGTTTGGCTAGCATTCGAGCTTACATTCATCGTAAGCCACCGTTGGCTCAGCTGAGGCGTACAGCTGATAGGCTCTCAAGCAAGCTTGTGGCATCTATTTTTGGTGTCTTATGGTCAGTCGATCAAATGAATCTGAGAGCATAGGGCTGAATCCAAAGTACTTAACCTATAGCAGCATGCTTGGGTAAACCATGCGGTATGGGGTAGGGCTGACGATGGCGCATGAGAAGCTACCGCAACCGGTAGTCACCAGTAGCCACTGATGCGACACATAATATGTGGCGTCTCACGATATTTCGTTTGGTGTGCAGCTCATCTTACACTACACCCTGTTGGTTACGTATGAGAATACGATCTGTTGTGCCAACGTCTCTCGTAATGTGAAGTCAGGTGCGAAGGTCATGCTGACGTCTCAATGAGCGCTTTTCGAAATGGGACTTCGTGTGGCTCTGAATCGAACTCGCGGACAAGAAGATCTACGCGAGCAATGTTAGCCCTGGAGCTTGCAGTATCGACAGCATAGCCGGCGTTCATAGTCCAGGCCGGATTTACCATCGAGCAATTACAACTTGATTGCATCCGGTAGTGATACTGAGGGACTGTCACTCCTCTTTGACTGGCGTGCTCTGGCCAGTTTCAACCGCCGTTAATTGCGAGCGCAGATTTCCAAGGGATTCCCTATAGTCTCCTTCGCTTCGTTTAGATCGTGCTCGAGTTTTTCGCTACGGACCTCGTTGAACTGATCTTCCAAAAACGCAAACAACTTGTGACATACAACACACGCTGTCTCCGCAGTCACTCGATTCGCACCGGCGCACTGCATACTGCTGCGCAAGCGTACTAGAGCAAGACCTAATATTATGAGGGTCTCGTATGCAAGACACTCCGACCAGAGACTCTTCGGGCGCATGGCAGTAACGATGTGTTCGTGGGATTCCCATGCTGCGCCGGCCACAGTAGCGTGAACACTGTCGCTATCCAGCTGCACAAGTCCCTATCTTCTGGCAGGTTCCGGGTTGCTAGAACAGCAATCGCCAAGTCTAGAAACTTATATTCGAATGAGCAGTTGGTGCTTTGAACTTCGAATGGTAGTGAAGAACAAATATCAACCTCCTTCGTGTGGTACGTGAGTACGTACATTGCGACGAGATTTTCGTAGTACTGAACAAGCTTGACACTCTTGAGACTGAAAGATTGCGTGGTCGATGTGGTTCTTACATTGCAGCCACATTATATGTAAAATCTTCCCAGCGATCTGGGTGGTCAGTCCGTTTTCTGCAAGTCTTCCCTTTCGCTGTCATCGATTAAGGATCGCGTGGTGTGATCTGAGCTGAAGGCGTTGACGAAAAGTATCGATGATTCTCATGTTGTACAGGACTCCCGTATTTCAGGAAGATATACGCTATGAGTAGATCCAGGCGTGTAAGTAGCTAAATTTGTATAGGTCAACAGTCTAGTTAACATAGGCAGGGCAGAACGGAGGATCTACTATTTCTGTTTGCTCGTACTTTTAGCATCCTGAGTATGAAGGCATTGTAGTAGACTTCAGAGAGGTACGCACAGTATGAGAATTATCGTACTTGTGTCCACCTTGTAATGCATGTTATGCTGTGGATGCTTTGCGAAGGTTTACCGCTCAGTCCTTATGCTGCCGTATGGTGACACGAGGCGGCCAATAGCAACACTATACACGGTGGATTGCGCAGGGCGATACAAAAGACAAAGACTGCTGGCTGGGCAGTAAGAGACGACTGTATGGAGATTGATCTGGCACGAACGCGTCGCGTTTTGCGACCTAAACACGCTGGCTCATCAAAATTTATTGGCAAGAATGAAAGATGTATGTACAAAAATAGAGAACTCAAGATTCTCACCGGCACCGAACATGCCGACCGCATCCGAGCCGATGGGGCAGTCGGGCCTGAACATTCGGATTATGGCATCTTACGATGATATAGATTGGATTCTGCTCGGAAAGCTGTCCCAGCTTAACCGGAGCAGGTACCGGCCTTCTTAGGCTCGCAGCCACCAGCGCAGCCAGTGTACATCTGACACTTCGTTTTGGCGTCCGCGCACACGTTCTTGAGCGTAGCAGTGTCTTTGTAGTTGGAGTTGATACCAGCAAGCTCACCGCCGTTCTTTGCAGTCACGCCCTCAATGTAGACGTTACGCTTGCACTGCTTGGAGCACTGAGTCGACATTAGTACCTTTGCCATATCATTTTGGGCCAATTACTTACGTTGCCGCAGGACCTGTAAAGCTTGCCATAGTCCTCAACATAGAAGTTGATAATGTTGACGGTACCGCAGCCGTTGTGCTGGATGATCTTATCCGAGCCGTGGTAAGCACCACCACCAATGACCCAGGTCTGCGCGCCAGCCTTATCGTTCTTGATTGAGAGGGCATCCTCGCAGACATCCTCCCACCAGACAAATTCAAGAGTGCAGTGACCGTTACAGTGGACGCCTGGAGAAGTCAGAATAACAAAGCAAGAAGGTTCATATCGCGGAATGCATACCCTCAGCCTGGTTCTTGCCAATGATGACTGGAAGATGTTAGAAGAACAAAGCATGAATGTAGATGGTGTTGAGTTCTTACCATTCCTGAGAGTGGCGCCTTCATGGAGGTAGAAGACAGCGTCTTTGTAGTCTTCAGGGTGTCAGTATTCAATCCAGAGTCGGCGCGATCTTTAAAACATACCTCCCTCGCCCTGGCCACCACAGGCACCGCTGCCACGGTCATACTTGTACCACTGACCATCGAAGACCTGACCGGCCTTGACCTCAATTACGGCTTTGTTGGTCTTAGTACCAACAGCCTTAGGAAGACCACCGGTGTGACCATTGCAAGCCATGACGGCAGGGACGAAAGCTGCGACAGCAGCAAAGACAGTCGAGAACTTCATGTTGGATCGTTGAAGTGAACGTGTTCTAAAAGAGTGACACTTGGAAAAGAATGGAAGGGAAGTTCGAAGGACTGGATCGAGTGCTCCTGGCTGATACTTTACCGAAAGATGCACTGCCGTGGATACTTATACTGGTGTCTTTTACCATCCCTCTCTTGGTTCCCCCATTTCTGTATCATCGGAGCTACACTGCCAAGCTTACTATAGTGCTTTCATCTTATCTGGAAAGGCGTGCCCTTCGAGCCTGTTCCACACCTGCTGTTTAAGCGCTACACCTCTAAGAAAGCGCGCAGAAGCTGGCGATTGCTTATTGTTAACGGCTATGGCAGCTATCTAACAATGCGCTTCATTAACTATTGCGATAAACACAGGATTCTGTTAGCAGTCTTCCCTCCGCACAGTACGCAGTCGCTCTAGCCGCTTGACGTTGTGCTGTCCAGCCCTCTCGCTCACTTTTACTCGGATTTCGTCACACAACACCTTCACGATAACTAAGCGTTAGCGGGGGTGCCTAAGGCTGACTTCTTTATGCTCTTCTAGCGCGCGTAGCAGCGTACGATGACTAAGGTGCGCATCCTTAGCTCCTTTGAAGCAACAGGTATATGGCCACAGAACGCGAGCGTCATACTTAGCTGATAGGACAACGATAGTAACGACGGCTATAAGACCCCTCTAGCCATTAAGGCAGATAATTGGCGCGCGATTAATTAATTATACAAAGCTGTTGTAGGAGAAAACACCTTAGAGGACGCGCGACAGCTCTGTCGTACGCTACACTATTTAAGCACTTGTTGTGAGCTTCTTAACGCTAAGAACAAAGGACTCTCTGCTGTAATTGCTACTTAGAATCCCGCAAAGAAGAAGCGTGGAGCTCTGCTGCTACCTTAGAAGAGTGCAGGGCGTGATAAAGCCCTCCTCTTCAGCCCTAGTAGAGTTCAACGCGCGCGACAACAACACCACCATAATAAGACAAATTAGCTTAAAGAAGAGGTGGCGAAACACTATTAATAGGAGCAGAGAGCGGCTACGACTCTACAAAACAAGCTAGAGCAAGAGAGACGCTCTGTGGCGTACGCTGCGAGGGTGGAGGCATTAAAGGTAAAGAGAGCAGAGGAAGCCGCTGAGAAAGAGCGCAAGAAACAAGAGCGCGACGCACTTAAATCTATATAATTATCCTAATTAAATAAGCGCAAGATGTTATAGAAAGCACCTCTAGCTTCCTATATAAAAAAAACACCCTATAAGCGTGCCCGGCGTAGTGTTGTTGTAGAGCAGCCTCCACCTGCACCTCACACCTACACCACGCGTAGCGGCCGCACTGCAACTCAGAATTATTAACAGAGCTGGCAACATTGTTAGAGAGCTATATAGATACTTTAATTTAACTTTAACTATATAATTACTACTTGTTGTAGAGTTATACGATCATTTTTGTGGTGTTGAGATGTACAGAATTCGTGCACAGACCCGTGGCGTGCATTGACCCGGCAGACACGGTACAGTGTCCGTGCACCTCGTGCACGGTTTCATCTTGTGCACGCGAAAACCACCTTTGGCAACCACCAAAATGAGGTTGTAGAGCCACACACAAAAGCTATTATATAGAGATTTTTTATCGTAACAGTCTACTAACTCTTACGATGCTTGCCCTGCTCCTATTTTTTGTTTGGGCGCGTGGTGCGGCCGCTGCGTGTAGTAATTGGTGGAGGTGTTAGGGAAGGCGACGCCTCTACCACAACCTGTGTAGCACCACGCACACGCTGTTTTTTGGCTGCAGGTTCTGTAGGTACCTTTTGTAAGGCCTTGCGCTTGCCTGTTTGGGATAATTAGATAGATTTGGCAGCGTCGCTCTCTTGTTTTCTTCGTTGTTTCTCGGCTTTCTCAGCGGCCTCCCTGAGGGCTTTCTCTTCCTTTATCCTCGCTCGCTCCACCTTCCGCTGCTCCTTCTCTCGCTCCTTCTGAAGCTTCTTCTCAGCTGCCTCTGCCTTACTGCGAGCTTTTGCAGCAGCTTCCTCAGCTTGTTGGCAGGTATTTTAACGCAGCTGAGCTTTGGCTTCATCCACCTTCGTTGGAGACCACAACATCGCGTTGGAAGTATAAGACTTAGAGGTCTGTAGCGGTAGTACTTGGCGGTACCTCTAGGAGGTCTTCTAGGTATCAATTTGGTTGCGTAGGCCTTCATTTTCTACCTCTAGAAGGGAGTTGCGAGCTGCCAAGTAGTTTAACGTGCGAACCAGCTTCCGCGCCTCATAACTTGTAGGGTCCCTCACTGTTTCGTTGCAAAACCGTTCGATCGCGATCCTATTAACGTCAAGCAATGGAGATAGGGTTCGTGGCAGCTCGCTGAGCTTCTTCTTAAATCTATTGAGTATAGTAGGTGGGTTCAGTGGTGAGATACCTGTGGCTTGGAACGCGCTCAGCACAAGCTCAGAGGTAAACGTTTGGTACCAGGCAGCTCGGAATAGCTTGTAGAAGTGATGCTTTTTGATGCCAGTTAAGGCCTGGCTTTAGTAGAGCTGTTTAGTGACTTCTTTGGAGTAGTTGGTACCAAAAGGTGAGAAGCAACCCACATCAAGCGGCTGCAACGTCTGGGTACTGTGAGGTGGGTAGATGAGTAGCAGGATCTTATGGCAACGACAATAGTCAATAAAAGCCATTGTTATGTGAGAGCTGTGGCCGTCAAGTAGGAGTAGGCGCCAGCTACTGCGAGTCTTACTCTCAGTCTCCCGCTCAAACACTTGTTCAAGCCAGGCAAGACCAACCTCATCGTTCGTCCAGCCAGAGGGCGTCGCAGTACTATAGGTAGAGTCTTTTCCTGCGTCCAGGTCCTCCATCTAGGACGATTGTAGAGCGTTTGGCTGGCCAGCGAAGATAAGGACTGGCGGCAACGTTGAACCATCAGCGCAGATAGTTGCAATAATCGTTACCTATTCTCTATTGCCATCCTGCAAGCTCTGGCGCTTGCCTTTTGCCTTCCAGCTTGCCTTACTAAACACCCTCTTGCTTTTATTCACCAATCCAATCGCGAGGCCCTTCTCATCCATATTGTACGTGTGCCGTGGCTCGATAGAGTATTCTTCGATTTTGGAACGTAGTAGGTTGAAATAGTATAAGTACTTTTCGCTATCGTCAGCGTTATGGCGTGTAGCGTCCATGGCGGAGGTCCATTTGTATATGAGCTTATCGTGGTGACGGTGCAGGAACCAAGTAACCTAGGCATCTCCAATAGGACTGTGAGCAACTTCGGAGGCGAAATTTTGTACCATTTGCCTTGTAGGCGATAGGCCTTGGCTTGAAAGGTCTATTATATAATTACAGAGCTCATCTTCTTGTTGTAGGGTGATCTTCTGCTGTTTGAAGTAACCGTGTTCACGCGACGCGCATACGCCTCGGTGCCGCCGCGACAGGGTGGATCGCGACACTGAAAACTGTTCAGCAATTTTAGTATAGGAAAGTTCATCAGCTGCATCTGCTGCGTCACAGGCTTCAAGCGCAGCTTCTAAATCCATGTCGTTGTTGAGTTATCGCGTTGAGGAAATTGACGCGTTATGGTGTTGGCGTGCACGGACACTGTAGGGCTTAGCGCAGCTTCTCGCATTGACGCAGCCTTTCAACTCAACGGAGAATTACCTAGCTACCACGCCACCCCATGTCTCGCCAGTTTCTTTTCTATCCAGATAGAAGACATACCATCGGCGTAGTACCACCATTCTTTACAGCCGTAACAATGTACCCCAAGGGAAACCATGGCCCACTAAGAACAATACGCCGAAAAGAAGGCGGTGAACCCTCATGGAGCCCCTTTGAACCGCCTTCTCTTTTCGCCACAAGCGGGACTGTCACGGCCTACCTGCCAAGAGTGATTACAGGCTTAGCAACCACGAAGTTAGCCGCCGCAAGCTCAATGCTTGTCGCAACTCGATTCTAGGAAGCAACCGTGAAAGAAGCGAAGCACTGCAGTACGCACCATTATCTATCAAATATCGGTCGCAAAACATCTCTCCGGGTTGTATGCATCTGTCGCCGTCGCAACCTCATCTCCAGGCTGCAACTAGAACTGCAGACAGCTAGGGTATGGTCGTTCTGCTTCCGAAGTAATTAGTCCGAGTGCTAATCTGGAAATGTTTGACACATGTCACCCACTGGCGACAAGATCAAGTGGGAGCCCTTGAGAGCACTTGGCAGGACATCTCAGCGCTGTTATGATCTCCTGTACGATGCACTTTATCGAATGCATCAGCTTAGCTACCAGGAGTCCAGGACGGTCACTGTGGTCTGGAAACGGGCGCTTTATCCACTGTACGATCCGAACACTGGCGCGATATTACCCCCTCTAATTTTGCGCCGCAATACCTAGGTACATGTGATCAGGCATGCGTCTCGACTCCAAAAAAAACTCGCTGTTGTTTCTGGATGTCGATAGCAGCTTCAGAATCACTCCTGTTCTTTCTCGAAGTGCTCTTGAGCTGGAGTCCGGGAGGTCATCTCGGCAGCCTTTGGGCGGTGACAAAGCTTTAAATGCAGCAATGACGAACGAGCTTAGTTCCAAGGCTATGCCACGGAGTGCGCAAAGTCGGCGAAAGCTTTCGGCGAACTGTTTAGATATACGATACGAGCCCCTCACACTGCGCCGATGAGTGAGGCTCTCATAGTGCCCTCACTTATGGCTAAAAGCAATCCAAAGCCTTCAATGACCTACCTTCTGTGGCAGGTTTTCTCAATTACGGGAGGCTACATTGATTCTGATGTTATGAACGGATATGCAATCGCAGCACTCTCCTACACCTTTCCACTTGCAGAACATAGACACGTCTCTGCAATTTCTCGTAGCTCGTCTCTCCAATGTTCCCCTTCTACGTGCAACAGACTTTTGAGGCCCTCTTTTTTGAACAACAGTCTATGGGTGCCGTACCGGCTCTCAGAGAACAATCGCTCAGCATGATACACTCGCAGGTTCTCAAACTCCCCCTTGTCATCCGCAAAACCGTCAAAAATTCGCTTCCACGCCGTCCACCCACTCTCCTGCCTATCGTGTTCACCGAGCATAATGTATTTGAAAATTACTTCCTTCAGGCACCTCTTACTAGGCTCGAAGAACTTCACCAAGTCACTACCTTGCCTGACATGGCACGACTCCAGCGTAACATGCTCCAGCGTCTCAAATCTGCACGCTCCAAGCAATTCGCCAAACACATCCCCCTCAAGCGTGCTGTAGAAACTCAGACCCAGCACCCTCACACTCTTACACCTTGCTAGGAAGCGGACACTAAGCGGCGCCCTCCCAATCTCCAACTCAACCCCCTCATCAGGGCTTCTCCAATCGCGCAAATTCAGCTTCAGAGCCTGCAGCCCTTCGAATAATTCATCGAGACCTCTCAAATGCGGGGCAAGCGACTCCAGCCGCCTTACACCAACTGCACCATAGGTTTTGCCCTTTGCCATCTCGATGCGTTTAACGAGAGTGCCAGACGTAGCCAGCGCGCTCAGTGTAGAAACAAACGGCCGACTCATCTCATGCTGACTCGCTTCACAGTACCGTTGCGCGAACTTCGAATACCGGATCTCCATGCCCTCATACGCAAACACAAGACTCTCTAATCCCTTCGCTCGCTCAAACGCCTTGTTCAAACAACTCACATCAAATCTCGTCTCGTTGAACCACCTCGCTGATCTCTCCGCCTCTTGCTGTAGAATTTGGTATAATGAATTAAGCCGATGGACTAGCTTAGAACCGTCTTCATCATCCGTGGGAGTTATCAGATGTCCTGCATCCGCGCTCCACCGAGAAATCTTCCACAGCGAGAGCGCGTGGTGCGGCGTGCTGTTGATGACTATATGACGCATAGCATCGCCCAGTTCTCGATGCGCTGCTATATCGACAAGCTTTTGGAGAAAATCCTTGTTCCACGATACGTACTGCGTGCCGAAGAAGCGGTTTTTGAAGAGTGAGAGCGTGCGGGTGTAGCAGTGGCGGCATGTGAGACGGAGGGAGGCGAAGGAAGGGAGGCAAAGGTGTGATGATATGAGCTCTGATAATTCTGTTGGGAGAGCGGCAAGGGACATCTGTAGGTGCTTTGTCAATGGCTCTGGTATTTGTAGGTAGCTGGTCGTGGTGCAGGTCACCTGGATGAACGTTGCCGGGATGCGGAGCTGATGGTAATTTGCCACCGTGGAGATGGCGCTACAGCATGCCATAAATTTAGAATCTCAGCGTTGAGATGATGCATAGAAGAACGTCGAGATAGTATCTGATGCAGGTCTTGAGTATCTGCGAGTTTGAAGCAGCCTACATGGCGAAGGCATTGATATCTAATACATGGTACAACTTGTTTAGCAGGTGGTTTAGTCACTCTCGCCCTCACTCTCAGATTCCTCACCCTCGGAACCGGACTCACTTCCACTTGCACTTCCGCTAGACGAGTCGGACCTGGCGTTGTCGTCGCCATCGTCGCTGTCAGACTCATCACTAGAGCTCTCATCGCTGCTGCTGTCTGAGCTGCTCTCATCGCTCGAGATGTCAGTTCTTCGCTTTCTTTTTCTCGCTCGATCTTGAGGTGCCAGAATCTGCATCATGGGGTTGACGCTCGTAGCTGGTTTGGGGGCAGGCAGAATTGGCGCAGTACGACCGAGCATTGACAGAAGAGATTCAGCGCGACTACGGCGCATACGGCGGATCTCTGCATCACTATGCGGATGGTCGGCATAAGTCGCCAGATCACCCTCGACCTTCCTGCGCTTCTTCTCTTTGGTCACACGCTCCTGGAGTGCAGCTTCCTTGGCAGCCTTATGAGCATCTGCGTCCATATCTGCATGTGCTTTGGTGTCTTCCACGTCGAGCTCCTTGATCGTTGCTAGTGTTTTCTCTTTGAGACGCTCGATGACACCTGCACCTTTGAGACCCTTGATGTATTCCAGCAGCGCCTTTGAATGCTCGTCTGGAATGCGGAAGATGTTCAAAGCGTTATCGACAACGTCGTTCTGCTTTGCCTTGTTGAACTTCCAGTTTTCGCGGTCGTTATAGTACTGCGTGAGGTAAGAGATGTAGACCGAGGGATCCTTCTTCTTGCCCTTCACTGGAGAGGCTTGTTTGTCGCTGTCTTTCGAGCTGCCTGCTGGTTGCGTGACGGGGTCAGCCTGTTCTTCCTTGGCTGCTGCACTGGCTGCAAATGCTGCTGCTTCCTTCTCTCTTGCGAGAGCCTTGGCTTTTTGAGTCTTATTTTCCTTCTTCTTCTCCTTCTCGGACTTGGGTGCTTCCTTGGGCTCGCCGATAGCCGCTAGCGCCGGAGTAAAGGTAGGTTGAGCGATAGCTCCTGAGTCCTCACCCTTTTGCTCTGCTGCCCACTTCTTGAACCACGTCTGCCCGCTGTCGCCGTCGACTCTCTTGGTATCTGGAGTAAAAGCGACAGACTTCCGCCGATCAGTCCTTGGTGGCGATCCCGAGGAGTCCTTACTGCGGTCGCGGAGAATTGGTTGATGCTTGATCGGTGTTGAGAATGAGGGTGCCGGAGAGTGGTCAATCTCAGTGGACGCAAGTAAAGTGGCTCTTATCCTCACAGGTACAGACTCAGCAGGTAAAGGTCCAGCTTCGTCTTGCACGTTCTGCTGCGCCAGCTTCTTGCGGTCCTTGGGTGTCAGCTTAGGCTTCTTCTTCTTGCCTTGGCGATAATTTGGGTCTCCTCCTTTCGCGGATGTGCCCGAGGAGGTCTCCCCTGTGGTGCTGTCTGCAATGGCATGATCCTCCTGTAAAAAGAGAGGTGCATCGGTGAATGCATCCTCTTGGCTATTGGGCGTCTCCGCTACTATCCGGCTCTTCTTCGTTGATGTTGGTTCGCTCTCTTCATCGAGCTCATGTTTCCGTTTGCCAAGCTTTGACGATTTGCCGTTTTGGGCCGACTTGAAGGAAGACTCTGCAGGTGTTTGGGACCATGTTGCAAGTTCAGGAGCTGCTACAGGCTTGTTTTCGCCCCCGTGAGATGTCGTGGATTCAGGTACGGCGACTCCGGATTGGGCCTCACTCTGCAGCGCAAGGCCAAGTCTCCGCCAGGCAGGAATCCTCGTTGCCATGATCAGATGTGGAATATGGGGTCGTCTTATTACAGTTATGCTGAGGCTCGACCCATCGCTCTTCTCCGAATCAGCTCGATCAGATTGTATGTCAGTCTTTGAACGTCGAATAAGATGCGTGAAACAGAGATTTTGGAGCTGGCCGAGCACGGGCCACCGGGATCGCCAGCGGAGGGCGCGAGCTCCAGGCCACCAGGAAGGCGCGTCCCAGCACAAACGACGACGACGTCTCGCCTGCCATCACGACCAGCACCGCTAAAGCTTACATTCGCCTCCAAGAGCTGCACCTGAAGCTGAAACATCCAAACACATATATACATCCGCCGCCATCATGTCTGGTCCGTTGCCATCGCCCCTCTAAGCTTGTGTTTGTTCATTACATATGCTAACAGCTGCCCTCGTCATACAGGAAGTGCAGGCTACGACAGACACATTACCATCTTCTCTGACCAAGGTCGCCTCTACCAAGTCGGTACGAACCCCGCCATACTCGACTCCAACACATCCTGCTCTGCCTGTAGCTTGGTTGCTCCCTTTCGCGAACCCCGCTAACATGGCGGCAATACAGAATATGCCTTCAAGGCAATCACGGCAGCGAACATCACATCGCTGGGAGTGAGAGGAAAAGACTGCGCAGTAGTCATCTCGCAGAAGAAGGTCCCCGTAAGTTGCATCAACTATGGCTGGCGGTGACGCGGCACTGACGCCTCAATGTAGGACAAGCTCATTGAGCCCTCTTCCGTCTCCCACATCTTCAAGCTCTCACCGTCTGTTGGCTGTGTCATGACAGGTTCTATCGCCGATGCACGAGCTTCCGTCAGCAGGGCGCGAGGTGAAGCAGCCGAGTTCCGCTACAAGTATGGCTACGAAATGCCCTGTGACGTCCTTGCCAAGAGAATAGCCAACATCAGCCAGGTCTACACACAGCGGGTGAGCAGAAATAGTAGAGACAGAGGCAATGGAACAGCAGTGCTAACATCGGGCAGGCTTACATGCGGCCACTCGGTGTCGCGACGACTCTGATCTCGTTAGACTCAGAGCTGGGTCCCCAACTGTACAAGTGCGACCCAGCAGGATACTATGTCGGATACAAGGCGACCGCATCGGGGCCCAAGACTCAAGAGGCGCTCAACTTCCTCGAGAAGAAGCTGAAGAACAAGGAGCATGCGGAGGGCAACTGGGAGGAGGTGGTCGAGCTGGCAATCACAGCCCTGAGCACGGTCCTGTCTGTCGATTTCAAGAAGGGAGAGTTGGAGGTCGGCATCGTGGGCGGACCCAGACTCGATGGCAAGGAAGGCACCGATGCCACTTTCAGGGCGCTCACCGAGGAGGAAATCGATGAACGTCTGCAGTCAATTGCCGACAAGGATTGAGGACCACTAGGAGCGATTTTCTCAGGGCTGCCTCAGGACGGAAGGGCGGTGGGTCGCTGAGGTAGGCGCAAACACAATGACCATGACGAGCTCCCGATAGCATGAAACGACCTCTCAGACACAAGGAGTGCTACAGAAGCACCAAGAATCCAAGACTTAGACTCACATACGTGCATAAGCGCAATAGTGACTTGGAAACTGGACCCGACTTGAAGAGCTTGGGATTTCAGCCCTCGGCTCCACTTGGTGTGTATGGTCCTACGTTCTATACTTCAATGACAGCATTCTCCTTAGGTTCCAGCTGCCATGCGCAGCAGCATCTCAGGAACGGCGTATCGACGTCATCTGACTGGCCGGAGTCGCCAGCACAGCCGTTTTGTGGCTGACACCGCTTGCTGTGACCTTCGCCCTAAGAGCGTTGTGGAGATGCTCAGGTTGGCCCTACCCGGCGCCATGTTCAGGTTCACTCAGCAAAGAGCACGCGAATGCCGCACCGCTAATTATACATCTGAACCAATCAATGGTGGTGCTGCGGCTGAAGAACACAGCTTGGCTCCATGCCTTTCCGGATGAGGCCGCGGGAGTAAGCCCGAAGTGGCTTAGTATCTGTGTGGCTTTCCATACCGCTGCTGAGGGCCCAGCGCAAGCACTAACGAACATGCCCACTCCAGCTGCGATGGTAATGGCCTGCAAAATAGGACTGCTGCTCCTGTGGTTCCTGCATGGTGGGTTTCTCATGCAGCCTCAGGTTCAGTGCTACTCTTACACTACATCGGAGCTCCATTGGCGTCTTCGCGATGCTCACTGGCCCAGCTATACCAGCTAATGCCAGCTGGACGCTACTCAGGACCCAAATGTGGACACTCGGCAAGACGTAGCGGCGGGAGCAGCCCTCACTACCATCAAGTCTTGCAGTGTACCATCTTTTGGTCTCCTACGAACGCCCAGTCAACCTCCGTTATATAACGGTCGCCACGCCTCTGTTGATCTTCATCACAGCAGGCAAGCCTTACTGCAGCGACTCAGTCTCCTCTGATCGGCACTCAATACAACCAGGATCAGATTCTCCCTTCACACGATCTTCCACTCTCGCTGCCAACATGTCTGACGGACGTATGTACCTCTACCTCCAAGGCCTCCAAAATTCCTTGGTAGGCTTGGGCCTGGTCTACGGATCTTATCACAATTCACTGCACCAAGTTCTTGTGCTGACTGTCTTATCCGTAGTGAACGATGCCCGGGCTATGCGGATAGCAGAGATCATGACAGATTTTCGCAATCTGCAGCACTACCTGAGTCAATTGCGCGCTACACCGACCGCGGAGGAATACTACCTGGAAGGGTACTCATTGCTTCGATCCTGTGCAAGCGAAGCGCAGACCATCCTGCAGACACCTTTCTCTGCCAGCACAGGGGCATCCTCAGGGGATCCGGAGCGCGAGAAGCAGCAGCTGAAGACGTGAGTGCGCCTTTCTGACAGCGTTGGCTCCTTTTGTCTTGTATAAGGAGGGCTTTGTCGTTGTGGAGATGAAATCAGCGTCAGAAAGCAAAACGCTGACGTCAGAATATAGGATCATTACAGATGCAGCGGTACGACGCTTCCAGTGTCAACGAGCGTACTTGAGGGCGCATGCAGGCTTGAGGTGGATGAACTCGCGTCACAGCATCTTGCGAGGACAGAGACCCAACGCAAGTCACCACGCAGCGCTAGCCCAAGTGGATGGTACACTACGCAATGTATGTCAAGGGCTCCTGCATCACACTATCCCGTGTCTCCTCTTCTTATGTACTATCTCTCTAGCAGCTACTGACCTACTACGCAGGAGCTCCTCGCGATCACTGACGCCTATGTCGAAAGCACTCTTCGCAACCAGGACGCTGCTCAGGGCAAGTGGCTTACCGAAGACCCTTCACTCCCCCAGATCCAGCAGGCGCTCATGCGCCGATGAAAACCACGATTCAACGATCCAGCGTCCTTCCCGCAAGCTGCACTACTGCATTTGGGCATTCAGCCTCACGGCGCCACGCATCTCCTACTCGATACCCATCTTATACAACGTTACGCGTCATCGAACAGCATGGCTCTCCAGCGACGGCTATTGATTACGCCGTACGACGAAAGCAGCCATCCTTCAACCTAATCAATTTACCCAAGACAGCGATGTCTTGTGGTGGGACGCCTCCTCGACATTGTTCCACTCGGCGAGTGCGTCTCGCGGGCTCTCCCGCCCTTCCCTCTTCTCTCCTTCCTTTGTGCTGGTCACACTCTTGCAAAGCATACACATTTTTTCCCTGGTTCTTGACAACGCTACTACGCAGTCAGGTTTAGCGTTGGCGCTGGTCTCTTTTCACTCCACTACCCCCTAGCTTACGTTTGGTTGCTTGGCCCGCCTTTTATGGCAATGCGACCCGACAAGGGCGCGAACTTCGCACACGGCATGACATTGGGGATTGTAACAGCATGGTACTCCTGGTTTGTTGAGTCTCGCATGGTGTCAAGCATCTTTTCCAGCCTTCTTGCATTTTCTTTCGTTTTCTGGTAAATTTTCGTCGGTGTTGGGCTCGTATATAGCTATTCTCATCAAACCTTACTTAACAGCATTGTCCCCAGACCATGGTATCCGCGTCACTCACTACTAATTTCGATTCGCTACGGATGCCTCACCCAGTCAGACCCGCATTGTAACACCCGCAATCGCAAGCTTGACGCACGTCCGGAGGGCACTAACGTGTGACGCATGTTCGACTCGAGATCTTGTACACCCGCGACAGACGAGCAACGTTCTGGTGCGAGACCGCCTTGTGGGCCCGGCAGGGCCTAGCGCAACAGTCTAAAAGGTCAGCTGGGTTCGCAAGTGCGTCGAATCCGAATCCGCGGACAAGCCCACGGCTCCCAGAGGAATGGTTAAGACAGCCCGGCACGTGGGACTCACGAGGAAACGGCATGATATCGCCGCAGTGCTGACTGTGTTTGCACCCGCCATACCCAGGACAGATGTCATCGAAGATGCGGCTGAAGGCATCGAACAATCGAGATCTGTACACTAGCCGGGCTGAACCCATGGCTCGAGTTCGGCATACGTCAATGCTGTCGCTTGATCGCGACACGCATCGTAACTTTCAGAATAGTATTGTGATCTATATCGTAACGCCTAAGTGCATCTAATGCATTCCCCGACTGGATCTTCACGCAGCAGAAGGCTTCGGCATCGCCTTATCCCCAAAAGCCATCGCACACCCCGCGACACTAAAGATCCACCCTTGCTGGCGCTATAGCCTCGGTAAAAGGCTTATCTTGCCCTCTTTACCCCTCACGGCCATAGTGTATACTCGGGGCTGCCGATCGGTAGCGTACCATGTTAACGACTCGCGATGCAGCGATGATGTGATGTTTCATGAGTTAGGAAGGTAGTGGTGAAGGGAGCAACGAGTCGTGCGGAAATCTTACGGTAGTGTGGTTTATCCGGGGAAGGGTCGACGAATGCAGCAGTCATGGGAATCTGAGCAAACCAGTTTGCGACTAGGAAGTAAATGCGGTATATTGCGCGGTCACTTCGCCGAGACAGACGAGTGCAGTCCGAGATGTTGACATGGAACGTAAATGCGAAATGCATGCCCTTTCGAGTGCGATGGGCACGCATACCTTTAGACGCGCAATATTGAGATCTGCGACGCGGTGACACCAATACGAAATGAATGCCAAAGTCGCCACGTCTGGGGTATTCTGGTAGATGCATGTCTCATGTCCTGCAGTAGGAGAGTATGTCATTGCACTTATCGATATGAATTATTTATGTGACTCGACCCCCATCGTCGCACAAGACGATCGTTGCTGAAAACTTGACGAATTAAGCCAAGGCTAGGATTGTGAGTATGGAAGCTCGACCACGTTGCAGTAGCGTTACACTATGCTAAAAATAGACTAGTCAGCATCTTCTACCTCAAGAGCAAGGGAGGTATTCAAGTGCTATCCGGATGCGTCTTGCAACACCGAAGTACTCCTGTTGAGACCCGCTCTCGGGATGATAGAAACCCCCCCCCCTTACACACATCAATCAGGGCCGAGCTCAGTCCCTTATCACAGGAACTCCCAGCTCATCGCTCAGTTGAGTGGACTCGGATCCCGAGTACGCAGTGGCAAGAACCGCGCATAGAACCGATATGTAGAAGCCTTTGTCTAGATTAATGCCTGCTGGTCTTGTTCCTGGTGCACAGGAGTCAGTGCTCTAGCCTTAGAGTCTTTGATCGTGATGGCAGTAACAAAAAATTCGCCGGTGAACCTGCGGTATGCGAACATGATAGGAAAGAAATGATACGCAAATGCACTTTCGGAGCCAAAAGACTTCTCTGAGCACATTGAGCATGCTTCTCCATGATTGGCTGGTAATTCTCGGACAGTGTGCTGAATTTTAAGAACTAGGCCTGACTTAGCTGAGAGCTGAATCCAAGTCCGTTACCGTTTTGATTCGTGTTGACTTAAAGGCCAAGAGGAATCGTTGGGTACCAATATGTGTAAAAGGTACTGTCAGAGTCCAAGCCAGATGTAAGACTGTGAGAAGACCGGGAGGATGTTCTCCTTGTGGGATATTCAAAAGAGAGGATTGAGATCCGGCATCAAAAGTGAGCGGTGCTTTTGTCAAGGGTTCGAAAATGTTGGGCTGTGGTACAGTCTTGGTGCCGGAAATGTGAGAAAGTGTGAAAGTTAGGAGATATCGATCAGAGTGAACAATATTAAGCAGGAGTTGATGAAATTCCTCTGTTGAATTGATCCTATCAAGATACCTAATTATATACCTGGTGGGACCGATACCCGGACCGACTGAGTGATAACTATCCACCGGATCACTCTGGATCCGATATTACCCTAAGGTCCGGTCCGATATCATGATCAGGTACAGTCCTGATCATGCTCCTCCGCGACAGAAAGTAATCTAGAACCCAGCTTGGTATTAATAACGGGGTTAGGTAAACTTCACAAGTCCGGCACGGTCTGTCTAGCTGTGGCTTGGTCACATGCAAAAATTTAGATAGCGTGTTGAAGATTATACATCAGTTTATGTGCACAGTGGTCGCGAGAAGTGCTTTTGGCGCTACAGGACAAGCTGATAACAGACTGAGGTTTCAGAAATTATTAAAGATGTTCAACAACCGCCCGTACCAGAATCGGAGGTGGAAGCTACCTTATTGGCTACGATAATTTTGATGTTGTGTTTGACCTTATTTGTGTTGCAAAGTGCATCAAGTGCGGGACACGAAAAGTCCAGGGTCAGACACAAAGTCTCCGAAAAAAAAACAGCCGATAGTGATAGCATCGGAATAGACTCGCATGAAGACTGCAAGCAAGGGCGTCGAGTCGAACAAACGATATTAGCTCAAGTTGAACGGCCGCCACTCAGCATGCCGCGAAGAGTAGAGATGCTGATGATACGTGAAAGACCATGCATGGATCTTGTGACTGCGGCTCGGCTCGTTGATTGGTCACCTGAATCTAGCAGAGAGGCTGCCGGTATGTTTGCTCGTAGCAGATCAATTAGCTGTATGCCTTAAGAAAATCCTTGCGTACTCCGCGCACGGCGCACTAGATTGGGTTGGAACCTGGGGTACAGGATTGGCGCGTGGATTGGATGCCGATAAGGATGTCGATGAGGACGATTCGTAAGCGGAGTTTGCGTAGCGACCACCCGAACAGGGGCTGGCGGCGGAGTGCGACCATCCAATTCGTCGATGTCAGGAAGCGATATGTGAGAGGTATTAAGCGGGCCAAATAGAGGGATGCTTGTGTCCCGCGGACAATTGTGCCGGATTGTTTGCAATGATCTCTAAAACAGATAGCGTTGACCTCTTGCCTCACTCGACTGGAGGGCTGATGAAGGACCATGCTCGTTCGGTAGCCTAGCTGAGCTGTAGCCTCTGTTTGTGGTCCTAATGTCGATACTAGGGATGCATTTGCGTCATTCGATTGACTCAAGCGTCCATCAAGAGCCACACTATCCTGAATATAGTCTGCAAAGGGCGACATTGAGGGAGTTCGTGTGCTAGTTGGCTGCGGGTATTGCTGTGCAGATGGAGGGGTTCCGGTAGTGACACGGTGCTAGCTCGAAGGGCGAGGCTTGGATAGAAATACGGACGAGGTACGTTGTCTGATCCAGTCACAGCTGAGCCCTCATGTTGACCCAACGAACCTCCTGTAGTCCTATACGCCACAGCATGCGTTTTTCGACGAAGGATATGACTGGAAGAGACATCCGAAGCCGATCCATGCCTGGAGAGGAATGCTTGTATTCGGTCTTGCACTTGCTGCAATTGTACCCGTAAATTCTGGTCAAGATGGATTGTCTCCCTGCGCTCCAACCCTTCAAGAGCTTCCATGCTCTTGATCAATTCTTCCATCGTCCGGTCTATCCGTGTGTCGAGTCGAAGAAGCGATCTCGGATCAGCGCCCTCTCGTACGGAGGTCCCATGGAAAGCGCCAGCATACAGAACATGCGATGTGTTTGTATCTCCGGGCGTAGGTGGATCTGTTGGCCGGCGGCTGTACCACTTCCTTCGACACACTGGACAGGTGTGTCTGGTAGGATTGGTGCTTTCAAGGTATGCTTCGAGGCATCGACGGCCAAAGACGTGCTTGCACTCTGTGTTGCTCGTGACGCCTACGGGTCGATGTGTGCCGTTGTCGTATCGATCGAGGCAAATCCAGCATTCGTCACTGCCACGCCAGAGACTGCCAAGCTCGTGTAAGATGTACGCAGCTCTGAACGTTCTCAGACTCGGATACCTTCGTGGCATTGTCTGTTGTTGCCATCAATCTCAAGGTACAGCATATCTGATGGGGATCAGCCAGAAGCAAGGCCGCAGACCTACAATCTTTGCCTGATACAGGCAAATCAGGTCCATTTTGTAAGCGCAAAGGTGACAGTCTTCAAGAGAAGCACTGTGTCTGCGGTGTTGCCCTAGCGGATCTGTTGACGATTCTCCGAAGGGCCATCGTACCTAGACATGCAGCGGTACGCTAATGCAATGCCGCTTACAACCCGTTGAGCCTCACAAGACCCTCTCGGTAGCCATTGCAAATAAATAGAGCATCGATACTCGGACTTCCATCTTGATGCCCACGAGAGCAACCGTCGCGTCTTGCACCACGTTGTCCAGTTCAGCACACAAATACCTCGAGCTGAGAAGGGTTCCAGACGCCAACTCCACAAGAAGCGAGCATGGTCATATTCGTACTCTATGCAAGGTTGATCTAAAGTTAGCAATGTACCCAGATCTTGCCCTCTACTCAGTCACGTGATCCTCGGTTTGTTGACGCTGGGAGCCTCGGACAAGACAGCTACGGGTGTCCGTCTCTTCGAGGTTGAGTTGTCGTTTGGTAATGCACCATGATACCCTGATGGCCAAAGCACAAAGGCCGACGAGGTTCTAGCAGGATCAGACATGCAGGTGTATATCGAGGTGCGTGCGCACGTGCCTTGGAACTTTGGAAAGCGCTCGCTAGCGCAGCTTATGTCATTGCGTGCCTCATGTTGCCACATTCTCTCGTTGTCCAACATCACATCTCAACGCGCTCAAGATGCTCAACTCTCTTCCACTCCAAGTAGTGGAAGCCAAAAAGTTTATTGGAAAGGTTTGCTGACCCCTACAAGTTCTGTCCTGGATGGTACATGATGGACGCTGAACCAGTTTTGCACCATGTTTCAGTGGTATTTGGTGCCTGCTCAAAGGCACCTTTGCGAAAACGCGCATTGGTACAGTGCCAACAAACATATAAGGAAAATGGAAACCAATAACTATGCAAGTACATCATGGTACCTCCAACGCCGGTACTGTGATGGCTCGCCAATATCTGGCAAAACGCTGGAGCAGAAATTCGTTACGACATGTCCGTCCACTGGGCTTCGGCGAGTGTTACACCTGTCCGAAAGCTTCTGAGGAACGTATATTAGGTGAGGTCTCCACGGAACCAGTCCAGCTGTTCTAAGAATTCATTGCTGGGCTGCAGACCTCGATGACGACCAAGGATGGACTCATTGGCTGCGTCGTATCCTCTGGGTAATGGGAATAGGCGCATTTACGAAGACATCATGCTCGCCAGCTATGCGCGATTGCTTCTCTTCGTACTCGCGGGATGACATCTTCAAGTCGTCAATCTGCGCCTGGGGAGGTCAGTAAAACACAAGCCCCCCTGCCATGTATTACATACCTTCGTCAGGGGCGGCCCGATCGTCGAGATGAGAAACCCATCTCGTCCCTGAGACCTGGTCAACTCCTGGTAATTGTAGTTTCGAATATTTGCAAGCTTCATACCTGGAATGTGTACGGTCTGACGATTGCATCAGGACCACAATGGTATCTTATCTCATTCTGGATCACAGCACGAGAGATACCATAACCCGGGATGAAATATGAGTTTGGGGTCGCCATTTCGGAAAAGTGGACGGGGGGCAATACTGAATAGAAGGGTGATGATATTGAAGCCAGCTCTACTCTATGCTCAGATGCTGTCGTAGCAAGGTCAAGCTCAGGCCTCGCATGATTTATACATGCTGGCTACTCGGTCTGCAGTCACACAGCCATTGCCGAAAGAGACAAGTATATCGCAAGAGACAGTCTCAGTACGCTTCTGAGAGGGTTACCGCGGATTCTCCTGGTTGGGCTTGTATGCGCTGATGCCGCTCGCCTCATTCTGGCCCTATCGGCCCAATGCCGATCGTTGGGCGGCAGTCACCTCAACCAATCCTACACAGCGCCCTGTTTCCCATCTTCGTCTAGGAGGACCTCCGTCGTATTCGCCCACTAAATGCTGCCCCAGAAGCCTCAACGCGCTGTCGTACAGTTATCAATGCGGTCATGCGGTTTCGATGCAGTAGCAGAACTGCCACGTCTTCACCCACCACCCTAGATGCAAGTACTACGCGTATAAGTCGATCTCTTCGCCACCTTATTCTCAAATGGGCTCTTTAACCAAAACTCCTCGTATGCAGCGGTCTGCTGCGCGAACTGGACTACCTAGGTACACTTGCTTTCCCTGTGGGGCCAACGCTCTTGGCGATCGTGCGTCCTCAATTAACCACCGTTGTCGATCCTCACCACATCAACGTATACACACTCACAGTTGGGCATTATACGCCGCAGCGTTGTTTTGACAGGTTGCCGGTGTCTCGCATGGGTCATTTCCGCCTCACCGCCTCCGCTACTAAGATCTGTCAACCTTGGAAGTTCACGAGGTGTTCGACGATCGCAGGGTCACCCCAACCTAAGCACGCTGGACTTCCGGTCTACTGGGCAGCTCTGCATTTTTCACAACACAGTGCAACCTAGACAACGCATACTTGCAAGCATCGTCCATGGACCGTCTGACCAAGAAGAAACCTTTCTGAGTTTCTTGACAGCGTGCTCTGGTTTACCTGAGTAGCATTCCCTGGTGGCGAGTCTACGCGGTTTTGATTAAGACGGCTTCTGAAGCTATTCCGGACTATGCATGCTTGCCCACTCATGAAAGTGGCTTCGAGTGTCAGCATGTGTCGAGGAAATTGCACACTGTGTACAACGAACCTGATTGATTCGAGAACCACGGCGTTCCTACAATTCACCGAGACCCACTCGCTACATGTTTCACTTAATACCTACGCACCTCGTTCGATCCGGACCAAGTCTGAGGAGGACGCGTGGTACTCATTTCTTCGCTGCGAGCCCGATAAGGTCCCGAGATATTAGACACGGTATGCACGCAGAGCCGCAGCCCGCTACAGACTAGCTTTGCCAGAAAGCACAGCCGGGGGTCGCAGTCACCCGCGTAAGAGCTGACCAACGCTACGTTGCGCATTACCAGCATCGTCACAGTCGTTCGATGTTGCGTAAGCGCTCGGGGCCACACGAACATCTGCCCAATGCCCAAAGGCTGAGCCACTAGAAGCGTTCACACAGCGGCATGCCCCGGTTTGCTTGATTACGGTGGTAGACACAGTTTACCCCGCACGAATTCACTTGTCGAACCTACTGTCAATGCCAGCGCGTTGTTCAGCGAATGGCAGGATATGCCCAACGACATGGAGCGCTGACCTGTCAAGTTGCAAATGTTGTCTGCAAGTGAGACATCATTCCCTACACAGTATCGTGAGCCCGTCGACAATCTATTGTGTAGTTTGGCCGCTATTAGCTGGCCATCACGTCAGTTCTCTCATACGGGGTTCGATCACACCGTGAGGACGCGGTGGTTTCGGAGCCCGGAAGCCTCATTATTCCAATCTAACTGCCGCAAAGCTCCCGCGGTCGCAGGAACTATCATTGAAAGCGAACAACCTGGAAGTAAATGCTGACGATCGGACGGATTGCCTGGTCGCCCGTGGTCCAGGTTGGCCCTTCTGAGTGGCAGGGCTTTATCCGTATACTACATGTACTAGTCTTGCGCCTGCACATGGGAGACAGCCACATTGTTTGCACCTAAGGGACTCATTCGACACTCGCATATCTCAGCGCTTTCGGCTTTGGATATGTTGAAGCACATTCCCCAAGATGAGGTGACATGCTCCAAAATTGTGTACGAACGAACAAGGGTGGCATAAGGCTTGCAATATTCTGAAGCATAGCTTGTTAGGAAAGCCTGTTAAAAGTTCACAAGCACGGATATTCTGCGATAGGGTCAGTCCAAACATGTCGGCATCGCGACGGCTCAAGCTGAGACCCGTGTCCGCGAGGACGCCTCATTTCTGGAAACCTGCCCTCGAACGCAGTGAAGCACGGTCTATAAAGAACCCATTGTGCATTCAGTAGTTTCCACTCACTGATAGTCGGCAGATGCATTCTCGGGCGGTTTCCTCACCGATAACCCATTTTCGAAAACAATTGCTTACACTACCCAGGTCCTCAGCTTGCCTCACGATACTGCCGTCTTCGTGGCGATCAACGAGGCGATCTGACACACCTACAATCCTTTGATAAAAAGCATGGACATCACGTTCCCACCGTAAAAAACATGAGGCGAACTGGATCTTCGCTGCCGATCGCGAGCACCTGCATTGATGTGTGCTCCTAATTGCGCCATCGACCCCGCCCGCACCTTGGACCCGTTATCAGCGCGACGAGGAGTGCTCTACCATGAGACATTTGGTATGGTCTTCAAATACATTCAAACGAGGCTGTCAATCACAAAATTGCTGCTGGACAATTGTGCCGTGATAGCCAATCGGACCGAGCGTATTCTGCACATCCCATTGTGGCGTGACAGCTTCACGAACGCGAAGGCAGGACACCGCTCTTATCAGAGATTCAGATACGGTGGAAAATCGACGCGTCAACTTGCGTGTGTATGTTCACGACGGGATTCAGACTGCTTTGTTAGATACCCCATATGCTGCTGTGGCGCACCTTTTCCTTTTCACAGTTCCCTATGTGTGGGCAGCGCAACGACTCTGAAACCAGGAACCACTCCCTTCTTCACTCATTTTCAAGCATGATAACATCGTTGTTGAGTATCTCTTGGTCTTGCTCGATGCTCATCTTATCTCAGGTGGCTATGCGCCCTCTCTGGCCGGGGTATTCTTTACTTCAAGCTCCAAGCATCGACTCCATACTCCCGTGATGTACATCTTAGACTCGTACAACTTTCGTGCACCCCGTCCCCCGCAAGGTTGGCGTATCGAGTCCGTCTTACTCAATAGCTACCGCAGTTTTTCACACTAATGTAACGATCTTTCATGCCAGATTTGTAACGATGTCACTATGTGACGTTCGCTTCCTTGTTCTCACAGTCACTGATGCGCTAAAACCTGTTCACTTAGCAGTCCGGGTCTTGCACCTCACATTACGAGCCCGACAACAACGATCACGACCGAGCCATGGTCAGGATGGAAAGAGACATCATTTAGATGTCAGCGAGCTAATCTGAACAATATGGACACTCCTTGACCGTCCTGCTTTCGAAGATACATCTCACATTCATCGTTTGAGGATAATACACCGCCCTGTCATCGACCGGTGATACTATAGCCGTGCAACACTCCCAAATATCGGAGTACAGACGAAAATTGCACGTGGCGCCGTGATAGAACATTTGGCATACAGCCTTGCTGAGATGCCTCCGGGAAACAGGATCAAAGAGATCAACCGCTTCTGGCCAACGACTGTTGCTGTCATACTTCTGACCATCTTCTAACACCCAGTTCCGTTTTACACTCTACATATCACGACTCCAAAGGGCCAGCGTCAATAATTCACGAGATTGTGCATCATAAGCTCTGCAGCAAGGCCTTGGAAGCTTACAAGAATCCACGAAATGGCTTGCATTTCGCACAGTATGCTCACCTAAACCATCGACCTGGAACAACAGCTAGCTCTTACATATCCTTTGATTCATTGTCTGCGCTCTTTATGCAGGTGGTCGCGTGAGGACTTGCAAGGCTCATGCATGACGTCAAGCGTCGCTTCTCCACAACTTCTTCTCCTCCACAAAACACCTAGATTTCTAGCCTTACAGCCTCGACGTCAAACTTGTCAGAGGTTTACACCGGAATCTGCGTAGTGCCCGCTTCTTTGAACATCAACGCAGTGACCTATGCTGAACGCTGGTCCATCTCGTCCGGACCCTTCCCCGCATTCCAACCACTTCACCCAGCACCTCGGTACCGCGCTAGTCCAGGGGTATAAACGAAACCGATAGGCAACACGCGACACTAGGTCAACAAAGACAGAAGTAGGACTAAACGCATTTTATCCAGGTCAGGAAGAGATTTGCCTCACTCACAATCGTCCACGATGGACGACTGGCAAGACCATGCCCTCTCCACGCGACACATGCACAACCGCAACAGTCGGCGTGCATCCGGAAAGGGGAAGAAGGGCGCTGCTTTCGACGTGCGCAAGACCTTCGGCGAGTACGAAGTCAAGTGCGCGTCCTGGGAACGCGCACTAGGCGAGCTCGAGGACAACGACCGCAGTGACGCGGAAGCGAGCCTCGAACTGCTCCGTCTGACTGAAGACGGGCAAGGCGTGCTGGGCGAACTCGTACTACCAGGCGTGCTGCGCGCTGCAATAGTGCTGGCTGCAAGCCGCAAGACACTGACCATCATCACGCGACATCTGAGCGGCGAGGACGAGGACGACACGGAAGAAGCCTCGGGCTCTGAAGCCGACGACGACGACGAAGAAGAAGAAGAGGAAGAAACACCAACCCGGTTCGACACCTTCGAAAAGAACTCCTTCCGCTCCCCCAAATTCTGGCTCGCATGGAACGGCACCCTCACCACACCCAGACAAGACTCCCCACCCCCCTCCCCCTCACTCCCCCGCAAACCCACTCTCCCCTCCGACTCGCCACCCCCCAGCCCAACGCTGCATCGCACCGGCTCTTCATTCCCCCCTCCAAAACCGACGTCTGCTTCCACCCAGCACACCGCAGCCGAGGGCCTGGGCTACGTAACGTTCACGGGCAACGACTGCCGGAAATTCAAGGGCACGCTGAACAGCAAGGAGCTTGGATGGAAGGACGTTGCGTTTTCTGGGTTCAAGGCGGTGTCGCGGAGCGAGAGCGATAGGCAGGTGCTGTGGGGTGGGCGGGATGCGGAGACTGGGTGGGTGGAGGAAGAGGATGGGGATCGGGGGGCGAGGCTGGATTCGAGACGGCGGGTGGTGTTTGACTGAGAGGTAGTCTGCTTCCTGGTCCTGCTGTGTTGTTTGTTGGAGGCGGTGAGTTCAGACGCTTGATGAAGCTAGGTGAAGATGTCCCCGAGGTCGATACGTTGGGTTTTCACCTGTGGAATAACAGTCGAGAATCGCCATTCGCACCGATAGATCTAGCAGACTGGCGGTCAAGGCCGGCTGGAGGGAATGACTTGTACGATCCTCGCCGACGCCTCGCTTCGAGACATGCACCGCTTTGTGACCATCAGCTTTCCCGTTGATCGTTGTTGCTATTTATGATGTGTCCAATGAAGCGCCACGCTTCTCTGAAGAGGACTCGCATTGAGCAATGCATCGCGGATATGTGCGGGTAATCTGGTGATCTGTGCCTGTCACTTGATGCCATAGTCCTAGTAAACCTGTTCCCGTACAGTACTCTCCTTCTCCTCCAACCTCTCAATTTCTTTCTCGCCGATCTTCCCCCCGCCTTGTGTCGCAGCTTCAGTCCCCTTCTCGACCTCCATGTTGCCCTTGAGGGCCTCCCTCAGAATCGGTTCACCATTGCCTTCCTCCTGCCTCTCCTTGACCTCCTCGCCACTCAACTCCTTGACCGGCTCACTGTCGTTCGCCTCCTTTCCACTCCCACCCTCCGTCTCCTCATCCCCGTCCCCAAGCGCATCCGCCCGTCTCCCACTCCCCATGCCACTCTCCTCCTTCCAGCTCTCCGTCTGCTTGCGTGCCAGCTTCCGCTCCTTGCTCTGCTGCCGCTGGCGTGAGCTTGCGCGTAGTTTGCTCTTGCCAAGCATACTCGTGCCCAAGTGCTGCATGCCCGGAAAGTAATCCGAGTCATCACTGAACCCCTCGCCGGGTGTGACACGCTGCAGATGCCGTAAAACAGCGTTGACTCGCAGGTTTAGATTTCTTGGTTCGTCGTCACTGGTGGCGTCGTTTGAGGCGTCGTTTGAGGCGTCGTTGGGACTCGCAGGGGTCATGGGGAGCTTGGAGGTATGTTTGCGGACCAGCTTGTGCGGGCTGGGTTCGTCAATGACGGGGGTGTTGGCGTCTTGTTGTGCAGCGACGGGGTGGTCTTCTGCTTCGCCAGAGGCTTCGGAGATGGGAGGGCGGTCCGTTGGTGCTGAGGCAGGCTCGAGTGAGGGCGCGCCGAGGTACTCCATTGTGCTCTTTCTCATGGGGCGTTTCGGCCAAGGCTGCTTGTCGTGGTTGCAGCCGTTCACGCAGCCGCCCCAGCGCCGTATGGGTATGGTGGGCGATGCTGTGAGGGCTGTCTGTGAGTGTGTTCTGCTTGGTGTTGCGGACTTTGGCTCGCCCCCGTTTGCTGCTGCGGCGCGGCGCTTCAATTCTGACCACGTGCGTAGCTCGTTCTGAAGGATGTACTTTTTGTTTGTCTCGTTCTGTTTCATGACGATGAACTCGCAGTGGTTGACGTTGCGGAGGTCTTCGAAGTACTCGACCGACCAGTGGTACCTATCCGTGTCAGGACGCTGGTTGTTCGTGCCAATATGGGCAGACTCACCACTTCATGAGAAAGACTCGAGACATCAGGCCATGTGTGACCAGCACACAGACGCTCGGAAAGTCCTCGTCGCCGAACTGTCTCCACAAGCTCTCGTTGAAGCCACTGACGCGGTCATAGGCGTCGGCGGCGCTCTCGCCATCCGGAATGCGGTAGAAGAAGTGGCCGTAGTCGGCGCGCTCCTGCCACATCCTCTCCATTTCGGCCGAGCATGGCTGGAAGTTGCCAAAGTCCTGCTCTCTCAGGCGCGGCTCCTCGAAGACGGTGATCTTGTGGCGCGGGAAGGGCGACGGGGTCGGATCGTCCGAGGTCAGAGTGCGCAGGATGCCTTCTGTGGTCTCGCGGGTGCGGCGGTACGGCGATGTATAGAACTGCAGCGTGTCGTCAGGCCGGAGCAGAGAGCGTAGCTGGCGGCCTGCCTCCTCTGCCTAGTGATGAGGGTCAGCTCTCGTCCGGTGCGAGATGAGATGGTAACGGTACCTGTGTCCAGCCATGCTGAGTCAGCTTCACGCGGTGGTCAGGGATGAACTGGTGGATGTCGCGGTTCTTGTTGCCCTCGGACTGCGCATGGCGGATCAATATGATCATCTGCGAACGTCAGCAGGTGCTTGGACCTCACGATATCTCGACGATATCCTAACGGTTACACGACGCTCTACGTACGCGGGGTTTCCCCATCTTTGGCCTCTACTCTGCGAAGTTGTGTGAAGCTCTGACGTGTGAGAGGCACCAAAAGTTTCTGCTATTCTGACTGTGTCAAAAGTCAAGTGTCAAGTGTCACAGCCAAAATGAAACAGCCTGGCTCGAGGCGACATGTCTCATCAACCTAAGACGCCATGTTGCGGCAGTGGCACAACTGCCCCGCCGTACGAAACGCAGCCCGGTCGCACAAGTCCAGGAACCACCCGCGCGTCATCCCAACTGCAGCCCTCGACACGGCCAATCTCACTCTCGCACGCGCTTCGAAAGAACGCTCAGGCACCGCTGCAGTCACACCCAAGCACTCAACGGTCCGCTTTAGCCAGGACAAGCCATCTCGAGTTGTGGGTACGAATTCTTGTCGATCTAGATCCAAGGACAAGCTCCACCCTCACCGGACCCTATCTGCACGCACGCAAAACATTCACAACTGCTTCACGCAAAACCATTCGCAGCTGCTCCACGGCTTAAGCAGGACCTTCCCATCACGTGTACAACACTTCACCCCACCCAGCCGTCCACAATGTCCGAGCCTATCCCCGAATCCATCCCCACAAGCGCAGATCCGCGCTCGCACCGCCCAACAAAGCGCCGCGCCCTCACACCCCGCGCAGCGCTGGCAAACGACGTCGAAGCACTCTTCGCAAAGCCTGATAAAGTCGTCCTCCCCGAGTCCAAGACGTCCTCTCTCTCCGCACCCCCCGAAATCGTCGCGAACGTCCAAGGCTCGAGTGCCGGCGCAGGCAGCGGCGAGTTTCATGTGTACAAAGCGAGTCGCCGGCGCGAGTATGAGCGCCTGAGAGCCATGGACGAGGAGGTGCAGAAGGAAGTCGACGAGAAGGAGTTCCTCGCAAGGAAAGCCGAGCAGGAGAAAAAAGACGCCGAGAAGACGGAGAAGAATAGGGCCAAGAGGGCGAAGGCGCTGGCAAGGAAACAGGGGAAGAAGGGCGGGAAAGATGGTGGCGCAAATAAGGTGGCTGTGGACGGTGCAAAGAGGAAGTTGGTGCCGAATGCGAATGGAGCCAAGACTGGGGAGGACGAGGACAAGGTGGATGACGCCGTGGAGGTCAGGAACGCTGAAGAGATCGGACTGGTCATCGAGGACGACGACTGAGCTTCTTTCTGGATGAAAGCAGAACCACCGACGGCCTTGTCAAGTGCTGATTACGCCCTCTCTACGCTTCTGCTTTCACAGCACCCGCAACCAGTATAACACCCAATGCATTATTAACAGAACCCAGCTTTCCATGTCTTGTTCTTCTCTCTTCACTAACCAAACAGTCTTCGCCGCACTCACTTCTTCTCCCCCTTGTCCCCAGGCGAAGGCAGCACCCCCCACCCCTCAAACTCCGTCTTCTGATTGCCCTGCGCCCTCCGCCCAGTCGCCGAGTACATCGCGCCGTCAGCCGGCTTCGGCGCCACAGCACCATCCAGCCTCCTCTGCGCCTCCCGTCTCTGACGCCCCTTCTTCTCTCTCTGAAAAGCTCGCTTACCCTCTGCCGCTCGAACCTCGCCTTCCAGCCGAGCAAACTCTACGCCGGTTGCTGCGTCGCGCTCTTCAGCAAGCCTGCGCAGCTCGCCGTCGCTCATTTGGTACTCGTGCGGGTCAGACGCTGGAGGATCCTGGGCGGCGGGTTCTTTCGACGCCTCGGCCATGGAGATGGTGTTGTTGTTGGGTTTCTTGGTTCTTGGGTGATGCTGCTCTTTGCGCGGCGACGCTAATCACAAGAAGAGGCCCGGTGAAGCAGCGCTTGCGAGCTGTAAGAACGTGGGTTTGCTGCCGCGATTACCTTTGCTAGAGACTCTGTAAAACAGGCACTTTGCCATCGGACGAATAACCGCTTGGCTAATTCGAAGGCGCGTAGTGATCGAGTATATGCAGATTGACAAGACTATAGACCGAGATTGCCACGCTCATGTCCGGTGGTAACAGCCATTCCGGTCCAGGGTGCAATTCTGGTTGTACATCCCAGAGCGTCATAACAGATCTCGCTCTTTCTCGTACCGTTAGGTGTCAATTCTGTGCAACCAGGGCGGTTGCGTTGTCTGTCAAGAAGAAGGTACATGATTCAGAACAAGCCCGGTATCGGCTACGACAAGGACTCACCACAGGACAGTGAGTGCCTTGTCTGGCCAACAGCGGACGAATCTCTGACTAAGTAATATGTTATAAGGCAACAGATAGTGCCTTCGCTGCTGCTGGAGACAGAGAAGACGAAGGGAAATGAGAAGACCCGCCCGATCAATATACAGCTGGAAGTAAGCAGCAGTCACCACTCCAACCCTCCCTGCCCAGGCGAAGGGAATTGATAACAGGTAGGACGCCAGGTCTTGTGGGCAACATTCAGGAAGTTCTTCGACTCTCGAATGGGATAATTGTATGCAATACGAGATAGCGAACAGGAACGTGATGACCTCGAGCTGGACTTCATGTTGAAAATCAACAGTACGCACTCATGTACGAACGGAGTGGACAAAGTTTTGTGATTATGTAAAGAGACTTGGGACACACGGTTTGACCATTGCATAGCAGGGCCGCGGGTGCGCGATTGTTCATCGTTCAAGGTAGAAGGGGTATCATATAAATTCAGCTAAGCATGAAAGAAAGGCCGGGTCGCAGTCTGCTCTAACAGCAGTACGCCGATCGCCCACGCGACTAGTTGAGCTTCTTGTTGCCGACCTTGACAGTCTTGCCCTGATTGCGCTGGTACTGGAGGAAGCCAAAGATAGCAACAGCGAGCACGCCGAGCATGAGGATGTTGCCTGTTGTGAAGTATCAGTATTTAGTCGTTGTATCAGGGGAAGCAAACGGAAATGTACCAAGCACGAAGCCGACAACGCCTCCAGCGAGATCGATGAGCCCGCGGAAAAAGTTGACGAACAGGTCGACGACCTCTGAGGCGAATTTGAGCGCGAAAGAAGCGGTCTTCTGCACAAGCTCGCCGGCGGTCGTGAAGAAAGACCAGACGAGCTCCAAGAGGGAGGTAAACACGTCGGAGAGGGACTTGATGATGGAAGACATGGTAGCGGTTGGTCAAAGGTAGGTAGTTGTAAGTTCGAACAAAATGTAGGGTGAGTCAGTGGAGTATTTTGTGTTGATGTGAGTGTCGCGTGATGAAAGTGTTAGCGTTGTTGATGTCTGCAAACGGCGAAGGCAGGCACAACTTTAGGTGAAGAGGAATGACGCTGTAACTACGTGCGATGCAATCAGGGGTCACGAGTGGGTTGAGATTCTTGTTTCTACGAGTGCTTCCTGGCGTCGATCAGGGACGTCTGCGAACGAGAAGAGGCGTTTCTGGGGGTGGCTGGTTGGCTATAAGGATGAAGGCTGCAGTGTGCTGATTGGTGAGATGACGTAGCAAGCGGGAATGGTTCAGCACGACACTGGTCTCGAACGATACTCATTGTAATGACCAATCCTGTCCGATCTGGGTTTTGAAAATGATATGGGTACTGATTGTGGAAACCACGATATCCATGTATGTGGGTGAAGGTGTCGCGTGAGAGTGTCATCTTTCATGCTGGCTTAGTCATGGTGTGGCTTGGCCGCTGTGGCTGGAACCCGACCAGCCTACGTCATCTCATCATCACTCATTCCACGGCAACAGCGATCAACTATGTCTTCTTTCGACAAGCTTCTTGCAAAGGGCAAAGCTAAGGTGAAGGAGCTTCAAGCTCAACATCTGGGAGGGCAGTCGCAGCATCAGCAAGCCTATCCAGGCCAACAGCCACAACAAGGCTATCCGCAGCAGCCGCAGCAGGGCTATAATCAGCAAGCACAGTACTCGCAGTCGCAGTACTCAGGCGCCCAGTACCCGCCACAAGGGCAATACGGACAGACTCAACAGCAATGGCAGCAGCCTCAGCAGCAGCAATGGGCCGCTCCACAGAACCAGAACCAATGGCAGCAACCTCAGCAACAACAGAGCTGGGGTCCACCACCACCTCAGCAGCAGGGCTTCGCACCACCAATTCCGCAGAATAAGCCGCATTCACCGGTGCCACCGCCAATACCGCAAAATAGACCTACCTCTGCCCAGCCACCACCACCGCAGAATATCCCACCGCCTTACAGCGAGAAGGTCTACTGGAAGCCATCGTTCGACGCAGCGACGCCCGTATCGCAGAACTTCCGTCACGAAATCGGCGACCACGGATGGGGCAATGATGAGAAGCAAAGCTACACCGACTCGCCCGCAAACTCCTTCCACCACGACAACCGTCTTGTCGTGCGCGGGCTTGTACAAAACGGGACTTATACTTCTGCGCGATTGACGTCTCATCAGACACTGTCCAGACCACGCGGCTACATCGAAGCCAACACACTTCCACCGAGCGCACCCGGCATCTGGCCTGCGTACTGGATGCTTCCCTGTGAGCCCTTCAATTGGCCTGGCGACGGCGAGGTCGACATCATGGAGAACTGGAACGACGAGAAGACAAACCACTCGTGTCTGCACTGGGGACACTACAGTGGCGAAGATGCGCAGAAACATAGGGTTGTGCAGACGCCACTGCCAGATCTTACCACAAAACCGCATACGTATGGCTTCGCGTGGCTCGAGGAGGAGGGCATACCAGAGTGGCGCGGTCGATTGATCTGGTACATTGACGGCAGGCCAGTCATGAGAGGTAACATCCCCGCGGGATCAAGGCGTATGGAGGACTACCGTATTCTGATCAACATCGCTATGGGCGGAACCTGCAACAAGGGCAAGCTGCCCAACGACGGGTACTACGACCTTGTTGTCAGCGATCTGAAGATGTGTGAGGAGCCAGTGGGCGGGTGGCATGCTTTCGAGCAGGCGTGGAACGCTACACCCGAGGGTAAAGTCATGTAGACCTCTGCCTTTTCAAGCATTTCCGGTACGTCACTGTCAATCAATCCTGCTCTACGATAGTCTCTTGATTAGTCACCCCACGTATCCATCCATTGTACCTTGAACGAAGATGCACCAGCTTACCAAGCAATGTCCTATCTATGGGGTGACAAGTGACTAAGAATATACATATACATTAAGCATGTCTACAGCTCGTGTGTAACGCCACCGAAGGAGAGCTCTTAGCCTGTGATGGCTATATGATGGTACGAATCAATCGCACAGACATCTTGCACCAACTCGAGCATCTGGAGATCTCCGGATCGATGCCATTTGCTACTTAAGACGTGATGCTAGAGAAGACTATTCAGGTTGTTTGAGTGGGCGATACCTTCAAACAAGCTGCGGATATTGTAACCTGTATTGGCGTACACGTTGCCAACAGCACATTTGCTGCGGCAACGCTACGCAAGTTCGAGGACTTTTTCGTAGACAGAATCACTGCTGGACAGCTCGAAAGTCAAGATCTGGTGGTGCATATCTCCAGCTTATGGCGGTCTTTCCAGTCTGTATCTTCACGTCAGGTGCCAGGTCATGGCTAGAAGTAGCGTGTGTTGAGCAGCACTCTCATGTTCGCTGGTCATCAGAGTCTTGCATGGTATTCACGCTGGCTGCTCAACTCGAAGATGGTTTCCTGCCAGACCGGCTTTACTCCAGATACGCGTCTTCTCCGAGCGCGTCATATTCTGTCAGCGCGTCTTGTAATCGACCATCACTTTCTCGTAGGTACCAAAATGCTATCATGGATGCTCTGTGTGCTTGGAGAAGCGTGATTGGAATATGCAAGTGATGGTGTCGGGTCTCGGAAACGCAAGGAGACTCCACGTTATCGCGGTCCACAATCACGTCATTACTTGATTGGTCAGCGTTAGCTCCAAATAACACCTCTTCCGCAGTCGCAGTCGGTAACCATTGACATAATCATTAGCAGGAAATGATGGCTACACGTCGCGACATAGAACATGGCTCTTCGCCTGGTGAACGTGAGCCTCTGCTCGGACCGCAGCAGAGCGAAGGGGACGCGACCGCACCACTACAGGACGATTCGGCGCCAGAACCCCAATCGGAAGCCTCCAAGCGGAGAGAGTACGGCTGGAGAGGTTTTTGGATTGTCGTTGCAATCCTCATTGTTGCAGTCTTTGTAAAGGGTTGGATCGAGTCTGACGATGTTGATGTGAGTATCACTGCCAAGACCGTATGCCCTCAAGACCGTTCTAACGCGTCGTCGCAGTTCGACCTTAAAGGAGCTTTGAAGCGTGCTCTGGGTGGAGGCCTGAGTGGTGCAGCAGCGATGGTATTGCAAGTCTTGTTGTTGATGCCCATTCGCACCATCATGAACTACCAGTACCGTCATGGTACATCATTGACTACTGCAACAAAGACTCTCTATCAGGACGGCGGATATGGCAGGTACTATGCGGGTATAGGGGCAGCACTATTTCAAGGTATGATTCTTCATCTTTTGAAACTAAATCATTCCAGGCTTATCATCGTTCAGGTCCCATCGCACGCTTTGGTGACACAGCAGCCAACGCTGGTATTCTGGCTTTGCTGCAGTCGAACGGCTATCTGGCTGGCCTACCGTCACCCATCAAGACTATATTTGCTTCCTTATGCGCTGCTGCATTCAGGATGATTCTTACTCCGATTGATACTTTGAAGACGACTCTGCAGACGGAAGGATCCCGTGGAACAACCCTGCTCCGTCAACGCATCAAGACCGATGGCATTGGTAGCCTCTGGTGGGGTTCTTTTGCGACAGCTGCTGCCACCTTTGTCGGACATTATCCTTGGTTTGCTACTTACAATTTTCTTTCCGAGAACATCACGGAGCCACCAAGGAGCAACATCGTACCCTGGCTTCTGAGAGCAGCGTTCATCGGCTTCTGTGCTTCCGTCGTGTCAGACACAATCTCGAACTCATTACGGGTAGTGAAGACGTATCGACAGGTTCACGAAGCTCAAGTATCTTACACTGAAGCTGCAAGGCGCATTATCCGTCAGGACGGGCGTCGAGGTTTATTCGGGCGCGGATTAAAGACCAGGATCATCGCCAATGGCTTGCAGGGTATTATTTTCTCCATTCTATGGAAGTTGTTCCTAAAGATATGGGAGGACAAGACGGGTGACAGTAAGAACGCACATTGAGGCATTTTGGCTTGTTTTCGAGTGTATAGCGAGACCTTACAGGCTATAGATGGCGTCTGGCGAGACAAATACCGGTACCGCACAGGTGTACATTATACAGCACTTGAATTGCGAAGCTATTCAAGCAGGCCCTATCCCGTTCAAGTCTCCAATCTCAAGCTGCGACGAAATCTGCGTTTCCAGAGTTCATCATATGGTATGCGCTCAACGCCATCGGCTTGATCAGACCCCCGCACTTCCAACGCCGTTGCCAAGCCAATCTGCGGAGATCTCGCCGGTGTCGGAATTGACTGTCGCGGTTAGGCTCAGCTCTGGCGCCTTGGTTGTCGTTCGAGCTTCCTCTTGTGATACTGATATGCAAGCACCCAAGTCGTGCATCCAGTTATGTCATCAGCGGAAGATAAGCTAGCCATAGCAGTGTCACACATTTTCAGATAGCGGCAGTGAATAACCGATGTATCGGCAAGTGGGATGGTGTTTCGCAGGGAGTATAAAAGCAATGGACGGCTGATACCGTCCAGCTCAGACGGCACTACAGTCACGATCAAGTGATCCACCTTCAACAATCATGCGGTCGAAATCGTCTACTGTAGCATTGCTTGCAAGCACTCTACTCTCCTCGATTACTGCAACTCCCTTGCAGGCCAACACATCACCAAACGTGTTCCCAAATACCGACCAATGGCCTCTCGCGACTGTTGGAAGGGCACTACAGCAACAGCTCCCTGATGCCGATCTGCAAACTATAATAGGTCAAATCTCGCGAGCAAACATCGAAGCAACTGTTCGAAACCTCGCTTCTTTTGGCACCAGACATACTCTTTCTAACCAGACTGACCCCAAACGCGGCATTGGTGCCGCCCGAACCTGGCTTACGGAGCAACTCAAAGCTGCAGCTGCAGTCAGTAATGGCTCAATGAGCGTGTCGTGGAATAGCTTCATCAAGTATCCCGGCGACAACGAGCGTATCATCTTTCCTGTTAATATCACGACGGTGGTTGCAACTTTGACAGGGAGTGAAGACCCCGAGCGACTCTATGTCGTTGGTGGGCACTACGACTCAAGGAACAGTGATCCCGTAGACTATGAGGGTGATGCACCTGGAGCCGTTGATGAGTAAGTATCTAGTCGCTACATTGTGGATTTGATCTGACTTGTTGTAGCGCATCTGGCGTGGCTGTGTCTCTGGAGCTTGCTCGTATATTTGCGACTTACAAGCCAAAAGCCTCGATTGCCTTCACTGCTTTTGCAGGAGAGGAGCAGGGACTTCTCGGTGCAGAGAACCTCGCTCAGACCTACAAGAACAGCTCGACCAACGTCGCGGCGATGATTAATCTTGATATGGTCGGTAACTCGAAGGCTCAAGACGGGACAACCGACCCATACAACATTCGTCTATTCTGTCAAGGCACGCCTTCGACCGAGAACTCTACAATAACGACCTCTAGACTTAGCATTGGCGGAGAGAATGACAGCCCCTCCCGCAACTTGGGACGCCACATCTACGAAGTCGCCTCAAATGCATTCACTGAAATGACTGTACGCCTTATCTACCGTCTTGATCGCTACAGCCGTGGTGGTGATCACCGTCCTTTCCTAGAGGCTGGATTCAACGGCGTGCGCTTTGTACAAGCCAATGAAGATTATACACAGCAACACCAGGACGTTCGAATCCAAAACGGAAAGCAGTATGGTGATCTCGTCGAATTCCTGGACTTCGAGTACAACACTCGTGCCGCCAAGGTCGTTGCGAGTACTATGTGGAGTCTTGCTAATGCGCCGGGCGAACCAACGAATGTTGGCATCAATGTCACGGCAAGCGACAACTACAGTCAGTTCCGCTGGACAACTCCCAAAGGCTTGAAGCCGGAAGGCTATGAGATTGTGTACAGAGAGACTATCGAACCGCATTGGACGACTGTGATCGAGGTTGGCGATGTAAACTGGTACAACCTGACAAGCGCAACCATCCACAAGGACAACGTCGTCTTCGGTGTCAGGAGCGTGGGGAAAGGTGGTTATAGGAGCCCGGCTGTGCTGCCGTTTCCGTTTGGGTGCTCAAGGAACTGTTGATACTCACGAAAGCATGTAGAATTGTGTACACACATCTTGGAGACGGCCCCTCAAATATTTACACAGTGTTTCCTAAGGCCTACAGTTAACGTGTTCCACCATTCAGCGGCGCACACCAGTCAGCGGCGCACCCCACTAGGACGCGCGACACCTTAGCACTGATAGCTCAACAACGCGATCATAAAAAAAGCTGCAGGTAAATCTATACAATAACTACAATCTCTGTGTACACTGAGTCCTTCTATGGCCTTGCTGGTGGCAATTGCTACACGTAAATAGTGCTCGTTGTCGTCCTACACGGTCCTCCTGCTCTACCTGCTGGAGCACCCTTTCTGCCTCTACAGCTAGTCTATGGCCTTCCTTAGCCTGTAGAGCGCCTCCTGTAGCAATATACTGTCGCTGCCTGTCCTGCCTTTGTCTCCGGCGGTGGTTGACTGCCTGGAGCTTCCTATTCTCCTCTGCTAGAATAGTCGCTGAGTTTATCGCTAGCTGACAGCCCTTGACAAGCTGGCGGATAGCCTGGCTTGTAGGGCTCTGAGACTGTCGCTGGAGGAGCTCTCGTACGTGACGTGCCTGTTGCTCAAGCTGGGTAGTGGTATGCGGCGTCTCAGCTGTGCATGTAGCCTTAGTACCTACTACTGTCCCTGGTGGTGATGGGGTCCTGACCACTGTCAGGTATGAGAGGACCTGCTCTGGACAGGGAGGGACTAGACTAGTTGCTTGAAAGCCACTCTGGATACTCTGCTCTGTGAACACAGAGCTCCGTACGCGTGGGTAGATAGAGAGGAACTCCTCCTTATTAATATAGAAGACACTTTGGCGGGCCAGCTCAGCTATCTTATGCCTATACGCTGCCTTAAGCGGGGAGAAGCAGCTCACATCTAGAGGCTGCAGGAGGTGGCTTGTATGCGCAGGCATACAGAGGGTGACTATCCTATGGTCTGCGCAGTACCTATCAAACTCAGGCGTAGCGTGGCTGCTATGTCCATCTAGGATGAGGAGCCGGTAGGTGCCAGAGGTACGAGACTCTGTATGGTGATTAAAGTGCTCTAGCCAGGCAAGGCCAAGCTGATTAGTGGTCCAACCATTGTCGCTAACTGCGAGGACCCAGCCAGTAGGTAGGTCTGTATACTAGCTGGCCTGGTGGAGCTTGCCAGATAAGATAATAAGTGGTGGGATAGACCAGCCAGCGGCACAGATACACTCAATTGTCGTCACCCAGTCTCTATTGCCTAGCTGTACGCGTACAGCTCTACCTACAGTGTCTGCGCTAGTCACTACCTTAGATGACGATCCTACACCTATTATGAAGCTAGTCTCATTAAAGTTGTATGTGTCTCTATCCTGTATGCCGTACGCCTGGCGCGTCTCCTCTACAAGCTTGTACCAGGCAGAGATCTTAACAGGATCCTAACACAGCGCGCGCTGACTATAGAGCTTCCTGTCCTACTTTGTCTGGAGCTCTAGCTAGGTCTTAACAAAGCAGGATACCCAGTTCTTGCCTATAGGAGCTGGAGGAGGGATCTGGCCGCGCGCAGCGAGTAGATTGTCTGCCATCCGTCGTACGTCGATAAGCTGGGGTGGAAATCCTTGTTAGTTAAAGCCTAGGATCCACTTTACAAGAGCCTGCTCCTCTATAGGGTGTAGCTTTCGTTTCTGTGCGTTAGTAGAAGCCTGGGGTAGGATACCATTAAGGCGTCGGCGGATTGAGGTTTTAGGGACGCTGTATAGTCGCGCAGCCTGGCGACAACTTCTAACCTAGTTATTCTGAATTGCCTGTATTGATAGAGCTAATCTGCCTTCCTTCTGGGATTGTTAAGTGTTCTGTGTAGGTGGCATAGCGCGTTTTGTGGAGGACACGTCGTGATTTTGGTGGGGTGCGCCGCTGACTGGTGTGCGCCGCTGAATGGTGGAACACGTTACGGGCGGCTTTTTGAGTGGTGTGCTGACTCAGCTTGCGCCGAGATTCTGTTGCCCCGCGCTTCGTTTGCCCTATGTACGTTCATCAGGCAAACTTTGAACCCCCCTACATCTCGCTATGTACCAGATCTTGCCAGATTTGGTATGATATGCTCCCGCCGAGATCGCTAGTCTTCTGCTGAGTGGCAACAAGGAGTGGCTGTAACATTGCCGCTGCGGCCGTACTTGCACAAGAAGACTTACGGATGGCTTTGCCCCGTTCCAAACTCTCAGCTACCAAGGGCAGCACGCTCGAACATTACGGCGCGCATTCCGAATATTCTACGCTCTCTAATCCTACAGAAGACATCCGGTTGATAGCAGTAGATTCATGGGATGGCCTATCTCAGGTGCCCTCCATTTCCATCTTCGACACAAGAATCTAACCCCCCTTCGGCGAGAGCAGTGACGAAGAGGGACGACATGTACCGCCTTATGATGCTATATCATACACCTGGGGAGATACAGGAGATGAGGAGTGCATCATGACGCGGTATCGAAACGCCCAAGAAAACAAAACACCGCAGTTTCTTCGTGTACGAAAGAACTGCGCTGATGTGTTGCGGCAACTGGCTTACTTCACAACGTCAAGGTTCTATTGGATCGATGCGATCTGCATTAATCAAGCCGACGAAAAAGAGCGAGAGCAACAGGTTCTACTCATGAGCAACATCTTCGGGATGGCCCAGTGCGTACTCGCCTGTGTTGGGATGCATCAGGACGACAGTGAGTTCTTGGCACGGACACTAGACAATTTCGATCAATCTTTAGCATTGCATCAAACTTCGATTGATGTCCTGACTATAAGGGCTACTGAAAGTGGGATCGTGCCATGGATCACAACAAGCATACCTGAGCATTCCCCAGAAGCTACCTGTGCGCAATACTGCTTCGACTGGGTTAGATGTCTGGACTCATCGTCCACCAAGCGCTTGTTCAAAGCACTTGATCAATTCGGAAGGCGGCCGTATTTCTGGCGAATCTGGATCCTGCAAGAGCTATGTCTAGCAGACCGAGTGCGTTTTTTCTGTGGCCGTAGCGAGTTGAGACTGCCTACCCTGCTTTTCTGGTGGAGGGATGTAAGAGCAATGACCGTGAACCACCGCGATCGGGTCGATCTGCAGCTGAAAAAACCTTCAACGATGGCCCGCTTGGTGTTAAACAGACTTGGCCCTGAGTATCTCGGCTCAGCTCTTTGGCGAAATAAGCATTACTTCCACGAACACGGGGGTTCCGGTCTCGGATCCTCGTTTGAAGACATGCTTTACAATCGCCAGACTCGTAGACGAGGCGGTCAGAATCTTAATAGACGCTTAATGGCAATTCCAGACATTCTCACAATGTGCGAGTATCGGCAATGTCAGGACCCGCGCGACTGCGTCTTTGGCACACTAGCTCTTGGTAACTGGCGGCAGAGCATCTCTCTATGCAAAAGTGGAAGTCATGTTCACACTGGTGATACCATCCAGCCGGACTACTCAATAGAAGCTTTCAGTCTCGCACTTATGCTTCTGCCCGGCTTCCATGATACACCGCAGATGAATCGACTGGTCATGGGCATGTTGGGAATCGAATATGAGCATCATGCTGTGCAGGAAGGCCTCAGAGAACGTTATGGTAGACCGCTTGACACCAGCGACTTGGCAACGGTACCACTTCGCCAGATTAACAACGATGCGCAGCAACTCGTTCATATGGTGGAAGGGGGCATCCAATTGGCACTCGACTCGACATGGTCATATGCTAGCCGGATAGCTGGGTCATCCACATACATACAAATCTTTGATGCGAAAGGTCGATGTCGTGCAATCACGACAGCTTCAATAAGTCCAGGAGACTGGTTGGTACCAACCTACTACGGTCGGGGTTTTGTGCTACGACGGTGTGGTACGCTCTACTCGGTGATTGGCAAAGCATACTGTCCGCGAGAATTCCAGCTCGACGATCTCGAGATGACAGCGTTTATGATGTGGTACAATCCTAAAGATCTACTTGTTCACCTTGTTGGAGGCCTCAGAGGGTTGAGGAGTATCGACATCGATCCTCCCTCTCCTGAGATGCTCGACCAGCTCCAAGTGGGCTTGTGCATAACCGAAAATTCTTCATTCGCTCAGCTACCAATCCGGCAACGGAAATGGCCAGACTCAGAATTTGGCTATAATCCGCTGAATATATGTGAGGCTCTTGTACGAGACTGTTACGAAGACAATGATTACTATTGGTTCTGCTGATCAAGGTTCACACCCCACGATAGCTCGAGATTTATCATACACTCTAATAAAGCTACAATTCAAGTATTTGCAACAGCCTAGAAGTGCGGGGTGTTCAGTGCCACAACGATCGATAGACCTGAGATTAGCCCTGCACTTAAGAGCGTGATGATCCAAGATGAGAAGATGAAAGCACCTTACTTCCAATTGACAGCACGAACATGGAAGTTGTACAGCGCAACACCGATAGTCGCGCCAGTCAGACATCCGAGCGCATTGTTATGAGGAAGATCTGCTAAGGTGGAAACGTTGTTTGGACCGAGAATATTCGTTTGCTTCGTTTGTGCGGGTGCCTTGTCAAATCTCGTCCTTCTAAGCGTTACCAAGTCTGATTTTTTCTTCCAGAGTCGCATTTTCACTTTACTGGAAACGCGCATCGTTCGGGAGAGCGGTTGCTTGCTGCATTGTGACGGCCTGATCATCGTGATTATCTATCCCATGCCATGAGCCCCTGGTCTAACGGGAAAGCTGCATCCTCCGAGCAGGTCACGACAAACAGCAACTATATTTTGACATTCCATACGGGAGCCTAAAACGATCACAACTGTGTTTATGGTGCTTTCAAGGTTGCGAAGTCTTTATGCGCGTGCTTCAGCTTCACGTTTTCAGCATGCCGGAGACGTCGACCCAGCTGCGTCTGGTCAGACAAGCTCTACTTGAGTTAGTTTGACTCACTTTGGTTGCTCCTTAATCTTCTGTCGAAGAACTTGCTTCTGTTCTTCGGGCATGTTCATCGACTCTTCAAGCCGCTCTCTAGGCAGAGGTGAAGGAAGTATGCCTTCGGCTGGCTTGTACCATGTGCTCTTCTCAGCTTTGCTTCCGTCCACACCATCGCCGATCATCCGGTGACTCGGCGACACTCGCAACTCGAAGGCGTGTATCTGATCAGGAGCTAAACTGTAGTCTTATCGTGTATCGATGCAGTGAGGGGAAGACCTTACTGAGGCCATGAGCATCGATTACTGTGCGATCCGCTGTCAAAGAGCGCAAGACACCATCTTTCCCTATCGATATGATGCCCATAATGTCCATCTTGAAGCCTTTGAGAATACAGGAGACCTCTTGTTGGTGGGGGTCGTTCCTGTCCAAGCTGCTGCAGCTGAACTCCTCCGCTGGCGTCTCTGGATTGGAAATTTCCGCCATTAGAGCACCGTATCGCGAACCACTCGAATTTTATCTCTAGAGCTTTGATATACAGATCAGAACTTATCTCAAAGACAGTGAAGGTCGGAAGAGGTAAGCATCATACCATGGCTACAGCGTCCACGTCAGCTTACACGAGTGGCGAGGCTTGGTGGCAACCTAATATGCTTGGGTGCCTCTTCTATGATCACATGATGGCGCAAGTTGAGCAGTAGCAAGATTATCCTAGGGTGAGACAAGAAGTCTCTCGTGTCGTACATTGATTACTACCGTGGTGTTAGAAGGTCGAAGATCTCGTAGATCATACACCATAAGTCACATGACTTCTCCTTGTCACTGGTTGCTCTAACTACCATAGTACGAACTCCGGCTCATTCTAACGCGAATAAATCATGTTTTCATAATGTTACTTCTATTCCATGACACTCGGTTCTAAATCCCTACTTCTCAACTAACATTGCTAAGCAGGGCAAAATGAAGAACCCGTGGACAGATGTACGCGACATGTGCAGTGTAATACTTCAGATATATGATTTCGTTGTGCTGCAAGAGTCATGCAGAGACGCTTTCCACCAAACTTCCGTCGCAAACTATGCAAAACCATATTTGTTGGGTATCTCAGAATCTTTGCATACATCGTAATTGCTTTCATACCGATCGCTTCCATCCACCCTCCTTTTCGAAGATCTCACCAACTTTCTTGCTGACTGCAAGCAAACGGCGGTCATGGTAACGAGGAGCAACAAGCGACAACCCGATTGGTAGACCATTCTCGCCCTTGAACCCTGGCACATTGACAACAGGCGTATGCAACGCTGTCCATATCAAACAGAAAGCTGCGCTACCTGTCTTCTCAATGCCTAAGGGCGCCTCGTCCGGCACGCTCGGTGTGATGATGGCGTCATAGTTGCTCAAAATCTCATCTACAAGAGGTCGCGCCGCAGAGATCTTGTCGAAAGCTTCCATCTGCGCCTTGCGCGAGATGTTTTCGCTGTTTTCCACGTGTCCAACGAGCTGCTGCGAAATCCTGTCTTTGGCGACAGCGTACTCAGGCAAAAATGCAGTCCGTCCTTCAGAAGCGAGAACTGTAGCATGCCACGCAGGAAGATCGTCTAGATGATCTGGCAGACTAATTTCTTCAACGTTTGCACCGTGCTCTTGGAGTAAGGTCGTTGCTTTGTCGATCGCTGCTGAGGTTCCCGCACCAACGCTGGGCCAGACCATGGTCTTCAAGATCGCGAACTTTGCGCCTTCGACGGAGAACTCCCTCGGCGTTGGTTCGTCATCAAATATCTTGAACACATCAGCCAGAAGTTCGAGATCCTCTATACTACGCGCATAGAGGCCGAGCGTGTCTAGAATCAGAGAGTAGATCTTCTGGCCTTCCCGAGTAATTGCGTTCCAGGTAGGCTTGAGCGCGTAGATACCATTGTAGGACCCCGGCCGAATGGTACTACCGCCAGTCTGTGTACCGAGACCAACGGGCGCCTGGAGGTCACCAACAGCCGCACCAGAGCCGGATGATGAGCCCCCAGGCGTTCGCTTCGAATCGTGTGGGTTCCGTGTCTTGGGGCCTACAGTTGTTGCTGCAAATTCAGTCGTCGTTGTCTTGCCCAGGATCAGGGCACCAGCTTGGCGAAGAATCATGATGGATCCTGCATCAGCCTTTGGAGCATGATCTGTGTAGATTGGCGAGTTGAACTGCGTTGGCATATCTAGCGCGAGTTTAGTTCTCAATTACTAGTCTTGTGCGTTAACTGACCCTTTGTGAAGATGACATCCTTGACTGCGATGGCAACGCCATGGAGAGGCCCCCTTTGGGACTCTGGGATAGCGTCCAATGCTTTCGCTTGTTCGATCACGTACGCTGGATTAAGATATGCCCAAGCCTGGACAGCGTCGTCTCGAGCTTCGATACGTTTCAAAAGTGATAAAGCATATTCCTCTACAGAGACCTCGCCATCTTTGATCTTAGTCAAAATCTCAGTCGCAGTCAATTTGTACAGATCGGCGCCCATGGTAGCTGGTTCTGATTGTTGGTCCTCTGCAATTGGCGCAGTGTATAATCAAGATTCTTGCGAATGTGCAGGGCAAGGTGGGCGCTCTTCAGACTAGGTAACAACGGAGTCAGCGTTCAACCGCAGGGATAGCAAGCTGATGCGAGAGAGCACTGACATCATAGCGGTTGACCGTCGGGCAAGAAGCAACGTTTTGAAGTCGTGCATTGCCCTTCCAGACCTTTCCGCTATCGGCCAATTGCCGCATGCAACCTTAGTGTGAGACTAGTCGTAGCGGGGTTGACACGCCTGCTTGCTGCCGATGAGCCCGTCTCCACAGATACGCACCCTTATCTGACTGAGCTCCCTATTCGAATACACGCGGATGTTTTTGTCCCGATCTCTCTTAACTGGAATGGTGCCTGATGCTCCTCTTCCCTGTCTGCCCGCGATAGCGGCCCGCCTTCTGCAGGATAACGAGCGGAGGTAAGTTTACGATGAGTAGTAATGTGATGCATGGCAAGATAAGCGACACTGCCGAAGGTATGTTGTCAAAGCGGTTCCTGTTAGCCGAAATGCGTTGGACATATAGGATTAAAGGGACAATCTCCAGGATGGGAAAGTGCCATTCTTTTGTACAAAACGGTCTATGAGCCACGCGACTTCCTTTGTGATAACTTCTCCACGTTGTCAACAATTATATACTACCACTTCTGTCACATCGTCATGCCTGAAGTATACGCGGCACCCCCAGACTTTGCCTTCCCCCGGAATTTCAAGGGGTATGGTGAGAAAGGCCTGGAGGGATTGAAATGGCCGAACGGAGCCAAGATCGCCGTTTCTTTCGTTATTAACTATGAAGAAGTAAGTTAATCACCAAAGTTGAGGGTAAGCTGACAGGCATCTAATCATATGACATCTAGGGTGGTGAACGCTCTGTCATAAAAGGAGATGGTGTCTCAGAAATCAGTCTTCGCGAGTACCCTGCTCAGCACAGGATCAACGAGCGAGACTATAGTGGCGAGTCTGAGTTTGAGTACGGGTCACGCCGCGGCTGGTGGCGAATCTTCAAGCTCTTCAACGACTACAAGATGAAATTCACACTGTACGCCGTTGGTTCAGCAGTTGAAGAGCAGCCCGAGGTCGTATCGCGCTGTGTCGAGGAAGGCCATGATGTCGCATCGCACGCATATCGCTGGATTGACCACGCCAATCTCTCTGTCGAGGCCGAGAAGCAACATATCAGGGACGGCATCACAGCGCTGAAGAACCTTACCGGATATGCACCCAAGGGCTGGTACTACGGGCGACCTTCGCCCCAAAGCAGAGCACTAATCCCTCTCGTATATGAAGAGATGGGTGAAGAGCTTCTCTGGGCCAGTGACACCTACGCTGATGATATTCCCTACTGGACAGACCTTCCACAAGAGCGCGGTAGCGCCAACCCCAAGGGTTGTCTCATGGTTCCCTACAGCTACGACTGCAACGACTTCAAGTTCCACACACAAGGGACTGGTTTCCGCAGTCCTGGTGGTTTTTACGAGCACATCAAGAACGCCTTCGATGTTCTGTACGAGGAGGGTGAGGATGGTGCTCCTAAGATGATGACTATTGGACTACATTGCCGCATCATCGGTCGCCCGGGACGTTTCAAGGCTCTACAGGATTTTGTTAAATACATCTCAGAGAAGGGGGGTGTTTGGGTTGCAACTAGGACAGAGATTGCGGAGTCTTTCAGGGAACAGTTCCCGTACAAGAAGGGTGAGCTAGCATAATCTTACTAATATAAATGAAAAGCTCCACCAGTGTTACATCACAGCGATGTGAGATGCTCGAGCAGATGACTCGACAAAAATATGATCACCGGAGAAATGTTGCCTGATAGGTCTGTGCCATATCGAGGGCCTAATTTTTGAGTAGTCAAGATCTTAATGTTCGGCGCCAGCGTATAACAGGGATATCGATTACACGCAATTCCGACTACGCTCACAACATAACTCGAATATAGGTTGCAAAGTTGGACGACCAATGTGATTTTCTTTGCAAACGAAATTGCTATGTATCGACTTATTTCATCTATACCCAGACAGACTCCATTGATCATGCTGCATCATGGCAAAGGAACCCATTTGCAACGCTGCGTCTTGAACAGGGTCCGTTCCGTAGATTGCGGAGCCCGTTTGGTTCCAATCAGCTTCCAACGCCTCATGCCCGACAGGATCTAGTCCAGACGCTGAAGTCCCATCGTCGGTTACCATCTCATTCCACATTCGCCATCCTTGCCATCCACCTGGTGCCTCTTCGTCCACTTCCATGAAAGCCTCTTTGACCGCGTCAGTGACAAGATGTGACATTGCAGGTCGACTGGCTTGCGCTGGCTCGAGTGGCACAGATGCGGGGCTTTCTTGAGCCAGACCCATCGTATGGGCCGAGGGCTTCTGTTGTGCTTCGAGGTTCAAGTGGAGCGATGTAGGACTCCTGACAATCGATGCCGAATCCGCTTGTTTCATGGTGAGCTTGATCAGGCTTTGCGATAGTGCATCGAAAATATCGCGGTATTTTACAGCTCCGGGCCATTTTTCGCCGAAAATGGTCAAGATTTGCGAGCAGCTTTGCGTTGCTTCGATAACCTCGTATGAGAATAGCTTACGATCTCGCCAGATGCAATATACGAGGGTCAGGCCGGCTACAAAACACGAATGCAAGGATATCATCGTGTACGTCAAAGTTTTGTTCTGGCTCAAGCATTTGTAGGCGTTACAAACGCTGGCAGCAGAACGGGCACAAGTGATGAAGCGTTCGTCTGAAGTTTCAAGAACTGGGAGGAAGATGGTGAAGAGAAACAGGACCGCCTTGTGGTACTGCCTACAAAGAAGTTAGCTCGGGACGCGTAAATATACTTCGCAGAGGCCCTTACACGCCGTAAAAGTCGCGTGCGTCTAGATATGCACTCTCAGGATCGTACATCCATGTGCTCTTGCTGTCGTTTTTCGGTGTCTGGGGAAATGTTCTAACCCATTCGTCGAGATCTGCTCTGATCTTGGTCATCTTCTGATCAAGCTTGGCTCGCTCGGCAGGTGAACATCGCACAACATCCTTGTCGACACGGAACACAGTCTTGTGAATTCGTGACTGAATCTGATCCAGTCTGATGATGTGAATGAATGGCTGTACATTTGACCACTGACCCTTACGAGGATCATACTCATCGCGGTGGGTCAAAGTCCAGTACTCCGGACTGGCGCTCGGAAGCTACAAGACCATTAGCACTGCTCGTGTCAAACGTTCGTCAATCGTACCTCTACGTTTATGTCTCGGTCTGCAATCGCAAAAGCTCTACCGAGTACGATGCTTGTCACTCGATCAAGACAATAACATGCCCAAAACGCTCGACGTCGGATCTCGGCATCCCGCCGTTGCGTGGGGGTGCCATACTGGCCCCGCCTTCTATGGAGTCCCATTTCGATACAAACACAGGTGGCGTATCGAATCTGTGCCCACGCTCCAGCGCCATATGGAGATCGTTGGCCGTGAACGCCGAGAAGTATCAGGTATTGCACAGTCACAAGATCATGCTGTTTCAAGATGCGTTCCATGGGCTCGGTTGCTGCAGTGAGCTGAGCCTAGTCGATGTTAGCAAGGCATCACAGAATAAGCAGGTGACGCTTGCCTCGTCATCAACACCGCAAGGCTTCTTCGTGACTGCCAAGAATCGAGCTGTGATAGCATAAATAAGATGCAATATGCTACGTTCTGCAATTGACAATGCGCCAGGCAAGTACTGCCGTTCGAAAATCACCTCGTAGACTGCCTGATCCAGTAACGGCCAACGAGGGTGGATCCTTTCGAAGAAGAAGTCGAACAGAGCACGGGCTTGTGCTTCAGTCGGTAAAGTATCTATAGAAGTACTCGCTATGGACTCTGTGGGCAGAGCAGGTAGTATTGGAGTTGACGATGACGGAGCTTGGGGATCTCGACCGGGTGTTGCCAGAGATGGTCGACGGCCCGAACCTCGATAGATCGAAGACTGAATGACTCGAGCTATTGTGGCTCCAGAACTTGACCCAACATAGTACGGCTCATGGTCGGTATCGGTGGTACCAGAGGCGCACAAAGAAAGATAGGCCACGCCATTGACTAATGAGTTCGAATCGTCGAGGTCAAACTCGTCTGAAAGGGAGCCTGCAGGAGACTCACGGCACGGTTCGCCTCGAGCTTGAGGACTCGAGATGATTGTCTCTGCAGACTCATGGTGGTCATGGCGAACACTTCTAGAGGTATTATTGAAGTGATCTTGGGCGTGGTCTGGTAGACGAGCTTCGAGGAACGCGATGCGCTCTTCCAAGGCATTGATGTACCTGCATTCTGTTAGACTTTTTAACGCATGTTATTGGGTGCAACCCACAGTGTTTTACCCCCAGGGTACTGAGGTCGAGCGACTCTCTCGTAAGTACAAGCTTCTTTCGCCCTCACACAAGCTTGGCAGCTGGGATGCCCACCATCACACTGCGGACAGAATCATTAGTATGAAGTACGTCCCTCTACACGTCTCATGTGCCACTTGTAGCGAACCCACCCTCTGCTTTCGGCGCTTGCATCTTTTGCAGGCCAGAGTGATGCGAGACTTCCGACTGGGCGTCCTCTGATGACGCACGCCGTTAGCATATGGAGCTCCTGTCGTGGCTGCCGGCCTCTCGGGTTCTGCGTAAATTGACGCCTCGTGCACCTGCAGCGAGCTTCGCTGGGTTTCGTTCTCCAGTTGCAGCATGACAATTTTGATGAGAGTGTAGAGCTTGTCGGGGGCAACATCGCCGCAGAGCTAGGCCAGTGCTCGCAGATCATGGCTGCAGCGTTGTGTCCCATGGGGACGACTTCGGCAGCTGGCAGCCGACCGTGCCCATAATCCAAGTGAAGTGGACCTCGGAGCTGTGCCGGCCAATAGTCTCGTTGGGATGGAACGACGAGCATACCAGAGTAGGGTTGTCGTTCGCATCTGACCATGGAAGTCTGACCCGGTCTTGGCGTGCCGCTAATTTGTTATCTTCAAAGAAAGCAGGGATATGTTATCTACGCCAAACCGCCGCCAACGAGCATCAAAGATAACTCTTCTTATCGTCTACGATGATCGGACTAATAGGTTGCGACCAGCCACTCGGCTCTGCGTCCCTTTCGCGCATCCAAGGAAGCGCCATGTGGCACGTCGGTCAAAAATCCGCCGATGAGGTTACAGTGAGGCACCTATTGATCCTGGTCAACATGTGTGATGTGCGGTATGAGATACTGATTCTGGGGTTTGAATCATGAACCTCTCGAGAGACATATGAACGACCAGAGACCTGGAAGCAACCCAGATTGCACTCAACTGAAGCAACCACGTCGACAATTGCTTCTTCGCTAACATGGTTCGAGTCACGCTCCCTTCGAAGCAAAAGGTTACAGCACCGTTCACGTCAAAAGCTGCGTTCGTTGATTACATCCGATCTCCACAAGGCAACGAGGGTCAAGCTACCGTAGGCGACGCTAGATGGTCTAACAAAGATCTTGAGCCAACACCTGAGAAAGATAGGACATGGACATGGTAAGCAACCTTGAACGTCGCCTCTGGCTCAATTACTGATGATCGTAGGTATAACCTTCCGTTGTACTGGTTCTCCAATCAGTTTTCTTTGGTCGGCTGGAACACTGGTTCTGCTCTGGTCACAGTTGGTCTGGTGAGCCTCTCTCGCCATGCTATAGACCTGAGATGCAAGGCTGACAGACCCTAGACATGGCAACAATCTTTTGTCTCCGCATGCATTGGATCGTTTCTCGCTGCTGTTGTAGTCGTACTCATGGCGCGTCCGGGTGTTAAGTATCACATTGGATTGTCAGGTTTTCGTTCCCTTATTAAGTATTGTGACTAACAGCGTACAGCCCGGTGCTCGTCCGCTCGACCATGGGAATGTACGGCGGGTACTTCTTCGTCTTCATTCGAGCCATTGTATGCATCATCTGGTACGGTATCCAGACGTTCTACGCTGGCAACATTCTCTCGGTGATGCTGCGCTGCATCTTCGGTAGCTCGTGGGAGAATTTCCCCAATGCACTTCCTGCCAGCGCAAACATTACCTCGAAACAGTTATTAACATTTTTCATGGCCTGGCTCATGGAATTCCCGTTTGTGAGTATCCCAATCTCCATTAGTTGCTTGTTTGCTAGGCCACTGCTGACGGTAACAGATGTGGGTTCACCCCAAGAACATCCACTACATCTTCACTGTGAAGGGTGTTGTTATGCCTGTCGCTGCTTTCGCTGTGTTTGGCTGGTGCATGAAGAATGGAGGCGGACTCGGCTCGATGAGCCTCGCGTCAGCAGGTCAATTCTCGACGACACCCCTGGGCTGGAGAATCATGGCTGGCATCAATACTATCTTCGGCTCTCTCTCGCCCATGTTGGTCAATCAGCCTGACCTTGCGCGCTACTGCAAGAAGTCTCGCGACGCTGGTCCAATCCAAGGTGTCAGTGTCTTCGTTGCCTCGGTCATCGTTTTCTTCCTCGGCATGGCGTCGACTACCTCGATCCAGGCTAAATGGGGTGAAGCGTACTGGAACGTCTGGGATCTTTTCGAGGCCATCCTTGATCATTACTCGAACTCCGGAGCACGTGCTGGCATCTTCTTCGCTGCTCTTGCGTTCTACCTCGGCGTCTTTGCGACCAACTTTGGCGCCAATTCGATTCCGTTCGGATCTGATATGACTGGTCTCTTCCCGAAATGGCTGACGATCCGCCGAGGGCAGATCCTGTGCGCGGTCCTTGGTGTGGTCGTTCAGCCCTGGCAACTCATGGCTAATGCAACTGCCTTCCTCAGGTAAGTACCAAAACGCATATTCCATAGGCCAGACTAACTCTGCCTCAGCTTTCTTGGCTCTTACAGTATCTTCATGGCGCCTTTGTGCGCTGTCATTATTGTCGACTACTTCATTGCGCGCAGGGGCAATGTGCACGTCCCGTCCTGCTATGTTGGCAACAAGAGCGGCCTGTACTGGTTCTGGTCTGGGGTCAATTGGTTCGGTGCTGCAGCATGGCTGTTTGGCACTACTATGGGCATCCCGGGTTTGATAGGCCAGTACCAACCGCAGATGATCAGCAACGCGGCAAAGTACATGTATATGATGGGATGGCTTCTGACATTCTTCACGTCCGCTATTCTGTACTACATCGCAACTGCGATCGTCAAACCGCGGATCTTTCCTGCTGGATTTGAGACCACTCCGCTCAGGTGGGAATGGCTTGCTGACGATGGTCGTGAGGGATTCTTCGATGGCGAGAGGGACAGTGGAGAACTTTACTGTCCTTCTACTCCACCAACGACGGATATTGAGGAGATTGACATGGGTGAGAAGCAAAGCAAAGCGCCTTACTAAAGTGTATATTCTCTGTTATGTTAGATAATGCTTGGTGTGTACCTGCCTGTCATTACTTTAATAAACTCTGATATCGCTTCATAATAATTGAGATCATTCCTTCAGGTGATACGTGCCATGCAGAAGCCGTTTGATATCCGTGGTTGACCGAAGGCTGTGCGACTCTCTGCCAAGGGAATCTCGCGACTCGGTTGGGATTGTTCCACACATCTTTCGCCAGTTCTTAGTAACGAGGAGACAAATAGGGTTATACGTCTTAAATATCAGACTTTTGAACCTTTGTAAGGTCTAGTAATTTCATTGCATCTATGTATAGGGTGCCTCAGGTGATTGCACCTGTTCTACGACTTTCCCCATCATCTTGTGATGTTGGAAAAATCTCACTATGATGACGAAGGCTTGTTTTCTCGATCACCGATGTGAAGTCCTTTCTCTGCAGTAGAGAGAATTTCTGTATCGGTGTCCTGTCCATCAATGATGTGTGATGGGAGCACATCAACATTATCCGCTGTGCCTTCGTTGCTGTCCGCGGTTGGTTTTGGGGCCTTTAAGCTTGTGTTGCCAACCCAGCAGGTCAGAATCAAGCTCAACCCTGAGCAAACTGTGAAAAACACAAATATATAGTGCAGCCCTTGCATATAAACGTTCAGTATGTGGTCTTGCTGGCCCTGCGTGAGGTCTAAGCTGTCGAGAGCATATGTAGAGGAAGTGAGCTCAGACAATAAGCCGTTAGACACGTAGGGTTCGGCTACCAGGCTCTGACGGAGCGTGTTCGAGAGTATCACTCCAGCGACAACAAGGCCAAATGAACCACCAATAGTACGTATGAAGTTACGTAATCCTGTTGTGACCGCTCGATCTTCAGTGCGGCTGTTGGCATACATGCCTACAAGGGTCGGTTGTAGGGTCAGGCCAATGCCAGCGCCTTCCACGATGAGCGCGGGAATCAGGAGACCAAGACCTGTGGTGCGGCCGAGCATCAAGGTCAGTCCGTTTCCAATTGTCCAGAGTGCGAAGCCGATTAAGATGCAGTGCATGTAGCTACCTATCCGTGTCATGTACTGCCCACTTGCAATGGACGCGAATGATGAGGTGACTACGACCGGAAGGATAAGAGCGCCCGACACCAGTGGAGAGTATCGTAGTATCGATTGGAAGTAAATTGGTAAGTAGAAGAAGTTTCCGAAATAGGCCAGACCAGTGAGGAAAGCTTGCAGATATAGGGCCCAACAATGTGGAGCACGATAGAGTCGTAGCGGCATAATCGGCAAGGGTGCAAGCCTCCACTCGTAAAGTACGAACAAGACCATGAGAACCACGCCGATTACGGTCGCGCAGATGAAGAATGCGGACGACCAGGCGTATGTGACTCCGCCGCCAGAGAGGGGAATAAGAAGCAAGAGTGTCGACGCAATGTTTAGCACTATGCCGCCATAGTCGATCTTCTTCATCTTCTCCATGGTATCGCTGGACACATGTTTCAGTGGCAGGAAGAATAGGAGCACGAGTGTGGTCGGAATTGTCATGATGGGGATCATCCAGAACACCCATCTCCAGGATCCGCCTTCAACGACAGCGCCCCCAAGGAATGGACCAATACCGTTGCCGAGAGCAATGACAGCACCGAGCCAACCTAGGTGTTGATGTTAGTCACACCGTTATCATGCCATAAGGCCAGGCGCGACCCACCTTGGTATTTTCCACGATTCTGCAGTGTTGTGATATCGCTCACGATGATCATGACAAGGCTATTAATGCCTCCACCACCAACGCCTGCGATAGCGCGAAGCACGAATAATTGCTCCGAGGTCTGCGAAAATCCGCAGCCCAAATCACCCATTGCCAGGAGAAACAGGCAGACGAGCAATAGGCCCTTTCGACCGAATATGTCGGATAATCTCCCGATGATCAGCTGAAATGCTGTAGACGCGATCAGGAAAGACGTGCCAATCCATGATGTCGCAGTTCCAGTATTTAGATCTCCGGCTATCGCAGGTGTTGCTGTCGACACACTCGTCTGGTCAACGAAGGACACAAAGAGGCATACAGACAACGTCGGTATTGCTATTCGGAGCTGTCTTGCGGTCATGGTGTTACGCTGTCCGCTGATGGAGTGCGTATCACTAGCATCATCGCCATCGTTATAGGAGCTTCCGTCCGTCGTCGATGTTGATGGACGGGTGACGTCGCTGTTTGGGGCACATGCCGTCACGACCTGCGAGTTCTGGCTTGGAGGTCTCTCATTAGCCTCTTTCTTCTCGTTGTAATCCAGCGCAGAGTTTGACATGCTTCGACAAAAGGTATGGTAGGTCACCGATGTGGCTGAAATAAATCATGGAGAATACCGAGCAACAGCATGAATTCAAACGAAGTTTACTTGAGGAATCGTCAATCAACTTATGCGAAGAAGGCTGCGAAGCGAATTGTGGAGAAGCTGTCCCCACTGTACAGCAATTAATTTTTTCGCTCATCGGTAAGGTAGCTTGCGCAATAACGATGGAGACGCCAGTACTGGCTGCGATGCATTCATTGACGGCAAAGATGGTAAATCCGTGGTGGGAATTAAGGACGGAAGACGGCAGCCGCAGTTGCGAGGCGGGAGTGGATTCGCGCCTTGGCATTCAGCCATCTGATCGGTTCATTTTGAGCCGATGCGGGACGCTTCTTCCTCGGATCCGCTGCTGCCATGTCTCGAGTCACCGACACATTACCTGACACTACGCGCGGGTGATATCAACGCGATGATAGAATATTCGACAAAATGTGTCGGCCGCGAAGCTTCAGGGAAGGCCCTTGCCGCTTGTGGGGACACCGCAATGGAACCGCGATGATAAACATCAAGCCTCTGGCTAGGTATGAAGGCTCAGCAGAGCCTATCAATTACTGAGATTCACCGACTCTGCACCGCATCACCACTTGTTTCAATCAGCCTCTTCACACGCAAGGGGTACAGATTTTACCAGAATGTCACGACTTTTCCAGCCTCTGGCACTCGGGACGACGAAGATAAGACACCGGGTCGCAATGGCTCCATTGACCCGATATCGCATGGACGACGACTGGAATGCGATAGCTCTGAGCGAAGGTACTTCCGAGAATGTACAGGCAATGAGGTTATCCCTTTTACTGACACAGCTTTCAGAGTACTACGAGCAAAGAGCATGTGTTCCGGGCACACTCATCGTTAGCGAGGCTACAGTCATTTCCAGGAATGCCGCCGGTTGCCACAATGCGCCTGGCATTTGGTCAGATTCGCAGGTTGCAGCTTGGAAGAAGGTCACGGCAGCTGTCCATGCAAAAGGCTGTGTCATCTTCTGCCAGCTTTGGCACCAAGGACGAGCCGCTCATGCAAATGTTTTGGAATCGCAAGGATTTAGACTCTTATCTTCCAGTGCTGTACCCATCAGTCTGCAAGACCAAACACCAGATGCCATGACAGAGGAAGAGATACTACAAACCATCATTGATTACGCAACAGCGGCCAAGCACGCAATCGCTGCGGGATTCGACGGTGTCGAGATACACGGCGCCAACGGCTACCTACCAGACCAGTTCCTACAGACAACCTGCAACAAGCGCGTAGACAGTTGGGGTGGAAGTCTGGAGAACCGAGCACGATTCCACTTGGAAGTGACCAAGGCGGTCGTTGCTGCGGTTGGCGCAAACAGAACGGCAATGCGCCTGAGCCCTTACAGTGATTTCAATGGTATGCTCATGCATGAGCCAGAGCCAACATTCGAGTATCTCCTCGCTCAAATGAAACCTCTTGGTTTCGCATATCTCCACTTGATCGAAGCAAGGATCAAAGGCAACGACGACGCTGAGTGCGGAGGCCAGAAGAATGTCTCGTGGATGGTGAAGCAGTGGGGCAACGCAAGTCCTGTCGTGCTGGCTGGAGGCTTCAAGCCCTTATCTGCCAGGCGAATCGTGGATGACACATACGAAAAGCACGACGTGATCATTGCGTTTGGTCGGTTTTTCGTTTCCAATCCGGATCTTGTGTTTCGTATCAGAGAAGGAGTACCATTGACTGAGTATGATCGTTCGGTGTTCTATACCCCGAAACTACCGAAAGGGTATATCGACTATCCTCACTGTCAGCAGTATCTACAAGCAGCAGCACAAGCATGAATCTTAATAACTTCGAATCGACCACCTACCGTGCACCGTGAGGTGCACATCATCTCACCATCGAACGAACAGCCTCGCCTCGGTGAACTCGAAGATTTGCTTCTGAATCACCCCAAGATGAAGAGGTTTCAGAAGCGTTTGCATCATCAGGGATGCAACATTTTCACATTCGGTGCAAGACCTCTTGATGTGATCCAGCTGAGGGCGAGGCCACGTGCAACATGCCGTTATCTTTCCTGCACCGCTTACTGTCATTGTCCAGATACGACACTCTAGCAAAGGTCCGTGATGCTGACCATAGGTGCTCGATCTTAATCGACCAGAGCTAAGCGGCCGGGCTTATCGAAGGGGGCCTCGGTGACTCGGTGTCTGCGTCTGGTGTCGAAGGGATTTACACAAGACTGCGTCAATGGCTGTAGTTCGGTTAACGCTCTCGGTAAAGATCACTGCGTACAGGTGGCAGCCTCATAAAAGAGTGATCAATACCGTCCACATTTATGAGGATCGTGCCCACAGACGTCGATGATTACCACGGCTGCAGCACGCAGCACATCCCCGGGGCTCCCTTCCAAACAGCCACGACGGCAGCGATGTAACAGAGTCGTTGGCGGCGGACATGAGCAAAGCAAGCCACTTACATGAACTTACACGAAGGCGCGTGCCTAGCTTGCCATCTAGAAAGCTTGTGCGGCGCCCCCGGAAAGGTCCAACCGAGTGCATGCGCCAATACCCAACGTCCCGGTTTGTGTGCGCCGAATCACATGCAGTGTTCATAGCGGGCATCAAACGATATCATGACCGTCAGCCGTGTTCCAATTGTGTTGGCATCCCAAAGCGTTGAAGCATGACAGTCCTTCAAGGCTACCGATGATAGTGGCGCACTGATCAACCGCTCTTAAGCGCTCTGCTGCACGCAGCGTGTGAGAGTTCCGAGTGACAGGGACGGCCGCTACCGACTAGCCACCAATTCTCCAAGACAAAGCTATTCGCAGCACTTATCATCCAAACGTAATGATTGAAGTCGCGACCGAAGCCATTGGTTCGTGGAGGATCCGCAAATTTTGACACTACCACGGCGCATCTACTCAACCATATCGAGCTACTGTCGCATGTGGCCGCGGCGATGGACGAGAAAATATGGTGTCGACTAGCCGGAGCGGGGTCCGGACGCTTTGGAGATGGTCGAAACTGGATCGAAGGTGTATGTTCTACGACTAGCCCTACACCGTTAGCTCCGCCGAAGGTAAGCATTCTGGCCAGCGCCACGGCATGCTTTGGCGCGCTGTTTTAGGAAGGAGCAAGAAAATACGGGCGGAGCGTAATGATGCCAAGACACCTGTTGCGCATCCTTCAAGGTTGCATTATTGCTGCGTTGGGGTTGCTGATGGCTGTTCGCAGATGAGAGTTGTGAATGGAATGCAGACTGCGATGATTTGCGGGTGAAAGAGAAGGCAGAAGCAGCAGCGGGCGACCGCTATCGCGATCTACACTGCTCTTGGCAGTACAAAGCTTTCCAAGACCTCTCATCCGCTGCTTGGTGGGTCTTGTCTGTCCCCTTGATGTATCTTACCGAGGCTTGTGCATCGACTCGTTCCTGGGCGGTGATTGGCGCGCGCGGAGGAGGTTGCAGCAGTTATCGCGCACGCGCCTGGGTGAATTGGGGAAAATGAATGGCGGTGGCAACGCGATTGACAATGTAGACCTGCCGTATCAAAGCTAGGTTACGGCGTCTATCTGTTACCATTACGACCTCCTTCCTGATCGGCTGCTCTCAGGCGGCCAATCCGGCACACGACACACGAGCTACCATTGCGTGCTTTCACTTCAAATACCCATAAACCAGGGCTCCCCAAAGATCTTCTCTTCGTTGTCGCTCCCCACTACACCACCCCACCTCAAGAAGTCTACTCAGTAGCACGACCATCACCATGCCTGTTGGTGACAACGACGCCGTTGTAAGTCATGGTGCGACATATATCTTCGCGTGCTTTTACTGACACTCTTTCAGACAGCCGTAGGCTTGGACCCGGCTCTCATCGACGCCTCTGGTGATCCTCAGCGCAAGAACCCCGCCCTCCACACCAATGAGGCACCACCATTCCTATTCTCTGAGGGCAAGGCTACCCTCCAAGAGAGCTACCTGAGCGATGACAGCCTTCCCACCGAGGAGGAGCTCGCTACGCTCGAGCGCGTCGGTGCTGGTATCCCGTGGAGAATCTACACCATCGCCTTCGTCGAACTTGTGGAGCGTATGTCCTACTATGGATGCGTTCAAGTCTACTCCAACTTCATTGCTAAGCCCAGGCCCACACCCACTGGTGCCGCTCTGAATCCCAGTGATGCGGATGCCCAGCCTGGTGCCCTCGGTCTTGGAAAGCAAGTCGCTTTCTCCCTTACCACCTTCAACGCTTTCTGGGTCTACTGCTGCCCTCTTCTCGGAGCTTGGATTGCCGACACCTACCTCGGACGTTACAAGACTATCCTCTACTCGGTCATCGTTGCTGAAATCGGTCATATCATCCTCGTTGTCTCCGCTATTCCCGCAGTCATGGACAGCCCCAAGGGCGGTCTCGCTTGCTTCATCATAGGTCTTCTCGTCATGGGTCTCGGAACTGGTACCTTCAAGCCCAACATTTCACCTCTGATTGTCGAGCAGCTTGAGACGGACAAGCTCCAGGTCGTCGAGCGCAACGGCAAGCGCGTAATCATCGATCCTGCCATCACTGTCACCCGTGTGTACAACTACTTCTACCTGTTCATCAACATCGGTGCTCTGGCTGGTCAGCTTGGCATGGTCTACGCCGAACGCTATGTCGGCTTCTACCTGGCCTACTTGATTCCCACTGTCTTTTTCCTGTTGGCCCTTCCCGTCTTGATTGTGTGCAAGAAGCACTACATCCTCCGTCCCCCGAGCGGTAGCGTCATGGGACCTGCTTTCAAGCTCCTTGCTAAGGCTCTCGGCACGAGAAACTTGAAGAACTGGAATGATGGCAAGATGTGGGAGTCTATCAGGCCCTCTGCTCTCGGCGCCAACAAGCCCTCTTGGTACAACTTCGACGACGCCTGGGTTGATGAGGTTGCTCGTGGTTTCCGTGCTTGCGGTGTCTTCTTCTGGGTCCCCATTTTCTGGCTCGCTTACCGCCAGATGGACTCCAACTTGACCCAGATGTGCTCTACCATGGCTCTGCACGGTGTTCCCAACGATCTATTGGCTAACCTGGATCCTATTTCCATCATCATCCTCGTTCCGAGTAAGTTTTAGTCTTCCGCCAAATCGACGCTGCGTTGCTGACATGTTCTGTAGTTCTTGACACAATTGTGTACCCCTTCCTACGCAGGAGGGGCATCAGGTTCACTCCTCTCAAGAAGATCTGCGCCGGTTTCATCGTTGCGTCCTTCTCCATGGTCTGGGCTTCGGTTCTCCAGTACTACGTGTACAAGACCTCCGATTTCTACAACCTGACCGCGGCCGAGATCAAGGAGGGCTACAAGTCTCCCATCAACGTTTGGGCTGTCACTGGTGTCTACATTCTCATCGCCATCTCCGAGATTTTCGCTTCCGTTACAACACTCGAGTATGCTTTCACCAAGGCGCCTAAGAACATGAGGTCTCTGGTTATGGCTGTACAGCTGTTTACCACTGCCTTCTCTGCTGCTCTTGCTCAGGCATTTACCCCCTTGACCGCCGATCCTCTCGTCGTATGGAACTACGGTGCCGTCGCCATCATCTCGTTCGTCACTGGTGTCCTCTTCTGGATTGCCTACCGCAAGATGGACAAGGAGGAGGATCAGCTCAACATGCTGCCTACTGGTCATCTTGGTAACGCAGAGCAGGCTGCCGACGTCGAGAGGCGCATCAGCGTCAGCGCCGTTGATGAGAAGAAGGCTTAAGCGTCGGCACCAACGAACAACACGTTGCGCGCAAACTTGCTCAAGTCTCATTCACGGATGTTGTCAGATTTGAGATCGCTCGTTTAAATCACGACGTTATGGTGTGCGCTCGCCAGGAGTTGCAACGATCTGTGATGTTATAGTAATACTTATACCCAATTTACGACCAAAGGTCATTTCACAAACAATTCTTATTCCTCTGTGTGAAATCATGTCTGTGAATGTTGAGGCTCAGCGGCAAACCTTCTCTGTTAGTTTCGGCACACCACCGATTGTGACAGTCACGCCTCGGTCCATCACCGACCGTGTCACCGTCTCGACTTTCCTTGATCTTCGCCAGCTCCTGCCTTTTTTGGTCGTCTTTAGCCTGTTAACTTCGCACCCGCGCCATGCTCAGTGCAACACAACGTGCACGAAACTCCACAATCTAAACTTGCTCTAGCCAAAGAGACGTCATTCCGATCCGCGCGCTGATCACTCCCCATTCTTACCCCGCACAGCACACGCCTACCCCAGAGCATCACACGAGGCCCCACACCGCAACAACTGATCGCTATCCTTACTCGCTCGTTGCAGCGCGCGCGCACGTTGAGATGTAAGGGAGAACAACGAATGCCGAAGACGGCTAGCCATCGTCATTCAGCTCGGAGGTAGAATGCGCCGCGCTGGATTTTAAGAGTGGGTGACTGCCGTGAAAGTCTCGAGGGCTACCTCGAACCAAAGTTGCCACCTCACCCTCAACAGGATGGCGTCCAGTGGCATTGACGAGAAACGCGCGGAGCTCAGCGGTGAGCAACGCATTGAGAATCTGACGGAGAAGGGGTCGACGAGCTCGGGAGAAATTGAGGCCCAGCGCGTTCAGCTCGATGAGGCGGAAGCCAATCGCGTATTGCGAAAGGTAGATTATCGACTTGTACCTATGCTGGCGCTACTTTATCTTGTTGCTTTCATCGATCGTTCGAACAGTGAGTATCTAAGCTTGCACAGGTCGTCTTGATCCGCTACTAATCGATCGCAGTTGGAAATGCCAAAATTGCAGGCATGGACAAGGACCTCGGCCTAAAAGGTCTCCAGTACAACACGGCAGTGACGCTGTTCTTCGTCCCCTACACGCTGCTCGAAATACCCTCGAACATTGTCCTCAAGATGATGAAGCCGAGTCACTGGATGGCGATCTTGATGTTCTCGTGGGGACTGGTGATGACCTTGATGGGTCTCGTCAACAGCTATGGAGGCCTGCTCGCTGGACGTTTCTTCCTCGGTGTGACCGAGAGCGGTTTCTTCCCTGCGGCGACGTTCTTGCTCACGCTTTGGTATCGTCGATTCGAGCTCCAGCGCCGTATGGCTGTCTTCTACGTGGCTGCTTCTCTGGCAGGGGCTTTTTCTGGCCTTCTCGCTTTTGGCATCGAGAAACTAGATGGACGATCTGGCATTGCGGGATGGCAGTGGATCTTCCTGATCGAAGGTCTGATTCCAGTGGCGCTTGCCCTAATCATCTGGAAAATTCTGCCTGATAGCCCTGAGACAGCCAGGTTCCTCACACAGCCCGAGAGAGATCTTCTAGTTCGCCGACTTCAGGATGACTCTGGTAGTGGGCAGGGCAAGGCTACCAACAACGACAAGATGGGCAAGCAGCACATCATTGCTGGTCTCTCAGACTGGAAGATCTGGGCTGGCGTCGTCATCTTCTGGGGTAACACCGTTGGCGTCTATGGGTAAGTGTTCGATCTTAAGAGAGAGGACAGAATGTCTAACTTGCACAGCTTTACCGCCACGGTCCCGACCGTCATCAACGGCCTTGGCTACTCAAGCGCAAATGCCCAACTTCTCACCATCCCCATCTACGTCTTCGCTGCCATCGTCACAATCATCTGGGCCTGGGGCTCCGACCTGTCGCAGAAACGCTCGCCCTGGATCATCGGCGGCTACAGCATTGCCATCGTGGGCTTTATCGCACAGCTCGCAATCCCACACCCCAAGTACCCAGGTGTCACCTACGGTTTCCTCTTCCCTGTCGCAGCTGGCTTGTACTGCCCATTCACGTGCCTCGTATCCTGGGTTGCCAATTCGCTTGCGCCCAGCTCGAAGCGCGCTGTGGGCATGGCGTTGCTCATCTCGGTCGGTAACATGGGGGGCATCATGGGCAGCAACATCTACCTTGCGCGAGAGAAGCCAAAGTACACCACTGGCTTTGCGGCTAGTTTGGCAATGTGCTGTGCTGCTGTTGGTATGACGTTTGTTCTGCGATGGGCGTATGCTAGGGAGAACAGGAAGAGGGACCAGTTGATTCAGGAGCATGGAGAGGAGGCTATCAGGGCGAGATCCACGGAGGATGATTTGTTGATGTTGGGTGATAAGAGTCCGTTCTTCAGGTATACGTTGTAGGTCAAGCCAGGAAAGCGCTGGTCTGCCTCTTTACAATCAAAAGGATGTGTAGCTGCCTTATGCTGAACTGTCTTATCTTTACATCCATCCCAGTCCACTCCACTTTGTCAACGACGACATGCACGTCCAACGACTACTAACCACACAGAAGCACGAAGCTAACTCTTCTCTGATGGCCAAATATCTAATAAAGGCAGTCACAAAGCTCCAAGCCGCGTCACTGTCTAGTACGCGCTTCACCCCCAACCTCAACCCACTCCTCCCAGCCCCTCAACCAATCCAAATCCCCCCGATACATCAGCGCACCAAGCGAACCCTGGAGTTCTATGAACGACACGCTTCGCAACCCACAAACAAGTCCGTTACATCAAATCCACCCAAGCACAAAACAGGCTCTCGGCGCCCCATTCCACTCCCTTCCCGCCAAATCCAGCCATAACTTCAATCTTGCATCTGAGACCGTGCTATCTCATTGTCATTGCATTATCCCCTTCCCCAGCGCCCTCAATTTCAAACCAATCGCCCACGTCCGCCTTGCGCATGAACCCCTCAACCCAGCAAACTTCAATATGCCAGCATTTTCCGAGCCCCCGGAATCTGGTATGGCTTTCCACCTACCTATACCGCAGCACTAGGAGCAGAATGGAGATAAGGAATTGGAGTCCACCTTCCGCGTTGATATTGCATGGTGACTAGACCGCACTGTGATGCAGCCACTTACACCTAGAATCCAATCACGGTACGTGTATTATTCCTGCGCTCTCCGCAGAACGTTTGAATCGTCGCTTACCAGCGAGAAGTGCGCGAGTCTGAGAAGTACCACGCACGATAGCTCGCTTACTCGCAGCCATCTTGTATCCCCCCCCCTTGCCAGGGGTTTGTGGAAACATAGTACCCAACAATGCGTGTCTCCGCGCCTCAATACCACCCTATCCTTCCAATCACTATCCTAATCCATCCACAACACTACGCGTTCGAAATAACCTGTGACAGCAACGCGATAACCGTGGACCCGACTACAACAAAACACAACATACACCCTTCCTACAGTATCTGCAACAGCGTGCGGAAAGCAGTCCAGTCTAGCAGTGTAACGCACCGAGGGAGGTACCTGGATCCGATTCCATGGTGTAGAGCGGTGGATCTGCGTCTGAAGTCCGTTGGCGGGGTGCTGGTCGATGCTGAAGCCGGGGTGTGGGTAAGAGGGGTGCTGGGAGGGGGTGGGTAAGTTGTTTGTGCGCGATGGGGTGAGATGGGGGATGGTCAAGGAGCGAAGTGATGAATCAGCGAAGCTATGTCGAGAGTGTTTGTGTTGAGTGAATTCTTAGTTGGAGACTACGTAAGATTGCATGGAGAAGAGCAGAGACTTTGTTTTTCGTAAGAGGAGGAGGGTTTGGACATATCGCGGGAGGAGGTGATGGTGAGTAGTATGGATGGAAACCTGGGGATTACGCGACGAAGCGCTTGGCAACAGCGTTCGACGCAGATGAAGAGCCTGTGTTCTGAGTACCAGCTGAGCCCTTCGAATTCCCCTTCACAGCAGAAGTGGTCGAGGAGGAGCCCGCTCCTGCGCCCTTCGTCGCGGCAGTGCCTGTGGCGCCGGCTGCTGTACCATTCGCTGCAGCACCAGCCATCTGGAACGCGATGACGCCTCCAAAGGGCCCCGCCCGGTTGCTATTCGCGATCTTCATGAAGCACACGTTCTGCTGTCCTGCCGCGGTGCCCGAGCACGTCGTTCCAGCGGGGACCTGGATCGCAACGGGGAAGTCCTGGTTGACGTTCGCTGCGCGCTTGACGATGCTGCGGGCTTGCAGGGCCCAGTATCCCATGCTCCGCGGCACCTGGCCGTTGGCTTTGATGTTGCCCTTATTTCCGGGCACGTCTTGCATGACAGTGGCTTTTACGCCCGTGCCGAAGGCACCTGTGCCTGTGGGGTCGATCATGGCGGAGACGGGGCCTGCGCCGTCGGTTGTCACGATGTGGAAGGTGCCGGTGATCATGCCGCCGTCGGTGACTTGGGGGAGGGTGGAGCCGCTCTGGGCCATGGTGTCGGCGAGCATGGCCACGGTGTTCTTGCCCTGGCCGTTGGTCTTGCCGAGGCCGTCGCTGGCAATGTTTGTCTTGCCGAAGACGGTGGTGTCGGGCTCTGTGATCCTGTTCTTGCCTGCGCCGGGGATGACGCCGCCCTGGATACCGATGGCAGTGCCGTTGCCGCCGGCATCACCTTGAACAACGGCGACCTTGCCGTGGGCAGCGATGAGGGTGGGTGCTACCGAGCTGATGAGAAGAGCAGAGAAGCGCATGTTGATTGATGAAAGTGGTAAGGATAGGTAAAAGTAGTGAAATACTAGAAATAAAATGTAGGATGCAGAAACGAGCCAGCCGCTTCGATTATAGATGGAGAGAAGTAAGAAATGCTTGGAGTCGGAGCTGATGGTGTGACCTACAGGCAAAGCATCGCCTTCTTATACACCTCTAGCCTGGTTGTCGTGAAAGCAGCCGCGGAGTTCTGCTCAGCTCTTCACACGGCATGAAGTCGCACAGCAGGCCTCTCCCTCACCAACTGCGGACTGCTCCGCACGTGAGTCTCAAGCCCTAGATCTGTGGCGGCAAGGCTATCTGATGCTGGAGTGTAGACAATCCTCCTCGAACCGGGGCACGACAAGACGGGATAGGTGTGACAAGCTCAGACAAGCTTTGGGTGGGCGCTTGGTGGGCGCTTGGTGGGCCCATACCGTTCAGACCATGTCCAGAGATAGCAGCAGTACTTTCCATCTTGCCTTTGTTCACTTGGTGCACGCTCTTACCGCCCATTATCCAGCTCCGACCACACCAGCAGATGCATTCCCATCCCATTAGAGCACGCTCGATAAGCAGATACACCTATGCTAGCAGGCGGGGTCATGTGTCAAAACAGTTCTCGGCGTTCTGAAACTCGATGCTTGTTGAAGATAACGACAGCGTGCAACAATACCGATGTGTAGTTGCGTGAGGTTGTGCATAGCGGGTACTGAAACGGGCGAGACGCCTCTTTGCCGAAACTGCTGGGGAGCCGAGGGTGAGACGAGCCGCGAATGGCTCGCGGACAGGTGTCAGATCTCTCAGACGGTTACATTTGAAGCGTAGTCTGTGCATTTAGAGTAAAGACACCGGCAAGAGTTGCAGATAATGCGGTTGTTGGGTTTCGAGAAGTCGTGGTGGTGTTCACGGCGGAAGGTGGTGCCGCAGTCGAGTTTGGGACCTGTTGTTAGAGGGTCGCGTTGACAGCTGACTAGTTTTTGACAGCAGTCTGTCAGCGCCTGACAGGTGCTTCCATGTCGGCAACTCCTCTTCTAGACAACATGTGTTAAGGCTCTTGGACACTCACGAGGCTTGCACCAGGACGTGTGCACTTGTCCTTTCTCACTTCGATATATCGACATGATCGTACCTCAAAGCGTGTTGTTAGTATCAAGTGAATTCATCGATTGTTGAAGCCACGGTGGTCGGAGGCGTCAATCGCAGGTACTGATTTGGAACAGTGTGGCTTGTGCTGGAGAAAACCGGGCGACAAGGCCAACTTCATTGCAGCATTCATAGGTAGCATCACAGCCCATCATTCGGAAGTGATTCAGCGGTCGGCCTGACCTCTGCGATTCAACGAGATATTGAGAAGGCCTGGCAATAGTAGTAGTATAGTAATAGTACAATTGGGCTCAGATCATTCAAGCAGACTTGGCAGGCGTGTTGGATAGAATGCGATCTTCGGGCCGTGGCCCTTTAAATTCCGTTCATAACGGGCGCCGCTGGGGGAGGGTGAACGGGTGCGGGACGCGTCATTTAGAGCGAGCGAAAAGAGGAAGGTTGGTGTTGAGGTTCCTGGCTTGGAGGGATCGACAGCGACAGAGAGAGCGAGGGGCACGTCATCGGTGACCTGCACGTGGACGCGAGGTCGAGTGCATGAGAACCGCTTCGAGCCCAACACTTTGCTTGTTTGCTCTGCTGGACACGATAAGCTGCGACGTCACCTGGACGCGCACGATTTTTCTGCACGCAAAATTACTCGAGTCTTTTCAAGCGCCCGCAACCAAGCCTTGCAGCGTGCAGCCGTTTCCACTGAGACCCTGAGCGCGAACCCACATCTGCAGCATCCTTGGAAGCGCATCGGCCTGTGAGGATAATTCGACCGCGGTGACGGCATTGCTCGCGGCGCCTAACAACACACGCCCTCCAGGACTCGGCCTCCAGCACCACGCCCAGCCTGCCCGCGCGACGTGATCTGCTTGCCTCGACATTCGCGCAGTACCGCACCCCTGAGCACAGCTGCCACAGCACCGCACCGCACCACCAATACCATGTCCCCGCAACAGACCCCGCCCAACCCCGGCGCGCCCCTGGCCCGACTGGCCGACGACCCTGCGACGACAGACGGAGAGAGCCTCGTTGTAAAAGGGAAGAAGCTGCTGGGGCTCGGCGGCCCGCAGGAGGGCATCGGACAGGCTGAGAAGGACGCGTTTGCCATGGCTGGAGAAGTGGCGCCCACACGAACACTGTCGCCGACGTCCAACCCGACCTTGACCTCTGCACCCGCCTCTGCGTCGACGCCCTCGGCGCCCTCGCTGCTGCCTTCACCGCCCTTGACTGCGTCGGCGTTCGATCGACGAGCCTCTCCCCGTGGCAGCCCGCGCATTGCGCCCATTGGCATCGGCGCGTCGCCCAACCGTCGCAGCCTTCACCGCACGTCGTCGCCAGGGCTGCAGTCGCCCGCGTCGTCGCAGATATTCGAGCGCAACGTGCAGGAGCCGGAACCGTCGCCGGCGATCCCCAGCCACGTCAAGACCGAGGACATGATCCCGCCTGCGCTGGACGCTTCTGCGCTGGCCATCACAGACGACCACCTCAGCCCGGAGAAGGTCGAGATTGTCACGCACTCGGCGCACCAGCCGGCTGCCGCGACCGTGTCGGCCAGCATGGCGGATTCGGTGTACTCGCCCTCGCTGGCGCCCGAAGACGCAGCGGTGTCTGGCCACACGAGCATCACAGAGACGAGCGAGGCGGCGCCCAACTACGGGTCCCTGGACACAGAGGACGTCAAGCGGCTCAGCTTCATTTCCTTTGCGGACGTAGTGCAGGCCGAGCACGTGGAGAACGACAGGGAGTCGTTTGGGCCTGCAGAGGGCATCCAGTTCATGAGCCTGAACTCGACGTCGGCCAACCGCTCGCCGTCTCCTGTGCGGTCGCCGCTGTCGTCGCAGGGCAGGACGGCATCGCCGCCCACCAGCGGGGCGGCGTCAGAAAAGGGCGTCGAGCACTCGCGCACACGCTCACCGGGCAGCCCGTCGCCATCACACGTGGCACACAATGCGCCGCTGAGCGAAGAGCTGCCTCTGCAGGTCGAGACGATGCGGCAGGCGATGCGCAAGCCAGGCACGGCTGGTGGGACGGCGACACCGCCGCTGAGCCAGCCGCTCTCGCCAGTCAGTCTGGAGGACGAGCGTCCGTTCAGATGAAGATGAGGGCAGGTTTGATTAGGTGGTGGGCGGGGGTTGCAGGTGTTTGGGGTGGCAGGGGTGGGTTTATGCAGGGGCAGATTTCGTGTTCATCTCTTTCGTGTGGTTGTGTGTGCTTTGCAGGCGAATATGATATCCTTGAGCTAAGCTGTGCGGCAGAATATGCAACTTTTACTGTGTGGTGGAATATATACTCTTTTCATTGTGTAATTACTGCACTCGCTTTTCATTGTGTAATTACTGCACTCGCTTTTCATTGTGTGCTGCACTCGCTTTTCATTGTGTGCTGCACTCGACGACAGGACATGTTTCTCTTGATGAGGGTATGGGCACGAGCTGGGGCGCCCAAGCGGCGGGTGCAGGGAGGCGGATGGCTGGGTCGGTGCTAGAGCGCGAGATAGATGAGGACTCGTCGACGCTGGCTGCTCAGGGCGGTGCGCGAGTCGCAGGGTGCCAAGCGGGCCATGGCAGGGCGTTAGTGCTGCGACACGGCCAGGGCGCGACTGGAGTCGGGTCGCTGGCGGCTGAAGGCTAAGCCAACAGTCCCGCGCGAGCGATTAGTCGATTAGGCGGTTAGTCGGTTGGTGGACTACGGCTGGGTGCGCCACCGAGCTGGAACACCGTCTCCATTCTCTGCCCGCGGTGCCCTCGTTGCAGGCTGTCAGCAGGAGCAGCATCAAGAGCTTTGCAGCAGCAGCCGGTCCATGCCCGCCCGCCGCAGAAGGCGTCGCTAGGCACGAACGGCCTGCCCTCCAGCTGCTTGTCGCACGCATGGATCCGCGCGCGAGCCACGGGAGCGGCAGTGGGCGGCGCATCAGGAGCTCGACGACGGCCGACGCCCAGCGCGACGACTTGGAGTACGCGACCTTTACGACGACGGTGGAGACGCGGACGGGCACCACGACGAGCACCTCGAGCCGCTCGCTGCAGACCATCCGGCCCGTGACGCCCGAGGGCCGCGAGAGGGATGGCGGTGCGCCTGCAGTGTATACCTCGCCGCCGCAGAGCCCGCGGGAGGCAGCCAGCGGAGGCAGCGCAGCCAGCAAGGCAGCCAGCACAGCCAGCAGAGGGAACGCAGCCAGCGCAATCCCCCCCTCGCGCGCCGCCAGCAGCGACAGCTACGCCCGCCACCACGCCCACGCCCACGCCCGTGCCCGCGCCGCCGCAGAGAGCAGCCGCCCGCGCACCCGCACCCTCGAGGAGCGCACCACCCGCGACCGCTCGCCCACAAGCCTGTTCCTCGCCGGCTCCCCCGCCGCCTTCCAGAGCCTCGAGGAGGGCCTCGTCAGCAGCATCGGCCACCCCTCGACCATCCCCGCGCCCGCCCTGCAGCCGCCCCTGCGCACCGCCAGCAGCAACAGCCGCCGCCCGGGGAAGCCCTCGCACTCGCAGTCGCAGGTCCAGTCGCCCTCGCACTCGCACCCACACTCCCCCTCCTCGCACTCGCATCCGCAGTCACCCTCGCCCGCGCCCTCGCTCTCGCAGCCGCACTCGCACTCACAACAACAACAACAACAACAACCACACCAACAACAACAGCATGCCAGCCAGCCCGAGTCCTGGGTCGCCCCCGTGCCCGCCTCCGACATCCGCAAGCTCAAGGCCCTCATGCGCACCACCTGCGGCAAGATGCAGGGCCTGCTGGCCTTCCGCCGCGGCGAGGCCAACGCCTGGGCCCTGTCCTACTGCTACATCAACGACGAGGCCGGCTCGCTGCTCTACGAGTCCAAAAACGACCCCGCCCTCAGCCGCACCCTCGTCCCCGACCTGCGCGGCTGCGTCGTCAAGAGCGCCTACGACGGCGAGGCCTACACCGCCTACCTGCACGTCACCGTCCACAACTCCAAGATCGAGGTCCACCTGCGCCCCCTGACCCAGGACGAGTTCGACTCGTGGTTCGCCGCCCTGCTGTGCTGGCAGCCCATGCGCCCCAAGGGCATCCAGAACCGCATGGCCAAGCCCCAGGCCCCCGTCGTCATCGAGCGCCGCCTGGCCGACAGCAGGCGCCACTCCGAGGTCTCGCTGCTCAAGGAGTCGCCCAAGAAGGAGGCCCCCATCATCAAGGTCGGCAAGATGATCTACTGGGACACGAGCGTCACCTACAGCAACACAGGCACCCCCAAGTCCACCACCGGCCGCCCCCAGGCCTACCGCGTCCAGAGCCACGGCTCGCGCCGCTGGAGACGCGTCTCTTGTACCCTGCGCGAGAACGGCGAGCTCAAGCTGTACTCCGACACCGATGTCACCCTCGTATCCACCGTCCAGCTCTCCCAGCTGTCGCGCTGTGCCGTCCAACGTCTCGATCCTTCCGTCTTGGACAACGACTTCTGCATAGCCGTCTACCCCCAGTATACCGCCGCGTCTTCGTCGATACCGCTGACCCGCCCCGTCTTTCTGTCGCTAGAGTCTCGAGTCCTGTACGAGGTCTGGATCGTCCTCCTCCGCGCATTCACAGTACCCCAGCTCTACGGGCCCAAGTCGGATACTCTGAATGAAGAGGGCCCTCTGTCGCCGTCCTATGAAACCCAAGACATGTTTCGCATGGAAAAATCCCTCTTTGTAAGGGTCATGGAGGCGCGCTTGGTCCCCCCCGTCAGCCCCAAGGTCGCTGCTGGGGAAGGTCCCACACCGATACGGCCGACCTCATCCGCCACGACGAACCCCGGTGGATATCTCATCGAGGTCTTGTTGGATGGAGAGGCGCGCGCGCGGACCACCGCCAAGAACGAAGGCACCACGCCCTTCTGGAGAGAGGAGTTTGAATTCCTGGATCTGCCGGCACTTCACACAGCCTCGTTGCTGCTGAAGAAACGGCCGCCGAGCTACAACCGGAACGATAAGAACATGTTCGAGAATGTCACGGGAAACGACAACCCGTACGCTTCAGAAGGCGGATACGCGGGAATATCGTTTGACCAGACCTTGGGCAAGACAGACATCTACCTCGACGACCTGGGGCCGAATCAAGAGCTGGAGAAGTGGTGGCCCTTGGTGAACATGTACGGCAACAGCGTCGGCGAGGTGCTTGTGCGCGTCAGCAGCGAGGAGTGTGCGATCCTCATGGCCCGCGACTACTACCCCCTTTCGGAGCTGCTACATCGCTTCTCCAACAGCCTGACCTTGCAGATTGCCCACATGGTACCCAACGAGCTCAAGAAGCTGTCCGAGTATCTGTTGAACATCTTCCAAGTATCTGGAGCAGCGTCCGACTGGCTCTGCGCGCTTGTGGAAGAGGAGATTGACGGCACACTGAAAGATTCGCCAGCCAGTCGGCTTCGGTTCAGCAAACGACTTGGATCAAGCGACTCGAACGAATCAGCGCTTGGCGTTCCATTTGGCTCCGCAAGCGATCGAGAGGTTTTTGTTCGTGATATGGGCGTCAACGCCAAGCTCGAGGCGAATCTGCTCTTCCGCGGCAACACTCTCCTTACCAAGTCTCTCGATTTACACATGAAGAGGCTGGGCAAGGAGTACCTGGAAGAGACGCTCTGCGAAAAGCTACGGGAGATTAACGAAAAGGACCCCGACTGCGAAGTCGATCCCAATCGAGTCTCATCGCAGCACGAGCTGGACCGCAATTGGAGGCGGCTTATCAATTGCACCGAGGAGGTCTGGCGAGTCATCTACAGTTCGGTCCAGCGATGTCCTCAGGAGCTGCGAGTCATCTTCAGACACATCAAAGCTTGTGCTGAAGACAGATACGGTGATTTTCTTCGTACTGTCAAGTATAGTAGTGTGTCTGGGTTCCTGTTTCTGCGGTTTTTCGTACCGGCTGTGCTGAACCCGAAGCTGTTCGGCCTGCTCAAAGGTGCGTTTCTCTGGTCTGTTGTATCTCCTCATGCTAATGTGCCACAGATCACCCCAAGGCAAAAGCGCGACGGACATTCACGTTGATTGCAAAGTCGCTGCAGGGCTTGGCAAACATGTCTTCTTTCGGCACCAAAGAAGCCTGGATGGAGCCCATGAACGCATTCCTCACCTCACATCGAACAGAGTTCAAGAAGTATCTCGACGACATTTGCTCGATATCGACCGCAAACACGCCAGCTCCGCCGATACCGCCGTCCTACAGCACGCCTATCGCTATCTTGCACCGTCTCCCTCCTACGTTCAAAGAAGGCTTCCCATCGCTCCCGTACTTGATCGACCATTCGCGCAACTTTGCCATGTTGATCAACCTGTGGCTTGAGAATACCACCAAGACCGCCCACGAGATTCAAGCGAGTGACGGCGATCTTCTCCGGTTTCACAACATCTGCGTGTCGCTCAGCGAGCGTACGAAAGACTGCTTGAATCGCGCTGAGCCTGCGGAACGTCCATCTTCTTCCCTGAGCGTCAAATGGGAGGAGTTGATCGAACAGCTCAATGGCGCGAACCTCGATGCTACCCGTGGTGCGATGACGAGGAGTCGCGGCGCCATCAAAGAAGAAGAGCTAGAAGATATGCCCATCTCACCAGGAAATGGCACCACCCACGAAGACTACTCCTCGTCATCGGCTGCTACGACACCCATCACCATGAGGCCACCCCCGAAAACAAGACACCAACAGAACTCCAGCATATCAGCCTCTCACGCATCTCAGAGCTCGCTCAAGAGCAACAGCTCCCAGCAGATCTCCTACATCAACCCCTTTGCTAGCCGCGGAGGATACGCGCCGTCAGCCAACGACTCCATGACCACCTCCCAGTCCGCATCAGCATCCGCAAGCGCCTCCGCCTCGGCCGGCGAAGAGACACCCCCGGGGTCGAGCGACGGTCTGCACATGGCCCCTGCCCCCTCCTACCCACAAACGCACACCACCCCCTCCGGCTCGACCAGCTCGTTCGGCCGCAGCAACCCCGCAGCCCCGATCAACACATCGCGCCCCGAACTCATGTCCCCTCACGACTCGCACACGCGCACCGTGCGCCCGGAGCGTGACGAAAACAACGCTGCCGACATCAGCAAGGAAGCCACCAACACCAGCGAAAACGGTAGCATGCACGAAGAGTACACAACAGCACTCCCCGCATTCAACTCTAGCTTGCCCGAAAAACTAAAAGACAAGGAGCGCAAAGAGCGCGGCCTGCGCGGCGTGCTGCCCTTCCAGCGCAAAAAGAAAGACAAAGACAAGGACAAAGACAAAGATAAAGATCGCAGCGACGCCCAAAAAGAAAAGGACAAAGACGACCGCAAGTCCAAACACCGCGCCCGCGACGAAAAAGGACTCGTCGACCTCGTTGAAAAAGAGCGCAGGGGCGAGTACTCAATGGCTAGCGTAAGGAAAAAGGACAGGGATGACGAGTTCTGACTACATGGCTGGTTTAAAGGCGAGCAGCCCAGGGATAGAGAGAATCAGGAGGTTAGGAGGAGGAAGAGCGAGGGCGAGTTGCTTAGTAGTGTGGCGAGGGAGAAGTGAGCAGCTACCCACCATACACCATACCAACATCTCCACAGCAGTAAGTCCTGCGCATAAACCGCTTCAAGTCGCCTCGCGAAAAAATCATCAGCCGACTACGAAACCGCGGCCGGGGGGTTGGGTTTGTCGCATGCCTGCTTGCGTGCTTGTTTGCATACACACACCCCACCATACCATACCATACCATACCATACCATACCATACCATACCATACCACACCATACCATATCTTTGGATACACATATCCCCCCTTTTCCTTTCTCTACTCCGGGATAGATCACGACGGTCGGGCGGCATTTTGGCAGGGTTTAATGCATGGTTGCATTGCATTTCTACGGCAGAGGGAGGGAGGGAAGGAAGGAAGGAAGGAAGTGTAGCATTTATAGCATAACATCACATTACCATGAGATTGACATGGCGTATCGTACTGGTGAATGTTGCTTTGGGATGTTTTCTTCATGTGTGTCGGGATGGATCAATGCTCTGGGGTTGGACAAAGAGAAGGGAGTTTATTCGTTTCAAGCCTTGGACATCGATGCAAGATTCCACACACCCGATCCCCGCGCCGCGTCCAAAAAACGGCGTCAAACCGACGCGGACACACGTCCGTCTTCCTCCCGGAAATCGCAGCGTCGGACGCACCAGAGACCTATCTATCCTACCACACCCTCCCTAACCATCCCCCACACCACAAACCCCCTCACCGACACAAACACCCACACAAACACCCCCAACAACACACAAAATCACTCCACCGCATCACCCAATCACACACCCCGCCCTGACAACTACAGCTCGGAACGCGCCAAGCGAACCACGAATCCTCTTTTCGCGCTTGCTTGACATCCTGCTCTGTCTCTGCGATCTGGGCGTGCCACGCCATCGGGTGCTGGGGCTGCGGCTGTGATGCCGAGGCTGGGTGTGTTGTGTTAGCTGGGCGTACGCAGTCAGGCTAAGGCGCTGGGGTGAAGAGCGGAGAGGTGCGTCGATGGGGAGCGTACGTTGTTGTGCGGGGTACAAAGTATCCAGATCCTGGCCTACGGGCGCGTACTGTCCTGCCATTGTATCTTTCTGTAGTAGGTATGGATCGACTCTGTGGGTTTCTGGTAGGAGCTTGGCTCTCAGCTGTCAAGCAAGTCGAGTGACCTAAGTGCGGTGGTGGAGTTTGGAATTCCGACGATATGGAGGGACTTGCAGAACAGGCGTGAACGCTTTCTGGTGTTATAGTCGAACCTGTGTCATGAGATGCATTTTCGATTTCGTGGAATTGAGGCTTGGTTCAAGGCGTCCAGCCCACCCCCGGTGAGGCTGCGAGCACGGCCACGGATGTGGGCACGCAGGCTGTAGGAGTGGATCCCGGGCATTTGCCGAATCCTTCGGGCCTTGGGTACACCATAATTAGCTGGGAAGAAGCATTGACATTCAATCGGGTCCACTGTAGGCTGAATCTGATGTTTGGAAGTCATGAAGGGTCATAATACAAATCCTCATCAAATGGCGTCCTCGATGTAACACGCCGCCGGCATCCCGCTCACTTATTCAGCCCCTAGAAGTTGAAAGCGTTTGCGTAGGCCTTCTTCTCCTTCTCTTTCCTTGCCTGCACCTTCTTCTTGACCAAGTCTAGCTCCTTCACGATGGCTGCATCGCCTGGTGCATACTTGATCGCCTCGTTCAGATCCGCCAACGCATCCTCCTCGTTCTTCTTGCCAACCTTCGCAGTCGCCCTCCTGAAATATGCCTTGGCAAGATCCTTTTCTGTGATGCCCTCGATCTCAAGAGCCTTTGTTGCGCTCTCAGCGGCCTCGTTGTACTGGCTGGTCTTGTTCTGGAGTAGAGCAAGATTGGAGTAGACGGTGATCTTGAGCGCCTGAAGGCCCTTCCAAAGCTCAGGAGGGTCATTGTCCTGCGGTGCAGGGATCTCGTGTAGGTAGCGGAGCGACTTTTCGTACTTCTTGATACCGAGGTTCAGGTCCTGCTTCTTGAAGGCGGTGTTGCCCATATCCTTGAGCTCGGTCGCGATCTTCAAGATTTGTGCGCCCTGCCACTCCTCCTCTCCCTGCAACTGATCCTCGGGGAAGTCCTCGTACGGGTCGCCGGTGACGTCGGGGGTCTTCTCGGTCGCCTTCTGGTAGTCGTCGCCCGTGAGCTCACCGCAGTCTGCTCCTGATTAGCTCACGATCCAGCTTCGGTCCCATGTTGACAGCTTACCAATGATAGTAGCGTCGTGCCATGGCTTGTCGCCGCTCTGAGTCTTCAGATTCTCGATCTGACGCACGATGCTCTTGCCGTTGATGACCTCACCGTAGACTACGTGCTTCTTGTCGAGATGGGGTGTGGGAACGGTGGTGACGAAGAACTGCGAGCCGTTTGTGCCTGTCTCGTTTTAGTGGAAATTGCGCAAGAATCTGCTTCAATTGGTCTCACCTGGTCCCGCGTTGGCCATACTCAGCAGGAACGGCTTGTCGTGGATCTTCTCAAAGTTCTCATCCTCGAACTTCTCGCCGTAGATGCTCTCACCACCCGTGCCGTTGCCTTCTGTGAAATCACCACCTTGAATCATGAAGCCCTTGATAACGCGGTGGAAGCCCGAGCCCTTGTAGTGCAGAGGCTTGCCAGCCTTGCCGACGCCTTTCTCGCCCGTGCATAGTGCGCGGAAGTTCTCGGCGGTCTTGGGGACGATGTCGTTGTACTGACTACATCAGTGATTGTCTGCGTGTGGATGACTAGTAGAGGCTTACGAGCTCAAAGGCAATGCGACCAGCTTTCACGCCGCCAATGGCAATGTCGAAGAAGCAGCGAGTGCGCTCTGGAAAGTGTCAACGCAATTGCGTCCGAAAGCGGTGACGATTGCTTACTGTCAGCCATGTTTGTTTCTCAATCGCAGGAATGGGTATAGGAAGTCAGGAGGTATGCAATTGAAATAGTGCGGCAGTGGCAGTTGCAAACTTTGAAATCGTCAAGTAGAGTTGTTGTGCTGAGTGAGGGTGAAGAAAAGCTCCGGTCAAGCAAGCTCTAGAAAGTTCGACGAAGCTGTGCAGCCTTCCCGCCCCGCGCAAGCGCGTGCTGCCTTGCAGCAGGTGCGACCGTCCATTGAAACCAACAGAGCGGTAAGTCCAAGCTGAAGCTCATCTATGCGTAATGCAAGGATTAGTATTAACTTTCTACTCTTGAAAGGCTGTCTATTGTTTCCTGTAAACAACAACATTCATTTGGTGAGGGGCAACGAGGGGCATCAACAAAGTGACCGTGCTCAGCAAGGCTGACGGGGATCTTTTCAGGTGATCGTAACACAGTGGAAACTGCTCCCCTTTTGGGGGAGGCTGTTTTCGTAGTACAATGAGGAATGATTAATGCGGACGCCAATGCTAACTAGGTAGATGTATGCAAAACCAACAGGCCATAAGCGATATCCCTACAACATAACTCGTCGCTCACCAGCTCTTACCCCGGCCCATAGAGAAAGGCAAAGCTGACGATACAACCTCATTCTGCTCATAGTGATACGCAAAACCTCCTTGAAGTGTCCTGCGCAGTGCGTTGAGGCGTAAGAGCTTCCACCACTTATCGATTGGAACTTCAAGATTGCGGTTGATTCTGACCTTCATGCGGCCGGCGCCATATGCTCGTCCGCTTTCTTGGTCGATCGCCGTAGAATATCCGGGTCCGCGTGACGGCTTCTCGACCGAATTACGGATCTCGGTGAAACCAGAATGCAATGTCTTGCGGTCCTTTTTCGAGATTCTTCTGGAAGAAACCTTCGCCAGTTCGTCCAGTGTTTGCAGCAGCTTGGGCTGGTTGCGGTAGACTTGGTAACGCTTGATGAGCTTCTCGCCGCCCTTCGTGTACTCTGGATCATCCTCATCTTCGGGTTGCTGAACGACCGCTTCATCTTCCTCTTGCTCTGTATATGACTTCTCATACAGCAGAGCAATGTTCTCACCCGCAGCAATCTGCACATTCGCATCGGAGCTCTCAAGCTGGTCCACAAAAGCTTCTACAGCAGCCTCTGTCTCTTCTTCAAGGTCGTCGATGTCTGTTGCGAGCAACCCCCAATTCTCGAGTGCGGCTGTGACAATATTGCCATTGTCCTGCGCGTCTACTAAGGCGCCATCTGACTCTACAATTTCCAGGAAGAACGCCATGTTATCCTTGATCTCATCTTCGCCTGCGCCACCAAAGAACGTTGCCAGTCCAAGACAGTGTATCGCGTTGACCTGGATCTCAACAGATTCCGATTGAATTGCTCGTTTCAGTTCGGTTGAGACATCGTCGTAGACGTCCCCAGTGTCGAGAGTAACGATAGTCGCAGCAAGTGCTATGAAGGATTAATGAGTTGGTCCGGCAAGGGGGTCCTATGTTCGTACCTTTAAGTGCTTTTACAACTTCGCGCTCGGTAGTCTCCTGTCTAACGCTACGGAGCATAGACTGCAGCAGCTCTCTGATATGAGGCTCGATGTCCTCGTTCGCGTAGCGCGCCATGAGGATATGCGCATATGCGGCGAAGCTCTCGGTGCGGCCCTCGGTCGTGCTGCGCTTCAGATTGGTAATCTGTTCGATGCGAATGCTGAGTTCAGACTTCCACTGTTCCTCAGATATATGCACATCTTCGCCGTTGAGTAGCTCGTCAATCGAGTTGGTGCTAGGAACGGCAATGTTAGCGCGTTATGCACGTAGCGGGCAATGATGTCACTCTGCGAACGGCCTTGTGGGGAAGCAACAAAAAGCTGTGGAAACGGTCAAAACTCACCTCCAGGCGGTGTCGTCGCTGAGATAGCCGGTGTCGTCACCGTCGTCTGAAGGTGCTCGGCTTGCGGTGCGGCTGGCAGTGCGCGAGCCGGCAACTGAGGAGGCGCCCGATTGTATCTTCGTGCGCGCTTTGCGCGACATAGTTTTGTGGCTCTCGAGAGCCTGCTTGCGAAGGTCGCGCATGGTTGCTGAAGAGGCTGCTGTAAGAGCAGATTTCGCTGGATGTGTGGGTATAGGGGCAGTCGTCAGCACTCTTGCTGAGTTGGGGATTGGGTGGCTCGACTATGCGGGGGACCGGAGGTAAGGTGGGAGGAGTTATTGCAAGGGTAAGTCAGTCGAGTATTGATATATGTGAGGTTTATACGACATGAGTCACAGCCGTGGCGATAACTGCAGGAGGAATATTCGTAGGAGCAATGATAGGTTGCACGATGTTGAAGAGGACTCCATCCGTGGTTGCGCTGCCTGGAGGGCATGTGGCGCTAGTGTGAATAACTCTCACCTGCACACGTCATCGGCCGTTCATGCTCGACGAACCTCCGCAAGTGACAGTTTCGTGTCTCCGGGTTGCTCTAGCGTATGTTTCGTGGAGATGCCTCGGTTTATCTTGCTGTACCCAAGGTGACTGTTGTCTGAGTCGCCTGCTGGGTCCCCATGGAATTCTCCTCCACATGTCATTCATGCCGGTTTCCGATGTATGCAGTACGACCTGAATTGAACTCATACAATGACGGTTCTTGAGATAGCTCACCTGGGCCAAGAGATGCTATTCCGAGATCCTTTACTGATCCCTCGTATCATGGGCGTCACATAGCTACCTGAGCTCTAGATAACATGTCTCGCATGCTTATACAGCTCGGATTGAAATGTTGGCCCGGATACGATGGCTGTAGTTGCAGCCACTGTGTAGGAACCAGACTGAATTTGATTTCGCATAGCCTCCAGGACGACAAGAGGGCGTCTAAAAGCCTTTTTGAAGACAAAAGTAACGGATCATGCAGAAAAAGCAGTGCGCTTTGAAGCTAAATTAGGCGGATAAACAAACAGCACCGCAATATGATAGCGAATCCGAAAGCTACTGATCTAGCTTCATGCCCTAATTTCAGCCCCAGACTTTTACTAGCCCATCTCTTACTCCACTCCCGCCGCACCTCACTCCGTCAAAGTCTACCACACCACTGTTGACCTTTTACTATACTGCCTGGTTATACAGCAGATATAAGCCTAGAACACAGCGATATGGTAGTGATCGTCTTCAAAGAGTAGAAACAAACTCAATCGGAAGATGTTACCACGTAGTCCTGCATGCCTACGGTCCTACACCCGCAGTCCCGATGCACGTCAGATTGCAAATCTCGGCCGTCGTCCAAGTTGCATAATTAGACAAACTTGCTCACAGTGAATTTCCGCCGCTTTCAGAAGGCCTCGAACTGCCGTCTGCCAGTCAGCCTTGTCAAAGCAATGCGGCTTGTTGCTGTTCACAACCGGGCAATTGTGCCAGGGCTCGAAGACTATTTTCGTAGAAACCCGTGGTGCCAAGGTAAAATCATTGTGCACCTTGGAAAATGAAAGCTGCGATTGGTTTGTGATCCGCGGAAGGGAAGCCCGAGGGTGGCGCTGTCATTGTAATGTTGAGGGATGAGGAGATCATGGAGCAACCGTGCGAATCACGCGGGCTGCGGACACAGCAAATTTCTAATCATGTATTAGGTGCAAGTGGAGCGCTAACAGAAGCGCAGGGTCAAAGGCTATGATGATCTGTCTTAATAAGTGCATGTCTGAAGTTGACTGCACATTAAGTTGCATAGGCACGAAAACGAAAGTGACAAGCACGTATGACGCTTTTGGTTAGCACAGAACGCTGGCCAGAAGGGCAGAGTATCCGAAGACATAGGAGGTGGTGAAACGACAGCTGTGCACTAGCCGTGATAGCATTGTGACGCTGGAGCTGAATATATTTCGAAGCGGGGCCGGCTTTTGCAAGGTGAGGGACAAAGTTGACAATAACTACAAGGGTTTTGAGCTTGGTTTCTTGATCCTGCCTAAATTCTCTCTGCCAGCAAAGAGATTCATTCGCTCTTTCTCCAACTTCCCTCCCCTCCTATATCTTCCGGCCACCCATATGGGAAAGCACTTCTCTCGCCCGCCTTCCGTTTCGGTACATCAATCTTATGAAAGTTCCGTAAATGCTCCATGAGATGGTCTCTCCTCGTGAAGCCTTTGTCTCCAACTCGTGAGCAGTGCGGTATCGTGCAAGGATACTCGGGAGTGCCCATTCCGTGAACAGTAGCTTGGTGCCGCTGCAGATCGGCTAGTCGGGTAAAATGTGCGGATGAAGTGCAGTGCGCGACATCGCAGGTCCATGTCCTGGAGGTCGTTAGTGACTATGATTGGGCAATGAGCATTACACGAGGGATGCTCGCTGCCAGTGGCAGTGGTACGTACTTGGTTCTACTGCTGCCTCTGCTCAAGGTCAGTGATTGCCTTTGGAATGAGCTTGCGCACTTTGCATGGTCCTAGCTACTTACGTCGTTGGATTCTGAATTTGATCTTGGGGGTGATACTGCGCTGGACTTTGAGGTACTTCATGGGCAATCGATCGCGCTGGCCACTGGATAGCAGGGTCCTCGTAGTCGAGGGGTACATTGAAGCTTTGTTGATAAGTGTCCCGGAGTATTGTGATGGGTTGGGGAATAGCTTGTGGCAGCGATCGTATCACTGGCGGAACAACCGGCTGTGGGTAGAGCTCTGACACGATTTGATACGACTGAGGTGGGTAGAAGTGGTACCGCGCAAAGTACTGATTCAACTGTGTCTGTGTGTATTGTGGCACTGCAGGGTGAGCCGTCGTCTGTGCTGAATTTTCGCTTTGCTGTGAGTAGAATGACGGATACTGAGGGCACAGTCAGCCGGCTTTCAGGTGTCGCGATGCGCGGTGGGAGTCATACCCCGTAGCCAGACATGGTATGGGTAGAAGGATGCTCGACAAAGTGGGGTGAGGCTGTTGGGTGCAGAACGTTCAGATACCCAGCAGAGCGGTATGCGCATACGGCAGGGGTGTCTCTGTGCGTCCTGGACGTAAGTCGTTGAGGAAGGTCGCCTGTGTTGGAGACGACATTGAGCTTTGTTGACTATGGATCATAAATCAGTGTCAAGCACAGTGGTTCATGCCATTGCTGCGAACTCCCTCTTGATCTTTGTGCGATGTAGCTACTAGTCCGGGATCATCTCAATCGTACTTGGGCTCTGACAGACGTCCTGAGTGCTTCCAAATGTACACTGTACAGCGATTTTCTTACCGCCACGCCTCAGTACGTCGAGTGTTGTAGCAAGGTCTCAGCGAAGTAGCAGAGCTCAGAAGACCGTCAATAAAGTCTGGAGTAGTGATAGACCAGAAGAATCGATGGTCATCATTTGTGATTAGATGACAGCCAATGTCAGTGAGAGACCCGATATGAAAACCGGAGAAGTTTAAGACCAGAGAGTCCTGACTAGGTGAGAACCCCACACGTGCACACGCATAGGGCTGACACTTGGTGACTTCTGACGTCTGGGCAACAGCAAGAGGGGTAGAGCAAGGTTCATCCACGACACGACTTGGCCTGCAATGAAGTACAACGTAGCCTTACTGGGCAAGCTGGGCGAAACCGAAGACTAGAACGCGTCTACTGCGCATGGTAGGCGGATTTAGGGTTGCGTACGTACTCATCTGTCTGACTGACACTAGTCAGAGCTTCCATGAATTTGTGCATATTCATCCTCAACGATTCGTTGGTCAGTGTAGATCTGGAGGCAAATGAAGGCAAATGAGGGCAAGTCGCACAAATTTCCGGCGTAACACCTGGATGTTGTAATTGGGTGCGCGGAACAAACGATGATCAAGACTTGTAGCTGTTAGGCGCAGTGACCGATGCAGAACGCTGCGACCTCTTGCTATGGGTCCTGATGCGCATGAATCACAGCGGCGTTCATCCGCAGACCTTATCGAGAACGCCGGTCGCGATTATGCCCAGAATCGTACTATAGATAACTGTGTAGGCCAAGTTTCCAGCTGCGGAGGACTCGGTCCCCGGAAATTGTCTTCCGCCCTACGAGATGCCCGGAATATCACCAGGTGCGGTAGGTCCTGTCGATACGGTCAGACACTTGCTCAAGTCAGTAATCAGCGCTTGCGCGTTCGAGATGGCCGAGGCTCTGAGATGCTGCTCAAAGTTTACCGGAGCCGCGGTTCCTGATCGCCGCACGCGGAAGGGACTCCTCAGCCGTCCACCAACAAAACGCGTACATTCGTAACACATCGTCCAAACAACTAAATCGGCGAGTCATGAATGCCCCGTTTGGCGCATTAGCCAGCCACGAACATGTCGATTCCGCGGTGTAGGCACCACTGGCTTAGGAAAGCCTAAGGCTAGTACCGTCTGCAGGGTCAGCCTCTTGTGGGGGAACAAGAAAGCGGTCTTAGGCGACACGCGACCTTAGGCGACACGCGACCTTAGGCGATGCTACTCTCCGCTTGCTACGTGTCAGATGTATTTTGATGCTACAGTGGCGACTTGCTCGGCGTCGTGGCAAGCTCAAAGACATCGACTTGCTATAGAAATTGATGGTGCATGATCGTCCGGCAAGCTCTGATCTCAGCTTGACCGCTTAGCCTATCAGTACCGGTGAGATGTGCAACGACTGTGCAGATGGAGCTATCCGTGAGAAGCGAACAACAAGTTCCGCACTGGAACCCAATTCCTGAACTACCTATACTCATTACAGAACGACACCGTCGTGACCTTGCCAGCAATCGCTGAAGCTGGGGCGAGTATGATCATAGATCGTCTTCCAAGAACTTATAGGCAAACCGGAAATCTGCCTTTCTGCGGTTCATCCTGATTCTCGTTAGCAAAGTTATGTGAAGAACAACATGCAGAGATGATGTGCTGAAACCACTACCTCCAAGACTGGCTTATTCGCTGTAGGCAACAGCTTTTCAAACGCAGTTCTGACGTTCGCAAACGTAGTAAAGTCCGAACTTGCTTCACAAGCTCATCCTCTACCAGGTCCGCTGCGTCACATAGCAATTGAAGAGCGTTACGTTACTTTCCTCAAGTCTCGGAGTCGGCAGAGTCGTTCAACATCGATAGCGTGCGATCGAGGGCAGGGGATACTGACCATGTGCTCTCGTAGTCGAAAAACCTGTACGTTCCCTGTTCATAGTCTTCGGTGATCGCCTTGGGCTCTTCGTGGCGTTGAAACCAGGTTTGATACTGCTTGTGGAACCTCCAGCTCTGCGACTTCAGAGCCTTGGCCGCAAGGTACTGCTGATATGTGTTTTGGCGGTAGTAGAACGCGTAGAATAGAGCGTCGGTCTCAATCCGTGAGTACAACCTAGGATCGTCGAATATCGGTAGTGGCTCTTGCGGATAGTGCGCAGGCGTAAACGGGTAGGGGTTCTGTGGGCGGTAGTGGCGGGGCGCGTCGGTGTCTGCTGAGTCAGGTGCGGTGGCCATTGATGAAGCAAGCATTTGCTCGTCTGGAGGCTTCGTTGTGCCGGCACTGATGTCGTTTTTCGTAGCCTCGAACGAGTCAAGCAGGTCTTGCAAACTTGATGGCAGGTGGTAAACCGACTCCTCCTCCTCTTCATCAGCATGTGATTCACCGTTGGTAAGTGGCGGTGTGGTCGTTTGCGACTCGTCTTCTTCCTCAGCTGCGGTCTCTGGCACAGGAGTCTTCTTCCTGCTTGCAGCCTTCGTGTCCTCAGCTGATGCTGCGCGCGAAAGGCCTTGTTTCTCTGCGGCGGGTGTTGCTGGTAAACTTGGGGTAGCAGCTGGCGACTTGGAGAGCGGTGGTTGCGCTGATGCTGATGCCTCAGCGGATGGCTGAGCTCGCGACGCAGGCTGCGCATTTGTGATCGCTGGAGAAGCTGTCGCACTTGAGCGTCCTGGTGCCAAGTTCGAGGTCAACCCTGGTGGCGGTGGTAGAGGCGCTATCCCTACACCGTTCTTGTCGCTTGCAGCAGCAGCAGCTGCCGCCGATGCGTACTTCAGCGGTTCGCCTGGCGTTCTCGTCGGTATCGGTGCTGGTTTCATCGAGCTTGTTGCTGTAGTTGACGCGCCAGGTAGGGGTGTATGTAACGTTGCCAACACGGGTAACGGCGACTTGAGTTGCGTCGATGACCGTCGCGCGCCTGCTGCTTCGCCAGATTTTGCCTTTGTTACTGTCGGTCTTACTTCTGAGTCCGGCTCCTCTGCTATCGACTGTGTATCTTGTGATGAGACGCGGTCTGCTTCGTTGCCCAGACCGTAGATAGCCTCCTCTTCATCTAAGTTGAAATCGTCATATATCGTGTCATCCTCCATGAAGTCCGGACTCTGATTCTCTTCGACGTAGTACTTGATGCTGTCTTCGATCTCCTTGACCTGCTCGGTGTCGACGTTGCTGTTCTCCAGCGCTCGTTGCAGCAAGTCCAGCTTGCCCTGGTGCCATTTATGTCGTTCTGCTATCTCTTCGAGCTCCGCTATCCGCTCGGCCTTCGCGTTGTCTGACTTCTTGCCCTTCTTCATTCCAGCGTGCATGATCTCCACGTCAGCCTCAATCTTCTCTACTTGCTGCTCCAGCTCTTCGTTCATATGTTGGAGAAACTCGACCATATCCAATCGCTCTCGATCTTTGGGATCAATCTTCGTTGCTAATGATAGCCCCTCTTTCGAGTATGCCTTGGTCTTCATCTCCTTCTCGACGGCCTTGAACTTCTCCATTTGCTGCGCTTCGTTAGCATGACATCATCTCAGTGATGATCAGCCGCCTACTGTCTCAATCAGCTTCCGGTGGTCCAGCAACGGCTTCTTATCCTTGATCTCGCTCATGGCGGCCCATGTCTTGATCTGGTCGCGCGACCGTTGCAGCTTCTTGATTTCCTTCTTCAGCTGATCTTCCAGCTTCTCTTTCTGCGAAGGATTTGACGTCTGGATAATCTTGTCATATATGCTCTCGAAGGTTGCGACACCTTCTGCGACCTTCTTGAAGCATTTGTCGATCTCCTGCTGGAGCTTGCGAGCTGCCATTGTGTTTGCGTAGCCTCGCACGAGGGCTTGGGTGACGGCGTTCGGCGCGCCTGATTCGTGAAAAAGATATACAGTGGCGACGTTGGTGGCGAGCGCGAGTATGTCTGCTCGGGCGCAATGGTCGGGGGATGTTCGTGACGGGCGTTTGGCATGCGTGAAGGTCGAATGCGTCTCCAGATGGAGGTAATCGCGATTGGGGCTAGCATGCCAAGACGCGCTAGCCGCATCCCCACCAGCTTCGACCAGTGCGCGTCCACGCGTTGTGGTCAATTGAACATCGTTATACCGATCTAGGCAATTCAATCCATGGTAAATTGACGTATAAATTCTTTCATCTGGCAGAGACAACCATAGATAACGTCTTTATTTTGCTCGGACTTCAGAAGGCTCCAAGCTACCCCGCCATCATGAGGAGTACGTCTATTGCAAGCCATCGAGGGCCAGGCCATTGACCTATGCATAGCCGTGCTGCAAAGAGTCAAGTCCGCTTCAGTCACGGTTGACGGAGAGATAATATCATCTATCGGGAGAGGTGTCTTGATACTCGCCGCTGTCTCTAGAGATGACTCAGAGAAAGAGATAGAGTTCATGGCTGCCAAGGTCCTGAAAACCAAGCTCTGGGATGATGAGTCTACGGATCCCGTGAGCCGATGGAAGCACAACGTGAAAGAGATCGATGGGGAGGTTTTATGCGGTACGGGATACTTGCTGTGACTACACTGCGCAATGCGCTGACTGCATCCATAGTCTCTCAATTCACCTTGTTTGCAACCACGAAGAAGGGTAACAAGCCCGATTTTCATGCTTCCGCAAGCGGTGAGAAGGCCAAAACACTTTACGACCATTTCTACAGGCAGATACAAACCCTGCACGGGGAAGACAAGGTGAAGAACGGGCAATTTGCTGCAATGATGGACGTTGCGCTGGTCAATGATGGTCCAGTGAGTGTGGGTGCTCTTCTGATTGCGTGTACTAAATATTGTGACAGGTCACTATACAGATTGACAACACTCCGCCAAAGGCGGAGAAGGCAGCCAACGGCAGTGCATAATGAGATACCACAGTGTCGGAATCGAGCTGATGTCCCATAGATATTAGTATAAGATGACACACCAGGAGGCTTTCACGACAAATGAGGCCCTGCAGCTGTTGAAACCAGGACGGACGTTGCGATCCAGATGAATACTCTTTAAGACCTGTTAGAATTATAGATGAAATCTGTATTTAGATTTGAAACTATCGTCCTCATACTTTGCGTCTTCCTGTGTACAGATATTTTGGAAAGGATGCAACGCCAACCTTTTGTGTACAGATTAGAGGCCGTTCCCTCAGTCTGGAGGCTGCTATAGCAACCGAACCAAAGAGCTATTTGACGCCCAGCAGTGGTCTGGCGTTGGCAGACATCAGAAAAGTGATTCTAAGGCTCGAAGGAATTTATGGTGCGCTCCTAGTAAGGCGTATGGAGTAATAATCATCAGAGCATGGGACTGCAGTACATTTTGCGGACCACGCGGTCGTCCCTCGACCTGCGAATTTCCTCATTGCAGTATTTACTCTTCAAAGGGCCGGTTGTACTGACGAGATTGCCCACCACGAACCTCAATTGCCGACTGGCGATCCTGCCCATATCCTACGAGCCATGCAACATCCGACTGCTCTCGACCTCATTGTCAGGGCCAGCGACCTGGAACGGACGGTGGGACCAACATCCTGGAGCTGGAAAGATAAGATCCGCCCAGATGTGGTTATAGTAACGCTCATGGGGCTGAACCCCTTTTCCAGCCTTCTGATTCGCTATTCGTCTCCTCCGAACGGTTCTGCGGGACGACATTTGGTTCGCCGACGTGCGGCAACGCCGTCATTCGTGGTACGGAATGCAAATTCACAGCAAGGTATCTCCACTTGGAGTGAAGAACGTACAGAGGGAATCCGAGGGTCATTTGTAAGGTTGCGATCACATAGTGGTTGTGTTCGGCGTCTTCGTAAGGCGAAGGCGCAATGGAAAGACAGGCCCCAGAGCCCTGCATAGACAAACAACATGCGGTTTAGCGCGTGTCAAGCTAGAGGTACATGTCTAGGACTTTTCGACCTTGACTATATCAACAACCTTCAATTGATACTACGCACGGTGTGCTCGTGGCCTTGACGGCCTCCTCTTTCTTTCCGCCTCTCCTTTCGGTTTCGACTGTATTTGCAAGCATTGCGCGAAGATGTTTGTTGCCCTCGCCACCTGGGCGCTTGGCGCAGGAGCTCGAAGGTACTTTGCGGATCAACAACTGGCGACAGACTGCTCAATCTTTGGCCTTATTGCAGCATGGCTGGCAAGAGAGCAGTTGGCAGAGTTGTTGCAAAATAGCTGGCATGCATCTGGCGCGGCTGTGGAATCTTCGATGGTGGCCTTTGCTCTCATCGCAGGCCCACTTGCCGTCCTGAGATTCCAATCGCAACACGGATCGAAAAACAACGCAAGTGCAGACAAAAACGCGAAAGTGATCAGCAAGTGGACGCTTCCATATCCAAAAGCTCGGATCTTCCCGTGTGAGACGAAACATGCGCGCCTGTTTCCGAAACGTCACGCTTTCGAATATTCGTACCTGCAATGCGGGTTCCCAATCATTCCCGGCGGTATAGACGCGGATGGAGAAGACGTTGCTACCGGGACAGATCAGATACTAGGCAGCTGGTGGTCGCACATCAGAGCTGCTGATTACCTTACGCGAGGCAATGGCAAGGCTGGCTTCTATGGAAAGTTGCAAACGTTCATGAAGGAGCAGAGTGTCGACGATAATGATTGGTCATACGCCTATCTAGTCACAGCTCCCCGCTTCCTGGGATACTCTTTCAACCCAGTATCTTTCTGGTACGTATACGATCGAGAACACCAGCTCAGGAAAATGATCCTTGAGGTCAACAATACGTTCGGGGAGCGCAGGATATACCTTCTCAACGGCACCAGTCCCTCATCTACACCACACACTCCAGAGTCTACCCATGAGACAGACACCTCACCAGAAATGCCAATTGGCACAAAGTCTCGGTTCAACGATTTGTGGATGAAGGACTTCCACGTCTCACCGTTCAATTCCCGCAAAGGCTCCTATGCGCTCAAGGCCCAGAACCCATTTCCGTACGTAGGGTTTGAAAAGCCTATGATTGATAACACTATCACGTTGAAGTCATCAAAAGACCATGCGAAAGTAGTGGCGCGTCTCAACTGTGTCGGAGAGCCACTCGACCCGGACGAGCTCGGCCTCTTCGGTGCAGCGTGGTTCATATCGAGGTGGTGGTGGGTCGGTCTTGTCACCTTTCCACGAATTGTAAAGGAAGCAGGCAATCTGTTCTATAAGCGGAGTCTACATGTCTGGTTCCGCCCGGAAGTTCTCACACCTAGCTTGGGCCGACTTCCAACCTCACAGGAAGTGTAAGTGACACAGCGAAACTGCGAAGCCTATGAGTGCTAACTTGTACAGCATGATCCAACAGGAGCTCCATCACTACCTGACTCACCTCGTTAATACGGCGCAAGATGACTTCCGCATCCTACTGCATACCGCGATACCGGAGATTCCAAAGCACAAGATCGATTTCACTCGGCCCTCAAGAAGTGATGCGGTCAAAGAGCTTGAGATCCGTGTTCTGACGCCTGCTTTCTATTCGCGATTCGTACACTACGCCTACACATCAGAGGCCTTTGACCGTGAATGTGTCTTCACCGACGAAAAGAATCGGACATGTTGGATCTCTCGTCCTGAGCTGCTGGCGCAACTGCTTATGCAAGCTACGCCTAAAGCTTCGCAAAAGAAGGTACAGAGAGGTCTCTTGAATGAATCAAAGTGGTGGGTACTGAAGAAGTTGCGATGTGCACCGGCCGAGCCTGCATACAATGCGACCCCAAAATATACCGAGTGTCGTCTGGAGGATATTCGAGGTTCGAGGTACTCAGAGATAGAAGCTTTTGTCAGGTCTCACCGACCAAAGTATGCCGGCAAGTTTCGAAGAGTAGTCACCAAGCTCTTCCTGGCTCAGAGCTTCTGCTTTGGATTCCCTCAGGTCGTCACCTTAATAGATTGGGCGTTGAGAATCTTGCTAGGCTATTTTGCGGCAAAGCAGACGTTCATTCTGGATGCCTCGGGCCATGATTGGTGGTCGTTGTCAGGAGGTGTCATGGTAGCCGCTGCCTGCAATGCGTATGCGTTACTGAAAGGCTACCATTGACATTTTTATTAATTGTAATAACATACTCAATACATGAATGAAAAGATAAGAGCCCGAGCACATCTTGTCAAATTGTTAACGGATAAGTGACGCTTTTCCGGAAACACGCCAATATCTTGGATACCCTCAGCCCTATGCGGCATTTCTCTGGAGATATCGCTGGATGTCGCCAGGTGCGTTTCGAATTCTATCCAATCCACAGCTCCGAAACCGGGCCTGAGTCACCTTTCAGCTCATGGCAAATCCCATGTGTGTGCCATCATCGTCATGCTCCAGAGGAGTGTCTGGCCATGCCGGATTCGACAACCGAGGTTATGCAGCGTCTTCGGTTGAGGCATAGCGCAACCGAGCGTAAATCTGGGGTCGAGGACCTGCACCTTCACATGTCATGCAGCGAACAAAAGAACGCACTCGAATCAGCATGTGAAACTGCACGAAGGTCGCGTGCCACCAGCTTCATACCTCACCATAAGCAATAGCGCTGGTGAGGAATGACAATCGAGCAGATGTTGCTGTGTAAAGTTGAGGTCGAGCCCGAAGTAATTGGCACACAACGTCATCCTTGTCAAAGCTTCTGTGCGATGTCCCCTCTTCACCGGATCCGCGTCAGTCACGCATTCAGTCGCGCGGTCGTCCTTTCAGCCGAGGGAACTTTTTATAACGCTCCAGCGTTAGCTGCGCGTGCTGAACGCTGATTCAATGTGCCAGCTTCCTCGGGTTCAGTGGTCGGGCCAATGGTGCCTTCAGCCGGACCTTCCCGAGCTTTGTGACTGGAACTTAGAGCGTGCTAATGAACCTGGGGCAGCTGTGAGATCTGCGGTTCTACTTAATAGACTTGGCTGCCCGGCTGTTGGAAATTGAAACTAAGGAAGTGTCATCATTACTTGTCGTTATTCAAAGACGGTCTTGGTCTGCTTCTCTGTTCTCTGTTCCCCTCCATAGCAAAGACTGTGGCTCGAAAGCGTTGTTGATACCCTACGTCACAATTGATCATCATTGAAAATCTACACAATGTCTCACGCCGACGCCGAAGAGGCGCAGTACCAGAAGGAGGTTGAGGAAGTCAAGCAGTGGTGGACCGACTCAAGATGGAGGTACACAAAGAGGCCATTCACAGCTGAGCAGATCGTTGCGAAGCGAGGAAACATCAAGATTCAGTATCCGGGAAATACTCTATCGAAAAAGCTGTGGCAGACGATAGAGGATCGCTTCAAGGTATGTCAAAACTTGCTACTAGGGGAACGAAAGTGCTGACTTTGCGAAGAACAAAGACACCAGCTTCACCTATGGGTGTCTCGACCCTGTGATGGTCACACAAATGGCGAAGTATTTGGACACAGTGTATGTGTCTGGCTGGCAATGCTCCTCAACAGCTTCCTCAACCGATGAGCCCGGACCAGATCTGGCAGACTATCCCTACGTGAGTGTAAAGATTCCTTTTCAGGAATATCTGACTAACCGACACAGACCACTGTGCCCAATAAGGTAGGACATCTTTTCCAGGCGCAGCTGTTCCACGACCGAAAGCAGCGCGAGGAACGCGTCACCACGCCGAAGGCCGATCGCGAGAAGCTGCAAAAGATCGACTACCTGCGGCCCATCGTTGCCGATGCGGACACCGGTCACGGTGGTTTGACAGCCATCATGAAACTCACAAAACTCTTCGTCGAGAAGGGCGCTGCTGGTATTCATATCGAAGACCAGGCACCAGGAACGAAGAAGTGCGGACATATGGCAGGAAAGGTCCTGGTACCGATCAGCGAGCACATCAACCGCTTAGTTGCTATCCGGGCGCAGGCCGATATCATGGGCAGTGACCTCTTGGCCGTTGCCCGCACAGACTCGGAAGCCGCGACCCTCATCACATCCACCATTGACCCTCGCGATCACCATTACATTCTCGGTGTTACGAACCCCGCTATCCAGCCCCTGAGCAATCTCATGTACGCGGCGGAACAGGCTGGGAAATCTGGCCCAGAGCTGCAAGCAATTGAGGATGCCTGGATGAAGGAAGCTCACCTGAAGCTTTTCCATGAGGCTGTTGCAGACACCGTCAACGCTGGCGTCCACGTCAACAAGCAAGGGCTGATTGCTAAGTTCAACCAGCAGAGTAAGGGTAAGAGCAACGCTGAGGCTCGTGCGATCGCAAAGGGCCTGACTGGCGTTGATGTCTTCTTCAACTGGGAGGCTGCACGGACACGTGAGGGCTACTACAGGTACCAGGGCGGATGCCAGACCGCCATCAACCGTGCTATCGCGTTTGCGCCGTACTGCGATATGATCTGGATGGAGTCGGCGAAGCCCGACTATGCCCAGGCTAAGGAGTTCGCTGACGGCGTTCACGCGGTTTGGCCCGAGCAGAAGTAAGTTCTTCCGCACCTTGATACTTGACACCTTGCTAATCACACGACAGGCTTTCATACAACCTTTCGCCCTCATTCAACTGGAAGGCTGCTATGCCCCGCGACGAGCAAGAAACCTACATCAAGCGCCTCGGCGCTCTCGGTTACTGCTGGCAGTTCATCACCCTCGCCGGATTGCACCAAACTGCTCTCATGGCTGACACCTTCTCAAAGGCATACGCCAAGCAGGGTATGCGCGCTTACGGCGAGATTATCCAGGAGCCTGAGGCTGAAAACAAGGTCGAGGTTCTCACACATCAAAAGTGGAGTGGTGCCAATTACGTCGATGGCTTGTTGAAGATGGTGTCGGGTGGTGTTAGCTCAACGGCGGCGATGGGCAAGGGTGTTACGGAAGACCAGTTCAAGTAAATTGCAGGACAATGTATGCTATTGTAGGACGAACCTGATAATCTTGGTTCCCAGAACTATCACGTTGTGTTGGATTGTAACGCGCCAAATACTGCATCTGCCGCGTTGGCAATACACTCGGTTTTTACTTAGTCCAGCATAGAATAGCCTTCCAAACGTCCCGAGCGGCTACTCACAATTTGTTGTTCACCGTACATCCGCCGCCACAAGTCAACTGAGCAAGCTGAGGGAATTTGGGCGAGTACAATATCCTTGTCAATGCAGAACCATTCGAGGGCGAAGTCGGCGGGCCGATCTTTACACTAACGATTATCAGGTGTCCTGTTTTGGAAACAACCACTACGGTTACCTTAGCATTCCGATCCTAGCATACAGTCTGGGCCATAGAATCGTCGACATCAATCTTCTCTCTCACTTCTTGCCGTCTATCAACATCGTGTCGCACCCCGTCTCTTTTGCTGACCTGCACCTAAATGCGCTGCTGCGTTAGACGGGCGTTTGAATGCACATGACTACTTGTGTAATGCACATCTTGAGAAGCATCCTCCATCTTCACAATCAGGCATCATTCTTGCTCGCTCATTATATTCGCACGAGTAGCATCAACGTAGGTAACTACCTTGCCGTCATTATCCCAATCATCACACCCAATATAACAGCAGGCAGCACACACACCACCAGTACCGCCCAGAACAGAACCATCCCGCGACTCTTGTGACTCAAGCCCACATACATCGCAAACACAATCGCCAGCGGCAGCGCTACAAAAGCCCACACATCCCCGCGCAATCCGTATCTCACAAACGAATTAATCAAACACCCGTCCACGGCAATCGACACAGCGAGCGCAAGCAACCACCAGGCCTCCCTTCTCGCCCATGCCCTAAACAACCACTTTTCCGCACTCATACCATCCACCTCAGAACCCAGCACCGGGTCGTACGCGATCGCGCCTCCGCGGAGATCCTTCGCGATACGTTTCCTCAGCGCCGACTCAGTGATGAGTAGGATATCTTTCGCGTCCTCGGTCTCCTGCTGCACGATCTGCTCGCGCATAGCGTCTGCGAGCTCGAATACGGCTTTGTACTCGCCGGCCACATCTGTTCTGCTGCGCTGAAGGCGCGTGAACTTCGAGGTCGTGTACATGATTAGGATGCCTGAGGTCCAGAGCCAGAGCAGCAGGACCATGATGTTGAGTTGGATGAAGGAGAAGCCCCATTGGTAGGTCTGATGGAGTTAGTGGGTAGAGAAAGGGGTGGGGAGGGGATGCGGACCTTCTCGGCTTGGCATGTGCCGTCTCGCTCGATGCGAGCTTGGGTGTACAGTTGATCGCCCTGGAGAAACATGACGTTATTGCCGACATTGGTGTTTTGGGGGTATTCTGAGTGATTGATGGTTTTGTTGAGTAAGCTGGGTACGTCGTAGGCTGTGATGTTCAATGTCGTCGAATTCAATACTTGGTCGGCGAAAACCGAGGATACATTGTCGCGTGGGTCGGTGCCGTACTGCCCAACGTCTAGTGGTAAGTGTTAGCAGGGACCATGGGAGGTTATGTAATTCACGCACACATTGATACATTCCTTGCCCTGGTCTCCGAGGTGCATTGCAAGCGCTGATAAGGGTATAGAAGGCTTTCGCAGTATTCGGGCTTCCCGTAAACTCCTTTCAGATTGTTACGATAGGACCAGTCCGTCACATCCGTCAGGACAGGATCATCTACACATGTCAGGTTCGAAAGAGATGCCATCTGAGCATTCGGAACTTACTGGAAGAATCTGGACTTTTGAACACGGTAACATGGTACTCGTCGCTGAGACCGACCCGCGCACCATCATGGACTGTATACATGACGATACTGAAGTTGTTGAAGGGTATGTAATTGCCAGAATTATCGGGAACACGTGGTACGACGTTACCACTATATCCGGTCATTGCGCTGCCGAGCGTCGGGAAGATTAATATAAAGAGCATCGAAAGGACGATGAAGATCATGGCGAAGCGGGAACGCAGACCTCGTCGTTTGCAAAAGTCGCGGATGATGCGCGGTATCCCTATGATGAGAGATTCATTCTGTAGGAAAACCGTGCGATACGTGTTGAACGTCACCGGCTGCACCTCCATCGATGTTGTCACATATCGCGCGATGGTCTGCCATGAGATATAGGCAAGAAGTCCTTGGCCGCCACGACCAATAGCCTGGAGATTGTTATCAACAAATCCATTATCGCAAGGCGACACTATGATAGACTTACTATATCCCAGATGACGTCTATGGCCTTCGCTTGAGTGAACGTCAAACGACCAGAGCCAAGGGTGATCTCAAAGAAGCCCGAATTCGACCAGTATTTATAAGTCTCGGGTCGAAGACTGAAGGAATCATCCGGTAGACACGTGGAGAGATAGCTGTCTCTCCTGGACGACGAGGCGTGACTCGCCCAAGCAAACGAAACGACCGAACCAGCCGTCAGGCCACCGAACCAGAGGACCGTCAGAATCCAAAGACATCCACGCCCGGAGCGAGCCTTGAAGTCGGTACGTGCTTGGCGTTGGCTATCGAGCCAGAATGTCTTCACTGTTGAGGGCGATCGTTTCAGCGTCGATTGTGTACGTGCGCCAATCCAGGACATGTAGCTGGAGGTGCGTGCCTTGAAAAGAGGTTTGTCATCCATCGTGTCGCATAGGCGTGCCGTAGGGCGGCTATGTGAGATTCATGAAGTATGTGTCGATTATCGGGCGATGTAGATGAGCTTCATAAAGGACTACATGAGAAGCATATGGAGTCGCAGTGCTATGCAATGAGCAGGGCGGTACATGAGGCGTAGATGCTGTGCAGCTTGGAACGAGGTGCGATGGACGCCTGAAACTAGAATTCATGGTACAGATCAGCGCTCTCTCCTTGAGAGCCGCCGAACTTTTACCTATCCTGAGCGTGGCTGGGGAAGCCGCGGCTGGAGAGTGGACAGAGGTTGACGGTCGTCCCCACTTCATCAGGCGCACAGCCCTAATATCAAAGGCTAGCGCAAGCGCATGTCAGCTTTGCGCCATCACATTTCGTCACAGATTGTTACAAGAGGGTTGAAGTTTTGCAAGATCGGATCTCGAAGTTGCTATCTCGGGTAATTAGACGCATGGTCGAATCGCGACCGCGAACATTGGTTGTGGAATGCCTCGTCTCCAGCGCTGCGGCAGGGAACCAGCCCATAATCAGCGATTTCCGTAACGGTTTCACTGCTGGACTACTCCGATTCGTTCGCGCTGAGGCTTCCTTGGTGCTTAGCTTCGATGGCACACTTGGAACATCAGGAGGTATGTAGGTGTCGATATGTGTAGGCCTTCAGCGGATACCGTTTTCCCACCTGCCCATTCCGCTAGCCTTTCGAGTCCCCTCCTTACTCTGCCCAGGAGTGAAGAGCTCCGCACTCAGTACCAGTACAGCAGGCACCACAGCCAGAGCATCAATTGTACCGCTCCGTGTTCGCTTGCTTTGGTGGTCGAGGTTCATTGCAGCGGCGATTTCCCTGTTTTTCACCTCCTTCTTGATCCTGGGCCATTCTTCGCTTGCTCTTCCCGGCGATGAAATGGATGAGCTTCTGCGACGGAATGGCGATAACGATGACAGCGATACTGCTCTTGAGCGTGCCTTGACTGGTGGTGAGAGGGATTGCTGTGATCGCTGTGATTGCTGAGACTGCCTCGACTGGGCCGGTATAGCGGGTAGTGGTATGTTGATCTCGGTATAGAAAGGGCTCTCGTTATCGCCTGGTGATGCAACAGGGACAATAAACGGCGACGCTGTTGGCCCAGGTGCGGCGTCTGGTGTTGTGACGGCAGAAGTTGTTGAACTGAAGTCACAGAAGGGGTCGACATGAGAGGTAACAACCTCGCAGCACATATTACTGGTATCCATAATGCTGAGAGAAGTCGATTGTAATCTGATTGGTATGCCGATGGCTTGATCGCGGTTTGACGCTGCTGATGTGCTTCTCACGCAGCTGCCCGAATCAAAACACAGCCACTTCAGGCCCCCTCTCGTTTGATTGACAGCGTAGCGGTCGAACAAAGACGGAACGAAAATCGGAATCAAAGTCCGGGAGTTCGATCCAATGTCAAAACTCTGCTCAAACTCTTCAAAGATCGCTGCGGCGTCCAGCAAGATCCTCGTTCACTCGTTCGTCGTATGCGTATTCGGGAATCGGGCGGGAGAAGTGCGCTGCTGGAGAGAAAGCGACGCTGACAACACAGCGCAGGCGCGCGCCATGCCTTCAAATACCATTGCGTCTTATGACTGTCCAGCTGACCGTCATTTCGATACAGCCACCAGCGTTTACTCAGCCTCAGCTACCATAAGCTGGGTGTCGCAATCTCGCTTGCCGTAGCCGGATCTGACGGTGAGTTCAGTGGGGCGCAGCAACAACGACCGCTGTAAGACAACTTGGGGGCCAAAGACACACCCTCAGCATGGGTGCCTGTCCGTGCGTGAGATTGAAACTTATGCTATCACCGGCTTGAGAGCGTGAAAGAATGCGAGAGACAAGACGTGTTTTTGAGATGTTGGTGTGGTAGCAGGTGGGGCAAAGCGCGGCTTCTTTTCAGTGTATTCCGGATCTCCTCACTCATCAAACAAACAACTCTCTAATCGACCCATCCCCAGCTTCGCTACTGTGTTGACACTGCTCTTCGCGAGCTCTATAGAACCTGACCATCAACTTCCCACTTCCATGCTCAACCCCGTACTGACGGAACGCTTGGCTATGCCACGGTCGAGCAGCAAAGCAGGATAACTGGCCACGACAAAGCCTTACTTCATGGAGTTCGAATCCAAACATAGCACAGTATGTAGTCGTGACGAATCTATACCACTATCTCGCCAAAAGCGGCGCTCAGATACGACATATCAGCATGCTAAGCCCCTCAATCGCGTCCCCGTCTACGTCTTGCGTGTTACCAATCCATGCTCCCATCCCGTCTTTGACCAAGATGTGCTCCAACGCCTTACTCTCCGCTCAGCTGCAGAATCAACGTGCTCGCGACATCCAAGAACGGGAACGGCGACGTGCACACTTTCTCGCCCTCCGTGCGCCCGGCACCAATCTCCTCGGTGCGCTCGCGCAACACGCCGCGTCCGCCTTTCAGCTCGCTCTTGACATCTTCGGGCAACGGCTCGCCATCATCGAGGCGGCGCCAGACGCCCTGCTCGTCGTCCCAGCCGTCTTCGTGCTGGTGTTTACTGCGGTGGGATGAGGAGAAGTCGGCGTCTGTCGAGACGGATGGATTGGCTTTGACCTCACGGACGAGGTTGCTGACAAGGCGCTCGTAGCCTGCGCACTTGAAATCGACGACGAAGAAGTCGCGGTCAATGCTGTATAGCTGAATGCTCATGTAGATCCAGACGGCCTCGTCGGGCTCGGGGTATGGATCGTCGTCGCCGCTTTTGCCTGCACTGCCATCGAAGGCGTGGCTGCTTGTGCTCGTTGTCGTCGAGCTTCTGCGCCGCGCATCGGGGTGTGCGTGCAGGTCGACGCGGCTTGAGTGCGTGGAGGATGGATGCGCTACGCCAGGTGGAAACATGCCGTCTTTCCTGAAGCGGGCGTTGATTACCCACGGATCCTCTGGGATGCGATAGCCCCAGTCGTTGGTATGGTTGTAGTGGCGTTTTGTGCGACCACGGGGTTCGTCTGTGTCGGTATTGCGGACTGTGAGCGGTTTGCGGTAAGGTGAGTGCTCATCAGCTGAGTGCACCGCGCCTTCAGACGAATGCGAGGATATGGACGAGCTCTGGGAATGTGTCCGTGAGCGCGAGCCGGGAGCATTGTGAGAGCCGCGCGAGGCGCTGCGTGAGCGGCTTCCGCTTTGCTCGCCGCTCTTGCGGGGTTCGGGGATTTCCCAGTCAGCGCCCATGGCTTTGAGGGCTTTGAAGATGGCGAGCATGGCCTCAGCAGGCTGGTTCCGTGACCGGATGCCAAACTGCCACTTGGTTGGTCTGGCCTTCTTGGCCGGTAGAGCTGTCATGGGCTCTGGTCTTGGTCGCTGAGGGTCTGGGAGTGTTCGAAAGTTGGGCTTCAGTCGTCGAGCATTAGCTGCGCGTTGTTCCTCGGTCTGATCAGACGGTGAACCATCTGTGCCTTGAGATGCCGGTGGCGGTCTTGGATGACCCTTCATGTAAGCCGTATGGTACTCTGTGAGACTGCTGGGTAGAATGGCAATTGTGCTGACGGGGCTGCGCACGCTTGCGAGCTGACTGCTTGCGTTCGAGCCCTGTCGGGCGCGTTCATGATCGGCTGAAGGGGCTGGTATGATCTGAGGTCGAGTACCGCCGGCCATGACCTGTGGTATAGACTGACTCAGGTAGTCATGACCGGTCGGGGGTGACGATGCCAGAAAAGGTTGTAGGTTTTGTTCATTTGTCAGAAGTGCTGGAATAAGGTCAGCACATTGTTGTTTTGATCGCGAAGTCACGTTGACCATATTCCACAAAGCCCGCGACAGTGAGCGCACGACCGGGGTACGTATGCACCCCACAACATGGGTTGAGCCGGAGAGATCCACTTACGATTTGCCTTCATCATCTGATTTTCACGGACAATTAGATAGGCGTCCTTGATAGCGCTAGGTTCGTCGCGCGCCAAAGCTTCCTGAACATCATGCTTTGCGTAACCCATTGTCTTGCCGAGCTTTGATACCACGGTTTCATGCAATTTCTGAACGACCGGAGCTGGCCGTGACGGCGCAACAGCTTTGGGATCAATAGCCTTGTTAGGATCGATGCCCGTGTCGAAGAACTCCTGAATGGGCGGCTCGAGGTAGGCAGGGAGGTCTTTGGTGAACCACGGATCCATGCGAATCTCGCCGATGGTGATGCGGTGTACAGGATTGACCATGAGCATTTTCTTTATCAGCGAAACGGCGCCGGGCGACAGGTAGTTTGGTATGCTGTAATTTCCCGCGGCAATTTTCTTAAACAGCGTGGGAATGTACTCGTCGTCGAAAGGCAGTCTCCCTACGAGCAAGACATACAGGATGACACCGCAACTCCACACATCGACTTCAGGGCCAGCGTACAGCTTTCCAGAGATGACCTCGGGAGCAGCGTAGTTGGGACTTCCACAGCTCGTCTTCAGGAAATTTCCATCGGTCATGATATTGCTGAGACCGAAGTCGGCAATCTTGACGTTGTACTGATCGTCCAGGAGCAGGTTCTCGGGCTTCAGGTCTCGATGCACGATCTTATGTCGATGACAGTACTCGACGGCGCAGACGATCTGCTGGAAGAACTTGCGGGCTTTGTCCTCCTGCAGCCTGCCGTTGTTGACAATGTAGTCGAAAAGCTCCCCTCCAGCATACTCGAGGACCATGATGATCTCGGTGGGCGTGGTTATGACGGTGTACAGCTTGATGATGTGAGGGTGCCGCAGCAGCTGCAGATACTGGATCTCGCGCTCTATCCTGCCGGCCATGTCGCGTGTGACCAGTCTCTTGCGGTTGATGATTTTCAGGGCGACCTTCTGGCCACTGACCTGGTGCGTTGCCAGCTTGACCTTGCCGAAGGAGCCCTCGCCCAGCGTCTTGACAATAGTGTACTGTCCCAGACGCTGGCTCGCCTTGGAGTCTCGGGCCTTGTTTGGTTCGACGGCGGGCGCGGGCAGAACAGGCTCGGTGCTCTTCTGGAAGTCGACCGTTTTGGTGGTGCTCGCGCCTCCCCGCCGCGGCGCGGGCATGCTCAGGGAGAGCTCCTCCAGGTCTTCGTTCTCGATGGCGGCCGACATGGTGTTTCGGGCGTGGAGATGCGCAGCTGGTCGCTGTCAGCCGTGGACGTCCTTCACCAGCCGCAAGCAGCTCCTCGTCCCCTGCCTGTGACGGCGGGCAGTGATGAGAGACAGGGAGGGACCGCAATCGCTTGGAGGGCTCAGTTCGGGGACAAAACTTACGTCAGAGCGTGGTTGCGCCTCGAACGTGCTGGACGTGCTGTTGACCCCGCTCACGGCCCTGGAGGGGAGACCATCGAAGTGTGGCGCGCGTAAAAGAAGGCCCTGCTGCTCGTGCGACAACTATGTGCGTATGTGATGGAGCCGCCGCTAAGCTGCGTGCTGCTGATCGGTGTGAGCGTGAGCGTCAGCGTGCGCGACCGTCTGCGCGTGCAGCCTGTGGCCGGAAGCAGTCGACGTTGGATCGCTGGAGTGGGGCGCTGGGGTGACTTGACAGGCTGCAGCAAGCCGAGACGGTGGTCGGCCAGCAGAAGGCGAACAGACACGCACGGTATTGGGAGCTGGGGCAGCGCAAATTTGGGCGACGTGCAAGGTCAAAGTCACGACGCGGTGCCAAATCAGTTGCATCAAGCGAGCAGAGGAGGGGCATCGTGAGAACCATGCGAGGAAGCTTTTGGACCACCGCGCCGCCGCAAGCCCGCTATCGGCTGCGAGTCTGCATGCACAAGCTCTTCTCTTCACCATCCACCAGGTCTTTGTAGATCTGCAGCCGTCGCGGGCCCATTTCTGACAGCTACCCCCGGTCAGAGCTATGGAGCAGTTCGCATGTCGTCAGCCCGATGGATCACGACTCCCGCAGCACGCGACGCCAGACGGCCCCTCTCGTGACCATCCACATGGGCTTTTGGGCAGCTGCCCGGCATTTCAACTTCGCCATTTGGATTACGTGAACAATGAATGCTCCCCATTCCGCCATCCTGGGGCCGTCTCCGCCCGCAGCAGGGTCCACATCTCATCTGAATCTATCGAACATGCGTCCCAGGCCTCGCTGCTGAACCTCGCGTCGTGCAGCCCCGTCCAAGTAAACAGCCTCGCCCTCGCTGGTCAGGCTTGCGCTGCTGCCTTGCTTACCCTTGTTGGTGCCGAAGACCCTCAGCAACACCACCATGAGTGCCGCTGACAGGATGCTGATGCACAGGATGCCAATCATGACCAGATTGCTCTTGCGATACTTGTTCACACCCACAGAGTCGGCAGGCCATCCCGTATAGAGCGCATACGTGGTGAGGATACTGCCCAGGTTGCCCAATCCAGAAACGAGCGCGCTAGCTGCTGCAACGCCCACCTCGCCGTGCCGCGACTGGAAGATTTCGTTGGTCATGGCCATGCAGATGGGCACGGTCGGCCCCAGCCCAAAGCCCACCATCAAGAGACCGCCGTACCGCGCCCATGAATTCAGACCTCCTGCAAACGTGGTGACCAGCAAGCCCGTGATCTGGATCAAGACTGCGGCGCTGAAGAACAGCGCGCGGTGGTGGTGGAAGCGATCTGAGAGTGGCGTGACTATCAAGATGGCGATCAGGTCCATCTGCAAGAGTCAGCAAACGTTCGTCCGGTTCGTATTCGGATACTGACAATCCAGATTGGGGCAGTAAGCAAACTCAGGTCGATGCCACTCAGTCCCGGGTTGATGCCCCGAATGATGACCGATGCATAGTTCTGCGTACCAATACCAACGCCCACCACACCGAAGTACATCATGACCAACGGCCACAGCCTCCAGTCAATGAGAATGTGCCAGATGTCCTTCATGTCCCACTGACGGCGGTTGTAGACTCGGGTCAGGTCCTCATAGTGGATCCTCGCATCCTCACCCGTCAACGCAGGCTTGCTGGCAGGAAGGAAGCGCTCCAAGCCCGTTCGGACACGAGTTTCGCCAGGAGGTAGCGGCCGGTCAGGCAGCCACCAGAGCAGCGAGACGCCGACGATGAAGCCAACGACACCGTACAGGAGGAACATCCACTGAAAGCCCACAAGTCCGCCCATACCGTCCATTTTCTGGAATCCGGCTGAGACCAATCCAACAACGGCTGCCGAGACTTGTGACGCAGTGAAATAGCGCCCGATTCGCTTGCCCGTCCGCGACGGAGGATAGAATAGAGTCAAGTAGTACGACATGCCCGGCCACATGCCTGCGATGACGATTCCCAGCAGTAAACGGAGAAGGCTGCGTGTGTCAGTGATTCACCCTCCCAAATCATTAAGGCACGTACTAGAAGCTCCATGCAGCTTTCACCGCGGTGAAGCACATCCCAATGATCGCTACCGAGATGACAATCCTACTCATCCACGCATGCGGGCTGACCCTGGACATGACCAGATTCGAAGGCAAGTCAAAGAGGACGTAGCACACATAGAACAGCGCCAGACCAGTCGACACTTGCTTAGGCGTCAGGTGGAGCTCGGAAGCAAGATCGTGGCCTTGCTTGATGTTCATCGTCTGCGCCAGCCCGATGTTCGACCTGATGGCCGAGCACATGAAATACAACACCCAGAATGCAGGCAGGATTCTGCGATCGAGTTTGCTGGATGGGCTGATTAGTCGCAAGAACTCGTTAGAGAATACTAGTATATGAGACTCACGCATATACTTTCTCGATCCTGGCTATGTCCGTGGCTTCAGCGCCCACTTCGACATCCTGATGCAGGTCTCCATGCTTCGGCGCAGTGGTCTCGTCAATTTGCTTGCTGAGCGCAGCGTCGTCAATCATTGCGCCTGCCATGTCCTCAGCGACTCGATACACGTGGTGGGAATAAAGACACAGTCAAAAACTCAAGAAGAAAAGATCACATAAATCGCTGCCAAGACATGTGAGCAACAGCGGTTGTATCAGCTACTAAACCGATAGCGGCTGGCGATCTTGGTCTATTTGATGATTCGCCCAGGGCCCGCGGCAAGCTTTTCTTCGTGCTCGCTAACGGGTGTTGGGGAGCCTCTTGAAGCATAGCGGGTGAGCCGCGCACGGCATCGCAGTCATGCTCAGCAGCTCGCAAAGTTTCGTCGAATTCGTTGCCGATGGCGACAGCCTCGGAGTGAGCCTCAGTGAGGGGCCTGCAGAGGGACCCTTGACACCCTTGCTGAAGTGGGTGCGGATCGGCGGTGGTGTGGGAGCTTGGACGCGAAATGATTTACATCATCGTTGGAGCTTGAAGTTTGAAGGTTGACTGCAATTGAGCCACGTCCAAAGCACTCCATTGGTATTGCATACTACAACCCTAATCAACATGTTATCAAGTACATTCGCACGCTCAGCGCGCTGCATCCGCCCCATCACAAGGGCACCTACCCTGTACCTCAGAGCCTCGCGGCCCATCTCAACATTACCAGAGAACCCCCAAATCGTACGCCCCCATACCACCCACTCCAAACCCTCCCCTTTACTAACCCCCACCCAGTTCGTCCACAAAGACCCCTTCGACCCCCACAAATCCATCCTCTCCCTCCTCCCCACCACACCACCAACACCCCAGCTCGCAATCGGCACCACTTCCGCCCTCCCAGTAACACCGCAGTCCTTCACGCCAAACCCTCACTTCGTCCCCCTTCTCTCAAGCGTGTTTGCCGAGCACGCCCCGCACGACGCAATGGTGCAAGGCCAAGCCGCCGCCTTCGCATCACCCGGCGGGTTCAACCTCTCGCGTCCCAACGACGGGGCGGGGGGTGCGTCGCACCAAGGAGGCGCGGGGGGTGGGAACACAGGAGGATGGATTCATGTGAGCGATACGCGAAACCCGCCGGATTTTGGGAGGATTGCGTGGCCGGAGGATATCTTTGGGAGTTTGGAGGTGACGGGCAAGGGCAAGATTGTGGAGGGAAGTTGGCAGGATAGCGGGAGTTATCGGGTGGTTACGAGGGAGGGGGTGTTGGGGCTGACGGAGTTTATGCGCGGGAAGGTTGTGGAGAGGTTGAGGGAGTTGGAGGAGCGGATTAAGGGGAATTCGTGATTGGGGTGGAGATGGGGAGAGTTCGGGAGAGGCGCGAGCGGATTGTACGAGGGATTGTTGGGATGGACTGGTGTATGTGGGTCCTATGTAGAATAATGTATGAACGCATATCAACGATCTATGGGTATCAAATCCAGCCACAGGCCGCCTGGGTCTGCCGTCTTGCTCCACCGCGCTTTTCCAACACTGGTGTCGTCCTAGCTGAGCTCGCCCTTCTCAAGCCTCTCAAGAAACACCGTCGAGAACCGGACAGCCTGCTCATACGCCGTCTCAAACCCATCGTCCGCACCGTAGTACGGATCCTGGACCTGCTCCCCACGCCCTCCCCTCCTCGTCTTCCCTCCAAACTCGCCAAACAGCATCACCTTCCCTTTTGCCTGCTCGCCGTCGCCCTTCTTCTTACTATACACTCTCTTCCGCAAGTCATTCAGGTCTTCCAAGTTGCTGTCATCCATGGCCAAGATGTAGTCGAACGTCTCGAAGTCGCTGGGGTGGAACTTGCGCGCCTTGTGGCGGTAAGTCGTTATGTTGTGTGCTTTGAGTGTCGCCATGGTACGCGGATCTGGGCTGTCACCGACATGGTATGCGCCCGTGCCGCACGAATCGATGTGCGCGATGAGTGAGGAGGTGCTGCTGGGTGCGGAGGAGACAAGGGATTGAAAGACGCCTTCGGCCATAGTGGAGCGGCCTAATGCAATTAGTATGAGAAGGTGGAGGAGTCATGATCCATTTGCTGTAGGTAGAGGGCGCGGGTGTAATTGTGTGCCAGCGAGTACTGACTGCGGGGGAGGGGTACTGACATATGTTGCCTAGGCAGACGAAGAGGACTGATACGGGCTTGGGGGATGTTGAGTCACTCATCGTGACGCCTGGGCGAGCAAGTGTATTGTTGGGAATTTGGACTTGTGATGTTCAAGTGTCCTGTGTTGAGACATGGAATAGTGGCGGAGATATGTGACTGGGAGTTTTTGGATTGCCAAGCCAGATGACGGATGATCGACAGGTACGAGGACCAGCGGGGTTGGGTGTGGCAGGCTTCAAGGTAGGGACTTGCGCCTCAATTGCTCATGAACTGTGTTGTACTGGCTTTCAACGGGCTCCTTGATCGTCCACAATAATCTTGAAGAGGCGGCTTCGGCTGGCAGGTGCAAGCAAGCACTTCGCGTAAGCTCGCTGATGGATGCGGTCAGCCTCGCGTTCCCCACAAGGCTGTGAATGAGACGCAATGCTAGTCTCTTTCAGTTCGCTGCTCGCTTGAAAGGCCTCAACGCGGTCAGGATATGCGCCGCAGCTGTCAGCTGGGTGAGCAGAGCTCAGCTGCATGCTGGATGCGTCTCCACCGCAGATACCTCCAGACTTGTACAAAAGATTATTGTCGTGAAACTACGCAACATCTTTCTGCAAAAAAGGTAGAAGCAAACGCTTCTCCGCCACAGTGGCTCAAGCAGAGACTCGGGCGTTTGATAAACGTAGCCGTGCGGGTCTTCTCATGCTTGTCCTGAAATAGACGAGGCTTCGTCAGAAGGACGCGGCTAATAAGCAGCAGCGCCACATGCACAGTTTCAGGGATGCAGCGCTGTTCGGGTGGGCTGCACGAAAAAGCGCAGCACAGCGCAGCTAGCTGGCTGTCAGGCTGAACGCTGCTTTTGACATCTGCGTGTATTTGTTGAAGAGGAGAAGTTCCCCGTCTGTGGAGCCAAACCTGTTTCCCGTGCACTTTGTACCTCGACAGGACCCGCAGCAGCGTCACTTCACAACGGCGTTGCTAGGTAAACATCGCTGCCGTGCACCCTCCATCCCCGCCAAACACAGCGGGTTTCATATTGCCGCGATACGTCTTTTGCATTTGCGCGATCAACAAAGTCACGTTTGACTCGCCGGGCCATCCAGATTCACGCATTTCCACGCGTGTTTGGGCAGTGGAGTCGGTATTCGCAGCATCCGCAAGTACAGTGAAGGCGCAGCAACGCTCCTAGCATCATGAGTGGCTACAATCGGTTAGGTGAGTACTTGTATCTGAGAACCCAAGGATCCAAGGATCCCAGCCTGTGCACATTACGATTGCGTCGCACGCATAGCCGGCTACTGCGCCCAGAGGCCATTTCCCGAACCTCCCTGTCGCTTCCTCTTGGGCTACCGGATCTTACATATCGCGGCTCTGCGCACCGGACCTGCGCCCTTTGCATTCCTCGTCACCCGCGCATTCATTCGCTGCATATCACTATCGCTGTTGCTCTGCCACACTGCGCTCAGTCCGCTAATCGAGCACGCACACAGACGAGGACCATCAGTACGAGATGGATCCACGACGCCCAGGGCCAGGGCGCACACCTTCGCCAGGGCATCCGCTTGCCGGCTACCAGCTCGAAGATAACTATGGCTCGCACGCCGGGCCGCTCGAGATCCCCATGGGACCAAACATGACGCATCCCGCGGCTTCAGGAGACAGACTGCCTCTGCAGCCCAGCGTCAGTGTTCAAGCGGGCATTAGGAGCGCCAGAGCTGACATACGCAGTACTCGGTTGAAAACATCCCATATGCTGGAGGCGCCTATCACGACGACTACGATCCACGACCGCAACGACACGACAGCGACTACTCGCTCGATCCGCAGGCGCACCACGATGCGTACTACAACCAGCCGTACGATCCCACACCACACGACGAGAGCCCGCACCAGGGCTACGGCACGCAGCCAGACCACTACTGGCAAGATGAGCAGGACGGTAGGCCGATGCTGGGAGGCGCCAACTCGTACGGGCCAGATCCTCACGACCTGGATGACCAGATGGATCCCGAGAACCCTTTCCACGACGAGCCTATCCAACACAGTCCTAGTCCGACACCAATCAAGAGGTGGAAGACAGTCAAGGAAGTGCAATTGTTCAAGGGCAACCTGGTCCTCGATTGCCCAATCCCTCCGCGACTGCTAAATCAGGTTCCACATGCACAGCCCCCAGAACGTGACGAGTTCACGCATATGCGCTATTCGGCAGCCACCTGCGATCCTGCCGATTTTGACGCAGAGCGTTTTACTCTGCGCCAGAAGTTGTTCGCGAAGCCGAGGCATACAGAGTTGTTCATCGTTGTGACTATGTACAACGAAGAAGACGAGCTGTTTGCACGGACCATGATGGGTGTTATCAAGAACATCGAGTACATGAATTCGCGAACCAACAGCAAAACGTGGGGCAAGGACGCGTGGAAGAAGATCGTAGTGTGCGTCGTCAGCGACGGACGTGCGAAGATCAACCCGCGAACCAGAGCCGTTCTTGCAGGTCTTGGTGTGTATCAGGACGGCATTGCCAAGCAACAAGTCAACGGGAAGGATGTAACGGCACATATATACGAAGTACGTGAGGCAAAGTGGCTGTGTTCGGGACAATGACTAACGAGATTGACTAGTACACTACGCAAATGACTCTCGACATCAAGAAGGGCGTAGTCGGTGTCAAAAAGGGTAACACACCTGTCCAGATGCTCTTCTGTCTGAAAGAAAAGAACCAGAAGAAGATCAACTCGCATCGATGGTTTTTCCAGGCGTTCGGTACCGTCCTGGACCCCAACATCTGTGTCTTGATCGATGCTGGTACCAAGCCTGGCAAAGACTCGATCTACCAGCTTTGGAAGGCATTCGACCTCGAGCCCATGTGCGCAGGCGCTTGTGGAGAAATCAAGGCTATGCTTGTCCACGGAAAGAAGCTTCTGAATCCGCTTGTAGCCACCCAAAATTTCGAGTACAAGATGTCCAACATCTTGGATAAGCCATTGGAATCTGCCTTTGGGTTTATCACTGTGCTTCCTGGTGCCTTCTCGGCCTACCGCTATGTCGCGCTCCAGAATGACAAGACCGGCCAGGGACCATTGGAAAAGTACTTTGCGGGTGAGAAGATGCACGGTGCAAATGCTGGTATCTTCACGGCCAACATGTACCTTGCTGAAGACCGTATCCTGTGTTTTGAGCTCGTCTCCAAGAGGAACTGCCATTGGATCCTGCAGTACGTCAAGTCCTCCAACGGCGAGACTGATGTCCCCACGACAATGGCCGAATTCATCGGCCAGCGTCGTCGTTGGTTGAACGGTTCCTTCTTCGCTGCAGTCTACGCATTGGCCCACTCTTTCGACATCTTCCGTAGTGATCACTCGGCGATCCGCAAGACAATGTTCCTCATCGAGTTCTTTTACCAGACCATCAGCATGATTTTCGCTTGGTTTGCCCTCGGTAACTTCTTCCTGGTCTTCCACATCCTCACTGGTTCCCTAGCAACTTATATCGGTGTCACTGGCAAAGTCTTGTTCATCTTATTTGAATGGCTGTACATTGCAGTCCTGATAACATGTTTCATTCTTTCGCTCGGCAATCGACCACAGGGCTCCAACAAGTGGTACATGTCCATGGTGTATTTCTGGTGTATTATCATGACATACCTCATGTTCGCGTCGGTGTTCATCACGGTTAAGTCTATCCAGGGCGTAGTCAACGACAAAGACGGCTTCACCTTTTCAGACGTCTTCCAGAACACAATCTTCTTCAACCTGATTGTCTCGCTGGCATCGACATACGTCATGTGGTTCATCGTCTCATTCCTCTTCCTGGACCCATGGCACATGTTTACTTGTTTCATCCAGTACCTGCTGATGACACCGACATACATCAACATCCTCAACGTCTACGCTTTCTGTAATACGCACGACATCACCTGGGGTACAAAGGGTGACGATAAGCCTGAGAAGCTGCCTTCGGTCACGACCAAGGCTGACGGAAAGGCTGATATTCAGGCTCCTACTGACGATGCTGATCTGAACACTATGTACGAGAAAGAGTTGCAAACATTCAGCGCCAAGTGGAAGGAAGAGAAGAAGGTGCCTTCGCCCCAGGACAAGCAGGAAGACTACTACAAGGGTTTCCGATCTGGTGTCGTCTTGTTTTGGATGCTCTGCAATCTCGGCCTTACCGCGCTCGTGCTTCAGTCTGGTGGCCTGGAGGTCACTGTCGCAGACGACAAGCAGTCCGAGCACCAGACCCGCGTGGCAAACATTTACCTCGGTGTCGTGCTGTGGAGTGTTGCTGGTCTTGCAGCATTCCGCTTCATTGGAGCCGTGTGGTTCCTGATTGTCCGCATGGTAAGTCCACACTCTCTGCCCTTGCTCAGGTCCAGACGGCTAACGTCAAAACTAGTTCCGAGGTGTTTAGAGATATGTTGTCACAGGCAACTTTGTAGGTATTTGGCGCATGTTTGGGTATGTATAGTACACGACCTCCAGCCTGACACGCGCATTGCGCGGCCGGCACGATCTGATGCTTTGGTGGCGCTTTTGGCTCTTGCATATGAGCTTTACGACTCTTTACTAGTATTATACCTCTACAGTAAGCTGTCTTGTATCCAATGGTATAACCTCCTGGTTCAACAAACATTCTATCGTCTTCCAATCTGAAGGTCAACAGCTTCGCTCTCGCGTCCCGCACTTTGTTCTCGTCGTGCGATCGAAGTATTGCTGTAATGTTGCTGAATTATCTAGTGACGCAGCCGCCAGTTGCTCATATTGCAGGCTGCGCATCACTGCTCTTCTCCCTCCTTCCCTGTGGCGATGACTGCATTCGTCAAGCTTCACTCACCGTCACCTTCGTCAGTGTTCTTTTGTCGTCGCCCCGCACAGACCGCTGGTCGCGGTCGCCCCTGCTATATACAAACAGACCCCACTACCCAACTCTGTCTCTCAACTAGCACTCCTTCAACGCGACTCTACTTCCGCGGCCCACCCCGCATCTCCAATTGCTACCTCTCTGTCAGTTTGAACCAGAGTCACCCTACTTTCAACGCCGAGTTTCGCTGGCCGTGTGAGTCTCTCACCACGCCTTCCTCAGTGGGCTCGCATACTGCAATCCTCCACGTCGACCGAAAAGCTGACCTTCGCTTCCTCTTAGACTCAAAACACACATACACAATTCTTGGTGCTTCTTCTCGTATCTTGCTTTGTCGACACAGCTATGAGCTGGAACGCAGGTGCTGACAGTGAGTCACCTCATCCCTTTGCTGCACACACCTTACTGATTACCTCCAGGCGGCGACGCATGGGGAGCAGCTGCCACTGGTGGTGATTCCTGGGGTAGCAGCGGTGAAGCTGGCGCTGGAGGCTCATGGGGCGGCGGCGGTGCTTGCCGACAGTAAGTTCCCATTCCTACCCCGGTGTCCCAAAATTTGAGGATGGTCGCAGTGGCTCTGGGCGTCATTCAAATACTGACAGATCCTTGTCGGCTGCGAAGCGCCCTGACACTGTGCTAATGTTCTTCACAGCTGCGGCCAGGAAGGCCATTTTGCCCGCGAGTGCCCCGACGCACCACCCGGAGGCGGTCTCACTGGCGAATGCTACAACTGCGGTGAGATTGGTCACAACAAGGCGGATTGCACCAACCCTCGTGTCGAGCGCGAGTTCACCGGCACGTGCAATGCATGCGGCGTTGAGGGACATGCTGCACGCAACTGCCCGACCAATCCGACGAAGTGCAAGCTGTGCGACAAGGAGGGCCATAAGGCTCTCGAGTGCAAAGAGCGTCGTCTTGTCGACTGGACTGGTGTTCCTGAGCTCGAAGCTAACGAGGCCTGGATGAAAGTCGTCGAGGCCGGCAACAAGAAGGATCTGGACGGCTTCCGTACCTGCCTCAAGGCTTACGCCCGCGCTCTCGTCGACGAGTTTTCTCTTCCCGAAGTTGAAGTCGCCCTTCGCGCCGATGAGATTCCCATCTATCTCGTCGCTCTCCAGCAGGATATCGCTGCCAACATGACCGTGGTCGACATGATCGGCAACCCAGAACGTGAGTTCGTTCTCACCATCCAACTCTCTGCGAAACCTCGCCGGGCAAAGATGGCTGTAGGTTGGCCCAAGGATCAAGACGAGAACCTCCTACGTCTTGCATCCGCCGGATTCGTTCAGGATCGTGGTGTCCCTCTGTGCAGTAACTGCGGAGAGCTTGGTCACATCAAGAAGGCAAGTGATTATAGTACCTAAGGTCGACCCCTGCTAACACATCCCAGCACTGTAAGGAAGAGCAGCCCGAGCACACATCGATGACACCTGCCGTTCAATGTGTCTACTGTTCCGAGGAGGGTCACCGTGCTCGTGACTGCCCGAAGGAGCGTGTCAACCCACATGCCTGCAGGAACTGCAAACAGCAGGGACACAACTCTAAGGATTGTGACCAGCCTCGTTCTGCCGAAGGTGTAGAGTGCCGCAAGTGCAATGAGATGGGTCATTTCTCTAGGGACGTAAGTTTGCTTCCATTTCCTGAGCTTTGCACCCACTGACTACGTCCATAAGTGCCCCAACGTCGAGGCTCGTCCGCCTAGGACCTGCCGTAACTGCGGCTCTGAGGACCACATCGTGAAGGAGTGTGACCAGCCCCGTAACCCGGATAACGTTACTTGCCGCAACTGCGAGAAGCAAGGTCACTTTTCTCGCGACTGTCCGGAGCCCAAGGACTGGTCGAAGGTTCAGTGCCAAAACTGTCAGGAGTTCGGACACACCATCAAGCGCTGCAAGGCCCCTCCTGCTGAGGGAGATGCCGCGGGCTCAGGTGGTGCCGTAGAGACCTCCAGTGGCTGGGGAGCTGGAGACGCCAGCGCTGCAGCTGGTGGTGGATGGGAGACAGGCGGTGGAAGTGGAGGCTGGTAGAGCGCTGGCTCACGCCTACTATGACATGGTGATGAGCACTATAGCGAGTATGTGATGTCCTGAAGGCGTCCCGCTGTCACTTTGATAGCTCAGTCGGGGCAGCTCTAAGCTGCAAGTTTTCGGGCCAAATGAAAAGTCCATCTAATCGACTTGGTTTGTCTCCATAATCTGACTGTCTTCATACAATAGATCCCAGATGTGCATGCTGGGCATTCCACGCCGGCGAAGCGGCGTCCAAGATTGACCCCGCATTCTGGTCACTGGGCGCCACGACAGGCGGATCTTCCTCCGCTCCACCAGGAGTGAGCTTCCAAGAGCCGCAACCACACTTCTGGCATGGCGATTCGACTGCCACATCGTAGTCGCGCTCTGCCTCCGTCACGCTTCGCGGAACGCTTCATGTCCATCGGCAAGCGCTGAAGGCTTGGTCAGCTGCCGATGCCACTGACATGCTTGGCTGGAGTCGTCCGCGTGCTTTCTGTTGGAAAGAGCACTGTACTAACGTTGTTTATGCGCTAGTTGGATGAGTACTCGGGCTTCCCCTCCATAGTCACGAACAATCAATCATACTTCAACACTTTCGAGCCTCGTGGTCAACGGCCATTGCTCTTTTTGGAAACTCCTCCTTTTAACCAAGACCCGGGTCTTGGTTTGCATTCACACTTCAGCTACGATGTTGCTGATCAGCGCTACAAAATGCAGCTCGACGACAGAAGCAGATTGATGAGAGAACGACCAGAAGAAGGGAAGATGTAGTCTTATGCAATACAGACTGTAATGCTCGGTCAATCGACATTGAGACTTGACCAACAATTCTGTCTTTGGGATCGAATGAAGGACAAACAACCATGCCTCCGTAATCCAAGATCCCGGTTCTTGATTTGCACGAACTAAATGGCCGCTCTCAGCTTGGTACCCCACGATTCCGACTGGTCTCATCTCCGCACCAATACGACACCAAGAAATGCTGAGCCCACTACCTATCGGTCAAGAAGTTTTCAATAGCCATATGAGTGTTTGCATTGCTAGAAGCATGCTTGGAAGCCAAGGCTCTGTTAACCAAAAATGCCGCGGCCAGCGTTCGCAAGTACACATATAACTCTGCTCCATGGCCTGATCGTCGCTTGGAGTTAACAAGGAGTACCTACACACGTCTCTCCGCACACAGCCAAGCAAATTTCAAACAAAGCGCATCATGAAGAACAGTAGCAGCGACGACGAATCCAAGCCCAGCGCAGTTCACCAGGAGAAATTCGACTTACCACCTGCCCACTCTGACACCGACGTCGACGGCATCGAAGAGAAGCGGATCATCCGCAAGATCGACTGGAGACTTTTACCTATCCTCGGCGCCTTATACTCAATCTCTCTCGAAAGCCCACCCCTTACTCGCCATCTCATCCACCTCACACGCCACAGATCGACCGCACAAACATCGCCAATGCGCGCGTCGCCGGCATGGGCGCAGACCTCGCGCTCAACGTCGGCGACAGATACACGATTGCGCTTGTGATGTTCTTCCCGACGTATTTTCTCTTCGAGCTGCCGTCTAATATTGTGCTGAGGAGGGTTGGTAGTGCGAATTGGCTTGCTTTTATTGCGCTAGCGTGGGGTGCGGTTATGGTTGGCCAGGGGTTCGTTACGAGCTGGCAGACTCTGACAGTATGCCGTGCGTTGCTTGGTTTCTTCGAAGCGGGGTTTTTTCCTGGTTGTAGGTATACTCAGCGATGTGCGGGATGGGATCTCGTGGCAGGTGCTGACTAGTTCAGGTGTCTATCTGATAACATGTTGGTACAAGCGAAGAGAGATGCAGAAGCGGTTCGTAGCCTCTTTCTAGTAGTATCATTGTCGTCACTGACAGACACAGCTTAGGCGGCTTCTACCTCGTCGCCGTCGGCATCGGCGGCATCGCCAACATCCTCGCCTACGGCATCATGCAGATGGAAGGCGTCGGCGGCATCCGCGGCTGGCAATGGATCTTCATCCTTGAAGGCATCTTAACCTGCATCGTCGCCATCGGCGCCTGGTTCATCATCCTCGACTTCCCCGACAGAGCAGCGGAACAGGGCTTCCTAAATGAGCGCGAAGCCGCCTTCGTCCTGCACCGCATCGAAGATGATCGAGGCGACTCGGAAGCCGATCCTCTCACCTGGTCCAAATTCCTTACCCACCTAACCGATCTAAAACTCTGGGCTTTCTGCACCCTCTTCATGAGCACCACAGTCCCCGTCTACGCCTTCTCGTACTCCCCCTTCCCATTCAAAATCCCCTACAGTCCTAACCTTACCCAGATACTTCACCCCCATCATCCTCGTCGGCCTCGGCTACTCCGCCGGCCTCGCAAACGCCCTCTCCGCTCCCCCCGCCATCGTCGCCATGATCACCGCCTTCGGCTTCGCCTGGCTCGGCGACAAATACAACCTGCGCGCCCCCATCATCGCCATCCAGAGCATAATTTGTCTGGTCGGCCTGATGATCGTCGCGTACGCCGAGGACGGCGGCGTGCGCTACTTCGGCGTGTTCCTGGGCATTATGGGCGGACAGGGCAATATCCCCGCGATTCTGACGTATCAGGCGAATAACATTAGGATGCAGAGTAAGAGGAGTACGGCAAGTGCGCTGCAGATTGGGTGAGTGGTGATGAGGTGGGAGATGTGTGGTGGATGCTGACGCTTGATAGGTTCGGGGCGATAGGGGGGATTATTGCGTCGACTGTGTTTAGGGAGAAGGATGCGCCGAGATATGTGGTTGGGTTGTGGGTTAGTGCTGGGTTGCAGTTTTATACGCTCGTGGTGCTTTGCGTGACAAGTTGGTATTTTTGGCGTACGAATAAGGAAGCTGATCGCCGGGTTGCGAGTGGTGAGGCCGCGGATCCGATCGAGGGCCAGGTTGGGTTTAGGTATACGATCTAGGCTGCGGACTTGTGCACTTTGGATTGAGCGAGGAGGTTGAGAGAAGGGGACTAGTAGTTGTCGTTAGCATATCGCAAGACACTGCGGTGACAGTTATCTAACGATACGAAAGATGTGGTTCCGCACCCCGATACGATGTGCCGCACAGACTGGTACACATTCGACTGAGCCTGCTCTGCGCTCTTCTTCACACAGACAGTGATTCAGTGCTCTCCAATCCCTCTCCAGCCTACCTCACCACCCTCCCCCACCCAAAGCCCCTCACCCCATTGCTCACCCACACACCCTCGCCCACCTCCACAGTGTCAACAGAAATCGGTTCCTCCATACAATAACCCTTCCCCAACGCCCACCTCCTACTCGTACCCCGCTGCCCTCCCGCACCAACCTTCGCGCTCCTCACGCTATGACCCCAACGCCCTGCAAACGGCTTTCTCAACTCGCCCTCATCGCGCTGATGATCCTCTCCAGGCGCGCCATCGCCCTCACCGCCCTTCATCTTGAAAGCCTCGGGCACACCCACCGGCGGCGTGACCCATCTCCCTCCCCTCCAGAAATACAAGCTCGTTAGCGTGCCTTCGGTGATCTCGTTGACGTTGCTGTACAAAATGACCTCGCGATGCACGGGGGACGAGGCGTTGGAGGGAAGTGCGCGGTCCCGGCTGGCATCGTACATGTCCCGCGCGGTGGTTTTGAGGAGCGTAAAGGGTGAGCTGGGTGTTGAGTGGGTGTCGAGACGGAGTGTCCATTCTGGTGGAGGGGGGATGGTGGAGCGGTCCTGTGATGATGGGCCCTGGGATGGCGAGAATGGGTTCCAGTTGGGATCTTGGTTCCCTGCTGGGAGGGTGACGCCGTTGCCGAGATCCAACGCACCACCGGTCAGTGGTGAGGGCCTGAATTCCTTGGGTTGAGGCGGTTGAGCGGATTGACTCGAGTCGCCGGCGGGCAGCGAGTCTGTGGGTCCGAGTGTCAGGGCGCCACCGGTTAGTGGAGAGGGCCTGAAAGGTTTCTGCTCCTGCTGTTGGGCGGGATGCTTCGTCGAGGCTGCGTCTGGAGGATCGAAGGATGTGGGATACAGCGTGGTCACGGGCACAGCCGGGATGGGTAGAAAGTCGACGTTCATGTTCGCAGAAGCGTCGAAGAGGATGCGGACTTTTAATGGCCCATCCGCTTTACTTTCTTCTGCTTGCCATTCTCTGACTTTAGACAGTAATGTCGAGTGTAATGCTGAACCATCTGCGAGTGCTTCTGTTACGGCGTCGAAATCAAAGTGTTGCGCAGCTTCTACCATACGGTCGCGGTGGTAGATCAGCATGTAGAACGGCGAGGGTGTTACGAAGTTTAGATCCGGTCTCGAGTTCTCGTTACTCGTCAATAGGAGCGGATCGTAACGGATTGAAGTGAAGAGTTGGAATTTTGGCGATGTCGACATGATGGCTGGTGACATGAGGGGCTGTCTGCAGGTTGTCCAAGGAAGAATGCTTGTGATGTGAATTATTATGGAATCAGTGCTGATAACTTTCCCACCAAGAATGCTCGTGATGCGAACTGGTGTTGGAACCAGTGGTGGCCAGAGGTGATGCTATGCGAGGCTCGATGCTGGTCGCTGGATGCTGAACGCTGAACGCTGGATGCTCGTGTTTCTGACGTGGTCGAATGAGGCGGACCAGTACATGGCGTCTGAACTCCGATGACGCCGGTCGACTGCCGGCAAGACCTGCTCATGGCGGTGGTGTCGAAGCAACAACCTTTAAGACCATGTAAAGCTCTCTGAAGCCCTTGTCAATATTTGCACCGGTTGCATCGGTCGAGACGCAGCAATTCGAGAGTGTGCATAGTCACCAAGACGAACGTCAAGAGACGACTGTCACGTGCAAGACGGCCATGGACTTTGGTGCAAGGCGTCGAGTCGAGGACACGATGATTGGGATACACACTGCTCAAAATACTGCCAGCCATTCAGGGATCGTGCAGAGTGAAGGGCAGACGCATTTACGGTGGGGACTGTGTTGACGTGTTTTGTGTTTGCAAGGACGACCATGAAGTCATCCGATGCATGGGCCACTCGACTTGGAATCTTTCTGACGCGCAGCTTCTGCAGCTCCGTCCATCACCACCGCCATTGAGCGCCCTCCCCTTTTACTTTTACTTGTTCATTTCGTGCCTTCCGTATTCTGTTCTTCACCATGGCCAACGTATCCGGCAACGCACCCGCGCCGGTGCTGAGCGCGCCCGGGCCGTTCCCCGTAGGCATCCCCGAGCCAGGCACAAGCTCGTTGTGGGACCGGTTATCGAGCTGGGCGTCGGAAAACAAGGGCGTCGTCTACACCATCGCAGGTGTGACGCTCGTCGTCGGCGCAGGCGGCGCCATCTACTACTTCAACTCGGGCGACTCGAGCGGCGACGCATCGGGGCCCGGCACAGCAGCGAACAAGCGCAAGAAGCAGCGCGAGCGGCGGCGCGAGAAGGAGCGGGCCGCGAAGCAGCAGGACCCCGAGGCGCCCAAGCCCGCCGAGAAGAAGGCGTCGGTCGCGGCCGAGGCGGCGGACGAGCTGCCGGACGTCAGCGAGGAGTCGGTGGGCGCGCTGTCAGACGAGGAGCGCAAGAAGTACGCGGCCAAGCTGAAGGCGGCGGGCAACAAGGCGTACGGCTCCAAGGACTACAACCGCGCCATCGAGCTGTACGGCAAGGCCATCCTGTGCCGGCAGGACCCCGTCTTCTACTCGAACCGCGCCGCCTGCTACAACGCCATGTCCGACTGGGACAAGGTCATCGACGACACGACGGCCGCCATCAACCTCGACAACGAGTACGTCAAGGCCCTCAACCGCCGCGCCAACGCCTACGAGCAGGTCGAGCGCAACAGCGAGGCCCTGCTCGACTACACAGCCAGCTGCATCATCGACGGCTTCCGCAACGAGAGCAGCGCTCAGAGCGTCGAGCGCCTGCTGAAGAAGGTCGCCGAGCAGAAGGGCAAGGCCATCCTCGCCTCCAAGGAGAAGAAGCTGCCGAGCCCCACCTTCGTCACCAACTACCTGCAGAGCTTCCGCCCCAAGGACGCTCCCGCCGGGCTCGACGACGACGCAGAGCTCGACGACGAGTCGGCCCAGGGCCAGCTGCGCAAGGGACTCAAGGCCATGGCCACCAAGACGGCCGAGGGCTACGCAGAGGCCGCCGCCGCCTTCGACCGCGCCCTGGAGCTGGGCGACCTCGGCGAGCACGAGGCCTTTGCCTACAACATGCGCGGCACCTTCCGCTACCTCAAGGGCGACAACGAGGACGCCCTGCACGACATGGACAAGAGCGTCGAGCTGCAGCCGTCGCTGACGCAGAGCTTCATCAAGCGCGCCAGCATGCACCTCGAGCTGGGTACGTCCTGCACCAATCCACACTGACTAAGCATTCACTGACACGCATCCTGCAGCCAACCCAGAGGCCGCCGAAGCCGACTTCGCGACCGCCCTCGCCCAGAACGAAAAGGACCCCGATATCTTCTACCACCGCGCCCAGTTGCACTTCATCAAGTCCGAGTTCGGCGAGGCCGCAAAGGACTACCAGCGCTCCATCGACCTGGACGAATCCTTCATCTTCTCCCACATCCAGCTCGGCGTCACACAATACAAGATGGGCTCCATCGCCTCGTCCATGGCCACCTTCCGCCGCTGCATGAAGAACTTCTCCCAGGTGCCCGACGTCTACAACTACTACGGCGAGCTGCTCCTCGACCAGCAAAAGTACCAAGAAGCCATCGAGAAATTCGACACCGCCGTCGAAATGGAAAAGTCCTCCAAGCCCCTGGGCATGAACGTCCTCCCCCTCATCAACAAAGCCCTCGCCCTCTTCCAGTGGAAAAATGACTTCAACGACGCCGAGAAACTCTGCGAAAAAGCACTCATCATCGACCCCGAGTGCGACATCGCCGTCGCCACCATGGCGCAGCTGCTCCTCCAGCAGGGCAAGGTCACAGAGGCCCTCAAGTACTTTGAGCGCGCCGCCGAGCTCAGCAGAACAGAGGGCGAGATTGTAAACGCTCTCAGCTACGCTGAGGCGACCCGCACACAACTCGAGGTCCAGGAGAAGTACCCCAAGCTCGCGAGCAGGTTGGGCGCCATGGGCGCTGCAGCGGGCGCGGGCGGGTTCGGTATGAGGTAGGAGAGGCTGCTTATGTGCGTGTTGGACGTTCGAATCTTGTAATTACTACTACTACTACTGCGACCGACGGCGTGCTTTGATCGTTGTCTCCCCTGGATCGGCGTTGTAAAATGTACGTGTACGACTGGAATGGAAACAATCTCTTCATGCTCACCGTTCGATATGGGTGTGCCGTCAAGATCATGCGCGCAGAACTACGTGTGTTCTGCAAAGACTCGTCAGATACATCGTATAGTGCAGAGGCAGAAGGTTTTCCAAGCTCTATCAGAGCTAGTATATTATCGTGTGTCGCGAGCACTACGTAGTCTTTTTGCAATTCCCCCGCTTCGAACCGTAACGCCAGAAGGGTATCTCAAAAGAAGTAGGTACAGGAAGTGAAAAGCAACTGCCGCAGGAGACAAGATGCTGTGTGTCCGAGGGGGTCAGAGACACTGAACGAAGAACGTCGAACTCATGTTCTCATCTGAGGTGCTCAAAGGTACGTGCTGTTCGTTGCATTGCCGAAACAAGCATGCCGTCCAAGGCAAGCCAGCGAGCAGTTGAGCGGCCCAACACCCTAGGTTGGGACGTTGTACCCGGTCTTGGGGCCGAAGATCCAGTCTAGTCACTCGCATTAGCCACATATCGACAAACCTATCTAGGAAAGACAACTTACACTGCGCACTGTACTTGACCTCAAAAGTCTGCTTCTGGCCCTTGCAAGTCGCGGGCTTGTTGCCGCCTGCAGTTTCGATACGGTACACGGTATCGATACCGCCGTGACTGAGGCCCTTGGTGTCCTTGAGGAGAAGCCACTTGATCGCGCCCTCCTTGCCGGTGCCGGGGCACGAGGTAGCAGGAGCGTCGGTCTCGTTGAGCTTGGCGAGGATGGTCATGGGGTAGGGCGAGGCGAGCTGGTCCAAGGCGAAGACGGGGGAGGGGCCAGAGAAGAAGTGGTGGCCGACCATGTGCTCATATCCCAGCGACTGCAGGTTCTGCGTGAAGCGAGCGGGTGCGGTGGAGAGTGAGAGGGCGAGTGGTGAGATGGAGGGGATGGTCCAGCGGGCGAAGGGGTCAGTGGAGAGGTGAGTACCGATGTCGTAGAGCTGGGCTGTGGTGCGTCAGTATGGTTGCCCACTGTGCTGATGGGGGGACTTACCAGTGGCGCCAGTGGTGCCGGGAGCAGCGTTCTCGTCGCCGGTCAAGCAGGTGTAGTTCTGCGTGCCGATTCCGAGGAGCACGTACTTGAGCTGCAGGCCATCGGGAGCTGGCAGCGCGCTCTTAGGCATGAGAGCTTGGAGCTTGGCGAGGTTCTGCTCGTTGGTGGAGGGAGTGTACACCTGCTTGCCCGGAAGAGCAAGACCAGTGACAGACCCAGTCAAGAGGGTGATGGCCGAGGCCGCAGCTGCGAATGTGAAGCGCATATTGACAAGGCTTAAGAGACTTCAGAAAGTTGTGAGGAAGATGATAGTATAGGAAGGTAGAATGAGGAAGTGGGAGTTGAAGATTTACTGAAGGTGACGAGAAATTTTCCCCACACTGATTCTGCATTCACCGTGAGTCCGAGGGAAGTTGCAATCAGTGAAGTCGGCGTACAGCAACTCTCCGTCACCTGGCGGTTAACTTTCTTATACCCTTCCCCCGTTCATCTGATCCCTGCGCTTCGACGTTGGACAGACCGCGCCGGCATGCTCGCCCATGCGCCACCTGCATGCAAGTAGGTGGAGCCGACCATGTTCGCGACCAGAAGGCCCTCTGCTACCCGTGAGGCGACATGCGTCTTGCAGCTGGTGTGACCTGGAGATGCTGCTAGTGCAAGTGTAGTAGATGGCGCTTTGCCTGGAGTAGCAGGCGGGCCCTAAACCTTGTTTCGCTGTAAGCGCTGATACGTCGAAAAGGGACGTCTGAGCAAGGACCCTGGGCGTTACGGCGGGAGTGCAAGTGCATGTTCATTGCCTGCCTGAGCCGCATGGCCATGGCTTTGCTTTTCGTGTTCAGCCTCCATTCGCACAGCTTGTTCTTGTGAGTGTTGGACATTTGACAGCGCCTCCACATTGTTGCGGCAAAGCGACGAAGTCTGCCTTACGCTGAACGACCATGACAAGGTCCAACAACGACCCTGAATGCCCATCGGCCGTCCTGTCAATGGACCAACAACTTCGTAACTACTCGACGAAGCCAATTCGAGGCTGGACCGTTGTGTCTTTCCCGAATGAACAATAGGTTGGGCATGGTCATAGCTTCATGCAGGCGCCATGCAGTACAACGGCTGGTAAATGCCCAGAAGAAGTCGAAAAGGCCGCAAATGACATGAGAATAGCATGCATGAGCTATTGAATAGCCCCGCTTTTGGCTTGAATGTGAGCTAAATGTTGGGGGCGCGTACAGACATTAGATTGCGGAGTCGTATCCTACGGCGGGGTCAGCACACGCGGCACAGCGTAATGCGGCAGACTTGGTCGTGCTCCGTTGGTGGCATATTCGACTGTCGTGGTGCTTGCAATGAGGCTGTGTTGTCAGCGATGAAGTTGGTGGCAGCAGCATCTTGCGTTGAGGTTTGCAGTTTCGAGCCTTGGAGCCTCGATGCGGATCATGCGCAGGCAATCTCCACACGCACTTGAGCAAAATACCTCAAAACCATGTTCGATGCCTCTTCTTGCCGGAGAAGCAAGTCGCTCAACTTGCATTAGTGTCCTGCATGTCAGCGAAAGGAGTCAATTAGCATGCATTTCCCATTATATGTGGAGATTTGGTGACTCGCACACGAGCATGCACTGTCGGTTATGCGGCCTTCACGCTGCTCGCCGACATATCCAATGCATTGGCAATCGCGAGTATCGATAGCGGAATCCTCTGTCGGCTCCTCTGGCTGATGCTGCGAAGGATGGTTGACCAGCGGCCACTAGACGGCAAGTGGGTCACCTTGAGACCCTGGGGCCGCACGTTACCAAGGTCGTGCAATACCTCCAGCGGTGACATTGCGCTAGGCACTACAGGAAAGACAGTGCCTGCTTCGTCCAAGACCCAGTTCGAATCCTGGCCAGAAAGCCGATCCTAATCCATATGGCCAACGGTTCAAGGTGCGCGGAAAGGTTGCTCCTTTGTCGACCTTCCTGGTAGTAAAATTCCCGTTTCATCCATTGCATTTGGAGTTGGTGGCCAGTGGGACGGCGTAATCGCATCTACAACTACGTAAGAAGAATGAGAATGGCACGACGATGAGTCAAACTGGCACCGTTCCAGTCTCACACCTCCCACGGCGGTCGCCAGAAACGCCCAGACTGATTGTCTGTAAGAAGAGACGGGTATCCAGTCAAGCATCCACCAGGTGAATAACTACATTGACCTCTGAGTTATGTCAAACGCTGTCGGTAAGAAGGATCTTTTTGGGGATGCGATTCTTGACTTGGTGGATCCTGGCCTCGATCACGCAACCGGTGGTTCGCAAATGTGCAAAACCCTCCACGTTCGGCCCTTGATTGACCTTCATAGCAGGTTCATAATCGCCGTGTGGATAGACAGAATCCAGCTTGCGCATTCAAGGTCCCGTAATGTGACTGTCCCAACCTCAAAACAAGACGATATCGATCTATAAGTACACGGATATGATAATGTTATGGAGGTACAGGCTGGCGACGACACTGTTTGATTCACCTATCATAGAACCCGACCACAAATCCAGTCACATGTTTTATAGCTTGATACTGAGTGGACCTCGCATAATTAGCTCACAATTTGCCCTTCAATGATCAGTCCTGGCTGGAGCAAGAACCACATTCAACGGTCTCTTCTCCCAGAAGATATACGTCTCCTGCGCGCCCCAGTCGAATCTATCCGTCTCATCCACCAGACTCAGATCGAACGCAAAGACAAACCTCGCGATGATGATCCTCATCTCCGCATATGCCAGCTTCATGCCAATACACTGATGTCTGCCCACACTAAAAGGGTTGAAGCTTGCCATATCGTCCTTCGTGTTCCTGTGAGACGCCAGAAAGCGCTCAGGCAGGAAGGTGTTGGGAAGGTGGAAGTTGTAGTGTTGTCGGTTGCTGGCGAATTGATTGTAGGCTACATACGTCTAACAGATCGTTAGCAGGTTGACCTTTTTCGAGGGCGGACTAAGTGAACATCAGGGCAGCGTTAAGAAAAGAGAGTACAGCTCACATTAGCCGGAACGAAACGACCACATATGGTATCTCCACCTGCAGGCACGACTCTCGGTGGCGCTCCTATCGCCACCGGTGGGTCAAGTCGCAGGCCTTCATTAATGACTGCGTTCAGGTACGGTAGGTGGGTTGTCGAAGCGATGCTGATCTCTTCCTCTGCAGAGAATGAGGACCGTATCTCTGCTGTCAGATGCTGGAGAACACCTGGATGCTGAACAAGCTCGCGGAAGATGCCTGTCAAAGACGAGGCTATCATTTCGCTCTACGCGAAGACAAGGATCATGAGATTGATGTCCCATTCCCTAGCTTCTAGGCCTCCCTTTGCGTCTACATACTTTTTGGTAGGAGTGACAAAATCTGGTCGTTCGGTTTCCATGGCTAGGCGTTTTTGCGACATGGCGCTGCTCAACATCGCATGGTCCTTCATCTTCATGAGAACTTGCTTCGGAATGACGAAGCGCAAAAGTTGATCGATTGGTGGGTACTGTTTGATCGACGCAATGAGCGCAAGGCCCTTGCCGAAGGTCTTTGCTACATCAACCCAAGGATGTGTCTTTCCAGTCTCGATTGAGCCGAAGGACTCGCCAAATGAGAGATCACTGCCAATATCGAAGGCGAGAGACTGGAACACATCTTCCAGGTCGGCTGTCCTCGACGTTGACTGTCGCAACTTCGATATAAGCAAATTGACGTAGCCCTCCACAATTGGCGCTTGATCCCTCAAACTCTTGTCAGAGAACGCATTCGCAAATGCGCGGCGATATCGTGCATGGGAGGCTTCATCAAACCCCATGATTGAATGAGGCTCATCTGGCGTCCGTTTCTTGAACCATGTGTTGGTCCTCTGGAAGACTTGATGCCCAGGACGATTCGCGTAGATGTCTTTCCATGCTCTGCTGTCTGTGTACGAGAATTCATTGGGAGCAATCCTAACGATAGGTCCATAGACGGTATGGAAGTCTTTTAGACGCTTATGTAGTTGCCCCTTGTGCGTGGAGACTACATAGGGCAACCGGAAAGCTCGCCACAGGATTGGTCCAGGGTACTGGCGTAAGGGGTGCAAGCAGACATTGTACACCCCAAAAAGGAAGACAGCCTAGATGAGCAAGTCAGCACACCTACGCTTGATAGTCAATATATACTAACCAGCGACACAAGGAGAGGATACACCCACAGACCGAGCGCACTGGAACTCGATGGCAGCATGTTTAGCATTATCAGCTGAGCTCGGGCTGCGTCTCGCCTTCACAGTCCGTTCACAAGAGACCCAATCGCTGGATGAGAATATCAGTCATCAATGTCAAACGTCTTTGAATACCACCTGCAACACGATGAGCGCGTTACCGGTGCCTCTCTGGTCAAGGGCATGCACCTAGCTGTTGGGGCCAGTGGGCAAGATGATGTTGTCAGCACCTCGGTTCGGAGACCCACATCGCGTCCGTCAGTGGTCAGCCGCTCGTGAACAACGACCACTGACCAAATGATGAGAAACGCATCACAGAGCGCAAGATGATATGATGGCATATTATAGTTTGAAGCGAAGCAGTGCCCCACTGTGATTCATCTTGTGTTTCTTCTCGAAATACTGGGATGGCTGGAGACGCGAGAGCGTCACGCTAGCGGCAGCGGTGCGGGCAGCACTAACGCGTCGTAGGATCTACCACTGACATTTCAAGCACAAAGGAAGCAGCAGTTCTCACGGACTCCCCTGTACCTGCACTCATGATAGACGTCTCGTCTTCACAGCCCATCGCTTGTGGAGATGGCATCCGATGTCGGTTCCTCGGTCTCCCTGGCGGTAAGTGCAATTCATGCGAGAATTAGCTGCTAATGCGCACGCAGAATTGAGAAACCGTGTATATGATTGCCTCCGGGATTATATGTGCAACAGACCGAAAGACACACTTCTACTCAAGCGCACTGCGACCAAGCAAACATGGGAAGAAATACACTCTTGCACTCTGCCGCCAGGTCTCCTTGCTCTAACCCAAGTCTGCCGTTGCATACGATCGGAAGTTCTACCACTGTATCGTGTCTGCTTGTCGCATACCACGGTATCATGCAAAGCAGGTGATATCTATCACTACATCAATACGTGGGTCGTACCTAGGGGCACCAAGAACAAGGATGTCATCGGTCGCCTGGTGCTCGATCTCGGACGCAGCTACGATGACAACGACTGGGTTACACTGGATATCAGGCAAATGTTACAGCTCAGCAGACAGTATCCAGGACTTTGTCTAGACATAAACGATCTTGACGACCCAAGATATGTTAGGCAATCACCAAAGCATGCGCGCATCGAGTACACCTTAGTCGATATGCTAGCCATTGATAATATCGACACATTTTGCAACTATGTGGAAACTGCGACAAATAAGCTGATATGGCACGACAATCGTGGAGGACCCGCGCTGGTCTTTGAAATGAAGCCAGATTATTGGGAAGAGTGGATGGTTGAGAAGAACCGTGGAGATGAGTCTGACTGGGTTTTGACCACTGAATGGGAAGCTAATACCATTGCTTGGGCACGACGTTGTGGACTGGCGTTCATGGAAGACGACGAAAATGACATTCTCTGTAGCCCCGAAAACATCGCATTTCAGCGGGCAGGACAGGTTGAGATACAGGACGGCATGCGTTCACGTACATACCATCGACGGGCCCGAATGGACCCCCCTCCGGGCGATTCATGACCATGTCCTTGAACTGAATGTTTACTCTCTATCGTAAACTAACATGGACATGTGTTGTTGAAGAATGTGCTGTTCGACGCCAGCATGACCTTCTTCGGCCCATCATCCAACGCTTGACCAACGAAGACGACCTGAACAGCGGCGAAACTAGTTTTTGTCAGAGATCAATAACAAGGCATCACCTCGATTGTACCTACGCTGCTGTCACAGAGAACACGTCCGTCCTCCGCGCATCGGTGAAAAATGACAGACACAATGAGATGAGTACATTGAACCCTGCAATAGTCCCGAGCCTGGCACTTAGCGACTTGACCGTTGTCAATACAGCAATCGAAGCGACTGGAATTGCGCAAGCGATCGCGCTTGTCAACCAAAAGGTGAGCTTGAAGATCTTCTGGTCGTTGAACGATATGACTCCCAGTTTTGGGTTTGGTTTCCGCCAGTTCAGAAAGTTGAGCTTGTCTAGCACACTGAGCGCATGGTTACCCAGCATTCTGGAGAAAGAGTCTGCGTCGCGTCGTGCTCGGAGAACAACAAGCTCAGGGCTGTGCGAATGCGGTTGCGAGACGTCGCCATAAATAGCAGAGTCGGGCCCGCATAAGCAGGACCGCATTGTTTCGCCCGCCAGAAAATGTTGGATGTCAGTCAGATCAAATTTGTCTGGCCCCTTGAGTTGTAAAATGGTCGCTTGTTGTATGAGCGCATGGTCTTTGCAGATGTACCTGTCAGCGTTGTGGCGGTGCATGTATTTCAGGTGACGCACTGTACTCATTCAGGATTTGCCTTATCTGCAGAAACAGGTCCCGCTGCTTTGTGTCACCGTCCCTCAGGCTACCATCTTCCTGCTTCCAGTACGCGGAGCTGAGCCAGTATGCGTTGACGGCGTAATCCTTCTTCATCCCTACGGGACTTAGACTATCCTTTTGCTCCAACTCTACCAAGTCTTTTTCGAGATATATCAGCTCGTTCTGGAGGTACAGCAGATTTCGCGCGTTCAGAGCGCCGAAGCGTCGGAACATGCCAATCTCTGGCAGGACTCCCATACGGCCAGCGAGCATAGGATAGCCTTTGACAAGATGGCTGAACGCATCAAGGGCTTTTAGGGGCTGGGCGACCGTCGAAGGCTTTCGTATGGAGGACTTTTCTGAGCTGATATTTGACGCCATGGCAGAAGTGTGATAGATGTTAGGAGGTGCTGAGGAGACGGCGGGGCTTAGAATCTTATTCAAGTCTATCATGCATCGTACAAAGTGGTGCAAGGTCGCTTCGGGTATCCGGCATATGTCATGCTGTTGCACGAGCGCCTTTGCTTTCGCCTCGCATATCGCCTGATGTAACACTTGCCTAAGTGGTCACCGCGCCCCGGCCTTGGTGATAACCGCAGCACGAACACTTGCGACGCAACAAGGTGCGAGCTTGGATTGAAAGATAGGCCGCAGTATGTATTCAAATCGAATTTTTCACGTCTTCGTTCTAATTCTTGTCTCAGTTCCAGTAAGCAAACTTTGATGTAGAGGCGTGGAGGACTTGATTAAAGTAGGAGGATGCAATTCGAAAAGGTCTATCGGGCTATATCACTATGTATTCCTTTCGACACGGTTGTATGAACGAAGGCTAATGTCGTGGTAAAATGCTGCATGTATGAAGATGGACGAAGTTTTCCAAAAATAAAATAAGATCAGACATGGGATAGATGAAGAAGTTCCATCGAGTTCCCTGTTGGGTGGGTTCCTATACGTCTTCCCTCAAGTTTAGCAGACTGGAGTCAGTTTACGTCTCTAATGCCGTGGTGCCCAGATTTTGCATCGTATCGACTTTGTGCAGAGTCTCAAACGTAACAGCAAATAAGTGACAATGCACCACTGAGGTCACTCGTTATGTGACGAGCTCAACGTACACTAGTTCCCAATACGCTGAAAAGCTTCTACGTCACCACTAAAACAGCTTCTTCCAGAGTCCAGATCGTGGTCAGGTGGATGTCTGTCTGTTTGCCATGGTAAAGCACTCTATGAAGGCATGCGCCGCTGCGCTTTAAATTCGCTAGTGAATGTGGATGGTACGTACCTCCAATACTTCACGCTTACTGCATCTTCCTTCAACCCATAGACTGCAAGATGGATCGTCCTCAGAGGACACGGCTCCGTATGTATTCCCCGGGGAAGATTGAACAGTGTCTGACGTCCTGTGTAGCACGGGATGTTAATGCAAATATAGAAGACCAGGGTAATCGGCGCATGAACCAAGTAGGTCACGTCTGATATTGAAAAAGCTCCTGTGTAGTGTACTGAAGTATCCCAGGAGGCGATGAGGCAGGAGGCGATGAGGCGTCCCAATGGTGGCGGCGAAGGTCCCGGTGGAGGTGAGGTTCCTGACTTCAGCGATTTGCCTGCTAACGACGACACTGAGACCTCTCGTGGCGACCACCAGAGCGAGCGCCCAGGGAAGGCACCAAGCCGAGATTGCTGGACCTGCATCCTCCAATAGACGTGAAAGCCTCCAGACCAGGGCTGGGGTCGTCCCTTTACCCACAACAAAAAAGGAAATGCCTCCAAGATAGGTAAAGAGTCATCATAATAATACTCGTTGTGCTCAAAAGCCTCCTACGTGTGCCATATGTGACGCCGAGGCGCAGATGTGCAGTCCGAGGTTGTGAACGATCACACACCGTGCTTCTGTGAGATGTAGACAATCTTAAACACTGAGCTGGCCTTCAGAGCAAAGCAGGAGACCAAGATTAGGAGTCCAGGAAAACCTGTGAACACTAGATAGCATGGCACCTACGTGCAGTGGAGGCAATGTCGGTTTGCAGCGGATACAGCAAGCTTTTGCATCAGAATCAGATGTGTTAACGCCGGTTCAACATCTCATGGTTATCCTCAGTATTGGCAAACGCCGGCGGTGAATGCACCAAAAGGCTCCAGGCTGAGGTTCCAAATCGCAAGCAACGATACTGAATTCTCAGGTGGCCTCCAGGATGTAAGTCTTCTAGGTGATCTTGGTTGATGGAAATATTTCGATCCGTCTTTTGGTAACGGCTGTGCGAAAGGGCGTCGCCAATTCATCCAGACACCTTCCTGGCCTCAACAGCTTTTTCATAGGCACTCAGATTGACGTTGCCAGCACTCCAGATGGTGACGGCCTGCACGAACACTCCACTTTCTTTGCGTCGTTCGACATAGCCGATCACATTAATCCAGGTTCCGGTCTCTAGATCAGACCTGTTTACGCGCTCCAGAACATGGACAATATCAACGTTGGCGACTACTACGGCGCTGGCGGTGGGGTAATTGTGCTTGAGCTTGAGAATAGCTGTTGGGACCACATATTCCTCAACACTGCCGTAATCAGCTTTAGCTCACCAAGATACCATGGGCGTTCGTACCAGCCCAGAAAGCGAACTTTTGTCCCCTGTGCCAATGTCTTGAGGTCGCTGAGCAGGACGAGATTCGATGCAACAGGTCCAGACATGTCGTCTGATGTGGTGTTCAGAAGCTGAGCAACATCCTGGTCACTGGAGCCGAGGCCAAGCAAGCACGTGCCAAGCTTAGCGCGGGTGATCTCATAGCACCTCTTGATTCATGCGCATGCCCGATACTGACTTGCAACCTCCAGGCAGAAACAAAACATACCACAAAACCACCGCGCACACCGCCAACCGCTTCCGATACCTCTCTCCTCAGCCCTCCCCACCTAACCCTTCAGCTAACCCAAGGTAAGCGCCTCTCGCAATCGACTGCCCCGCCATCTCCACGCCTGATAACACACTTCGGCCTCCGCCGCGCCTCATGCTTCAAGCATTATTCGCCAAGAGCGCGAGTCCATACTGACTTCCGATCCACAGAATCTACCATCGTCATGTCTGGCTGGGGTCTCGGTTGGTTTGGCGGCGGCCAAGCCAAGAAGGAGGCGCCGAAGAAGGCCATTCTCCAGCTTCGCGGGCAGCTGGAGATGCTGAACAAGCGCGAGAAGCACCTACAGAATCAGATGGATGAGCAAGACACACTTGCACGGAAACACGTCTCATCAAACAAAGCTGGTATGCCCACTCGGACGCCCTCGAACGTCGTTTCCGGGAAACATCACACTGACGCCTGAGCAGCGGCGAAGGCAGCGCTTCGACGAAAGAAGCAGTTCGAGCACTCCCTTGAGCAGACATCCGCACAAATTATGACACTCGAGCGCGAGATATATTCCATCGAGACAGCAAACATCAACAAGGAGACACTAGACGCCATGAAGAACGCCGGCACAGCCATGAAACAGATACATGCCGGTCTTACAATTGACAAGGTCGACAACGTTATGTACGGTTTCCCAAGACATTCACTTCGAACGGCTCTGTCCCGGTTTCTTGGACTTAGGCCTCGAACATCACGCTGACCTACTAAACAGGGAAGACCTCCGCGAGCAGCATGCTATCGGCGAGGAAATCAGCGAAGCAATAACCTCGGGCGTAACAACCGGCGGCATCGACGAAGACGAGCTGGACGAGGAGTTGGCCGAGCTACAACAGGAGAAGCTGGACGAGGACATGCTGAAGACAGGCAACGTGCCCGTGAACGACAAGATCGCGCAAGGAAGACTGCCTGCGGCGCCATCGACAGAGGTGCGCGGCAAGGCACAGAGACTCGAAGAAGAAGACGAGGAGGAGGAGCTCAGGAAGCTGCAAGCCGAGATGGCCATGTGAGCGGAGAAGTTGTGTGCACAATTCACTGGCATAGAAGGTTGGAGGAAGGAAGTCTCGAATGGCGTCTGGCGATTCTGAGGGATCTTGTGTATTCTCTTTCTGCTTGGATCTTTAGGGCTGCGTGCCTGCACTTCCTCCGTGGGATGTGCGAAACGATATACCTTGCAAATTCAGATATTTCAGAGTTCACACCTCGCCTCAGATCCTCGTCCACAAGACGCGTGGGATGAAGCTGGATGCCTTGCTCACCATCCTGCAAGCAACGACACACTCAAACCAGATCTGGATTTTCCCTGTCAAGCTTAAATGTCCCGCAGAGTGTACAAAATCCAGAGGTCACTGGAACGCAAGCGCCCAAGGGAGTATTGTCAATATCCATTTAGTTGTAAGCTCAAATATCTGATCCCGCATTGAGCCGATTCTCGAGGCGCTCAAAGGCAACTCCTTGCGCCTTGGCTATGTGACGCCCCAGTATGCATGCGGCGCAAGAGCGTCGGGTATTGCGGAAAACACTTTTGAAGGCCCAGGCCACCATCGGGCCACCGCAGGGTATTAACGTCGCAGATTGAGATCGAGTGTGCAGCCATAACGCCGAAGGTCGTAACCGTATCCATACCCATGTCGTGAAGCTGAAAACAGGTAAATCAAAATGCAAAAAAGTATGTGCAAAAGAATAGAAGAGCAATCATCGCCGCTCGAAGCTACTGTTCCACAACCAGGGCCATCGCCGACGTCTTCCTGGATGAGAGTACTACTCTGCCTGTTGGAGTATCTGGTCGTCCGTTATTGCATGTTCATCTTTCTTGGCAGTCAGGTCATCAGCAGTGATTTCGGTAACGGATCGCTTTATCAGCAGCGTGCTAGTCTGCACCGCTGGCGAGCCGGGTACGGGTGTGAGCGGCTCTACACTTGGTCGATGCGAGGTTGGCAGAGACGTAACAGGAGCCGAAGGCGCTGCCGTAGAGGCAACCGTCATATTGGGTGTGAACTTGTGCGGTTCACCGGCTGGACCCACAGGCGTGGCCGATACAGCCGCTGTAGGCGCAGGTACGGCCGAAGAGGACACAGATGTGAGGTTTGTTGGCTGCGGGGCCTGAGGAGGTGCCTGTAAGGGAGCGTACGCAGGGCCTTGCTGGGACGTCTGCTGCGGCGTTGCTTGTTGTGCTTGCTGAGGTGCTTGCGGCGATATTTGCTGATGATGAGTGCTTGGAGGTGCACTTAGGAGTGTGCTGGCAGCCCCGGCTGCCGCGATGACAGCTGCGTCACCACCGGTCGCACTACTCGGTGCGGGAGGCTCGGTCGTCGTGGCGGTCGGCCTATAATCTCTCAGGTTGGGAACCTTCCGAAACGAATCCCATAACTTCTGTTCGAGTTCGTTGAGGCTGGACCGAGGGATGTCAGGATTGGCGAAAGCCCTGATTACTTTGTCGATCTTCGTGGCTTCTTCTGGCTCGTTCCTAATCTTTGTGTATTGAAACCTGAAGACCTCCAAGTTCCTAATGATCCCATGGTCGATGTTTGAGGGATAGCGCGATAGCATCTCGGGCGTGATGTCGATGTGGGGAACAACTAGGTTAGTTGCAGCGCCCTGGTTTGGCTGGTTCTGCGCAGGAGGCTGCGCAGGTGGTGCTGGGCTCTGCGATGGAGGACCTGCGGGCGAACCACTCTGGGGTGAAGGGCCCTGGGGCCGAGCAGGATGGCCAGACTGTGGATAGCCTTGAGGTGGATATGGAGCATAGGGGCGGTTTGGCGCAGCAGCGTATGGGCTCGCACCTGCACCAGCATACGGCCCGCCGTATGGACTTGAGTTCGCATGCCCAGTGTGGGCCGGTGGCGCACTTGTGGGATAAAGCACACCGTACTGGCCGCTTGAACCTGCAGCTGCTGAGCTGGCCGGTGGAGCCCCGTGAGGTGCTTGCGGGTACGGGCGAGGCGGCATGGGTGCAGAGGGGCTGCCAGCTGTGTTGCCACCGGCCCATGGCGAGGCATACGGCGATGGTGGAGGAGCGCCCTGTGATGCCGCAGGGGTTGCTACGTTTGCATCTCGCGCCATACTGGGCGGTAGACGAGGCGTCATACCTGCAGGAAGTCGAGGTACAGACGGCATCGCAGGCGGCATACCAGGCGGAGGCATTCCTGGATGGTACGGATAGCCAGGCTGAGGAGGGTATGGGGGATAGCCGTTTGGCGGCGGGTAGTACTGCGGTCGCTGAGCGTGATTGACCACTGGACTGTTTTGCCTCTTCCTACGCTCCTTCTCGATGGACACCTCCGGGTTGATGCGCCAATTGAAGCCTTTGCCTTCCTTATCGCCCTTGACGAAAGCATCGTGCTGTCCGAGATTGTGCCTGACACTGGACTGCCAACCACTAGTTGTGGTCTTGAACTTGTACCAGGGATATTTCTTCTCGATGTAAGTGTAGATCTGCTGTAGGTTCATCTGGCCTGTAGGCGAAGAGGAGATGGCCTCGTGGATGAGTACTACGTAGTTGGCCGATGGACGCTGCAACTGCTCTTCGCTGTAGTCCTCGATGCGCATCTCTGGGGATGGGGTACGAGGGGGCTTGATGGGCTGCTTCTGCTTTGACTTATCCATCGTGGTACCGTCGCCCAGCTCAGTCGACTCAAGTATATCATCGCCGTCCACCTCTCCCGCGTTGGACTCTTTACGCTTCGTGATCTTTGGCTTGATGGATGGCGCCGGAATGTCGGCAGGGTCAATACCAGCAGCCTTAGCTCTTTCTATTTCCTTGGCTTGCTTAATGAGTTGCGAGCGTTGTCGTTTCGACATGATGCCATCCTTTGGCGGCCGCCCAGGACCCTTGCGCTTCTCTACAACATGGCCGACAAGACTTGCGGGCAAGTTGTGTTGGCGGGCCATTTCCTCCGTGATGAGGCCTTCGATCTCTCCACCAGCTTCGATTTCAGCCTCAAGAGGTTTGCGTAGGAGCGGCGGGCTATCATTGGGCACCGATTTGACCGGCGCAAGCTGCTCCCTGGCAGGTGTCTCTTTCTGGACAGCGTCTGATGTCGCATCGTCCAATGCAGGTGCCTTCGAAGGTGCCTTTGCTGCACCTTTCCCTTTCTCCTTCACTTCCTTCGATTCCTTGGTCTCCTTGACCTCTTTCGTTGTCTCCGTGTCCTTCTCCTTGCTCTCTTTGGCCTTGGCTTGTTTGGTCTCTTTGATCGCTTTGGCTTCTTTCGTAGGAGAAGCCCTGATAGGCTCTTCTGGAGGAGGCTTCATTTTCTTGGCTTTCCTGACAGGAGATCCGAACGAAGAGTGGTCGTCCTCTTCACGTTCACGTCGCCTCTCTCTTTCTTCACACTTCCGCTTCTTCTTCTTCTTCTTCTCCAGTATCCTCTGCTTCTTCGACAACTTTGGCGGTGGAGTCGGTTCTCGCGGTCGTGGCGCATGGATCTTTAGTTTGATTTTTTGCTTCTTAGGTGCAGGCTCTTCGTACTCATCCACGTCGTCGTTTACATCGTCTTCAGAATCCCGATCGATGTCGATGGGATGATAGTAGACTTGACGAGGGTTGATGCTCATCTGTCCTTCGCTGTCGGAGCTCTTCTCTTCGTCGCTTTCCATCTCTCCATTCCCATTCTCAAAAGAGAAACTCATAGGTCGAGATCCAGATTCTTGCCGCTGTCTCTGCTGTTCAGTGAGGGCGACATCGGGAAGGAAGAACTGAATGTTGACAGCTCCAATGGCAAGACGATCGCCATGCTCAAGAGAGACAACTGAACCTTGCGGGCAGAAATCATCCTCGTGGTGCAGTCCATTGTTTCCAAGTACCTCGATGCAGAAGCCTCCTTCTTCGAAATTGTAAAAGATCTTGGCGTGGCGACGTGAGATGCCCTTTGGTCCCGCATTGCCAGTCTTAGCGGTTACATGCTCGGGGTGGATGGGAACTAGCGGGCAATCGTTGGGGTCTTCCGGGACGTGGCCATCGAAATGGTCAGGTCGCTCAGGAAAAGTCTGCATGAGCACTTCCTGAGGTGCACGTGCAGCAGGCTTCTCCTCTGCAGCGTCGCCGTTCTGATGAGAGCCCGAGCTCGCAGATTGGGAAGGCTGGCGATGCTGCTGATACTCGAGAGGCATGGCATCCAGACGTGCGCTAACAATGCCTCCCTTCTCACTGATGACGCTGGGTGCGCCTCGTCCGTTGCGCTTTTGTTTCTTCTTGTGCAGCAGTGCATGGGCACCAGCATGATCGCCTGTCCTTTCCAGGAGGTCGACTTTGGCAAGGCGCTTCATGTCCTTGCGCGCGAGATCGAGGTTGCGTCCGAGGATGATCGAATAGGTGTGCATGTAGTAAGAGCCATCATCGAAGCGCAGACGGGCAAAGGCGTTGACGCGCTCGTCACTGACGAGTTCCTCTTCTTGGTAGTCCATGGGCATCAAGTCAGGTATCATGCCCATGTCGTTCATGCTTAGATCCATGGGCATGGGCGTCGTGTTTGACATGTCCATGCCGAGACCCATGTTGAAGGGCTGGGCGAGCGAGATGGGCGCATCTAGGGTGGGCAGACTGTTTGCTGCGGTGACGTTCGGATTCAGGTCTGCGGCGGGCTGCGTGCCATCTCCTGGTATGAGGTCGGGGAGGGCAGGTGGTGTTGTTGTTGTTGCGGCAGGCACATCCGGAGTCGTTGGCTGGGTGGAAGCGGCGCCTTCCAGAGTAGGCAGATTGCTTGCTGCGGTGACGTCCGGATTCAGGTCTGCGGCGGGCTGCGCGCCCTCCCCTGGTGTGAAGTCGGGGAGGGCAGGTGGTGTCGTTGTTGCGGCAGGCGCATCCGGAGTCGCTGGCTGGGTGGAGGCGGCGCCTTCCATGTCGGCAGCAGCTGTTGGCACGGGCGAGAGGGGACCGTCGCTGGGTGCATGGTGGGGACGATCATGGTCGAAGGGCGAGGGCTGAGACGCGCCGGTTACTGCGAGCATGACGGCGTCTCCATCTTCGAGAGGCAGGCGCTGTTGTTGTTGTTGTTGGGTTCTCAAGAAGTCGATCTCGGTGGACTCTGCGCGGAACGTTAGCACTGGCTTCGGCGGCGTGCCCGGCAGTTTTCATTGCCGCGGGAAGCGCTCAGCGTGTCGCGCAGACTCACCAAAGCGTGGAAGGGTCAGCGCGTGGTCGTGAGAGGTCCAGGCGTTAGTCAGCGCGTCCTCAAGGTGCAGAGAGGCGTTGCGCGTTTGAGTGAGGTCTTGCAGCTGCGAAGGCGGTCGGTCCTGCCTGTGAGAGGCTTGCAGGGACGCTAGGAAAGGTTGTTGCTGATTGGACCCGCCGTCAGGGAAGGAACTGTCCATAGCGCCGTCTCCATCTTTGGAAGTGGTGAAGCTGCTCTCGACGTCTTCTTCATCGCCAAGATCGAGATAATCGGAGAGGTCGATGGTCTCTCCTAGCAAGGAGCCCGGGCCATAGTCTAAGACTCCCCAGCTATTGACATCCGTGGTGCTGCTGACCCGGTTGCGCGTTGCTGTCTCCATCTTCGCGACTCAAATAGCCCGATTAGCAAGGCCGAAAGACATACAAGAGTTAGCGACACTGGAAGCAATATAGGTGCAGAGTTGGTCCAAGAAGGAGGGTCGAGGTAGTGCCTGGCGTTGCCCGGTATTCGACATTCGAGGCCGACGTCACGATACCAATATTCAAGGGTGAAGCGCACCCAAAGGAGCTCTCAACAACAACATCATCCAGAGAGACCAGGAAGAGCGCATCACCGCTCAGAACACCCAGATAACCGTCAATCTCTCTCAGCTATGGCGCCCAAGAAGAAGGAGAAACCTGAGGCAGCAGCATCGAAGGGCGCAGCGACCCGGCAGGCAGCTCAGCAGACACCGAACTGGCCTGCCTTCACACCTTTGGTCCCCGAAACAGATCTCTCGCTGCAGGAATCCCTCCCCGGTCAGATTGTTACGATACCAAACCTCTTTACACCAACCTTGTGTAAGAAGTATGTGTCGTTCCTTTCCAGTCTGCCGCTGACTACGACACCTGGCAAGCCAAAGAAAGGTGACGCAGTGCGAGTCAACGATCGCTACCAGATTGATGACCCCGCTTTTGCTGAGAGGTTGTGGAGCGGCACTGCCCTCAAGAATTTGGTCACAGGTGTTGTGGCTGGCGAGCGGCTCAGCCCCTCCGAGGAAGAACGGGAAAAGCTATGGGATGGCGAAGTCATCGGCCTTAATCCAAACATCCGCATCTATCGATACTCAAAAGGTCAGTTCTTTGACCAGCATTACGATGACTTCAACAACGTGACTGTACCGGGCTCGCCGCCGATCCCTGGACGCACTACGTGGACGCTTCTGCTGTATCTCACATCCCCTGCAACGGGATGCATCGGAGGTGAAACCGTTTTCTATCCAGATCCTCCAAAGAAGAAGAGCAGAGAGCCGCAGCCGGAGCCGTTTATCGTCGAACTTGAGACTGGCCTTGCGCTCTTGCACAAACACGGCGCAGACTGCATGCTTCACGAAGGCCGCGAGGTACTGCAGGGAGAGAAGTGGGTCATCAGAAGCGACCTCTGCGTCAGGCGCTGACACTTGCACCCCCAACTGCTGCATCGTTGTATTTGACCAACGGCAAGGACCAAAGGCTTGCGCCTGGATGCTCGATATCCACCACCTTCCTGTCAGATTACAAATGCAACCCGCCTTTGGCTGCCGCCCTGCTCAACATTTCGCGCGTCCTTACGCCTGGGTATGCTGCTCCATCACTCAGAAAAACGTCAAAATCCCAGCTCAGAAACATCTAGAAACGTTTCCTTGCAATATCACAGACTGCAAGCTTTGTGGCGTCTGGCAAGCTGTTGACTAAGAACACGTCTGCGTGGCAGCGCACAACGCCTCTCAACAGTCTGAGCGCTCAGCATTGGTAACCCCACGGATGTCGTCTTCGTGCCTCAAGACAAGCTGCTGTATCTACTTGCAGTAGTTGGGCATTTTCGCTTTGAGTCGACGTTGACTTTGACACCCGTCAGGGATAGTTGGCTCTTGTACTGCGCATGCTCGCAACCATGGTGCAGTAATGTTGCAATCGGCTAGACACCACAACACACATTAAAAATTACCACTTTTTTGAACGAGCTGCGTAGCCTCGACTCGTATGTTACATCAACTTCGCTGCTCCCCTTAACAAGAACTCGTTCTCGCTGGTCACTCAATCACCTCTTCGCCGTTACCAAGCACCTTCATCGCCACACACCGCTAACACCTAATTGCAGGTCGATGCCGACCTCAAAGCGCTTCCAAACAGTCTGCCAAGGATGCAACTCGCGGCGTACCCAGCTCGCGATCGACCTTGTGCATTCCCATGCTCGTTCGGAGGCTCCACCCACGGAGCTGGGACGTACTCAACGCTTGATATCAGATGCCGTCCACACAGCCTAACATCCACACAAGGAACAGTTAAGAATTCGCAGTTCTTTAGCGACGTTCAACGTGGGTTCCGCACCATGCTCGCTTGTGCGGGAGGCGGATTAAGGCTCTCACGCTTGGCGGTTCACGACGTGTTTCACCACAAACAGCTAACGCTTGTTGGCTAGACAGCATCTGTGATGCTTCCAAAACTGTCTCAGAACATCTGTTCCATACCCAAAGGACCGTTCAATTCTCAAGATAAGGCCAAGCGCTCTATGGATACCTGAGCGACAGTCGATGTCAAACATGCCCGGTCGCAACGCGACAAGGAGGGTCGACCCGCAGGCGTTAACTACTTACTCTCGCAGACGCCCTGCTGCCTTTGACTCTCTAGCTGTGCTCACTTTCCCTTCTTCACATCCTGTTGCATTGACCCGGTGTCATTTTCTAGTCTCACATTATGCCTCACAAACATCAATATACCGATGTCCGGCCACAGGACCACCACGATGACGACTCATCGACTGAAGTCGAATCCCTCGTTGATGGAGAGAAAGGCTGGGCAGTAAATGACTACACAAGGCCGACCAGATCACGGAGGGACGTTTTCTTCCCCTCCTGCCTCTCTGCGCTACGATGGTTCATCGTGATCGCACTCCAACTCGTCATCGTTGGGCTACTATCACGCGAGCAAGGCCTGCTCATGGACTCAAAGTGGACACGGGCAGCCACAACGAGTGAAAAAGAAGTCGGCGGTGACATGACCGGCTGGGGACCACACAGTACGTCTCTTCACACGTCCTAACCCATCCTACAAACACTGACACCATGCAGTTCCCACCAAAGTCACAACCTTCGCGATTAATCAGACCTTCGCCCCCTACAACACCTCCGACTTCTTCAAGCCCGAAACCCTCGAGGCCTGGAACGAGCTAATCCCCGTTGGTATGGGCTTCCAGCACATCAAGCGGCCGGAGCTGTACCACGACCTGCCCACACCCATCGTATGGGATCAGAACAAGACCGTCTTCACGACTTCCATGACACACCAACTCCACTGCTTGTACGCCGTTGTCGAAGTATACTCCGGCCTGAAGAGCAACATCGAGTTGCCTGAGGATCACCATTGGCACATGATTCACTGCTTCGATTACATGAGGCAGGCGATTATGTGCTCTGCGGATCTGGCGTTGGAGGGGCTGGAGACTACTTTCCCCGACCACAACGGAGGGAGTGACGGATGGGACAGCAAGCATGTGTGCAGAGACTATTCGCAAGTTAAGGCGCATTTGGAGAAGGTGCGAGCGTATGATGATCAGCAGATCTTCTAGATGAGCGTGGTGAAGTGTAGAGACAATGATATAATGAGTGTCCTCGGCAGACTCTACACTTTTGATGATGCGCAGGCGTCTCGTTTCGTCTTGTCCGGCTCACTTGCAGCTCGGAGAATAATCACGTCTGATACTTCATCGCTATTAGTATCCCGCGCCCACACTTATCCCAGCTCTGAATCTTACCGTCGCCATGGATGCGAGGACCAGGATTGATAGTTGCAGTCTCGACAGTTGCAGTCTCGACACGGCCCGGTTGAAAGTTCGCTTGTACCGCTACCTCACTCAACCCCATCAACATCTCAAACGCAAAGGTGCTTATGGAACCTATGCAAACATCATTACCAAGTGACCGCTGGAGGCTAAGGACCCACTTGTTTCTTTCAACGTCGAATTGAAGCGAGAGGACTGGGAAGATTGGAGGGTCATGTGGAAAATTGACACTGTGTCTGAACCATTTGGCGACGCCCGTTCTCATTACATCCTTGCTAAGTGTAGACGTGTGGAGATGGATATAAGTAAACACAAGTATTAAAGGACTATATGTTGCCACCGTGAACATGACAGAGGGTAGAGCTGGATCTTCAAGCCAGTTATGTATCGATCCGATATCAGAACCATGACTCTTCGGCCGCTGTTCACTTTGACCATCTTCATTGAATTAGAGCGAAAGCAGTAGAGCACTGCCCCAAATACGTAGACAAGATATGCATACCACAGAGGGTTAGTCTGCCTCCGCTATCACTCGGGAATTGATCCATGGCTCGCTTACGTCGTGCCGAAAGGTTATAAGCTGGATCATGGCGTCTTTCGTCGTCGAATTTGAAGACCCGAGCTTAGTTCGTGCGCCCCGGTGTATGGAAGAGGTCTGACGTGTCGATGACATCTCAGACAAGTCAGTCGGAAAAGCGAGAAGAAGTACATCTAAGTAGCGCTGGGTGTCCAAGAAGTTAGCCTCACGAGCGCAATCATCGACGTCTGCAGCGTGGTCTTGGCGGGGGCTCTGAGACGCGTCACACCAGCAGAGGGTGTCAGTATTGTAGGCTGGTTGATCTTCCCAAGGTCTTGAAGATTTCAATGTGGTAGCAAGGTCATGCCAAAGCCTTTCGTTGAGACCTCTAATGCCGGTGAGCTTGCAAGAAGTGGGTTCTTGAGAGTCGAGACTGCCGGCGGGAGCAGAGCGGAAAAGGAAGTAACGTGTATCCTCGGCATTCATGGCACGTCACACGAAAGGCAGCGGAGCCATGTGTTCTTCCACAGATCGGTTGGGCGTAGTAAGTGTATGCAGGTTCGTATTGGGAGGCTGGGCGGTCTTGCGCTGCTTGATAGATAACGTGTTAGATAAGCGAGCGCCGCAGGCAAGCGAGCGCCGCACCCTACCAACTTTGCGCACCCCTACACGGTTATATCTCAACAACGCAATAGTGTAGTACATAGAAATTAATAGGATAGATTAAGTAGTAGCTACAGTCCCCTTTTTGCACGTACGTGAGTTATGCCTAGTCTCCCTGCACCTCTTGCAGCGCGCTAAAGCCTGGCGGCTGAGGCCTAATTGCTCTCCACCTTGACGCTCTTCACGAGCAATCTGCTGATCAGCCTCACGTTAAGCAAGCATATCCTCTCTAGCCCCCTTTGTTAAGGCTCCTCGCTTCTGCAGTCGCTTTTTCTTGCGCTGCCTACGCGCTGACGCTGCCTCGTTGGCTCTTTCAAGGCCAGCAATCCGATCGCGTATTAGCTTAGATGAGAGCATCATTACCCCAGCCCCCTTCTTAAGCTGATTAATCACCTCTATAATAGAGGCTGGTGATAAGCTCTTACGCTGGCGTACGCGCTCACGAATTAGAGTTGATTGAGCCTCAAGCTCGCGTGCGTTGCTTGGAGTACGAGCCTCCCAGAGAGCCTCTGCGAGAGCAGCTGGAGGAGTAGGCGTACGTAGCTGTACGTCTAGCTTTGAGAGGACAGTCTCTGGCTAAAGAGGCACAAGGCCTGCTCCTTGGAAGGCTAAATAGATATTAGCTGACGTAAACAATCAATCAAAAGCTGCCTTAAACGCTGGCAGAAACTCAAGCTTGGTGACGTGGTTGATGTGGTCGCGGATCAGGCTCTCTACCTCACGACTATACGCGCGCTTTAACGGCGAGAAGCAGCTAACGTCAAGAGGCTGGAGTAGGTAAGGTAAGTGAGGTGGCATACAGAGCGTGTAGATATCGTTCTCCTTGCAGAGTTCTTAAAACTCAAGGGAGTGGTGGCTCTTGTAGCCGTCAAGGATAAGCAGGCGACGTGCTCCTACTGTACGAGCCTTTGTATAAGCGTTGAAGTGCTTTAGCTAGTTAACTCCTAGCTTGTTGTTTATCCAGCCGTTGTCGCTAACTGCAATTGCCCAGTCGCGTGGGATCTCCTCCTCCTCGTACCAGGCAGAGAGATGGTACTTGCCAGCAAAGATCAGGAACGGTGGGACTGACCAGCCAGCAGCGTTGATAGCTGCTATCACTGTCACCCACTCACGGTCGCCAGGCTGGATAGCCTTTGGCCTTCCTCTCCTCTCTGACCCTGATATAACAAGCTGCGTTGTGATCTTGCCTATTATAAAGCCTGCCTTGTCAAAGTTGTAGACGTCTTTGTTGCAGATACCGTACTTGGCCTTTGTCTGCTCTACAAGCTTAAACTAGCTGCAGATAAGAACAGGATCCTCACAAAGAGCTCTCTGTCTATCATACGCTTAGTTAAAACGCGTCTTAAGACTGTCTGTACGCTTAACAAAGTTAGCTGGCCACTTTTGCCTAACCTGGCCTGCACTGCGCGCAGCTAGCAGCTTATCAGCCATATTACGTATAGCTGCGTACGTAGGCGCAAATCCGCGTAGATCTAGATTAAGTATGTATTTAGTAATCACCTCCTCTTCTAGCTGGGTAAGCTTCTTTAAGTTGGGCTGGCAATCGCGTCAGGCAAGCTTCCTAGCGCGTCGGCGGCGGATTGTTCGTTTAGAGACGTTATAGACTGCAGCAGCCCTATGATTACTCTGTATTTGATGGGATGTGATAGAGGAGATAGCAAGCTAGACATCTGCTTCATTTAAAACTAATAGAGTAGCGCTGCGTTGAGCCATTGTATGTTCAGATGAGAGAGGTGCACAAAGTTGGTGGGGTGCGGCGCTCGCTTGCCTGCGGCGCTCGCTTATCCAACACGTTACTCAACGCTTAGATCATGATTGCAGCTCGCGCAAGACCCACTGAGCTCTTCGCATTTCCGAACGTGGATCAGGGATCTTCAGCCTGGCTTAACTACCCGAAAAGTCCGAAGGACTTTGTTCAAAGAAGCGCAGGACCTTTCTTGGTATTGCACTGTCATGCTGGCGCCGGTGAACATTGGGTTTGAAGCATGTGCTAGAGAATTAGGGGAGGTCGATCGTCACTCGATCTACGCGCCGCGGGAGCGGGATGACGATGCCATAATTCTTTTTTGAGCCGCTTCCTTTCCCAAGCGGTCGACGACGCTCATTAAATAGGCTCATCTAACCTCTTTTGGATGCAGCCTCATGTCGGGAAATTGTGCGATGCGCGCGTGTTGGTAGCGTGGCGTTGTTGATCCCAATCCTAATCACGGTACGCGCCCAGATCGAATTGTGAGTTCCGCATCATGACGCTTCTCCCTTCCCGATCGCAGCCTTGCACGAGTCAGGTGTCCTCAAGATTCAGGAATGTCAGAACACGATGTTATTACCTTCAGAAGGCTACACAAATTGGTCCCTAGACGGCAATGGCTTCTTTTAAGGTGGTCCATCTTTATCTCGAGCACTTCAGCACCGGCAATGGAGATTCATACTAGACTAAAGCCTCAAAACACTGTGGTTGTGGGCTATTACTGCTAAGAACGGGTTCAAGGTTTCCGGGTGGATCCTCTGCCCGCCTCCTTCGAGATGAGAGTAAGCATCAAGGCGGGAACTCCGCAATGATGATTTGGACGCCTTGACATTCCCATAGACAGCTGCCAATGAGCACGCCTCTGTTGTCATCGACGATGTTGTCTCCATTTTTCTATGCTTACTCCCTGATACAAACTGGTCCAATGGGCTACACCTTGCTCGCATCTAGCGCGTCACCCTGGCCAAAGACCGTGCTCAAACTAGTAACGTGGGGATACCGGTCGGAGAAGGGAGTTGAATCTATAACCCTAGTTGCTGGATCATATCCCGTTCCACCAGTCCGAGACCTCAGACTGTGCTCAGCCTTGTCAAGAGCGTTGGCAGATCAGTTACGATGACGATCATCCACGACTTGCCGGAGCAAAGCTTAGCACGAGTATCGCAGTCGGCGACTTCACACCGTCGATCATGTCCTCAGTGGTTGTTTCTTAGTATGCTCAGCTTAGTTGCGATATCAGCCTGCATTTCAAGGGTTGAGCGTACTCTATAAGATCCACTCCGCCATGTTGATCAATATGACCCATTCATTCAACTCCCTCCTCTTGGTCTTTCGTCGACATCTTTTCAGTTGTCAACATGAAGGTCAACGCAGTCCTCGCCCTTGCCCTTCCGGCGGTTACATCCGCCTACCCTGGGATGATGGGTGCTTCATCACGATCTGAGCTTGAAGATGCCCTAAAGGAGGCGTACAAGCGTGAAGTTGCCGCTGAGGCTGATCCTCAGGGTCTCGGTGGCCTTCTATCTGGTGTTGGTCAGACGGTCAAAGATCTCGGCGACCTGGTTGGTGGATTGATCAACTCCGTTGGCAACGCTCTTGTCGTTGCGGACAACAAACGGCCTGAGCCTGGCTACGAGTTCCAGGCACCTGGTCCCAGTGACTCTCGTGGTCCCTGCCCTGGTCTGAACTTACTTGCCAACTGTAAGTGTGACTCCTGCCATGATCTTAGAATGCTGCTGACTCGATGTGACAGATGGCTACCTTCCCCGTGATGGCTACGTAAACTTCGGTCAAGTTCTTGATGCTACATCCAGGGGGTTCAATATGGGTACGGACCTTGCAACGGTCCTCACTACCTTCGCTGTGCTGGCGAACGGTGACATCGATAAAACATCGTTTTACCTCGGAGCAGGCAAGAATGGTGTTGGTGGCCTCAACAGACACTCTACTGTCGAGGCCGACGTATCTCCTACCCGCGAGGACTACTACCTTGGCTGCGGTGACAACCACCAGTTGTCTTCACGTCTCGTCAAGCAGTTGGTCAAGTACGCCGCCCACGATCCCAAGCAGGAGTTTTCAATGAACGTCATGGCCAGCTCTTACGGCGAGAGTGCTGGATTCTCTAAGAACTACAACCCCTACCTCTACTACTTTCCCTTCCCCCAGATCGTTTCTTTGGGTGCTTTCGCGTTCTACCCTCAGTTCTTCTCTAATGGTACATACGGCGCTGGCGGCGTTCCCAACGCGAAGTCTATCTTCAGCATCATCGGGGCTGAATACCAGAAGGACACTGGCGAGTTTAAGTACGTTCCCGAGAGGTGGCCCGAGAACTGGTACCGCCGCGCTACGCCCTACGGCGCCGTTCAGGCCCTCACAGACGGCTTCCTCCAGATCTACCCTCGCAATGTCATTGTCCCCGGTGCTTCCCAGGTCGGCACACCCAACCTCAGCGTCCAGACTCTGTTATGCGATATCTACCAGGGTATTGGCTCCATCACTCCTCTCGCTATTGGCGGAACCGAGGAGGAGGTAGCTAAGCGCGTCAGCTGGGCTCTCAGCGTTCTTGACCCTGTTATCGGCGGCACTGCTCTCGGCTGCCCTGACAACACTATCTCGCCCAACTTCTTGTACCCTCAGTCTGCCAAGTCGGGTGGTCCTACCACCCCTCCTCCAGTCAAGGCTGATAGAAATACCGGCGACAATGTCTACAACAAGATCTACTTCGGTGGAAACACTGCTCCAACCAGCCCTCAGTGCAAGGCTTAGGACTGGATACTGCTTTAAGACAGTATCATTATATGTAGTAGTATTTATGACCAACAATATAATGACAAGTAATACAATTTCACACAGCGATTTGATTAGACGCTGCCCCCTCTTCAATAAGAGTAATCTTGAGCGTTCTGGAGACATAATTCACCTAGGCAGGAGCGAGCTGAAGAAAGAGGGGACACAGTTCTCGAACTGCTAGCTAATCCTAGACTAGTTTGTCGCGCGCAGAAGGCGCAGCCAATGCATCAAACTCGACCCTTTCAAAGCATAATGTCGCAGGCCATCGATTGCTTACATCTTTGCGACGTTCTCAAAGCGCTCCTCCTCTTCCATACCCTTCTCACGCCTGAGATCAGCGAGGGTCTCCTCGCCCGAGAAAAGCTTATCGACGTCTTCGAGCTCGAGACCTTTTGTCTCAGGGAAGAAGAGGTAGATGATAGGCACCCAAGTCGCGTTGAGGACGGCAAAGATGATGTATGTGCGCCAGCCAATGTTGTTGATCGCAGGGGGGGTTATTTGCACGATGATCTATCGACTCATTAGCTTCTACCTTGAGGATTGACTGCTTAAAGATACTTACGTAGTTGCAGATCCAGTTTGCTGCAGTCGAGATGGACGAACCACGCTGTCGCAGACGCAGAGGCAGGATCTCAGATGGGTAAACCCACACAGTGGCCTGGAAACCAATGGTGAAGGCACCCTGGAAGATAAAGAGCATCGCAGCTGCGGCAATACCAGCACTTTTTGCAACTGAGGTGTTGTTCTGCACTTGGAAGATAAGTGCAGCCTGTACGGCCATGACGGCGGCCATGACACTGATCATTGATAACAGTAGAGGTCGACGACCAATGCGGTCGATTAAGAACCAGGGGATGAAGGAGGCGACGAAGAACCAGGTCTGGAGGAATCCGCTCATGAGCGACGCCATATGAGTATCGAAGCCAATGCTCTTCTCGAAGAGAGTACCGGATTAGTCTGGGAAAGTCAGCGCATGCGCCAAGTTATCAGTTGTATAGGCCTACAGATGATGGCGTTGATGCCTCCGAGCTGCTGGAATATCTGGATACCGCAAGCAATGAGGAAGCGTCTCCTCGACTTGATGGGGTCACTTCGAACAATGTCCTTCCATCCTGCTTGGCGAGAATTCTCATAGGCAACCGTCTCCGTGATGACGGTGTGCAGGCGCTGTATCTCAGGGTCGTTCAAGTCACTAGTCCCCTTGATCTGTGCCAACACAGCGAGACACTCCTCGGGACGGTCGTGGGCAGCGAGCCAACGTGGTGTCTCTGGGATCACAAACAGTAGACCCAGGATGACGACGAGGATGATGAGCTGCAGAATGGTCGGGATTCTCCAAGCGTAGCTCGCGGTGTGGCTGACGAATGCGTAATCGATCCAGTACACGAGGAGGATACCGAAGTTCAACGTCGACAGCTGCGCGCAGACGTACATACCGCGGCTTGCCTTGGGACTGAACTCAGCCTGCAAAACCGGCACTGTCGAGTTGATGAAACCCAGACCAACTCCAGAGATAATACGGCCAACAATGAGGTGTGCGCGACTGAACGCAGTCGCTTGGGGGATGGCACCGATCATGCTGATGATGGCTCCGATGCCGATGCTCTTGCGACGACCCAGCTTCTCGCCGAGGAATGCAGTAGTCATAGCACCGATGAAGCAACCGACTGGAAAGACCGTTAATATTGTCTCCACTGAGATCCTAAGTTGACTTACTTTCGAAAATGGCAACGATAGTGCCAATCATATTTGCGGACGGATTGTTGAAGGTATCCTGGAATGCGGGAGCATTAACAAGTCCACCCATGAGGCCATTGTCATAACCGATCAACATGAAGCCCAGCGAGGTCATCAAGCTGACCGTCAGCATGAGAGACCTGCCCTGTAGTTGAGGCATGATGGCTGATCGAGGAGGCAATTGAGTTTCGAGTCAATTCGAGGAGATCTCTTTCGTCTAGATGAGGGGACAGTGGAGTAACGCTCAGAGAATTATATACGCAGCGCCTTCGTACCCCAGATTTGCGGCTAGTTGCAGATGAGCCTACCCCGTACCCCGGAGTCGAGGGCTGGGCGCGCATGGCAATGGGGACGCCCATGCATACACCGCGGGCTCTGCATTCATGTGCAACGATTCGCTTGTTGGTACCTCCGGTATACTCGAACGCCGACGTATCGCGAGATGTGCACATGAACGTGATCGGTTTGCAGCTGATTTGAGTCAATCTCAGACAGGTCCAGACAAAGACGAGGCCTGATTGTGGCTAGTGACGCGCCACCCGTACCATGGTCTGAGTTGACGGGTGCGGAGCAGCCTCCGAGCTGCGATTGGTCCATCTCGGCCCTTCTTTCGCTGGCGTAGTGCATTCACACACGAATCGCCGCTAGCAGTCATCGGTCCGGTAAACTCTTTCGGCGACTGTGATCGGGGTACGCGTCCATTTCAAGGGGTCCTCATACACCGTTACTGAAGCCGCGGTCGGTCGGCATCTGAGTACGATACTCCTCGAGAATATCAACAAGCTTTACAGATTATCCATTGGGCCTCGATCGTGGCCATCATCCAATCTGCAACTCAAATTCACCCCGCCATCATGCCCGACTACCCCTCAGCGTTCAAAGCTTACGACGAGGCTGCACGTACGGTATTAGGTGATAGCCCTAAGCTCGAGCTCCTTCTGGAGAACAGTGATCGTCCATGGGCTCATGAAGCTGGTGTCTTCATCGCAGAATCGAATACCCTTTTCATTACCAGCAACCAGTACCCACACTCAGAGACCGACCAGAAGCATATTCATATCAGTCGCGTCACCCTCCCATATTCGGTCAATAGCACAGAAACAACATGCACCGAGATTGTAACGGACAGTGTCCCCTTGGCCAATGGCGGTGTCAATTACAAAGCCGGCATCCTGTTCTGTGCGCAAGGATCACTTACAATGCCCGGCGGCCTGGCATACATGCCGCTCCCTTCAAACCACACCTCATCGACGTCCTACTCATCTGAGCTTCTCATTACATCTTATCATGACCGGCCTTTCAACTCGCCTAACGATGTCGTGATCCACAGTGATGGCAGTATCTGGTTCACGGATCCTATCTATGGGTCAGAGCAAGGTATTCGTCCACCACCTCAGCTGCCGAACCAAGTCTACCGCTTCGATCCCCGGACAAAAGGTGTAAGGGCGGTCGCAGATGGGTTCGGGAGACCAAACGGCATCTGCTTCAGCCCCGATGAGCAGACTTGCTACATCACGGACACTGACTGGATTCATGGCGATGGAACGACGGACGGAACAAGAGTGTCGCACATGCAAGTTCTCATATGACGTGCAAAGACGACTAGATGTAGCTGACGATCTCAGATATGCATTCGATGTAAAGATATACTCGGGCCAGCCGTTCCTGATTAACAGACGGCTATTCGCCATGGCTGACGTTGGCATTCCAGATGGCATAAAGTGTGATGTACATGGCAATGTGTACAGTGGCTGTGGTGATGGCGTCAACATCTGGTCACCTGGTGGGGTTCTGCTGGCGAAGATTCTTGTCGACGGTGGTGTTGCCAACTTCTGCTTTGGAAGAGATGGGCAGCTCTTTCTGCTGAATGAGACGAGACTCTGGCGAGCACAAATCGCAGACAGCCACAAGGGTGCTCTATTGGGACTCTGAGAGCTGTAGTCTTGTGCAAAGCTGTCACAATTCAACTACAGTTAAGCAACGTCCTCCTCGACGTATGTGCGCTGACATAGATGGCGAGGCTATCCAAACCAAATGTGACGAACTCCCACTCTGCTGCAGCTTGCATCATTTGCGAAACTTGACCGCAAGTGAATCAAACACCTAGGCCGTTAACACATATCACGGCCATGCCCCAAACCTCTGCCGGAAGTGGTCATAGAGTGCTGACATCGGTCCATGTTGCGTGCAGTGTCGGCTATGATAAAAGGAAATGGTTCCCTGGAGGTCCGTCAACAGGAAATCATGGGGCTACTGATGCTATCCTTCAACGAAGCCATTCCTGGTACCTCGATACTAGAGAGCCCCGAATTGATCACCCAGAGGTCTTCCCCAGAAGCCGCGTTGGCGACCCCGCCACATCCAGACTGTGAACGCTGCGACCGCACGAAGCTCGGCTGTCGGGAGTCTACTGCTGTTTGCAAAGGATGGGGAAGAAGACACCGAAGCCCGTTAGAAGGCTCACACCCTATAAAGAGCAGGCGAAGCTTACGAAACACGTAAAATCTAAGGGTTCAGCACCCCGGCTCCACCGGCGTTATCAGAAATCCCAACATCCTTCTTGAACCGCCACAGCCATTCAGGGTGATCTGCTGCAGTCTGGTTCCATGGGTCGTCAGACTCATACATAATCCAGCGCGCATGGTGCTGAATCTCTGCATCAGTCGGAATATGACAACCGGGGTTCGACGGAGACATTGTTGCGAGTACCCAGCGCCTAAGATCACCAGTGAAGAGGCGGAAGAAGTTCGGGCCCATCGAGCGATGACTTTGTGAGTACTTGTCGGGCGCAACGGGGCCTGGGACGGCTACAGATAATGCATTCTTGTCCTCAGGTGTTGTGTAAGGCTCGATGGACGGGCAGGGATCGGTAGCGCTGGAAGTAGACGTCCAGTGACGATCGAAAGACTCCATCGAGAACAATGCTGCTAGATCTATGGCGGCCATTTGATCCTGGCTGTTTGTGAGCAATCCCGCTCGTGACTTGAAGGCGGATAGCCAATGATCGTTGGATCCAATGGTCCAGACAACCCAGTCTGAGAATCCTTCTAGCGTTGTGTTGGATACCTCAGTACGGCGGATGATCTCTCGAGCTTCCTGCTGTATCTGCCAGTCTGGAAGAGTCTGCGACATATCAGTCCGCGCTTGTACGAAAGCACGTAGTTGTTTCTCGAGTGGACATTGTTCGAAGAGGTGAGCGCGGCCATAGATGCGTAGCGTCGAGACTCCCTCGGAAGCTGTTCGGAGCGGTCCGAACAGGGCTTCTGTTGTGGTGTCTGTATTACACATGATCAAGTCTCGCAGCCAAGACTCATCGCCATCTCCCTGCGGCATAGACGCATCTTTATTTGACAGTGCGTCTGATGCGAATATAATACGGCATGCTTCAAACTGGATAGTACGGTAATCTGGCGGTTCACCGTTTGCATCAATGTAGTTCTGCCGGAAGAAGTTCACTTCCAGCTTAAGAAGCTCATAAGCATCGATGGGCGTGGCGGTCGGCGTGTCACTTGCGCGCAAGGGCCACGGTGTGCTCCTCTCATGGTGGTTGAAGTCTGGTCTTAAGGTTAGATCGTAGTTGCATTGTTTGGGAAGGTCCTCACTTACACGGCGGCACACTGTCTTCGACGCGCCTCAGAATGTGGTCCTCAAATCCCCAATCACCTTGCCATTGCGACATCGTTGCACCTGCTTTGAAGTGGTCTGCCAAATGATCCACTCTATCCGACCAGGTATCCATGACTAAGTTGCAAAATCCACATCGTGACCTTATAGATACCATAGAGACCTTCCATCGATCAAAAGGTACTTGTTTGAGATCGACCTTGTGCACGAGCTTCAGGTGTTGCACGAGATGATCTTTCCGAGCGAAACTGCGCTCTGGCTCACCTCGAGCTTGACACGCAGAGTATTGGTGTGTCTCCAAATGCGCGTCATTGGGAGATATTTCACCGCAAAATACGCAACACAGCTCTCCGGGCGAAGCTGGGAGCAGGACCCTGGGGCCATCTGGTGCACATGTCCATTGCTCCAAAGAGAGATGCAAGGCCTTTTCGTGACGCTGCCAATCGTACTTGGTCTTGAAAGTCTCGACGCAAAAGGTGCATTGAAATGGCAGGTCAGTAGTGACTAATGACCTCTTGGAGCGGCGAGATTTTCTCCAACGCCTATTGCGCAATTTCCGAATCGGCGCATTGGACCCTTGAGAACCAGAGGAGTTGCAGTCGGATTGCGCATTGGAGTAGGGTGTGCCGACACTGCTTGCCGAGGATGAAGAGTACAACGTTCTTGAGTTGTAGCCGTCGTCTGTAAGAGATGTTAACGGTATTCCACATGTCAACGCAATTGTGATCGTACCGATAAGCTGGTCGGCGCCAGTAGCTACAGCTCGAACAATATCGCCGAAGAACGCAGCTTCATGCTCTGGTGGTGATTCTACCCATCTTTGCAAAGGATCCGTGTGATGGGTTCCAGGCTGTACCGCAGGGGTCCCAGGCCTTGCGATGATGTCAACGGGGTCTGTACGAGTATTTGGTGTGTGTGCGGATTGCGGTCGGGCATCGCGAACATGACCGCGTCTCCGAGCGTTCGCAAACCAGGTGGTGATTTGTTTGGAGTCTAATCCGGTCTGCTGCTGCAGAAACTGCACATCGTCAGGGCGAGGATAAGGTCTGTTCACGTGTGTGCTGAGCCAGGTTTTCAGGATGCGGATCGCATCTCTGCTGAAGCGTCCGCTTTGCTTTGGCGGTATGGCAGGTACGGCTGAAGGAGACGCAGTGGAAGTGCTAGGGCGGCTGCTGAGGTTGAAGTTCAGGAGATGGAAGTCTGATGACGCTTGTGTTGAATCCTCCAACATCAATTCGGAAAGTGTGACACAGCCTGCATCGTCAAAGGGGCCATCTGCATTCGAACGTTCCATGATGCATGAGAAAGTTGGTTCAACGGGGTATGTCAATGGGACAGTTGGATCACTCGATGGGTGTATCAATGAGAAAGTCGATACACTCGACAGGTGTGTCTAGGAAACATGGGTTGACGGAATAATACAGGTGCCTTACTCTTCTCGCGCCCATCGCCGCTAGCACCAAAACGGCAAAGTGAGATCGTCATCGACGCCTTTCGCCCGATCGCGCTTAGCAGAACCATAAACGATTCCATCACCAAAAGCTTCAATTCGGCTCTGCTGAGGTACAATGATTTCTGAGATGGCGAGAGCGTGCATTGGAGCCTCCCCTGTGAGTTCCTTCTACAGCGGCAGATCTTCATCCAAGGGCGGGGACAACGCACATGTGCACTGGATCAGACCGACGTTCGACGTCCACATGAACCGGCACGGCGCCCGACAGCGAGCCTGAAATAGGTGTTGATGGAGGACAATCCGATGGATGCCAGAGAGCTGTCTCGAAGATATGTTCATGTGACTCTCGATGGAGACTGATTTTCCATCCTCAATAACTGTTGGTCGCGATCTTGCATCAATACCGCAAGAATGGCTGTGTTGCCAGTGGGGTTCATTAATCTTGGTCTCGTCCTGGGATAATTCGACATATCCTTCTTAACTCTTCCCTTATGCCAACAGTAGAGGTGCTGAAAGATCCCAACGCAGTAGCTTTATTTGATAATATCCAAATTGACGGTTCACGGTTGATATTGTATCTATGAGCTTTCATGCGGTCATTTGGCTCCACTCAGGCTTCCATCGCACAAAGCTTTCTTTGTGAGGTCTCTACAAGAGACATCAGTCGAGAAACAAGGTCTTGACAGATATCTGAGTTTCTTGTAGGCGTACACGCTAGAGCTCGAACTGACGTCTACGGCCCAGGCCTCCTCGCCCCATTTACGATACTTTCGACCGTGACTCTTCGCTACTTCCTGACCAAACGCGCAGAGTATTGGCATCTTCTCCTATGCCTGGGCTTTCTTGGGAGTCGGCCCCAGGATGCGGGTGGCGGGACCTTGGTCATGACTTGCATTAGCAAGCTCTTCACAAGGCGGAACGGCCCGGCAACGGCCCGGCAAAGGGACTTACATACTTTATCTAGATCTAGCTTGGGCGGTGTCGTAGATCCAATCACCTACGCAAGTTACATTCGTCCTTGGGATCAAAGCGAGCATCTCGCGGAATAACGGCGACTGGACTGGTAATCCTAGCTATCTTCTACCTCCTACTGTTCCCGCAGCCGCAAAGACGATAGAGCGTATCTACTACCAACACCACCGAGAGGCAAAAGAACGATGCATACACAGCACTTGCTGTGGTAAATTCGAATCGCCAACGATAGTATTGACAGTGGTGGTATGAGGAGCCTCTGTTATGAAGGACCCACCATAGCATCCAGAACACGCGAGGTCTGCGGAGTTGATCGGCTCGCAACGGCCATGGGCCCATTGCGGAATATTCTCAGATAAGCTGCTCTTGATGGAGGTACCTGCAGAACTGTAAGATGAATGCAAACATGGTTGGTGCACGTGGAATAGAGCACTTGCAAGTAACGGTACGATCTCTCGGTTTCATTCATGTCAGTGAGTTGGTTGGCTCTTTCTACAACACCAGATAGCTGGAACCAGCATCAGGCATTTGACTCTAGCTTGCCTGGACGACACCAAATGGCACCGCCACTTCACCTTACATACCTCCTTCAGGGGCAGGGAAAGGTACAGCTGATGCCCCTCAGCATCCTGTTCTTTCCATCACCATAGAAAAGACCCAGTCCTGCAATAATGACCTTTGCTGCCATCTGAGTCGCGGTCGTTCCACTTGAAGTTGTTGAAATCGAACACTCCTGCTCTGGGTGTCTGTTATCGAGGTGTACCCATTTAAGGCCAAGAAGCCCCCCCTGTGGATCAGATCATAGATGCGGATGGTGTAATTGTCGATGCGCCTCTCAGAGCAGCCTGATGCTACGGTATAGCTTCATCGTGGCGTACGCCCTTCAGAGTTGAGAGCGCCCGAGGATTGGGTAGTTCATATACGCCGCAGCCGACATGAAAGGCCTTGTGGTGAGTGAGCAAACGTCGCAATGATCCAAGAGGGCCAGGGTAAATGTACACAAGTGAGAGAATGCAGCATTCTCTCCTCACCTCAGGTCTGCGTTAGCTTCCTTGGCGTCCTTGGAGGAGTCGTAGGCATCTTGTTCACGCTCATTACGGGCGCATCAGCAAGTTTTCTCGGAGCTCCATGTACCCTGGTCTCATTGTTCTCATACTCGTACCACACGCCTCTGATCCTTCTATTGAGTTTGCGTGGCGCGGGATTGATCTTCGAGAGGTCCGACGTTGTCGTACTAGGGGGTGTTCGCACTATTGAGGTGTCTGATGGTGGAGCAGGAGCTAGAGTGACACTGGGCTGGTGAACAGACGAGGCAAGATCCGAAATGCTACGCATCATGGCTTTGCATGTTTGTGCTAGCTGCTCTTGACTTCCACTCAGACTCTGGATCTGCGTAGTCGTAGCTTGCAAGACGTCTTTGACCTGTTCGTGAGACTTGAAGGATGTGTTTGAAAGCGCGATGTAGTGCGAGGCGTTCTGATCGATGAGGGACTGAAGCTTGGCCTGCGACTCGGCAAGCTGCTTGATCTGAGTGCTATTACTCTCGTTGATCTCCTGCATGCGCTGGAGACCTGCAGACTGCGCTACAGAAAGCGCATGGATGTGCTCTGCACTGCTCTCCACTACTGAGCTCAGCCTCTCCAGCTTCTCTGCCAAGTCGTCCACTGAGGTGCGGGCTGGCTTCTCCATAGCCGGCTGCGCCTGTGGCAGGGGCGCACGTGCAATGAGATGCCCAGTCGCGCCTTGAAGGGGGACGACTGGAGTTGCGCAGTTCGAGCGGTCCTGAGAGGTGAAGAACCACTTGTTGCGCAGCGAGATGAACTTGGGGTTATCTTGTATCGCCTGCATATCATCTGTCGTAAGGACGAAGAGCTGAGCGCCGGGGCGTGAGGACTGAGAGTACTCCTGCTGTACAAGCGCCCACCACTGTGTGCAGATGTCCAAGGTCGCAAAGGTGATGAGGTACGGAGGCGAGTTCGCATAGTCGCTCTGCCATACCAAATTAGCAGTGTCTTGATTAGGAAAGCAATGAACATACCTTCAGCGCATACGCGTAAAACAAACTCTCTTCACCGTTCTCGCCTCCGCTCGACCCACCATCATGGCTGCCTCTGCTATGTGTCTGTCTGTACGGTGACTTGGGCGGATGCAGGTCGCCGTTGATAATCAAGCCTTGCGCCAGAGACATGCTTAGCTTCTTGCGCGACCCTGCTGCCCTCTCTCCCCTCTCCCCCCTCTCTGGTGACTTCCTCTCTGGTGAAGTGCTCCTCCTGGCATTCGTCTTGCTTTCGAAGAGCGGCATAGAGGCGTCCATGAGTGTTGTGAAATCGGTCATGCTTTTAGGCCTGTTCGACATGATCGACTCTGATCGTGTGCGACTCAAATTGGCGTGGGTGTTGGCACTGTTGGTGCTGTAAGCAGTGACGAATTGGCTCAAGGCTGATCCTGAGGCTGAGGACTTCGGGGATATAGTTGTAGTCGAAGCGAATGACACGCGACGTGAATAAGGGTCTGTCTGAGACATAATTTGTATAGTCGCCGTTGGGCTAAAAACAGCAGTCGCAGGGTGCGGACGGCCAACTTGTTGCGATCCTTGTCAATGACCTCACGCTGGTGGAGATGAGCCGAGATGTGCGCTGTTCATGCTCGAAACTAGCAGTCTCAAAACAGGGCTGGTTTGAATCAGTATGAAGATTCCAACGGTGGCAAGACAGTGCGGTGGCAGCATCTATACGTGTCGCCATATAAGGGTAGCATGTTGTGGAGGTTGATATGTGTTTGCGCTAGGAGGCGGGACGGCCATAACAATTCGATGACAGTGCATGACCTGAGTACGCGTGCTGCAGCTAGAAGCGCGCCACGGGAGCCCGCGGTTAAGTTGTACAACAACAAAATGCACAAGCAAAGCAATTGCCAGATCTTGACAACAAGCTTGGGAGACTGTAACATGCCTGCAAACTGTGCATTATCAGAGTCGGTATCAGCTGCCAACTTGAGGAATGATGGATGGAGGATGACGTCGCATGGTGGAGTTTCTGTCGCGTTGAAGCAGATCACGCTAAGATTGGACCCCGTTCCCGTCCCGACTTCTCCTAACGATTCGCGTCCGTCTCCATCGGCAACGCTCTGGACTGGCTTCCAGATCTATCTCAAATTTCGTGCCGTACATGCATCATCGTCTCCACGATTTTGGTATTCAGCCCCTCTATATGACATAACAAAACGACCTTGTTGGACAGGAAAGACTAGATGGGTTGAGAATGGAGGTATTGATTGAACGATACAGCAAGAAGAAATCATGAGAGACGGCAGGTTCTACATATCCCCGGCGAGAAAACCCCATCAACCAGCACAACGGGGAAGCTGTTAACTCGAGCCTCCAGCCTGCACCAAATTCATGCGTGACGATGGGTGCCGACGAAGCGGCAACATGTCGGTATCAGCTAGGCTTTGCGCGGCCTTGTTGTAAGCGTCAACAGTTATTATGCCCTGAGATATGCCGAAGCGAGCTAGTAACAGGCGCTGTGAGAGTGAGGCGTGTAGAGCGTAGCAGCATCTATACGAACGTTGTAAGAGCGACGCCAACCTTAATGTCAAAGTGCTCCATATCATCAAAACCACGCACTGAAAGCCAACCTTGAGGCACTGGAGCGTCGACCTTCGTCATCCAAGCTTCTGCCTCTTCCTGCTTGAAGAGGATATGAATATAGGGTCGGGGGCCGGGAGCAACGGGGCGGACGACTCCGATAGGGCGAGCTGTGGGGGCCAAAGTTTGCGCGAAGGAACCTGCTGGTCGACGGTGGATTTGCACAGAGGCAAGTGAACGGGTACGAAGGATGGAACGCCAAAGAACGTTCATAGGTGAGCAGCGACGATCTGGCTGGACGCGACGTCCGAACAGACGATACCTGTGGATTGTTAGTGCTTCTTCCTAGGTCATTAAAACACGATTATGGTCTTACATGTCCTTAGCTTCACCATCAGCTGTGGCATCGTAAAGGGCTTGCATGTAACGTCCAAAGCCAGCCTCAATCTTAAAAGAATTTGCCCAGAGGTCCAGAAAAGGGAAGACGTCAACGCCATCCTTGTCCGCCTCCACGTCCTTGATCTTGTCGCCGACCGCGATGGTAAGGTTACCTGTGAACGGCATATCTAGCTTCCGGTCGTTGGCGGTTGACAGAGCCTTAAGGTGATCTGCGGCTTCAGGGTAGAAGACACCAAGGTAATTAACAACATCAACAAGGTCCATGCCGATTTCCTGCCTGTGCATGAAGACTGGCCGGAATTCCTGGCGGAGAAGGCGACACACTTGCGTTAGTCCGAAGAACGGGCGGTTTGTCTCGCGTGCAAGCCTGCCGGACTTTTGCTTGCGCGCATGAGCACGTCGAGCATCCCCTGAAAGTGCAGCATCCTGCTCTTGTTCAACTATGTCGGATAGCAGAGTGCGGTGTCGGTCGAGCTTAGTACGAGAACGCAGTGATGTCAGTCGGGGACGGTGGACAAGGAGTGCTTGTTGTGAGTTGGAGCCGGTGAAAGTAAATGAGTAGATCAGATTACGAATCTCTGTCATCTGTCAGTATGTTCGCTGACTCTAGTCGCGAAATTAGCAGACATACCACCTGGGAGATCCATCAAGCCGGTGGTCTTCTTCTCGTCAATGCCTTGTTCGTCCGTAGTTACAACCTTGACCTTGGTTTTCGCAACCTTACTTGCCAGCTTCCTAACACCCACTGTTAAGCTTCGCTTGATACCGGGAGGAGGAGCACGAATGCCGGCTGACCGCTTAGCATTATCTGCTGCAAGAATATCGAGACGAGGACCTCCGGGAGATGAGGGAATGGCAGTACGCGGAAGAGGTGCTCCAGGTGTCAGGGGAGGGGCCATCAACTGTTGCTGGCGATCCTCTGAGGGCAGAGGTGTAGATGCTCGCTTGAATCTGTTTGCGTCAACATCACAACTCTTCTAAGTTCGAGGAGCACATAAAAGGGTTACTGACTCCATCTTCGCTGTTCTCAGATGTCGGTGCCGTGCGGCTATAGTTGTGAGTCGGGGTTGGAATTGGCGGAACCAAAACGTTGATAGAGTGCTGAAGACGCCACGAAGAGGTGGGGGGACCTTATCTTTATATGCTTGCCAGTCAGCCCTCACGGAGAGGGTGAAGGCAGCTTCTACGACTCATACTCAGCGCAACTTGGACCCTTGCGGGTCAAGAAGCTCGCCGTCACCTAGAATTACCTGGATACTTGGTGAGCAGCTCGTGGCAGTGGGTCCAAGGTCTGGCGCAGACTAGTAAGGAAGAGCTAGTCATCTTGAAGCTGCTACAGAATGATGCTTGGCATGAGACACAGTTGCGAACTTGAGAGGTGAGCGGCGCTGAAACCTTGAGAGGTAAGTGATGCTGAAGGAAGTGGTGTCGTGGTGAGGCATCAATGCCGCTGGCAGGGTTTCTGCGAAAAGCACTACCGCAGTGAGACACTGCGCATGGCAAGCAACTTTTGTGTCAGTCAGCCTGTCAAATAGTGACAGATATAACGAGTTGATATCACAATAATGCCAGCTAGAGAGCGTTCTTGGTTGATGCAGTGGATGCGTAGATGAAGGCTTGATACCTTCAGCTCCAGCTTAGAGTGTTTGCTGTGAGTTATCATCTTCATTGAAGGCACATGAACATAAACATTGGCTAAATGTCGGAAACTATCTATCTGCAAGACGAGTGTGCGTCAGAAGGCAGATGCGTAGTGAGTGAGAACCTTGGAATAAAGATGCCGTCTACACGATGAAGCCGGTCACTTTAGTACTACGCTACAGCAGGTAAAAGAAGGAGCGGCCCACTCAAGCTTATGGGCCGCCGCAGTGGTATAGTGAGGTATTTTCATCATCCCGTCACGCACTTCTGAGCAAGCCTGCCGCGCATGCAGCCTGTAAAACTGTGGACGGAGGTAGTGAAGGCCCATCTCCAGACCCGTTACAACCTGAGTGATTTCGTCCTCTCAAGAGCGTATCGTATCAGAGCAAAGCTTCGATTCTTCTGCGCCTCGGCGAGCATCAGATTGCTCTGAGCAAACATCGCTGCCTGTCGATCATAATTTAAGCATTGGTGCAACGTAGAAGATATATGGCATACTTCTTCAGTCAACAACTCCATCTTTAGCTTGCTCCCGGGCAGACTTCATCGCAATCCGTAGGTCTCTCGCGTTTATTCTTTTCTAGGTCTCACAACAGGTTTGAACTCAGGCACCATATTCGTTACCAAAAGCTAGACATGAACGAGGTTAATGTTGATTTTCATGTCCTTGGTATGGTTCCCAGTTTCAAGGACATAGCTGCCTATTCGATATGTCAATAGAGAATTGGAGCGACTCTCCGCCCGGTAAGCCGAAGTTGGTGGTATCGTGATGTCAGAGCTCTTGGGAAGCTGACTTCCATAGCTTCTGTTGAACATTGCGGAGGGTATACAGACCAGAGTTTTCGTATCGTGGATACTCCCCCGCTACCATTGAATTTCTCTAGACCCTCTTGAAATACAGGAAGCCCGCGCTTATGCAGCGAATACGATATTCAACCGTCACCAGCTACGACCGAAACATTTCTCATTTGGGCAAGTGATCTTGAGTGAGGCGGTCCTGCAGCTTTGGCCATTGTCATGAGCAATGGTATGCGGGGTTACATTTTAGTAAATACTGGCTTTGATACCGGACTCTCTGTACCGTTTAGATCACAGAGATACGTCATAGATATCATAAAGCCGGCGTACTAATGACATCTGAAGCATCTGTCTCAGGGACAGCGCCTTGCAAGTCGACGAGGTAGCTTTTGCACTCGGGACATTATTCTTGAATTTGCGAGCATAACTATGGATTTCAGAGCTGTTTGTCACTCTTGTGGCTGCGACTAACTGTATTGAAGTCCCTGCTGCCTTGCTTTGGGTCTATGACCCGTGCCTCTGTTGTGTCATTCCTTATCGCTGCAGGTTCCCGACAATTTTGAATCAAACATGGAACCTAATACTCACGAATGATTCATAATATTGAGCAGATGTGTAACGAGGGTGTTCCACAGCAGAGCAATGACTAACGTATGGAGTACCGAAAGGAAATGCTTGTTTGGTGTCATGCGGAGCTAACCTTGAGATCGAGGAGCAAACCTGAAGATAGCTATGATGAGGCAACTGTTAACTCGATACGAGATTCACCGATATAGTTTGATCTCTCGAGCACTCTTTTGATGTTGAAGAAGTTATAGGTCATGATACGTGCCTAAACTGCCAGATCCGCTCCCAGCAACCGGAATCACCGGACACAGTGGAATTCTGCGGACAGACAACATTTTGTTATGGTCAGGGTCAGGGTATATTCCTGTAATCAAAGAGTCATGAGAGATCAGCTTTACCCGTAGTAAAATATTCTGCCCTTGTTGCGACCTATGGTCAATGGTTTAAAGGAGGGGTAAGAGCGAAGCCATTGGTACTGATCCACAGATGTCTGAAAACCACAAAAGGCCACAGTAATGGGAGATAGAATAATTCTCCTCTACTAATGGCTTTCACATAGCTCTCATATTTGCTTCAGGTCATGCCGAGTGCGCCTCAACCAGGTAGTGGATCCCGAATACGGCGTCGTGGTGAGATACGAGCACGAAGAGCACGCCGAGACTGATTTAGAGATTGGCGACAGAGCGGCATCCGAGACATGCTAGAGAGACTTTTCTGGATTTTGACCGCCATCGTGAAATATTTCTGTTCCACTCGGGCTCCCAACCCTCGCAAAACCGCAAATCGTAGCAGAAAGCCGACAGACCTAACGATGTCGGCACTAAAGACCACCTTATCCTTTCTGGATCTTCCACCAGGTAAGTATCACAAGACTAGTTAATGCCTACTGGTCTGCGTACTGACTGATGCTCCAGAGCTCCGCAACAGAATTTATACCTTCGCAGCGTACCATACAACGAACGAGCAGTGCTGTGTCGCCCCGTGCGTAGCACTCGTATCTACCTGCAGGCAGATCTACAATGAATATCGGCCGATTTGTCTAAAGGCTGAGATGACGATAAACTGGAGGGATATCCCCCGATACTTCCAGAGATACTATACCGAAGACGGAGCCCTTGCCCACATCGACCTCGCACCCGCACGTATGACTATCATCACAAACGTCTGCTTGGTTGGGGGAAAACCTGTCAGTATAGACCTATTACCGATATTGAAGTTACGCCTCGCGAACGAGAGCTTTGAATGTGAGTTCGTCACATCTAGGTATGAAGAGAGCAATGGATGCGACTGCGGGCACGGCGCGGCAGTAGTCACCCGGGACGACATGAAAACCTTGCTGGAGGCCGACGCAGCGACATTACAGAAGCTGTTAAGACATGAGGATGAAGATTGGATAAGAGACATCAAGGAGGGGCGAATCAAAAAGCTTGTTGCCACTCATATTGGTACAAATTGCTGCCCGATGATCAAGTTTCACGTTGGACACGGCGAAAAAGGAAGCTTCTCGCCTGAGTTTGAAAACATTGCGAGGGACGCAGAGCTAGCGCAGGTGGCAGCTGATGGCGGACTGCGACCTGTTGGGACGAGCCACTGGGTCCATGCTTTGTCAAGAGCCTTCGACAGCTACTTGAACCGCATCAAGCTCCAGGCTGCTTTCACAGACAACCAATACAGTTTTCTCTCCATGTTTATATGGAGCGAGAAAGAGGCCATTCGATGGCAGAAGATGAAGGCAAACGACACCACTGGTGATGCTGAAGAAGATACGGACAGTGGTATGTCTATAGAATCAGCGTTCTAGACTCCGTCCAGCAACATACATTAGTCTGCGGGGACTTTTGTAGCTTTGGATGTGTGTCCTCGGCCACTGCTTCTAAAGGCCATATGTTCTTAATGGACTGTCAAACAATACTGCATCCTCGTCTCTACTTTCCATATCTCTCTTTACACCAGTGACAAAGATTATCTCGTGTTCTAAGCATACCAACGTACTGGGCACGAAGGTGTGTTTTACATAACAACCAGTGTTCAATATCGTCCAGCTTTGCCTCTGGAACATTTCCCTTGCCCTGTTCGAACTACACAATAAGAAGTGCTTACGCGGCTGACCTCACGTACAAGGCAGCTGGATTGATTTGTAAAGCTCTTCAAGACGGTCGATTATTACAATTGTGTACTATATGGAGAAAGAGCCATGGCATAACGTACATATAATTATCGGCCCACTAGACTGCGGGGATTACGAATCGGTCTCCCTGGGAGCGCCCCGGCGAAACCAGCGCAGCGCTCGTCTCGTATAGCCGCTTGCTTCCCGTCGCAGATGCAGTCACATTGTGTATCTACGGCATTCTCTGAGAATGGTGTGCGACACTTGTAGCTACGGGGTGTCAACGTTGTTCGATAACTGGGAGCTGTACGTTACTTACGAAAGCTCGCAACCACCCAGGGACTGGAACAGGGCATCCCATCCTTCTTCGTCTCCGCCGATGTACGCACATGTGATCTTAGGAATACCGTTCTCGTCTTTATCGTTCTCGTCAATTACGCAGTTGCGGGGAACCTCATCGGAAGTAAGCACTTCGTCTTCGTTTCTTGGGAAGTCATCAAGCAGTATGCCAATGTCTGGATCTGGAGTGGCGGGCTCAGATCTGGGCACAATCGTATCTAGTGTGCCCTGTACCTGTGCCTTCTTCAGCTCGTCGTGCGGTATCTTGTGCCAGCTCCACTTTTTGTTAAACCATTAGTACGTGAAGAACCACGAGTAGGTGTCAGCTACTCGCCATTAGCCCTCGCTATCTGATCATCTCCAGTTGATTCAAGACGTACCATTGGAAACCACTTTACGGTTGACCTGACCACCGCTCCGTGTTATCCATTTGCGTGCGAAGTCGCGGCATCGACTGTCGCCGTATATCCTCTCATCTTGACCGTAATCATAGAGCTCGCCTCGGACATCTTCGACTTGGTGGTATTAGAATGATGCGTCTGCTGTGCAAGACATATGAACTTACTATGACCCGGTTGGAATTTGATCACGTCGTTATGCATATACTCGTGGATGATCACACGCTCGTAGGTTTCGAGCGAAGCTATGTCTGCGTAGTTTTTCTTGTCTCCGTTGGTACGTTCCTCAAGATACTTAAGTTTGTTCGATTCGAAGAATCCTGGGCAGAAAGCGACGGTCCAAGTCAAAAACTACGATGGATTAGTAAGATTCTAGAGATATTTTAATGCATTACCGTACAGCGGGACTTCTGAGGAACCATGGTCCAAGCCGTGCTAAGACGTATTAGTATCTTCCTATGCATGCATGTCATTGGTGTAGAAGTCATAAGGCTACATACGCGCCATTCTCGCAACGTTGATTGCCATTGGGATGAGCTCCTGGCTTGCAGGTATAGTGTATCTTGAACTGAACACTCTTCTTGGTGGAATGACCTTCTTTTGGGAATTTCGAGACCTGGCGGATGTTGTCTGTTCGAAGCAGGTAGTGAGAGATATCAGTATGGGGCTCAAATTAACGCTGGATTTGAGCGGCAACCGCTAGAAATTGTGCGCCACTCTTGTACCAAAGAGGATAGTCTCCAAAATAGCGATTCCAAGCAGCGGAATAAGCAAATTTGTCATCGCTTACTGCCATGTGGAGCATCCACTGCGCCGCTCGTGTGGAGAATATGACCTTGTCGAGCTGATCTGGACTGCAGTCCTTGAAGGCATGATCCCAATAAATACCCTTAAATTCGGCAGTAAGGTCTTCCAGTTTCCATGTCCACGATCCCACCGCAAGATTAACTTCGAGATCACGTTGGGTGACGTCCAGCAGGGTCTTAACCTTGCCAATGGGCGACGCAAGGCCGTAATGAATAACAGAAGCAATAGTAAGGAGACAAGGAAGCCAAAACATGGTGAAGGTCAAACAAAAGCCCTTAGAAAAGAATTGTAACTGATACAATGAGACAAAGTTCGAAAGACGCTGGTGATGTAGCAGATGAAATTGACCGTTACCTTCCTTATAATAGCTGGTTCGGATAGGATCAAGCTTCCTCGCGCCGCTCCTAATGGCTGGCCTGGCTCTCAGCATCCTACGGAGACCGAGATGTGTGGATCAGAGGGATGGGCAGGAAGAATGAAGGCGGCGCAGACACTGGATCCGCTTCCCTGGGTCTTTCCGTGTGAAACAAGGCGCCTATGGAGATGTGAACGCCTTGTATGAAGTGGCGACCCATCTTAGTATCATATGATTCACCGAAATACGAAGCATGAGGCGCTTACGATAGGTTGTTTCTCAAGTCCAGTGCAGAGACCATCTTCTTGGTCTGAATTTATTTGTCGCGCTGAGGTGAGTGAAGCTAATTCTTACTCTTCCTGAATTTGCATTGCGGCGAAGAACGACTGGCGGGTTCGATACTCGGCCAAACATATAGCATCACGCAGCCTGCACGTTCTCAATTACCATATACATCGCGCATGTGTTTGAGCTCAACGGAGGAGGTATGCCCAAAACTTCGCACGAAGTCCGTCGCGGGGCAAGTTGCTGATTGAGCGGGCTGTCTGCCGCCGCAGTCCATCTCGCATACTTCGATGTTTGAAACAAAACAATGGCGCTTAAAGTCTTGGTGTCCGTACGGTGTGTTAGCGAAAGCACGACTGCGGCGTAGTTGAAGTCACCAAGTCCGAGTTCGCACGGCCCAACCTTCCAGAGCTTGGCGCTACCGTGTCCGTGCACCCAATGCACGGATTCAACCAATGCACGGGGAACGCGTTTTACCACCCAACTTCAACGCGTAATAACTCCACCAATAATGCCCGGAATTAATGAGGCTCTGACGAGATCTATGCTCTACAGCCTGATGAAAAACTTGTCTATACAGCAATTGCAAAAAGACATAGTGTTAATTGCTTAACTCTATCGCGCGCGCACTGACTCTACTAGGCCCCTTAGCAGGTCGCCAACGATAACTAACGAAAACTCAGCTACTAACAAGAATTAGACCTTGTAACGTATATAGAGACCTTGACAGCATGTCACTTACCTCCTATAAGGCAGATAGTACAAAATTTTGCATCCTTAGTTGCCTTACAACCCTGCTCTGAGAGCTAGGTTACGCGCTTCCTCCACCGTTACCGCAATTGATTGACCTCCTGATGGGCAACGGCTATGGACTCTAATCGTCACAACGCTAAGTCTGCATACAAGTATAAGTTGTACTTTAAGCTCCTGCAGGAGAAAATCACTTAGTACAACATTAAGCTAGAGCACATATAATATGGATGAGAAGGGCTTCGCGATTAGGGTGCTAGGTAGAACTAAACGAGTGTTTAGTAGGCGTCAATATGAGAAGAAGGAAGTTTGACAGGCTTGTCAAGATGGCTCACGTGAGTGGGTGAGCCTCCTGGCTTGTATCTGTGCGGATGGTACTGCTCTTCCCCTAGGCATCGTTTTTGCGTCTCAAAACTCTACTATACAGTACCAGTGGGTGGCCAATATTGACCCAGAAAAGCACTTAATTCACGTCAGCTCTTCGCCCTTGGGATGGACTAACAATAAGATAGGATTAGCATGGCTTAAACAGGTGTTTGACCGTTATACAAAGCAGAAGGCACGCATTCAGTACTGTCTCTTAATAGTAGATGGTCACGGCAGTCACCTGACGCAATATTTCATCAACTACTGTCACCAGAAACGGATTATACTCGCTGTGTTACCCCCCCACAGTACCCAGACGCTGCAGCCATTAGATGTGGTCTGTTTTAAGCCCCTATCCTCCAACTACAATTCTGAACTCGATAACCACCTCCAAGCGTCTTAAGGCATCGCCCCACTGTCAAAGAGCGACTTTTTCAGTCTATTCTGGCCTGCCTGGGTACACACGTTTGGGGTTGATCTCATACTGCAGGCCTTTGCAGCCACCAGAATATCACCAGTAAACGCCGACGTCATACTCGATAGATTCCACCACACAACACCAGACGGCTCAGAATCAGCTGCCTCTAGTTCTACTGCTTATTCTGCAGAGGACTGGCTCAAAGCTTGCACTACTCTTCAGGCAGAGGTGAAGGATTCGCGCAGTGTGGGTGCCCGGAAGCTGGGTCAAACTATCCACCATCTCTCATCTCAGGTAGAGCTACTCCAAACCGAGCTTGATAATATAAGGCAGAAGCTCTACAACAAGAACAAGCGTCAGAATTAACCTAAGAAACAATTAGATCTACAACAGCATTAGGAGTACCATAGAGGCGCAGTAATGTGGTCCCCTCGGGCTGTTCGAGAGGCTCGAGCTCGGATGTCAGTTGAACAACGCAATAGAGAAGAAGAGGCGTTAAAAAAAGCAGAGATGAAGGAGTTAGTAGCTGCTAATAAGCTCTATCACAAGAAAATTGCAGAGGAGAGGCGTGAGCAGCGTGTGAGGGAGAAAGTAGAGCGTGATCGGGTCAAGGCTGAGAAGGCCCAGGAAGTGGCTGAACGCCGAGCCCAAAAAGAGAGTCAAAAACAAGCTCTCAACGCTTAAAAAGCTCTACAATTATCCTAAAGAGGCAAGCGTAAAGCTTCACCAGCTCATACAGCAAAAATTACTAAAAAGCGTGGTGCTGTGGGTGGTGTGGGTAGTGCAGTTGCCCGCGAGCGCTCCTTGTCTCCCCCACCTATCACCACCCGCCGCGGCCGCAACGTCACACTTCCAAGTAAATTTAAATAGGCCAAATTGATCGCAAGCATCACTTTACTAAATTACCAACTTTTCCTGTAATAATAGCTATTGTGTGTGGCTCTATAACCTTATTTTTGGGGTGGGTGGAAAGGCAGAAATCGTGCATTGGTTGAATCCGTGCATTGGGTGCACGGACACGGTACGTCAATGCCTGGACCTCTATAATCCCCCCAGCGTACGAGTGCAATCTCACAATGAGGGCTGCTAACATGTTTTGGCGCAGCAATTATTTCATTCTTACTCTTCAAGCGTTATATGGACTCGCAGACATGTCGAGAACGTTTGACAGCCCTTACGGTCTTACCTTCACGCCTACCACGATTGTTACGTCGCGTTTCAATGCTTCTGGGTCTATTGAACTCACGAAAACTCCCCTTGGATCTATGTACCGCGAGTTTTACCAACAGACTGTGAGCCGATATGATCCGTCCACCGCCAACGAGGACTCAACAAATGACGCAAGCGGAATAACATCGTTGTTTCGTGCCTCGGTCATTTCATTGACAGAGGGTTTGAGAAACGAACTTAGTCATGAACCCGAGTATGCAGCATTTTTCTTTCCCTCGGTATTCTCATTCGCTGTAAGGACAGCCGCCGTGGCTGGAGTATTGGGCGAGCAACACAATCGACCAATGAAAGATGGCCCAGCTTGGCAGGCTACCTGTGAAGGTTACGGGTTCTTGCAAGGCAGAAATCTTGGTCGAAGTCCCAAAGAATGCAATGGCAAAGGACCTCAAAATTTGGTCATCGTGGTAGAGTACGAGGAAGAGTTTCTCTCGGCCTGGCTGCTGGATGTTGCGTTCGGCTTGGGAGTGTGTTACCCAGAGCAGAACCAATTTTGCAAAGAATGCGGTGCGAATACTCGACAGGTCAGCTTCCAACACAAGTGCTATACACCATGAACGTTTGCACTGATACAGCGAGTAGATTGATAACTCAGAAACATATCGTGACCGCGTGAACGGTTTCTTAAACGGCTTTGTTAAGCGTGTTCTGCAACAGCACGACCCTAAAAGTTTACGAGCAATCGTCATGTCTGGCGAGGCATCCACAGAGGGATCAACTGAGCTCGGAGAAACGGTCAGAGCTGCAGTGGGATCTCAAACGGCCAGCCTTCTGACAGATATTGACCCATCTGAGGTAGTTCCAATGGTGCAGCAGTATGGGCACGTATGGTACAACGAGAACCGCGCCTTTTCACAGGTGACTGGGTACCATATCTGGAACCTGATCATGACGAGCTGTAGAACAAAGCTTTGTGGCGCATATTGACGTCTTCGTTAATAGTTGTAGTCGACGCTCAACGACTCATCCTCTACTTGTAACTACCTCCCACTGGCCCCTTGAGCCCAAAGCAATTCGCAAAATAAGTGACCGTAGCTGACCAATCGCTAAACAATCCCTTGATACCAATCTGGTTCACCAGGACATCCAGCACTTCGTAGTACTGCCCATCATAGTAGGTGACATTCGCGATGCTCTCAAAGTAGTACTCGCCCCTACTCTTAACTGTCGCTAGCGGCCCTGAGCGCTCGAATGTCCAGGCAATGATGTCGAGACCTGCAGATTTGACGGCGTTGGCATACGCAGAAGGAACGATGGTCTTGTTCTCGCCAACGGTAAGGAGCATAGGGAGGGAAGGACCGATGATGTTTACGCCCGCGGCCTTGGCAATGGTGAGGTTCGAGATTCCTGCCGTGATGTCTTCAGGCGTGTCGTATTCAACGAGGTAGATAGCTTGCTTGCCGAATTTGTGGTCGTATTTGAGCCAGAACACTATGTCGTCATATGTAAAGGACTGCGGCCATATACGGCTGTAGTCGATGGACTTGTTGCGGAATGCATCAACCATGTCCTGGGCGTACTGCTGCTGAGTGTAGCCCTTAAATGGCATAGGCACCTGAGATGGAGGAGTCTTGAGCTCTGGGGTGAAGTTGCGGTATCCAGGGTAGTCGTTGACGAGGTCAATGTACTCATTGAGAGTCAGGACTTTGCTGCAGGTGTCATAAAGCTCTGTTCGCCAGGTAGGCGTGCCGTACTGGTAGGCCTGTGGTGTGAGAGCTGAAGCATTGAAGCCGTCTTGCTTGCCACAAAGAGTGCTGTACTCAGCGGTAGTGATATCTGAGGTACAGCAAAGAGCATTGGCTGGCGATGTGGAATTTGCTGGGGTGAATGGAACAGTGCACTTCTTCGCCAGCTTAGGACGCAGAAGGATGTCGGTCGTTGTATGCAGGTCGCAAAGCGAGTGCCGGCAGACAAGTCCGCGATCGCCAGTGAATGAAACGTCACACTCGAGGACACCGGCACCCATGCGAGCACCTGCATTTTCCGATTGCACGGTCTCCTCGGGAAATTGTAGAGTACCACCACCCCGGTGGCCAATCGAAAATTGCTGAATAGCAACAGGCTTATTCTCACAAGAATGTAGTTTCTGCTTCAATGGCCCATCGGTCATGTTGTTGATGATATAGTAAGGACGAGGACCCAATGAGACGAGGTAGCTGTCATTCTTGCTGGTGTGGCCCGAGTGTCCGGTGTTACCAGTAGGGTAAGACCTGCTGGTAGGAGCGGCAACAGCAGCTGCTGCCAGAACGAGAGTCAAGAGAACGTTCATGGTTGAAGTCAACGGATCGAGGGGGTATTTGCTGAAGACCTCGGGAGGATACCTGCACGATCTCACAGTCATGTGGGCGAGAACCCTCCATCTTATAGCAAAGCAACACCGTCTGTCCTAGGTCTGGATCAGGATGGCGGCTTATCAATTGCACGAGCTTGGAGCATGCTGCAGGAACCAATGCACGAGAGCCAAGCAAATATCCCACGCGCCAGGGTGAAGGATGAATGCTTATTGAAGCTCTTGCGCCGGCAACGTCATCGAAGAAAGGCTTGAGCCGTTCTTGTCTAGCTCAAGCAAGATGTTCGAGGCTCTTGGCCGTCTTAACCTGCAGAAGTACGCGTTGGCGGAGAGCCGGTACCACCATACGGGGATAGTCCGCTGGGGTGGTTGGCCGCTGCTGATAACAGGCCCTACCGAACCAATCGCAGAAGCACGTGTGAGTTCTTTCGCGGAGACTAGGACAAAATATCGTGCCGCGTTATAGCTCAAGTATGCGGGCTCGCCTTGATGGCGGCGCTGAATCAAGGACGACGAGCTGAAAGATTGACCATCTGTGAATCAGTTGTAGAAACCATTCTCGAGATGGAAAACGCGCGCCGAATTCGTGAGCTCTGCTGGTACGACGTGCGGCTTCAAAGTGGGGCGTGTCGAAGCTCCTACAAGCCCCACTCATCCTTCGTACCACACAACTGCTCACGTTGTACACATAGGTTCCTTACCACAGATCCTGTCAACATTCACTGCTTAGGAGCAAGACTCTTTTCAGCATGACCTCTGCAGCAGTCACTCGCATTTGTAGCCAGCATGGAGCACGGTCCGAGACCAGGATGCCCGCTTTTCGGCTACCGGAGTACAGGATCCACAGCACACGGGTCAAACCTCTTCGGTGGTGACCGCCTGATTCTACAAAAGTGCTTTTGAAGATCTCGATTGACAGAAAACTCTCTCTCTTCAAACACGTTATACCAAGACAAGAGACCATGCCGTCTTCCACAATCCCAATCACAATCACCCACCTCGGCAGCATCCAAGTCGGCTACCGCCTCAGCAACAATGTCATCGACCCCTCAAAGCCCACTCTCGTCTGCATCAACTCAATGTGCATGACCGCTGCCCTCTTCGACGCTCAATTCAACGACAAGAGCCTTACGGATGCCATGAACATCCTAGCCATCGAGCCACTCGGCCACGGATCAACAACCTTCCCCACCAAAGCCAGCCATTTCACGTACTGGGACTCTGCTATCGTGGCCCTAGAAACCATGACCGCTCTGAAACTCGACAAGGCCTTTGTCTTGGGCACAAGCCAAGGTGGCTGGATGGTTGTCCGTATGGCCCTTCTAGCACCTGAACGAGTCCTTGGACTTCTCCCACTGGGAACTAGTATGGACGCCGAGACCCCCGAGACGCGCGAGAAGGGATGTTGGGATCCTGTTCCACTGCTCAGTCCGTTTGCGGAGAAGTGGGCAAGTGCCACGCCTACCCCGGACTTTGAGATTGATGATCAGTGGTGCGGGATGGTTGCTAGCTTTGGGTTTGGGTCTCATGCTACGGAGGAGTCGACTACTTTCTGGACTGAGGTGCTCAAGGAGACGTATGCTGGCGATGAAGGGAGGAAGGCGAGGATGGCGGTGTTGTGTTTGATGTCGAGGGATTCGTTGACTCTTCGTATTGGTGATATCACCTGTCCTGTGTACTGGCTGCAAGGTACAGAAGACACGCCTTATGGGTGTCAGGTGCAGCACGAGCAGATTGAACTCTTCACTGCGAGCAAAGACAAGAGGTTGAGTATCGTGGAGGGTGGTGCACATTACCTGAACGCAACGAATCCCAAGGAAGTCAACGCTGCTATTGCGGAGATGGTCAGGAAGCATGCATAGTTGCCGCATATTTCGACTAGACGAACGAAGCTGGTCTTGGGTATATTGCATTCTTTGTAAGTATGGATCAACTTCTTCGACAGGGTGCTGGGAGAGCGTGAGGTACTTTGGCGTACCTATACCTAATTACTCTAGACTAGCTTGACCACTTGCTATGGATGCAAGTGCCTCCCCACTCAGCCATCATCCATCCATCCATAGCCCCATCACCATATTCAGGTCGTTGGAGGTAACGGTTCTGAGAATAGTCTTTCGCGCCACGCCTGAGCAGCATCTCCTCTAGGAGCTCTGGCCCGTGTAAAATTTCCACGACGTCGACACCATACATTTATGCGCTATCTGAGTCAGCAATAAAGTTGAGCATGTACGGGCTGGAACAGACCACAAGATGGACACCGAAATCGTAATGAGCAACATGAGACTTTCGATCGATCTATCCTTCCACCTGAGACCGTCCAGTATGATTTGAAAACGCCGTGAAAGTGCCCTTCCCTGAATATCTAAACTCCAGTCGTTAAATGTGATTTTCTTTGATGCGAGTGAAGCCGGTAGCCAGCAAGGGCCTCCTGGACTCGCCCAAGCCTCCCTCAATAGCGGTACCGTGTAGAATAGTCCTTGGGACTAACCACCAGACCCCTTCCTTTCTTCGCACCCCTATACACCGTCTCGATAATATCAATCAACTCCTGCTTATCTTCCAGCACCCAATTGAGCTTATTATTGTTTCCCGTGCCGAAATCACACATCATGTGCTTATTCCTGAAGAAGAACATGACTGTGCAGGGATCGTACAACTCGTACATGGCCTTGAAGTCTGGCACTTCGTCGAGATCACAGACATACAGCGCAGCGAAGTTCTTTACGCGGTCGGCGATCTTGTAGAGCACTTCGTCCTGGCGCATGCAGTCGGGGTCTGAGTCGCGGCCGAAACGAATGACGACAAGGCGATCTTCTTCGCTGAGGATTGCTTGGTCCACGTGCCAACCTGTGCGCAGGTGAGGAAGGACTACGGAGCCCATGGTGAAGGGCGTAGGTGACTTTGTTCGGTGAGGTGTTCGAGCACTCGAAAGCGCGGTAGCGTCGGTCTTTAGGTCTCTGAGTGTTTAAAGCTTCGTGCAGCTAACAAGTACGAATCAAGGCGAATGTGAGGTCTAGTTTGAGAGTCTGTGGTGTGCAGGCTACTGTTTTGTAGAAAGGCTGTAGAAATCTTTGGAAAGCTCGGCGGCAAGGCTGCCGCGCACGGTCACGAACGCGTGCCCCGCCACGACCCTTGTCTAGCGCTCTCCACGCGCCTTCAAACCTCCGCGGTCTCTTGAGCGATCCTTCAGCATATGGACAGAACCTGACCATCAAGGTCCTCTAGTCTTGCTCTTTATATGAGCTTGAAGCGCCGGTCGTAACGCGCTGGCCTCAATATCCTCCAGATTGCTACAATCGCTTTCTTCCATTGGCTCACCCTCTGTTCTTCATTCTGGCAGTGTCACGCGAACTTGCAGCTCACAGTGCTTCTGAAGTTGTGCAAGCCAGGGCTCATTCATCACTTGTTATCTCGAACTAATGTCATGGACGGTTAATCATCAGCTTTGTGAGCACGATTGATGTGTTCTCCGACATATCTGCGAAGGTCGAAGATCTTACCTCCGGTATTTGGAAGTTTACCCCTCACTATCCCCGACGGCTTTGTCACTGCGGCTGAGGGCGCACCGAACTACAGTCCAAATGGGATGACATCACTCTCCTGCGGTGTTCTATGGCCATAGACCAACGCCTAGGCTTACCGTTCGAGCCATTGGCAAGCACCGGAGTGAACGTTGACCGATAAGTTACGTCCATTGACCCGGCGAAATGGGCAAGTATATCTTGGTTGTCGCTCCCTCAGAACTTCTCAATTCAAACAACCAGCAGCGCCCTCGTCTTTACACGCTGCATTCACTCCTGACACAATTCCAACAGCCAAGCGACTCATGTCCATTCAAGACCATCTCAAGCCAACAGACATGACAGAGAGGATTGTATTGCCCTCTGAAGGCGCTCATGGCGAGCGCGATGGCACAGCAACAGCGACCTGCTACTGCGGGGCTGTACAGATCGAGGTTCCCACAGAGGGCGAGGGACTGGTCGATACCTTTATCTGCCACTGCACCGACTGTCGCAAGATCACAGCCAGGTCAGAACGTCACTGAAAAGATAACGTCAACAGCGACTGACATCCGCACAGCATGTTCGCCTCGAACTGCGTAGTCAAAGACTCGCACCTCAAGCACGTACGCGGCGAAGACAAACTCACACGCTTCCGCCAGAAAGACACCATCGCAACCGGCAACTACATGGAGAACAGCTTCTGCAGCGTGTGCGGTACGCTGTTATACCGCCGCAGCTCTGGATATCCTGGCATGAGCATTCCCCGCATCGGCACGATTGACGACTTTGCGCTGCAAGAGACCAAGTTCAAGCCTCGCATCGAGACTTTTGAGAAAGATCGATGTGCGTGGCTGAAGCCGGCAAGTGTGGAGGAGCATGTTGACGGCGCGTACTATACGGGCGGCAAGGAGTGGAAGAGTAAACATGATGGGGCTGGTGGTAAGGGCAATTAGCAGGCCCTTCAATCATGTAGTGTAGCTGAGGCAATTCAGTCTGTTTTATCAGACAGCCGGCCCCGAGTGCAGGACAGCTTTGTGATTGTCCGATGGAACAGTGACGCTGCATGCTCACGTGCTTCCTTAAGGTTGCATTTCTCACCGTGAACGACAAGTAGACGGAGACTCAGTATGATGCAGAAAGACACAACCTTGATTACGATGCTTGTGCCGCACCGGCACTGTCCGTCTCCTTGACAACATGCCCATTGTCCCACAAACACCTTCTCGTCCCTCTCCAAACCTCCTCCAGAATCGCCCTTCGAGGCAGCAACCCCGGGAAAACCACAACAACATCCTTCTCCCCCTTCACAACAATCGCCAAATAGAACCTAACCTCAAATCCCCGAAAGGCCTCATGTATAATAACATCCTGAATAGCGCTCGTCGGAATGAACTGGCTACTATGCGACAGCAAAAAAGTAGCAGCCGAAGAAGAAGTCTGAACACCGAGCCCACTCAGAACAGTAAGCGACTCTTCTGCCTACCCATCAGCCCCGTGCCCCGTCTCCATACCAGCATAGAACTTACCAGTATACCCACGCCTCAACACCGGCACTAGCACCACCACCGCCGCAGCACCAACATACGCCCACCCCACACCCCCAACCACCTTGAGCAAGCTCGTCGTCGCCGGTCCGCCGAGCACCCAAAGCAATACTTCAGTTGAGTGGGAGGGCCCATGCTCGAGACTCCATTTCACCCACAGAAACGCGAGGGCACACAGTCCAGCCAGTATTCTCGCCAGGACGCTAGCGTAATAGCGCAGTTTCGCGGCGAGCGTTACGCGGAGCGGACGGGTGGACACGGTGAAGGATACGGTGGATGGGGTGGGGGCGAGGATGTGTAGGGTCTGGGTTGGTGGCGCTGTTAGGCGCGCGAGGAAGGGGAGGAGCATGGTGGTGTCGGTGTCATGGTATTGGATCCTGGGCGCAGTGACTATTGTAGAAGGAGTGGGATGACGCGCTGGCAACGCGACGCGACGCTAGCGGCGGGAACAACCGACCGCTAATAGATCCCTGTCAAGTCTAAGCTCGAAAGTTTAGGCAGCTTGACATCATTCCTTCACAACAACGCGACTGCGTCTTCGCTCGAACATATCGCAAACTACTTCTCTCAAGATAGAATCAGACTCGCCGCAACTATGCCATCGCCCTCGCCGCCACGCGAGCCACGCGCCGAAGCTAGAGAAGATAAAGAAGGACGCCAGCGCTCGCGCTCGCCGCGACGAAGCCGCAGCCCTGCGCCGCGGAAACCAAAGAGCTACTCGGGGTTGAAGTGGAAGAACGACAAGAGAGATTCTTCTGATGGCACGCGACGGCGCGAAGGGCGCGATGACCGGCGGTATGAGGATAGGAGGGATGATCGGCGACGTGACGACAGGAGGGACGACCGACGACGTGACGACAGAGACAGACGCGGCGATGAGCGATACAGGCCTCGCGACGACGGAGACAGGCGCGACGACAGAGACAGGCGCGACGACAGAGACAGACGCCACAGGCCACGAGACGATAAAGACAGGCCTCGAGACGACAAACCCAAACGCTCCTCCGCCCCCAAACCCCCCTCCAACCCCCCCACCACCACCGAACCCATGATCCTCGTAACAGTAAACGACCGCCTCGGCACCAAAACCCAAGTCCCATGCCTGCCCTCGGACCCGGTCAAAGTGCTCAAGGCGATGGTGGCGGCGAAGATTGGACGGCCGGTGCATGAGATTATGCTGAAGAGGCAGGGGGAGCGGCCGTTCCATGATGGGCTGAGTTTGGCGGATTATGGGATTAGTAATGGGGTGCAGATTGATTTGGAGTTGAATACGGGGGATTGATTGGGTGGGGGGGTCATGAGTGGGTGGATCGAATGATCAAAGGAGGCGGAGAATCACGCAAGACGAAACATAGACTGCTCCTTCACGCTGTGCATGCATGGCTTGATATCTCAAATGACCACTCTGTTAATCTCCACCATCTTCATCCCCGCCTTTCGCATACCTCCCCGGATCCAACCCCTTCTTCTTCGCATACCGCTCGTTGACGACCTCAACAGGCTCCTGTCTCTCCCTGTTAAGCACAGGGATATAATTCCCCTTTGCCCTGCCGAAATTCCCACCGTCAAAGACCCTCGGGCCACCCTTGGTCATCCCCGCAGTATTTGTCTCGTGTTGAGAATCCCCATCCAGCGTACTCCGCCCCAAACCAGCAATCCTCTCCATCAGCAACCCCGAAAGCGTCTCGTCCATCTTATTCGCGCGCCAGACGTCCCACACATCATCCACGACACCGCCCCTGCCCCACTTCCCGCGTCCCACGGCGGCACTCTTGTTGGTGCTGGTCTTGGCCTCCACGCCCCCCTCGTCGCCGACATAAACCCACTCCAGACTATCCTCGTAGCCGTGCCTGCGGGCCTCGCTCTCAGCATGCACAACGTCGTCTGCGGCGGGGAAAATGCAGTCCCACAGCACGAGCGGAGCGTCGGAGGCCATTTCGTACTTGGGCCGCGTGGGGTTCTTCGTCATGTCGAGGAGGTCGGTGACAAGCTGCGGGGCCTCGAGGCGCTGGCCGACGAGGAACAGAACGGCGACTAGGCTGCGGACTTGGTGCCACAGGAAGGCCGAGCCGTGGAGCGTGAAGCAGTACATTTTCGGCGGGCTGGGGCCAGCTGGGTTGGTGAGGGCCGGGTGGTGCAGGAACGCGGGGACGGCGAGCGGGGAGACCTCGTCGATGGAGGCGTGGAAGATGCGGCGGGTGAAGTTGGAGAGCTGCTTCGAGGCGTCGATCTTGCAGTAGTTGCGGAAGTCGTGCAGGCCGACGAGGCGCGCGCAGGCGTCGCGCATGGCGGGTATGTCGAGCCAGCCCTCGCGCATGGGCGGGGCGGTGGCGGGGCCGGTGGGGGCGTAGAGGGCGGCGGCGGTGGGCGCGGGGGCGAAGCACGGGTTCGTGAAGAAGTACTTGTAGCGGCGCTCTTTGCAGGAGAAGCGGGCGCTGAAGTCGGGCGGCGGGTTGGGGCACCAGGCGTAGACGCGGATGTCGGGGGGCAGGACGCGGTTGAGGAGCTGGATGTAGGGCAGCTCGTCGGTGAGGTCGGTGAATTCTTTCGCTTTCTCTTCTGTCGTGCTATGGCACTCGTCTTCTTCTGCTGCGGAGTTGTTGTGCGGCCTGTTGCTGCGCAGGCGGATGCCAATGACCTGGCCAAAGGCGCTCACGCCGCGGTCGGTGCGCCCGCACTTGGAGTACTCGCAGCCCTCCCAGTTGACATCAGCCCCGTCGCGGTCCCACTGGGCGAACGTCTTGCGGTTGACGCGGCTGTAGTCGGTCGTGCTGCTCGTCGGGTGGATCAGGCGCGTCTTGACGAGCGCCTTCCACAGCTCCTCCTCGATGGTCGGCAGCGGCGTCTTGTTGTTGTTGTGGTGCTCGAAGCCGTTGTACTTCTGGCCCAGGTACGCAAACTTGAGCGCCACCAGCCGCGTGCTGTACTTGGCCGCATCAAACGCTTTCGGGGGGGGCTTGTTCTTGGTGAAGCTGCCACTGCCATTGATATTGTCTCCTTGACTCTTGTCTCCATTGATCTGCCCCTCATTGGTCTTGTCCCCATCACTCTTGATTCTGCTCTCCAGCTCCTCTATCCGCGCAACGAGTTGCTCGTGCGACCACTGCTCGTAGCCCGCGGCCATGGCTCTGCGCGCGGCCGGCGCTCGCTCTGCGCGCTGCTTGCGCTGCGGCACTCGGGACAGGCTGTGGAACCCAGCCGATGAAGACACGCGCGTGCAGAACAGCCGGTGCAGCGATGCTTGGAACTCGGGGAAGGCGCTCGCGTGCGGCAGCGGGGTGAAGCGCCGCATCGAAGAGCAGCACAGTCACCGACGCCGCCCATCTTTTTCCACCATGACGCCGCAGTGCAGGGATGCAGGGATGCGCCGTCTTCTCTAGCGCCATCTTCTCTAGCGCCATCTTCTCTAGCGCCATCTTCTCTAGCGCCATCTTGTGCCTGGCCTCCCACCTCCTCGCTCTCTCTGCATTTTCCCATCCAAAGTGAGCGTCCTATAGTCTCAATTGACGTGTTTCTGCGTCTAGGCAGTCGCGAGGCAACAGCCACATAAACCTAATATCTCCCGCCAGCTGGCTCACCACTTGGATCCATGGACTGCACACAGCAGGCAGCTATACAACAATCGCGCCTGTATAAGTTACCCGTCTTCCCGGCCGAGCGTGCGCTGGTAGAACCCTTCTTGTTCCACGATGCAGCTCTTTGTACCCCTCGATATGACGAAGAAGCTCTCGGTGATGACCAAAACGTGTTACAGCCCGTATCTGAGCACTGGTTCGAGCGCTGATTGGAAGCGTGCTGCTACAAGCGCGTCCACAACGGATGACTGATCCAGGCAGCCTTTTCGCGTTGGAGGCCTCCAGTGCGGCCTCATCTATGGTTCGAGGGTATAGTAGGAATATAGATATACCCTCATTCTCCCTGTCCTCCTGCTCACGCTCTTCTTCTCAACCGTCGTCGACCTTGTTGCTTAACTCGCAATCTCATACCATTTCCCATATTATCCCAGGAAAAGCTAAACCGCACCAAAATGTATCGCAACTACGACGGAGAAGTGCATGCCGAGCACCTCTGCGGGCTGTACTACAATGTGCCGCATCTCGGCCGTCTGCAAAGGTCGTACCTTCCACAAGTCAAGGTCAATGTCCACGCCAGTATCCTCGCAGCCACATCCCGCACAAAACTCCAACAGACATTCCAAAACCTCTCTACAACCAGAGGAATTAGAGAAGTCCGCTACGCCTTTCCACTATACGATGGAGTCAGCGTTGTCGGCTTCCAATGCCACGTTGGCAATCGTCTCATCGTTGGACAAGTCGAAGAGAAAGAGAATGCCAAGAAGGTCTACAAGGAAGCTGTGGAACGAGGCGAGACAGCTGGCTTGCTCGAACAGCTCCCTGAAGCATCTGATGTCTTCACCACAACCATCGGCAACATACCCCCGGCCGCAAAGGTCACTGTCGACATCACCTAGCTCGGCGAGCTGAAGCACGACATGGAGGTGGATGGCATCAGGTTCACCATTCCTACCAGCATCTGTCCGCGGTACGGAAGCGTCAGCAGCTCTTCCCAACAGCTCGATGGCACCATCACAGTCACAGTGGATGCCGAGATGCCACAAGGCTCGTTTATCCAACAAATGCAGTCACCCTCACATCCCATTTCCATGTCGATGGGCACAACCTCAATCGAGCCCGACGCCGCTCCATCTATGAGCAAGGCGTCGGCCACGTTAAGCCTCGGCATCGCACATCTCGACACTGACTTTGTTCTCCAAGTCATCGCAAAAGACACCGGCGTCCCCCGAGCCCTTCTCGAAACACATCCCACAATCCCCAGCCAGCGCACTCTCATGGCCACCTTGGTCCCTAAATTTACGCTTCCGCCCGAGAACCCCGAGATTGTCTTCGTATGTGACCAGAGCGGCAGCATGAGCGGCTCCAGCATGGATCTCGCCAAGGAAGCTCTTCAGGTTTTCCTCAAATCGCTCCCAGTCGGCGTCAAATTCAATATCTGTTCTTTTGGTAGTCACTATAACTTTCTCTTCCCCAGGAGCGCATCGTACAGCCAAGACACGCTGGCAGCCGCTACTCGACACGCCGCCAGCCTCTCAGCGAACTACGGCGGCACAGAGATGCTCGAGCCACTGCGCGCAACGATAGAGCAACGCTACAAGGATATGCCGCTAGACATCATCCTGCTGACCGACGGCGAGATCTGGGATCAGCAAGTCCTCTTCGACTACCTCAACGCACAGATCCAAAGCACCAAAGCCCCGATCCGTGTCTTCACTCTGGGCATCGGAAGTGGCGTATCACACAGCCTCATCGAAGGCATCGCCAAAGCAGGCAACGGCTTCGCGCAATGCGTGCAGGCAGGCGAGAAGATGAACAGCAAAGTAGTGCGGATGCTGAAAGGCGCCTTGTCACCGCACGTAAACGACTACACCCTCGAAGTCAAGTACGCCAGACCTCCAGACTGCGACTTTGAAGTCGTCGAAAAGGTCGCCGACAGCCTGCACGTCGCGCTGGACTTGAACGCGCAGACAGACAATGTAAGCACCCTCCACCATCCCACCCTCTCACCCAACCATACCAACGCCTCCAAGCAGGCCCCTAGAAAAATCTCCCTCTATGACACATCTCCCGTCCCCGCCTCTCCACCATCATCACCAGCCGACCGCTTCTCCCACCTCCCCTCCATCGCCGCACCGAAGATCCTGCAAGCACCACAGTCCATACCACCTCTTTTCTCCTTCACCCGCAGCACAATTTACCTGCTCCTCTCTCCGCATGCTCCCGCTGCAACACCTACCAGCGTCGTGCTGCGCGGCACAAGCAGCCAGGGCCCACTGGAGCTCGAGATTCCAGTGCAAGATTGCGGGGTGGGAGAGACGGTGCATCAGCTCGCAGCGAAGAAGGCTGTGAGTGAGCTGGAGATGGGGAGGGGGTGGTTGGCGTGTGCCAGGGCGAGCGGAGTGAGCGCTGTGAGCCGTGGTGAACCGGGTCCTGAGGGTGAGCTGTTGAGAGACAAGTTCGAAGGCAGATTTAGCGATATGCTCGAGCGCGAAGCGGTTAGATTAGGCGTGCAGTTCCAGGTCGGCGGGAAGTGGACGAGTTTCGTCGCTGTGGAACGTGTTCAGCCCAAGTCCCGGGCTTTGGAGGGAGGAAATGAGGTCATGGATGGAGACTGGGAGTTCCTCGAGGACGAGCAAGCGGCAGAGTACATGCGGCAAGAAGAAGAGAGGCAGGCTGAATGGGAACGCATAAGGAAGGAAGGTGAAGAGCAACAGAGAAATTGGCCTGAGTGGCGGGGAGGCCTCAAGAGGAAGGGGGGTTGGGGCGGCGGTGGAGTACGATTCGGTGCCTACGGGACCACGCAACCAACCGGAGGTATGCGCCAGTGGCAGCCAACATCACCATTTTCACCGCAACTGTTCGGCGGCTATACACCAACGAGTCCTGGGCATGGCGCTGGTCATGCTTTTGGCGAGGAGTCATGCCCGGCCTCACCACCCTTTGACCCTCGTTCTAGCTCTATCCAGGCAAACCCTGGCCTTCCATTCGCAGCAGCAGCAGCAGCCACACCTTCAGCATTCGGCCCCACATCTCCATCCCACGCAAAAGCCCTTCAAGACTATCAAACAGGTCTCATGGTCCTCCACCAAGATAACCCGAGAAGACGCCACATGGCAAGCGCCATGTATGCATGTCCCTCCTCGCCCAACCCCCCCGACAGTGGATCGACTTTCAACTATGACGACCAGGTGCTACAGAACTTCGACTTCGAATCCTTCCACGCCGGCGCAGACTCTAGCGGATCCTTCCTCGACCACGGAGCGGCCACTCCGTATGATCTCGATGCGCCTGTGCACTCTCCGGCGGCATACAATGCTTCCTTCACGCCTCTTGCGGTTGCTATCTCGGAGGGGATTGAACCCGAGGGAGGTGTCGCCACCGGTCGAAGTGCCGCCGCAAAAGAAAGAAGATCACGACCGGCACGCCAAAGGTCACGCAACCCGTTCATCGACGTCGAAGCCGAAGTCGACAAGGACCAAGCAGCCTCCAACGAACCCGTGATAGGCCTTGACGAAGCCAAATCAACCCAACCCCCCTCCCCCCGCGAAACCCTCCACACCCTCCTCTCCCACCAATCCTTCAACGGCGCTTTCCCTTACCACCCCACCATCCTCCTGCTTCTCGCCATTTCCACCTCCGACTTTGAAAACGCACAGCGCCGCCTCGCCCTCGCTGCTTCCTCCCATGCTTCTGCGGCAGCGGACGTCCTCACCACAGCGCTGGTAGTGGTGTACTTGGAGACGAAGCTGGCGGAGTACGAGCAGGAGTGGGAGTTGGTGGTTGAGAAGGCGAGGGGGTGGTTGGTGGGGGAAGTTGGGGTGGAGGGGGCGGGGTTGTGGTTTGAAGAAGCAGGAAAGATAGTCTAGGTAAAAAGTGGTGTGGGTGTTGGTGTGTGTGAAGTAATACGTTAGAGTCTCGTGATTATATCGAGTAAGATACCAGACAGAATGCCAACAACAACCTTGATGTAACGTGAGGAACTTGCACGCTCGGACGAGGGTCTGCAGAACAGAAGAAGAGAAATGACAGAGTGTTGGGTCACGCGGGTATTCCGTCGTCAAGCGAGCGAATGTGCGTGGTCTTGGTCTGCTCGTGATCATGAAGATATCCAATGTACCACCCAAGTACGTACCCCCCCATCGCCGTCACTCACCATACATACATACGACATACAAGCAAATAACACAAAACAGACGAAAAATCCGGTAAACCACTTTCCTTAGTACCAAATTCTCGTGCCCAACCTGAGCTAGCAGCGACCTCAAACTAAACCAGGACTAAAACCCCAGACTCAACAACGAAAACAACGCTATAGACAAACACAGCCCGTAAATCCATTCCCCACCCCTTCTGCCCCGCATAGCTTCAAATCTACTTCTATCCGACCCCTTCCAGAAACTATCTACACCGGTCTTATCAGCAAGACCTTTTAGTCATGTATCATGTATTATGCGCGTAATGTTTGATCTCGCACGCTGATCGGCCCAAACGAGTTTTTATACGTGATTTGCACTTGGGAGTTGTTGAGCGTGAATGAGATTGGGGTTTGGTCGTTGAGAGCAGAGAGGGGTATGGATTGAGTTGTGTAACTGGTGGTTTTTGGTAGATGAGGAGGGCTGTAGGGCGGGGTTGCAGGTGTACGATAATTAAAGGGGGGACGTGGGATGATGTTGTTTGGGAAGTGAGTGAATGGCTTGTTTGGTGGGTGTACGACTAAGTATAGTTTCACGCTCATGGTTGTTTGTTTGGGGTTTATTGGGTTTTTATATTGTGTGGTAGTGCAACACGCAAATCGACGGTGCGTCGAAGTCTCCGACGCGTCGTCGAACGGTAGAGACCTTCTCCCATACTCAGTTCAACTCAAACGGATACATCCCGAGTAGATAAATACGGCTGTCGAGGCCAACTTTCCCCATCTTTTGCTTCGTGAAACTTCCCTGGAGCTGGCTTGCTTCCATTGCACTCATCTGGTTGGTATCTCGAAGATACCTGACGAGGCAGTTCACGTATCGGCGCTCTGTCCGTGCTCGAGCTGCGAAGACCCCGGGAATATCGAAGATGACACCAGTGGTTCGCGAATATAGGCTCTGGACATTCTGTTCATGGGCGTAAGCACGCTCAAGGGTTGATTTTGCTGATCGGAATTCAGCAGCTTGTACCCGCAGCCTAGGTGGTACATTATTCGCTTTTGCCTTGTTTGCTTTGGTCCTGCGCGTGCGTCGCGACGAAATCGCGTAGTATCTGCTGTAACTTGGTACAGATCGCGTGTATTGGCCGTTGCGGACGTACGGTTGTCGCGCCGGTCCTTGTGTTGGAACTTCGTCCATGATCAAATCTACGATGTCAACGCCTGAGATGGATCAGTCAAGAGCTCGCATGTCATCTTAAAGACTCGCCTCTTGGATCACGTCGCTCGAGTTCCAATTTCTCTTTGCCTCGCGCGTAGATTTCGTCGATGTTGACGCGCCTAAAACCTTTGCGAACAAGCGCTGCCCTGAACTCTGTCATGAGCACGTCAAGCACGTCTGACGGGAGTCAGCGCGGGATGAAGCGACAACACTACCAGAAGTTTGACCCAGTTACTTGAAGTACTCACCGATACCCTCGTCATTAGCCCTTGCCATTCTGTATCTCACTTGCTTGTGGCGCCTGGAGGTGTTCAGCGACGACGGTTGCGCAGCAGCCTCCCCAGCAAGCTTCGGTAGATGACCCAGGACCACATGCTCCGGTAAGTAGCGATGGGGTAGATATTCCTCCTGCAGCTGGTACTCGTACCACTTATACGCATCTACTGGATTGCCCCACACCGCGTAACAGACGAGTCGACGCCAGCTTGAATTCACCAGCTGTCCAGTCCCGAGGGCATGGATCGCTTCTCTAACAACCATATCGATGCGATCGATGATATCCCATCGGTACTCGAATCCTTCGAAGAAATCAACGAGTTCAGGATCAACCTTCGCACGCAGCGGCTGATAGGGATAGTTCGAAGGTAAAGTGAAGTTTCCTGACTTGATAATACCATCGATGTACCTGTAATTGATGAGTATGGACGCGATCGAGTATCTGTACGGCCTACCTGGCTGGCCGAGTATAGCCGCGCAAGAAGTACCTGTATGCTTCTAGAGGCGAGGAAGAGTTGAGCACCCTGACAGTTTCGCGGCCTTCCGGATAATTGACAATATCAGGGTTACTGCGGAAGAACTGATCAATCTCCACCAAGAAACCTTTCGAAATCGATCGACTCGCTAGATAGGAGAGAAGCTCGTCATCTGCGCTGTCGGTGAAGGAGCGTGGCTGGACACTTTCCATGAGCGAAATCTAATTGTTCTGGGCCCTTCAACTACCTCGTACGTTCGACCATGTTCAGCTCTCGTGGCCCATGGCACATCTAGACCGCTATCGTTGAAGTCAAAGGTCCCTGCACCTTGGCCAGTATGAGTGGCGTGCGAGGCAGTAGGCTGGGTTTCGTAATAGCTCGCATCATCGTCCTCAATGGGGATGGGGGATAAACGATTGCGCTGATTGCATGTCGAGGACGTTGTATCGGGCGCCTCAATCCACTCGCCTCCAACCCACCAGCCCTGGGAGTCTGACTTGACAGGCAACGCTGACCCGCCGCGTAGGCGAGGAAGTGGGTTGTACGGTCCGTCATAGTCGCGTGGACGTTGTCGGCGATTAGCATGTCTGGCCATAATATGAGACCTACCTCTCTTCTGTCTAGACTGTGTTGGATTGAGCAAGTGGAGAGTTGGTTCGACAAGAGCGGGAAAGAGCCCGTATGAGTTAGCGCTGAAGCGGATGAAAGCGAGCCTAGGTAAGAGGAGAATAAGAAGTCCGGCAAGAACAGGTTGTGAGAAGAGGCGTCTGAGGTGCGTCGAGGTGAGGAGTGAGAATGAACTGGAGCTCGAGGCAACAAACAGGAAGGCACGCGTTGACATCTCCACGCGTGTAAGCGCAGCGGGCACACCCGCCCTATGGACAACCCAAAGATAGAACAATGCTACGAACGACGAGAGGCAGCAGGACTGATGAGCAATCTGCTTGGAGGACAGTTAAAGTAGAACTATCGGCTGCAGTAGAGATGTTTGACAGCGAAGCATACTAGTAGCAACAGAGACGAAGAAGCATTCACGAACATGTACATTCTAATGAACTTTGTCTGGATATACGAACGGAACCTTGACGCCACCCAATACGCTGCATGGTGAAATCAAATATGCTACTTACCACAGATGCCGAGCTCAGAACACACTGATGTAGTTGCCGATACGCTCTTTCTGGTTCTGCGCAATGCATTCGGCTATCCAAGTGATGTTGCGAATCTCCTGCAGAGGTGTTAGCATTTGTTGTCAATTGCATCACGTGTATAAACACACCTGTTCGCGCAGTTTGACCCATGCATAGACAACAGCGTGTGTGAACTGGTATGTGAAAGCCAGCTTGGAAATCTCCATCTCCTTCTGATAGAAGAGATCCTCCAGACTCCTCGACTCGCCACCTGTGCCACCAGCCATGTTGCCGACTGTACTGCCACCGCCCTGGCTGAGCCCCGTTTGGTCGAAGAAGCTCTTGTATTCTGCAACGCTCTCTACAGCAATGCGCACGCCTTCAACATCATCTGCCCTTGAGAGCATCATTGTGCCCTCGGGGTGCAGCTTGCCGAGTGCCGGATACAGCTTCTTCCGGTCTGCCTTGGAAAGCTCGGTACCAAATGAGTTCAGCGAGATATTGATGCTCCTGCGATCGGCCTCGAACTCAAGAACCCCTGACATGACGTCAGATGTCGGTGTGCCAGCAATCTCAGGATCGGTGTTGACCCAGTTGTGGAAGTCTTCGAGATAGTTCTTGTAAAGAGTGTTGCGAATGATCTCGATGTTCAGCTCGTCAAGATCCTGGTGGCTCAGTGAGCCCTTGAAGTAAGGCGCAAGCGGTGTCTCAATCAAGACAGAGTTGTAGAGTTCCTCAATGTTGGTGGCCACGCACAACACTGGCATTGTCTCGAACCAGCCAAGAGGGTGGCACCTCTCCAAGAGCTCACGGGTGTCCCTCTCATGTAAAGTACCGGTGATCAACAGCGCGACATTGTCAATCATGTACCCGTATGTCAGGTACTCCATGAATTTCGAGAGAGATCCAATGGCATTGGCCTGGACATAGCGGAATTCGGCAACGAGCTTGTCTGTGGTTTTGGCGGCGAGTGCAGACGTCGACGGGTTGGGGGGTAGGGAGGCGAGAAAGTCTCCATACGCGGGCGAGAGCTGTAGCTTGACATCTGGAAGACAGTATTAGATAGATGAGATGCTATACCGCCGCAAAAGAGCTTACCGTCGATGGTCTCGCACTGCGTCAGGTTGCTGTAGTTCTGGCTGGTAAGCAGCGCATTGCGGTAGCCGCGCACCACGCCCTCGATGTAGCTGTTTTCGAATCAGAAAAGGTCCTGAGACAGTTGCGCACGTTGTGAATACCCGTATTTGACGTTGTAGAAGAGGCCCTCCATGATGCAGTGGTGTAGACTTGCTGCAGGAGCTCTGTTGCCGTCATGGCGTTTGCCCGTGCACGGTTCACCTTTTCCCGATGTTCATCCGGCCGCGAACGCCAATAAATTCTTGGCCGAACGCGCCTGCCGCAACCCAACCAAACCGCAACACCAAGCTGTCACGTCTGCCTGCGCGCAAACACTACCCCGCCCACGACAGTACCAGTGAAAGTGATTGCGATCCATACAACAATACAAACTCTTCGAGTCTGAGCTACTACGCGACGAGTCGCATCCGCATTGTGAGTCGCTGCCCGCCGCTGCGCAACGCGCCCACTGACTTTCACAGCGCAATGTCGACACGTCGTACCCGTCGCACCGCTGCAGCTTCTGAGGTTGCAGAGGAAGTCGCAGTCATTGAGACGCGCACGAGCAAGCGCACTCGCGCAAGCACCCGCAAGGCTGCTGCGACCACGACAACATCCGCCAAAGTCACAAAGAGCACGGCAAAAGCAAAGCGCGCAACAACACCCACCGCCGACAACACCACCAAGGCACGTGTTAACACGCAAAATGCAATGCGTCAAAATGCGGTCGTGTCCACCCCCGCCGCCCCCGCCACGGGCAAGCGGCGACTCCGGTCTACCAACACAGAGTCAGCTTCACCACTACGTGCTCTCGATGAGCAGCCTGCCAAGAGACAGCGCACAGCCCCGAGGAAGAGTTCTGTACGCTCTGCACCTGCCAAGTCGGAGTCAAGTCAAGATGACGATGAGGATGAGGAGACGCCCATCTTCTTCACAAAGAGTAAGTCAGATCCTTTGAAGCCCTCCACAGTGATCGATGTTGACTCGCCTGCTTCAGAGTTCGACTCTTTCGATCTAGACGATTCTGATCCTAAGCCTGCCTTCATGACAGGCGACGAGTCTGCGCTCGCCCTTCTCAGACACGTCCAGGAGGCGGCCAGGTCGCCCAGGCCTATCGAAGCCTCAGTGGCAAGCGCACCAACCCCATCCGCGACGAAACAGACTCCCCCACGATCACCTCCAACAGATGTGGCTCAGAAGATATCGACTCCCTCCAGGAGCATTTTCAAAAGTTTCGCCACACCTTTCACCGCCCTCAAAAACCTATTTGCCACTCCAGCTGCGGCATCCCCGCCATCATCGCCTACACCTACGCCTACGCCCTCTCGACCGCCGCCATCCGGCTCTATGACTGAAGTCCTTACGATTCCACCAACTCCAATTGGCGAACGCACCAAGCGCTCCGCTAAGAAGGCTACTAGGAGGCCCAATCGCTTCGTCAAGACGCTCCTCCAAGGCGTCACCGAGGAGGACGTCGCAAAGGCAACAGCATGGGCGGAGACCGTTGCCACCGAGTTGCAAAAGGATCCGGCTGCTGGTGAGAAACGCAAGCGCCTCGAGACACCGGTCTTCTACCGTGACCTTGAGCATCTCCCCTCGAGCAAACCCTGGCAGTCCGGCTTCAGTTTCCCGGATGATGTACTCGACCTCGAAGATGACGACACTGTCCCTGCTTGGGCAGTCTACACGTCAATGGTCGAAGAGGAGCTCCGCCGCACGAAGAAGAACAAGCTTGTCTACACTACTTCTATTGACGAGGACATGCCCGCTTCCCTGAATGAGATATTCAGTGTGTCTACGTCCTCTACGCTAGATTTTCACCCGCGCCGCTCTATCGACCCTTCACCAATGTTCGATGCCCCGCTGCATCACAAGGAAGGCGACAACATTTTCACCGAGCTGGCCGGTCATAATGCAGTCGCTAATGACCGCGAGAACCTTCAGCGTGAACTTAAGGCTGGAGGCAGTCAGCCCCAAAAGAAGGTCGAGATCTCCAAGGCCAAGCCCACTAAATGTGTCTACAAAGCACATGACCCTGCAAACGGATCCTTCAGTGTTCCTGAGGATGAGGATGAGGAGGTATCCGATGCATCGCCAGTATGGACACAGGCGCCACCTCCGCCACCTACGCCCTCTCACATCAAACTTCCGAATACCTCCCAGGTGGAGGTGCAGCGCCAAAAGCTGATGAAGCACACGCCGCACAAGCCAAGTCGCCTCCAACAAGTCTCATATCCATCTCCGAGTGTCATCTCAGATGCAGGAGGATCTCCAATGAAGCTTTTTGAGGCCGACATGCCTACTGCTGAACCTCTTGTGTTCGGTGATGTTGTCCTCGATGCAGCAATTGCTGCTCTCGAGCACTCTGAAGGCCTCCAAGCCAAACTTTCGGCGATGCGTTGGTCAACACCAGTGATGGTGTATGACTCCGAAGAGGAGGAGCTCTCGCCGATCTGAGGCGTTTCACGACATTCACGAAATCATGACAAGAAGATACCCCGGTCGTTCTGGTTTTGTTATTGGTAGGGAAGGAAAATGGCGTTTTTGTTTACAGAGGTTTTCAGGATATGGGGTCGGTATCTTCTCATGTATTGTAGTCTCCAAGCTTTGCCATCCTTCACCACGTTCGAGAACCCCCTGGTTGAGCTTGTCCGCAAGGACTCGCTCCTGGAGGTGAGCTCACCTGGTGAGGGTTTGGCCTTGGATAGCGAAAAGGCTTTAATCATTATGTTGCAGTCACTAGAGTGCCGTGTTAACGTTGACATTCATGATTACTATTCTCAATGACTAAAGTCGCAAACATCTCCAGGCTCCTGCATCTGCCACAGTACTTGTTGCCCGCGCGCCAGCTCCGCTATGGGTAGATAGACACGCTCACGGCTCCAAATGTGGGAATCTACTGCTTTAAGACCCTGCCCTGGAAGTCCCCTGGTTTGGCTATTGTCGGCCCTCAATCTTCTGCAATACCTTCCTCACGAATCGCACAATGCTGTGCCGCTTCTTCTTAGATACACCAAGCTCTCGGGAGTGGGAGGATGGAGGCAGCGGTGGCAAAGGCTTTTTAGTGTCCATCTTCCTCAGCGGCACATACTGGTACGATGCAGGCACACGCTGGGGTTTAGTGGCTGCGTACGTGCCCTTGGCCTCGTTGCCAGCGGTGTGATATGTGCTTGTCGCAACGGTGGGCGTCTTCGTTGTCGATGCGTTACGTGAGATTGAATGGATTTGTGGCGGACGAGACTTGCCGCTCGGAATGTCTACAAGGTTTTGCGAGGGCAGAGGTGGGAGAGGCCGGTTTGGAGGCGGGAATTGTGGAGGAAGGGAGATATTGATACTATGAGCTACGCTAGGATCGAGGACCGAGTCGTGGCGCGAAGACCGAGAGGGACGCTTCGAGCGCGGCTTCGTCTTCCTCTCAGTACGCTGCTCGCGCTTGGTGCGCTTGGGATATTGGTTGATCTCTACTGTCTGGCGTGGGGACGCAGGGTTTGACGGTCCGGGGATCTTCGAAGGCACGGGAGGAGTAGGCAGCTTCTTATTGACACCATTGCGGTACGAGACTTCCAAGTGGCCATCAGTCCCAAAGTCGACGAACATCGTGCCCGAGCTGCTGGGACGCGGCGGCTCAGGGCTGTGGATGGCGAAAGAAGACAGGTAGTCGTCGATCATGGTGACCAATTGCTCCGACTCCACGGGGTGCTTGGTGCCCAGAAGACGTTGCTCGCGAACGCTTGAATTAGTATTCATCTCCTGCAACGGCCGGCGAGGCTTTGACTGGCGAGACTGCGGTTTCATCGTATCTATTTCGCGCTGCTGATCCTGACGATGAGACTTGCGAGGTGTCGGCGGTAGATCACGGGCAGCACCTGCATACTCCCGAACTGCGTTCTCTTGCTGATATGAGATGTGGTTTGGCCGACGAGCTCCAGCCTGCTGAGGTTTTGTTGGCGTGTATGCCATGCGATCGTGCTGGTATGGCGCTTCGTACATCGATCTTCTGAGTAGCTTGGCTTTGGTAGGACTCGATGAGCGGTTGAAAGACCTTTCCTTTCTTGGATTTGGCTGGTGAAGAGAACATGACGAGAGGCGTATTTGGCGCACTCTGGCTGCCATGCTTTGCAGTGAAACTGTTGGCGAAGTTTGGGTGAACATTGTTGGGATGGTGGCATTGTGCGCGCATGTGGTTGAGACATCATGAAATCATGGAGTGAACCGCTGAGGGCGTAATGTAGTATTGCGTTCAGTCGCTGTTATTGTGAGTGAGTCGATGTGTACTGGAGTTGGGCATCGTCTTGTTGTTAGGAAGCACTCCACGACAGGGGTAGCCCATGGTAGGTGGAGCAGGATTTCCATGGCAACACCAAAAGTCGGTCACGACGTAGGAAACTACTGAATGAACACGATGAGGACAAGACAACCGTTATAAGCAATTCTAATGCATCTACATTTACATTAGCGAATTAAGTACCTGAAATTCCCATGTACGTTGCCTCCCATTCACGTGCAGCTTGAATGCATAACGAACGCGCATACGCAGGTGAAACCAAAACTCGAGTACAAATTGGAGCAGAACTTGTCAAACAGAGAAGCAGAAATGGTATAAACCAGACAGAGCCAACTCCGTATGACAAACAATAGACAGAGAAAGGTAGAGCCACACGGCATCCGGACCCTCGGGTATATCAGCGAGCACCAAGGTCGCTTGCAAAGACCTTCAATGTACGAGAACGATCGCGGCTAGCTTAGTTCTTGCTGGAGAACTTGTCCTTGAGCTTGCCAAAGAATGATCGCCTCTTATTCTTCTTGTCGGTGGTAGCAGAAGTGGAAGCAAGGCTCTGGCTGCCTGGAGTACCCTTGGGGGAGACGTCAGAGTCCTTTCGGTCCTTCTGAGGTGTCTCGGGTGCAGTCAAGCCCTGGCTGGTGGTGCCAGTTGTACCAGTCTCAGTGCCAGTAGTAACGGTGGGTTGTCTCTGCTCCAGCGTCGTGGGCTTAAAGAGACCCGCCTTGTCGTCCTTGACTGGCTCAGCAGCCGCCTTAGTGGCTTCAGTCTGAGCGGAGGAAGATGCCGGAGCATTGAGACCCTCGGCCTTGGAGGTAGATGTTGCACCGGTTGTGCTAGAAGGGACCACGGGCTCTGCAGCCTTGGAAGAAGTCACGGCAGGCTCAACGGCGGCAGGCTCAACGGCGGCCTTGGTAGCCTCTGTCTGAGCGGGCTCGGAGGCAGGAGCATTCAGCCCGCCAGTGGCAGATGTGGAGGGCTTGTCAGTGGTGCCTGACAGAGCGCGGTTGATCTCCTCCTCGGTCGCAGGCTGGTAGTCCGTTGAGAGCGGGTATGAGTTCTCTGACAGCTTAGGAGCAGACGTGCTGGCGCTGGGGGCTGTGGTGGCAGTAGCAGCTGAGAGAGTAGGAGCGGGCTCACCAGACTCGTTGGTCTTGTGAACCTGGCTCAGAAGCTCTGATTCGAACTCCTTCTTCTCAGCAACTGCCTCAGCGTTAGCAGCAGCTTCGGGAGCAGCATGTGCCTCCTTCTGGCTCTCTGCCACAACTGCAGGGACAGATCGGTCCGGAAGATCAGTCTTGTGGCCAGAAGTAGCAGCATACGCAGCACCACCGGCAAGAGCAGCAGCACTCGCTACAGCAGCACCAGCGATGACAGGAGCGTGTTCACCAGACTCATCAGTCTTGGAAACGGACTTGAGCAACTCGGACTCAAACTCCTTCTTATCGTGAACAGCGAGGGGGTTCGCAGCGGCTTCAGGGCTTGCGTGCGCCTCGCGCTGGCTGTCAGAGACAACGGCAGGAATAGCGACCGAAGGCGCAGACTCTCCTTGCTCCTGTGACTTGGGAACCGAGCTGAGGAGCTCTTGCTCGAGCTTTGACTTCTCGCTGACAGCTTCAAGGTTAGCAGCAGCCTCGGGGCTAGCATGAGCCTCCTTCTGGCTCTCTGCAACGACAACGGGGACGTCGCCGGCGGCGCTGGAGCCAATGGTCGAGCCGTTCAGGCCGGCAGCACCAACAGCCTTGTCCTTTGCAAGCTGAGCGTTCTCCGTTGCGGAAGCGGAGTTATCTAGACCGACGGCAGCAACGGCCTTGTCCTTGGCAGCATAAGCGCTGTCGCCAGCCTTGTCCAAACCGGTCGCCTGAGCGGTCTTGTCCTTCGCGAGGATTGCGTTATCGGTAGCGGTAGCGTTCTTATCAAGGCCAACAGCGTCGAGGGTCTTATCCTTTGCGAGGTAGACGTTATCAGTCGCAGTCTTAGAGCTGTCGAGACCGACAGAGTCAACGGCGGTAGCTCCGACAGCGGAAGCTGTCTGACCAACAGTAGCGTCCTTGTTGAGACCAACAGCCTCTGCGGTCTTCTCCTTGGCCGCATAGATTGCACCAGTGAACAGGCCAGCGCCAACAGTGGCGGCAGCAGCAACGCCGCCGGCGACTGCACCAACGCTCTCGCCGATACCGACAGACTTGTCAGCCTCGATGGTAGGGGCGTGATCGTTCTCAGCCTCAGTCTTGACAGGAACTGTCTCCTTGAGCTCCTGCTCTACTTCCTTCTTGTCCAGAACAGCGTCAGAATTGGCAGCAGCCTCAGGAGCAAATCCGGCCTCTTTCTGACTCTCTGTCACAACCTCAGGTACACCCCTGGGCTCCTTGGGGACCTGGCCGGCAAGAGCGGCACTTGAGCTCAAGGGAGCAGCGGACTGGATGTGAACGCCGGTGTCCTTCTCGATCTTCGCGTCTACACCCATAGGCAGGCTAGACTCTGGGATCAATGGACCAGTCTGGGCAGGCAGATCGAACAAGCCACCTGACCTCTCAGCCTGTGGCGTAATGTCCACTGGAGGAAGTTGGGGCGCTTGCGAGTCCGACTTGTTGTATGAGGCCTCGTCAGTCCTGGCGGTGCTGCCAACGGTATTCGATGTCAAAGTACTGGGGTGAGGGACCTTCTCGCCAGGAGCCAGGTGGATGGGGTTACCGGCGCCAGCAGTTGCAGGAATGGGCGCAACACCAACTGTAGCGTTCTCATCCTCCGCAGGCTCGCCTTTGAGGTTGACAGTAGAGTCAACAGTGTTGTCGGTCAGAGTGCTGGCAGCTGGGACATGCTCCTCAGGCGCAAGCTTGACTGGGTTTCCCAGACCGGCCGTGGCAGGGATGGGGTTGATGAACTGGCGCTGCTCGGTGCTGGGTGTGGGCGTCATGGGGAACGCGCCGGGGATGGACTCGTTGGACTTGCTCTTCTCAAGGTCCTTCTCCTTGGGAACGACGCCGGCAAGCGCAGCGGTGGACGACTGCGGCGCCGCGGAAGAGAGCGTGTGCGCTGGCTCATCTACGATATCCTCGGGCAGGAGGATGTTGTTGACAATGCCATTGCCGTCGTCCTCTTTGGGCGCGCTCTCATTGATACACCAGTTGCCATTGACGACGAACTGCGCCTGTGTGTCAGCAAGCGTCCAGACTGGAGGCTGCCTGCCACCCAGCTAGGCGACAGGGCGGTGGGCGTACCTTGTACTGTGTCTTAGACTTGGGAAGCTCGACGGTCTTCTTGAAGACGCTGCCCTCCTTCTCTAGCTGGACAGTCTTTTTCCAGTCATCGAAGGTGCCGGTCACGTAAACGTCTTCGGCGTCGTGTTCCCTGCAATCTGCGTAAGTATGATGCGCGCACGTAGACAACGCGAGTAGCGTACCATGTGAATGTGTATTTGCCCATGGCGGCGTAAAGATAGGTGTGCGATTGGGGTGCGAGGTTGCGCGATGGGTAAGACCTTGTCTTGAGCGCAAGCAGAGGAGGTGGTTGGGGCAGAAGGAGGAGCAAGCTAAAGTAAGTGGCTGTGCGGTGCGGCGCTTCCGAGGGCTAGTGTTGTAATGACCTGCAGCAATTTACGGCGACAAGATTGAAGACTGCTGTGTACACGGGACAGGCAGGTTCGCACAGTTCGAAGGACGTGGAAGCTACGGAGAGGCAAAGCCGACGGAGCTTCATCTTCTGCGACATCTGCTGCACGATTGACAAACAGCTCTAGCTTACACTTGGCGACCAACCGCGCCGCTCGCGGACAGCAGCAGCAGCAGCAGGTATGATGACGAAATTGGCGATCCTTCGCTGGTGGAGCTCGTTCAATTGCAGCTCCACTCACTGTCTACCGCGCCTCGTCATGTTTGCCTGCTGTCAATTGGCCGAGGGCATCGTTCTGACAGGTGGAAGCCAGCCCCGCCAGCTCGCAAGGAGTTGCTCGTGCGGGCTCACGAGGGCCGATGACGCACATCGCCGAATCGATTGTCACGCCTTACGATCGAAGCATTCCTCACAAAGCAGATCCAGTGGGTTGGACGATAGGCAGGCTTTGCGCAACGGTGTGGTCTCACTATTGAACGTGGCATTCTGCTCAACAGCGGGAGGGTTCGGATTTCACGTGCGGCGGGCGTCTCAACATTCGGGCCCGTCACCACGGCTTGCCCATCGTGTAGCTCACCGCCAACTGCAAGAGACTTCACACCGTATGGTGTAGCAGGCTCCCATGAGATTTCGAGCCATATTCGACCGAGCCGTTCATCGCCCGCAAGAACTGATCACTTGTCCAAACAACCCTGAAACTAATTATCTGATGGCTGGAAGAAATCAGGACACGTGACCGTGCAATCATCCATGGATAGAACGGCCAACGTGGTCGCAACGTTGTCCCCGGGCTGGACAAGCTCACTGCTCGTATGTGAAGTGCAACGCAAGTCGTCTGTCTAATGAGCCTCAACTACCATCTCCGACTCCGCATTCGAGCATGAACGTCTGCTTTGTGATCCCACCGCGGATCTTTTTCGATGGTATGCAGACAACTCTGCTTCCTTATCGCGCGCAGCAGCTGTTGATTGGTGCACTCTAAACACTCAGTGGCCAGCCATCGGTTTGAGATAGATGAAATACGCTGCGAGAAGCATCTCAGTGTACTACATCAGCATACCATAGTAGACGGTCGTTCTTCATACCCATTGATGGTGTCGTGAGCAGCTGGTTCATGCATGGTTTCGCTGCAGCTCGCCGCCTAGCAGCGAGCTTTGGGCAGCGGGCAGTCCTAGTGAGGCGGGAGCTACCTCATAGGCGCAGCAGCTTGAGCGCAGCTCTGGTCTTGAGCTCTGTCTCTGACAGCTTCCAGAGCTCTGTACGTGTCTCGCTGCATCCTGCAGAGTGCTGCAACCTGGCGTGCGGCATGCCACAGCTGCGCCCAATGTGCGTGAACCATGGCTGCCAGCGTCGCGGCGCTGTCTCAGCGAGCGGCTCCCGCTACGTAGAAGGTGGCCGGGCGTGCTTCGATTTCTAGAGCGCTTCTGGAAGATAGATCAGCCCCAGAAAGCTTGCCTAAAGCTCCAGTGTCTGCCCACGCCTGGTGATCGCTCTTGCTGCAGCCTCTCCCCTCTCCTGCCCCGGATTGCCTAAGCGTCATTGCGGCTGCACGCCCGCTCCACACGCCCTCACCACCACTAACGCCCATCGTGCAATTGCATCCTACACACCCTGCCCTCTTGTGCATTGCCTCCTTCCATCTGCACACCATCGCTGCGTTTCAGGCCTCGCAGCTCAACGCCGCCCATCCCTGCCCCTCGCGAATCCCACGTCAAAGAGCTGCGCTCGACCCCTCACCTCCCACCTTCCAATGTCCCTCCCGCCAGACTACTCCAATGAGATAGCCGCCCTCGACCGCGAGATCCTCAAGCACAAGCCCAACGACATCCTCCAGTTCTGTGCGAGCTTCTTCAACCGCCGTCTCGAGTCGCAGCGCGCCGAGTTTCTGCTGTCGCAGCAGCATTCCAGCCAACAAGGCCGTGCGGAGCACAGCTTCCCCGGCAACAACCCCTTCGGCACATCCCCCATCTCGGGCGCCTTCGCGAAGAGTCCAATGCAGCGCCTTGAAGAAGAGGAAGAGGGCGACATGATGGCCTCCCCCACCGCATCCTCGTTTGCGCAGGCTGAGTCGAACAGGGCCCACGGCGGTGATCCCAGCGAGAGCGCTTTTGGCGGCTTTGGCAACTTCGGCGGCTTTGGAGGCTCCTCCAAGAACCAGGTCACGCAGATGCCCCCCATCGCAGGCAGCAGCGCACCCAGCAACTACAACGCCAATCGACGCGTGTCTGTGTCTGCCGAGTCCCTCAACCCCACATCCGCAGACAACGACAACTTCACGCCGCCTTTCCACCAAAAGACTGAGGAGCAGGTGTCACGTTTGAGATCCGCTGTCTCTGGCAATTTCCTCTTCTCGCATCTCGACGATGAGCAGTCTGCACAGGTTCTGGGTGCGTTGCACGAGAAGCCAATACCAACCAAGGGCATCAAGGTCATAACACAAGGCGATGTTGGCGACTACTTCTATGTCGTCGAGAAGGGTTCCTTCGATATCCACGTCAACAAGTCCGGGAAGCTGGAAGCTGGCGTCGATGGATTAGGTGCGAAGGTAGGGTCTGTCGGCCCTGGAGGGTCTTTTGGTGAGCTTGCGCTTATGTACAACGCCCCTCGCGCTGCTACCGTCATCTCCGCTGAGCCGTCGACTCTGTGGGCGCTCGACCGCGTCACATTCCGCCGCATCCTCATGGACAGTGCTTTCCAGCGACGACGTATGTACGAGGGTTTCCTCGAGGAAGTCCCACTTCTTTCCACACTCAACCAGTATGAGCGGTCCAAGATTGCAGATGCACTCGAGACGAAGAAGTACCCGCCTGGTACCGAAATCATTCGAGAGGGCGACATCGGCGAGTCGTTTTACATTCTTGAATCAGGACAAGCGCAAGTCTACATCCGCGGCCATAACGCGCCCGTCAAAACATATCAGAAGGGCGACTACTTTGGAGAACTTGCTCTGTTAAACGATGCGCCCCGTGCTGCGTCCGTCATCAGCGAAACTGAGGTCAAGGTCGCCATGCTCGGCAAGAACGGCTTTCAGCGTCTGCTGGGCCCTGTTGAGGGTATCATGAGGCGGAACGATCCCAGCAAGCTCGAAGGTGATGGCGTCGATCCCCTCTCTAAGGCATCATAACTTGCATGCACCAATACACGCTGCTACTGTTTATTATGATACACAAGACGACTTCAGGCCACAAGCGAGGGAGTGCAAGTTTCAGCAGCAAGGGAGCGTAGTAGTAGCTCCTGCTTCTCGGCGTTTTCGCAAGTATTCCTACCCTTCCTACTGTCACTAAACGTTGGTTCCCCACGACGAAGAGCGGCGGCTTGCTTTCAGGCGAAGAAGGAGCGTAGTGAACTGATCCGTTACCTATACTCCAATTATGCACGAATGAAAGTATCAAAGATTCGACCTTGCATCTATTAACCTCTTTGTGGGCCCGAAGCAATATCTGCTCCCGTCTCTGGAACTCAAGAGCGGAATCGATTTCGTTCGTGCATTGCCAGTCCGTCAGCCTCAGCCCTACGATCCAACACCTGACCTTCAATATACGAATTACTTACCGTACAAAATGTGCACAACTCCTGAATTCTGAGAAACCAACGAAGGATCACGGCGAAACTTGAGTGTGGCCGGCCGCAATACGGCGTGCAATGCCGAAGTCTTGATTCTCGGAGTCGGGGTCAGCTTACGGTTTGGTGTCCATTTTGGCACTCACCCATGACTACACGCAGTCATCGAGACCCACCCTGCTGAGCAACGAGCATACTAAAGAATTTGAATAGGGCCGCAACAGTTTACTGGAGTCTTCAGCTCCGAAGGACCGGACAACAATAACAACCTTGCTTAGCTGCCCGTCAATTCACCTGCCAGTGGCTGAGAAAGATCTCCAGGCTTCGGACATCAACGTACAGTCTCACATCTCCACGGGGTCTCGTCAATGATTCTAATATCTTGTCTTGTTGTTTCTTCTGGTTCCATGTCATACATGAGCGGTAGACTCAGAACTGGCTCCGGCTAACCGTGGTCACCTCCCAAGCTCTTATATCCGACTTGACAAAATACCGCTGTACTTACCACGGGGCTATGGTGTGTCAATACAACACCAAAAAGTTTGAGAACCCCAGTGAGCAGGAAACGACCCCAATCCGAGACCATTGGTTATATTCAGCTTCGAACGTGGTGTGCTTACATCCGCTAACACGCTCACAACGGGCACTAGCCACCAAAACGGCAAATGGGACATCGTAGAATATCTTCTTGGATATTGTCGTCTTGGCCGAGCGAAGCCATTCAGCCCTATAGCATCTTTAGGCGGCTATACTCACGATAGACCCAAGTGTGCACCTCAGTAAGGTGCTGCTCCGGAAGATCTCCAGCTCCACACTCATGTACCATTCACGTAACGACATGAGGGGCAACTATTTAGAAACTAAAGATGGGATATTCCATTTTTTAGGTTCTCGGCGAACGTAGAGATGAGATCAGCATGTCATAACGCTCACCATTCTTATTGCTCACACGTCTCGATCTCACAGCATTGGCAAACAACGTCAGCCACGCCAAGCATGCTCGAGGCTGCAATCTACCAGCATTGTTCGGTACATGTCAGGAACAAGCATCCGCATACTGGGTTACTGCGGTAGCTCATATAAGTCTTTCAGCTATGACGTTATCCATGACTGTTGGTTGATGACTTGCGGCGCAATGGCAATCCTAAGATCGCAGACCGCCAATAAACCGCATCAAGTCCTCGGACCAGCTTTTCAAATCCCACTGAAGACGTGGCTTTATGGCACTGCCCGATCCTCCAGCTTTCTGTTGCGCTGCTATACACGATGGTCGAAAGACCCCTGCAGTTGTCGCCGGTTGGCGTCGCGTGGCTATGGCGGACGGACGGTGCCTTAGACAACAACGTTGCTGCGTGGCTAACCTCTATGGAGCCTTCAGCACCGATTCAAAATCATCTTACAGACGAGTCGGCGCCTACAACATCATCTGCTCAATCACCCTTTATTGTGCACTGTGGTGTCTGAAGTGTTAAAACCATCCAGTCACCTTCCCGGACCCCAAAAGTTGAGATACATCCACTGCACAAGGCAAGGATCTTCCCGACCATTGCCGAAGTCGGCAAATCAAACTCTTGAGGTTTACCAGTTATATAACAGCGATTTTGAGACAACACGCCTACGATATCGGCAACGTCCATTCACCACAAGACTTCCATACCGCGCTCTGCTCACTACAGTACCTCTCTCAACGAAAGTCTTCGAGACCGGCGGATTAATTGCGCTATTTCGAGTCCACCCTCTCTCACTATGGCATCCCCTAACGAATCTTCATCATCAAGGAGGAGACCTGGGCGGAGGCGGTTGCCACCACTCGAACCTGGACCAGCTCTCCAGTTCGTTGTAGCCAACCATCCAGATCAATTCAGGGCTGGCAAGACGATGCGGAATGTTCGGTCCCATGTCATGTACAAACATCGAACCGAGCGAAAGACACCTTCCTACGATCGACCCCACACGCAGTTGCAAAGGAGCGCCTCGGCGTACGCATCAAGTACAGCAAATCCTGCTCTGAACAGCTCAGATGCATCTCCTAGCGAATCTGATTACCTTGCTCCCACGCTTCCGCGACCTCGAAGTGGAACGTGGAGCGGACCACCACCGCCCGAATATACAGCACACACTGCTGCGCCATCTGTGCTGCGAAACTTGATTCACCAGATACTGTCATCGACACAAGGGAGTTACGCCAGAAGCGCGCCTCCAATGTTTGAGGATGCCTCGGGGTTCCCCTTCCCCGGTCCATATGGCTCCTACAATGGTCATCGTGACAGTCTAAAATCGGAGTATATCGATTACTCGACTTTCTTCTGTCAAGGTACGTCATACAGTCCCTGAAAATTCAAATGGCTCATAACCAAGCAGACAGACAATGGATGCAAGCAATTTGCGCAGACCAGATGTCGTTCCTCAGCCACGTCAGTGTCTCGAGCGTATGTCAAGATCTCATCGAAGGGCTTTGGCAGGACAGCGATACGACTGTACAAATCAAGACTCATGCGCTTAGTACCCTCTCGGGTCAACTTGAGTCGAGCGATGCTACTATACTGAGCATATTGCACTTGCTGTTGAGCGAAGTCGGTGGCGATGAGAAGGCGTTCAGTGTACACTATCAGGGGCTCCAGGGTCTCATTCACCGGAGAGGTGGTTTGCATCGTTTGCCGTATCATCTTGCAACCTACGTTATTCTGTAAGTTTTTCAAACCAAACGGCTGGTCTCTTTCCATACGCCATTGGCTGTCTGCCTCAGCTCACGACGATACCTTTCAAAAGAGACACCAGTGGCAGTTGAATGCTACAAACATGACTCGCCAGAGCTATATTGACTTCGACAGACCCCTGACGACATTAGCCATGTTCAAGCGCCTACCCGAGTTGACTCCACGTCCCTCGCCCGGCCCTATCACACACCACCCACGACACCACCACCCCTTCTCCTCACCCCTATACGCACCACACAGGAACTTCACCAGAATAACACACTCGTGTTCCACACAGACACTCAGCATAATCATAGACATGCATACCCTCACCCAAGCAATCAAAGACCACAGCAGCAGCAGCACCACCACCACCACCTTCACCCCGTCCCCCCACCACCACCAAATCCACAACCGTCTCCGCAGTCTCCCCTCAACACGCGCCTCAGACTGGACACACGAAAGCATCCGCCTCGCAGCGCTCATCTACACGCACGCCATCTGCACCCACACCACCCTAGCATCCGCAGCGAATATACAACACCAACCCGGCGAGACGACGTTATTAACTGCCCTCCTCAGCGCAGTCGAACACACAGAAATACTCACCTACTGGAACGACCTACGCGGCGTTCTGCTGTGGGTATGTCTGATTGGCGGGTTAGCAGCGTGGGATTCGGCACATGTCGAGACGGGGTTCGTGGAGCCTTCGGTGGCGTGGACGAGGAAGTGTTTTTCAATTTGGGCGGTTAGGGTAGTGGTGGGTGTTGAGTTTGAGAATGCGGATGGCGTGATGGAAGCGCTGAAGACTGGGTTGGAGGTGAGGCATTTTCTGGAGAGGCGTCTGTAATGAAGGGGGTTGGTTGAGCTGGTTCTTGGGGATTATGTATGCGTACGCTGTGCGATGCGAGAGCGCGGCGGGACAGCTGCATATGTATCGAAAGCATCGAGTTGCTCGAAGCAGGAACTCGCTCATACGGACACGTGCTTCGAACTTATCCATGGCAGAAAAGCCAGGGTCTGGTTCCTGCCTTCCTGCTCTTCATTTCCCCATTCTTGCACATGGCGTATGCGGCATCGCAGCCGGACAGATTCCGCTATATGAGTTGCATCTTGCGTAAAAGCGAGCCTGTATTATCCATCATGTTTGGAAGGGCAATGTAAGCAGTACGTCAAGAGAACATTGCGACAGTTTGGCTGAGTCTGCTGTAAATCAGAGGGTATGTGTGTCATTACAGACTATCGTAAATCGTAGTTATGCAAGCAAGCGTGGCGTACCGTTAGCTATCATGAGGACCACCTGTTGAACGCCATGTGTGAAACCGAGCAGAAAAGACCAGGGACATGCACACTGTGTTAGCGCCAGTAAACCCGCAAACGCCCAAGTCCATCCTCCCGTGCCCCGTGAGCATGATGCTCCAAAGTCTCCTGTCATGTGCCAAAACGCCGTATCTAATATGAGTGGACGCGCACTCGTTGATCGCAGAGCTGTTGACCTAGGCAACAGTGAAGAAAGACTCCGGTAAAGCCGTAAGCGCACCAACGGTGAAAACGGCGCCGAGTGCAGTGGCAGGGATCATTACCTTCGCGGCGCTCAGTGCTCGTCTGAGGATGCTCTTTGGCTGGGCAATAGGCCGCTGTGGTTGAGGGGTGGCTTGCTCCACGGTGCGACTGGCTACCTTGGGAGGGGCGACCTCGACTTCGGACCCCATTACTTTATGCTCGACGGCTACATCAGTCTCCTCATCAAATGCGTCATGTGCGCTGCGCTTTCGGCCCTTAATCGAAGTCGGCGTCGGCGGCTGCTCGTCGACGAGGTCGGAGATGGAGAGACCGGCCTTGCGTACCGCAGCCTCTCCAGTCGCAGCAAATGCATCAAGCGCTTCGGCAGCAGATACTGTATGAGGTGGCGTGTGAATATGGTCTGCAACTGGCTGATAACCAAAGATAGGCTCAAACGATGCCTCATGATACTCACGATACTCACGATCCAGCCCACCCATCGGACTCCAGGAGGGCACATTTTGAGATGCACCGAGCATGCGCTCGGAGTCCATGAGTGACGGCTCGTCCCAGGTCCTCTGGCGCTTCTGAGAAGGTCGCGGCGGAAGTGGAGGAGCGATAGGGCTGTCGAACATGCTGCTCGGAAAGGTGGCGTGGTTGTTGATGCCCTGCCACGCGGGGAGAGAGAAGGTCTCAACCGGGTTTGGGATATTTGCAGATACACCGTCAGCTGACTGCGCAGTGAGTGGAGCGTGAGACGTTGCATGGATCGCCGATGGCTGAGGTTGTTCGACTGGCGTTGATTCCACTTGCACAACCTCTTCAATGTAATGAGCTTGTTGAACCAGAGGCGACTCAGGGCTGCATCCGCGGAAACTGCCGGCGCTCACAGCATCGCTATCGTCGGAGTTATCAGCGTCACTGTCAGCAGCAGCATCCTCGTCCTCATCGACCAAAGACGAGCCGTCGATCTCGAAGACCTCCTCTTCATCTGGCAGCTGCGCCAAAGTCACGTCAGCAATGTCCTCGGACTGTTCTGTCTCGTGCTTATTGTTCTCGTGTTCCGAAGTGGCATCAGAATCATCGAGGACGAGTGGGTCAAGCTGGCTGCCGCCGCCTGAGTGGGCGAAGCCGAGCTCCTCCTCCTCAGACTCTTCGTCAGGAACAGTGAAGCCATGGGAGAAAGGTTCACAGTTGGTGGCCTCTGCGCTGAATGTGTATCTGAAGGCAACGAAGTAGCCTAGAGATGGTCAGTGAGTAATTTATCGGCAGTCAGCGACACTACCTACTCTCATTACGATTTACATTTACGCCGAACTGCAGCGTGTCGCCGTTGGAGAGCTGCTTGGGAGTGTGAGGGACAAGTGGGACGCCGTTGACGTGAGTGCCGTGCATGGACTTGGTGTCGGTGATGTAGACCTGCGGGGTACCTGAGGTCGCGTTCGCGGTCAAGACAGCATGCTCGCGAGACACGACAGGGCTGTCGATGTAGACGTTGTTCTTCGCTGGCAGTAGATAGCCTTTGGAGACGTTCTTGGAGGCGCGGCCGATGGCGAACTTGGAGTCAAGCTCCAGTTCGAGCTCGCGAGTCTGGTGCGCATCGTAGCCCTCGTCCTGCCTGAGGACGATGCGGAAGGCTGTGGATGATCAGCACGTGAGCCATCATGAAACAAAGCTGGGACTTTGGAGCACTTACTGGTGACCATGGTGTTGTGTCTGTGTTGAGGGAAAGGACGAGAGAGAGATGTGAAGGCAAGGCAAGGGATTCAGTCAAGTTGAGGTGCTGTTTGTTTCAAAGAGAGGTACGGTAATGGTGCATGACCTGGGGCGGGGCCGGGCTATAAGCGGGGTGTTGCTCCTGGCACGTTGGGCCAGGGACGAGGTGTCGGCGTGGTGACGAGAGCCAGAAGTGGTGGAGGCAGAGTTGGAAAAAAAAGTTGAACTCGCAGACTGGCTGGCTGGAGACTCAAGTGAGACAGCTTGGCCGGCGCGGCGAGGGCGGGGGCAGGAGTGAATGTCGTGGTGCTGCTGCCTCTGGGGTGATTAGAGCTACTATCCGCTTTGGGCTTATCAGCAGCATGAGCATGAGGGGCGCTAGGCAGGGACGGCGCCTCTCGCGCGGCGGCCGGATGTGCCCCACCCAAGTTTTTGTCTTCACGACTGAAGTTCGCCTTGAACAGCGTTGCGCCTCTTGACATGACTCACGCTGACACGACAATGCACGAGAGCCACGAAGACGGTCGGTAGCACAGAAGAACCAACACCCGAAGCGACACCGCTCACCCGCCGCCATGGCCGACACGGCGCCCAACTACGCTGTCAAGCAGCAGGTCGTGGACAAGATCCCCGCGCGCATCAAGCACATCCAGTTCGGCATCTAGTAGGGCCCACCGCGCATGCACACGCCGCAGGATGCATAGTAACAGCTCGCAGCTCGAACCAGGACATTGTCAACCAGGCCGTCCTCGAAGTGTCCGACCGCAATGTCTACGACCTCGCCCCCGCCGCCGACAACACGCGCACCCTCACAGCCAACGGACCCATGGACATCCACATGGGAATATCGAGCAAGACAGGAAAGTGCGGAACATGTGGAGAGGGTCTCGACAAGTGCAATGGCCACTTCGGTCACATCAAGCTCGCGCTGCCGGCTTTCCACGTCGGGTACCTGAAGCACATCATCGAGGTGCTAAACTGCATTTGCAAGGACTGTTCGCGGGTGCTGCTGGATGAAGTAGAGCGACGGAGATATCTGCGCAGCATGCGCCGACCGGACATGGACACATTACGGCGAAGCGCTGTCTCGAAGAGGATCTTGGATGACTGCAGAAAGAAGAAGATATGTCCATACTGTAATGCGCTGCAAGGTACCGTCAGGAAGGTCCCCGGGCACCCTCTCAAAATTATCCACAACCGTTACGATGCATACAACCGATCGACCGCGAAGACGAAGAAAGCCCCGGCCGGCAAAATCGAGTTCGACCAGTCTTTCGACACAGCCAAGTCGGCCAATCCCGACCTCGACAAGCACCTGAAGAAAGCTGCCGACGACATGCACCCGTTGCGAGCGCTGAACCTATTCAAGAAGATTTCGCCAGAAGACTGTGAGCTGCTGGCTATGATCCCAGAGGATGCGCGACCGGAGATGTTGATTTGGGAATACATGCCTGTGCCTCCAGTGGCCCTGCGGCCCTCAGTCATGCAGGAAGGTGGAGCCACTGAGGACGATGTAACGAACAAGATTGGAGACATCTGCCAGATCAGCAGTATTATCAGGGCTGGGCTGGCGCGAGGGTTTCCTCTGCAGATTCTTATGGAGCAGTGGGACTTCCTACAACTGCAAATCGCCATGTACATCAACAGCGATGCGCCTGGCCTGAAACAGCAGGGACTGCAGAAGACGATGCGTGGTTTCTCGCAGAGACTGAAGGGCAAAGGTGGGCGGTTCCGTCAAAATCTGTCAGGAAAGCGTGTCGATTTCTCAGGTCGTACTGTCATTGGTCCTGATCCCAACCTGAGTATTGAAGAAGTGGCTGTCCCGGAGCGTGTAGCAAAGAACCTCACGTATCCAGAGAAGGTGACACGCTACAACATCGAGAAGCTGAAGAAGCTCGTGCTCAATGGCGCCAATAAGTATCCCGGCGCGAACTACATCTTAAAAGACGACGCAGAGCGACAGCCAACCCGTGAGCGCTCGAAGATATCCTTAGCCGCATTGACAAAGCACGACCGGAAAGGTGAACGCTTAAAGAGGCCCGCCGAAAACCTGAGAATCGGCGATATCGTCGAGCGACACATTGAGGACGGCGACATTGTGCTCTTCAACCGTCAACCATCTCTCCACAAGCTCAGTATCCTCAGTCATAGAGCGAAGGTGCGACCATGGAGGACGTTCCGTCTCAACGAATGTGTCTGCAATCCCTACAACGCCGATTTCGACGGTGACGAGATGAATTTGCATGTTCCACAGACAGAAGAAGCGCGCACAGAAGCCACCGAGCTTATGGGCGTCAAATACAACATTGCCACACCCAAGAACGGAACTCCCATTATCGCCGCCATCCAGGATTTCATCACAGCCGCGTTCCTTCTCAGCAACAAGAGTAACTTCTACGACCGACGGACGTTTTGCCAGATTGTGAACTACATGTTCAACGGAGACGGAGCCTACGATCCGGATACGGGTAAGACTTTGCCTATTGAGATCCCGCCCCCGGTCATCTGGAAGCCGCAAGCACTATGGACTGGAAAGCAGGTCTTCAACTTGCTGATGAGACCTAACAAAGAGTCGAGAGTGCTTGTTAACCTTGAAGCTGCGAACAAGATGTTCAAACCCAAGGCTGGTGTACCACACGATCTCAGCGACAACGACGCGTATCTAGTCATCCGCAACTCGGAAGTCATGTGCGGATGCATGGACAAGGCGACTGTTGGTGACGGAAAGAAGGACTCCGTCTTCTACGTCATGATGCGTGACTTTGGGCCTCAGCACGCTGTACAGGGCATGAACCGGCTCTCCAAGCTGTCCGCTCGCTGGCTTTCGAACAACGGCTTTTCCCTCGGAATCAGCGATGTCACTCCTGGCGAGAAGCTCATGCAAAAGAAGCAAGCTTTAGTCGTCGAAGCCTACAAGCAGTGTGACAAGATCATCAGCGACTTCCAAGAAGGCAAGCTGCAGCGTGATCCTGGTTGCGACGAAGAGAAGACAATGGAGAACAGAATTGGTGGTATCTTGTCGAACGTTCGTCAGGCCGCTGGTGATATCTGTTTCGAAGAGCTCAGCAGATGGAACTCACCACTTCTCATGGCCAAGTGCGGTTCCAAAGGTTCCAACCTTAACGTGTCCCAGATGGTTGCTTCTGTCGGTCAACAGATGATTGGCGGTGCCCGTGTCGCAGACGGGTTCCACCATCGGACATTGCCTCATTTCCCCAAGGCAGCACGACAGCCTGCGGCTAAGGGCTTCGTCAGTAACAGTTTCTTCTCCGGTCTCACGCCATCTGAGTTCATCTTTCACGCCATGAGTGGTCGTGAGGGTCTGGTCGATACCGCCGTCAAGACAGCTGAAACTGGCTACATGAGTAGACGATTGATGAAGTCGTTGGAAGATCTGTCGGCTTCGTACGACGAAACTGTTCGAAACTCGTCTGGAACCGTTGTACAATTCCAGTATGGAGACGACAACCTTGATCCCGTCGACATGGAAGGCAAAGCGAAACCAGTCAACTTCGACCGCACATTTTCTCACGCCGTGACATCGACTTGGGATAACGAAGAGCCAACCCTTGTACCCAAGGAAATACGCGAGCATGTCCACGCAAGGATGAACACGGAGCGCAACAAGTACCCACGATACAAGCTCGATGGCGTGACAAGGCTCGCGTTCAAGGACAGTAGTGACTCTGGCATTGATCAGAAGGAGTCCATGCGCGACTTCCTAGACACGGTCGAGGACTACGTAGGCAAGAAAGCTGCTAAGCTGGAAACTACACTGCTGTACTTGGGCGTTGCGGAACCTTCCCAGAGTCTCAAGAAGCTTTCAGATGAGGTTGCTGAGAAGTACAGCCTCGCTGATGGTATTGCGAAGGTCTCCCAGAGAGCTCTCGATACCTTCATCGACCTTTGTCTTACCAAATATCACCGCTCACGAGTACAGCCTGGTCACGCCGTTGGTGCCATTGGTGCCCAATCCATCGGTGAGCCTGGCACTCAGATGACCCTGAAGACTTTCCATTTTGCTGGTGTCGCTGGTATGTCCATCACCCAGGGTGTTCCTCGTATCAAGGAAATCATCAATGCCTCATCAACCATCTCTACCCCCGTCATCACTTGCGAGCTGTCCAACAAGCTCTCCGAGTCCGCCGCACGTATCGTTAAGGCCCGTGTTGAAAAGACCTTCCTGCGCGACATCATCTCCTATGTCGAAGATGTATGGCATCCTAGTGGTGCCTACATTGCCATGCGCATCGACTGGGATACTGTCAACGCACTCTTCGTCGACATCCAACCACACGATATCATCCGCGCAATCAACAAGCACAAGCCTCTCAAGTGGGGCAAATCTGGCACCTCCATCCGCATCTCGTCATCTCTGATCCGCGTCGAGGTTGCTGATCCAAATGCCGCCAAAAAGCGCCCTACCAAGACTGCGCGCAATCAGAAGGAATTCTTTGAGCGCGTACAGCAGGTCAAGGCACTAATTCCCGATGTTGTCATCAAAGGCTATGCAGACTGCCAGCGTGCCATCATCAAGAAAGACACCGCGCCGAACAAGAATGGCGACTACGAATGCCAGCTCCTTGTTGAAGGGTACGGATTCAAGGACTGCATGACCACCCCCGGTATCGAGCCGTACACCACCAAATCCAACCACGTCATGGAAGTCCGTGATGTGCTTGGCATCGAGGCTGCGCGCTCCACTATCGTGCGCGAGATCAGCTCCGTCATGGGCAACATGGACATCGATCCTCGTCACATGCAGCTTCTCGCAGACGTCATGACGTTCAAGGGCGATGTGTACGGTATCACTCGTTTCGGTCTCCAGAAGACAAGAGATTCGGTGCTGCAGCTTGCTAGTTTCGAGAAGACGCCTGATCATCTCTTCGAAGCGGCGGCGAGAGGAAAGATCGATAGCATTGACGGTGTATCCGAGTGCATTATTATGGGTCAGAGTGTAAAGCTGGGCACTGGTGCTATGCAGGTTATTCGGCCGCTGGGCTTGACGACTAACGAAGTGAAGGTTAAGAGGACGATGTTCGAGGATGGGTGGGATGCATTGTAGCCGAGTGGCGATGATTTGCTTGGTCAGGCGGGAAGTGGTTGCATGGATAGGCGTTTCGGAGCTTTGATCCAGTTATACGATCTTGACGCATAGCGGTGGTCGTTTGCATCAGATACACACAAGAATTTCAAAACTTAGCATCATTGGGGGGGCTTCTTCCATGCACTGATAGCCTCCACGTTACGAGATTCGTACATGAACTAGTGCATTGCTGCAAAATGCGAACATGCCGTCACTAATTCCATAACTTGGGGCTGCTTCTTTGCATGCATCACGCAAACTCATTTGTGGCGCGTCCACCGTTTATACACAGCTTTAGCGGTTCTACACACCTTATCTTGGTGTTGGCCTCTAGATCCGAGCCATGCCCGGCGCTAACCTCAACCTTGTCTTCACTCTGCCCTCCAGATTCACCAGATCTCAGTTTTGCGCCGCAAAAGCTGAGCATCATAACTCACTAGATACAGTACAAAGTAACCCCACAGCCGCCCATCATACAAGGTCCTTCACATGATGAGTTCACGGGAGAGTGTAGCGGGGTCGCCATTTCTTGAGCTGCCCGGCGGTATGCACATCCAAGTGACAATATACACTGCTGCTTGAGCTGACGCAGCACGAAGAACTGAGAAATCGCATATACAGCCACATATTGCAGCACCAAGAATTCAGAGCCTTGCGGAAATGCAGTTGGACACGGCCGAAGCCTGCCGACCCAATCCAAGATTCGCGTCTTTCTCAATCGGGCTATGGCTTAACACAGGTCTGTCGCACTATCCGATCTGAATTCCATCCCCTGTACAAAGGAGCCATCATAGACAGCATCTTACCGCAGGATTTATACGAGTACCTCGACGTGTTTCTAAGACCACCCGGGACCAGCAATGACAAGATTGCCGGCTCCATCATTATCGACTTCTCCGCAAATGTCCCCTCAATCCTTGACATCAAGCCCGTCCTCTTACTTCTTCGTGGTGCCAAAAACCTCCACGTCGGCACCCCCGACATCGACGGGCCCAAGAATTTCCAGCTCGGTCCGTACCTCTCCGTCCCAGACCTCCGTGATATCCTCACATATCTCTACGATGTTGTGGATATGAACACCTTCTACGATTACCTGGAGCACGCAATGACTATGCTTGAGGTCGAATGCGACGATACGAAAGGCGTTGAGATTGTCTTCGAGCTTGATCAAGACCACTGGGAACCATGGATGGGGGTGTGGAGCAGGCCTCAAGATGACCCGCAGAGTCGTGTCGGTATTCCGCTGGAGATAGCGGATGATGTTGTGAAATGGGGGAAGGCATGTGGAATGGAATTGAATCGAGCGGAGGGGAGCCATTTGACTGTCAACTTTCGTCGGGGCTTACGGAGTTCGCCAAGTACGAAGTAACTCTTCGTTAGCTGGGTGGATATAGTCTCTGTCTGCCGACTTGGAAGCAGCTCTCTGCTTTTGAAGTGACTGCTTCAAAGATATTAAATCATCAGTTCTACCAAAGGATATGCAGCGCTCTTGTTGTAGAAGTGTAAGGAGCTACAACAAGTACAAGTTATATCGGAAATTCAGAGCGTTTAAAAAGTAGAGTACTTGTAATTACTAGTCCAATCATTGATAGTTCATTAGCTTCTAGTTACAGAAGACGTTGTTCTTATGAAGACGTTAGGCTCGAGGTGGACCATGCCAAGGCGCGGATAGGTATCTTCAATCGCCGCTATCGCCGTAGCTTCACACCTCACCCGTCGACCATGTAGGTTACAGCACTCGCGCGCTTTTGCTGTGCTGTTGGGACTTGTCATGGACACTCCAGAAATTACTGTGCTTCTGCTCGGAGACGCTGAGTGCGGCAAGTCAACCTTTTTGTCGTAAGTGCTACCTTCACCGATGACATCTCCTAGCCCATCCCGTGGCGCTATAGATGACCATGTCAAGCTTTCACTTGCCAAAGAAGAGAGCGTCAGCTAATGTATAAGTAGCCGTCTCAGTCTCGGTGTCCAGCCGCGCAATGATAACCTCCCACCGTACGCGCTACCGAAACTCCGCGACTCAGACCAGCCCTTCGAGTTCGACATCTCACTGTACGGACGACCATACAGACTGCGCTTCTTTGATACCAAAAGTCCCGAGAACTACACGCTCCTGCACCCCAACTTTGTTATACTCTGCTACGACATCAGCTCGCGCGCATCTCTCGATTCGCTTAGCAAGAATTGGCTCCCTATAGTCAACGGCAACTTCAACTACGACGAGAATCTGCCCGTGATGGTTATTGGTTTGAAACGTGATCTGCGCAAGCAATGGACACTTCAAGAAGTAGGCGAAGACAAGCAAGGCAAAGGGCCGAGCGTCATGCCTCATGAAGGCTTACAGGCTGCGCAGCGCATGCTATGTGATCACTATGCCGAGTGCAGTGCTTTGACAGGCGAGCTGTGCCGCGAGGTTCTGCAAGATGTCGCAAAGACTTGCGCAAAGACAACGACTGCAGATGGCGCGAAAGGTGGAGGGCCCCTTTCGGACTGTGTCGTCATGTAACGATGTATTGTAGTGGCTGCCAAACCAGCGCGCGCAACTCGTGACAGACGCCAGAGGCTTGTTCTACCATACTGCCTTGTCACGGTAGAAAGAAGGATGCTTCACACCACAACGTGACGCGCATGTCCCGTATGGTGGTCAGATCGCTTCGTACGAGCAGCGCACTAGATCCAACCCTTGTTGCCGCGAGCTGCTCATCTTGATATCGCGACAATTGCATTATCATGTTGACTCAACCGACCAGATTGGAGTTCGGCCGATCTATGATGTGTTTCAGCCTCTGAGTTGCGGAACTTGTCCGGAAGAAGCAACGCATGTACAGGAATCTGAAGCGATGAGAGCCTTGGAGTGCTCCTTGCTCATGATCGACCAGTTCGAGTCATCGCAACCATGGACATCAACAGCTTCCTGGCTTCCGTTACTACTGCCGTTGAGGTGCCCATGTCGGTCATGGGGGCCATGATGGGGCGCATTAGCCGCAAAGGTAGGTCTACTCAACGCGAGCTATAGCAAAGCTATCCGCAGGATCTGTGTGAGACTGTTCCTTCGACATGTTTACGAAAGACTCGAATACCCTAGAGGGCTTCGATGCTTTGGCTCGCCATGCTGCTCATGCCGGCTGGACTGCCTGCGATGAAGCTCATCACTATAGTTCAATTCAACGACGCTGGCATCCAATACAATAGGTACAATACAACCATCACGTCTATATCATAGACCATCAGCCCGAGTCTAGCTGTTATCATGGGTGCGCTGTACGCAAGCGAAGCTGCGATTTGAGCCAGGTTTTGCGACGTGACGCTGATGCTTTCACCAATGAAGCAGCCACACACGAAGATCTCAAAGTGATAAAATCACCCCACATGCCCAGATTACATTAGGCAGCCCCCGAACTTAACCTACTCAGCTATGAGGCTTCCACACGTCCTTCTGGCTGTACTTGCGGTGAGCGCACATGACGTTTTCTTCTTCAGGTGAGTACACAAAGTACATTTGTGTATTTCATAGGATGCCCTTCATTCTGGGCAAAACAATACTGATATTACCATTGTAGTCATGATATTAGAAAAGATGTCTCGCCATATCGCCTTGGTGTTGATATTGGCATCGACACCGCAACAGACCCTCCCGTTCGAGGTCCGCCACCCCCTCTGCCTAAAAGACCTGTCGAGCCAGCCAGCGACGATCTATGGACCAAGTGTTCTGACAAGGGCTGCACACTATCATCTGCCATGCAAGGCAATGACGCCGCTGCAGGCTCTACATACAACCCGAAGCGAGATACTGCTAGAAGTTCATTTCGCAGCATAGATGATCTTCAACGGTGGGGTTGGAGCGAATTCCCTTCAGAAAGAATTGCTGCATCTTTTTACGACTTCTACCGCACCTGGGGTATCGGAGAAGCACTCGAAGGTCTAGGAATCTCTCAATACTCAGACGAATACGAGGGCGGCGAGCATCGTTTTCTTGCTATCGATTACCGACAGTACGGCCCATTGGCAGGTGATGTCGACAAGCAATCGTACGACGTCGACGGCAAGATCTTCCGAGCAACAGGCGCTTCATACACGTTCACCATCGATGTCAAGGATGGTGTCATTATGGGTCTGAACCGGGTGTCACCACGTTATGCTGCAAAAGATCGCAAGCCGCCTGTACCAAGCGACCAGTGGCCAGCAGTAAGGCAATTTTCTGATGTTGCGTGGATTGGCTGGGACTCGATGACTGAGGGTGATGAGATTCGAGGCCTTCGATACTTTCTTTCGGTGGGCATTATCAACATTGAGACTAAGGAAGTGGTTCGTCGTGCCTTGAAGGCCAAAGGCTGGGAGCTGAGTCTGTGGCCCGGCCACATGTTCGAGCGACACTGGCCAGAGACCTAGGCACTGATAGGTACGTTGGGATCTCAACTTTCGTAATATTGAAGCTCAAGCGACATGACAGGTACCCCCAATCTTCTAGGTTTTGCCTACTTCCTGATCGAGCACAAAGATGACCTGGGCGACATGTTCATCGACAAGGTGCAGGTGTTCGAGTCGACACTGCAGCTCGCAATCCGTCAATTGTTTTGCACTTGTCGCGGCCACAGACTCAAGAACAATTGCAGCAGCGTCACAACGGTAGGGCAGTCGTTGTGGAGGTTGTCAAGACGGTGGAGTTGCACCCCTTGCGGGCCAAGCTGTGAGGTAGATCATGGAGGAAGGAGCGAGCTTGTGGGATGTCCTTGTCTGCAGACATGACAGCTTGTCACATCGCGTGAATTCGGATTTTCTTCAACCACGGCTTTGCAGCACTTTTCATTCCTGCCAGGCCACAAGGGTCCCGTCGTGAATTGACCCGAACCAGTCCAGCTAGCAACCACCGCGTACAAGCCGAGGCTCTGCGACTCTCACCTCCTACGGCGGAAACCGGAGCACAGCACACGATGCACGTCGACCATACTCACATGAGCAAACCAACATGAAGCCATATTGAATTCGAAGCCAATGACGCTCGCTACGCACTCGGCGCCGGCTGCCCGCATGTGAGAGGGGATGCGGACGCAGGGCAGCTGGAGCATACATAAGTACAACACAGATCGCCCACTGTCGAGATGCTGTTTATGCTATGATTGCACCCAATTGGCCAACCGGCTGCAGATGTTGTGCGTGCAGACGTCAGGCATGCCCCTCCCCCGCCAAAACCCCGTCGTAGGATCGCGCGCGTGATGTCAATCAACGCGACACATTGCACGACCAATGCACGACACGGCACTTCCTGCAGGCACTTCCAGACAATGTCGCAGGCGGTTCTTCTGCGCCCGTGCTCTTCATGCGCGCTGGGTATGACCTGTGCCGTTCGTCCGACATCTCACCTGCTGCTTGCGGACGCCGCCGCTGTATAGGCGCGGCATGCTACGGCTACTTAAAAAGGCTATAGCGCTACGAGAGTCCCAGCCAGACTGCCTGCGAACCTCGGGAGAGCTTTGACCCGCACCGTTCTCCACAGAGAGCTCCCCACCTATCTTCCGCCTATCATTCCGAGCTCGCAGGCTGGACAGACGCTACCGCGGCCGGCAAGCGCAGGACAACCCTTTGGCGATTTTCGTCGAGACTCATACACCGAGGCTATAGATAATTAAACACCACGCCATCCGCCATGAGGCTCACTACTTCAGCTTCTGCTGCCCTCCGCACCGCGACCACCCCTGCACGCCTCTCCTCCCGTACCTTTGCGACTCGTGCCATTGCGAGCCAGACTACTGCGAAATCGGCTCTGTTCTCCAACGTGCGAAGAACCATCACAGACTCTTCCGCAGCACCAACAGCCCTCTTCTCCCAGCAGTCCAGCCAGCAGCTCAGGATGGCGTCCTCTACTCCTGCCTCGGGCATCAAGAAGATCAAGGTGGTGAACCCGGTGGTCGAGCTCGACGGTGACGAGATGACTCGCATCATCTGGCAGACCATCAAGGACAAGTTCATCCACCCCTACCTCGACATTGACCTCAAGTACTACGATCTCGGACTTGAGTACCGTGACGAGACCAACGACCAGGTCACTCTCGATGCCGCCGAGGCCATCAAGAAGTACTCGGTCGGTGTCAAGTGCGCGACCATCACCCCCGATGAGCAGCGTGTCGAGGAGTTCAAGCTCAAGAAGATGTGGCTGTCGCCCAACGGCACCATCCGTAACCACCTGTAAGCCTTATGAGCTCGATTGCTGGAAATCAGGCTAACTCGACAAAGTGGAGGAACTGTTTTCCGCGCGCCCATCGTTATTCCCCGCGTCCCCCGTCTCGTACCCAGCTGGAAGCAGCCCATTATCATCGGCCGTCACGCTTTCGGTGACCAGTACCGCGCAAAGGACCGCGTCATCGACGGCGAGGGCACCCTCGAGATGGTTTTCACCCCCAAGGGCGGCGAGCCCCAAACGATCAAGGTCTACGACTTCCCCGCTGGTGGAGGTGTCGCCCAGACCCAGTACAACACCACCGAGTCCATTTCTGGATTCGCACACGCTTCCATGAAGCTCGCGCTCGACAAGAAGCTGCCGCTGTACATGAGCACCAAGAACACGATTCTGAAAGCCTACGACGGCAAGTTCAAGGATACTTTCCAGGAGATCTACGAGTCCACATACAAGAAGGACTTCGATGCTGCTGGCATCTGGTACGAGCACCGTCTCATTGACGACATGGTCGCCCAGATGATCAAGAGCGAGGGTGGCTACATCATCGCCATGAAGAGTACGTGCTTCACTGCGGAATAATATGAAGACTATGCTAACACACGCCAGACTACGACGGTGACGTCCAGTCCGACATCGTTGCCCAGGGATTCGGCTCTCTCGGTCTCATGACCTCCGTCCTCATCACTCCCGACGGCAAGACCTTTGAGGCTGAGGCCGCCCACGGCACAGTCACTCGCCACTACCGCGAGCATCAGAAGGGCAACGAGACCTCCACAAACCCCATCGCCTCCATCTACGCCTGGACACAAGGTCTTAGCAAGCGCGGTGAGCTCGACAATACCCCCGAGCTTGTCGTCTTTGCCGAGCAGCTCGAAAAGGCGTGCGTTGATACCGTCGACGTCGATGGCATCATGACCAAGGATCTTGCGCTTGCGTGCGGCAAGAAGGACAGGGGCAGCTGGGTCACAACAAATGAATACCTCGATGCTGTCGAGAGGAGGCTCAAGACCAGCCTCAAGGAGAAGTTGTAAAGGGATAGTGGAAAGGAAGGGACGAAGAGCATGTTGAGCAACATTTTGAACCAGCTGGTAGATATCGGCAAATCTAGATACCTGTAGATGGAGTTTTGGCTTACCCTATCCAGGAAAGCAGTGTGAATACAGCGATATCAAAAGCACTCAAAACTGCTAGCCTTCATCTATGGCTCGTCTATGTCCATTGTCGCTCCGTGGAAAACATCCTAGTTCGGACTTGTTTTCCGTCAGCGCCGACATCGCACACATGACAAGTACAGCTTCGTCAAGCCTTCAACACGGCCACAAAGGTAAACCTGATCGAGCATGATGCTTGGAACTTTGGCCCTAACCCTGAAGGACACTGCGTAGGTGCTTACAAAGCACTACAACAAGCCATACAGTTACTTCTGAGCACCGCACGCAACGTCTCGAAGGGGCTGGCAGCAGATGCCCAAAACATCCGGAACACCCTCACATTGCGCTTTTGCTCTCGCACGCCGTTGTCCATCCTGGCTTTTGTTTTTGCCTTTTACCATAGCTGCTGCATCTTCTTGCTTTATCTGTTTTCTCATGCTCGTGCATCGGCTGTCGCTATGTCTCACAGCAGCACGCTTGCAAGCATGGCAAGACATGGTGATTGCGGTTTGTTTGTTACACATGTTGTTTCGGAAACCTGTGTGAATTTCTCTCTCTGTCCTCTCTTCTGCAAACTCATTAAATCTCAATTCTCTAGTCTCAATTGTTGTGGTGTTGCTACGTACGCTCCGCTCCGCCCTCTGCTTCTGTTTGTCACTGTTTCGAACCCTGGGCAACAACACCGCGCAACACCCGTACCGCCTCATGCAGGGTCCACATTGCTCAACATAACATCGAAATAAACAATCAAACCTATCAGTTCTGTCTATCGACCAAGTCACTTCGATCCAACTTTGAAAACTTCAAAATTTGGTAGCTGAGAGTAAGTTCCTTGTCCTTCATTCCACGCGAAATTACCACATCCGTGCCCTCTCCACACCCTCTACGCCCAACCACACATCCCAACCTAGACCGCCAGGAGATCCAATGCTGCCCAATCGTTCGAGCCCGTCGTTATAGATATTGACAGTCACATGACTGTTTCTTTCACTGACACGACGACGTCACGCAGCCATCCAGGATGACCCTGCCACTGGAAGAATTGACTTCCCAGAGTCAGTGCGAGAAAGACATCGAAAACAAGTATCCCTTCGTCATCACTCCGCCACGCAAACCGAACACGCAGAACTCAGCACCAGCGACTCCGAGAAGCAAAGCCAATACGCCACTGCACAAACGCTTCCTGGAGGAAGTGACTATGAGCCCGGGCACACCGACTACGCCTCCCAGAACACCGAGCCGTAGTCCAATTAGGAATAATATCGCAAGCAAGCAGACTCTCCAAGTCGGCCAGAATGGGTTTTACTTTTCGATGGAGATTCCGGAGAAGAAGATTGTAGCTAGCAGGCCAGCAAGCAGAGCTGCAACACCGGAAGTGAAGGCTGACAGAGTGATCCCAAGTCCCGAGAGGGAGAATGGCAGACTTACTCTGGGTCGAAGAACGTCTGGGAGGCTGTCGCCAAGCCCAAAGAAGGACAACACGGGTGAGGTAAAAGGCGCGCCAAGTGGCGGAGGAAGAGTGAGGGATATCTTGAGGAAGAATCTGTTTGGTACGCCGACGAAAAAGGTGACAGGTGCAACAAGAGGAGCTGGAAATAATGCCTATTTAAAGATGAGCCCGTCAAGGGATGGACTATACCGGTCGCAGCCGAGCGAAGCCAGTGGAAGTGAAAGGATGTTGAAGGCAACAGCGACCGACATTTCTACAAGAGGCGCCGACACTAAAAGCTTGGAGCCATCCGCGCAGTCTTCAGCCAAGGTTTCATCTGCGCTCGCAGCGCCAGCCACGCCAACAACGTACATGTCGACAGACCAATATCAAACACCCACAACGGCTCCTCGCACACCTTTGCCCAGCGTTGTGGCAGCAGTTTCGCTGGACTTGGGGATGGCGTCAGCGACTTCCACACCTTTCGACATCGGTCACCTGATGGCAAATCACAGCAACAAGAGCGCCAAGGCTCAGACGCTGCCTGCCTCTAGCGGGATTGAGTCAATGCCTACACCTTTACGCAAAATGCAGGAGAGGCTTGAACAGAACAGTCCGCATATTCTGCGCAAGGAGAAAAGCACTGGAGCCAACGTTCCCGTGATGCCACCGAACAATGGGACCGTGATGTCGCCAGCTTCGGCGCTGATCACTGGGGATGCTGCGATGAAGAAGGATGAAGCGTTACCATATGCGTCAACTTCTGCTGCAGCTGCAACTATCATCAAGGAAGCATCACAAGTTGAATTTGCGAAGGCGCGGGGAAATCGTCTCACTAGGCTTGTACCGTCCCCAGTCACAACTCTCTCGCCAGCCTTGTTGTCGCAGCCTAACACTGCAACGACGACATCATTTCCGTCCCCATCAACACCTTCCAGGCCAGGCCTATCAAGCAGATCGAAGAGCTTTGGTACGCCAGCTCGTCTACGTTCGTCGATGCAGGAAGACATGTTCAAGGTGCAAGAATCTCTGAAACGATCGCTAGGCCAAGAAGCATTTGAAAAAGCTACCTCGAGGCCTACGACACCGATCTCTTCCAATGTAGCTTCGGGGAGACTCCAGACAGCTGGTGCACAACGCAGCACAAACAACGGCAAGCTAGCCGCACGACCAGTATCCGTAGTCGGCTCGCCGAAGTCAAACGCTACAAGTGCCACAGTTGTGCCACGCAAGCCTCTCATGACTGCAACACGCAAGCCACGACCCAAGTCCATGATCGTGGGCTCAGCGAAGGTCCTTGAGGCGCTAGCCTCGCAGATTGACTCGCCACGTGAGCGTGCAAAGCTTCGCAGCACCGGCGTTGCAACCCCTGCCCAGCAAAAGAAAGCCGATATCTCACGCCCGAACACCACACCCTGGACATCGCGAGGTTCTACTCAGGCTGCTACTACACGAAAGCCTGTTGGAACTCAGCCCGCAGCCCACACAACAAAGTCAGCAGCCCCGGGTCCTATTAACCAAATTAAGCGTACAGGCCTTCCCACGGCTACAAATGCAACAGGTCCACCAAAGCAGAGAGTTGCCAGCGCTGAAGTCATTGCCGACCGGGTTGCAGCCTGGAACAAGGGCGATAGTCGGCCCCCCGCACCGAAGCCAGTAGTCAAGCTTCCAGTGCGAAGCAAGTCAGTCAAAACACTGAGCAAACCCACTGCCAAACCTGCTCTCGATCCCGCTTCTAAAACTACAGCAAGACACGTAGTCGGACGTGTACGTACACCCGAGCCAAAAAAGACGAACAACGATCATGGCACCACACAGTCCTTCACACCACCCGGCCTACCCACACAGCTCCCCATGAGCCCCAGCAAAAAGCTCCTCATCGCGCCCACTACGCCCGTCCCATCGAGCAAAGATGCGCGTAAGCAGAAGCTACAAAACGCCCATCGAAGACTCCACCCCCCATCTGCAGCCGCGCAGCTTCGCACCCCTCACTCTTTCACGGCACCGGCGCAGACACCAGTGAGCAAGAGACACACATGGGTCGATGGTTTGAACGAGGAGGATCCCAACAGGCACTGGACGCCGAGTAAAGCGGTGCAGACGCGGCTGGATGAGGCGATTGATCGAAAGATTCAGGAAGATAGGATGAGAGCGGGATGGATTTAGGGGTTTAGAAGATGGGAGTTTGGAGGAGTACGGAGAATAGAATTTGGGAAGTGAACAGGGAAAATGGGGACTGCTCGTTGTTGATGCGCATACCTATGTATAATGATTATTTAATGAATGAAATGATGTTTTAATGAATGAAATAATGATATCCGGTATCATGTTGGATGGTCAATGTCGCGCCGGCGTTGACGATATTGAGCAGGGTGCTTGGGTCGTTTATTGCACTCCAGGCTCTAGAAGAGGCTATCTCTTACGCCGTAGGAATGATCGGCGACAGGTTCAGATGTCTGAGAGGTGGGATGTAGCCAACATTTGTCTGCGTATAATGCGTGAGCGCATGTACCTGCTCTTCCTATGCGGTGTCCTTTGGCCTCATAAGCTGCCCGTTCTCATCCCTCGCCCACCCACATTCAAATCCATCTCTGAAACACGGTTGGCACCTGCTCCCGTCACCCAACTGCTTGCACTGCCTCTCACCCCACCCTCTACTCTCACACTTCGGACAAACCATCAAGTCCCTTTCGACCTTTGCCTTGTGTCTCTCATCGTCCAGCACTCGATAATCCCTTCCGTTGAACGTATAATAGTCATCGGAGTTGTACAGCTCCAATGTGACTGGCAGCTGTTCGCCATGCATGTATGGTGGGATGTATGGCACTCCTCCATGAAACGAGTCGCGGCTCACGAGCAAGCGGCCTTTGTGCTCATGCAGGACATCTGCAATGCGGTAGATCATCGGCCGACTGAGGAACAGAGTGTTTATGAACTCGTCAGCGTTATCAACGCGGAAGGCGGTATGATGCGAGTAATGGATGTGCAAGACGAAGTCGTCCGGAAGGGCGCTGGGAAAGCATTTTGTTACCAGCGAGGTTGTTGAGTGGAAAACTGTGCGGGTCAGGATGTCGGGGAGCTGATTGTAATTGTTTGAGAGAGCGTTGTCGAGCATCTTCAAGTACGACAGGCGGGGTGGAAAGCCATTGGCGCGCAAGTAGTAGTATAGATGTGATTCGAATCCGATCTCGAGGTGGCGGAGGGAGGTAAACGAGCGAAGTTTCGCTGCACCATCCGGATCGGTCTCCCGAGCAACGCAGTAGGGAATAGAGCCACCTATGTGGACCAATTTCTCGAGCGAGTCAGCTTGTTGCTGAAGAGCTGGGAGAAAGCGCTTCGAGGCTGTGCGTTCGTCGACATTCATCGACGGGCGCGCTCTTTCGAAGACGTGCAGTCTTTCACCAATCGACAGCGCTTTGAGAGCCTTCGGCATGCTGAGGATGGTTTGAAGCGTATCGAGGTCGATGTTACACTCAATGAAGGTCAACGAACGGAGCGGCGTAGATTTGCGCTGTTTCTCAAAAGACTTGATCGTTGATTCCATGTCGCGGTTCTTGATATTCAAACAGGATATAGTGAGCTCTCGTAGGGTTGGATGGTAGAAGACTGACGCTAGGCGATTGTCGAATAAAAACATTCTGTCGTCAGCTCCATGCGCGTGCAGCGTGACTGTTTGCAATTAGCTTGAGCGAAGCCCAGGTGTGAAGCACTGACAGGACTGTAGCATCGGCAACGTGTCTGGCAACCCTGCTCGTGGGAACGCAGCGCTTGCCAGCAAATTCCAGATATCAATCTTAGACCAACCGTCAAATAGGTCTTGATGAAACCATTCCGAATTGTTGGGACAGGGTGTTTCTAGAGTGAAATGTCGGAGTCTTGACATCAATGTCAACCAATGATTAAGTATTTCGACGCCGTCCTTGTGTGGTTCCTTATAGCGTATGGAAAGGTTTTGGATGAAGTCGACTCGTTGGTCGCGTTTGTCAAGCGCTGTAGCAACATTTCGAGCATGCGAACCGATTGAGACAAGCAAAGAGCGCCAGATATACGGTTCTGTAAGACCTTGCAGACGAGTGCATGTGGCAGCAAAGTTCCGAAGATCCTGGCGGGATTCGATATTGTCGATAACACTGAGGAGAAGCTCATCCGCGAGCCGCAACAGACCAGTGTCAGCGAGAGCGAGCATGGTGGCACCGAGCTCCTGCCGTTCCATTCTGAACTCCCGACCCGAGTGGCGTATCTTTCTTTTTTTGGCACCTAGGCTTGGCATGCAGCATATGTTGTAGCCTGAATCGTCCTCAGTTACTCAAATATGCGTCACCTCTGTCTCCGTAATGTGTACAAGGGTTGTGCTGATAACGGGTGAACAGCAGTGTCCGAATGTTGGACAACTTGCTGTTTTGGATGCAGGGTCAAAAGCTTTCACAGCTCTATCATGTACGTAAAACAGATATAGCAGGTTGATTAAAGTTGAAGGCGGTAGATTGATGGGTCGTGTTTTTCAAGGCCGATGATCAGGAAGGAAGACGCGATGGGAGCGCGGTGAAATTAGGCCCGAAGGAGTTAGTCTTCACGCTTACGTCATAGGCTACTTGCAAAGAGCACGTCTTCAACTGGCTTCTTAGTAACCTCGACAGTACTGTTCTTGTGATGAACACTCGTTTTGCTTCTGCAGCATATCACACAATCTTTCTCAGATGGTGTAGAAGAACCTTGGGTTGTGCTCGCCCAGCTCTGCAATCTCGTCTTCGGACAGTCCATCCATCCTCCAATCTTCGTTCCCTTCAAGCTTCCTCTTGTTCTGCTTACGATACCACAAGTGTAGTGCAGTGTAGATGCCAACGCCAAGCGCAAGCAACGCAATAGTGGCACCATATCCAGGATGATAGGTGGGCGCATCTGCATTGTTGAACAGGAAGGGCGCTGAGACTCCCGCGGCATTGCCAATTGTGATCTGCATGCCGCTGGCGAACGCGCGTTTGCCATAGCGAGGGTTGTTCACACCAATCCAAGTGAAGGCGGCACCAGTCGAGGTCCAAAGGCCCATAGCCACGACAAAACAGCCAGCAAAGCTCAGCGCCGTGCCCTTGTTTGCGATAAGGAAGATGTATCCTGACATGCAGGTTAAAAAGCCACCTATACAGAAGATGCCTCTTTGTTGGATCTTATCGCTGTAGAATGCGCTGCCGACGTAGACGAAAAAACCGAGGAAGTAGACAGGCATTGTCAGAGCCTGGACGACTTGGTGGCTCCAGCCGGCACCCATTTGGAAGATGATGGTTGGGAGGAACACGGAAAAGCTGTAAAGCATTCCAAGACCGCTGAACTGCGCGATGGCAAACGCCCAGGTCTTCCAGTCTTTGGCAGCTTCTTTGACATCGGCCTTGTGCAGCAGCTGTGCGGCCTTAGTCTGACCAACTTCGAGTTCACGAAGCAGCACGAGGTTGCGGCGATCCTCTTCGGTCAAAAAGCTTGCAGTCTCGGGACTGTTAGGCAGCACGAAGGGCACAATGAGAGCAGTCAAGACTGTAGGGATTCCGTTGATCAAAATGATCCATCTCCATCCGCTGCGGTTCCGTTAGCAGGCATCTTAAGTGCATAATGACAGAATACTAACTTCCAACCTCCAGCACCGTGGAGCTCGCCGATTGCATAAGCTACAAGGCCCCCGAGAGCACCAGCGATAGCACTGGTGCCGTAGAAGTATGCGTTGCGCAGCGAGACGTTCTTCTTGTTGTAAAACATCGAGAGGTACAGAATGACGCCAGGGAACAGTCCGGCTTCGAAGACACCGAGTAGGAGTCGACACGCTACCAGCGCCGCGAAGCTGTTGCAAAAAGCGGTAAAGGTGGCTACGAGGCCCCAGAAGAAGACAAGGCCAGCCAGATAGCGAGCCGGTTGCATCTTCTTGATAATCATATTTGATGGTGTTTCGAACAGCTGCTCTGCCTTTAGTCTCACCTTCCAGTGCTTTGGAGGCTCTCACCTACGCAATAGGTAACGAAAAGGATACCAACGGCAAGCTGATATTGATTACCAGTCATGCCCAGATCTTCTTCGAGGTCGTACAAACGGGCGTTGCCGATGTTGACTTACATTATCAGCGCGTTGCAAGGTCCACGTGGGACAGACATACCTCGATCCATAAAGTTCATTAGGTAGATCCAGCAGATCATGGGGATGATACGAATGTCAAGCTTCCTCAAAAGTCGCTTTTCTGTTTCCGCATCTACAGCGATGGTACTTTCTGGATTTTCGACTTGTTCGATTTTGTCAGAGACTGAAGACTCAGACTCCAGCCTGGCTCTGTGGATCTTCTCGGGCGTAGTCTGCCCGGAGTAGTCGATTTCGCTGTTCATGATAGCGGTGCAGTTGATCGACCAGGGAAGGGTTGGATAATTGAAGGTCGGGCTGCGGAACGGTTACTCTTATGATGTCCAGGCCGATGCTTTCAATCCCCAGGGCACCTCCGTCTTATAGGAAAGGATCCACTTTACATGTGCCGTGCCGTGCAGGGTAGCAGAGAATGCCATGGTGCCAGGACATCTTGGAGGCTGAACGTTGGCGTCGGTAGGCGAGAAGATTCATCTTGACTCTTGAATCATCGATATTGGCATGCAGAGCGACGCTTCCGTCATCCTCACGACCGCAACCAAGGACAGCAAAGCCGTGAATGTTCCTACTCTTAGAGTGTTTACGTTCTTCAAAGATGATCAGGGCTAATGCATTCGTGCGTAAGAGGTGCGCTTTGCCCTTCGGTGGAACAGCCTTTGCATGTCATGGAGAGGTATCGACGTCATTATGGTATTAATGTTTGTAAAGATCATCCCTCTGACGCCGTATCAATTCAATCCAAACCTGGACATGTGCCAAAATCTGCAACCGGACGCTGAAGACGAGCGTCACCTTGCTTCACAGACACAAGCAGATTTCCAAGCGGTCTGACGGAACACGAACGAGTGCTCGAGTGCAAGGACAAAGACTTGGTCACAAGCTCTTGACCAAATGGTCGGTGAAGCCGCATACAGCTGTGTTCGCAGGACCGCAAGTAGTTGCAGAAGCTCTTCGAGTCCAAGTCGCTTAGCCTACGCAATGTGCTTGGCTTGTGAGCCGAGTAGCCGCGAGCATGGGTGGGAAGAATCACGTTGCAAAGCACTTTGCATTTGTGGTGCATATCACGAGGATAGTTATTGGTGTAGATAACGATGATGATCTGCAGCTCGTGTGGGCTTTCGGCACATCAAACGTGGTGCATTGCTATCCACGAGGCTTGGGGAGTCCACACTTGGGGCTTGGATATAATAACGGGTGAGCGGAAATGGATTCTGTTGAGTCAGTCTGACAAGAAAGGACAAGACAAAATAGTACGGCCAAAGCGAAATTTTCAAGGTGAGGAGTTGATGTGGCGGTGCTGGCTGGGGCCAATACGCAGTGGTTTGCATTGGTTCGAATCAAGACTAAGCTCTATGCAATGTCACTTGCTCGGACAACCTACAGAAGTCTGACTTGCCTCTCCCACTTCCAACTCTCACTGTCCTCATAGTAGGTCGGTATATCTATCCATTCCACATCATTTACCTCCTTCTTGCCAATCTTGACCGTCTTCTGCGTCTTGAACAGGAAAGGCAAAAAAGATGCTCCCTTCGCATTGCTCCGCTTGACGAGAGCTTTACTCTTCCCCCTCAACCGAATGAACTCAGTCCTCTGATTCTTCTCCCTTTTCTTCACCTGCGAATGCTCGAACTCGGCGTACTGCCTGGTGACGCTACGTGTCCAGTCGGACGCCTTGCCCATGCGTTGGAAGGCAGCTCGCCGCTGTGCCTCGGGCATCTGCCACTTGAGCCAATCATCCAAGTCAGAAGTTCTCGTTGCTTCGGTTGAATCATTGTAATACTGGGCCCTCGCGGCTTTTTGAGACCCATATGCCCTTCTGTACTCTTCCATCTGCTCGAGCATGTCCGCTAGGCTATCGATCCGGGCCTGCCTGTCTCGAAGTTTGTGATCATTTTGTGAAGGTCGTTGGGCTGCCGCAAACATTCCGACAAATTGCTCGGAGTGCTCAGATACTTGAGACGAACGACCGGTGCTCGCATTACTGTCTCTCCTCTTGCGCTCCCTCCTCTTACTCCTACTCTCCCGTCGATCTCTCGTCGCAAGCCGCTCTTGAAACATCAAATCCTCTTTCATACTCCGATCAGCCTCCCAGGCTGCTGAGCCAAGACCTAGCCTCCTCGTCGTCTTACTTCCAGCACACGCAAACCACGATGGCAGCTTTTCATTCCGCCATTCACTATGGAGCCGGACACCAGGTGGAATCGACGCATGACGAAGTGTCGATGCAGGGTTCACAAGCTCGGAGCCGTGGTACTTATACACTCGAGGCACACGCTCTTCAATATTCATAAGGTTGACGCGCACGCGCTCGGCAACGTCAGAAGCTGATGCGCGTAGCCCATCGTCGAAGCTGCTCGGAGGTGCATTTGTGGCGCGTTTAGACGTTCGCCTCGACCTGCATTGTGCGCGATCTGGAGGTCGTGGTCTTAGCTCGTCGTCGGAGTTCAATGACAATGCCTCTACGGCACGTGGGAGCGTTCGTTTCCGTCGACGTTGTGTGTGCTCTGGGCCTGGCAGTGGATCGTTGGGAGGTCCAGGATCCGTGGGCTGTCGAGGGTCTACATCATTGTGACTGGAGGGAGATTTGGCGTAGTAATGATGATGTATCTCGTTCGAGCGACCGCCGTGGTATTGGAGATAAGTTATGTACGTTGTCATTATATCCCAGGTTTTGGAAGAGTTGATCAGGTCTCAGATTGTTGTGATTTGTATTTAAATACAACGATCTATCGCTGGAAGAAGTTGTAAGCTTGACCGAGATCAATGGATCAAAGAAAAGCGCTGTCATTAATAGTTGTTTAGTGTGGTTGTGGTTGTAGTTGCGGTTTAGCAAGCAGAACGCGCAAAGCCTCTACAGTTGTGAAACACTCATCGAGGCCGCCAGAATTATTGTGACTTTGCTCTGTTTGATAAGAAATGTAGATAGCGAGCGACGCTGGATTGGGGTATAAGTATTTCGCAACGGACTATCGTACAACAAATGAAAGCTCTCTACAACTTCGCGCGACGCTGTAGGTACGCCCTAACACCGATTGCGGCTGCGAGCTGTTAGTCTAGCTTCGATCTTCAAACCGGGTATCATCGTCTAAATCTTCTTCCTCTATTGTACACAAGAGCAGCGCAAGACAGGTATCACTTACCGATGAGCACCGCCAACCCCTTCAGCCCAATGAGTCCCAAAAACCATCCTCCCCACCCAACTACACGTCCTTGACGATCGAAGTTCGGCTTCATATCGTTCATACCAGAGAATTTCTTGAGCTTCGCAGGTGTATATGGCGGGTACCTGACGTCCATCAAATTCTCGATCCATGCCGGTGTGGTCGTGACACTGCGGCGATGGGTGAAGGTATCGAAGGAGGCTTTGCCGCGGTAGGCGCCCTGACCGGAGGTACCGACACCGCCAAAGGCGAGTGTTGGGATGGCGGCGTGGTAGAAACCGTCGTTGAGGGAGGCGCCACCGGAGCGTGTCTGATCGAGGACTGGGCCTGTTAGCGGGAAAGAAAACGATTGGATATCTTCGTCGACTCACTCTTATGCATCTCTGCTTTTGTACCGAAGGCGTATGTACCGAGAGGTGTGTCGTGCACCTCGTTCGCAAGCTTGATAGCCTCGTCAAGATCGGTGACGGGCAAGATGGGAAGGAGAGGACCGAAGCTCTCGTCGCGCAGGAGTGCATCGTCGACGCTATCAACCTGGACGACGGTAGGCTCAATGAAGAGGTCGTCTTCGTCCATGGTACCACCGACGACAATCTTGCCGTTGCTAGAGTCCAACATCTTCTTGAGGCGCTGGAACTGCTTCTGGTTTACGACACGACCGTAGTCCGGCGAGTTACGTGCGCCGTTGGGGTAGAACTCCTTGAGTGTATCCTTCATCGCCTGAATGAAGGCGGGGACAAGCTCCCGGTCGATGAATGTGCAGTTCTGGCTGACGCAAACCTGGCCAGCGTTCATGGTCTTTGCCCACAACAGACGCTTTGCGGCCAGCTTGGGGTCTGCGTGCTTAGTGATGATGGCAGGGTTCCTGCCACCAAGCTCGAGAGTGAGGGGGGTGAGCGTCTCAGCTGCCTTCTTCGCAATGATCTTAGCAACAACCTCTGACCCGGTGTAGAAAATCTTGTCCCACTTCTCCTCGAGCAGCGCTGTGGTCTCTGGAATAGCGCCCTGGATGCAAGTGTAGCAGTCAGGGTCCAGCGACTCAGCCAGGATCTTCTGCATGACCATCGCAGCGTAGGGCGCCGACTCAGAAGGCTTAATCACAGCCGTGCAGCCAGCTGCGATGGCGCCAATCAGAGGTCCGATGGTGAGTTGGATGGGGAAGTTGTATGCGCCGATGATCAGAACAGCGCCGAGAGGATCCTTGCGAATCCTAGGACCCATGAATTTGTTGGTGAAGGCGATGTCTCCGGGCTTTTCGTCTTTTGCGAAGCGGTCGACATTGTTTGCCATCCAGACGCAGTCGTTCATGACCCACGAGATCTCGGTCAGGTAGGTCTCGAACTGCGACTTGCCAAGATCCTTCTTGCATGCCTCCTCGATGAGGTCCGCATTGTCCTTGAACGCCCAGTACAGCTTGCGGAGCTGCTGCTTACGGTACTCGATATCGCGAGTCTTGTGCGAGAGGAAGGCTTTCCGGACGCCTGCGCATTTCGGCGCAATGCTGTCTATGGGCGTGTGCTCGAAGGATGCGATCTTTGACGCCATCGTGCTCAATTGACAGCGCTACAGTGGAGTAACAGAGTTGAGAGGTGACGGGATGCGTGAGGGGTCCAGAACATCTTATGAGTATTACATGTCCCTGACCCGCTGGATAGGCAGCGGCTGGGAGCTCCACTCCGCTTTCCCACTTGCCTCGGCTGGGCCGACTAGCGCGAACGGCTGTGGATGAACATGTGGACACGGCCACCCATTTCCTTCTTTGCATGTCCATATGGACCTCTAAAGCGCCCGAGATCCGAGCCTGTGGTAGTAACGCCCGTAGGGTAGAGTGATTACCTTTCTTGCAAGCTTCATAACAGCATGTCTCCATTGTCGCAAACACGCACAATCTGCCACCGCGGAAGCCATGTTCCAAGCCAGCCTGTCACCCAAAACCACTGCGCTGGCGTCGTTCATGAATCACGTAGATCGAGCCATACCGGCAAACTAACCCCCCATGCCATTTAACGTCCTTCAATATACTCGACTTCCTCGGCGACCCACATACTTCATGGAGACTCGGCATAGGTAGGCAGTCTGCCACCATGTCAAACCACGTGAGACAAGCAGTAAGATCGTCGTCGACGTCCTCAATTGGATCCCTATCGAGACAAGGAACGCAAAGGCTTTCCGCTCAGGGCTGGTCGATTTTGTACTCCTTCGTCCATGCCTGATTGATGAACGCCACCGCCCACGATCTTCCTTCGGATGTATCATTTTGGTACAAAGCTTTTTGCGTCGTTTCAGTCGCGAGGGGCACAGCATTCGACCCCGAAACGGGATTTGAACTACGGGAGAAGTGTGAACAGCATGGCGAACACTTCAGCTGATGTTGGGATACTGGCGATACAGCCTCTCCATGGGAGCCTCATGAAGGTTGGACATCGCGCTAACGTGTTCCACCACCGAGCCGCGCACCCCACCGAGCCGCGCACTAAATGCAACTATCTACATTTAAACTTCAATAACTCAACGCTACGACAAGGTATAATAGTGCGCAATGGCTTAAATTAATTGCCTAATTCTACTGCATCTTTCTTGCATGTACGCTTGTTGTGTCCTGTGTTGCCACACCTTCTGCAGTGGGGAATACCCCTGCTGCTAGCACCTGCCTGCACTCTCTCCTCACGCCTCTCGGCCTCAAGTTGAACCTTAGCATCCCGTTGGGTAACTATTGCTTCTGCCTCTGCCTGTGATAGAGTCCCTCCCTTCTGAATCCGCTTCTTCTTACGCTTTTTACGCTCTGAGGCAGCCTGATTTGCTTCTTCAAGTTTAGCTATTCTAGCTTCAAGCAACGTGTGTGAGTGTACCTTTAAAGTTGACCCCTTTTGAACCTGCAGCACCATCTCAAGAATAGACTCAGGTGAGGAGCTCTTATGGTCTCTTATCCTCTTAAGAATCAGCGTTGTTGAGCCTCTATTTCCCAGGCGTTGCTTGGTGTTTTTAGGCTGCCAAGGGGTACTCCAAGGTATAGGTGGTGTTGGTGTACGAGGCTTCACTTCAAGCCTTGATAGTACTACCTCTGGTTATCTGGGACTAAGCCAGTTGCTCTGAAGCTTGATAGGATTATTGCCCTTTGAGAAGGCCTGGTTGAATACTAGGGTAAATGCAGCCAGGAAGGCTTTCTTATCAATATGGTTGATATGGCAGTTTGCCAAGACTCGGATCTCCTCCTTGTACGCACGCTTTAGGGGGGCAAAGCAACCCACATCAAGCGGCTGAAGGATATGTGAGGTATGGGGGGGCATACAGAGGGGTGATAATCTTGTTCTCCTCACACAGATCTTGGAAGGCAAGTGACTTGTGGCTCTCGTGGCCATCAAGTATTAGCAGCCTATGACTACCCACTTTCTTAGCCTCTGTATGCTTAATAAAGTGCTGTAGCCAGGCAAGCCCAAGCTCATTTGTCGTCCATCCATTATCACTGACTCCTATTCTCCAATCCCAAGGGTTGTGATACCAGGCCTGGTCGTGGTTCTTGGCTTTGAAGATGATGAAGGGTGGGATAACCCACCCTACGGCGTTGATAGCGGCAATTAACGTCACCCACTCCCTATCACCAGGCTGAACTCCAAGTGGCTTGAGGCGCCGCTCAGAGGCTGTTACTACCTTCACTGACCCCCTAACCCCTATCTGGAAGCCAGTCTCATCAAAGTTGTACGTGTCTTCATCCAGGATGCCATACTTGGCTTTGACGTTGCGTACAAGATCAAACCAGGGCCTATAATAGCTGGATTGCTACAGAGGACTCGCTGGTGATCACGAGTTCGAGTTACTTGAGATTTAACCTCAGGTCGGCGTTGGATTAGCCTGTAGGCCCAGTTCTCTCCAACGTGAGTACCACCACGCTTAGCTAGTAGCTGGTTGGCCATCTCACGTACGTAGCTAAGCGTAGGGGCAAAGCCTCTAGCATCAAGCTTCCTAATGTACTGTATAACCACCTCCTCTTCATGCTTGTGAAGCCTTGATGAGTTGGCTTGGATATCGCGTCGTGAGGTTATTCCAGCGCGTCGGTTGCGGAGGGTGGTTTCAGGCACGTTGTAGATGGCAGCAGCGTGTCGCTGGCTTAGTAACGCGTCAGATCTGAGGGCTTGGATAGCAAGGATAATTCTATCTTCAACAGGAAGCAATTCAATATCACGTTGTTGAGGCATCATGATAGTAGTAGAATATGATGAGGTCTTGGCAGAGGTGCGCGGCTCGGTGGGGTGCGCGGCTCGGTGGTGGAACACGTTAACTCAAAACGCTGTGCCTCGGTTCAATTGACCCCAGCTATGACGCCCGCAATCGCCCTGGACCGAGACAATGTCTATATTCTGCTCCTTTCGCAACCAATTGCCTCCATACATACACGCAATTTAGTAACATGGATAATTCGAGTCTTTTCGACGTTAAAGTAAGCTTTATAACCTCACGCAACGTCACGCATTGAATCTGACACCTCGTAGGGCAAGGTCGTGCTCGTTACAGGCGGAGCCAAAGGCATTGGCCGCATGATCAGCGAGGGTTTCGTGCAGAACGGCGCAAACGTATACGTCTCCTCTCGCGACGCAAAAGCCTGTGAACAGGCCTGCAAAGAGCTTAATGCGCTCGGCAAGGGCAAGGCCGACTTCATTGCCGCCGACCTCTACAAGGAGGAGGACATCAAGAGGATCGCAGACGAGTTGAAGAAGAGGGCAGGAAGTACGTTGGATGCAGTATGGATGGATATGAACATTATTGACAGAGCACAGAGCTCGATGTCCTCGTCAACAACAGCGGCAGCAACTGGGGCGAGTCCTACGACACCTACCCATCCGCCGCCTGGGACCGCGTCCTGACACTCAACCTAAAGCGCGTCTTCCAGCTCACCCAAGCCGTCACACCCCTCCTCGAAGCCGCACAGTCCTCCACCTCGCCCTCGAGAGTCATCAATATCGGTTCCGTCGACGGCCTCCGCGTCCCTGCGCTCGAGACTTTCGCATACTCTGCCTCGAAAGCTGGTCTACACCACATGAGCCGGGTACTCGCCAGTCATCTTGGCAAGCGCGGCATCACAAGCAATACCATCGCGTGTGGTCCGTTCCAGAGCAAGATGATGAAAGCAACATTGGAGAAGTTCAAGGACGTCATTGAGAGTGGCATTCCGCTCGGACGCATTGGAAGCCCAGAGGACGTTGCAGGCACATGCATTTGGCTGAGCTCAAGAGCTGGGTCATACGTCAACGGTGCAACGATTGCGTTGGATGGTGGCAGCATCGTGGGTGCTAAATTGTAAAGCTCTCGCTAATGTCAAGTCCAGCAAGGAGCTTCTCTGCACGAAAGTCGTCCTTCCGCGTGATAGGTTAATATGGTTCACATGCACCATGGAAGGGCGGCGTTTGAGCCGTTTGACACCCTTCCGATGCACCCTGCTGCATCGATGACTCGCTGGTCACGTACGTCAGGCGGTGAAATGTGCTTGAGCCAGTCATATCATACCCGCTGAGCCTGGTGAGGCGCTTGAGGCGCGAAGAGCAGGCGATGGTGACTGATACCGATGTGATACAGTACTCGTCGTTTGCTGCTTGCGAACGACCATGTATGGCTTTTACTTGCGCCATTAGGCAACTCTCCGTCGGCTTAGCTTTGAACAATTGATATAGAGTCCTCATTCCCTATCAACACTTTTCTTCTTGCCTTCTCGACATACATAGCCACCTGGGCAGCCATCTTCTAGGTCACATGATACCAGGACCCAACACCCCGGGCCTCATCGATCCGGTGCAAATCGTCGGCCGACCGCAGCGCAAGATCCGAGGGATTCTCAGGGCCCTAGGGGCTTCTACATGCACGCGGAATGCCTGCTCTTGCTGCTTGGTATGGCCCGATGTACAACTGTTGCCTGGGTCACAACCTCGACCGGGACGAATGCAAGACTCAACCGTGGCGCACGTGCCTGCGAACCACACTTTCACTAAGCCTTGCGCAAATCAGCGCTCTAGCCCCGATTGCTGGGAGTGATTCAGTGCGTATACACTCTTATAATTGAAAGGTTCCATGCATTTCTCTTTCAGCACTGAACACAACACTACCGAGTTGACAGTATTGCGATTCACTGTCACCACACATTCAGACATGTCTTCTGCTGCAGCAGAGTTCCGCTGCATCGGCAAAGGCTTCTGCGGCAGCGTTTGGACTCTCGACACCAATGAGAACGGCACTGCTGTCAAACGTGAAGATGGCGGGCCCGGCCGCTCAATTACCAACGACTACAATATGCATCTCAGGGTTCAGCATGGTTCCCTTCAATACCTCCAGCCTTCGACACCACTTTCGATTCCTCAATGTCACCAGCTGGTAGAGGCAGCAGACCAATGGTGGGAGACTCGTCTACCTCGATTCCCTGCCGGCTATTCGGCATGCAGAGCCTTGGTCTCAGAGCGCATTCCTGCAGTTCCCAGGACTATCAGCGACAAGATCGTCGACCTCTTCTGCGAGGGCAACACCAAATTGTCTGATTTCGTCAAAAACAACCCAGACGACGACGCTTGTCTGATCCGACCGTATCTTGGACGACGCCGCCGCCACAAACAAGGGGCAAGCAACTCGCGTTTCCATCGGTTTAGTCTCTGCAACGTACCCCTCCATGTCGATCAGATGGAGTCGCTTGGCCTCGATATCAAGGCTTATGTAGAGACCATGGCTGATGCATTAGCACTCATGCATTGGATAGCCAAGATCGACGCAAACGATGTTGAGTTCGTGCTCGCACCTTCTCGGGCAGGGCAATCCTCTGACCAGCCGGTTTTCCAATCAGACTATCTTGGTAGACACAGCATGTGGATCCTCGACTTTGACTGCTGCCGTCCAATGTGAGTAGATGAAGCGGGAGTCGAACAGGCGTCCAAAGCCTTTTTCAAAAACGACCCCTTTTACCCAAGGCCTGGGAGTGAGGAGGAGGCTGACCAACACCTCTGGACAGTCTTCAAGGAAAGGTTCCTTCAGACTAGTCATGGTATGTTGAGGACCGGTGGCGAGGACAAGAGCTTCCTCGCGGAGAGACTGATGAGTATGATTGAGGATGAGAAGGCGTAAAGATCGAAGGTAGAGAAGAAGGAAACCTATTCCTACACATAAATAACTCGACATGATGACGATGCTTCCTTGCAATTGCTGTAGAACGTGATGATCACATCTCAATGCTACTTAACTGAGGCCAATGCCAGTGTTAGAATAGGAATCAGGCAGTAAATGGGCATTTTGATGTGGCAAGAACGCTCAATGTTACTATCTGTACGCTGAATAACTGAACGACAGTGGGTGCATGGTATGGTGTGATCGGTGGGGTGAGTAGCTCCTGGTGAATATGCGGCTCTGTCGTTCTGTGTCATCATCTAAGCAGTTGGGAACGAAAGCAAGCCGGAGTATCAGCAGAATTGAGGGTCTTTTTGAATCTATTTCTGTGAAGCTTTAGGTACCTGATACACATCGTGATAGCGTTTGCGGAGATGATGGATAAAGCCCAGACCGGGGCTGTAGCCGGCGCGGTCGCTGCAGCCGATGCAGCAGTACTCGCTATCTGACATGACATCAGGTTTGGGATGGAAATTGGTATGAGGGATTTGACTGTCCGGCACTTGATGGTATTTTGAGGTGCTACAGGCCTGATTTAAGATGCTGAAGGCTCGATGAACATCGCGGCGAATTGTGAATGCACTACAGAAGTGCAGAAATTTCCGCGTCACTCAATATCTCTGGAACACACTTACACTGAGTGCAAAACTCCTGTAGTTCCTGCAACGAAAGGCACGGTTCGTGATCTGAATGTGCTGGGAGCATTGGCATGGCGGTTTGAAGGAGCCATGGCAGGAAGCCGGAGCTCGCGCAGCAAACTCAGCAGCCACGAAAGCACCAGAATTACATACTGTGTTAACGGCACTATCAGGCTGTGATATTCAGATCTGGCGTTCCTGGTTCTTGGAATTTTGTCTGCGTACACTGCAACTCAGAAGCTGCAAGTGAATGCATAGCTTAAGTGCACGCGCAACCATTCCCTACAGCTGGGTACTTCTCGGCCTAGTGATATCACTTAGATTGAGGATGCGCAAAGCCTGCTAGACGTAGAGAACGTTGCAAGACAATTGTAACTACAGGAAGTCATGAAAAATAGCCGAAGCAACAGAACCTGCAAGCTTTGTTGGCCTCTTTATTGCGGATTATTGACACGGAACCTTCACAACTTTCTCAAGGACCGCTGCGACTCTGCAGGCTGATCCGGATCCCAGCCAACAAGACAATTGACAGTCTCAGCTCCAAGACCAGGGTCATTGATCCGCGAACCGACTGGGCTACGAAATTGCCCAGTAAGCTTGATATACGCATCCAACGCTTCAACAATCGTCTTCCCTAGACTCACAGCCTTCTCGGCCCGCGCGTGCGCATAGAATGTAAGCAGATCAAGAGCCTCGTCACGCTTATCGTTGTCGACCAGTAACTTGGCGCTCGACTCGACCCAAGATAGGTCGCTGAAGGAAGCGTTTTCGAACCCATGCAACATATTTTGCACTACAGGTAGAAATTCCTCGGGGTTAGAGCAAGTGTAGTACAAAGCTTGCTTGTATACGCGTCCTGCAAACTGCGTAGCTTCTTGGTACTGGAAGTCCGGATCCAGGAATGTCGAGGCTGCGTCCGCAGTCAAATAACGGTGCTGACCATACTCTGGCGGCACAGTCTTTACGCCCAGCCACCAAGGGTTAAAAGGTGCTGTTACAGAGCCTGTAGGTGCAACCCAGATCTGGATTAGGTCTGGGTCCATATCGGCATGCAGAGAGAGAACCTGGCCATATCCTGCTTCATCGTCGGCGATACGGTAGTCACGCACACGTTCGATAAGGTCCTTCTCAGAGACGGGAACCATTGCTATGGTGGCGTCCTCGAGAGCGGCTTGAGACATGTATTTGTAGCCACCGTCTCGTGCCGTATAATTGCCAGTTGCCGTGCCGTACGCTTTCCAGACGTTGAAGGGCTCAGTTCCGTTAGGATTCCACCATCCTTGCTCGACAGCGAAGGAGACAATGTTCGGTGATCCCATGTAGTCTGAGCTGTTGGCGAAGTCAACGGGGAAATCTTCGATGTAGCCAGGATACAGGACTCGCACGACATCTTCGCCGAGACGTTCAGCAGCCCACAACTTTTGGCCTCCTGACATCTCCCAGACGACCCAGCCTTCGTCTGCGTCGGCAATAAGATGGCTATTACCACCGTAGTCTGCATAGCCATACTCGGCGATCAGTTGGCCAATGATCTCAACGCCTTCGCGCGCAGTGCTGGCGTGTTCCATTACGACCCGCGCTAGATCAGAATATTGCAGGCCTGTCTGAGGATTGGGCGTGATAGCAATGAGCTCATCTTTGTTTTGTGCCCACACATCTCTTACTGCAACACCCTTCTCATTCACACCGCCGTTGGTGAGCGGCGCAGGAAATCCTTCGTAATCTGAGTATTCCATGGACAGGTAGCGGAAAGTGTGCGCAGCTTGAGAAATGTTCAGCCTTCGTCCGGGCATCGAAGCATTCTCTGTGACGCCAACCTCGACGGTCGCATTCGGAGGATAGTCTTTGGCTGGGAAGAGTTCAAGCCAATGCGATGATACCTCTTCGCCTGTGCCACCGACCATGACACTACCATCTTCTGTCAAGGCCTTGCCGACATAAAACGCATAGCTGGCCGTGGTCACATCCACAAGGAGGGCCAATGATGTCAGAGTGCGGGACAGCATCTCGTTATAGCCTACGAGCGTTCCGATGTCAAGAGGAGAAGAGTGAGAGGTCCGACATAGCTCACTTTGCTTCTATCTCTCCACGACTTATCTTCTGCCGAGAGTGGGGTTACGGCGGTCAATGAGTCAATTGCGCCGTGCAGCTACTCCAAATCTCCGATGCGGCGCATTGTGGGAGATACCTACCGTCGAGTTGAGGCTGTCATTCTCCGACAACAATGCCTTGAGCTCAGGACGGAGATGTCGTGTTCGAAGACATCGTTGCATGTCTCAGTTGCGGCTGAACTCCAATATACGCTTGCGCAGATTGTGTTTCAAGACTGGCTGGATGGACATGTCCGGCAGTAACGTGACTGCATGACTCGTTCGGCGGCTGTTCTTCAAAGAGTAGCGTTGCAGAGGAAGAGGGCAAGACCTTGTATTTCGGAAAGGTTGAGCGCCTGCCAGAGAAACCCCGCACATGGCAAGTGGGGCAGCTCAATCTTGGAAGTGAGTCGCAGCCTGACTCCTACAATCCACCTCAGTGCATACATAAGATTGCGATCCATCGCTAACAGTTACTTCGAGGCGTTCTCGACGTCTGACTCAGAGTCGAGGCCATTGCACCTTCCGTTCATGGCTGCGCAAGTGCACAATGACCTGCTTTCTGACGCGTCGTAGTTGGTAACAGAAAGTGAGCTTCAAGGCACCAACAATTGGACTACCCGAGCATCAAGATGGAAAAAAACCACCGCTATTGTCCAGGAAGTAAGCACTAACGAGGTATAAAAGAGAAGCGTAAGAGAAAAGAAGGCTTGTATCTGAGACCAACAAACTGATACTCATCTTCTTACACATTGTACTCTTACCACCCTCATGTCTTCACAGCCGGGCTCATCTTCGACTCGTCAGCGAGTGCGTGAACTGCTTCCCTCCGTCTATCTCGGTCGCTATGAGACTGGCTCGAAGAACAGCTTAACGGACGTTGAAGGTGTGTTGGTGTCGACACAGTCCATACGCGAATCGCCAAAGTACCCAGATGCGCCGGCTGGTGCTATCAATACCGGTGTCACCACGATTCTACCCCGTAAGGACTGGTTCAACGCAGGCTGCTTTGCGGGTATCTTCAGACTTAATGGGTCAGGAGAGCTGACCGGCTCGCATTGGATTGAAGAGTCGGGTTTACTGCATTCCCCGATTGTCATTACCGGCAGTTTTGGTGTAGGAAATGCGTACAATGGCATCTACGAGCATGGAGTGCGGGAGCATGCTGATCAAGTGGGGAAGGTTGGGTGGTTCCTGCTACCAGTCGTTGCTGAAACGTTCGATGGCTACCTCCACGATGTGTCCAAGTTCGCCGTCGAATCCCAGCATGTGGTCAAAGGCATCGACGAAGCTAGCAGTGAGCCTGTGCAGGAGGGCAATACTGGAGGTGGTACGGGAATGATCTGTCACTGGTTTAAGGGCGGAACTGGCTCCAGCAGTCGCCTGGTGCCAGCGGACCAGGGAAAGACCTACACCATCGGTGCTCTCGTACAAGCCAACTATGGGCAAATGAGGGACTTTAAGATCTCGGGCGCACCGATTGGTCGCTTGATCTTCGAGGAGCAGCAGCGCCTAGCTGAGGAGAATCCAACCGACCCGGAACTGTTGGCGCAAGCAAAGCTGCTGTTCAAGATCAAGGAAGAGAAGGACAAGCAGGACGGCAGCATCATTATTGTGCTTGCGACAGATGCACCTCTCCACCCAACGCAGCTTCGGCGCCTGGCAAAGCGTGCCACTGTTGGTCTCGCTCGTGTCGGTGGCTGGGCATCGAATTCATCTGGAGACATCTTCCTGGCCTTTTCTACCGCAAACCAGATCACCGTTCAAGAACACACAGCGACGACCAAGAATGTGGACCCGTGGAAGCCAAAGGCGAAGAATGTGGACATGATTGATGATCAGACAATCAACGCGTTGTTCGAGGCCAGCGCAGACGCCGTCGAGGAAGCGATATTGAACGCGGTATTCAAGGCCGAAAGCATGGTGGGCAACGGGAACAGAATTGACGCGCTGAATCTGAATAAGGTAAAGGAGCTGATGCAGAAGTACCTGTAAATTGTCATCTAGCCTTGCTCGTAGAGGAAATTCTTGCTCACGGCCCCACATGGAGGGTTGCCTGACCCTGTGTCTTTCTGTGAGTATACATAGTATAGTAAATGTCATACCTGGTGTGTGATTGACAATTACTGTCATTATGGTCCTACCACCTGAGCTCGACCCTGGTCCATCTGATCCTTCTGAAATTGTCCGCCAAAGAGCAGGGTGGAGACAGGTACGGTGTCATGTGGTAAGGTCTTGCCTCGACTGCCGGGAGGGTTATGCTCCGAGGAGTGCGTGAACCACAGTGCACACTTGGACACCCGTGTGGAGAAGTGCCGATTTGCTACGGAGCTTTTCTCCGGAAGGGAGATCGTCGATGTACACTTGTCGAGACGACACCACCATCGACGGCGAAATCCCAACTTAGATGCTGCCGAATCTCGTGGACTGTTTGGAACCCCCGTCCGGCCCAGTAAGAACTTTAAAGCAGCTGAGTGGTTTGTGAAGCGGTGAGGAGTATATGATCCGCATGCGGGTCTTTACAATGGACATTCCTCGGAGTACGCGGTGCAATACATAATGCAGCTGTCGTATGTCATGTGTCGGTGAGTAATACAAATCAATGGTCACAAATGTGAGCACGGTGTCTGAGCGCAAGCAGGGCCTCGGGAGAGCCGCTATGCCCGCGGACTTGAGGTTCATGAAATGCAGTGCGACAGCCTGGGAATCGGCTTTGTGTCAAGACGAGGGCGCGCGTGCATCTAGAACTTTAAGCGAGTTGTGGCTGTGAAGAGAGCGAGAGCCTAGACTCTGGCGTCTGGGTGAGTAACCACATGCCATTCTTGAAATGCGACTCTGTTCAGGGTCGAGTCACTCGAGTGTCACATTGAACAGCAGACCACTCGGTGTGCACAAGGAAGATTGAATCGCAGGATTATCGAACATTCAGCTTTACGGTACCCACTCGCTGGAGCAGTGGAGCACAAAGACTCAAGGGTCTTTCGAGGGCAAAACGTGCACATGGGATTCAAAACCACGCCACAATACGGTGCCCAGCAACTTGGGCTTAGCGCGTGGAAACGGATCATCGAGATTCAAAAAAACGTCAACGAATTGCATGCTCTGAACGCAGACAACCCAGTTCCAGACCATAATTCCATTGTTCACGATCCTCGCCACGCTTTCGATCTGGCATGACTACTATAAACTTCTCGCGTGGCAGCACTGCGGCCAACCGTTTTGGTATCCTCTGTCTCCCGCACTGTGCTATCCCCAGCTGCGGCTGAGCACTTTCAGGGAGCAGCAGGATCCGCAGGGTGTTGCACATTGACCGCAAGCTGTAGGTGGGCTCTTGGAATGGTCATGAATCCATACAACCTCTGGTGCTTGAGCACACTGTGTACATGTAATTACCCCGGAACTAGCGGACAGTAACGCCCGTCCAACGGGCCCGCACAAAACGTGAACCGTACCTGATTGCTCCTCGGTCGACTGGGCCGAGACTGGTCTGGCACCACACTTTCTGCCTGTGCCTACGAAAGTCTGGAATCAGCCACGCCGGCGCACCTGCCCACAGCACTCTTTGGTAGCGCAAGGCTGGTGGATGCGAAACAACGATCCGCAGACGGTCAGTATGGCAAAGCCAAAATTGCGTGCGCAGCTGGTGTTGCAGCTTGCAGAATTTGAAGACTCCGCACCGGCACTCGACTTCCGCTAGCGCGCACCTGGCTAGCGCGTGTCAGTGGTCTGATCTGCGATGTCGAATGCCGCCGGAAGTCACAGAGATCGAGAGAGCCTGCACGGGCTGGATGGAGTCTCGACTGCGCATCATGCATCCTCCCTCAGCTTCCGTCGTCCATTAGACCCTGGGCCGGAACATGCCAGGCTTGAAGAACAGTTCATTCCTCAAATATGCAGATCTGCCCTCTGCACTTTCAAAAGACGACACCCACGTCATTCTGCGATAATGGCGATCCCTTCCCCTTCCACATTGGTGATGCCTGAGTTGAGCGAGGTTCTCGCGCGCATTGGCCTCTCGACGTACCTCACAACATTGCACGAGAATGGGTTTCGCAACTGGGAAACAGTAGTCGACATCACCGAGGAGGATCTCACCACGTTGAACTTCAAGCTCGGCCACCGTCGAGCTCTGCAACGCAAGATTGCTACTTGGCGTGGAGTCCCACAAACGCTGTCGCTGGACCTAGATGCCACATCCCCTGAACCTACTCCCATATCAACTTCCGCTCTGGAGACATTAGCACGGCAGCAGACGACACCGCCACCGCGCGAGAAGAGGCGGTACAGGCGCCATCCTCGAGCAGACACTCACGCACCCAAGAAGCCCAAGACAGCTTGTAGGCTCCGCACAAGTCCTGTCGCTTGTACGTAGTTAACAGATAATAGACGTGAACTTTGCCGACCAGCTGCGTACTGATCCCGAAGTCAGCCAACTCTCCTTTGTACACATTGCCAGAGAAGTCGGGAGAAGATGGCAGGAGCTCCCGCCCGAGCAAAAGCGGGTGTGGGAGAGCAACGCGGCCCGCGCCATGCAAGAGTACGAATCTCAGATGGACGAGTACAAGAAGACCGATGAATGGCGCAAGTACCAGACATACCTAAACAACTTCAAAGCACAGCAAGCGCAGCCAACCAACGGCAAGCGGCCAGCCTTGAACCGAACGATGTCTCACAGCACCAGAGAACACTCACGTGCAAGCCCTGAGACACAGACACCAGAGAGCCCAAACTCTTCAGTACCATCGTCTGTGTCGTCATCCGGGACTGATGCTGAAGTATGTCACAACGCTCTCACCCTTGCATTCAGTGAGCTCATCTCGCTGCGAGGTGAAATCCTGACTCAAGCTATACGACCATACGATGAGCACAATCTGCCATCCGAGGAATTAGCGAGACGATCCATGTATGCATTCATCCGGGGCACAGGCTCGCTTGTGTTCATGTGGACCTATGAACAGGCGAATGAGATCCTCGACCGCATATACCGACCCAAAGGCGCGATTGATGCTATGGACTTGGCAGAGTGCTTCACTATCGCCGCCATGGGTGCGCATTACGATATGGATTGCTTTCCAGACCGCATACGAAAAGTGCTGTATGCGTCAGGCACCCTCCACTTCCACGAACGGACCGCACGGACTAATTACATGCGCACCATGCGGCTACTGCTGTCGATGTCGTTCTATGCTTTACTTGAAAAGCACATGAGCGCGAGGTACCTGATCGGTATGTACAGCACTGAATCTATCAGATCGACATGCTGACAAACTCCAGCTGCTGGTTTGCAGATCGCCCGTTGGAAGTGTCTGTCTGTCAACCAAACGCCGGCAGGCGCTGTGGACGAAGCCTGGCGCAAAATCTACAGGAGTCTGATCTTCATGGACAGTTGGCTCTCATACACGCTAGGCTACAGCTCAGAAGCCACACCGCAAGACATTCAAGTACGTGTAAGCCCCAACAATGATCATCACGTGTCTGACCAGAAACAGACTGCTTGCGCTTCTGGGCGCCAGGCTTCGGACACGATTGATGAGCTCATTCATGCACAGACAAGCAAGATTGGTCTGATTGCAGCTGAGATTGCAAAGACTTTGGCTGCGCCAGAGCTGGCTACTCGCGAGAACGTGCTCATGCTCACGCAGAAGCTGGAGACATGGCGCAACGAGGTGCCGCTGATCCTGCAGCTTCCGACGCTCACCTCGGAAGGACCGTCTGAACTATCGCTGTATCAAAGACGGGCAATTCTCATGGTGCACGTGAGTAAACCCAGCACATCTAGCTAAGCCCACACTAACAGTATTGTCAGATCATGTACCTAGGAGCTGTCATCCTCATCTATCGCCAGCTGCTAGTCGCCACGGCAGAAGGCCAGCTCACAGACGGCGCTTCGAACAGCCTGACTTTCTCCAGCGAAGACGCACGAGGATTCCGAAACGAATGCGCCATAGCTGGCCAGACCATCGCCCGCATCCTGCGGCTGATCGCGTTCGACGGTACACTAACGCGGCGGTGCTGGCTGATCATGTAAGCCTCTCATCCCCAATCAAGCACCTCTCTTGCTAACACGGGACCCAGCTACTGGGCATTCACAGCCGCCATCGTCCTCCTCCACAGCGTCTCAACCAAGCTTCTCGACGGCCAATCCGAGAACGTCGAAATCGACCTCAGCTTTGCCAGGGACTGCATGGACATGCTCGAGCCCTGCCGCGCCGTCGAACCCATCGCAGCAAAATACCTCGACACCCTCTGGCCGCTGTACGACTCCCTGCGCGACGTGCACCAGCGCATGCTCGGCCGCGCAAAAACAAGCATCTTCTCCCTCCTGCAGTCGGATCCCAACCGCATGAGCCCGCCCCTCGCTGCTTCCAAACACGAAATGGGGCCTATTTCCGAGAAGCTGTCGATTCTGCTCACTGATCCGTTTGGCCGCAAGCAGAACTTTACTGGCGATGGGAGTATGCGGCGCTTGCTGAATGCTGATGGGTCTTGTTCGGTGTTCTGGTGGAAATGAGATCGTTGTTTTCTCGGCCGCAGACGCAGCGGAGTTGCGTTCCCGACTACAAGATACCCAATGCTACATAAAAGCGTTTGCTGCGATTACAGCTGAACCTGCCTGAACCAGGACTGCATCTCCCTTACGCCACCTTGTCAGCCTGCAATCAAGTGAAACTTGTGTACCGTGGCATGACCATCATTCGCAGTGTTGCTAATACGATACACAACCCCTTCCTGCAATCGCAGCTGAACCGCTTGAACCAGCACCGCATCTCCCCTGTCTTCCTGCAATGAAGTGAGACTCGTGTACCCTAACATCACAGTATCGCTAACCACTTAGCTTCTCATCACGACGATAGTCCGTCGCTACACAAACCCTCGCGCGCTAGTCTTGCTCATAGTCGGTACCTGACTAGTCTAGCGATGAGGCTGAGTTTGCGTTCTAGATGCAGCTAAGTCTTACGACGAGTCCAACACTTCGCACACAGTCACCTCCCATACCTACTTGATCGCCTCGGTCACAGAGATGAATGCTGGGGTCACCATTGCAGGAGTACCCTCGCGCTGATACGAGTGTAACCAAACCATACCATACTGTGTATTGATATTGAAGTGCAGATCGCGGGCGCTCCCGTAGCTTCCAATTCCTCGGCCTTGCTACATCTATTTCTGTGCTCGCGAGCTAGTTATCGGTGGTTCCAAGTTTCAATCAGCACAGGAACCTACGGTGATTTCGATGAGTATTACAGATTGTTGACACACACACAACCGAGATACATGCTCGGCGACGGTGTCCGTCTGCCTCCCACTCGCCGGTCTCATCGTTCATGTTAAGTGGAACTTGTCCACGGTGCAGAGCGTTGATATCTCACCACTGCAATCGACTGCCCCAAGCCCCAGACGAAGTGCGGTGCGGAGCGGTGCATAAAGCTCGCTCGCGACCAATGAACAGCAAATGGCGTCATACCCAGCCACGCCACGTCCGAGCGCCTCTAAAACGACTGAACTTAATTAATGTCCATCACGGCCGCGCAAGCAACCGTCCATCGTTATCGAAACGTGTTTCAGCTCGCACCCACGCTATTCACCACCATGGGTTGAAGATCGCGCAGATCGCATGCGGCTGCGTGGTTTGTTTATCTGGCGCCTCCTGCACGGCCAACACACACAGCGCAGTGCCTACATTTCATTTCACACTCTCAGCCGCACAAGCGCTCATAAGTACGGCGCGATTTGATAGCGCGGGGCGCTTGATGCACTTGCAGTGTGGTCGGAGAGTTTGCGTCTCGATTGGGAAAGGGGAAGGGTCTCGATGCAGCGCGGACGATTCGTTGGGTGGGTGAGTGGACTGAGTGGAGCGCCGGACCCGGGCCGCGAGCAGCGTCATTTTGTTGAAATACGTTAATACAATAGGGATCGGGGGTCCTTGATGGTCTCGCTGTTGCACTCGCTGTTGCTCGTTGACGTTTGACGGTTTTTTTTGTCTGCTGTTTGGTTTTGTTACTGGGGACTTGGACGCGTGGATTGAGCAGGCTTATCGATGCGATTGCAGGGATACGAGACCATCACAGAACACCATGTTGGGCCTGGCGAGTGAGGAACTAAGGCCTTTTGTGATTCCGGCGGAGGATGTCGAAGTGCTGGATCAGTCGGAGGCGTTTTGTTTGTTGAGGGGTTATCTCGCGAGGGAGACGAGGTATGTTGGTGTTGCTTCACGCGGTTCCTGTTCAATGTTCGGTTGGGCATTTGAGTGAGTACGGTACGCTGACCCTTCGCCAGCTTCTGTGCGCAGCACGATGAATGCGACGCGCAAACGAAAGAGGCATGGGTGCTGCAGCGCGATCTGTTGCACGCGCTGGTGATGCCGGTGCTGGAGCTGTTCAACCGAGCGACGGCGCTCGCTGAGGCTGCGCTGTGTACCCACAAAAGCGAAGATCTGGAGTTAGCGTTTGCTGGGGAGGCCCGGGGCGCGTTCCTGTGTCTGCAGTGCTTTGTGGATGAGGAGGAGGACTGGTGCAGGACACGGGGCTGTCCGGGTAAGATGCTTTTTTGACGTCTGCGGACATTGTGCTGACGAAGTGTAGCGTGCATTACGTCTGCGACGCTGAGCACAGAATCCCACCTCCGCCTCACAATCGCCGCGTCCCTCCTCTCCACATCTGAAGTCGCAACACCGGCCACCACGCCGTCGAGCGAAGCGCCAGCGCCCTGTCGCGCTCTGCCTCCCCTCCCTCACATCCTCCCCGCCCTGCGCGATGCCCTCGCCTCAGATCCCTTCTGGGGGCCAGACCACTGGCCGTACCTGCTCTCGCGCGCGACCCAACTCTCCGCCGGCATCCAAGCGCTGATCAGCGAATGCGTAGATCTAGAATCTCTCGTGTCGTCGCCCGCGGCTGACCGCACTGCGTTCCTCGGCGGCAAGCGCAGCTTCACGACTCCCAGGCTGCAGTACACGGGTGCGCAGAGCGAGGAAAAGGGCGTGAAGCTGAGGAAGAGCAAGTTGGCGAAGAGGCAGCTGCGGCTCGAGAGGGAGGAGATTGAGCTGATGAGGCGCGTGGCGATGCAGTGCTGGGCGAAAGCGAAGCTGCCCAAGGGGTTGAGGGGGGAGATGTTGGGACGGGGGGGTGGTGAGATTAAGAGGCGGAGGAGTTTGACGTGTCCGTAATTGGACGAGATGGAGCTGACAGTAAGAAGTGGAGAAACTTGACCTGTCCATAATACTAACCATGTGGTCTGGTACATTTAGAACGGCGTTTGGGATGGCTGCATTAGATACCACGCATTGCCTGCTTGGAGGCTTCTTTGCCTTGTCTGGTCGATTAGAAATTTAGAATACATGACCTCATTCTCGAAAACATATCACACCGCCCTATGACGTCTGCTACCGACAAGTGACAGCACACACCTGACAAGGTCGCGATGTGCAAACGCTGCAAAACACGTGTATACCCAGGGATGCGATACGTCCAAGTTCAGCTTCAGGTCCATGCGCGAAGAAGCAATAACCAAGACGACGCGTTGCCCAGCCATTTCGACGGAGTGTTGGTGTGAAGATGGCAAGATACATGGAAACATGGAAAGAGGTGTTTCATGGTACGACGATCAGGGATCCCGGCATAGCAACCGAGCGATCCTGTTTGCATCCTGCATCCTGATTCCTGAGCGCCGTGTCATGGTGTAGTTGTGAGACGAGTCAGTCAGTTGATTGAGGAAGTGGAACTCAATGTGTGAATCATAGTCATGTCGAAGATGCAGAATGCCGTGAACAGTCGACGATGCAGAATGCGGTGTTGGTGAGGAGACGAGACACAACAAGAACATGAGGCTGTCAGCGTACACTGGGAACGTGACGCAGTTGGAGGTGCAAGACAAAGGTGTCGCAGGGATGGGTCTGGCAGGCTCTGGGATTAGAAACCGGCCGGACTGGCGCGCATCTGCAAGCATCTGCAAGGTACAGGTGGGCGTGGGCAGCGAGCAAATGGTAGGGCTCAATCACGGCCGCAATGGGCATGGCGGATTCGCGGGGCTGCGGCGAGGTTGGGTAGCGCATGCACCAGCCACTCGAGTGCGCAAGACATACTTAGGTACTTGTTGACGACCTCGAGTGCAGTCGTGGGACGCGTTCCGGCCCAGCTGCCAGTCACTCTTTTCTTCGACACATCGACTTGTACTCGACAGTGCTCCCTCTCGACTCTGAATCCCCATTGCATCGACACTCGACTGCATGGACACGCGCATCTCGACGGCATCGCCCCGACCACGCTCGCTCCTCGACAGCTCACCACTCTGCGCCCCATGGCGGCCAAACTCAACATGGCGGCGTTTGGCGGCGCGCACACGGCGGGCATCTTCTCGGACATGACGGTCGACGGGCCCGTCATCGGCACGCTCGTGGCCATCATCGACCGGGCGCGCAACCTGCCCAACAAGCGCACCATGGGCAAGCAGGACCCGTACTGCGCCGCCCGCCTCGGCAAGGAGGCCAAGAAGACGGCGACGGACAAGCGCGGCGGGCAGACGCCGAGGTGGTGAGTCGACAGAAGACACTACACAACTACTTGCTAGGAAGAGGAAGGCTAACGCTCCCAGGGACCAGGAGCTGCGCTTCACCGTCCACGACTCGCCCGACTACCACCGCATCAAGGTCTCCGTCTTCAACGACGACCGCAAGACGGAGCTCATTGGCGACACCTTCATCGCCCTGCACGGCGTCATCCACCCCGGCGGCGGCCAGTCGGACGGCTGGCACACGCTCGACTGCAAGGGCAAGTACGCCGGCGAGATCCGCATCGAGTTCACCTACTACGACACCCGCCCCAAGGCCGAGAAGCCCGCCGCCGAAAGGAAGCGGGAGGCGAGCCAGCCCGAGGGCGCGAGTCCTGCAGTGAGCGGGCCGCGGGGAGCAAGAGGAGCCCGCGAGAGCACTCCCATCAAGCGCCGCCCGCTGCCCTCGGACCCGACTGCTGCAGCGACGCCCTCGCCCACCACCACCACCACCGCCACCACAGAGCCCCGCGGGCTGCAGGGCGTGCGCGCTGGGCCGCGTGAAATGGGCGCGCCCCGACACGCCGACCAGCCAGTGCCGCTGCAGCCCAGTCGACGACCCATGCCCGAGTCCTCGCCCGTCACCCCCAGCGCTGCATCCGACCCGCGCACCTCGAACGAGAACTTCGACATGTCCTACGCCGCCCCGAAGCCCTACGAGGTGAAGCCCGTCGACGCCCTGCCGCGTCACCTGACCGACGCAGCACACGGCCGCACCCTCTCGCAGGACGACCTCCGCTCGCAGCGCGCCCACGCCCAGCCGCCGCCCGCAGACGCCGTCCACGCCCACTCGGCGCCCGTCGTGCCCACGCAGCACTCGTACGAGCTCGAGCAGCGCCACCCAAACACTCACTCTCCTTCCCACCCCCACGAGCCCTACGACGACGCCTCGTACCACGTCGCCCCGCTGCGCTCGAGCCGCAGCAACCTGCGCAACCAAGACCAGCCCGCGCCAGTCGACCAGTTCCGTCCCAACAGCTACATCGAGCCCTCGTACGACGACGCCCACTCGCGCCGCCGACAGAGCGCCATGCAGCCCACCGTCGAGGACGAGGACTTGGACCTGCCCCCACCTCCGCCCGCGCACCGGAAGGACGCCGCCACGATTCCGCACAAGCACTCGTACACCTCGTCCAACCCATACGCCAGCGACTCGCCGGCGCCTCTCAGCTTCGCCCGCCACCACGACCCGTCGCCTGAGCCTGCCTACGATCTGCAGCGCCAGCCCTACGCCGCCCCCGACTACGACTACCGCCAGCCCACTGAGCGCCGCTACACGCACCCTCGTCCCACCGTGCAGACCAACAGCCGGCCCGTGTCCCGCGACACGATGGCTCCTTCGCCTCTGAGGCAGGAGACCTCGCTGCCAGCTGCCCTCGTTGCGGGCTTCGACGCCTCTCGCGGTCAGAGAGACTCGTACCACGCACCCCCAGCCTACGACACACCTCCACGCCTGCGACAGTACTCCGAGCCCGCTGAATACCGAGCTCCACCCGAGTACACCACGCCCGTCCAGCCGCACGAGCTGGTCCACTACCAGTCTCAGCCGCCGCAAGACTCGTACTACGACCACGAACCGCCCGAGGAGCCTCGCCAGAGATCGCCCATCAACGAGTACGCGCCCGTGTACAGACCCCGTGCTCACAGCCCGAACCCAAGACCTCGGGGCCACAGCCCTCTCCCGAGCCCACGACACTCTCCCAATCCAGTCGACGAGCGCGCCTCCCGCATACCGGCACGAAGCATGCCGACTCGCAAGTCCGTCTCGCCGCGCCCACCGCCCCCAGAGGAGGATTTTAGCCAGCGCCGCCTCTCCGGTGTCCCCTTTGGTCCGGACGACTTCAACGTCCTGAACCCGTCGCTGGCAAAGCCCGCTTCTGACGAGCCCGAGCGTCCGGGGTCTAGCATGGAGTACAACGACAAAGGCCAGATCGTGACCTTCAGCGGTCGCGTCGTCGACGCCTCGGACCACCTGCCCATCGACAACTGGGCCCCTGAACCAGAGCCCAAGGGCACTGTCAAGGAAAAGGCGCCCCGCATCCGCGCGCAATTGAACGGAAGTCGCGGACTGCAAGACGCAGCGACGAGGGAGGACAAGTACCGCCGCGACCGTGCCGAGCGCGAGCGCATCAGGAGTGCAGCAGACGTCACCTTCGGCGCGCCCGAGCAGCCCAGCCAAGCCCTCGTCATGACCAGACGCCCCGACTTCGACCCCTCCAACGCCCTCGTCCTAGCCGACCGCGACACATACGACCGCCGTCCCGTATCGAGGGGCTACGACTCCTCCCCGCGCCCTGTATCGCGAGGCTACGACTCTCAGCGCCCGACGTCGAGGGGCTACGAGCAGAGCAGCCGTTCGAGGGAGGCGCTTAGGGAGCGCCACACGCCCAACAGCTATGGAAGCTACGGGAGGTCCGCACCGCCTATCCCCGCCAAGATCCCGCTTGATCGCGGCATGCAGGAGGACACAGCGCTCAGTCTGGAGCTGCAGAGCATCGACATCGGGCCTGGCAGCGGGGGCCGCAGACGCAGGACTAGGGGAAGGGAGTATGGGGCGTATGTGTGATGATTGACCAACGGAGCGAGTCACGACCAAGTCGTGTACAACCAAGTCGTGTACAACCAAGTCGTGTACAACCAAGTCGTGTACAATGATAGAAAGTGGCATGGCATGTACGATACACGCATGATGGATTTTAATTAGCACTCTCATTTCCTAGGTTGGGACAGGGAAAGGCGCTGGATAGGATACCCGCATCGCAGGCAATGCACACTTGTTCTCTTTTATCTTTTGTCCATTCATCGATTCGTACTCATCAAATCACATCCACTCACTGTCCATTCAAGTGTTGTTGTTTCGTGACGCATTCCACAAACCACCAGTACTCTCCCTCAAGAGACACTGGCTGTAGTTTTCACAGTGATGATGTCTGTGGGTCTTTCCCAAACTCCCTCGCTCCCACCCCCCTCCGAAACAACCCATCAATCTCCCCAAACGTCCTCCCCCTCGTCTCCGGCAACCGCCAAAAACTCCACACCATCCCCACCCCCGCCGTCCCCGCCCAGAAAAACCCCGCCTTCGCGCCCCACGCCCACGCCCTCGGATTCAGCATCCGCGGCGTAACAACATTCGTCACAATACCAGACACATTATAGCAGTTCCGCGCGATAGCTACCGTCTTGGAGCGCAGCCGGGTGGAGGGGATTTCGGAGACGAGGACGTAGGCGAGGGGGCCGAGGGTGGCGTCGTAGACGGCGGTGAAGAGGAGGAGGAGGGCGGCGATGGACCAGGGTGTTGCTGTGGATAGGCAGGCGAGGGTGCCGATGAGGAGGAGGGGGAGGAGGGTGAGGAGGTGGCCTGTGAGGTAGATTGTTCGGCGGCCGAGGTGGGTGAGGAGGAGCCAGGAGAGGAGGACGCCGAGGAGGCCGAGGGTGAATTGCGCGAGGGACATTGTGAAGGCGTGGGTGGCGGGGAGGCCGGCTTGTTCGTCTAGGGGGGTTAGTGTGTGGTGAGGGGCGAGGGAGCCGACGCACAGAAGTAGGTTGAGAAACCCATCAAGGTGCTGCCGCAGAGGGTCTGGATGATGCACACCATGCATGTTATCTCGGTCCTGCGCCTGTCGACGCCCTTGAAGCAGTCGAGGTAGCCTGCTCCGGATTCAGCTTCTTTTTCCCGGTCGTTGGTGAGCACGATTTGCTGGAACGTCTGCTCCAGTCCCGCGTTGAAGTCGCTGTCTGACTCGTTCTGACTCTGTTTTCGCAGGCGACGGAGCGAGTTTTGGGCTTCTTCGAAGCGACTTTGTCGGACCAGCCACCATGGGCTGTGCTCGAGTTAGGATACGATACGGTTCGCTCCAATGGGGGAGTCGTACCTCTCTGGAGCCAGCGCTACGACTACGAAAACCGGGATGGGGAAGGCCCACTGTAGGCCAAACGGGATTCTGTACGCCCACTGCGAGTCGAGCGATAACATGGAGCGGAGCACAATGGATGCAACCAACTGTCCCATCACCCAACACGCATTGACATATCTTTCCACGTTAGTTCCCGCTCAAAAAGGTAGCACGCCGGACCAAGGAGATACGTACGTACTCAGATATCCCCTTAACCTAACAGGCAAGATATCCACCGCATACGTCGTGCTAATCGTCTGAAACACGCCCCACGGTGCACCCAGCAAGCACTGTCCCACCAACAGCACCGGCTTCGTAGTCGCGAAGAAAGTAACAGATATAAACGCGGTGATTGCCGCCAGCCCAGCCATGAGCGTCTTGCGATACCCGATCTTCTCCGCCAGCCATCCAGCCAGGAACAACCCGATGATCTGACCTGCCAACGCGCCGTTGACCAGAGCACTCTGCCATCCGGCGCTGATCTCGTAGTCGCCGTTGTGCTGCAGCATGCCGAACTGTCGCAGGAAGGGGTCGAAAGAGTATAGGTTGGGCACGAGGATGGTAGAGTAGCCTTCCAGGATCAGCGTCAGAGAGAATAGGATGGACCAGGTTATCGCTTTAGAGTATCGTCTGATGCATTGGGGTAGAGTCAGGCTCGCTTCGGTATCTTGCATTGCTGTCTGTGCGGTTGTGCGTATACATGGCGTTTCTGAAGTGTACGTTGTGTTTGTGAGTGCGTTGGACAAAATCGTCTTGTCCGAGCTGCCAGATATGGTTCTATCTTCGCGTTGCAGGGACTGTGGTGGTATTATCTCTTTCTTGCTGAATGGCGTCATGATTGATCAACGGTTAGCCGTGCCAGCTTGAGGCTCTCCGTAAGTCTGCCAGATGAAAGGAAGCAGGCCTTCTGAGGACCAAGCAGCGAACTTTATGGCATGTGAAACACTGTTGACATGCTCGCAGTTCAGTGCCAAGTCGGAAGCGAGGGCTTAATCGCTTCAAACGACATGGTGATGACTCCAAGTAGTCACGCAGCTCAGACATCAGCGTATACTCCTCGATGTCCGCTCTTGCAACATCTGTAGCACTGGCGGATCTGTGGTCTGCGAATAAGCGGTCACACACGGCCAGCCTTCCCTAGTTCAGTGTGCCAAAAGAGGCAAGTACGTAGGCTGGCAGCCTTGGGACAGGATAATGTGGGGTGACGCGATCTGGAGAACGTACGTGATCACTGTCGTGTGATGGTCTGAATGCTGCAGCAGACGTGATTTTGATCAATGATCCAGCTTTCTGGTGGTAGAGCGGGCCGGGCGGGAAAATCCAACGGTAGACCCTCGACGCAGGTACCAAACATTACCCATTCCCCGCAGACCAAACCTTTTTGCCGTAGCAACGGTCCGAGATAAAGCTGGAGCGCACGTCATGACATCGAGAAGAATGGCGGCCTGAGGGCTGCTCTGTACCGTGTAGATACAGGTTGGACTGGGGAAGATAGCGCTTTACGCTGTTTTGGAACGAATCACCTGCGTAGCGCAATATCAGACCTAAGTGTGGATGTCGTGATGGTCAAGACTGCAGGCGTGTCGTAACGCGCCACCGTTGTCGAAGTCTGGCTGTTGCTGGTTGCTGTGGTGCAAAGAGACGATGGCACTTTTAAACAGCAAGTGCATAAAATCCGAGCCGACTCGCTATTGCTCATGCCCCAATGCAGTGCCCGTACCGAGACCGAATGATTACAATTATATTCCATCTGTACATGCCATGCCCAACGTCCCAATGCTAATCGTAATCTGATAAACGCCTTGCCATGCAATGCGAACAGGGTATCGCGAAGTTGCTTTTCATGCACAATTCTGTCATAACGCCGAGCCAGCCGTACGTATCCCGTCCGTCAGCACGCAAGGCAGAGAGAGTCTCCGCTCTCCTCTGCAATGCTGTAGATCCCAGTGCTCCTGTCGCTGTTCGACAATCCTCTTCTCGGTACCGGTCGAACTGGTAGAACCAAGTCCAGGGCTCGGGCCTCTAGAGCAAGGTCCACATCCTACGCGGGCCGTGTCTTCTTGACGATGAACACACCAACCTCCACACCCTTCTTTGGACCTCCACCGAGATACTCGCGCTTCGAGACGCCGTTCAGCACTTCTTCGATGAGGTGCGCGCTCGTCATCTCAGTATTCGTGGGTAGCCGGGACGCCTTTCGGAAGTATTTCGTAACCACCTCACGAACTCGGGGCTTTTCTTGCTTGATCCACCAATCGTCTGCCCACGCCGATCGCTCTAGCAGCATCTCTTCCTTCGAGGCGTGAATCACTTCGTAGGTCGCTTGCTGCTCATGCATGCTTCTTCGACTCGACCCGCTGCCATTCAGCTTGCTGCAGAAATTCTGGACGTGAGCTGCCAGTTGGTCGTACTCGTCCAGGTAGTCCACAGAGGTCATAGTGCCGAGATTCTTCCCGAGGTCGGATGTCAGGTCGTGGATGACTGTTACAGTCCGTAGCAGCGGATCCAGAATTGGCCCGAGGTACTCCTTCATGAACGTCCGCCCGCCGGTCTTCGTGGGATAAACAAATAGAAGCGTGCCATTGTCGGACGAAAGCTCTACCAGTCGATCATACAGCAAAGACCGCCCTTTGAACGCAAACATCTCAGCGTACTCGTTGTAATTAGTAGGAGGTATATAACGCTCAACCAGCGAGATGTTGATACTCCCAGGAGGAACGACCGGTCGCGGGGATGGCGGCAAAAGTTTCGAGTCGAGCTGGTAATCGGGGATGGCAACGGCGCTGTCGAAGACCTTTGAGGTGAAGTACTCGTCGCCACCTACTACAGGTCCGGGGGTCGAGGGCGGCGATTTGGGAAGCTCGGATAGCGTAAAGCGACCAGGTACGGCATGGAAGACATTGATCCACGAGGTATGCGAATTGGTCCTGTCATGGACAGCAGCGATGACTTGGCCGAACAGGTGACCTGTTAGAGATGGGCAGGGAAGGGCGTGGGACAGCACTTTGACTTGGGCAAGATCCAAGGTCTCTGACTCAGTGGCTGCGGGTGGTTAGCAGACACGATGCACAGTTTTGATGATGATGCTCACTGAGGATGTTCTTGACGTTCTGAATCCAAAAAGCCATTCTAACCGCCTCGCTTATTTCGGCCGTGTATGTCGGCACAATAATCGGAGCTTGCCCTGGCCCCGTCGCACTTTCTGTGAGGGTGAGATTGGGCGACACCCCAGGCTCCGAGCTTGGCGGAGAACCTGCACCTGCTGTCCTCACTCTTACGAGCGAGCCCCAATTGAACGTCCCTGGCTCCGAAGGAGGCGTAAAGGTCGGCACCCGATGCTCCACCTGTTTTCTGGTTGCCTTTGGACTGGCGACAGGAGGATTGGCGGGCTTCTCAACTTGACGGCGAAACTCCAGTGGTGGGCTGAGCGCATGGGGAGGGTCTTCAGGCTTCGACAGTGGTCCGGCGCCAAGTGACGAGAATGAATATGTTGGGTGTAACGGAATACGATCAGGGTGGGGCGCAGCAATACCCAGGACGTCAAACGAAGGCAATCGAAAGTTGGGCGCAGTCCTGGCCAGCATGGGAGAGGGTAGTGACACGTCAGTTGGCAAGAAGGTTCCAGCAAAGCTCGGGTCCAGGTGAGGTTGGTCGTCCAGGGCAGGCGTCGCTAAAGGCTGGGGTGAGGCGGATGGTAGCGGGAAGGGCTGAGGGAGAGAGGCATCAAAAAAGGAACGACATGCTTCGTTACTGGATGGATCGGCACGTCCTTTTGCTCCGGGGAAGGCAGCACCCGTGCCCTCGTCCGGTGTCGCAGGAATGGCGGGCGAGGTAAGTGCGGCTGCAGCGTACTGCTCCTGCGAGGCCGTGGATTTGGCACCACCAGCAGAAAGCAGAGGGTTGAACATGTCCAGGATGACAGTGGCCTCGGTGATTCTGCCGCTGGGCTGTCTGATCGTGATCGGCCTGATCACGCTACCTGGGGTGCGAGGGTGACAAGGTAGAGGAGAAACGTGGCTGGAAGATCTGACAACCGAATGGGTAAGGCCGTGGCTCCACTCGTACCTAGGCTGATCGATGCTGCGATTGCTGAGGGGTGGAAGTATACGCCAAGGCTGAGAGAGGACAGCGGGGCGTGGGCGGGAAAGGTATCTGGGGTGTGGACGAGTTTGGTGTGACTGGAGCAAAACGAATGAATGGATCGCGATGCCCAAGGCGAACGATGAGGGAGCGACTGTCTTGGGCACAAACGCGCAGAGAAAGCGCACTGCGGACGGGTGCGTGTTGTGCAGCTTGCTGCAGGAGGGTGAATGGCGTGCACGCCCGTTGGTCGCGGCTGGGTAGTCGTTTGAGAAACAATGCGCCCGTGCACCAAAGGGTCCGCGAAAGGGCCAGACTCTGCTGCAAAGGCTCTGCTGCACATCCTCACTTCGCAAAGTCAGGCCACATGCTCGGCACGGAGCGTTTAGCATATGTCTTCATCAAGCGTGCGGCCTGAGCTTGGCTTGCTGGCATCGATCTGCCTGCTTGCACCGTTCACTCCTCATCTTGAACGACTCGAGGATCCTTGCTATTTCCGACGGACCAACGGCGAGTCCACTGCGGCGGACCAAAGCAAGATCCCTCCCTCGTATCTCTTCTCTGGTACGCTTTCTACCTGGCAGGCCGCAGGAGACTTCTGTGACCTGAGCTTCGTACGGCTACCCGCAGATGCAAGTGAGCAGAGACTTCACCCTCGGTCAGCTCGGCCGTGCGTTCCTAGCACTCTGCTCAGCACGCCAAATATTGATTTCACAGTAGTCACTAGTAGTCGTCCCGACTGTGTCTGCAAGGTGTTTGTCGAAACGAGAGGCGTTGTACGTGATAGTGCCCATCCCAAGCGTGCGGGTACTGCACGACCACATCCTGGTCGACCGCATCCTCCACGCCAACCGTACTCTCTCAGTCTCGTCTGCTGAGATCTAGACTCATTGCTGAGGAACTTTGTACTGCTTAGCGCTCACAGTACAAGCCATCTGACAGCTTCCACCACGGCATGTTCCAGTGCAGAGCGCCTTACCCGCAATAATGGCATTCTTATCTGCCCGCCCTCCATTTGCACAGCGGCCCTGTCAAATTCAATTGTGTTTCCCGGCTCGACACTTGCGATGTCATTAACTGCTGCCGAACGACATGGCAGTTGCATTCATCCAGCCTTGCCCGTGTTACGTTGGCATGCTTAGTGGGCCGATGCACGTGGTTGGCATCGCTTTAGCAGCAGTCCCATATTCATCCTGGGATAGTTGGTTTGCATGTCTCACTGCAAGCTCGCATCCGTCTGAATCTCATGCCAAAACTAACTGAACCATGAAGTGGCTGGTCCGCCTTCTCCGTTCACGGCAAGAAGATATCAGGTGGCTGGTTTTCGCGAGCAACCAACCCAAATGAGGCTGCAACGACTTAGAGCATTCCTTTAGCGACTGGTTCGGCACCTCGTGTCTAGATATAGATGGGAGCTGTCAGCCCGTAGTGTCCAGCCCATCCTTCCGAATACCGAAGGTCTTTGAAGATGTGCTCCTGGCGTTTCAAAATATCTCCGCGTATGTTTGCGTCCTGCGGGGTGTCAGGTTGGCAGCCATCGTGGCCAATCACATTCTATAAGCAGATCGTGAGCTGACCTGCAGCTCAACCTAGGGTCATTGCTGATATGTTCGCACATGTATCTTGATCCGAAAGACGCGGGTGAAATGCCTATCAGAGGATTGCATCAAACGTCGTATTCCGCGGCGTGCGTGCGACTTGGGCGTGAGCCCAACTCGGGCTTGGCGCTCACGCGCGCTAGCAAAAAACTGCCTTCTGCACGTTCCCGCGGGAGGACTGTTACGCCCAATCAAAACACGCCCTCAGATGTCGTAGCAAATTTGGACGTCCGATACCAGCAATCAACTGAGGTGTGAGGTGAAGCTCGTACTTGAGAAAGCTAGGGAGAATCACTCGATCCGCCTGCACTGAAACCTCTCGCGTATCTAAGTAAAACCGTGGGTAAATATGTCTACATCGCCTTGCACCGATGGCGGAGCCGTCACAATCTTCATGATTTTAAGCTGAGTGTTTCCTGAACACTATGACATTTACTTACGATGTTCAGAACAGTTCTTGCCTTCCTAAACGACTTGGGCATCAACCCAGCGCAAGAGCGGAATCTCAACGAGGTCACTTGACCCAGACCTCATATACACCTTATACACAATGCACGTAAGTTCAGAGGCAGCTTGTTTGTAGTGATTGAACTCACCTTCATACTTTTCCAATCGCGACGCGCTTCCCATTTGAGGCCCTTGAATCATTCTTACCAGTTCTTCTCATCCTGCTGTTTTCGAATCTGTTGCAATGACTGTCTGAGAAGACCGAAACTTCATATACATCTCGACCTCTCCACGCACTTCTCCAAAAAATGTTCGATCTCACAGCTGACACCACCAGATCAAAACCCCCCAATCAGCACTCATATCAAATCACGAGCTTCTGCTGCATCTCCGGCAAGAAGAAGCCGAGTACAGCGGCACAGATGGCACAGAACGCGACCGCAAGAAGCCCAAAGGGCTAGAGCATATGCTACGAGATGTATGTCTCCCTGCCGCAAGTGTGAATATCATCTAAACCTACCATCAGGGCATTGCGTACCTGCAAACGCCCGACTACGCAGTCGTGGACGTGGCAGACGCCCATCCTGACCGGCCAATGACGCTGTACAAAGGACAGCACTCGTTGTTTCGCGCACTGGCGCCAAAATACCGTCTGAACAAGGCGGAGTTCATTCAGATCTACAACTTGAAACCAAAGACACAAGTCATGCTCGAGCTGATCATCGAAGAGGTATGAAGCATCTCTTTTCACTTCTTTGTGTGATCTTGGATGAAAGAGAGTCAGACGAACTGCTGCTGACGGTTCTAGGCCGGTACACGATTTGAGGAACACCAACTGGAAGAGATTCTCGCCATCATCAAGCGTGTTTTTGACGAGGAAGAGGCGAGCATTCCGGCCGGCGTGGAGGATCAGGCTTTGGAGAAGATCGACAACAAGCTTCTGGGCGCTGCAAAGAAGAAGAAAAAGGTCAAGAGGAGGGCGCGCGAGGAGTAACGAGTATATTGATGACAGGAAGGCTGGCAGTAAACGATAGCGACATCACAAACAAGAAGATGGCAGATGAAAATTTTGGAATGTATTTGAAGTGGCAGCGGGTATCCTTCCGCAATTCGTCCCCAATGCAATGCCATCAGATGATACATGAATCCAACCTGCGCCACGCGCCCATATAGCACGACATGCTCGACGTCAAAGAAAAAGAAGATAGATCGAACCCAAACGCCACCCATTTTCACATGGTCAAACGTACAATAGCGACATCGACGATGTGCCAGAGTCTAGTCCTTGCTCTTCTTCTTCTTTTTCTTCTCGGTTGTGTCGTCGTCGTCGTCGGATTTCCTCTTCTTGGAATCCTTAGACTTCTTGGCTTCCTTTGCGGCCTTCTTAGCTTCCTTCTCCGCACGCTTTGCGGCCCGCTCGGCTTTCCGTGCCTTCTTGGCCTCTTTCTCAGCCTTCTTTGCGGCCTTGTCACCGCCCTTAGACGCCTTGGTCTCCTCCTCAGAGTCATCGTCAGAGTCCTCAGCGGCATCGGCGTCGGCCATCTCCTCGTCCTCATCGACCTCCTGGACGAGCTTCTTCGGTGTGGTGCCGTTGACCTTGTCAGACTTGGACTTCTTGGCAGCGGGCTCCTCGCCAGTAAGACCATCGGCGTCTGGGTTGTACTTGCGGGCCTCCTTGACGTCCCACTTCTGTCCAGAGCCAAGCGCAGTCGCGTTGGCGTTGGGGATGCTCTTGAGTGGCTTGCCCTCGAGTGCCCTCAGCCTCCTCTCAATGCCGAGACGAGCGTCGCGACCGATCTGTGACTTCTCCTCCTCGGTGGGCTCAGTACCCTTGTCCTCAGAGGTGATGCCCCACGAGCTGAGAGCATCGACGCGGAGACCAAGAGCGGACTTGGCAGCGAGCATACGGGCAATCTTTCCCTTGTTCTTACCAGTTGCCTGGCCGATAAGGGAAGCGTGGTAGATGAGCTAGGCCTGTTAGCGCAAAGTCACACAGTTGAGGAACAATCTACTTACACCGTACTTGGGAGTGTCGTGCTTGGTCTTGAGCGCACGGAACAGCGCCTTCTCGGCACCGAGAATCTGGATAGTGGAACCGGGCGACTTGGCGAGGTTCATGAGGGAACCAGCGTGGGCGATGAGGCGGGCACCGACGAGCTCACCAACGAGCGCGGTCAGGTTGGGCGCAAGAGCCTGCATACGAGAAGAGAGGTATGCGCCGAGGTTCTGACGGTGCTCGGTGAGGTCAACGACCTGCTCAGCGAGAGCGCTGGTAGCCTCAAGATCCTCCTCGGAGATCTCGGTACCCATGGAGATCTCAGCAGCGGCCTTAACAGCAGCCTCAATCTCCTCGGGAAGGATGCCGGACAGATCAGCGTCCTTAGAGTTTGTGCGGAATCCCATCTTCAGAACAACCTTGGAGTAGGCGAGGTTGTCGTTCAAAATCCTGGCAAGCTCAGGGAAGTGCCATCCGTACCATTCCTTTACGCGCATGGCATATGTGTTGAGCTGCTTGTCGAGAACGTCGAGACTGGCAATCGACTGGATGATCATAGTATCGACCTTATCGGGAGAGAACTTGAGCTTGTGACGGGAGAGAGAGTGTGCAAGACCGAGGCGGGTCGAATCCATCTCTGCGGGGACCAGATCGGGGATGAGCGAGACCATGTGCTCGCGGATGGCGCGATAAACATCCTGAGTTGAGGAGTCGGAGATGGGCTTGATAGACAGGCCGGGGATCTGGGCGATGGAGTTGGCGAGCTTGGGATCAGCGACGGCCACTGCAGATAATTAGCACTCATTGACCATCTCCAATTCGAGTCGCAAATGGCGTACAAGATGCCTTGGTCTCGTCCTTGAGCTCCTGCAGCAGGTTGCCGAGCATGGAGCTGACCTTGCCATCGGTGAGGGCTGCGGCTTCGTTAAGCGCAGTGACGGCGCTGTCGAACTTGGTGAACTTCTTCAGCTTCAGCGACTCGACCACGGTCGAGACGTCCTTGCTGAGCTCATCGCCCTTACTGAGCAGCTTCTTGTCCTTGGACTTGAACAGAGCATAACCCGCGCTGCAATTGTCAGTCTCGAATCTCTCGTGTGTCGAAGCTTCGTGCGCAGTTGCGGCTGCCATACCTCGTCTCGGTAAGAATGAAGAGACCCATTGTTCCTTCTTTTTGTGCTCGACGTGACTGCAGTCGGGGGTCACTCCTTCTTTCGAGCTGAAGTTTCGCGATGTGGGAAGGCGCGAGGTTGGCGGTGCTGGTCAATTGTGCGCCGGTCGTAGCTCCCATCGAATATTTTTTTGCCAAAGATTAACCGGCGCTAGTGCCCAATGTGTGCAAGTGCGCCAGCGCGTCGATGAACGAATCCCAGGGTCTCGCTGAGTTCCAAACCAAACAACCGTCACAATGTATTGATGGTTGTGAGATTGTTCAGCCAATAGGACTCATAAGAATGTCTTCCAGCGGCGAGCGTAAGGTGTCTGCGTCATTGGGACGCTCTGTGAGAGGCACAACACCGCGGCTCGCAGACCTAGCTTCGACCCCCGAATCTCCGCGAACACCGCTGCAGCGAAACACATCCTCCCTCTACGGCTCGCCCAGCGGCAACTACCGCACCGAAGACGAATATGTGGTGCTGGAAATTGGGTCGCGATTTGTAAGAGGAGGGTTCCCAGGCGAAAGTGCCCCTCGATGCACACTACCATTCTGCCCAGATAGGCAGAGGAGGGTGGGTGACTTCCGGCAGTATGACCCAGGATACAGCCAGAAGAGACGGCGTCGGAGAAAGGAGCAGGGCTGGAGTGAGGACCAGGAGTTATACCGTTTGGATTTGACCAAGGTCGACATGGATCTCGTGGGAGACAAGTTTGAGCGGGCCATCAGAGAGGCATATACGAAATATTTCCTGCTTGACACGAAGCCACGACGCATTACACTAGCCCTACCGCCACGACTACCGCATGCGCTCATGTCGAAGATCCTCGACATCTTGTTCAAAAGCTTCCACGCCCCGAGCATCACACTCATGTCGAACCCTGTCCTCTCGACCGTCGCCGCCGGGCTTCGCTCAGCGCTGGTAGTTGATATTGGATGGGCGGAGACACTAGTCACAGCAGTGTGCGAGTATCGCGAGGTACATGAGAAGCGATCACTTCGAGCTGGAAGGTGGCTAAGCGAAGAGATGGCTACCGTGCTAAACGCTGCACTCGACGAAGATGCTGCACCCGGCACACCAAAGGCAGATGTGTCATTCGAGGAGACCGAAGAGGTGCTCACACGTGTTGGGTGGTGCAAACCAAGTTCGAAGGGAAAGCGGAGGACAGAGTACTTCCCCGCCCGTGAAGCACCTGTGCTGGAAGAGTGGGAAGATGCTGTTGAAACGCCCCCACCCACCGTCATAATTCCATTCAATAAGCACACACCGCCGACCGAGCTCAAAGTAGCTCTTGCTTCTCTGGCTAAGCCGGTCGAAGACACATTTTTCGAACCGGAAGCACCGCCAGACAAATTTGACGACGAGGAATTGCCCATCACACTTCTGATATACCGCACATTAGTCGCGCTCCCAATTGACGTCCGCCGACTTTGCATGTCCCGCATACTCATCACGGGCGGTGTGTCGAGCATGCCAGGCCTGAAGACACGCATACTGAAAGAGCTGGAAATGATGGTCCAGTCAAGAGGTTGGGACCCGGTCAAGAATTGGGGTAGAGCCGCGTTAATGCACGAGGACAGACTGCGGGCTCAGCAGCGGATACTCGAGGCGAAAGCGCGAGGAAGCCCGCAGAAGGTGTCTGATTCGACTGCAACAGTTTCGTCATTGCCAGCGGGTTTGCAAGATCCAGAAGTTGACAACATCGACATCAAGCTTGCCAATACCAGCCTCAAGAATGGTCCCCCGATCGAGTGCGCCATTGGCGGTACGATTAGGGGCGTGCAGACGCTGGGACCTTGGGCTGGAGCTAGCCTTGTGACCAGCCAAAGGATCCGCGGCATCGTCGAGATCGAGCGTGAGCGGTACTTGCAGCATGGATTGCAAGGCGCGTCAAGGGACAAGGAGGTCTCTGTCATCCCTCAGCGACAGAGCATGGGTCCAGGTGTTGCGCGCGGAGCGGGCGAGAGAGTAAGCTGGACACTGGGTGTGTGGGCATGATCAACTCTTCGTGCACGCATTTCAACTTTTGGACAACATGCCGCAGCGACGCAGGCGATGACCTAATTATCCCGAACTTTCATTGTGATACCCAATGTCGATTAAGCGTGCATGCACGCAGTCAAGACATTATGAAATCGATATCGAGGTGACCGCACCGTCCGGGGTTGAGTAAGGATCATAGCTTTGGTCCACATTATGTGGCAGATTCCTGAGCCTGGAAGTATTCTCAGTGATCGCGCATACGCCAGCTGTGGCGCAATGCGTGACTTTCCTGCCTAGGTCCAGCCAAAAGTACCCCTGGGGTCACTGAGGCCGACACTGCACACTGTTGGATGCATGAACCGCTTGCTGCCATGCACCAACAAGTATCAGTATCATGACAGGCAAGCAAGGCAGCATTTGAGGATTTCAATATTGATGGGTGTAGCTACGCCAGCAAAGGTAGTCACAGCAGTTCCCGCGCTGTTGTGCGGACACTTGCTGTGGCTGAGCGGTAGTTCTGAGCCATGACTCGCTACGGGCACCAGACGAGCTGTAGAGGCCTACTGTTCTGATGTGCTGTCAGGCCACAAGGCATCTGTGCAAGTGTGCACCTGAATTCCTGAAGTCGTGTGCCGCTGAGCAAGCCTGCATACATGCAAGCCATTCACGCGCTAGTCGACTATACAGCCAATCGCATGGAGTATGGTTGCGACTTAAATCCTCGTCTTCCCCCCGAGAAAGGTCCTCTCCGTCATCTGAAAGTCCCTCATCCTTAGTCAGCCCAGCCGTACGAGATGGCAAGCCCTTCGCAGCAGAGTCCTCCGGAGTCCTCCCATTCTCCTACAGCAGATCAGCAGCAACTCGATCAGCAGCGCCAGCCGCTCACTCAGGCAGTCACCCAGTCCGGTGGCTCAACCGAGGACGGTCTCTTTGTCCCTAACATCTACGCACTCTTGATGCTAATGTCCGAAGTGAGTCATTCCTTATACTTAGAGGTGTACACCGGTATACCCCAATGACTAATGACCACATACCCGTTACTGCTGCATGTGACAACATTAGCTGACCTTCCTAGGTCTCCTTGAAAGGAATCGACGGGAAACGATGCTTGCCTTGTCCCCACCGAACTGCCGAAGACCGGTTGCATTTACCATCGTACACATGTAAAGGCATAATAGCAGCCAGTATGTCTCAGATTCGGCAGCATCTAAGAAGGAACCACCCGATATTTGTCAAGCTTTGTACAACATGCAACATCGACATTCTCGACGAGGCCTCCTTCGACCTCTGGCACGGTGACAAATGCCGCACACCAGGGAAGCAGCAAAAAGGTGCCGGTCAAGAGATGCAATGGTATGCGTTATACGAGCAGATTGAACCGATTGTGAGGAATTTAGTTGTACTCGAGCGTACGTCGTAACCATAGACAATATTTCGTCGCATGCTTATGGATCCCAGAAGCTGATCGGACGCTTAATCCCACCGTAACGCGTATGTCGCCACCTTCAGTGGAACGCAAACGTCGCCGAAGCTCGTCCGTGGCCTGTGACACTACAACTTATCGCAGAAGATTGCTACTGGATGATTCTACCTATGTCCAAGAAAGTCAGGATAACGTAAGTTTTATTCATGGCCAACGATGTTCACTCTGACCGACCTCAGTAGCCTCATGGCAGATTCGACCATCAACCTGAGCCTCACTCACAACTTCAGCCAAGCCTCCCTGGAGCTGAATCTCCGTCGGCTCGGCATGGAAGTCTACACGCACGGATAGAGAGCATAGAAGACGGGCACGGCTTGGCTGAGGCGGGACGCGCGAATGACCGGCACACAGATATCTCGTCCATGCAGGTGTCTAGTCTCGATCAAGACTGCCCAAAGCCCTCCTCGCATACGCTTCTGCCAGGCTCAGACCTTACAGAGCTAGAAGGATTTGGCTCCTGGTCACATCGCGAGGTGGATGCTTGGAGTATGCTCAACTTAAGGTCGCATCCTATGGCCTGCTCGACGACCGAGCTCCAGGGTCAAGATAATATTGCCGCGATTGACAGGGTAATCAATAAGGCTCCATGTGGCGATTCCTCCCTGCCCGAGGATCGGTCCTTACCCCCGATATCAGCCATGGATTTCGGAAAAGAACTCGATGACATGATCGCTTTCTTTAGCAGCGTGGCAGTCCCATGGGAGCATGTCCCCCAACCATCGGACACCATATCATCGACTAGAGTCTGGGTTCAAGCAGACTTACCGAGTCTGGTGTCCTGTGATGATCGCGGTGAACTTGCGACAGATTTCTCAATTCATCAACATCTTGATCATCAATCCTTACCCAGCGCTAGAGGGGTATACGTGCAGCAGATTCCGACTCATTTTCCACTCGGATCCACTGAACCATACGGACCGGCTCCCTTATCGGCAATCCCAAGAATCGCATCCAAAGTGCCCGAAATCGTCAAGTGCGGCGCGGTCGACTGTGGGGTTTCTTTTAGTGGCAAGTACCGAATGGGGAATTTGAGAAGGCACAGACACTTAAAGCATAGTAAAGAGGATACGGAAAGATTTCCGTGCTCGGACCCCCTGTGCCCACGCGTGTTCCGGCGGCAGGACGCTCGCATCAAGCATTGTCGAAAACACCATCCTTCCCTTGCCGTACCAGCTATACCACGGCATCATCCAAGTGTGACAGATTCCACGTCTTTCAAGGACTCTGCTGATTCACACGAGCCGAGTACATGTTATTAATTCTCTCAACTCTCATTTCTTACTACATTCAGACACTGCTTGCAGCTTGCGGCAGGCATCGTCGCCCTGAGGGCAGCTGAATGCCTATACACACAACTACATAGTGACATCGTTTCATCTGCCATGGCTCGGAAGTTTACAAATATCAAACATCTCCGTCAGTTCGAGGTTTAGCATAGTCTTCTCTTCTGAAATGTACGAGTCTCAGATTCGACAAAGGCATAAGGAATGAGTCATACAGCCAACTGTTGTGTAGTTTCTGTAACCGAGATTTCGCATGCAATCCATTCTTCTTATAGTGTAATGTGGTGCATGCGTTCCACCTCTTCAAATTTGCCTCATTTCTATATCCCTCCCCTTTTTTCCTATCGTGGCTAGCATACTATGCTGTTAATGAATGGTAGCGAACTTGACCATTTAAGGAGTTCTGCCGTACAGGCAACAGATGTCCTCCGGGAACGAAGCCGCCTCTCTGATATGTGACTTGGAGATCAGCAAGAAAGTTAGATTGGAATGGACTTCCAAAATTTCCTTAATTTGCTGTGCCACAGCTCAGAACTGCTATTGAAAATTGAGGGATGTCAAACTCGAGTTCATGAACCCCCGATCTTCTAGAAAGACTGCCGATCAATTGCCTCGAATGAGCATGCACCGAAATAGACAAGCAGTATAAGCCACTCTGGCGGCAGGCAGTGAGACTCCGCCGCGACGTTAGACGGCAGCTTGTAATATTGGAGACAGTGACAACAGTCAGAGGGCGGCTTTGGATGCCATCACAGGACTCAGGAGGAAGGCGAGTACGCAAAGAGTAAGCGACGTGGTATTCTTTTCTCATTCTTTTCTACCGGCAAGCATATAGCCCAGTCCACTTTAAGACTTTGACCTTCACCTTGTCGTTTAGGTCGCTCATGGTATCTGAGTCCTGGAACACCCACTGCATGCCCAAGTCACCTTCAGGTAAATTGTCCTTCCTGGCCACATCGGCTTTTGTAATGTCTTTGTAGCTCTTTTTAGCAGTGAGCTGCTCGTTGGTATCCACGTAAATCGGTCCGATGGAAGTTCTGGTGAGCTTGTGCTTGTCTCTGATGGTCTCAGGGAAAGCGATCTCTTTTCTGGAGTGCCATACAAGCTCCCGCCACTCGTCGCCTCCATCTATTCTCTACGTTCTCGTACCGAGAGGAGAAATGTCCGACTCTTTAGTCATGATCTTGAGGACGCAGACATCTCGTTCGTTGATACACTCCGTGAAGTGCGATGCGTACAGCTGGACCACCCACTCCTGACAAGTATAACAGTAGAAAGCTCCTTTGCCGATGTGACCGAAGTCGTGAGCCCTTCCAGGTTGTGAGTTGGTGTTGGAAAGATCGTGAGTGTCGTTGGGAAGGAAGACATCCTGAAGTCTGGCGGCGGTTGTGATGCGGTAAAGAACAACATTCGCAGACCCCGTGGAGTAGAAGTCGCTTTGGAGATCATTGAAACCCTCACCACGCATGTGACCAGGCTGCGAAAAGCTATTGATGCGCTTGTCAAGTGTCTGTAGACTCAGAAAGTTCGACACAATGAACTCCTCGAGCCAGTAGCGCAGCGAGTGAAACGATCGAATGAAATCATGACCTGACGTCATGATACGATCTTGGAAATGTCTTGAGATACCGATCTTGTTCATGTTGACTCTCCAATCACCGTATTCATAGTACGCATCGTGAAGGTATTTGATAATGTGATGCTCCACAGTGAGTAAATCGGAGTCGGTGGACCAGTCGTTGAAGATCTTGGAGGCAGTCAAAACATCATAACCGCACCGTTCGAGGCTGGCGGTGGACTCTAATGTGGTGGGGACGGAATAGTAGTAATATGCCGCAGGCGAGGAACGACCGCTGCTGCCATAGCCTGAGGCAGCAGGTGAAGGTATCACTGATGCCGAAATCCTCCAGTTTCCGTCGCTGACCTTGAAAACGGAGCCGGGAACCATCGTTTTGGCCAAATGATAGGTCTCTTCTGAGATGATTGGCAATGTTGGCTGGGTCATGGTATTGTGATAGTAGTGGTCAGTCGTATACGTATGGTGGTGAGAAGGAAAGGGAAAAGAGGGCAACGACCAATTTGTAGCCCTCAGTGCCGAATTATTGCACCAGAGACCCTGTCGCAATCACAGTCGTAGGTAAAGACAGATTGGATCAGTACCCTGCGTTTCGTGGTTGTGTGACCAATCAGGAGTGTTGCCAAAACACGCTTGAAGAACGAGGCAGGCTTTTCTTGAACGAACACTAAGACGTGGGTGGGTAGCGGCTACACCATCGTGAAGGCAACTAATTGCCATAGGGAGCTACTACCTGAAGTACCGAATTCTTGAACGTTACGAAAGCATATCGAGCTCCTATGATCTTACACGATGTGATAGTTCCAATTCCTCAAATTTGCCATGCTTTCTCATCTTGGCTCTCTTCCTTTGGCGTCGACAGTGTACCACGACTAGTGCGAATAGAATGCCTCCGATGATTCCCACAACAGACCCTGCGATAGACCTTGCCAAGAAGCCGTTGTGCTTGTTAATTCGATTCTGTTGCCAGATTTCGACGGCTTGTGGATTGGTGCAATTGTTAATCGCATACCTATCCCAGTCGGAGTATTGATAGCAAGTGCCAGTCTTGGACTTAGTGATCCACTCAAGATCGTCCCAATCGCAAGACTTCTGATATGAATATTGCTCATGAGCGGAGTTGTTTGCGCGGATCGGGTGTACTGTTGTTCGGAAGCTTTCGTCTCAGTCGCTCTCGTCTCTAGTCTCACAGGTGCACCATTGCCAATCAGCGTAATCAGCAACCTTGAATGCTGTTGTTGGCCTCTGCCTGGTTACGCCGGAGCAACCAATATTGATATCCATTCTTCCATCGGAGATACTGTTCCCTTCGTCTTCTATAAGGCAGTTCTTGTCTGTGTAGGCAGTGATAGTCAGAGCGTGCACTGCTGGTGCTATCCAGGTCAAGCAAATTGGAAGGATGACACTCTTGGAAAGCAGCATCGTATTTGAAGTGAAGAGCACGTACGGCAGCACATCACGATGAACTTTAAGCAGCACAGAGGGGCAGTGCAACACCGAGAAGTCCATGACAATATCCAGAATACATGTGCATCTGATATTGCGCGTGGCCGATCAGATCAAGGCGTCCCACCCTGTGCAGAAGGACCAATCAGACACCGTCCCGCACGTCAAGACAGCGAATGAGGCAGGTGCTTGATCATTCTGCTGTGTCTTCGCCGTTTTGAAACTTGTTTCTGCAAACGCCTTCATCGTATTCGCTTATCAAGACTGTCAAGACTTGATGCCACGACTGCCAGGGCAGGTAAAGAAAAGCTTGTACTCGAGGACGTTTAGGCTTAAACTGAGAAATTCATAGGCAAAGATGGCAGTGACGTTCAGAGATAAGCAAAGCCGAGACAAACAAAGAAACTAGCGCGCTGTATCACCGACTTAGTGGTGATCATGATACTGCGGCTGCTGCTGCTGCCACTGCGGTGCGTAGTTCATCGCGTCCGCCTTGCCAGGTTGATTCAGTAGCGGCTTGCCCTGCTCTTCACGGTGCTGCACCTCCTTGTCCTGCTGCATGAGATCGCATGGCCCACAGCAGCAAGCGCACAGGCAATCCTTGCAGCCATTTCCCGTCAAGTTGTACTTCGCACGAATGTCTCCTCGATTGATGAGCGGCAGGATCCAGGCAAATCCCACGCAGGTCAGTCCGGTGAATGCAGCGCACTATCAGTGTTAGCCGGAGTTACAGTCCAGAAGGGTCCGCAACGTACGCTCATGTTGCAGCAGGAGTAGTCATTCATGTCGCCGTTAGCTTTCATGCGGTGGCGGGTGCGGCCATAAAGAATGCAAGGGCACCACCACGAGAGGCAGCCTGGAAGTCGTGTGAGCTGCTGTTGGTCCTGCCATCCCAGCGCTATACTAACAGGAACCGAATGGTGAGCAACAGGATGACCCTTTGTGGTGCCACTCTTGCTTCTGCATTGTCGCCATTGTAAGAGAGAAAGTGAATGTAGAAGTTGGATTGCTAATGAAGTAAAGAGTGACAGAAAGTAAAAATGGGAATCAACGCAGACGGACTACGCAGCTGAGTCGCTTTGCAAAACAGCGAAGTCCGCGAAATATGTAGGACACCTCAGTCCGAACGATACGAGAACTTGCACCGGAGTACCATCAAACTTGACCGAATAGCGGCTGCTGCCTTCGTGATAATGCAGAAGGACCGAAGCTGTGGAGATGACCAAAAATGCCAAAGGTGTTCAACAAACCTTATGTATCTCGGTACCATTGGCACACGGAACCGGTGAGCAGGCTTCTACGTGAAAAAATCTCAGGCAGCCCACCAGCAAATACAGCTGAGCCGTAAGCACTGCGCAGTGCGACAATTGTATCCACGTTCGGGTACCGAAATCATGCTGTGAAAGGGTTGTCCGGGATGCTGACAGCGGCACATCGAACACAAGAGGCCTGCAATTACCACCATTTCAGAGGCACTCGGCTGTCCCCACGCTACCCTGTGAGATGCATGAGACCTGAATGATCGACCTTGAGTGTTGGGGAAGGCAGGAAGAGCCTTGGCTGCCACGCGATCCTATGTATAGCTTTCAAAGCTATGCCGCAAACATGTTAGCGCAAGGGGTTTGTCCCGACTCCCGAGGTTTCCGAGCTGTCGGTCTTTGTTCACGAACACCATCTGACGATCGCTCCTCAACCACTCCGACCCTCGTCACTCACTGTCGTTTCCTTGCGCTGTCTGTTGTTTTGTAGATATGCACTTCTTCTCTATCCTCGGCCTTGCCGCCACTTTCGCTAGTGTGACCGCTGTTGAAGAAGGCTCGCCACGTGCCGAGCTCAAGTATGATGAGACGGCAGACTGGTACAAGCAACATTCGATGCCTGTCCCACCCGTTGCTTCTCCAGTCACTGTAATTGAAGAAAAGAAGAGCTATATTGTGAAGCTGGAGTGTCCCGACTGTCCTTTCTATGTGAAGAACGGATCGCCAAAGCAGAGTTGCTCATGGGAGGGGTTGGCCCCTTGTCAATGGCGTGAGCAGTTGAACGCTCTGGTACGTAGTGCTACAACGTCAAGAACGAAAACTCATTGACCTTTCGAAGCTCCTGAAATTTGACGTGCACCAAGTGGCATCCGCAATCTCAACCTTGCGTGTGAATGGCGCCTCAGTACTGCCCCTCGGTCCGATGCCTCTCTTCGTAAACGCATTCCAAGTCGCCGACAACCTTACTCAAGACGCTTTAGACAGCATCATCCAGGCGGGCATGCTAGATGCCGACTTCAAGGGCGACACAGACTATTCGACCACTCCTGCTTTACAGTACGAGCACACTCTTCTCAAGACCAAGACGCTTGGCGAGTGGTACGTTCAGTTCGACATGACAGGCTTGCAGTACGGTGTCTACCCAGACCCGCTTCACTTTGACCTCGATCGCAGGCTTGTGCAGATTTTGGTCAAGGAGCAGAGGACTGGAAAAGAAGGAGGCCTGTTGACCATAGAAGACATTCAGATCATCGAGCGGTCTGAGCGCGCGGAGCCGATCAAGATGAAGTGCGGCAAGCTGGCTATGGTGACGACCACGTTCGATCCCAACGAATGGGACAAGTACGGCAAGCTCGGCTCCTGGTCGTGGTTCTGGAACACCATCTCCGCGAGGGTCTCCCAATATTGGTTCAATAACTTCCAGCACAATGTTCTTGTGCTCCCGCTCGCTTTGATGCTTGCATTGGTTATCTTCTTTTCGCGGGTTTGGTATCTGAGGAGGCAGCAGGATAAGAGTATGGATGCCGAGTACGCTCTGCTAGACTGCGACCATGATGACTTGCCTCCAGCATACACGAACATTCCGGTTATCAAGATTGAGGATTACGAATGAGTACAGATTCTGAAAGGGCGGACCCATCTTAGAAGGGCGCCTTAATCTAATCGTAGTAAATTGCGTAGAATCCTCTGTTCAGTTAGTCTTCCTTTCTTCTTGTTTGTACGGGTGAACTCCATTGAATCAACGACTATTCCATTGCCCAGCAGCCGGGACTATAACGAAGCTTCATTGGAGAGCGACGGTCCAGCATTGACCCAAAAAGGAAAGAACAGCCGAGCTCAACTCCCAAACACCAACTCTCAAGCACGCTGGTAACATCCTAAATCTGCATTCTTTTCGCCATGGACATCACTATCGAGGCTTACAGTTCTGATTGGCCATCACACCTCGCACAGATCTTGGCAGGCTTGTATGGACTTCTTCACCATATCCCAGGAATTGTATACTCGCATATAGGAAGTACGTCCGTTCCCGGCCTCTCCGCAGAGCCTATCATCGACATTCTGCTCGCAGGGACGCCCGCAGATCTTGACAAAGCTACTGCCGCACTTACGTCGAGCAAGACATACGAACGAGTCGAAGATGGACAGCCAACACTCGGCATCATATTCTCAGCATGCGGTGAAACCTCCCTTTGTGCACATAAGCTGTATGTCTGCGAGTCTGACTCGCTCGCTGTGCGCGTTCACATCGCTGTGCGGGATACGTTGCGCGAGGATAAACAGCTAAGAGACGAAATGCCGCAATCAAGACCCGGGCTCTGGGAGCTGCGGAGGACGTCGAGTACAAGGTTGAAGCCAAGAAATCTACCTATGTTGAGGACAAAAGGATGTCGATGCAGGGAGTCCTCATCGCATCCGGAAAGTTCACCTCTTCAGACCTCGCCACTGTCTTTTCATCCGATTGCAGTGCTCGCTGGGCCCCGATTCACACCCCACGCACAATCATCCGCGAGTTCGAGCTTACTGATGTGGATGGCATGTTCACGCTCGAAAGCAACGAAGAGAATGCGAGATATCAAGACTGGCCTCCGTGGACATATTTTCGAGCGCGAAAGACCGTTCTAGAGGGGATACGGAGGAGTTACGACGTCGACAGAACGATCGTGGAACTTGCAGTTGAGCATGAAGGAGGCTTCGTTGGGCGGATTGGCGGGCGCATCAGCAGTTTATCTGTCTCTGCTGACGAGCAGATGATGATTGGCAAGGGGGAGAGCGCTGGGACCGAGGAGGCAACGAAACACATTGACTTGTGGTACTCCTTCCTGCCTTCCAGTCAAGGTAGAGGCCTGGCGAGCGAGGCTATGATTGCGTTCGTCGCGCAGTTGGTGGGACATGAGAGAGTGGGACATGAGAGAGTGGGACGAGAGCCTATGGAGCTGGAGATTGAGTGCGATCCGCGGAACACTGGATCATGGAAACTGGCTGAGCGCTTGGGCTTCTCGAAACATAGTCTGACTGAAAGAGCGTGGGAGAGTAAGGGAGAATGGGTCGACAGTCTCGTATATCGAAAGATGGTCTGACTGCGTTGAAACACTGGAACTTCGTAAGTCAATTTATCGATGCTTTCCGTCAGCACACACGACTTTGCAAGAGGCTATCATGGTTTCCAACGATCCTGGATTGGAAGCGTCCTTGGGTTACTCTCACCGCAGCATGAGGGCACCCAGCCAAAGTGGGCAACCTTGTGAGGCTAGGGACTGCACGTGATCAGCCGATCCCAGCAAGCGTGGTTCAAGCTCTGACCCGCATTTGCCTGAATCAGAGGCTTGCAATTACTGAGCAGACAGCTGCTGAGCGGACAGCGGCTGTGGAACGCGCAGGATGTGCTGCGCTGATAAGGAATGCGCGGGGAGTGGCTGCATTGAGTGCTGATGCTGCAGGCAGCGATTTCGTGCTTGAAAGCTTAAAATTGTGAAACCCTGCCGCTTCGCCGTTTCGGTAGACTTGCTGCTTGCCGAGAAGGGCTCGAAAAGTTCGTCTGGATGAATACGCAACGATCTATTATTCACCATGCTACCCAATTCCTGAAAACCATCCCTCCAGCGCCCACAACGGCGACTAGGCTCTACAGTTAACCCGCTTTTCCGACGCGACCGCCCTTCCCCTTCCCTCTGCTGCCCTTTGCGAACGACGGACTTTAGCACCCCACCACCGGCGTCATGGTTCGCAACATCGTTGTCCTCGGCGGGAGCTCGCACCCCCAGCTGACTGAGTATGCGCCGCGAAAAGGAAGAAGGAAAAAAGTCCGGCCTGCTAACGAGGGCGCAGAACCATCTGCAATCACCTCGGCATCCCGCCAGCAAAGGTCCTCCTTGGCAAGTTCAAGGTTGGCGAGACCAGGGTAGAGATTGAAGAGAGCGTGCGTGGAAAGGATGTCTTCATTATCCAGTCTGGCGGAGGCTCAGGTACTACTGCTCCCTTGCCTGGTGCGCTGCGCAACTGTCGCAGTATGACGCATGCTGCGATGGTCGGAGTTGCACATGAAAGAACTGCGCTAATCTTTTTGCGCCGCAGTGAACGACCACCTTATGGAGTGAGACTCTCTGCTTGGTGCAGTTGCTTGCAATACCTGACCGTCTTGTAGACTTCTCATTACCATATCTGCCTGCCAAACAGCCTCGGCGAAGCGCATCACCGCCGTTCTGCCGCTTTTCCCGTACTCGAGACAGTCTGACATCCCCTACAACAAGACTGGTGCACCGCTCGCCAAGGTCCCTGGCACACGATCGAGGACCGGCACATACAGCTTCGAGTCGCGCCCGCAGACACCGCACCCTGGCCAGCCTGAAAGCGCAGGCCTGGGCGCCAATGGCACAGCGACTCTGCACCACCAGCTCAGTCGCATGAAGCTGGAGCAGCAGCCCAACGGCGTCTCGAACCCCCCGAGCCCAGTCAAGACGAATGGCCTCCGCCGCAGCGAGACAGTCGATTCCAGCAAGTCAGAGGCCTCGGTGCACTTTGACGGCATAAGCGGCACAAATGGCGTAGTCACAAAAGCAACCACCAAGCCTCCAGCGTTCGAACCCCAGGTTGGATATCGCCAGTGGGTTGCTCAGGCCGGTACCCTGATCGCCGACCTTCTCACATGCGCTGGCGCTGACCATGTCATCACTATGGACCTGCACGGTGGGTAGCTTGTTGCTCTGTCGAGAGCTTCGTACTGACGTTGAACAGACCCGCAGTACCAAGGCTTCTTCGATATTCCCGTCGACAACCTGTACGGCCGTCACCTCCTCCGCAAGTACATTCAGTCGAACATCCCCAACTACCAGCAGGCCGTCATCGTCAGTCCTGATGCCGGAGGTGCAAAGCGCGCCACCGCTATCGCCGATGCGCTGGGCATGCCCTTTGCGCTTATCCACAAGGAGCGCCGTCCCACGCAGATCAGTGACAGGCAGAATGCGACCATGATGCTTGTCGGTGACGTCGCAGATCGCACTGCCATTCTCATCGACGATTTGGCAGACACATCGAATACCATCACTCGTGCAGCCAAGCTAGTGAAAAAGGAAGGCGCTTCGCAAGTCTATGCGCTAATCACCCACGGTATTCTCAGCGGAGATGCCATCGATCGCATCAACGCGAGTGCGCTAGACAAGGTCGTAGTCACCAACACTGTCGACCAGAATGAGCACAAGTCAAGGTGTCCTAAGCTGGAGGTCCTCGAGGTCGGCAATGTATTTGCAGAGGTAAGCTACGCGATCAGTATGTAGTCGCCAGTACTAACATTCGTCAGGCTATTCGACGCGTCCACCACGGCGAGAGCATCAGCGTGCTATTCGACTACAGCTAGTGGCTGAGATCGGGCCGGACACCTGCTTCCTCCTCTCGTGAATATCTCCTTTCCAAATCCAAAGACGCCTCAAGGCGATAGAAAACATGTTAGACTGCGGCGGCAGCAGATTGGACCAGATACCTCCAGTGTCGTTATTTCCTTCCGTAACAGGCAATACCACGTTCTGTGCTGTGCCTTTGTTTATACAACCGCTGAGGAGCGGTCTACCAAGTACCTAGCCTGCATGCTGCATATATTCTGCACGGATGGCGTTTGGGTGGCGTACATGTACGAATGTACAACCAAGAATTGTAGACTCGAGGTATCCGTACATAATACCGGCTTCGAGGCCGGTGAACTTGGGTTTTCGAAAACTACATCATGAGCTCTATCCACTCTTCTGCTGTCCTTCCTCTTTTGTGAGTGCTTGCAGCTTGTGCGTCATACCGCATGTGCCGTTCCTGCCTACACGTTCCGATTCTGGTTACACTAGGTGAGATCGGAAGCTCGGCCTGGATTGCGACTCATCGAAACGTTGGAGGGATGTCCGTACCCAGCTAACGAGTCACGATAGTTGTGCTGGTCCAATGTATTACAAAAAGTCGCTACCAAGTCTAAAGTATTTACCCATAAATTCTCAACATTCAGGGTCCCGCCCGCAGTCGAGTCTACTCAATCCTCATTATTACTGCGGCGCACCCATGCTCTGCAGCCTCGCCAGCTCAAAGTATACACCCCTCTTTGCCACCAACTCGTCATGTCTCCCCTTCTCGACAACCTTGCCCTGATCGAACACATAGATGACATCAGCGTGCTGAATCGTCGATAATCTGTGTGCGATGGCGATGGTGGTGCGACCTTGCGCGGCGAGGTCCAGGGCGTCCTGGACAACGCGTTCAGACGTGGAGTCGAGCGCAGAGGTAGCTTCGTCGAGGAGGCTGCGAGGTCGTTAGCTTACGTCCCAACTACAGACAGGTCAAGAAAGGCGGGTGACTTACAGAACTTTGGGGTTCCTCAGCAGCGCCCGTGCGATAGCGAGACGCTGCCTCTGCCCACCAGATAAGAGGGCCCCCTTCGCACCGACAAGCGTGCTGAAGCCGTCCGGCAGACTCATAATGAACTCGTAGATGTTGGCGTCCTTGCACGCCTGCACAATCGCTTCTTCGGGAATGTCATCCTTGTCAGCGAGGATGTTCTCGCGGATTGTGCCCGTGTACAGCGTGGTTTCTTGGCTGACAATGGCTAGTTGCGCGCGGTAATCCTGCAGGTTGTACTCTTGCAGATCCACATCGTCTACAAGCACAGAGCCAGTGGTAGGGTCGTAAAAGCGCTCTAGCAGCTGCATGACAGTAGATTTGCCGCTTCCACTGGCACCCACAAGGGCAACAAACTGACCCGGCTCGGCTGTGAGATCGACGCCACGAAGCACGCGGTGGTCGGGGCGGCCGGGGTACGTGAAACGGACACCTTGTAGCTGGACCCTGCCAACCAGACTATCAATCTTCCTGCCTTCAGGGGACCAGTGGTCGATCTTGGGCATGCGGTTGAGGAAGGACTTGAGCAGCTTGGCAGCGTCGCGTGCTTCGCCCATGTCAGGAGCAAAAGAAAAGATGGCACCGGCGGACTGGGCGCCGTTGATGATGGCGGAGTAGACGATAAAGAACTGCAAGACGGTGTACTCTTGAGAGAGTAGAAGACGGCCGCCGTACCAGAAAACAAGAGCGAAGATCAACATGGAGAGACCTTGTGAGGTAGCGTACAGCGAAGCGGAGATGTTGTTGAAGACGACGTTGCCAGCGGCTTGCTTGCCGAGTTTCTCGTGGTATTCGCGCAGAAGGTGCTGCTCAAGGGACAAGGTCGCGACGGTTCGGATTGAGGATGCAGCTTCGCAGGCAAAAGACGCGGCCTCGGAGGTCTCCTTGTTACGTTTCTCCATGCGAATGAGAGCGTAGAATCTGAAATAACCACAAGCCAACATGAGCGGGATCGTGGAGGTACACACGAGCGCCAACTTCCAGCCGAAAGAGCAACCGACAATAATGGCAACGAAGATCGAGGATGCGGAGCTGACAATCGTGCCGAGAGTGGCACCACTGAGACCAGCGAGACGGTTGGCCTCAGAAGATAGGAAGCTGGCTAGCGCACCCGAGGTGACAGTCTCGCCGTCGAAGAACTCCATGTCCTGGCGAAGCATAGCGGCGAATGCGCGCTGTCGAACGTTGCCGATGAGGCGAGCTGAACCCTTGGAGAGCGTCATACCCTGCGCCCAGTAGAAGAAGCCGATGACAAGACCGAGCATGAAGAACATCCAGCACCAGAAATTGACGTTGTACCCTCCAAGCGACGTACCGGGCGAGAGAAGCGAGTTGATCGAGTTACCGAGGAAGATGGCCTGGATGGCCGGATTGCATCCAGCGAGGAAACTAAAGATCAGACCAAACATCATGGTCTTGTGCTCGCCAGTGTTCATCTCCCAGGCAAATTTGACGAGCGCCCAAGTGCCATACAGCTCTTCTTTCTCTTCCCTCCTTGCAACGACCGATGGCGCAGATGTAACGGTACGCATGAGCGCAGGCTTCTCTCCCTCGGCTTCAATGGCCTTCTGGTCCTCGATATCCTCGGTGCTGGAAAGGCGATTGCCGGGTTGCTTCTTCTGGGTGAGCTCCTGAGCTTGAACGAGACTTGCGTATACGCCATTAGTACGAATCAGACTCTCGTGAGTACCGGTCTCGACAATCTCGCCCTTGGCCATGACCACGATATTGTCGGCTTTCTTGATGGTGCTGAGACGATGAGCGATGACGATGGTGGTGCGGCCCTTAGCCGCGCGATCGAGCGCGTCCTGGACAAGGCTCTCTGACTTTGTGTCGAGTGCTGCGGTAGCTTCGTCGAGTAGCAGGATCTTCGGGTCCGACACAATAGCGCGGGCAATTGCGACTCGCTGCTTTTGACCACCACTCAGCAGGTTTCCTCGCTCGCCAACCTTTGTCTGATAACCCTCTGGCAGGCCTATAATAAAGTCGTGGGCGTTGGCAATCTTGGCAGCCTCCTCGATCAGCTCCGTCTTCTTCTCATCAGACGCATGAGCATATTCAGTGTTGACCAGTCCGTGGAGGATGCTTTCATAGACGGTGGTGCTGAAAAGTACGGGCTCTTGGCTGACGATGGCCATGTGTTGTCGTAGCCATCTGAGGTTCAACGTGCTGATGTCTTTGCCATCCAAGAAGATCTGGCCCTCTATGGGTAGGTAAAAGCGCTCCAGTAACCCCACGATTGTCGACTTTCCGGAGCCCGATGCTCCAACCAGAGCTACCATCTTCCCAGTGGCAACTCTGAGATTGAAATTCTGGAGGACAACGGTGTCTGGGCGGGAGGGGTAGATGTGCTTGAGGTTCTTGAACTCGAGGTTGCCGACGAAGTCTTCGGGAATCTCGCCTTCTTCGGTCTCGGGATCGATAGGTGACTTGCGCTCGATGGTGTTGAAGACCTTGGTTGCTGCTGCTGTGGCGCCGCCGAAAGCCTGTAAATGCGGAAGGTTGGAACCGATAGAGATACCAGCAATCATCGTAGCCATCACAACCGTGAGAATGTTTGCGACTCCTAGTTCGCCATTATCAAGGAAGTGCTTGCCTTGCCAAAACGCTAAAGAGTACTGCAAGTTGAGCACACCCATCATTCCGGCGATCATCATAGACAGCCAGAACTTGGCCTTGAAGTCGTAACCGGTCGCTCTGTCGAGCATGATTTTGTACTTCTCCTGCAAGCGCCTTTGTGTGCCATACGCAGCTACATTGCGGGCAGATGCCAAGACCTCTTCAGCTAACGATGCCGCTGTAGCGTTCTCATCGATCGCAAGCGTTTGGTTTTTCTTCATCAGGGTACCGTTTACTCCCATCATGAGCACCAGGGCAACCGTGGCCGATAACATGATCAGAGACAGTTTCCAAGAGCGGATAAAACCGATAATGATAGCTGAGACAAACATGGACACGCCGGAGACGAAGAGACCGATCTTCTGGCCAATGCCGTCTTGGACCAGATTCATGTCCGAGCTGATTCGGGTGGTGACTTCTCCAGATCCTAGGAAGTCGAAGAAAGCAATGTTCTGCCTGAAGATGGCCTTCAGGTAGAGTTCTCGGATCTGTTTTGTGATCTGCTCACCGGTGTAAGAAAACCCGATAATGCTGATGTAAGTTGTAACGAAAGAACCGATTGCTGCATCTGATCAGCGCGCGTCCAATTTGTGGAGTGACGATATGAATACCAAGGTATACAAAATACAATGTGAACTTGTTCGTTTGGCTCTTGAAGTGCTCTGCTGCAGTAGCGTCCACAGAGAAGCTGGTAAAACTTCCTGCAAAGTTACCGTAAACAAGCTGAACATCATCAGTCTATCAATGAAGATTAGGTGCTTTTATTCTGGACACATACCGTCATCAAGGGCATCACGGCTCCAGCTGCGATGGAAGCAATGAGTGATACTATCATTATGAACGTGTGCTTTTTGTTGGCATATCGAAACAACACAAAGTATCCAACGCTTAGTTTGGGCGCGTCTGTTTGACTGTCGATGATTTGCTTGTCGTGGTCGCTCAGGCCGGATGTGAGCGTCTTCGCCCCTTCCTCGGATTGCACATCGAGCTTCTCGTCGATTCCTCTCCCAGGCGGCGAGTCGATGTTGAGCGACGCCGCATTGGCAGCAGCCTTTTCTTGGGGGGCGGCCATGGTGTCGTACTGGCTCCTCGAGGCTGGCTTGTCGATGTTCCTCGAAGAATGTCGCGAAAGGTGTCTTTCACCCTGCGAGATTTCGACCTCGGCGCCACTACCCGAATGCACTGGCTCAAGATCGGATTCGGTTTGATGTCAGCCCGCCTCGCTAAGCCCCGGTGGGTAAAGGGGCAACGTTAAGTCGTTCTCGAAGGCGGCTCGCGTACTAGTTTCACGTGCGACAAGCTTTTCCCTCAAGGATGGGGAGACCCGCCGGATACGCAAATACGACGCGGACGATCTGTGGAGGCCTGTGTGAAAACACCACGAACTCGCGGCGCCACACAGCCAAGATATAGCAAATATTGGGAGGAAAGCGGAGATGAAGATGCGAAACCAATGAAGAACTTGACCCCTGTGGCAAGAGTGACTTGTCCGTTTGCTCGTTCAGACACGCAGAGGCGGAGGGTGTCAGAGCGCAGAAATACAAGCCCTTTGAATCAAAGGGCGGCCTCGTCTCTACGACTGCCTAAAGCAGTCATGGTCTCGCATGATGTCGTCGAGACCGGCTGGAATCGTCCGTTGCCGCCGCCGCCATGTGGCCTGTCGCGTTCAGTATGGGCTCCATTCTTCCCAGTTGTTCACTTTCGTATGCAGGTGAGGCGAATCATCGGTCGGCCATATTGGCCGCGTCATGTCGGTGGCGGAGGATGAATAAGTGCCGACACCGCGATGTTGCAGGCCAGAAGCGCCACCCTCTCTACGCACTCACTGTCTGCGCGCTCGTTCTCGTTCTCGTTCTCGTTCTCAGCAAGATGAAATGACCCGCATTTTTGTCGCACTGCGGATCTTCTTCGTCTCGCCATCCCGATGAAGGCAAGGTCGACGCTACAAGCAATGCGAGGATCGATCGGTGTGACCGGTATCACCAGGCAGCCATTTTACGCAACACCCAGGCACCCACGTATCACCAATGCGAAGCCTGATGCGAAGCTTAAAGCGACAACACGAACAATGATCACAGCTTCGGCGACTATATGCTCATCATTGATGGCTGGGGCTACGTTCTGGATGCCTAGAAACTACCTATGGTAGACAGATATTCGCCGTGAGAATGTACGTCTGACCTGTATTTCACGCGTATTCCTAGCGAGGAAGCATTCTTCGACGTAGGTCATACTATCACTTGAGGCGCTGCATCTGCACCTACAGAATACATACCGTCCATGCCCTGGCGAGACAATAAGAGGATGGTGATATAATTTGACAGGCGATGTCTCGTGGTCTATTCCGCGACTGAGGCGTGTATTTAGCACAACATGCTGTCGCCGCCTGTTCATCTGTGTTGAGAGCACGGGAGGACTTGGACTTGAGACCGGGCATAATGGCAATGTCGCTGTTGCGCTCGTTGGCCTTGGACGCTTCGTACTTCAGACCTCACTGCAGAAGAACCACTTACTACGAGGTCTCATGTGCACGGCGTGTAGCATGGAAAAGGCATTCCATTGTGTGCGCGAGAACCGAAGGAATCTGCAAATACTCCTCACAGTCAGCAGTGGTTCTTGTACAGAACGGCTGAGATTGCCTAGCATATAATGATGCGCCATGCGAGGCACATAGGGCTTTTGATTGGAAAATTCTCATGGTATCAGACTACATCATTTCATTTTCGACCGGACTCTGTTCTCGGAGCTGATGCTACAGGGACGCTCGCATAGCGCAGCGTGGCAATTGTGACATTTGAACTCTAGTTACTCTACATTCTCGTTACGCAGTCAACACAGATTTGGGATCTTACGAAGACATTACAAAAAGCTACAAGGCAGAATCGCCTAAAACATGAGGCTTCCCATCACACGGGCTGTAGATGGAGCCCAGGCAAGGCGAATGGTGGCTGATTCCACCCATGATTGAAGTCAGCAGCATGAGTCGATCGCCTTACGCAGGTGCCCACATGCCTTTCAGAACACCATGGTCAAACCTATGCAAAGTGTATCCTTCCAGGGCCCCGGAAACTCTATCTTTAAGCCCAGATAACATCTAGTCAGCCGACAGAATGTGAACTTAGGGTCACAGCGCTGGCCCTCATTAATTCCTGCTGAGAAGACGCTCGGCGGTCTTGACATCCTCGTCAACAATGCAGGGGAAGTGCACGTGGCATATGCCATATCACCGAGTTTATCTTGACTTCTGCGTAGCCGTTTTGATTCACTTAACAAGGGCATTGCGACCTACATCACTGCTTCATTTGAACTTGCAATACGTATTAATTCGTACACCGGCTTCTTCCTTACACCGTGACACGCGCTGTAGCGAAAATCATGCCTCCTGACATGTCCACCATCTTTCTGTCAGCGATTTAGTCCTCATCACTACTAATATGGCACCGTGGACTATGCGACCAGGAAGCATGCGGTAGCTGACTTTTTGCGCTCCTTGGGTATCTCGCTTGCTACGAAGGGCATCCGAGTCAACGGTGTCGCACCTGGTATCGTCTACACGCTATTGCCATCAGCTTCTAGCTTTTCAAACGAGCGGTTTCCGCAGATTGGCGGTCGAGTCGGAGGGGACTCAGTCGCTGTTTTGAAGTGTCTGTTGTTGCCCGATTGTCCGAGGTAGGAAGTCAAAGTCTGAGCCTTGCTGATGGCGAGCTCAATATTCGACGGTCTTTTGGATCGGTGCAATCTGCATCAGTCAAAGTAACTTCGAGGAAAATAACCAGCAGGTGCTACTCATACGACGTACGTTTGGTCTTGCAGCCAAGGTTGTAGTGTACATTGCGAAAACCAGCTCAGATTCAATATCGGGAGATGCAATGCGAGTAATCGCAGACTTCGACGGTGAATTGACCAAAAACCAATAAGATAGCGTCAGTGAGCTTTAGACACACTCTCGTAATATCCTCCTTCCACGACGCTCCTACGGTCAGGATCTTTTGCCCAAGTTTTCTCGATTACGCCACGTGCGTTTTGCCACACTGTCACTGCCTTTCGTGATGCAAAACAGCAGGACAAGCCAGACCAGATAGAAAGTCAACACAGCCAACAAGGTTATGCAGATACGGACGCTGCTTGTCTCATATCTTCTGGAGAAATGATAAGTGTTTCGCAGCAAGTTCATATGCATGCCGGTCCTCAAAGATCCCTGCAAAAGTCTAAGGTGGCCGCTGTAAGCCAGATACAATTCGCAATGCTGTCTCAGGATTGCTTGATGGGTAAACAATGAAAGGAAAGGCTTCAGAGACTCAGATGGACAAGCAAAGAGGTATCAAGTGTCACATACACATTAACAGATTCTAGAACGCCGTCGCTAACATGCTCACTGGATACAGTAAAAGCTGCTCGTGTCGGTCAAGTCTTCGACCCTGGGATGACAGGCTCATTGCCACCTATCGTACCAGAAGTGTTTTTCTTCTACTCTTTGACCCAGAACTTATCCTTATTCTGCTGCAGCATCTTATGCATGATGTCTGTCATAGCCTGCAGCATGGCCTCCTCCGTGCTCTTCTTCGTCATCGCCTTATCAACTGTATGGTGTCTGAGAAAAGTCCCTACGCATTTGCTCAAAATGTGCTGGTGTTTGTTGATTCCTGGATAGCCCATGGCATCGTCGCAAGGAATTTCGATGATCTCCTTACCAGAAGGATTGTAGTCCCAGCGAATGTACTCCGAGAAGGCCTTCTGCTCGTGGCTCCACTCTTGCTTCCAGTGAGCACAGCCGGGATACTGCTTCTCGGTGGGGCATTCCTTCCACGCCTTCAACATCTTAAATGTATGGGGTAGTGCTTGTGCAATTACAACGCCAGTGTTCAAAGCGAGTTTGCCTTTGCTGTCATTCGACGCGTTCTCGTCGCCGTTCAGGACCTGGCGAGTGTCAAGTGGCATTGCTATCGAAGTAGAAGGGGTGATGCCCCAGCGATTGAACAGCCATTCAATAGGGAGCTCGAGGTTTTGGATAGTGGCATCTGCGTCAACGAAGACTACGAAGCGATAAGACTCGAGAAGCTCAGAGAGTACGTGCGGCTTCACCCAGGTGTTGTGATAGCCTTCGGTTTCCATGGAGCGCGCATTGAAGAAGCGGTAATCATAGCCATGGATCTGGGCTGGGAAAAATTAGCGTCAGACGTAGAGACTCGAATCTCTAGTGTGCGCTCTAGATGCTTACAATAGAGGAAGTGGTTCATGAAGGAGGCAGATACCATACCGCCGTCCTTCCTAGGGTCCATATCAGCCCAATGCATGCGGTCACTGTTCCAAAGCTCGTTATCGCCGTCCGGTATCCGGGTATCGATATCAACGATGAGGATTTCGTTGCGCAGAGCCTTCTTCCACCACGGCCCATGCTCGTTGATATTATACTCTTGCCCAGATGCGTCTTTATACGTCTCTGCTGAAACGTTCGTGCGGATCGACTCGCAGAGTCGGAGGAATGTCTCGCTTATTGTGGCCTGCTCATGTTTGAACATGTTGGCGGCGCCGCTCGCCGTATCCTTGACCTGCTGCATGGGGTTGCTGCCATGATGTATGCTCGCTGCCGAGTAAACAAAGACAGAAATGAAAAAGACGAAAACACAGAGTGCCGCAAGGCGATGGGTAGAAACAGCAGGTCCAGGCATCCTTCAAACGAACGCACGAAGGCGCAAACAGAATGAAGGAGAAGCAGAGAGCAACGGCAACGAAGACGTTCAAGAACCGTCAACAGAATATGCTAAGCTCGACACGCGTCGTCAGCGTGGAGCTTCCGGATGCGCTAGACATACGGCGTAATGTCAATTCTGAAATAGCACCAGTTGAGACAGGTACCGACGGTTGTGGCGCGCTGTTGGGGCCGATCAATCGGTAGTTAAATTCCACTTCCTGAAAGGACGTGACGAAAGACGCCTAACATGAGTACAGGCACGAGCCATGCTTCCTCCATGCTACACTTCGTATCTCGCCAGTCAACTATGTATCATGACCAGAGCATCAGAACTGACTAGTGCCACGCGTTCCACGCGTGGCTCAGACTCGTGCTTGCCATGGTTAGCGCTGCTTTATGTCGATCTCTTGGTTTGACTGTTGCTCTCGTGCATGTTGAGACAAGCCACGTTCTCATCACAGCGGCATAACTGTTGTCGGTGATACTAGGATTTTCACGTTGTGATGTCAAGAGGTCCGTGGTAGCGGAAAGTTAGCGTTGACTAGGTAGTCCTTTCCGCGCCTCCCGAAAACGTGCGGGCAGTGCAGGCGTCGACTAACGTCCTGGGCGCTGCAAGGCCATTGTAGCCTTATTGGAGCGGCTCTGAACTTTGCGTATGGAGATGTGGCTCATCACTCGCCCATTGTACTCGCCAAGGGTGGTTGTTGAGCTGGGATTGAAGTTCTACCAGTGCTAATCAGGCTTGCCCCGGTTCACCCCTTTCCTCTTGTACCGACGTCGAACTTTTCATTTCAGAACATATGTCGAGATCTGGAGGTACATTTAGTTTTATGTGACATGGAACTTCCGTGTCTCCCTTTAGACCGCTCGACTTACTCGTCAATGCATGTACCTGCTCAAACGCTGCGTACTCACTCAGATAAGCACCCCGCAGTTTCAAGCAGGGGTACATATCTCGGTGTCTTCACCCGGCTCCTGCGTACTGTAATCATTACGAGCGAATCGCCAAAGAACTGAATGGTGGAGTCAAAGCAGTATGAATGAACGAGTAGTAGCTGCAAGGCAGATCAACGGCTGCCGGTACGAAGGGACAGTAATCGCTAGTAAGCCTACTCATGTAACATGCTCACCCCCATGGATACTTTACAGCCTTTCATGTAGGAGCATTTGTTGAGATCTATTGCTGGCGTTGTGGTCCAACGAGTTGATGGGGACCTCCTAATGCAGCGAGGTTGCCACACCTACGCACTGCCGTGGGTCGCCTGTATGCAGGGCGCAGAATGTACGCCTATTGTTCTACCGTATCCAACTGTCTGTCAACTGGGCGATCCTCCTGTGGCCGTCTTTTTTATGTCCGAGGCGCTCGGTAGCCAGCACCTTTCAAGCATTGAGCCAACACGTAGTAGCTATACACCAAGTGCATGGGGTATGGAGGCATCGATGGAAGCGCGATTCAAGGTGTGAAAACTGAACCGTTGTTCTTGAATCTGTGATAGCGAGAGTATTAGGCCAGCAATGGTTACGGTATAGAACGCTGAATTCAGGGAGGAAAGGAAAATCCAAAGCTAATGCCCTCGCTTACCATACGGAGACCATAGTATGCCTGAGGTGTGATAACTGACAGATCGGCGCGCACGAGCCACCTGTTCTTCGTCGCGCCCGCAACATGCTAAGCTGTCCTCTGCAATTGCCTTGCATTCCAACCACCAAACCTCGATCGTGCAAACGCGCCATAGGGCCACATAGCATTCAAATCTACCATATCGTCAAACACAAAAACCGAACGCCGCCACCATGCCGGGAAAGATCATACCAGTAACGAGCGCCTCGCACTTTGACACCCTCCTCAGCTCGTCCACATACACAATAGTCGACTTCTACGCCGACTGGTGCGGGCCATGTAAGACAATCGCACCGATATTTCAGGCCCTCGCCGAGAAGGAGACAAAGGCAGGGAAGCTGCAGTTCGTGAAGGTCGATGTGGACGCACAGCAAGAGGTGGCTAAGAAGTATGGTGTGTCGGCGTACGTACCCCGATAGCGTGCTAGTAGCCTTTCATAAGAAAGTTGCACGTGTGCGAAAGTCTGTTGCTGACAGCACATAGCATGCCTACATTCCTCGTGATCAAGTCCAAGTCGGTAATTGAAACGATCCGAGGCGCAAACCCCTCAGCCCTCACAGCAGCCGTCCGGAAAGCTGCAAACGACACAGGAGCGGGTGGCGCAGGGTCTGCGGCGTTCTCGTCAAAGGGCAGGACATTGGGCAGCTCAAGCCAGCCGAGTCAGACGGTGGGCGAGGGCGCATTCGCGGGACTACAAAGGCTGATGACAGGGAACGGTGGATTCGCAGATATGGCGATACGATTCGTGGCGCTGTATCTGGTGAGCTTGTTCGCTTTTGACTCGTTCAAGGCTGCCGAAGACAGCCCTTACAACGTGAGGTCCAGAAGATAAGGCTGGATAGAGTTGTTCGATTGAGTGCGTGGTTCGTACACGAGTAAAGGTGCTTGAGGAGTTGTCAATCCTTAATCGATGGTCGATCTACCCTAGGGACGCGTCTACTGACCTAGGAGAGGGCAACACAGACACAGCGAATGATCAAGCATTAATACCCGGAAACGCAGATTTCTTTCATGGTCAATCACGCACACGTGCATTAGGCCAATCTGGCAAGCCGCCAAAGGGCCATCTTCTTCGATCGCATGTCAGCCCAAAGCGCAGCATTCAAACCACGACACCTCTATGCTCTGTCGTCATGAGTATTTACACCTTCCGCAGCCGCGCAGAACACTGCTCTCATAGTATCTACTCACGTCTATTACCTGAAAGTCTCTGTACCAACGCGAAGCTCAGTCACATGAAAAAAGGTCGACGAGAAACAATACGCATGAAACTACCTCTTCAGGGCCTTCTTTCAGTGATCAGGCTTTGATCTTGCCGACACGTATAGATCCACCCACCACGATGAGTCATTCGACACACTGTCAGTATGTTAGGAGCCAAGAAAGGTAAAGAGAATGCCTTGATAGATTAGGTAGGGTCCCAGTAATGCAAGGCCTCGTGGCGGCAGGTAATTATGATGAAATGCTGCCAACTGGACTCGCACATGTCCTGAGCTTACCAATGAGGTGATGTCAGTGGGAGTTAAGGCGGTGATTGCCTTGCGCTATCGTTCATGTTTAAGTTTGACACTTGAAGGATCTTCCGGATTTTCAAAGGGGGCGGTGTCAACGACTGGACTAAGTACTAGCAGAACTGTATCTGCGGTATGAAGCTCCCAATCCTAGAATCAGACATCACAATCTACCAAAGTGACGGTGCGCAACCATCACGGTGGATATAAGCAGTCAGGATTTGAGTCTATGAACTGCTTTTGATCATCTCCCGATCGATACTATATTCTATGATGGTAGTGCTAAATTGACTTGCAAGCACAGGCTGGGGGCATGTCTTGTCTGCGCACACAAGTGGACACAGAAGTCACAGATCCAAGCCACCTACTTTCATTCAACTTTCGAAACCATCTGTTGCGCAGCTTGCAGATCGACAGATATGTCATGATCCCAGATCCAGCTCATTCTAGTCGTTGCATTCTGCTCCAGCATCTGGAGATCATCACCCACGCCTTCACCTTCGAGGTCCCATAGTTGACCAGCTTCTCGACTCGTCTTAACCACCTTTTGACTCCTGGGCCGTCTCACTGCATCATAGGCTTCGAACGCTGTCTCGAGGTCGCTTCTCTTCAGACACTTCGATAGTATCTGGCTTAGGATATACACGTCCTCAACACACATACCTGCACCTGATCCCTGATGTGGTGTCGAAGCATGCGCTGCATCGCCAACAAGACACACCAGAGGTTTTGCGCTGTAGTAAGTGGAAGCTGGCAAATGATTGTACAGTGCCCAGATGTCGGGCTTCTGAACATTCGCCATCAGAGTGCGGACTTTTGGATCCCAATGCTGGAAGTCTTTCATCATGTCTTCTCGAGACGCCCTCACTACCCACTGGGCGTCTTCCCAGGTCGATTTTGAGGCGAAGGCCACGACTATAACATCAATTAACGCAGCCCTGTGGCAGGTTTTACAGCTGGCCTACCGTTCATGATGCTGCCACCCGCAATGGGAAACGTGATTAGATGCCCATGGTAACCCACGTGCAGTTGTGGCGTCCGGTGCTCATCGCTACCCATGATCTTGATCGCCTTGTCCATTGGCAGCAGCCCACGGTATACGTACTTACCAGAAAACATTGCTGGCGCTGGTTCAGAATCGGTGAGTACAATAGGTCGAATGCGCGACTTGATACCATCACAGCCAAAGATTGCGGTGTGCTGAGCTGTGCTCCCGTCTGAAAAGTGCAACACTGCATCTCCTTCGCACGCGTGTAAGAAAACGGCTGCTAGATATTAATGCGAGAACACACCTGATGCATCCTTAGCTTTCTGTACCTCAACGACACGCTTCCCGAACGCCGCGATTCCATGTGGGATCAATTTGACCAGCTCGTCCAAGAAGTGCGCTCTGTGCACTCCGCCCCTTGGTCCCTTTCTGGACGGAATCTTGAACACCTCTCCACCTATTTCCACACCCTTCTTCCTCTCGTCACTAACTCTGACGGTAAACCAAATTGGTGGATCTGATTCTTCGTTGCCCTGAATACATTTCTCGAAGGCAGCAGCAATGCGCGGGTCGATCTTGGCCATCGTTCGTACTATAACGGGTTGGAAGCCAACGCCAGCACCGATTTCGCCAAAGGCAGAAGCCGACTCATAGAGCGTGAGTTCAAAATTAGGACAATGTTTGAGTAGAGCTATCGTGAGCAGGACACCTGCAATCCCACCGCCTACAACGGCAACGTTAAAGCTAGCTTTCGATTGCGGTGTGGTGGTCATGTTGGCGAAGGGATGGAGACTACAAACAATCTACAGTAGGATCTTGGAGGCTCAGGCTCGATGTGAGGAAACAAAAGCTAGGTCTAAGAGAGGTCGCCGAGAGGCCGAGGTCAGCCTGGCCTGCAATACTGAGCTTATGCAGGGCGTCTGACTCTGGGCCGCTACGGCATACTTGCAGCCCCGCTTTCCTTTTCCATTTCGTATTTATCCGTGGAAGAATGCATGCTGAACAACACCATGTATCCACGGCCATATTCACCAAACCCACTCTGTACACACTGGTATTCGTCGGTGAACTCGAGAATGTTTTACAGTGATTTGTCCTTGACCTGGATACCGGACACTACGACCGGACGCACGGCGTCGTTTGCGTTGCGACTGCAACACACTTTCCGACTTGCTAGCAGTCTGATATGTCGGTGGCCGAATAGATTATGAGCAACGGTCACTCTGTTCAAGGCCAGCCCACTGGGGAGCCGCAATTTTCAACTCATGCTCTCCACAAAGTCTAGAAGCATGGACGTTGCAAGGTCGCCGCCGATGCTACGCTCTCGTCGCTTCTTCATTGATCATGACGGTAAATATGATGGGAAACACCTGGCTGCTCAGCAGGTCTACTAGACTCCGGAAGTTCCTAACCACATTAGCTAATATTACCAGCACGTCCTCGAGACTAAGCCATCCTCGGTTGTTGATGGTAGCAGATGATCTGAAGAGAAGTAGTAAGGTTGCGAGACAAGTCAAGCTGACAGAAATCCAGCACCGTTTTCTTTGCTGTCCATCATACGTTTGAAACATACTTGATTGCCAACAAGAAGCTTTTAAGTGCCAAGAGAAGGACATTTTACACCAGCAGAACCTTCTTGATTGACGTTAAACACTGTACGAGATTTAGGCACATTCCCAGTGTCGTGTATCCTTTGCATACAGTAGCTGCTAGGGAATCGGCGCGAATATACCCAGAAAATCTCACATGCGCGTTGTACGAGCTCATCTTGGAGCCATCAACAGCTCCCCGTGAGAGCTACTTGAGTAGCCTTCAATGAAAATGTGTGAGTTTGATCTTTCGCACTCAAGACACCTCGCTTTTCTGAGACGCTCCCCATGTTCAGGCGCGAACTTCTGAGAAGCGCTGAGGGTATGTGCAATCAGATCACTCTTGGCTTTGAGCCCTTGAGATACCAATTGTATGTGGGGGAGTGTTGCTTTCTAAAATCCGGTTCTTCGTTCTAGGTTACCTCAGGCGATCGCATACCGCTCCGGTTGTTTTTCCGCACCATGAGGGCGTTCTTCTACGCAAGGATGGAATGCTTTGTGTGCAATCACCCGCTCATACATCAAGCAGCAAGAATTTCGTGCAAGGCCTGACGGAGGATTTTCACACCGAGGAAGATACTTGCGCGCCTGATGGCGGTGGAAGAGAGGGCCTGCCGAAGGATTGTAACGTCCGTGGCAGACCCAACGATCTGGCACCGACTGGGGTACGAAGCGGAACGAGGCTCAGATCTGACATACCACCGACAACATAATCTGACGATAGGCTAAAAGCACCGTAAGCAGCTGCGGGGATTTATGAACAGTCAAATAGACCCTGCAGAAATGTAACAGCAAGTTGCACGAGCCGTGGCCTGACCGGGGCAGCCTTTGGATGAGCGATAGATGTTGAGCAAAAGATAGGGCCGACAGACCCCGTCGGCGAGCATGAGGGGGGCCTGATCGAGAGTTCCACGACATTACTAGAGCTTGATAGGGGATCTGCAGCCTCGAGTCCTTGATGTGCAGAGGGTCGGTAATGCGTGGCTGACTGGATCACCCCACAGGTGGATGTCTGTGCATGCGTCTAGCCCTTCGACTTAACAGACATACAATCTCTCGTTTCTGACCTGCAGGGCTTTAAAAAAGTCCATAATGAGGTGACTTGCGTGTCGGAGAAAATACTCACTACCGTCCGTAGGGCGCTTCATATGAGGCTGCTCTCTTCTTTCTCTTAGATCCCACGATCCATCGATTCCTGTCGCCATTTGAACTGTTTTTTGCAATGACTGATCTTGGAAGTGCTGGAAAGGGCGCCTTGGTGCAGGACTCACCTGTCTCGCACGATTTGTCTACTGCAGAAGTTCCCTTCGATCGCGCAGCAGAGCGACGTCTCCTGCGCAAACTCGATGTCAGGATCATGCCTGTGCTATGGATCTTGTACCTCGTGAACTTCATTGACCGGTATGTTCTTGTAGCCATCTTGGCGATGTGACCCATCATTGACATGTTTTTCAGAGCCAACATTGGCAACGCCAAGATCCAGGGTATGGAGAAGGAGCTCAACTTGGTCGGGCAGCGCTTCAACATCTGCGCCTGGGTCTTTAACCTTGGCTACCTCGTCGCTGGCATTCCACTACAGATCGCTTTCAAGAAGTACGGACCGAAGAGTCTGTGTGTTATGATGTTTGCCTGGGGCATCTGCGTCATTGGGTGCGGCCTGGTAAAACGCTGGGAAGAGCTCGTGGTCTGCCGATTGCTTGAGGGTATGTCAGAGGCTGCGTACATCTCTGGTGCCGCGTACCTTCTTGGTGAATACTATACCAAGGGCGAGTACCTCACGCGATATGTATGGTTCTGCACCGCAGGTATCCTGGCGGGCGCCATCAACGGGTTTCTTTCATCGCTCATCGCAAAGATGGATGGTACCGCTGGCTATGGGGCGTGGAGATGGTGAGTTTCGACAACGACATCGCTTTAATGAAATCAAGCAGACTAATACATCGCCAGGATCTTCATCATCGAAGGCTGCGTAACAATCTTCGTCAGCATCGTTGCCTGGCCAGTGGTCCCACCCTTCGCGGAGCACTGCGACTTTTTGACGCCAGATCAGAAAGCGCTGATGCTAGCTCGTGTTCAAGCCGACGGCGGCCATGTGTCTGATGATGAGATCAGCTTTAAGAAAGCCCTTTATTACCTGAAAGACTGGAAGATCTGGGCAGGGTAAGTCAGGCGTCTAAATCTGGAGGTATTGAGAAGCTTACGTATAGGCAGCGTTGCTATGAACCTCGGGGTAACTGAGAATGCAAATTCGCTTGCAAACTTCCAGCCAACGATACTGAAGGGCCTTGGCTACACCGCGACCCAGGCACAGGTTCATTCTGTTCCTGTGTACGTTGTTGGCGCAGTATTTTCTGTCATCTTCGCATACATGAGCGAGTATTTCCAGCGCCGCTACTACTTTTACATTCTTGGCTGGGCTGTGCTTGCGTCCGGCCTCATTGTCGAGATTGTGCATCCCGGAAACCCAAAGGTACGATACATGGGTATGTTTTTCATCGCCTGCGGCTGCTACCTCGCCATGCCAATCTCCATCATCTGGGTTTCTATCAATACCGGCAGCGGGTACAAGCGCGCAGTTGCTATTGCGGCGATCATAAACTTCGGCACTGCTGGCGCCTTTGTCAGCACGAATGTTTTCGTGTTTAAGGAATCGCCGAGATTCCACACTGGCTTCAGCACTGGTCTAGGGCTGGCTTGCATGGGGGCCTTGGCTGCAACCATTACATGGTTTGGATGCCGATGGGAAAACAAACATAAGGACCAGAAGAGAGCTGAGTTGCCGGATGCATTAGCGGACAGCATGAAATACCTTGGAGACGAACATCCCGACTTCCGTTTCGGGTTGTAGAATGACATTTGTTCCAGTCTGAAGGGGCTCTGTACGGATGCTCGCCATGCAGAAATATCTCGAAAGAAAAGCTGGACGCAAACCTGTTGGCTTTCAAAGACTAGGGGGGTGGTCAGCACCTGAGAGGCTGAATGATCCAGATATCGAGTGGCGGGACTGCGCCAGATAGACTGAGAGCTAGGTGCATCTGCATGTTAGAAAGCACGCCCGACTGACGCCAAGGGCGTCATGTAGAATATTTGTGAATGCCGAAGTCAGTATTGTGATTAGTGGGGCTGATCAGACCAAGCCCCTGATTTGTCTGGAGAATGATGGCAAGAAACGCGTGCCTACCGCGTTCTCGCATCCCCAGACGCGTTGTTGTGCGGTTTGTTGATGGCGTGCGCGCTTCTGGTCGACTTGCACGGACGCCCAGATGATCTGATTAGATCAAAGCAGCAGAATCTTATCAGATCGTGACCGCAGCGAGTGGGGCCTCCCGTTCGCACCAGCATCTCAGCTCGTCATGACGCCGGCATCGCTCTATCGCCGACGTCAATAAGGCCTTCTTTAGTATCTTGAGCCCCTCGTTGGCTCCAATGCTGCTATTATCTATCGTAGCTCTCCATCATGGTGGTCCTAGTTGATCTAGAGGACGACGCGCTGCCTGCGTATCTTGCCCCACACATGTCAACACCCAGCATCCCAGATGTGAAGCCTTTGCTACACGAGCTGCTGGTCTCGACAGAGGAGAAACATGCGAAAACAGCAGATGAGAGGCCGAATCCGAACATCAACGGGTTCTCGGCAGCCCTCAGCTGTTATCCGTGAGCCTGAGCCCAAAGCAACGACGAGCTCGGCCTCGATGGTCTGCTAACCACGGTTACGCAATAGTATAGTCAGGCAGCTTGCTGGTGAGCTTGATCTGAATACCCTGCATGATCTCTCGCGTACGTGCAGGCAGTTCCGCGCCAACCTTCTCGAATACCGCGACCAGCTTGTCAAGCACACACTGCACTGCTACTACGAAGGCGACGATGCCGACTCCCAGCTGCAGGCGCGATTTCGCGAACGACCTGGCGACTCCCAATCCTCACGTCACTTGACTAGTGGGAAAGTTGGGAGGTGTGCGCGAGACATGGTCGGTGAATGTCAGCGCTGCGCAAAGGTTGTGTGCCGGGTATGACGTCTTTCCTGAAGGACCAGAGTGGCGCTGACAGCTACTAGAACTGTACGATGAAGCCACCGCCAACACCTGCTCTACGGGCCCGCCATCGAAGAATATGTCGAACGTGCCACAAAGCCCCTTTGCCGCTGCTTATGGCGACTACGAAGGAACGAACCTCGTCGTCTGGTGGTTCACCGTCGCCACCGTGCTCGCCAGAAGCTCGTCCTGTCTTCTGGGACAACGACAAGCCTCGAGCCTTCACCGTGTCGGCTTTTGAGCGTACACCATGCAAGTGCAAAGATATAGTCTGGCTTTGCGCACCCTGTGGGAAAGATCTGAAAAATGCTGATACCACCTACGTCCTTGGCTGGAGTTGGCGCACTCGATACAGCCACTATCTTGGAGGCGTAGGCACAGGTGCCGGCGAAGGCGAGCAAGGCGTTGAGTGCGGGCGCGGATCTCTCTGTTTAGGTGCTCGCATTGTAGAACACGAGACCTGCGAGGCCGAGACGCTCGCTGCTTTGGCTGCCCAAGACCGAAGTCACAATACTCCGGACTCACCAGAAAGATGGCGAGGGACAAGCTACCTTGCTCAAGAAATTGAGGGTATTGGTGGCGTGTTGAAAGTGAAGCATAAGAAATACATCAGAGTTGGTGAATGTGTAAAAATGTACGAAGACGAGCGAGACAAATCGGTACGATGGCTGCCAAGGGAAAATGAAGGCAATCTTAGAAGTTGGTGCTCGTGGTGTCAGCGGGTAGTGCCAGGTGAGAAAGACAAGGTTGACGCAGATGGCTTGTATCGAGTATGGAGCTCGACGAGCACAGCTTCCTCGAATTCGTCAACTTGAAAATCGGTTCTACAGTGCACGGATGCGTAATGGCGTCTGACTTTTGGTTCACAGAGAGGTGGCGTGGACAACCTGGGGGGGAAGAAGGTTCGGTACTAGGCTACCCGCCTAGTCTTCCACATAAGTAGACACGTGTTTCAACAGCGGGTCAAGATAGTAGAACGTAATCAGAATACTCACATACAATATGAGTTCGCAATACTATGTCACGGGCATTGTCAACATCCAACCATCCCGCCGCGGCGCCAGGTCTTCGCCCCGAGCACGGTGTATCGTTCAACCTTCATGTTTACGAACTAAACTGACAGATCATGCCGCAATTGCCGTCCAACAACTCCGCGTCCACAAGGGGAACGTGCCGTTTTTGTCGTACAGCTTTCAATATTGACGACAAGAACATCAGAGACGTCGCAAGTGCAGCGCACACGATACCTGCAAGAAGATAGCTGTTATACCACACGCCCAGACCGAGTGGAGCAGCATTTGAGTACCAGTACCGATGCCCTCTACATCATCTGAGAAGCGGTCCTCAACTCGATCTAAAAGCTATGAGCCATCTTCCGCTCGGTATTCAGAAGCATACACACTATGCAGGTGGATATCTTCCTTCTCATTTTGGCTTACAACAGTGACGCGGCGAAGACCAGGCGTCGCAACCGCTGCCGCAGGTGCATCAGGTACCGTGGTCCACGCCATCTAGAAGCTTACGCCTATCTGGAATCATATCGAACCCAAGAACGGGAAAGCAAAGACGCAGAAGGCCAAGCTCTAGTCAGGCTTAGATTTAATTCGAAGCCATTTGATGGAGTACGATTCTTATGATACTGTGTCTATAAACCCAATGCTTGCCGAACATCCGTGTTAGCATGGAAGCTACGATATGATGGAGCCATGAGCGAAGAATTAAAGGCTGATTGACCGTCATTGTTAGGGCTGATAGGCCCTCGGCGGCCTTCGATGGTCGACTCGTCTTTCTCACATTGTTGTATGCGAAACACTCTTCTGCGCATCACTTCAGCATTGACCTGGCATCTTTGTGTACGAATGTTAAGATTCCAAATATGCGTGTCTCTGACTATAACACACTTCCCACGCTGGTAGCATCTTATAATGACGAACAATCGCCCACCATTTGTCCTGACAACACTTTCTATCATGCGGCTCAACTAAACCCATGAACTCATTCGCATAGGAAATATCGAGATCAACGCCCTATCTCGAGTCACAGAGCCGAACTCTGGACTCGTCACGGGACCCAGTGCATACGAGCGTCACGTTGACGGAACCACGACTGCATCGCATTCGTGTGACTCATTGCAGAAGATCGAACGGCAGCTAGCGATCATCGTTCCTTGTATGAACGAAGATGCTGAGATCCTACTAGGCGTTCTTCGTGGTATTCCACATCACTGTCTTGTCATCGTCGTCTCCAATAGCACTGCTGACAAGTACAAAGCGGAACGCGCGATGCTAACAGACTTCTGCGGAGACTGTGCACGCAGCGCGTTGATCATTCATCAGACAGATCCTGCTCTTGCGAGCGCTTTCGCTACCGGAGGTCTACCACAGATTCTTGACAACAACGCAAGCGCTGGGCGCATTCGTAGCGGTAAGGGTGAGGCAATGATGGCGGGGACTGTCATCGTAAAGCTGCAAGGAATACAGTTCGTTGGCTTCATCGATGCCGATAATTTCGTACCTGGCACCGTGCATGAGTACTGTAAAGTATTTGCAACAGGTTTGTACCAACCTCTTAATGTTCTTATGTCTTTGGAATTGGACACTAAGAATTTGCAGGAGCAGACACTCATCATGGTTCGCATCAAGTGGAAGTCTAAGCCGAAGATTGTCGAGGGCAAGCTCGTCAACCAGGAGTCAGGTCGTTGCTCACGGATCGTCAATGCCTGGATGAACCGTTTGCTTACCTCAATCACCATGCGTGAGGAACATTCTAACTTCATTCAGACAGCTAACGCAGGCAAACATGCCATGTCGACGGATCTAGCACTGAAACTCAACTTCGCAACCGGGTATGCCGTCGAGCCTTATCAGCTTGTCAATCTACTGGGGCGCTCCGGTGCGTCTTCGTGTCCACTCACACGTCCGCCCTCGCCATCTCTATGTGGAGACGACGGAATCAGCCCTTTGCTAGCGGTAAATCCAGGTCTTGAAATCAAGATAATGCAGATTGAGACTCTGAATCCATACATCCATGATTTCAGCAAGGGGGAGGAGCATATTGCGTGTATGCAGGCACAGGGTCTGGGCACAATCTTCCACTCTTCGCTCATCAATCAGGAAACTAAGGAGCAACTGCAGGCATTCATTGGAGATGAGCTCGGAATAGTGGTCGGTAATGGAATACCTGAGGTCCTACGTACATATCCTTTCATGCAAGGCCGGAAGCTCGAGGCATTTGGAAGTCGATTTGATCGTCTGGGCCGCTACCTGCAAACAGACTGCTGGTGTAGAACGATGCAATAGTTACAGCTCTCTACGCTTCCGTATAAAGATCTGGTTTCATCTGAACACCGTAACATCCTATGTTTTGAACTGCCCACCTCGTCTATCTTACAACAATGTTCCACCTTTGATCTTGAGTGATCGTGATAGGGAGGTTCATGATGATAGTAAGCTTCAGAATATATATGTAATGTTGGGAGCCCAATCGAACATTTCGAGCATGACCTTGGAGAATCTAGCAATATATATACTGAGGCTGATAGCGCGTTTCAGGATGACAGCGGTGTGTCCAGTAAGGGTCATAGTGTGCATGACCTTGCCGAGGACGCGTACGATGCTGCAAGCGCACAAAGCCATTACAAATGTGCCCAGGACGAAAAAGTGAGCGTATTGATGAACCTGGTGATGGATTGCTATCGGTTGTGGTGACGCAATAGCTTATGGCAAGCATCTGCGGTTTAGGTCAAGGATCTAATATGTTGGGCATCAACAGAGCGCTTCACTGCAAGAATCTGCAGATGCAATCTGTTGCGATGCTCTGAGGTGTTAGACATAAAAATATTTTCTGCGCGATCGCCAGCGGTGTGGTGGAATTCATTTGGACTGATGGTGTCGATGGATGTCCTTCACTACATGTTCTTGCCATGCGGTGCCAATTCAGTGGGTTCCACCGCTGCAGGCAACTCAGCAGCCATCTGAGGCGAAGGCACTTCCTGTCGATAGACTGTTACTCCCTGATGATCCATGACTGTCTCTTGGTACGAGGATACGTCGCCCTTGTAGTCCGTAGCAGGGACGTATGGCTTTGGCGCTTTCTTATCTGCGCTAGTCTGTCGCCTTCGTCGCAGCCAGAGGAGTGCTCCAATCGCAGCAAGTCCAACGAAGCCAAAAGGTATCCCAACGCCAAGCCCAATCTTTGTACCAGTGCTCAGGCTTGAAGAGATTAAGTCTTGTTGCGTGTTACCACCAAGTGATGTACTGTCTCCAGTTGGCAAGCTAGTGCTGTCGATCTGTGTGGCAGTAAGCTCCTCTGATACGGTAGTGAGGTAGATGCTAAAAGGAGTCGTTGATGTTAATTGAGTGCTAGCTCTGTTTCCGAAGCTTGCTGTAGCGTATACGACAGGATCGGCGGCCTTGAAAGTCAGGTCGTCGATTGTGCAGCAGGTCAAGTTGGTGTCAGCCTGTCTCGGCCAATCTTTCAGACTGCCACCAACGTAGGCACAACAGTAAGACTCGCTTTCTAGGCATTTGAACAGCAGGCCGGTGTTTCTTGTTTTTTCTGAAAAGGTGAGTTCTTGCAAATGCGGGATGAAATCCCTGTGGACATACCAATGGATTCGCAATATCTAGGGCATGCCGGATCCTGCCAAGTTTTGTCTGTACATGCCGTTCTCCAAAACCAGTTCTTATTGTCTTTGTCATCCTTATGTCTGCACATGCCATTGGTGAGACACAAGTCGCCAACCGGACAACAGGTTGAATGACCTCCTGCATCTACTGCCGTCATGTTGCACGGCACATGAGTCGTATCATCGAAGGGCGTCGACCTGCCTGCTAGATTGTAGCATGTTGCCATCTTGTTCAGTTTATCGCGGTCCGATTGATGTTCTGTTCAAGCTTCGAAAGGCTTGGGAAGCGATGAGTCGTTGGAAAGAATTTCAGGCACACAAAGGCATACTCGGAGGGGAACTCGGACACATAGTATATGAACAGGTATGGTAACCTTAGGCGTGCTGCACAGCCATCTCATTAACTTTTATGTTAGCCGAGATCCGTACAACCAGATTGTACCTTGCTGTGTGACACTCCTAGCCAATGATTCAGCGTGTGGGTCTTACGGCGCGCTGCACACCCTGCTTGGTCAATTTCCGCTGCACGAAGGGAAATCTTGGCAGTGCATTCTCACCATTGCTCAATCGCGACCGATAATCTGCCGTGTCGCGAGCCACCGGTGAAGGTGCTCGCAGGCCGGGACGGAGATCGCCACATTTCGCTGTGAGAATAAAGTTGTACGTCCAGAAAGTTGCTACAGAGTCGAAATGAAGCAAGGCCGTTTGCGTACTGCGAAGTTGTCTCCTGGCTGGCGTTCATCAAGAAGCCGAGGATGATAGTTGATGCGTGACTGTGAGTCTGGCTAACTGTGTCCCATCGCCATCTGTGGTAGTTTATGTACAGCTTAACTTTGTTCTATCAAAGCTCAACACTGCTCATAAATAAATCCGGGCTGGACAATGCAGTCTTTCCACGGCAGATTGTGTCCTGTATAGTGCATGCTAGATTAACTCTGCTGTTAAACAGCCAAAAAAAAAAAAACGTGCCTGAAGTGCTTCTTTAATGTAATTCCCTGATGAATCTGCTTGGTTGCCTTGAACTCGATTTTCAGGCATCGTAAAGAAAGCTTAATAAGAATAGAAAAGTCCACTTTTAATCTGGCCGCGATTCCTTTAAGGCCGTCCTCGACTAAATTGCAAGAACAAATTATATCAAGATGATTCTAGGCGCGGTAGTCCTCGCGGGCTTAGGAGGTGAACCCGCCAGCTTGAGAAATGCCGATGACTGCGAAGATCACCCACCATTACCTGCCTCCACGTGAACACACAAACCCGCACTTTCGGTCTAAAGTTAGACTACATGTGTGCTAAACCTAGTATAACATGCTCGCAATGCGCAACAGTATGTGCGACCTAGGAATACATGCAAATAAACAAAAGGTGAGCTGCTAGGGATACCTTCAATGCATATAGCCCCAGTTTCAGAGATAAACCCACCCATAAGTCAATATGTAGCCGCAGATAGATGGCATGAATACTTCTAAATAGAACAGACAATGTCTCAAGTTTGCCGCAACCGCCAGTACGTAAAGATACCAAATCAATTAAGCATCAAGACTTCTTGAATCCAATCAGCCTCGTTCAGCTTAGAGCGATAATCTCGCCAGCCTTCTGGGGATCAGAATGATAGGGACGGTTTGTCTCGCTTAAAGGCAATAGATTTACTTTCTTAAAATGTAATGTCGGCCGTACGTAGTGACGCGACAAAACGCGCCAAAAAAAAGGTAGGGCATGTTAGCGCCCATAATCGTCCTATAAACCACAGCTACCCTAGATATCTTTATTAACTAACCATTTGGCCATCATGTCAGGACATTAATGCATCAATCAATACGATTGTCTACTAGTGTCATTTATATTGTTAAGGCGCTGCTATATCTAAAGCGCTAAGTAGTACTAAGCGGCGGCGAGCGAGCGAGCCAGGACGGCGAACATTCAGGCGGGTCGCCTAAGGCCTACGCAGCAGAAGCTAGGAAGCGCAGAGCGTTCTTTAACACTATGGGCCAATAGCTCCGTGAGTTTGGAAACGAAGGAGCCAGTCCCCAAGATTAGTCTCGCAATACATTTGGAAGTCCAGGCAGACGGCCTGCTTCGCGAGCTGCTAAGTTAACAGTATCACAACTTTCGATCTGTCCCGACAATGATGGTATCCCAGCTGAAGATGACCAGTTGCTGGCTGGCGCTGCTCATAGCGTTTTCAAGAGGCTCTGGCGCCCTGACGAACTTCGGGTCGAAGTAGCCGAGGGGTGTAGACTACGTGTGACATGCTGGGATCTCCTGGAATAGAGTCAAAACTATTTCGATCACTGGCATCCATCTTTCCCGCTCATGCACGCTCCCGGTCTACTGGAATTCTTCCAAGATGTAGCCCGCGTGGGCCATCTTCCGTCGAACATTGCACCTGCAGTCTCGTTCGAACATATCGTTATACGCTCAGTCATGTCCATAGCTGTCAGCTTCGCCTGCACGTATGTCGACATCGTAATCACGAGCTCTCTGTCAAAGAAGCTGAATTGCGAAAGCGCTTGTTCTGGTCAGTCTTCTGCATGGATCGCTACATATCCATTCGTCTTGGCAGCCCCACTATTTTGTCCTCCGATGATATCGACGTTTGTTACCCGCAAACTGAGCGTCACGCTCTCATCAATGGCGATATTGCGGGTCCATTTCCACTTTCATGTTGTACTCATTGTCTGACGTGCGCAGAACATGACAGTCGGCTCGATCTTATCGACTTTCTTGCCCATCATCCAGATATTCGCGGATCCATTATGCAGGTAGGCAATAAGGCCTCCATTCGTGACCAATACGACAGCGGTCAGGCAATAGTGATTTAACTAGCACCTTGATGTCTCGTACATATACTGACCCCGTGAGGCTGTTCAGAACTGAAAGCGTTGTTACGATCAGTGTCGCCATCGTCTGCGTCTGGCTGCTACCCGATGAGCCTCTCACCATAAAGTGGCTCTCTCCAGAGCAACGTTAGCTCGCACATGATCGCATTCACAGAGATAATGCTGGCTTGGAATCAAGCAAGGGAGTCAAATCAGACCTCATGCAAGCCTTGCGCGACCCAAGGCTCTATCTCCTAGTATTCATGCAGAACATGCATTTGAGCGCAACATTCTTCAATCAGGTAAGTTCCATCCAGTGTAGCCCTGAAAGCTTCAAAAACGATAACGCAAATTTTTGCCGACTGTCGTCTCGTTGTTCGGTTTTAGCACGACGATACCCTGGTCCTTACCGCACCGCCTTCGCTCATGGCATGTCTCGTCGGCATCTGCGTTGGCATTTCGTCTGGTAAGTTCAACGAGCGCAAAGGGCACATCACCGTCATAAAGGGGCTTACGACCATCGAATTCATTATCAGCGCCGTCACTCTTAACCTGCCAGCGCGCTACCTCTCATGCTTTTTGTTGGCGTCAGGATTTTCCACCCTCAATAGGTGTGCATGTTTCGCGCTGACCTACATCCATGCGTTTGCTTGGTCAGTTCCGTCATTCTGGATTGGGTTTCGGGGACCTGCACATGGCTCCATGATCATTCATGCGAATAAAATACAATGAATTTATTAGCCGTCAAGACTATGAGAAGATACTGTCCCTGCATAATGCCTCCGCAATTTTTTCCTCCTATGCCACGAACGATGCCACCTACTGACCGAATGTGAACTCTGGGATGTTGATATCCGTGACCTTCCAGGTGATACCACCGTCATCGGTAGACATCTCGCCGGTGACGCCCGCACCCTTGCCCATTGTCTGATCGTAGTTGGGGTCGGCAGAATCGAGGGTGATGACCGTGTCGATCCACTTGTGAGCGGGCATGGTACCGCAGTTGTTCTCTGCACACTCGACGGCACTACCCCAGCCTTGCGCGTGACCGTCACTGGTGCTGAGGGTAGCGACCTGCTTGTCGTTGATCGAGACATACTGGGTGTAGTTGCCAGTAGCGTCGTCAAACTTGTCTTAGACGATGTCAGTACCATTCCACTACTCTATCATTTTGATACTCACAGTGCATGGTGATCTTCTCAGCCGCCACGGCATTTGTGCCATCAGTTTGCACAGGCATCTGAGAGTTGGCGCCAGTGCTCAAGAGGGTGTACGCAAAAATCGACCAAGACGATGTCGACTGGTAAGCGTCGGCGATCGACTGGATCAGATCACCGTTGGATGTACCCATACCGACCCAAAGGCTTGCGTCACCAGCATTGTTGCTGGGACTCTCGGGCAGTACAAGTGTCGATGTAGACTCGCGAATCCAGGAACCTGAACCAACAGGACCAGTGCTGAAAGATGGGCCCATGGCAGCTTCAACGGAGGCAGCCGCAGCTAGGAAGGGAAGAATCTGGCGGAAAGAAGGCATTTTGGTGGGTTTGAACGAATGACTCCAGGTCAATGAGAATTGCGAATGAACTGAAGGATGCACAAAGAAGTTGAAAAGAATGGACTGTAGAAATGCAATCAACGGCAAAACCTCTTGCTTTTGATGTCAGGTATGCATTGACAATGGTGCCTTGACCCACCGTACTCCACATGTACGCTAAGCGCTGTGGCCGTATAGAGTGGATCCTGCCGTTGCGCCTTTCATTTCGATGTCTCGTGAGCCCGGAACAACACCTTCATAGGTATGATCTACAGTGCGTAGGCACTCTACTGAGCTTGTTTCTCCGCTTGTTTCTCCGCAGCCCTTGTTTTCCCTTGGCTGAAGCTTAGCTCCTGACGTCTATTCTGATCAGCCATAGAGCCGTGCAGTCATCCGGCATAGTGGTAGTTTTGGAGATCCCAGCAACCACTGACTCTCGAAACATTTGCAACGCGGCGTGGTTGCCATCTCGAGGTTACCCTAGTACGAAGGAATCGTGTGCAACGGAGAAACCACGAATAGGGGTAATAGATGCCTTTTTGAGCTGCGGAACAATCAATCCAGGTTGCTCTAAATAAATTATGTTAATCCCATGCTCTTTGGGTTTGGTAGTTTCCAGTAAAGATGTTCTATGACACAATGCGTAGCGTCTCCATTCACGCATCTCTGCAAAGGCATACAGGTAGTCGCGTTCTCTGTTATGTACAGCATCTCACAAGATTGAGAAACTGCGCAAGGACAAAGTTCTCGTAGCCTTCTCTAGCCGTCTGTATATGTGCTTGTGCGGTGATGCGAGAGTGTGCTGGTGGTATTAAGAGGAACGCAGCCGTGCCACGAAGTGCGAGCACAGCTATTGTAGAAATTAATCCTGGTCTGTGCACCACACATCTTTGCTGATAATCGCCCGTACGAAGTACTTGAGCGCTTTTCGGCAGTAAATCAGATTTTGGTTTTGGGACTCGGTAAGCAGCTGTGTGAGTGTCTTATTGAGCCCCGACCAGCCTTCCGTCATGGGATTTAACACACCTCTACGGAGCTCTCTTGTTCGCGTCTACTATAGGTAATGCCCAATTCAAACTCATCGATATCTCTATTCCTCGATATCCGTCTCTTAGCCGCTACCTTCTTGTTCATCATCCTGTAATTCTTGTTCCTCATCTACTTCATCGAACTTCGTCAGGGGTCAGTGCCCTCTCTGCACGTGGCGGGCAGATCTGTTGTCTGCATACGGGACATTTATTCGACCATGGCTGTATGTCGTTGATCAGCTCATTCAGGCAACCGTGATGAACGAGATGACCGCAAATGTGGATACTGAGTACTTGCTCGGGGTCCTCTGCGAGATTTCCTGTGCAAACGCTGCAGACAGCACCCTCTGGTCGTGATTCATTCGTTACAGCCGTCGCATAGCAGAGAGGCCGCAAGTCCGGACCGCACATTACGTATACGGACTCCACATCATCATACTCGTCTGATACTTCTTCGCTCTGCGTTTGATCAGCAGGACTATGTGCCAGTATCAATCTGCTCAACACCCTTTGTCCTGGGATCATCAATCGAACAGGACCGTCAGATGTCAGTACCTGATCCAGACCGCTGTCGCGCATCCACGTTGAAATGCGGTTCTTGTATTCTGGCTCAAGGCTGGAATCCAGGACGCAACTGAGGACCCATTTAAACATCTCGTGGGAGAAGAAGTCGGGCCGAAGATCGCTGCCTACCCGATTGTAGATCCCGTTTGCTTCCTGAAGCATCTCGCGGTATGTATGCCGAAGACAGATATGGGCGAAGACCTGTCGCACTTTCAGGGGAATAGTAGACCAACAAGACTCCAAGTCACCAGTTGCGTCTCGCACAAAGTCTGTCTCAAATGGGAAGCGATTGGGCAACTGTTCAACCGTCATTCTGATGATGTGATTCAAAACCGACAAAATCCAGCGACCGAAGACTTCGAAGACACATACAAAGTCGTCTCCGCCGGATGGCATGCTTGACCGGAGGAGATACACCAACTCAGGCAATCTGATGTGCTCGTTGAAGATGGGGTGTCGACAGCGCTGCTTATGCCGATCAAGGAATCGTGGTTGACTAGCATGAAAATCTCTGTACCAAACTGCCCTGCTCCCGTCGACGTCGAACTCGGGATGAAACACACAAGCCAAGAAGTAAACATTACTAGCTGCAGTAGCCTCCACAGCATCATCGGCACCATCCCCTGTTGGAGGGGACATGTACAGTCCAGGACACTGAAGGTCGTCCAGGTCTTGGTACAGTTTTTGCAGTAGGCATTGGACCTGGTCGTCATTGAGTTGAACCATCTCGCAGATTTGATTTTTCAGTCTGCACATGATGTTCCCTTCCGTGTCAAGATCTGATAGTTGACCTTCCCATCTGCACGCCGGAGGAATGAATCGCACCAGATAGAGGTCTCTGATCATTTTCATGAGACTGAGGGGCGCCAGACCGGAACCGTAGAATGAAATCAGGTATGCAATTGTTGGCGGAACGTAGAAGGTGTGCCTCTCGTACGAGGCTCGGAGCCCTCGTTCTGCACGACGAAGAATAGTCTGGCATACGTTGAAATGTAAATCCCACTCTGCAAAGCTGGTGGGTTGCGTATTTTTATGGAGGGGCGATGTCTGCTCTGCATCCTTTGAGTGTTTCGTGCACATTACGGTGCACAGGAGGATGTGGTAATTGGATGTCTTGGAAGTATGGGTCGACGGGGCGAGAATTGACGATGTGGGTTGAGAAGGAATGTATGGGGTCATAAATTCCTCACTCAAGTACCTTTCTATCGGAAAACTGCCGCGGTTGAACTTTTATTCGTATACACACAGCCTGTTGCCGTAGGATTCTTGATGTGCTTCTTAACGTCGCGGCCACTGCTATTGGCCGGGCGTTCAGAGGGGGGGTTGCATTGCGGGTCCGGGCACCGTATAAAATGTTCAATTAACGAAATGTATTGGTCGAGGAACGGAGGATTCCCAATGTTTACTACGTTTCTATACTGGTTATTTTGTATAGAAGGTACACATGCCGTCATAATAGACCCTTCCTACCCAAGATAATCATTACTTCCAACATTAAACACGGTGCGTCACCCCAGACTACGGACCCCAGGATACCTGTGTCTGAACCACCATGCCGTGAAAATGTGCGACCTCGAGGTTTGTACGTTTTGAGAGTCCAAAGTCTTGTTCACAATGCTTGACTCGCATCCCACAGCGCTGCGCCAACTTCGAATACCTTGACATTTTTACCGTGCTGTGTGCGATATCCTCGATGTTCTCACAATGCTGAGCTTTTTCATACAAATATCGATGCGCAGAATCCCCTGACTCCTCACACTAATTATCCAGGGGCAAAGAATGAACCACTACAATTTTTCGCTAGACGCCATTTGCGAGCAGGCTCCCACCTTCGAGGAGTCGGGAATCCGCTTTCCCGAAGACACACCGGTGATCGTTCCTGGTTTGCAAAGTGCTTTAAATCTTGTCTCGCAACAGGATGAAGACCCCTACGTTTTTCAGACGCTGATCCTCTTTTTTAGTACACTTGCAGGCCCGACTCTGTCGCACCCTGTCCCTGATCAAGTTCTTATCGACGCGTGGCGCATATTCCAACGGGAGCTCGCCAATCCTTACCACTTCTGTCATGCAAGCATTCAGACTCGTAAGCGGGTTGATGCAATCATCGACCAGCTCGAGCCAGTTGAGACCATCCAAGAGATGCGTCGATATGCTTCGGCGTTTGTTCAGCTTCCTTCGCCCGCAACAGTACGTTCTTTGGTTGGACATCAGTACACAACCGTCAGCCGTGCTCACGACTGGGTCGTGCGTTGTGCTTTTGAACTTGAAATTCCTGACAATTGGAAGTCATGGCTCCAGCTGATGTATGAAAAGCAGCCACACCGTATTCTGGATACACCAAGCACTACCATTGACGAAGATGAAGACGTCTTTCTCGCCACATTACATGCTGCTGCTAACATCGGTGGCTTTGGGTCAATGATCCCGGTAATCAAGTTTTGGATTCGACAGGTGCTGACAGTGGTTCAGGTCTGGGATGTCCGCCTACAGATTAGGGGCGATGCAGACACACTCATGCCATCCTACGATTGGTGTGTGGCTGCCTATGATAGGATGTGGCATCGCTTCAAAAACGAGCTGCGAAACCCATTCTCAGACTATCCATATGTGGTTCGCGAACAATTGCTCCTCGATGTTCATTATATGCGCGTGTTTGAACAGTGCTGGAAGTGGACTGATCTTGCCACACAGGGTACCAACGCGCAGGAGTTCGATCCTCACCAGACTCGCACGACCATCTACGAGAATGTGCTCAAGTTAGTTTGGGATGAGTTCCAACCCCGAAATTCCAGCACCCAGGAGGTACTCGAGCAAGTCTTTGGTGCGGAAACCGAGAACAACGAGTACTTCCTATTGACCGAGAACCCCGTCATTTTTCTTGACAATCTCCAAGATGATCTTCGATCACAACCGTCTGTCTACGACGGGCTGTGTCAGGAGTTCTACCCAGATCTGCCTTTCATGACAGACGCTGAGTATGAGGCCATGTACCCAGACTCTGAGGCAGAGTATGATAATAATGAGTATGAGCCAATTCCGCTTGAGGACGTTGAAGTGGAAGCGTTTGGTCCAAGCATTAACATCGATGACTTCACCCGTACGAAGGAACCTAATACAGGTGACTTCTGTACGATTTGTCAAGAGCAAATCACTCTGAATGAGTCGAATGCTCTGCGTTGTGTTGTTCCTGTGGTGTGCTCGGATACCTTCCATGCCGAATGCCTGGGGAGCTTGGGTAAACAGCACAGCAAAGACGTGCAACACTTGCCCACACTGCAAAGCGCGGATGACAAAGTATTGGCGACCAGTCCGGGCAGTTGGTACTCGTTTTTGAGGAGTATTGAGAATGAAAGATGAGGTATATTCTGAATGGTATGATTTGATAGCAACGGAGAAATTTACAGCACCCAGGATAGCGAGATGATACGAGAGTTCAAGTGATGGCAAAGGTAATTTTGCTTCAAGCCCTCGACGCATTAGAGAGCAGAGAGTCACACCTTTGCCGCGAAGGCTTATGCATTGACTGTAACAATGAAGCAAAAGCTTTATCCGCTTCGTCAGTACCTCGGTTTGCATGACCAACAACAGGTGAGTCCGACACGGAGGGTCGTTGGGCGGGTATTGACGAGTCGACAACAGATATGTTCCTGTCTTCCTTGGCTGACAAGTGGGCCATCTCATTGTTGCGGATAGATTGCGACACAGAAGAAGTCGAGCGCCTCAAGATCGGACGGAGCGCGGTCTTTGCTCGAGGTGCCTGCAACGAATTCGTCCGCGGGAGCGACGGCTGCGCCACCAAGAATGATGACGGTAAATAGCTGCCCCAGTGTTTTGACTGCGGCTCAATGGGGTCCGAGAAAGACTCCAAGGTAACTTCGTCAACGACTGGCGAGAACGTAACGCGCTTTGACGGCCGTAATGAAGATGTGCTTACGGAGGCCTGATGGACACGATGTAGTCCTGTGGTGTTCGATGCCTTTGAGGTGGGTGGACTAGGCGGAGGAGTGTCTGGAAGGACAATACCGAGCGCGTTGAGCTCCTCAGACGGCCAAAGTTGGTCTCGGTCTCCACACGTCGATGAGGAGCGAGAACGTCGTCCTGCCTCTGTGCGTCCCTCAGACACACGTTGGATCGATTGCCGTGGGGATGATATGTATGCATAAGAGACATCCTCCTCCAAGTCTTCCTCAGCATTTGGAACCATTGCATATCCAGCACCGTTGCTTAAGCTTGGGGAAGACCACCAATCGAAGTAGCCTCGCTGCGGCTTTCCGGACTTAGGACCGGTGGACCAGAGCTCACCAGGTACTGGAAGGGGAGCAGAGCTAGTCAATCTCTGTGGCGGAGGTGAGAATGGCTTGTGACTTGGTTCGTCCGATGTTGATGGTGTGTTAGGTGCAGATTGAGTCATAACCCATTCGAAGGAATCAACGCGCCTGTGAGAGACGGAGACCCGTGACAGCTTATCGTACAAGTCTTCACTAGTATCTGTGACTCGGGGCGTCATCGACAACATTTTTGGAGATTGTGCGTCTGACCTCGGGACTGTTGGATCCTCAGCATGCCTCAATGCGGAAGACAAAGCAGCGCTGAAGGAGAACAAAGGAAGACAAGACATCGTGGGGTTGTTCAATGCAATCTTCACTTGGAATAACGTAGAGAGTGACGTAGGATTTTGTTGCGAGTTGAGCTGCTCGTGTGAGTTGTGTCGAAAGACATGTAGATATACACCTCTAGATCTTCAAGCGCAGTCCGGACAGGTACGGCTGTTCACCGCGTGCTGCATACCTGAAACATCATCACAACCATACATGATCAATGTGCATGTTTGAGAATGAATCCGTGACTTTCTCTGTCGTTTGCGTTAGCATTGGCAGGCCTCGTATCGTACTGACCACCTGCTGCTCTCGATCGCAGCTGTCGCCGAAGTCCGCGCGCTAGGGACTGATCCGGCAATTCTGAGGAAGGTTCGGTGTTGACGGTATGGTGCTGCAGAGCGATTTGACTCTGACACTGGACATATTGTGGCGTGTTAGAGTGATAATATAGTTTCACGCGCCGATAGGGATTAAGCGCAACGGCGAAAGAGGAAGGGGAAGTACCGGTACCTTCCCTGATCGTGAATCAGGCTAAGCAAGAAATCTTTGTCAGCACCACACCTGCAGATAACCCTTAATCGAAAAATGAAAACCATGTCAAGCCTATCGAATACAGTCCTCTGCATGTTAATCGCATTGTGTACGATAATGGTGGACCTGCCAAACCTCATGCCGCAGCGGGTATGGGGGGTTGGCTACTAGCGTAGGACCTGCGAGATCGCAAGTCACCAAATTTCCCTTATCATGACTCGTAACGCCGCAAAAGGGCGCAAGAAACACCTGTATAAAATGCAGTCGTCTTCAACCCGTTGCGTCGTCTCCTGAGGTTTTCCTAGAAAAGAGGACAACTATCGTCTTCCCCGCTTTTAGCTGAGAGCCCCAAAACCAAAATCATCAACTGTACTTTGAAAAGTGTCGACATCGAGCTTCATAGCAGGCTCAAATATGGCAGCTAAACCAGACCCCTCCCTGATCCCGAACCCCCTCCAGCCCTTCGATACCACCCGCCTCGCCTTCCGTGCAGTCCGACAGCCCGAAGACCTCGCCCTCTTCACCGCATTAGGCAATGACCAACCGGGCTACATGAACAGCAACTTCAGCAACACGGCGCTCGTCTCCCCTGCCGGGACGCTCAAATTTATGAAATCCGTGGCCGAAGACCAGCTGCTCGGCGCAACTATCTGGCTCAAAGACACGCCGCAATCCAAAGAGCAGGACGACATGGCGACCAATGGCGCGCCGAGTGGAGAGCTGAAGAGCGAGTGGGGCACTGCGATTGGCGAGATTCATCTGAGCAAGTTGCCGGCGAATGCGGTGCATCATAGGAGCACGGAGATTGGGGTCGATATTCTGCCTGGATTCCAGGGCAAAGGGTATGGGCGGGAGGCTATTGAGTGGGCGCTCGACTATGCCTTTCGACGCGCAGGATTGCATAGAGTCAGGATCAGGGCTTTCGAGTGGAACACGGGTGCAGTGAGGTTGTACGAGAAGATAGGGTTCAAGATTGAGGGTAGGGAGAGGGAGGCGCTCTGGCACGAAGGACGGTTCTGGGATGGGATGGAGTTTGGTATGTTGGAGCAGGAGTGGTGGGCGACACTAAAGGGGAAACGGAAGAAGGGAAGTCAGGAAGAAGACCGCAGGACTAGTCGAGCTATCAGGATCGAGCCCAGTCAGTAGCTTTTGCTAGATCCACCATTTACCATCTGGTTGATTTGACGTAAAGTAAACCTGCTTCTGGTGAGACCCATGCTCACAACCTACGGAAAGACGTCTTGCAGCCCACCCAAACCAGCATCCCGTCCTGTAATTGCAACAGAATTGTTTCTTCGCTTCGCAGCCGCGTCATACAGAGATTGGATGGTACTGCTCCACAGCTCCTTATCCATACGATTGATTCTTCGATCATAAGACAAGAGACCATTGACCTCGCCCTCCACGTCGGTAGTCTGAGTCCATACACCGCCAGAGCACGCGTACCGCTCGGTCTGCTCGCGAAGCTGAACGATATTCTGGATGCAGCGGTAGTTCCACGCCTCAGTTGTGTTTGTAAGTTCATAGGCTGTTTGCTTGGCAAGGTCGTCGAACCATGCATGCTCGAACGGCAGCTGTTGTCCAACGCCACCGAACTCGCCTTGCAGACCAATACGACTGGAATCGTATGCACTGTTGTACCCGCTGGGACCAGAGCCCTGTACGGACCAGAAGGGCGATCCACACTGGGGAGTCGAGTAGTGATGGTTATCATCAAAGTCACCGGCTGTGTGATCTGTCCAGCCACTCACTGCGTTGACGAGACGCGTCGGATCGAGCGAGCGCACAAGGTCTGTGAGAGCGAATTCGGGAAAGGGTGGCTCGGTGGCCTGGCCCCATTCTTCGTTGTAGATTGTCCACGCGAAGATGCTTGTGTAGCTTCTCAGTTGCTCAATCAGGAGGCCCAGTTGTCTGTTGAACTCTGCCTGGGCATCGGCATCACGGAGCCGGATTGTGCCGCATGAGTCATTCGGATCAGGCAGGTCCGGACGTAGGGATGGCATGTCTTGGATGACGAGGAAGCCTAGCTCATCGGCAGCCCTGTAGTATAGCGCTGGCTCAACCTTGATGTGCTTCCGCACGGCGTTGAAGCCAACTTCCTTCAGTTTCTCTAGATCATAACGCATAGCCTCAACAGTCGGTGGGGTATAGATGCCATCAGGCCAGAAACCTTGGTCCAGCGGACTCCAGAAGAATTCGAATCGACCATTCAGAAGAGGCCGCTCCACGCCGTCAACCACGCCTCTCGAGATTGTCCTGAAACCGGTGTAAGATGAGATTGTGTCGCTTCCAAGCGTAACAGTAATGTTGTAGAGTGTCGGTGAGTCAGGGGTCCAAAGATCAGGAGAGTCGACCTTGAAGATGAAGGGACTACCGCTGGTACCGGATGCTGTGGTTTTCGCTGAGTCGGAGCCCAGCTCATGTATTGTAACCTCGAAACTGCTGGAGCTATTGGTGCTGCTATGGACTGTGACGTTCACTACATCATTTAGCCTTTGAGCATTTTTCTGCAGAATTGTACATACCATTGCCATCGGCGCCAGCAGCGAGGTCTAGTCGAGTGATATGTTCAGCAGGCGTTGACTCCAGCCATACGGTCTGCCAAATGCCGGTACAGGGTGTGTACCAGATCATGCCCTCACGGGTCAATGTTTGCTTGCCGATAGGGATTTGGTAGTTTTCGGTATCTGTAGGATCGAACACATGCACGAGCCTGTGTTTCCACGTCAGCTCGTGACAGCCCAGATGCACATTGTCCACTCACAGTTCGTTTGTGCCGTTGGTGGAGAGAAAATCGGTCACATCAAAGGTGAACTCGAAGTAGCCACCCCTATGGAATCCTACTTCTTTCCCATTGACAAAGACAGTGGCTTCATAATCAACAGCGCCAAAGTTCAGCAATACGCGGTTCCCGGCCGGCCAATCCGACGGAACTTCAAATGAGGTCTGGAACCAGCTGTAGAGGTGATCTCTCTCCATGATACCTACCACTCGTTAGACCTCGATCTCGGCACGAGATGCCAGTAGTGCGTACCAGACAATGCACTCTCCAGGCACGATGGAATCAATACTGCGCGCTCAAGAGTCTGTCCCGTGGGTGGGGACTCGACCTGCCCAGCTGTCACATTTTTCCAACGCCACACACCGTTCAGATTCTTCCATTGCGCGCGCTCAACTCTGGGGCGGGGGTGCTCAGGCCACGGGTTTGTACCAACTTCGGCAGTCCATGGCGTGTCGAGCGGCCCTGTCTGCAGCTGGTACCCGGTACTGTTGGCCTGACGTGGTAGAATAATGCTTGTTACGAGTGAGGCCGAAGCCAATAGTGTCGAGAAGGCGCCGAGGAGTCGCATTCTGGTGTTGATACAACAGCTCTCAGAGATTCTCCGCTTTCGTGGAGTGGGCGAGGGCCCTCTTCCAAGTATTTATGGTAGTTGACCTGCATGCTTACAATGTGACCTGCATGCTCATGACAGCATTGGCCCTTGGGACCTGTAGTGAAGCCAAGCGGTCCTCTTGGCCTGGGGTTAGCGGCGGGATCGAGAGGGGTGGCTGCGCGCCTTTGCCGATCACGGTGGGACTTCTTGGATGTACCCCCGTCCACATAGCGTGATGTTGTACTCAGATGGGTATTCCGACTGACTTTTTGACCGCGAGGTGCATGCAGACGACATACGGTAGTGGAGCATTTGGTCAGGCGCAAGCTGCAAGACCTGGCATGCTTCTGCGAGGGTGTTGAACGACGATCGCAACCTTCGCAGGAACGCTCGCGTCGCGCCGCAGTCCAAGCAGTAATACGGGCAGTCTTGGGTCCACAAAGAGCGCATTCGACGAAGAAGTTACGATTGCCCACGGGTCAATTGGACCATTTTCGCTCGATAGAACATGCGCTGAAGGAGCACTGCTGCAGCGGCTAAGGCACTGATCTGGGGCATGTCGGAGGCTCCCCGCACGCCCACGGCCGCACCGCCTCTCGCAGCCCTTGCTTGAACGAACGTCGCCGCGACCTCGTGAGCAATGAACCTGCATCGCCGTGCATGCGATGAGCTGTGTTATATTGCATTCTCTCAACAGATGATTGAGTCTAGTTCTACCTGTCATCTGCTGTGTCGAACTCTCTTGTTCAGCGTTGCGACGCGTGCGCTGGCGTCGAGGAAGGCGCCTTGGACGGTGAGTATAAAGGAACGCGCTCAACGAGAAACTTCCCTGCTGCGTTCCGGCAAGGTCTATCAAAGGCTTACTTTCAGTAGCTTCGGTGAAAGCGTACCCCAGAGATTTCCCGCAAGCAGTCTACCAGGGCAAAATCAAGGTTCGCGAGTAGCGGCACAAATCCAGCACCTGCTCAAAACGGCAATGAGCTTCCTGCATACGGAAGGACGACACAACATTATGTTATTATAACCATGCATTCTCCAATATAGCATGTTGGTACTGCGCCAAGCCGGTGCTATGGCACGTATGTAAGGAGAGAATTTTTGGGTATATAGTCCAGCGCTTGCTCGTGCTCTGTTGCACCTGTCTCTCCTCAAGAGCTTGTTGTTCCACCATGGTCCATAGCAGATCCTTCTACGACAGCACGCCAAGCCTGTCGTTCGGGTGGATAGCGTGCGTATGCGGCTTCCCGTCGAGCATGGCTTGATGTGACGTGACATCGGCAGCTTGACATATCATTTACCGTGCCGCTGGCGGCCTTACGTTTCATTTCTGACGGCCGTCCAAGGACCGTGGTAGGCATTCGCAGCGGAAGCGTATCCCCATCGGACAACGCTCGCGATACTTCGGTTCGATTTCACCTGATGCTCATGGCATCCGGAAGAAAGGCCCTTTCCAGGACTTCTTTTGTGTAGAAGGGCTTGTGGGTCGCTCTGCAGATCGAGGTGAACTTGGCATCCTCATCGCCGTGGGTGAGGCTGGTGGACTATTGAGAAGAGGAGGAAGTCTCGGCGTTGGATTATATGAAGTAGGTGGGGGTTCAACGGTGCGGATCGAAGCGCCGTCATCCTCTGAGATCCCAGCAAGAGTCATGCGATCCGAGTAAGAGTTGACGATCGAGTTCGTGCGGCTCATCGAAGACATCGACAGTCGAATAGTGTCTGCGTCAGATGCTGAGCTGATCGTCGACATCGTCCGCAGTGACGCCACACTGGAGGCTCTGTCAGAACCGGAAGTGGACGACCCCGCGCGCCCAAAGTCATGCTTATGCGCGCCGCAATGGATCTCTGGAATAGAGGTGTAAGTGCTCAAGATCTCAACAAGCTTGTCCCGGACGTGGCGAGCATTTGGCCGCGCGTTCGGTGTTGTATTGAGCATGCTCCTTATCAGAGACAGGATGTCTGGGATAGCACGAAACGCATCCTCATCATGCTCACACGATGACTTCTCGAGCACCTGTATCCAACTCTCAACCTTGTCAAGATTGGCGTGAAAGGAAGAATCCGTCCGACTCTTGCTGCCGCCACTGCTGGTTTTCTGCTTCGATGAGCGATGCTTGACGAACTCATGGGGCTTCTTCTTCAGCATGAAGCTAATGATCTCCAGAAAGATGCAGGCCAGGGAGAAGATGTCTGACTTCTCAGTCTCATGCACTCTAGAACGCGGCTTCGGAACCGGCTTCGTCTTATGAAAGCCGAAGTTGAACCCGCTGAATTCGTTGGTGGGAGTTCTCGACAGCTTTCGTCCCAAGGAACCACTGCTGCTCGATGATCCATTCGAGCTCTTGCTGGCCACGGAAATGTGCCGGGTGCTCGCTACGTTGGGTGAGGGCGCTGGAGCACTCGGATCGTAAGCTGCGGGTACAACTTGTGTCTCTGGTGCACTGTAGATGTACGCATCCGCAGCATCTGGTCTCTTGTCTCGCTGGAACGTCTCCAAGCTACCGATGTCACTGAAAGCGATTGCGTTGTTGTCGTCAATGACAATATTAGATGGTCGTATTGCGGAATGGCAGAATCCATTCTGGTGCATCGTCGCAATAGCGTCTACCAAGCAATGCATCCAGTTCAGAACGAGCCATCTTTTGTCCGGCTTGGGCAGCTTCTTATACTGGGCTGGATCCCGGTGATCAATATACGTCCGAAGTGTATGTTGCCCCACAAAGTTTGTGAGCACATAACCAACTCCTTTTGCTGTATAAGAGGCCCAAACTGGTGAGATGTGTTCGTGCTCGACCATTCGAGCGCTCTCAACATCCATGATGAAGGTCGACTCGAATTCTGTCGGAGAATCGGCATTTCCCAAGGCGAACTTTCTCCGAACGTAGACCTCTTTCGGCCTTTTAGGCAGGTGCACACGCGACCAATTTTGCAGGCTGGCTGCAGGCGGCAGACCCATGACATACTCCAGAGGTACCTCTTCGTTTGGTGCATAGTCTATGTGCACACCAAGTTGGAGTTCCCTGAGCAGGAATGTAAACTGCGTAGAGTAGAAGCGTGCGCTGGCATGTTCGTCGCGTCTATTCGAGAGGGCCAGCTGTTCGATATCGTCCATCTCCAGCGGCAGGTCATCATCGTCCCACGAACGATCAACCACGGCGAAAATTCCATCTGCCTCGCCAATCTCGGCCAGCACGAGAAACAATCGTCGCGCTTTTTCCAAGATCCATTCAATGTATGTGTCGTCCGATAGATCGCCGAAGCTTACAGGCTGTGTCAAGCGTTCCCGCTCGCGTGGTTGCAGTCGCGAAGTCACAAACTCTTGTGTGACTTTCTCGTTGATCCTTTCATCTGTCCACCAGATCTGTTGCAGCGCAGCGTGGGGTGTGACAAGTGAATGGCCTGCATAGCCATATATCATAGCATTCAGCGCTATCGTTTGGTCGTTGACGACGTTCGTTAGCGTCCTCGCACTCATGGTGTGTTACGGCTGCAGTGCCGAGGCCCCAAGTGTCAATGCCGTGAAGGTGGAATCTTCGGTAAAGGACCCTGGTCGTGAGGATTCTAGTAGTTGTCGCACGCTGTTGTTCATTGCTGGAGAGCGAGAAGAGGTGTGAGGGTGAGATGGCACGCGACGTTACTTGTTAGACTTGAGCAGGTAAGACAGCGCCTTCAGGCGTCAGCGGGGCCAGGTTCGTCGGCCATTTAATCGTTGTACAGTTGCCCATCTGCCCTCCGGGACGTTGCTGCTTGTGGCAAGCGGCATGGCACGAATACATGGCCGTTCGCTTGCGCCGGCTAGCAACCAATCGCCGGGGCTCTGGCTCTGGGCTCGCAGGCATGGCGCGCGGCGTGGGAGTGCTCTTTACCCCGTACAGTGGCCGTTGGCACCGAAAGTGGCATGCCATGTGAGATTGGAGCCAGGGTTGTCCACGTCGCAGCAACGATAAGACAATTCGCGTGTGTTGTGTTTGTGCGGGCAGGCGCGTAGTGGAGATGGGTTCTCGTTGACCCCGCCAATGACCTTTGCGCTGTGTCCTGCGGTGGAGTCTTTCGATGAGGAGGAGCAGCCTACGGCCTCGAACTTGAGCTGACGGTCTTCAGCCATCAGACTGCGGCTAAAAGACGTGATATGAATCCTCACGTCAAGATGCAATTCCCACCAACGTATTAGCCAATAATCAACAGGAATGCCACACCAACCCTAGACACGCCTCACGCACGCCCGCGCCGTTGCACAAATTCGGAAGCTGAGCATGCTCGCTGCCGAAGAAAAGATGCTGAGCCGACCTGCCCGCTTCCGAAGATAACATTGCGCAATGCTGCTGGCGCGTGCACAGGGCTGTTGGGTCGCAGAGTGGGTGCTCTTCGCAACCATGCTCCCGTCTCTGATGGGGTCGACGGTTGAGACTTTCCGGTGACTTGTAGCGGGGGAGCGCAATGTCCCCAAGACTGAAGCCCTAACTGATTCATCGTATGAAAGCAAATTGGGCGCCGGCCGACGTTACGGTACTACTCGCTGACGCTCATGCTGCCCCAGTCGCACATCAGTCCGCCCGTGGAACGTACCGCGGGCTGTGGGTGCAGCCTGAAAAGGCGAAGCTCGAGCGATAGCGGCACAAACGGCTGGGTATCGCACGGGAGACGCGGTGAGCAATGATCCTTCGCATCTCCCAGCTGTGCCACCAGTTCCTCATATATTCTGACTGATCGTTTGAATGTGAGAGCAGGAGCATAACAGTGGACAGTCGCAGGACGCAAACCGAAGAGAGCTCAAGCTACTGTCTAGTCGTGCTTTCCAACAACAGCGTGCACAGATCCGCGCTAAAATCACATGCCAGCAAGGTTCTTGCGTTCGCTTCGACCAGTCCACCGGGTCGAGCCATCTGTCGGTGTCGACGAAATTGGGTGAGCCATCACTCAGATGTGACATGTGAATGTAACAGCCTCGTCAAGGCCGGTCTCTGGGGCTCTCTGCGCCACAATCACTACTATGGTATCTGGCATAAGTTTTATCAGTAGGTCGTGCCGTGGCGCATGCAGACTGTAACTTTTACAGCTTCTAACATGCAGACATCAGGCTCGTCAGCATACACCACAGTCTTGGTTGGCTGAGATAATACACACGTATTCGGTCCGGCCCCTGGCTAACCTTCCCTACTGATAAAAGTTGTGCCAGCTACTATAGTAGAAGCTGGCCAGTCATTATGAAATGAATAAAAACTACCAACAACAAGAGTAGAACAAGGGAGAATGGATCAGTAGATAAAGACCAACAGCAATAGCTCCAAGGAGCCTACTCCAGCGCTTTGACAAGCACTGCTCCACGCGGCTCCGGGCAATTCGTACAGTGTAGTGATCCCACCTCCACACTATCTTACCACAGCAGCCAGACTTCCCCCCCTCGAATGAAGTCCTGCACTCCCTGTGCCCCTTAGATAGCAACTCCATCCTCCAAAACAACACAACGACACCACTACCACGAGAAAACCAAGATATGCAAAAGAACCAATTGATCTGTACATATCCAACCAGCATTCTACCTCGCACTGTCAAATAAACAACCGATGTTGTGACTACATTACTATTTCCAGCAATTAGAATCGTTCCCAGAAACCACGAGCTAAAGAACGGCCATGGTTTGCCGTGGATGCACTATTCCAACTTCAAGCTGGACTCCCACTCGCTGATCAAGAGCATTTACACGTAGCCCTCAAGAGCTTCCTCAATGAAGACGAAGATAAAGGTTATGATTAACAAGATCTACACGCTATACCATCTATCATGCCAAAGGTATTTCACAGATGCTCCGAAAGAACCCAGGGTATATGTACCAACGTCCCGTCATTATATCCATCGAGAACTAAAGAGCTCTTCAATCTACATCCACGCAAAGACCGCCATGACGGCCACCAGCGCTGCTCCAGCACCAGTCAGCTCGCGGCTCAGACCATCTGAAGCCGCGCCAGTGCTGCTGGCACTTGCCTGAGCGGCGCTGCCACTCGCGGTGCCGCTGGGCCTGGATGTCCCACTGCGGCTCGCGGTGGCAGTAGCGACCTGCTCGTTGTAAGTCTGGCCAAGAGTCGGCAAGGGAGAGGTGGGATTGACCTCCCACACACCGCTCTCTTGGGCTGGGCACTCGGGCGCCGAGTTCGTTGGGGTGTATGCGTTCTCCTTTACGCCAGTTGGGTTCAGCGTCTTCCAAACGCCACTAAGGTTTGAAAAGTCAGGCTGGACAGGTGTGGGTGTGCCGGAACGTTTGTAGCCATCGGGTGGCGCGGAGGGGCTGGCAGGATCAACCTTCTCGCCGTACGAGACGAGTCCGTAGTTGTTGGCTTCCTCGATCCATTCGTAGATGATGCTGCCAGACCAAGTGTCTGCCATGTCACCGTAGAGAGCATTCTGGTCCTGGAAGGTGCGGGGGCGAGCGACGTTGCAGCCGGTTTCGGACATGAAGATGGGGATGCTGTATTCGGTCGAGTTCGCCTCGAGCATGTTGTAGCCGGAGGTCTGGTAGCTGCTATCGCCGCACCAGGAATAGGCGTTGAGCGAGAAGAAGTCGAGAGCCTCAGATGCGTTGCTACCACAGGCAAGGTAGTTCTGCAGCATGGGGCGGAGCGTCGCAATATCAGCGGCAGAGTAGCCAATGGGGATCTTGCGGTACTTCTTTGCATCGCGGTGGGACTTCATGTCGCGAGCAGCGGCCTTCACGTAAGGCGCAGCTACGGAGCCGTTCGCGGTGGTGAGGACCTCGTTGCCAACGAAGAAACCAGCCAGGTTGTCATACTGCTGAAACTCGTCCATCACAGCAGCGAAGGCATCGCGCTGGGTCTCGTTCCACTTGGGCGCAATTTGCTCAATCTGGGTGTCGAACGTGTCCAGGTCCAGCCAAATGTAGATACCTGCATCAGCAAAGGCGCTCATGCATTTGGTGTGGTCCTGCTTAGGGTCGACATGGTAGACGCGGATCGAGTTGGTACCGATTGTCTTCATGAGGGCAGCGTCGAGGCCGCACTGTGTCGCGTCGATGAGCGGGTCATCTGGAACAAGCTGGTAAGCAATGCCTGAGGATGTTAGTGCTGGCGGTAATCTCTTGACAATGCACCGTACCCTTGACGTAGAACTGGGCGCCGTCAGACGTGAAGAACTTGGAGCCCTTTGCCGAAATCGTCGCAATGGCATCGACAGCTACAGCGCCAGCGAGGGCGCACGCCGCAATTGAACGCAGCATATCGGGTGTTGTTGTGATTGGTCTCAGGTAGAAGCCGGATGAACGAAAGACAGGGCGCTGTGCAACAGACGCAATGGCACGGCAACGTGTGGAACGAGTGGCAGTGAGACAACAAACAATCGACCAGAACGAAGAGAGCAGCGACGACGAAGTGAGAGAAAAAGCGTAGCCGCGCAAGCAAGGAAACTTCTCATCAGTCGCGGAAGTCGCACCCACTCCCGCTCCCTAGCTCCTCTAATTTATCCAATCATCCAGTTTCGGCAGTCCAGGCCATGCGAAACACCAAACAAACCGGTTGGTGATGGTGTTTGCGATAAAGAGGAGAGCCGTGCTCGCGGCCAGGCGGGCGCGTTGCGGAATTGTGATTGGATGGAGCGCATTCTGCAGAAATAAGCTTGCCTGATGTGCCGCCAAGCACGCGACGGCGCCGTCTAGCGGCTGCATTCTGCGGCTTGATAATTGGCGCCTCAACGGACGTGTGGAGGTGATGAGTGATTGACGTTCTTTGTTCTGCCACTTGCTCTGGTCTGTGGACCACCATCTGAACCCGTTCATGTCGTGGCGATTTCCTTGAGCTATGAAAGACTGGAAGTTTACCCTACAGTGCTCACCACCTTTGTGCAATATATAGGCGTTGCGTCCTATATCAAGCCTCGCCAGGATCCATCACTCCAAAGAAATTGGTGATTTGCGATACAGCCTCCCAAACACCCAACCCGTCCATACCCAGGCACCCCGATTCTGAGGATCCCTCCGTGGCTCTGCGTATCGACGTACCCACACTCACACTGCCAGATTTCCGCCGCCGGTGAGAAGGTATTCCGGGTCTGCGCAAGCAGCAGGAAGCTTGGCGCAGGTGAGATCTGAGATGTGTATAACGCGCAAACCGGGCCAGGTCTTGATGGAATCCAAATCATTTAATCACACAGCAACCCTTCAACTCGGTCTCGAGTGTGTAATCAGGGAGTGACTGAATCTAACATATCGATGGTAAGATAGCAAGACGTTAACAGGGAATAAAAACCTCAGATTCAATCCAATCCGATACCTTCTTCTGCCATTCTCCCATTCTACCACAGATAGGGAGCTATCGATCGCGAGTAAGTAGGTAAGAAAGACTGTGGTGGTACTACGCACGACACAACACAACACACTCCCTTTCACGGTGAACGTGCAGTTTTTCACATCCAATAAGGTATCAGGTATGAGAAAGTGATGTGACCTACCGACTGAATATTGCTCAATACTGCTACTCCCAAGGTGCTTGTGTGCTCGTCGACAAGCGACATACCAAGATACGCAAACTTGATTGTATTCTGTTATGTTGATTCTTGCGTGAGGATAGTTTGGAGGGGGATTTGAGGATTGTTGCGAGAGAGGTGGGGGTGATGTAAAGACGAGAGGGAGGGAGGGAGTTGTGGTGTGGATCTGATGGCGTTGGTGCTGAGGTGAGGTTCAAATAGACTGACACATTTATCATGGCTAGTAGATGATGCAAAGGCTCAAGCTCCTATTGTACACCATGCCGCTAATCTACAAGTCTCGTACACGACGCTACAGCGAGATCTCGCCCTTCCAGGTCCCCTCTGTCAGGCCCAGCGTCTCGATGCAGTGCTGCCACCTGGGCCCGCCGCGCTCGCGCCTCCGCAGGTACTGCAGCAGCTTCTGCCGCCTGTGGACCAGCAGCCTCAGGTTGCGCTTGTTGTGCTTGTCGCCCTTGCCGCGGGTGGCCAGGAAGTCGGCGACGGTCTTGATCTTGGCGGTCAGGATGGCGATCTGGACCTCTGACGAGCCGGTGTCGGGGCCAATGCGCTTGGTGGTCGCGGCTTCGTTGGTGGCGGGGCGCGGGGCGGGGGCGGTATTGGAGTTGATGCGGTCGAGGTGGGGTGCGCGCGGCGGCAGGAGCTTGTCGGTGTTGTGGCGGCCGAATGTCTCGACGCAGCGGGTGATGTTGACGCGCATGCGGTCCTTGCTGGAGCCGTTCTCGAGGGCGGTGATGCGGGCGATGGCCTCGGCGGCGCGGGCGTGGTCCTTTGCGTTCTGCGCGGCCATGTCGTCGGCGGTGTGCTGGATGCGGCTCACGCGGTTGTGGTGGGTGTCGCTGCTCCACGCGTAGGTGGCGCCCTGCTTGGCCTGGGCGAGCTCGCTGAGCGGGACGGCCAGGCGCTGGCTCTGGGCGAGCTGGGCCTCGATGGCCTGGGGGTCGAAGCGGTAGTTGAGCTGGGTGTCGGCGGGCGTGCTGGCGGCGGCCGTGTCTGCTGGCCTGGCCGTGTCGAACGACTGCACGAACGGCGTCGACACGCCGCGCACGGGGTTGCCCAGGCTGTCGACGCGGGCCTGCTCGAGCTCGGCGCGGCGCGACAGGTTGGCCGCCTTCTTGCGGGCTTTCTGGGCGGCGATGTAGGGATCGTGCTCGAAGCGTTGCTTGCGCTCCAGCGAGGTGAGCTTCTTCTGCAGCGGCTGGGCGGTCGAGAAGGGGCGCAGGGGCAGCGAGAAGGGCGATGGTGCGCTCGATGCCCGCAGGCACGATGCGACGGACAGCCGGGGCGGCATGGTGGGCGGGTCGAGGGTCGCGGGTCGCGGGTCGCAGGGCGAGGTCGACGGTCGACTTGACGTTCGCGACTGCAGCGGGCCCCGATGCCTTTCATCCAGCAAAAGTCGCATCGCCGCCGCATGGAATGCACTTGCCCGCAACCGGCTTAGCGCCAGCACAAGCGAGCACAGCGCGAAATACTCCCACCACCAACCACGACCACAACTCATCGCGACCGCACCAGCTCCCTTCCTCACCACCCGACAAGCAGCTGCCCCTCGCGCCCAATCCGTCAAGATGGCCCCTTCCAACCTCCCCGCGATCTTCAACCCCACCCAGCAGGACATTGAGATGCTCCTCGCTGCCCAGTGCCACCTCGGCTCCAAGAACCTGCAGGTGCACATGGAGCCCTACCTGTGGAAGACCAGGGCCGACGGTGTCAACGTCCTGAACGTTGGCAAGACCTGGGAGAAGATTGTCCTGGCTGCCCGCATCATCGCCGCCATTGACAACCCGGCCGACAGTCAGTCTCGATTTGGACTTTTCGCGAATTCAAGATGATCGCGAAAAGTCGGCGCAACCCAAGACCTCACCACTAACGTGCCCAGTCTGTGTCATCTCTGCTCGTCCCTACGGTCAGCGTGCCGTCCTCAAGTTCGCCGCCCACACCGGCGCCGTCGCCATTGCCGGTCGCTTCACCCCCGGTAACTTCACCAACTACATCACCCGCTCGTTCAAGGAGCCCCGCCTCATCATCGTCACCGACCCTCGCACTGACGCCCAGGCCATCAAGGAGGCCTCCTACGTCAACATCCCGGTCATCGTACGTTCAGAAGTTTCTTGAGGGAAGTGCGCAGGTACTAACCAAATGTTTAGGCCCTCTGCGACGGTGACTCCCCTACCGAGTACGTCGACGTTGCCATCCCCACCAACAACAAGGGTCGCCACGCCATCGGTCTCGTCTGGTGGATGCTCGCCCGTGAGGTCCTCCGTCTCCGCGGCACCCTCGCTTCCCGCGAGGCCGAGTGGGATGTCATGACCGACTTGTACTTCTACCGCGACCCCGAGGCCGAGGAGAACAAGGACGCCTCCGGTGTCGAGGAGGCCAAGGTCCCCGGCGCCGATGAGGTTGGCCCCGCCGCCGTCGAGGCTGGCTTCACCTCCGAGTGGGAGGTCTCCGGCGCCTCCGCTGGTGCCTTCACCTCCCAGGCTGCTGCCCCCGGCGCCTCCTGGGACGCCGATGCCTCTGACTGGGCTGCTGCTTCTGGCGAGCAGGCCCAGCAGACCGGCAACGAGGGCTGGGGTGCCGAGGCTGCCCCTGCTACCACCACCCAGTGGTAGATTCCTCCACAGCAATACCCTCATACCCTGTCATTGACAACTGCATCTCGGCATGTCGGCGTACGGATGGATAGGCTTGGAAGAGAAAGGAAAAGCAAATGAGACCATTTACCGTTCATACTATGGTGTCTGTGTGAGGGGGCAGGAACATGACCAATGCTATGCGCTGATGAGGGAAAGATACCCGGCTGCGCCTATGTATAGACAATGTATGTAGGGCAGACGGGGGAAAGCCCTGTGCTGGCGGTCGGGTTGTTCTTGAGCTGACGCCCATTCCTGAATCCACTTGTCACATTATGAGCGAGCTAAACTTGATGTGAATGTGATGCAATACTTGTCGTTCTGTTAGTTTTGTGAGCATCGAAGACGCACCGAACAATCGATCAAACTGGAAGGAAATGACAAGAACACTAAGCGTGGTTCCTGTCGATCAAGAGAGCGGTTGGACATGACAGTGAACCGGCTAAAGTTAGCATATGCGGCCCCACACGCGGGAGTGGGCCAGACCATGGACAACCACGCCTCACACCTGCAACGAACGCCCTGAGCCTCTCGCTGCACCTCTTCTGTCTCCGTCTTCGAAAACTGCCACTGCAATATCACCTTGCATACCTATCACCTTACATACTTTCTGAATCGCGGGGAACAGCCGAATCAGCAGCGACTACGGCGATGGCGTCTCCGATGGTGGACGGGCGGGTCGAACCGCACCGCAAGGCGACTTACACGCTGGACGTCAGCGACCAGATCCGCAGGGAGGACAGGTCGGCCAGCGGATTCAGCAGCGTCAAATGTACATGCTCACTCTCTGAGGCTCTGCCTTGATCCCCGTCAAGACTTCGATTCACGCACAGCACCAGCCCAGCCGCTGACGCTTCCGCCAGACAACCACAAGCCCACCCTCTCGAGCGGCACCCGCAGCGCGAAGCTGAAGCTTGCAGACAACAACACATACAACCTGGCCGTGCGCGACACCACCGACCGCGGCGACAAGGACATGTTCGTCTTCAACGGCTCGCGCACGGCGCCCGCCAAGTCGTACGTGCTCCTCTTCGACCAGACCACGCAGAAAGCCACCCTCGAGCGCCTCACAGACACGTACACATTCAACCTGTCCTCCAAGAACGGCACCGACGTCTCATCGCACTACGGCAAGATCTACCCCAAGAAGTCGCACAAGGACAGCGTGCACGACAGAGAGGAGGGCGAGGTCGACCTCTTCGGCGAAGAAGCAGGCGACGCAGCAAACGAAGGCACAGTCCCGGATGCCAGCAACCCGTACGACTTCCGGCACTTCCTGAACGCCGCCAAGAAAGACAAAGCAGAAGACCGCGGCTACGCAAGCAGTCCCGACCACCGCTCGACCGCCACGCCCAGCGCAGCCAACACGCCCGTCTCTCGCCCCCAGCCACCCAAGAAGCGCAAAGCCGCCTCCGTCTTCGCAAACACCAAACCCGCAGCCAAACCCGCGCCCAAGAAACCCGCCCCAACAATCACCCTCGAGCGCCGCGCCACCTCACACTCGCTCCCCAAGAACCCCCCCACCAAGCCCTCCGCCCCCACAACCGCACCATCCAGCAAAATCAAAAGCGCAGAATTCATCTCCGACTCCGACCTCGACGCCGAAGGCGAACCGGACTCCTCCGCGCCCTCGCCCCACCCTCCCAGACGCTCGCCCTCCCCGCACTCCCCCGCCGAAGTCGAGTCCGACGCCGAAGCCGACTCCTCCGACAACGAAGACACATCCTTCAGCAACCTTGAAATCCACGTCCCCGACGCCCGCCCCACATCGCACCTGCACCCCACGCGCGCCCGCTCCCCGTCAAACGGCCCCATTAGTCTCGCGGGCGCGGCGACCAGCGCGGCGAATACACCGCGCCGTGCGCCCGCTGAGGAGATTGATTTCGGCGATTTGGGGGGTGAGGAGGAGGATGAGGATGAGGATGGTGTTGGGGGTGCTGCGAGGAAGGCGGGGAGTTTGTCCGCCCCTGCGGCGGGGCCGGAGGCTGAAGTCGATGAGGATGATCCGTTGTTTATGGAGATGATGGAGGGGTTGGCTGGGGGGGAGAGTAGTGAGGAGAGTGAGGAGGAGTAGGGTCTTGTCTAGATTTGTTGGGCTGGACTTTGGGTCTGGTGGAATGGAAAGAGGAGTTTGATGAGAGGTTCTGAAGTGTTCGTGGCGAATTGCTATGGCTGTTGGAAGGAATCCATGTGGCGCGCTGGGAGGATAGGTACTGTAGCCCTGTCCTCTCACCCATCCTCACCCATATCCGTCAACCTCCCCCCTCAAGCCCACACCTCGCAATATCAACCCACCAGCTCGCACCATGCACCCATCCCATCCAATCAGACAGTCTGCTAGCAAAGCAAACCAACTTCCCCAATCTCTACTGTTGCGGCGCTCACGGTGTTACAACGTTTTCTCACCTTCGATTCAACGACACTTAGTACCTAGTATAAACGCTTTTAGAGTGTTAGTTGCTAGAGTTAGTTGCTAGAATTTCAGCGCCTGCGGTCGTTGGAATAGTCCAGTCCAGTCCAGTCCAGTCCAGTAGAGCAAAACCGAATATCTCACGCTAGCGACCTCTTCTGTTTATATCTACTACAACCTGTAGGCTGACATCTAGCTAATCGCAGGGATTCTTGAGTCTAGAGCTGGGATAGGATGGGAGAATGAATGGCGTGAGATGCAATGCCGTTGAAGCAGGTACTTTGGATTAGGTTGGACTTAATACAGGGAGGGCTTGTTAGGCGAGTGGCTGTAGTAAGTGAGTGGTACATCACTTTCTAATAACTGAACCTATCTTCAGCGTGGAAGAGGCGCGTCGTGAATAGAAACATTGATTCGAGTAAGAATTCTTGACTAATACACAACTTTGTCAGTGGAGCCCACTGATTTGGAGTACTGGAACCTTACGATAAGTAACTACTGCAGCTCTCTTCTCTCATCAGTGAGAGCTATTATAACGACCTCGCTTAGCCCCTCTCTCTCATGCATCCTGCCCAAGCGTACCCATCAGCCGCGTCCAGACCTCACACATCAACCTGTCAGCCAAGCCTGCCATCGCATCATGGATACACGTCCAGCGAAACAGTCGTTGCACTTCCCCGGATTGTTGCGGATCCCCACCGCCGTGGCGCTCACACTAGGTTAGTGTATAACGGGCCGCTTGCCCAACCCAACCTGTTCTCAGCCTTCTATTAAATCTATCCAACGTCGCCTTGGCGTGAACGCCTCGAGATTATTAGTCTCAGCGCCTGCGCGCCTGAGATGACCGGTTAGAGCAAAGACGGATTGCACGCTGTCGAGCCCGGGAAAGCCTCTTTGTTTTCACATGGCTGCGTAACGACGATTACTATTTAGAATACATTGCTCTTGCGCTGCTTGGCGAATGGCATCGCAACATCTGGATAAGCGCTGGGGATTCTCGAGTCCTTACTTCAACTCCTCAGCCTTGAGCTGCAATACCGTCGCTTCTTCGATATCTTGCCCATGGACGTGCTGAGCCACCAGCGGCCACTCTACAGATCGAATACAGAAAGGAGGTATTTGCGCCACAAGACGCGCATTGGCTGTGCGGCTCGTTGGGCAAGTGGGCGCTGCCACATCGCGACACGATGCGGAGAACCCTGACGATGATTGACTGCAAAAAAGCAATTCGTCCTAGCGCGGCAGTGGCTTACACCCAAAACCTTGTTCCTGCGTCGATGCAATATCGGTATGGAGATCCGTGTGCTTGGGACCTTTAGTCTGCGATACAATCCAGATTGGGCATCTGGTGCCCTGGAAGATACAAGTCTCGTCACTCGACAGTGTACATCGCACGGCTGGGAAGAGCATATAAAGACGATGGCAGTCGCCATCTCTTCTGCTCCAGTAGACTGCATCAAGCAGCACACGCACCACCCACAATCGTTCCAGCATGCGTTTCTTCACCATTGCTCTCGCTCTTTCAGCTGCGACTCTCGCAAGCGCACAGCTCACTTTCAACATCACTCAAGCACTGAAGCCTGGCAACTTCGCCAAGTACCGCTGCCTGTAAGAGACCCTACGATGACTGCTGGCCACTCGCTAACATCACCCAGTAACAACGACAAGCTGCTCGCTCTGATGCCCCCAACCACTGCAGACTGCCTCAAGGACTGCCAAATCGCCGCCAACAAAGCAGACGGCTGCGCCGAGAACGACTTCGCTTGCCACTGCGTAAACTACAACACCTACTCCGACGTACGTCTCCCTAACCTCCCTCTCCCCTCTATTGCTCTGCGGTCGAGGCCCTGTCCCTCCATCACCTCCCTTATATGATCGACAAAATAACACTCGTATCCAGGCTATCGAGCCCTGCGCCTTCGCACTACCCCAGGGCCCCCGGAAGGACACTTGCACCGTCGACGTGGTCCTCGCTGCACGGCCAATCATCTCGGATCTGTGCAACTTCTTCAATGCAACGCTGTATGCGGACTACCGCCGCTGCCCGCAGAAGCTGAGCAAGAGGAAGACGTTTGGGATTATTGCGGATGAAGAGGTTGAGGCGAGCTGGTGATTGATAGCGTGTGTGGAAGAGTAAGTTTATTAATGTCCTAGCTAGTGATTCCTTGTAGAAAAAAAAACGAGCTTCTTTGTAAGAGCGTATTGCTAAACCTAAAAACCAAAAAAGAAGATTAATGAATATTACGGCATGTGTTTACCAAATGCTCGCAAGTCGTAGAATAGTCACGCTCTAGCTTCGCTCAGTATTAGTCTGCCTTGCTAACTCGCTAAGTGCTCTACGTGCAACCAAATCCATGCTGGCTCAAGAGTACGCAGTGACGTCATCTGCGTTCAGACCATTGTATCACCTCCGCGCCGCAACATGTACACCCTCGACCGTATTCATCTCTTCGGGCCAGTGGGTGCCGACATTGGGCAACGAGACAGGCAAGAGTGTCCTTACATTCCCAGTCGCACCAATCATGGCTGTCCGTTCGAATTCACCTCACCCGGATAGGCAATCGTATATGAGCGCCAAGCTGCCGACTTGGCTCTCCGCACTCCTCCGCATCTGAGCACCAACAGGATTGCACTGGGGAATGGGCCGTTCCTGGATCGTCTCGGGGACTGTGGGTGTAGTTTTTCCGCTTCGGAAGAGTCGCAAACTTGCACGACAGCGGGCCGTTAGACCAAACTCTCGGGATCGCGTGCTGACCAGTCAAGTCTGGGGATATGTAGCGGTATAAAAGATGGAATCCTTGAACTCTGCTCTACATAACTTCGATTCCAGACATTGGTGTGTGGCATCAAGATGAAGCACTCACTCATCTTCGCCACTGGCGCAACAGCAGCTGCAGTCGCTAACCCGTCCTACCTGTCATGGACCGCCGACTCTCAAATCCGGCACGGCGTGAAGAAAACCTTCGGCTACACTCAAGCCACCCTCTACGAAGGTTACGAAGCTGCCATCGCTCTCACGAAGAACCAGACACTCGTTGACTGGTACCGCGGGCAGATCGATCCCCTCCTAAACCCCGACGGCACAATCGTGAACTGGAACTACACCCACTACTCCCTCGACGACTACCGCATCGGAAACAACTTCCTCTGGTGGTACGATCGCACTGGCGAGCCAAAGTACAGAAAAGCCGCCCAAATCATCCGCGAGCAACTCAACCGCCACCCGCAGAACAAAGAAGGCGGCTTCTGGCACCGCGCACCCATCTACAAAGACCAGATGTGGCTCGACGGCATCTTCATGGCGGATACCTTCTACGCGACCTGGACGAAGAAATTCGACAACAACAACGCCACAGCATGGTCCCACATCGTCAACCAATTCGACACCATCGAGAAACACACACGCAACAAAACCACCGGCCTGCTCGTCCACGGCTACGACGAAAGCAAAGCAAAAGTCTGGGCTGACCCCGTCACAGGCGCAGCGCCGAATGTATGGGGTAGGGCGGTGGGATGGTACTTCCTCTCTCTCCTCGAAGTAATCCCGCAGCTCCCCACAAATCACCCCGGCAGGACTCGCCTCGTATCCTACTACACCACACTCGCCGCTGCACTCAAGAAAACACAAGATAAATCCGGAGGCTGGTGGTTGATCATGAACGACCCTTACCCGGGCGCGAAGGGGAATTATATCGAGAGCAGAGCGAGCGCAATGTTTACGTATGGCCTACTAAAGGGCATCAAAGACGGTTATATCAAGGAGAGCGACTACCTCCCGAGCGCGAAGAAGGGGTACGAGCTTCTAACCAGCAAATTCAACACTGTCAGGGCTGACGGCACGCTGGATTGGCAGGGTACGGTTGAGGTGGGAAGTTTGAATAGTAATGGGACGTATGAGGTGAGTGCTTGTGCTTTCGAGATACCGTGTGGGGGTTCCTGCTGACTATGTGTAGTATTACATCGGTGTTCCGCTTGCGGTTAATGATTATAAGGGCGTGGGGCCATTTATGCTCGCGAGTTATGAGATTGAGACGTGGAAGTGAAGGGCAGGCTTGCGGGAGATGGATGACGGTTTACGCCGAGTCAGTGGTGATTGCGTCTGGCTGGGAGTGTTGGCTGGGATCGATGGATTTACTCCGCTGACTGCGCGAACAAATGAACAGAATATTGAAAATATCGCAGAAATTGCAGAACTTGCAGAGGTTATACAGATTGCAGAAATAGCTGCACAACCAGATCCAGAAAACACCCCACACCCCCATCCCACACTCCCATCCCCATCCAGCCTTCTTCCATCTCTCATCACGTTACCCCCGGTTATCTACCAGTACTCTCATCATCCCCACCATCATCTGCCGCAATACACGGAATCCCACCAACGGCTCCTTAGCACGCAACGATCCAACGCTGATATTCACATATTTTCTCAAGATCAACAGAACAAGACACACAACGCATACCCATCTCCATCAAAAGCGGGGGCGGGTTTAATGCGGGAGTCCGCTTCCAAAAAAAAGTTCCTGTGATGCGTGGGCGTCAGTGTGGAGCACACTCTGTTCAGGGAAAATGGCAATATCTCATGTCGTGCCGAAGGAAGGAAGGGTGTGAGTGCACTCCTCGCAGCGGTGGAGTGATATCCTTTCATTTCCGAGGCCGGCATGGGTTTGATGCTGGTCGAACACGTTGATCCGAGGTTCGCTCTGTGCTTCAAGACTCTCAGCCCGTCGTTCAAGGCGTCGTTGATCTCGTGCATCATTGCGCCAGCTAAGTCCATGCCCAGGTGGTTCGAGTAAGATTGTGCGGTTTGGTTGTGGTAGTTGCGAAGGGAGAAAGGTATCAAGATAACAATTTGGGCACAAGCATGGCTATGATGCTCAGCTCATGCCTCGTGGAGGGGCTGTGGCTCGAGCAGGTCCAGTCAAGCGTGTGTTGTTATAAGTGCGGGACGATTTTGTTGTTATGGTGATATGAGGTGGATATAGTTGCACGTAGATTGAACCTGGGGCTTGTATGCTTGGTAGGCATGCGTAATCCGGGGGAATTTGCTATCAGAAACGTCTACTGCGATTTCAATGGGCTGTACTTGCATACCGTAATACTCGATATAAGCACTATCACGCTACGTCCTTATACACACTACACAACCTCCCCTCCCTCCACACCCCCCTAATATTCAACAAATCATCAATCCCCACTAACGGATCCCCCTCAACAAGCAACAAATCCGCCCTCCTCCCCTCCCCCAACACCCCCCGATCCCCAAACCCAAACCTCCTCGCCGTCAAACTCGTCGCGCTCCGCAGCGCCTCCTCAGGACTCATCCCCACCTCATCAACAAACAGCCTCAACTCGTGATGCATCGACAGCCCAAACGCAGTCCCCTTCGCCGGCCCCGCCGCATCAGACCCGCACAGGATATCAACCCCGGCGTCCCTCAGAGCCCGCACAGATGCGTATGCGTACTCCGCTTTCCCGATCTGCGCCGCGAAGCTCATGCATGCACACATGTTCCCGCGCTTATCCTCGCTGATTAAATCCCGCACACGCGGATCGTGCGCGAAGCGGTGCTGCATTGCCGCGCCCTCTGTGGTCAGGGATCCGATTGCGACGAGCGTGGGGTTGCACCAGGCGTTGTTCTCTTTGTACGCTGCGATGAGTTCGGCTGTGGGTGGTGCGTCGCAGAATGTGTGTGTGAGGCCGTTGGCGCCGGCGTGGAGGACTTCTAGTGTGTCTTGGAGGCTCATGGCGTGCGCGACGGTGAGGTAGCCGCGCTTGCGGGACTCGGTGATGATGGTGCGTTGGAGCTCGGGGGAGGGCTTGGAGAGCGACAAGCCCATTATTGTGCCGGATTCGTGCATGAGTTTGATGTAGTCTGGGGACATCTCGCGGGTGGTCCAGTCCAGGTAGTCGATGACCGATTGGTGGTCTGTTAGTTTCGGCCAGGTTGCTATCGAGGCCAGTGTTGAGGGGCTCTTGTCGTGGGCTAGGATGACGGGGATTGGCCAGCCGTTCTCGATGGTTGCGGCCTGTCCGGCGGTCTTGTAGGAGGCAGTATCTGGTTCTTGGGTCTGCTGCTTCAATTTGAGCACGTTGGGGAGCTCGTTCTGCATATCGCAGACGGTCGTTACACCGAATCTCAGGGCTTGGGGGAGAGCTTCCGGATCAGCATTGTCTGCGTGGATGTGACAGTCGATCAGGCCGGGTAGGACGGTGTGACCGGGCTTGGAGTATGTCTTGAATGGTATCTTATGGGTTGGCAGGCTGGAGGTCAGTCCCACCGATTTAATCTTTCCGTCTTCGACTAAAACGTAGCCTTCCTCGATGGTGGACTCCCCAGTAAAGACACGGACATCGCGAATTACGAAGGAAGACATGGTCCGACGGAGTCGTTGTAGTTGATATCCAGATGCGTAGTAGGTGACAGTGCAGGTCGTAGAACACCGACTATCTGTATGCCATCGGTCACTCGGTCACTCGGTCTTCGAACGGAGCTGAGATGCGGATTCGACAGTATGGCGCCGATAGAGGGCTCTTGCCCGCGGGCTGACTGGCGGTTACTTAAATCTTGCCTGAATCAAGCCAAGTGCTGATCTCCGAACCGACGACCGGCTAGTGCGATACTTTGTTCGGACTTCCGAGTGGACCTGCATGTCAGAACTACTCCAGGGCTCGCGCCTACCGGTCCGTCATTGCAGTCGACATGTCAGACAATCTCGAAATAAGCCTCCACGTCCTATTACGACTTCTCCTCTCATTGCCCTCGAGGAGGATACGTCTGGGCTCACGGTGCGGGCCGAACCGACCGGGTCGTTGAGGAGAGCCGAACCTTGGCAGCGCGACCCTGAAAGCTACATATGTAGAAATTCGTATGATTTTTACTATAGTCTTCCGGCCGGGTATGGCTCTGATGATCTGATGCTTGTGTCTCAAAACACGTCTTGTCCATTGCCATGTCTCCTGGCCATCCGATGAACTGAAACGCCGGCACCCATGGGTATTTGCAAATTGCGCTATGCCAGCTCGCTTGACTGACGGTGCCTGTGTCGCTGAAGCGCCCAATGACTACTGCCAAGGTGTCCATCTTGCGAGTAATACACAATTAACATGTTCACTCACCGCCAACGCCCTTCACAATTCCCCTCATCCTCGCCAGCAACTCGGCAACCCTGAACGGCTTCCCCACAACATCATCCATACCCGCCTGCATCGCTGTCTTGATCTGCTGCTGTCTCACATTCGCTGTGACGCCGATGACTGGGACCCTGCCCACTAGCAACCCCTCACTCTCCAGCTCCCTTATCTTAGCAACAGCCGTCAGGCCGTTCATAATCGGCATCTCCCAGTCCATGAGTATGAGGCTTAGCTCGACCGGCGCATCTGTCCCTTCATTACCGTTAGATGGCATGGTCAGCAGCGAAGCAGCATCAGCTTCGACCTGAATACTTGGTCGGCGACTCGCAGAGCGCGCAGAGTAGGCATCGTGATTCCAGCGCGTAGTCCTCGGCAGAAAATCCAGCGATTCGCGGCCGTGGTTTGCGACGCTGACGATGCAGCCAAGGTTCCGCAGCTGCTTGGCGAGTACTTTCTGGTTTACGAGATTGTCTTCTACGACGAGGACGTGGAGTGTTTCTGGTATGCTTTTTGTGCGCTTTAGCTCGGCGAAGTCAAGAGGCGGTGGGAGCCCGAGGGCTTCGGTGCTAGGCGATGAGGTTGCGGGAGCAGTTGCAGGGCGTGGGACGCTCACTGCTGGAGGTGGTTCGATGACAGTGGGCGGAGGTGAAGGGTCTGGACTGGTCTGATCTTCGTGCCATAATTGACTGTTGTTGCGCAAAATCTCAGATATGGCTGGCGGTGGATCGCGGGAGAGGCTTGGCTTTTTGCTTCGGTGTCTAATGTCTTCTGGAAAGACCTCTGGTAGACTGCCCTTCCGCAGCATGGTGGGCTTCACCCGTCGAGCTTTGATGTAGAAGCTGAAAGTGCTGCCTTTCTTGTACTCGCTTGCAAGACCTATCGAACCACCTTGTAGCTCGGTCAGTCTTCGCGAGATAAACAAGCCCAACCCAGAGCCGCCGTAATGGACATGTGTACGAGGCGAAGCCTGAGAAAAGCGCTGAAATAGCGACGTCGTCTGCTCTTGGGTCAAGCCACGACCTGTATCGCTGACCGAAAATTGTATGAACGAGGTGGCCCCTTGCTTCCAGTCCTGCTCCAGGTGGTGATTCTCTCCAACGAGTTTCGTCTCGATGAACTGAATACCATCGGGTGTCGATAGAGGCTCCGCTGGACTGGCTGCAAGTGTGACTGTAATTTCACGTGTCTTGTTCTCCGATCGCGTAAATTTGATAGCGTTTGTGAGCAGGTTTATGAGTACCTGCAGAACTCGCGTGGGATCCAGCGAGAACCAGTCTGCTCCTAGATCGCGGTAAGACTGGTCTACGATGCAGGACAGGTTCACACCTGTAGCCTTCGCCTCGGAATCAAACATTTTCACTGCATGCCTTAAAACACTCTCAGGCTGAGCATCGACAGGTGTTATAATGAGCAAGCCAGAGTCAAGCTTGGAGATTGTAAGAATATCGTCGACAATATGCCGCATATGCTGTGCGCATTGGGCGATCGTTTGCGCTGAGTCCAAGGTCTGGTCGAGGAGATGGAAGTACGTGGTCGGACTTGGTGGGTTGCCGTCGCTTAAGGAGTACGATGAGAGGATGCCGTCAGCACACTGCATAATTGCTGACAGAGGATTGCGCATCTCATGCGATGTTGTGTCGATGAAATGCTCCAGGTGTTGTTTGCTCTCGAGCGCACTGTCAGTGCGTATCTTCTGTATTCCTTCCGCCCATTTCTGCTTCGAGATGTCTGTGACGCTCCCAACGATCTCAAGGAGCTCGTCGTTTGGTCCCAGCTCGGGGTATGCAGAGCAAAGGATCCACTTGTGATGCTGTGATCCGCCGCACTCGGGCTGCTCGAGCTCAGGTGGCGGTGACCATAGCATCTTTGTCTTGAGCTCAAAGATGACAGGTATCTTCTCCATGACTAGCTTGCCAAAGACTCCCTCGCACTTGGCAATGTCCTCAGGGAAGACAATACTAAGCCATGCCTGCATTGCGTCTTCGACGTCGGCTGCCACTTCAAACATGTCGTACCTGCCAGTGTCAGTGGATCGCTACGGTCCTCACATATGTTTACTTGCTTACCACCGACGATTCCTGTACGTGTACTTGCCCAGAGCATCCATAATGAAGATTGCAACGTCACTCCGCTCTGCAAAACTCTGAAACTTCTTTTCTTTAGCCTCAATCTCGTTCAATAGCTGCTGCTGCAGATTCGCTGCATTTTCGATAGCCTTTTCTTTCTGTCGAACCTCGGCGTCGAAAAGCGCTATACTGGCTAAGCTTGTGGCCATCATACGCAGCATGACGTGGACGAATTTTTGATAATTGTCATCGAAGGGCCTCCGCGGGTTCACGCCTAGAATCACAAAGCCTTCGACTTGTGCGTTGTCGCCAGTGGTAGGCATGATAGGACATATCACCACGACGCGACACGGGTCGCCATAGCCTTTCCAGTCGACATCAGCCAACGCAGAATCTGGGAGGTTCAAGTCGGCGAGATGGACAATTGTTGCTTTCCCGCGGTTTGCAGCCTCAAGGAGGTAAGAATGGAAGATGTAATTGTTTTCGTGGATGTTAATCGTCGGTGGAGCGAGGGCGTGGCCGCTTTCGACGCCTATAGAGCCTTTAAGCTCGCAGTTGCCGAGCACTTTGTTGTGGCCAGTACCCGGGGAAGATATGGAGCCAAGATCTGATCCATATCTGTGCTCCGCGGAATACAGCAGCGCAAACGGAACGTCTTTTGGATTGAGGCTTAGTGTTTGTTTCGCGATCTCCCAGAATGACTGGAACGATCGAGCGTTTGCAGTCTGACTGCCCAGCTCCACCAAGATACCAACTCGACGCTCGAGCAGGTGGTGTTTGGTCGTCTCGAAGAGGTGATGGTAGTAGCTCGTAACGTGACCCTCCCTGTCCAGTACGGGCGTGAATTGGAACGACCAATACGTCTCCTCAAGAAAGCCGTGTCTGTCGATGAACAACGGTACATCGTGCTCTCGCAACGAGGCTCCGGTCGCATTGATGTGATCGATGAGCGGTGTGAAAGTAGGCCAGTAGTTGCTTGCATGCGTGCGGGCGCTCTTGCCCATACAAGGATGAAGCACGCCGAGCAGCTGAATGTACGCCTCGTTGTAGACCATGATGGCATGTTCGCCCCAGAACAGTATCGCAGGGTAAGTGTCGTTGAGCGTCATGTTGACCACGCAGCGTAGCTCAGACGGCCATGTCGTCATATCTCCGAGGGGAGTTTGCGACCAGTCGGTCTCGCGGAAGTATCTGATGTGCTCGGATATAGTAGCAGGCGGCGCTTCGAATGTGTAGTCGTAGGGCCCGTGTTGACTCGGACTCGTGGCATCCAACAGGGTCTCCCTGCATGCTGAGTTCACGTCCGGACTCCTTACGGTCGTACGCTCGCTAGACAGGTGTGCTATGAGGGGGAACTGCTTCGGCGAACTACGCTCTTTAGAAGGGGGCATTGGCCGCAGCTTAGCGTTGCCTGGGTCGGACCACAGCATCCACGCCTTTACACCGCTGACCACTTTGTAGTGCTCCACAGTGACCGCTGTCCACAGATGGCCTTCGAACATGTAGGCATTTCCGCGTCGCGACGGATCGCATTCGTCTACGACATCTAACAACCAGTTGCGGAAGGCGCGGTGGAGAGCTGCGCTGTCCACGAACAAGCCTCCTTCGCTCTGCTGTCCCGTGACACGCCTCAGGAGGCTTCCCTCAGTCCTCAGGGCCGTGTTGCTGTACAAGAGCTCGAGTGGGCCGTCTCGGTGCAGTGTCGTGCCGGCGTGAATCGCAAAGGAAGGGCGTTCGTCGCTGTCAAGGTAGCTCAGTAACTTCGAATTGGCGAGGTCGGCGTGCAGTGTCTCGCGCTTGAAGCCTGACAGGGTGCGAACAGCGCACATCTGCATTTCCTGCTCCTTCGTAATCGCATCGTGGTAGCGCTGTTCGCCTTCAGCCGAGGCATCTGGTGAGTCGTCCTGGGCCATGGCCTGCCTCATCCGGCGCAGAGGTGGGAAGCTTCAAAGGGCCGCGGGGAGAAACAGCGCATTCTCCTCAGTCTCTGCACGGCGTGACGTTGATGACAGCGGCAGCAAAGACGCTGCAGCCTTCCCCCGCCAGGTCCGCTGGTGGAGAGTTAGCCCCAAGGCCTGGTGTTCGATGCACCGTCTGGCCCGGCTTTAGCGTCCGCGCTGCTGCGAATGCGGTGATTGGACGCAGCCGGAATGCTGTTCTTGTTTGGCGTGCGCGTTTACTTTACATAGCAGCTGAGTTTTGATGTGAGTGGAAGATATCGTCCAGGGGAAGGCGTTGGATCAATTATCCGGCGCGATATGTGCAAGACATCACCGAGTTGCTGCAAATCCGCACTTGCAGACCGTGAGACAGCCTGGGGGGACCACCGGGGATCCTTGCCGGATCGGCGAGCGAGATCACCAGCCCTTGCTGTTTCCTATTTGGCCACGGTGCCCTGCTTAATGATTCAGATCCACAAGTTGGCAATCGCCATGGGATTTTGAGATTGCCATGCATTGATGAGAAGGATATCTCAGCTCTGAACACATCAAACCGACAACTCTGAACAACCCCACAGACCTATTGTCGACCATGGCTAACCGCGCTAATTCAATGCCTAAACGTTTCTCCAGTCCAAAACGTGCGTTGCAGTCTTTAGAGCCGCACGTCACGTCCACCGCAGATCTTGCGTACACCCTGACTCCTTGTGATGTTTTCCAATCGTCAATGCTCGCCGTCGGTCTCTATCGATGGTAAGATCGTGTCACTGATCCTCGACATCTGTGTTTGAGCAGCGGCTGAGCTTGTCTGGTACGAGCGTTCACTTCCTTCTCTCGCCTGAAGTCTAGTTCGTATCACAATGTCCAGATTGTCATTGCTAGAGATGTTCCGTTCACTCATGTTCTCCGCTACTGGTTCTTGCGGTATTAGGGTATCAATGTCGTCTTCCAAGCCTAGCTGCCGTAGACCTGCGTCCTCAAGCTGCTGGAGTGCCTAAGCTCCAGTGTGAGCAGCTGCAGCAGCGAATCCTTCTTCGATGTGCTCTTGCACACGCTCTTCTGTAGGTCCGTCAAAATACAAAGCCCGTCGGAGTCTCTAATTCGCAACAGTCGGCTTTACCGCAGGAGTCTCCTTCTCTTTCTCACGCCTCTTTTCACCTTTTCTTCGTCTCCGCTCTGGCTTGTAAACATCGTTGAAGTTGATGTTGACCGCCAGCATCTTAAGCTCACCGTCTGGCGAGTGCACCAGATCACCAAGCAGTAAACATATCCTCGATCCAAATTCAGTGGCCAAAGTTGCCAAGCGCTGTCGTAAAGCCGGCAGTACATCGTCTTCGCCTGAACCTCCATTGCCGACCCTAAGTAGAGGCGGCGGAAAAGGTGAATCGGGATCATATCGCGACGCTCCACGTGACGCAGCAAGTGGATCTGGTGTCGACGTTCGCGAGGTCTCTCTTTCAGAAAGACCCCATCGTCCCGCTGCAGTGCGCGTCTCGATCTTGGCGGCAGCTTCCTGTCGGCGGGTGAACTCAGCGACGGAGAACGAGTACAAGCTGTCCACCGTGTCTTTGTAAGCGAGCATATTCTTGAGCAGCTCATGCAGCTGGCCGGTGAAATCGATGCTCTGGCTGCCCAACAGACCCTTGCGCGTAATATTGTTTAGGTACTTGGCGTGCGCGTCGATCATGTCGTCTAACGTGCTCTCTGGCTTGTTCAACGCCTTCTGCAAATCGATCCAGGATGACTCAATGACTTCGAAAAGAATGTAATGCTGGAGCTGGTTGACGAAATGCACCATCTCTGCCATGGCGCACCGTGCCTTCTTCCAGTCTTTGCCAAACTTGTCGTCGACTGTACCAAGCACGCCGCGAGCTCCCGTCATGCAGCGACGCCAAGTGGAGCCAAGGGCGAACTCAACTCGCTTGACACGCCACAAGAAGTTGAAGACCTTGAGGTACTGCTTCGATCCATACGGTGTGACAATGACATCGACTGGCGCGTCGATCTTGTATTCCAGGGTAAAGACGTCCCAGCCAATCTCGCCGTGTGACAATTCCAGCATACGGGAGTCGAGCCTTCGAAGAACGTCGGCAGTGTCGTATTGTGCATTCGAGTTACGCACAGCGTGCTCAAGCTGTGCAGTGAGCGTGTGTCGATATTGAGTGTTCGCTGGTCGGTCGAGGTTCGATGCCAATGATTCCATGAGGACAGCAATGAAGTCACCAGCACCGAGGAGCATGTACGATTTGAGTGCTTGCAGGTGGTCAAAGAGCTTGAACTTGTTGCCCATCAGTTCAATCAGACGCGCCATTGTCGTTTTGTACGCGTCGCCGATGGAGCGCTCAAGGTTGGCGGTGTCGCCATAGTGCAGCTCTTTGGACGCCTCTTTCGAGTACGTGTCAACCCAGTTCGCATCTCCGCAGCCGTAGCGGATGAAGTTGAGAGTCTTGCCGATGAGGAATACCCTCCTGGCAAAGTCGTCCGCAACGATAGTCGGTACCATCTTGTCGTTAAGCTTGTATTTGTCTTCCCATACGCTCGTCGCACCCCCTTTGCCCTGATCAACATCCATCATCTCATCCTCGTTCTGCTCGGAGACGAAGAATTCGCCGTAAGGGTCGGACAGCTCGCCGTCATAGACCCACTGCCGCAGCATATCGTAGAACGGCCGTGTGACGTCGGACAGTAAGCGTTCAGCAAAGGACATGACGTATGGGTCGCCGTGGTTGAGTGAGAAGGAGTGTATGAGTGAGATCAACTGCCCACCTTTTAGGTTCTTCGACTGCTCCACCATCAAGCTCATCAGTCGCAGGCCCATGGTCGCATCACGAGTCCAGATGACACATCGCTTGAGAGTGACGCCGGCCTTACTAACACCTTGATGAGCAGGACCTTCGCCCAGCTGTGCCAATGCTCTTCTGATCTGCCCCTCTAGAGTCGCAACGAGGCCCAAATACGCGCGAAGCTCCTTACCCAACGCTGACCGGAAGCTTTGTCCTATCAAGTCTCCCTCGCTTGATTCAACAAAGTCTGCCAGTCCCTTGTACAGAATGGCGGGCTCGGCGAGGGTATGTAGCAGCCCAACGATGGGCACTGGCAGACTGGCAGGTAGCTTCAACGCAGTCGAGGATGGGAAGACGAGCTTTGATGAGGAGAGACCCTGGAGCGTGAAGGGAAGGTCGCGGAGAAGCTCCGTCTCCGAGGGGCCCATTGTGATCTTCTCTACATGGGCAGCGTCCTGGACTTGGTCCTTGTTCGCTTCCTGTGTGCGGCGCTCCTTGCGCCTCTCCAGCTTGTCGTCTGGTGGCGCCGGCCGAGCCAATGCTTTAGGTGAGGGCTCATGGGCTGGGTACTGCGGCAGCCCTTGCTTTGCGAAAGCGTCGCCGAATGCTGGGTTGTCGTACGCTAGGGCAGACGGAGGCTGGTGTCTGGCGGGAGTCGCGGGACCGCGCGAGCGGCTGCGCGAGGAGTCGAACGAGGGGTTCTGCTGAGCTGCATTCGGCAGATCGGAGAGCTCGTGGAGGAAGTACAGCATGCGCCACTTCTCGTTCAGCACTGGCTGGTCCTCGAGGCGTCCGAGCAGGTTGTGCAGGCGGGCGATCTTGCTGACATCTGGACTGGGCCCAGCAACTATGGTGATGTTAGCCGGCTATCGCCCAATACTGCGCGCAGAGATGTCCCACTCTTAGCTTCCAGTAGAGTCGCAATGTGGTGGACGTCTGGCACGGCCTTGGGCTCTCCCGCCGCGATCAGCTGCTGCATGGATTCATCGTACGCTTCTTGCAGGCGCTGCTCGGCCTGTTCCTCACTGTCGTTCGGATCATCAGGTACGATGCGCTGCAACAGCTCGTCCAACGCGTGCCCGACGCGCTCATGGTTGAACGAGGCCATGGCGACGCGTTGTTTTGCGCAGCTGCAGTGTTGGTGTCGAACAACAATTGGCCGTTGCGGGGAGTCGCGAGTTTCGGCCCGCCTGCCACATCATTCACTCAGTCCCACCACACGTCACTACGCCATGGCATCTGTCTATGCTGTGCTCAACTCATCGCCATCTTGGCCTGCTCGACAAATGCATGACTTTGTGATGAAGTAGTATCCACTAACATACGACTACCGTAAGACGTCCCAAAGGAATGAAGAGCTGCAAACCACGCATGCTGCACTGGAAGGAGGCCATCGACAGTTGACCGCTATATGAGACTGATTTATCGTCAAACCACGGTCGAGCTCCATGTATTGCTGACTTGGGTCGTTCTCTACTCTCTCACGTTCTACGCGTCCATGCATAAGGCCGTTGACATTTCCAGTCTCTCTCACTTCCATGGTAGTTCCCGCCCATGTCTTGCGCGAGGTAAGATTCAGCAAGTATCAGAGCAGGGCAAAGGGTATATAAGAACGATCCTTCTGCTGCGTTTCGCTCTTTCACCACCTTTCCCATCGACACCTACTCCACAGTATCTATCATGAGCGTCGAACAACCATCAACATCAAGCACTCCGTCAAGAGCATGTACGACGATTCGCGACAGTATCGAAGAAGCTCCCATAATGGTTGAAGATCCAGCATCCGTCGTGCAAGGTGTGTACGCCACGCCACCCAGGACGATGACGTCGAATACGAACGAGGAGAACAAAGTTGCAGTTCTCAAGTAAGTGTCCACGTCTCAGTTGTCCTTCATATGCTCATCGAGTTGCCAGGAATCCAATGCAGCAGGTCATTACCATCCTCTTCGGCGAGGACGTTCGCAGCTGGACCTCGATTCACGAGCAGACCTTGTGCAAGCACAGCGAGAAAATGACTGATCTTGCACAAAGGGCAGCGGAAAGGCGCGAAGCGCACAGCAAAATTGACGTCTGGCTGGAGCAGCTGGAGTCCATCACCGTGCTTGGTGAGGAGGATCTAGATCAGTTCGAGAAGCAGCAATCTAGGGCGAAGGTAAGTCGCTGTACTCGGGTCGCGGCCGATTTGACTAACACGACCCTAGCTCATAGCGATAGTCCTGGAGATCTGGGAACACTTTCCTGTTGCAAACTACCAAAAGCCCACAGGCAAGGCAATTCGCGACATACTCGATAAGCAGTATGCGAGCGGCAATCTGATGCCATCAGTCGAGAAGCCAAAGACATTGAAGATGTTTTATAGCTTCGACTCAACTAAGCGCCTGCACTCGCTAAACTCTGAGGGGCTCCTTGAGGTCGCAGAAGAAGTGTGTACTCGACTTCAGAAGTTCAAGGCCGCAGAGAAGCAGCTGGCAAGGAAAAATTCTGTCATTGCATGGGCTCAAGGACGACTCGTTTTGCGCGATGCCAGTGAGAAGAGCGTCGTAGCACTCGTGAAATGGGCATATGACGGAACACTCAACTGTGACAATGCCGAGCACCTCTATGATGTGTGGGCATTGGCTACACGCCTCCGGTTTGATGTGCTCACCGAGGAGTGTGTGGATCGACTCTGCAACGCCGTTTCCGCTAGTTTCGACAAATTTTCCGGGCACGGCATACCTCTGCGAGCCCTGCTCGGGCTGCAGGATGAACGAGGTCCAGCTTCATCAGATGACGTTGTAGCCACGATGTTTCATCACGTTCTCAAAGACGACAAGTTACCCAAAAAGCTGTCGGAGCTCATCATCGACGCATTGGCAAGGGGTATGGATGCGGCGATGTGGGTCCAAGTTCGAAGTATGGTCAGTCACGACACCTGCCGTAAGTTGATCGACTTCATGATAGTCTACAGAGATGTCAAGGCGGAAGGAGGGTTTGATGATGGCAGTCTCGTCAAGCTTGAGACACCGCAAGAGAATCTGCAGGCCTCAAAATGAGCGTACTGGAGCACAGCAGTGACCTGCTCTACAGACTGAGCTCAGCTACTTCTTCGTCAGCGTGGAGAACTTTGCAGACTTATTGGCCGCAGTTTTGACGGTTCAGAGACCTTGATTTATCATGATAGCATCACTATGCATTGAAGGGAGCGGGAGGCAGGTATCTTGGGCTCTATCCTTAACCTGTAATGTCCACGAATCTACTCAAAAATGATTCGTGAGTGCCTCTGGCATCATTCTGCACTGACCCTCCTTTCCAGATCGACACTGTAACGGCTAGCCCCGGGCATCGTCAACACGAGTTGATTTATCGGCTTAGCCCGCACAGGGCTCACCCGAGCAAGGCCCGAAACGCTGAGACAAGACTGCAAAGCATCAAAGTCTGTTGAGAGCGGGCAGAGCCTCGACGCACGCCTGAGGATCGCCAACTCTGACTGGACATGCGCATGTTGTACCATTACTGATGAAAGCACTAGACACCTGCGCTGTCGTGCATGTGTAGCCTACTTAATCGACAAACTCGAACCATGATCTGCTGGGAGAAGACTTCCTCCGGTTACACGACTGACCGTTGGAGGGTTGCACGACGCAACGATCTGTGGACCGAGACAGGGCGCAGCACACCGAAACGTCAGGACCACTTCTGGATGAGATGCAGTAGCCTAACAATCTGGCTTCTTTGGCATCAGAGCGCTATTGTTATTGCCTCTAGAGCTGCACTAGAGGCTGAGACTGGAGCAGATTACATCCCTTACGCGCAGCGAGCCCGGCCTGCCGTGTCCGACAACCTGGTTCGAGCTGCAAAGCGTGCATTTTGACACAAGGATATGAAGGTGCGTCAGGACTGAGCCGCTCTCATCACTGGCTTGGGCTGACAACAGGGACCTTGATTGCCAGCCGGCAAAAGCTTCCTTCCGAAGCTACCGAAAGTCGCGGGAATGCTGTCTGCATGGTCTTGATTGTGATATGTCAAAGACTACAAGCCATCACATCCGTCCCTCAACACGACTTGGAGCTATGCCGTATCAGGGAAGAAATGGAGAGCACAACAAGCTTGCAAGCCCCGACTAGCAGGAAAGGCTACCTTGCAGCGCGCCGGGATTACAAACACAGAAGTCCTGCATCTGCGCGGACCCGTCGCGCCCCGCATCCAGACACGCAGTGTGTACAACAAACATTGAGGCCCAAGCGTCGCCACTACCATAAGGTGTAGCCTCTCACGCTGCCGTTGTCGAAGAGTCTTGCTCTGCAGGACGAAGGGATGCGCCAATGACAGCATCACACCAATCTGCCAAGCTCCCTGGAATGGCTTACCGCACCACGCCGGTGTGCCGACCGTTGACGTTATGCTAAGCATGGCGTACCTGCATGCTCGAAATCTTCCGAGGCTGCTATCCGCTGCTTCCCGCCCACGAGGGTACACGGAGAGCCTCAACAAACCTGGGCGTCGATCCAGGTCAGGGGTGGAGGGCAGGTGTGGCACGGCTGAGCGAGTCAAGCCATTGCATCCATCCCACACCTGCCATGCCTTGACCGATATGGGGCTGCATTAGTATATGCAGACGTTCCTGTTGTGTCTTCCTGAAGCTCATTCCACGTGTGAAGCAAGACATCTGCACCTCGATCCGGCATGCCGATGAACCGACACTCGATGGCGCTGAAGCAGGAATCATTCTACCCACTCGTTCCTGTGCACCCTCTCATTTCGTCACGCACACTCCTTGCTGCTGTCTCCCATTCGGTGGTTGTGTCAACGTCCGACAAGTCTGTGCAAGCCGGCTTGCGAGGCGGTTTGCCGGACAATGGCCGTGTTGGCTTGCAATATAAACTATTCGCTCGCCCTCTATACTCGCACAACGCACCTGACAGCTAGCATCCCAATCACATTCCGCAATGTCATACCACCAGAGACAGAGGGAAGCGACGGGCTCAGCCAAGACCCCCTGTCGGTATGAGTATTGGTGGAGGCAGCGGCAGCGGAGCGATGGACAACGTGGTAGATCACCTGTCAGATCGGCTCCCATCCCTTCAGACCGACCAGCGGCGGTCTTTGATCCTGGCCAGTCCCGTCTGATCGAACCGCCCAGACGGACTGCCGATGTTGAGAAGGGACTCCAGCACAGCCACTCCGATAGCAGCCTACGAAGCAGCGAATCCAACGCCTCCATCTGTTCCAATACTGCTTTGCTGGAAAAAGCTTCTCCAACACAACAACCCTTACCCCCTAAGCAATACCACCCAATCATCCGCAGGTTACGGTACAACTTCTTCGCCGCCTACCAACGGCTCTTCACATTCACCCTCCTGCTCAACCTAGCCGCAATCCTCATCCTGCTGCGCCTCTCCGCATGGAACACCTCCAAAGCTTTCCAACTAACCAATCTCGCTACACTAGCAAGCAGCAACTTCCTCATCGCCATCCTCTTCCGACAAGACTGGCTCATCAACCTCCTCTTCCGCACAGCCTGGCTCGTCCCCTGGTCCCTCCCTCTACGTCTCAGGCGAATCATAAGCAGAGTCTACTGCTACGGCGGCATACACAGCGGCGCTGCCGTCGCCGGGACCGCGTGGTGGATAGCCTTCACCTGCGTGCTAAGCTGGGAGGCCGTAGCACTCGGCCAGCACACGCCCGCGCTCCTCATCCTCGCGCTCCTCATCACCAATCTACTCCTCGCCATCGTCCTGCTGAGCCTGCCCCGCGTCAGAGCCCGGTACCACAATGCGTGGGAGCTCGCGCACCGCTTTCTGGGCTGGCTCGCCGTCGCGCTGTTCTGGGCACAGATCCTGCTGCTCACGCCGCAACAAGGGTATGGCGCTGCGCTCGTCCAAACGCCCTCGTTCTGGAATCTCGCCGCCATGACAGCTATGCTGGTGTACCCCTGGCTGCGCCTCCGCCGCTGGACTTTCACCGCAACCCGTCTAAGCCCCCACGCGCTCCAACTCACTTTCCCCAACCCCGTGCACAAATACAGTTGTCTCGTCCTCAGCGACGCTCCATGGCGGGAATGGCACCCCTTCGCTACATTCCCATCCGGCGAGGCGGCAGGAAATAGCCTCATCATCAGCGACGCAGGGGACTGGACAAAAAGCCTAATCCGCAGCGTACAAAACACCACAACACCCCCCAGCATCTCCTCCACAACAGCAACAACCCAGATCCAATTCTTCGTCAAACCCCACCCCCACCCCGGCGTCCTCTCCCTCACCCTCCTCTACCCCCGCATCCTAATCCTCACAACCGGCTCCGGCATAGGCCCCACCCTCTCATCCCTCCTCGACTCCCCCGCCTCGCAGTCCACCCGCCTGATATGGTCCACGCGCTCCCCGCTGCGCACCTACGGCCCCGCTATCCTCGAGCTCGTGAGGAAAGCGGACCCGCAGGCGGTGGTGCTGGATACGGATCAAGTGGGCAGAGTGGATTTGGTGGAGGTCGCGTGGAGGGTGAGCAGGGAGATGCGGGCGGAGGCGGTGTTTGTGCTGAGTAATGAGGGGGTTACGAGGAGGGTTGTTGGGGGGTTGGAGGGGAGGGGGGTTGTGGCGTTTGGGCCGATTTGGGATTCTTAGGGGGGGGGATATCTTGTTTTTTGAGAAGTTGTGGGGGTTAGATGGGGAGGTTTGTGGTGTGACAAGTGAGGTGGGGATACCCGGTTTTGTTTGTGGTTATGATACCAGCTTTGTAGCGTTTTAGTAGACATATTGTTGATTCGATACTTTTGTACTGTACATTGCGCTAGGGATATGTTGCAGCAAGAACCCAACAAGTGATGAAAATGGTAAGACACGACCAACTCAGCCAATCGCGAGCGGAAAGAAGGGAGAGACCAGAACGCCGTCGCTAAATGTTGCCGTCCAGAAATCACATCATCCTACACATACACCATACATTACTCTTCACTCGTCGGATTCGTTCGGGCCCTTGGCGAGCGGAGCAAGCAGGGAGCGGCCGGCGAGGATGGCCTCGCGGTCGGCGCGCATGCCTTCCAACACGCCGACGAGCCCGCCCTCGCGCATTCGCTCCAGCACGACCTTCATGCCCTCCTTTGCGTTGGGCTGGCTGCGCTGGGCGCGGGTCAGGCCAATCTTCTCGATCTGGCGCTGCAGGGCCGCAGTGCCCCAGCTGCGGAGGAAGCCCATCTTCGGCGGGGCCTCATTCTCGCCGGCCGACGCAGCCTCGCTGGCGGCCTCACGCTTCCGCTTCCAGGCCTCGCCAATGTGCGAGTGCAGCGTGACGCTAGACGTGACCTCTGTGGACTCGCCGTTCTCCTCGACGCGCACGCCGTTGCCGTCCTTGGCGAAAGACAGAAAACCGTGGCGGCGGGCGGCGCCCTCCATGCCCTTGAAGAGCTTGGCGTCGTCGGGCACGTCCGGGCGCTTGAAGAACTGGCGCTCGACGACGGACAGCACGCCGGTCCACTCGAGGTTGCGCGACTCGGTGTCCATCCAGCCCTCCTTGACGTCGACGACGCTTTTCTCGAGGATGTACGTCTGCGACTCGCCCGTGGCGGAGGCGCCGAGCAGCGACTTGGGCAGCAGGCGTAGGACGGCGGCGGGCAGCTTGGAGCGCTTGAGGTGCAGGCGGACGGTGGTCAGGCGCTGGGTGGCCGGGTCGTAGGAGCGGGCGATGGTGTCGGTGGAGAGGACGTGGGTGGCGTATGGGTTGGGGTAGCGCAGGAAGTAGGCGAGGGTGACGGCGGGGAACGAGTACGCGTACGTCTCCTGGGACGAGTAGAACTTGACCATGGCGGTGGTTGTATGGGGGTGGTGTGGCGGTGGTTGTATGGGGTTGGCGTTGGGGTGGTGTGGTGGTCGTGTGTGGTCTTCGTGTGGTCTTCGTGTATGGTGAGGTTGTGCGGTGAAGTGCGTGGGTGCAAGGCGGTCAGGCGGTGTTGCTATTACGTTGGGGGGTGTTGCATGGTCGGGCAGCCAATTGCGCGGCAACAATTGGACGGGCGTGATGTCGTGGGTGCGGGGGACGAGTGGTGTGACGTTGGAGAGGAGAGAGCTGTTGCTGACGGCGGCAAAAGCGGACGAGCCTCAGCCACCACAGCCACCACAGCCACCGCGGCCTGCCCCGCAAAGCGCGCTCGCCTAGTGGGGGGCTATTCACGTCCATTGACTCAGGAAGTCATAATAGCAAGCGACGGAACTTCCACACAGGCAACAACCCAACTCCCACAAACAGGCGCAAGCCTCTTCACGCCGCCATGACCGACCCCGAACCGCCCTCGGTGGCTGCCCTCAGCATCGCCGCGACCGCCGCTGAGCCCGTCTCCAAAGCCACCGCCCAGGAAATCAACCCGTGGGACGTCCAGGCTGCGACCGACGCCGACGGTAACATCCAGGAGTTCGACTACGCCGCCATCTCCGCGCAGTGGGCCACCAAGCTCATCGACGACGCCCTGCTCGAGCGCTTCGAGCGCGTGACCGGCCACAAGCCACACCGCTGGCTGCGGCGCCGCCTCTTCTTCTCCCACCGCGACCTCGAGCTCATCCTGGACAAGTACGAGAAGGGCGAGGACTTTCTGCTGTACACCGGCCGCGGCCCCAGCAGCGATGCCATGCACATCGGCCACACCATCCCCTTCGAGTTCACAAAGTGGCTGCAGGACGTCTTCGACGTGCCGCTCGTCATCATGCTGACCGACGACGAGAAATTCCTGTTCAAGGAGAAGCTCAAGCAGCCCGAAGTCTACGAGTTCGCGCGCCAGAACGCAAAGGACATCATCTCCATCGGCTTCGACCCCCAAAAGACCTTCATGTACATCGACTCTGAATTCTTCACCTCAGGCTACAACCGACACTTTGCCCTCAACACGACCGAATTCGAAAAACTCATAACCAACAACCAGGTCCGCGGCGCCTTTGGCTTCCACGGCTCCACAAACATCGGCTCCAACGCCTTCGCCGCAAAACAATGCGTCGCAGCATTCGCATCCTCCTACCCCTTCATCTGGGGGCTGGACCACAAAACATACCACCGCTCCGCACACCTCGCAGCCATCCCCTGCCTGATCCCCTGCGCTATCGACCAAGACCCGTACTTCCGCCTCGTCCGCGAGAACTGCAGCCGCATGGACCAACCCTCCCCCAAACCAGCCCTCATCCATTCTAAATTCCTCACTGCGCTGCAGGGCGCAGGCGGGAAAATGAGCGCGTCAAACCCCAACTCCGCGATCTTCATGAGCGACTCCCCCAAAGATATCAAGAAAAAAATTAATTCGCATGCGTTCAGCGGCGGTCAGGAGACGCTGGAACTGCACCGCGAGAAGGGCGGGAATCCGGATATCGATGTCCCGTACCAGTACCTTACCTATTTCGAAGACGACGACGAGAAGTTGATCCGTCTCGCGGATGAGTATCGGCGGGGAGAGCTGCTGACGGGCGAGATGAAGAAGGAGTGTGTGGAGCTGATGACGGCGTATGTGCGCGGGTTCCAGCAGGCGCGGGAGAAAGTCACAGATGAGGTGCTGGAGGAGTTTTTGAGGCCGCGGAAGTTGGAGTGGAGTGGGAATCCGCGGGTGGAGAAGAAATCGGTCGAGAAGGAAGAGAAGAAGGAGGAGGCGGGTAGTGCAGCGGATGGAGCACCGCTGACCAAGAACCAGCAGAAGAAACTCGCCAAGCTGGCTGAGGCGGAGCGTAAGAAAGCCGAAAAGGCAGCTGCAGCGGCGAAGAACTAGACACTCAATTCAAAAGACTAGACGTCTACACCACGTTAAACTCCGCAGCCCCTTCAAACGCGCTAATCTTCCCCCCAACCGCCTTCGCATCCCCAAAATACCTTACCCGATACCGCCCCGCTGCAGGCGAGGAGAAGGCGGTATCCCACGTAACACTCACCTCACTCGTGCCCAGCACCCCACTAACCCTCCTCCACTCGTACAGCACCTCCCAATCGCCATCATTCTTGATCTGCGTCCACACACCACTACTCTCCAAGCGCTCCACACTAACAAACGTCCCCTCAAGACGCAGATTGTTCCGCGGGTTTGCCCCGGTGAAGACCACGCGCACTACGGCGCCAGAGGCGTATGATGACTTGGGCGGCGTTTTCACAGCGCCGAACGAGGAGCCCAGACCGGGCGAGTCGAACACGACGCCTGTGACGAGGTTTATGCTGCGGTTTCGATTATCTGGCGGCGTAGGGCCGGGGGGTATGGGACCCGGGGGGGTGTCGGAGAGGTAGGGGAGGGAAGTGAGGGAGGCGTTTATGTGTGCGGCGAGGGTGTGTTGGCCGAAGAGCGTGCTGGCGCCTTCGTAGCGCTGGATGCTGTATTCTTCCGAGGTGGCGATGTAGTGTGCGTATGTGTTTGCGGGCCCGCCGAGGACGACGATGGGGTCTTTTTGTAGGGCCAAGGTGGATTTTGCAGAGTTGAAGACGGCTTCGCGCCAGCGGCGGCCGGACATGGTTGTTGCTTCGCCCGGGGCGACGATGATGAGGAATTGGCCGATGCGGAGGGACTGGATGTCGACGATGTTGGGGGACCAGGGGTAGGGGGTGTTTGCTTGGCCGACGTTGAGGAGGACGGGTTTGGGGGCGTGGCAGGCGCGCTGGGCGGCGTTTGGGGGGGAGATGGCGCTGCCGACGATGTTCCAGAAGGGGTTGGAGGGGGCGCCGGGGTCGTTTTGGACAAAGTCGAAGGCGCCGGGACCGTCGGTGGTGCCGGCTGCGAAGCTGTTGCCCAGCGCGGCGGGGCAGGTTGTGGCCAGCGAGCCGTTGGCGAGGACGACGGTGTAGTTGGAGAAGTCGGCGTAGGTGTGGAAGGCTCGGACGCTGCCGGCGATGGGCGTGAAGGATGCGCTGGAGAAGATGCTGAGAGCGCCGTCTGCCTGGCGTTTTCCAATCTCGTAGCAGGACTTTGCGCCGCCGTCGTTCAGGCCAAAGTAGGGGCCGCGGCCGTGGCAGTCCTGGCTCTTGCCGTTGGCGCAGGTCGAGTCGTTGAGTCTGCACTGCTGGCCGGTGCCGTCTTCACAATAAGCGCCGAGCACGTTGGGTGAGGTGTCGCCGACGTTGGATTGGGAGAAGCCAGCTACAAAGCCCTCTGCGACGTTCTCGTCTGCAGCCACCGCCTCCTCGAAGAGATACGCGGCCACACCCTTGTTGTCGCCCGTGATCAGTGTCTGGTTGCCGAGCATGCTTGTGCCGTGGACAGCGAACCAGTTGAGGATACCCATAGCTTTGCCGTCGCTGGAGCGAGTAAACTTGAGCAGCGTCATCGTCTTGTCTACATCATCCGTGTATCTAGCTCTTTCTGCTGCGGGATTCGCCAGGTAGGCGAACAGACTGCGGTTGATGTTGGCATCGGCGATGCTCGCGCTGCCTGCGCTGACGGTGCCTAGAGCCAGGCCTTGGTGTGCGCGCTGGATCGAGAGCACTGCGCCGTCGACGATGGCCTGGTAGCTCTGCTTGTCGAAGCCCAGGCTCGTGATCTGCGGCAACAGGTAATTGAGCCAGGCGCCCGGGCCAGAGTGGCTGTGCGTGCCCGTGACGGCTACGTTGTTCTTGGTGTAGACCGAGTACTCAGAGCCCAGGGCCCGCAGGCCTTCGAGGATGCCGTTCCGGATGGCCGTGTCGCCGGACTGGGTGTCGAGGACCAGGTACACGACGCGCTCGCTCGGGGCGTTTGGACTGCCGACGGCGAAGGCGCGCGAGTAGAGGCGCTGGCGGAGGCCGGTCCCGACCTGCGACGAGTTGGCATAGCCCATGAGGTTGAGCTCGACGACGGGGCTGCATTGTTCAGCGCTGCTAGGGAGCCTCGGTACACGCAACTCACCCGGTGATGTCTGCCTTGCCGACGCCGATCAGGTACTGCGACGGGTCCTCGACCAGGCCGCCGTCCTGCTTGGTGCTGAAGAAGAGATCCTGCGGGACGCCATAGCTCTGGTCGAGGCGCCAGTGCCAGAACTCGTTGTTGGGCAGGCCGAGGTTGACGACGAGCTGGCCCACGATCAGGAGGGCAGCGAGCGTCGCGCCGACAGCGACAGCAATGTGAGAGCGCGCCATGGCCGTGGACTGGGTGAGGAGGCAGGGGCGGAAGCGGGCGGCATTGTCGCTGCGGTGGCGGCGAACGGCGGCCTATATACGTCAGGGCGCAACGGTGGTGCAGCTTCACATGGCAGACACAAGACGCGCTCTGCAGGCCCGACGCAGCGATAGGCCGTCCACAGCGCGACGTGCTATTGCCGTCATGTCGCTGACACCGCGGCGCTGCAGGTTACAGAGCTCGCAGCCTCGCAACGCGGGGTGACGGGCGTCGTTTCGGCGACGGGTGACGTTCCTGGCCGCCCGCCGTGGCAGCGCCCGGGATTGTAATTGCGCTAGCCGTCGCATTCATGCACCGCGCTGCTCTCCTCTGCCTGTCCAATACTCGCCGTCACACGCGCCCTCAAACCATGCCGCTGATAAACGAATCCTACGACTCTCTCCCATGTACGTCCACCGCACCTGCCCAGCTCGACCCTCGACGCAGCGAGTCGCGTGCCCAGCCAATATCCCGTCCACACCCAATATTCTGCGCACCAGCTAATTCGCTGCAGACGTCGACACCCACGTCGACGACGCCGCCCTGGCAGCAGCGCGCGCCGCCATCACCGCCGACATCACCGCCGCCGGCGTCGACACCTCGGATCTGCACCCCGCCCTGATCCCCGCCGCCCAGTACACCCCGCGCTTCTCCGACTTCATCGAGCGCGAGCACGCCCGCCTCGACGGGAACCCAGCCTCAAAGCTATCCGGCATCGACCTGAAGCGCTACGAGGACCTCGACGCCCCGGAGAACACGACCCCAGCCACCGACGAGGACCGCCCAGAGCTGCTGCAGAAGTGGAACCGCGCGCTCAAGCAGGCCTACACGAGCTCCGAGTACGTCCAGGGCCGCCTGACGCAGCTGGGCCTGCTGGAGAAGTTTGGCAAGAACGCCTGGCTGGTCGGCAACGCGCAGCTCGAGCATGTCCTGAAGGACATCGAGGCCGAGCTGGCCGACGTGCGCACCCAGCACGACGATGTGGCCTCGCTGCGCCGCACGCAGCAGGAGAGCGTTCACGGCGAGATCAAGACGCTGGAGGAGACGTGGAAGAAGGGCGTGGGGCGGGTCCTGGAGACCGAGGTTGCGGCTGAGGGGCTGAAGCAGCAGATTTTGGAGAGACGACGGGCGGGTGCTGTGTGAGGCTTGTAGTTAAAAGTTAGATAATGATACCCATTTGATTCTGTGAAGCATGACAGCAGACAGCAATTCTTTCTTTTTAAAAAAGGCAAGATGCCTGCAATTGGCGTCGGCGTGGATGAAGGCAGATAGAGCACAGGTCTCCAATTACACCCCTACACACACCAACAAGCAATTACCCACCGTAGCCAAGTTGTCGTTACTTGTGTCGACCTAAACTTAGTCCAGAGCTTGAAGCCTTTCTGAATCACAGTATCATAGACCACCGTACAAGCATAAAATCATACAAACTTTGAACGAAACCTCCCTTCACCAACAGTACTAACTACAAACACCACGCTCACCCTTCTGCAGAACACATGCACAAGAGGCAGCATGAAACGACTCACTATTACTAAAGAAATATAGCCACAGCGCTTAGTATATAGTAATATTATATCAATTGGAAGTCCCTGATTTGGACTAACTTGCTTGGTAAGGATGTGAGCTTGTAGTATTCAGCTGTGGGATTTGGCGGATAGAGAATTGGGGTTGTGCGAGGGTTTATCTGCTGCTTCTGATACAAGGCTGGGCGGTTAAACATGATTGATGGTGTAGTTGTAGAAGTGACACCGTCCAAGTAGAGGACTAGGCTTCTGGAAACATTCAACATGTTTAGAAGATCCCATCTCTCTCACGGACTTAGAACAACCCCACCACTCGAACCTATCTGTAAACCTACTAGTGACGTCACACCACGTGCCAACGCGTCTCATCTTGTCGCGTCTCCGCGTCTCCCCCCGCCGTCCCACCACTCCAATCCCACCCTCTACTCCGACAAAGACGCCAATGCCGCCCCCGAAACCATCCCCGCACCGCTTCATACCGCCCGTACCCGCAGCTCAAACCCCAAACCCGAAACCGAAATCAAACCTGCGACATGTGGTAGGCTTAAACACGCCTGAAGTGCGATTTAAGAAGATTACGCCTTTGAAGCGGTTCGTGCTCGCTTCGACGCGACGAGAGTATGGGGGCGAGGCACAGACTGAACACCATGTCCGGCCACGAGCGGGGATGGATGAGAGAGTGGAGGATGTGGTGTCGAGTCCTTCACGGGTCAACGACGACGAGATCACGCAGAGCATCGAGCACACCCCCCGCCCCGACGAGGAAGAAGACGACGAAGAAGACGACCTCCTCTTCGACACCACCCCCGCTCCAAAACGGCGCCGCACATCTCCACCTCCACCGCACCGCTTCCGCGCCCCTCCACCTCCACCCACAACCGCAACGATAAACCCCTCTCGTCCATCTTTCATCCTCCCCGCCCCACGCTCACCACCCAAACCTACCGCACAAAATCTTCCCGAAGTCTTCTCCCCCTCGCGCAAAGCACAGAAATACACACCCCACGGCCTCGCGGCGAGTGTGCAGGCGTGGATTGTGGATGCTGCGCAGCAGGGTTCCGCGGGGGGAATAGTCTGGGGAAGGGAGCGCGAGGAGGGGGTGAGAGTGAAAATTAGGATCGGGTATTTGGGGGGGAGGGGGGATGTGGAGTGTTGGCCCGGAGGGACGACTCTGATGGGTGGGGAGATGGAGGGGCAGGACGTGAGGGTGGTTTTAGCTGGATGTGGAGGGGCGAGGGGGGGTGCTGCGGTGAAGATAAGAGTGGGGAGTGTGGTCGGGGTTAGGGCGCCGATGTGGGAGGTTGATGTGTGTGGGGAGACGTGGGTTGTTGGTGTGGAGTGGGTGGTGTTGTGTTGAAGGAGTATGATTACGATATCTGTGCTGACTATATTCGAGAGGGCCATGTCTCGTCCTGCAGATACTAGCCTATTGTGTTGGTATCGGCCCATTCTTGCTCCTGCTGGTTCGCGTCAGTCCAGCCGCCAGGCTTATCCCAGACCGCGCGTGGTGCAGACGCAGAGGCGTCGAGAGGCTTTCGAACGGTGTCAGACGAGATCTGCTGATTCCGCGGTGTCGAGACACGCTCCACCTCCCTCGGGCGAGGAGATTGACCGCGACCAGGACATGCCCACACCTCAGCCTTCCGCCTCAGGACCTCTGAGACATCGCCAGTCTCTCGCTGTGGCTCCGTCCACACCTCGATGAGCTTGTCATGGACGACATCCGCGAACTTGCGTGGATCCCTGCAGCCTTGATCCTGTAGGTAGCCATCAAGCTCAAGCTGCGAGCGGTTGACAAGCTCCGTCATGGCTTGAAGCAGGAAAGCACCGTGGCCTCCATCTGAATACTCAGACATGGCATCCTCACTGGACCTAGCCTCTCGCCTGCAAACCCGCTTGTGATTGGCACGGTCTGGAATCTGTCAGCTCCCTTCACCTCGCAAATGGACCACATACTCGCTGGGCGTGAGCCTGTATTCCTCTCCGGCGCGCGAGGCATACCGACCCTCACAACTCCCGCCCTCTCGAGCGCAACAAAAACATTCTGCACCAACGTGCGCCGCAGCCTCATCACCTGATCGAAGTCGTACTGGAGGCTCGAAAAGTCCGGCCATGTATACTCGCCACGCACTTCGAGCGCGTTCAGCACGTTGAGGATGTGGAAGCGCGCGAAGTCTGGGGAGGCGTAGATCGCAGAGAGCTGGTCGTCTAAGGCGCATTTTAATGCTGCGGCGACCATGTAGTTTGCCCATTCGGCTGCTGCGGGGTTAGTTTAGTTTTGCTGAGGGTGTGAGGGGAGGAGGGGGGGGGGAAGTACGGGGTTTGGTGAGGGAGCGGTCCACTGCTTGGGGTGCTGCGGAGGGGCTCATGGTTGAAGTGTGAGAGTGCTGCTTGTAGTAGCGATGAGTGCAATATGACGAGTCGAGAGGGAGATGTGAGGTGGGAAGTGTCAGCGTCTGGAGTGCGAGGTGAGGTGGAGAGTGTCAGCGGGACGTGGGTTGAAGGAGCTGATATACCATCGTGCCTTCCTTCTTCGTCACAGCGGTCTAGCGCAGACCCTGACGGCTGCGACAGCGATGAGGGATATTGAGAGTTGTGACTGAGCTCAGTGGCTTTGAGCATGTTTCTAGACTGGAGAGCAATGGTGAGCCTCTCGGTTATGGGTTGAGGTGGTGGTGCATACGCAGGAGCGACCCTGAACGGCGAATCGTCAACAGCAATATTCTCTGGCTGTGGCTTTGAATGCCGGAGTCTACCTCTCCTCACTAGACTTTGACATGCACCCTCTGCTTCGACAGAACGCGATGTCCGCAAGAACTTTCTTCGACCCATCCAGAACCAGTGGCTATCGATGCACTGAGGCCCGGAGGCATCACAGAGTCGGCTACAAGTACTGCTCAAACAAGGTGCGCCTCGAGAATTATTCCCCAAGGGTCGAGATTGTAGCGGAAAGCCATCTGGTGATCATATCGAAGCATTGTGCACAGCTACTCAAAGAATACCTAGGTGGACTAAGCTATGCTCCCTGTCAGACAGCGCTGCAGTCCAGCTGGTCAAGAAGAAGCTCGACCACGACACAGCAGCGATTTGGATCGACCCAGCGGAAGGCACAGCATCGACAATATACTACTACTCTTAGTGTACACTAGATAGATTAATGCCGAAGCAGAAGGACGTTTATGTCAACATGGACAATTTGACAAGGTCGAGCCATACAAGAGGGCGTCACAGAGCAACATAGACCAACTCATCTGCTCCCGAGGTCTGCAAGCTAGTAGGGATATAGGCAAATATCTTGCGACATGGGAGTATTGCGAGAAGCTTGGTCATGATGCATGGCAGAACTATGGTCTCAGCCTGATGGCGGTGAAATTTACGCATTTCAAACTAAGGGAGATGGGGGAGTACAATGTAAAGAAGAAGAAGGCGGAGGAGCAGAGAAGTGTCAGTATCGGGAAGGCCTTCACAGCTTGCGAATATCTTTTCACCGTCAAAACGGAGGGGGAGATGACAAGCGTCAAGACGCTCAAAGCTGGCAAAACGTCAGAAAGCCTCACCACGGGAACTATGGAGGATCTAGCTGGCGGTCAGCTCTGCATGTTCAGACGAATTCGTCGTTGGTGTTGCCACCTTCTCAAAAAATAAACCTCGACGTCGATACAGTTATACGTAGCTCGTGTATGTGCAATCAATTACACCTGCGCATCGGTACCATCATACCTGCGACTCCCTTCCCGGAGACGTTGGGCAACCTCACAGGTCTCGTTTGCGCCGTGTCGATGGTCTGCAGTCATGGTTGGACACGTACTCACTCAGCATTCGCCGGACCTTCAGCACCTCCCATATTGTTTTACCTCGATAGCCGCTGCGATATCCCACGCCGCATTACGAGCTGCACGTCATCAGCACGACAGTCAGGGTGAGAGACGTCGCGGCAGCGGCCATGTAACAGCTTCCGCCTGCGATTGATCGGAATTGTTGCACAGAGACGTCCCAGGGCGTGTCAGCGAGGTTCTGCTCCCTCATTGTCCTACGTAGCGCAGCGGATCAAAGTAGAACGAGACGACTCGGCGGGACGGCCCTCGTCGATGCATTCGATGAATGAATCGAGAACGTCCTAGGCTAGCCACATCGAGCGTCAAGTGCGGCGCGCCCACATTACACGTCACACTTCTCCATCAACACCAGCACTGTTTGGCGTCTAGCCGTCACGTTTCTCTGCGCGTCCCTGCATCGCGACCCTCCTTGGGCCGCCGATATGGAGCTCCGGTGGCTCGCGACATTGGTCGACAAGCCCACATTCCCCACACGCGCAACCGTCCGTTGGCCGTGCCCAAATTCGCAGTGCGTTACAGCAGATGCTGCATCACGATTCGTGCTGGCGATGTTTCTGCATCCTCAGGCAGCTAGAGTGGGCCGCGGCCAATTGGGGCCGCTCCCCGAAGACCAGAACCCACCTCTCGGGCTCAAATTCTCTCAACTTCAGCGAACGATACGTTCCTACGTGGTCCAATCGCGAGCACAGGCCAAGCTCATCTTCCCAACATGCGTCCGTGTGCTGCCAACGTGAGGCTGGCTAGGGTGGCAGGCCACTTTGAATTTCGACAACTTGCGCGACACTTGGTTGCATATCTCAGCTTCTTACCGGAACCTGTCCTGTGACGTTGTCCTGCACTTCTGCTTCGTCAATTGGAGCGCTCTGTTTTAACCTACTGCCATTGAGCCACGCACAACGCACGTCCACAGAATCGTGGTGCTGCTCTGAGTGATCCGCTTTCCATTCGTCTCTCCGCAGTTTGATCTACTCACCCCACATCTCATGTCGCTACTGCGTACTTGCCGTTTGTTTTACACCGCAATGCATCGGAGAAGGAATCAAATATAGCACGTAGCACGACTTTCTTGTCGAATCTCTGGATCTCGAAAGACTACGCTAGCCGGTCTGTCCGACCATGGCCGGGCCCGGGTACACCGTCTCCTACTCGCCATGGATCAATCCATACACAGGCGCCAGCACACGAGGGTCAGCCTACTATACAACTACTGCACAGCAGCCTACCGTAAGGCGATTAACACCAACGACGCATTACGCATACAGGTATCCTGGGGTACACTACGGGTATGGTGAAGGTGAGAGCGAGGACGAGGAAGATAACGGTACGACCAGAGCTTATCATCACGAATTGTCTCTTGACATCAATTTAGATGACGGAGGCGCACCTCTCGTGTCAGATCCACTCCCGGAAGCACCAGAGCCACCTTCTGCAGGGACCAAGATACCTCCGGCAGCAGCACCAGAGCCAGCGCCAGAGGAACAGCCGTCGATCGAGGCACCACTAGCCGACCCTGTTCCAGAAGCTGTCACAGCAGAGGCTCCTTCAAGCAGCAGTGAGCCCAAAGCTGAAGGTGAGCCTATTGTCACTGATGTCAAGGATGCGCCAGATGCACAAGAGGCTGCTGTTGAAGTGCCACCGGCCGCACCAACAGAAGAGCCAACAGCTCCTCAGGAGGATCCGAAGCCAGAGGAGTCTGTTCCAGAAAGCACGACTGACGCTGCTGTTGAAGTCCCTGTCGAGTCGCAGCCTGTAGGAAATGCACCTGCGGACCCAACCGCACCTGATACAGCGCCCGAGAGTGAACCAGTACCTCCGCCGCCCCCGCCGCCACCTGCTGCACCTGCAAATATCGTGCCAGTATCCGTTGTCGACGATGGTGAGAAGAGTGGTGAGTCCGAGCCGGCCGCTCAACAGCCCAAGTCCCCTAAGCCTCATGAAGAGAAGTCTGTACATTTTGCCCCTGACACGAAAGAAACAGACTCTGCAAGCATCGGCAGGAAGAAGAAAGATGACAAAAAGAAGGTAAAGATCATGGGTAAGGGCAAACCTAACGCTTTTTTTCGTATCAAGGACCCAGCACCGCCGCCATCGCCGCCATCGCCCAAAGACGAGAAGAAGCCAGAGAAAGCGAAGAAGCAAGAACGACGTGGCTCATTCCTGGCTATTTCGGCTCTCTCCAAACTCGACAAGCACACCTTGAAAGACGAACATTCCAGCTCGTCTAAGAAGAAGCTCAGCAAGGCCGACGAGCGTAAACGCAAGAAGCATGAGAAGAAGGGCAGGCAGAACAGCAATGAAGATGCCGCCTCACAGGCTGAGGACAGATCAATGGCTGAGGGCGAGGACGCACCGTCTGAAGTTGCAGGAAGTGCTGTGACCGCAGAGTCGATCGAGACGCCCTCAGAGGCTACAACCGAAGCCGCGCCTGAGTCCGCGCCAGTTGCTGCAGATGATCCTCCAGCAGTAGCAGAGACTGCCACAGAGCAAGTCATGGCTACGGAAGAAGCGCCTGCTGAAGCGCCGATCACAGCGGACGCCCCACCTGCGGCTGACGATCCTGTCGAAGAGGTGTCTCCTGCCACCGAAGCGATTGAGACCGAGGACGGAGCCGCTATTGATGCAAAACAGGCCACTGAAGAAGCACCCTCCACTGAAGTAGTCGCAGCCGCTGATGCTGCGACCGAGGATACCCCTAGTTCCACCGTCGAGTCTGCTGTCGAAGCCCCGCCTGCATCAGATACAGTACCTGAGATTGACGAATCGTCTCCCCCTTCAGAAACACCTACGACCGAAGAGAAACCTGGGAAGGAGATGTCTGCGACGGAGGCGGTTGCAGCCGAAGAAGTACCTGCAGTCGATGAGACATCCAAAGCTGAGGAAGAACCCCAAGTCACTGCTCCCTCGTCGGACGCAGGTGAAGAGGTACCTACAGTCGAGGAGACAGTCACAGTCGAGAAATCTACGTCAGCCGAAGACACTGTCGCAGTCGCAGAGAATGCGGTTCCCGAAGAGACGCCTCCTGTTCATGAGCCAACGAAGGTGGAAGAGGCACCCGCAGTGGAAGAAGAACCATCACTTGGAGCTGATACGGACAACAAGGAAGCCCCGCCAGCTGAAGAATCGTCAAGTGAGGCTACTCCTGCACCAGCAGAACCAGCTGTAGACGAGCCAGAAGCTACCGACCCACCACCAACCGAGGAATCTACAATACCGGCCGACGAGACCGCACAAGAGCCATCGACGGAGAATATCAAAGACGATGAGCTATCGGCTGCTGATTCAGAAGCACCACCTGCTCTCCCAGAGGCCTCGATCAGTGGTGTTCCCGGCCCCGAACCTACCGAAGCAGCAGAAGTCCCACTAGTTGAGGACGCAGAGGCTGTGAGCGAGGCTGCAGCCGCCGATGTGAGCGCAGATGCTGTCGATGGCCCTCCTACTGGGGTGCTCGAAGATGAGGCCGCAGGTGATGGTAGCGAGGACCCTTCTACCGCTGAAACCACCGACATTAGCTTTGTCGAAAGCGAGGCAACATCTGTTGAATCTGAGCAGACGGAGAGCTCCATTATCGAAAGCGTAACGTCCACGGACGCCGAAGCCGTAGCATCGCCACCAGCCTCTGCTGAATATAGCGCAGTGCAAGCTCCAGAGAACGCTATGCAGTCAGAAGACGTGCCGCTAGTACTGACTGAAGAAGACGTATCGACAGTCGCGACTATTGAACATCCACCGGAGCCAATCCTGGAGTCTGCTGAAGCTGCTCCTGGAGATGACAAGACCGTAGTCTCAGTCGCACCTGCTGTCGAAGCCACAACGCAGCCCGAACAGGAAGAAGACCCTACACCAGACCCTGTAGTCTCAATGCCGGAGACAGACATCAACATACAGCCAGCGCCGACACCTTTAGAAGATGCCAAGGACGAACACCCCAACAGCGAAGAGGAGAGTCAGAATGAGTGGGACAGCGATGCAGATGAGCCTTCAGAGATCTCCGAGACGAAGTCTGGGCAGACTGCTCCGAGTACAGCTGGCGACGAATCTTCCGACAAGATGGAGCTGGAGGCAGTAGAACGTGACCATCCAGCACCGACTGAGACACAGGAAGCGCCGGCCTCTGATGAGGCTGACAAGCCAGCCAAGGCACAAGAAAGTGCTGCACCAGGTACGTACAGTTTGCAGTGTTCCAGCATTGTTTCATTTCTTTTTCCATCCACAATTTCCTGGGATTCGACTTGGTGGATGTGACGCAGCCTGCATTGCTGCGTAGTCTCCAGCACGCTGGCGACTGCTGATTGGATGCCCGCACAGGGCCCGTCCAACACCACCCAGCCCGGCTTATCACCACGTGCAAGCGTGTCGAGCCAGTCCCCGGGCTGCAATGCATGCGCTCAATCTACCAGACATAGCAACATACGTGGTTCCACCAGGGCCATGGTCGTGTTGACGCCTTCGCTACCGGTGTTGCTTTTTGCGCTTTGCGCTGTTCCTTTCATCACTTTGAACTCCACCTGCTATGTGATCGAGCGCGCCTTGCGCGTCAGCAACATCGCAAGGCTGCAGCTAACGTCATACAGCTACTGCATCAGAGCTCGAGCTCTGTGAAGGCAACGACCTGGCGTCTGAAGACATGCCCGACCAGCCCACGTCACAAGCATCTGACCCGGCACCGGCTAGCGCCGATCAAGACCAAGAGGATGATACTATGTCCTCTGTGTCGACCGGAGTATCCGATTCAGATTCTGCAGATATCACAACAACCTCCGCCGAGCCCGCGGAGCCTGTTGCTGTGGATATAGAACCTGCGGCCGAGTCAGCGCCAGTGCCAGACACAGCGGCAGCTGATGTTGCTGACGAAGCAGCCGAGTCCGAAGATCCAACAAGCGAAGTCGACAGTGGAAGTGAGATTTCGAACCAGTCTAATTCTGAGTCCGAGTTGAGCGTAGCTGCAGATGTCGAAGCAGGGACAGCGCCAGAAGTCTCAGCGGTGGTCATTGAAGAGTCCGAATCTGCGCAAGACCCTGTAAGCCATGAAGTTGAGAAAACACCTGAAGGACCGCCAGCCGAACCTGGAGCAACAGTGGAAGCAGTGAACGACGCTGTGGACAAGACTGACGACGTCACGGTTGTTGCAGAAGCAGTGGATGACGAGAATGATGACTCAAGTTCTATCGCAGCTACCACCGACGATACTTCGGCTAGAGAAGCCATCATGGAGACGACACAAGAGGATGCCACAGCAGTCGAATCAACAACGGAACAACAACCAGCTTTGGAACCGGAAGCTGCCGAGGAGCTTGAGACTGTGGTTGAAGCTGAAGCTCCGCCAAACCCGGTACTGGTCGCTGCGGCGATGAAAGCCCTCTGTACACCAGAGAAAGAGTCAGAAGAGTCAGAATCGGAATGCGTCGTTAATGAGTCCGCTCCCGTCGAAGGAGACGCACCTGCAGCTGATGCAGACACAGTGGAGGTAGAATCAACAAATCTCCCTGACGATGCACCCAGTACGGAAGACACTACAGTGGCAGTGGAAGAAGAAGATGAAGCCGAATCTGTTAATGTTGCAGATCCAGAGAAGGAGCCTGCTGCTGAGACGCAAGAGACTGAGGCTGAAATCTCACAGTCGATAAAAGACAGCACTGGCGTTGCCAATTCGTCTGAGCCAGAGACCGAGGTCACCCCGGAAGATGCGCCACAAGATTCAACAGTAGAGGGCATTGAAGAGATTATCAAGGACCCCGATGTCAAGTCAATAGAAACAAACCCAGATCCTGCTGTCGCTGAGCCGGTCGCAGAGCTCGCCCCTCTCGTCGACGAGGAGTCAGAGCAACCTCACGAGGATGCAAGCATCGTCTCAACCGAATCTACACAGTCGACTGGCTCCGACGGTGCCACAGATACTGACATCACCGCCTCAGCATCGCCTGTTGCAGAGGAAAGAGAGCCTGAGGAACATTTAGATGATGCAATCGCAAGTGAAGCGCAAGCTGTGGACCTCGATAAAGAACCAACAATTACACCGGAAACAAGCACAGACCCGGAAGAGTCTACAGAATTGACTGCAGCTGCAGCTCCAGACGGTGCCTCTGCTGATGTAGATGCGCCTGCCACTGAAGAGATACCCACGACCAAAGACCTAGCCACAATCGAAGCTTCCGCTGCAACGGAAGACGTAGCGTCGCCACCTGATCTTGCTGCCGATGCGGGGCCACTTGATTTGCAAGTGTCTGTGAATGCGGCTTCGGAAGTAGCGAGCTCCGTTGAGTCTTCGGAAACCAGCGCAGATCAAGACGAAGCACCGTCCAGTGGATCTGAGGCTCCCTTGGAATTATCCCCCGATGAACCTTCGCAGGTAGCGGAGGAGACAGCAACGGCAGAGCCTGAGCCTGCTGAGGAAGAGATCGAACAAGGATCAAACGAAATTCCGCTGCTCGAGGCGTCTGAAGAGCCAGCAGTCGAGGCAATCACACAAGCCACTGATGCATCTTCTGATGGACCTGCGGCAGAACCGTTGGCCAGCGATGAAGACTGCGCAAGCGCCATCACAGAGTCGCCGTCTGAGCCGATCGAACCAGCCAACGAAGAGGCATTGAATGCAGGAGCCGAACAAGAGCCGGTTGTTGTGCCTGAGCAAGCTGTGTCTGAGGTAGCGACTGTTAACGAGCAAGAAGACACACAATCGCCCTCCGATACCGCGTCCGGCATTGTCGCGGAGCAGGAAGTGGTTGACTTGGCGTCAGAGTCAAGTCCATCAGTCGACGCAACAGCCGAATCCGTCCCAGAGGTCATCACAGCTCAGACAGACGATGAAGAGAAGGAAGAAGTAGCAGGAGGCATTGCGCAGGTCGCATCAGTTAATGATATTACAGCAGAAACTACATCTTCCGATGATGTGGGCTCAGAACCCTCGGAAGCGTCCGCAATCGTTGAAGTTGTGACAGAGGAGGTTGCGCCTGAATCAGAGGATACTGCTTCCGATGATGTATCAGAGGTCTCTGAGAGTGTCGAACCGCTGCGAGAAGCAAGGGAGGTGGCAGAACCAACAGAGGTTGAGCCTACAGCAGATTCTGCACCTGCAGAGGCTAGTAGTGACTCCTCGATGATCGAACCAGCACCTATCGAAGTACCCGTCTCAGCTTCCACAGAAGATACTCTATTGAAACAGACCGAGGAGACAGCCGAGCCCGAAGCTGCCCCTGCGGACGATGCCACTCCTGATGACACCTGGGTTGAAGCAGTAGCCCCAGTCGCGGCATCCGCCATCGAAGATTCCCCCGAGCACGAAATCAATGAAGAACCAGCCTCTGAGGCAACAAACTCCAGCGAAGCTGGGGTTGTTGAACCTGATTCTGTCTTGACTGCGCCGATTGAGACCGAAGAAGTTGCTGTCGAGCCTTCTGCAGCCGAGCTCGTACCTGCCGGCGCAGCTGAGCCTGCGGCAATCGCAGAAGACGTTTCTACAGTTTCTGCACCGTCTGAAATCTCTGTTGAAGGAAGTGTGATCGAAGACTCGCATGTTGAAGAGGCTGTCGCTGATGAGCCTGCCGCCGCTGGAGAAGTGGTTGTGGAAGAGGCTGCGGAGGAGGTTGCACCCGAGCAAGATTCTGTCGAGGTCGCTCTTGAAGAGTCAGCTTCCTTATCGCCTGAGGAGTCGGAGTGTCTTGTCAAAGTTGAAACCAGTGAATGTGCTGCCGAGGAGCCCGTCGCCGAGGGTCATGCGAATATCAACCCTACACTCGAGGAGACAGCTGTCGAGGACACCGTCTCAAGACCAGCCGCTGCTGAGTCTGCTATAGAAACGTCATCTCAAGCATCGATTGCTGCACCTGAATCTACTGCCGAAGATGCGGCTATCGAAGACACAACTGTCGAGGACACAGTTGTCGAAAACGCACCTATCAAAGACGCACCTGTCGAAGATGCACCTGTCGTAAACGCACCTCTCGAAGACGCACCTCTCGAAGACGCACCTATCGAAGATGCAGCAACCAAGGATGCTGCTGCTGAGCCTCTACTTGTGCCTCTTGAGGAAGCCGCCCTCGAACCGGTCACGGCAGAATTCATTCCTCCCGAACTTGTTCCCAGTGAAGTCGCCATCATTGAGGATGCATCTTCGGAGATTACCATCAAAGAATCCGAGGCTGTTGGGTCAATCGATGATGAGCCAGCCATCGAGATGGCCGTTGAAACAGAGCCTCTTATGCAAAAGCAGCCCGTTGAAGATGTGTCTGTCATCGAAGACACCGTTACAGAAGAGCCTGCAGCGGGTCAGAGTGTCGCCCCAGAGTCTGTTGCCGCAGAGTCATTCGTGACAGAGTCGATGACAGTCGAAACAGCTGTCAAAGCGGTTGTCATTGAGAAGTCTGCTATCACCAGGCCTACTGTGGATCGAGTCACTATTGCGGACCCTCCTGCCGGCAAGCTACCTGCAGATCAGTTTACAGCTATAGAGCCCACTGTCGAGGCTCTCGCTGTCGAAGAGCCCGTCATTACCTTTGAGGAGCCTGAAGCACCTGCCATCGATACTGTGCGGGTGGAGACATCTCGAGGACTTTCTGAGCAAGCACCACCGATTCAGGGTGAAGTCTCAACAGATGAGATTGCTGCTATACTCATCGAGCCATCAATTGCGCCTGTAGCGCCCCCTGCGCCGGAGTCTTCAACCGACCATACCCCAAAGACTCGGGACTTCGCCGCCATTGATCCACGAGAAAAGCGCCACCGCAGGCATTCTCACACCCGTCATGAGGGCAAGCACCGCTCTCATAGGCGCGAAAGCGATGCGGGTACTAAAGAGAGGCCGATCGTTCCCGTCACAGCTGTACCCGCACCAGATGACCTCCCTCCATCGCCAAGACAAAAGCGTCGCGAAAGTACGACACGTCGCGACAGCACTACCGATCGGGACTTGACCAAACGCAGACCAAGGACAAGGGAGATCGAAGCTCACAGCAGCCCATCTAGAGAGCCATCATACCCTGAGCATCGTTCTCATCGCCGCCACGACAGCCGCGAGCCAGCCTATCCTGAGTATCAATATCCAGTCGAGCGCCTCCGTCGTGAGAGCAAGACCGAAGACAGGCAGAGCAAGCGACAAGCTCCAGAACCCGTGCCCGATGAGGATGCCGAGCGTGACAAGCGGCGAAGAGCACGTCGTGCAGAGAAGGAGCGATTGGCTGCAGAGGAAGCTGCGCGACGTCAAGAAGAGGAGGAAATGCAGAAGCAGAGGCGCCGGGAAGAACGCCGTACGGCAAGACTAGCAGAAGCAGCCGCAACAGCGAAGCTTCAGGAAGAGGAGTTGGCACAGCAAGAATTACGCCGCCAGAAGCGCAGGGCGGCTAAGCTGGCTGAGCAAGAGGCGCCAAGCAGGCTCCAAGAGGAAGAAATCCAGCGACAACTACGTCGAGAGCAAAGGCGAGCTGCAAAGCTGGCTGAGGAAGAAAAGCGCAAGGCAGGGAAGCAAGCGGCAGATGAGCAACTCAAGCAGCAGGAAGCGGAAAGAGCGGCACAAGAAGATGAGGACAGGCGCATGCGACACGAGAGGAGACGGCAGCGTCACGAGGCTGAGAAGGATGCACGTAGGTTAGAGAAAGAGAAAGCAGAACAAGCTGCACGCGACGAAGAGGAAGCGCAGAAGGCCAAAAGACATCGGCGAGCAGAAAGGGAGAGAGAAAAGCTCGAAGCTGCCAAACCTCACAGGAGAGATGTCGATGTTACTCGTGACTCAGCACGCCGTGCAGCGGAAGAGGACGAGTCAGCCAGTCCTGCACCTGAGGTCAGAGAGTCTCCGCATACCACGCCTCGACGCCGTCTCAGCACTCGTGAGCCACCACCGCCAACACCCAAGCGTGGCAGCTTCCTGGGAGGCCTGTTCGGCCGCAAATCAGATGCTACACCTCCCTCGAAATCCGTCACACCAAAGTCTCGAGCCAGGGCTGGGACCCTCGACATCATAGACACGCCGACCAAAGTCCTACGTAAGGAGATGGAATACCACTCCAGCAGCAATCACTCCTCAAACGAGAGTAGAGAACGAGGCGAACGTCCCCACCGCAGTCGCCGGCACTCGCACAGCAACCACCACCGGTTCAAGTCAGCCGACGACAAAGCAGAGTACTACCGCCAGGAAGAGCGACGAGCCAGACGAGCACGCGAGCACGAGATGTCCGGCACCAGGGACCGCGACGTCCCAGTCGCGCCTCCAGCCTACGACCCACCGCCGCCTCCAGCACCCAAGTCAGTCGCCACAATAGAGACGGCGACATTAGAAGTTGAGCGCCAGCGCGAAGCTCCCGACCTCGATGATGCAGAGCCCATGGACATCGATTCACCAGCGTACAACACCGATGATGCCGCTGCCGTGCTGGGCATCAGCTCTGGCTCCGAGTATCATGACCACCGCGCAAGACGCGTGTCTATCCTTGATGAGAGACCGAATCGCAATCGCCGCGTAGCTCCTGGCTCAGACAAAGGTGAGCGACCTATCAGCCGGCGCGTGCAGTCTGAACGCGCCCGGGCAAAGGCATATGGCGAGGAGCGGCCGAGGGCAAGGAGAGCCGAGACCGAGAGACGGGGCGTGAGGACAGGAGATAAGAAGAAGAGCGGTGAGGGTGGCCTCAAGGGGCTGTTTGGGGGATTCTTGAAGAAGTCGTGATCTTGGCATGGTATCGGCGCCGGAAAGTCTTATTTGGGATACATCGGGTGGGTGTTCTTCATTGAACGGTGTTTGGAGTTTTGGTCTGGCAGGATTTTGTATTTTTACAGTATGCTCACGGCCGTTATGATGATGGTCACTTCGGTGACAATAGTTCCTTGTAGAGACAAATAATGCATAGCATTGTATTTCGACCACCCTGCCCTTGGTTCCTGGGCTTCCCGTGAGAAACACAGTTTCGACTCTCACATCTCGTGAATGATTGCATGTACGCAGCACTCCTTACTCGCCTATCGTGCTTGTGTGATCGACGTTCATCATTCACATCAAACTCTCAGGTTCTGCAGCAAAGGCCGTCACCCAGCCATAGACCGACAAATCCGAAGCGGGAGGGTGCCTACCCAATACTGAAAGCTTCTCTCACTTGGTCAACGTGCCAAAGATGTGCGGAACGACGGCATGCCAGGGCTCGGGCGGCTGCATGATATCAATCTTAGACCACGGGCCAGCTTCGCGGAGGGATTGCTCAGTGTTCCTGCACAATTGGCATCCGCCAAGTGCATGAGGCCAGAACAAGTTGACAAAGCCTGAGGGTTTGCGGTCAGTACCAGTTGACACAATATCAACAAAGGACCTACGTTGGTAGAGCTGCATCGGCCAGTAACCCGTGACCGCAACGTGCTCGTAGAGGTACCATCTGCCTCCAGGCTTTAGGTAACTATGCAGCTCCTTAATGTTCTTCTCTGGCTCTGGTATGCTGCAAAGACAGAGCAACGAGACTATTGCATCGACAGTACCCTTCTTCACGACCGTCTCTTTCGCGATGTCTTCAATGCCGACGGGCAGAATCTCGTACACGCCCTCAAGCCCTGCAGCGTTGGCGCGCGAACGCAGTCCAGGATGCGACTGTGCATTTGGCTCAACTCCATAGACTTTCGTGATTCCTCTCCCTTTGCCCTCCCTTTTTCTGACAGGGCCGTTCTCGCCGATCAGTGGAACGTCTGTTCGGGTGTATAGATCGACCCAGTACCCTAGGCCAGGGCCAATGTCAAGAACGACCCCGCTTATCGGCTCACCAACCACCTCATCGACAACTTGAGCGCCAGTTACCCTTCCTTCGAGCAACGCAGTAATGCGTGGCCCATTGCCCTCGCGGATGCGTGGTCCGGCCCAAGACCAGAACTTGCTGAACCAGGCGCCTTGGAAGGCATCCCAAGACAGGAGAGACGCAAGGCTGGATGTAGCGTAGAGATGGGAGATGGTCGAGGGTATGTAAGAACAAGCGACAAACATGAATTGCCAGGGCTCAAGCAAACCCAGAACGACTTGGGATAAGCTTGGCCTGTCAGTGGCGGGAGGAGGCTTCGCGTGGGAATTCTGATTCATGCTGGCTGAAGTGAAAGACGAGCTGGGAGCGATCGTGCAAGTTGAAAACAGATATGGTAGCTCGCGGCATCTAGCTACATTAGGATAGATCAGTTGGATGCTGTAATCACATTGCCCCACCCCGCCTCGGCGTCTGGAAGTCTTTGAACGCCGAGCCGTTGCTTGAGCCGCTCGGCTTCAGACATCGACAAAGGCGACCTGGTACACCATCTTGAGTTCTTCATACATAGGACCAACATGGGCGAATTCAGTCCCGTACTTCTGCAGCATGTGCAAACTATCCCTCACGCCATGCCTGAGTTCCTCAATGAGACGCTCCGCTTCTTGGAAGGTCATGTCAGATTCCAACATGGAACTGTCGCAAGGTCGATCAGCCACCAGCGTGTATTTGACCTTGTACAACGTCATAACTAAGACGTAGCATGCTTGCATAAGACTGCAGGCCATCAGCGGCATTGTGATCGGTGTCGCGTATCTGATCGCTCTTTTCTCGGACTCGCTCGCACCATGCAAGCCGGGTAATTGCAAATGTCGGTCCTCGAGAACTTCTGTCAGATGACGGAACATGCGCAAAACAACGAATGTGGACTTTAGGCAGATGCCAGCTGAGTCTTGAGCGCTGAAGGGACCAGTAGCGTTAGCAGCTAGCCACCCGTCAGCCTTGGGGCTGTCCGCCATCGACTCTGGTGAAGGCAGCTCATGGCAGTTGGTGGTAGGGATCGGAAAGTGTTTTGCTTCTTGCAGAGCAGCCATATCGCAGTGCTTATTCACGAATGCTGGGACATCAGCAAACGCTGACTGGCGATGTAGCTTGATTCGGGCACTGAAATCGTTAGATATATCAAACTCAGACGTTTGTGTGTAGCAGCTTCAATCACCTGTGAACAACGATACGACTGATAGCCCACCAGTTGTGACCAGCGAGAGCTTCAGGATCAGTGGGTTCGCGGCCCAGGAGTGGCCGATCGAGGTCTTGTATACATTTTGAGACGGTCGCGTCAAGCGCCTCAAGTTCCTTTGGCAAAGGTGGTGATGCCTGCAAAGTGAGCAGGACGTCTTGGGCGACTAAGATGGCTTTCCAAGGCTGTATGGGTCAGCACGATCCGTGAACTTGGCAAACAACACTAACTTCCGGAGTGACGCTAAGGCTAGGCGGAGGTGTCTTGAAACGAGGGTCACTGATCGTCACCAGCGGCGGCTTCGGATGCGTTAGCGCTTGAGATAATTGATAGAACGACAAGCTTCCTACCAGATGATGGATGATCGACAATTTGTTTGCAAAGAAGAGCTGAATCACAGTGTCAGCACGCAATGCGCAAAAAGCAGTTCGACCAACTTACTATCATGGACCAAGCCCTCCTTTTGCATTCAGAATCTGTCTTATCTTCAATGTCGATGTCATGTAAACCAAGGTCCATGGCCCTGGTAATCACAGAGGCCATTCGTGTGCGTGCCCTCGTCATACTTCCACGGTAGTTGTACTCGTACACGGCAACTAGAAAACTCGCAATAGTACCTTCAAGATAGACAGGCACGTTTTCGTGGAATCTGCGGCGCAACAGTGCCCCAGATGCGTCCATATCCCGATCGATGGCTCGCACCGCAAGCTCTGAATAATGCTCTGCACAATCATGCCTGGCGGCATGGGCATGTTCGGCTCTCTTTGGCACAAGAGCTAAAATGGTGGCAAAAGCATGGACAAGAGGGGACTCTGAATGAGCAACGTCTGGCTCATGCGCTGCCGAGTCGTGCTCCGTACTCTGGACAGGTGGTGGAGGCAGGACTGGATAGCAAGGGTGGATCAGCAGGTAGTACGCATCGAGACTGCAAAATATCAGCACATTAAGGAAGCCAACGTGGGTGCGCGGACACATACAGTGCTTTACTGCTGCTGTAAAGTCTGAGGTTTGCCTGCTCATCCGTGTGGCGCTGATCTTCTGGTGCTTGTGGATCAGAGAAGATCCTTGGTCTTTTGTTACGGCAGTTGCTGCCCAGACCATCTACACTTGTAGGCGATTCAGAAAAAGTATGTGTCGTTGGCGGTGTCACCGGTGCTCGCACCACCCTCCCTCGACGACTGGGAAGAAATTCGCACACTTTGCCATTGACGGTGCACTGTAGAGTGCGTCAGTAGAACCATATTTGTATTAGAGATCCTGATGTCACGAGTTGAGGGCTGGGAAGTGCACTTACACGATTGCATGGCTTTTGTCCATTGCAGCGGGCCTTCGAGGCGCGGCTGACAATCGTTAGTATTGTACTGCACCGCTAATCCCCGACATTGTGCACACGGGGAAAGCGTACCATGATAAGCAAGCTGCCTTGACAGGTGGAACTTCAAGTCTTCGGCGGGGCTGCATCTTTGCGGTGCTGAAGTTGCGGTGACGCTCGAAGGTGTTTGTTGAACGCCGTGACGAATGCCGTAACCAAAGCACGTAAGCCGGTCAATCACCGGGGGAGGAAGGGCGAGATCGGCGCAGCACGTCACTAGCGTAATCCACTATTGGTCCGCGCTCGCACACGCTCATTGGCTTTCACGTCGGAGAAGCTGCACCGATCACCCAGAATTAAGCATTTTCGGAGGACTTCATTGGCAGTATGAACAACCCTTACGGATTAAATGGTGGCTCAGTACTGGGTGTCAAGGTGGCTGAAAGAGCAGGATTAGCTCGAAGGATGCGACAGATGGAGGTCCGCCAATTGAGCAGCTAAGAATGCTTCTTGCGAGTCGCTCCCATCTAGCTCGTCCAATGGACGCGGTTGCATCAAGCCCGGAGAGTGTCTGCGTCGGGATCCATTCGTCCCAGGCATTCGCAGCACTCCTTCAGATAACTCCACCAAGATTTCAAGACTGTACAGAACAAAAGTGGAAGACCTTGTTGCCTGAGCCACGACGGATGTTGGAAGATGCTAGTGAACGGAGTGGTCTGGTCAGGGGAAGGTATTGCGATTCCGCGGCGCAGCTTGAACACGATTTTTGGTGTAAACTATATCGAAAGGGGAATCTCTCGATGACCTGTCGAAATGGAGTCGAACATGAATGTACGATCCTTTGCAAAACATCGCTAGCTTGTTGTAGTGATCTATTGGGTCAAATGCCCACGAACCAGTGCGAATTGCTGTTCGTCGGTTTGAGATTGGCGAAAGAACTCAAGTCGATGGTCGCACCGAGTGGCACATCAATCCTGATCCGACCCAGAGGGGTCGAAGCTCGAAAAAGTCCCGTCGTGCTGTCCGGCGTAGTAGTTTCAAAAGAACGCAAGCCTGAATAGAAAACAGCCAATTATCGCTCGACATGAGCCAGTTGACGGACTACTGCGGTCCTGGTCAGGTATAAGGGCGAGAACTCGAGGAATAGAAACTGATAGACGTATCGAAGGTTTCCAAAGCGCGATTTTGAAGCAGAATTCACACCGCCATCTTCTTCACAAAAGTCGTAAATGCAGTTGCAGAGCTCTCCCGGTAGTGACAAGAAAGGAGAGACTTGACCCTAGTGAACGACGAATTGGGTCCATTGTCCATTGTGTGGTTGCTTTGGATGATAGGTCTGAGTGGTGTGTGGTTGCCTGAGCCTGCCACGGCAACAGGCTGCCGGAAATACAGCAATGCGAGCCCCACTCTCGTCCCCGCATTAGGCAACCATATGATTGACCCTGAGGGATACCCATTTTGTTACACGCACCGAAGTAAACAATGCTGGACATGATTTCTACATCAAAGACCGGGTTCCTGGATCTACCTGCAGGTACGACGCAATCTGACTTCATCATTGGCTTCAACACGCTCATATCTCAATAGAGATCCGTAACGCAATATATGCACACCTTATCGAAGATGTAGACACCAATGTCGGTCCCAAGACGATTCGTCTCAGGCCTCGTTCCGAGTTTTCGAGCTATTGGAGGAGGAAAAACAGTCACCGCGGAGAAGTTTACGCGTTGAACCAAGTCTGTCGAACAACACGGCATGAATTTGGACCTCTATACGTGTCAGAGATCGCGCACCGCATACGCGTCGATGAGCAACTATTGCCGCGGTTTCTACACGACTTCTTTTTGAGCGAGAATGCAGGCACTGTCTTCGCGTTGAAGCCAAAAAAGATCGAGATTGAGCTCGCCTACTCGCTCGGTGTCTCTCCACCCCGCATCGACGTCTTGCCTCTGTTGAGCCTCAGTCTGGGAAACGAAGACCTGCGATGTACATTTCTCAATAAGTTTGGCCCAATGCCGGAAGTCGATACGCTGTTCCACGATCACGCTGTCGCATGGGGCGACGCGATCCTTGACGATCTGCTGGAAATCCGACTTTACACGCCAGCCGGGACCACAACTTGCATTGACCTGATATTCCACGATAATGTAAAGCGAGCATTCATTGAAGACGTCAAAACGAAGACAACAATTGCCCCGAGCAGCATGCAGGCGTATCTTCAGGCCCTTGGAGGTTCGGACGTGGGTACCTGGGATGCAAGAGTGGGCGTGTGGAACCCGCAGGCAAGGGTGGATTTCATTGTTTCTAAACGTGCACCAGATTCTCTGAAGCAGGTTTTGGGGACAAGACGACGGGCATTTGAGACGCAGTACCGCCTGGTGGAAGACTAGACACTCGGCCCTGGCGCTTTAGAATTGTCCAACTGAGCGGTTACACCAAGAAGAACCTCCAACCCAAAAGTATTCACCATCTCCTTTTATCTCCTTTGAGTCGAATACACGCATGAAAGCCTCCACGACGAGCTCTGAGTCATCTGAAGCTCATGTGTTCTTCTTCGTTGCACCACTCTGCAGCTCCAGCAACTCGGCATACGCATCGATCAACGCCTGCCTTGCACCATCCCATGGCTTCCTCTTCCCCATGTCGAAGACCCTGTAGCTATATGCACAAATCGGCAGATTAGAAATCGCACGATACAGCGCTCTATCATTCCACCACAGTCCCCAAGCCTTGCGTCCCCAGCCCACATACTCGTATAGTCCCGTGCCCGCTGCCGCGTGCAGGAAATAGCTCCACTCTCCATTATCCACTTCCTGGTAGCCATTGCCGTTCGGTCCAGCTTTGGCGATGCGTTTCCGGATCCAGGATTGGTGCGACGAGATCCACGACTCCATGCTCGATTTAGGTGGGAGCGGAGAGCGCTTCGCCCAAATCTGTGGGATGGCCATGGCAGCGAGAACTCGGCCTGGGATCTGGGGACCGAAGAGGTGCGTGAGGGATATGTTTGCGAAGGAGTCAGAGTAAGATGGTGGGAAGATGTTCATGTACAGATTTGGTAGTTCTGAACTGCCATTCTGTGATGGGGTGAACTCGATAGCTTCGCGGAGAATGTCCATGTCGTCGGTGTAGCCGATGCAGAGGATAATGGCGTCGATGTCTTCGGCTACGGAGTCGTCGTCTAATTCGACCGACTTTGAGCCAGTGATTCTCTTAATTCCAGGAACAGAGCGTATTCTGCCGGACTTGATATTGGGGACAAGGTCCTGGCTGCAGACCACTACGTGCTGTCCGTCGCCCAGACTCGGCGATTGGGCGAGTCCCCAGTCAAGTTTGTTCTCGCCCCAAGAGTCTTTGAAGTTCTGGGCAATAGCGCTGTCCATCATCCAGCCATATACAGAGGGACAATACTTCTGTAGAAACCATGTAATGGGCAACAGAGAGGTTGTGAGCATGACATCCGTGGGCACGCCAGTCTTTGGGTCTGTGGGATTTAGGATCTTCGCACCACGACGGTGGGAGAACCATACGCTATTGGCACCGTGCTTGACGAGAGCATTTGCAGTGTCAGCAGCGGTGTTTCCGATGCCGAGGACAATGACATTCTGGTCTTTGAAAGTAGAGAGATCACGAGCTTGAGAGGAGTGCAAGATTTTGCCTTTGAAGGCTTCCTGCCTGACTAGGGTAAGACTCTTCGGCTTGACGAACCCTCCCGTGGCCCACACTATCTTGTCGAAAACAACTGGAGAAGAAGGTGCGTCAGAAAAGCTTAATTGCCACTTGCCGTTGGTGTAATCTCTGGTGACCTGTGTGACGGTCTTTTCGAACTCGATATTGCGGTACAGATCGAAGTGTCGGGCGTAAACCTGGAAGTATGCTCCAAGTTCGGGGGCGGATACGCTCCAAGGAAAGTCTGATGATATTCAAGATCAGCATTGTGCAGCAGTTCGACAGTCAGCTACTGACCTTTTGGAAACGGATAGTCGCCCAACGTGGTCTGCATGCAGATCATCAGTAATGACCGGGTCGTGCGTACGGGCAGCACAGACCGAGTACTTGTTGTTGCATAACTTCGTTTCTCTCAGCGCGGTGGTAGATGCTGAGTCCTCACTCCAGCACCACGCACCTCCCACGTTGTCCTTCTTTTCGAAGACTGTCACATCGAAGCCAAGATCTCTGAACTCCTTCAACGCGACCATGCCGGCAGGGCCTAAGTCATCGTTAGTTCATATCTCCGTCTGCAACATATGTCTCACCAGCCCCAACAATCGCAATTTTCGTTCCACTGTGATCCATATTGCAGTGAATATGTGCCCTTTCAAAGAAGACTGGAGCAGACGAACGGAGCGACAAAAAGGGTGGAAGGGTCTTATAAGGCCCACGTCAGCCATCAACCAGCGTAGATGACAGGGTAACTGGTGTCTTCCCGTGAGACTTGACGATCCTGCTTGAGATGACTGTAATTTTGATTGGTCTCTTAGTCATTGCGACCGGGAGCAAGTGGGCTTAGCAAATAGTAGCTGCTGACGTGAGATTATCAGAATGAAACAGACCTAGCGTAGCGCAATTTGTATGGCCCGGCAAGGTGTCAACTCTAACGTTAGTAGGTAATGGACAAAACACAGCTCTCGGTTTCCTTGCTTAGTAGAAGCGTTCTGGACAAACTGCAATCGCAGCGGACGATGAAATCGTAATTGGGTATATCTAAGACAACGAGAGACATGAAGGCATCGTAACTCATAAAATTGGCATCGGGCCAAGTTCACACACATACGTCCACCGTCGCCTATAGGACGATGGCGACAGCTCCTACAACGGCAGCGATGGCACCATGCGCATACAACCCCAGGCCAGGTGCCTGAGGTGCGGCGCCCTGGCTAGCAGTCGCTCTTGCGGCCTTGGGCACGACGCTTGTCCAGATTTTGTCCTCTTCGTTACGGACACTCTCGAAGACTTTGAGAGCATCTGCTGGCATGGCGGTGTACCTATTGGAGTATTAGCAGTGTTCTAACACGAGTCATGTTTCAGCATCACTCACCAGGCAGGTAGTGTGGTAAAACGGGTCGCTGTCCCGGTGGCAGTAGCGACTTCTGGGATGCCATCACGTGTTCGTGCATATGTGTAGAATGCGCCGACCGCACTCTTCCAGTCTGACTGGGTCGACACTGCTGCCCCGTAACTTTCAATAGCTTTCGACATGGCACCGGCAATGGAAGTTGACTGAGGATGTCAGCACTCATTCCTTGAGCATACTCTCTGGAGCACCCCACATACCTCTGCGTCGTCTGTGTAGTACCATGTCTGCTGTCCAGTCTTAATGTCGAACCCAGCAAGGGCCGAGCCGGCCATGGCGACTACGGCGAGAATCGATGTGGGAAGCATGATGATGTGCTGTAGAACTGACTTCGAGGTAATTGCCCGTGATTCAGCGTTGAAGTGGATTGTTACAAGGCGAGGTAGGGAAGTCAGATGGTGAAGATCTTCCGAAGGCACAGCTGCACAATAAGTACCGCATTGGCGACAGTCTCTTTAACGCAGACCACGTTTCCAAGGCTCGCTTCGCTGTGGTTGCCTGTCAGGCCTCCAGTATAATATTGGGCAACGTAACGCCATAGGGCTAGGGCAATTATTTCGAGATCCGTTTCCGAAGCTTAGCGCGCAGTCAAGCTCTCCAGCCACACCCATCCCGCTGACCGGTGGCCCACATCTCGGTACCTACATAGCATTTTCCAGCCCACCGATTTTACATGACATGCGCCAGCGCACGAATCACCTCTTCTGCCACTCTCACACCAACCAGTATGTCAGACTCGGTCCTTAGCGGCGGCACATGGAGGAAAACTGCGTGCCGCTTCCCGGTGTGACTCTGAAGGTGGAGTAGGGCTACATAGTAGCAAAAGCCGCAGACGTAGGTTCCCACGTCATCACTGAGTTGGACAAGCACGTTCTGTTTCGCCGACCGAGTCCCTGTCTTGGCGTTTTGTTGCGAAACTTGTGATGTTGCAAGGGTGATTGGGGCACAGGCGGCTCGCCAGATCTCTTCCGTAGCACCAATGTCCAGGGACGTGGTTAATGATACGGATGCCTTTGCAAACTCGTTCTTGTTCTCGGCGCGTGTAAACACTTTGCGGCGGATGTCAGGGAACTCATGGTAGCCTTCCCGGGGCGCACTGCGTTCGACCTTGAAGACACCAAGCCCACTGTTGACGTCCAATCCCATGTGGGCCACGAGACTGGGCTCATGGGTGTCAATCAGCGATGCGACCTGGGCTTTGATGTCGTGATATGCTGCAGGCATTGGAGCGTCCGGAACGATCAACTGAATCGACTCACCGTCCAGACCGTGGATTGAGGCTGGGAGCCTGCGGGCGATCTCCCACGAAGGGTTCCTCGTAACATCTAAGAAGGGACCAAAGCCCGTGACAAGGACCTTGACGGGTGCGGTGGAAGCCATCCGATGTGGGGGATGGGCAGATTCAACGCAGCCGTCAGACGTAGGCTACTTAAGTAGCAGCAACGATGGGCTCATGCTGTTGCTGACGACATTCAGCCACCTCACATGGAGTGTGACAGATCTGCAGCTTGCACATGGATTGTCTTGCAGAAGGGCGGAGGTGGAGCTGGCTATTATGGGGAAATGCAGCCTTGCAGCGACCCTGGCAGGTGTGACAGCAGAGCCTCACCGCCTTAGCTCAGCCAGCGATTTCGGCGGGGCCAATTGTTTCTGCCAATTGAGTCACGCCCAGCGTATTGACCTGCGCCGCACACCAACATTCTGAAAGGAAGTGCCCTTTGTTGCTTGCCAATTGCGTATCTGCTGATCATCCTGGTTTTATTTTCAGTAATTTCGTACAGCTTCCTCGAGTGCAGTGAAGCTTAATTGGCAGCAGGGCATCTTGCCCGCACACTTCAACACCAACAATTATGGCGAGCAACGGAACATCTGCGGCGCCTACAAAGGTGACCATCCTAGGCAAGGACTCGATCGTCGTCGACTACGGGATTTGGCAAAGCTACATCGCCGAAGACCTCGTGGAGAACATCCCCTCGTCGACCTATGTTCTCATCACCGACACCAACATCGGCCCAACCTACATTCCTATTTTCGAGAAGGCCTTCGGTGCTGCGGCCGCAGCGAGCGCACACAAGCCACGGCTACTTACGTACACGATCCCTCCCGGCGAGAACTCAAAATCACGAAACACAAAGGGTGTGGTGGAGGACTGGCTGCTGTCGCAAGGATGTACCCGCGACACTGTCATCATTGCCCTGGGCGGTGGTGTCATTGGTGATATGATTGGCTTCGTCGCGGCTACCTATATGCGCGGCATCAAGTTTGTCCAGGTGCCTACAACATTGCTGGCTATGGTCGACTCGAGCATTGGCGGCAAGACAGCCATTGACACACCAGCCGGCAAAAACCTTGTCGGTGCCTTTTGGCAACCGGAGCGCATCTACATTGATCTGCATTTCCTCGAAACTCTGCCCAAACGCGAGGTCATCAATGGCATGGCAGAGGTGGTGAAGACAGCAGCGATTTGGGACGAGAAGGAATTCACAACACTCGAGGGCAATGCCAACACAATTCTAGCGGCGCTGGACCAGAAGACCGAGAATGGCAGAAGAAACTTCGACAGTATCGCAGCTATCTTGAAGCGCATTGTGCTCGGCTCTGTGCGTGTCAAGGCCGAGGTAGTCTCTGCAGATGAGCGTGAGGGCGGCCTGCGCAACCTGCTGAACTTCGGTCATTCGATCGGCCACGCTTTTGAGGCTATTTTAACGCCTCAGATTCTTCACGGTGAGGCGGTCGCCATCGGTATGGTCAGAGAAGCTGAATTAGCTCGTTACCTCGGCGTGTTGGACCCTTCTGCGGTGGCGCGTCTCACCAAGTGCATCGCCAGCTACGGTCTGCCCACGTCGCTTGCAGATAAGACGGTTCGCAGGAGGACCGCAAATAAGCACTGCCCTGTCGATGAGCTCATCAAGATCATGGCAGTCGACAAGAAGAACTCAGGCAGCATCAAGAAGGTCGTACTTCTGTCTGGCATTGGCCGCACCTACGAGAAGAAGGCCAGCACAGTCACCGACCGTGATATCAAAATAGTTCTTTCGCCCAGCATTTCCGTCCACCCTGGCATCCCCAGCGATCTAAATGTCACATGCACGCCTCCTGGATCGAAGAGTATCTCAAACCGGGTGCTTGTTCTTGCTGCGTTGGGAAGTGGATCATGCCGCATCAGCAATCTGCTGCATTCAGATGACACCCAAGTCATGCTGGATGCGATTGCAAAACTGCAGGGCGCCAGCTTCTCCTGGGAAAACGATGGTAAGGAGCTGGTTGTTACTGGAAATGGCGGCAATCTGAAGGCCACTAATGACGAACTTTACCTTGGCAATGCCGGTACAGCAGCACGTTTCTTGACTTCAGTCACAGCGCTTGCACAGCCTGTTGAAGGTGTCACATCGACAATCGTCACCGGCAACGCAAGGATGAAGGAGCGTCCGATCGGCCCTCTGGTGAAGTCATTGCGCACCATGGGCATCGACATCGACTACCAGGAAAATCAAGGCAGTCTGCCGCTGCGCATCGCAGCTTGCGGTGGTTTCGGTGCTAGCGAGGGGGAGAACACTTTCACGGGCGACATTGAGCTTGCAGCAACCGTTTCTTCACAGTACGTGTCCTCCATCTTGCTGTGTGCGCCCTACTCCAAGAAGCCCGTCACTCTTCGCCTGGTTGGCGGCAAGCCCATCTCGCAGCCGTACATTGACATGACCATTGCCATGATGGCTTCGTTCGGCGTGCAGGTGGAGAAGTCTTCTACAGAAGCCAACACCTACCACATCCCCAATAAGCCCTACTCCAATCCCGCCGAGTATGTGGTCGAGAGTGATGCCAGTTCTGCAACATACCCCTTGGCCATTGCGGCTATCACAGGAACCACCTGCACTGTTCCCAACATTGGTTCGAGCTCTTTGCAAGGAGATGCACGATTCGCCATTGAGGTTTTGAGACCTATGGGCTGCACGGTCGAGCAGTCAGCAACCTCAACAACCGTCACCGGGCCACCTCGAGGTGGGCTGAAGGCCGTAAAGGAGATTGATATGGAGCCAATGACCGATGCTTTCCTCACCGCTTCCGTTCTGGCTGCTGTTGCATCAACAAACGGCACATCAACCACAACACGCATCTATGGTATCGCCAACCAACGTGTCAAGGAGTGTAACCGTATCCAAGCCATGGAGGATGAGCTTGCCAAGTTTGGAGTAATCTGCAGGCAGTTCGATGACGGCATTGAGGTCGATGGACGTGGCTATCAGCTTGACGCACCCCAGCAGGGTATCCACTGCTACGACGACCACCGTGTAGCCATGAGCTTTGCTGTCCTATCACTTGTTGCACCCAAGCCCGTACTTATCCTCGAGAAGGAGTGCACTGGCAAGACATGGCCTGGTTACTGGGACTCGCTCAATCAAATTTTTAAGGCCGAGCTCGACGGTATTGAGCTCCCGCACAAGGCGATCCACGACACCAGGATTGGCTCGACTGTCAAAGAAAAGTCGATCTTCTTCATTGGCATGCGCGGTGCTGGTAAGACGACGACAGGTGGATGGGCTGCTCGTCTTCTGGGCTGGCCACTCGTCGACCTTGACACAGCTCTTGAAGAGCATGTCGGCATGTCTATCCCGGAACTGATCAAAGAGCGTGGCTGGGAGGGTTTCCGTGAAGAGGAGTTGAAGATTTTGCAGAAAACCATGAAAGAGAAGCCTACCGGCCATGTCTTCGCCTGCGGTGGTGGTATCGTCGAGATCCCTGAAGCGCGCAAGATCTTCGTCGACTATCAGAAGAGCAATGGAGTCGTTCTGCTGGTGTCTCGAGACATCACCAAGGTCATGGACTTCCTGCAAATCGACAAGACACGACCCGCCTACGTCGAGGACATGATGGGTGTGTGGCTGCGAAGAAAGCCCTGGTACCTCGAATGCAGCAACTATCTCGTGAACAGCCAGAGCTCAGACTCACAAGGCTTCGTACGAGCACTAGAAGATTTCGGCCGCTTCTTGAAGATGATCACAGGGAGAACGTCAGCGCTGGGATCAATCCGCAAGAGGAAGCAATCCTTCTTCGTCTGCCTTTCTGCTCCTCAAGTCGAGCCCCTGCAGAAGGCAATGGCCGAAATCACTGTAGGTGCGGACGCTGTGGAGTTGCGTGTCGACCTGCTAGAGGATCCCAAGTCGCCGGAAGGACTGCCGTCGCCTGAGTTCGTCATAGAGCAGCTGACAGCCTTGCGCCGTGCTACATCTCTGCCGGTCGTCTTCACAATCAGAACCAAGGCGCAGGGTGGCAAGTTCCCCGACGAGGCTTACAGCGAGGCACGTGAACTCTACCAGACAGCCCTGCGACTAGGCTGTGAGTTCTTGGACTTGGAGATGACCATGCCGGAGTACATCCTCCGTGAAGTCACAGAACAGAAGGGTCACACAAGCATCATCGCCAGCCATCATGACCCAAGAGGCGAGCTAAGCTGGGACAATGGTTCGTGGATTCAATACTACAACCGTGCTCTGCAGTACGGTCATGTCATCAAGCTTGTTGGTATGGCCAAGTCGCTGAAGGACAACTTTGCTCTTGCTGAGTTCAAGTCATGGGCAGAGTCTGCGCACCCTGTTCCTGTCATCGCGATCAACATGGGCGAGCACGGAAAGCTGAGTAGGGTATTAAATGGCTTCATGACGCCTGTCTCGCATCCTCTCTTGCCATCAGCGACCGCGCCAGGACAACTAACAGCTGCTGATATCCGTCGTGGTCTGTCTTTGATGGGCGAAATTCAGCCCAAGAAGTTCTGCATCTTCGGCTCACCTGTCCAGCAGAGCCCAAGCCCGCGTCTGCACAACAGACTGTTCCGCGAGACGGGTCTGCCGCATAACTACACCATCGTTGAGACCGCAGACACCACACCGATCAAGGACATCATTCGTGCGCCAGACTTCGGCGGCGCCAGTGTTACCATCCCGCTCAAGCAGGACGTAGCTTCTCTGCTAGATGGTGTCGGTCCTGAAGTCGAAGCTATTGGCGCCCTTAACACCATTGTGCCGGAGACATCGGTTGATGAGGCGACTGGCAAGGAGACCACGCGACTTATCGGCCGCAACACAGATTACCTCGGGATGGTCCTCGTCCTGAAGAACGCTGGCGATCAGCGCTTGCCTGGTGAACAACACTCTGGACTGGTCATTGGCGGCGGTGGAACTAGCCGTGCAGCCATCTATGCCCTGCACGAGATGCAATACAGCCCCATCTACCTTCTCGGTCGGAACGTCGAGAAGATGGAGAAGTTATCAGCCGATTTCCCTGCTGAGTACGACATCCGCATCATCAAGGACACCGCTACAGTTCAAGCCCTGGAGCGTTTGCCCACTGTAGCCATTGGCACTATTCCTGCTGACAAGCCCATTGACCCTACAATCCGCGAGACACTGATCGCGTTGTTCGACAAGGCCAAGACAGCCGAGAGTGCGAGCCAGATGACCCTGCTCGAGATGGCCTACAAGCCTCCTGTCACAGCACTGATCCAGCTTGCTCAAGACGCCGGCTGGAAGACTGTCAACGGTCTTGAGGTTCTTGTTGGTCAAGGAGTCCATCAGTTCGAGTACTGGACTGGCATCAAGCCGCTGTATGCTATTGCGAGGGTAAGCTTCGGATTGAATGACTATCGATATATGTACTGACACCACCCAGGAAGCGGTTCTGAGCGGCTACTAGAGGGTCGGTCTGCAAAAGTATATCTACACATTTATTTCGAATCCAAGACACCTAGATGTCCTCCCTTCAGCTTGAATCACATGGTGCCACCCATGTTTCTAATGACATTCGATCAGTATTGCATAACTGCCCCTTCAGTACAGAACCTCACCTGCCACGCTATCAATACAGCCTTCGCCATAACCACAAGTAACATACGCAATGACCTCTTCAGAACTACCTTTACGAGTCAAGGGGGCGGCCGCACCCTCCCATGACGTGCTTGCGGCTGAAACTGCTACCGATACACCCAAGCTAACCTTCGCATTGACTTCTTGCGCCACGACTTCTCGCTCATGCACTGCAGCACCTAGTTCAAGTCAAACTCTGGCCCCACAGGTCACGCTCTTTTGGCAAGAGAGTGATAGCGAGGAGGATGTCTTCACTAAAGCTATAGGGAGGGCAGTTGGTGAATCCAGCGCGTTCAATCAATCTTGCAATGTTCGAGGTCGAACACAATACCGTGTACCTGCGCTAGCCTGTGTAGAACACTAGTCACCTCGTATCGACGGTCCCGTATTGTGACGATCAGGCAGCTAGCTAAGGGTCGTGCCGCAGTATTACACAGCCCCACTCGGCTATGACTTCATGCCAGATGCAAAGAGATGGCAGTGCAGCTTCGAGCTTTCAGTGATGAAGTGCGCCGATTTATATGGCAGAGAACAAGAGCGGGCTTGTAGCGCGATCAGCTTTAATGAGGGCGCCCAAGACGCCGTGGTCTTTTTGAGCCATCAACGATACATGTACTGCTAATTACCGAGGCTACCTATCGCTCGGGTGCGCAATCGAGGTAGTGAGGATCTCCTGGGTCGCTCTTGAGCAAATCGCTTCACCTTGTCGTGGTGTCTCCACACATTCTGTTACCCCAAGACATACAGGATCACAGGCTACGTAATGAGATATAGATTCTGAGGTGCGTGGTCCGTGAACGTGGGATATACTCTACTATCTTGCATTGTTCACGACCGCTGCTGCAATCCTATAGGAATTGCATCGAAATGTTTCAAGTTGTCTCGGTACACAGGAGCGCTGCAAGATCGCGGCGTATGCCACAGAAGGACACCACCGCTGCAGAATCTCATCGCGTGCGCCGAGTGTTGTGTGCATCCTGCGCAAATCCCACGATCCTCGCCTCTCTAATCGTCGGGAAGTCCGAGGGAAAGGTATGCGAGACACGGACGTGCAAGTCACAGCATGCGCTGCAGGGGGAAGGGATGCGTAGGATGAAACAAGCGCATTGGGACCAACAGCTGCACGGTCGCGTTCCAAGAAACGTGCGCTTGCCGCCCGCCCGTTGAGTAAGCCGAAGACGAAGAGGAGGTTTCACTCATGCAACCTGGGGGTGAGCTGCAAGGCAGGCGCGTAAATATTGTGCGAGGGAAGCTGACAGGTGCGAGACTCCTGCCTCAGGCTCAAGGGAATGCGTTGTGTAATCCATGGCCTTTGCGTGCAGGAAGCAGACGCAGGACATGAATCGCAGGCGATTAATTATTCGATGCAGGAAGGTAAGGCTGGGAATTAGGGCATGATCGGTCTTTCTGTCCGAAGGATCATTACTGTGCTGATGTGAGGTCCAAATCTATCTGTTAGCTTCTCTGACGGTACGTCTACCCGAAAGGGAGGACTCCAATTCTGATGTGTCGAGAGCGTTTCTGTTGACATTCACTCAGGACTGGTCGACGGCGTAGTCGTGACTGATATCAAACCGCGATCATCGTTAGCTGAGCGCATGGCTCACGGCTTTGCACAGCGCAGATTGGCGACGAAAGCATAGTTGCTGCCGCAGTCTAGTCAGAGCGGAGACGAGGCTGGCGATTGCCGCTTCAATGTCAGCAGAATTGCGCGGTTGCCGCAGCCTTGCTGAGGTCGATATGAAGTCCAAAATAGATCCTTCTATGCACAGCGATCTCTGATTACGATCTCAATCACATCAGAGCTATGACGGCATTCGTTGTGCATTTAGCAAGGCAGAATCTCTGGTGATGAAGAAGAGAGCCCCATGGTGCCCGCAATGACCTATGTTTAGCTACGGGAAGGAGCAGCCCGCTAGCGTACCGCGCTTCCCCACAGAGTGAAAGTTGCGGTGAGGCTGTGAGGCTGCTTTGTGCAGTCATCACAGTGAATACCTTTACATAGCTCTGCTCTCTCAGATGATGTCTTGGGTAGCGAAGAATCGCTTTGCAAGACGCAAGTGTTGATATTAATGGGTCGAAGGATGCACCAAGCGAATGAGCACCCCTGCGAGCGGAGTCCAGCGTTAAACATCGCATTGGACAGTTTTCGCGACAGGGCTGGCCCTGCACGTGCTACCACTTGACCGCTTTCGAATCGAGTGTGATTGCGACATGCAGCGAGATGGAGAATAGCGATTGCTTTGGCAGGCCCTGGACGAATCCTTCGAGCTTCAACAACGCAGGAATGGAAAATGCCGGCAAGACCGAAGACTTCCGAGCTGAAAGATTTGCACATAACACGGCTAATGTCAATCGCGACCGCTTCTGATCTTATGAGCAATTCTGCGCCGTGTGCAATTATTGAGGTTGGTGATGATTGACTAGTCGTTGCGGAGCGATCTCGGGCGGGAGTCGACGAGGAAGGAGCCAGGCTAGCCGCGGACACCAGGCGATTCTGGGTACATCTCTCTTCACTCTCACAGTCCAGATCGCCCAGGCATGCACCCAAGCGACTTCACCTTCCTTGTCTTCAACAGAGAGAGACGGCGACCGTCACGGGAGACGGCGAAAATTACCCGTCTCCAACTCAAAACCATGCCACTGAGCGCGGTACTGCTCAATGCTTCCCATGCCAGATCAGCAGGGTCGCCGTCAACACGGGCGCGTTCACAGTACACCTTGTCACAGTCTTGTCAGTGATTTCCAAGGGTCGTCACCCTTGACCTTAACAAGTATGCACCGCGCAGCCGGGGTCTGGTCATAACGAGACTCCACACGCCGCTACGAGCCCTGGTCCCTGCGCAGTGGTTTGGATTTCGACCCTCGTCGGTTTTCGACACCTCTTCAAAGTGGAATGTATTGCGGAGCAGGTGATGTTGGTATGGCATTTGGCCTCGCAAAAAAACTCTCGATTCGAAGCCCCGTCTCCGAGCTGCCAGCAGCTCTGCGTTGGGCGCTTGTGCCAAAGTAGCAAATGGCACACACATTGCAAGTCGGGTTGATCGACATGCGATTCTACGCACATGCCACCTTGAACATCGTCCAAGCTCGCTCGTCGAAACAGGTGAACTACGCTGAGTGACGATTGTCTTGCTCGGGGCAGCCGTACTCGGCCGTGGCTCTTGCGCATATCCCACGCGCAAGCTGTTCTCGACCTTAACACAATGGATGGTTGTCAGACGGCTTGACTATCTTTTCACTACTGACCAATGTCTCGGTCACTTTACCGACTCTGAGACGGCCCTGGTCGCCCTGTCCCGACCGAGTGGAAAGCAGGCAAGCCGCCCGTCAAACAACGCGACAAGCAAGTCCTTCAAGCCGCCCTTCACGCAGCTCTGGCGCGGCTCCTTGATCCTTCCGCATACTGTCATACAAATTATTCCAGGCAAACTCTAAGGGCTGCAGGCGCAAACTTAAGCCGGGGTGGTCCTCCAGGACTCAGGGGAGGACGACGCATAAGCCTCTCAAAAGTCTGAGAAGCCAAAGAGCGAACCGCAGGACTCGCGGACAACACCAACCTGCATCTTGTTGGTGGATCTAGTGCATCACGTTCGCGCCCGAGCCTTGAAAGGCTGAAAATGAGGAAGAAGCCTGGTTGACGTGTTCCCAACCTTTTGCACATGTGGGTGCGCTAGGACCATCAGGCCTCCCACTGGCTTTTGCTGGCCGCCGTCTGTGTGGAGATTGGAGAAAGCTTGGCCCAAATGGTGCGGGATTGCGACCTAGCGACAACGATAGCCGATGGCTTGGGCGGAGGGACTCTTCACCGGGCTTACGCTGTTCATTTCTGCGCACCAACGAATGAGCAGGAGCAAGACAGAAAATATTGACCCATCTCCTCACATCATGCAGCGATTCGAAATTAATGTTACCTTCGATGCGACAGTCACACGTTCTACGGCGACCGAATGGCATCAACAGAACACAGACTGATCTTTTGATTGTCCCCACAGCGTATGCAGAGCTGGCAGGGCGACATACGGACGGCATGCCGCAGTACACGTCTGCCGCTACCGGATCGGATCTATCTGAGTACGCCAATGAAATTCCCTTGTACAAATACACTAGCCGCGTGTTATACACCATCTGCAGGGGGATCATCAGAGACGTGCACGGCTGATGCCAGGACTCGGAGTGACAATCTGCTTAATAATAATTCAGCATCGTCATCGAAGCGCATCGCAGAGAAGCGTCTGCTATTCCTGCGAGTCCAGTCGCCTCGCCTGCATGCCGTGATCCTGCACGTCGGCGTAAGCAATCAGAAATGGTGTGCCGTTGCAGGAAGGCTGAGCGCACGGGCGCTTTGGCGAGTCGCTATTTCGGGTTCCAAGCCACCCTTCATCGCAGCGTGTACCGCGCTCTGTTTGGGTGTCTTGAGGCAGGGACGGTCCGCAACATGGCGTTGCGGTGCCAAACCTCTATCTACTCTAGGGCCCTGTCCCGTGCCCCATTTTTGGGTGCGCGGACACTCTTTCGTCCTGAGCTGCTTATGGAACCGTTCGGTTACACGCCCGCAGCCATGCCCGTGGGCTCCATCTTTGGCGATGGCCCTTGATCGTCCAATGCACCGCCATTGGCGACGCTCTAGTATGTCCCCTGCCATTTCACAAGCGCAAGTCGGAAATCGAGCATACCTTGTTGCTCGTCGCCAGTCCCACCATCTCAACTTCCCTCCCCGATCAGGTTTGGCTCAGGCACAGCCTGCAGGTATTTACGGTGTATTCCCCAACCGCACGTGGGCGCAGTGCAGCTTCCATTCATCCCTACACCCTTAAGATCCTGATTTGGGTCGGCCTGCAACCCAAATTTGGTCTACCTCACACCAACTGGTGGTCTATTTTCCAGACGCCCATCCCTTAATTCATCCCAGGTTCTCAGTCTACGTATCGTCATTGTATGGAAAGTTCACCGGCTCGACTAAGGCATGGCCGTTAGCTCCTAAACGTCTGCCGTACAACCAGTTCTGAGCCGTTTGATTGACCTTACCCGAAACTCCACTCACGGCCCTGATCTTTCTCTGGCCCCATCGCTCTCGGTTCCAGTATATACATTGTTTCACCTCCCCAGTCGATCATGTCCGGAGACCGTGAGACAAGCAGCCGCTCCTTGGCTTCGACTACTCAACATCATACACTACACTCAGAATCCGTTCCTGCCAATAGGGTTCCTACTCCAAAAGACAAACGTCGAAAAAGATCCTCAACAACATCGAACGATACTGCCACAGATACTAAACCTTCACCTTCTCGGTGCCGTTCCGGTAACTCCAAAACGCTCACTGCTGGAACTGACGCCGACCCTGCCCGCGCTGCACGACGATCGACTACAAGCCCAAACAATATGTCGACGGTCAACTACACCAAGACAGGGCGTGTCAGTAAAGCAAAGAAAGGCCTCAAGGTACATGACTGTGATTGTGGACGAGTACGTATGCCCCGGCGGCTTTGCCGACACTTGATGCCCTGCTTCCTTTTTATGTGTGAGTCTGTGCTGACGCCTTGCAGTCATACACACGAGCAGAACACCTGAGGTGGGTTCTCGTGAAGTGTTCTCACTGCTGGCTTTTTGACTGACAGCTTTACAGGCGCCACCAGCGCAACCATGCTGAGGAGGGCGGCCTGGTCTGTAAATTCCCAAGATGTGGCAAGACATTTTTCCGCTCAGATCTTCTCCACCGGCACGAGGAGCGACAGTACGATTTAGAATCTACGTCTATGTTCTCATGCTGACATGGCTCACAGCAACGAACTGGGTGGTAATTCCTCTCGTCAGCCGTCTGTTGACAGTAGCGAGCACTCTACCCACCCTTCGCCTATGACGGTACCTGCCTCTTTGTCGATGGTCCCCGCACAGGCCCTACCTACAGAATCGTACCCTCAACTGTCTGTCATGTCTTCTCAACCGGATCCTTCAACTCTCTCAAGGTACAACCCAGCCCACTTTCGTACCCCTCAACATCCTCGTACTCCAAGAGCTGCTCCTGCCAGGCCCAGAAACCATTTTCTTCAGTCTCATTCTATCTTCAAAACCCCTCCGACGTGAGTTCCTTCAAGCACAAGACGAGTCACACGCTGCTCGTTGTCTTTTCTTTCCTTTCTTGACATGCTCATCCTAGTCTTTGAAAACGTGCTGATTATTAGATCCAGCGGCAGAAAGATCACCCAGAACATGGCATACCTGCGTCACTCGATCTCGGGTCCGGTGCCGGTGGATCCCATGACCGGAAGTGACCCTTGGGTACCTGAGACGTTCGCACCGTCACCCTACTCTTGTTCGAGTGGCTATGCCTCACCGGCTCCATGCCCCGAGTATGGACACATGTATGCCACTCCGCCATATGGCACCGACATGGTCCGAACTCGCGCATCCTCAAATGCCTCCTTCGTCGAACAGAACTGGGCACAGGCCTCGAAGTCCCCGACGTCGTCTATCTCGTTGCCCTACTCCTGGGCGGCCGACGAGAAGAACCTGCTAGCCTCGACTTTCCCCTACCCCCCTGTCTTGTATGCGACAACGAACATGCCCTTGCATGCAAGCATTGGCACAGTTCCACATTACGTACAGTACGACCCACAAAACATGATCCAAATGGAGCACGAGGAGAGCATGCATCCTTTCCCGCAGGAACATTACGGTATGAGCCAAATCGCGCGTCCTTCTTCCTTCGAGCAATGGCTGAACAGTTACTGGAGACTCTTTCATCCCACTTTCCCCATCATCCATCGGTTCACCTTCGCCAGCCTAGAGACGTCGCCGATGCTCTGTGCTGCAATGGCCGCTATCGGTGCTCACTATACCAACGATAGCTACCACGCTCAGGACCTTCACTATCGCTGCGTGAAGCTGCTTACCAAGGTACGTGCGATCAGCTCAGAGAAGTACAGTCAGCTAAATCTCTGCAGAGGCAAGAAATAAACATGGTCGGCTGCGATCGACTCTGTGATATGCAGGCCATCTTCCTTGTGGAGATGTTTGCCCTCAACTTTGCTCGTCGCTGTAGAAAGTCCTTTTCGGCTCGTTTCATAACCATGTACGATCGAGTAAGTATCAATCTATATCTGACTGAATATAATTGGCTAATGCATTGCAGCTGGCTGGGATCCGCAGCGCGGATCCATCCGTAGCCACCGATTCGTTGCTGCAAGATTCGACAGACGATGCGTGCGTGCAAAGTCGGTGGCTGCAGTGGGTCACGCTTTCGGCAAAACATCGCTTACTCGTATCATGCTATCTATTAGAAGCTCGACACCACCCGATACTCACTGAAGCACCATCGTCCCGGGTCAATGTGGACAGTCTCCACTTTCCATCCCACGAAACGCTCTGGGAAGCACAGAATCCGCGACAATGGTGGATCCACGCACAAGAGTATTCGATGATGCCTAGGTATATCGCCGAGGCCGTCCCTTATCGAATCCTTGGAAGCTACGATGCGTTTCAATCTTCCGTACTCATCGCTGCCCTGTACCCGCCTTCCAGCTATGCGACTCCACAACTGCAACCTGCTGTCGAGCACCTCCTACACGACGATGCATCAACAAAACAGCGACTCGCCATTGCTAAGCTGGTACAGCTGGTACCAGTCCGTTCTCTGTTGGCTGTATCAGGCGAGTCGTGGCTACTTGGCACGAAGGTGACGTCGCAGAAAGAGTTTGCCGCATACAAGACCGAATTACAACTCTGGGTGGCGAATCTTTGGTCCAACGTGGCCGGGCGCTCTTCAGAATCAAGCATGGAGGCCCTACGACTGTCTGTCGAGATCTTGACGCGTTCTCTCAATTCACAAGAGGCAAGCACTCTCCGCTTCAACGACCTTGGGCTTTTCTTTGCAGCTCTCGTGCTATGGGCTGCGACAGCTGCTGCAAGTAGCAAATTGCACGCCTCAAGCTTCTTTCCCCAGCAGACGCAGTCCTTGGTACCACCAGTGACTATCGCTGCACCTGGAATGTCATTAGGCCATCCTAGGCAAGCAGTTGCTGCATCAATCAGTAATGCTGCATACTCAGATCCAACTCCGTGGTCTATCTCAGACCGAAGTTCCTCCATTCCTTACACGGAGATCGCTGACAACACCTCGCATTTCTTGTTGACAGCAGTCGATGATGTCACGTCACTGGATGTGAGCGCCTGCCAGGCTGGCTGCAAATTCACGCTTCTTTGGGTAAAGATGCAGCTGCGCGGCAGTCACTCGAACGGACAAGACATCCTCTTGTCCGATCATTATGTCTCCGACCATACCCCAGGGGAGCTCATCAGCGAGACCATCGGTCAAGTTGAAAGAGTACTCAGGCACGAATGGGCCAATTGGGGCATCTGAATCTCATTTCCCAAACATCTCGAGGTCTGAGTCTCCAGCAGGAAGATCCCTTCTGCACCATGTTCCCTTGTCTATTTTGCATCTTTTGTTCGGCATACATGTTACTCGACTTACGCATAGCGTTGAGCGTTGCACGATCTTGGCTGTCAGCGGTGTCGCGCTTCCATATACCCCTTTACGACCTTCGTTTTGTTTCACAGATACCCTTTTGTACATTCGCTTCGAGGAATATACCCCCTTTTCTTTTGGTTAGGCCAAACGCTTTTCGGGCATTTGCATCCATGGAGCGGCATTGTTGCATTTGTGCTCAACTCATACGCACTGTTAGAAACAGCTTCTTCGTTTTGTATTACCACCTGTACTTGTATATACACTTCTATTGCGATATCATTCTCGAGTCCGTGCCTGCCTGAATTGTGACTTTTGCCGAGCAATAGATGGCGCGTGCTGACATGCATACGCACCAACACCTAATCTCAGCGTGGCCGCGCAATTCTCACTCCACACACAACGCCACAAATCTATCATATTTAAATAGATGCTTTCGAGCAACATTCACTCATGCAGATATCTTCAAGAGCTTGTGACATTGCATCAACGGAAACTAGAAACAAAATGGGTTCAGGCGTGAACACGCCGTTGAATGGCCCTCAAGGATGGCCTCGACATAATGTTCTCATCTCGATTCCTCGCACAGTGTCCAATTTAGTCACTCACCTCCTAGCGCTACCTTTACAATTACCTGTCCTCGCACACTCACGTGCCGGGTACTTCTTTCTGCCAGCGATATCGGCGCGGTTCAAGTACTCCACGTTTGCACGTCCGACCACGTCCTGGAGCTCTGAACAGAGAGATGGTCTGGAAGAAGCGTTACGCCAGAGTACTTTAGCATGGGAGACTTAAGTAGCAACCGCTAAGCGAAAGCGAAGAGGCACGTATGTCAAAGAGCATATAAACTGGATGCTTAAGCCCTCCATCGAGTCCGCCTTCCTACACCCAGAGTCAGTGACTGTCACCACACCAAATGACACGGCTTCAATCGCAGAATCACCACAGAATCCCACTACCATCCCAGACGCCTTCTGGCTACGCCTCCGGACAACCTTCCTGATCCGCCACCCCGCCCTCACATTCCCAAGCACGCTGCGCACTGCGCTCTTCAACGAAGGTATCGAAACAGTCCTCGACGAGGAAAGCGAGAAGGTGATGCAGTGGGAGTGCACATACAAATGGCACGTCCTTCTGTACCGGTTCCTCACATCTCTCGCCCTCGAACCTGACCAAGAGCCGTTGATCATCGACGTCTCGCAGCTTCAAGAACAGGACTTTGTGGGAAAGTACACAGAGGAAGTTGGTCTTGATGCGAGTCTTGTGCGTACCTCTTGGGGTGCTGTGGCGGAGGAAGAACAGCGGAAGCTTCACGCTGTTGAGCGAAGGATGAAAGATACGCTGCTTGCTAGTAATGGTGTCATTGCCTCAAAGCTGTCTTCTCAGGACATCGATGTCGAGGCTGAGAGGAAGAAGTGGGAGCTTGAGTTTGGACCGATATTGGCTCAGCGGCTGGAGAGAGTGGTTGTCCAGGCGATGAATGATTATAATTGGTTGTACGAACGCAGATGGGAACGGTAGTGCTTGGGAGACGAAAGAGATGCATCCCGTGCCTCTGAAGACTTCATGTACATATTAGTAAGCTGCTCTGGTTATCACGGGCATATCGGAGTTATGGCGAGAGAGGGGTTTTTAGAGATCATTACAGATGGTTGTTTGTGAATTGCATTGGAATTTACCAACCGTTCTCTTCAGTGTGAAACCAGCATTGTTACCTACGCGCGTTCTTTCGTAACCTTCCGTTGTGCACAAGCTGTTCGCAACATCTATCTGTAGCTGCAGACGCTCCGGTCTGCACAGGGATATCGTGGAATGTGTCTCTCAATCAAGCTCTCCGCTCTCCTCGTGAGAATGTATCGCTGCGGTCGGACCGTCTTAATCTGAGTCATACACCCAGTCTACCCCTCTACGGGAGTTCACATGGATGTCGTGTCGGCGGTTCTGTCGATCGGTTCATCAAGCGTCCCTTCATTCACCAATACTTGACAGGTGCACTGTGATGTCCAGCAGGTGGCAGCATAGTATTGACGAGCTGCCCCGTCTTAGTATCGAGTGAGTAGCCCGGAGGAATGGACATCGCTCTCGGCAGCGGACTTCCATTTCTTGATAGTTGCGGTTGCGATGCGTTCGAGTTGCTGTGCGGCCTCAGGTGTTGCCTGTTGTATTCTCCAGAGCCGTTGCCCCGCATCTGCTCGCCCGAGTATCGTTGTTGGTGGGAGGCTGTGGGCCTCGGTGCCTTGTGGAGCTGATTCGTAGGTGGCTCCCACTGTGACCGGCCAGTGGCTTGTTCGATGTAGTAGTAGCGTGAGCTTCCTTGGTCCCAGTGCTGAGACCAGCCGCTGGGCGGTGAGTAAGGTGGTTGACCGTAGTTCTGGGGCGGCGGTGGGTGCTGAAGCGGGATAGGCGCCGAGTTCTGGTACTGAGGGTAATGGTAGTTGCCATACGCCATGCCATCGCTTCGGTCGTCGTTTCTGTTACCCTTCATCATGTACAATGTGTTCTCAACGTGCCCAATGGCATCGCGCAGGGAGTTTAGTGGCATGCTGGAATATTGCTTCGTGTGTGTGTGCAGATCTGATGAGAAAGGAGTATCTTGCTATATGTGGCGTGAGTATTACATGTCCCGCAAGGCTACGCAGCTGAGGTCTATATACCCCAAACGGATCGAACGGGAATCTAACTACGCGTCATTTGTATGAAGCTGAACGGATGACCGGCACGAGCTTATTCGACTAAGCTTTGCAGAAGACGTGGCGCATGACCATGGCGGACCGTGGCGCAGTTATTGGTGGAGCGGAACCTCGGGCGGAACCCTCGGATGGTTGGCTGATTTGTTCGCCGAAATTGGCCGAGTAAACTCCGCTGCCGTTGCACTGCCTCTTCCTTCCTCGTCGAGCTTGGCACACAGCGCGCACATTTTTGCACTGCCACAAACCCGCTGTGGGCATGAAGTCCCGGATCTCCGCTCAGCGTCCCTGTTGGTGCGGAGGGGTGGCTTGAGTATAGAGGCCATTAAATATCGGTCGTTCGCGTTGCACCAACCAGTATGGCATCGTTAGCCCCTTCCTCGTCCCCAGCTGTGGATTTCGCGTTCTTCTGCCCGTCTCTTTTATACATGTACGCGACAGCGGCTGTGATGAAACCCTGAGCGGCAAATGCGCAAGTCGAATAGATGAAACCTTTCTTGAACCTGGGCGCATCGGTCTGGGGATAGGTCAGGAGCGGTATGAAGGCATTGAAGGCATAGCCCATGGAATTCATAACACCAATGACGATCGCGCGCTCCTCTGCATCCGCTCCGCAAATCTCATTGGCCCACGACATACTCAGTGGGCCGTACGGTACTGACGCACGTTGGAGAAAGAACGAGAACCATTTCAGGCCGGAGGGGATGTTCCAAGTTGCCAGGCAGAGGGCTGCAAAACCGCCCAGAAATGTAGAGATCGACATTATGCGCGCCCGGTGTCGAATAGCGTCCGAAATGATGGCCAATGAAACAGTCAAGACCAGCTGAATGGCAGAGCTCGCGGTTGGGATAATGTTCTTGGACGATCAGCGATGAAGAACAATTGCCGACAATTACGACTCACGATCTTGGAGACAGAAAGGCCCAGAGACTTCAACCACAGCGAGAACGGGTTGACGCTACCAGAAGGACCGACGTTGATGAAGACGACGTAAAGGATGGTCAGAAGGTAGACATGCCAACGGCCTACGTCTGTCAGTCTCGCACTTCGACTTGACACTACGTTTACTTACTGAAGATCCTACGGAAAGATGCCCATGTGAGCTTCTTGCGAGGTGCACGGCCGACACTTTCCATCCGTTTCTTCGCCAGGGCCCGGTCCTTGTTATTCTTAGCTCGCATTCCTATCACCAGCTTTCAAACTTACACTCTTGGTCAGGTAGAACGCGCGGGTATTCTCTGGAAGGTCAGGCAGCAGGAAGAAACCAGCGATACAGATGGGTGCACTGATAACGCCGTCCATTATCTATGCGATCGTTAGCCGGAAACAATCTACCATAGCAGACGGTACACATACAAAGAGCCATTGCCACCCGGCAAAGCCATGGACACCGTTTAAACCCTTGTAGACAGCTGCTTGCAAATACCCAGAAAACATCGCAGCCACAGCGGAAGATGCATGGAAGACACACGCTCGCTTGCCGAGCTCGCTAGGCTTGTACCAAGCTCCAAGGACTGTGTGAGCAGCTGGGTAGAAGATTGACTCCGCAAGTCCGATGAAGAAACGAATAATGATGACATGATTGCTAGTCTTCGCTGCCGCGAGCGTGAAGGTCAACATCGTCCACACCAACTCACAGCTTGGGACCCAGATAGATGGACGGACTTTGGTAAGGATAATTTGGCTAGGAATCTGCCCAACAACGTAGCCGACAGTCCAGGCGGTGTCGATGTAGTTGATTTGGTTCCCGTTCATTGCCAGATCCTCCTTCATCCCGCTGACGAACGCATTGCTGATGTTGGTCTGGTCCAAATTCTTGATGAAATAGCCCAGAGACAAAATGGTGATGAGGTAGACATCTAGTTTGGAAACGAAGACGCGCTCTTCGTGGGTTCGATCCGGTTCATAGTCCCAGATGTAGGCGTACCATGGTACTTTGTGCGGCGTCAAGTTTTGTGAAACCGTTATTTCTGAATGACTGGAGACCGCGTCATCTTTCGAGAAAACCTCTGAGTCGACGTTCGTGTCTTTCGCAGGTTCGAGTGTCATTATTGCTGGTCAATCCGGCGGATAGACGAAAGCGCGAACGACTTACATTTGTACCGCGCAGCTAGCCCTGTCTCGAGCATTGGAAGCCCGCGCAAGAACTTCGGGATGGTTGAATACATGCTTCAAATTGCGCAAGCACGCAGCGCTTCACAATTCCGCTCACGGACACCATTTCTGCCTTCGGTGCAGAGTGCTGTTGGCGATTATCACCCCACATGGGTGCAGCACTAGGTGCGGTAAGCCAGGAGCCTCGACATAATACAGTATTCTCGTCCCATTTAGTGGCCGTTCATGGGGCGTTGTTGCACCTGAGAGGTGCGCTGCGGTTGACGACATCGCCCGTCTTGATGAGGTGCGCAACGATGTTTCCCGAGCGAATCAGAGCCCTTATATTGCGGGGCCCAGTTACCGTGAATGCCGTAGACGCCGATGCGAAATGAATAAGCGCCCCGGTGTCATCGTGAAGTCGTTGTATCTGACATGGCTAATTTTCGAGAATACTGTGGTATGTTGACGGGTCGAGCCCGCCATGCAGCCCCACGAATCAGATTGCTACTTGCAAGCGCTTTCACACAACCTGTGGGTAGAGATCAAACATCTGAAGCAGTGAAAGCAGTCTCAGTACTTCTCGCCCTGCGCTTACTATCTGTTCAATTGACGCTCGACGTCCTCCTTGGGACACAACGGGAGAGTACTGCGTTCCCCACGACGCTGGGCCGATATCTGGCAGGTACTCGGATGGCGCCTGCGCGCTCTGCACCTAACATCTGTGATACATGGGTGACTCTTATCGCACGCTAATTTTATTGTCCTCACTAAGTCGGCGTACAGGCAGTCACGATACGTAAGAGTAGGGATAATAGTCCAAAATTTGAAGATATTGTTGAAATGGTATCAGTAGATATACTGAAGCAACTACACGTCTAGTAAAGTAAAGATTAAGGTACGGTCTTCTTCAGCAAGTTTACCAACTAACAGTACATCGATACTACAAAGAAGGGAAACTATACGTTCGGAAGTCTGATTTTGAGATTTGCTTGCGCTCTAACTGCTGACTATAAGCAATTCACAGAATCGCCATCCCGTGCCAAGCTTGAGAGACACTTTGAAGAAGGGAGAAGTATAGAAAAGGCAACAGGTCTGTTTCCAAGATGCTGTGTGATTGGAGAGGGGTACCTGGCTGAGATCGTATAGGTACCGAAGGGCATCCTCCGTCATCATCGTAATATGGAGGGTATCGATCTTATCGTCCTGACATAGTTTCTCCAGAAGTTTGGTAACTCCGATTTCTTCAGCCGAGAGCCCCAGAGGATCGTGAAAATCCACAGCAAGGCAACGTTTATGCTTGCGACTGGCCCTCATCTGTCGCAAGATGCGGCTCATATCCGATTTCAGAGCGAGAGTCATGAATGCCATTGTAAAAGCAGTCTAACGGAGAGCCTTCTTCACGTCTACCACTCCAGGAGGACGGTGAAACTCAACGGTACCAGATTCAGTCTCTCTCGATGGTAGCAAATTGAAGGCTCGATGCTTATCCGAGCACACATACGCGACAATTTCGTCTCGAGACTTGATCTTTCTCAAATCTTTGACAACTCTTTGAAGACCGTTGATAGGCCCAAGTTGAAGTATATCTTGGGCGATGGGGGCGCAGCCCTTCAAATCGCTGTGGCAGAAGGCCTGCGCTTTGTCGTCCCGTGAGGCCGGCGCGCAAAACACGGCATGCCGTTCCAAACCGCCACCGCCTCCGCAATGAGGCGCAACTGATCGACATCGAAGCGTCCCTCTGCAGAAGAGATGTGAACATGCAGACCGCAAGAGGTATCGACTCTGAGGTCAAATCTTGCATCACTGATGCACCAGAACTTCTCGAAATGGCCCTCCAGCCAGCTTTGCTTTGATAACCGGGGTAACAATCTCAACCGGGTCTGAAAACAATGCATTAATGAAGATATGATCTGAAAGTCACACGAATAGTGTTGGAAGGAGGTATGAGTAACACTTCTTTTACTGTTACTCACAAAATCCTTCATGAACATGGTTTTTTGACAGAGAGCTGTCCAGAGTCAAATACCATTTAGCATAATTCGGCGGGGTGTCGCTCAAATTGCAGTCATAAACCTCACAGTCTAGCCCATTTCGCACCAGAAGCCTGCATATCATGTCTCTCATTGCCAGTCCAATGTTCCTGTATTCGCGGACGGACGCGCCGTTTTCTGACAGATAAGCCTGTGAGGATCGAGCGCTGCCAAATCTTTGGGCTTTCAACTCGAACTCGGCGCCGAAGGAGAAAGGAAGAAAAGAGGAGACGGGTGAGGGTGCGAGACTGGACGGCGAGCGGGGATCGAGCGCTGCGGGCAGTGACTGTGTGCGAAGGACGGCAGGACGGCGCTGAAGTCGCGCAAGAGCGCATCGTGCGGGAAGTGCAGACATGGTGTGAAGATGGATTAAATGCGTGTGTCAAAGCACAATGCGAGGAGTTTTCTTAGAGTTTGTAGGCAACGCGCTGCGGGATTGTGAATTCAGTTGCGCAGGAACGGCAAGTCTCCCATGAGGGTCCAGCTGCTCCTCAGCTCCTGCCAGAACATGTTAGAAAACCAGAACTTCAATCCTCCTGCAATTCAAGGTCTGTGGTGATTCAAAAAGCACCTTGAGTTTAATTAGGAATTGCAAATGACAGATCCTAAGAAGACCAACCTGGATTATAGAAGCGGAAGTGAGCGGCTACGTATCGCAAGATCGAAAAACTTACTTAGGTAACCTTGGATACCATTTGTAGAGAGAAGGCATCGTTCTGTCAAATCGCAAAGACCTAAGACTTTTAGGCTCACGCTAACTACTGAGACATACTCTGGTACTAGTAGGCTTGCAGGGAAGCCCTGGATTTGAGGAGCCCACATACAGAAAGAAGACTGCACGGGAGTGCCGGTGCGCCCTCCATAACTATTGTGTGTTTTCTTCCACCCAACTGCTGCGACAGAGTCTCAACCACGCGAAGTACAGGACCGCGATCGAACATCTTGGTGCGGCGGAATGTGCGAGGACAGGAGGAGATGGTTTGCAGGCAGCGGAGCTGCTGCTGGCATCGCGGGAGCTCAGCAAGGAGACCGAACCTTGCTGCACTCGGCCGTACACTTGCAGGCCGTTCAGCTGTATCTAGGTAGACCAGAGAGTAAGCGCAGCATGCCGCAGTGATCGGCGGTAGGAGAGACGCTGGAGCGGGTAGCATGATGAGCTGCGATCGGCGCGGAAAGGTCAGCTTGAAGATTTAGAGGCTTCCGGGAACTGTTCCCTGTGTGAGATAGAGCCGCGCTCTTCAAACGTATCTTGAGTCATGCAGGCGGTATTGTCGTTGGCGAACTTGGAAAAGACGATCGGCTTTGATGCTGCCTGCCAAATCGAGCGATGATCATGTGAGCGCTTCAGAACGTCCCTCCTGTGTGATTTCATCGAACCTGCGCTATGGCGATAAGTTGTAGCGAGCCTGCATGGCTCTACGTCGCTGTGGTTTTCGGTTAAGAAGGCTTGATTAGGATCTGGACCCATGGTAGGGGGATGAGTCACTAGCGAATAATTGCCCGTCGTTACGTGTATTAGGGAGAGCGCTCTCTCTGACTACTGCACATCAGACTCCTCACGCTGTTCCAAAGTCCTTCCATCCTTCCATCAAGGCTGATCAAGAAGATTACATATAAAAATTCTGACAATTTTTTTCTATGGCACTTTGAGCGACAGAACTCGGCTGTCACGTCTCTTCGAGGTTCAAGAGTCAGACGTACCGGCTATGGAGCCAGCGATACTCAACGAAGGGCAGATCCGCATGTGGGCAGACAAGTATCGCGCTCTTGTTGACTGTCAGGGTGGCAAGGTGGAGAGTTTTGCATGCCTGATCTGATTGAAAGAAGAGGAAGACTCTTTGTGGAGGTACGAGGGAGATATATACGAGGTCGTCGTAGCGCGCTTGGTTATTAGGGAAACGGAGGTATACGGCCGCACGTTTCGGTTTACAGGCTATAAGAATGAGCTGGGTTAGGGTTAGGGTTAGGGTTAGGGTTAGGGTTAGGGTTAGGTTAGGGTTAGGGTTAGGGTTAGGGTTAGGGTTAGGGTTAGGGTTAGGGTTAGGGTTAGGGTTA